>OY728145.1:1327514091-1330197841 GCA_963277665.1 Viscum album | reverse complement strand
TGGTTGATACATTACATGATTCTCATTTTTAGAAATTATATACATTGAAATTCTTTTAGAGTAGCATATTGGTTTATATAGTATTCGGGTGGCTTCCTTAGTACCTGATATATTGAATTTTTTATAGTTTTTGGTTTTTTTAAAAAATCATTATATAGTATCACACCATTCAAATAAGAACATATTATATTCAAAGTGATGTTTGGGGGATTGATGGTTTTGAATTAGATTATTTCACACACCATATATAGACAAGGCTCATGTTCATATAATCTTAATGAATATATTTATTGAAAAATAATTACACTTATTAGAAAAATTTGAATTTATTAAAATAACATACCGAATATTACCATTCATATAAAAAACATATATTTCGTAAAAAGAAAAAATGTGTAGCTTACACCAGAGCACCACAAAATCTATAATATATGATTGATGATGATATACAAGTATATCCAGAAGAATATTTTCTCTATGGTGTATCCATGGACTCACTGGATTTTTCTTTTCATTAGTGGAACTCTTCATCCACCTTTATATTCTAAAAAATAATTACTTAAAGGACGTAGGATAAATAAGTCTACTAGTGATGGGGAGTATTTTCAAAGCATCGAGTATACATAAACACTGTCATCATATCGCATTTGACATTATGTGGCCTTGAGGATGATCCTTATGTTTTTTCATACTTTCTCATGTGTTATAATTCTTGATTAAATTCTACAACCATCTCATGTAACTCTTACATGAATAAAATATCATGATTTACATATCATGAAATGACTATATAATGGATAAATATCTAGAAGACTAGTTTGAATGTTATCAATAAATGTTAAACCCCAATAATAATTGAAGGAAGTGGTATCCCATACAATTATTATATAATCTGAAATTCATATAGTAGAACTAACATGGAAGTATCATGTAACGTTGTAATACGATACCCCTTGATCATATATTGTAAATATTATCTGAAAATGTCATGAAATCTCATTTAATACCCTATCAAATGATCCAATTATCCAAAAAATTGGTATAAACACATAGTGGGGATTAAATGAGGCTTGAAATACTTATTACTTTATTAAAAATTACCTTTTAATATTTTAAACTCTGTTTTTATTTTGAAAGTCTTTTATTGATTAAGATATTAGGGGATCTATTTTCCGGTCTGAATACACAATAGGATATGAAATGAATAGAAATAGTAAAGATATGTTCATAATATTTTTATAAGGTTAACTAATCAATATGAGTAGGTAGTACTTTCTATTTGTTGGATTATACAATACATTGTTCTTCCACTAATATACATCACAATATTATTAGTAATTTAGTCTATGGATTTTCCTAAAATATGAAGTTTCATTCCCTACAATTAATAAGGGGTAATGAATCACTCTAAACCCCTAATAAATTATTATCTGAACCAAACTATAGCACCATGATAGATATTTATACTTCCTCTCAACAATGTTATTGTTGTACAATTTACTTTAAAACAAAAAAAGAGTTACATCCATTGAGACTTCAACTAAGTTATTATGGTCCTACTTCTTCTTCTCTTAATTATACTTTTGTAAGTTCCTTATTCTCTCTTTTAATTTTACTTTCATGGTAGGGAGAAAGTTTCCCTTTTTCTCACTCTCTAACTTCTAGAACAAATGATATTTCAATGAACAATTTATGATATTTTATTACATCCTATTTTATTTATACATTGAATCAATTGACCAGTGAGATAAATTCAATAACTGCATCATTACATTAAATACATTATTTTTTTAATCTTTCACAAAATTGTGTATTTGAGGTAAAAATTATTGAATCTATTTATTCTTATTTTTTTCAATCTTCTTTTATGGAAATAATAAAATCACCCTAATATCGTTAGGTTTTAATTTTATTTTGATATATTAAATATTTCCCCCCAAAGGAGTATTAGGTTTTTCTACTCCTCTTATATAGATATAAAAAATTGTGATCTATCTTACTCACTCTTCTATTAATTTTCGACATGATGTCTTCCTTTTATCATCTTCCTATTATATTCACAACGTTTTTTAAATAAAATTTCCATATAATCTTTAAGAAAACTCCATGATAATTTTCCTTAATTCATAATTTATGTCAAAAATTACAAATTAATCTCCACTCTTCTTAATTTTGTGAATCTCAAATATTTAAAATTGAAATTCCTTATAATATCATCCAAGATCATATCATTCAATTCTTCCACTAATATAATATTATTATTATCTTAAAAAATCATCCATGAAATCTGATCCATTTAATTATTTTAAATAGTCACATAATGTTCATGTATCTGTATATAAATAATGACATAGAAATTCTATTTGAATCATCTAAATCTCAAACTTCATCTTAAATCACAACATATTGGTTTGAAGTTTGTTTCAATGTAGATTAGGCCACTATGAATATCCAAATTTTGTCAAAGTAATCCTGATCGCACTATGGTATTTTACAACAATTATTTTTTAAACTACTTGAATTTACATGAATCATAAAAATAATTCATATTTACAAGTCCTTACCAAGTATGAACAATTACTTATGTAGTTTTCTATATCCATTTTGAACATAATCATAAGCCTTATTAAGTTTAATAAAATTCTCAAAAACTCTTATAAAAGAATTATTGACCTTAAAAAAGAGTTACGAGGTTATAAAAAAATTTTCAAAACTCAACCAAATGTCATAAAAGCTGTATATAATGTCTTATAAAGTCCTCAGAATAATTACAACTCATAGATATAATCCCATGAAATCACATTATGTATTATAAAAACACATTCCTTTATTATTTTTCTCTTCAAATAAAAAAACTTATGGATTCTCATTGGAGTCTTATTAAAATAAGACTTAGCCCATATTTAGTCCAAATCTACTCATATCCAAATACAATTTCATACTGCTTAAAAAATATCCAGACCTATTCCAAACCTCTCCAAACAACTAAAAATAATTCACAACAATTATTAAAAATTATATAATGTGAGTATGAATTAGATTTATGCATCGAAAACAAAGGAGATCATAATATACATATCTAATAAAAACCTATTTAATTTTTTATTCTCTTCATAAAAACCACATTTAAAAATACTTATTCTATAGAATAAAACTACATTAGTGTCAACATGAATTTTCAATAATCTGTTCAACACACATAAATTTATATCAAATGAATTTGTAATATATTTAAACATTTCTAGGCCACTTCATCCCCACTTCCAATTTTTTGTACCAATTAAATAATCAGTTTATCATATTTAAATAATCTTCATTATATTTTTCTTTTAGATACAAATTTTCTTTCTTGAATCCTCATCTAAGATACATTAATCACTATATACAGGAGCCTTGATTCTAAATTCATCATGCAAGGATTCTCATGATTTTGGGATAGATTTTCTTTTATTTCCAATAATAGTTGTCTAATATGTATTCAATAACCAAATTACCTAATATAAAATAACCCTTGTATTAAAAAAATCGGTATTAATATAAAAATATAGTATATTATAATTTCTACAAACTTCCACAATTGTCATTTATAAGAACATAAACACTGAAATAATCATGAATAATATTTCTATATACAAAAATAGATTCCAGCGTAGATGCATATAAAAGTTACCTCGTTTACTACTAGTAGAAGAAACAATTTATTCTTCTTATACTACCATTTTTTTCTAGTAATTTAACCTCTTGATTAATATGAAAATAAACCAACTTGTAGACTAATCACATTTTATAATAGATAAATACATCTTCTAAACCCATTAGAAATAAGCTTCATATTAAAAATTATTCACTTCCAAAAATTACAATATATTAGATTTCATTTCAATTTATATATTGATTGAAAATAAAACAAAGAAATACAACCAACCATTTCAGATTTTTTCATTGATGTGTTTCAATATTCTACATTTGATTTGTTTTTAAAACCCACTTAAATTATGAAGTTAAGTTTTTATACCCCTTATTAAATGTAAATGAAAAATTGAATAGAAGGGAACTATTTAACAAAATTAATACTAATTAGAAGATTATCCTCAATACCATATTAAGATACTGGTTGTAACATTATAAGAGTAAAAAATTGATACGTATTCAAATGATCATTTACAAACATCTATTCTACTAACCCTAATTAATATTTCCCTATAGGAACCATTTTTTCATGTTTATTTCAATGAAATATATTTATACTCTTTTATTATTTTATTAATTTGTTTCCCCCTTTTATTTAGATAATAAAAAAAATTCCATGATTGAAGGAAGATGTCCCATATTCAATAGAAATGTTTCACCAATTAATGAACTCAATGTCCACATAGTATAACCTGATGTAGTTAAAATGGGTGATCAATTAAGATAATAATATTTTGCAAGAACTATATATAAAGTAATACAAACTGATTATAAATTGAAATTAATTATCATAGTTCTGATCAAATATATTTTGAAATAAATTCTCACATATAAAAAACTTTAAGACAAAGGTTAAAAACATTCTGATGAAATGATTTATTTACATTTTGAATTTTAACTATCACTACCACTTAATCAAAAAATAATATTGTTCTAAAAATAGAGATGGACATCATAATTAACATAACTCAACTTTTAATCTTATAGAATTTATATAGGTTTCTATATTTAACTAATAAGTTTCAGGTTTCATAAAAACTTCACCCATTTGATATCTCCGCATCAAGGTATTCTATTTTATATTCTTCATTATGTATTGTTTTATATAGAGTTAAACTCATATATTAATCATATGTTACTAATTGTTTCATTTCTAAGATATAGGTTGATACCAGTTTCAATGCACCATGATAGAAAAAACCAAAAGTAGTGTAATGATTATAGATTCCAAATAGTCCTCGCCCTTTTCTATATCCTTCAATTACATCTATAAAGTAATGTAAATACATAAGTAATAAATAAATTGTTTTTAAATATATTTTTAATGGGAGAAATTTGATTGATACTTATCTTTTAAACATGAAACTCTTTCCCTTGTTACTTTAACAAGGGGAGAACTCTTCATTCTACTCTAACCCATGATTTTCCAGATCCCCCCTTTGGAATGCATGGTATTCTTCCTACTTTAATATTTCTTCATAGATGTAACCAAATTCACTACTTTATCAAATAGATAACTTTCATTTTTTTTATCTTTCTCCATCTTCTTAGCCTCTACCAACTATTCATCACATATGATAAATTCTCTTTAATGTATATGATCATTTTTTTACATGATCAAACTCTTTTTCCACAACTTAAATCATCATTTTTTATAGATAAATTCCCAATGATCTTCAATAATTACTCTTATCCAGACACCACTGGATTTATTTTATTGGATGTATAACTTGAATTTTTTCATCTTCCAGACATCACTAAAATATAATTTATATTTTATTCATTTTCAAACCTCTAGTTTTATTCATATTAAGAGATAACATCAATTAAACAAATCATGTAACTCATCTTTCAGATATATTTTAATTATCAATTAATCTTACTTATTTTAGCTTAAATATTCTTGTTCAATTTATAATGGTATGTGATGTGACTTATCCTTATTTAGTATAATCAATTCTTCATTATATTGGCATACACTTATACCTCCTTCTTTATATTTTTAGGGGAACTTGATCCAACAACTCTTTTTTGTTTCCTACCCAAGTAAGATTCTATTTATATTAATACTCGCTTCATTTTATATTGTTGTATTCTTCTCAAATCATTATGAGATTTTTATTGGGAAACTATGTAGGACGAAACCTCCTCAATATGACCACTTTTATTATATTACTCATATAAAATTTTAAGATAATAAAATATTCTTTATTTAAAAAATTTCTCCTTTTATGTGAATTCAATACTTGTCCAATAACCCTCGTTTTAGTATCATTTACACTCACGTTAATTGAAGCCCTTTTATGACCATAATATATTGATATATTATGCCAAAATTCGTTAGAACTATTTCCAAACCTACTAGAATACCCAAAATGGCCTATAAATATTGTAAATTTTTTATAGTAGTAGCCTTTATTGAATTTTATGCTCGTGTTTTAGGACATATGATATCCGTTTTTTTAATCTTATTATGAAGGGAAATTTTTTTAAAATTTTATCATGATTATAATTAATGACATGGAAGATTTCTTAGTATATTTTATCACAAAAATTTCACATAAAAAATTGAACATGGAGACAAAATTGTTTATCTCAATGTTTTAATGATAAAAAATAATGATTCTAATGATGCTGATGAATTTTATGTTCTCTATAAGTATTTAATAATATAAGAAAGGTGACTAAATTGACTATGTATGAATCACCTCTAGTCACTACTAAGGATGTGTCACTATTGAAGTTAAGACACTGTCAACCTATCACACCGCCATGGAAGACTCACTGTAAGAGAAGGACTTTCTTAAGGATGCCAAACCATTGTACAAGAAAAGTGAAAAATTTCGAGACACCAAAAGAAATTATTCATTGCATTCCATGACTCACCATCATAATGAAAATTTCAATTGTTCTAAGATGTCATCATACAAAACACTTCTAGAGTATAAAATAGGTAAAGTATAACTCACCACCAGCTTGACCTACCATCAGTGTCATTTCGCCAGATCAAGTAACCGCCAGTTTGGGACACCGCTAGATCCTAAGACACCACCAATATTTCTATAATTAATTTATTCATTTAAATTATTATAATGGATTTATTATTTAATTTAATTAAAATTTATAATTTTAATTATTTTATCTTAAATGATCGATGTAACACCATGAGATTTTATGAGAAATATTCTTTTTAATTTTATTGATGTCTTGTGTTATACGTTACAAAAAAGGAGTATTTCACAACACACACCCATAACTTGGCTGCATTACACGCAATCGCGACTTTCCTCGATAGCGTGTGTAGTATGCAATACTGAGTTTCACTAAACGAGATATTATTATAATATTATTATGAACTAGCTGTTATGAATAGTAATACCCACATTTTGAAATTTTATAAATTTTATCATTCAAAATAGACTTCATTTTTGGATTTAGAATATCAAAATTAGATTAGGGTGAAATTTTGGTAATTTTCGGATAACTTTCATATTCTGATGAATAGTGGAAATTACAAAATTTTAATTAAAAACAACTTTTTTAATAGAAATAATTAATAGTGATAAATTATTAATTTTATTGGTTTTAAATTATATTTAGAATATATTTTTACAATTTAATACAATTTTGGTCATTGGATGTAATTTCACATTTAAACCAGACATAAACAAGGGTCAATCTTTTGATATTTATTATCTCTTAAGAACACGCTATTTGTTTTGACGACAGGAACTAATTTTTAAATTAATTAATGCAACTGATATGTTTTGAATTCGGTAAAATAGACATCATTTTTGAATTCATAATATCAAATATAGCTTAGGCCTACTTTTTGGTATTTTTCTGGAAACTTTAATTTTTTGATGAATAGTGAAACCACTAAGTGGTAGTTAAAAAAAACTGAATTTTTCATAAAACTTAATATTACCGCTTCAGTGAGTGGAATTTAGAAAATCTGAGAGACACGGTTAATATCAGGGACTAAAATGTGGTTCAATGAGATGAAAATAATTTTTGGTGAATAGTAACTTTTTACTTTTTTTTACCACGGTTAAAAGTAAATAGGGTAATTAAGGGTAAAACTGATATTATTATTACCCTAACACATGTCCTAATTATATTCGATAAGTGTAATTCGGTCAAAAACAACCTTAGGAATAAAGTCTGACCATTTAGGCCCACTTGGATTAGATTAGGACATTTATTATTAATTTATTTAAAGAAGGGTTAAAATAGTTAAAATCAAAGTTTAATAACTAAATCATTTTTAAATATAGATTAATACATTAGTTAAATTCGACTATAAAAATTCATTAGAAATATAAAACGATTTACTACATAATTGTATTTTATTTATAATTTTTAGATTTAAATAATTTAATTTATTTATGAATCTATTATGATGCAGTAATTATCTTATTAATGAAATATTGACATAATTGATGTTATAAATACCCAAATAAATGTAATTTGAGACTTTTTATGAATTAAAAGAATTTTCTATGTTAATATGACATGTTAGTATTTATTTAATTAACTTTTTTTGAACTAATCTTTCCGTTATGATTTTCACAAAAATCAATTACCAAATAGTGTCAAAATTGACATAAAATAGTTTTTAAAAAAAATATTATATTAAAAATTGTTATTATATTCCTAAAAATATAATGTTCGGCCAATATATTTATATCATGATAGGTGTATCATTAATGGACCACTTGGGGGTCTCTTGGATGTATATGGTAAGTTTATTAACTATATAATATAAAAATACAAAGTGACATGGTAAATGTCAATCTAATTAACTAAGAGTTAAAATTAATGTTAAGGTTAATATAATGAACTAAACTTGTCTAAATTCTATTTTATGAGATTATTTCAACCTATCCTCACCTTAGCTTCGAAATAAATCAATTTGGAGCTATTAATAACCGAATATGACTTTATAATAAAATAATATTTTTTGTTATTCCAAAGGTGCCCCTCTCCTCTCTTATAAAAGGGAACCTCCTCCCTCTCTTCCTCACACCACTTTGAGCCTTCAAGCTCGGACAACCCCTGCCAAATTCTCTTATCCACTTCCCTAGAAACATCCTAGAGCTCCTGGTCTTCTTCAAAGACCAATTTTAGTGCCTTAAGAGGAGGTCTCAAAGAGGCGCTTCAAAGAAAAGGTAATGTCTGTTACCGATTCTTTCACCTTTATTTCTTCTTCCACTTCTAGGTTGTTTCATTATGAAGTAATAACATCAGTATCACTCATATACCAATGTGTTATTATAAGTATGAAATAACCCTATTTCACCATCTATCCATCCTACGGAAAACAAAATCACCGTGCGTGCGTACGTACGAAATCACCGCGCGTGCGTACGTACGGAATACCGTCTCCACGCCGTGGTGTAATCTATTTTCCACCACCACCTTACTTGGATGGGTATGATGGTGTAAATAATAACTATATATGATTATTGTAAAGTGATATTGATTTTGTAATAGTATACATACACTCCAATAAAATTCCACGATCATGGGAACGATATCATCCCTCGTGTGTACGTATGGAATACCGTCTCCACGACGCGATGAGATTCATTATCAATGATTAACCATTCATAAATTATTATAAAGTATATATAATAAGTAACAATGAAATATATGACATAATAATGATACTGTATTTATGTATATATATATGTATGTCATCCAATTAATTCCATTCAATTCAATGAGGAAACGAAAACAACGTTCATGCGTACGTACGACCTACCGTCTCCATGGAAAGTGTATTTCTTTCCATTTATCGATCTATTATATATATGTTTATTCTGAATATATATTATATATAAGTCATGTTTTATATTCTGGAATTATGTAATCATGATCTAAGTAATCAAATGAATAATTACAAGTCAAAACACAGACGACAAATGAAACGATTTTACCCAAAACGCTCTTTAACATGGAATTTACAAAAGAACAGGTAATATAAAGTCATAAGTAAACCATATATAATATCATAACAATGAATATGATTCTATAATAAGTCAGTGAAATTATTTAAATCATTATACATGAGGTTTGGATACGTACGAAGCATATCGGATCTAAGGTAAGGGATAATTTTGCAAATCTCATTTTTATCCAGGATTGCTTATTTGTAAGAATTTACTGGGGTTATTTATATCACCCATGTCCATGTTTTATAAAAGATTTTTCTTGTATGTTTAAATTCCTATTTACCCATTTTTGACTTTTACTACACGGTATGTAAGGAATCATTCTTTTGTTTACATTACGACGTACTTTTTTTACTTTTCTGGCAAAAGTATGAGAAGAATGTTTTTTTAACTTATACGGCATGAACGGATTTTTACGGTTTTATAAAGCCTTATTTTCATGAAGCTTCCTCCAAAATATTTCATTACTATTTTCAACAAAATACTTTTCTTTTAAAATTGAATGATGTTGTGTGAAACGAAATTGATTTTGAAGAATAAAGGATATTTTCCTCATGAATTCATTTCAAGTGTTTTATCAAAATCGTTTTCCATCTAAGATGACATTATTTTATATGTGTATGTTTCAAGTATAATTTCTCTATGATTTACATGGTTTCACTGTTCTTATGATGAAATGATATCCATTTTTTTATATGGATTATGTTATGATGTGATGATGTTTATGATACCCATTTTACTTTTGGGTTATGGTGAATGATTTATGTTTATGTTGTGGAACAAGTAAGAATGATTTATTTATGAGATGGGTGGGACATATATATCCCTCAAATTCATTGGGTAAAGATTTATATCTCATGAGATAGACATGGCTGGAACGGTATGTTAATCCGGTTCAGTGTTACAGGACTGAAACGAGGAGTGAACTCGATTCAGAAAGGGACTTTGTCCACTAAGATGGTCTTGGCAGCAATGCCTTCGCTACTATGGAAATCATTACATGTGCTTAATGGATTCCACAATTACATGTTTTATTCCCATGCTATGTTATCATTATTTATGTTCCACTACGATCTATGCCTTATGTACTTCCATGGTTTAAGTCGTTGCTCAAGATTTTGATGTTTAAACATTATGTTCATGTTTTTAGGTTCAAATGTGTATGATATGTTTTATTTTATCCCTGCTTACCCTTACTGAGAATTTGAGCTCACCCTTTTTATGTTTTATTTTCCCTCAGGATTAAAATAAAGGTTTTAGGTAAGGAAACAAAAAGTGGAAGATCTTTATGGGAGATGTTGAAGATCTTTCACGATGATTAAAAGATTACGTTCCAAGTTTCCAAAGACACTAAACTATTACGGTCCTTGTGTGTCTGTTTTTGTTATGTATTATGTAGTCCACAAAAACAATGTAATATCTATGTACATAAAGCTTCGGGTCTCTACAGTTGGTATCAGAGGGAGGTTTAGTCAACCTTTGGAAACTAGGATACGAAAACATTAGTGAGATCCCTATAGATATTTCTAAGGTATGTCTTGGGATGTCCCTAAGGATAAGTATACGTATAGGACATAGTTCTAGAACTACGGTAAAGATAATAGAATTTAACCTAAGATGTTAGATGTTGAGGGTGCTCCCCATTTACTATGTTGTTTTCCCTAGCATGATATTTGCCTCTCACACTATTCTTTTTGGGTTTTAGAAAATGGTTGGAAACAGGAAGATTCATGATAACGGAGGATATGACAGACAATAGAACGATATTCTTCATGAGAAACCAAATGAAACGGGATCTGGAAGTCCAAACATCGTTATTATGTCTAATCAGCAATATCATAATATGATCAATAATCTCAACATTGGTAAGTTTCCCGACTCAGATAATAAGAGAAAGATGAAGTTTCATGATGATCATAGAGGAAAGAAAGTTCAATTTCCCTCATGTAAATCATGTGGGAAGAGGCATCAGGGAGATTGTATCAAAGGAACTGGAAGATGCTTTGGGTGTGGAAAAGAAGGAAACAAAACCAGTAAGTGCAAAGGAAAAGGTTCAGTTAACACCATGGACAATGATAATGGTATTACTACGACATCAACAATGATTAGATGTTTTAAATGTGGAATGTATTGGAATTATTCAAACCAATGCCCTAATGGAAAATCTCATGAAGAGAATCAGCATGGTCATATGGGTAGTATTTATGTTGATGATGATGAGGAGACTACAAATGATATATGAGCTGAAAGAAGTGTTGAAGCTCAGTCGGTTGTTTTAGAAGGTAGTGGAATGATTATATGTTTATCGAGAGTTATGTTGTATAGTTAATGGTAATATGGAATAAAGAATCATATAAGGATTATTACACTATTGTTTTTCCTAAACGTATTTGAAAGTATATGTTGAATGGTACCAGTAACTATGGAAGGATATTCAGATATTTTTGTAAAGTAGATGATATGCGCATAATGAAGGAATAAGAAGATAATGAGATGTTTGATTGTATTCATGAGCTCATGATTGATATAAGGACTAAGTGATATCATGGTTTGAGTATATAGAATTTTGAGGATTTTAGTATGTGGAAAGTGTTAACTTTTAACTACATTCATGTTTTCACTAAGCTTCAATGGGTATTCATTTTTCAAGAGAATACATGATTAAGGCCTTCGAATGTCTGGAATGTGACCAACAAGACATATCTTATGATATATGGGGATCAACGATGGTATTAAATCTCTGGTAATCGTTTTCAATATATTATGAGAGTAGACTGCAGTATTATGGATAAGCCTAAAGATTGGAATGGATTATGTTGGACATAAGTTAGTATTGTTTAAGAATAGAAGTTTTTTTCGATATTATTGATGGGCTGTTATAGTAATATAGTTTTAGAAAAAGGACAACCTGCAGGACGGGTGACAACCCATCACATCGGACAAGGCTGTGGGAATCGAACCCACAACCGAAGTCTGACTGGCCTTTATCGCCTACCACTGGCCTACAGAAAGTCCCTAGTTAGTAGAAAATTGTTTTATTTTATTAAGCGGTATGATATATGAAGTATAAGTTCATTTTTGGAACCATATACGATTAATCTAACCATAAGATGGACATATAACTTTTGCTAACCTTTTGTTTGAAACAGATGGAATGTCCCATAATTCTATCACATGATCTGCTAACACATCACGAATAACAAATTAAACTTCATTTCTTTAAGGGATGAAGTGGAAATTGTTCAATTCACGAACAACAGTGAGATTGTACCAAAATCATGTAAGTATTTCTTTTCATTCATCAACTTTAGGGAAATGATCTTGAAAACCAAAAATTTTGTCCTAGTTCCCTTATATCCGATGAATCAAATGGTACCTTAGATCAGCACAAATCTATAGCTTTGTGATTGTAGGATTTTTCATAGCCATTTTCTCTACCACTCTCCATCAGAACATGATGGTTAGGTTTCTCTTGAATATCCATATTTTCACCTATGTTCTCCTATGTGGAAACCCAATGATTAGTTAATTTGGGTAATCGTTATGTTTTATACTTTAGTTTTTAAAGATTGGTTTTGGTATTCCTTTTTACGATGTAGGTTTCTATTAAAGAAACATTTGATTAGTAAACCATTTATAACCCCGACAAATTTCGAGGGCGAAATTCATTTTAAGGGGGGTAGAATGTAACACCCCGAGATTTTATGAGAAATATTCTTTTTATTTTTATTGATTTCTTGTGTTGTACGTTACAACAACGGAGTCTTGCACAACACACAACCCTAACATGGTTGCATTACACACAATCTTGACCTTCCTCGATAGCATGTGTAGTATGCAATACTGAGATTCATTAAACGAGATATTATTATAATATTATTAAGAACTAGCCGTTATGAATAGTAATACCCACTTTTTGAAAATTTATAAATATTATCATTAAATATAGACTTCATTTTTTGATTCGGAATATCGAAATTAGATTAGGGTGAAATTTTGGTACTTTTCAGATAACGTTCATATTCTGATGAATAGTGGAAATTACTAAATTTTAATTAAAAACACCTTTTTTAATCAAAATAATTAAAAGTGATAAATTATTAATTTGTATGGTTTTAAAGTATATTTATAATATATTTTTACAATTTAATAAAATGTTTTTCATTGGATGTAATTTCACATTTAAACCAGACATAAACAAGGGTCAATCTTTTGATAGTTATTATCTCTTAAGAACACGCTATTTGTTTTGATGATGGGAACTAATTTTTAAATTAATTAATGCAACTGATATGTTTTGAATTTGGTAAAATAGACATCATTTTTGAATTCATAATATCAAATATAGCTTAGGCCTAATGTTTGGTATTTTTCTGGAAACATTCTTTTTTTTGATGAATAGTGAAACCACTAAGTGGTAGTTAAAAAAACTGAATTTTTCATAAAACATAATATTACCTCTTCTGTGAGTGGAATTTTGAAAATCCGAGAGAAACAGTTAATATCAAGGACTAAAATGTGGTTTAATGAGATGAAAATAATTTTTTTTGAATAGTAACTTTTTACTTTTTTTTACCACGGTTAAAAGTAAATAGGGTAATTAAGGGTAAACATGATATTATTATTACCCTAACACATTTCTTAATTCTATTTGATAAGTGTAATTCGGAAAAAAAAAACCTTAGGAATAAAATATGACCATTTAGGCCCACTTGGATTAGATTAGGACATTTATTATTAATTTATTTAAAGAAGGGTTAAAATAGTTAAAATCAAAGTTTAATAACTTAATCATTTTTAAATATAGGGTTATAAATAATATAAATTCGAATATAAATATTCATTATAAATCTAAAAATATTTCCTACATAATGGTATTTTATTAATAATTTTTAGACTTAAAATATTTTAATTTAATTATGAAACAATTATGATGCAGTAATTATCTTATTAATAAAATATTGACATAATTGATGTTATAAATACCCAAATAAATGTAATTTGAGACTTTTTATGAATTAAAATAATTTTATATGTTAATATGACATGTTATTATTGATTTCATTAACTTTTTTTGAACTAATCATTCTATTATAATTTTCACAAAAATCAATTACAAAATAGTGTCAAAATT
This sequence comes from Viscum album, assembly GCA_963277665.1. Taxonomy (NCBI): domain Eukaryota; kingdom Viridiplantae; phylum Streptophyta; class Magnoliopsida; order Santalales; family Viscaceae; genus Viscum; species Viscum album. The sequence continues at coordinate 1,330,183,060 of OY728145.1, read as the reverse complement.
GACATAAAATAGTTTTTAAAACAACTATTATATTAAAAATTGTTATTATATTCCTAAAAATCTAAGGCTCGGCCAATATACTTATATTATGATAGGTGTGTAATTAATGGACCACTTGGCGGTCTCTTGGATGTATATGGTAAGTTTATTAACTATATAATATAAAAATACAAAGTGACATGGTAAATGTCAATCTAATTAACTAAGAGTTAAAACTAAAGGTTAAAGTTAATATAATGACCTAAACTTGTATAAATTATATTTTATGAGATTATTTCTACCTATCCCCACCTTAGCTTCGAAATAAATCAATTTGGAGCTATTAAAAGCCCAATATGACTTTATAATAAAATAATATTGTTAGTTATTCCAAAGGTGCCCCTCTCCTCCCTTATAAAAGGGAACTTCCTCCCTCTCTTCCTCACACCACTTTAAGCCTTACAGATCGGCCAAACCCTTCCAAATTATCTTCTCCACTTCCCTAGAAACATCCTAGATCTCCTGGTCTTCTTCAAAGACAAATTGTAGTTCCCTAAGAGGATGTCTCAAAGAGGCACTTCAAAGAAGAGGTAATGTCCGTTACCGATTCTTTCACCTTTATTTCTTCTTCCCCTTCTTCTTCTTAGGTTGTTTCATTATTAAGTAATAACATCAGTATCACTAATATACTGATATGTTATTATAAGTATGAAACATCCCTATTTCACCATCTATCCATCCTACGGAAAACGAAATTACCGCACGTGCGTACGTACGGAATACCGTCTCCATGTCGTGGTGTAATCTATTTTCCACCACCACCTTACTTGGATGGGTATAATGGTGTAAATAATTACTATATATGATTATTGTAAAGTTATATTGATTCTTTAATAGTATACATACACTCCAATAAAATTCCACGATCATGGAAACGATATCATCGGTCATGCGTACGTACGGAATACCGTCTCCACGACGCGATGAGATTCATTCTCAATGATTAACCATTCATAAATATATATAAAGTATATATAATAAGTAATCATGAAATATATGACATAATAATGATACTGAATTTATGTATATATATATGTATGTCATCCAATTAATTCCATTCAATTCAATGAGGAAACAAAAACAACGTTCATGCGTACGTACGGCCTACCATCTCCATGGACAATGTATTTCTTTCCATTTATCGATCTATTATATATATGTATATTCTGAATATATATTATATATAAATAATGTTTTATATTCTGGAATTAAGTAATCATGATCTAAGTAATCATATGAATAATTACAAGTCAAAACACAGACGACAAATGAAACGATTTTACCCAAAACGCTCTTTAACATGGAATTTACAAAAGAACGGGTAATATAAATTCATAAGTGAACCATATATGATATCATAACAATGAATATGATTCTGTAAAAAGTTAGTGACATTATTTAAATCATTATACAGGAGGTTCGGATATGTACGAAGCATATCAGACCTAAGGTAAGGGATAATTTTGCAAATCTCATTTTTATTCGGGATTTTTTATTCGTAATTATTTACTGGGGTTATTTATATCATCCATGTCCATGTTTTATAAAAGAGTTTTCATGTATGTTTAAATTTCTTTTTACCAATTTTTGACTTTAACTACATGGTATGTAAGGAATCATTCTTTTGTTTACGTTACATGGTACTTTTTTGACTTTTCCAGCAAAAGTACGAGAAGAATGCTTTTTTTTAACTTATACGGCATGAAAGGATTTTTACGGTTTTATAAAGCCTTATTTTCATGAAGCTTCCTCCAAAATATTTCATGACTATTTTCATCAAAATTCTTTTCTTTTAAAATTGCATGATGTTTTGTGAAAAGAAATTGATTTTGAAGAAGAAAGGATATTTTCCCCATGAATTCATTTCAAGTGTTTTATCAAAATCATTTTCCATCTAAGATGACATTATTTCATATGTGTATGTTTCAAGTATAATGTATCTATGATTTACATGGTTTCACTGTTCTTATGATGAAATGATATCTATTTTTTATATGTATTATGTTATGATGGGATGATGTTTATGATACCCATTTTATTCTTTGGGTTATGATGAATGATTTATGTTTATGTTGTGGAACAAGTATGAATGATTTCATTATGAGATGGGTGGGAACTATATCACCCTCCAATGCATTGGGTAAAGATTTATATCTCATGAGATATACATGGCTGGGATGGTAAGTTAATCCGGTTCAGTGTTACAAAACTGAAACGAGGAGTGAACTCGATTCAGAAAGGGACTTTGTCCACTAAGATGGTCTTGGCAGCAATGCCTTGGATACTATGGAAATCATTATATGTGCTTAATGGATTCCATAATTACATGTTTTATTCCCATTCTATGTTATCATTATTTATGTTCCATTATGATCTATGCCTTATGTACTTCCATGTTTTAAGTCGTTGCTCAATATTTTGATGTTTAAACATTATGTTCATATTTTTAGGTTCAAATGTGTATGGTATGTTTTATTTTATCCATGCTTACCCTTACTGAGAATTTGAGATCACCCTTTTTATGTTTTATTTTCCCCCAGGATTAAAAGAAAGGTTTTAGGTAAGGAGAAAAAAAGTGGAAGATCTTTATGTGAGATGTTGAAGATCTTTCACCATGATTAGAAGATTACGTTCCAAGTTTCCAAAGACACTAAAATATTATGGTCCTTGTGTGTCTATTTTTCTTATGTATTATGTATTCCGCAAAAGTAATGTAATATATATTTACGTCAAGCTTCAGGCATCTACAATCGACATAATTTATTAAAGAGGGTGTAATACATGCTATACAAGAGAGAAAAATATCCATATAAACATGCATATTCTACCAATTGTTGGTAATTAAGAGAGGAAAAAATAATCCCTCATGTAATCTTGTGGAACATGTATGTATAACTTCATTATAAGATTTTTGTGACCTATATCACCCTCCAATGCATTGGGAAAATATTTTTATCTAATGAGATGGACTAATACAGTCTTAGAAAAGAACCTTATCTATTATGATGGAGATGCGAGTGAACCATAACTACCAAGATGGTATGTGGAGTGAACCCATACTACTAGGATGATCTCAGCAGCTATGCCTTGGATACAATGGAAATCATATTACATGCTCATGTGTTTTCCACAATTCCATTTTTTATTCCTATGTTATTCTTTCACCTCTTATATTCTTTATTTCCATATGATTCCTGTCCTATAAACATCCAGTCTTTTTTATGATATCTAATATATAGGGTATGATGTTCAAATGTTATGATCATTCTCCATAACCTTTTTTTCATCCCATGACTAAACATTTCCATTATTTAATATACAGAGAATCTGATCTTAGCCCTTTCATATGTTTCATTTACCTAGGTTATGAAGAAAAATTTTAGGTAGAGTTACTAAATATGTAAATATTGATGATACATGTTGAAGATCTTTCACCCGGATAGAAGATTTTGTTTCCATGCTTCCAAAGACACGAAACTATTAGTGTCAGCAGTCATTTATTTTTGTAATGTCCTTAATATTAATATTAAATAATATAATATGCTTGTATGTTAAGCCTATGTCACTATAAACCCTTTCTATTATCCACTATTGCATTTGGAATGAATCTCATAGTGTTTGGTGGACTAGTGGTTAATTCTTGCAGAGGTGAATCTATAGAAAGAGATGACATCATAAATAGATCAAGTTGCGATTGTGTAGTTAACCAACATTTTACTTTCATAGAGATGTCATCATTAGATATAGTGGTGTTAATATTGTGATTAAACCTGTTTGTGTTAGGAGTTTTAAACTATAACTAGGATACTAGAAAATATCACACACACTGGGAATGTAACATTGGATATAGTGGAATTTTTTTGAGCAATCTCTGTATCCCTGGTGCATGGTGCTTTTCATTGAAATCAATTCAATAAATAGTCACACTATCATCATATTTGGTGATAAACTTGTTATGGACCGATTTGACCAAAGTGTGTGTTTCAAGGTTAATATAAGGATAATTCTATTGTGGGGAGAATTGACTTGGTCATATGTGAATTTTATATTTATGGAAAGAGTTATGGCCTTGTGTATGAGTAACTATTAGATGATCATGGTGAATCTAGAGGACATATGAGTACCAGAATAAGAGTATTTGGATCCACATTTCATGTCTGTTTTTTGATTCATATGTAACACAAGAAAGAGAATAGATATGGGATTTAAACATGGAAGGAAATTAGTTCACTCTGTAGGGGTTTCAGATTGTTGGTGTGTTGGTTCATGTTTGAGTGCCTTGTAAGTGGTGCAAGTTCCTGTTGAAATAACTAGGGAAACTCCTTTGAATTAGCTTCTAAACATGGTTTTAATGTTGGATTAATTTAAGGATACATCCAATGATTGTGTAATCATGATCATTGATTTGTGGAGCATCAATTGTTTTAATCTTTAATCCTTTTTAGGAACATAGGAAAGAAAATAGTAGCTTTTTATGTACATGAACATGAATAGAATAGGCTGAAACTACCTCTATTATTTATTTTTCCAAATGAATGAGGTGTTTGTATTCGATTGGGGCCTTTAAAAAATATTTGTGCGTTTGGGATATGTTATGTTAGTTGCGAGTCATTGGTTCTACTCAGAACTGATAATGAGGTGTTGGTATCAACTTTTAACCTATGTCTTATGTTTGATTGATCCACGATGAAATTTAACCACAATAGGAATATTGTTGAAAAATGTAAGACTTGTTCTATTTGATTATTTTTAATATAGGTAGCCCAATGATTTTAGAAAAGGAGTGCACTGAAGAGAAGGTATCATGTTGGGTTATATGGATGTGTGGATTTATTTTTGAAAATAAAAATATTTTTTCATGAATTCTAATGTTCATGATTGGATTCATATAGTATGATCATGATTAGAGTTTAATAATGGAAATTTGATAGAGGTGATGAGTTGTAATTTGGGGAGGAATAAAAATAATTCCTTGAGGATGATTTCATATAATTATTTAAGTGTGTTTTTCATCCTAGCACATATTTCTAAGGATGAGAATTGCTATGACGGGGATTTGTAATGCCCAAATCATTATCAGTCAAACATTTTGGATGAAAATTGATCATTTTATATAGTAGACGTATAGTTTGGATAACAATGTGTTAGACTAAGGAGACTCTTATACTAAACCCATTATGTTGTAATATTGGACATGAATGGAAACACTATGGGAGAGAAGAAGGTTTACAGTTTTAGCATAGGAGACCAAGAGTAAAGAATAAGTTTTAGTAGAACTAGATAGTTGGTAACCACCATCGGCTAACCGATAGGGTGGGTTCTAGACATGCCTCCCACTATGTCTCACTAGCCATCTATTGTTCCACCAACTGGCTATTGGGGTGTCTTAGGCATGGTATAATGCAATGAAATTTGGAATTTTCACCTATAGAACCCCTCAGGATTATTATTCAAGGTTTTATTTTTTTAGACATATTTGGAGAGACAATCATATATTCATCCATACAATACCTTACTTTGATATGAGGTGGATCTGAATGCAATAAAATGGTGAATCCAATAAATATCATTCATTCATAATTGGTCTTGGACACCTTTGTCCTTTTATGGTGTCAGATCACATTTTTGTTTATCATGGACGATCCTCTAATTATGTTTAAGCCTTTACTATACTTTTGTGACACAATTTTCATTATATCATATTTCCCTCAATCAAATTTCATCTTAATTTTTCACTTACTTGCCTCCATGTAGATAATTAGGCAATAATTACATTAGGTCTTGATGGAGTTTTCAACACTTTATGGGAATTTGGATTGGCATGACCATATGATGCCCCATGATGATGAAAATATACAAATTATTGGAGTTCCAATGATGTAATGTCCATTGATGATATATTCATTAGTTTTAGTTAATTTTAGTTACTTAAATAATGTATCATGGACTCAAATGAGGTATTGTTATCATAATATAACTGGGAATATATCAGGGTTGGCTTGAACTTTTTTGGGTGATGTTGTGGCTATTTTATATTATTTGGTTTGTTTGTCAAACATTTCCTATTTAATTATAATATATTGGTCTTTTTATTTTTGCCTCGTGATGGGTATTTTTCCCAAAATTATGTGAAGATTGTGAGATAGACCTTCCATGGATGGTCAATCAAGGTTTAATCATGCACATGATATCTAGTAAGGTTTTTAGATAGCGAACCTTCACCTTTAATTTGAGTCCTTGTTTTATATTAATTAGTTATTGTTTAGTAGTAATTAATTATTTTAAAATGAATGGGAATGAGTGGAATCTTTTGTGAATGATGGTGGTAGAATGGACTTGAATGGACTCGACCCAAGGATGTCAGAATTTACATAGTGTATTTGTTTCTATTTGGGTAGGTGTTACTATGTAATCTATTGTATGGTTTATCAATGGTTTATTCAAATTCAATATGAGGATCACAACCTTGGGTGAACCACCATTAATTAAAAATGTGTTACAACATGTTTAATTATTAATTAATTAAGAACCTCAAGCCTTATATCATTGAAGGATACATGCCTGCCAATTAATTAATTATAGATCCAAAGGTCTCAATTAACAAAATGAACCACGATTAATGTAATTTTAAAATGTTCTAATGGACAAAATATACATTTTTGCACTTGCATGATGTTGAATGCTGATTGATGAGTCTTGGAAACTAATGAGACCATATATGATGATATATTCCCTAAGTAGGCTTAGATAAAATGTTTAACCCTGTTTAATATTATTCCCATGTGTAGTTTCTATGACTCATGATGTTATTCCAAACATTTTTTCTATGTTCTTATTTTGTTTTCCTTGATATGATACCTATATAGGTCTAGCATCCATTCGATTCTTGATAGTGGTCACATGTGGGTGTATTTTTTGCAGTGAGAATATTATGATAGTTTTTCCATTTTTATGCATGTGTTTCCAATTTATGTGTTTGATTTTGATCACATGTACTTTATTATTTACACTATTATCATTATGATATGCTATAAACTACTTATATGGGTCCTTTTCCTATTTGGTGATGTATTTTACTACCACTATTGTTATTGTTCTAGTATTCAAAGATAAGTGGACCAGTGTGATTTGGTTATCTATTAAGAGTGTGTGTGTGAGTGGATTAGGATAATGATAAAGGACCCCCGGTAAAGGATAGTGGCTTGATTTCCTTGATCCTACTCTATGATAGTGAGAATCATGGTTCACAATGACCTTGTAATTTCTATATAGCATATTTACCTAATGACTATGGGATGTCAGAAATCATTTTCACCCAAATACTTGTGGATTCAACGTAACACATTTACTTAATACCTAATGTATGTTGAGTATCATGAAGTCTTGATGGATAGTTATGCCAATTAACATGTCTAATTAATGTTTGATAGTTAAGGAGAGACATATTTCCTTGATTCCTTGAGGATTCTGAGTGACATGTTGTCTCAATACCAAGTTGACTAGTGTTTTGGTTTTCTATTACTTAATTTCGAAATCCATTATGATTTTCATTACATAATGGAAATGAAGTATGTAAAGTGTATCTTCATGGATTGTTAGTAACTGCACAATCATTCGACACATGTTTGTTATTTATTCTGTGTTCTTGGTTATTATATGATATGCTCGAACAATTATATTTTACCAATTTAATTTATACTAATAATATCACATGTACATGAACTGTTTATTACTAGAGGGTACTATAATATATTTGTGGTGTCCTGATGAGTTATACTCACCCCTCGCTTAGGAATCGAAGAAAATTTGGGTACTTTAGAAGCTCTCACTTATTACAAGTATAGTTTGGGGTGAGGCATAAGTTTATCATTGAGGGATATTTATCTCTATGTGTCTTTACACAAGGATGAGGTAATTATAGGTATTTTAAAGTCTCTTATACTATCATTATTTTCTATCATATACATGACCGGTATGATGGTTGAGGAGTTAGTAGTTTCTTGTTGGGACTATTGGGTCTATTTTTTGAAAATTCATACTTACCAAATGCATGTTTTTGGTGTTCCTATTATTAGGATTGTATATTTTTATAAGTTTAGTTATTTAATATTATTAGTTAATTTTTCGATGGTAAAGTCTCCCCAAAGTGTCACTTAGACCCTCTCTGATAGTCCATAGCCTCCAGCTTATGAGGAGGCATGCCTAGGTTACATGGAATTCCAAATCTAACCTTGTGATTTGGGATTGGATGTCACACATAATCATCACATTAGGAGAATAGAATCCCATATTGGTTTATCTCTAACCAATATATGGTTATAAAAATATTCAACAACCATCTATTAGCTAATCCAAAAGTATTTCATATGAAAGGTAGTAATTTATGAATATTCCCATGTTATGTATCTCTCCAACCTTAGGTAAACCAAACTATATGACCCATGAACCCCGAATATACTAGATACATAGTCTATGAAACCCTATATATTATACTTCGGGGTACATCCTATGCACATAACGTCTTTTTGTGCATCATGAGAATATTCCATGTCTCAAACAAGAGTTACACTCAACTACCATTTTAATTTCATCATAACACATAATACTTCATAATGAACATCAGATTGGGATATCTTAAAGACAAAAATTGGGAGGCTAATAATCATTTCATTTCATGAAATTTGTATCAAAATACACATTTATATATCCAAAGTGAGGTAATGATAATGTAAGGATCTCCTTTTATAAGATACAGTTTAAATTATTAAACAATTTTAAGAATAATTAACAAACCCCAACATAATATACTATATATCATATCATATATGATATATTTTCAGACTAGCCTTATGTTTTCTATACATTATCATGTTCTGTTATCTAATTAAGTCTATATGTAATTTCAACCATATATGTATGTTACTATTTGATAAGAACCCCCATTTAATTCTTTAGTGAGTAAAATCTATGAATATTTAACGTTTAAATAATATTGGGATTTAAGAATCATATTCTTAATGGTAACATCATTAAATAGATCCAAACTCATAATCCCCACAATATCAAATGTAACTATGATAGTTAATTTTAATTATAATTAGAGATTTTCTATGTTTAACATCATCATCCTAAGATAATTTCCATTCATGTTTTCTTTTAAATTTTTCTGTGATTATTGTATCTATATACTTAATTAATTACCAACAAATCCTAATCTATATGAGGATAATGTTACATTGACATTGTTAGTGTTAAAAAATATAACTCTTCATCTTTATCTTAGACACATAACCTAAATATATTTTAGGATATTAAGTTAAATTCACTATATAATTTAGCTAGAATAAACCAATGGGAAATCTGTATATTCACCATTCATTTTAACTAAGTGCAACCATTTAGTTTTTATTTTCCACGACACATAATAAAATTTTAATGTTATTAATTTTACATCTCAATAACTTTAGAGTGGTATAACCTTTTATTTGTAATATTTTAATATCTCTATGTTCAAACATATTTACACTGGCCTTTTAAATATTATATCCTCTAAAAATAATCACGATAAGAATCAAAAAGTACTTCATGTTGAAAATAAAAAAATATTTCCATTTAGTATGAATATTTGAAAAATAAATTATGGTCTCCATATCATATATGGAATTATTGGATTTTGGAGTATCTTACTATAAAAAGAAGATTATATGTCATAAGATATTCCATTTATGGGTGTTAATAACCCCTTACCTAATATTTTAATTAATACATAGATAATCACTTACTTAAGATAAAATATTTTTATCCTTGTCCACTTTTTGAAAAATCTTATAGATTCTGTTAAATTATAGATTATGTGTATAAAATTAATCATATTAATTTTCTCACAAAAATATTTATTAACAAAAAAAGTCACATATTATACATGATAAATGAGATTAATATACACATCCTATAAAATGATCTATATGATCTTAACAAACTTATTTAAGTTAATGTTTTTGATGTTGAAACACATTGGAATGTCACATAAATGAAAACTATCAAATGTATCAATTCGTCAAATTTTTTGAACTCTTATATATGTAAATAATTTTAGAAAAATATATTTGGAATCATATATCCATAAAGTATGGAGAAATTGATTTCAATAACATTGATTCCATAAATGGATCTTACATGAAGTTTCAAAACCCGGTTTGAGTGTCCAATTGATATCTATATTAAGGAATATTTACTCCTTCCTTGCCAATAACACCTTAAAATTTTAGTGACATTAAATGTATATTCAATGAAAAATTATTGGAATCTCTAACTAACTTTTGTTCTTTAGTTTTGAACATTTACCCACTTGTACTTTTTATAGAGAACAAGAACATGTACATCACATGCGTAGTTCATATAATCTCGTTGTCTGAGAATATAGGGTAAATTTTTCTTAAATTAATTAAAATTGTTATAAAATCTCCATCAATGATAAAAAAATTATTTACTTAACTTGAATAATCATTAATGTATTATAAAGTCTCACCAAGACAAAAATATACTCAACCTTATTGAGTATCATTGACATTCCAAATAATTTTGAGTGTGTGAGACTAAAATTCAACATGAAAATATGTATCAAATACCGTTAAAATATTATGTTAATCCTTAAATTCTTATTATAAGAATCTAGGATGAAATTTTGAACAAATTCAATACTTAGATACTCAAGAATAAGTTTCTTTGACATATATAATTTATTTTACTTAATATTTTTTTATTATGTAACCTGTTACAGTAGTTTCTCACATTAAGTTTCACTTTCCAATAGCATTGATATAAAAAATATGTTTATGATAATTATAAAATTATTTTTATAGAAAACTAATAATTTTATAATATTAGGATAATCTATTATTAACATTTAATAAGGAATTTTATTAAATTGGACCCCAATAAAATGATGACCCCATTATCATAAACATTAGTGGGATAAGATACATATCTTACTAAGATTTAAATTGCCTCATTAATTAAACTATTACACTATTATTATGGTAGGAAATTATCCCATTAAAATAATATATGATTCTTATATAGCTTATTGTAAAACTATTTATACTATATATCATATGGATAAACTCAACTCAATACATCTGGTATCCAAACTAATAGGGTTTCCCATCTTCGTTTGTCCATAAAAGAACCGAAAAATCAAGCACCCTAAATAGGAATGAAACATTCCATTGCTTTAATGGCTTGAAAAATATAATCTAGTGGAGCCCCAATTTGGTTGGAAACAACCCGGTTGGATTATCATGGTCTTTATATGTGATTCATTGGAAAGAATATAAAACATAGTATTTAAAGAGGATTTAATATCATTATCTTCTCTAATATTAATAACTTTATTTACTCATGATTATAATTAATTTTTTGGAATCTTATTCCTTCCACCAAATTGAAATGTTCAAAAAATATAAATGTGTAACTCTTTACATGAACAATATTTTTGGTTAACTCTACAAAAATTGAATACAAATATATTTACACATATCCAAATGCTTCTCATGAATAAGTTATCTAAAAAATTCATGTAATTCTTTATAAATACATGATATTGATAATATTATAATGAGTAATATTAAATCCATAGATAACCAACCCCCACCTTTCTAGAATAATGTATAAACCTCTAGGCCAGTAGAAGGCTGACCTAAATTCCCTTTACATAATTATACCTTACTCATGAGAGAATATAATTCATCATAACTCTAACACATAATTTTTATAAACTAAATTGACACTTAAATTAAAGTTAATAAATTTAATTACCAAAATTGGTCATGGTATATTGATACTATTTAATTTTTAATGATACATAGCATGTAACACAAGACTTGGAAATTTATAAGAACCAATTTTAAAAATTAAACTAAAGATAATCATAATATAAACAATATGTATCCATGAATAATAAACCTAGTAATATAATTTAAATAAATAAATTTTTTAAATATTTATACATTATATAATCATTTACAAATAATTTAAAAATAAGAGATAATTTATAAAACTTTATACTTTTAGATTATTCATTATAGACATTCCATAATTTTAAATGTAAATAGTTTATAATAGTTTCATAATATGAACTTATAATATAATTCATTATATGTAATATACATTTTAAATATATGATATATTATGAATTATAAACATTTTATAACCCAATATATATTATTTATAATATTTATTTAATTTAAATATCACATAAATATCATTTTTTAAAACATGATTAAATCAATCACTGACACTTCTTTGACGTGGATTAAAAAATATACAAATAAACCATTAATTTGAATAATTAAAATTAATTAATTAACATTTAATCATAATTTAAATAGAAAAAATTATATATGTCCTTATTTTATAATTTTAAAGACATTTAAATTTACCCTTAATGAATACAAAATAAACACATTACCATAAATTCATAAGACCTACCATATAATTTCCTAAAATCAAAATGAAGACTAAAAATAAATATTTTTGAATATTTAATGATATATGTATCATAAAAATTAATTAATTAATTATAAAATATTTATAATTATATATGATTATTTCACTGGGGCACAATAGAATCACCAACACTGATGTGTTTCCCCATATTCTCAATTTCTATAGGTGGGAAACTTTTTCACTGTCATCAGTGATGTATGTTCACGGATTTAAATGAGATGATGGGATACTGGTTCTTTATTAAATTGATTCCTTGTTGGATCTTGTTACCTAGTCTGATTATCCCTTATAGATTAAGATATGTTTATTGAACTTGTTTCTAGAACCATTTCGTGGTGGATTCCAGTTAATTACCATAATTATATATCGACATGGGAGAAAACTTCAGTTAGGGTTAGTAGTCATGTTGGGTAGTTCTGGGAATGTCAAGATGTTGATTATATTGGTAACCTCTAAATCATCTTCTTTGGGATGGTATCTCATGTTAGGAATCATAGGCGTGGAACCTAAGGCATTCATTTTTGGAGATTAGGTAGTTGACAATGGGGGTGTAAGTCTTCTGAGACTTTTTACCTCAGACATCGCATGTTTAATGATTGAGGCATGGATTCTGCATGATTTTAATATCTTTTCGATATAGGATTGTGGTGAAAGTATTCGATAGGGAGATCCGAACATCTTGTGGAGACATATCATGTCTCAGGCTTACCGTCTTGTGGTGTCTAATCAGAACATCCTATTGAGATAGATCATGTCACAGTCTCAACATCTTGTTAAAAAAATTAGAACGAATTGTTGAGATAGACTAAGTCAAAAAAATTAATGTCTTGTGGGAACATATTAGATTTTTTTGTTGATATGGTTCGATGTTTGTGTCCCTAGTGAGGAATATTTCAGACCTATATTTGAGGTTCCATATTTGACCTTCGGGTGGTATCCTATGTCCCCATAATTAGATAAAGGGATTAAACACATATAGTTTGATGATGAATTTTAAGGTCATGTAATAGGATTGCCCTATGTTGTTTAACATCATGTTGTATGGATGCTCATATCATAGATGGAGCAATAGCGAGGGATGGTGTGGGGATTTTGCGTTAAAGCTGTCTGTTGTAAGAGGTTCACTCTATAGGGAATGATATGGGGCCTACATATGGAAGAATACTAGTGATGGAGGATCATACCTTGTTAGAGAAGTATAGTGTTGTAACACCCCGAGCTTCCACGATACGCTTCTCATTCAATAATGCAATAGCTTGCATTGTACGCAACTTCGAGTTCTAAAACACCGCGACTAATCAAAGTAGCCGTTATGAATAGTAATAACCACTTTTTAAAATTATAGAAATTTTATATTTCAAAATGGACTTCATTTTTGTATTCGTAATATCGAAACTAGCCTATGTTTAATTTTTGGTATTTTTCTGAGAACTTCTAATATTTTATAAATAGTGAAAATTATTTTAAAACAATTTTTTTAATCAAAATAATTTATAGTGATAAATTATACTATTTAGTGGTTTTAAAGTATAATTAGAATATATTTTTACCATTTTATCCAATGGTGGTCATTAGAATTAATTTAACATTGAAATTGGACATAAACAATTGCCAATCTTTTGATATAAATTGTTTCTTAAAAACACGCTATTTGTTGTGACAGCGGGAATTAATTATAAAATTAATTAATGAAACTTATATGTTTGGAATTTTTTAAAATAGACATCATTTTTTAATTCAGAATATCAATTATAGCTTAGGGTGAAATTTTGGCATTGTTATGAAAAACTTCAATTTTTGATGAATAGTGAAACCACTAAGTGGTAGTTAAATAACTGATTTTTCGTTTAAATGAAATATTACCACTTCTGTGTTTTGATTTTCAAAAATATGACATACATGGTTGTCATTAAGAAGTAAAATGTGGTTCAAAGAGATTAAAATATTTTTTGGTGAATAGTAACTTTTATGTTCTTAATCGCGATTAGAGGTAATTAGTGTAGTTTAAGGTAAAAATATTGTTTTAACAATATGAGATGAGCTTGAAACATGTCCTACCCTCATTGGATGTGCCATGGAAGACCACGAAAATCCATGGGTCAACTTGGGGACCCCATGGAGCCACTTTGGTAGGAAAAGGACATAAACAACTTTTTATTTAATGTTAAAATTAAAAGGTCACAAAGAAGAGTTGTTTTACTAAAACAATTTTTAAATGGGGTTATACAAGTCATATTTTTGACTATAAATAGTCATTGGAAATCTAAAAAGATTTCCTAAATCATAGAATTTGTTTTATAATTTTTAGACATTAAATAAATTAAATTATTTATGACATCATTATGATGCAACGAGGACCTCATTATTTAACGATTTAAATAAAATGATAAGATAATGTACAATCCAAGGCTAACACTTGTCCAAAGACTATTGGATGGGTATATTTCGAACCCTTATCACCTTATCCACGAATTATATAAGTGTGGGACCTTTAGAATCCGAAAAGCATTGTATAATAATGTAAAATTTCATTACATTCCAAGAGTGCCCCTCCTCTCCTCTTATAAAAAGCCCCCACCTCTACCACCTCATTCACACTTTCAAGCCATTTGGCTCGGCCAAACTCTGCCCAAATACTCTCCCAACATCCCAATATTACTCCTAGAAGCCTTACTTTGGGAATAACTCTTCCCCAGGAAGCCTTTGGCTCAAATCAAAAAGAGTTACCCGATTTTGAGGTAATGTCTTCTCTAATGTTGTTTGGTTTTATTTTTCTTCTCCAACCCCCTAAACTCTTTTTATTAATTTCTTTTGTAACAACAGCAGTACCCATAATATACTAGGATGTTTTTATATGAATTATTCGAGCTACACTTACACACACCTACATCTAATGGTTAAAGAACATACGGTTTCTGTGGATGGCGAATTTCTGCCTCACGCAACGATGATTGTTCAACACTCATATAACACCTTCAAAGGTGGCCATTAAGATGTCACTATATTTATATATGATATATAATATGTTTATGTTTTACTTATTCTTCTGTATTTCTCATTTATGGCATACTTTATTATTTCCATTATGGGTAAAACGCGATAATTTCATTTTAGGAAGTGAGGACTACCGCCCCCTCAAAGTGATTTGAATCGTTAATGCCATATGTGGGATGTATAAAGGATGGAGTAAATGGTATTATACACTATATTATACTGGAATTATATTATACATTTATATCATTATGATTTCATTACATTAAATACGAAATATAAATGAATGTAGCGTTCATGCGTACGTACGGCTTACTGTCTCCATGAACGGTACATTTCATTTCTTACCTCTAAATGTTACGGAATATTATAAATGAATGTATATACTGGATATATATAATATATATGAAATCTAAATCATGAATATAATTCTGGAGATAATGGATATTCTATCACATAAACAACTTGTAATTATAAGAATTTTATTGTTGACTCAAGTACCAATGATCGAAAAAACGACCGTTATTAACTTAAATAATTACATAATGTTCATAACATTGTAATAAGTGATATAAAAAGGATAATGAAATTAAAAATGGTTATTAATAAGGTATATATTAACTCTAGTTTATTATTCATGAGGTTAAAGAACGGTTGAGTCAAGTCAGACACGAGGTAAGGGAACTTCTTAACCCAATTTCCATTCTTTGGGTTAATCTCCTACTTTCAAATTATGTAATGATATTATTATGTCCTATCTTGTATTTTTACTTTCATTATGCGTACTTATAGTGAATACACATAATAGATCTATTTTATTTAAAAAATGATCTTTGTAAGGGAATTTCTTAACCCAACTTACATTCTTTGGGTTAATCTCCTACTTTCAAATTATGTCATGATATTATTATGTCCTATTTTGTATATTTACTTTCTATATGTGTAACTATAGTGAATACACATAATAGATCTATTTTATTTTAAAAATGATCTTTTTAAGGACTTCGTCTCAATCTCCTTTCATTGAGGCATATTTGGTTTTATACACAACTTTCTTTTATACGGTGTATAAACCCCTTTGACTTTTACGTTTATTCAAAAGGAATCTTTTTTTATACGAAGCGTTTTACTAAACGACAAAAAGGGAATGTTTTTCTTTCCGTACATTTGTGGCGACAACGACTTCTCCGCCGCCGTGACCATTATTTGAGTTTCGGCTTCCTCTACAAGCCATCACTTTTTTTTAATGAAAAATAAATAAAAAGTTTTAACTTTCTTTTATTTTGGTATTGAAAATGGTTTTGAAAGAGTTTTTATTATATCAATGTTTTGTATTGATATCTTGTAATTGAAATGTGGAAATGTTATGTTTCCTTTATGCATGTTTTATGTTATACGATTATGTTATGGTTTATGATATGTTTAAACCTATTCATATGAGGAATGTATTGGACTTAATAAGTGACGGGTGGAGCCCGCTATAGCTCCTCGATGCATCGGTAGGTCTCATGAGACAACTAGACGTGGAATTGGCCGAGGACCTTTCCCAATTTGATTTATGGTTTTGGCCGAGGCCTTAATCATTTTAGACGTCTTGGCCGAGGCCTTGAAAAAATGTTTCAGAATGTCTGGCATTATACATTCCCTCATTAAGAAAGTCGTTATTGATATTGCATGTGATTATTCTACTAGTAGAATATCCATGTGAGTAAGCAAATGGCATTATTTAATTTTATTTTTGCCATATTATTCTGAAGTTCAAGTTTAAAAAGGCTTTTGTTTTAGTTATACATTGCCTTAAATGTTAATGTTTATTTATGAAAGCTTCCACAATATTGTTATCGTTACTGATCATCTGAGCTCACCCCTTTCAATGTTTTAATATTTTCCAGGATGTGAAGAAGTATTTTTTGAATGACCTGCAGGGATTTTCAGAAGAGGATATGAGTGTGGAATATGAAGACTTTGTTATTAGTTTTTCACTTTATGATGTAATGTAAGACTTATGAATGTATCTAGAGTTTCCAAGGCTACTAAACTAATCGGTCTTTCGAGACTTGATCTTTTGTGATCATGCCAATGTTACGAAGTAATGCACCAACTCCGGGTAGCTGGGGTCAGGGCGTTACAGTTGGTATCAGAGGTAGTTTAGTACTAACCTTGGAAACTAGATTTAGATAAACTCTGATTAGAGCACATAGCCCGAAGATAGACTTTGAGGATTAGTATAGAAGAACTTCCTAGAATTTTGTTATTGTATAGATTTTGTGAGTTTTCCGAGCAATACATCCCCGTTTGGATACGAGCAGGTAGAGGCGGCTCTG
The DNA here is from genome assembly GCA_963277665.1 of Viscum album. NCBI lineage: Eukaryota > Viridiplantae > Streptophyta > Magnoliopsida > Santalales > Viscaceae > Viscum > Viscum album. The sequence goes on along the minus strand of OY728145.1, from coordinate 1,330,165,199 downwards.
GCACAGATGTACCTAGGGGTAAAACCTGAAAACACCACTCTGAGCTAGACTCGAACGGGAACTGGTGCATGACAACGGGCCTTGCTGCACTCTTGGTTACGACACTCCCGGGGGATATGCTTAGGATAATTCTCATTTTCTTTACAAACCACTGTGAAGGGTTATGAGTATATACTTCCTCAAAGAAAACATTATTATGGATTATATCCATAAATAGTTCAATTTTTGTTAATTATCTTACAAGTATGGAATTATGTATTTTGATTCATAAACTAATATAGTTTATGCCATTGTTTAGAAATGGTGCCTAGTGGAAGGAATGGAAACCGTATCAATGCACGCACTCCGTGTAGGGATTGCCCTCCTGCTCAAGATAATTATTGTGGATCTGGAGATACAACTGGTGATGATCAACTTATTACCATACTGGGACAACTCACTCAGGTTATGAATAATAACCTTACTCGTATGGAGCACCCTGATCCGCAACGTGGAGGATCAATGTTAGACTGCTTCATGAGGCAACAACCACCAACATTTAATGGGGGTACGAATCCATTAGTAGCTGAGCAATGGATAAACTCCTTATAGAAAATATTCCACGCCATGGGGAGTAGTGAAAGGGAAAAGGATATCATGGCAGTTTACCGCATCACTGGAGATGCTAATCAATGGTGGTCATTGATTCAAAACACAAAGGAAGATGATGAAAATCGAATATGGAATGGAGGGAGTTCAAAGATGTAACAGCCCGAGATTTTATGAAAAATATTCTTTTTAATTTTATTAATATCTTGTGTTGTATGATACACCAAAAGGAGCTTGCACAACACACATCTTTGACTTGCATTGCATTACACGCAATCACAACCTTCCTCGATAGCGTGTGTAGTACACAATACTGAGTTTCACGAAACAACGATATGCTATTAAATTATTATTAAAACTAGCCGTTATGAATAGTAATAACCACTTATTAAAATTTTTAGCTCTAAAAATGGACTTCATTTTTGGATTCGGAGTATCGAATTTAGCCTAAGGTGAAATTTTGGTACTTTTCGGATAACTTTCATATTCTGATGAATAGTGAAAATTACTAAATTATAATTAAAAACAACCTTTTTAATTGAAATAATTAATAGTGATAAATTATTAATTTGAGTGGTTTTAAAGTATTTTTAGAATATATTTTTACAATTTAATACAATGTTGGTCATTGAATGTAATTTCACATTTAAACCAGACATAATCAAATGTCAATCTTTTGATAGATATTGTTTCTTAAAAACACGCTATTTGTTTTAACAGCGGGATTTAATTATAACATTAATTAATGAAACTTCTATGTTATGAATTTGGTAAAATAGTCTTCATTTTTGAATTCGGAATATGAAATATAGCTTAGGATGAAATTTTGGCATTGTTCCGAAAAACATCAATTTTTGATGAATAGTGAAACTACTAAGTGGTAGTTAAAAAAACTGAATTTTTCATAAAACTTAATTTTACCGCTTCTGTGAATGGAATTTCAAAAATCCGAGAGACACGGTTGATGTCAGTAAGTAAAATGTGGTTCAATGAGATGAAAATAATTTTTGGTGAATAGTAACTTTTTACTTTTATTTACCACGGTTAAAAGTAAATAGGGTAATTAAGGGTAAGAATGATATTAATATTACCCTAACACATGTCCTAATTCTATTGGACAAGTGTATCTCGACCAAAAACAACCTTAAGTATAAAATATTATCATTTAGGCCCACTTGGATTAGATTAGTACATTTATTATTATTTAATTCAAAGAAGAGTTAAAAGAGTTAAAATCAAAGTATATTTACTAAAAAAAATTTAATATAGGGTTATACATAAGATATATTCGATTGTAAATATTAATTAGAAAGCTAAAAATATTTCCTACATGATGGTATTTTATTTGTAATTTTTAGACATCATATAATTTAATTTATTTATGACACAAAGATGATGCAGTAATTATCTTATTAATGAAATATTGACATAATTGATATTATAAATACCAAAATAAATGAAATTTAAGACTTTTTATGAATTACACTAATTTTCTAGGTTACTATGATATATTAGTGTTGATGTAATCAACTTGTTTCGAACATATAATTCTGTTATGACTTTCCCAAAAAAAATATATCAAATAGTGTCAAAATTGACACAAAATAGTTTTTAAATCAAATATTATATTATTAATTGTTATTTTATTCCACAAAATCTAAGGTTCGGCCAAATGACTTAGATAAGTATATATTAATTAATAATATACAATTTGGTGTTCGTTTGGCATGTTATAGTAAGTGTATTAACCATATAGTGAAAGAAAACAAAAAGGCACGGTAAAAGTTAAATTATTTAACTTAGAGTTAAATCTAATTGATAAGGTTACAATAATACCCTAAACTTGTCGAAATCCTATTGGATGATAGGATTTCGACCCATCCCCACTTTAGCTTCGAAATAAAACCCTTTGGAACCATTATAAACTGATTTTGACTTTAATATAAAATAATATTTTGAGATATTCCTAAGGTGCCCCTCTCCTCCCTTATAAAAGGGCACCTCCTCCCCCTCCTCCTCACACCAATTTGAGCACTCAAGCTCGGCCAACCCCTGCCATTTTCTCCTCTCCACTTCCCTATAATAATCCTAGAGGTCCTGGTCTTCTTCAAAGACCAATCTTAGTTCACTAAGTGGAGGATTCAAAGAGGCGTTCCAAAGAAGAGGTAATATCCATTACCGATCTTTTCAATTTCCTTCTTCTTCAACTTCTTCTTCTTTAGTTGTTTCATTATAAAGTAATAACATTATTACTTACATACTGATATGTTATTATAAATATGAAACAACCCTAATTCACCTTCTATCCATCCTACGGAAAAATGAAATCACCGCGCGTGCGTACGTACGGAATACCGTCTCCACGCCGTGGTGTAATCTATTTTCCACCATCACCTTACAAGGATGGGTATAATGGTGTAATGAGTAACTATTTATGATTATTATAATGTAATATTTATACTGAAATAATATATATATACTCAAATACAATTCCACGATCATAGGAACGATATCATCACTTGTGCGTACGTACGGAATATCGTCTCCACGATGTGATTCGACTCGTTCTACATGATCATCATTACATAGTAATTATATAAATGAATTGAATGAATAAATATGATATATGTTACACTAATACCATTCTGGATATAAGGTATCTATAACCTTAAAATAAGAATAAGAATTTATTCGGCAAAACACGCATAAGAACAAAAGGCAATAAGGACCCGAGTAACAAGTAAGAATGAAATATTACTAACAAGAAGCTAAGACTATAACCATATATGATATCATATCAATATGTATGATTCTGGAATAAGTCAATAACATTATTTAAACCATTATACATGAGCTTCGGACACGTACAAAGCAAATCGGACCTAAGGTAAGGGAAATATCACAATCTCATTTTTATCGGAGATTGTTTATACTTTGGCATTTACTGGGGTGTATTTTATCATCCACATACATGTTTCCTCAATATGTAACATTATTTACATCCACCTAAACTGTTTAAATCCAATTTTACCCTTCGGTAAGTTTTTATTAAAAGATATGAAAGGAATCTTTTGTAATTTTTTGTACGAGGTACTTTTTGACTTTTCAGACAAAAGTACGGGAAGAATGTTTTTTTTTAACTTATACGGCATGAATGGATTTTTAAAACATTATTTCCAAGAAGATTCCTTTACATGTTTTCAAGTTTATTTTTAATCAACTTATTTTAGTTTAAAATTGTAGGACATGTTAAGAAAGGAAAAGTGTTTTTGAAGTAGAAAGGATATTTTCCTCAAGAATAGAGTTCAAGTATTTTATCAAAATTATTTTCCATCTAAGATAATAAAAGGGTTCTGTTTTTATCCCTATTATTACATGGATTTGATTATGTTGTGATGGAAATATTTTTATGAATTCCTTTATCTTATATGAATTGTTTTATGATGTCATGTTGTTTAAGAATCCCATTTTTATTACGTGGGTTACGCTATGATGTATGGTTTATCATTATGTGGCACACATAAGAATGGATTCATTATAAGATGGGTGGGACCTATATCTCCCTCCAATGCATTGGGTAAAGATTTTATAACTCATGAGATAGACATGGCTGGAACGGTAGGTTATACTGGTTCAGGGAAACAGGACTGGAACGAGGGTGACTCGGTTCAGAAAGGGACTTTGTCCACTAAGATAGTCTTGACAATGAGTCATGACTAACAAGAAATGATTTTCCATGATTATGTGTGCATGCCACAAAGTTTCATGTTTCATGTTATTATTATGGGGATCTCATTTTCACTTCTATGATTTGTTCCATGTTAAGATATTATGATCTATTTTGCAGGTTATGATTTTCAAAAAGATATGATATGATTTTTATTTCCTTTATTTTCCCTTGCTGAGCATTTGAGCTAACCCTTTTATGTTTTCTTTTCCCCAGGATATAGAGAAAGGTTTTAGGTAAAAAAAGGGAAGATCTTTATGGGAGATATTGAAGATCATTCACCACGATTAGAAGATTACGTTCCGAGTTTCCAATGACACTAAACTATTACGATCCTTGTGTGTGTGTTTTTGTTATGTGCCAAGTATTCCGCAAAAGTAATGTAATGTCCATGTATGTCAAGATTCGGGTCTGTACAGTTGGTATTAGAGGAAAGGTTTAGTCAACCTTTGGAAACTAGGATGCGAGAACTTTAGTGAGATCCCTAGAGATATTTCTAAGGTATGTCTAGGGATGTCCCTAAGGTTAAGTATACGTATAGGTTATAGTACTAGAATTATGCTAACAATCATATAATTAAACCTAAGATGTTAGATATTGAAGGTACTCCCCCTTTATTATGTTGTTTTCCATAGCATGATTTTTGCCTCTCACACTATTCTTTTTGGGTTTTAGACGATGGCTGGAACCCGAAGGAACCGTGTTAATCAATGCAATGGACAATGCAATGATTTCCCTCCTGAATAAACAAATGTTATGGGAGATGGAGTGAAAAATCTTATTGCTATACTTACACAAGCTATGAATCATTCTGGACTTCCAAATGAGCAGAGAAGGGAACAATATTTTATTGAGTCCTTCATGAGGCAACGTCCACCTTCTTTCAGTGGGTGTTCTGATCCACTTGTTGTTGAACAATGGATCAGTACCACTGATAAGATATTTTCAGTTCTTCAATGTTCTGAGCATGATAAAGTCATCGTAGCAGTGTATCGTTTGGAAGGTGAAGATGATCAATGGTGGAATCTTATCAAGAATACGAGGCAAAGAGATGAAATTGAGTCCATGGAATGGGACGAGTTCAAGAAATTGTTTTTCAGTAAGTACTTCCCTCGTATTCTTCGGAAAAAGATGGAAAATGAGTTTCTTGAGCTGAAGCAGAAGGATAATGAATCTGTTGGTATATACGAAGCAAATTTTACAAGACTTGCAAGGTATGCATCTGGCATTATCATCCAACCTGAAAGTAAAGTTGATCGATTTTTCAGTGGCTTAAAACCAAGTCTTTGAAGGGCATTAGCTATAAGAGACTTTAGTAGCTATGAAGAAATTGTGCGTTGTGCTATCAAGGTAGAAATGGAAATTGGTGTTACATATCCATCTCATGGTTTTGACAAGAAACGAAAGATGGAGTTCAGGGAGAAATCTCAGAATAATGGTGAAAAGAAGACGAATGTTTCCTTATGCACAAAGTGTGGAAAGAAGCATGGTGGAGATTGTCTTAAAGGGACTAGAAATTGTTTTAAGTGTGGAAAAGAAGGTCATCGAGCAAATGAGTGTCAAAGTAATGGAAAAAGGGATTCTAATGATGTGAATAAAGCAAACACTGTAGAGAACGCACCACCAACACTTCAATGCTTCAAGTGCAAGGAAATGGAGAATTATGCTAATAAATGCCATAATCCAAGGGTTAGTGATGATCGACATGAGAAACCTCTTAAGGCAAAGGACAAAGGGAAGTCACATGCGATCACCATTGGCGATGTTGAATATGATAACGATGTGGTGGAATGATTAAGTGTTTATGTAATGGGATTCCAAAATAATGTTGTATCATAAAGTATTGGAATATTTATGTATTGGTCTAATGTGGTATTCAAAGTGATTGAGATATTTTTGGAAATAAGATGATATGAGCATAATGAAGGGAAAATGAGAAAATTAAATGTTTAACAGTATTCATGAGCTCATGATTGATATAAGGACTTTGTGATATCATTGTTTGAGTATATAGAATTTTGAGGATTTTGGTATGTGGAAGGTGTTAAATTTTAACTGCATTCATGTTTTCACTAAGGTATTCAAGAGAATACATGATTAAGGACTTTGAATGTTTGGAATGTGACCAAAAAACATATCTTATGATATATGGGGATCGACGATGGTGTTAAATCTCTGGTAATCGTTTTCACTATGTTATGAGAGTGGACTGCAGTATTATGGATAAGCCTAAAGATTGGAATGGATTATGTTGGACATAAGTTAGTATTGTTTAAGGATAGAAGTTTTCTCGATATTATTGACGGGATGTTATAGTAATATAGTTTTAGAAAAAGGACAACCTGCATGATGGGCGATATCCCATCGCGTCGGACAAGGCTGTGGAAATCGAACCCACAACCGAAGTGCGACTGGCCTTTATCACCTACCACTGGCCTACAAGAAGTCCCTGTTTAGTAGAAACTAGTATTATTATATTAAGCTATATGACATATGATGTATAAGTCCATTTTAGGAACCATATATGATTAATCTCACTATAGATCGACTTATGTATATAATTTTTTGCTAACCATTTGTTTGAGACAGATGGAATGACCCATCATTCTATCACATGATCTGCTAACACTTCACGAATAACAAATTCAACTTCATTTATTTAAGAGATGAAGTGGAAATTGTTAAAGGCACGAACAACAGTGAGATTTTACCAAAATAAAGCAAGTATTTATTCTGATTCAAATTCTTTAACTTTAGGGAAACGATCCTGAAAACCAAAAATGTTGTCCTAGTGATCTTATATCTGATGAATCAGATGGTACCTTAGATCGTCACAAATTTATGGATTTGTGATTGCTGGCTTTTCAATAGCCATGTTCTCTACCACACTCCATCAGAACATGATGGTTAGATTTCTCTTCCATATCCATATTTTCACCTATGTGGAAACCCAGTGATTAGTTTATTTGGGTAACCGTTACGTTTCATACTTTTGTTTTTAAAGATTGGTTTTGATATTCCTTTTTACGATGTGGGTTTCTATTAAAGGAACTTTAAAATAGTAAACCATTTATAACCCCGACGAATTTCGAGGGCGAAATTCATTTTAAGGGGGGTAGAATGTAACAGACCGAGATTTTATGAAAAATATTCTTTTTAATTTTATTAATGTCTTGTGTTTTACGCTACACCAAAAGGAGCTTGCACAACACGCATCTTTGACTTGCCTTTCATTACACGCAATCGCAACCTTCCTCGATAGCGTGTGTAGTATGCAATACTGAGTTTCACGAAACAACGATATGCTATTAAAATATTATTAAAACTAGCTGTTATGAATAGTAATAACCACTTTTTAAAATTTTTAGCTCTCAAAATGGACTTCATTTTTGGATTCGGAGTATCGAATTTATCCTAAGGTGAAATTTTGGTACTTTTCGGATAACTTTCATATTCTGATGAATAGTGAAAATTACTAAATTATAATTAAAAACAACCTTTTTAATCGAAATAATTAATAGTGATAAATTATTAATTTTAGTGGTTTTAAAGTATATTTAGAATATATTTTTACAATTTAATACAATGATGGTCATTGAATGTAATTTCACATTTAAACCAGACATAATCAAGTGTCAATCTTTTGATAGATATTGTTTCTTAAAAACACGCTATTTGTTTTAACAGCGGGATTTAATTATAAAATTAATTAATGAAACTTCTATGTTATGAAATTGGTAAAATAGACTTCATTTTTGAATTTGGAATATGAAATATAGGTTAGGATAAAATTTTGGCATTGTTCTGAAAAACATCAATTTTTTATGAATAGTGAAACTACTAAGTGGTAGTTAAAAAAACTGAATTTTTCATAAAACTTAATTTTACCGCTTCTGTGAATGGAATTTCAAAAATCCGAGAAACACGGTTGATGTCAGTAAGTAAAATGTCGTTCAATGAGATGAAAATAATTTTTGGTGAATAGTAACGTTTTACTTTTATTTACCACGGTTAAAAGTAAATAGGGTAATTAAGGGTAAGAATGATATTAATATTACCCTAACACATATCGTAATTCTATTGGACAAGTGTATATCGACAAAAAACAACCTTAATTGTAAAATATTATCATTTAGGCCCACTTGGATTAGATTAAGACATTTATTATTATTTAATTCAAAGAAGAGTTAAAAGAGTTAAAATCAGAGTATATTTACTAAAACATTTTTAATATAGGGTTGTGCATAAGATAAATTCGATTGTAAATATTCATTAGAAAGATAAAAAGATTTCCTACATGATGGTATTTTATTTGTAATTTTTAGACATCATATAATTTAATTTATTTATGACACAAAGATGATGCAGTAATTATCTTATTAATGAAATATTGACATAATTGATATTATAAATACCAAAATAAATGTAATTTAAGACTTTTTATGAATTACACTAATTTTCTAGGTTACTATGATATATCAGTGTTGATTTAATCAACTTGGTTAGAACATATAATTCTGTTATGACTTTCAAAAAAATAATATATCAAATAGTGTCAAAATTGACATAAAATAGTTTTTAAATAAAATATTATATTATTAATTGTTATTTTATTCCTAAAAATCTAAGGTTCGTCCAAATGACTTAGATAAGGATATATTTATTAATAATATACAATTTGGGGTTCTTTTGGCATGTTATAATATGTGTATTAACCATATAGTGAAAGAAAACAAAAAGGCACGGTAAAAGATAAATTATTTAACTTAGTGTTAAATCTAATTGATAAGGTTAAAATAATACTCTAAACTTGTCTAAATCCTATTGGATGATAGGATTTCGACCCATCCCCACTTTAGCTTCGAAATAAGACCCTTTCGAACCATTATAAACCGATTTTGAATTTAATATAAAATAATATTTTGAGATATTCCTAAGGTGCCCCTCTCCTCCCTTATAAAAGGGCACCTCCTCCCCCTCCTCCTCACACCAATTTGAGCACTCATGCTCGGCCAGCCCCTGCCATTTTCTCCTCTCCACTTCCCTATAATAATCCTAGAGGTCATGATCTTCTTCAAAGACCAATCTTAGTTCCCTAAGTGGAGGATTCAGAGAGGCGTTCCAAAGAAGAGGTAATATCCATTACCGATCTTTTCAATTTCTTTCTTCTTCAACTTCTTCTTCTTTAGTTGTTTCATTATAAAGTAATAACATCAGTATTTCTTACATACTGATATTTTATTATAAATATGAAACAACCCTAATTCACCTTCTGTCCATCCTACGGAAAAATGAAATCACCGCGCGTGCGTACGTACGGAATACCGTCTCCACGCCGTGGTGTAATCTATTTTCCAACATCACCTTACAAGGATGGGTATAATGGTGTAATGAGTAACTATTTATGATTATTATAATGTAATATTGACACTGAAATAGTATATATATACTCAAATACAATTCCATGATCATAGGAACGATATCATCACTCGTGCGTACGTACAGAATACCGTCTCCACGATGTGATGCGACTCGTTCTACACGATCATCATTACATAGTAATTATATAAATGAATTGAATGAATAAATATGATATATGTTACACTAATACCATTCTGGATATAAGGTATCTATAACCTTAAAATAAGAATAAGAATTTATTCGGCAAAACACACATAAGAACAAAAGGCAATAAGGACCCGAGTAAAAAGTAACAATGAAATATTACTAACAAGAAGCTAAGAATATAACCATATATGATATCATATCAATATGTATGATTCTGGAATAAGTCAATAACATTATTTAAACCATTATACAGGAGCTTCGGACACGTACAAAGCAAATCGGACCTAAGGTAAGGGAAATATCACAATCTCATTTTTATCCGAGATTGTTTATACTTTGGAATTTACTGGGGTGTATTTTATCATCCACATCCATGTTTCCTAAATATGTAATATTATTTCCATCCACCTACAACTGTTTAAATCCAATTTTACCCTTCGGTATGTTTTTATTAAAAGATATGAAAGGAATCTTTTGTCATTTTTCGTACGAGGTACTTTTTGACTTTTCAGACAAAAGTACGGGAAGAATGTTTTTTTTAACTTATACGGAATGAATGGATTTTCAAAACATTATTTCCAAGAAGCTTCCTTTACAAGTTTTCAAGTTTATTTTTAATCAACTTCTTTTAGTTTAAAATTGTATGACATGTTAAGAAAGGAAAAGTGTTTTTGAAGTAGAAAGGATATTTTCCTCAAGAATAGAGTTCAAGTATTTTATAAAAATTATTTTCCATCTAAGATAATAAAAGGGTTCTGTTTTTATCCCTATTATTAAATGGATTTGATTATTTTGTGATGGAAATATTTTTATGAATTCCTTTATCTTATATGAATTGTTTTATGATGTCATGTTGTTTTAGAATCCCATCTTTATTACGTGGGTTACGCTGTGATGTATGGTTTATCATTATGTGGCACTCATAAGGAAGGATTATTTATAAGATGGGTGGGACCTATATCTCCATCCAATGAATTGGGTAAAGATTTTATATCTCATGAGATAGACATGGCTGGAACGGTAGGTTATACCGGTTCAGTGAAACAGGACTGGAACGAGGGTGACTCGGTTCAGAAAGGGACTTTGTCCACTAAGATAGTCTTGGAAATGAGTCATGACTAACAAGAAATGATTTTCCATGATTATGTGTGCATGCCACAAAGTTTCAAGTTTCATGTTATGATTATGGGGATCTCATTTTCACTCTATGATTTGTTCCATGTTAAGATATTATGATCTCTTTTCCAGGTTATGATTTTCAAAAAGATATGATATGATTTTTATTTCCTTTATTTGCCCTTTCTGAGCATTTGAGCTAACCCTTTTATGTTTTCTTTTCCCCAGGATATAAAGAAAGGTTTTAGGTAAAAAAAGGGAAGATATTTATGAGAGATATTGAAGATCTTTCACCACGATTAGAAGATTACGTTCCGAGTTTCCAAAGACACTAAACTATTACGATCCTTGTGTGTGTGTTTTTGTTATGTACCAAGTATTCCGCAAAAGTAATGTAATTTCCATGGACGTCAAGCTTCAGGTCTCTACAAAATATCTTTTCTTAGAAAAATACTTTCCTCATGACCATAGAGAAGATATGGAAAGGCAATTTCTGAGTCTGAAACAAAAGGAGGATGAGAATGTCGCAAAGTTTGAGGACAACTTTACAAGGTTAGCGAGGTATGCTGCAGATTATATATGTAACCCAAGAGGTAAGATTGATTGTTTCTTTGATTGGTTAAAACCATTTATCTGTCAAGATTTAGTATCACAATCGTTCTCAACATACGAATATATTGTCTCATGTGCTATCAAGAAAGAAAAGGAATTCTCTAAGTCTTATGACAACAAAGTAAAGCAAGAGAAAAAGAGAATGGTGGAATAAGAGACAGATAAAGGGAAAAAGGGAAAGAAGGATTTTCCATTATGTGATAATTGTGGGAAGAATCACCCTGGTACGTTCCTAAAAGGAATTGGAGTTTGTTATAAATGTGGAGAAAAAGGTCAACAAGCGTGTGATTGCAAGGGAGAGAAAGAGGCTATCAATGTTGAATGCTACAATTGTAGGGAAATGGGGCATTATGCAAATGAATTTCCTAAGAGTCAGAGAAACTTACCTCAGAAAAGGCCAAGGGATCAAGGAAAATCTTATGCTGTTACTACAGTTGAAGGAGAATAATTAATGTATTGGTTCTTTTGGACTCATGGATTATATTCTGGTTATTAGAATAATGTGATATATATATATAAGGATTGTACTGTAGTACTTGTTGATTTCAGTAAGGTTTTAATATGATGAAGGTAATCATATTTTTAGTATGTGACAATAAGAGAAACTTTACTTTGTTTGGGGAATCTGATAAATTGATTTTGGAATTAAGAGACCTTTTAAAGATAGTCTGGACAGAGGTATTTTGGATAACTATAAAGGTTGGAGTGGATTAAGTTGATCTTTGGATAGTATTGTTTAAGGTTAAAAAATTTATGAAGATTATTTTTGAATATTATAATACTATAGTTTTAGGAAAAGGACAACCTGCAGGGTGGGGCATAACCCGTCGCATCGGACAAAGCTGCAGGAATCGAACCCACAATCATAGTGCGACAGGCCTTTATTTCCTACCACTAGCCTACAGGAAGTCCCTGGTTATTACAAAATAATTTTACTAATCTAAATGGTAGGTGTTAACATTTGGAACCTTATACAATTAGGATAAGTATAATATTTTTGAGTTATATTATCTTTTTGAGTGAAAGATGAGTTGATTGTTGAAACTCTAATTGTCAAGCATAAATATATTTATACCTATCTCTTATTCAATGCATAAATTAATTCTTAAACTTTAGTAAAGGGATATTAAAACAAAAAAAATTTGTTATCCTAATACCTTATGTCTTTTTGAACTGATGATATTTTAAATCAACATAGATTGAAGGCTTTGAGGCCCTCAATTTGACAGTTGATTGTGATTGATGACCTCAATCACTCCCTACAAATAATTACGTTTTTCCTCCAATTATATGTCTCTAATTTCCACCAATGTTCTCCTTATCAAGATCATAATTTGGTGGTGACTTTCTTATTTCCATTTCCCTCTTATTAAGGCTAAATTTTAATAATCTTATTTCCGATGTGGGTTTTCCACAAAGGTATTGTCTATTTTCAAAGAAAAAAATTCAAATTGCGAGGACGCAATTTATTGAAGGAGGGGAGAATGTAACACCCTGAGCTTCCACGATACGCTTCTCATTCAATAATGCAATAGCTTGCTTTGTATGCAACTTCGAGTTCTAAAACACCGAGACTAATCAAAGTAGCCGTTATGAATAGTAATAACCACTTTTTAAAATTATAGTAATTTTATATTTCAAAATGGACTTCATTTTTGTATTCGTAATATCGAAATTAGCCTATGTTGAATTTTTGGTATTTTTCTGAGAACTTCTAATTTTTTATGAATAGTGAAAATTACTTTAAAACAAATTTTTTAATAAAAATAATTTATAGTGATAAATTATACTATTTAGTGGTTTTAATGTATAATTAGAATATATTTTTACCATTTTATCCAATGGTTGTAATTAGAATTAATTTAACATTGAAATTGGACATAAACAATTGCCAAACTTTTGATATAAATTGTTTCTTAAAAACACGCTATTTGTTGTGACAGCGGGAATTAATTATAAAATTAATTAATGAAACTTATATGTTTGTATTTTTTTAAAACAGACATCATTTTTTAATTTGTAATATCAATTATAGCTTAGGGTGAAATTTTGGCATTGTTCTGAAAAACTTCAATTTTTGATGAATAGTGAAACCACTAAGTGGTAGTTAAATAACTGATTTTTCGTTTAAATGAAATATTACCACTTTTGTGTTTTGATTTTCAAAAATCCGACATACATGGTTTTCATTAAGAAGTAAAATGTGGTTCAAAGAGATTAAAATAATTTTTGTTGAATAGTAACTTTTAAGTTCTTAATCGCGATTAGAGGCAGTTAGTGTAGTTTAAGGTAAAAATATTGTTTTAATAATATGAGATGAGCTTGACACATGTCCTACCCTCATTGGATGTTCCATGGCCGACCAAGACAATCCATGGGTCAACTTGGGGACCCCATGGAGCCACTTTGGTAGGAAAAGTACATAAACAACTTTTTATTTAATGTTAAAATTAAAAGGTCACAAACAAGAGTTGTTTTAGTAAAACAATCATTCAATGGGGTTATACAAGTCATATTTTTGACTATAAATAGTCATTGGAAATATAAAAATATTTCCTACATCATAGTATTTTTTTTATAATTTTTAGACATTAAATAAATTAAATTATTTATGACATCATTATGATGCAGCGATGACCTCATTATTTAACGATTTTAATAAAATGAAAAGATAATGTACAATCCAAGGCTTAAACTTGTCCAAAGACTATTGGATGGGTATATTTCGAACCCTTATCACCTTAGACACGAATTATATAAGTGTGGGACCTTTAGAATCTGAAAAGCATTGTATAATAATGTAAACTTTCCTTACTTTCCAAGAGTGCCCCTCCTCTCCTGTTATAAAAGGCCCCCACCTATACCACCTCATTCACACTTTCAAGCCATTTGGCTCAGCCAAAATCTTCCCAAATACTCTCCAAACTTCCCTCTCTTACTCCTAGAAACCTCACTTTGGGAATAACTCTTCCCAAGGAATCATTTGGCTCAAATCAAAAAGATTTACCCGATTTTGAGGTAATGTCTTCTCTAATGTTGTTTTGTTTTATTTTTCTTCTCCAACCCCCTAAACTCTTTTTATTAATTTCTTTTGTAAAAAACCTAGCATCCTAAATATACTAGTATGTTGTTATAAAAATTATTCGAGCTACACTTACACACACCTACATCTAATGGTTAAAGAACATACGGTTTCTGTGGATGGCGAATTTTTGCCTCATGGAACGATGATTGTTCAACACTCACATAACACCTTCAAAGGTGGCCATTAAGATGTCACTATATTTATATATGATATATAATATGTTTATGTTTTACTTATGCTTCTGTATTTCTCATTTATGGCATACTTTATGATTTCCATTATGGGTAAAACACGATAATTTCATTTTAGGAAGTGCGGACTACCGCCCCCTCAAAGTGATTTGAATCGTTAATGACATATGTCGGATGTATAAAGGATGGAGTAAATGGTATTATACACTATATTATACTGGAAATATATTATAAATTTATATCATTATGATTTCATTCCATTAAATATGAAATATAAATGAAAGTAGCGTTCATGCGTACGTACGGCTTACCGTCTCCATGAACGGTGCATTTCATTTCTTACCTCTAAATGTTACGTAATATTATAAATGAATGTATATACTGGATATATATGATATATATGACATCTAAATCATGAATATAATTTTGGAGATAATGTATATTATACCACATAAACAACTTGTAATTATAAGAAGTTTATTGTTGACTCAAGTACCAAAGATCGACAAAACGACCGTTATTAACTTAAATAATTACATAATGTTAATAACATTGTAATAAGTGATATAAAAAGGATAATTAAATTAAAAATGGTTATTAATAAGGTATATATTAACTCTAGTTTATTATTCAGGAGGTTAAAGAACGGTTGAGTCAAGTCAGACACGAGGTAAGGGAACTTCTTAACCCAATTTCCATTCTTTGGGTTAATATCCTACTTTCAAATTATGTCATGATATTATTATGTCATATATTGTATTATTACTTTATTTATGTGTACTTATAGTGAATACACATAATAGATCTATTTTATTTAAAAAATGATCTTTGTAAGGGAATTTCTTAACCCAACTTCCATTCTTTGGGTTAATCTCCTACTTTCAAATTATGTCATGATATTATTATGTCCTATTTTGTATATTTACTTTCTATATGTGTACCTATAGTGAATACACATAATAGATCTCTTTTATTTTAAAAATTATCTTTTTAAGGACTTTGTCTCAATCTCCTTTCATTGAGGCATATTTGGTTTTATACACAACTTTCTTTTATACGGTGTATAAACCCCTTTGACTTTTACGTTTATTCAAAAGGAATATTTTTTTATACGAAGCATTTTACTAAAAAACAAAAAGGGAATGTTTTTCTTTCCGTACATATGCGGCGACAACAACTTCTCCGCCACCGTGACCATTATTTGAGTTTCGGCTTCCTCTATAAGCCATCAATTTTTTTTAATGAAAAATAAATACAAAGTTTTAACTTTCTTTTATTTTGGTATTGAAAATGGTTTTGAAAGCATTTTTATTATATCAATGTGTTGTATTGATATCTTGTGATTGAAATGTGTAAATGTTATGTTTCCTTTATGCATGTTTTATGTGATACGATTATGTTATGGTTTATGATATGTTTAAACCTATTCATATGAGGAATGTATTGGACTTAATAAGTGATGGGTGGAGCCCGCTATAGCTCCTCGATGCATCGGTAGGTCTCATGAGACAACTAGACGTGGAATTGGCCGAGACCCTTTTCCAATTTGATTTATGGTTTTGGACGATGCCTTAATCATTTTAGACGTCTTGGATGAGGCCTTGACAAAATGTTTCAGAATGTCTGGCATTATACATTCCCTCATTATGAAAGTGGTTATTGATATTGCATGTGATTATTCGACTCGTAGAATATCCATGTGAGTAAGTAAATGGCATTATTTAATTTTATTTTTTCCATATTATGCTGAAGTTCATGATTAAAAAGGCTTTTGTTTTAGTTATACATTGCCTTAAATGTTAATGTTTATTTATGAAAGCTTTCGAAATATTGTTATCCTTACTGAGCATCTGAGCTCACCCCTTTCAATGTTTTAATATTTTCCAGGATGTGAAGAAGTATTTTATGAATGACCTGCAGGGATTTTCAGAAGAGGATATGAGTGTGGACTATGAAGACTTTGTTATTAGTTTTTCACTTTATGATGTAATGTAAGACTTATGAATGTATCTAGTGTTTCCAAGGCTACTAAACTAATCGGTCTTTCAAGACTTGATCTTTTGTGATCATGCCAATGTTACGAAGTAATGCACCGACTCCGGGTAGCTGGGGTCGGGGCGTTACAAGTGTGGTGATTACATGTGGAATTTTCCCAGGGGTGGAGGATTTTCCCATAGTGGGGAAGACGTTGTAATCCCATGATTGTCATATAAGGGGAATCTTGTGCCTATCAAATTGGGTAAGGACACAATTTTACATCATGTGTTGAGGAATTTTTTCAATTTTAACATCTTACAGCTAGGGTGTGGGGCTAGGTAGTTTTACGTCATGCCACTTAGATGTGGATGGGTCTTACATCCAGAGGTTGTTCATGTCATCATGAGAGGAAGATCTGACATAAGTATCCTCTAATAAGATGTGTATGGAGTTTCCCTTGAAGATTCCACATCTTGGTGTACATGATCTTTTCTTATACGCCTCTAGGTAGGACATGGTGTTGGCACTGCCATAGAGAAGTGAAAGCTAGGATCCCAAAAATTGGGGTCCCTTTTATCAGGAGTGATGGGAATGACGGTACCTATAATTATGGGAAATAGGTAGGGTAATGGATGCCCTAAAAGAATATGGAGAATAAGGTTAGGGCCCAGAAGGTTCTTGCATGATAATTTATTAGGTTGCAGGTAAATGGAGCTAGACAAGCATTGGGCACTAGCACAAGGAACCCACCTAGATTTGGAGTTATTCACATATCAGGGTTGAGAGAACCAAACCATAATTAAGAGATGTTTTGTGAGGATAACTCTAATGTGAATCATGTATTTTTTGGGCCTATAACTAGCATGTCAGAAAAGTTATTTACCTTTGAGTGTCAATTGTCTCTATTTGTATGCATTGTTGTGACAAAGAGGGAATTTCACACAAAATAGTGTTTCATAATATTCTGAAGAGAATCCTCTCAGGATAGGGGGAGAGGTTATATTTATAAAATAAATCCTCATTTAGTTGCATTAAATTCCTTGTTCATGGGAAAGAGTTTTGTACTTCTCCTTCCATTCATACTAGGACATGGCCACACAACATCCTTTGTCAGATTCTACCTTTCTCATGAAGTTAAATAGTTTCATGATTAGAAGAGGTAAATTTTATCATTTTCATTCCCCTATATTTTTTCCATGAGGATCAAACATAGAATATGCTATATTGGTTTTCTCTTTTCTCAAAAAATTACTTTTTCATGCAATTAATCATTTTACACACAAGACTGCTTATTTGAAGTCATTATCCTTTGGCATGTATTTGGATTTTGAGGAATCTGTATGACTCATCATCTCTTTATAAACACAAATATTGGGTGGGGGTGGTAACATGTTTTATTCCCCAAATACATTTTTGTTTTGGGAGTATGAAATATTTTTATTACTTGAAAATGATCATGGAATCGATGATGGGAGGGGACCGAAAGGCCTAGTTCTAATGGAAACATTGAAGAGAGTGGATCATTTATGCATGATCACCCAACTCTTTTATTATGTAATGCAACTGAGATTCTTGTTTTTGAAATCATGACGGAGGATCCTATAAATAGGGGTAGAGGACCACTTATATTGTAATTTGACTTCCTCTGATGATAAGCCTTCTATCATTCATAGAAATGATCCTTTGCACAAAATCTCAAGCCTCATCCATGCCTTTCATAAAACTCTATCTTTCAAGAATACCCTTTTTCGATATTGGAGGAATTTTGAAAGTGGTCTTTTAATGTTATGTGATGTAAACTGCATTTCATGACGAGAACCCTTAATTGAATGAATTATCCCTAAATGTTTTTTGATTCTACAAAAAATGGTTAATCAAGTGAACAAATAGGATATCAATGATCTTGTTACCACCACTACTTATCATAGGGATGAGATAGTGGAGATCCTAGAGATTCCTTATGCTATGATTGATGTTTCAAAAATCAAAATATCCCATGCTTGCTGAAAAAATTCTAAAATAATTATTTTCAAATAAACCACATTGCAATGTATAATGTTTGTAAAAGGGACGAGTTTTCCTTCCAATCCATTGAATTAAACACATCAAACATCCAGTTCCTCGTCATGATGAGCCTTCCTACTAGTAAATCTCTATTTAGGGTCACATTACATATGAGTAAGAGGATACTTTCCACTAAATATAGAGTGGGTGGTTGAGGATAGTTACTATAGAGAATCTAGAGGTTGAATAATTTTATCCTCATTGCAATAGAATTTTCCAGTCCACTAACAAAGACAATAGAAAGGTCTGGTACAAATTAAATGATTTTTGTGCCAGAGGAAACTATAACAATGATTGGGCCTAGGTGTACTACAAACGCCTCACCTTCCTAGAGTATAGAATTTATCTACATCATATCATACTATATGAAGTATTTTGGACATATTTGTTCCATTAATATCACCATAAATAGATTCTATCAGAGCTTATTAGCTAGATATCTCTAGATAGTAACAACTTCCACCTTCACTGTGTGAAGGTGAGCATCAACTTGAGGGACCTTCAATGCAATGGTTGTATCCCACTAACTGGGTTTCTATATGATGTGTTTCTACTAGCACTGAACACCTAAGGCGATGGGTAATATAACCATATCTAATAATTGATTCTTATAGAATATAGGAATAATTTACTGGGGCATGATCCCCCTTCCATTGGAACATAAAAAACAAGAGACGACAAGGGATGTTATTAAAGTAGGATCAAACCATTAAAATGCCGAGGTAGATGAAGCAGTGTCTGATAGAACAATAAAGGAGGAATCCCAGATCATACTTGTTGATCATGAAGGAGAGCCAATATGAGTTGTGAGGATACATTATTCTATAGGTATGGAAGCTTCTAGTCTACTAATCTACATTCTAGGACACCTTCCTCAGTGGTTGGCTACATTTGGTCACATATTCACATGTAGGCCTAAATCCTTATATTTTTGTGATTGTGGTGATAATGTCCTCTAGAAATTGAGTATATATAGCTGTATTGGTTCTATCACATCTCTATATCCATTTGGGGCATGTGGAATGGGGAAACATTCCATGGAGGATCTATGGTCCATCCCAATTCCTTCATGAGTGGATCCAAGTGAAATTCAAAGGCGATGAGTTTCTGAATTCCATCACAAAAAAATGCTAGTTTGTAGCCACTATTTCTCAACATTACAGTGTTTTGTCTAGTGGAACTAAGTGATGTTGTGGTCCTGATCTGAATCAAAAACATTAAAAACTTCATCTCCCACTGATTCTCATCCTCGGCCGGTGTGATGGGGGAAAACAATGAGGGAATTCTAGAGAAATGATAATACCTTTATGAATTCAAAGTTAGAATTATTATAGACCGGATAGACCAAAAAATGTACTGTAATACAAAAAACTATGTATTGATTCACATATAATTTCAGATGAATTATTCATCTGATGAAGACAGTCTACATGTGGGTCCATCAGGAGAGACATTCCTGTATCCGTTGACAGCTATGGTGGATGTTCGTGGGTGATTGAATTGGAAAGGTTATCATGATACCAATGACCAATGTCAACATCCCCATTTTCCAAACATATTATAGTAAATAAGTGTAATTATACTCAGGTGGGATCTCACACCATCATGTAAGGGAGATCTTATCAGAAAGTAAGGTTCCAGAGTAGCTGGGTGGAAGATGGTTTGTTCGTTGTGGGATTCTTCTGCCATCTAGGGCTACTCAAGATGAATCTATAGAGGTGTAAATTGAAGAAAATATTTTACCCATGCCTCATGGATGAGGGTACCATCTCCATAAGTAGTTGTAGGACCATTCATAGTTCTCTTCTGATGGGATGAGCATATCCAGGGAGACCACTAGAAAGAAGATGCAGTATCTATTGCAGCTGACTACCAATTCCTCCTTCCATAAACTCTAGGTGGCTGAGGTTATACTGAGGTTGACACTGACAATAAAATAACCATTTGAGAGGCATACCCAATAAGGGTTCAAGATTCTAGAGTTGGGGCTCACCAGGATCACTAGAAGGGTGAATTGACATGAGAGGTTTACATATATGGAGGCTATAGAAAAATTTTCATGATAACGTAGGTTAGTTAATATTTCCTCCTAGGTAGTGTGAGTGATTTTTGGAAGTGATCCTTATCCCATGTAGACCACATCTTCCAAATAATCAACTGAGGAGGAATGAAATGGTGATGAAAAGAAGGGAACTAGTTATGGAGAATCATGGGGTTCCACCTCTAATAAGGTGATTCCCAAGTAGAGAAGTGAGGTATCCCCTTCAAATGATATTGAATGTTTTCATAATTTCAAGGTAATACTAGTTTCTTTACCCTACTATCACTTCCAAGTCTTTTACTTATTTTGTTAAGAAGATTTAACAAGGATTTTTCATATACATGATGAAGCCAAAGGTTTACTAGTGGTCCCAACATGAGGGGATGGGCATGTTACAATTGGTGTTGGAGAGAATTATTAGGAACCTATGACTAAGGTGTTCACAACTAGAGGTCCTATCAAGGAGGTTGGAGTGGTGGTCTCAGAATCCCTAGTCCTCCATTTCATCTACTGAGGACTGGACCCTGACATCCCAATGGAGACATCTACTACTGAAAAAGAATATCATCCAGGGTGGCTCTTTATCGATATCCATCTACTTCAAGGTATGAATAAATATCAATAAAATGACCTATCTTCAAATATTCAAAATTATTTTTCATTAACACACTTTTTGTTGTTTTTATTTAGATCTTCCTCAACCAATTATGGGGGGGTCTGATTCCATCAATCGAAGTGCCAACCCATATTGAGGGGTTTCCTATAGTAGAACTCCATGTCAAATCATTGGGTTAAAGCCTCACCCAATCACTCAATATATGTAATTATTTTTCCCTCATATGATTTGTGTTTTAACAATCTGCTGACATTGGTCAAAATGCTCTAATATAAATTTTTTCGAGCAGTGATCGAGAAGGTGCAATCTCAATAAGAATATGTGACTGGGGAATCTGGGGAACTCTCCCAATAGCGGTACTTTCTCTTGGGGATTTTTTCATCCATGATGATCTATCCTTGATAATTGGAGGTCCATTGGTTGTAGTCTTTGATGATTGCATTTTAGGGGTATACCTAGAGGATAGTGTAGGTGATATTATCAGTGAAGGGTCTGATGAAGAAATCCCTAATTTTAACTCAGATCCTAACCAGTATGAGAGGACTGTAGAGGAGGAACCTTACTCTGTTTTCCATGAAACATTCCTAGAATACAACCCAATAACAAATGAGTAACTGGAAGACTCCAGGTCCTATATTACATAAGGGAATCACATTGTCTAGTTTAAGGAATGGAGTATTATGTGAAACTTCATCAATCATACTGTAGAGGTTTTCCTGGTAATCCATATGTGGTCCATCTACATAATATATGGAACTTTTAAAAAAAAATGTTGTTGATTACCAAGCTCTCGAAGTGCATGTTCATGACAACCTCATGAAGCGGTACATGTAAAGAGTTAGAAAATTGACATTTTTGGACAACTAGAAATTTTATAGAACCTAGAAGATCAATGAAGTCATTCATGAAATTCAATGTTTAAAGAATAAGGTTAATGATTTGAATCCTTCATTAATGTTTAGGAAGATACCATCAGTCAGATTAGGACCCATATGGTGGTGGCTGAGGCTCAAGGGAGAGAGGTGGTATCTCAGATAATCGAGTACTGAGCAGAGGTATACCAATTTTGGATCATGTCTCATGAGCTTCGTCTAATGGATTTGGAAGAGTAAAAAAATAATCAGAGGTTTCAAAAAGCCCTAGAGTCTATGCACCAAATAATGGCTATACCAGAGTGCACAATCCCTAGGACATATCCCGATGGGGGATTTCATTACTTGGATACTAGAGTGGCACCACTGTGTGGTTGACCCTTCCAAAACTATGTTTATTCATTTCAAACATTTCAAATACACAAAGAATTTTTTTTTCAACTCATTTTTTATTTTATACAATTTAATCATACTTATGAGACAACTAATGATCAATCCCTAAGGCCATGTGATCCACGCATAGAGTGAGAAACAATGGATGACGTAGAGACTCTTAATTTATATAAGAGTGTCAGAAAATGGTTGAACACTTGAGGACTAAATTTATTGGCATCCCATTAGGAGTGTCCTAGACATGAAGAAAAATTTCTAGAGTATGGGTATATATGAAAAACTGACATTTATTCTAAACCTGTGATATTTCACAAATTGGATAATTCTAGGGGTGTGGTATTGTTCCTGAAAAAAGGGGAATGAATTGTGTTAATCAAGACTCCAAATATTTTTAACATGAGCAGGGAGGGGATATAAATACTGACCATGTTCAAAACACAACATCCATATTTTTGTTTTCAAGGAAATGTTAATGAAATGGGGTTCAACTATTTTCCCTGTTTGAAACATGATAGTTGTCTCAAAACAATTTCAAAATTCATTTGGGGAATTGGACATGGATAGTAAGTGAGCCAGTGTGGCATGGGACAGTGATGTCAAGGGGGTCTTGATCGGATGTGGAGGATGGTGGGGATCCAAATAATGGGACATGAAATGTGTTATGATGATTTGATGGAATATTCGAATGGAGTTCAAAACACTCATAATTATATGACCATGGATTTAAGCACATTGGGTTGGTGTAACGATTTGAATAAGGGTCAAGATACTCTTCTGGGCGAGAAATTTCTGAGACTCCAAGAAATTGTAAAAACAAAAGAATGGTGTAGTTGGTAATTGACATGAGAGGAAATGTCTTCTTAGGTAAGGGACTATAATGGATTCTTAGTTTTATACCGTGCAATGTGGAAAATATACACATAGTTTAAAGTTGTACGATGAGGATAATAAACAAGCATTTTAACATAATATATTGAGGAATATGTACCATATAGTTTATCATATTTTGATCTGGATTTTTAATCAAAAAATTTAATATCTTTTTACCAATATGATGGGATCTTAGTTTAATTTCCTAGAGTTTGGACCAATTGAAAATAGTTTAAGGTCATATTTTTGAACAAAAGGTGAATTTATTGAAGGAACATGCATGGAATTGATGGAAAGTAAGAGGGGCCTAGGAGCCCCCCCAATTCCATAAGAAATATCATCGAGACAACATGTACATAGTTTAAGGTTATGATGTGTGGAAATGGGCTCTTAGTTTGAGGTCATATATCTTGGACTAAGGCATGAACACCCCAAAAAGACAAGTTTAGCTTAGAAGATGGACAATATAATGTGAATGATGAGCCAAGGAAGTACTTACACCACACAATAAATTCCGTGGATGAATTTCAATATTTTTTACGGTCGTGATTCTTGGACATGATCTCATATTTTATGGTCATTGAGTTTGAAATAGGGGCTATTTGATTAAATTCATAGAGATTGGAAAATCATAAAACATATTAAGGTCATAATTCTTTGACTGATATAGGTCATAATCCCTAGACCTATGGATGCGGGTCCTAAAGAAACTTTTGCAGAATTGAAGATAAGTTAACCCATGTGAATAGAGGGGCCTAGGAGGCCACCTGATGCCACATAAAGCATCCTAAAACAACTTGAACATAGTTTAAGTTAATGATTCATAGACCATGGAATCTTTGTTTAAGGTCATGGAGTTTGACCATGGGACATTATTTTAAGGTCATAGATTTCAAACCATGGTAACTCGTGTGTATCAACATCACAAGAAGATAATGTTCTCCCAACTCAAAAGCTCGAGTGATCCATGCTCAGTGTGATAAATAAGGATAGGTACGGATTTCACATTGATTTTAGGGGAGAAATCAATGATGGGGGAAGGAAACTAACAAATCCTATAATAGTTATTATGAATTTCAAAACCTGGATATTAAAAGGTATGAATAAAGAGCTAGAAAAAACCAGTTACCATGTTCAAAATATAGGTTTTATAACTGCATTGGTCTAGTGTGGGGTGAACAAATGAAGAATCAACCATTGGATGAGTTCAAAACAAGGGGGGAACTATTTTTTTATTGAAGATCCTTTGAGGAATCAACCCATAATAGTAGGTAAGATGTTGTGGAATAAGACCATTTCCTATAGGGAGCATGTCCTGACTGTGAGGATGATGGTTTTCCATATTGGAGAAACCTTGAGGTGTGGATGTGGAAATGAGGAATACGTCATAGGGGATATTAAATACCTTGGGAGGCATTTGACCATGCACTTGATCAATCTAGATGATCACATTTCTAGGAACGAATAAAGACCTGCCTAGAGGGGGAATTCTTTGAAATGAGCCAATGATAATGTTATTCCCAAGACGAGATATCTTAATGTTACTTCATATTCTATGAGGATGGGAATCATGCAAATTGTATTTCTTGAACACGGTGTGGTATGGGAAGGGCATTTGTGGGGTGTTTTCATATCTTGGGAGGATTTCAAAACATCTCACATTATAATTAATCATGTTTTTGCATGGGGTAATGTTTTATTCCTTATAATTATCCAATAAATTTCCTATTATTCATCCTGGTTACATAAGGTGTATGATTTTATGGTCATTCCCTATTTTTTGTATGATGCATCTTAGTTTTACATAGGGTATGTTTTTTTTGTCAAAATATATTTTTCATATGAGGGATCCTTTTTATGGGTTAAGGCCCCTAATTAATGTCTTATTCCATGTACGATGGAGTTTTTATCAAAATAGAGGTGTTATATAAAGAATCTAGGTTTTTCATTGGGTAAAGCGGTTGTTTAACAGCTTGTTCTAAGGATGGTGGCAGGGCGTACGCATTGAGAAACCCATTATTTTCTTTATCATATTATTTCATGAGGATATCTTGTCTCTCTAATGGGTAAACATACATGAATGGGGATTATATCTAAAGTGGAGGACGATGAAGGATTATTGGGGTGGTAATGTTGTGGATATCAGCTATTTTTGAGGTGGTTTCACAACTAGGGTTGGAGAAAAGACGTCCAAGAACCACTATGTATCCTACGAGAATTGAAATGAAGCCATATGTAGTTTTGAAAGGTGGGGGCATTGGCTTGCTTAAATAAGAAGGATGTTGAAAACCATGAGAATGAGTGGACAAGGAGGCTGGATGCATATAGTTTAAGGTCTTAATACTAGGACCATGGATCTTCATTTAATGTCATAGAGTTCAGTCTAATTGAAAATAGTTTGCGGTCATTGTATATGGAACATGGAAAATAATTTAATGTAATTATGGTTGTACTTAGAGTGGAATGTTTTTCTTCAAGGGTATTTGTGTGGAACGAATGAGGTAGAACCCAATTTTACAGGGGGTCATACATTTCTACACACCATGAAAATATCTTCAAACAAATGATCCATAGTTTAATGTTATAATTATTGGAATATAAGTGTGAAAAATGTATAAATGTTAGTAAATTTTTACTAGGGCCATACACATAATATCAAAGAGACACTACATATAACATGAGAATGGGAATCAAGCCCCCACTATGTTTAGAACATTGTATGGTGAGGTAATGACACACATTAAAGCAGAAATCATCTATGATGAGGGAATCCCATTTTTATGACATGAGATAAGTTTATAGATTATCATGATGTGTTGTGAATGCTATCTTTTGATCATACCATATCCATCATATGAGGCTTAAATGTTTTATAGAAGGTATTTTTTTGACCGTCCCACACTTATCATATGATTCATCCTTTTTATTATATGTGGAAATGGTTTTGATCATCTCATACTTATCATAAGATTCATCATGTATTTATAATGTGTAAGTTCACATTTTAACTTCATGTGATAAGGATGTTGGATTTGCAGTTTCAAGTAATATAACTTTGAATATGGTTGTTTCTAGTTTGGGGGAAGAGAGGTCAGAACGTAAGGGATGAAAACAGTTTAATTTCATAATCTTTGGACCATGGTTTCCTTGATTTCAGGTCCTGTAACTTTAAAAAATTGAAAAACATTTATTATCATAATGCCTAGTCCTCAAACCCTCACGTGAATTACTACATGAGAAACATGTATTTGGTGGGAGGTGTGATATGATATCAATCCATGATGATCATGTTGTATTCACCATTAGAATATACCTTATGCATGATGTAACAACCCACCAATTTGGGCTACAACATTGGTGGCTTATTCAAGGTAACATTGGGGTTCTAAAAGATGAAAAAATGTCACCCTAGAGGAAGGATCAAAGGAAAACCTTCTTGTTGAACTCTATATTTACTATGTTCTAGTTCATCTTCAGATTTAAAAATTAATGTATCCTACTTTCCTTGGAGGAT
Source organism: Viscum album (assembly GCA_963277665.1). Classification (NCBI taxonomy): domain Eukaryota; kingdom Viridiplantae; phylum Streptophyta; class Magnoliopsida; order Santalales; family Viscaceae; genus Viscum; species Viscum album. The sequence continues at coordinate 1,330,137,965 of OY728145.1, read as the reverse complement.
TCCAACTCATCTTGACATAATTATACGATTTTTTTTGGAATTTTCTCATTGTAAATAACTATTCAGAGTGATACAAACTTATCCATGATATGAAAGAATACATCTTTTCAGTACATAAGGTATTATAGAATAATATTGGAGGAATTATGAGTTTTAATTTGATGCGACAATAGAGATTATATGTGTTTTTAGGCCATATCCTTCAGTGTTGTCCCACCATGATCTTCACGATATTTGAGAGGTATTTCATGAAGGCATAAATTTTCCCATTTTCTTAAAATTTTAGTGATATGTATCGTTTGACTAGATGTTTTACTTGCTGTACAATTTCTTCAAATTTAAAGCATAAATTTTGGTTCCATATTCAATGAGAATAGTGTGATAAAATCTAAATCAATGTATGATGTAGGGGCTCACAAACTCAATAATGGACCATGTTTTGACTGCATTAATGGGGAATTAGTTTTTTTACCATAGGGAAAAAATCTATCATAGTAAATATAAACTGTCACTGGTGACTTATGGATGGTGGGTATGGTCCCAAAACAATGGGTCCACATACCATAATGGGCCAAGTGTACATGGGGGTGTGGAGATGTTCTGGAGGTTAATGAATAATGTTTACATGAATATGAAATGTGTGGCTTATCTTTTAAAAATCAATGCAGTCGGGAAACATGGTGTGATAGAAGTAGCCCAACCTATGAATCTGGTGGGAGGGATTCAATCCCACCTAGTGGGTGATATAAGACCCAACATGGACTTCCTAAATTACATGAGGGATCACATATTCTTGAATGAAATAAAGGATAATTACATCAAACTGATTTATATGGAGAGTCTATGCAAGGTTATTCCCACTCTAGAGGGTAAACCATACTCCACTCTAGTAGAATAACTCACACTAATCTTAGTATGATGAGATAGTTTAATTTTTGAGGTACTCTATGAATAGAGCTATCCATTCGTGTTTTTTTCTACAGTGGGGGGGGGGGGTTTAGGGTCTTAGTATTGATGTTTTGATAGTTAATTTTGTTACATGTTTTCCAACATCATATAAAGTGGTGGGAGAGATAAAACATCAGTGTTCCATGTGAATGACCATATCATCATAGACATGCTCTATTATGGGTGTGGCCTGACATACAAATATGTTGAACTTTCCATTTTGAGATCAAGGGACATGATTCACCTTCGGCTGGGAAGGTTATTGGGTCACAAATAGATGGGTGTATTCTAAAAGGGGAACAACCTTTTTATTTCTAACGATGTAGTCACCCTTGGAATGTATTATGTCTAATAGATAATATCCCTTAATATGGAGACTGAGGAAATCAATCTTGAGTGAAAACTCGAGACTAGTAATGAGAGCCTGGTATTATGCTGCATTATTGGTGTAGCCTTATGACAATTGGAAAAAGTATGGTGAGATGATCTATCCTAGAGTGATGAAGATTATCCCATATCCTACCCTATAATGCTTGGGGTTTATGAACCATCTACAAGTTGGTTTCTGGGATGCATGATCAAAATCAATCTTTAAACATGGAATGTCCTAATCAACTGATAGAATAACTTCATCTAGGAAATCAGAGTCTATGGGTTGTTTTGTAGGGGACACATGTGAAACCAGAAAGTCATACAATTCTTGGCCTTTTACATCCTTACATGGGATGAACATAATATAAAACTACTGTAGGAGGACTTCCCATCATTACAATCATACCATCATCATGTGGTTATTGATGATATAATTTAGAGAGTATATTAAAGACACTAGATGTATCCCATGATGTTGCAGATAATCTTGAAACATTTTCATAGTGAAAACTAATGTGAGATAAATACTTTAAAGGGGGTAGTATTTTGTATTATTTTATAGGAGCATGTGATTGGGATAGTGTATGCATTTTTACCTACTGTCATTGTTTATCATGGTGATAAGGGCGTCGAGGTAACATTCCAAGGTTGTCACATAAAGGAACAAAGTCTTCCCAAAGACGGGTTACATCAGTATAGGAGTACAGAGCAGGAACTTCATGATATCCTCAAAGGCGATCTGGTACTCCACACCCCACTATAAAATAGTTCCTTTCTTCATGAGTGTTGAGAAAGGCATACACTTTATGTTCATATTTTTGGTAAATTGGAGTATATAGGGTATGTTTCCTTGGAAACTCTACAACTAATGATGGTTTCTATAAGGAGACATCTAGCTGATGGAATTTATCTTCCCATAGTCAATCTCGATGACTATGTACCTTACAAAGAAATAGAGAAATTTCATAGAGTTAACCCCAAAAAACACAATTTATGTGGTTAATATTCAAGTGTTTGGAGCATGGGAAGACAAACAATTTCTCAAGATCCTTGATATTATCTTAAAACATGTAGAATTTGACCACCAAATATCCTATGTTGCATTCAACCAATATCATTAGAATTGGATTGATGTTGTGGTTCATGACCCACTAATAAGTGCCTCTAGAATTTTACAAGTTGATGGGAATAACCTGATATAAGAATATCCCTTAGTGTTCCATGATGGAAATTAAATACTCATCATTAGGGGACATCGAAATCATATTTACCCACAATATCCATCCATAAAAGAGTGGGTCGGGAACCCTGCTGCATAATCAATCAACTGCTTTGTCACGGGAGAGTGAAAATGCTCCTATGAAAAATGGTAGTTGACGTATCAAAATTCAATAATGAATTTGATCTTCCCATCCTTCTTCCAGAATGGGATTATATTGGATATTTATATAATTTTATGGACTTCCCTAAAGAAGTTATCTTTGATAAACTTGTCAACATTAGCTCCAAACAAAGCACTATAAGAGTTGTGCATCATTATGGGTGGATATTTTAACATGTGATGACCAAATGGAACATCAAGGTAGTGAAAGGATACTTTAAATTTAATTCCTAGATTATCATCACAGATCCAATGTAACATCCCAGGTAAATAAAGAATATATCATTTTCAATATTATTAATATTTTTGAATAAAATGTTAATAATACTTTAACGAGAATTCTATGTTCGATGTCATACCCAACATGCAACAATGAGTTTCTTTGAAATCTTTTTTTGCACACTAATAATATAATAATATTATTTTAAATGGCAGTTAACTCCTAGGCACTATGATGACAGGAATGAATAGAACTAACGACAAAATGATTATATATATTTGCTAAATATTTTAACAATTAAGTAATAAATGATAGAGGCTTAAAGTGCAAATGAATCCATTTTTAAGAATAAATATTCTAATATACTTTAAAAGTTCGATTAACAGCCCTTTGATGGAGAACCATTTTTAAAAGTATTTTTTGTCAATTTTATATGTTATAAAATCCTTCTTTAGAATTGGGACATCCAAATGTAATCTATGTAAATTTTTGTTATTTTTCCGATAAAGTTCATTTTAGTGAAAAATGTTGTATTTTAATTCAAAACCTCCTTTTAATATAATTTATTTATATGGTTAGATTATCTTTTTAATTGGTTGTAAAGTTTAGTAAAAATATATTTTTACCATTTAATCCAATGTTGTTCATTGGAATTAATTTCACTTTTAAATTAGACATAAACAAGTGTCAATCTTTTGATAGATATTGTTTGTTAATAACAAGATATTTGTTTTGACAGCGGGAATTAATTATAAAATAAATTAATGAAACTTACTTGTTTTGAATTTGGTGTATTGGAAATCATTTTTTAATTTGGAATATCAAATTTACTTTGGATAATTTTTTTGTATTTTCTGACAAATGTTCATTTTTAATGAATAGTGAAAAATACTGCATTTTACATCAAAACTTATTTTTCATTTAATTTAATTATATAGTTAGATAATCATTTTAATTGGTTTTAATATTTAATTTAATTAGGTTCTTATCACTTAATACAATTATGTTCATTTTAAGTAATTTTACTTTTCAATTGGATGTAAAAACAAGTCAAACTTTTGATAAATTTTACTTCTTAAAAACCCGTCTTTGGTTTTGACAATGAGAATTATTTTTAAATTAATTACTGCAATTTATGTGTTTGGAATGTGGTAAAATGGATTCCATATTTGGAATCATAAGGTCCAAATTATATAATTAAGACTTTTGTTTTTGGACAGTATGAATAGTAATGATGGTAATTATCTTTAATTGTTGTGATTAATTATTATTCGGGTAGTTAAGGGTAATACAATAATATCATAATAATATAAAATTACCCCAACATGTGTCAAAATACGATGGATTGAGTCATGGCTAACCATGGGAATCTTTTTACTGAACTTGAGGGCCCATGGAGTCACATGGGTGTAATAGTGACATTTTTGACATTATTTTTTAAAAAGAAGAGAAATATAACAAAGGTTTGTATATCCTATGAAAAAAAATTTAAATTTGTTTAAATAAATGATATCTTAAACTATAAATAGTAATTGGAAATCTAAAAATATTTCCTACATAATCGTATTTGTTTTATAAATTTTATACATTAAATAAATAAATTTAGTTATGACACTATGATGGTGTAGTGCTTACCTCATTAATGAAGGATTTAAATAAAATGAAAAGATAAGGTAAAATCTAAGACATAAACTTCTCTAAAACATGTTGTATGGGTGGATTTATAACCCTTATCTCCTTATCCTCTAAATATATCATTTTGGGTCCTTTAAAATCTGAAAATCAGTTTATAATAAAGTAACATTTCAAGACTATCCAAAAGTGACCCTCCTCCTTCTAATAAAATGCCCCCAACTCTACCTCCTTACCCACACCTCTCAAGCCCTTGGATCGTCCAAAATATTCTCATATTATCTCTCCACATCCCTCTTTTTTTCCTATAATCCTCCTTTTGGGCAGAAGTCTTTCCAAGGAAGCCTTTGGCTCAAATAAAAAAGAGTTACCCAATTTAGAGGTAATGTCTTCTCTCGAGTTTCTTTCTTTTATTTTCCTTCTTCACTCTAGACAATCTTCTTATTATTTGATCAAATAATAAAACCAGTATCCTAAATACACTAGGTTGTTTTTATGAAAATTATTATACCTACACTTACACAAACCTCTGTCTAATGATTAAAGAACATAATGTTTCTGTCGGTGGTGAATTATCGCCTCACGAAACTATGATTATTCAATCTTCTTTTAACACCTTTCACGGTGGCCATTATGATGTAACTGTATTTATATATGATATTTATGATATTTATTTATTTCTATATTCTTCTTAATTTTATTTTTAAATCACATCATTATGCTTTTCATGTTGTGGAACTATGATAATTTCATCTGAGGAAGTGTGGACTACCGCCCCCTCAAGTGATGTGACTAGTTCATTCCAAACATTGAATTTATAAAGAATGTAATTATTGAATTTATTTTACATATATATCATATATATTATACTAGAATTATAATATATATATGTATCATTTAGTTTTAATTTTTTTAATATGACAATGAAATGAAAGTAGCGTTCATGCGTACGTAAGGCCTACCGTCTCCATGAACGGTGCATTTCATTTTTATCTCCAAATGTCATGGAATAGAATAAAATGAATATATACTGGATATATATGATATTTAAATCATTTATACCATTCTGGAGATGATATACTTACAACTACATGGGAAATTCTTTTCAAACAAGTTCATTGTTGACTCATGTACCGAACATTGACAAAACGTATGATATGAACTCACATAATTAACTAATTATTATTACATGATAATATGTGATATGAATTGAATAATAAACTTTAAAGTAATTCCTTATGAAATTATAAATTGAACTAATTTTATTATTCAGGAATATAAAGAAACGTATAAGACAAGTCGGACTTGGGGCAAGAGGATTTCTTATCTCACTTTTAATTCCGTGAGATTTCCATTGTTTGAAAATTATTTATTAAATGTGGTTTACTGTGTACTTCCATTTGATATATGTCATAAATATTCTATTTATATTCATGGTATCATGTGATTAATTTGGTTCTTATTTTCTTTTGGTCATATGACTTGATTGATTACAACGAGGTAAGTGGTTCTTATCTCACTATTTATTCCCGTGAGATTCATGCTATATTTGTCACTATCTCATTTGGGTGGTGTATGTACTGCCCATTATTCTAATCTTTGTCTAATATAATTTTGATTATGGGTATTTACATCAAAATTTTATAGTCCTTCTTTCATGGGGTGTACGTTTCTAATGATACCCAAATCGGTAAGGGAACCTTTCACCCTCTTCTTTTTAAAAGACTTATTTTAGTTAGGTCCTTTAATTTAAATCTTCTTAATGTAGGGATATGTTATTATATATCCTTATTACTCTAAATTTTATTTCCAAGTGATGAGATACCCTTTTTATCTCCCATCAACTCATTTTCTGAATTTTAAAGTGACGTCGTTAGGCTGTCAAATTTTAGTAAGGGAACTTCTTAACCCAATTTCAATTATTTGGGTTAAACCTCTACTTCTTGATTATGTCTCACTATGAAAATGTGTGGATGACCTCGGATTATTTTACACAAAATATACAATTATATTGGGTGTATTGATATTTTTTACACATAATTATGTTATTGATTTATCCTTAATATAAGGATATCATCTTTGTACAGGACTTCTTCTCAATAACCTTTCATTGATGCATCTTTTTATTTCTACATGACTTTATTTTATACGATGTATAAAAACCTCTTGAATTTTTATTTCATTCAAAAGGAATCTTTTTACACGAAGTGTTTTACAAAACGACAAAAGGAATGATTTTGTGTTACGTATGCGGCGACAATGACTTCTCCGCCACTGTGGCCATTATTTGAGTTTCATCTTCCTCTACAAGCCATAACTTTTTAAAATGAAAAATTAATACCATGTTTTACTTTTATCTTATATTGGTATTGAAAATTGTTCTGATAATGTATTTATTATATCAATTTGTTGTATTGATATCTTGTGATTGAAATGTGGAAATGTTATGTTTTCATTATGCATGTTTTAAGTGATACAATTATGTTATGGTTCTTAGGAATTGTTTATGAAGACGGGTGGTTCCATGATAAACTAAGTGTGGGTGAGCCCAAGATTGCTCTCCAATGCATTGGGAAACGTGAAGGAGTTAAACACTAAGGTTTCTCTATAGAGTTTCAGGGAATATACTGTGATGGGTATTCCAAACATAACCATGAGGGTTACTTCCTACGTAATAATGTTATAAATACCTCAAGTTACCTTAATGTCTTATGATTTCTATGAGTTATTAATAAATATTATGATTTCATGAGGTATATTAAAGTGGTTATGATTTAATAATAAATTATGATTTAATTGATTCTTATGTATACATGGACTAATGTTTTCTTTAAATATTTTATATCCCTTATTGAGCTTTTTATGCTCATTCCAAGTTTTTGTAATGTTTTTCACAGGACATAAAATGGAATAGGGTCAAAGATGGGATCAAGTAAATTTCATGCTATCTAAAACATGGAACTAGACATGGAACTTTTGTTCAAGAGTTTTTATTTTGTAAAAAAAATTGAAACTGAATAGATGTGTCTACTTTGTAATCTTTGAGATGTAATAGTTATATCCAAATTCTCTAAAAATTTAAACCTAAAAATATCTTCAATGTGAATTATTCATTTAATTCATGATTATGTAATTTTTTAAGGCTGAGTCCTTATGGTTGGTATCAATGGTTTGTTTAGATAACTTTAGAGATTAGGGTATTCTTTAAGCTTAAGTGACATTACTATAATGGTTAGGATTTCATAAAAAGTCATAGTTTTTTTAGAAAAAAGTGATTGAGTTTAAGATAACATGAATAATTATATCTTAGTACTTTATTATTATTTTACTGATATACTCAAAGTGACCTGTTTGGTTTTAGTAAATGGGTGGATCTAGCAGGAACCAAAGTAACAGTGGAGGTGAAGAAAACATTTTTGGTTTTCTAAATAGGCAACTGAATGATATGGGAGATGAAATGAGAACTCTTGTGTTTATTCTCAATCAAATATCTGGCGTCATGATTGAACACCTGAACCTTAGTGATTTTTATAAGTCATCATATATGCGAGAAACAAATCCCTATGAATGTTGAGGTAATAATCATAAAGTTAAGTATGTTAAAAACCTATGTGTCAAATATGTGGAAAGAAACACATAGGAAAATGTTTCAAAGGGATAGAAAGATTCTATAGATGTGGAAATTAAGGTCATAATGCAAGAACCTATCATGGAAAAGGAAGCATCTAGTTGACTCTAGGAAAGGGGAAAAAGTTCTTTCTGAAGGATCAATTGAATGTTTTAAATGTGGTGTGCGTGGTCATTATGAAAACTCATGTCCTACGAAGAAGTTTCCAGAATTGGATCTCCAGGATCATACAAATATTCATTTACCAATACCTAATTCCATTTCGATTGAAGATGAAGAAACTAACAATTACCAATGAAAGGTATGGATTATTTCTTAACATATGTTTTCATATTATTGAATGTTAGGATATGATTCATGATTTTGTTTGTAGGAAAAATGTATTTCAGAAAAAGTTTTAAAGGAATGGAAAATGGATCATGAAGAATGTTGAATGGGTAAGAAGTCAACACATAAGGGATTCAAGAGTTTTGGTAGATTTTAGGATGGTGAAATGCTTAAATGTATTAATGCCCTTTTGATGATGGGGTTACATTAAAAGTATTTTCATAGTATGTGTATCCCTGATGTTTGATATATGAAAATTTTATTCAAGTAATAACTATCTTTTCTTTTGTGGACATAGTTATAAAGAACCATTTTGGTTTATATGATCCTTGAATTTGAGGTAATTACTGGATAATACATTTTGGGATGAAAAAAGAAAGTTATTAGATAACCTTTGTGGTTAAAATATGTTATGGTTATTTTTGATGAATTTATCTCTTCTTGGGAATGTTATAAAATTATATAGTATTTAAAAGGGACAACACACAGACCGTGTGACAACTCGTCACGTTGGACGAAGGTGTGTGAATCGAACCCACAACCAAAGTGTGACTAGTATTTATCACCTACCACTAGACTACGTGAATTCTCTGGTTAGTATGAATAATTATTTTAAGTTATATGATCTTTTGAATCAGGAATAAGTTGATTTTGGGTTATCTATAGAAATGATTAACCTATCATGGAATATATGTATTTAGGTTAATTAATTTTCAGTATGAGATTTTAAGAGTAACTGATGTTATTTGGAGATAAATGTTAATATTCACCCTGGAAGAGGATGTGATTAAATTCTTCAGAGATTTGGGTTTCAATCTTAGTTTGGTTTAATTTGATGAATTTTATGGATAACTATTTATTTAATGGGTTTTCTTAAACCTTGGGTTCTTTTTGTTGAATTTTGGGGATTAAGAGTTGTATTTATTTTTATAAGGGATTATACTTTTGAGGATTATTTGACCTCATACTAATCATTTTTGTTTTATCAGATGACTAAATACATGGGAAATATATAGTTCTCCTTTTGTGGATTATGTGATTCTCTAGAATATAATTCATGTACTTTTGATGTGACCAAGTCATTTTGAATGCTCATCCTTTGGAGAAAAGATTAGTTTTGGTAGAAACTTATTAAAGGATGAAACTCTACTTGAAGGTAAGTATATTTCCTTATGTTTTTATTCTATGTAATAAATTAATTCCTCAAAATTATGAAAGGGAACGTAAAAAAAATGTTGTTGGTTTACATTTTCCACTGGGTAATAAAATATTTTTTACCAACATCATATGTTTGTGATTTTTATGTGGTTAACTTTCTCTTAATAAAGTTTTAAATCACTCTCCATCAGAACATGACCCTTTTTTTTCTCCTCCATGTCCATGTTTTCATGGATTCCTAGCATGTGTTATTTAAGGTTACCATTGTAATTATTTTTCTTTCTATTAAAGTGATAATTTTATTCACTCCTTCTCCGATGTGGGGCTTTCAATAATGTTTCTGAGCCTAATTTTAAAATTGCAGGGATGCAATTCCCAAAAGGGGGGAAGGATGTAACATCCTAGGTAAATAAAAAATATAACATTTTCATATCTATTAATATTTGTGAATAAAATTTTAATATTACTTTAAAGGGAATGATATGTTCGATGGCATACCCAATACAAAACAACGAATTTCTTTAAAATCTTACGTTGCACACTAATAATATAATTATATCATTTTAAATGGTAGTTACGCCTAGCCATTATAATGGCAGTAATGAAAAAAACTAACTAAAAAATAATTATATATGTTTGCTAAATATTTTAACAATTACCCAATAAAATATTGAGGATTAAAATGAAAATGAATCCAATTTTTTGAATAAATATTATAATATTCTTTAAAAGGTTGATTAACCGCCTTTTGATGGAGAACCATTTATAAAACTAATTTTTTCAATTTCATATATTATAAAATCCTTCTTTATAATTGGGACATCAAAATGTTCTTAGTGTAAATTTTTGTTATTTTTCTGATAAAGTTCATTTTAGTGAAAAATGTTGTAATTTAATTCAAAACATCCTTTTAATCTAATTTATTTATATGGTTATATTATATTTTTAATTTGGTTTAATGTTTAGTTAAAATATATTTTTACCATTTAATCCAATGGTGGTAATTGGAATTAATTTCACTTTGAAATTGGACATAAACAAGTGTTAATATTTTGATAGATATTGTTTCATAAAAACACTCTATTTGTTTGGACAGCGAGAATTAATTATAAAATTAATTAATGGAACTTATATGTTTTTAATTTGGTAAAATTGACATCATTTTTGAATTTGGAATATCAAATTTACGTTTGATAAATTTTTGTTATTTTCTGACAAATATTCATTTTTAATGAATAGTGAAAAATACTCCATTTTACTTCAAAACTACTATTTCATCTAATTTAATAATATAGTTAGATTGTCATTTTAATTTTTTTAAAGTTTAATTTAATTATTTTCTTATCAATTAATAAAATAATGTTAATTGGAAGTAATTTCTATTTTCAATTAGATGTAAAAACCATTCAATCTTTTGATAAATTTTACTTCTTAAAAACCTGTCGTTGGTTTTGACAACAGGAATTATTTTTAAATTAATTACTGCAATTTCTGTGTTTAGAATTTGTTAAAATGGATTCCATATTTGGAATCAGAAGGTCCAAATTATGCAATTAATACTCTTTTGTTTTTGGACATTATGAATAGTAACCACAATAATTATCTTTAATTATCGTGATTAATTAGTAATCGGGCAGTTAAGGGTAATAAAACAATATCATAATAATATAAAATGACCCCAACATGTGTCCAAATCCTTTTTTTGAGTCATGGACGACCATGGAAGGCTTTTTACCTAACTTTAGGGCCCATGGAGTCACATGGGTGTAATAGTGACATTTAAGACATTATCTATATATATACTAAAGTAAGGTTTTCTCTAACACGTGTCGCTCTCTCCATCAACCACACCACCCAAAACCCTTATTCCCCCTTTCATACACCCTCATAGGCCCAATCTTTTCCCCACACCTCTGTCCCGTGATTACGATTCCCTCCACAACTAGGGTTTCTCCCACCTTTCCCTACATCCTTCCCTCCGATTCCCCCCAACTTCTGGAGATACCTCTCCCATTATCTCCCACATACCCGGCGATCTCCACGCACCCCGCTCACGTTTCCAATCTTTGTTTTCTGCTTCGCTTAAATCCTCTCTGCCTGCTTCGCCTGCTCAGCCTGCTCTGCCACCGACTCCTCCACCTCGCGCTAATTTAGGCTTTGACCACATCACCTCATTCTCCCATGTTGTACTATGAAGGATTCAATCGACGGAGACCGGTCTTCCCGCCCGGACGATGTGCCCTCTTCCGATCTGATTTTCTATTTCGAGATAGCGGCCTGCTTCGACAAATAACTTTGACACACTGCCTCTTTTCTACCGCACCTTTCACAATGACATTCGGTGAGCAGTGCACTATGTACTCTTATCTACAAATATCTTTGACACACTGCCTATTTTCTACGCCTTCTGTATTGCTTCATCCAGGTATGGATTCTCTATATGCGAGCTCCTGTCGTTGAATAGATGATCAGATTCCTCCATTCTACAATACGATGTCCAAATGAAATCTTCCAGTAGTTATTTTCACGTGTATGTTGTCTCATTTCGCACATCAGTATGGAAATTCAACCCATGTATGGGTACCTTTTACTACAATGCATTATATTCAGATTGCATATTTTCTTGTATATTTTCAGTCTAATTTATAACTGTTTCTTGGATGGTGCTATGACTATGGTTCATTGCAATAATAGGACAGTGCTTTGTGAGGTTTACAGAATATTCCCATTCTTGCTTCCGTCTTCACTGTATAAATATTCCTCGATAACCATCTGAGGTATTCATTGTAACTGTTTTGGATATTTTTGTCATTGGTTCATTATTTTTAATGTAATTAACATTCCACTATTTTTTAAGGGTACCTTTTAGTGGATAATTTGACATTCAATTTGTAGATTTGATTTTCTATTTTCTGTGCAATCTTTATATGTTTATTTGATGTTGGTATAAGTGTGGTTCATTGAGATCAAAGTACAGTTGTTATTCAGTTTTATATAATATATACTTGCAATTCCATCTGACTTCACTGTATATATATTCGTCAATATACATTGTAGGTATTCATTCAGACGGATATGCAGATGTGTTCCCATATAGCATTGTTTTTTACTTGAATATTCTATTTTTCAAATGATTCATTTATGTATAGTATATGCATTCGTTAATGTAGGTATAAGCGTCGTTTAGTAAAATTACAGGATAGTTCATATCAATGGGTACCTCATACTACATTATGTGACATTCAATAATTGAATTTCATTGAGTTTTTAAGTGTGTAATGTATATATGTTTCTTTGATGTTGGTATAACTGTGGTTCATTGCAATCATAGTACAATGCTTATTTAGGTTTAGAGATTACATAGTTGTAATTCCATCCATCTTCACTGCATAAATTTTCCTCAATATCCATCCAAGTTATTCATTCAAACCGTTTTGCATATATGTTCCCATAATGCATTCTATTTATTTGAATATGCTTCTTTTTGAATATGTTGTTTTCAAATGTTTCATTTCTGGGAAATCTATGTTTTCATGCTCCACAATTTTCTTTATATTGGATTTCGCTCATGCTGGAGGAGGAGAATGCTTCACATTTTTTATTACACTATAGGTTTTTGATGCTGACTGTTTATGCTGGAAGTGTTGAATTTTTTTATGCAGAATGAAGATCTTGGGAGTTTTTTTGTATTTGATGATATCATGTTTCTAGAATGATAATAATTTTATTTAAAGGGACATGTTTTGATATGTTTACATGAGTTGTATGAACCTTGAGCTCTTTGAATGCACATTCTACTGTCTATTTGAAGTAGTTTTTCCCTGAAGTTGCATGGTGGGTTGAACCACTATATAATAAGTGGTGATAAGGTTCTGCAATTTATTTATGAAATTAATATTTCTTATGTTACTACTGCTTTTATCATTCTGTTGTTTGAAAAGGCGGGGGTGGCTGGTAAAGGGGTAGGATGTGCATATACACATTGTGCATTATTCCTTTATCTGATGCAAATATTTATGCGGTCTTCCAATGTTCTTGGGATGTCTACAGGTAAATGTTTTTTATGATATTCTTTTATTTTTACCATATAATGTTTAATATCCATTCTTTTTTATGGTACAGGAGTTGCAGATATGATATTGATATTTGGAATAATGAGGGGGGGTTGTCACATCCATGCATGTGGGTATAGTACTCCACCAGATGCTTGAACTGCGCCCTCCACCAGACGTCTGACATGACCCCTCGAAAATTACATACTATTTATGGGTTCTTGAGTACCATATAATATGCATCCAATTTGAAGTGTCCAAATAATGCTTTAAGGAAGTGGAAGAACACTTATCACTGTGAAGAAGTCACTTCTCCATCATTCCTACAACCTCTTATATCGAGCATGGTATGTGACACATCCTTTGTAATGTCTAATATGTTAATATCTCAGCTTTTATTTTCATGGACCCGGATTTATTTTATTTCACATAACATTGAATCAAATCATGTTTTCAAGAAAACAAGGATTGTCATGCTAAATGTGACAACTGTTCTGATATGGATTGTATGGAGCGATTAGGAGGCAACTAAAGAGGTCGCAATATCAACATTTCATTCTTGTATTCCTTAACATCTACACAAAGGATGCAGATAAGCCAAAGTAATGCATTTACTGATTAGTTGCAGTTTGATAAAATATATATCCTCCACTTTCTTAAATATTTCTCCATATGTAAACATAACACCATATCTTTTTGTTGAAAAATTAGTTCTCTTTATGTATTATAATTAATCTTCTGCACATCTCATACTTATTATAAGAACAACTCTTCATGTTCGTTATTAACATTGAAATATAGTAATTTCTTCATGAAAACAATCATTGAACCATTTTGTCATACAAACATATAAACAATTAAGTTTGAAATAGTTCTCATTTTCTAAATAACCTCCTCTCATGATACTAGTACTCCCTTTATGTAGTTTTTCATGTATTATCTGTGTAGTTATATGTTTAGAAAATTCATTGAAGCTAACATTCTAGTAGCTGAGTATTGATTGGTTAGTGTAATTCCTCAGGTTTCCTCAGTCGTTTATTTCTCATTTGTTTAAAATTGATGAAATGGAGTAAGAAGTCATGGTTGTTGATTCCGGTTTGTATCTATCCAGAAGAACATCACATATCCACATGTATCAGTTCAATTTTTTTCATTTCCTACTTAGTTTTTACTTCTGACATGTTGTGTGTTGAATGTTATATTACATTATTTGCATGAAAGGGAATAAAAAAGTATAGCAGCTGCTATGGAGATACAGATTCAATAGCGGGAGCAAATTTTGAAGATATACCAAAAAGTATTGGAGTTGATACTTTTTATGTAGTCATTATTTCTTCATTCTATTAGTGTTTTTTTACCTATGTAACTCTATGTTCACTGAACTGTTTTATGCTTATTTATAATTCAAGCTTTGAATGTGTTTTACTATCATCACTGAACGATGTTGGGTTACAATTATGGGATTCTAAGGATGTTTGTCTCCCTAAAGGTATGTCTCACTACTTCAAATCTCATGGGACCCATATGATAATGAAAATTTTGTTTTGGTTTCTATTTTCAGGGGTTATGCTTACTTGATCCATGTATTTTCAAAATTCATTTATTTATTTATTTTTGTTGGATCATTCAACCACAATTTGGATCATCCACGATATTTTCTTCAATGTATGTTTCATTAATCTGAAAAGATGTATGAAAACTATTATGAGGAAAGGTTATATTAATGCTTGAGTACCATATTGATTTCCCATATGCTTATTTATGTATTTCTCTTAATGTGTGTCTATTTGATGTAACAAATTTCAATGTTTCAAACCATCATCGTTTAACTGAACATAACAGCTATAAAGTGGTTTTTTCATTGATAATGCCAATTAAATCAGTATCTTTATTGACAGCTTAGAACACACTTATGTAACTATCAATTTATTACTGATTTTCATTGTAAGAAAAAATTCACAAATCATTACAGTTTCATTCAATACTATACATGAACATTAAACCGATGGGTCTTCATAGTGACTTATCATAACCCGACATTTCTCTCTCACCTTATACAGGTCTGCACATTTATAATTATACAGAGTGATTAAATTAATTTGTAATTTTATTAACATTTTTTTGCAATAGTCTGTACCACAAATTTATGTTTTCAATATATTCAGTATATTCAATATTCATGTCAGGTTTCGATCATTCTTACTAGGTGACATGGTGTACTTAAACTCGATTTTGGAGAAGAACAACGTCATGGAACACTGGAGCAAGGGTACATTTTCAAGCATTGGGTCATTTTATTTTGTTTCAGTTAATAGATCCTTTTAATTGTATTAAATATGATATGTGATCCATTTTTTAGACTACATATACTCTCATTGAGCATTGTATGTATTTAATTTGACCAGTGAATGGTTTTTTAAACCTTTAAAACATGTATATAATTTGAGAAGTGAATCAGGATTTTTTATTGAGTAACTGGTCATTCTTAGAGCATTAAGTAAATATGTTAATTTCTATTTCCCACATGCTTATTTAGGAAATCATTGGTGATAATTTTTTATTTCTTATGCAGAAATATGGTGTTGATGCTACATTCCAGATTCTAACTGAAGATACTCAAAACAGTGGTATAACTTCTTCAGGTGCGTTTGTCATCTAATTTACATAATTCTAAAAATATTATGATAGTTCGGCTCCTGAAATATACTATCTTACTTTGAGCATAGTATTGTTTCAACTCATCATAATTTTTGATAATTATACGGGACATGTTTTAGTAATGATAGGAAAATAATTCATATTTTGAGGCATATATGATGTCATGCATCATTGTACAGATATTGTACAAAATATGTTCAATATTTCAATAAAGTCGAGTTGTACTCCATAAATTAGCTATATTATTACATTGTTATATAATGATATATTTCTTGAATAGTTGTGGATTGTTCTCTTATAGATTGATGTTTTTGAAAAATTATGAATGTTTATGTCTACATGGTTTGTGTTTCTATTATTAGAGCAGGGTGAGAAGAAATGGTGCTGGAGATTTGTGCCATTTTTTTCAGCGAAGTGTTTTGAATAAATAACATTGGATCTGGATAGATCATTTATTATTTTCTTAAATAATGTGTTACCTGTTGGAGCATCAAAACCCACTATTGGCTTTTGAAAATTTTGAAATTTTTGGTAGATGGTGAAGATAGATGGGCTGAGTTGCAGCGTCTGTAAAACACACTTCTAATTTCTCCTGGATGTTATCATCTGTAGACAAGATATTATACTGAATACACCACAGAAGAAAAAATAATTTTACTGGAAACTCTTTTCACCATAAGAACTCTCCCCATAGGTCATGAAATTTAGTCACAACCTAGATAATATGAACTTCCCTGCAATTGAAAATACCTGAAGCAGAACCAGCGAAAATAGAACAATCTATATCATTATTCAGAATAATATTGAAAAATATGCTCCACTGATTTTCATATATAGTTTCCTGAATAAGTGTGGGATAGGTGCAGGCAGCCCTATAACAGAATCTATGGGTGTTACTATGGGGGAATCTTGTATAAATCCTTTACCAGTTGTATAACCAATAGCTTATATCACCCTTACATTGAGCATATTATTGTTTCAACTCCGTATAATTTTTGATAATTATGTGGGACATGTTTTAGTAATGATAGGAAAATAATTCATATTTTGAGGCATATATTATTTCATGCATCATTGTACAGATATTGTACAAAATATGTTCAATAGTTCAATAATGTCGAGATTTACTCCATAAATTAGCTATATCATTGCATTGTTATCTCATGATATATTTCTTGAATAGTGATGGATTGTTCTCTTATAGATTGAAGTTTTTGAAAAATTATGAATGTTGATGTCTACATGGTTTGAGTTTCTATTATTAGAGCTGGGTGAGAAGCAATGGTGTTGGAGATTTTTGTCATTTTATTAAGTATAGTGTTTTGAATAAATAACATTGGATATGGATAGATCTTTTATTATTTTCTTAAATAATGTGTTACCTATTGGAGCAACAAAACCCACTATTGGCTTTTGAAAATGTTGAAATTTTTGGTAGATGATGAAGACAGATGGGCTGAGTTGCAGCGTCTGTAAAACACACCTCTAATTTCTCCGGGATGATATCATCTGTAGACAGGGTATTATACTGAATACACTACAGAAGAAAAAATAATTTTACTGGAAACTCTTTTCACCATAAGAACTCTCCCCATAGGTCATGAGAATTAGTCACAACCTAGATAATATGAACTTCCCTACAATTGAAAATACCTGAAGCAGAACCAGTGAAAATAGAACAATCTATATCATTATTCAGAACAATATTGTAAAATATGCTCCTCTGAGTTTCATCTAGATTTTTCTAAATAAGTGTGGGATAGGTGCAGGCATCCCTAAAACAGAATCTATGGGTGTTACTATGGGGGAATCCAATATGAATACTTTATCAGTTGTAGAACCAATAGCTTATATCACCCTTACCAACTAAACATCTTGCATAATGGAATTTTTTGATTCATTTGTTCTCATATGTCAACTTAATGGGATTTGATCATTCATCATGATTTATTTGTTTGGATTTAGTTGATTTGAGGATACGGGTTCGAATCAAATAACATTTTTATGAATGGTAAAGTGATGGTTCAAAAAAAGTCGCATCTTGGAAATCCCAAACTGCTTTCCATTGAAAAACATGTTTACGATTTCTACAATCTATAAGCTGTAGATTCTTAACATTTTATCATTATCTGACAAACAGATTTGTAGCATCATCTGCTTAATATTTTAATTTTTTACAATCACGTGTATCATGTAATCTATACATTTTTTGAACAAGTTTTATCTCATAGTTTAATGAAGACTACAGTTCATGTAATCCATATAAAGTTTAATATGTATTTTTCAGTTGGATGATCATATATTTTAAATACTTGTAACAAAAATTTATGACATAAAGCATCAACTGTTTAGGTTTTGTTGCAGGGTACTCTATAGCCTGGTGGAATCGATTATGGTTGAACATGTTGCTGGGATCATGTTTGGTGACCTTTTATTTTTCAACTGTCGATGAATTAGTTGGTGGCCTTGATTATACTATTCACCAAATAATTTTTTGAAGCAACATTCAGATCTTTAAGATTGGGCTTTCAATTCCACAACTTGCAGCCATGGATGGTGCACCTAAAACATTTTGTGGAATGATTATTCAAGCCCCCTCCATTCGTAATGTTAGGATTGAAGTTGTAATACATTATAAAATGGATGATGAATCAAACAAATTGTTGGTTTCCAATTATTCCAAATAATTACACAGGGCACCCTATTCTCTCTTTCTATAACTGAACTCTTTAACCTGAAATTTACTTATATTTGACTGAACCACCAGTAGTTACTATTCTATTGAAGTGAAATAGTCTGTTAAAACACTACTTATCATTGAAGATGATTTTTGTGGCAATTAGTTCATGAATTCATGGAGGTACATTAATTTTTATTGACAATACCATTGTCATAAAGTGCAGACATTTTTGTCGGGAGAAATAATCAGTGGCATACTCATAGAGAGTCCATGACTTTGCGCATCGAGCCTGTGAAGTATCGACAGGGAGGTCTCGCTAAAATTTATTTCTTTTATGATGACGTTCATTCCCTTCTCTCTTATCTCGACCCTATGAGGGAACTGACATTTACATGTATTCTCTTTTTAGTTAGAATTGTTACAGTTGTACAAACTTAACTTTGTTTGGAATATCTTTCTATGGAATAATTTATTTATCACTATGGTTTCCAAATTAGAAGAATTTATTTTTTTGTTGTTTGTTGGATTTAGCATGTTCGTGGGGGAATTCGAGCAGATGTTTGCGACCATGAATGCCATTGTATGAGTGCTACTTTCAGGAGAAATATTCCATATGTATGAACCATTCATCAATTTTATTTCTTATTACATATATATTTTAGATGATTCTAGGATAGATAGAATTGATCAAAATAATCTATAATTTCCACCATCATAGGTTCAAAATACACCAAAGGCTCATAAATATTCATGGGGAAGAACTCATGAGTTATTAATATTATTTATTTATTCTACTGTATAGATTTGTTTTCATGGATTATACCATGATTCCAGTACCAACTAATAATCATATAATTGGAATATTTTGGTATTCTTCTAGACATACCAACATATATATATATATATACATATTACTAATGTAAAAATATACTATGAAATTAAATCAAGGGAGTGTGATAATATTATGTATCATAAAGTGAAATTTATTTATGATGATTAGGTTAAAAAGATGAACTCTCAATTACATTATCTTTTAAAGACACCACACAAAATGCAACCATGTTTCCTACAAATCCTCATCCCAACATCTTCACAAGCCCATCCAATCCAGTCAAATTCTAGATACCTTAAAACTCTCTACGTTTCCTTCCATCATTTATCGCAATCTAACCTCTTGCCTCCACCTCCACCATCACCTCCACCTTCAGTTTCATCCATGTCTCTTATCTCTACCTCTTCTATTCCATCATGTCTTATCTCCATCACAATTAGTCTTTACTTCATTTCCTTCAATCACGGGTAACCTAATAACTTCAGTATCATAGTTTTATTCTAAACATTATATGAAATAAAATGATAGTGCAATTTATTTTAAAGACACAAAACTAGAATATTTGAATGAAAATTGAATAGTCCCGTGCATTTGCACGGGCATAGTACTAGTTTTTTAAAAAGAAGATAAATATAACAATAGTTGGTATATCCTAAGTAAAAAAAATTTAATTTTTTCTAAATAAATGATATATTAGACTATAAATGGTAATCGAAAATCTAAAAATATTTCGTACATCATGGTATTTTTTTTTATAATTTTTAGACATTAAATAAATAAATTTTGTTATGACACCATGATGATGTAGTGATTACCTCAATAATGAACGATTTAAATAAAATGAAAAGATGAGGTAAACTATAAGACATACACCTGTATAAAACCTATTGGATGGGTGTATTTCGAACCCTTATAACCTTATACTCGAAATATATCATTGTGGGACCTTTAAAATCCGAAAATCATTTTATAATAAAGTAACATTTCAAGACCTTTCAAAAGTGACACTCCTCCCTCTTATAAAAGTCCCCCACCTCTACCCCCTTCCCCACACCTCTCAATCCCTTGACTGGTCCAACATCTACTCATATTATCTCTCAACATCTCTCTCTTACTCTTATAAGCCTCATTTTGGGGAGAAGTCTTTCCAAGGAAGCCTTTGGCTCAAATCAAATAGAGTTACCCGATTTAGAGGTAATGTCTTCTCTCAAGTTTATTTCTTTTATTTTACTTCTTCACTCAACAATATATTCTTTATTATTTGATCCCATAATAAAAAAAATATCCTAAATATACTAGTATGTTGAAATGATATGGATTGTACTTACACTTACACACACCTCCATCTATTGGTTAAAGAACATACTATTTCTGTGGGTGTCGAATTACTGTCTCACGAAACGATGATTGTTCAATATTCTTTTAACACCTTTCGTGGTGGCCATTATGATTTCACTATATTTATATAAGATATATATGTTATTTCTTTCTTTCTATATGCTTTTGAATTTTATTTTTAAATCACATCGTAATGCTTTTCATGTTGTGGAACTACGATAATCTCATCTGAGGAAGTGTGGACTACTGCCCCCTAAAGTGATGCGACACATTCATAAAAAACATGGAATTTATAAAGATTGTAATTAATGAAAATATGTTACCTATATAACATATATATTATACTATAATTATAATATATATATATATGTCTCAGTTAGTTTTAATTCATTTAATATGACAAAGAAATGAATGTAGCTGTCATGCGTACATACAGCCTACAGTCTCCATGAACGATGCATTTAATATTTATCTCCAAATGTCATGGAATAGTATAAAATTAATATATAATGTATATATAGGATAATTAATTCATTAATACTATTCTGGAGGTGATATACTTACAATTAAATGGGAAATTCTTTTCAAACAAGTTCATTGTTGACTCATGTACAGAACATCGACAAAACGTATGATATGAACTCACATAATTAACTAATTATTATTAAAAAATAATATGTGATATGAATTTAATAATAAACTTTAAAGGAAGTCCTTAAGAAATTATAAATTGACCAAAGTTTATTATTCTTTAAATATAAAGAAATGAACAAGACGAGTCAGAATTGAGGTAAGGGGATTTCTTACCTCACTTTTATTTCCATGAGATTTCCATTGTTCGCCAATTATTTATTTCATGTGGTGTGTTGTGTACTTCCATTTGATATATATTATCATGATTCTATTTATATTCATGGTATTATGTGATTCATTTTGTTCTTATTATCTTTTGTTCATATTACATGATTGATTACAACAAGGTAAGGGGGTTTTATCTCACAATTTATTCCCGTGAGATTCATGCTATATTTGTAACTTTCTCCATTGAGTGGTGTATATACTTACCATTATTCTACTCTTTGTGTAATATAAATTCATTTGTGGGTATTTAAATCAAAAATGAACAGCCCTTCTTTCATGGGGTGTACGTTTCAAAAGTTACCCAAATCGGGAAGGGAACCTTTCACCCTCCTCTTTTTAAAATACATCTTTTAGTTAGGTCCTTTAATTTACATATTCTTAATGTTGGGATAGGTTCTTATATATCCTTATTTCTGTAAATTTTATTTCCAAGTGATGAGATAGCCTTTTTATCTCTCATCAACTCATTTTCTGAATTTTAATGTGACGTCGTTAGGCTGTCGAATTTCTGTAAGGGAACTTCTTAAACCAATTTCAATTCTTTGGGTTAAACCTCTACTTCTTGATTATGTAATAATATGAATATGTGTGGATGACCATTAATTGTTTTACACTTAATATCCACTTATATTTGGTGTATTAATATTTTTCACACATAATTATTTAATTGATTTATCCTTAATATAAGGATATCGTCTTTGTGTGGGACTTCGTCTCAGCCTCCTTTCATTAAGGCATCTTTTGATTTCAACACAACTTTATTTTATACAGTGTATAAAACCCTTTTTTACTTTTCATTTCATTCAAAATGAATCTTTTTTCACAAAGTGTTTTACTAAAGGACAAAAGGAATGCTTTTGTCTTACATATGCGGCGACAATGACTTCTCCGCCACTGTGACCATTATTTGAGATTCAGCTTCATCCACAAGCTATAACTTTTTTAAATGAAAATTAAATACCATGTTTTACTTTTCAATTATTTTGTTAATGAAAATGGTTTTGATAATTTTTTGATTATATCAATGTGATTTATTGATATCTTGTGATTTAAATGTGGAAATGTTATGTTTCCTTTATGCATGTTTTATGAGATACGATTATGTTATGGTTCTTGGGCATTGTTTATGAAGACGGGTGGTTCTGTAATAAACTAAGGGTGGGTGAGCCTGAGATAGATCTCAAATGAATTGGGTAATGCGAAGGAGTTAGATTCTAAGGTTTCTATGAAGCGATTTAGGGAATATACTGTGATGGGTATTTCAAACATAACCATGATGGTTACTCCCCGCGTAAGAATATTATGAATGCCTCAAGTTACCTTTAGGTCTTATGATTTCTATGAGTTATTCATAAATCTTATAATTTCATAAGGTATTTTAAAGTGCTTATGTTTTATGAGTAAAGTATGATTTCATTAATTCATATGTATACATGGACTAATTTTACTTTCCGTATTTTATATCCCTTACTGAGAATTTTATGCTCATACCAAGTTTTTGAAATGTTTTTCAAATGATATAAAGTAGAATAGGGTCAAGGATGGGATCACATAAATTTCTTGTTGTCTAAAACATGGAACTAGACCTGACTATTTTGGTCAAGAGTTTTTATTTTGTTAAAAAATGGAAACTGAGTAGATGTGTCCACTTTGTAATCTTTGAGATGTAATAGTTATGTCCTAATTCTATAAAACTCTAAACCTGAAAAGATCCTCAATGTGAATTATTCATTTAATTCATGATTATGTAATGTTTCAAGGCTGGGTCCATATATCCAAGAGAGTATTTCATGATAATTATTAAAGAAGGAATCATAATTCTTTCTATCCTCTGGATAAATGGTTACACTAATCAGTGTTAGCCTCCGATCTTCCCCGGCACCATGGTTCACCTGGGTTAACTCATTGACGGTGGTGTAATCACCTTCTTCAAATTCAAGAGTTTATTTTTCAATGTAATATTCATGATATGGGATAGGATAATCAATGGAAGGAGGAACCTATTCCTGGACATTAAACACAGTGAAAGCAATAATGCCTGCTTGGGCAAACACAAAATATTTTATAGGGTGGGGGTTCTAATATAATGAAATAGTGGTTATAGAAGAAGACATTCCAATTCCATCTAAACTAAAACCTTTATTTCCATTATTTACATTGAATAAATAGTGATGAGTCAACTTTCGTCAAGTCAGCTATGATTTTCATATCACATGGGAATACCAGGAAATAGTGGACATAGGATGAACATTTTGATTCTTAATTGGGCTATAGGATTCTGGTATTATCCAGGCATGTCTAATGTAAGAGAATGAGGTAATTTGTGGTGTCATGTTTTTCTGAGGAATGTGGAAACCCTATTTATTATAGACAATGAAACATCCCTAGTTCTTGAATTTTAGGCTCAAACAAATGAAATGGGTGAATGTAATTATCTTTAATGTATGAACTTAGATTGATTATAGTGGTTTCTAGATCATTTGGAACATTTATGTGTTCAAACCCATCAACATGAACATAGTATCCCACCCACATATAGTAGTCGATATCGAGATAGCATGTTTCACTGGATTCAGAGGGGGATGCATTGCCCTGGAGTACCCCTATTTATCCATTAATGAAGTACTTGAGGCACTAATGATATGAAGAGGGAACCAATGTAAGAAATTAAATCCAAGGTCTTCCTAAAAGTGTATTTTAGGTAGTATACCATGCGAGTACCATAAATTTGGTGCTTGATATCGGACAACTAAACTAGGTCCTTAGCCTATCCTTTTTACATGGATTCTACATTATATTATCATAACCCATATTCACTAGGTATGAGGGAGTCACATATTCTTCTATCAACTCTTTCTTGTAGAGAGTACAAGTTTGGATGAGTTGGATCCCAGATTTATTATCTACAAGGTAGGGGAAAATACCCATGTCATCGAACTAGCCTGTGATATATTGTGGGAATATGTTCCCCTAGAAGGTCACACAATCATATTATTCAAAAAAGGGGGTGATTTATTATTATTCCTCTTGCTCAGAATTTTCTATATAGTTGGAATCAATGAAGCTACCTCATATTCAAACTAGATATGGATTTTCAAAGCTTCTATAATGGTATAATGCATTTATTTTGGAAATAGGAGATCCCCTAGGGTTGAAATCCTCATGGATATGTCAATGAGGTGCTACAACAAATAATATTTCCTTGTTGGAGGTTTTTTCCCATAGAGATGTTCTACTTAGTAGGGGTGTACAAGATTCCAATGGA
The DNA here is from genome assembly GCA_963277665.1 of Viscum album. Taxonomy (NCBI): domain Eukaryota; kingdom Viridiplantae; phylum Streptophyta; class Magnoliopsida; order Santalales; family Viscaceae; genus Viscum; species Viscum album. The sequence goes on along the minus strand of OY728145.1, from coordinate 1,330,112,613 downwards.
TAAATTATTATGGTCTGGATAGTGATGGTAAAATTCTACTTCGGACTAACTAGACCACTCTGAACATCATCCACCTAACCATCGGCCAGCTAAGGTTGGACCCTTAAAGGATGTGACTCCTCATCATGCAGTCATTTATGATGTTCTGAGTCAACTAATAGTCTGATTCAAAAGAAAACCTAATAGAGTGTACTAAGAATAAAGTCCATTCTTATCTCTATGTAAAACTGTCTACCTGGTCTCATTTTCATGAATGTCCCATATGGATGTACTTTCCAGAGCATTCTGATGGATGACATATCCTTGTCTTTTTATTTGATGATTTTATCCATTGTAACCTAAGGAGTTTACATTTATTCATCACCTTTGGGAATTTGGTAGCATTCCACTATATTGACAACATTCAAAAAGGTTTACTCATGCACATCATTAGTGGGGTAGTCCATGTTTTTGCAGAAACTGAGTGAATCTCCATATTTAGGAGGCATGCAGTCACTAAGAGTGTTAGATGGATTTAGAATAGGCAAGGGAATCTGATTTCCCTTTTTCCATTGATGCATGTTCTTTTGAGTCTCAAAATGTTGCGATGTAGATTTGTGGGTAGTGGTCAAATAATGGAAAACAATCACAGGAGGTTCCATCCTTCTCAAATGAACATTGTTGATAGTGTGATCATGAGTGAAAACATTGTGAGATGACCATCCATAATATTTATATGTCCTATGTCGAGGACCCTACTACGATTTTACAGAGCCTTCATTATCATTATTGGGGTTAATGAAGATATGATTAAACAACACTGATATATTACCCAACTTGATGAAACCATGATCCACTTGTCCTTGGATCCAATCCATGAACATGTATCATTCCATAATAATGTGTTTAAGGATTATATGGTGTGGGAAATGATCATAGTGGACAATGATTCTAGCATATTAGGTCCTCTAATAATCTAGAAATTTCAAAATTATATTCTATAGGGAACATATGAGGTAGCATGGGACTTGATAATCCTTGATGTAGTAGGTCATATAATTCTCTCTAGAAAAGGTTCTTTGGGAACTATGCCTTGATGAGGGGTTATAGATACATTTTCTAATTGAGGTGGCTTCACTTGGAGAGGTAGTGTCTGAAAAGGAAATGCTGGGTGAAGCTTCACCTTGTAGGGATACCCTTGGAAAGGCTTTTCCAGTAAAGGATCCAACAAGTGTACTAGCTTGGGAACATCAATAATCAAAAGGGCGGTATTATCTAGTTTTTTTCAAGATTTATTATAGGATATGGAAGGGGTAATGGGTTTTATTTTAGAAATTTCTATTTAAAGGCCTCCTAAAGACTCTAGGAATTTTCAAATAAATTTATGAATCCACCTGGGTAGGTGAGGGTGATGATGGTAGGGACTATATAATTCTTATTTTTCCCAAACACATTATTAATAGATATTCCCAGGACAACAACATGTCGAGTAAGTACATGAATCATTTCCACTATGTGACAGATTCTGCAACTCACTCATCAGGCCTCTGTTTTCACTTGAAGAGGTTTTAAATACATGTGTTGCATGTGGTAGAGCTAAAATGATAGAGGAACGATAGTTGGAGAAACTCCTAATGAATAGTAGATCATATGGATATCTAGTTGTACCATATGAATATAGGCCCCTTTAGAATCTAAACAAAGCATCATAACATGATACCCTCAATCTATTCTAGAGTTTGCAACATTGGGAAACACCTTGTGGTGAAGTATGCCAAGTGATGTAGTGGGACACCTATTCCATTGAATGGGGTGGATCTTGGATTTACAAACTATGTAGTGATCATAAAATTTCCCCCCCAAGGTAGGCATGGCTCTCGGTCATGAGGGGTTTCCAACTAGCATGGTTCCATGGCCTCAAGGAGAGTAGTGGGAGGAGCTATCAAGTGATATTGGAGAGGGTATCTATCTACTAAGTAATTGATAGGCTCATTGACTCAGGGAGAGACATGTCCATAATCTTGAGGCTAATACTCAGACTACTTATACTGCTCATGCTGCCCATGCTGCTCAGGTGAGGTTTTTGACTCATACCTTGGTCAATTTCCATATACCCCATCTCCTGCCCTGGCTAGCTGTCGGTGTCCCCAAAGTTCTAACTAGGTCATCAAGACATGGAGGACTAGGTTCCCTATTAGAGGAGATATAAGTAACCTCGTAGAATAGTTGATGTTTGAGAACTGTTCAACAATGAGATCAGTGGTAATCTAATTTATTCCAAATGTTGCAGATGAATGTAGCTACCATGGGTTATATATATGATTTCAGTTCTATATCATTCAAGTTAGATGGTTCTATATTTTCATTTATGTTTTCAACATATGAATGAAAGGGAAATATGAATTCAAGGGACTTCTTAATCCTAGTACCTCTATCTAATTACGATTAAGGACATCTGTTGAAGGGTCTTCCTAGTAAAACGTCATCCCTTAGGGTGCATCTTACCTTATATGCCATGTATCGATCTCCCAATTTGTTTAATCCTTGGATTGGTCGATGATGACTATCGAAAACAATATCATTTATAGAGGGGACATTTATAATCAGGGGATATGCTTGACTATCATAAGAAATGGATAAAATGGAGATAAGCATATTGTCCCCAGATTCTAAGTTGTATGTACAATGATGCTTCATACATTTCCCAGAGAGGAATGATGAGACTCTTGAAACATGTCTTATGTAGCATATGAAAGAATTGGTAGGAATTAGAGAACCGATCTATTAGGATAGTTGTGATTATAAAATTTCTTTATTATAGGTCAATGGAATCATGGTTCAATTAACTCCAAGGGTAGGTCAGCTGTAGAATTCATAGGCCGTAACACCCCATGATTTCCTAGTACGTTAGTTCCTCAAAGTAATTCAACAACTTACACTACTTGCAACATCGAGTTTAAGCACACCACGACTTATCAAACTAGCCATTCAAAAGTGGTTATGAATAGTATTAACAGAATTTTGAACTTTATGAAACCCTTATAATTTTATAATTCATATTATGAGTTTCCTAGAAATAATGAAAGGACAAATTAATTTTTTCAGATAAAAGAAGTATTTTTCAAAAAATGAAATTTTACCATCTTTTAATGGAAACCCCTTTTTAAATCATATATTTGAAACTTTTATATATTCAATTTTAAAAAAGAATATTTTTCTTTGGGATTAGGACATAAATATTTAGTTTCAATTTTTTTTGGGGTTTTTCTAATAACATTCATATTTGGGTGAATAGTGAAAAATAATATATTTTAACTGAAAACAAATTTTTTAATCTAAAAGTGTTAAAATATGCATATGAATGGGTTGGATGTATAATTAGATTATATTTTTACCATTTAATCCAATTTTGGTCATTGGAAGTAATTTCACTTTGAAATTGGACATAAACAAATTCCAATCTTTTAAAAGTTATTATTTCACAAAAATACGCTTTTTGGTTTTGACAACAAGAATTAATTTTAAACTAATAAATGATATTTATAATTTTTGAATTTGGTAAAATAGACTTCTTTTTTGAATTCAGAATATCAAAATTAGCTTAGGGTGAATTTTTGGTATGTTTCCGAAAACTTTTAATTTTTGATGAATAGTGAAAAACAATGAGTTATAGTTTAAACCCAAATTTTTATTTAAATAATTATTTATTGTATTTAAATTTATTTTAGGTCAAAATAGATAAATAATACCCATATAAGTTTAATGTAATTCATTGGAGTCATTTTGTAATAATACTTGATATATAAAATATTATTGAATTTTTCACCGTCTTTTACCCACCTCCTAGGAGAATTTGAAAATTTACATAAAACATAATTTTACAACTTTTGGGAGTTGAATTTTGAACATTCTAGAGACACGGTTAAATTCAATGAGTAAAATGTTGTTCAATAAGATAAAAATAATTTTTGGTGAATAGTAACTTTTTTACTTTTATTTACAATGGTTAAAAGTAAATAGGGTAATTAAGGGTAAAAAAGATATGATTATTACCCTAAAACATGTAATAATACTATTGGATATGTATAATTCAACTAAAAAACCATTTAAATAAAATATGAACCTCTTTGGTCCACATGGATTAGATTAGGACATTTATTATTATTTAATTCAAAGAAGAGTTCAAAGAGTTAAAATCAAAGTTTAATAACTAAAACATTTTTAATATAAGGATGAACATAAAATAAACTCGACTAAAAATATTAATTAGAAAGATTAAATGATTTCCAACATAATGGTATTTTATTAATATTTTTTAGAAATTAAATAATTTTATTTATTAATGAAACAATGATGACGTAGTAATTACCTAATTAATAAAACATTAAAATAATTGATATTATAAATATCAAAATAAATTTAATTTGAGACTTTTTATGAATTGAACTAATTTTCAAGGTTAATATTAAATATTAGAGTCAGTTATAAGAATTTATTTTATGTAATAATGCTGTTATGAATTTAGAAAAAACAAAATACCAAATAGTGTCAAAATTGACATAAAAGAGTTTTTCAATAAAATATTATATTATTAATTTATATTCTATTACTAAATATATAAGGTTCGGCCAATGGACTTGTATAATGATAGGTTTATCATTAATGAACCACTTATGGTTCTCTTGGAAGTATATAGCATGTTTATTAACCATATAATATAAAAATACAAATAGACATGGTAAATGTCAAACTATTTAACTAAGAGTTAAATCTAAAAGTGAAGGTTAATATAGTGACCCAAACCTGTGTAAAACCTATTGGTTGAGTGATTTTCGACCCATACCTACCTTATCCTTTAAATAATCCACTTTTCATCCATTAGAAACCGAAAATTATTTTATTATAAAATAATATTTTAAGTTTTTCCTAAGGTTCCCCTCACCCCTCTTATAAAAGGTCACTTCCCCTTCTCTCAAATTAACACCTTCAAAGCCTTTTGTCTTAGCCAAACCCTACCCAAATATCCTCTAAACTTCCCTCAATTCATACTAGAGACCCTCCATTGGTCAGAAATCCGACTTAAGGAGCCCTTTTTATCAAATCAAAAGGAAGAACCTGAAGAAGAGGTAATAATCTCACCACCCACGTTCATGTTCTTCACTTCTTCCGCTTCTTCATTTTTTGTTATTTCCATTCTAAAATAATAACTCTAGTATCTTATATATACTGTGATGTTATTATAAATATGGTACGGCCATATTCATTATTCTATCCATCCTTTGAATGACATGTCACCATACGTGTGTACTTACGGATTACCGTCTCCACGTCGTGGTGTAATTGTTATTCAATACATTATTATTTGGATGGGTATAATAATGATGTGTAATTGATGCAAATAATAAAATATAACATGATAATGATTCTTTATATATTATATACAATCCAATTATATATTATTTTAATATCAAAAGAAGGATATTGTCGCTCGTGCGTACGTACGGATTACCGTCTCCATGAACGCGATGACATTCATTCCCCATCAAATCCATTCAAGACTAAATTTCATTTGATGATTAAAAAAAATGTTTAGAGACATGATATAATTCTGGATAGGAATATGACACATCCCATCCATAAAAAATATGTCTCACATAACAAATAATATAACAGAAAACGAATCCATTAACACCCAAAACGATTATAATACTAAGATATTATTGACAAATCAATGTTAAAAGATAATATATGATATCATATAAATGTATATGATTATTTTATAATTCAATAACAATTATTTCACCATTATAAAGGATTTTAACCTTCCCTCGACCAAGGAAAAAGTACAAAGTAAGGGGTTTCTTATCTCACTTCTAATTCTATGAGATTTCCATTGTTCACTACTTATTTATTGCATGTGGTGTGTGTACATCCCATGATTGTATTAATCATTTAATATACATTAATTTATGGATATTTACATCATCATTGTATGATCCTTCTTTCATGGGTGTATGTTTCGTAAGTTACCAAATCGATAAGGGAATTTGAAATTTCAATTTCCACTCATTCGGCTTTACGCATACTTCATTGATTATTTTACTCCAAGATTATGTGTGTAATCACTAATCATTTTCCTATGTCATAATTTCCATTCCCCAATCTGTGGATATAATTTTAGAACACATAATCACTCCGTTGACAAATTCTCAAGTCATCGATATGTACTTGATAAGAGGAATTTTAACTCAATCTCCATTTGTTGAGTTAAATATCAAATTCATTAGTGTTGTTTTTACAAGAATATGTGTGAATGTCCTCTTGTTGATTTACACTGAATATCCAATCATATTGAGTGTATTTATATTTGTCATACATAATTTTTTCATTGATTTATCCTTAACCTAAGGATACGGTCTTTATAAAAGATTTCATCTCAATTTACATTCCATTGAGACTTCGTTGTTGTTATACACAAAATCACTTTTATATGGTGTATATGTTGTACTTTGACATATCATATCATGAATCCATTTATTATCATCATATTACAATGTTTTTATGAACTCAATTAAGTGTATTCAATTGTCTCTCTTTTGGTTAGGAACTCTAACTAAAATATCATTTTTAATGTTTTTAAAAATTATTATTCTAAATCATTCTCATTAATGTCCATGTTTTTAAAATGGTTTTATGGAATTATTTATATGGACATTAAAGTTTTAAAATTAAAATTCCTTTTAATAGTCTCAAAGTGGTATAGGACACTTTGATTCAAAAATCTATTTTTAAATGGATTCTTGGAAAATAGTGTGACTTTTAAAAGATTTCAAAAAAAATGTGGATATTTCTCTCCAATAGTTTTGATGATTATTTTCATATATGTAAATATCATTAATTATTATCGATTGAGGTTAATCTGATACAACACAATCTTCCATATTGTATCAAATGAGTTATTTTTGACTGTGGACATGCTATTTTTTTACAATTCATTGTTTGTGGATAAAGTATTGACATTCCGTATGGTAGATTTAATAAAAATGTTTATGTTATGTTTAAAACATTTAATATGAGGAATAAATTGGACTTAGTATGTGATGGGTGGATCCTGCTATAGCTCCTCGAAGCATCGGTAGGTCTCATGAGACAAACTAGTGTCTTGACACAAGGCATTGACAAAATATTATTTGTAGTCTTGGCACAAAGCCTTGACTATGTGGTTATGATTGTATTTCATTATGCATTCCGTCATTATGAAAGTGGCTATTGATGTTGCATGTGATTATTCAAATAGTAAAATATCCATCTGAATAAGTAAATGGAATTATTTGATTTTATCTTTTCCATATTATGCTGATGTTCAAGTTTAAAAGGCTTTTGTTCTAGTCATATACACTGCCTTAAATGTTTATGCTTATTTATGAATGTTTCCACTATAATGTTATCCATACTGAGCATATGAGATCACCCCTTTCTATGTTTTATATTTTCTAGGATGCAAAGAAGTATATTATGAATGACCTCTAGGGATAGTCTATAGGATCTCAATGTTGTATATAGAAACAATGTTTTTGTAGTTTTCCATTTTATGATGTAATATAAACCTTATGAATGTATCTAGTACTTCCAGGGCTTCTAACCTAATCAGTATTTTGAGACATGATCTTTTATGATCATGCCAATGATACGTAATAATGCACCAACTCCGGGATTCTGGGGTCGGGGTGTTATAGTTGGTATCAAAGGAAGTTTAGTACAAACCTTTGAAGCTAGATTTTGATAAACTCTGATTAGAGAACATAAAACTAAGATAAAATTTGAGGATTAGTATAAAAGAACTTCCCTGAATTTTGTTATTGTAGAGATTTTTTGAGTTTTCCAAGAAAACATCCTTGTCTGGATACGACCAGGTAGAAGTGGCTCTAGAACAAATGTATCTAGGGGTAAAATCCAAAATCACCACTTTGAGCTATACTCAAATAGAAACTGGTGCACCACAACGGGCCTTGCTGCACTCTTGGTTACGACACTCTTGGGGGATATATTAGGATAATTTACATTTTCTTTACAAACCGATTTTATGTATTTTAATATAAGATGAGAATAAATGACCTTGGTTAATAATAAGGTGTTTCAAATTGAAAATATGGTGTCTTGATATTCTATAAATGATTTTATGACCATTGTTACTCACACAATGCTTTCTGGTTTTAGTCAATGACTGGATTCCAAGGAAGTCATAGTAACATTGAGCATGATTTACAAGGTGGGAACGGTGGTGCAAATGAGAAAAAAAATGGAATGATGATAGGTGTAAAAGATATTATGTTCATGACAAATTAGTTTTCCAAAAATATGATCAATAACATATATATTAACCAACTCCCAGACTCAACAAAGATAGAAAGGTGATGAATGATAAGAGCTCTAGAAGTGGAGACCATGGAGAAAAGAATCCTCTGTTTCCATCATGTAGGAAATGTGGAAGGAGACACCCATGAAAGTGTCTCAATGGAACAAATAAATGCTTTACGTGTGGGAAAGAAGGACATAAAGTGAATAATTGACGAGGAAAAATGAAGAGTACTATGGAAGAAAATAAAAATGGCCCTAAGAATCCATTTACAGTAATTTTCTGTAAATGTAGGGGACCTAGACATTACCCGAGTCAATGCCTTATTCTATAGGATATTTTCTTAGTCAAAGAATAATCTATGTGGAAATAAATGGTTATAGAAATGTTTAATAGTATTAGTGCTTCTTGTTGAAGGGATTAATTTGGAATAATTTTCACTTGAATTTGTAACCCTGCAGTTGTCATCTGAAAATAATATTTAAGAAAGAATTATCTTTTCTCTTGTAGATATAGTTATAAATAACAATTTGGTTTTATATGATCATTTGGATTAAGGAAATTACAAGTTATTATATTTTGGGATGAAAATTCAATGTATGAGATAACATTTGTGGTTAAATTATGTTATTGTTATTTTGAGGAATTTATCTCATTTAGGTAATGTAACAAAATATAGTTTTTGAAAAAGGAAAACATGAATACCGTGTGAAAACCCATCACATCATACAAGGCTATGGAAATCTAACCCACAACCAGAGTGTGATTGGGATTTATCACCTACCACTGGACTACATGAAGTCCCTAGTTAGTGTGACTAATTATTTTTATTTAAATGATTTTATTGATCAATAATAAGTTGATTTGGGATCTTATGTCTTATCAAATGAATAAACTCAGTATAGGAAAATGATTTGCTGATTAAGTGATAAATGTTATTTTGGAAGATGTTCGCTTTGTTGGGAACACTATATACCCATGGAAAATGGAATACTATTGGATTTAATTTGAGGAGTAATGGTGGATTTTTATCTATGTTTTTATTGTGTATTTATAGTGATTTGGGTTATTTATGGAAATGATTAATCTATAATAGAGAATATGTGATTAGGTTAATTACTTTTATGTATGTGACATTAAGAGTAGTTTGTGTCATTTAGAGATACAATTTAACACAGAAGACTACATGACCAAATTATTCTAAGTTTTGGGTTTCAATATTAGTTTGTATTATATTGAAGGATTTTAAAGATAATTGTTTATTGAATGGTATTTATTTAACTTTGGGGTATTGTTGGTTTAATTTTAGAAATTAAGATTAGTGTATCTTTCTCTAAAGGTATATCCTTTTGGGGGATCATGAAATCTTCTACTAACCATTTTGGTTTTGATTAATCTCTAATGACAAGGTAAATATATAGTTTATCCTTTGTGGATCATGCGATTCTAAATAAGTTTATTCTAGCTATTTCGGTGTGACCTAGTCTTCTTGAATACTCATAGTTTAAAAAAATGAGTTAGTGGTAGAAATTTATTAAAGAATGAAAATATACGTAAAAAGTAATTATATCTCTTTATGTTCTTAGTAAATCTCATAAATAAATTCCTCATCTTTATTAAATGTAACTTAAAACAAGAAAATGTTGTCCGTTTACTTTTCCTATTGGGAAACTAATGACCAATTTTCTTATCAAAAGTTTGTGGTTTTCTTATTGTTAACTATCTCCTGATCATGTTTTCTATCCCCCACCATCAGAACTTGACTCTTAGTTTATCTTCCATATCAATGTTTTCCTACATGTAATCCTATTATGGGTTATCTTGGGTGACCTTTGTACTTCTCTTTCTTTCTTTTAAAATGATAGTTTTATTGACTCTTTTTCCGATATGAGACATTCCATTATATTGCCAAGCCCAATTTTAAAAATTGCGAGGGCGCAATTTATTGAAGGAGGTAAGAAGGTAACACCCCAAGATTTCATAGTACGTTAGTTTTTCAAAGTAATTCAACAACTTACACTACACACAACATTGAGTTCAAGCGCACCACGACATACCAAACTAGCTGTTCAAAAGTGGTTATGAATAGTATCAACAAAATTTTGAACTTTATACAACCCTTATAATTTTAGAATCCATATTATGAGTTTCTTAGACATAATTTAAGGACAAATTAATATTTTCAGATAAAAGAAGTATTTTTTAAAAAAAATGAAAATTTACCTCCTTTTAATGCAGAACCCTTTTTAAATCCAATATTTGAAACATTTATATAATAGATTTGACAAAATAAACTTCTTCTTTGGGATAGAGACATATGAATTTAGTTTCAATAAATTTTTTTTGTTTTTCTGATAACTTTCATATTTTGGTGAATAGTGAAAAATAATATATTTTAACTGAAAACAACTTTTTTAATAAAAATAATCAATAGTGTTCAACTACATATGAATGGTTTGGATGTATAATTCGATTATATTTTTACCATTTAATCAAATGTTGGTCATTTGAAGTAATGTCACATTAAAATTGGACATAAACAAATGCCAATCTTTTAGTAGTTATTATTTCATAAAAAACGCTTTTTGGTTTTAACAACGAGAATTAATTTTAAACTAATAAATGCAATTTCAATGTTTTGAATTTGGTAAAGTAGGCTATATTTTTTAATTTTTTAGTTCACATAAAACTTAATTTTACAGCTTCTGTTAGTTTAATTTTGAAAATCTGAGAGACACAGTTAATATAAGGGAGTAAAATGTGGTTCAGAAAGATAAAAATAATTTTTGATGAATAATAACTTTTCACTTTTATTTATAACGGTTAAAAGTAAATAGGGTAATTAAGGGTAAAAATGATATTATTATTACCCTAACACATGTACTAATTCTATTGGCTAAGTATAATTCGACCAAAAACAATCTTTGGAATAAAATATGAACCTCTTTGGTCCACTTGGATTAGATCAGGACATTTATTATTATTTAATTCAAAGAAAGAGTTAAAAGAGTTAAAATCAATGTTTAATAACTAAAACATTTTAAATATTAGGTTACAAATAAGAAAAATTAGACTATAAATGTTCATTAGAAAGCTAAAAATATTTCCTATATAATGGTATTTTATTTATATTTTTTAGACATTAAATAATTTAATTTATTAATGAAATAATGATGGGGCACTAATTACCTAATTAATGAATGATTAAAATAATTGATATTATAAATATCCAAATAAATATAATTTGAGACTTTTTATAATTCCACTAGTTTTATACGTTAATATGACATATTAGGGTTGGTTAGATGAATTGTGTTTGAAGTAATAATGCTGTTATGAATTTAGAAAAAACAAAATACCAAATAGTGTGAAAATTCACATAAAAGATTTTTTAAATCAAATATTATCTTATTAATTGATATTTTATTCCTAAAAATATAAGGATCATCCAAAGGACTTATATAATGATATATGTATCATTAATGAACCACTTTTAGTTCGCTTGGATGTATATAGTAATTTTATTAACCATATAATATAAAAATACAATGATACATGGTAAATGTCAAACTATTTAACTCAGAGTTAAATCTAAAAGTTAAGGTTAATATAGTGACTAAAACCTATATAAAACATATTTGTTGAGTGGTTTTGACCCATACCCACCCTAACCTATAAAAATTCCAATTTGGAGCCATTAGATACAAAAAAGTATTTTATTATAAAATAATATTTTAAGTTTTTCCTAGGGTGCCTCTCACCCCTCTTATAAAAGGGCACATCCCCTTCTCTCAAATTCACACCTTCAAAGCCTTTTGGCTTAGACAAACACTACCCAAATATCCTCTCAACTTCCCCCAACTCATCCTAGAGGCCCTCCGTTGGCCAGAAAGCCAACTTAAGGATCCATTTTGATCAAATCAAAAGGAAGAACCCGAAAAAGAGGTAATAATCTCACCACCCTCTTTCAAGTTCTTTTTTTCTTCCACTTCTTCATTATTTGTTATTTATATTCTAAAATAATAACTCCAGAATATTATATATACTGTTATGTTATTATAAATATGGTACAACCATATTCATTATTCTATCCATCCTTTGAATGACATGTCATCATACGTGCCTACGTACAGATTACCGTCTCCACGTCGTGGTGTAATTGTTATTCAATACATTATTATTTGGATGGGTATATTAATGATGTGTAATTAATTTAAATAATAAAATATAACATGATAATGATTCTGTATATATTATATACCATCCAATTATATATTATTTTAATATCAAAAGAATGATATTTTCACTCATGCGTATGTACGGATTACCGTCTCCACGAACGCGATGAGATTCATTTCCCATCATATCTATTCAAGAAAAAATTTCATTTGATGATTAAAAATAATGTTCAGAGACATGATATCATTCTGGATATGAATAAGATACATCCCATCCATAACAAATATGACCCAGATAATAAATAATATAAAGTAAAACGAATCTGTTAGCACCCGAAACGACGATAATACTATGATATTATTATCAAATCAATTTTAAAAGATAATATATGATATCATATTAATGTAAATGATTCTTTTATAATTCAATAAAAATTATTTCACCATTATACAAGAGGTTAACCTACCATCGACCAAGGAAAAAGTACAAAGTAAGGGGTTTCTTATCTCACTTTTAATTCTTTGAGATTTCCATTGTTCACCACTTATTTATTGCATGTGGTGTGTGTACTTCCCATGATTGTATTCATTTTGTAATATAATTTAATTTATGGACATTTACATCATAATTTTATGATCCTTCTTTCATAGTTGTATGTTTCGTAAGTTACCAAATCGATAAGGGAATTTGAAATTTCAATTTCCACTCATTCGACTTTACACATACTTCATTGATTATTTTACTACAAGATTATATGTGGAATCACTATTAATTTTCATATGGAATATTTTCCACTCCCCTTTCTGTGGATATACTTTTAATACACATAATCACTCAATTGATAAATTATCAAGTCATCGATATGAGCTTGATAAGAGTAATTTTAACTCAATCTCCTTTTGTTGAGTTAAATATCCAATTCATTGGTGTTGTTTTTACAAGAATATGTGTGAATGTCCTCTGATTGATTTACACTAAATATCCAATCATATTGAGTGTATTTATATTTTTCACACATAATTATTTCGTTGATTTATCCTTAACCTAAGGATACGGTCTTTATAAGATATTTCATCCCAATTTACATTCCATTGAGGATTCGTTGTTGTTATACACCAAATCACTTTTATAGGGTATATATAATGTACTTTGATATATTATACCATGAATCCCTTTATTCTCATGATATTACAAAGTTTTGATTACCTCAATTTTTTTGTATTCATGTGTCTCTATTTTGGTTAGGAACTCTAACGAAAATATCATTTTAAATGTTTTAAAGATTTATTATTCTAAATCATTCTCACTAATTTACATGTTTTAAAAATGGTTTTAAGGATTTATTTATATGAATATTAATGTTTTAAAATTAAAATTACTTTTAAAAGTTTCAAATTTTATGGAAAACTTTGATTCAAAAATCTATTTTTAAATGGATTCGTGAAAAATATTGTGGCTTTTAAATGATTTCAAGAAAAAGGGGGATATTTCTCTCTAATAGTTATGATGATTATTTTCATCTATGTCGATATCCATCATTATTCTTGATTGGGGTTAATCTGATACAATACAATCTTCCATATTGTATCGAATGAGTTATGTTTGAAAGTGGATGTGATATTTTTATACCATTCATGGTTTGTGGATAATTTATTGACATTTCGTATGCTAGTTTTAAGATGAATTTTTATGTTATCTTTAAAACTTTTCAAATGAGAAATGCATTAGACGTAATAAGTGATGGGTGGAGCCTGCTATAGCTTCTCGATGCATCGGTAGGTATCATGAGATAAAATAGTGTCTTGGCACAAGGCCTTGACAAGATCTTATTTGTAGACTTGGAACAAGGCCTTGACTATGTGGTTCTGATAGTCTGGAATTATGCATTCCATCATTATGAAAGTGGCTTTTGATGTTACATGTGATTATTTGACTAGTATAATATCTATGTGAATATGTAAATGGAATTATTTGATTTTATCTTTTCCATATTGTGTTGAAGTTCAAGTTTAATAGGCTTTTTTTCTAGTCTTATACACGAACTTAAATATTTATGCTTATTTATAAAAGTTTCTACTATAATGTTATCCTTACTGAGCATATGAGCTCACCCATTTATAGGTTTTATATTTCCCAGGATGAAAAGAATTATATTATGACTGAACTTCAGGGATATTCTATGGGATCTCAACATTTTCTATGGAAACAATGTTGTTGTAATTTTCCATTTTATGATGTAATGTAAACCTTATGAAAATTTCTTGTACTTACAAGGCTAATAAACTAATCAGTATTTCAAGACATGATCTTTTATGAGCATGACAATGATATGTAATAATGCACAGACTCTGTGCTTCTGGGTTCGGGGTGTTATATAGGTAGTGTAATATCCCCCATATAATCTGGCAGAAATACCCCACTGGGTCTTCTATAAGGAACTCCTGGAAAAAACATTCTGAAGTTACACTCAACTAGATCACTACTAATAGATGTTTGAGAACCGATGCCTCCCACAATCCCTCATTCTTGGAGAAAAGGTTTGATACATGGTCACCCTAATCCCCAATTGGCACATTCCATGGTAAAGGTGGAAGTAATTATATAGACATGATTTTTGGATGTTGTAACAAATGAGGGTTCATTAAACATTCCAAATGGTCCATTCATGTAAGAACATCAATTTTAGGTATAGTTAGCTTCAAGATCATGTCCATGTAGGATGATATTCTCACCACTACATCATGGTAGAGGGGAAAATGAATAGTTTTATATTAGTGGAGTTTTGACCATCTAAATCCATCAATCCAAAATGTGAAATCTCCCTAACTTTTAGTTTTGAGGTAGAAAGGTGTGAAAATGTTGGTTAAAGAGAAGGATGCACATGGATTCACTTGAGGGGAGATAAAACTTCTTCAACAATCAAGTATTTGTTGAGGAATCTGGGAATCCTATGGACCTCAACTTCTGATATCTTGAATGTCAATTTCTGGGATTCTTCCCTAGACTCTGTCTATTGGGGTGAATGTTAAAACATTTATTAATGAACTAGCTCAGAATATGAGGGGTCAATAATGATGTGAATCTTCCCATGAGTCCGTCAATGATATAGACTTTTCCACCTCCTTCCCCATGAAGGTACTTCTAGACATGGTATACATTTAGAATTTGGAGGACCTCCATGCTGGCTGGTGGTACCATAGAGAGGATATGCATACCAATTTTCAATGAAGTGGAGGGGGGGGGACCTCCAATTTAACCATCAATGGGGAAAGGAGGACCTCAATACAGGTTGATGGGGGAACAAGGAGGACCTCCATCATTATTTATGGTAGTTAGGGGAGGACCTCTACACTTGTTATTGGTGGAGCATTGAGGACCTCTTCTCAGGTTAATGAGATTATGGGATGGACTTCCATATTGGTCGATGTTAGTGTGAGGAGGACATCTGTATTGGTTTTTGGTTGATCCATGAATTCTTCCTCTTTGGTTGTTGGAAGCATGAGGAGGACCTCTATGTTGTTTGCCAATAAATTGGAGAGGAAATCTTCATTAGGACCACCACTTGGGTTAATGTGGGCATGTGGAGGACATACATGATGGTTGATGGATGTGTTGGGAGTGCTTCCATAGTAGTTGTTAGTGGAGAAGGCTGGAACTCTATTTGATTGATCCAAGATCGGGGAGGACCTTTGTGCTAGTTATTGATGATCCAGGGAGAACCTCTTCCTTGACTATTGATAGAGCCAGGAGGACCACCAATCACATTGATGGGAGCATGTGGAGGACATATTCATTGGTTTATTGTAGTGTAGGGAGGACCTCCACATCAATTATTAGTGTAGCGAGGAGGACCTCCACATTTTAGTTGGTAGCATGGGGAGGAACTACATTCTGGTTATCTATGAATTGGGGATACAATCCACTATTATGGTTGAAGGATTTGGTATTATATTAATTCTAACCTATGGTGGATCAAGGAGTACCTATGCACTGATTATATATGTCACAAGTAGGCCTGTAATGACTGTATGGGTTTCCATAGATTGAGAGAGTCAACCCTGCATGCCTATGAGGCGGTTGGGGTCTATAAAACCTCAAATTTCCATGTTTTTTTATTATATGGGAATTTTACGAGTCCGCGATATTTGATGGTGTGTGATTCCGAGGTCCGATGTGCCTGGAATGAATTTCTGAACTTTTGTTTCAGGTACATTCTGTAAACATGCAAGCAGGTTTTTGTATCTTTTGATCTAGTTCTCGGAATTAAAATCCAAGGACACCGTTGAACTCGCAGCATTGGTATTCGGTTAAGGAGACCTTCACCTCAAAGGCAGTTGGTTGAGGCTGAAAGTTAGTTTTTGTGTTTTTTCATTATAGAATATAATAAAATAAAAATATTAAACATTTTTATTTGTTGAAACCTCCCATGTGGATGTTATGGAGGTAGGGAACACCCAACCTAAATCCCCCATTTTGAATTTCTACTAGTGGGGAACACCTAAACCCTCTTAATGGAATAAACCACTTTAACTCCGTCATTAATGAAGAGCAACCCCTTGGACTCCCTCCAATTTTAATTATGCCAACAATTTTCATTTAATTGAGTCAATTAATTATGCCAATTAATTATGCCAATGTGCCAACATAATTAATCTACCTAATTTTAGCTATATTAGTACATCATTCCTTTGGAAGGATTTGGTTGGCGAAGGAGAAGGGGAGATCTTCGAGAACTTCTCTCAAACGAAGAACAACCTCTATTGGAAAATGATTATTCGACGAACCGACGAATGAGCCCAGGATCAGAGGTGTGTGGCGGGAATGACGAATGTCAACATCTTTGAATTCTTCCTCATGACAACAACAAAGAACTTTTGAGGAAGGGTGGTTGTTTTAATTTTTCCCCCTTACCCATTCTTGACAATTCTTTGTAAATCCTAAAGAAATTATAGCTGCTTTCTACCGCTCTAACGTGGATAGAGGGGGCCAAACAAACATGGACCAACCTCTATGAAATTATTGTGATTAGTTGTTGTGTTCTTCGCGATGGATGATGATGGAAACCAACACCAGTGGAGCACGAGAATGGCATCCAACACCATAACTTTCTGCGATCAACGCATCGTCGTAACCACGCCACCCGACGGAAGAGAACCACGACGGTGAAGGGAGGACGGCCGGCCGAGATTTCCTCCAAAGAAGGCATGGCACACGACCGTGCCATGAGGAGAGGATGGCTAGCCATCTGGCCATCCACGACGGACCACTACACCGTGGCCCCACGCCGCCCCCACATCCCCGCGGCCCCCACGCCGCACCATGTCCCACATGCCACCTCGTGGACCCCACGCTGCCCTAGGGCCCCCGCTTCGCACCATGGCCCAACGCTGCCCCACGGACATCGCGCCGCCTCGCGGACCTCACACCGCCCCGCGACCCGCGCGCTGCACTGTGGCCGCCCCGCCACTGGGTCGGGCCACCAAGCGTAGGCCAGGTTGGACATCGTGGGCCGATCCAGACCTAACGGCTCGGGTTGACTCGAACCAGGATGGGTTGGCCCGAACAGGTTTGGTTCGGCCCAGACCGGGTCGGTCGGACTAGACCCCGACTAGCTTCTACGCATTTCTGCTCATTTGGCCATAAATTTGGCACCAACTGTCCGTTTGATGAACCATATGTGGTAATAGAAACCTTGGAGTGATACAATCCCTTTGGTATACCCCACTGGACATTTGGATAAAGTTGGGGAACAGTTGGGTTGGATCGAGCACAAATCCAATCGGGCCCTCGGGACTGAAAGGTTAATAACACACCGACCGAGTGTCTGTTTGATGCACCGTCTTTTGGGTTGATACCTCTATTACGTGGAGGTCCTTTGGAATACTTTTTTTTGGGACATAGTGGAATTCTGAGTATTGAACAGTATCTTGAAGAGATGACTCTCCCGGAGACAAGGAAGTTTAGTGCGGGAACCCAGTAGCTGGTCGTGGCGATGTACTAGGATCCTGTGTGGGTCTGATGATGTACTGGTGATGTAAAAGGATCTTGTGTGGGTCTGACGACGTATTGGTGATGTAATAGGATCATGTGTGGGTCTCATAATGTACTGGAAAAGTACTAGGATCCTGTGTGGGTCTGACAACATACGGACGATGTACTAGGATCCTCTCTGGGTCTGACGATGTACTAGGATCTTGTGTGGGTCTGAAGACGTACTGGAGATGTACTAGGATCTTGTGTGAGTTTGACGACGTACTAGTGATGTACTAGGATCTTGTGTGGTTATGAGGACGTACTAGAGATGTACTAGGATCATGTGTGGGTCTGACGATGTAGTGACGATGTACTAGGATCCTGTGTGGGTCTGACTACGTACTGATGATGTGCTAGGATCTTGTGTGGGTCTGACGAGGTACTGAAGATGTACTAGGATGTTTTCCGGGTCTGAAGAAGTATAGACGATGTACTAGGATCCTGTGTGGGTTTGACGACTTACTAACGATGTACTAGGATCCTCTTGGGGTCTGACGATGAACTAGGATCCTTTGTGGTTCTGAAGAGGTACTAGAATTCTGTGTGGTTCTGACAATGTACAATGATCCGTAGTAGAGGGTGCACACCGCTTGAGCGTGTTGCATGAGTTCCGTCACCAAAGGCCTTCTAGGTTCAGGGGATAAATAGACCCACAGGCGACTGAGGATTGGCTAGAGGCTGTGGTGAGAGTCTTCCGACTAGTAGGGACACCAGCTGATCTCTTGGTGATCCTTGCGACCAGTCTTTTATAGGCAGCAGCAGGTAGATGGTGGAGATTGATGCTCTAGGTTAACGACAAGGTGACTCTTCTCTGGGCCGACTTTAAGAGCCTATTTTGGGCAGATATTGTCCCAGCGACTCTTCGCAAAGTGCACATACAGGAGCCTCTTCATTTGCAGTAGGGCAACATGACTGTGGGTCAGTACTCAGTGAGTTTCACTGACCTCTCATGCTACTCCATTTATATGGTATGAGACCCATTCATCAGGATCCAAACCTTTGAGAAGGGACTCAGGTGGGAGATCAAGACTTCAATGATTTCTCTCAGCATCCTGACACAGGCGGGGGTGTTAGAGAATTCCCTCTTAGTGGTTTTCTTGCTGAGAAGTCACCAACAGCGAGACCCACCAGTGGACGTCACATTGCAGAGTCTTATGTAGCTGGAAGCAGACAAATGTCATAGAATTCCAAGAGGACTAGACCTACAGGAGGATGATCGCATTACTCCAGATTAGTTGAGTGGGGCACTGGAGACAGAGCCAGTCCTGAAAGGGACAAGCAGTGTTTCACATGCAGCGGGCAAGGTCACGTGGCATGTGACTGTCTGACCCACCGTACAGATTATCAGCAGACGGTCAAGGGACTGCCAAGGCAGAGATAGAGGTTCGACTGAGGTGGTCCGCATGGTTCAGGCGGACGTGGCAGAGGAGATGGTCATGTAGTTGGTGGTGGGATATGATTTGTGATATTACCACCACCTCAAGCAGGTGGTACACCCCAACCATAGGGAGCAGGTGGACATGGGCGAGCTCAGCTCCAGGAAGCTGAGGCCTACGACCATTGCGTTCTAGAGATGATACGAGGTACAATCTATGTCTACTCCACCTTAGCTGCAGTTATTATAGACACAGGTTCCAGTCATTCTTTTATTGCCACTAAAAGTCGACCCATATCACCTAAGGGTCATATTAGATTCATTAAATTGACTTTTTCCCGTGAAAATAATTTAATTATTATTAAAACCAAAGAAAGTGACAACATGTCACTCTCTTAAATCTTATAAGTATAATAATTTTAATTTAGTGATAAAATTCATGAAACTTCGAACATGAGTAGTATATAGAAATCTAATAAAATTATCTAAATCATATGAATTTATTTATAATTTTTAGGGATTAAATAATTTTCATTAATTATGACACAATAGTGATGTAGAAATTGTTTATCCAGTGAAAATTCAAGAATATAGTTTTTATTAAACTAATAGTGACCATAAAATGCACAAAACCCTGCCCAAAACTTATTGGTCATGTAAATGTAAACCATAATCATCCAATGGTCGAATATTGGACCATTTGGAGCCTTATAAAATCGATTATGAAACTTATATTATATTATTTTAAATGATTCCAAAGTTGTCACCTTCATAATTTAATAAATATAACAATTTAAATATTGTGATTTTAAGATGATAAATTCGAGTAAAAGTATTATTGTGAAATTTAATAGATTTATCTTCATCATAGGATTTTATTTTTAATTTTTATGCAAAAAATATGTATATTAAATAATTATACAAAAATGTTGTAGTATTTATTTTATTAAGAGATAAACCAAATAAATGGATTAAAAAATAATAAAATAAATATTATATTAACTATTTAATGTTCTAGACTAATTTTATAGATACATATAAACTTTATGAATCTATTAAATATTTTATTTTGAATATATCCTCTGTTAAGATTTTATTTAAATTCAAATAAATGAATAGTGTCAAAATTGACACTATTGTTATTTTATAAAAATAACATATTATTAAATTATTTAAAAATCATAAAAATATTTAAAAATTATAAATTGGAATTTATATAGTCGTAATTTTCATAAAGTATCCAATTATTTAATATTAACAACAAATAAGTGATTATTTATAACCATTTAAAATTTAGAATTTTATTACCACAAATAAACTTTAATAGATTAAATAAGGATAAATCAAAATGATAAGGTTTAAAATAAGATCAAAAAAAGTCGAAATTTGACTGGTTGATGATATTACAACCCTATATCATCTAATATTTTAATATTAGTCATTTTTGGTGGTTTTTAAGTGGGGTTAGATTTATTATAAATTAATATTTTTATGAATTCCAAAGGTGCCCCTCTCCTCCCTTATAAAAGGGAACCTCCTCCCTCTCTTACTCACACCAATTTGATCCATAAAGCTCGGACAAAACCTGAAAAATTATTTTCTAAACTTCCCTAGAAACATCCTAGAGGCCCTGGTCTTCTTCAAAGACCATTTTTAGTGCCCTAAGAGGAGGTTTCAATGAGGCGCTTCAAAGAAGAGGTAATGTCCGTTACCGATTCTTTCAACTTTATTTCTTCTTCCACTTCTTCTTATTAGGTTGTTTCATTATGAAGTAATATCATCAGTATCACTCATATACTGATATGTTATTATAAGTATTAAACAAACCTATTTCACCATCTATCTATCCTACGGAAAACGAAATCACCGCGCGTGCGTACGTACGGAATACCGTCTCCACGCCGTGGTGTAATCTATTTTCCACCACCACCTAAAATGGATGGGTATAATGGTGTAAATAATAACTATATATGATTATTTTAAAGTGATATTGATTTTTTGAAAGTATACATACACTCCAATAAAATTCCACGATCATGGGAACGATATCATTGCTCGTGCGTAGGTACGGAATACCGTCTCCACGACGCGATGAGATTCATTCTCAATGATTAACCATTTATAAATGATTATAAAGTATATATAATAAGTAATAATGAAATATATGACATAATGATGATAATTGATTTATGTATATATATATATATATGCAGGTCATCAAATTAATTCCATTCAATTCAATGAGGAAACTAAAACAACGTTCATGCGTACGTACGACCTACCGTCTCCATGAACGGTGTATTTCTTTCCATTTATCGATCTATTATATATATGTATATTCTGAATATATATTATATATAAATCAAGTTTTATATTCTAGAATTAAGTAATCATGATCTAAGTAATCATATGAATAATTACAAGTGAAAACACGGACGACAAATGAAACGAATTTACCCAAAACGCTCTTTAAAATGGAATTTACAAAAGAATGGGTAATATAAAGTCATATGTGAACCATATATGATATCATAACAATGAATATGATTCTGTAATAAGTCAATAAAATTATTTAAAATCATTATACAGGAGGTTCGGACACTTACAAAGCAAATTGGACCTAAGGTAAGGGATAATGTTGCAAATCTCAATTGTTTTCTATCTGAGATTTCTTATACGTAAGTATTTACAGGGGATATATTTATATTCCTTGTACCTATTTTCTAAAAATGGTTTCATGTATTTTTAAAGTCCTTTTTACCCATTTTTGACTTTTATAACATGGTATCTATGAAATCTTTCTTTCAAGAGGTACTTTTTTACTTTTCCGGCAAAAGTACGAGAAGAATGTTTTTTTAACTTATATGACACGAATGGGTTTTTACAGTTTTATAAAGCCTTATTTTCATGAATCTTTCTCCAAAATATTTCATGACTATTTTCAACAAAATCCTTTTATTTTGAAATTGCATGAAATTTTGTGAAAAGAAAATGATTTTGAAGAAGAAATGATATTTTCCTTAAGAATTCATTTCAAGTGTTTTATCAAAACCATTTTTCATCTAAGATGAAATTATTTCATATGTGTATGTTTCAAGTATATTTTATCAATTATTTACATGGTTTCACATTACTTATTATGAAATGATATCCATTTATTTTATATGGACTATGTAATGATGGGATGATGTTTATGAAACCCATTTTATTTATTGGGTTATTATGAATGATGTATGTTTATTTTGTGGAACAAGTAAGAATGATTTCATTATGAGATGGGTAGCACCTATATCTCCTTCCAATGTACTGGGTAAAGATTTATATCTCATGAGATAGACATGGATGGAATGGCAGGTTAAACCGGTTCAGTAAAACATGATTGAAATGAGGAGTGAACTCGATTCAGAAAGGGACTTTGTCCACTAAGATGGTCTTGGCAGTAATGCCCTGGCTACTATAGAAATCATATCATGTGCTTAATGGTTTCCACAATTACATGTTTTATTCCCATGCTATTTTATCCTAATTTAGGTTCCATTATGATCTATGCCTTATGTACTTCCATGTTTTATGTCGTTGCTCAAGATTTTTAATGTTCATGTTTTTTTAGTTCAAATGTATATGGTATGTTTTATTTTATCCATGATTACCGTTACTGAGCATTTGAGCTCACCCTTTTTATGTTTTCTTTACCCCCATGATTAAAAAAAAGATTTTAGGTAGGGAAAAAAATGGGAAGATCTTTATGGGAGATGTTGAAGATCATTCACCACGATTAGAAGATTACGTTCCAAGTTTCCAAAGACACTAAACTATTACGGTCCTTGTGTGTATGTTTTTGTTATGTACTAATTATTCCGCAAAAGTAATGTAATGTCTATGTACGTCAATCTTTGGGTCTCTACACACATAGGGCCACTTATAGTTGGTCAACATAAGGCCACATAGATCTGGTTCACATAGAGTTTCTTGTTTCTAGTCCACATAGGTCCACTTATCATATAGGCTTGTGGGGTCACAAATACCCACTTGTTAGTAGTCTTCGGGTCTAATCCAGTTGGAGGATTCCCACACGTAGCGCACTTGATTCTAGGATAATCCAATCATCATTCCATTATTCTTATCTCAACATATAATAAATGTCCCTCACATCTTACCGAAAGAAATGATTCATCAAAAGGGTTCCAATGCCACAAATGGCTCATCAATCGGGCGTATAGTTTGGAAGTTATGATCGTTTTTTCCCAAAGGGGCTGGTCATGTCTGGGTTTGGTCGGACCAACCTGACCCAGATCCGACCCAACTCGCCGCCTATAGCCCAGAACGCTATGAGTTGGCCACCTCACCACACACAGACGCAATGACAGTCATCACGTCCATTCTCAGTCACCACGGTGAATGCACTACCCGACCATTGTGCGGGTCGCCGCAACGCCAAACTGCCATGGTCTGGAAGTACTACAGACCTCCTGCCTATGTGTTGTGGCAGAGTGTTGCATTAATTGTGCCGCTGCTACCGGTCTTTACTGGCGGTCCATCCCACCACCTACAACTGATGATGTGGGCTGCCTTCCCACTACGGCGCACCGTTGTGTGAGTCGAACCATTCACCAATGCGGCCTCATACGCCTAGCACAGCTCCTTACTGGTGAAATGGTCTTGTACCGCTATGGCTCGATGGTTGTGGCCTCCCGGTATTACGCGGCACCCTACTGATGCTGCGGTTCCGCACCACCATAAGCCTCCTCCACCACAAGGTGCAATGCTCCTATGCCACTGCGTGCTGTCGACATGTTCCGTCATCATTGATCTGAAGGTTTTTCCATGAAGATCACACGAATGCCCAAAACATAGGGTCTCGGTCCTTTTTCATGTTATCCCATACACTAAATGTCATAGTTTTAAAACCATTGTATTATATTTAAGATTATATCAATTTAAACCATGAATATAAACCCCAAGATCAAACAACCCTCCTCCAAGAACAAATAACCCACATATCACTCTATTCATGGGTTTTCCACATTCATTGATTAGAATGAAATAACATGAAATCAATTATCAATAAAAAGGAACCCTACATGGTTGGAGTTGAATCGTTGGAAGAATCTATCATTGAAGGTGATCCATCCTCGTAGGTCCTTGATCCATCGTTGAGGGAGGGATCTGTCGAAGAGGAAGGAGATTGCACAAGTCATTGGCGATCATCATTCGTCATTTTTCAATGATGATAATTTATTTATTTATAGTGTTTCTCCCAACATGACATAAATGAACCCCTCGGTTAAAACATTAAATGAGGAATCATTTATCTGTTATCATTTCATTGTAGTGTCATTACATTGTTTCAATAATGAAACATCGTTTCAATTTCAATTATTTACAACACCGTTTCAATACAATAATTTTGAAATTTCAAAAATAAAAATAAAATAAAAAAGTTTAATTTATATTAACTTTTCTTAAAAAGTCTAAAAACTATCTTTTTCCCCTGACCCAAGCTGGTCGAGGTTATGCACTGCCTAAGGGAAACACGCCCTCATGAGATCAATGATTATTTATGATTTCCAATTCGAGCTACCATATAAGAAATTATAAGGATTTTTAAAAAAATAAATGGTTACTTAATTAATTAATTTATGACCATTAACTAACATCGATTGTTAGCCCACAGCGGCCAACATAGGCCATTTCTAGGTGAATCCTGATGGTCTAAGTTCAACGGTGCCCTCATATTTTTTATATTGGAACTGATTTAAAAGGTATAAAAACCCACTCGCACCATTATTTTATGAACCTAAAAAATAGTTAAAAAAATACCTTCCGACCACCACGGCTCTCAGAATTATGTGTCTTCTCAGAGCCTGATGTCGAAGTAATCCAATTTAATTTTCAAAAAAAATACATGGAATTACAGGATATTACAGTACTCCCCACTTTATGGGACTTACGTCCCTGTAAGACAAAACAAAGGCTAATAAAAAATGGTGTTACATAGCATGAATCTGATCCTCCCACTCCCACAAGCACTCCTGAAGATTCTCATGCTACCAATGAACAAACACAAGAGTAATCGACCATCCATGAAGTATCCTCACCTGTTGATCCTCTATCTCCACATGGTTCTCTGCAAATTTTCCCCATTTCAAATCTCCATCTCGCCATGGCCAATGATGTGAGAAGGGTCATGCACGTATCTCTTCAGCTGGGATACCTGGAAGACATCGTGAACCATATCTAACTACGGCAGTAGAGACAAGCGGTATGCCACCTCAACCACTCTACACAATATCAAGAATGGTCTGATTAACCCTAGAGATCAATTTCCCCCACCTAAATCATGGTATCTCTCATTGAGGAGAGACTTGTAGGAATATGTGGTCCCTCTCCTCGATCCACAAGGGTCTTTGTCTTCTATCAGCATATGAATTCTGTCAGATCTGTACAGTCTTCATCCGCTCTCGGATGACCTGCACCTTTCACTAGTAGCATGTACCATCTCTGGACCCATTAGTAATAACTCCCCTAGTTCTATACAGCATAACGGTGCCCCGCATGGTCATCCACACAATGACTCAAATAGTGCCATATCAATGGAGGAGTTGTAGCTATTGTTTTACACAAACTCCACCAATGGTAGTTTGTCCTCCCATATACGACCAAAATCAAAGACTAAAGCAAAAAATCTTGTCCTCCAAGGCTAATATGGTCATATCCATCTAAAAATCAGTCTTTGGGTGAAAGGATGTGATAAAGTGTAGCTAATCCCCAAAAATCATCCTACGACCCATTTCTCAGCTGGTATGTAAAGCATGCATCACGATCTAAAACTATCATAGATGGGACTCCTTGGAGTCTAACTATCTCGTCCATGTAGAGGCGTCCCATAATCTCTAATGAACCCTACTCTTGAATTTATAAGAAGTGGGATAACATGGTGAGTTGGTCTACTATTTTTTGTGCTTTCTCCAGGGCGCACGCATCCATCACATGGATGACGCACATCTGTTACCCGACATTCTCACTTTCCAAAGGTAGGTGGCATCCACTCCTAATTCAGTGATGTCTACACATTGATCGAAATGGGATTATGAGATGCCAGTTCTTCCTTCCATGGATTCCTCCTCGGAGCTCGTACCCTAGTCCGGGTCTCCCATAAAGACTTAAGAAATTGTTCGTGAAACTCTTCTAGGTGCCATATCTTTATGGACACCAGTTAATTACACTTCTTCTGTCAGGACATTCGAAGGGGTCCAGTCAGGGAAACAACCTATGGTTATAGGATTAGTAATGTTGGGCATCACTGGCATGTCTGGACGCTGGGGGATTGGCGTGTCTATCTTCTATCCCTTATTATAGGGCTTATCGAGGGCACAGAAGCCCGAGGCATCCCACATCGAACATGGGGAATCATATGGCATGGGCATGTATCTAATGTTTTCCTCATCTTCCCATGTTTAACATAGGGTATTCCGCATGTCTAACATCTATCAGAGCTAGATCAGACTAATCGGAACACTGATTACAGAGGATCAGATGAAGGAACCCCCTTGAGGGAACACCGATACTGGGGCCATCATTTTGGGGGCTTCTAGAATGTTGTTTGATGTAATGGGGGTGGGGTGGAATGATCCCACTGGGATGTGGCGGCACGGGTGAGGATTAGAATGGGTGATTAAGTGAAGGGGGATGAAATATAGCCATCGCAAGGGCAAATGTAAAGTTGATATTGAGCCTTGAAGAGGCTTCCTACGTATCCCCATGGATGGGAATCAAAGTTCGCATAGTTCGGTTAGATTATGGGACACCTGAGTAAGGCGACCCATGAGAATAGACGCATGTAGGGGAGCCCGAAGAAGTGGAACGTCCAGGTTGGGGCATGATCTTCCCAAGACACATAGGCTCGAGGGATAGATCAGGATGAGGCATGAGTGATGGGATCAAAACTTATGGAGGCATCCTACATATCCCTGTGGGAGGGTATCAAAATTCACATTGTTTAGGACGTGGAATATAGTTTAACGTCAAGTGGGATGAGAGGCGAACCTTATGTGAAGGTGGTCGGAATGACCGAGTGGTTGTCCTGAACCTTGTGGAGGCTTCCTACGCACCATTCCTTGACATTGATCAAAGTACCCTTAGTTCGGGATAGTTTTTGGGGCTTACACTCTGAGGTGGACCAAGGTGTTCGTGAACCGATGTGAAGATGGTCGGAACGACCGGGTGGTGGGCCTGAACCTCGTGGAGGCTTCCTACGTATCATGCCCTGACATGGATCAAATTCCTCATAGTTCAGAATGATGTTTGGGGCTTACACTCTGAGGCGTCCTAGGGTGTTGGGCTTGAACCTCATGGAGGCTTCCTACATACCATGTCTTGACATGGATTTAGGTCCCCATAGTTCTGGATGGTGTTTGGGGCTTACACTCTGAGGCGGCTCAAGGTTTTTTTCTTTAACCCCGTGGATGCTTCCTACGTACCATGCCTTGACATGGATCAATGTCCTCATAGTTCGGGATGGTGTTTAGGGCTTACACTCTAAGTCGGCCTAGGGGTTTGGGCTTGAACCTCGTGGAGGATTCCTATGTACCATGCCTTTACATGGATCAAAGTCCCCGTAGTTCGAGATGATGTTTGGGGCATACACTCTAAGGTGGCCCATGGTGTTGGTAAATCGACGTGAAGATGGTCAGAATGACCGGGTGGTGGGATTGAACCTTGTGGCGGCTTCCTACGTACCATGCCTTGACATGGATCAAAGTCTCTATTTTTCGAGATGGTGTTTGGGATTTACACTCTAAGGCGGCCCAAGGTGTTGGGCTTGAACCACGTGGAGGGATCCTACAAACCATGCCTTGACAGGGATCAATGTCCTCATAGTTCGGTATGGTGTTTGGGGTTTACACTCTAAGGTGGCCCAGGGTGTTGGGGTTGATCCTCATGAAGGCTTCCTACATACCATTCCTTGACGTGGATCAAAGTCCCCATAATTCGGGATGGGGTTTGGTCTTACACTCTAAGGCTTCCCAAGTGTTGGTGAACCAGTGTGAAGATGGTTAGAATGACTGGGTGGTGGGCTTGAACCTTGTGGATGCTTCCTACATACCATACCTTGACATCGATCAAATTCCCCGTAGTTCGGGATGTTTTTTGTGGCTTACACTCTGAGGCGACCAAGTGTGTTGGTGAACTGACGTGAAGATGGTCGGAATGAATTGGTGGTGGGCTTGAACCTCATGGTGGCTTTCTACGTACCATGCCTTGAAATGGATCAACGTCTTCGTAGTTCAGGATGATGTTTGGGGATTACACTCTAAGGTGGCCCAGGGTGTTGGTGAATCGACGTGAAGATGGTTGGAATGACCAGGTGGTGGGATTGAACCTCATGGAGGCTTCCTACGCACCATTCCTTAACATGGATCAATGTCTTTGTAGTTCGTGATGGTGTTTGGGGCTTACACTCTGAGGCGGACCAATGTGTTGGGTCATGGTTGGTGCTCGCTCCAATCCCACGTGATTCACATTCGGTGTGAGAACCAAGAGATAAAAGAGACCTGATGATCACATAGTGAAAGGTGCATCCATGGGAAATGGAGTGGTGCTTACACATGGAGCGGCTCAAAGAGGAAACAGGGGCTTATGCGTGATTAGAAGTCTGAGAAGTCGGGGATTACTCCTAGATGGAGGCTCGAGGCGACAAAGCATAACAGGAGAGAGATTTGGTAATGAAGAAAGGAGAACCACCGTTTCACACCATGCCCTTTTATATCCTTGGGGACCGAAGATGAAAGGAAGAGCAGTGATGCTGACTCTAGAAAGGAATTCTAGGGGCTTACACCAAGGTGGCTGGCCTTTCCCTGTGGACAAACACCACTCTGATAAGGAGGATATCATCCCCTATGAGGGGTGATCCCATCCCCTTGGAGACGAGTGGGAGTGGAGAATGTCCAAGGTGGGGGACCCTGCGTGGAGGCATTGGGAAAGGTCATAGTTTAACGTCATGTGCTGAAGACGATGGTGTGTGGTAGTTTAATATCCTACAGCTCGGATGAGGTTGGTTCCCTCCGCACACCTAGGACTTATATAACCGGTAACCTCTGCTCCTTGGTGCAGAGAGGGGACAGGAAAAGCCGTGAATATGGGGCGTCATAGAGAGAACCATTGAGGGGTCCACGTTAGCATGTATATGCAAAGAAGCAATAGCTGTTAGCGTGCCTATGCGAAGAAGCATGAAAAGAAGCTACGCAACAGGAAGAACAATCAAAGGGACTTTGAAGTTACTTCATATGAGCCTAGAAGGTTGTATGGGAAAATGGTGTATGATTTGGATGCCTTGGGTGTGAGAGTCACCCACAAATGGAATCCATAAGAAGAGCATCAGAAACATGCGTATAGGTATTCCCAAGGAGTACGAGAAACGGGGTCCCGTAGAGTTGGACGCAACATTTGAGGCTTGCGCGTGAAATAAGAAGAACTACGCGAAAAACACTAGGATAGCGCGAAATCAGTGAGGATTCATGTGTAAATGGGGCCATGGATTTGGGTGCAACTATAAATGATTGCGCGCAAGGAATACTAATTGAGGGCAATTGGGATAGGCTACACGCAATGACTGGGGCGCGCGCAATTGAAAGGGATTGTGCGCAATTGGTCGGCATGCGTGCAAGTGCAAGGGATTGCGCATATGGGGCGGACCCTGAAGTGATTGGAATTCATTCTAAACCAAGGGGATCTCGAGTGAAGGTGGACAATAGGGTGACTTGGTGTGAAAATAACTGTACCTGAAAGCCATCTTTTCTCACATGAATGGAAAATTTCGTGCATGAGAGTCGGTTCATATTCTTCATCCCAGATGTTGAAGGGGTCGACATCTATATATAGACGTTTAGGGGAGCGAAAAACATGTTGGTGTGAAATAATTTCACTCCGATGTCGGCGGTGCGAAATGTAAACTACACTGGGTGGGGGAGAGAAATATTATGTGCCCATGCCGAAGAACTTTTGCTAATCTCGGATCTTTCCACGCGGGGCATCCTTTTTTTCATACTTGTGAATTGTTTTTGCGCGACTCTTCCGACCCCCTGGACTAGGTCCCCAAATCTGAATATGACTTCGCTTTGTCATTTTGGAACCTTCTTCATCACTTGAGTGCTTTTGGCATCTACAAATACCCCCCCTCAAAATTGGATCGGCGAGGGGTCACAATGGTCAGATTCCGATGGAAACGCCGAAACGCAGAACTCTGTGGGGTCCATACACGCTAAAAACTAGAGCAGCATGAAAAACACAAGGGGGTGAAGAATCTAATTTCACGCATGCACGTAAACCAGGATTTGCTTAGAAAAAGTCGTCATGGGACCCAAGGTCCATACGAATTTCTCATGCATTTCCACTGAGATTAGGTTTCCTTTTTCTCACAAACTCGGGGTTTTTCACGCCACATCCTGATATTCCGTGATGGCTTCTTATTTTTCACGACATACTCTCATATTCCGTGCTAGATATTCAAACAATTGTTGGAAGAAGATGGCCACAAACCAGGATGATTTGGGAGAAGCTGCTCCTCAAAGGGCTGAAATAATCTCCAACCCTAATGTTTATTGCTCTAAAAGTATTTTTTCCAATAACCATACCCTTTTCAATATGCTAACCCCCACCCAAAAGGAGTAAAACCTATACAACACTCTCCCACTATGGGACTTTGGTATCTTGGAAGAGGTCCCTTTGTTGGGTTTTGAAGTAGATACACCACGGTCATGGGTGACCCGTGAGGACGATCTCCCTCGATACAACATCACCAAAAACGGTCATCCTACGATGGAAACCAGACATATGGATGTTTACGCCCAGAATCCGAGGAATAGGACCATTTCAGGGAGTGACCATGTTGCAGAGAGTTCCCCGACCCTCTACGCAAACACCTTCTATCAGAGAGTCATTGACGAGGCTAAAGGGTGGATGCATGACTAGGACCTACGGTCCGGTGGAAAATTCACCAGTCAATGGGCTTGGGCGTACTGATTTTACCATACATGTGATCAAATCGGGGCTGATCTATGGCATATTGGCTTGTTTGAGGGGGTGTGGACTTCGCAATTTCACTTCTACTGCCAGCACAAGCTTGGGCCGGAGCTTTTCACTCAGTGGTCCCTCGATACCAATACCTTCCATCTTCATCATGGGGAAGTTGGTATCAGTATTTGGGACATTCACTGCATAGGGGGTATTCCATTGGAAGGCCAAAAATATGATGAATTCATTCCACCAATGAGCACCTTGGGAGATGGATCAAGAACCCCCATGCTGACATGGAACTTATTGATGCTGGCTAAGGAGAGGCTGGGGGTCAAGGATTTCCTGAAGGTGATCGCTTACAAGGAATGGTATAGCCTGTTCCTGGAAAGGGATCCGACATTCAAGATTCTAGGGTGAGGAAAATGGTGTCCAACCATGGCACATGGGAGCAAGAGAAGATCTTACTATAGGATCCTAGAGACAGGAAACTATCAGTCATGGGGCTACAACATAAATGAGATTCGGGACACGAATGTTCGGTACACTGGATTCCTTGCCACATTCCTGAGCAGATGGCTCTTATCGGTGAGGCACACAAGGATGGGAGTCCGTCCAGCGACCCTGGTGATGGATGGCATCATGGCTACTAACAAAATAATCAATCTGGGGGTCCTCGTGCTGGCTTGTTTTTATGCCATTTCGGGACGCATCTCAAGAGGGGGTCACCTAGGAGAATTTTAATCCCCTTCTAGATCTTCTATGGCTGGGTTGCGGCTCATTGTGGCAGAAATACCTTCCCGAATGCCATCCGTCCTCCAGGTAATGTCTTGCGACCTTCCCTACTGAAAATTTATGGGGTCATGCTACTGAGAATCAATGAGGAGGGAGTAAGGATAATAATTGGTAATCATGCCAACTTCACTTTCAGCCCATTCCCAACCCTGACTGTCCAGATGATAGACAATGGGAAAGGCCCACTGGAGGAGAGGGAGTACTTCCAGAGCATTAGAGGCATGGTTCTTGTGGCCTAGATTGATGGGATGATCTTTTGTGAGCCATATGTGCCATCCAGGTTCACTAGGTAGTTGGGGTGCTTCCAGCAAATGCTGAAAAAAGTATAAATAGATGTCCAACAAGAATGGAATCAATGTGTTCTTATTCAAATGTGGTTGATGTCCATAACCTATGGTTCCGGTGACGTCGTCACCTTTCCTCCCACTAGAGTTGACGCTGGCCTCTCAACCGAGTATGCAGAACATTGGGCCATAGCATACCCCGAGGGGCTATTACATAAGCGAGTTCAGTAACTCAAGGTCTCCAATGTAGAACCAAGGCAGCAAGAGAGCAGGCAGAGTGTCATTAGAGAGGGATGACCAGAAGCACGTCAGACAACAGGGCCTGCACAGGCCGGAACCTCAGGTGCAGGGGCATCTCATTGTGTGGCCACACCCTCATCGCCTAGAGGAGGAGGGTCCCATGGATCGACCAGAGAACTTATCGTGAAGCAAATAAGATATCTTCTCCAAACTTCTCGTGACACAATCTTCTCAGTGAGTACTGAATCCCTCTGGCAGAAGATAGTGTGAGACGGGATCCAACTACCAGAAGTTGGGATTTTTTCAAGTTGTCGACAGAGTGAAATTTCATCATCAGCATGCATATTTAAGAGCCATGGACATGTACGTACGCCAACGGGGCCGGTGTGTGGAGCCATCTTCTATGGTGAAAGTGATGATCAGCTAGGAGCATTGTAACACCCTGAGATTTTATGAGAAATATTCTTTTTAATTTTATTGATGTCTTGTGTTGTACGTTACAATAAAGGAGTCTTTCACAAAACGCAACCCTAACCTGGCTGCATTACACGCAATCGCGACCTTCCTCGATTGCATGTGTAGTACGCAATACTGAGTTTCACTAAACGAGATATTATTATAATATTATTATGAACTAGCTGTTATGAATAGAAATACCCACTTTTTGAAATTTTATAAATTTTATCATTCAAAATAGACTTCATTTTTGGATTTGGAATATCGAAATTAGCTTAGGGTGAAATTTTGGTACTTTTCGGATAACATTCATATTCTGATTAATAGTGGAAATTTCTAAATTTTAATTAAAAACAACTTTTTTAATCAAAATAATTAATAGTGATAAATTATTAATTTGAGTGGTTTTAAAGTATATTAAGAATATATTTTTACAATTTAATACAATGTTGGTCATCGGATGTAATTTCACATTTAAACCAGACATAAACAAGGGTCAATCTTTTGATAGTTATTATCTCTTAAGAACACGCTAATTGTTTTGATGACGGGAACTAATTTTTAAATTAATTAATGAAAATAATATTTTTTTAATTTGGTAAAATAGACATCATTTTTGAATTTATAATATCAAATATAGCTTAGGCCTAATTTTTGGTATTTTTCTGGAAACTTTCATTTTTTGATGAATAGTGAAACCACTAAGTGGTAGTTAAAAAAACTGAATTTTTCATAAAACTTAATATTACCGCTTCTGTGAGTGGAATTTCGAAAATCCGAGAGACATGGTTAATATCAAGGACTAAAATGTGGTTCAATGAGATGAAAATAATTTTTGGTGAATAGTAACCTTTTACTTTTTTTACCACAGTTAAAAGTAAATAGGGTAATTAAAGGTAAAAGTGATATTATTATTACCCTAACACATGTCCTAATTCTAATGGAAAAGTGTAATTCGGATAAACACAACCTTAGGAATAAAATATGACCATTTAGGACCACTTGGATTAGATTAGGACATTTATTATTAATTTATTTAAAGAAGGGTTGAAATAGTTTAAATCAAAGTTTAATAACTAAATCATTTTTAAATATAGGTTTATACATAAGATAAATTTGACTATAAATATTCATTAGAAATATGGAAAAAATTCATACATAATGGTATTTTATTTATAATTTTTAGACTTAAAATAATTTAATTTATTTATGAAACAATTATGATGCAGTAATTATCTTATTAATGAAATATTGACATAATTGATGTTATAAATACCCAAATAAATGTAATTTGAGACTTTTTATGAATTAAAATAATTTTCTATGTTAATATGACATGTTAGTATTGATTTAATTAACTTGTTTCGAATTAATCATTCTTTTATGATTTTCAAAAAAATCAATTACCAAATAGTGTCAAAATTGACATAAAATAGTTTCTAAAACAAATATTATATTAAAAATTGTTATTATATTCCTGAAAATTTATGGTTCGGCCAATATACTTATATCATGATAGGTGTATCATTAATGGACCACTTGGGGGTCGATTGGATGTATATGGTAAGTTTATTAACTATATAATATAAAAATAAAAAGTGACATGGTAAATGTCAATCTAATTAACTAAGAATTAAAACTAAAGGTTAAGGTTAATATAATGACCTAAACTTATCTAAATTATATTGGATGAGAGGATTTAGACCTATACCCACCTTATCTTATAAATAAATCAATTTGAAGCTATTAAAAACTGAATATGACTTTATAATAAAATAATATTTTTAGTTATTCTAAAGGTGCCCCTCTCCTCCCTTATAAAAGGAAACCTCCTACCTCTCTTCTTCACACCACTTTGAGCCTTCAAGCTCGGCCACCCCTTCCAAATTCTCTTATCCACTTCCCTAGAAACATCCTATATCTCCTGTTCTTCTTCAAAGACCAATTTTAGTGCCCTAAGGGGAGGTCTCAAAGAGGCGCTTCAAAGAAGAGGTAATGTCCGTTACCGATTCTTTCACCTTTATTTATTCTTCCAATTCTTATTTTTAGGTTGTTTCATTATGAAGTAATAACATCAGTATCACTTATATACTAATATGTTATTATAAGTATTAAACAACCCTATTTAACCATCTATCCATCCTACGGAAAATGAAATCACCACGCGTGCGTACGTACGGAATACCGTCTCCACACCATAGTGTAATCTATTTTCCACCACCACCTTACTTGGATGGGTATAATGGTGTAAATAATAACTATATATGATTATTGTGAAGTGATATGGATTATTTAATAGTATACATACACTCCAATAAAATTCCACGATCATGGGAACGATATCATCACTCGTGCGTACATACGGAATACCGTCTCCACGACGCGATGAGATTCATTCTCAATTATTAACCATTCATAAATGATTATAAAGTATATATAATAAGTAATCATGAAATATATGACATAATAATGATACTGGATTTATGTATATATATATGTATGCCATCCAATTAATTCCATTCAATTCAATGAGGAAACGAAAGCAACGTTCATGCGTACGTACGACCTACCCTTTCCATGGACAGTGTATTTCTTTCCATTTATCAATCTATTATATATATGTATATTATGAATATATATTATATATAAATCAATTTTTATATTCTGGAATTAATTAATCATGATCTAAGTAATTATATTAATAATTACAAGTCAAAACACGGACGACAAATGAAACGATTTTACCCAAAACGCTCTTTAACATAGAATTTACAAAAGAACGGGTAATATAAAGTAATAAGTGAACCATATATGATATCATAACAATGAATATGAATCTGTAATAAGTCAGTGACATTATTTAAATCATTATACAGGAGGTTCGAATACGTATGAAGAATATCGGACCTAAGTTAAGGGATAATTTTTCAAATCTCATTTTTATCCGGGATTTCTTATTCGTAAGTATTTACTGGGGTTATTTATATCATCCATTTCCATGTTTTATAAAAGAGTTTTCATGTATGTTTAAATTCATTATTACCCATTTTTGACTTTTAATACATGGTATGTAAGGAATCATTGTTTTGTTTATGTTACGAGGTACTTTTTTGACTTTTCCGGCAAAAGTACGAGAAGAATGTTTTTTTAACTTATACGGCGTGAAAGGATTTTTACAGTTTTATAACACCTTATTTTCATGAAGCTTCCTCCAAAAGATTTCATGACTATTTTCAACAAAATCATTTTCTTTTAAAATTGCATGATGTTTTGTGAAAAGAATTTGATTTTGAAGAAGAAAGGATATTTTCCTCATGAATTCATTTCATGTGTTTTATCAAAATCATTTTCCATCTAAGATGGCATTATTTCATATGTGTATGTTTCAAGTATAATGTCTCTATGATTTATATGGTTTCACTGTTCTTATGATGAAATGATATCCATTTTTTTATATGGATTATGTTATGATGGGATGATGTTTATGATACCCATTTTATTCTTTGGGTTATGATGAATGATTTATGTTTATGTTGTGGCACAAGTAAGAATGATTTCATTATGGGATGGGTGGGACCTATATCTCCTTCATATGAATTGGTTAATGATTTATATCTCATGAGATAGACATGGATGGAACGGTAAGTTAAACCTGTTCAGTTTTACGTGACTGAAACGAGGAGTGAACTCGATTCTGAAAGGGACTTTGTCCACTAAGATGGTCTTGGCAGCAATGGCTTGGCTTATATGGAAATCATTACATGTGCTTAATGGATGCCACGATTACATGTTTTATTCTCATGCTATGTTATCATTATTTATGTTCCATTATGATCTATGCCTTATGTACTTCCATGTTTTAAGTCGTTGCTCAAGATTTTGATGTTTAAACATTATGTTCATGTTTTTAGGTTCAAATGTGTATGGTATGTTTTATTTTATCCATGCTCACCATTTCTGAGCATTTGAGCTCACCCTTTTTATTTTTTATTTTCCCCCAGGATTAAAAGAAAGGTTTTAAGTAAGAAAAAAAAAGTGGAAGATCTTTATGGGAGATGTTGAAGATCTTTCACCATGATTAGAAGATTACGTTCCAAGTTTCCAAAGACACTAAACTATTACGGTCCTTGTGTGTCTGTTTTTGTTATGTATTATGTATTCCACAAAAGTAATGTAATATCTATGTTCATCAAGATTCTAGTCTCTATAGTTGGTATCAGAGGAAAGGTTTAGCCAAACATTGGAAACTAGGATGCGAAAATGTTAGTGAGATCCCTAGAGATATTTCTAAGGAATGTCTAGGGAAGTCCCTAAGGATAAGTATACGTATAGGATATAGTCCTAGAATTACAGTAAAGATCTTAGAATTTAACCTAAGATGTTAGATATTGAGGGTGCTCCCCCTTTACTATGTTGTTTTCCCTAGCATGATTTTTTCCTCTCACACTATTCTTTTTGGGTTTTAGAAAATGGATGGAAACAGGAAGATTCACGATAATGGAGGATATGACAGACAATGGAATGATATTCTTCATGAGAAACCAAATGAAATGGGATCTGGAAGTCCAAACATCGTTATTATGCCTAATCAGAAATCTCATAATATGATCAATAATCTCAACTTTGGTAAGTTTCCCGACTCAGAAAATAAGAGAAAGATGGAGTTTCATGATGATCATAGAGGAAATAAAGTTCAATTTCCCTCATGTAAATCATGTGGGAAGAGGCATCAGGGAGATTGTTTCAAAGGAACTGGAAGTTTCTTTGGGTGTGGAAAAGAAGGACACAAATCCAGTAAGTGCAAAGGAAAAGGTTCAGTTAACAACATGGACAAGGATAATGGTATTGCTACGACATCAACAATGATTAGATGTTTTAAATGTGGAATGTACAAGAATTATGCAAACCAATTCCCTAATGGAAAATCTCGTGAAGAGAATCAGCATGGTCATATGGGTAGTATTTATGTGGATGATGATGAGGAGACTACAAATGATATATGATCTGAAAGAAGTGTTGAAGCTCAGTCAGTTGTTTTAGAAGGTAGTGGAATGATTGTATGTTTATCGAGAGTTATGTTTTATAGTTAATGGTATTATGGAATAAAGAATCATCTAAGGATTGTTACACTATTGTTTTTCCTAAATGTATTTGAAAGTATATGTTGAATGGTACCGATAACCATGGAAGGATATTCAGATATTTTTGTAAAGTAGATGATATGCACATAATGAAGGAATAAGAAGATAATGAGATGTTTGATTGTATTCATGAGCTCATGATTGATATAAGGACTAAGTGATATCATGGTTTGAGTATATAGAATTTTGAGGATTTCGGTATGTGAAAAGTGTTAACTTTTAACTACATTTATGTTTTCACTAAGGTTCAATGGGTATTCATCTTTCAAGAGAATACATGATTAAGGCTTTCGAATGTTTGGAATGCGACCAAAAAGACATATCTTATGATATATGGGGATCACCGATGGTATTAAATCTCTGGTAATCATTTTCACTATATTATGAGAGTGGACTGCAGTATTATGGATAAGCCTAAAGATTGGAATGGATTATGTTGGACATAAGTTAGTATTGTTTAAGAATAGAAGTTTTTTTTGATATTATTGATGGGATTTTATAGTAATATTGTTTTAGAAAAAGGACAACCTGCAGGATGGGCGACAGCCCATCGCGTCGGACAAGGCTGTGGGAATCGAACCCACAACCGAAGTGAGACTAGCCTTTATCACCTACCACTGGCCTATAGGAAGTCCCTAGTTAGTAGAAACTATTTTTATTTTATTAAGCGGTATGATATATGAAGTACAATTTAATTTTTGGAACCATATACGATTAATCTAACAATAAGATGAACTTATAACTTTTGCTAACCTTTTCTTTGAAACAGATGGAATGACCCATCATTCTATCACATGATCTGCTAACACATCACGAATAACAAATTCAACTTCATTTATTTAAGGGATGAAGTGGAAATTGTTCAATTCACGAACAATAGTGAGATTGTACCAAAATCATGTAAGTATTTCTTTTAATTCATCAACTTTAGGGAAATGATCTTGAAAACCAAATTTTTTTCCTAGTTCCCTTATATCCGATGAATCAGATGGTACCTTAGATCATCAAAAATATATAGCTTTGTGATTGTTGGATTTTTTATAGCCATGTTCTCTACCACTCTCCATCAGAACATGAGGTTAGGTTTCTCTGCCATATCCATATTTTCACCTATGATCTCCTTTGTGGAAACCCAGTGATTAGTTAATTTGGGTAACCGTTATGTTTCATACTTTAGTTTTTAAAGATTGGTTTTGGTATTCCTTTTTACGATGTGGGTTTCTATTAAAGAAAAATTTTAATAGTAAACCATTTATAACCCCGACGAATTTCGAGGGCGAAATTCATTTTAAGGGGGGTAGAATGTAACACCCTGAGATTTTATGAGAAATATTCTTTTTAATTTTATTGATATCTTGTGTTGTACGTTACAAAAAAGGAGTCTTGCACAACATGAAACCCTAACTTGGCTGCATTACACGTAATCACGACCTTCCTCGATAGCGTGTGTAGTACGCAATACTGAGTTTTACTAAACGTGATATTATTATAATATTATTATGAACTAGCCGTTATGAATAGTAATACCCAGTTTTTGAAATTTTATAAATTTTATCATTCAAAATAGAATTCATTTTTGGATTCGGAATATCAAAATTATCTTAGGGTGAAATTTTGGTACTTTTCAGATAACTTTCATATTCTGATGAATAGTGAAAATTACTAAATTTTAATTAAAAACAACTTTTTTAATCGAAATAATTAATAGTGATAAATTATTAATTTGAGTGGTTTTAAAGTATATTTATAATATATTTCTACAATTTAATACAATGTTGGTCATTGGATATAATTTCACATTTAAACCAGACATAAACAAGGGTCAATCTTTTGATAGTTATTATCTCTTAAGAACACACTATTTGTTTTGACGACGGGAACTGATTTTTAAATTAATTAATGAAAATGATATGTTTTGAATTTGGTAAAATAGACATTATTTTTGAATTCATAATATCAAATATAGCTTAGTCTTAATTTTTGGTATTTTTCTGGAAACTTTTATTTTTTGATGAATAGTGAAACCACTAAGTGGTAGTTAAAAAATACTAAATTTTTCATAAAACTTAATATTACCGCTTCTGTGAGTGGAATTTCGAAAATACGAGAGACACGGTTAATATCAAGGACTAAAATGTGGTTCAATGAGATGAAAATAATTTTTGGTGAATAGTAACTTTTTACTTTTTTTACCACGGTTAAAAGTAAATAGGGTAATTAAGGGTGAAAATGATATTATTATTAACCTAACACATGTCCTAATTCTATTGGATAAGTGTAATTCGGCCAAAAACAACCTTAGGAATAAAATATGACCATTTAGGCCCACTTGGATTAGATTAGGACATTTATTATTAATTTATTTAAAGAAGGGTTAAAATAGTTAAAGTCAATGTTTAATAACTAAATCATTTTTAAATATCGGGTTATACATAAGATAAATTCAACTATAAATATTCATTAGAAATATAAGAATATTTCCTACATAATGGTATTTTATTTATAATTTTTAGACTTAAAATAATTTAATATATTTATGAAATAATTATGATGTAGTAATTATCTTATTAATGAAATATTGACATAATTGATGTTATAAATACCCAAATAAATGTAATTTGATACTTTTTATGAATTACAATAATTTTATATGTTAATATGACATGTTAGCATTGATTTAATTCACTTGTTTTGAACTAATAATTCTGTTCTAATTTTCACAAAAATCAATTACCAAATTGTGTCAAAATTGACATAAAGTAGTTTTTAAAACAAATATTATATTAAAAATTGTTATTATATTCCTAAAAATCTAAGGTTCGTCCAATATTCTTATATCATGATAGGTGTATAATTAATGGACCACTTGGGGGCTCATGGATGTATATGGTAAGTTTATTAACTATATAATATAAAAATACAAAGTGACATGGTAAATGTCAATCTAATTAACTGAGCATTAAAACTAAAAGTTAAGGTTAATATAATGACCTAAACTTGTCTAAATTCTATTGGATGAGAGTAGTTCGACCTCTACCCACATTAGCTTCTAAATAAATCAATATGGAGCTATTAAAAACCGAATATGACTTTATAATAAAATAATATTTTTAGTTATTCCAAAGGTGCACCTCTCCTCCCTTATAAAAGGGAACCTCCTCCCTCTCTTTCTCACACCACATTGAGCCTTCAAGCTCGGAAAACCCCTGCCAAATTATCTTTCCCACTTCCCTAGAAACATCCTAGAGCTCCTGGTCTTTTTCAAAGACCAATTTATTTCCCAAAGAGGATGTCTCAAAGAGGCGCTTCAAAGAAGAGGTAATGTCCATTACCGATTCTTTCACCTTTATTTCTTATTTCACTTCTTCTTCTTAGGTTGTTTCATTATGAAGTAATAACATAAGTATCACTAATATACTGATATGTTATTATAAGTATGAAACAACACTGTTTCACCATCTATCCATCCTACGGAAAAAGAAATCACCGCGCGTGCGTACGTACAGAATACCGTCTCCACGTCGTGGTGTAATCTATTTTCCACCACCACATTACTTGGATGGGTATAATGGTGTAAATAATAACTATATATGATTATTTTAAAGTGATATTGATTCTGTAATATTATACATACACTCCAATAAAATTCCACGATCATGGGAACGATATCATCGCTCGCGCGTACGTACGGAATACCGTCTCCACGACGCGATGAGATTCATTATCAATTATTAACCTTTCATAAATGATTATAAAGTATATATAATAAGTAATCATGAAATATATGACATAATAATGATACTGTATTTATGTATATATATGTATGTCATCCAATTAATTCCATTCAATTCAATGAGGAAACGAAAACAACGTTCATGCGTACGTACGACCTACCGTCTCCATGGACAATGTATTTCTTTCCATTTATCAATCTATTATATATATGTATATTCTGAATATATATTATATATTAATCATGTTTTATATTCTGGTATTAAGTAATTATGATCTAAGTAATCATATGAATAATTACAAGTCAAAACACGGACGACAAAAGAAACAATTTTACCCAAAATGCTCTTTAACATGGAATTTACAAAAGAACGGGTAATATAAAGTCATAAGTGAACCATATATGATATCATAACAATGAATATGATTCTGTAATAAGTCAGTGACATTATTTAAATCATTATACAGGAGTGTTGGATAGGTACAAAGCATATCAGACCTAAGGTAAGGGATAATTTTGCAAATCTCATTTTTATCCAGGATTGCTTATTCGTAAGTATTTACTGGGGTTATTTATATTATCCATGTCCATGTTTTATAAAAGAGTTTTCATTAATGTTTAAATTCCTTTTTACCCATTTTTGACTTTTACTACATGGTATGTAAGGAATCATTCTTTTGTTTATGTTACGAGGTACTTTTTTGACTTTTCCTGAAAAAGTACGAGAAGAATGTTTTTTTTCACTTATACGGCATGAAAGGATTTTTACGATTTTATAAAGCCATATTTTCAGGAAGCTTCCTCCAAAATATTTCATGTCTATTTTCAACAAAATTCTTTTATTTTAAAATTGCATGATGTTTTGTGAAAAGAAATTGATTTTGAAGAAGAAAGGATATTTTCCTCATGAATTCATTTCAAGTGTTTTATCAAAATCATTTTCCATATAAGATAACATTATTTAATATGTGTATGTTTCAAGTATAATGTCTCTATGATTTACATGGTTTTACTGTTCTTATGATGAAATGATATCCATTTTTTTATATGTATTATGTTATGATGGGATGATGTTTATGATACCCATTTTATTCTTTGGGTTATGATGAATGATTTATATTTATGTTGTGGAACAAGTAATAATGATTTCATTATGAGATGGGTGGGACCTATATCTCCTTACAATGCATTGGTTAAAGATTTATATCTCATGAGGTAGA
Source organism: Viscum album (assembly GCA_963277665.1). Classification (NCBI taxonomy): domain Eukaryota; kingdom Viridiplantae; phylum Streptophyta; class Magnoliopsida; order Santalales; family Viscaceae; genus Viscum; species Viscum album. The sequence continues at coordinate 1,330,068,810 of OY728145.1, read as the reverse complement.
CATGGATGGAACGGTAAGTTAACCTGGTTCAGTGTTACAGGACCGAAACGAGGAGTGAACTCGATTCAGAAAGGGACTTTATCCACTAAGATGGTCTTGGCAGTAATGCCTTGGATACTATGGAAATCATTACATGTGCTTAATGGATTCCACAATTACATGTTTTATTCCCATGCTATGTTATCATTATTTATGTTCCATTATGATCTATTCCTTATGTACTTCCATGTTTTAAGTTGTTGTTCAAGATTTTGAGGTTTAAACATTATGTTCATGTTTTTAGCTTCAAATGTGTATGGTATGTTTTATTTTATCCATGCTTACCCTTACTGAGCATTTGAGCTCACACTTTTTATGTTTTATTTTCCCCCAGGATTAAAAGAAACGTTTTAGGTAAGGAAACAAAAAGTGGAAGATCTTTATGGGAGATTTTGAAGATATTTCACCATGATTATAAGATTATGTTACATGTTTCCAAAGACACTAAACTATTACGGTCCTTGTGTGTCTGTTTTTGTTATGTATTATGTATTCCGCAAAAGTAATGTAATATCTATGTACGTCAAGCTTCGGGTCTCTACAAGCATGATCCAGAAAAGTTGTCATCAGAGGATGATGACAGAAATGATGGGTTGGAGGGTGGAAAGACAGAAGAGGAGGAGGCGAAAAGAGAAGGTGAAGGAGAAGAGGAGCCCGAAGGTGAAGTGTCTCAGGGAGTGTCCCACCAAGGGAGTCTCTGTGAGAGTGGTGAGATCATCGACTCTAACATAGATGTGACTGAGCTACTCGAGTTATTCTTCAGACCTTATCTATCCTCTTTCCTTTACAATCCTTAATCCACCCTCCTTATCTTACTCAAGAGCATATTGGTGCTGATCAAGAGTCACTAGTCGAAGGAGGGGGGTGGGAAGCACCAATGGAACAAGGTGTGGCACCGATGCTCATTATTGAATTAATGAGTGCTAAGGGATCCCCTGGTATGACAGATCCTACAATGGCTATAACACTAGAGGTTGATGCCTTAGGTTGCTGTAAGTTCCTTTCTTCAATAACGGTAGTTACCGTCAGAGGACTCAGTTGATTAGGGTGCTCCTTGTCTGTAAAGTGATCAAGAAATTAGAGGCTCGTCGGGCTGCTGGGCTCAGACCATCTGCATGCGAGTCAATGGAAAACATACCACCCTATCCAAGACATTCCCCCCAAACTGAGTCGGCCCTGATAATTGGTAAATAGAGATCGGTGGACACCATTGGTGCTGCCGTCAGGTAGGGCCGAAAGCTGACGAAGGTTCCACCAGGGTCGAGGTGAGAGAATAAGGTTGCTCAGACACTAAAGAGGCTAACCCCCTAGGAGGAATATCTGAGGAATACCCTACTGCTTGCATGTTGACTGTTTTTTCCTATCTATCGGCCCGTTGATCCAAAGGAAATTGATGATTCTGAATCGGAAGCGGCTGAGGAGAGCCGGATAACGTGATGCAAAGGGTGGAAGTGCATTAGGCGTTTTCTCAGTCATCCTCAGAAAGAATGGCTAAAGCGTATGGGATCACTCCACACCTGGCTATATTTCCTATGTGCTAGGGGGACAGATTCTCAACATCTTCACTCGACGGTTTATGAATACATGGCTGAGAAGATGCACGAGATCGGACGATGCTCTAACATCGCCCATTGTTGGGAGGAGTCATGGAATACCCAAGCATTTTTGATGGAGGTACAGGTGGTCCGATTCCTTGAATAATATGTGAATGAAAATAAGATATTCATTGAAAACTATTCTGAGCTCGTTGAGAAGTTGATGGCCTAGCTAGAAGACGCCCAAGAGCTACTAGTGGAAGCGAGTCACTAGAGACTGAACATTAAATTTCAAAGGTGCGGGCATGGTCTAGGGTCAGCAAATTGCGCTTCACGACTGCTGATGGAGAGTGGGTCCTTAGGGAGAAAGAATCAGTCCCATAGGCCACCATCCAAAAGGTAGCAGTGTTGGAATGATCCATTCAGGAAGACAAACCTTAAGGGCCCTGTTTTGGCTGCACTCATAAACTTATTTCAACTTACTACTTCTTATTCTGAACTGTATGTTGGGAAAATTTTATTTACATGTCCCCTTTGTTTAACGTGCTCAACCATAATCAAGAAATAAATAGCAATTCATTCATAAACTCACGTGGGCCTTACCTGATGTGAGAAATAAGGGATTCTCGTATTATCACAACGTTTGATCATAGGATCATCAACCAAGCTTCGGGCATTCGAGATTCGAATCCAGATTTCCTAGGAGAAGAGGGAGGCCTAATCAATGGAAGAGGACCTCAACCCGATCGATTTATCGTCTTCTTAATGTGCTCTAGCGCATGAGTGGGGGCAATTCCAGGGGCATTATAATCAATCCAAAAAACATAGGAATGAAAAATATGAATCACATTGCCCCAAATTTGGAACACTGTGGGAGGGGTGTGGCAATAAAGGAAAACTATTGACCATGTTCGAAACACAAAATCCCTATTGCGTTAGCCTGAAATGGGGACATCAAATGAGGGTCGACCACTGACAATTCTTGAAACACATGACCTAACTGAAAATATTGTCCATCAATCTTCCAAAATGTTGGCCCATGACCGCAGGCGGACAACAAGCCGAGCTGCTAAACTGTTAGGGGGTCCCTTCAGACATGAAAGAGGATGAGGGTCCGAATAAAGGGCACACAGATCGTGGAAGGTAAAGTGGTGGTTTGTTCGAACATAATCCAACACTCTTGAAATTACACCACTATGGTAAAATAACATTAGGAAGGCTCATTAATCTGGCCACAGATCATTCCTAATTTTATTTTGGACCTCCATGGTGAATGAGCCGTCACTTCCTAATGTCATTACGGGGCATCAAGAACTTGTTTAGGGAAAATTTGGTAGTTACACAACTACCCAAGGGGTCAGGAAAAGGGGCCTACAGTGAGAAAGTATGGGATTTGTGACTCCCAGGGCTGGACCAAAGACAAAATTTTTGGGCTTTCCTATATATCCCATAAGGATGGGAATCAAGCCACATGTAGTTCTGGAAAGGTTCTTAGTTTAAGGTCTTAGAACTCGGACCATGAATAGTAGTAAATCTGGGAGACACATGGTGATGTAACTCATACAACCCTATGTGAATGAGGATGAGGTCCACATCATCATGTGTTCCCTATGGAGGTTTTAGGTCAATGGACAGAAAATGAAATTTAGGTTGGTCCTGGAAGTAGGGATCATGGTCGTTCTTATGTACCCGATAAGAATGGGAATAAATAAAAACATTGTTCTACAGGGTGTCATAGTAAGGTACCAGTTCAAATGATGAAAGGGGCATGTGGGTCTGGCGCTCATACTAAAAGGAGCGGCCTTTGATATATCTTGTTTCTCATTTAGGGTAGATGTTTTTTTGAAGCGACAAGTCGAGGACCTAGGAATCCTGGTATCGCGAAGGGAATCAATCAATATTATATAATTGTAAAATGGTACAGTGGATGACTGATACCCAATGTGATGTCCCCTATGATGGGGTCACCATAATGTTTTGCCATTTTTCGTCGTGCAGCCAGGACGATATCATCACATTTTAGGGTCATGCGATTGGACCAGATAGCATAGTTTAAAGTCATATGGCTTGGACATGAAGGAATTAACATGATGTGATAAAGCATACCTGGTGTGAATGAGGACAAGGTCCACGTCATCACTGTGCACAACTCCCGAAAAAGAGCCTCGGGCCAAGAAGTCAGTATGGTTCAGAGGATAAGGGGCGGGAGAGGCTAGCTCCCTGTTGAGATGGACCTGGAAACGTGATGTCTGGGTGATCCTACATATCCCATGAGTATGAGAATCTTTCCACTCATAGTTCCTAGAGACGATCTTATTTTATGGTCATAGATCTCGAACTATGGGAGCCCCGAATAACGCTGTATTGCATCTTTTTCCCTCTGACGTGTAGAGGTGCACTGAGGGATAGTTCCAAGAGTGTCAATATTCGACCTGGAGATGATGGGGTGGAACATAATGTGAATCATGTAACCAACATTCAAGGACTGAAGGGGCTGGAAAAGAGACAGAGGAATACTGCTGACCATTTTTCCAACACAGCACCCATGTCACGTTAGCTTGAAATGGGGACAAAAAATGACCATTGACCACTGAACATATTCGCAAAGCGGGACTTGTATAGATTTGTTTTCTGAAACCCTCAGGGGTATTGGACCGTAATGGTAGGAGATCCCTTAGTCTTAGAACGAATGCCATTTTGGGGGTCCCATCAGGTGTGAAAGATAATGGGGGCCCAAATGAAGGGGAACACGAAACCTGCCAAGTGAATGAAACTTTCGCAAGTTGAATCTGACACTCTATGTCCTAGACCAGAGTACTCTTAGACACATAGGAAAACTACTGTGAAGGGTCTAGGGGATCAACTTGAGATCGGCCAATTCATTGAGAACAAAGAGATGGCAAACTCTCAGGAGAAATTGGGGAAGGGCACTATAAGGTCCCAGCCTTAAACCTTACTTAATCTTGAGTTATTACAAGATTACACATTGAAGATCTTTTCGGGTTTAGAGTTTTAGAGAATTAGATCATAAAACTTGCATTACATTCCACATATAAAAAAAGTGGTTACATAAAGATAGTATTCTTCATTCCCATCAATGGAAACATATTTAAAATAAACATGGATTCTTTCTTGACAATTCCTTGACCTTATCATCATATCATGTACCCTTCCCTTGACCTGTGAAAAACATTTCAAAAAACTTGGGATGAGCATAAAAAGCACAGTAAGGGATATAAAAATATGGAAAGGAACCATGAGTTCATATATACATAAGAATGAAATCATACTTTACCCATAAAATATAGGCACTTTAACATACCTCATAAAATCATGAATAAATCATAGAAATCATAAGACATAAAGGTAACTTGAGGCATTCATAACATTCTTACGTAGGGATAAACCCTCTTGGTTATGTTTGGAATACCCATCACAGTATATTCCCTAAATCTCTTCGGAGAAACCTTAACGTTTCACTTCTTCGCGTTACCCAATGCATTGGAGAGCTATATCGGGCTCACCCGCCCTTAGTTTATCACGAAACCAACCGTTTTCATAATAATTCCCAAGAACCTCAACATAATCATATCACATAAAACATGCATAAAGGAAACATAACATTCCCACCATTCAATCACAAGATATCAATAAAACACATTGATATAAAAACATTATGAAAACCATTTTCGATACCAAAATAAAAGAAAAGAAAAACATGGTATTTATTTTTCTTTTAAAAAGAAGGTATGGCTTGTAGAGGAAGCCGAAATTCAAATAATGGTCACGACGACGGAGAAGTCGTTGTCGCCTCATACGTACGACAAAAACAATCCCTTTTGTCATTTAGTAAAACGCTTCGTATAAAATAGATTCCTTTTGGATAATCGTAAAAGTCAAAGGGGTTTATACACCATATAAAAGAAAGTTGTGTATAAAATAAAATGTGCCTCAATGAAAGGGGATTGAGACGAAGTCCCATACATCAGGTCCGACTTGACTCGACCGTTCTTTAATGTCCTGAATAATAAACATGAGTTAATTTATACTTTCTTAAGAACCTTTTTCAAGTTCATTATTCCTTTTATATACTTATTACCATGTCATGAACACTATGTAATTATTTATGTTAATAATGTTCATTTTGTCGGTATTTGGTTCTTAAGTCAAAAATTGACTTCTTACACTTACATGTTGTTAATTTGGTCAAAGGTTCATTATATCCAGAATGATATTAATGATTTGGATAACATATATATCATATATATTCATCATATACAATTATATATAATATTACATAACATTTAGAGGTAATAAATGAAATGCACCGTTTATTGAGACGGTAAGCCGTACGTACGCATGAACGCTACTTCCATTTCTAATTCGTATTTTCTGGAATAGAATCATAATGATATAAGAGTATATTATAATTCCAGTTTAATAACATATATAATATCATTAACTTTAACCTTTACACATCCCACATATGGTATTAACGAATCAAATCACTTTCAGGGGGCGGTAGTCCGCACTTCCTAAAATGAAGATATCGTGTTTACCCATAATGGAAACAATAATGGTATTCCATAAATAAAAAACACATAAGTTTAAGGAAATAATAAACATATTATATATCATATATAAAAATAGTTACATCATAATGGCCACCTTTGAAGGTGTTAAATGAGTATTGAACAATCATCGTTTCGGGAGGCAGAATTTCACCATCCACGGAAACCGTATGTTCATTAACCATTTGATGTAGTTGTGTGAGAGTGTAGCTAGAATAAATCTTATAACAACATCCTAGTATATTGAAGATATTTGTTTTGTTACAAAAGTAGTAAATAAAAAGAGTTTAGGGGATTGGAGAAGCAAAATAAAACAAATGAACATGAGAGAATGAATTACATTTAAAAGTGTAACTCCTTTTGATTTGAGCCTAAAGGCTTCCTTTGAAAGGTTTCTGCCCAAAGGGAATACTCTAGGATGAGGAGAGGGATGTGGAGAGACAAAATGGGCATGGGTTGGCCGAGCCAAAGGCTTTGGGAGTGTGGGTAATGAGGTAGAGGTGGGGGCCTTTTATAAGAGGAGAGGAGGGGCACTCTTGGAATGTAAAGAAATATTACTTTATTTGAAAAAGAGTTTCGGATTTAAATGGCCCCACATTGATATAATTCGAGGATAAGGTGATAAGGATTCTAAATCTACCCATACAATAGGTTTTGGAGATGTGTAGGTTTTAGATATTACATTATCATTCCATTTTATTTAAATCGTTAAATAATGAGGTCATCGCTGCATCATCATGATGTCATAAATAATTTAATTTATATAAATTATAAAAATTATAAAAATATACTATGATGTAGGAAATCGTTTTATCTTTCCAATGACTATTTATAATCAAAAATCCGATCTTTATAACCCCATGTAAAAATTGTTTTCGTAAAACATATGATGTTTGTGTCATTTTTACTTTTACATTAAATAAAAAGTTATTTATGTCATTTCCCAACCAAAGTGGCTCCATGGGGTCCCCAAGTTGACCCACGACTTTTCTTGATTGTCCATGACACAACCAATGTGGGTAGGACATGTGTCAAGCTCATCACATACTATTAAAACATTATTTTTACCTTAAACTACACTAATTACCACTAATCGCGATTAAAAACTTAATAAGTTACTATTCACCAAAAAATTATTTTAATCTCATTGAACCACATTTTACTTCTTAATGAAAACCATGTATGTCATATTTTTGAAATTAAAAACACAATGATGGAAAAATTTCATTTAAACGGAAAATCAGTTTTTATAAGTACCACTTAGTGGTTTCACTATTCATAAAAAATTGAAGTTTTTCATAAAATTACCAAAACTTCACCCTAAGCTATATTTGATATTCCAAATTCAAAAATGAAGTCTATTTTACAAAATTCAAAACATATAAGTCACATTAATTAATTTAATAATTAATTCCCTCTGTCAGAGCAAATAGCGTGTTTTTATAAAACAATAAGTATCAAAAGATTGACACCAGTTTAAATCTAATTTCAAAGTGAAAATGATTCCAATGACCAACATTGGATTAAATGGTAAAAATATATTCAGATTACACATTAAGACCTATTCAAATGATAATCTAGTCATATAAATAAATTATATTAAGATGCAGTTTTGATGGAAAATGCAGTATTTTTCACTATTCATTAAAAAATGAACATTGTCAGAAAAATACAAAAAATTCACACAAAGTAAATTTTGATGTCCCAATCATAAAGAATAAGTTTATTTTGACAAACATAGTTTATAAAATTTTCAAAATATAGATTCAAAAATGGTTTTCCATCAAAAGGCAGTAAAACAATCTTTTAAAAATATTAGTGTATTCCATGCTTAAGATTGGATTTATTTTCATTTTAAGCCTCTAAAACACTATATGGTTCATTAATAGACATAGATAAAAATATATATTATTCATTACTTACTTGGGATGTTACATCCTTCCCCCCTTTAGAAAATTGTGTCCCCACAATTTATTTACTTATCAAATAAATGGGGGTACTTATCCCTCATTGCATTTTCAGATTCCCATGTTGCCTCTTCAATCATGTGGTTTTTCCACAAAACCTTTACCTGATTAATCACCTTATTCCGTAACACTTGCTCCCTGTGGTCAAGAATCTGGACCGGTTGTTCCTCATAAGATAGGTTATCTTCCAACTGAACTACCGCTGGTCTCAAAACATGAGATGGATCTGGCATATACTTTCTCAACATCGAAACGTGAAAAACATTGTGTACCTGAGATAAACTCGGAGGTAAAGCCACTCGGTAAGCAACTGATCCAACTCTCTCTAGAATTTCATATGGTCCAATAAACCTTGGACTCAGCTTTCCTTTCTTACCAAATCGCATCACACTTTTCCATGGTGATACTTTGAGAAAAACATGATCACCTACCTCAAAAGATAGATCCTTCCTCCTGTTGTCTGCATAACTCTTCTGCCTACTCTGAGCTGTTCTCATGTGCTTCTGAATCAGATGAACTTTTTCTGCCAACTCTTCTACCAATTATGGTCTCATCAACTTCCTTACACCCACTTCATCCCAGAAAGCTGGAGTTCGACACCGCTTCCCATATAATGCCTGAAATGGTTCCATCTGTATACTGGAATGAAAACTGTTATTATATGAAAATTCAACCAAAGAAAGATGTTGGTCCCAACTTCCCTGATAATCCATAGAGCAAGAACGTAGCATATCCTCCAATGTCTGAATTGTTCGTTCTGACTGCCCATCTGATTGAGGATGAAAAGCTGTACTAAAATTTAATTCAGTACCCAACGAATTCTGAAGGCCTTTCCAAAAGTTAGAAGTGAACCTGGGATCACGATCAGATACAATGGAGAGAGGAACTCCATGTAACTAGGCTACCTCTTTAAGATACAAATGGGAAAGTTGATCTAGGGAAAAAGTATCTCATATAGCAAGGAAATGAGAAGATTTGGTCAAGCGATCAACAATAACCCAGATTGCATTATTACCTCGAGATGTCTTCGGTAATCCCACAACAAAGTCCATAGATATATTCTCCCATTTCCATTCTGGAACTGGTAAAGGTTGAAGCATCCCTTTCGGTAACTGTCGCTCTGCTTTAACCTGTTGACAAGTCAAACACTTCACAGTAAAATCAGCAATATCTCTCTTCATTCCATCCCACCAGTAATACTCCCGCAGATCTCTATACATCTTAGTAATGCCTGGATGAAATGAAATCAGAGAACTATGAGCTTCACATAACAACTTTATCTTCAACTGTGAATCACAAGGCACACACAATCTCTTCCCAAATCTCAAAACATAGTCACTATCAATGTTGAATTCAGGTAACTTACCTTTCTGAACCAGCTCTACCTTTTTCTGCAACTCACTATCTTGCTTCTGTGCTTGCTTGATTATATCTGATTGAGATAATCTCACTGATACCTGAAACAAAACAGAAGAACTTCCTGCACCAACAACTTCTATGCCAAAGTTCATCAAATCCTTAACCAAAGGATCACGTTCCAAACGCAATATCGCTAATGAAGCATTACTTTTTCGACTCAAAGAATCAACCACTTTATTTGCTTTTCCCGGATGGTAATGAATTGTACAATCATAATCCTTGATTAATTCTAGACATCTCCTTTGTCTCATGTTCAATTATTTCTAAGTAAATATATATTTTAAACTTTTGTGATCAGTATATATTTCACACTTTACTCCATAAAAATGATGCCTCCAAAATTTTAAAGCAAAAACAACAGCAGCTAATTCCAAATCATGTGTAGGGTAATTTACCTCATGAGTTTTTAACTGTCATGAAGCAAAATCAATTACCTGATCATTCTGCATTAGGAAGCAACCAAGTCCTTTCAATGAAGCATCACTGTATATAACAAACTCACCATTCTTGGAAGGTAGTGCCAAAACTGGAGCATTCACCAATATTCTTTTCAATTCCTGAAAACAATAATCACATTCTTTTGTCCAGATAAACATAAAACCCTTCCGAGTTATCTTAGTCATTGGACTAGATAACCGTGAAAAATTTCTAACAAACCTTCGGTAATAGCCTGCCAAACCAAGGAAGCTATGAATCTCGGTTACATTTGTGGGTCTTGGCCATTCTTCCCCAACTTTTGTTTTTGCAGGATCAACAATTATCGCATCTTTAGAAAGAATGTGACCAAGGAAAGAAATTTGTTGCAATCAAAACTCACACTTGATGAATTTTCCATACAGTTTCTTTTCTTTTAAGGTTTGCAAGATAACCCTTAAATGTCTTTCATGATCTTCTTTACTTTTAGAAAATACCAAAATATCATCAATGAAAACCACCACAAACTTATCCAAGAACTCATGGAAAATTCTATTCATTAAGTCCATGAATACAGCAGGTGCATTGGTTAGCCCAAAAGGCATTACTAAAAATTCATAATGGCCATATCTCGTACGGAACGCGGTCTTCGAAATATCTTCTTCCATTACCTTTAGCTGATGGTACCCCGATCTCAAGTCAATCTTTGAAAAAAACTGAGCTCCTTGGAGCTGATACAACTTCATTTGATGGCCCGACATCTGCTGAAGTAGTTGCAAAGGATTTCACCACCCCTTTCTGCTTGTAGTCTAACAGCTTCCTATCACTCAAGCTCTTTGTCGGACACTGATTTGCATAGTGACCCATCTCACTGCACTTATAATATTTCACTAACTATAAATCAAATTTGTTCTTACCTTCACCTTGATCCTTTTCAGTGCAATCACGAGCCATATGTCCCATCTTACCACATCGGTAGCACTTTCCAGAATTCACAAGACATTCCCCAGCATGCCTTTTTCCACATTTATCACAAACTGGAAACTTAGTTTTCTTACCATCTGACTTTTTTGAAGAATTCTTACCTTTCTCCTGCCACCTCGGTCTCTTCTTCTGTTTGTTGTTATAGAACACTTGATCATTGGAAAACTCCATTTCCACCTTCTCAGCACATCCAACAAGCTTTTCATAACTTTTAAACTCCCGAGAAGCTAATTCCCTTCGATATTTTGGCTTTAATCCTGAGTAATAATGATTGATTTTACTATCAAGGTCTCAGATAAAATTTGGAGCATACCTTGCCAATCAAGTGAAACTTTCTTCATAGGTAGCCACTGAGTCTTCCTCTTGCCTCAATTCCAAGAATTGCTTTTCCATCCTAAGTCAAACAGCCTTAGGAAAATACTTCTCAAGAAACATACCTTTGAATTCATCCGAGTCGAGAGCATCAATCTCATCAGCGTCCCTAATATTTTTAACCATAGACCACCACTGATCTTCCTCACCCTCCAAACGGTAAATAGCAAGACTAACCTTTTGATTGTCTGAACAACCCATGACATCGAAAATCTTCTCCAATGCTTTAATCCACCCTTCAGCTAACACAGGGTCAGATGATCCTCTGAATGATGGGGGATGTTGCCTCATGAAATGTTCCACCACTGACATATTCCTCTGCGGTTGATCTGGATGATCTCATGCATGGATACCACCACCATTTATCGCTTGAGTCAACTGCGCCATTACTGCAACAAACTGTTCAGTTCCAATTCCGACCATCTCAGGATTCTGATTCGGAAGGTTATTTCCTTCTACATTCCTTCCTAGCACTGCTTCCCTGTTTCCTCTACGGAAAACCATTCTGATCAAACATGTCTTAGATTAAGCAACATGGTAATCATCAAATACTATATCACCATAAAAAAATATTTTTGGATAATCATTTAATTGAATTCTAACTCCTAAAGTTATCTAAACCGACCTTTGATACCAACTATAAGGCCCCATCCTTAAGCCTTACTTAATCTTGAGTTATTACAAGATTACACATTGAGGATCTTTTCGGGTTTAGAGTTTTAGAGAATTTGATCATAAAACATGCATTACATTCCACATATAAACAAAGTGGTTACATAAAGATAGTATTATTCATTCCCATCAATGGAAACATATTTAAAATAAACATGGATTCTTTCTTGACACTTCCTTGACACTATCATCATATCATGTACCTTTCCCTTGACCTGTGAAAAACATTTCAAAAAACTTGGGATGAGCATAAAAAGCTCAGTAAGGGATATCAAAATATGGAACGGAACCGTGACTTCATATATACATAAGAATGAAATCATACTTTACCCATAAAACATAGGCACTTTAACATACCTCATAAAATCACGAATAAATCATAGAAATCATAAGACATAAAGGTAACTTGAGGCATTCATAACATTCTTACATAGGGAGTAACCCTCTTGGTTACGTTTGGAATACCCATCACAGTATATTCCCTAAATATCTTCGGAGAAACCTTAACGTTTCACTCCTTCGTGTTACCCAATGCATTGGAGAGCTATATCGGGCTCACCCGCCCTTAGTTTATCATGGAACCACCCGTTTTCATAATAATTCCCAAGAACCTCAACATAATCATATCACATAAAACATGCATAAAGGAAACATAACATTCCCACCTTTCAATCACAAGATATCTATACAACACATTGATATAAAAACATTATGAAAACCATTTTCGATACCAAAATAAAAGTAAAGTAAAACATGGTATTTATTTTTCTTTTAAAAAGAAGGTATTCCTTGTAGAGGAAGCCGAAACTCAAATAACGGTCACGACGGCGGATAAGTCGTTGTCGCCGCATACGTACGACAAAAACAATCCCTTTTGTCATTTAGTAAAACGCTTCGTATAAAATAGATTCCTTTTGAATAATATTAAAAGTCAAAGGGGTTTATACACCGTATAAAAGAAAGTTGTGTATAAAATAAAATATGCCTCAATGAAATGAGATTGAGACGAAGTCCCATACCTCGGGTCCAACTTGACTCGACTGTTCTTTAATGTCCTGAATAATAAACTAGAGTTAATTTCTACTCGCTTAAAAACCTTTTTCAAGTTCATTATTCTTTTTATATACTTATTACCATGTCATGAACACTATGTAATTATTTAAGTTAATAATGTTCATTTTGTCGGTATTTGGTTCTTAAGTCAAAAATAGACTTCTTACACTTACATGTTGTTAATTTGGTCAAAGGTTCATTATATCCAGAATGATATTAATGATTTGGATAACATATATATCATATATATTCATCATATACATGTATTTATAATATTAAATCACATTTAGAGGTAAGAAATGAAATGCACCGTTTAGGGAGACGGTAAGCCGTACGTACGCATGAACGCTACTTCCATTTCTATTTCGTATTTTCTGGAATGGAATCATAATGATATAAGAGTATATTATAATTCTAGTATAATAACATATATAATATCATTAACTTTATCCTTTACACATCCCACATATGGTATTAACGAATCAAATCACTTTCAGGGGGCGGTAGTCTGCACTTCCTAAAATGAAGATATCGTGTTTACCCATAATGGAAACAATAATGGTATGCCATAAATGAAAAACACATAAGCTTAAGGAAAGAATAAACATATTATATATCATATATAAAAATAGTGACATCATAATGGCCACCTTTGAAGGTGTTAAATGAGTATTGAACAATCATCGTTTCGGGAGGCAAAATTTCGCCATCCAGGGAAACCATATGTTCTTTAACCATTTAATGTAGTTGTGTGAGGGTGTAGCTCGAATAAATCTTATAAAAACATCCTAGTATATTTAAGATACTGGTGTTGTTACAAAAGAAGTAAATAAAAAGAGTTTAGGGGGTTGGAGAAGCAAAATAAAAAAATGAACATGAGAGAATGAATTACCTTTAAAAGTGTAACTCCTTTTGATTTGAGCCTAAAGGCTTCCTTTGAAAGGATTATGCCCAAAGGGAATCCTCTAGGATGAGGAGAGGGATTTGGAGAGACAAAATGGTCAGGGGTTGGCTGAGACAAAGGCTTTGGGAGTGTGGGTAATGAGGTAGAGGTGGGGGCCTTTTATAAGAGGAGAGGAGGGGCACTCTTGGAAAGTAAAGAAATATTACTTTATTTGAAAATGAGTTTCGAATTTAAATGGACCTACATTGATATAATTCTAGGATAAGGTGATAAGGGTTCGAAATATACCCATCTAATAGGTTTTGGAAATGTGTAGGTTTTAGATATTATATTATCTTTTCATTTTATTTAAATCGTTAAATAATGATGTCATCGCGGCATCATCATGATTCCATAAATAATTTACTTATTTTAAAGTCTAAAAATTATAAAAAAATACTATGATGTAGGAAATCTTCTTATCTTTCCAATTACTATTTATAATAAAAAATCTGATCTTTATAACTCCATATAAAAATTGTTTTCGTAAAAAATATGATGTTTGTGTCATTTTTACTTTTACATTAAATAAAAAGTTATTTATGTCATTTCCCAACCAAAGTGGCTCTATGGGGTCCCCAAGTTGACCCACGGCTTGTCTTGGTCGGCAATGACACAACCAATGAGGGTAGAACATGTGTCAATCTCATCTCATACTATTAAAACATTATTTTTACCTTAAACTACACTAATTACCACTAATCGCGATTAAAAACTTAATAAGTTACTATTCACCAAAAAATTATTTTAATCTCATTGAACCACATTTTACTTATTAATGACAACCATGTATGTCGGATTTTGAAATTCAAAACACAATGATGGAAAAATTTCATTTAAACGGAAAATCAGTTTTTATAAGTACCACTTAGTGGTTTCACTATTCATCAAAAATTGATGTTTTTCAGAAAATTACCAAAAATTCACCCTAATCTATATTTGATATTCCAAATTTAAAAAATGAAGTATATTTTAAAAAATTAAAAACATATAAGTCACATTAATTATTTTAATAATTAATTCCCGCTGTCAGAGCAAATAGCGTGTTTTTATAAAACAATAAGTTTCAAAAGATTGACACCAGTTTAAGTCTAATTTCAAAGTGAAATTGATTCCAATGACCTCCATTGGATTAAATCGTAAAAAAAATATTCAGATTACACATTATGTCCAATTCAAAAGATAATCTAATCATATAAATAAATTAGATTAAGAAGCAGTTTTGATGGAAAATGCAGTATTTTTCACTATTCATTAAAAAATGAACATTGTCAGAAAAATACCAAAAATTCACACAAAGTAAATTTTGATGTCCCAATAATAAAGAATAAGTTTATTTTGACAAACATAGTTGATAAAATTGTCAAAATATAGATTCAAAAATGGTTTTCCATCAAAAGGCAGTAAAACAATCTTTTAAAAATATTAGTGTATTCCATGATTAAGATTGGATTTATTTTCATTTTAAGCCTCTAAAACACTATCTAGTTCATTAATAGACATAGATAAAAATATCTATTATTCATTACTTACTTGGGATGTTACAGGCACGGTAGCCCCAAACCCAACATGCTGGAGGGAATTACCCTTCACCACACCTATATATCCCTATAATGGAAGGGAACATGCCAAGGGGCCTAGGCTATATAGAGATCTCTAAGAGATGAGGATGGACCTAAAATATGAATTTTTAGCTGGTCCTACATATCCCATAATGATGGTAATCAAGCCACAAATAGTTCCCGAAGGTGCAGTTTAATGTCATGCATGGATGTACAGTTTAAAGTCATGCTAGACGGGCATGCTGTTTAGGGTCATGGGGGACCGGCATGAAGTTTAGGGTCATGCGGGACTAGTGTGTGGTTTAGGGTCATGTGAGACCAACAGTTTATAGTCATTCATGACCAGTGTGCTGTTTAGTGTCATGCGGGACAAGTGTGTAGTTTAGGATTTTGCGGGACAATTGTGCAGTTTAGGGTCATGCAGGACCAACAGTTTAAGGTCGTGCAGAACCATAAGGCTCTGGAAATGTATTTCATGAGGAACATGGGAGTGGTGGGAGGGGTTATATGCTAACCATCCATGGTCACTAGGGAGTATGTTCCATTCAGGTAAACCATAAGAACAATGAAAGGTCCTTCCCATTTGGGCTCCAACATGGGTGGTTTTCTACCAAGAATCATTGGTTTTCTCAAAGACAACACCAATTAAACTTGTAGGAAATATCGGAGGTGAAACTTCTTGTTTAAGGCTTGAGCCATCCTGCTCTGATGCCTTTCTAGATTGTGGAGGGCATGATGCCTATTCTTGTCAAGTGCTTCCAATTCATCTAGAAAGATTTCAGCAACTCTATCTAGCACTTTCTGGTCATAGATCGTTGTGCGCAATGAGTGAAACTGAATCTCGATGGGCATGATGACCCTAGTTCTGTATACTAGGGAATATGGGACCACTTGGGTGGAATTACGAGTTGTCATCCGATAAGCCCAGAGGGCGTTGGGGAGATTATCCATCAAACTATTCTTGTTCTGACCAACCATTTTTTGTAGGATGGTAGAGAGGGTTTTATTGAAAACATCTATCTTCCCATTTACTTGCGTGTGATAGCGGGTGGTATGGTTAGAGATAATGTGGTACTTGGAGTAAAACTTTTTCAACTCAACTGCACGGAAGTTGGTGCTATTATCGGTGAAGACAGTGTGAGGGACTCCAAACTGATGTATAATATTGGAAATCATGAATTCAAAGATAGAATGGGCCTTGACTTCCTCGAGCGGAACTACCTCTTCCCACTTGGAAAAGAAATATGTGGCAGTCAGGATGAACTAACATTGGCGAGACGTTGCCGGTGGGTGTGGTCCTATGATATGTATTCCCCAGACTGCAAAGGGCCAAGAGTACTTGGTAGTGTGGAGAGGCTCTAGTGTCTGATGCACAAAGTTAGCATGAACATGGTACACATGGCACCTCTTTGTGAACTCAGTGCAGTCGTGTATCATGGATTTCCAAAAATACATTAATCTCAAGATCTAGTGAGACAGTTTTTTCGCAGCCCGATGGGAACCATAGGAACCGGCGTGAACCTCTGGCATTGCTTGTGGAATCTCAACCCCCTAAAAATGGAGGATAACACCATCAACCCCACGTTTATAAAGGATTGGCTCAAGGCTGAGACCACTCTGGAGGGTAAAATGTAATGCGCAACGTCAGATTCCTTCAAGCTCAGCCATGTCTGGCGGGAGATTACCATGTTGGAGGTATTCCACAAAGGGTGTCCTCCAATAAAAAATCATTTTGATCACTACATCCGGAAGACATGGGGGTCCTGACGCAGAGGTGCCGATGGTAAGATGGATTAACTGTGGGTCGTCTTTGCAATCCAGGGTAACAGGAGCTCTGAATCTCTGAAGTGCCACATGGATAATCAGATCATCCCGTTCGAGCTTAGTAAGTGATGCAGCTAAGCTGAAAAAATCATCTTCTCGACCGTTCTGTAACCGAGGGACATGGGTAACCTCTGGTTGAGAAAGGAACTGGGCCATTAACTAGTTAGTGCATTCTAAAAATGGTATAAGCTCTGGTTTCCTAATAATATAGTCATCATTATCTAGATTAATGACTATCTCGGAGTCCCCTTTCACATGCTAATGTGGAACATCGATCTCGAGGGCTAGCTCAAGGCCAGTAATGAGGGCCTGATACTCCACCACATTATTGGTGAAGCCTTCCGACAACATGAAGGAATATTAGAGAATGGAACCAGGGTAATAATAACGACACCCTAGCCCACTATGTTGAGTCGAGGATCATTAATCCTCCTACCAGTGGGGCTCCGGGAGGCGGCATCAAAGTGAATTTTCCAAAATGGGACGACTTGATCGACTGAGAGGATTGCCTCATTGGAAAAATCTAGGTCCAAGTACTTGTCAATGGGGATTGGATGAGAAACAAGTAAATCGGCCAACGCCTGTCCCTTGATAGCCTTCTAAGGCACGAACCTGATGTCAAACTGCTGGAGGATTACCGGCCACCACGCTAGTCAGCCAGTCAACATGGGAAAGGTTAGTATGTACTTCAATGGGTCTACTCGAGACACCATATGTACCTTATGGTGCGGTAGGTAATGTCGCAATTTCTGTATGGAGAATACAAGCACAAGGAAGCTCTTCTCGATGGGGGATTATATGGTCTCTGTATCGAGGAGCATGCGGCTGATGTAGTAGAGGTTGTTCTCTATCCCCTCATTGTTCATCTGGGCGAGAAGGACATTGAGGGACCATTCCAGGGTGATGACATAGAGGACCATCAACTTCCCAGAGATGGGTGGCAACATGAATGGAGGTTGGTGCAGATACTACTTTATTTCATCAAAGGTGGTATGGAACTCCCCATCCCACTCATAAGTGGGGCCCTTCTTCATGAGCCGAGAGAAAGGCTTACACTTGCCTTCCAAATTCTCAATGGATCGGCGTATGTAGGCCAAGTGGCCATAGAAACATCGAAGCTCTTGAATATTACTCGGAGGAGGCATTTGGATGATGGATTTTATCTTCTCTGGGTCGATCTTGATTCCCTAGTACCTAACAATAAATCCATGGAACTTGCCAGAGGTGACCCCAAAAGCACACTTCAATGGGTTCATCTTCAGGTGGTGGGAACGGAGGAAGCCAACCACTTTCTCAAGATCCTTGAGATGGTCCTGGAACTGGATATATTTGACCACCATATCATCCACATAGCTCTCCACCAATGTCCCATGGATTGGCTTGAATATACGGTGCATGGCCCCCTGATAGGTGGCACCTGCATTCTTTAGGACGAAGGGAATAACCTGGTAACATAAAGTACCATGGGGCACCCTGAAAGTTGTAGACTCCTCATCCTCGGGGGAAATATGAATCTGATTATACCTGGAGTAATAATCCATGAATTAAAGGGCTTAGAACCGTGTCGTGGCATCAATCAAGAGCTCCATCATAGGAAGGGGGAAATCATCCTTCGAACAATGGCGGTTGGGATCACAGAAGTGGATACAGACTCTGATATGTCTATTATTCTTCATAACTGGTACAATTTTGGCCAGACATTTGGGGTACTAGACCTCCTTAATGAAGTTGGACCTCGATGAGTTTGTTAACTTCGGCCTCGACCATGGCACCGTGAGAAGGGTGCATCTTTCTGGGAGGTTGTTTGACCTCACAATGATTTTCCAGAAGGCTGAGGCGGTGGACAGGTACCTAAGGATATAATCCTGGAATCTCGTCGTAACTCTTGGAAAACATGTCATGGTGCTATTTAAGGATGTCAACGTACCGCTGCTGCTCCTCGTGGGGCGTGGTAGCGCTGATCAATGTGGGTCTCGGGTCTTCCTCACTTCCGAGAATCACCTGTACCAACTTGTCGACCGTGGCAGAAACACCTTCTTCAAAGGCAGGGGATTCTTCTATGTCCTATTCTCCTATTAGGGAGGGATCGTCAAAGGGGGGAGTTTCTTTTGAGTTACTAGACCCTGATGGGAGGCTGGTACCAGCTTGAGCGGCAGTGGTTATTTCATCGGGGAACTCCGACGCTGTTGAGACCATAGCAACAAAGGCTATCGACCTAATCCCATCTGGTCTCCAGCCCAAGGGGCCACGCATGATAATATCAAAGTAGTGGTGGCACGTCGGACGGAGCCGGATTATTCCAGCCTGGCGAAACAGACAAGTATGACGTACTACCATTGCCATGAGTCAGACGCCCCGATACCTGATGAGAGTGGGAGGATCCGGGATCACTTAGGTCTGATTCGTATAGGCATACAAAGTGATTTTTCTATGCTACCAGGATTTGGGAGCATGGTTCTCCCTTATCACAGAAATGACAAAACATTGCCCCTTATCAGGGGTCTTGGCCTCCAACTGATTGATCGGGAAGACGTAGGTGTTATTCAGGCCTACCTAAGGCTCAGTCGTAGTGGTAACGAGCTCAACTCCACTTTCATGGACTTGTTTATCCTTAATCTAGTAATAGTCAGCGTCCAAATAGATGACTTCACAAGAGGCGAAAAGAGATGCATCACCTTGGAGTACACCCACTCGACCATTAAGGGAGTACTTGATGATTTGGTGATATGATGAAGGGACTGCCACATGTAGGTGGAGACATGGCCTGCCCATCAATGCATTATACGCGGTGTCCTGGGAGACAACCATAAACTCGATGATGGAAACTAGGCCACCGAAATAGGTCTTCAAATGGACCTTTCTGACCAAGGTCTTCTCTTTCATGTTGTATCCCTGGATTCTTTAATTGGAGGGCGTTAGGTCATCTTCGGATAACCCAAGCTTTCGCAGCATCCGTTTCGGGATAAGGTTGATCCCGTAGCCAGTTTCAATGAGACAATGGCAAACCTCCACACCATTAAATTGGAAGTTGATGTACAATGAGTGTATGTTCCCATGTGTGGGGGAGCTTTCATCTTCTCTAGAGAATGAAATGACAGCCTGGCGTTCAACGTTCTGAAACACTTCAGTGTGGAATGCCTCTATCGCTGCTACCTCTATCTCAAACTGGGGGGGGGGGCTTCTTAAAGCCTTGGTGAGTTCTTTTTTCATATCTGGTGACAGTAGAAGGCCTTCATGGATGTAAATCCTCACTGGAATGTTAGATAGGTGCTTGAGAACATCATACATTCGTTCCAGGCGCAGACTTCTACTTACAAGGAGCCGCTGTAAGATAGAAGGCATTGCGGGCCCTATCGGCTGGACCGGTAGCTGACTGGTACTGGGTATGTCCCGCGGCACACTAGTCTAAGCTTGAAGAGTAGATTTCGGATGAATACAAGTTTACTTGGATCGGCCTGTAGCGGGGGGAAGCTAGTTGAGACACAGATGAAGTGGTTCGGCCTGATCCAGATGCACACACGGTGGTAGAGGCGGGCATGTCGACACCAGATAAAGAGGCTGCGCATGCTGAGTTCTGCGCTGTGCCTGATGTTTTGTCTCAGTGGCATGAAAGACCTGGCTGTAGGTTCTAGCTGACATGCCTTGACGACCCATATGGCTGCGGATCCTCCGACGTTGGTGTGGGGTGGGGGCATTGTAGAGGTTTTCCTGGTGAAACCCCTCATCGGGAGTCATATTGGGGATTACTAACTCATCGGTGATAACCGAAGCATACCCTTGACTATCACTTGACGAATCATCCACTACCGGGTGAATTCTAGGGAAAATCCAAAACTCCGGGGGCATGAATTCGCTGAGAGTGCGGGACGACGATGGCATTGGCGGGGTGCATTGCTCTTTCTTGCGCCGCCGATGCTTGCTCTTCTGGGAAGAGGCCGACTAAGATGATGATACGAAAGTGGTGACCATAGTTCTTAAAGGCTCCAGATGATTCAGGAATTTACAAAGAATTCCATGGTCGTGGGTGACTGCATTTCGGGCCATCCGGTCATTATACTTCTCAGACCCATGGTTAGAAACCTGCTGCCACTCACCTTCACTGTCGCTACTGCTATCTGACCTCACAAAGACACCCGCCAATTGTGCCAAGGCCTGGAACTACCTGACTGTTGTTTTTAATCTGGTCTTGGATCCAGTCCTTGAACACATAGAATTTCTTGAGGGTGTGCCCCAAGATCCGTTGATAAGGGATGTTATTGGGGAAATCTGTATGATTCGCCTCTTCTGGCTATCTGCACTCAGGCAGTCCTACAATTCCCTGCTCCAAGGTGCTACCGAAGTAACCAGGGACCAGTGCCTCGTTGAACGAGTAGGTCTGATTTCTTCTCTGCAGAAAGGGGATCTAGGAGACTGACCCAAACGAGGGGTTGGAGGAGCCTATTGAGGAGGTAGAACTTGATTATCTCACCTAGGTGGTGGTGGCATGTTACGCGGAAGCTCTTGCAGACTTTGAGGCGGTCGCTGCTTGGATGGAAGCTGTGACCATGGTGGCAGGCCTATGTGGGGCTGTGGAGTTGGCTCCACTGGTAAAAATTGTAGCTTCTTGGGGGCTTCTATCTGGGCCACCATAGTGGGCTAGGCTCTGATATCCCTCCTCGTTGGGATTATAGGGAGCAATAGATGTTCTTGATTGGCATGTTGCGTGGATTATTTGAGGTACAGGGCCTTATTTGAGAAGTTTCGGAACCCTTTGGGATAGTTCTGAGTGATCAAGGAGGGAACCAGCTACGTCTTGACATTCCATACACACATCGTCAGTAATTGCTTCTGATTTAGTGTCATGTCAAGGGATTATGTGATTCCCTTCCACCGGGAGATAAAGTCCGCGAATCACTAATCAGAACGTTGTTTTCACTTGAAGAGGTCTGTGATGCTCATTTTCCGGGTGGTAGAGCTGAATTGGTAGAGGAATTTCCTTCGAAGGTACTCCTAGTTGGTCACAGATTCGACGGGGAACTGGCTGTACGAGACGAATGTTGGCCCCTCCAGTTTTTGAATAAAATAGCAGAGATTGGAAGCCTCCTGCTACACTGAAGTCCCTATCATAGGCCCACACCTTGAGTAGAAGTGTTCTAGGAGCTACGGTGGGTCCCCAATCCCATTAAAGGGGGAGAAGGTGGGGTTTCCGAATCCCGAGTGTGCAGGCATATCATCCACCCACGCTGGGTATGGATTTCCATCCGGTGGGATGGCCACCTATCGCATTACCAAATCCTCTAAGTGGGTGATGAATTCTTCCCTCGGATCATCTTGATGGGGTCCCTATCATGATGGAGGTCACTAACCACGAGCACTTTTCCGGGTTCTTTAATTCGATAGACAAACTCAGCGGCTCGTGGAGCGACTGGTGGAGCGATTCTTGGGGTGGCCGGAGGAGCCTGAGCGGGGTTCCATAGAGTATCGTGCCATTCATGAGGGTTTGGTGAGACATACCGTGCCCTCTTTTCGTGAGCTCCAACTTCCTCCCTGTCCGCGGGAGTGGCATGTTCAGTGTTTCCAAGGGAAAGCTCACCAAGGAGTAGTTGTTCCTGCCCCAGCTGCCCTGACCTAGGATCCCCATAGTCGGGTCATCTCTCTACAATGCATTCATCCAGGAGTTCATCAACCAAAATATTCTTCCCAGCAAGTTTATGGCACAATGTGGCCTTCTCTGGATCCTCCGTCTTCTTCTGCACTAAAGTGGATTGGTGGAGTGCTTGACAACTCCCACACACTCATTTCCCTTACTGAAATTTCGGCTGAGTACTAAGGCCTCGGTGGGTGCAGGGAGACCTAGGAGGTTCCTCTACTGATGATTAATCCTCCTCAATGGGTCCGGTAGTGGTGGCACATCCTTAGGGAAGAAGTTCCCATCATGTTTTTATATCCTTTTCCCCTCCTGACAGATCGGTCATGTTGACCGCAACACTTCTCTGGGGCATGTCCTCAATGTTTCATAGAGAGTTGGGCTGTCAGAGAATAGCACTGAAGAGGAGGGCAGCGTATTTACCTAGAAACAGAATTTCACGTGGGGGTGGCCTCCTTAATAATCGTGTGGAGTACTTGGAAACTCTGAACACATTTCTGTTGGAGGGCCCTATAATGACCTGGTGACTTAGGGTTCTTGGCCACTGGAAGCGCAACCAGATCAACCTGACGACATTGTTCTCCAATATCTTCAAGATGCACTTGGATCATGGGATAATACACTCACTGGTGGTGAAGAAAAAAGTGAGTCGCCCAGGGGGGTCTGGCGGAAACATTAAAACTCCTCCGGGGTGAGAGATTCTGGTGCACAAAAACTTGGTCCTATGACCGACCAAAAATTCTCGGGGAAGTGGCCCACTGCATGGATAGTCCAGAAGCTCCTCATCTCAGATTCAGGGTCTGGACCTTGATTTCCCCACTCGTCAACTGGGGGTCGTTGAGGAACTAGAAGTGGTACTAAGGCAGACCACCGGGACGTCTCGCTAGCCGATGGAGAATATGGCGAGCGGGCTGACTGGCCACCGAATCTCGGGTTGTCCTCTGAGGATTGTAGCGACCTAGCCGCTATATCACGATAGGATGGACCAGCAACCAAATCTCTTGACACAGAAATAGCATATTCCGAGGGTGGTCTATGTCACGGCTCTTCTTCCATTGACCCCCAAAATTGCTCTCAATAGTCTCTAGCCATGGAAGAGGGCGCTTTTGGAGATAACAGTGGTGACTATGTGGTCAGTCCCTAGGGACATTCAATGCTCTCATCCTCCTGGTTAATCCTTCAGTGGGAGACAAGGATTCTATGGACTTCTCATTCCGGGAGTACGAGGTTGATTCATCCTGTTCCAACCCCAGCCTTTGACCCGGAGGACAAAGGGGAGGGCTCCAGTGCCAAGTTGTACTCCGCCATAGAGTCTGAGAAGCAGACTTGTCGGATTCAGGTCTGTCCCTCCCCAGAATTCCTCTTGCAGTAGTGACCACCTGCTCTCCTACCCCCGGGTGGCACTTTGGGGAAAGTCTCTCTTTCAGCACGAGGAGGTCCTTCGGCCATACTGGTGCTGGGGTGGAGAGATCTCCCACTAGGGTGGGCCTCCATGCGAGGAGCACTGGATAAAATGTCGAAAGGGACATGGGGAGGACCTTCGTGGGAAGTGAGGGAGCGGGCAGGACCTCCGCTGGAGCTGACAAAAGCATAGGTAGGAGCGGTAGGAGCATGGGTAGGACCTTTATGCTTACTTCCCCTGACTACATCAGTGCGAGGAAGGTCCTCATACCGGTAGAGCCATGAACGTGTAGGAACTCCGTGTTGGGTGTTGGTGATGTGAGGTTGGCCTCTACCCCTCCGATTTTTAGGGCGAGGAGGACCTTCGCCGGCTTGTATGAGGACATGGGGAGGGCCTTCATGTTGGTTAGTAAAAAATGTGCAATATCTCCATACCTTCGGTCTACGGTAGGGGGAGTAACCCTGTACCCAGTGTAGTGAGCATAGGATAGACCCCCATACGGAGTGTTGTTGTCACTGGGAAGACCCTTTCTTTGGTTGAACGTGGAACGAGACAGACATCAAAACTGAGGTTAGAAGCAGGGTGGGCCTCCACCTTCCATAGTGAAGGTATGGATTGGGCCTCAGTATTTGGTGGCATTTCTGCAGATTGGTCTGCTGTGGCCATCGCCGGTGCCGGTGACTGAGAGAGTCGACCCAGCTTGCCCGTGGGGCGGTTGGGGCATCGATCCAGGTCGAGCATATAACTTCCCCTAATCAACTTATGCAAGGAATTGGTGATATGAGTCAGTGGTGGATCGTGCCATAGTAGTCGCTGACGTTGACACCCCACGATGGGATCCCTCTTCCATTTTTGCCTGACGCTGGCGCCAGGTCAGATGAACCAGAGCCGGTGGTGTAGGTGCGTGGCTTACCTACTCCTCGGCTTGGGGAACCGGGCAATGATGCTGATGTAGCCTGGTGGGAGCCCTCACTGGGAGCCTTGGAGCGGGACTCCGATCGGGCCGAACCAGACATCCCCTATCTCATCAGCCTAGGGCAGGGAGATTTCAAGGCGTTCTGGGGACATGCTCCTAAAATGATTTAATGTTGGGGTGGGGAGTAGGAGCTCCCTACGCGGCCCTCGGGGGCGGCATTGACGGTGAGGCACAACCACCTCTAGATCTAGGTGGGCCATATCCCTTGTAGGGATGATACCCTCCTCCTCGTACCTGCGTACAAGATCATTAATTACCCTTCGCTGGATAATTTTTGATGGGGAGATGGGGCGTGGGCACCCCGTAGTCATGTTGGTCAAGGCCGTCATAGAAGAGGTGGAATAGTGTGGGGTGGATGTGATGATATTACTCCTGCATCTACACTGATGGGAAGTTGGTGATCGAGTTCCGGATGCAACAACTTGGTTCCTAAAAGGAGGGAGTTGAAATCATTAGTACTGATAGGAAATGAAATCAAAAACCAATGCGATGACACCATTCCATCTTCCGTGGTTCGTAAGAGGGATCCGCACTAACAACGTCACATAACGGAATGCTCAATGTCCCACTGCCCCAACTTCTGGAGAGTTATACATCAGGCCTGCTATTTGCTTGGTGGGTCCTGGTGCCGGATAATGGGGTCAGATGACATGCCAATCCATTGATGCCCAAACTCTACTAGCCTCCATATTGAGTAGAAAAATTCATGTTGGGTTCACTATTTATGTTTCCGATGCTTTCTTCAGGGCGTGCGCATATGTCACGTGGAGGATGCAGAGCTGTTACCCCACATTCCTGCTTTCCAAAGGCAGGCGGCATCCTCTCCATATTCAGGGAAGTCTACTCCTTGATTGAAACAGGATGATGGGATGTCGGTTCTTCCTTCCGTGGATTCCTCCTCATGGCTCATCACCTAGTCTGGTTCTCCCTTATAGGCTAAAGACATTGTTCGTGAAACTCTTCCTGACGCCATATCTTCATGGAAACATGTTAATTACACTGTTTCTGTCAGAACATTCCAAGGGGTCCGGTCAGGGCAGTATCCTTTGGTTAGGGGAGTTATCACGTTGGGAATCCCTGGCGTGTCTAGATGCTGGGGGATTGACATGTCTATCTTCCATCCCTTATTATTGGGATTCTCGAGGACGTGGAAGCCCGAGGAATCCCACATTGAACGTAGGATATCATATTCCATAGGCATGTATCTAATGTTTTCCTCAGCATCCCATGTTTAAAAAAGGGTGTGTCGTAAGTTTAACGTCTAGTGGAGATTGATTGGACTGATTAGAACACTGATCAGAGTAGATCAGATGGAAGAACCCCCCTGAAGGGAACACCGATACTAGGTCCATCATGTGGGTGACTTCTTGAATGTTGGTTGATGAAATGGGGAGTGGGTTGGAATGATCCCACTGGGATGTGGTGGTCCGGGTGAGGATCAGAATGGGTTATGAGGTGAAGGGGGATGAAATATAGCCATCTAAAGGGAGAAGGTGAAGTTGGGCTTAAGCCGCGAAGAGGCTTCCTACATATCCCCATGGTAGGGAATAAAATTAGGAATAGTTTGGTGAGACGATGGGACAACTGAAGAGGTGACTCATGTGAATGGACGCATAGATGGGACCCAATATAAGTGGAACCTCCGGGATGGGGAATGAGATTCCCAAGACACATAGGCTCGAGGGAGAGATCGGGATGACGCAGGAGTGATGGGATCAAACCACATGGAGGCTTACTACGTATCCCCGTGGCATGGAATTAGTGTCCACGTATTTCAGGATGGGGAATATAGTTTAACGTCATGCCAGACGGAGGGAAAACCTAACATGAAGTTGGTCGGAATGACCGGGTGGTGGGCTTGAACCTCGTGGAGGATTCCTACGTACCATGCCTTGACATGGATCAGAGTCCCCTAGTTTGGGATGGTGTTTGGGACTTACACTCTGAGGTGGCCCAAAGTGTTTTTGAATCGACGTGAATATAGTCTGAATAACCAGGTGGTGTGCTTGAACCTTGTGGAGGCTTCCTATATACCATGCCTTAACATGGATGAAGGTCCCCATAGTTCGGGATGATGTTTGGGGCTTACACTCTGAGGTGACCCAGGGTGTTGGTTTTGAACCTCATGGAGGCTTTCTACGTACCATGCCTTGACATGGATCAAAGTCCCCATAGTTTTTTATGGTGATTGGGTCTTACACTCTCAGGCGGCCCAAGGTGTTGGGATTGAACCTCATGGAGGCTTCCTGCGTACAATGCCTTGACATGGATAAATGTCCTCATAGTTCAAAATGTTGTTTGGGGCTTACACTCTGAGGCGGCCCAGGGTGTTGGGCTTGAACCTCATGGAGGATTCCTACCTACCATTCCTTGACATGGATCAGAGTCCTCATAGTTCAGGATGATGTTTGGGGATTACACTCTGAGGCGGCCCAGGGTGTTGGTGAACCGATGTGAAGATGGTCTGAATGACCGGGTGGTGGGCGTAACCCTCACGAGGGCTTCCTACGTACTATGCCCTGCCATGGATCAAAGTAACCATAGTTTTGGATGGTTTTGGGGGCCTACACTATATGGCGGCCGAGGGTGTTGGGATCGAACCTCATGGAGGGTTCCTACGTATCATTCCGTGACATGGATCAAAGACCTCGTATTTTAGTATGGTGTTTGTGGATTACACTCTGAGGCGACCGAGGGTATTGGGATTGAACCTCATGGAGGCTTCCTACATACCATGCCTTTACATGGATCGAAGTGCCTGTAGTTTGGGATGATATTTGGGGATTACACTCTGAGGCGGCCCAATGAATTTGTAAACTGACATGGTGATGGTCGGAACGACTGGGTGGTGGGCTTGAACCTCATGGAGGCTTCCTACGTACCTTGCCTTGACAAGGATCAAAGTTTCCATAGTTCGGGATGATGTTTGGGGCTTACACTCTGAGGCATTCCAGGGTGTTGGTGAACCGACGTGATGATGGTCGGAACGACCGGGTGGTGGGCTTGAACCTCGTGGAGGCTTCCTATGTACCATGAATTGACATGGATCAATTCCCTCATAGTTTAGGATGATTTTTGGGGCTTACACTCTGAGGTGGCCCAGCGTGTTGGTGAACCGACGTGAAGATGTTCTGAAGGACTGTGTGGTGGGCTTGAACATCGTGGATGCTTCCTATGTACCATGCGTTGAAATGAATCAATGTCCTCATAGTTCGGGATGGTCCTTGGGGATTAAACATTGAGGCGGCACAAGGTGTTGGTTCGTGGTCAGTTCCCTCTCTAAGCTCACATGAGTAGTGATCAGTGTTAGAAACAAGAGATAATTGAGACATGACGATCACGTCCCGAAATGTGAGTCCATGGGAAATGGAGTGGGGCTTACGCATGGAGCGGCCCAAAGAGGAAAGAGTGGCTTATGCGTGATTAGCAGCCCGAGAAGTCAGGTCTTACTCTAGGATGGAGGTGCGAGGCAACAAAGTGAAGCAAGAGAGGGATTTGGTACTGAATAAAAGAGAATCACTTTTTCCCACCACGCCCTTCACTGGCCCTGGGAACTAAAGATGAAAGAAGCAAGGATGCTGCCTTTGGTAAGGAAAGCTAGGGGCTTACACTAAGGTGGATTCCCTTTCCCCACGGACAAAATCCACTCCGATAAGGAGGATATCAACCCCTATGAGGGGTGATCCCATCCTCATGGAGATGAGTGGGCGTAGAGAATGTCCATGGTCGGGGACCCTGCGTGCGAGGCACGTGGAGAGGTCACAGTTTAACGTCATGTGCAAAGGATGATGGTGCTTGGCAGTTTAACGTCCTGCAGCTCAGACAAGGTGGGTTCACTCCGCACCCCTAGAACATACATAACTGGCATCCTCTACTCCTTGGTGTAGAGAGGGGACAAACATAGTCGAGACTAGGGGGGTCATGGAACGAACCATCGAGGGGTCTATGTTAGTGTGGCTATGCGTAGAAGAAATAGTCATTATCATTCCTATGCGAAGAAGCATCAGGCGAAGAAACACAATGGGAAGAACCGTCCAAGGGACTTTGAATATACTTTGTATGAGGCTCGAAGGTCGTACATGAAAACGGTGTATGATGTGGATGTCTGGGGTGTGAGATACACCCACGAATGGTATCCATAAGAAGTGCATCAGACACATGCGCAGAGGTACGCCCAAGGAGTACGGGAAACGGGTCCCATAGTGTTTCTTGCAACCTTTGAGGCTTGCGTGCAAAATAGGCAGCCCTACATAAAAAACACAGGGCTGGTGTGAAATCAATGAGGTTTCATGCGTAAATGGTGTCGATTCTTTTCATGCAACTAGAAAGGATTCCGTGCAAGGAGTAATAATTGTTCAAAATTGAGAGAGGCTGCACACAATGACTGGGGCGCGCACAATTGAAGGTGATTGAATGCAATTGGCTATCCTACGCACTAGTGGAAGGGATTGCGCGTAGGGGGCGGACCCCAAAGGGATTGGAATTTAGTCTAAACCAAGGGGATATCGCGTGATGGAGGACCCTGAGGAGAATTAGTGCAAAAAAATATACCTGAAAGCCATCTTTGCGCGCACGAAAGGTGAATTTCAGGCACGAGAGCCGATTCATATTTTTCAGCCCAAAATTCAAAGGGGTCAACTTCTATTTATATATGTTCGGGGGCACAGAAAATAGGTCGACACAAAGTAACTGCGCGCCGATGTTTGTGGCATGAAATGTCAACCGCGTGGGGTGGGGGCGCGAAATATTCCGTGACCATGACGAAGAAATCTTGTGAATCCCAGAGGTTTCCACGTGGGTCATCATATTTTGTGCACTTATGAATTTTTTTCGCGTGACTCCTTCGGGCCCCTCGGACTGGGTCCCTAGATCCGAATGTGGCTTCACTTTGTCATTTTTGAAACTTCTTCAGCCCTTGAGTGATTTTCGACATCTACATCTAATATTACACAAATGGTATCATGCCCCTTGTTGTAAGTTGTAAGCCCGTCATGAATTCCATCGATATTCTATCCCACTTATACTCCAGTACCTATATGGGTTGTGGAAAACTTTCTGGAACATGGTGCTCAGCCTTCACTTACAGAAAAATGAGGCATCTTGAGACAAACTCTGATAATGCCTTCTTTATCCCCGACCACCATTATTAATGTCAAAGTTACTAGTACATCATCACTACACCTAGATGTACCACTTAATGGGATGTGTGGATCTACCTCAACACCTCCTCACGCAACTGAACTAGTACTGTTGTGCATCCTCTAAAAAGCCTGATGTGCTCTTCACCTTTTGAACCAATACTAGAATATGGGTTTTCCCAACACTTTTATACCAACGGTTTTTTTAAACCGTTTGTAAAACCTAGTGTAGGACACCATTTACCAATAGTTCACTAGAACTGTTGGAAAAGGGTTTAAATTTCCCCCCTTTACCAACAGTTCTTGAAACCCGTTGGTAAAGGTTTTCCCCCAATAACCCCACCCAACCTTTCTTTTATCCCCCATTCGGATAGAACCCTAATTTGACAGCACCTCTCCCTCGTGATCGAGCACCTCTCAATCATTCGGACATCACCTCTCCCCTGCGATTAGAGCACCTCTCCCCCATTCGGAAAACACCTCTATGCGGTTCATCTCGGTTCCTTCATTTGAATGGTTGGAATCTCGGATTTCCCTATTCAAGTTTCTGAATATTCATTCAAACCATCCCAAATTAGGTATTTTCTTAAGTGGTTCCTTATTTATATTGTTATTTATCTAATATTTCAGTTTTTTTTTGATTTTGATGTGTATCTATTTTTTTTTCTGTTTTTATTTAACCTAGAAAACCCTTTTAGATTTTTTCTCCGGAACCATATAAAACCCTTTTATATTTTTTAGTTGTCACTTTAATTTATCATATCATTATATTAAAATGTTATATGAATAGATTGGATAGTTATAGACCTCTCGGTGGGCACTGACATGAATTGTATCTCACACATTGTTCAAGATGCCATTGGGTACCCAGATAAACTACATGATTATATGTTTAGATATGGGGAATAACCATTTTATAGATGCATGACTACTCACAAGACATAGGATGGAGCATGTAGAAGATGATTGGGTTGTAGCTCAAGAAGATATGTCAAATTTTATAATTTATTGATCCACTTGCATAGTAATACTTCCTTGTAGGTGTAACTATGTTTTTCTTTATAATACATGACATACATTACCATCATTCGGTTTATGATTCTGTTATTAGTTGGTATTAATGTTTTTTTTATTTTCAACCATTTCTAATATTTTCCCATTTTTATCTTTATTATAATTTTTAATTGATAATATTAAAAAAATTCAACTTAGGTAATGAGGGAATAGTCTCCCCCAAACACACAAAAGGCTCTCACTACTAGTCAATAACATTTGGAATTTTGTTAGATGTTCTTAAGGCCATGTGGCCATCTGGGTGTGGGTCACTAATGAGTGACATCCTGGTTTGGGACGTCTCAATTCCTAGATATCCTTTTAATTGGTGTTTCTAATAAAATCCATACCTATAACTATTGAAGGTCCCTCTCCAAAATAAATTGGGATATGATTCAATGAATACACTCTACCAACCTATGATCTATTTCCCCAAACGTAGGATCCTTTAATCCTTGGTTAGGGTCAAACTTTATGAGGCCATAACTCCTTTTGATGTGATCATCATCCAGTCCTCATCCTAATCTCCCTGAAGAAGTTAAAGTATTAAACTCATGTACTCCCAACAAGACCCTTACGGATTATGAATTCCTTGATCCACTTCCAATATCTTTATAGGAAATCCTTGAATATATGCATTAGAAAATATGTATCTTAATTTATTATATACACTGTATTTTATTGTGTTTCTTAATATGATTCTCATATAGAGTAATGTGTCAGCTATTCTTTTATATAAAGTAAACAATTGTCATTTACCTCAATAATTTTTTGATTGAACTTCAATATTATTGAATTTATTTGAAATGACATATTGCAATTTTTTTATGAATGGATAGAAGTTGGATGTATGAAACTGATTGGTTTTCAACCGATTTTGAAAATAATTTGAACATATTTTTAGATTTTTTATTTAACAAGGCTTCAGATAGTGGACGCATACACTGCCCATGTTCTAATTGTGTTGGAAGACCTTGGTTGTGTCGTGAAAGAGTTATCTATCATATAAGAAAATATGGTTTCCAAACAAACTATTATGTGTGGTATCACCATGGAGTGATAATGGAATCTCAAAATTTTGATGATCCAAATGATAGGATGGAATTAGAGAGATTGATATATGATCAGTTTCCCTTTATTCAGCATCATGAGAAGGAAAGGATGTCCAACCAGCAATATTTTTATACAATCACACATGATGCATCCAGTGAAAATGATGATGTTGATAGGGTGAAAAAATTGAATGATGCTGCAACGACTCCAGTATATCAGTAATGTGGTAAAATGAAAAAGTTGGAATTTTTAATCCGATTGTTTCATGGGAAAACTATGTATGGGATTTCAAATACTAGAATCGATCACATTCTTACCTTCCTGAAGGAATTACATAGAGATGATGATGATATTCCCTCAAACCACTATATGGCATGGAAGTTAGTTGATGAACTTGGATTTTCAAAAAATAATTATGCTTGCCCGAATGATTGCAACTTATTTTGGGAGGAAACTGCTTAACAAAATGATTATATCAAATGTGGATCCTCCCGATGGAAGCCAGAAGATGATGGAACACCATCTCGTCTGCTAACAAAAGTAATATGGAACTTTTCATTGATCCCCAGATTATAGATACTTTTCATGTCTGATGAAATATTAGTAAATATGCGATGGAATGAAACCAAGAGAAAAAAGAATAATGAAGAGTTTCTTCACCCTACAGATTGGTTTTCCTGGTAGATATTTGATGCTCGATTTCAGGAATTTTCATTTGACGTGCGTAATTTGAGACTTGGTATTTCATGTGATGGTTTTAATCCATTTGGGAATATACTTACTTCACAGAGGACATGGCCAGTTTTCATACATATTTATAACCTCCCCCCATTGTTGTGTATGAAAAATCCTTACACTTTCTTGAGTATACTGATATCTGGCCTTTCTGATCACAATAATGAGATAGATGTATACATGAAAAATTTAATAAAAGAGTTGAATCTTATTTGGGATGTGGGTGTTCCCACATACGTTTCATTTTCAAAAGACATATTTTAGATGTGTGTTGCGCTTATGTGGATGATCAATGATTGTTCTGCTTATAAAATTATGTCTGGATGGAGAAAAAAACCAAAATTGTCATGTCCTATTTGTATGAAGAATACTAAATCGAGAAGACTGAAATATCATCATAGTTTCAGTTTTATGTGACATAAAATATTCTTTCCAATGAACCATACATATAGAAACAATCATCTAAGATTTGAAAATACCATGGAGACTGACGATCCACCATAGCGTATGTCTGGAACTGATGTGCTTAATGAATTGAATGATTTTATTTATTCATTTGGGAAGGGTGTAATGAAATCTAGGAAGAGGAAAAATGTTTCCAATGATACCTGTTACAATGGGAAGAAGAAGAGTATATTCTTTGAGTTATCGAATTAGTCAGCCAACTTGTTATTTCATTGCTTAGACGTATTGAACATTGAAAAGAATATATATGAAAAGTTTCTTTCGATTCTTCTAAATTTCAAAAGGAAGAAATAAAATTATTTATGATCTTGGTGTGACTTGGTAGATTGGGGGATTAGACTAGAATTGCATCATGTCTGTATCTATGAAAATAAATGGCAAGTTCCATGTGCTTATTATGTGATGACACCTGCTTAAAAAAATAAATTTCTAGAAGTGCTAGAGACTATTAAAGTTCCTAATTTCTATTCATTCAATATATCAAAACGGGTCAACCGAAAATAGTTGAATATGAAATCTTTGAAGACTCATGATTATCACATCCTTTTTCAAGAGTTGATTCCAATATAAATCTGTCATCTCTTGTACAATAATGTAAGAGTCTCAGTTATTCAGTTGTGCTATTTTTATAGATCTTTGTGCTATGAAGTTATCCAAATCCTTCTTGTAAAAACATTTGGCAGAGACACCATTAATTTTGTGTGAGTTAGAGAAAATATTCCATCCATCATTTTTTACAGGCATGTTGCATCTAAATTTCCATATTCCGACCGAAATACTTCTTGGAGGACCTATTTCTTTCCATTGGATGTATCCAACTGAAAGAAACACGTACACATTGAAATCATATGTTCAGAACAGAAATTATCTCGAAGGTTCTATTCTAAACGGTTACATGGCACAAGAATGTATAGATTTCTGCTCAATGTATTTGTCCGATCATACTACAAGAATAAACAGACCAAGGAGAAATGAAGACGAATAGTATGAGAAACTTGTACCCAGTTTTCCATCACTTCCTCAAAAAGGAGGAATTCTGGGATCATATACATTGATGAAATTAAGCCTTGAAGAGTCAAAGATGTCACATCGCACAGTGTTGTTTAATTGTGATTGGTTTTCTAAGTATATCAAGTAAGTAAATTGTACATGTATCTCTTATATTATCTATTTTATTTTAAATATTTTTTAAACTATTATTATTTTTTTCTATAGGGAACAAAAATAATAGAGATATATAAAGCATTGTTCTTTATCTATGTGAATGAAAGAGACTTTTCATAGAAAAGGGTTTTATGCTTGGTTGAAATTGAAGGTAAAAATATTTGTGAAATTACTAAATAAAAATAATATTTAATTAAGATTACTATTTATTTATATATCAGGTATCACGTTTTCCTATAGACTCTATTTCTGAGGAAATAATAGCTTTGGCTTTTGGTCCTAATACCATGGTTCGTTCTTGTAAATCACTTGTGATAAATAGATTCAAATTTATTATCACTGAACGAGCAAGAAACATGAGAACAAAGCATGATGGTGTTATGATAACTGCCACAACAGACTGTTATTCTAGTAAATTGGATAATAGACCTCGTTCTGAAAATGTATCTTATTATAGAGTCATGGAGAAAATAATAATTTTGGATTATTACTCGCATGGTCGAGTCACGATGATGAAATGTAAATGGTTTTATTCAATGACAAGGAAATGAACCTTTATTGATGATTGTGGATTTCGAGTTATTGAAATGACTCACACTCTTACCACTGATGAACCATATATACTGGCATCAATGGTGAAACATGTTTTTTATGTCAAGGATTATCATCATACGAAATTCAGTGTAATTATTGAAGTAAATCCCAAACATGTTATTGATGATGGTGATGATGAAGTTGACACTATCCCTACTACAATTTGTAGAAATCTGTTTATTACATATGATGTCTCCAATATCTCAATTGTCAGAGTTGAATGTGAACCCAAAGTTGTGGTGGGAAATATATAGAATCATACAGTCGTGTTCTCGGCAACATGTTTCACCTACATCATTCAAAGTGTGTATCCTAGTACTTACCTTCAATACACCATAAATATTCTGTTTCTTTATGTTTTTTTATCAGAATGGTTTTTCTATATTTTTTTTTGGGTTATACAGTAGTTATATGTTTTTAATTACACCCATATTTGTTTTCCTTGTAGGAAATGACACCCATTAAAGAGAGGCGGTGGAAAAAGATGACAGAAAATAAACGTCACATGACATAGATGGGAGTTCTTCCACTCATCCCTTTTGTGAGTATTTTATTTCAAATATATATATTTCAATAACTTATAATATCATTTGTTTACTTTTTTGTGAAACTTTTTTTCAGGATCCACCCCCTAGATGAGAGATATCCAACGATGAGCCTGATATTGCTCCCAGTATAAAGGCTGGTGGTAGTGGTAGGGTGGTTTCAGAGTTAGATGATCATCTGGTTGTCCCAGTACTGAGACCAGTGGTACGAGGGCTCGTGGTGCGAGAGTTAGACGATCCACTAGTCATACCCGATTGGACTATGCCCCTACAACTGACATATGTTCTATGCCCCATTTGGATCCTAGTGTGTATTTAGGGAAACATGGGATATTATGCATTCGATGTTTACACTACCATTTGGCCATATTTCTAGGCCATCATCTTTTTGTTCTGGTTTATTATCTCCGAGCTATTATATTCCACCTTCTTTTACTCCTTCTCTGACATAGTATGTGGCTGAGGAGTATACACTTAGGGATACTCCACCTGTAAAGGATAGTCCTTCATCTTCTACACATCCAGTGACGCCCATTGATCCGACCACTATAGTTATATTTATATCACTCTAAAAAAGTTTGATTCCAAAAATTTATTTTAATTATAACTTGTTTTGATACTTTTTTCTTTAATAACAGATTCATCTACTGATAGGAGGTGAGGGAGGGGGTGTACTCGCATGCGTGCGGTATGGAACCACCATACATAGTTGATTGTTGGATACAATGATGATGGATAGATGATTGATAAACCCGGGAAGGAATGTCAGGGTTTTTTGGCGACGCTGTCCGAAAACTCCGGCATCATTTTGATCAGCCCTCTGTCTTGGAGACATCTTCCACACGAAGTCAAGGATAATGTGTGGGCATAAATATGGGTAAAAATTTATTGGATTTAATGTAGTATTTTTTTGTATTTATATGAATTATTCTATTGGGTGTCAACTTCGGTTTAACTTCCCTGATGGCGAAGGTGCATGACCGACACGTTTAAAGGATCTAGGAGAGATTTGGAGAGCTTATAAGTATGAGTTATATGTTGGCTGTTGTGATAGAGTGGGCATGGAGTTAGAGACAGTACCTATCATGGATGACTTCTCGATAGAGAAATATCACCAAATGATTACCCATTGGGTGACTGAAAAATTTATCGTATTAATCCCATTTGAGGTATTTAAATGATAGTTTTCATATTCTTAATTAATATTATATTATTTATTATTAAACATTATTTAAGAATCTTCTGAAAAAACGAAAAAACATTGATTCTAAAAATAAATCCACAATTTGGGGTGCACCACTATTTCAGATCATGAGAGGAAGCTTGTACGATATAGCTGTTTGTAATTTTTCATTAGGACATTCCCTTTTTATTGTTTCCCACATAAATTATGTGATTTATTGAATATTTCATAAATTATTACACTTGCACTTTATATTGTTTAAATGTCATTAAAGAAAAACCAATTTAATATTGAAGCATGTCTCCCTCGATCAAAATTGTTTTGGTCGAGTAGAAGGAAAAAAGATGGAACTGCAGATAATGAACCGACACAAGAAAAGATTTTATGTTTTAATTTTTTTATTTGAATGTTTAATATCTATTTATTAATTTAATAATCAATTAATATTTTTAACAGGCTACTTTAGAGGCCCTTGATGCATAGGATCCTGACAATTTAGGGCCACATGATCATTTATATCAGGTTTTGATAGATGAGAACTCTGGTAAAGTATGCTGCTAACCTGGTAAGAATATAGTCCCAACGAGGTATTGGTCCTCTCTAGGTATCCATTATAGTACCACCGAGTTGGAAGAAGTCAAGGAGCATGCAAGACAGTCTGATAAAAGGGCCATAGATTTGGAAGAACAAGTTTAAAGGAGAGAGAAAGAATTTATGAACCTAATCAAAACTTTATCTTCATCACTTCCACCAGAGGACAACATGGATTGTCATACATATATGTCATCGATGGGTGCATTATCCAATGCATCAGGTGGCAGGTCTAGTGGCAGTCGAGATGATGACATTCCTAGTGATGATGAGGACGCTAAAGAGGATGAGGGAGAGGATGAGGATAAGGACAGGGGTGAGGATGGGGCCGAGGGTGAGTATGGGGGCCGAGGGTGAGGATGTGGCTGAGGATGAGCATGGGGATGATGACGAGGATGAGGATGAGGATAGAGATGTCGGTGAGGATGAGGCTGATGGTGATAGTGGTGATGGTGATGGTGATCATGGGCAGATTGATCCATTACATTTTTTGAATTTAGTATAACTCTTTATTTTTGAACCTGGTTTTTCACTCTGGTATGGGTATTTTTGAATTCAGCATAACTCGTTATTTTTTATCAAATATGGATTCCTAATGATGTTATAATGGTTTATGGGGCTTCTGAGGCTCTTTCGGAGCATGAAACCCCGGTCAGCGTAGAAAAACACTATGCCTCACGGTTAGTAAAAAAATTAAGTCCATCCCACAAGGTATCTACCAAACATATAAGGCTATATATTAGAAGCAATGTGCATGATTTTCCCTGACCATGCACTAGGGGATGCACATCATGAAAAATGTCTATAGTTTTAGTGTATGATATTATCTTTGTTGTTGCACGATTTTCCTAACTGGTATATGAAAAACTGACCAAATGCATTTTTATTATGTTGATACTTTAGGAAAACGATCCATGAGTCATATGTGATGTGAACGAGTCAACCCTGCCTCAATCTGGGGAATTGTTTGGTCGAAATCACTCAATGTGTCTCTCTTTTGTTTAAAATGGACACCCTTTTAAGTAAAAACAACTGGCATATGTAAAACCAACCAAATGTATTTAGATTGTGTTGATACTTTAGGAAAATGATCCATAGGTCATATGTGATGTGTAAGACTCAACCCTGAATCATTTCGAGGCACAGTGTGGCTAGTACCACTCAAAGTGTCTCACTTTTATTTGAAATAGACAACATTTTAAGAGAAAACATCAACTGACATACAGAAAATGGACCAAACATATTCGAATGCTATTGATACTTTAAGAAAACAATCCATGGGACAATTTTGACATTTAGGAGTCAACCCCACATCAATATGAGGCACGGTGTGGCCGATACCACTCTAAGTGTCTCACCTTTATTTGAAATGATCAACATTTTATGTGAAAACTACAACTGGCATATGGAAAACCAACCAACCACATTAAAATTGTGTTGATACTTTTGAACAATGATCCGTGGGATATTTTTGACGTGTAGGAGTCAACCCCGCATCAATCCAAGGCACAGTGTGGCCGGTACCACACTAAGTGTCTCTCTTTTGTTTAAAATAGACAATGTTTAATGTAAAAAAAATGGCATATAGAAAACCAACCAAATGTATTCATGTTATGTTGATACTTTAGAAAAGTGATCCATAGTACATTTTTTGATGTGTAGGAGTCAACTTCGCATCAATTCGATGTGCGGTGTGGCCGTTACCACTCTAAATGACTCTATTTTGTTTAAAATGGACATCATTTTAAGTGAAAAAACAACTGGCATACAAAAAACCAACCAAAAACAATCAGAATATGTTGATACTTTAGGACAATGATCCATGGGAAATTTTTGACATGTAACAGTCAACCCCTCGTCAATCTAAGGTACAGTGTGGCCCGTACCACTCTAAATGTCTCTCTTTTGTTTAAAATGGACATCATTTTAAGTGAAAACAACAATTGACATACAGAAAAATGACCAAATGCATTCAGATTATGTTAATAATTTAGTAAAACGATCCATGAGTCAT
Organism: Viscum album; assembly: GCA_963277665.1. Taxonomy (NCBI): domain Eukaryota; kingdom Viridiplantae; phylum Streptophyta; class Magnoliopsida; order Santalales; family Viscaceae; genus Viscum; species Viscum album. The sequence continues at coordinate 1,330,028,916 of OY728145.1, read as the reverse complement.
ATGTGATGTGTAAGAGTCATCCCCGCCTCAAATCAAGGCATAGTGTGGCCAGTATCACTCAAAGTGGCTCTCTTTTGTTTAAAATGGACACTGTTTTAAGTAAAAACAACTGTCATATGAAAACCAAATGTATTCGGATTCTTTTGATACTTGAGGAAAACAATCCATTGTCTATATGTGACGTGTAAGACTCAACCCTACATCAATCTGGGGCACAGTGTGGCCGGTACCACTCAAAGTGTCTCTCTTTTATTTGAAATGGACAACATTTTAAGTGAAAACAACAACTGGCATACATAAAACCAACCAAATGCATTCGGATTGTGTTGATACATTAGTAAAATGATCCATGGGATATTTTTGATGTGTAAACGTAAACCCTACATCAGTATGAGGTACGGTGTGGCCAGTACCACTCTAAATGTCTCTTTTTTGTTTAAAATGGACATAATTTTATGTTAAAAAAACTGACATACAGAAAACAGACCAAACGTATTCAGATTCTATTGATACATTAGTAAAATGATCCAAGAGTAATTTTTTATATGTATGAGTCAACTCTGCCTTAATCCGAGGTGCGGTGTGTCCTGTACCACTCAAAGTGTCTCTCCTTTATTTGAAATGGTCAACATTTTAAATGGAAACAACAACTGGCATTCAGAAAACCAAGAAAACGCATTCGGATTGTACTGATATATTAGGAAAACAATCCATTGGTCATTTTTAATGTGTACAAGTCAACCCCACCTCAATCTAAGGAATTATGTGGCCAGTAGCACTCTAAGTGTCTCTATTTTGTTTCAAATGGACACTATTTTACGTAAAAATAACTAACATTCAAAAACCAACCAAACGTATTCGGATTGCGTTGAAACTTTAGAAAAACAATCCATGGGTCATTTATGACGTGTATGAGTCAACTGGGCCTCAATTCGTGGCCCGGTGTGGCTGGTACCACTCAAAGTGTATCACTTTTATTTGAAATGGACGCCATTTTAAGTGAAAATAACAATTGGCATACGGAAAACCAACCAATTCATTCAGATTGTATTGATACTTTAGGAAAATTCTCCATGGATCATATGTGACGCGTACGAGTCAACAACGACTCAATATGAGGCACGGTGTGGCCGGTATCACTCTAACTATCTCTCTTTTGTTTAAAATGAGCATCAATTTAAGTAAAACCAACTGGCATATGGAAAACCCAAAAAAACGTATTCAGATTGTGTTGATTCTTTAGAAAAAAAATCTATCGTACAACCTCACACAATCCACTTATCAAGTGAGGAAATCCTACCCTTATTCTAAAACACATGACATTTAATATGACAAGGACAACTATATTCCCTAAGTCACACAAGCTTATTGATACACACCCATTATCATCATCAAAATGTTCAAAGACACCCGTCCCAAACCATGACATTATATTTGTGATTGGTTGAATTCATTTATTCATTTCCTTATTTTGGGTTATTAGCTTCGAATTTCTATATTCAATTGTGTATGTGTTATAAAAAATACAATTTTGTATGTATTATTAATTCTATATCACATATAATTATGTATTCAGTTTTTAATGTATTGTATTCAAAATTAATTATTAAATTATATATCCTTCTAATTATCAGTTTTTAGTTATGTATCCTTATTATGTATTGCATTGTATGTATTCTGTACAATTCACACATCAGCACACAGATGAGGTTTCTGTGTGAATTGTACAACAAAGCCTATACCAACGGTTTTAAACCGCTGGTATAGGTTCTGGATGTATTTTTTTTAACAACGGTTCTGAACTGTTGGTACAAAAACTTTACCAACAGTTTAGACCGTTGGTATAGGGATGAATGGATGACTAAAAAAGATATGCAAATGGTTTTGAAACCATTGGGATACGTGTTGTTTAAGAACTCTATGCCAATGGTTTTATAAAACCATTGGTATATGTCTATTGTCACGACTTACTGGGCTACAGTTTCTATCACCATTGGTATAATTTATACCAACCGTTCTCCACCCTATACCAATGGTTTTCAACAGTTGGTATACCTTAAATTTCCAGTAGTGAACATCCAACAAGGGCATGCCCAGCCGACATCTGCGCACATTTAGTCTCACTGAAATAATCTCCGAGTTGCGCCTCTCTGACTCGTTGTATGATTGGAGGGTAAAATACCATCATCTTTAGATACTATGTTTCAATTATTCCAACAAAGGACATATAAAGTGAGGCCAACTTCTCTGTAAACTCTATATCCTATAGAGAACATCTTCCACCTTGTTACCCTTCCTGGGAGTATATACTATCCCGATGTAATGGTTTTGGAGGAACTCTATCCAAAGTTTCTATCTCAAATTCAGATCCTTCTAAGAAAATATGTACTTGATACTCTTGTGGTTAGAGTAGAAGATGAATAGTTTACCCAGAAAGTAGTGTTTCCATTTCTTTAGTGAGAATACTACCACTGCCAACTCAAGGTCGTGAGTTGCAAACATCTTCTCATGAGGTCTCAACTGTCGGGATCCATATGCAATCACTACATTCCCCTATATCAGGACACAACCAATCCCAGTTCCTGATGCATCATAGTACCCCACATAGTCTGCTCCCACCTCCGACGTCATCGATATAGGATCACTCTTTAAGCTATGCCTCAGATGTTTAAATCTGATCCAACATCTTTCATTCCACAAGGTTGATTTTCCCTTCTTCAATGCATTCATTGGTGCTGCGAGCCTGGGGAAGTCTGGTACAAACCACTGATAGTACCAAGCCAACCCAAGTATATATGTACCTCAGAAAAACTCTTCGGTGGAACCCTAGAATGCATCGCCTCTATCTTCATTGGATGCACTTCAACTCCAGCTTTTGATATGACATGTCCCATGAAGTGGGCCTTTCATATCAATAACACAGACATCAAGTGATTATCGTAAAACTAGTTTTCTCAGAGTGTGTCCAGACCCGTCCTTTGGTGTATCGTGTGCTCCTCCACTAACGCTAAATACACAAAAATGTTGTAAATGAGGACCACTACAAACTGGTCTAGGTACATCTGGAATATCCTATTAATGAGTCCTATGAACATTGTTGGGGCATTCACCATGCCAAAAAAATCACTAAGTACTCGAAGTGGCTGTTGCAACATCTGAAATCCATCTTTGAGATTTAATCATCTCACACTCAATGCTGGTGATAGCCTAATCTGAGGTCCATTATTAGGAAACATTTCTCTCTCTTCAGCTGATTGAATAGGTCATCAATCATTTGTAGAGGATACTTGTTCTTCACGGTCCCCTGGTTTAGGTGATATAAGTCCACTTATAGCCTCAAGATTCTGTCAAACTTCATGGAAAAAAACTTCATGGAATCTCACGATGAAACACTAGGCCTTAAAAACCCCTTCCACTTTAAGTCCTCCAACTACACCCTCAGCTCTCAGAGCCCTGTGGGAGCCATCTGTTATGTAGGTGTAGATAGTGATTCCATCCTAAGGTACAGGTCTATACAGAAGTTTAACTCCCTAAGAGGGGGTAATCCTATATCATCTTATAGGAATACATCCTCATACACATCCACCACTATACAGAACCATGGAATCTCATCATCCACCGCACCAGGGGTGAGCCAATCCAACCAGTGAGTTATCGGATATACCCTTCTTTAAAAAATTCTATCATGTGATGCAAGAATCCCCCTTTCACCAGTAAAGGATAATCGGGTTCCATCGCTGCAGATACACCACACTCTTCACCAAAAACCATCAATCTTAGCATGAAATGTGGATAAACATTCCATACCCATAATGACATTGTATGTCCTTAATACCACAACTAGGATATTCCAACCGAATATCTCACGTCCAAGCGTAAGCTCACACTGTCATAACTAGTGTGTAATCATCGAATCCTCTCTTGTAGAAGTCTCTAATCGTAAGGATTGAGCCGAAGGCTTCAACAGAATCTATGAGCTACAAAAAAGGTCTATGTAAAGGAAAGAGTGTCTATAACCTATGTCTATAAGAACTCTAGCTATGGTGTAGATGACACATATCGTAACTCGAATCATCTCCGGAGTGTCATTTTCATAGGCATCCCTTGACTGATGTAGAGCTAGCCCTTATCCACCCACTCCATATGGTCACAGTGGAAATCCTGGGCAGTGGTGGTAGTAACTCGAACCTTTTTCCACCACCTTCTACTTTCCCCCCCTCTTTTTCCATGTCTTCAACCCTGTGGACTACCCTTCTTGAACATCTACCTCTTCCTTAGCGATTCCTCGACCATTTGCTGATCATCTATGTGGAGAGTCAGGAAATCACGAGCCATGTATCCATATCCGCCAAATAAGAATCCTTCCCTAACCGTCCGCTGACTCCCTATACTCTAGGAGTTGTGCACTACCGACCTTGAGTCCTGGAGACATCATTGAAAGGCTAGACCCATTTGGGTCTCCACATCTGGTGTCTATTCCCCACCACTGATGACTTTTACTCCTGGTGTCTACTAGTGGGCCCAGATCTTCCATGAATATCTCTACAATTATGTTTCACTCCGGTACCCTATCCTGAGTATGGATGCTAAGAGATACCATGGATGCCTTGATCTCCTGGCGCTATCCCTGCTAAAAGGCTTGATCCCAGAAGAATGATTCTCGCATCATGTCTACATATTAGAGATAAAGTTTGGTGAATCTCGTTGAGTACTCGTATACCATCAATCTACCCTACTATAGGTGCAGTAGCTCTTATATGTGTACATAGCGCAATGTCATAGAGAAGAAATCCTCCTTGAAGAGGAGCTCAAAGTAAGTCGAAGTGAGGTTCTCCACAACATGTTTCAGAATCTTCACATCCCACCATCTCCCTACTGATCCTTGAAGAAGGATTGTAGATAAGATCTCCATCTTATCGAGAGGTGTCCTCACAAGACGGAAGTCTCATCTAACCACCTCAATCTAGTCATCAACCACTTGGTGGTCAGTACCACCCCAGAACATGGGAGGTCTCTGCCTCTGGAACTTGTCCAAGGCACGAAGCATGTGTGCATCATCTACTTGTACCGATGGTAGTAACTGTTGATCAACGGGTAGTGTTAACACTGTTGCACCACCCTATAGGGACATCTCTAGCACTGGTCCCTGAACCGACACCTCATCATGAGGTGGGCTGTCCTCACAGTCACACATCAGAATCTGGACGGGTTGTCTATGTAGATGCATCCTAAAATAGATCAAGATTTACCATAGTCAATAGTTTATACCTACTGAGCTGACTCTGACTAAAAACGGTCATGATAAAACACTCAAAGATGCATGAAATAAGGGTTTTAATGTACTGAGTCAGAAAATAGAATTTTGGGTCCTATTGTATGGATTTGTCGACTGCCACACCAAAAATAGAATTTATGTTCCCGGTGTATGGATCTTTCCAAAGGACTGTATTCTGTGATGGGTTTTTCTAATTTTGTTGTTGAGCTATTAAGGTACACACATGATATTGATTCAATGAGAAGAATAAATCTGAGAGGTTTGAGAATGGGATGTGAATAGATATTTATTCGTAAGTATTTTTTATCGATGCAGACTTATGGTGAGGTGTTTGATCATGCTTGTAAGGTCTAAATTAATGATGAAGGACATATAGGTTCTCCATAATAGTGTCATTTTGGGGCAATGGTAGCTCATCAGATAAAAACAAGAATGGGGATGAGCAAGGGAAATGGTAGGTTGAAGTTTGGGACATCTTTCTAGATAGTCTTCATCTGTGTCTTCTAATGCGGGTTATATTGTGTGCCACTAGTGTGGGAAGGTAGGGTACATCTGACATGCATGTACATATCCTCCTATCTCGTGTCCATGATGTGGAGTTATGGAGAACATTATGCCTTTTTTCAAGATGATGAGCTCGTGCCAGAGGGGCTGGATTTGTGGCTTCCATGGGAATATAAGCATATTCAGATCCATTCAGGGTAGTGGGATATTAGTTTGGTGGTTGTGTAAGTAGGGACAAGTCTTATTTTTTCACGAGTCAGCTCAAGGTAGATCCACATGGAAGTGTTCATGTTCAAAATCATGTGGAGACAAGGAATGATCATGTTGTGGATTAGGAACCTATACGATCGGATGCAAGTCCTTGGATAGTTCGAGGTACCATTTTGATTGAATCTTCTAATGGTGCTATTTTTTTGGTATCGGTGCTTCCTCTTCATTCATATATGAATTCATAATGAATCTGTTGGGTTTTCTAACTGATGTTATGTCTTTTTCGATTGAGTTTGTAATGACATTGGGTAAGAAGTAACAACAGTGTTTCTTGTTCGCATCTTTTTTCACTCTCTATGTTAGGGGTTTAGCTGGAATGGGATTTCCTAGTCTTGGATATGGAACTCTTTGATGAAATCCTTGGAATGGATTGGATGGTGTGTTCTAAGAACATATTGATTTTTATAGGTAGCAGGTATGTTTCTTTGAACATTATGGGGTGCTAAGGTTTTTCTTGGGAAATGGGATCCTCAGCTGGGTCATGCTAGACCTCCAATCCCGGAGTTGGGAAATCCTATTTTTTAGTTATCATCACTCATACTAGAAAATGATGGTAGTACCCTGAATGGTGGATTACCACATAATGTGGATGAGTTAATAGAGTTATTTCTAGATGACTTATTAGGTTTAGCCTCAGACTGGGATGTGGAGTTTTCAACTGATGTGGCACTGTGGACACAACCTATATATATTCCATAATATCGTATGGCCACCACCATGTTGACGGAATTATATATGAAGTTATATGTTTTGAAACTCAAATGAATCATTCACTTGAGAATCTCTCCTTGGGCCGCCCTAGTATTGTTTATGAAGAAGGCCAACAGATCTCTGTAGTTGTGTATCAATTACCAGAAGCTAAATAAGGTTACCATCAAGAAAAATTATCATTTTCCCCAAATTAATGATCTCTTCTATCAACTGAAATTTGAAATGTGGTTCAATAAGATAAAATTAAATTCAGGTTACCTCCAAGTCAAGGTGAAAGAGGTAAATGTTATGAAAACATATTTCCAAAGTAGGTACAAAAACATAGGGTATTTGGTCACACCCTCATGATTAATGAATGCTCTAGTGGTTTTCATGGAACTCATGAATAGCATGTTCCAATATTATCCGGACTCCTTCATTATCGTATTCGTGGAAGAAAACCTAGTTTATTATAGATCTGTGGAAGATAATGATAATAATTTATGAATCATGTGGGGAAGATTGGGAGATATTATTCTCTAGACAAAAGTCTCCAAGGTGACCTTCTATATTTGGGAAGCGATGTTTCTAGGCCATGTGATCTCAGAGAAAGGGGTTTCTATAGAACCTAAGAAGATCAGTACAGTTATGACATGGGATCACCAGAAGAACGTGTTTGAAATATAGAGTTTCCTTGGTCTGTGGGGTTATTACAGGTAGTTTTTTCGGTATTTCTCTAAGTTTTCTTCATCTATGATAGTTCTCATTAAGAAAGGGGTGAAGTTTGAATAGAGAGTACTGTGTTAGACACCCTTTCATGAAATAAAGAGGTAGTTGACTACCACTCATGTGTTAGTATTGTTATAATATCTAAAGGGGTATGTGGTTTATTGTGACACTTTAGGTATGGGGATTAACTGCGTTCTTATGAAAGATGATCATGTGGTGGAATATGTCTCTTATTAAAATTGACCCCATGAAATTAAAAAACAGAACCATGAATTGGATTTAGCAAATATTATGCACTCTTTGAAGAATTGTTTCCATTATATTTTTCAGTAGAAATATGTGGTCTACTCTGATCATAAAATCATATCCTACATATTCTTCCAAAAGGATCTAAATTTGAGTTAACCTCATTTGATTGAGTATCTTTATTGTTTGAAGTTTCTATCTATCAGAAAAAAATCCCTCAAGGTATCATTGAATCATTTTTGAGGTGATTGTGTTTGTTGAGAAAAAGAACATCTGTGTTGTGATTGTTGACAATAAAAACCATGACATACAAATTTGTTGACAAAGTGAATTTCATGATGGAATGTCGAGTTCAAGAGCTATGGTTAGCGATCAATGTTTGATTCAAGAACTTCAAAAAATGAATCGATGATCTGGAGGTGGCATAAAAAGAACAGATATAAGGTGGTGCCGTTTTCCAGTGTTTGCCAGATTTTTGGGCTTGAAAATAGACAAATGAAGAAAAGTAGTTTTTGGAAAAGGGACTTGCCCGCTGTGTACATGAAGGCTTGGAAACATGTGTGCCATATGTTTTTCAAGATCAAATAATCAAAATATGGAAAATGGATAAGGGTCACGCAAGTTTTGGTGACGTCACGCATGTGACTTGCGCGCTGTGAAAGATACTTTCACGTCGATGCATTGGACATTTGAGAACTTGTACGCCTATTGTTTTTAAAGATCTGCAGATCAAAATATGGAAAAGGAAAGTGGTTCGTGCAAGTTTGGAAGTGGGTCGCGCAAGTGACTTGCAGGAGAAGAGACCTATGCGCCGAGACTTGCGCGCTGAGGAGAGAGTTGTGCACCGTCGTGTAGGGTGGTCAAATTGCCTATAAATACCAGACCACCCCTCCTCATTCTTCATTGGAGTTCAAAACTTTGAGAAATCAGAGCTCTCGTCGCGCAGGTGTGTGGGTCGTGCAAGTGAAGTTTCATGCCAGTGGTTGAAGTTTCACGCCAGTGTGAGAAGTTGCGCGCCGGTTGGCAGTTGCGCGCCAATATTAGTTTGGGCGTAAAAGGAATAGAGTCACACAAGTTTGAATTTGGGGAAGATTGTGTCGTGAAAGTGTCTGAGGTGGAATTTCACACCCTTTGTGACTTGCGTGCCGATATTTGGTCGCTGAGATTCAATTGCGCGCCATGTAAGGTTTATTTCCAGCAGTGATTTTCGGGCAGTGTGGAAGCTGGAATATTTCCCGATACCTTCGGTGCAAAGAGATATTCATCAACAGGTGAATGTTGTACTTCAATAGAGCATCTACATATAGAGTAAGATGCATTCTTTCATGCAAATTAAGAGACCTAAAATTCTATACATTGTGAGTGGATTCCTTCCAAGAGCAGTGAGAAAAGGAAGAGAAATAAGGGTATCCTCTCCACTGGCAATGGGCCAGACAGAGAGAAAAGGGAGTGACCCTTGGGAATGCAGGGAGCTGACCCTAAACTTGTAAATGCTGTGAGCCTAGGATTAGAAGTGATCTAGCCCGAACCTTATAATCCACAACTAGTGAAGTTTAGTGGAATTGGTATGACCGGAAACCTATTGGCGTATGATCATTGGACGTAGCCCTTAGTGGTGAACAAAGTAAAATTGTTGTTTCCTGTGTTACCTTTACTTTCTGTTTATATTTTGCAACAGGAAAGAGAGAGAAGAGGGTTTTTCTTAACAACGAAACAAGATCAGAATGGACTTTAATTTTAAATTAGTCATACCCTGATTTACCCCCCTCTTAGGGTATATAGACTTGTGGACCTAACAATATCATCTATCCCCTAGTAAAGGGTAATGTTGTTGAATATTCCCTGAGCATAAAATTTTAAGTACATTCATTGAGGACAACCAATGATGAGTGGAACTTGATGGGCCTCTTTTCACATATGCACATGGAGACCAAGAAGCATCGTGGAGTTGTGTTTTTGGAAATTTTCTAGTTGGTTCATTCTTCTTAGGATCTAGTAATGTACAAGAATTTTGGGGATGATATTTTCTAGAAATATATTATGTTATTTCATTTTGGGGAGACATCTTATGGTTTTAATTGTCTCACAAGAGAATGTTGTTCTTTAAGGGTCATATTGTAGTGTCATTGTCTATGATGAAGATAGTGATGCAGGATATCAACCACTCTTAGTTGGTCTTTCATCTTAGAGCTACCAAGATGTACTAATATGTTTGTCAATAGTTCTGGTGGCCAATAATGTTTCGATATATAGCTTACTTCATTTTAAGATTCTATACATATCAGTGGGTGAATGAAGAGCATCAAAGGCCATCTATTTTTCTTTAACAATTACCCATTCTTACCTGAAAGTAGTATGTGGTCTCAATGTATTTCATTATTTGTTTCCCTCAAACACCTTGGGGATAGAACACCATTTGGTGCCTAATCTATCATTTGAACAAATCATCCCATTTAATTCCAATCAACGATCTAACATAGGTGGATGAGCTGGGCCAATTATATGATCAAGAGGTGGTAAGGCCTTATAGTTTGCTATATAATTGTTTTTTATAGGGACCCCCATTTTACCTCTTAGTTTTCAAAATCCCTTAAAAGGGAATTGGGGTCTAAAATCAAGATGAGTGTGACGTACCATCCTCGAACGGATGGTCAGATGGAGTGGGAAAATATGATTTTTAAGACAGGCTTCATACATGGGTCTTGGATTTTTGTGAATTATGGGATATTCATTTAGTATTGGTCAAGTATTCATAAAATAATAGTTATAAATCATCTATTAGGACAGATTCTTTTTAGGCTTTTTATAGTCGTCCATGTCTATCACCTTTGTGTTGAGCTAAGGTAGGTGAGACATAACTGTTGGGACTATGTTTCATACAAGAGACTTCTTAGAAGGTCAAATTGATCTGGAATATATTTTTGACAGCTCAATGTCACCACAAATCAAATGCTGATTAGAGGATCCAAAATCTTGAGGTTTTTTGGGTGACTGGGTGTTCTAGAAAGTGACACCTCATTTGGTTCATCGTTATCTTGGAAACCAGTGGAAGATAAATTCGATGTATATCAGACATTTTGAAATCACTGAACCGATTGGAAGAAAGGCATAAAAGTTTGCTTTACCTTCTTAGTTGATATAAATTCACAATGTGTTCCATTTCATCCAATTGGAGAAGTATGATTCAGATGCATCTCATTTGTTAAATTGAGAATAATTTGTGTTCGAACTCTATTTATACATGTTTTATTAGCCTGCGTGGATAATATCTTCCTAGGATAAAGTGATTTTTGGGAATTATATATCATTGGTTGGTATCCTATGGAATCATGGAAATGATACACATGAGACCGGGATATAGAAGTAGTCGGTTGAGTAAGACCACCCATTCTTATTTTCTGATCTAGCTACAAGTTGAATTTTTGGGGACCAAAAATTTTCATGGTGGGGGGAATTTTCACATCTGGGGTTTTCTTTTGTCATATTTTTTTATTTCATTTTTGTTTTACCTTTTTCACTTATATATATTTTTTGTTTTGGAGTAAAATGGAAATTTGTTTGTAGACAGACCCTAGCGCATGGTTGGTGCATGATTAGTAGTAACCGTTCATCCAGGTGGGGGGTTTTGGACAGAGGATTATCACTTGTTTAGAAGAATACTCCTAGAGTGTTTGGTATAAACATGTATCAAATCCTATGAAGGTATTTGAAAACACACCGTCACCATACTATTTGAAAAACCATGTGGACTAACCATGCGGCTTGTCTAGGTCATTAAAATTTGGATTTAACCTTTTTCCCATATCCGAATATGACCCCAAATCAACCCATCTCTCCCCCTTGGGATTTATAACCATAGGTTCACCTACTAAGTCCTCCAACATCTCTTGTAATCTATTTTGGTGGGTGTTTTTATATGGATTTGTCATGTAAAATCCATGCAAGTGTCTTATTTCTTGTTTTATGCATCTTTTATAGGATTTCCTTCCCTTTTCATTGGGGTTCTTTTTCTACAGTGGGTTGGGATCCAATTTCATGGTTAGATCACACTTATTTGGGTTTATTATTAATGTTATAAGTTGAATATTTCATCTTTAAGGTGCTATTGAGGTTCTGTTGGAATTCAAACTGGATTTCTGAAGATTCCACAAACAAGGTTGGTGATTCCAGGCATAAACATTATTTGATGAATTAATTATTATTTCTTGTGTTATTTGGAATTTTCTAAGATATATATGTGTTGTGGGAATGTTTCTCTTGAAATTATTTGATAATAATTTGGTTTGAAATTGTTTTTTCTATAATAAATTAGGTGTATTTATTATTTAAACCATTGTTTTTATAGTTGGAAATGTTTGATAAATTTTATAAATGGTCTATTAAAGTATGTACGTGATGAGAATCATGGTTGTGAAATTTTTTGTTCTGCATATAGTTTTAAAAATTAATTCAGTTTTGAAAGTGATGGATGATGATATGTATGCATTATTTGGTTTATGAAATGTGGTTGTGGGGTGGCATGTGAAATATGGAACTTGTTGGAGGAAAAAGGGAATCCTTGGTAACTATGTAGGCATACTAGGACTAGCATGCTAGTGACACAGAAATGGATTTTTCATAGTTTCACTTATCATGATTCACAATGACAACAATAACTAAATATCGACATTGATTAGAGTCAACTAAGCCCTTGGGGTGTACCATAATAGTCTCTCGTGTACGACAATGCTGTTAGTCATGGTTTCTTAGCCACATTTCATTGAGATGTGATGTACCTAGTCTCCCATTATTAGCTAAATCATAGAAGGTTTTCCCCTAAAATTTCCTATTTTGTTATATCGCACATACCATTGTCATATGGTATATTGTGTTGGTTATTTCTTAAGAAAGCATGGTTTTCTTTAAAAATGTTTTCAATAAAATTGATTTAGGTTTCATTTTATAAAAATTGATAGAATATATCATATAATGTTAATATAATTGAATACATTATTTGGTGGAATCCTACCAGGATTATGATCCCACCCTAAATACACCTATGGGTGTAAAGAGACTTTGTTATATTTGACACGGGTAAGGGAAAGGCATTTAGAGATGGTGATTCGGGTTTCTAGAGGACACCCTTTGTGTGGTGTTTTTTGAGGTGGATTAAGGGTGATTATCCTATTTTCATATGGTGGTTTTTGAGTTGGTTTTTGGTTTCTATTTTGGTAGTCCCTTTTTGGGTTATTTATTATCCTGGTAACATAGATACTAAATTTATGTATTCCATGTTTGGGTGTATATTTTTAGTTTTAGTTTATTTATTTTCTTGGTTATCATATTTTTAATAATTTGGGTAAATTTTTTCACAAGTCCATTATTGATACAAGGGGACTTGATTTCAGATTATGGGGATCCGGAATGCCAATTAGGTCCATGACATGGACCGATTCAAGAACTAATTCAGATGATGACCAATCTTGGTTTGTGACACCTTTTATAAGTGAGGTGGGTGGAACACCTATATGGTTTTTAAATAAGTAATTCCATCCATTTTTTCAAATCTCAATTATACAATAATGGAAAATTATAATTTTTATAATTTTTATATCCATAATATGGACATAAAATAGTTTTTCGACATGTTTTGTATCATATTTTTCCCTTATAATTTTAGTTTAACCCCCGGTAAACCCATTTATACCTTAACCACATTAATTAATCTTTACTATTTTAACTATTCATTTTGGTAAAATAATTAAGTTGAAGTTATAAAATAATATATTTTAGTATGATTCAAAAAATTGATTAATTTTTTCCAAATTCAATTATCATAATTAGTAGAATATAATTTAAAAATAATCATGTAGATGCGACGAGAAAGCAAGTTTTCAAATAGAAAATGTTCAAATGTTTAGAACGTTTTTATGTCCAATTTCAATATGAAGTTGATTAAAATAAAGTAAAATGTGTTAATAAAAATATAAATTAACTAATTATAATTTATAACCAATATAAAATATCATATAACTTTGTTAATAATTTAAATTAAAATGATGTATTCAATTAAAATCCAGTATTTTCACTATTCATAAAAAATATTCTTTTCAGAACATTCTAAAAAATTGGCTATATTTTTTTTTAAAAATTAGGATTTCAGAAAATATTTTTTTTATTTTTAAATTAAATTTATTTTATAGAAAGAGGGGTTTTATAGGTTTTAAAAAAAACATGTAGATGCGATGAAAAACAGGGCTTTTCATAAGTGTATTTTTATGCACAGGGTGATTTTATATTAACTTCATATCTGATAATAATGATTTTATGAATATAAATAAAAATTTAATAATATATAATAGATAAATTGATTTTAAAATTATCCTCATTTTTTATTATTTTAAATAATTAATAAGGATTAAAATTATTCACTTTGAAACAGTTTTTTGAAAGCTTCCCTTTTGAATGAAAAGAAACTTATACTAAAATAAAATATAATGATGATTCAAATGAAAATAAGTGAATTAGAAATTACTAAAATGTACATGTTTTAATGTAATTCATATGAAATATATAGTATGAGATTTAAATTACACGATTTATCGAAAATTAATTACATTTTTACAAAAATCTGTATTTTTACTATTCATTAAAAAATAAAAATTATTAGAGAAATGCAAAAATTTCACCCAAATAAAATTTATATATAACGATTTAAAAAATGATTTCAATTTTATAAAAAAAATTATAAATGTTACAAAAATTCATTATATTAATTTTCCAATTAAATGAATAAAAATCATTTTCAAAGAAAACATATTTTTGAAAAATAAAATAAAATAACTAAAAATTGATGGATTATTGAATAAAATATTATCAATATTTTATATTAATATATAAATATATATATTTAATAAATTAGTTAATAATTTAGGATCCCACCAATCTAATGGTTAAGTTATACTTTCAATATATATCATGGGTTGTTTCAGCTCAATATTTCATGTTGAATATTTCACTATACAATAAAATCACAAGGGTGTGCGTACCACATGATATAAAAGAGAGTAAATTCAGATTATTATATTGATAAAAATTTTCCTCTTTTAAAATCACATGGTGTTTCATCCTCCACACTTTAAAAAATTATTCGTACATAATTTGAAATTTATCTTATTATTAAATGGTTAGAGAATTTAATATAATTTTTATGTAATCCCACATCAAAATATCAGTAAATAAAACATCCTCTTCATAAGGGTGAATGTTATGTCCAAACTTTATATGGAATAACGAATTATTGGGATTAAAATTAGACGAACATGGATTGTAATAGATGAAAATCATAAATAATTATAGAGAGTGATAGAGGTAATTGATCCCAAGAATGTGAATGGTCAATAGAAGGTTCAGGACAGAATTACCATAAATATGTGATGATGTAAAATACCTTATCATTCATAAAATTTGAATATAATTGGATATAATTTTTTGTTTCAAGATCATTTTCCTAAATTTAAGGAATTATGTTTCTATCTAGACATTGAGAATAAAGAGATATACTTCATTGATTAGTATAATTTCAACATTTTTTACCAAAAAACATTCAAAATTTTCCCTTATGATGAGTATTCACAATGTATTTTTCTGTCCTGATGCACTAAAATGAACATTAAATGAATATATTACCTTAAAAATAGAAATAAATCTATTTCACCAGTTTTAGGCATTAAATAAAGAAATATTTTTTTTAACATTGAATGTTAATTCCCAAAATGAGTAGATCTTTAGGTGGTGAAATAATATATTAATATGAATAAAATAGTAGTACCCAATGATCAAACCACACCATCACTAAAAAAACTCATCATATATTATTGTTTAAATAAATAGGTTATATCATATATTTCATCTTTTAAGACCAAAAAATGGTGGGAATTGTTTTGAAATAATATTAACCACTTAGTCACTAAATCACTTCATAATTATGTGTTTATCTATATGATAAAACTTTTATTCCCATAATTACATCAATATCAAAGATCATATAATCCTTAATGGATATCAATAACATAAATATTGTTTCCACATAATTTAAATTCATATTATACATTAAACAAAATATTTACGTATAATAAAAGATATTAATAATTCTTTTAAAGTATCACTACTGGAAATGGACTCTTTCCCAACAGTTCTGAACCATTGGGAAAGCCTGCAGAACTGTTGGTATATGTTATACCAACGGGTTTTCAAACCATAGGGATGTAAGCCGTTGGGAAAAGTTATCCCAATGGTTTACAAAGAACCGTTGGTATAGGTTAGTAAAATTAACCTATGCCAACGGTTTGACCAACTGTTAGCATAAGTATTACCAACGGATCTCCTTGAACCGTTGGTAAAACATTCCCTAGGTCTTTCCCAACGGTTTGAGTAAACCGTTGGGAAAGGTAAATATATAAAAATGTGTTCCTATGGAGGTTTGGAACCACAACCTCCATGTTATAAATCAATGACTTTACCACTGTCCTAGAGTATCCTTTTTGAATATATTAGGATAAATGTATTTATATATATTTATATGTAATTTATATATTGATGTATTCGACAATATTCGGAGAATGTACTCATAAAACCTATCCCAACGGTTCTCAAAACCGTTGGGAAAGATAGGTGCCCACCCTTTCCCAATGGTTTGGGAAAACTGTTGGGAAAAGTGGTGGACTAAGGATTTTTCCCAACGGTTTGGCCTAACAGTTGGAAAAGCCATACCATTAGTGGGATTTCCCAACAGTTTGGCCAAACCATTGGGAAAGGGGGCCTATACCAACGGTTTTTACAACCGTTGGTATAGAAGCATTGGGAAAGGTCAGGATTCCAGTATTATATCTTTAATCACATTACGATATCATCAATTTAGGCACCAAAATTGGTGTCTATGATATTTAACATATGGTCATAATTAATATTATATACCTATGTAGTTATCCAAAACTATTAATAAAACTTCACATAAAAACATCTTAATCTCAAATGTTATCTAAAGAAACCCCTGATACCAACTAGAACAACCTATAACCCACACACCCAAATCAAATTCTGAAATCATAAACACTAAATAACCAGATTTCAAACGAGGGATTGACTATTTTTCTTACCATCCCCACCATTAAACATCAAAAGTAAAAAATATATCACATACATTCTCAAGGACCTTTTAGGTTTAGAGTTTTATATAATTATGAAACAGTCATAAAAAATAATCATGTTTTTAAATTATCATTCCCCCCCATAAAAATTATTTTTTTATTCCAAATTAATAAATTATCATCATCCATATAAAATTACTTCTAGAACTAAATCATTCATCCTAATTATTTTTAGTTTGGGAAGAGTGAATATTAGAAGGGTGTGGTAAAATTCTTATTGTGGGAAAACATAAGAATTAACAAGTGAACATCATCAATGAGAATAAGATGTTTTTAAGTGTATGTTGACATAATTAACAAGAATGATTGAATAAGAAAGAATTAATACACATCTATACCTGAATAATTAATCATGAAACATGGAATGAGTCTTTTAGAATGTGAATAGTTATAAAAATAAATAACTATAAGGAATTTTATATCAATCTTTATCAAGGGAATAATTATAAACCAATAGAAAGCATAGATAAAACATATAGGTATCTTAGAAGATAATCATCATATAACCCTTGGAGAACCCTTGAAATTGGAATATCCATATGGAATATATGTAATATAATTTTACAGAGATCATAATAATTAACTACCGCATTGGAGCACTATCTCTAAGAACCCCTATTTTAAAATATTAAAGGATCACTCGACTCTGTCTGGGTTATCCAATCATATAATCTATAATGGGATCACCCAGTTCTATATTGGTCACCCATTATATAATATATAATGGGATCCCATAGTGATATCTGGGAACACCCATCATATATAATTTCTATGAACCATAACATTAATAAGGTACATTAAGCATTAAATTCATCAAAAAACTCATTGAAACAATAATTATTCCTTTTGATAACTTGATATTACCATTGAAATGAAATGGGTTTCATGTAAATATATTTGAAACATGACATAACTAAGAAAAATAAATGGTTTCCATAACAATCCATTTGAATCATGGTTAACTAGTGGAAAAGAAATGAGCTCCATAATAATCTCTTTAAAATATGGATAACTTGTTGAAAATAAATTGGTTCCATAAAAATATCATTGAAACACGGTTTACCCCTGGAAAATTAATGGGTTCCATTAAAATATATTTTAGTAAAACATAATCCATCTAGGGAATGAATAAATATAGTTTCATTAAAAAATTTCCTTATTGTAGAAAAAGTAAAAACATGGTTTGTTAATGATGACGGGTGTTAATACCATTAAAAGGTCATTAAATAAATTTTAATAAAAATAACCTTTTAATTTAAAGAAAAATTAAAACAAGAAATCCTAAAAATATTGTGAAAATAATTTTCATTAAAAAAACATTGGAAACATATAAATTATATTTTTAATAACTAATTTAAAGTATTTCTTGAGGACAATGTATGTTCCATTTTGAGAAACACTTCTAAATCATTTTGAATATAATATTGTTTTAAAATATCCTAAAATCGAATAAACACATCTTAAAATAAAATAATGTTAGTCATGGGTGAAAATTCTATTTATATGGTGCATGTTAAAACAATGGTTACTTTTATATAATCGGTAAAATACAAACAATTATTTGTTTGAAAATGAAATGAATATTATTTTAAAAATATTTCATAAAAAGAAAAATATGTTTAAAAATTATTTATGGAATGATGAAAACTTTTATGTTTTTTAGAAAAAAATTGTTTTGGAAGAAATTTTTTTTTCTCCCTAAGAGAAAAATAAATAATATTTTTATAAAAAAATATTTTTCTAAATAGTTGAAGTAAAAAATGATAGAAAAATGGTACTCTTAAAATAAAATATAATTAATAAGAATAGTTTCATTAAATTAATGAGAAAAGTTGAGATTTAGATCATAATATTTCAACATTGGAGACTTAAACATAAATAATCCTGATAATTGACGTGATCGTAACATAAAATTATTACCACTTTAATAACATTGAATCACAAGAATCGTGAAAGGATAAAATAAAATTAAATATAAAATATATTCATTATAAATAAAATCATTATATTTCAATTCAAAGGGTCTATAAATACACTTTATAAAATAATATAGGTTCATAACATGGGATAAGTCTCAATAGAGGAAAATTGAGAAAAAACTCCATTACCAATGTCATATCCTTGAAGTGGTGATAAATCAGTGAATTCATTATGTGTATAAATTTTAAATAAACTCAAAAAAAATTTAAATAGAATATAAAAAAATTGGAGGTCATCACACAAAAAATATTATCATGATATAATTAGTGAAATAGAAATTTTACTTAATGAATTGAAGTTGAGTGAAGAAACCTCTTACTTCATGGTTTTTTATAGTTGAACATGTGTTAAATAACTATATTCTGATTTTAAACATCTTATTAACTTATTATAGAACCATATTAATATTAAAATTTTCATTTATGATCATTTTATGACATCTTATCAATCATTTGTTAACAATCATTCATTATTTCCATTATTCCAGGTGTTAATTTCCTTATTTTCTCACTCGTTCCTTGGTATGAATGTACCAATTATTATGCATTATAATGAACCATAATTTATAAACATTGATATTACGTAAAAAATGAATAATATTCAATAAAAAATAATATAAATCTATAACAGGACCATATAGGTATAGTTTCTTTTGAAAGTAGGAAACATAAACAACTAGTCTATAAAACATCTACATTGTCTCCGGATTATTTTTTCATTAATATAATACTTTTTGACATATCATACTTTATTCCATTATTCATGTCTTGGGGAAATAAACACATGAAAGGGTGAGCTCAAATGCTCAGTAAGGGTAAACAAGGGATTTATCAATCATTAAATGATCATAGGACATAAAAACATAACATTTGAAAATCATACCCTGCATATAAAATATCATGATATCATTTCATGGGATAAATCATAAATGCTCAAAGTAATCCCAAAAGTCATAAATTATGGAATGAATTTTTTTGGAATACCAATAAGTAAAAAAATTCATTCCATATTAGTCAAGGATCATTGTTGAGTCCATCATAATAGAAAAATGCCATTACTGAACCGAGTTCAATCCTCAATCCATCCGTATATTACTCAAATAGACTTACTTTAAATTCCAGTCATGTCTATCTCATGAGATAAAAAAATTTACCCAATTCATTGGAAGGAGATATATGTACCATCCCACTCATAATGAAATAATTTTAAAATGTGTCAAAAAAATGTAAATCATTCATCATATCATAACCCAAGGAACACAAATGAATTTCTTAAAGATCATTCCATCATAATCCATATAAAATAAATAGATTTAATAAAAATAAATCCATAATAAAAAATTAAAATCATAGTAATAATTGGGATAGAAACATATCCCTATTTAAAGAATGTCATCTTTGAAGGAATGTTTTTTGATGATACACTTGAAATTAATTCTTGAGGAAAATATCATTTCTTCTTCTAAAATGTTTTATTTTCTCCAAATGCCACACAATTAAAAAAAATTTAATTAAAAATACATATTAAATATTATAAAGGCCGCTTCATGTAAATAAGGTGTTATGAAAGAATTAGAATCCATTCACGTTGTATAAGTTAATAAAAATTCTCCTCATACATTTGCTAGAAAAGTCAAAAAGTACCTCAAAAGGAATAATGAAAAATGATTCCTTTCATACCATGTAATAAAGATACCAATGGGAAAATTGGCCTAAAAAAAGTTTAGATGAATAGAAATAGTATTATATACATAGGAAACACAGACGTGGATGGTAGATATACCCCAGTAAATACTTACATATAATCAATCTCAAATATTAACGAGATTGCAAAATTATCCCTTAACATAGATTTGATATCCTTTGTACGTATCTGAACCTCCTATATATTGATGAAATTAATTTTTCTGACTTATTCCATAATCATATAAATTTTTATAATATCATATATGATCATATTATCATCATTTTGTTTGAAACATTTCATTGTTACTCATTATTTGGATATTAACTGCTTTATGTTCTTATGCATGTTCTGTTAAATAAGATTCAGTTCCCCTTAATAGGTCATTGTTATATAATTAAAAAATGATATTAACATAATATATTACATATTTATTCATTATTTAAATATATTTAATATTTATTTAATAATGATCATGTATAATGACTCGAATCGCATCATGGAGACGGTAGGTCGTATATAAGCATGTGCGACGATATCATTCCACAATTATTGAATGGTATTGAATTTGATGATGTATAATATTTATGAATTAATATCACGCTATAATAATCATATATAGTTTTTATTATCATCATTTTACCCATAAAAAGTATAGTCTTTGTGAATAACAGATGACACCACGACGCACAGATAGTATGCCGTATGTACGAACACATGGGGATTTTGTTTTTAGTAGGATGTATAGAAGGTGGAATATGGTTTTTTCATAATTTTATTAAAATATCAATATGTATATATATATATATGATAATTAATATAATACTTTTTAATGAAACAACTCATGAAGAGGAAGTAGAGGAGGGAAAAAGTTTGAATGAATCGGTAGAGGAGATTACCTCTTTTTCGATGTGCTTCCTCTAAATATCCCTTAAGAGTACAAGAGTGGTCTGGGTAGAAGTCCTGAAAGTTTTAAATGTAACTAGGGAAGTTGGGAAGGAAAAAGGGTTTAGAATGTTTGAGATTGAAGGATAAAATTGGTTTGAATAGGTGAGGGAGAAGCTTCCCTTTTATAATTGAGGTGATGGGAACTTTTAGAAGACTCACAAATATTAATTTATAATGAAATAAAAACCCATCCTGAAACCTCCAAAATAACCCAATTTTGAACAATAGATGAGAAAAAGTTGTAATATCATCAAAAAATAAATTTTTGGCATGTTTTTTGTCAATTTAAAGCTTATATATTTAATTAACACTTAGTTATTCAATTTAATTATTAACTAAGGTAACAAATAATTCAATAATTAAATGGTGTACAATTTTATTATTTTATTTCAATAAATACCATAAATAAATAATTTATAACATTTTATACCATATCATAAATATTATATATTTTTATAAATGTTTTCTGTTTTTTATATAATTTAATAAAATAGCTTTTGATAAATATTCAACATTGTCAATTTTTACACAATTCAATTCATTTATTTTAAAAATATTAAGATAACATGTTAACTTTGAACCAAATATCTTCTTATATTAATAAGTGGTATATTTAATCTCTAAAATTCACCAATCTTGTTAATTATACCAGATTATATTATCTTTAATATTTTTATAACATTTATTTGTTATCTCTATTAATAAAATAATCACTACATTAAATATTTGTAATTAGTTAATACACCTATTTTATTAATAAAAAAGATAAATACAACCTTTTTTATTTACTAATATTATTTTTAGTTGAATTTATCTTCTTGAAAATAAAATATTAAAAATGTTATACTTATTAAATTAAGAATATGACGACTTTATTATCACATTAAATAAAATAATTTAAGTTCCATAATTCCCTCTATATGGATCCAAATGGTCACTAACTCAACCCTTTTATGATTTTGGTTGAACTATACTCAACCAATAATATTTGTTCAAGTGTTTAGGTCTTTTAATGGTTATTATTATTTTAATAAATACAATATTATTGATTTTTCATCAATAAAATAATTATTTCATATTTAATTTATAATCAATTAAGGTAATTATTTATTTCATAAAACTTAAAAATAAATTTCCATGATAAATAAAATAATAGTATAAATCAAATAAATATTTATAATAGAATTTATCTTTTGTATAACCTTATGTAAAAAATGATTTAGTTATTTAAATTTGAGTGAGACATATGTAACTTTTCTTTAAATAAAATAAATTAAATATCCTTATCTCATCAATGTGGATTCATGAAGATACCATTTTGACCCTAAGATGATTTATTTCAAAGCACGCTCGTATTATGATATTGAGAAAATTTTCAGGGTAATTTTATAGTAGTATTATTACACTAAATTATATTGTTTACCATTTTACTGTATTAATAAAAATTACAAAAGTTACTATTAATAATGCTCAGAAATAAAATAAATATATTTATATAATTTAGAAAAAATGATTACAAAAAGGGAATTAGTTTTTCCAAATACAAAATATATATGTTTTATTAATTAATTTAAATGAAATACCATTTCGGAATGAGAGAACTAGTTTTTAAAAGTTACAATATTGCGAAAGATTTAACTGTTTGTACATATGAATTTAATTTAAAATTAATGCTAATGACATAAATTATATTGAATGATAAAAATATATTTTATTTATACTTTAAAACCATTCAATATTTTAATTTAACCATATGTATTATTTTTTTGGAAAAAGTTGTTTTCAGTAAAAATTTATTGTGTTTTTACTATTCATCAAAACAAGAAAGTTATCGGAAAAATATCATAAATTCATCCAAATTAAATTTTTATATCCCATTTAAAAATTAAATTATAGTTTTTCTATATAAAAAATATTAATTCCTAAAAATTTAAATTTAAAATGGGTTCTCCAATAAAAGGCAAGAAATTTCCTTTTTAAAAAATATTGGCTTTTATACAACCAATAGGGTTTATTCATACCATATGAAAAAAATATCCATTGGATGAATATAAAAAATATTTTATTAAGTATGAAACATATATATTTCATTAATTTCATTCACGAATGTTAATTCACATAACAAATATAAAAATATATAATTGATTTATATTTTTAACATATTTTCCTAAGTTAGTTATATTTATTCCCGCTAACCTAACAAATAGGTTATAATGGTAAATTTATGTTAAGGGAGTCTCACTATTCATTTAAAATCATGATTTCATGCAATTTAAGTTATTGAAGAGTGAAAATATTTTATGGAAAATATTTCATAAAAACATCTGGGTGTTACATTTTCCCCCTTAAACAGAAATTCACTCTCAAAATTCATCACTTGGATACATATAGATTCAGATAGATCTCCCTAATAAAATCATGAATATCCCATATAACATCCCCGAATTGGTGGTTCTACTAGAAAAAATTAACCATGTGAGTTTTCTTGTTTCGCAAAACCGTTTTTCTATGATCCAGAATGTATATTAACCGATCTTCATAAGAATGATCTTGCTCCCATGGTATGAATTCTGGGATTAATACATGTAAAGGATCAGGTATGTAATTTCTCCAGGGAGATTCATGGAATACATCATGAATGTGATAGATATTCAGTGGAAGTTCCAATTGGTAATTTACCTTCCCAAAATGATCCATAATTTCAAAATAACAAATATAGCAAGGGCTTAACTTGGCCTTCTTTCCAAATATCATTACCCGCTTCAACGGAGATATTCATCGAAAAAATTGTCTCCCCCTTCAAGCTTTTGGTTGATAGTATATCTTTTTTTCCAAATCTGACCTGCTCTTATGTGTTGTTGAATATATCTGACCTTTTATGCCATTTCATCAATAAGATCAGGTCCTTATAGCTTTCTTTTCCCAACTGCTTCCCAGCGTGTTGGAGTTCAGTACTTCTTTCTATAGAGGGATTTATATGGATCTATATGAATATTAGAGTGAACAATATTGTTGTAGGAAAATTCCTAAAAATGTATGTTTTGATCCCAACCACATTTTAAATTCCTTGATAAATATTGAAAAATGTCTTCTAGAGTTTGAATTGACCTTTCAGACTGATAATAAATCAGAGGATGATAAGAAGTTTTGAAACATACCTTTATATCAAGATCCTTCTAAAGATTTCACCAAGACATAGACATAATCCTAGGATCACAGTTCGATATAATGGAAAGAGGAACTCCATGAAATCTTACCACATCCTTCACTTATATCCTTGAGTGATGATAAAGAGAGAAATCCTCTCTAATTGAAATGATGTGTGTCGACTTCATAAAGTTATAAACTATTACCAATTTAGAATTATTGCCTTTAGATGTTTTTTTGGAATTATGAAAAAATGTCCATAATTAGGATTTCCCATATTCATTTTTGAATTGGTAATGTTTTTAAAATTATCATAGACTTTTGTCTCTCATCGTTAATTTACATAAAAAATAAGCACCAGGAGACATATTCGACAACATATTTTCTTAGGACATCCCACCATAAATACACTTCCAGTTCCTTGTACATCATTTTTCATCTAGGGTTAATAGACAATAATGAACTACGATCCTCATCTAATAGAACCTTATTTAATTCTGGTAATGTAGGAATACAAGCCTGATTCTAAAACCATATTATTCTATTAAAATCAAGGTTGAATTCATGAATTTTTCACTTTCTTTTGTAGCTCCAAATCATTCTTATGTGACTCCCTAATCTTGAATTTTATTTATGGGTTATCATTAATTTGAGAAAGATCTGATTTCTCATGTTCCATTAAAATTGCAAGATCCATCCTTTTCAAATCAATAAATATTAGACATTTTTATCCTCATAATGGACAGGCTAGCATGCTCTATTCAACTAAATGTACCTTCCACCTTGTTCATTTTTCAAACGGTGGTAATTTATTGAGATGTTGTAATCTTTAATCAATACCAACCATCTTCTTTGACACATATTCAACATATTTTGAGTGAAAATATACATTAAACTTTTATGATCTGTATAAACATCACACCTTTCACCATAAAGATAATGGCTACATATCATTAGTGCAATGATTAATACAAATAAATCCAAATCATGAGTTGGGTCTTTATTATCATGAATTTTCAATTGACATGAGGCATAAGTTATAACCTTATCATTTGGTATTAGGAAAAAACTGAGCCCCTTCTTAGATGTGTCACTATAGATCACAAACGTTTTTACACTAATGGATGGGTGAGCACACATGAAGTAGATAACCTTCTTTTTATATCTTTTAAATTCCCTTTAAATTTCTCTTTTTACAAGTACACAACTCTTTTCCGATTCAACATGGTGATTGGATTATATAATTATGAAAACGCCTTTTAGAAAACATTGATAATATCAATCCAAACAAAGAAAACATATGACCTAAATTATCATTTTTGGCATTGATCAACTTTCAATAAATCCTATTTTTGGTGGATCCCTATATATCGTCTGTCTTGATATTTTGTTACCAAAAAATGAAACATTTTGAAGCCAAAATTAACAATGGGTAGTTTTTTCATAAAGATTATCCTTTATCAGGTTCTTTAGTTCAATTCTCATGTGATATTCATGATCTTAATTTCATTTTGAATAGATAAGAATATCATCAATATAGACTATCAAAAATTGAACTGGCTAGTCTCTAAAGACTCTATTCATTAGGTCCATGAAGATAATGAGGGAATTAGTAATACCAAAGGGCATCACTATAAATTCATAGTGTCCATACATTGTAGAGAATGTCATATTTGTTTCCCAAATGGCCCGAAGGCCTTCATTGTTATACATTCTTTTAGAACCCCCCTTTCAAGGGATGAGGGGGAACTCTTACAAGGCCCGTAGGCTCAGAGATTACAAGGCCCATATGCTTAAGAGATTACATGACCTGAAAGTTTTAGGGAATTCAACTAGACTATCTATAAGGAACTGCCACTCCCTAGCATCTACGTCATGATAGTAGCTCCCCACCTTTGCATGGTCGTTTGGCTAGGCTTACCATGAAAGAAAAGGCTGGTACCGATGGCATAGCCATACCCTCTCATTCCGAAAATCCATTTGGTTCTGCTCTGGTGAGTGCACCTGCTCTGAATCCTCTTTTGTGGATACTCCCTTTTTGTAGTGTGTCTGGAGAAACTGCATGTGGCCCGAAGGCCTTGAGGTGGCGTGAGGGCCTTAAAGGTGGCCCGAAAGTCCTACTGACCCGAAGACCTGAGTGGCTCGAAATACTTAAGGACTCCAATCCCAAACTGGTGGCTCAGGGTGAATAGTTCCAGATGCTACAGTACCAAACAGTACCTGCTACAATAACTACTACAGTATGTACAATGTACAGTTCTGCTATAGTGCCTCTACAGTGCACAGTCTGCTACAGTGCCAGTACATTGTACAGTTCTGTTACAGTACTGGTACAGTGTACAGTCTGCTACAGTACCCACACAATGTACAGTACTGGTATAGTGCCTACTACAGTACCTGCTACAATACTGCTACAGTCCCATAAATATGCCTCTACCTTGTTGGAAATTTTTTGATCTCCACGTAGTTGGTTTATTAAGTCATAAATGATGGGGGGGATATTTCTTCTTGATAATGATATCATTAGGTTCTCGATAAAAAATGCAGAGTCTCATTGATCCATATTTATTTTTAATAAATAGAATAGGTTAACCCCGAGTTGATTTACTAGGGAATATGAATCCCTTGTCAATATTTTATTGTATTTGCTTCTCTAATTCCAGAAACTCAATTAGGGCCATTCGATAAAATGTCTTTAAAATAGTAATAGCACCCAGTATGTGTTCAATTAAAAACACAACCTCAAAATTCAGTGGAAGACCTAAAGATTCATGCAAAAATACATCATAAAACTCTCATACAATGGGTGTATTATTAATTTTGTGTTTTCCCCCAACCATTTGAGATAGATAACATTCATTTATAGGAAACTAGAGCTCTAAGATGGAATAAATTTTCACTTAAAGGTCGTACTCATCAATTCATCGAAAGATGAACATAGATTGATTTATAAGATGAACTGTAACTTCCCATAATTGGAATTTTATATTATTTCCATATAGAGAAATCCAATCCATTCTATGAATCATATCAAATTTTACTATCGAAAGGATGATAAGATTTGTAGGTTTAATAGTCCCACAAACCTCAACTAGATATGAGTTATAAACATCTGATGAGACTTTTGTGCAATTATGAGTTTTCACAACTAACTCAACATATAATTTTAATGTAATATGAAAATACCCTTATAAAATTCTTCAGAAATAAAATATTTGGTGGATCCAAAATAAAATAAAAATTTTGTTACATTAGAGTGGGTCATTTTTTGTACTCCAAAAAATCAAATGTGATCACATGTATATTTACTTTTTTTCCATTAGCCATATGAGTTTTTGGATTTCGATCATCATCAATAACCCTAGGATTAGGGTATTTACTGGCATAATTTTTTATTCCCATGAACTTTTAAAATTGAAGAGTAGGAGGTGAATTCTGTGTAACCTTTTATCTATTCAAAACATTAGACATATTTTTCCCATCCATTAGACATTCAACTTCCTGATGACCTTATTTTATACATTTATAATATTTAATTGTCTCTTTAAGACAATTTCCTCAATGATTCTTTCAACACATTGAGAATTATGGAAGACTCGTCTTTTTTTAAGTGTGGAATTTACATTTTACCTTGAATTCAATTTTTCACTTCTTATCAAACCCTTAGGACCGATGGTTTACTCCATTCTCTATATCAACCTTCAAGGAATATTGAACAATTTATTCATATCTATTGAAGTCCCTTATGGATAATTCCATTTTGGAGACTTCACTTTAAGCCACTAAATAATCGATCAGTTTTACTCTTAGTTTGGATAATAATTCCATAAGTGTACATTCAACGTCTTGTAAAATTTACTTTCTAGGTAAAACAAATTCATAATAATTTGTTATTATATTAATGTATCTCCTTCTCCATCTTTTTTCTATGAATAAGAGGTAATTACTTATTGAAAAATATGTTCATGAACTCATCCCATTCCATGGATTCAATTTCATCTCTTTGCCTTGTGTTCTTAATAAGGTTCCACCATTGAGCGTCTTCTTCTTCCAAATGTTAGAATGATAAGTTTATGTTATCATGATTTGAACATTGGAGAACTAAAAATATATTTTCATTGGTATTAATCCATTGTTCATCCACTAATGGACCAGAAGACTCATTGAAAAAAAGTGGGAGTTTCCTCATGAAGGAATCAATAAAATATTTTTCCCTACTTTTCTCGTTAGGAAGTCTTGCATGATTCAAAATTTGAGAATGTTGTGTGAGAATATATATAATATCTTTTAATTCATCTCCCATAACCTTTGTATTATCATGAGTACAATAATTTCATTTCCCATTTCATTAAACATTAATGTGGTTCCTATGGGTTCGAGCCATTAACTAAAACCAAGAATTATTGTGTGAGAACCACTAATCATAATTGAAAAAACCAATAATCATGAACAAAATTTCAACATAGGAAACTTTATGTTTTATACTAGTTTATTCCTGATTATTCCTAAAACACTATTATTGTAACCTATACTTCAACATATCCTTTGGGTTCTTCATAAGGTTTTCCCATCCTTGTTTCCCAAGAATAACTATATCCTTACTCTAATACTAACTATAATGACCCATACATTACATATGTTGATATTACTTTAAAATGTAAGAATATTAATTAAAAAATATAATAAATCCACAATAGGACCATATAGGTATAGTGTCTTTAGAAATTGGGAAACATAAACAACTGGTTCGTAAAATATCCAAATTTCCTCCCTCTTATTTATTCACAACTAGATTCTTTTTTGTAAATCTTCAATAATACCCTTCTTCCTAACCTGGGGAAAAGAAACATATGAACTAGTGATCTCAAATGCTCAGTAAGGGTAAAAATGGGAGATATCAATTGTAACATGATCATAGGACATAAAAACATAACATTTGAAAATATTATCCGACATATAAATGATCGTGACATCCTGTCATGGGATAAATTAAAAATTTTCATCATAATCCCAAAAGTAATTACATAATACCTGAAATTTTTGGCATATACAGAAGATTATAAAATCATTTCATATTAGTCAAGACTTATTTCCAAGACCATCATAACGGATAATTCCCATTACCGAACTGAGTTTACTCCTCGTTCCAACCCTACATTACTAAACTGGATTTACATTCCATTCCAGTTATGTCAATATCATGAGATATAAATATTTACCCAATGCAATGGAATTAGATATAGGTTCCACCAATCTCATAATTAAATCATTATTTAGTGTTCCAAAAAACATAAATCATTCATCATATCATAACCCTTGTAACAAAAATGGAATTCTTAAACAACATTCCATCCTAATCCGTATAAAATAAATTGATTTACTAAAAATAATTCCATCATAGAAACAATAAAAACATATTAATAATTTGGATTGAAAAACAACCCTATTTAAATAATTTAATCTTAGATGGAAAATAATTTTGATAAAACACTTGAAATTCATTTTTGTAGAAAATGTCATTTCTTCTTCTAAAACATTTTATTTTATCAAAAAGCCCCAATAAAACAAATCAATTTAATTAAAAATAAACCTGAAATATAATAAAGGAATATTCATGAATAAAATGTTTTATAAAAGGGTAATAATTTGTTCAGTCCATATAAGTTAAAAAATATTATCCTCAGTCTTTTGCCGGAAATGTCAAAAAGTACCACGAATTGAATAACAAAGAAATATTATTTTCATATCATGTAAAAAAACTCATCAATGGGTAAAATTAACATTAAAAAGGGTTTATAAATATAAATAGTATTACATGTGTTGGAATAATGAACATGGATGATTAATATACCCTAGTAAATACTTACCTATAAACAATCTCAGATATTAATGAGATTACAAAAATTATCCCCAACCTTAAAATTGATATCCTTCATATGTATTTGAAAATATGGCATAATTATATAAAAAATTTCATTGAATTATTCAAAAATCATTGTCATATTTATGATATCATATATCATCATATTACCATCAATTTATTAGTAAAATTTCATTGTTACCCATTATTTAGGTATTAACAACATTATGTTATTATGCATGTTTGGTCGATTAAGTTATGGTTATCCTTATTAGATCATAGTTACATAATTAAAAAATGATATTAAAATAATATATACCATATTTATTCATTATTTTCCTTTATATAATCATGCTTTAATGAAGATCATGTAGAATGAATCTCATCATATCAAGGAAACATTTGGTTGTATGTACACAAGAGTAGCGATATCATTACCAAATTGTTGAATGAAATTGAATTATATGATGTATAATATTTAATAAGTAAAATCATGTTATAATAATCAAATATATTAATTATTTCCATCATTATACTCATCCAAAAAGGTGGTGGTGAAATACAGATTACACCACAACTTGGAGATGGTAAGTCGTACGTACGCATGCGTGGTGATGTTTTAGTAAGATGAATAGAAGGTGGAATATGATTTTTTAATAATTATAAAAACATCACAATATATAAGTTTTACTATATCTATTAATTTATAATGATAAAATCATGAAGAGTATGTAAAATAAGAAATAATTTTGAAAGAATTAGTAGAGGAAATTACCTCTTCTTCGACGTGTTTCCTTTAAATCTCCCATTAGAGCACAAGATTTCATCTTGGAAGATAAAAAAACCTATATAATCTAACAAGGGAAGTTAATAAGGGAAAATGTTAGGTAATTTCAGATATTAAATGTACGAATTGGTGTGAAGAGGTGAGAGAGGAGGTTCCCTTTTATAATTGAGGTGAGAGGCACTTCTAGAAACCTCATAAATATGAATTTTTAATGAAATACAACCCCATCCAAAAACATCAAAAATGTCCCAATTTCAATGATTAGATGATATAGGGTTTTAATCTCATTGAAGAATTAATTTTTTTACACGTTTTTGGTCAATTTAAACCTTATATTTTAAATTAATAGTTAGTTACTAAAATTAATGTCTAACTAGGGTATGAAAGAATTCAATATTAAAAGGGTGAAATATTTACTTATTATTTGTAAAATAGACTAAAAATAAATAAATTATAACATTTTAAACCATATATTAAAAAATATATATGATTAGAAAATATTTTGTAATTTTTAAATAATCTATAGTGTCAATTTTGAAACTATTTAATTTATTGATTTTTAAAAATATTAATATTACATGAAATCTACAAACCAAATATTTTATTATATTAATAATAGTTTAAGTACATATATAAAATTACTAATTAAATTTAATTATCCCAAATAATATTTACCTTAATATTTATAATAACAGTTATTTCTTATCTCTAAACATAAAATATTCACTATATCAATTTAGTGTAAATATTTAATATACTTATTTTTTGACTAAAAATATACTATGGTGAATATAAATATGTTATATTACATAAGAATATTTTTAGTCAAATTTAACTTCTAGACAATCCAAAATTGAAACTGTTATACTTATTAAATAATGAATGTGACAACTTTATTCTCTCTTAAATTAAATTAATATAGGTGTCACAATGCCTTCTATAATGCTTGAAATGTTCACTAAATCAAACCGTGTATGATTATTGTCATTATATACTTGACCAATAAGATAAGGTCAAGTGTTCAGTTCAATTAATGGGTATTATTATTATAATAAAAACCATATTATTGATTTTTCATCACCAAAAAAATTATTCCATCATTAATGTATATATTATTAAGGTCATTATTTATGTCCTAAAAATTAAAAATAAATTACCATGATAAATAAAAAAAATTTACCTTTCAAATGAGTTTTTATAATTGATTTTATATTTTTTATAACCTTATATTGAAAAATTATTTTATATTTAAATTTGAGTGAGACATATTTAACATTTATTTAAATAAATTAAATTAAATGTCTTTATCTCATGCAATTGGATTCAAATGGAGACCATTTCTAACCAAGGATGATGTAGGTAGAACAAAACACATCCAATTATATTAATACAAGTGTTAGGGTAATTTTATAATAGTATTCTTACCCTTAATTACCTGGTTTACACTTTTACTATATTAATAAAAATTATCAATGTTACTATTCATAAAGCCCAAAAATAAAATAAATATTTTTGACTAACATTGACCAACTAATTCATAATATGGATTCAATTTTCCAAATTATTAACACAAAAGGTTTAGTAATTAATATAAAATCAATCTCATTTTTGGAATGAGAGAATGACTTTTTTAAAGTTAAAACATTGTAAGAGATTAAAATGTTTATAAATATGAATTTAATGTAAAATTAATTCTAATGACAGAAATTATATTGAATGATAAAAATATATTCTATTTATACTTAAAAATAAATGAATATTATAATTTTACCATATAAAGTTTTTCGATGGAAACATTATTTTCATTTAAAATTTATACTATTTTTACTATTCATCAACACATGAAAGTTATTAGAAATTCCTCAAAAGAAAACTTTTATATACTACTTAAAAATAACATGTTTGTGCTATCTTATAAAAATTGTAATTAATCAAAACATTAATTTAAAATGAGGTTTCCATTAAATGGATGAAAATTACCCATTTCAAAACTATAGGTTTTTGAACATCCATTAGGGATTATTCATACTCTATGAAAAAAATATCCATTGAATAGATATAAAAAATATTTTATTAGGTATATGACATATATATTTAATGAATTTCATTTACTAATTGTAATTCAAATAATAAATATACAAATATATAATTTATTTATAATTTTTCACATATTTTCTCATGTTAGTTATATTTATTCCTGCAAACCTAATGACTATGTTATAATGGTCAAGTTAAGGGAATTTAACTTTTTTTTAAACTCGGGATGTCTTTCAATGCAATCTATATGTGAATTAAAATTATTTTATGAAAATATTTCATAAAAACTTACAGGTGCTACATTCATATTAAATAGTTACACAATATACACACTAATTAACATGAAATAATTATAATATTTACAAAAAATAGTTATTTTAATAACAATAATTAAATATGGTTTTGTGAATTGGAGTAGGTTATGATCATAGAGATTGTAGGCCATACAAACACATGAGTAACATTTCCATTTATCAAGGATCACAATGGAAAGGAGGTATGTAATATTCTATCATTATATAATGATAATTATATCATATATACCATATTAGTTCATAAAATACACTTATATATATAATCCATATGGTATGGTGATGAAAAGAGAGTCATATTGCTTTATGCAGGTGGTAGTTCACATGTACGCGAATGATGCTATAATTTTTTTAGTTTAAAAAAATATATATTAGGTTTTTGAATGATAAATATGCTATGAATATAATAATTTTTTTATATCACATATAATTATTAAATAGTTCATTCATACCTTAAATTTTAATATTTAGTTGAAAAATGAATCACATTGCTTCAGGAGGAAGTAGTCCGCCATACATAGGAGTGATATTATCGTATCCTCTTGAAAATGGAATGTAATAACGTATATATGATACAATGAATGTAGAGGTAAAATAATTTTTAAAATATCATATATATAATTTATCTCAATCATTATAACCAATCGTAAAATGTGGTAATGGAAAATGAATGACATCGGTTCACGAGGTGGTATTCCTCCATACACATAAAAAATGATTTCGTAACCCATTTGATGGAACTGGAGATGGTTTTTGGTCATTAAATAAACATAAAAACATATATTTATATGGAATATATTGATCTTATTAAATCATTATTGTATAATTATAATATTCAGAGGTGGATGGAGGAATAAAATAAAAAACTCATTGATGAAAGCTACCTCCCCTTCGGGTATCCTATATAAGATTACACCAAAAGCATTCCTAGCATGGAATTATTTCCCAACTATGGAATATATTATTAGTGGAGGGAATATGGTATTTTATCAGGGTATAGAATATCTAAATAAATTAGTTTTAAGGTTCTAAGAGAAGAGGATAAGATGTGTCCTTTTACAAGTAAGGCGAGTGACACAATTGTAATATTTTGAAAGAAAGAACTTCAATGAAAATTTTTTCTTTTAAAAAGTGAAAAAAATAGAACATTATAGAAAATAGAAGATTTTAGGTCTATATATTTCCCAAAATTGGGTTTGGGACCGTTTTGGATCATTTTGGACCCTTATCTTTATAATTTAAACGCTGGTAAACCCATTTTCACATTAATCACGATAATTAATTGTTAATGTTTTCACTATTCATTTTGGTTAAAAATTAAATTAAATTATTATGTAATATAAATTATTTTTTGTTTCAAATATTTATTCTATTTTTCTAAATTAAAATTAAAGAAGTGGTAAATTTTAATTTATAATTAATCTCACACAGGAGATACGAAAACGAGTTTTCAAAGAGAAATGTTCAAGTGTTTAGAATGTTTTTATATCAAATTACCATAATAAATATTTCAAAATGACCTAAATTAGATGAATAAAAATAAAAATAAAATAATTTCACTTCACAACCATTAATAAAAAATTATAACTTCATAAATAATATATAAAAAAGAAATTATTTAATTAAAATTTAGGATTATTCACTATCCATCAAAAATATATATTTTTAAAAAAATTATAAAACATTCAGAGTAATAAAATTTTGAAATCATAAAATTAAAAATAAATTCTATTTTTTTCAAATAAAATCTATAATATTATAAAACATTTAATTTAAAACAAAAATATTATACGTTATAAAAATGAGGGTTTTTTGTGAAATGTATTTTTCAATAACTACATGATTTTATATTAACTCTCTAACTTATAATAACCATTTTATGAATATAAATTAAAATATACTAATATATAATCTATAAATTTAATTAAAAAATTAATTATGTGGAATAATTTTTATTAATTAAAATTATGCAATCGTAATCACTTTAAAACAAGTTTAAAAACCCCCCTTTTAATCCTAAAACAAAATTATATTAAAATTCAATATAATTATGATTCAAATATAATTAAGTGGAATGAATATAACTAAATAATAATTATTTTACTTTAAATAATGTTAAATACTTAATTTTACATTTAAATTACTATCTTATTTATATATAAATTACTTTATAAATAAATCAAATTTGTTTAAAATTCACTAAAAATCAATATTTCTTGGAAAATCCAAAACTTTCACCGAAAGTAAATTTGGATATTAGGATTACAAAATTTATTTCTCTTATCAATTAAATGTTTGAAAATTTTCAATAAATTATTGTAAGATTATTTCCATAAAAATAAATAAAGATCAATTTTTTATGAAAACATATTTTGGATGAATAAATTTACATTACTAAAAACTGATTGATTATTTACAAAAAATTCATAAATAGTTTATAATGAGTTGTAAATATATATATTACCTAAATTGATTAATATTATTCATATAATCTAATTTAATATCTATGTTATAACTATTATATATACCATTGGTCATTTGAGGTTGGTGTTACATGTTGAATACAATATAAAATATTAAAATATCTAGGTTGTTTGTACCAAAAACTATCAAAGAGATTAATATTTTTAGAAAATTGTCTATATTTTAAATTCTTGAGGTGTAAAATCTTTTTATAATATCAGTGTATCATTCCATTACTACATCAAACATAATTTTCTACATTCATAATCCCGGGGTGTTACAGAATGTTTTGGAATTATAGAAGTGATGGGTGGGGCACAATATTATATACGCCTTCGATGAATAAGTTGTTTTTATGGGAAAAAGGTTTGGGTATTTTTTATATGCCTAAAAAATATAATCAAAATGTTTTTGTTTTTATTTTTATAATTATATCATGAATTATGTCTTGGATGCGACCTTGATGGATTGAATAAGGACTTGGCTAAGGGAAGGAAAATCATTATAAATGGTGAGGTTAGATGCCTACTAATAGTAAACATAGGAGATATCAATCAGTTATCATACATGATAAAAATATATGAATAAAGTTTAGATATCATGATCATAATTTAAAATTTCCATACCCAATCATTCATAGATCATAAACACCAGTCATAGAATAAAATATTATAATGATAAAATACCACATTAATAGGAGGGTGGAATTATTAATAATCATTCATGATCCATGAGAGAAATATATAAGAATATGAATATGTAAAAATAATAATCTTATAAAATTGTAAAAATTAATAAATTGAAATGGGATCACTCTTTAAGTAAAAGAACTAAACCAGGCCATTACATAAACCTATGGGAATAAAACTTCATCCACACATAATCTTATCGATATGGAAACCCAGTCCATGAATAATCATACTGAAATTAAAATGTGGCCCATACATAATATTATGGGTTTTGTAAACATCTTATCATAATAATAATAAACCATCTAGAGAAATAATAGGAATGTTATCATAGGACCTCATCCCAAGCTAAGCCTATGTAACATCATAGGATGTTATCATGGATGAAAATGCCCTTAAAGGATTACATGGAACATTTAATGTGTAAAATGACATTTCTATTTTGAAAACCATTATTTAAAATAAGAAAATTTCGAAAATATTAAGAAAATTTTTTCTATTTAAGATATACTTATAAACCTATATTGTATGATTCAATGTAATGAGAGGTCATGAAAGAAAGAAATTTTCTTTATGCCATGTACTTTAAAAAAACATCTTTCACATTATCTGTAAAAAGTCAAAAGTAACTCATTTAGAAAATGACAAGTGGATGAGTTTTGAAGGATTTTTTTTAGAAATAAATAATTTTTAAAAATGAATAAAAAAATCATAGCATAATATTAAAACATTTATGTTTTTTAGAAAACATAGACATAGAAGATAAAATATTTTCGACAAAAGAGAGAAATAATGTCAGTTTTACCATAAAACATTTATTTGGTCATGAGTATTTAATGTGATGAAAAATAAAATAAAACATATATTAGAAAGAAATAACCATAGGAGAATAAACTTCCTGATATTTTTGATAGATAGATAATGAAATTTCGTCATCAATAACTTATTCATTAACAATCCTAACAAAAGAATGAGATTTGAACGTAAATCCCTTTCCACTTTGGTAATATTAAAATCAAACACACAAAAAACATATATAACAAAATATGTATATTTATATCCATATAAAACTTATGAGTATAATCATAATGTATATTCATAGGTATTATATAAACCATGTAAAATAAATAAGTGTTCAATAATTCGTGTGTCTCAAATAAATAAAGGTAATATTAAAATCCATTTACTCAAGATCCACAATCTTTGAAATCTCTCTATCATCCTACATTAAAATTTTAAATTTATTATTATTAAATTAAAGAATCATATACATACTTATATAAACATATTTGATTAACTTATGTCATTTAAATAAATATTTATTAATAATTATTTATTAAAATCATTGTTTCCATGTATTAATTTTTTCTCTCTTCATGGATCTTTCGATTCTGAAATTATAGTAATTTTAAATTGATAATGTTTTTATAAAATATATAAATATAAACATGATATAAATTAAAAATATATTCCTTATATATATTTATATTAAAAAATAAATTTTAAAAATAGAAAAATAAATTATATCGTTCATAGACATAATAGGTTGTACCAAAGCATAAAAACTAATTTTACTCTTAAATAGATTGAATAAAAGAAATATAATTTATAATTAAACATTATAGTATAATTATTATGTAATATATATAATACTTATTTGTTAAATCTTTACTTTTAAACATCTATGTACATAGTACATTAAAAACAGATGAAATCGGTTTATAGAGTTGGTTTTCCAAACATACACATGAGCGATATTATAGTTTACCAATATATTTTAATTTAAGAAGTTTGATATTATATAATAATTTTAGAATCATAATTAGTTAATAAATATAATATATAATCATTAATTCTATATTTATAACCAACCTTGTAAATTATTGATGAAAAAAAATTACACCATTATGTAGAGATGGTAAGTCATACCAATAGTAAAAAAGGCATTTTCACATTTGTTTTTTTATTTTTAACATTGTTTACCTCATGATATTTTTTAAGGAATTTTTTAATAATGTTTTCATTTTAGTTATTTTTAACCGATTTTATAAAATTTATATATTTTGATGTGGGGTTTCACAATGGATTCCTCAAAATTGACATTGAAAATAATTTGTGACATTTATTTTTTAAAACCGACCTAATAAATACATGATAAAATTAATTTTTAAATAAATTATGTGATAAGTACCATTTTTAAATTTTAAATATTGGTAATATAATTTTTTTATTCTTTTTATAGAAAAAAGATCAAAAAAACAACATAAATGTATATATTTGTAGGTGGGTTTTCACCTCGGTTATACAAAAAATGACATGAAAAACCATTTATCATGTAGGTTATATAGGTTCTAATATGATAAATAATAGTTTTAAAATTTAAAATTGGTTGTTAAACTAAAAATGTGAATATAATTTTTTTATTAAAATTAATTTATTCATCCTTCAAAGCAGTACAATGGTAGGCAAAAAACCAAAAAAACATCCACAACACCACCAGAAAACAACATAAAAATCTATGAATTTTAACTTTATAGTTTAAAATTTAATCTTTACAATATACATTAAAAGTTATATAAAACCCAATCAAACAAGTGAAATAATGTTCCCATTACCTTTTTTTGTTTTTTAGCTCTTGTATAGTATAAAGATGAGGGTCATCAAAATGATACAAATTAAAATGAAATAATTTAATTTGATTTTTGAAAATAATGACTAAAAAATTAAAGGAATGGTTATACTAAAATCTAACATATACAATTTTTTAACTACCCCAGTTGAAATTCATTCAAACATAAATCTTAGAAAATATTATCCACATTCCTAAATTTCTTCTTAGAGATGAACATTATCTTTAAGAATAATTTTAAAATTCAATAAAACAGTTTAATTACATGCATCAATAATGTGGTAAATCAAAACGATAAGTCACTATTGATTTTATATATTTTATCTTTCCACTCTTCTTTCCTTTTATCCCTTTATAGAAATCTCATTCCAAAATTGAAAATAATATATTTGAAATAAATATAAATAAAATTAAAATATATAAAAGTATTCAAATTGTCAAACTTATGTGTTTAATTACTTCTTAATATTATCTCCCATTTCACACTACATGAGGAATAACTAGTAACGTTTCATCTTTCATGGACAAAAACAACTTCTTATGGAATCTAATATACAAAAAAATGTGAGTAATTATTATATTAAGATATTTAAATATTTATGAAATATATGTTCCATACTCATGAAAGTAATGAAGCATTATATATAATTACATGACCATAAAAATTATATAATCATGTTTTTTACTTTATAATTTACTTCATCCACTTTTAATATCTCATCAGGTTTATAGTTTCAATGAATTAGGCTATAAATCATACATTAAAGAACCATATAATATAAATTGGATATTTCTAATCAATATATATTATCCCGCTATATTACACTATTTAAAACAAATAAAAATTTCATTAGGAAAATGTGTCAAAATATTTAATATGAATTCATCCTTTCCCAAACCCACCATGTGTAAAAAATTAAAAAAATTATGTACAAGAACAAAATGCTCAGTAAGATATATAAAATTAAGAAAAACATTAGTTCAAGGAAAACATGAAAAATCATATAACATCTAACTTTATATTCAATGAAATTTTAGCATATGAAATAAGACATATTCACATGACAAAACACACAAATTTTTATAATTTATTTTGTAAAAACTCCTATAAATAAATTAAAACTTTTTTTTGGTGACGTAGAGAATCATATTTATAAAACCCTTTCAAAACCCTTTTTACTTAAATAATCATATGATAGACTTCTAATATAATCATTACCAAATTAATTGGACAACTATAATGGGGATCAACCTTTGTATAATAAATATTAGGCTCACCCATTACACATGAGATATAATGGGATTCATCCAATTGTATATGCTATATCAGGCTCACCCATGAGTTATAATGGGGCTCAAACCTTCGTATAAGCTACAGCATGCTTACCCATGTGCTATGGTGGGGCTCATAAAATTGTATAATTTTTCTTGGGAACACCCATTCCATATAATGTTCATACACCATATCCTAAATAAGAAAAATTAATCATAAACCCATTTAAAAATTTATTTTAAACTCAAATGAATAACACTTTTTGATAAAAATACCCTTTTATATTAAAAAATATTTTAATACTAAAATAACCAAAAAATATAAATAAGGGAATCTATTAAATAAATAATTAAATATTTTAAAGGAATATAGAAATCAAATAATTTCCATGGCGGTGAATTTTTTTGTCTTTATGTACATTAAGAATAGAACATTCCTTTTATTGTTTTTCAAAACGTTCCATACATACATGTAAAAATATTCCTTTTGAAAAACATTGAAATGAAAAAATTGAAATAATTTTTTTATCAGTATTTACTTTAAATATAAAAACTTTAGTAAAATAATTTAAAAAAATGGATGTGGAAAAGAATGAGTTGGAATGAAAATTTGAAATGATGATTCTTATTAAAATAGGAGTCCCTTGTCTATTTAGAAAAAACAAAAATCATTAAACCCATTATTAAGTAACAAAATACCTAAAATTAAATATCATGATAATAGAGATATTAATAATATAAAATTTTAATGGGTATGTATATCAAACATCTAAATGGGTAGATTTTAATAATCTCAAAATATGCCTCAACGAAAGGAAATTGAGATGATGTCCCTTAACATGAGTCTGATTCAGCTTGCATGTCTTTATCATGATGAATAATAAACTTATGTTAATTATTTAATTTCATGATAAATAATTTAATATTTATTATTACTTTTTTCACTTAATAATATTATATATAATATTACTTAATCAATTAAATTTATGTCGTATTTTCTGACTATATTCAATTTTTGTGTTAAAAAAACTTTGGTAGGTTGACTATGAAAAAATGGTTCATTATTTAAACTTATATATAAGAAAAATAGGGAAACAATTATCATATTTTTTGATGAATTATATTTTTAAAATCAATCGTGGATGATGCTTATGAAATATGAAGTAACATTATGATTATGGAAAAAATATGTCGTATGTACGAATGAGTATCATTTTTGTTCTTCAATAATCTTTATGGAAATTAGTTCAGTAAAATTTATCTTTACATAATTATCATTACATAATGAATAAAATAATATTATACTATATATTATTATATATATGATTCATTTAATGTGGTGATGAAAAAAAATTAGATCGCATTGAGGGTGCAGTAGTACACACGTCCATGAGCGATGTTATCCAATTTTCACTGACTCAAATGGTAAGAAATAAAGTTGTATATTATGTATACATAGATTCAAATATTTAATGGATATCGTAATTATTTACTTTATATCAAATATATTCTTTAGTTTTACCACTATTATCATTAATATAACATGTTAGTGAAACAAATCCTATCACTTCATGAGGTGGTAGTCCATCGTACACAAGAACAACGTTATCATATCCTTTATGTATTGGAATATTAAATGGGTATATGTTATATAATGACTAAATAGATATATTTATGTTATAAATATAATTTATATATTATATGCAACATTATAACCAACAGTAGGAGGCATTAATGGAAAAATAACTTACATCACTTCACGAGATAGTAGTCCACCTACAAACGAATGATGATTTCATAACCGATTTTATATAATTGTTTATGGTTCTAGGTAAAATAATTAACCTAAAAAAATATCAGTATATAGAACATAATTAATTTATTATATCATTATGGTATTATTATAATCGATGGGGGGTGGATAATGTAATAAAAAAATGCTTTTCAACAAATGTTACCTATTGATCGATTATATAATTTTTGTTTTTACCAAAATAATTCCTTAGTTAGATTTATACCCAAATAATGTATTATAAGAGTATTGGAGGGATGTTTATAAGTGATTTGGCCAGTTATTGTCCAAACTACATGGTTTTTATGTTATAAAGAGTGGAGGAGAGGGGGTGAACTTTTAAGTGTGGATGAGTAAGAGACATGTAATTTTTTGTAAGAGTGAATTCCAAATTCAGTTTCATTATGTAAATTGGACCCTATATTATCCCATTTTTTGACTGTAGAAGTTATATGGTCCCAATATGGCTAGAAAATAAGTTTTTGTCATGTATCAAGGACATATTTTCCCTTATGATTTATGTTTACCAACTAAGTACGCTCATTTTGACGTTAATAACTTTAATAAATATTAGTTGATTTCAATAATAACTTTGGTGAAAAATTACGATGATATTTTTAGACAATAAAAATTATTATGATTCCAATTTTGGAATCCATTTTTTTTAAATTCCATTAATAAAATTTGGAAGTTTTAATTTAACATTAATAACCTAGAAGTAGAAATACAACTTGTTTTTAAGAATAGTATTTTTTTAAGATTGATGATTCAATATTAACTACATGAATTATAATAATCATTACAAGAAGCTCAATTAATATTTCATTATATAAAACACATTGGATGAATGATAAACAATATATTTAATATATAATATATAAATTTCATTAATAGAAACTAACAAGAGTGATTTTTTATTTTTTCTGTTATAAAACACCCTAGTACGCTTTTGATAGTTTTTAAAAAATGATTTTCTTTTATTAATAAACTTTTATTTTCATTTCTAATTAACTGGCCATAATTTAACTCATTATACATACAATTATAAAACATAGTTTAATTATTTTAATAAACATGTTCATACAATCCATTCCAATGACTGGGTGATAGTTATAATAATAATAATATTAATAATAAAAATTTTGTTTAAACTAAATTTTTTGTGTAATGGAAGATAAACTAAGTGTTACGTGTAATGAAATATAAACATAGTGTTTTGTGCAACAAATGATAAACATTTTATTATGTGTT
Source organism: Viscum album (assembly GCA_963277665.1). NCBI lineage: Eukaryota > Viridiplantae > Streptophyta > Magnoliopsida > Santalales > Viscaceae > Viscum > Viscum album. Next base: position 1,329,985,165 of record OY728145.1, on the reverse strand, counting down.
TTCTGTTATATCAAACATAAAATTAAACTTTTAAAAATATTAAGATGATACATCATCCCACATTTAATAAATCGTTTCCTCAAAATTTTAAATTTATATTGGGAATCAAATTATGGGCATTTAATGACACTTTAATTCTGAAAACACATTATAAAAGGTGTTAATAAAAAATACTCTTGATAATATAGAATGTTATTTAAAAATTTCATGTGGAATAATACATAACTCAGTTTCCAAATAGGAAACCATAAGTGGGAATGGATGGAAATTGTACATAATTATAGAGAGAGATTGATGTCATTGATCACAAAAAAGCTAATAATCAATGAAAAAATTATGGCCTCAAAATAATCAATATTTGATAATCTAAAAAAATAATCTAATTCATCATGTATTAATGTAATAGGATATAATTTATTTTTGAACAAAATTTTCCTGAAGTTGATGGATTATTTTACCATCTATCAAAATACATTTACTTGGTATGTTTGTATTTCATAAGAATAATTTCCACAGTTTTTTGTGCTTCTATCATTTGAATATTCATCCCTTACACCACGAAATAAATATAAAAAATTTATTTTTTATCCCCAAATAAATAAAATTCATTTTAATGAATCATATGATCTATGAGAAGTCCTTCTATTTTTCTTTACCTATCTTCCAAAAAAAAAAATTTACACTGGATATTATAATTTGAAATCTAAAAAAAAGTAACGTCACGGGTTCATCATTAATATTTATTTTTCAAATAATTTAACAAAATACAAGGTTATTAATTTTTAAATTATCCATGAATATTATCAATACCTTTAAATTTATGAATAAAACACGTAAATTCATTATTCCTCAAATAACATTTCCACCAAAACATATACTTCATATATCTATGAATACTTAATAAAGTTTTCACAAAGTACTTACATTGCATAAAACAAAAATATAAGGGTTCCTAATTTATTAATCTTATAATGAACCATATAAAAATACCTTTCTCCCTAGAGCTATAATCACTTCATTATATGTCCCATCATTAACTATATAATTAGAAAATGATTTCCAAACCTTTTCCCTTTTAATCGTGATGAAATCCACCCCACAAAAGTAACTTTAGAAACATAGTAGCATAATGTCCTGAATCATTGAAACTAAAACATATTACTATCCACTAGATAATTATCATCTCATTTATGGATTGTTCACGAATCTTTTAATTATAGTCATGAACATTGTGGCCAATCTAACCAAGCTAGTAACACTTTCAATATCTTTACATACATTCCAAAAAAATTATTTTACCTCACTTATAAAATTTTTTAGGCATAAATACATAATTAATAGTTGTATTCTTCTCTATTCCCAACCACCTTGACCATACCTTACTCTTATCATCTCATGGCACATAAGGGTTGGTGAAATCCATATGAATATTCTTAAAAACCTGAATTTTTTTCATAAATTTAGAATTATTGTGCGAAAAATGCTCTTTATAATATTGGTTTCAATATTAAGAAAATTAAATTTATCTTAATATAAATATATTTAATAATGTTAGGAATATAAATTAAAAATATTTTTAATTTTTCTTTTATATGCAACTATAAAATGTTCTTTTTTTCCTCAATTATACGAATTGTTTATCAATCATACTTCAAAGCATATTTGGGAAATATTTTTCAAGGAATAATATTATTAAATGTATACCCTTTTATATCATAAAGATTATATTTATCTCTGGTTTTCTTAACCAATAACCACCATCAATCAACTTCACCTTCAAAATGATAGATGAAAAATGTAACCTTTGGATGTTTCAAACATCCCATGACACCAAATATATTATCAATGGAATTGATCCATCTATAGTCTACCACTGGGTAAAATGATAATGTAAATTATGGTGGATATTTTCTCATGATATTCCCCACTATATACATGTAACTTCATGGTATATCAATTTTCTCTTTAGCATGTATATCACCACCATTTATATCTTATGTCAACTGAATCATCACTACAATACTCTATTCTTTTCCAATTCTAATCATTTTGGGATGTTTATTTAGAATTTTATATTCCACTAGGTTCATATATGCTATATCGGGCTCACCAATGAGCTATAATGGGGATAATGCCTTTGGATTAGTTGTATCAGGATCACTCATGATCTATAATGGGGCTCAAAAATTTGTATAAGTTGTATCAAGCTCACAAATTACATATAATTAGTAATTACAATATCCCGAATAGGGAAATTTCTTCATAAAACCCTTTGAAAAGTGATTTTAAACTTATATGAAAAGACAATCAGATAAAAATTCTCATATCTATAAAAACATTTTTAATGTGAAAATAACCAAAAAAATTAAAATAGAAGTTTTCATTGAATAAAAAATAAAATCAATTAGAGTAATATAGAAATCAAATAAGGTCCATGGTGGTAAAAATGCTGATGTCCTCATGTTGAATAAGAATAAAACATTGCTTTTTTCATATGTGAAAACGTTACATATAAAAAATGTAAAAAATTACATTTTATAACAATTCAAATAAATTTAAAATATACATAAAATTTATATATAAATATTTCATGTATATATAAATAACTAATAAAATAATTTAAAAAACAAGAACATGGGAGAGAAATAGTTTTATAGAAAACATTAAAAGATTATTCTTTTTAAATGAATAGTCTCATATCATATGGAAACCAATTGAATTGTAAACACCGTTAAAGGGTAACATTTAATTTTTTTAATATCATGATAACATAAAAATTAATGATATAATATGTCAAAATATTTTTATACACACCACGTAAAAGTGTATTGGTGTGTAATATCAAAATATACCTCAATGAATTGAAATTAAGACTATGTCCCTTATAATGTGTCAAATTTGGGATTTGTTTCTTTATCCTCATCAATAATGAACATATTTTGATTATTAACTTTCTTGAGAACATTTTAAATTTTTATTATTACTTGTTTATCACTTATTAACATGTTATATAATATTTCATAATCAATTATGTTTAAGAATGACTTTTTTACAATATTTGGTTTTATGGGTAAAAAATTACTTTTGTAGATCAACTATACATAAAGGGTTCATTTTATAACCATATAAAAAATAATAATTATATAATAATCATATTAATACATAATTTATACTTTTAAAACCATTCATGGAATATGTAAATGAAAAATGAAATTGTTTTACGGTCATGGAGATAGTAGGCCGTACGTACGCACGAGTAATGTTTCTATTTTTTAATTATAATTATATAAAGACGTTCAGTGAAATTTTTATATCCTGAATGATAATTAAATAATTTATATAATAATATTTAATTATATATAAATATATATATCATTATTTTGATATGGTGATAAAAATGAATCACATATCTTCGACGAGGTTGTAGTCCACACGTCAATGAATGACGTTATCATTTTTTCAGTGAGTGAAAAGATAAGAAATAAAATGAAAAATTATACATATATAATAATAAACATTTCATATATATCATAATTATTTCATTTAAATCATATATATATAGTACAATTATCATTATTACTTTCTATGTAACAGGTTTGGGAGAACGAATCACTTAACTTCATGAGGCAGTTGTCCGTCGTACACATGAACTACGTCATCATATCCCATAGGTTTTGGAATATAAAAATTTTATATATGAGATTATTAATAAAAAGGTATAATTATGTTATAAATAGGACACATTAATTTTATATCCTTCACTGTACCCATCCATGAGAGGTGGTAGTGGAAAATGAACTAAAAACATATCAAGAGGTCGTAGTTTGTTGTACACAAGAATGATGATTTCATAAAAAAATTGATGGAAGTGTGTTTGAATTTTGGAAGAAAAATTAACCAAAAACTATATGTATATTTAATATAACTATTTTATTATATAATGATGTTCTAGTATTAATTTAATGTGTGGGGAAATAAAAAAACAAAAATTCTCAATGGTGAATGTTACCACTTCTTGGTGTATCTCCTTTTCGTTTACACCAATGGACATACTTGGTTATATTTATGAAATATTTAAGGATTGTAGGATTATATTAGGTATTTTATTAATTTAATTTTTCTGTTCATGGATGATCCAATTGGGTTTGATGTTGTGAATATAGGATGAGAGTGCGTAGCCTTTTTTAAGTGGGGTGAGTGGCACATTTGTAATGTTTTGAAAGTGTGAATTCCACCCACATTTTTTCATTGTCACAAGGACACAATAATGAAAAATATGATATAATTGGTGGTAAAAGTATTATATATGACCTTAAATGGTATTTTTTGCATGTTTCTATGTCATTTAGGCTGTAATGATTAAGGTTTAACAACTAAGTAAACTCATTTTCACCTTACTCGCAATAAATAATGATAATTTCATTCACAAATATTTTTGGTAAAAAAATAAGATTAAATTATTATAGTATATAAATTATTCAAATTCATAATATTTAATAAAATTTTCAAAACTTTATTTGAATTACTTTAAAATTATAACATAATATTAATCCCAAAGAATTGGCGAGACAACGAGTTATTAAAGAGAGTATTTTTTAAGAAAATAGATACTATATTAACTCCACGAATAATAATAATAATTTCATGAAAATTAATATAAATTTAATGATATATATTCTATATATTTAATTTTAAAAATTCCCCATTATGCATTTTATTAATTAACTAAAATTGTAAAAAATCATGCATTTTAAAAATGTTTTTTGAAAAACAAGTTTTAACCCTAAAACCAAACATATTCTAATCTACAATATAAATTCGAATAAAAAGTAATTAAGTGGATTGAACATAAATAAAAAATTATTATTCTAATTCAAATTCATTTGAAACATATGGGGACTTTTAAATTAATTAATTCATTGAAACTAAAATTCTTTATACAAAAATCAGTATATTTACTTATTCACTGAAGAAAATATTTTTCAAAAAACACATAATTTTAAACAATGTAAATTAAGTTATTCAAATTACAATAATGATTATTTTTAAAATAAATATTAATATGTTTTTAAAATTATATTTAAAATAAGTTCACCATAATGGTCATCATAACTTATTTTAAAATAAAAATACAGTTTTTAGAGTAAAAGTGGATTTATTTATATATATTTTCTAGAAAAAAAAGGATGTATGATAGAAATTATCATGACTATAAAATATATATTTTAAACTAATAATACCCAAAATGGTGTTTTTTATGTTTTTTCTAAGAACAATTGTTCACATTAAAATAGTTTTTCAGGAAAAAATATATTTTCTTTTTATTTTAAAAATGGTTTTATTTTCATTTATAGTTAATTAGAAATCAAGTAATTTATTATATATATAGGTTCAAACCTTATTTTCAACAAAAAATAAAATCATGTACATACCCGCAATTCCAATGGCTTGTTGATAACAATAATAATAAAAAAATTAAAATATCTTTTTTGTTTAAAATCAGTGTTTCGTAAAATAAAAACTAAACTATGTGTTTCATGTAACACAAGATGACTATAGTGTTATAGGTAACACAAGATAAACTTAGTGTTATGTTTCATTTAATAATTTTTTTTATTCTTTTAAAAATATATGTATGTTATATCTAACACAAAATTACATTGTTTTGAAATTTTACTGAAATATCAAGAGTTTATTCAATATCTCTCAATGTCATTGATATATGTGAAATTAATTATGGGTCCATAAACCTATATATTTATGTTATATCATGATACATATAAATTTTATAAATATAACTAATAATATAATAAGGATTATATTTCCATGAATTATCTTTACAACATGATATATGATAATCAATATAATGTAAAAGAATTGTATTGTGTTGACTCCCAACAGATATCTTGTTAAAAGAAATATGATATATTTCCTTAAAATAATCACTTTAACTGAATAACTGAAAATTTTATCATTAATTATATATTTATAAACTACCATGAATAGATATTAATATGTTGATAACCTATCATCTACAGAAGAAGTTATATCTGATGTTATATCAATATGTAGTTGTTGTTGTCCATGTAGTGTGTCTTTACCTTTAATGTATTCTGGTAAAAAATCTATAAATTTTAATATGTTAGAAAAACATAACACCAATATGAAATAAAGGATATAATATACACATGAAAAAATGGTAACCTTGTCATACATGTGTAGATATCCATACAAAACACTGGTTGATATATTTTCTAGTTATAGTGAACTCATCTGTAAGAAAATTTATTCTTTATAATCTTTATATAATATATTTTCAAGTGACCCTAAGCTTCTATATTTCAATATTTTTATGATTAATGGTATCCCATTTATAATATATCTTCCCATATGAAATAATAACATGTTGTGGACCCACAACATATGACTCAAAATAAATGGGAAGCTTGTAAGGAAGAGGTGTAAGAGTTGGATAAGTAGGAGGATGTAGAGAAGTGGGACCTATATTTCAGGGTTGAGGAATGGGAGTTTTATCTTGAAAATGAATGTATATGTTTGTAAAAATCAACTTTACCAATTATATGAATCTTTCCTCCATCATATTTTACCATATCCTAATCATTTTTTCTTAAAAGATTCATTTTTTCTTTTACATACACCCCCATTAATGATGATTTAGAATGACCATTAACTTTTTTTTTTCAGATACAACTAGTGGGTATAATTTTCATTAAATCGTGTGCTTAGGATTTAATAATATACTAGAAAAAAATAACTTTTCTATCGACATTTATGAAGGTCCCTTATATTCTATACTACTCAGGGGATTCTAGTATAGAATATTTGAAAAATTCAGGATTGAGTTGGAATATATTAATATTTGATTTAACATAGATAAAATAAAACATTTATTACAATACTTTTAGTTACAATCCTTCTGTCTTCAATATAAAATTATAACTTTTTTATCATCTGATTCCTCTTCCATTTTTGTTGTCTAGCTAGGGTAGAGGAGGGTTAAACTCAATAGATCTTGATTACTCAACTCCTAGTTTTTTAATTTTTTTAGTTATCACTTGTTATTCTAATAATGTATTTCCTCCGAAGGATATATTATGAGTGTATATGATTTTGGATTGGATATCGAGATTAGATATCTTAATTTTAATTAAAATAAATATTTACAAAAATAATTAGATTGATCATTAAAATAAAAGAATTCTGAAAACTAAAATTGAAATAACTAAAAATACTTCATGTCATATATTTTTTTTAAAAAAAAATCTATATATCCTCAAATATAAATGGATATTTATCATATGGATTTTGATGTTTTTTATCAAAAAAAAAGAAATTTGATATTAGAGATGACATAAAATCTTTCCCTCAGCTACTTTTGAAACATATGAATTTCTGCCAGATTCATCCAATATCAAGTAAATCAAATGTCATCTCCTAATAAGGGGAAATGATGAAATTAATAAAAATATTTCATGATATTTAAACAAACAAGAAATTAACATGAAAAACATTTCTCCTATAATTTAGTTATTGTCGCTTTTTCAACACTTCACCATTCAATAATCTAAGTAATTACTATTCTATAGTCTTTAACTACTATAAAATTCATATATATTTTTAATCTTTTCCCACATACGAATATCATGATCCTCAAACTCAACTACTATTCTATAGTCCCAGGTACTAGCAACTAATAATTTGGGTAAACATGTGCTTTCTCATTTACCAATACTCGATGTCTCTTTAGCCCCTATGAAAGTAGATGGATGTTGTTAAAAACGATTATGAGGATCCCTAAAAAGAATTTATAGTTCTCCAAATAATTATGGGTATGGTCCACCCTATAAGTTCATAGTGAATTGGATATTTGATCATCCATTATCCTATAAAACCAATGTAATAAAAAATTATTAAAAAAATTATAAAATAAAATATTACACTTAAATGTAAATGAAAAATGAAATATGATTCATTAAATATTAAACTGAAATAAATGTTTGTAATTAATATTTTTTAAAAAAGTTAAATAAATTAATAAAAATATTAATTAAGATTAAATGATAAATGAAAAATAAAAAATATGAAGTTACGTAAAAAATTTGAAAAAATTTAAAAATGATATAAAAAAATTAAACAATACTAAATAAACCACCATCGATCATATTATTTAGTTCATCTCTAATTTAATGCATTATTTTTTAGTAGAGTTACTCTAAAAGTGCTGCATTAATAGTTTAAATTCTTAAATATATTACACCATTTTTACACTGAAAATATTATTTCTATGTAATATTTTATAAATATTTTATTTTTATTTTACATATTAAATTTATAATATATTTATTTTCTATAAAATAATCAAATAACAAAGTTATATATGGTTAAATAAAAGTTATGTATGTGTAATAAAAAAATTAACAATTTACCTTATCAATTTTAGTAAAATTTTAAACAAAAAAATGATATATATATATTATGTTTTATGAAATTTAAAAATGTAAATTAATATAATTTTGTGTTAACAGATAAATTATGAAATTGAAATATAATATGTTTTTCAAAAATCCTTCCTCATGATTGTTCTATAAGGAAAAACTATTTCTATGGTGTCCTAATCAATATTCTATATTAATTCTTATAGAGAAATAGGAATCTCACATAAATCAATATTTTATCCATGTTTTTCATCATAGAAAAACTATTGTTTCCTTGTGAAATGATAGACCGCTTCATATTTGATGGATCAAGAACAAAATAATTTTTTTTTCATGTTTTTCCACGATACAAGGACAATATATACATTCAATTATATTCAAATTGAATGGTGTCATGCCTTATTCATTATGTTTAACACAATTGTTACAACTAACCCATTTATTAGTAAACATTGGAACTCGAATTGTAATTTAATAAACCTTAATTTTTTTTAAATGATGACAAAATATTCAATTGACATAGATTTTGTGTTTCAACCTTTGGTACTCAAAAAAATGAATTACTTCTATGAACACTAATGTAGTACTATTCTGAACCGCAGTTCTGTTATCCAGAAATTTTGTATTAAATGTATTTAATTTAATGTAATACCTAGACTATGTTATCAATTTTAAACATGGAATACCTGATCCCTGTCCCATTTTTTCTAATGCATCTGGTCTACAACGAACAATCTATTTAAACCATGGGTAAAATATTTTTGTTTCTCATTTAAAATATACATATCCTTTTCCTTTAGATAACAATTTTTAATGAATTAAGATTAAATTTTATATATTGAAAAGTTTATTATATATTATTTATGATTTATATAGATATATCCTCATTATCTATTCACCTGTTTAATGTTTTACTTTCAAACCAAAAATCCAATTTCCCCATAATAAAATCATTCTTGGCGATTTGTAGGTATATATATGTGCTCTACTTTAGACAAGGGGCATATAATAAAATCTGAAACCACCTCAGAAATATACTTCTTAATAATGTTTCATTCATGAAAATATTTATTCTTAACACATCCCATATATATATATTCATTTACCTTTTAAAATTATATATATAACAAATATTAAGGTTTGAAAAAAAAATCATGCCCCAAATGAAGTATTAAATAAACCATGATTTCAAAAAAAGATGGTGGAAAAAACATCACCAGTTGATCAAGTATTGAAACTACATCTTTCTAAAAATTATTAAATGAAATAAAAGGAATCGCTTTATTATAAATTGAATTTAAAAACTAAAACACCATCTTGATTGTCATTCTAAGAGGGATGTGAAATATTCCACACAATGTCACTATTAAGATTTTTTACATCATGGAATGACTACTATGAAATTACATACTTTTCAACATCAATTATTTTAGTGAAATAGGTTTTTACATTTGATAAAAAACTGATGAAAAATTTGATACCATAGAGATTCTAAAAAAAGATAATTTTTTCCCACTTAATTATTATATGATTAGATAGAGGTAGGTATTTTATTTTTCTATTAGGAGGTGATGCTAATTCTAAATGTACCCTCATCAAGAGTAAGTCCAATATTGCATTCAACCTATAATTATTGTTACCTTTAATATATATCAATGAACAAATAAACTTTTAAATCATGTTATTATCCATGTGAATGACATTAATAATTTTTTTAACCCCCTAATATCATTAATAAAGTATCTAAAAAACCATTGACCATTACTTCAAAAAATTAATATCATTAACAATTTTTTTTCTATATGAATGTGACATCAATTGTCTTCACCCTCTGAAAATACTAATCAATAGAAATTGGAGTTAGAGAGATATCAAATTCTTTTGATCCATTGAATTTCTTTTTTTAATTTTTAATAAAAGTGTTCCATAGGAAAAATACTTTAATAATCCTTGTATAATAGGTTTATCCCATGTTGAAATTTCTAATATGAATTCTATTCATCAAAATGTGGACTAGCATCATACTCCTCAATAGAGCATATTAATTTTTTTTGATATGATGGTAGGTCATTTACATATTACATAATCATTACATATTGTTTAAAATGTTCCCTTTTATAAAATGTATAAAGTATTATACCTTTAACCCATAAAAGATTCAAAATTTCAATTATTAGTGGCAAGAAAACATCAATATCATTTCTTGGACATTTCCATCTAGAAATGAAGAAACTCCAAAATATATGTCTAATCATTATAAAAAGTTATTAAGATAATTAATAAATTATCAATATAATATTCAATAAACTACTTCTTATACTTAATCTTCAATATGGATTTATTCCAAATAAAGAAAATTGAAGTTGGTGATTTTAAAATTTATTTCAAAATGTAGAGTTATGTTGAAAAAATTTAATCCACAACGGAAAATCATCTAGATGATATAATTTTTCATAATATCTCCTCTCATATACACGAAATATTAACCCCTTTTCATCATTTGTATTTTCAAATTAACATTTTATCTGTGTAAAAATAGTATAGAACCAAATTTCCATGTATGAGTCTCTATAACATCTAAATCACCCAATTATTTTTCTTTTAACTTATACCATGACATCTCATATTTAAGACACATTAAAAGTCCTTCAAAATCCATTTTATAAAATATATAGATGTTTAAGTTGGAATGTATCTTCTTTCACCCCAATCTCATTGGGTATAATTTTTCTTCATATTATAATTTGAATATGGAAGATCATTTTCATTGAGAATTATTTCTTTCGATAACTGTAGAAACTGTATAAAACTCTGGTCACTCTCTCAATTTTAAATTTTATGGTAATATTCAATAACACCATGGTAAAAAATTTAAATTTCAAAAAACAGAGGTTTAATCGATTTTCATAAATACCATATATATTATAAATTATTAGTTATTTTTAAATTTCTTATACTTGAATATCAGTAATCCTTTTTTAATATAACCAGATATATAATATTTAAATTATTCGTCAACAATAGATTATTTATTTTACCTGATTTCATCATTAGAAATCCATGGGAAATAATTAGGATAAAATACATGATAAGTTAAATTATCCTTTATTTCTATTCTTTTTAAATTATTCTTATTTAATCATTCAAGTATGGGAAAAAATGGAAATCTCTTGAAAATTTCATTTAGAAAATTCCAAAAAGGTATCAACTATATCCCTATATTTATCACTTGTTCACATTAAAGAAATCAATATATTTCTCACTATTACCTATAAAAAATACCATTACTTGAATATATGTTATTATATTATGAAATTTATATTCAATTTTACTTTCTTAATATTTTAAATATTTCAAAAATAAATGAAATAAATTATATTAGATTAAAAAATAAAATTTGAACATATTTAATTCTAATTATTTATTAAAAAATCAATACTTATTATGAAACCAGAATTCTCAAATAAATATATATTAATAAGAATCTATATTCAAACTATATTATCTAATATGTCATAAAAATACTAATTAACAATGTTGTAAACATACATACCATACACCCCCAATTATACGTAAACTAAAATTCTTTGTAACAAAAATTAATCAAATAATAATTATATCATACTTAAATCTAAAAACAATCATTTTTCAACTAGAAAACACCATAGATTCGTGAATAATAGTGCCATCAAATACAAATAGAAAATAGTAGGCGAAACCATGAAAAATTGAATGGAAAATAAGAATTGGAAATAAAAAATGAAATATCAAGGAATCATAGAAAATAGAACCAATATACAAAAACCATATATTGATATTAGAATGGGTAAAATTAAAATAATGTTTCTAATGGGATGATTTCTTAAATAGATTGACATTTATGGATGAGGATTCTTAAGGGTGGAAGAAGATAGTTAATGACAATATAATAATAGTTCAGTTAAAAAGATCATAGAAAAAAGGGTTAGCGATCAAACATTGAGAGATCAATAATAGATTTGTTATCAAAAATGAACACAACATTACACATTGCAACATTTTATAAATTGTTTTAATCCTTTTCAAATTGGTTTTTTGATAACTAACATGAAAAATATGGTTTTTCAATGTTTGTTTGATAACATACATTGAGAATTATACTTTTCACATCGGTTATAAAATAACTGATATTAAAAAGATACAAATCTACGTTTTCATTTCAGTTATCAAATAACAGACTAAGAAAAAAATTCATGCTTGATGTAAATAATAGGTGTGAAAAACAATCCGTGTAAAATGTATTTTTTTATAAGTGTACATAGGTATGAGTTGTGTTTTTTCTTTCTATGGGATGGAAAAGAGACAAAAAATGGTTATCCCGAAAAATAATAACTTCTCAGTATATTTATGACAATATAATTATTCTTTTATTATTGGTAAATCATATTTATAGTAAGTATAGGATGAAATAAATATGAAATAGTATGTAAAGATGATTTCCTCTTATTTGATAGGATTTATTTTGATCCCGCATTAAGGAATAATGTATTTATCTTTTAAACATTACTAGAAGATCTAATTTTTGGATAAGGACGTTGAAAATATCTTTTGATAGTGTATGGTCTTGTTAGAAGGATCAATGTGGTGGAAAAAATAAAGGAAAATCCTTTTAAAAGGGTGGGAAGAATCACACATGGATTTACTAAAAATATTAAAATATAAATAAGTAATTCACAATAAAAAACATTCAAATGGGTAGATATTAAACAAAAGATAGTATAATGTCAAAATATTATTAGTTAGTGAAATTGAGATAGGTTTTGGAATCATTTTAAACCATCTCTAATGTCTAAAGCCCTTTGTAAACCAGTTTTAACCTCACTTGTTCTAACAAAAGTTTCTTTCTTAAAGGGTCATAATTTTACATATAAGTTAATAATTAGTTCTTATATGGATAGTATTTGAAATATTCAACCATTTTTCAACATAAAATACATTTTTAATTATTTTTTTCGTATTATGATAATTTTATAATGTTTTATTTTTTATAAAATTTCATTAATGTTATTTTTGACACTATTCATTTACTTTGAATTTAAATTCATCAATATAGTAATGGAATTTAAATATCAACCCTTCAAATGTTCGGATAAAATTATTTATATAATTTACGGAACAAATTAATTCTCCCTAATTGAATTACTTTTATTATTTTTAAAATTATTAATTTTATTTTTCTATTAATTTAATTTATATTCAGTCAGCATTGTGTAAACATTTAGGTCAATTATTCAATCAATAAAAATTATAAATAATATCCATGATAAAAAATTAAAATTTTCTTTCAAATAAAAATTTTGAATAAAAAATATCTTCAAATAATCATTATGAAAGTGTTTACAGACAATAAAGTCAAGAGAGTGACATTTTGGAAATTGTCTAATTATAATAATATTAATTCAATTATCAAGGGAAAATAGCACCAAAATACAAATTTTTTAATTTGGGATTTCAATGGTATAATTTATTCCATATTATGAAATAATGGAAACTATTTGGTATATTTTGAGAATTAACTCATGGTTTTTACAATATTTAACCCATTTTAGTCACACCAAGGTGATAAATATTTATCATTGTCACTATTTATAATGATAAAAAATAAAAGGTAAATATTTAAAAAAAATTATCCTATCAATTCAGTGTAAAATTTCTGTTTTTTTATGATTTAATATCTAGAATATGAGGAAATCAATTTTATAATAAATTAGTAAAATGCAATGGAGAACAATTTTTAAGAAATATTTTTTTAAGTATAAATATTAAATTTTTTCATAATCATGATTATTTATGATTCAAAGGGAAATAATTAGATTCTTTTCTATTAATTACATTATATTAAAATTTAAATCAAACTCCCCAATTAAATGGGACAATTAAATTTCCTAAATTATTGAAAATAAATGATAGTACTTGAAAAATTGTTTTTCACCAATCATGAAATAATCAATAAATTTAGAAAAAACCCAAAATTTTACACTATTTGATTTATAATATGTTATTTTCAAAAATTATATTTATATTCTAAAATAAAATTTCAAAAATATTCAAAAATTAATTATAATTGCAAATCATTAAATGCTATGAAAATCCTATTTGAATAAAATATCATTTGGAAGCATGAAATACCATTACTAAAAATTGAGTGCTTATTTCCTAATTATTAATTAATAAATATTTATTATGTAAGATAGCTACAAATATAATGTTATTTCCCATATTAATACCCTCTAATTCAATTATTATGTTATAACGATCACATTTATGATGTAATATTTTTAAAATATCTTACAATTCCCTTAAAACAAAGTTTTTCGTGTTTAAAAGATCTTTATTTTATAATTCATTTGAACTAAATTTTCATGGTGTTATATTCTACCCCACTGTCCCCCCATAAATAAAATTCACCGTCACAATTTTTTCTCATTTAGCAAAGTTCTAATATTTCAAGATACTTTTACTTTAATGTCACATCATATATAGGGATAATAAAACTTATTCTACAATGGAATGTGGGGAACATAAAGTATAAATAAAATGGAACATTATCATATTCAATGATAAATGTAAAATATTTGTGATGTAAAATTATGGAGATTTAGGATAAAAAAGTGTCTCGGGACTAATAAATAGTGATCAAGAACATGGTCATGAGAATGTTAATGAAAAAAAGAGAAAATATTTAATTAGAGAAAAGACCATTGATTCATCAGAAATTGAATGTAAAAGTATAATATTTTTATATGAAAGTAGTTTTCCTCATGATTATGGATTATTTTACTGTTATGATAAAGAACATGAGAAAATGTACTTACTTGATGTACTTCAATTTCATAAGAACATTTCATCTTTTGGTTGTGATTTGATGAATTTCAGCACCCTCTCTTATTATAAGAAATGAATAATCAATATAGAATTTTCATGGATGATGTAATAAAATAATCATTTAATTGGTCATAAACTGCATATAATAATGACAACTCATTACTTCTATAGTTATTTATCATGAAAACCAAAAAATGGTTAGCATAAGTTTTCCAATATGGATTAATATTATAAATTAATCTCTAAAACCTCAACAATTACTCCCAAATTATATGTTATTCAATTAAAAAAGATATAACACTAAGACTCTAAAAAATATTTTTTAACAATATTGAAACCCAATGGCTAGAATTATTTGATCTTATATCCTTCCACGAACAACTTGAAACTTATCCTTAAATAACATTATTAAATCTTATAGTCTTATAGAAAAATGTATATTCCCTGAACATATATTCTCTAAAATATTCAATTAATTTCCCAAAATAAAATCACTATAAAATCATATATTCATCTAAAATATAATTTACCATTTATTACATTAATAAGCTCCTATATTATCCAAAAAAATCCATTTGGTTCATCCTTTAATTGAGAGATAATCATACATTGATTCATAATATCAAAAAAACCTTCCTTATTGTAGAAATATATATAGAATATATATATAGATATAGTCAATTCTTGTAATCAAATCAACTTTTTACAAAGAATAAACATTAGTTTTCTTAGAGGGTATATTCATAGAAATATTTTTATGAAATCCCCAACTCGATAGTATGGGATAAGTGTGCCCTAATTATAATGATTCACTTCTGAAGTACTAATTTCATAAAATTGCCATTTTTATTTTTAATTCATAGGTTATTGTGGAATATTATCCTCATTATCTCTTGTATTACGGAATGGATTTATATAATTCCAAAACTACTTGCATCTATAACATGGTAGTGTGAGTTGAATATTTTATTTATCTCTCTCTACATTCATTTTGTTTACTAAATTCTTATCCTCACTTAAAAATTATTTTAATATATGGTCAGGATTCTCACACTTGAAACATATTCTTGTTCTACTTATGAATTCATATGAGTTATCCACCCTGTATTTTCTAATAGTAGGAGGTTGGAACCTTCACTTCCCTTCATGCGACATTTCATTGTAGCTTCATAAAAACTCCATATTCTTTTTAGTATCACTATAACATTGATTATTTATAGCTTCCATTTACATTTTTAGTACACATAGAATTATATATTCGCATCTTTGAAAGTCCATTATAGATAATTCCTTCCAAGGACATGGTCACATACCAGTAAGAATAAATAAATTTTCTTTTTAGGGAATATTAATAAACTAGAAGAGAACCTCATATGTCTTGTAATAGTTTCATCATAGGTACCAATATATTCATTATAATTATAATTATTATCAGGGAATTAATTCTCTTTTTTTAAAGAATAATATAAGGTAACTACATCATGAAAATTACATTCTTAAACTTATCATATTCCATGATTTAATTCTATCCTATGGAATCATATTTATAATAATATTCCACCACAGGTATTCTATTACTTAAAAATTTTAAATTTCAAGCATAAAATTTTCATGCTTCAAGAATAGAAGAATGGAAAAAATATTTTACATTGAATTGACCCATTTCTCTGAAACCAGTGGTCAAAATAAACCATGGTGTAGGGTGGATGATGTTATATAAATGATTTAATGGAATGTTTATCCCTCCCTTATAAATTTATAAGTTCAACATTACCAATGTTACCATTCATATCTTGAGAGTGTTTAGGGAGAGTAGTCATAAAATATTACATATCATCCCCTATACCATTTGGTTTCTCCTGAGGGAGGTCAATTAAATTTCTATCACATTAATTTTTCACAAGATTTATTTAGGTTATATCTACTTAATAAAACTAAAATCAAAGTTTGAGAATAAATAGTCATATTTAGAAATCATATAATCATGAAAATATTTCATATGATGTTTAAATATAACACCTTAATTTAAATCTATGATACCTTAGGTTTATCCTAGGCCAATATTTGTTATCATCGATTCAAATCACTCATAACATATTATAGGTAAAATGTGATTAAATCCAAGAATATACCCTTGGTGTGTCAAAACAGGTTGGAAGTAAGGTCCCACACTTCATGAGCTATAATGAAGTCTGATATATACTCAAGAAAATATTTTAGGTGTTTTTCCCCCAAGATGCATCTATGCTAAATACACGTCCACTTGAATTATCAAAAATAGGGATGTTTTTCAAAGAAAACAAAAAAATTATTTATTATGAAAAAAAGGTATCTTGTCATATACTTTTTTACCCCAAGGGTTCTCCTCAAAGTTAAGATATTCAAATATAAAATGATTGACTAAACCCATCTATAATACCATCTATAATGAAATATATGTTTCATATTTAAATATTAATTAAATTTTTATAAATATTCAACAGAAAATATTTGGATCCATTCTAGAACAAAAAAGTTTTAGAATCTTTGTTTACTAGATAAAAAATAATATTTTTTCATGATATATATTCATTAGAAATAAAAAACAATGATTCGTTGGTATAATCTACATAAAACTATTCTTATTAATCTATAGAAGTAAAAATTTAAGAAAGGGTGATCTTAGATACTCACTATGGGTAAACATATAAGATATCTATAAATGATAATACATGAGTATAATATAATCATAAGGTTATGAAATCATGATTATAAAATAATGTTTTTATACCCAATCAGTCATATGTATTAAAAATGAGTCCATAGAGAAAACATTATCATAATAACATAAAATATTCCTAAGAGAGTAGAATAGTGAATAATTAGTAACGATCAATGAGAGTGTAACATATAAATATGGATGTAGAACAAACTTAATATTATAAATTTTTTATCATTTATAAATATAAACCGGTTCACTCAATAGTTATTGACATGAAATCAGGCCCTCAGATAAACATATAGTAATGAAACTACATCCAAAAATGATCTTATGTGAATAAAAACAAGGTCTACACATAATATTTATATACGTAAAATCAAGATACATTCATTATATTATTGACCTAAAAACCACGTCTATGTATAATCATATGGATATATAAATTCAGCTATATACATAAAATTGTAAAAATGCAATCCAGTTCACACATAACATTTTTATCTCACAATTATCCATATTTACCCAATTAATTGGAAGGATATAAGGGAACCACCCATCATATAAAATTATTATATTCATTTTTATTCCATAAGATCCTGAAAGTACAAAACATTTCATCATAACATAACCAATGGAAAATTAAAATTATTTGTAAACATCTCATCCTCAAAAAAATAAATCATACAGAGAATGAGTAATTAAAATATAATATAATCATTTCCACAATGAACTATAAGTAACATCATTGGATGTTATCATGAATGAAAATGAATTTTAAATACCACCTTGAATATTTTTTTGAGGAAAATAGCTTTTTAATTTTGAAACTTCTTGATTGATATACTAATAATTCAAAAAAATTAATAGAATAATTTTATTGAAAATAATATAGAAAAAATATAAATAAGATTCGATTAATTTTGTGGTTATGATTGTTGGAAATTACATTCATGTCTCAAATATTAATGTAATGAGTCATTTCTGATTTTTGTTAAAAATGAAAGTACCTCTTTCAGTAAATGAAAAGAATATTCTTATTAAACCATTATAGAAAAACTCAATCATGGGAAAAAATGAATTTAAAAAATAATCGGCAAATATTAAAACAATTATGGAAATGATTTTTATAAATCATAGACATGGATGAATAAAGATATTTCAACGATTAGAGAAATGCAATCATTTTAGATCAAAACAATTATTTTAGTGTATTGAGTAAAAAGAGATAGAAAAATGAAATGAATAATGTAATATAATAAAAAAACATTATATAATTATATTCATGATATTTATGAGACTTATATCATGAAATCTTACCCTCATACAATTCATCATAAACAATCCTGATAATCAAAGATATTGAAACATAAAAACCTAACCACATTGGTAACATTGGAGTAAAAAAAATCCAGGAAGATAGAAAAATGGATGGATTTATATATCCCCATAAACATCATTATAATAATTATCAATTATTTATTAAAATCACTATTTGTACATGTTAACTGTTTCATTTTTCATTGTAGTTTTGTTTATTAAATTTCAATACTTGAATAGTGATCCTAATTAAATCATATATATAATGTTAAAAAAGATATAAATACCATAAATATTATTTATATATTTATTTATAGAAATCTATAAATGTTATGAATAGAAATATGTATTACACTGTTCATAGAGACGGTATGTCATATATACGTATGAGTGATGTTTTTAAATTTAAGAAGATGGAATGAAAGAAATGTATGTAATAATTAACTGTTAAAGAATCATTTTTAGATAATATTTATCATATATATTTATGAAATATATCAGTTCTACCATCCATGTAAATTATATATGAAAATCGATCACATCGCTTCATGGAGACGGTAGTCCACATGGTCTCATGATCCATGTTTTCATTTTATAATGGATTTGAATGTATGAAGATTGATATAATATTATAATTATTGAATAATAATAATTTCTTAAATTTAATATACATTAACTAGTTTTATCTTTATACCCATCAATGTAAAGTGGTGATGAAAAATGAATAACAGCACTACACGGAGACTGTAAGTTTTACGTATGTAGGAGCCATGTTTTCACATTAAATCTAATAAAAAAGGGGTGTGTAATGGTTGAAAATAATATATATATATATATATATATTTATTTATTATAATGGATATATTGTTTTATGATTGGTACTATAGATTTATATGATTTAAATGAAGAAATAAACTAGAATGATTTAGTAAAGATGATTACCTCTTCTTCAGTAAAATTGATTAAGATCCCATGATAACCTTTAAAGAATAAAAGAACCCCAATATCATGGCTAAATATGTTGAAAATATAATTTGAAAATATTTAATTGATATATATGGATAAATGTTGTTTAAATAAAATATATAAGGGATGTCCATTTATAAGGGAGGGAAATGTGCACATGTAATGAAAAAAAGATTAAAACAGAATTAAGTAATTTTTAATCCAAATTCTTTGAAATATCAAGATATTTGAATAAACAAATGATAAGTTTGAAATATCATTAGAAAATAGAATTTAAATTGGTTTTTTGGTAATTTTAAAATGTATCTTTTTGATTATCCTCCATGTTAACTATTTTTAACCTCAAGTGCGATAAAGACATTATTAATATTAAATATTTATAATTATACATATAATTTAGAAATTAGATCATAAAAGGAAACTATATGATATTACATACAATTTATATTACTAATTTTATTATTTTACCTTTGTTAGTAATTTTAAACTATTTAATAATATATAATATTTTTATGAAATATCATTAAAGTCATAAAGATAGTTATGGAATTAGAATATAAACCTTTCATAAAAACATAAAATTTCATATTAAACCAAAAAAATTATGGAAGAAAACAATTCACCAATATTTTATTTCTATTAATATTTTTTAATTCATTTATTTTGTTGTTCTATTAATTAAATAAATACAATATCAGTATTGTGTAATCATTTATGGTAATTATTCTATCAAAAAAATAAAAAATAAATTAACATTAAATTAAAAAAAATAAATATTTTTCCAAATAAAAATTTAGAATTGAAATTATCCCCTTTATATCTTCATAATATATTTTAAGGACATTATAGTCAAAATAATGTCATATTGGAATTTTCATTTCTTAGGATAATATAATTTTCTTTATCAATGGAAAATGGATCCAAAATATCATATATTATAATTTAATTTATATATTGTCAAATATAATCAATAAAATAAAATAAGAGAACATTTTTGGTTTATTTTGAGGCCTTACATCATGGTTTTAACTGTGGTTTACCAATTTTACCCGTATAGAGGTGACAAATATTTATCATCATTATTATACATTATGACAAAAAATAATTGTGTTATATTTATAACATTTTTACATTATAGTTATAAACATTGTGTTAATTTTTATAATATTCAATATCAATAATTGTGATAAACAAATATTTATATCAATTCATAAAATGTAATGAGAACCGATTCTAGAAAAAAATTGTTTTTAAAAATGAAAATTAAGTTATATAAAAATCCTGAATATTTTCGAATGAAAATAAATAAATTATATTATTATAAATAAAATCGATCATATGCCACTAAAAAAATCCATAATATAACTTGAATTTTAAATATCAATTTTATTGAAAATAAATGATAGCATTTGAAAAATTAGTATTTTCACTATTCAATGAAATCTAATAAATTTTAGGAACATTCACCTGAAGTAGTTCCTAATATGAATACGTAATAATTTAATTTTAATAAATAAAATAAAATATATAAATTTTTTAATAATTAATTATAATTTTCATTAAAAAACTTAAATAAAATTTATTTTTGAGTAAAATTCTTTTTTGAAGCGTAAAATGTATCTACAAAAAAATAAGTGCTTATTTCTTAATAATTTTTAAATAAATTTTTATTGAGTATGAACATTATAAAATTTTCATAATATAGTTACCCATATTCATACCTTCCAATTTAATGAATCTTGTATGATGGTTACAATTAAAAAATTATATTATTATAATATATCTCAATTCTCTAAAACATGGTGTCTCTTTTTAATCAAGATATATTTATAATTATTATTTTAAGATAAATATCTGGGGTCTCACATGATGTAAGGGGTTTTGTATCTTTATTTTAACTTTTTGTATATAATATATATAAACCACTTATATCCTTTCTTTATTGTATATATTTCCAAGGATTTGATTTTTCAATATTTTTATTCAATTTTTGGGATTTAAAAATACATTTTTCATTTTTTCATTGACGATATTTTAATTAAAATGATTCAATATTTGTAATATCTATTTGCCTTAAATTTTTATTTCCTTGAGATATGTTTCCTAATGTGTACTATGTTTCCTTTTACAGTTTAATAACTTCATCCTTGATGTTTTTTATCTTGATTAATTTTTTATTCCTGATGTTCAATGTTTTCCATATTTTAAAATAACCCATTTGAAGTTGATTATGATATTACCCAAGAAATAATGGTTCTTTCTCTAATTTCATTTATAAAGTCATGATTGCTTTTTAATATTAATGCATCTTCATAATTTAAATGCTCTTTATTTCAAAAAAACAGATTATTTTAATCTCCTTTTGATTTTTTTTGTGTTTTAAAGCTTTTATTAATATTTCATTTCCAAAATGACTCATTATTTACCAAATTTATGGAAACTAAATTAGACTATTATTTTTAATCAATAATCCTCCAATTCCATGACTCTATTCTTTGTATAATTTTATAAATTTACATATTTATTACATAATAATTGATTGAGGTAATTTCCATCAATATCATACTCCCATAAAATTATTTTAATAAGATTTATATAATAGAAATGATTTTTCACTACCTTTATATTTATAAATAAACCAATTTTATATCCCTAATTTTTATTCTGATTCTATTCTTATTTAAAAAAATTAATGTTTTCAAATGATGGTTTCATTCATCTATGTCAACATATTTTGAAAATACATGTGTTAAACATGGGATATGTATAGTGTTACCATTGAACTCTTTTATCTAGACATATTATTATTATTTATTAACAATAGAAATTATTGACCAACCATATATTGTTATTCCAATATAGGTGATTTTATATTATTTGGGAAAGTTTATTATATATTGTTTCACTATTAACATACTTCATTAGGATGGATTATAATTATTTATTTACTTGGGAAAGTATTTAAATCTTGTAGGTTTTCATTTAAATATATAATGTTATTTATATGTAATGATGATTATTTTTTATCCATTCTTCTTATTTATCGGGATGTATTATTTACATGTTATCCAATTTATTAGGAAAGTATTCATATTCCCTATTTTTGTATCTGAATATGGATTTTTATTAATTCCTTGGTCATGTGGATTACTAATTATATATATATATATATTAATATAATTAATATGGTGAATGAATTAGACATAAAGAAGTTATGGCTGGGGTTTGGTATTATATATCCCATTCATGCAATAATTTCATTCAAGAGACAAAAGGTTTGGGTATTTGGTATGTCCCCTCAATGAAAGTATGATGTCCTATTTCTGATGTTAATTGAAATAATAATGTCTTGGTTATGAATATGATGGAAAGAATAATTTCTTGGCTATGACCTTGAGGGTATGAAAATTTCCTTGGATAAGGACTTTATGGTAAATATCAATATGTCCATGAATATGAATTCTATCACCATAAGTCATGTTATTATTACCCATTTGATTATTTATACTATTATTTTAAACATTTATTTTCTTAATATCATGTTTTCAATTATGTGGCATTATTGTATTATTATTTTCTCCCATACAAGTTCTTCATTCTTGGAATATTCCATGATAACATTGGGAATACTATTTCTCTTACTATGAATTTGAGATGGACCTTTCTTATGTATTCATTTACCTTGGTTATGAAGAAATGTATTACACATGATATGACTATGTGAATAATATGTGCATAGAATTATTGATACATAGTGATTAATCATTATAGATTAATTTATTTTTTATTTAGGGTACAAATATTAATTTGGATAAGAAATATGTAGGGTTCATTATTTTATAATTTCTTTTCCTGATTATATAAAACTATAAACCTAAAATACTCTTGTGAATGTAATTGACGCAATAGTTTTACGGATTTTTTAAATATGTATGGTTAAAATTGGGTTTCATAAGTTTATTTAAAACATGGTATGTAATATATATTTCCATGATCAACATCTTGTTTGAGTGTTGGTGTATGGAATAAAAGATTATTTTAGAGGAATTAGTAAATAACTTTTGATATTAGGATGTCATCAAATAAAGAGACATTAGATTTATAAATATCAATGATGATTTTTAGGTTATGCTTGATCATAATTTCAAGGACATAAAAAATATTTTAGTTTTGGGGAAGAAATATTTAATATGTTATGTAATTAGTGAATTAGGTTGAGATAACATTAGTGGAAACATAGTAATAGGTCTATGTATCGGAAAAATTCATTAAATTCTATTATATTAGAGTTTTTGTTATTCTCCTAGAAATTAAATCCTAGTGTGGATACTAGAAAGTGTATGCAGCTTTGGAAAATATTCATATAGTGGTAATCACATTGAATAAGGATATTTGGGTATTAACTCATCATTCACTTGGTAAATGATACGTGGGCCAACAACTATGCACATGTCTAGACACTCTTGCCAGATATTCCTTGGAAATTCACATTCTCTTTGTAAACTGTTTTGATCAATTTGAAAACATTTATGTTTGAAAAATTAATAAAAAAATGATTGTTGACACATTAGGTTATGATAAATGAGTTATAGTTTGATATAATTATATCATAGTTGAAGAAAAAATATAATAGGTTGAAATAATGTTTTCATAGGATAATACATCATATGATTTGTTTTCATATTCATATGATAATTTAATCTAAGTTGGTTGGATATTATCATAACTATTTTTATTTTAGAATTTGGTTAGAATCAGGATCATGATAATGAATCTATTAATTGTATATATATTAAAACAGATATATCATATCAATCAAATTAAGAAGCATGTTTGTTATAACTTGTTTTGGTAAATGAATATTAAAATATGGGATTATTTAAAAGTAAATGACGAGTTTCACGATATTAAGTAATATAGTGTCATTAATGTCTTAGTTATAATGTTATCTTCCATAATTTTTATTATATGGAAAATGACATATTTTTTAATAGAAATTGAAAATTAAAAT
Source organism: Viscum album (assembly GCA_963277665.1). NCBI lineage: Eukaryota > Viridiplantae > Streptophyta > Magnoliopsida > Santalales > Viscaceae > Viscum > Viscum album. Next base: position 1,329,959,850 of record OY728145.1, on the reverse strand, counting down.
TTGTAGAATTATACCTATTTAAGTGGGGGAAATACAACACCTGAATATTTTAAATTATATTTTTCTTTGAAACATAACATGTTGAGTAGCTTGAATCACATGAAACCCATTAACACAATCAAGAGTGTAATAATATTTAACCGTTAAAATGAAATATTAGACTATGTTGGTAAAAACACAGGGAACTAAAATATGAAAAATATTTATAAAAAAATGTTTTTTATATTACAGAAATATATATAAAATTCCATTAACATACCTAAAAACTAATAATATCATTTTATAGTACAAAATTAATTTTTCTAAAATTTTATTTCTATGCATATATTTGAATTGATTAAATATATTATCAAAAATATATATATTATTTATATGAACAATACATTAATATAAATATTTTTGAAATTATTATACATAAGAATAAGAATAGTTAATATTTTAAAAAGATTTGTTCCCATGAATAAAATAACCATGTTTTTATGTTTTTATTTAAAAATTAAAATTTCAAATATTAAAATATCGTATTTTTAAAAAATAACAATATTTTTCAATTCGACATTTTCATAATATATTATGATTAACATTTAATGATTTTATAAAATAATTAATTTGTATTTGGATAGTGAAAAAATATTTTTATTACTAATACTATAATGTTTAGAAAATAATCATGAAGTAATTATTACCTAAAAACAAAATATATTATTATTAGAACTTAATAATATGTAAGCAGTAATGTCATTCATTGAAAATACTGTGTTTAATTAATAATACCAATGTTTAATGTTTTAGAATCTTATGTAATATTGTAGTCTAACAACTAATTTTATTCAGTTGTAATAAAAATTTGTTTTTATCACTTATAAAATTTAAATAAATAAATTATTTAATATTTTATATAAATATTTTAAAATTATATATTATTTTTAATTTATTTAATTGGTGTAATAGTTTTATTTCTAATATTAATGTTAATGACCATAATTTTGATGAAATTTTTATTTTCAATGATGATTTATTAATGATGATTAATTTTTAATTAATAAATGTATTGGAAATATATTAAATAATTAACATGATATAATTTTTAATCATATATTAAATTATCTTATCACTCATTTAATTGTTAATTAATTTTATTTAAAATCAATAACACAAAATTGTGAAAACAATATTTTTCTATGAAACAATTTAACAATATATTAAATGTTTTAATTTAAAAGTTAGTTTTATATTATTTATAATTTTGAATATATTATATCTAAGTTAAATTTAAATCTAAAAAATGAAAATTTAATTATATTCTTTATCTATTATTTTTAATTATATTTAAATTTTTTTAGAAAAAATTATGTTACCATAGTAAAAACCTAAGGGTAAAATATAAAAATATAGTGGTAAAATATATGAAAAATGATTAAAACAAGATTATAAACGAGTTTTAGAAGATTCTATTACCTTACCTCACCAAAAAAAATAATCATTTCACCCTTCTAGGCCAGTGAACCCTGATTTCTGTCATGCCAAAATTGATATATAATGGTTATTTATAAAAAATATGATTTCTCCCACTTATAAAATGGGATCACATGTACAAAATTTATCCACCAATTAGAATAGATAGATCTAAAAAAATATTTTATAGTGTCTACTAAACTCACTTAAAAATTCATTGAATCCTTATTCATATAAAAAGGCCAATGTATGGTTTCTTAAGGTGTTAGCCAAGGGAGAACATCCAATGCGAGATGTAATCTTCTCAACATAGATATCTTATTTATTGTATTCTTATACCCCCCAAAATATTATATATATATATATATATGAATGTACAGTGACATAATTATAAATAATATGAAGAAATTGTAATATACTAATTAATTTTCCATCTTCAAGCATACTCCAAAACCATTTGAAAAATGAAAAGTTTATCATGTGTACGTTCAGATTACTACCTCCGAGAAAGGAATACATGATTTATCATCATCACCATAAATGGTTAGCTTATAAATTTTATTTAATGAAAAAATACAACATTTACATCATTATAAATATTATAGAATAATAAATTATTATATTTCCAACCACTATCCCATGCATTAAAAAAGGAGAGCATCATTCGTCTGTATGTGTGGACTACCACCTCAATGAAATAGTATAGTTGGTCTCTATCTTACAAAACATGGAAGATATAAAAATTTTATCTAAAATTTAGAAATTATATTTATGAATCTATTAATATTCATTAATGATAATATTATCCATACTATAAGTGATTTTAAAAATAAAGGATTATAGTAAACTTAACTACCTTAAATGGACTTATCGAGACACCTTTCATATATAGAGTACATTTTTGGAGAACATAATTAAAATTATATAAATATATACAACCTAATATATATATATATATATATAATTCGTGAGATTATGAATCTATTTTTAGGAAAATTTGCCATGATCATTATACCAACAAAGTATCAAGGAAATCGTCTGAACCAACTCAAGTTACATTCAATAGAGACAAATATTAAATTAAAAAACAAAAAATGATAATGACTAGACCATATAGAATTAAATATTGTTGGGAAGGTTTTTTAAGAAATATTTAATAAACTTAATTTTAAAATTCATGGTGACAGGAACTTGTAAAGAATGAATTAGGACATGAATTTAGGGTTTTGGTATCTCAATTTTTCTATAATGAGATATGTTGTGAATTATTCACTACTTTCCTTTTTGTAGATCATATATTTCCCATGAATTTATTTTTTCCATAATTTTCATTAATTTTTATAAATTTTAATACCATTCTCAAATTCTATCTCTCATGGGATTTCAATTCAAATGATTACTTGTTTTTTAGGGTTTTTGTCCAAATTTTATATTTAACGTGCAGTTTGTTTTCTGGGATATTGAAATGACTTCAAATTTGATGTATTATATCATTATTATGTTTCTATTTGTTATATTTTATATTTCACTTCATTTCCCATCTTTTAGGGAGTTTTGATTAAGCTATTACCTAACCAATAATGGTTTCTTGCAAAATATCATTTTCAAAATTGGCATTACTATAGAAATATAATTAATTTAGGGGATTTGAATGCACTTTATTTATAAAACCGACATAATTTTCATCCACTCTAGTTATTTCCTTGGTTTTATATGTCTTCCCACTATTTAATTTTCCCCAATGGCTCATTATTTACATATTTTAGTCAAACTGAACCTATATATTCTTTTTGGTCGGGAATCCTCCGATTCTATGATCATATTCACCGTTTGATTTATTGAATTTCCTTTTTCTGTGTACCAATAATTGATTAAGGTTTTTTCTAATTATTTTGGATTATTTCACATATATATGAATAAAATATCTAAATTATAAATGATTTATTACATCCTTTGTCATTTTAGAACATAATTTTTTATTTGAATTATTTTTCTCTTAATGAATTTCATTTGTGTCACCAATCAATTTGTTCATATTATGAATGTGTTTTCATATTTTAAACACCATTTGAAGTTAATTATATAACCCGCTAGATATATATTATTTAACCATCCTCCTTTTTCTATGGATTTTTAATTATTTTTTATTAACTACGGAATGTATTGACATCATTTATGTTGTTACTCAAATACTGATGATTATGGATTACTAAAAAAAGGTGATTATTAATTTTTTCATAATAAATATTCTCTTTCTAGATGGATTATTAATTTTTTCTCTGTGGAAATTATTGATATCTCTTGTGTGGTTATTCTAATATGGATATTTTTTTATTATTAAGGGATTTTGATTATGTGTTGTTCAACCACCCACATTGATTCACTAAATGGATTATGTACTTGTTATCCCATTTATTAAGTGGAAAAATATTGAATTACATATGTTTGTATCTCAATAATGTTATTTTTTGATTCCTAAGGAAATTTTATTATGAAATGTACTGATATTCATGTATTTCATATGGTGAATACATTGGACTTCAAGAATTGATGAGTGGGAACTGTATTATATATATTCTCAATGGATTGATTTTTTAATGAGAAAAATGGTCTAGTATATGGTGTATGCCCACCCAATTAATGAATAATGTCTCGGTTGTATAATCGATAATAATAATAATTTCTTGGTAGCGATATTGATAGAAATAATGATGTATTTTATTAATCCTTAATGGAAATAATAATGTATTAGATACTCCCTTGACTTTAATGATCAATATTTTCAGAATTATACATTTCATCAACATAATATTGTTTATTGTCATCAATTTGATTATTTAAATCATTATTTTATTCAATTATTTCTTGAAAGCACATGCTATCAATTATATGAAATTACTTTATTTTAAATTAGTTCCTGAAATATTAATCATTTCTACCATAATCAATGATATAATTTATTATATTCTTTCCTTTATTGAACATTTGATATAAACATTTATTATTAATAAATTTCCATAGGTTATAATGAAATGTATCACATAGTATATGGTTTTATGAATATCATGTGTGGAAAACATTTAGGAGATGTTGAAGACTTATTATGAATTAATTGGTTTCTCATTTATTTGAAAAACATCAACTGTATGAGAAATTCAATGGTTTTTAGATAAAGTATTATTTTTCGATTTCACTAAAAATATATGCCATATCGATTCATGGGTATATAAGTTACTTATTTTTTAGTGATTTTTCAATTAATTATGTTTACAATTGGGTCATTATGGTTGATTTCAAAGGTTATGTGTAAATGATAAGTATATGAGAAAAAGATAATTAGAGTGTGGGAATAGGGAATCATAGTTTGTATCATTGAGAAATTTAGGACCCACAATCCTTGGATTCTTTGCTTTTAAACACATTTTTTACATACTATCATTGAAATAAAATAAAGAGACCCAATTTTATCCATCAATAATTAAAACAACACTACAAAATACCGAGTCACTTACATTCAAAGAACAATTTTTGTAATTGTTTTAAGGAATAATGAAAAATAAATATTTAATAAATCCAAATATGATTCTCATTATCTAGAAATGTTTTCCCTTATATAAAAAATACTTAACCTATAAAAATTCTTCAATATATCCCATAGATTCTCCACACATTCTACTCTTCTAGACACAACATGTGTAATAATTTTATTTATAACCTAGTCAAATGGAAACATGAGAAGGGTGAAATCATGTGCTCAGTAAGGGAATTATATCATAATTTTAATAGAATAAACAATAAATGGATAATATGAAAGGAATAAATATTTTTCATGTAATTCCAAATATATGGTCACATGATCTTAAAATAAATCTATAAATGACATAACAATATTAATAACCACATTGAAAAAATTTGTAATGACATGGAGATGGAATTCAAAGTACCAAATAGTTTGATCTTAACCATTAATGCCTCATCCAAGACAGTATTATTTCCATCATAAATATAATCAAAAAAACATATTGGTCATCAAGGTCAAAACTAAGAAATCATTCTTTTATTAAGTGGTCATGAAACAAATATAAAAAAATTACCTCATTTAACCAACTATTTTATTGAGGTTCTATATTATATCATTCCCAACCCATAACACCTATAAGACTAATTCATTCACTATATGAAAGATATTAATATCAATACCATGAAAAATTAACATGCCTTATAAAGCAATAAAAATATTCATTAAGATATAAGCATATGAAAAATCAATATATTCCCATATAGGAAATCATATAAAATGGACTTAGTCTATCTAGAGAATTATGGTGCATGGCATAAAAATGAATAATAATGTTTTTACTGTAATCCATTATAATATACATTGTAATAAAAAATTATGAGATTTCAGTACATCCCCAAGTCAATAAATAATCATTATCCATCTAAAGGAAGAAGGTGGAAGGATAAATAAAAAGTATCTGAAGATTAACATATGTATTTTCAAAATTTGATACATTTAATAAAAATACCTTCATAATATAAACATTTTGAATTGTGTCACATAGGAAAGAAATTTTATGTAAAATCTTTTCTATAATAGTGTATTATTTGGAATGAAAACTGACTGGATAAATTAGTTATATTATATATATTTGAGTAAAATATTTTTAACGGAGGACATTAAAATTTTAAATGACAAAAATAAATTATTTATACATAGATAATGACATACTAAAAATAATCCATTGGATATTGTCTTTAAAGAAGATGATTCACAACTAAAAAATAAGTAGTTGGGTATGATTCCTTACAATAAGTAAACAATGAGTCGCTGAGGGAAATGAAAGAGTGATAAGACTCATAAAAACCCAAAAACGATAATGGGAAAAACAATTGGGGGTTGAAAAAATAAAATTTAAATTACCCAGATGGATTTTAATTCAAAATAGATCTCTATTCTGAAATTGAAATTAATGAAGAAACCATTATGGAAGAGGTAACATCTTAATAACCACCCATTGAAAGTTGGAACATTAAATGAAAAATCAAATATAATAAATATAAAAATAAAAACTAAATAATACATAAAATATGAGGTCATCATACCATAAATGTAAATAAGTTTCCCATTATTAAACAAGTCTCAATGAAATCAATTATTTTTTTCCAAGAACCATTCCCTTTATTCATAACATCCACTAAATCACATGATTATTTCATAAAAAACAACTAAATTAATTACCTATTTCATATCTATGCTAATATTTAAAACCATTCACAAAAGAAATTATAATTATTCACTATATGATTATTATGAGGTTAATAACTATTTTTGAATATTTGACATGAGTAATCCTCATCATTTTGAAATATTTTTGTAGTGATAGTGTTTTAATTTATTATTATTCTAAATATAAAAATTATTATATAATAAAACATACAATACCTGATGATTTATTGATATTTAAATTTTTATAATCTTATTCTATTGGTGTTTTGTTTATAATCCATATTGATATACTCAGTAACGAACATTATTCAGTAATTTTTAATTGACATATATTAGTAACTTAAGTAATTAGTATCATACTACAATTTCCAATATAGAATGAAAATAAAACCATTATTTACTTATTTATATCATTTATTATCTTTTTTATGTTATTATAATGATCCATGCTATAATGTTTTTGAATTGTTCAATTTTGTTTTCAAAATAACTTAAATAATAACCAAACATAATTTAATTGATGATTGTGAAGTTAGTTAGTTATAATATCATTTTCCCATAGGAATAATTATATTATTTAGATTTTAATAAATTGATATATCTAAATTAAAAACATTTTGAGTAAGATTAAATTTATATGATACTATTATATATTATAAATAAATTGGATTTCCTTTTAGTATGATTGTTTTATAAAATTTAATTTATAATGAACGTTTATTGATCATTTTATTAATATGGTATCCAAATTTCTCAAAATACAATTATAAAAATTTTATAAAGATAAACTTAATTACTTAAACCTATTTTAATTTCTAGATATGAATGTTTATTATGAATAACCAAATAAATCTTTCCCTAAAGGCATAGTCTACATGTACGCGTGGATAATGTTTTCATTTTTCATAAAATTGGAGAAATTTATAAAATATTTATCATTTAAGAATATAAATATGTTTTAAATATTATACATATTTATTAGATTCCACACAATGACCCTATATTTAAGGTGGTTAGGGAAAATTAATCATGATGCTTAGTCTAAGTGGTAGTCATCACATATACATGAATGTTGTTTGTATTTTTCTTAAGGAAAAAACGGAAAGGTGGCTTATAGTTATTACCAAAACATAAATGATTATTCAGACGTTAAATCATAAATTAAATATTTAATATTTAAAAAAAATATTTGAAGGCTATGTATATAAAATAAACAATGATAGGGAAAATATTGTTTCTAATGTTTAGAAATATAATATTTTTATGTGAAATTTCCATGGAAATGAGGCACTTATACTAAATAATTGATATAATACGGTAACAAACCTGATTTAAGATTATAGGTGGATAAAATTATATATTTTAGGATGAAATTATAATTTATAGGTGTGATGTGAAGTTAGTTAAGTGTTCTATTTTTATATGTGATGAAAAGATTAATTTTGGGGGTACCCATTTAATTTCAATAATATTATGTAACTTTTTAAAAGAGAAATTTCCAAAATAATGAAATTAATGTTGTGTGATGATATATATGGTAATTAAAACCTATATTATCCAATTAAACACATGAATTAAAAATTTATTAAGATATTTATATTTATACTTTTCACTTTTACCATTTTTTACCATTGTAATTAATTTATACCTAAGTAACTTAGTTTTATTGCATAAAAATAAATTGGACATCATTAAATTATATTAACTGAATGATAAAATGTTTTAGATATAATTTATAAAATACTAATTCTATGTAATGAAATGTTAATTTTTATAATTTTAAATTTCACGAAGTAAAACTCATTTATTAAAAAATGTACATTCTAAGATCAAAATGTATTTTTTTGAAAACATAATAAATTTTTTAGATTTTCATAATATAAATTGGTTTATTATAAAATTTTTAAATTTATTGGTCCTTAAAAATAATGAAAATATCATGAACATGCAAATTTTTTCCAACAAACAAATGTCCAAGATGGCCCCCAATATACCAAAATGGAGTCCCAGATCACCCATGTGCTCACAACACGGGTCAAGGAATCTCAAGAAGTCAATGAGAAATATTTTATAGAAGAAATAAAATTTAATAAAAAAACTTATATAAATAATAGACTATTACTCAAACATACATTTGGCATCCACCGCAAAATAATAAATAAAAACACCTACAAAATGAAAAATAGGGAAAACACATCAAAAAAATGGTCCTAAGTTTCCTAAAAATTAATTATAATAATGAAAAAAACATAGGAAACAGTATTAGATCTAGATAACATAAAAGAGATTGGGTTGATTCGTCAAGAAAAAACTAAAACTAGAAAAACTGAACTCTATGAAGATGTTATTCTATCCATTTTACCAAATAATCATCATCCATCCATAAAGGCATATCATTAAATAATTGATTTGAAAATGATAAATAGTTTTAAAAAATGAACTCGGGTCTACCATTTATATGTGTTAGAATTAGGGAATCTGCATAATAGTTCTCAATAATCAATCACTACAGAGACCATAAATTTGATTTTCAAAAATAAAACATAGATTATTGTTTTAAGTAAAAATAAATCATTCATTCATTCTTTTAGGAAATTAAAATCAGTGTAAATTCCAAAAAAACGTATTTCAAACCAAACATGTTTTAATGAAACATTAAAAAACATCCTAAAAACATATAATTTTATATACACCATTTGAAAACTCTATTTAAAAAATAGCCATCTTTACCAAAGGAACCAAATTAATTATATAAGGTAATATAAGTGGGAACATAATATAATTGTGTAACAAATGGGACAACTCATAGAAATAATATAATATAGGGATGTAGTGATGCATCAAAATATAATAGGAATGGAAAACATAAATAATAGATAACCATGACTACTTCCTAAACACCACATAAGGTGATACAAAATGTAATTAGGCTTGGACCATCTACATTCTTTTTTATTCATCCATTTAATAATAATATACAAGATTTTCTAAACTATCATCACTGGTGGAACTCTAGAACAACCTCTATACATCCATCACCATGGGGGATGTAGTCCATCCAATCATGTCTAGATAGTAGTCTCCTATCATCCCTCTCAAGGTCTCTTAAAATATAATTACAATATTTTTATTGGGAGATGGGATATCCTTCACATGAAACATGTCCATCATGGATAAAAATAGGACAATATATTTTATAGCTTATCTCTTAATATCCATTCATGTCAAGTCCCTATGTAAGCTAGAGGTATTTTATGAGTGTGAAATCATTTAAAGAATAAGTTTTAGTGTTCCAACTAGTACATTAAAATTTAAAATTAATAGTGACTTATAAAATACCTTTTAAAAAATTTAAAATTAGATCCACTAAAACTCCCTTTCTCAAATTCTAAATCAGCCTATGATTTGCATTTTGGGATGTAATGTTAAGAAATCCATTTTGAGTTCCATTTGAAAAAAATGATATTTTAGAAAATCCATGTTTTGAAGAGGGGTTACTATAATATTATTGATATATATATCTATACACAAGGGTGTGTGTATATATATATATATGCATACATATATAGGATATTAACCACCTGTATATATATACCCACGTTCATAGGTATCACTAAAATTACCAATGAGAAACACAGATCATGTGATTTTAGAAAACAAAAGTGTTTGATAATAAAAACCACCCAAAGTTCATAATTGTCAAAAAATATTAACAAATACCTTATTCCTTTAATATAATAAAACATCATCCTTATAAACCAAAAACCATCAATTTAAATAATCAAAATGCATATAAAACCCATTTTGTAATTGTTTTGGATGCTTTCATCAGGGCGCGCGCATCCGTCTGGGGAGGACGCGCTGCTGTTTCCCCGCATTCCCTCTTTCCAAAGGCGGGTGGTATTCATTCCTTGTTCATGTATATCAGCTCCTTGATCGAAACGGGATGATGGGATGACGGTTCTTCCTTCAGTGGTTTCCTCCTCAGAACTCATCACCTAGTCTGGGTCTCCCTCAGAGATTTAATACGTTGTTCGTGAATCTCATTTCCGGTGCCATATCTTCATGGACGCCGGTTAATTACACTACTTCCATCAAGACATTCCATGGGGTCTTGACATGGTAGCGAACTTCGGTCGGAGTAGACGACAACATCAGGCATGTCATGGCATCTCTGGGTGCATGGACATTGGGGAACCTGTATTCTTCCTCATGAGAGGGAATCTCAAGGGTGCATATCCCGAGGCATCCCACGACGAATGCGGGGAATCATATGCCATAGGCATGTACCTGAGGTTTTTCTCAGCTTCCCATGTTTAACACAGGGTATGCAGCATGTTTAACGTCTTGCGATGACGGTTACACCAAAGGCATTCCATCTGACGTTTTCCTCAGGCATCTCATGTTTATCACAAGGTAGGACACAAGTTTAATGTCTTGTGGAGACGAAATAAGGCTGATCAGAACGTCCCATAGAGACGGATCGATGGTGGTGTGCCCCGTAGAGGGGAGATGTCACACCGTAATGGCTGATCTGAGCACCGCTGAGGGCGGATCAGGGGAAGTGCACCCCAGGATGGGGTACATTACCATTGGTTGGGATTGAACCTCTTGGAGGTTTCCTATGTACCCTGTGTAGAGGTCAGGGATCAAAACCCACATAGATCAAAGGGGTGATGAATCGGGGTTTACACAGAGGACAACGACCCGAAGATATTCTGGGGCTTACAAATGGAAAACGGCCCATGCGCCGCTCGGAGCAGCGAGGAGGTGGATGGTAAGATCCCACCGGGATGTGGCGGCCCGGGTGAGAATCAGGATGGTTGATGGATGGATGAATGAAGTGGAGGGGGAGTGAAATGGGACCATCGCAGGGGCGACGGTGAAGTTGGGCTTGAGCCTTGAAGAGGCTTCCTACGTATCCATGTGGCAGGGAATCAAAGTCCGCGTAGTTCGGGATGATGCCGGTGAACCGACATGAAGTTGGACTTTGGCCTGATGGATGTCGTCAGCGAACCAATGTGAAGGTGGACCTTGGCCCGATGGATGTCGTCAGCAAACCAATGTAAAGGTGGACCTTGGTCCGATGCGTCAGTGAACCGACGTGAAGGTGGACCTTGGCCCGATGGACATCGTCAGCGAATCGACGTGAAGGTGGACCTTGGTCCGATGGGCATCGTCAATGTACCAACGTGAAGGTGGACCATGGCCCAATGAGAGATGGGCTTGAACCTTGGGGAGGCTTCCTACGTACCATGCCTTGACATGGATCAAAGACCTCATAGTTAAAAGGGTTTCATTGGTGAACCGACGTGAAAGTAGACCCAGGGGTCCACTAGTGGTGGGCTTGAACCTCAGGAAGGTTTCCTACGTACCATGCCTTGAAATGGATCAAAGTCCACTTAGTTCAAAGGATTTATGGAATACAGTTTAACGTCATGCGGGACGGGAGTGAACCTTGACGTGAATAAACGACGGGCGGTGGGCTTGAACCTCATGGAGGCTTCCTACGTACCATGCCTTGGCATGGATCAAAGACCCCGTATTTCGGGATGACGGTGGGTGTCGGTGAACTGACGTAAATGAGGGACCTTCGTCCGATGGGAGATGGGCTTGAACCTCTGGCAGGATTCCTACTTACCATGCCTTGACATGGATCAAAGTCCTCGTAGTTCAAAGGGTGGTCACAACGGCTTGTCGTCGGACTGGAATGCAGTTTAATGTCATGTTGGACGAAGGTAGAACTCGACATGAATAGGATGATGGGTGGGCTTGAACCTCATGGAGGCTTCCTACGTACCATGCCTTGACATGGATCAAAGACCTCGTAGTTCAAATGGGTGTGCAGTTTAATGTCATGCGGGACAAGGGAATACAGTTTAACGACATGATGGATGAGGGCGTGGAGTTTAACATCAAGATGGACGAGGTATTGTCATGGCCAATGCTGACTCTAAGCCCACGTGAGTCATGCTCGGTGTGAGAAACAAGAGACAGCAAGGACCTGACGATCATGTCGTGAAGGGTGCGTCCGTGTGAAGCGAAGAGGGGCTTACACGTTAGGCGGCCCATTAGTGCTGGGACTTACTTCAGGATGGAGGCCTGAAGAAAAGGATGATGATGGATTTGGGCTTGAGCCTTCAAGAGGCTTCCTACGTACCATGCCTTGACATGGATCAAAGACCACGTAGTTCTTCTGATGATGGCTTACTGCCGATTGTTTGGTTTCAACGGCTTACCGTTGGATTGAGTCATAATGGCGTACCGCTGGATGGGATCACAATGGCTTACCGCTGGATGGGATCACAATGGCTTATTGCTGGATGGGATCACAACGGCTTACCGCTGGATGGTATCACAATGGCTTACTGGTGGATAGGTCACAACGGCTTACCGCTGGATGGGATCACAACAGCTTACCACTGGATAGGTCACAACGGCTTACCGCTGGATGGGGATGTGAACGACTTACCGTTGAATGGGGTCGCAATGACTTACCGCTAAATGGGGTCACAAAGGCTTACAGCTGGAAAAGGATGTCAACAACAGTGGATGGGGCTTATGTGAGGAAACTGACCGAGTGCCGCTAAAGAGCGGCAATGGTGAATGGGGTTGACGCAAGGATGCTGCTCGGGTGCCGCTAAGGAGCGGCAATGGTGAATGGGTCTTACGCTAGGAAGCTGCTCGGGTGCCGCCATGGAGCAGCACTAGTGAATGGGGCTTACGTCAGGAAGTTGCCCGGGTGTCGCTATGGAGCGGCAATGGTGAATGGGGCTTACGCTAGGAAGCTGCCAGGGTGTCACGATGGAGTGGCAATGGTGAATGGGGCTTACGCAAGGAGCTTCCCGGATGCCGCTAAGGAGCGGAAATGGTGAATGGGGCTTACGCTAGGAAGCTGCTCGGGTGCCGCTATGGAGCGACAATGGTGAATGGGGCTTACGCTAGGAAGCTTCCCGGGTGCCGCTATGGAGCGGCAATGGTGAATGGGGCTTACGCAAGGAGCTGCCCGGGTGCCGCTAAGGAGCGGCAATGGTGAATTGGGCTTATACAAGAAACTTCCCGTAATGTCTTCCTCATGTCTGGCCATGAGGGCATCCCAAATCACGGATGAATTGAGGCCTTCACCTATGCACTGGTTCATAAGAGGGATAATGCCAAGGGGCGTTGGAATCATGCCACTATAGTCATGGCATTGAGCATCTTACACATGGAGCATAAGGTATCTCTTATTTGAGCAAGAGGCATCCTATGTTTGGAACATAGGGATTACTACAGTTTAGAGTCTTGTAGGTAGGTCTATTGGCATCCCATGCTAAGAGCATAAGGCATCTCTCGTATAGGGCAAGAGGCATCCTATCATTTTTTGGATAGGGAGTACTACAATTTATAGTCATGTAGATAAGACTGCTGGCATCTTATGCTGGGAGCAAAAGGCATCTGTTTCTTGGAGCAAGGGGCATCATATGTTTGGAGCATAGGGAGAATACTATAGTTTATAGTCTTGTAGGTAGGACTGTTGGCATCTCATGCTAGGAGCATAAGGCATCTCTTTCTTGGAGCAAGGGGCATCCTATCATTTGTTATATAGGGAAAATACTACAGTTTAGAGTCATGTAGGTAGGACTATTTCCATCTCATTCTAGGAGCATAAGACATCTCTCGTATAGGGCAAGTGGCATCCTATCATTTGTTAGATAGGGTGTACTATAGTTTATAGTCATGTAGATAAGACTATTAGGCAGAAGGTGCCTAGAAATGGTTGGTGTTGGGACTTAGGCAAGGGCGGCCCTTTCTGGTTCAACCTGGCATAGGAGCCAAGTGATAGGGTTTGGAGGAGTTTCCTGAGGAATGGTTCGACTCAAGGTACTCGGGGAATTGATGATGAGAATCTCAACTCACGACATGGAATGAAGCCCAGAGGAATATGTCATCTCAAGGTGTTTCATGGTGTGTAGAGGAGTGGCTCTAATCATGGTATTCCATTGGTGGAAGGTGGGAGAGCATAAGTGCACAATGGAAAATCCCAGCATCCCGGTCTGAAAAGTTCACGGTGCGACTCTCCATTTTTCATGGGGGTCTATGACGGTAGCGAAGGGACCGGTGGGCGCGAAGGTAGGATCCTCACAAAGGATAGGTCTTCACGAAGTAGCTTCGTGGATCATGGCCTCACGGAGCAGTGGTCTCTCGCGGAGCAAAGGGGTCTCGCGGAGCAAAGGGGTCTCGCGGAGCTTGGTCTCACAGAGCAAAGGCCTCTCGCGGAGCAGCATCGCGGAGCATAGGCTCGCGGAGCATGGACTCATGGAGGATGGTCTCGCGGAGCAGCAACGCGAAGGAAGCTGCTCGCGGAGCATGGCCTCACGGAGCCGCAATGCGGAGCTCCGCTAGGCCGCCCAAGGGGTGAAGTGGTCATGGCCGTCTATCTAGAAAAGGGGGGTGAGCTGGGTATTTATAGGAAAGGGGAACCGCGAAGAAGAACACCCGCTCCACCTCAAGTGCTTCGCGTAGCGCTCGCAAACGTCAAATTCATTCGCGGAGAGGTACCGCCTTCGGAGCTTCGCGGCGGGCTCGCAAACGTCAAATTCGTTCGCGGTGAGTTATCGCCTCCAGAGCTTCGCGGGACCGCGATGCTCGGGTGCTTCGTATCGGTGCTTCACATCGGTGCTTCGCATCAGTGCTTCGCGAGGGGTCTTCGCGGTTCCTCGTGAACGTCAAACGGGTTTGCGGAGCCTCTCGCCTCATTACTTCGCGGTGGCGGTCCGCGATCACGGAGGGGGCTTCGCGAATGGGCTTCACGAACCAGATTTCCATCCCAACTTCAAATGTCCATAACTCCTATTTCGTAGCTCCGTTCGGGCCCTGCGACCTACCAAATCGAATCTTAAGAAAAGTTCTACGATCTTCGATCGTGTATGGAAGCATTTTGAAAATTTCAGGAACACGTTTTCCGGGGTCTACAGTAATTTTATAAAAAATATATCATAAGTCAATATATATTGAAAATAATTTATGGGATATTGTATCCTAAAAACAATATTATATAATTAATAAAAATTCCCAAGAAAAATATTTTTTTTTGAAAAAACAACTTCATAATCATAAGAACCCATGGTTTGTTATGAAAAATTCAACGAATAGAACAACATATCTCAGACTAGGATCAAATTCGATGAAAATTTATAAACTATGAGATCTAGAGCTAATACGTGATAAAAAACCCAAACAATACATAAGAAATTAAATATACCTCTAAATCCATACATATGGATCTTCTAATAAGAATCAAGTAAAAGTAACTAAAGTAAAAAAAATAGAAAAATGGAAGGAGAGGAAGAAAGGATGTCGAAAATTGAAAATGACACTAGGAATCAAGGAGAGGAACCACTAAAATAAAGTAAGGTAAATGAAGGATGTGATATATAATTCTCCAAATGTTCCATTTATTAATGGATATAAAAACTCTCCATTTGGTATTTTACGTCAACATGTATTATTTGGGAAACCTAATTTTTAATGATTCTGCGAACCCCCTATAGTTTGGCTACAAGATTTAAAGAAATTTGTGCTTCTCACTATAGAGAAACTATGCACCCCACAATTGGGCCACATAGTTGGATAATATATACACCAACAATGAAAAATGGGTTGGTTAATATTTCCAATCCACTTACATTGTTACCACATGGTTTGAACAAACTATGGGCTAACCGTGAACCCTGCTCAAAAGCGTTAAAAAATAAATATTTGAAATTGGTTCAGCTTATATATCATGTGAAATAAAAATATAAATAAAATGACATAAATTTTTTGTTGGTAGTGGTTTTGGTGTTACAAATTTTTTTTACCATAATAGTATTTGATTAATATAAAAGACCAAAAAATTTTATTTTATTGAAAAATATTACATTAGTTTATAACATATTAAACTTTTGTTTTATAAATCCATAATAATATTTTTGAAATATATTGTGTTACTACTTAAACACATATTTGATCCTCTAAATGTTTTATAATTATTTATGTTATACTTTCATCTTGATATATCCATATTTTTTTAATGCTTTAGTGAATATTATAATATTCACTATTAACCTAAATATAAATTTATTTCAAAAAATAAAAATTGTTATTATTAATATAATCTTTTTAATTTAAATAAAAAAGTGAAATAAATTTGGACAAATTAAAATTCAAATATTTTTGAATTTAACTTTTATTTATAGATATAAAATAGAATTAAATCACCTATCATCAGAAAAAATATTCAAACTATTATATGTTTCCAATATCATTTCCATTCCATTACTAGTTAACTTTGTTTTAATATAATATTCATATAAAAATTTTATTTTATCTATAATATGTTTGGATTCCTAAAATATGTCAAATGAAATCCATATTCTGGACAAATACAGTTTTATTAATGAAATGGATTTTTAATTATTTGGCCACACTAATTGAATTTTATAAATACCATAGTATTTATAATGAAATTAATTTTAATTATACTTATTTTAAATAATTTCTACCTCACAAATTTACCCAGTAATTCTACTGCTATATTTAAATAGCTGTATAATTTTTTATTATTTATTTTGGTTTTGTGTTGCATGCATAACAAGATATTTACCACATTATGTTCAAAAGGAAAATATATGATTTTAAACCATGGAATGTTACAATATACCCACCTTAAATAAAAATAATCCTCACAATTTAAATTATCACTAACTAATAATATTTATCAGGGTTTTCCAAAAAATTGTCATAACTTGGGAAATAATTTGAAATGATGTTTTTATATTAACATCATAGGTTTTACTTGAAAACATATATTTTTTCCATTTTTTAAATCAATGTCTTCAATTTTCATTGGAAACTCATTAATTTTTCCCACATTCTCTCTATGTTGGAATTTGAATCTTCTTTCATTTATCATATTTTCACACGAACATTAATGAGTCTCTATAAATATTTTTTTAGATTTCTTCTGTAATTAAACTAAATATACATTGTTAACCATAATTCATTATAACATATTTTCATAATAAAACCATTTATCACTTAAAAACATATCCAATTAGGTTTATTATTGGTAAAATATCTTTTTTTATAAAGAACTGATCTCCAACTTTATTCATTTGGGATTAAATCAATAATAAATCAAAATGATTTAACATGAGTGATGAATAATTACATAATAAGAGGATTATGAAAAATTCAACCTCAAGATGTCCCACTCTAGGAAACCATCATGTTAGAATACAATTATATTAGTGCAATACATATCGATCTTGGTTCAAAATTTTTATCTTTAGTATTAAATCACACAATCCACAAAAATTTAATTCATAAATTACCATGAACGTTTCAAAAAAATCATAAACAAGAAAATTATTGGAATCTATTTTCTATAAATCAAACTTCCTTTTATCCAAAAAATCAAATACTAATTAATATATACCATAACATATAAATTTTTATTTTTTAATCAGTGTTATCCATGATGATTCTCCTATTAGTTTCTCTATGAAATAATTTAAAATACTATATAGTGGTTCAAAGGGTGTGTGTGAATAATATAAATCATATACCATGGGAGTGTATAGAGAGGTGTATAGTCTTATAGACACTCAACATGCACAAATAAGAGATTGGTTTAGTACTGAAAAAACATTTTCAAAGTGATTTCCCCTAGGTGTATCTATGTCACAGTTGTATCAACAAGCTTGTGTCCAGAGATGGATGTAATTACTCACATACCATAATATCCATACAATTAGAATATTTTGGATGTTTTCCAATACATAGACTCACCACTTAGCTTTTTTACAAAGATATTTAATCCTAAGCCTAAAATGAAATAAAGTACCCAATACCACCTCATCCAATTTCGAAGTGCCATATTTACCTTTAAAATTTTGATAAACCATAATATATCAACCCATGTTGAAATTTATAAAAATAATATTATATTAAAATATTAAAATTATAATCTATATAGTTTTTTCATCCTTCCTTTTATGCCAATGGTGTTTCCCCAGACTCAAACTCTAGGTATTTGATTCTTGAAAACACATTCATTACATACCTTCATTCAAATAAACTAAAACAACCCAATTATTACCTTCAATAGTTACAATATTTGTAATAAATATTAATTCACTTACATTATAAGGAACTTTTAGGTTTAAAATATTATTTAATTAGGATAAATTATTAACTAATAAAACAATGATATTCTCTTCAAAATGGAAAAATCACTCTATTGGAAACTATGTTTATTAAATGCAGAGGCCGAAGCCTCTTTATATTAACCAATGAAATTTCAACCTTTATACTATGTAGAGGGAGACCCATTATATATCCTAAAGGTCCAGGGGATTGGAAGGCCATATTTTAGGGTCTTATGGATTAAATATTTTTCAAAGGACCATAATGTGAATAATCCATCTACAGTACTCAGACTACTACAACACATCCACCGCTATAGTTCTTGATAGAGTACCCATCACTACTACAATGTCACCCAGTGCTACTACAGTAATGATACAATGTACCCCCTATAGTGTATCTATAATAACATTTACACCATGAGATTTGAACCCCTAACCATGAATGTAGTATTATTAGTTGAGTACCACAAAGACAAACCCCACGTAAAAACTACATTATTCAAAACAAGTCATCAAAATCACCTTTATCTATGCTAACATGTTTCAAGTCTTGACATATTATGTGTAATAATTTTCTTCATGACATAAGGAAATGTAAACATATTAATTGATATGTGAAATTATCATTACAGGGTAATATATATAAGAATCTATCAAATCATAATCATGTAATTTATAATATATAAAAATTAAATAATTCCATATAATTGATTTCATGACGATGATGTAAATATATCTATGAAATGACAGCATAAATAATTACATGGATAACATAAAATAAAATATTTGTGATGAAACACATAATGATGAAAATATTTCTGTTTAATTTTATGTTAAAAACCAATACATTATTCATTCCATTAATGTCACAACTAAGAAATCATTATTTCATTCAATTTCACAACCATGAAATCAGGCTTTCATTGGGTACATATACACCAAATACACAAACCAGTTCTCTCATGAATAAAACTGATCCAATGGTGGGATCTATAATTCCATCCCCACCCATAAATTTTTTATTTCTATTATATCCACTTTATTAAATATATTGATTTTAAAAAATTGCATAATCAACTTTCCTTAGGATGCAACAAAAATCCGTACTGAGATACAAGAAAACAAAATTTAAATATTTTCCATGTCAGTAAATGAGATAACATATAAATAATCCATCCAATTAAATAATTTTGATGGTTAAAAAACAAATAAGAAAATTTATTTTGTAATCTATAACCATCCGTATTGGAGTAACAACATATGGGATATCAATACATTCCTATGTCAATATATAATCATTATCCATACATGGGATGAAGGTAGAAGGTAAAAAATAAGTATCCAAAGTGTAAAAAAATAATGTAAAAATATGTTTATATAAAGGAATAAATCCTTCAAAAAAGGAACACATTGAATGGCCTCACATAGGAACGAAATTGGAATAAAAATCATTCATATAAAAGAGGATGATTTGAAAGTCAAAAGAAATGACGGATCAATATTTTTTTAGAGATATGATTAAAATATTTGTAAAGGATTAAAAATTTGTTGTAAATGACCTTTATAAAATATTAATGCATATATATAGACACTCATAAATTTATCAATTGAATATGATGATGGATAAGGATGAAACTTATCCAAAAAGAAGAGGTAAGGTCGATTTCCATGGAATGGTTAAATAATGAGTCAATCAGGTAAAGTAAATAGTTACAAGTCATGGAAAACTGAAAATGAAATAATAATATAATACAATGATGCAGGTTCCATAATGAAAATTTATTCAAATTCACAAGATGGATTATCTTTCAAAAGAATTCTTGATTTTAAACATGAGACTCGAGAAGAAACTATTGGGGATTGAGTAACATATTAATTAAAACCCATTGAATGTAAGAGCACGAAGTGGAACATTTAATATCTTGAATATAAAAATAATAATGATATAATACATAAAATATCAATTCATTACCCAATAAAAGGTTACATGGTGTATATTATGAAGCGTGTCTCAATGAAATCAAAACTGAGACAAAGAACACTGACATTAATTCATGAATTCCACTAATGAAAGTTAATATCCGATATAAAAATAATAATATTTTTCCTATTTGATTACTTTATTTATATATATATAATTTTATAATATTCATTTATAATTATCCTCTAACAATATATTATAAAGTAAATATCTATTTTTAATTTTTCTGTGTGAGTAATCTTGATCATTTTGAACGAGTTTCATAATACTTATTTAGTTATTAATTCATCATGGAAATATCATCATCCAAAGATTATAAAATGTCATATAATTGATAATTTGTACTTATTTAAATTTTTATAATTTCTTTCTATGATTATAATATTTTTTTCCCTTAAATATGAAATAAACCTAGAGTATGCCTCTCAGATTTATAATGAACAAAATTTTGTATATTAATTAACATGTTTAATATTAATGTTACCATTCTAAAAAACAATAATTTTATAATTTATATAATATCTTATCATTACTGAAGTTATCATAATGAACTATTATAAATTTTTTTTATATTATTTGAGTATGTACATAAACTGACCAAAAAATGAACATACCATAATTTATTGGATGATTACAAAGTTCTATTATTATAATATAATTGTTTGAGAGAAATAATGATTTTATTTTAGTTTTGTTAATGTGAAATATTACAATCCAGTAAAATTATAATAGGAGGAAATTCATATGAAACTGTTACATAGGATGATATAAATTGTTTCTTCTTAGTTAAATTGTTTTTTAATATTGAATTTAAAATGATCGTTTATTGTTAATACTCATAGTAAGTTTTTTATATGTTATACCAAAATACTCAAAAATTTATATTCATCATTAATCTACTAATCCCATTGTCAAGACCAACCAGTAATAGAGGTTTTGGAAAATGGAATACATCATTCCATGGAGGTGGTAGTCTGCTTGTACACATGTATGATGATTTCATTTTCTATAGAATAGGAGAAATTTATAATATGATATGTTGAATTATATAATTCATGATATTTACCATAAAGAATCAAACTAATATACTAGTCATTCTATCAAGGACACAACCCAGAATTCATTATTGTTATCATGGTTATAACTAAGGAATCATGCTTTCCTAAGGTTGTATGATCCTAAACACTAAAACCATTTGTCTCGATAAACAAGATGATGTATCAAGAATTTATATATCATTATGACCTGACCATAACTTCATTAATTCCAATTAATTCACCCTATGAAATATATTAATGTCAATAAAATCTATTATTATCCTAATTTATGTATCAATAAACATCTATTTTAAGATAAAAATATATTTGACATCAATATTTTCCAATTGAAAAAAGATATCCTGGATATAATCCATCCATAAAAAGTTTTATAGTTATACATTACATAAAAAACATTCCTTAGTAATTCGCAATACTCTATAGTGGAATAAATACACAGGGGATCCTATCAATTTTTAATAACATGAAATCTATAGAACGATTCTAGGTGGTTAAATAACACATATACTGTAAGGTATGTTTAAATATGTTTAAATAGATAAAAAATATCTTCATAAGAATAGTACTTTGAATGGTGCATCAAAATAAATTCATTTATAGAAAAATCATGTCGATAACAATGGATAGTTTGGAATTACATAGGAAATGATGAATCATTTATCTTATAGATATTTGGTTAAGTGATTTTTAATAAAGGAAAACATAGTAATATAATACCATTATAAATTATAAAAAATAGCTTTGTCTATTCATTAAATCATTCAATTAATATGGTACTAGAAGAGGAGGATTCTAGGATGAAAAGATGATGTAGGGAATGTTTCCTTAGAATGGGTAAATAATGAGTCTGAGGGGGAAATAAATAAATAGAACATAAGTATATAAAAAAATATAAAGAAATAATATTATTTATTGTTTATAAAAAATAGAATTAGAATTTACCAAATGGACAATTATTAAAAATTAATCATGATTTGGAAATTTAGATTAGAGAGGAAATATTTACATATTAGATTACATATTAATTAAAAACACATGAAAGACTGAAGTTGAAGTTTAAAAACTATTAATATGAATAGAAAAAATAATAATAAAATAATAAATCAATGAGGAATCCATTACACTATAAAAGTAAACACGGTTAATATTATTAAATAGTCCTCAAAGAAATGAAAAATTGTGAAAAATAACACTTTCCATAATTTCTCACATATATGACAGTACCTGAATATTTTTTATAATAAAATTAAATATCATAATAAATTATTTAAAGACATAATCCATAGCTAAAATTTTCATTTATATCGATTTATTACAATACAAAATTTTGTAATAGTTTATTTTTATCAACAAATGTTATTGGTTTTGGTTATTTGTTTTGTTCCAGCATTTTAAAGGTGTTGTATATTCTTCATTATGGGGTCAAATTTCATAATTCATGGAAAATTCCAGATTTAATAATATTCTTTTCAATAATTCCATAAGTCCCATTTTAAATAGATGATATCTATTGACATGGTTTTCTAAAATTGGAAATTGAGATGAAGTAGTTTATGTGTGTTTATTGATCGAAATTGGATATATTATAAATTATGTTTAATATTAATTAAAAAATTATTGATTCATATAATTATATTAAATAAATAATTATTAGTTGATATTATCATTATATAATATTCTGAAATCATTCATGATATAGACATTAATAAAAAAAATTTGTGGTGAGACCAACCTAAGTGGGAACATGTTAATTTTTTTTAATGAACATTGAATCATTTTAATGTAATGATGATATAGCATTAAAATAATCATAAAATTTAATAATTATCATATATCATCATTAAATTCATTCTTATAACCAACCAATAAGGGTGGGTATGATAAATGAAATTCTTCATTCATGGTGGTTGTAGTCCATAAGTTTGTATGATTTATATATCCATTTCCTAATTAATGGGATGGATTGAAGTTATATGATATATTTTAATTTATTAATCATAATTATTACAAAGGGAACATATAAATTCAAAAAATAAATCATTGTTTCTATCCTTGATAGGGTTTTTAAAAAACAAACTACATCTCTTAACAGAGGTTAAAGCCCACTTATACAAACGATCAATTTTTTTCCTCTTTCTCTAATGATGGAAATGATTGAATAAAGGTTTCTATAGTAATATGTAAAAATTTATGTTTATTAATGAAAATAAATTTAAAATATTAGTGTAGTTAATTTTTTTAAGAGGAAGGGTATGAATAAAAATCTAACAAGTAAGAAATACTCACATTGAGAACCTGAGATTTCTCTTGTAAATCTCTTTAGAAATATGTCTCTTTGGATTACTAATCGAAATTTGAGAATTTTATATGATTGAGGTACTTATAGGAGTAGAAAAATCTATATTTTTACACAGAAATATATAGTAATATATATAGAAAAAGCAATGGATGGGATATAATTTTTTAAATGATGAAATGTGTAATTTTGGAAGAACCCACTACAATTCAGAGATGACATTTTACTATTCAAGGTTCAAAGACTCAAATATATTAAAATAATGTTGTGTGGTAATATATTGGGTTGGGAAACCCCAGTTTTTACACACATTTTTTTATTCATTTGTGATTATATTTTTACTCTGCCTTTTTTTAACATGGTAACTAGTATTTAACTGTATAATTCCATTTTTACTAAAAATATAAAGTAACCCCTCTAAAATATTTGGTATTTTAAACCATTATTTTGAATCCAGTTAATTTAATAGGATTTATAAATACAAAAAAACTATCCTTTAAATTAAAACATTAAATATATATATTATACAATTTTTTAGAAGGATGTTCTCTTCTCCATTAAGTGTTGCAATCTAATTTAGTGTTGAATACATATTCAATGACTGATAATATGTTTATTTATATGTTTAAAAATTATATTACAGTCACTTTTGATATGATAGTAATTAATTTTATTAGATAAATATATTAAAAATATGTATTAAAATATTTTATTGAAAATGCTTCTTTTTATAATAAATATAATACATCATTTTGAAAATGTTAAAAATGTTATTCATAAATAGAACATAATATTTCATATAAATTTTTTCAATATATAATTATAATTTTGAAAATGAATATTTTTTAATTATTTATGTTATACTTCATTATATATTCATAAATTCAAAGATTTTAGAAAAAAACTATATTTTTTCTCTATTAACAATAAAATTAATTATTCTAGAAGAAATATAAAATAATCTTCAGTTAATATATACATGATAAATTGAAAAATTATGTTCCTTATTCAGATTAAATTTCTATAATTTTGAAATTAAAAATTCAAATAAAAACATAAAAATTTAATGAAATATTTTTTAATAAAAAATGATTCTAATTAGTAATAGTTATTACAATTATTTCTATTCAATAAGTAATTTTATTTTCTATTATATATTATTTACATCAAATATATATATAATACATAATATTTTTTTGAGAAAACAAGTCACATAGAACCCTAATTTTAGAAATGTTACATTTTAAAGCGTAAATCATTAATATTAGTTATTTATATACACTAGTTGAGTTTTATCAATGAATATGTATTAAAAATATTATTTCATTAATTTCTATAAATTTTTCACCATTTGGTTGCCTCAATTTATACACACCAGTTACACGGTTACATTTTATAGATTATATAATGTGTAATTGTTTTTTTGTGTTACAATAATATTTTAATCATATTAGGTTTCAAAGGAAAATATATAAATTAAAATATTGGTATATTAAACCAACCCATGCCACTTACAAAAAGATAATAATTAGTGAACAATATTCATTATGTTGGAACTTATGGTATTCTAAAAACACGGTTCACATCCCAACATCTACCACATGATGAATTGTTTATTGGAAAATCCTATGTAAATTCTATCCAAAAGGATATATTCTTCCTTTATTCCATAGAATTTTGCGTTCCTCATCCTTCATATATTCACCTGATCGCCATTGAGGAATGGTGCTTCTTAACAAATTCTAAATACTATTTTTTGGGGAATGAATCAACCATATTTTTTTAACCTATGATATTCATAAGATCTAACACATTCTAATCCGTCATGTTTTTGATGTAGAGGTACTTCAGGAATATCTTCTGGTACTTACATGGAATACTATATTTCTATCCATGTGAATTGGACTAATACAATCATAGATAATAATGAACAATTCAAAAATTATTTCTTATTCCATAAATGATAAATAAACGAAAACATCTCTTTTATATCTCTTGTTTCAGCTACACACCAAAAATTATATTGGATTAATGTTACAATATTCTATAACCATTACATCCAACTGATTATTATTCCACTATAGGTAAATACAAACCTTATTATGTTGTTCTGGCTATAAGAATATTAAATAAACCAGCACTAATAAAACCCTATATTAGTTATTTTTCCATAAAACATGTTTTTAATATTCCATTCCTTCTAAATAATAATAGAAACACCTAATGAATTAAAATTATTCCATTATATTTTTATAAATTAATATAATTATAAATCACACAAAGTATTCTATATCTTTTCAAGAAAAAATCATTCAACACATAAAACATCTGAAAATCTAAGAGTAAGGAACGTTCTCCATGTACTAACACCCATCATCCATTGCAAGAACTTATGCCTTGGTAAATTTAAACTATATTGAGATAGAAGTATAATCTAAGTTACATTAATCAATACCAGACCATTAAATGATTTTCTAGATATATTTATTTGGTGATGGAAAAAAATTTCCCATCCTCTTTTCTGTTATTATATACATCCCAATGATTTTCTTGGTTTTCATGATGTTATGAACCCGACCCCAATATCCCATAGCCAGTGCCTCAATTTATTACATAAGAATAAATATAAGATTTGAATCCCAATGAATAGTCAGTTTAGTAGTTTTGGAAACCAAATTACAAATATGACCCTTACATTAAAATATAAAATATAAAATACAATATAGATAATCCTTTGAGAACACTAATATTGTCCTAGCATAATCATGCATATCATTCATAATATATATCTTGGAATCCTAAGATAAATAATATATAAGAAGGGGTGAGCTTAGAATTTTTAGTAAGGAAATGCTTATAGTGGAAGCTATTACTAATAATTAACATAAACATTAAGGAATGGTTTATAACTAAAACAAAATCCATTTAAACATAATCCTGAGAATAATATGGAAATAATAAATTAAAATAATATAATTCTATATAAATAATCACATGGATGTTATATTAGTTGAATAATCATTTGGAATATCAATAACTATTCTCATAATGAGGGAATGTATAATTTTGAGCTTCATAAACATGTCCTCATGGATTCATCTAAGGCAACATACATAAATGGGTAAGGCCTCATCCAATACCCAATCTAGTTTATATCATGAGACGTACCGATTCATTGAGGGGCTATATAGGGACATTCCTATCACTTACTAAGACTAATTCATTCCATATAAGAAAGGGGTGATGAAACATATTCCACATTAAATTCTTATTAAAACAAGGAAATAAAACTGGAATAATTTAACCATGAACCATCAATGGTATAAAAATAGTGTATCCATATTCAAACTAAATCATAAACCATTCAATGATATATGATAAAGGATTTCATAAGAGATCAACCTCAATTAGGCATACGATCAACATAGGTTATTGACATGGATGAAAATACTCAAATAAAATCATTTAATGTTTTTGAGAGAAGTACCCTTTTATACATTGAAATTATTAACATAAATATATAAAAAATTATAAATGAAAAAAATTTATTTGAAAATATCCTTGTAATCATGTAAAGAAAGATTCAAAACATTATGTTGTCATGAAGGTGGAAAAATATTCTCTTGCTGTATAAGTTAAAAAAATAATCATTCGGTTGAAAAAGTTACAATGTACGACATTTGGAAAATGAATCCAAGATTCCATTCAATACATTTTATAAAATGAAAAAAATTGTTAAAGGATGTTAATATTTATAAATATAATACTGAAAATATTTTTCAAGACATTTTTTGTAAAAATTGATATGGATGAAAAATGTTCCTCAATGAATACTTCAACATAAACAGTCCTAAATAATAATGAGATTATGAAATAACCCTTACCCTGTGAATTCTTTAAGTTGAATTTTATTTAACCTCAGGTATAATATTTTAAATCATGATATTAAATTATACCCAAATCCTATCCCAATTTATGATATCATATAATATCTTCTTATATTTTTTTATTTATATTGTTTCTTTATTACCCGTGTTTCAGGTGTTAATTGCTTAATTTTCCCTCAAATTACTATTCATGTAATTTTAGTTTCATTTGAATAGGATAAATTTATTTTATCTATATAATGATAATAATTTCATAGGTATTGTGTTTACTCATTATATATGTTTTTATAATCATTTTTGAATGGTTAACATGGAAAATGAATGACATCTTATCATGGAGATGGTAAGTCAAACGTACGCATGATAAATAATATCATTCACTTAATAGTGAAAGAGTAAAAAGTGGATGGTATATACTTTTTAAGACTAAAAATAGAGTCATAATTAAAATATATATCAATTATTTCCATCATTAGACCCATCCAAGTTAAGTGGTGATGAAAAACATATTACACCACAGTATGTAGATGGTAAGAGGTACGTACAAACGTGCATCGTTTTCATTTTTCATAGGACGGATAAATCCTGGAATATGGTTGTCCCATAATCATAATAAAAAATATGAATATATATCATATTGTAGTTATTACATAATCATGGAACAACTCATAATGAGTAAGTATAATAAGAAATGAACCTGGATGAGTTGATACAAACTATTTCATCTTCTTCGGAAAACTCCCATTAGATCTCTTCTCAAGGGATTTAGGGATCATCTTTTTAGAATACCAAGACCTCAGAAATGCGGATAAGGCTATTATACTAACAAATGGGTAAGTGTTCGTCAATATAGAAGGCCCATAGTTGTGAATGTAAGTGAGGGGGGAGGTTCTCTTATGTAATTGAGATGAGAGTCATTTTGGAAACTATAAAATGATTAAATTAATATAAATTAATTTCTATTTACAAATGGATTAAAAGTTATTTATTTTTATGATAATATGATTTTGGGTCTAAATAATCTCAGTCGATATTTTTTATACTTTTTTAGGTCACATTCCTAACATTTTCATTTCTCTTTTACCCTTCAGTAATCACATTAACTCTTGTCGTGACAACATACATTTTTACTACATAAGGGTTAATATAGTTATTGAAATATGAAAAAAAGAATCTCAAAAATGTCATGAATTTAAATTTTAACTTTATACTAATCCTTTCACATAATTGTTTATTTTTATGAATTATATCACATCTAATAAAATATTATTTATTTAAAAGTACCATTAATCTAAATTTTTTATCTATTCAATTCTTTACTTTTAAAAAATAATAAATATACAATACAACATCAAACAAATACCTTTAATACACCCCTAACATGTCTATTTAATCTATTAATTTATAGGAAGACATTAATTACCTCAATGTGTATTTATTTTAATATTTTTAATATCATTTATTTTAAATTTATACTAATTAAACAATTACTGCAACATCATTATATAATTTTTTAAGATAATTATTTATTACCTAAAAATAAAAAAAATTGTCACAGTGAAGATAAGAAAATTATATTTCAAATGAATATTTATTGTCAAATTTATCTTCTATATTACCCTTTATTAAAAATGATATAGTTCTTCAAAATATGATTGTGACAACGTTAACTTATCTTTAAATAAAATATAATAAATGACATACTATAATTCAAGTGGATTGCAAAGGATATAACCATTGCCAAAAAAACTAATTTTGGTTTCTAACCATATTTCGAATGAGATTTGGACAAGTATTATAGTAATTTTATAGTCATTAGATTATGATTTTTACCCATAATATTATTTAACCTTAGCTAGGGTAATTAAAAAATAACTAAATTTAATATTTGTATTCCAAAAAAAGAAGAAAATTTATAAAATTTTGTCCCACTAATTCCAAATATGAAATATATTCAT
This sequence comes from Viscum album, assembly GCA_963277665.1. Classification (NCBI taxonomy): domain Eukaryota; kingdom Viridiplantae; phylum Streptophyta; class Magnoliopsida; order Santalales; family Viscaceae; genus Viscum; species Viscum album. The sequence continues at coordinate 1,329,929,812 of OY728145.1, read as the reverse complement.
CAAAATTCAAAACACCTAAGTTTCAATAATTTATTTCAAATTATCTTGTTGATTGAATTAGAAAACAAGGTATTCATGTGGAAATATATAAAGGATTACAATGTTTTTATATTCATTTTCAATGCAAATTTGATTTTAATGATATAAATTGTATTAATTGATATAAAAATATTCTAATTATTTTGTAAAACCAATTATAAATTTAATTTAGCACCATAAATTATTTAGAGGAAAAATATGTATTGAATTAAAATGAAATATTTTATCTCTACTCATTAAAACTAGAAACTTGTTAGCAAAATACTAGAAATTCAGCCAATGAATAATATTATATTGTTATTTAAAATAATAATTTTATTGTGTAAAATAAAATATTTAAAAGTGTCAAATATTATATTTCAAGAAGGTTGGCCATTAAAAGGTGGTAAAACTGCCTTTAAAAAACTATAAAATTTAATGATTAAAATTGAATTTATTATTATCTTAAGACTATAAAATATTTTGGATGAGTTTAATTTTTTTAATATATAACATATATATTTCCTTAAGAACTATCCCTAATAGTGATTAATTTAATTTATTATGATAAAATTCCATTGTGGGAATAAAAATGATTTTCTAAATAAAAACGAAAACATTATATTCAATTAGTTTTATTATTTTTATTTCAAATTAATTGGTAATAAATGAATTTATTTTATAAAAAAAATTAAACAATATTTTCCAAGTTTATTTAATAATAATCACAACCTACAACTGAAAAAATACACTTAAAATAATTATATTTAATAGTATGTCGCATACTGTTTAACCCCGATGTTTCATGAAATATAAGATATAGAAGAAACTAATTTTTTTAATGAAAAACATCATATAATATTTGGGTTTACCTTATCCAATCCTTCAATAAATTACCTCATCCCAATTTGAAATTGTACTTTCAAAATAATAGGCTGATGCATGAAAATCCATTTTTTGAACACCCACATTAGAAATTGGGTTAATAAAACATTCTCTTAATACGAGAGAATGGGAAATGAGAAGGTTGTTATAAAATTATTCTTTAGAATAAGAAAATATCAGTCGAATGTGAAAACCTGAACATTGAGGGAAAATAAATCCATCATGTTCAGATGGTGAGTGTAAGATAACCTGGTCATGAGAAAGTATACCTTCAAAAAATTATAAATTTTTGATTGGTTAAAGAGACCATTGATTTCACGGTAATAAAATTAAACAAATAGAATTTTCATTAAAATTTCCATTCCTATAGTTGAGGGATTATTTTAAAATCTATATAATCACTTGAGAAAATGAGATTAATTGCTTTCGTTCCACTTCATAAGAAAAATATCATCCTTTGGTTATACTTCAAACTATTTTTTTACTTCATCCCTTAAACATGGAAATGAATTTTGGAGATGAATTTTTCATTCCCAATGAACATTTATGAATCATAAGATCCATGAGTCATTAATTTTGCTTTTAAATGTTATTAGGACCAAAACGGTTAGAATATGTTATCCAATGTGATAAATAAATCATTAACCATATTCAATAATATCCAATTTTCAACATAATCCATTACAATATTAAGACTCATCCAAAATACATCTCTTCATATTCATTGTCCAAAACATATAAGGAAGGTTACTAAATTTCCAAAATCAACATAACATCAGATTTTCCCTAGATGAAAAATGTATATATTTTTTCACATAGGAAATATATGAATAATTTAATCACTTGAAAACCATTATGAAAACATGCATGATTCTAAATCTGTAATAATGAATTACTGCAACACACCCTTATATATTTCATGATTCATATAACTAGAGTATAATAAAATAATTGTTGAATCCAAAAGATAAAAATAAATTAATTATTCCACTTCAAGTATAGTAAAATCATAAGATTGACCTTGATCCATTTACTTTTTTGATCTATATTTTCTTGAATCATGGTGCATTCATTTTCATATTTCCTCATCCCCTTATTTTTGAAACATTTCACATTAATAGTGTCTTTATTTCCATTACAATTATGATCCTAGTGACCTTTCTACCCACACTTGTAACAAACTCACGTCCCATTGAGTCATTTACAATGTTGTTTCATCCCACAATTATCCATTTTTTTGAAAATCCTTCATTAACTTTTCAATTTATTTTTTTGATCCGCCATTCTGTTCTTCTCTTTCTTTCCCTTAATGTCATAAGACATTGGGAATTATTTCTATGTATTGACAGTATTTGAGATTATATCTTCTTTTGTGGAAAATGTTTTGGAGGACAATTTCTTTTAGATGAATACATTTTTACCCATCAATGAAATAAACTTCAGGGGTTATGTATATAGTTTGTATCATGCATTTCTGACCTTTTCATGTACACTTCATATTGAGCAACATTTTCATCCCCTTTTTCCTCAGCCTTAGAAATTTCTTCTCAATATTTGTTCTCCATTCATGAGGAAAATATTTTTCATCTAAAAGATATTTAAAATCCTTTATTCCCATGTTTTCTATTCTATAATACTTCTTAATGTATTGAATCAATAACAACCATTGATCCACATAAACTAAAAGATGTTGAACATCCGTGAAAACTTTCTCCCTTTCCTTACATCCCAAGGAAAGAATTTTATTTTCAAAGGGACATATCCATTTCATAGCCGATAATGGATTTGTAGTTCCATTGAATATTAGAGGTTGTTATCTCATGAATTGGTCTAACAGTTTTCCTCTATGTTATGGGTCACAATTATCCATATTGGTAAGGTTATTATTCATAACATGTGTCATGTTTCCAAGTATCATTATACATTTTTTATCACTAGTTGTTTCTCTATCTCCAACATCATTATCTTACTAAAGAGGGAAATCCCTAAATGTATTACTTGCACTGATACTATTTCAATTCCTTACACTAGGATCCAATACTAAATAATGGAATACACTTGACTAAGTTATGAATCATAATGCTTAATTTTGAACTAGTAAAACGCATAACAAAAATTGACAATCAATGTATATCTAATATAATAATAATAAATATGTTTTTTGGGACATATTTAATTTCAAATCCTTCATAATGGTTTGTAATGTAAATTTGAGTTATCCTAAGAATATACCCTAAGAGTTTTAAATGTTGTTTTTAGTAAGACTTATTGTCCTTTACTAGGATACACCATGTCAGGCCCGATATACCATGTCAGATTTGAAAACCCTTGGTTCTTCTATTCCGGAACCACTTCCACATTTAGTATACATACTGGGTTATATCTCTAGGAAGACCCACAAAATCTATACCTTACCAAAATTTCTGGATTTACTTATATACTTATCCTCAATGTATATCTTATTGATATGTTCCCTATTCTATATTTTCATAATCTTGTTTTCATGTTTTCTACAGAAATTTACTTTATAAAAATAATACCAATCCCAACCCCGGTAGCCTAGAGATGAGGCCTAGATTTATTAAATTATCATAGATACCATATTACAATCCCAAAAGTCTATCTATTTTTGCATTTTTCGAAACCATATTATATACATGAACCTTGCATTGAAATTTAAAATTTAAAATACCACATAATGAATCCTTTGAGAACATAAAATTTTCTCCATGAATAACTATGCATATCAATAATAATATAAATCATATTGTCCTAGGAAAAATAAAACAAAAGAAAGGGGTAAGCTAAGATACTTAGTATGGGTAAGGGTATAGTGGAATCTACTATGAATACTAATAATAAATATAGGGGAAAGGTTTATAACTAAAAAGAAGCAATTTAAACATAATATTTAGAATAATATTGAAAGAATAAATGAAAATAAAATAATTCCATATAAATAATAAAATTGATATTCTACAAATATAATAATCACATAGAATATTAATATGTAATCTCATAACGATGGAATACATAATACCAAACATCAAAAGAAAAACATCAAGGATTTGGCCAACACAACATACATAAATGGATAAGGTCACATCCAATACACAAAATAGTTTATCCCATGATACCTACCGTTTCATTGAGGGGATATAGTGGGATCTTCCCATCACTTACTATGTTCAATGCATTCCTTATTCGAAAGAGTTAACCAAACATAATCAACATAAACATTCATATCGAAAATATCATGAAAAATGTCAATAATTTACCCATAAACCACGAATGGTATCAAAATAGAACCTCCATAGTCAAAATAAATCAAAATACATATAATGAAAAATGATAAATTCTTTAATAAGAGATTAAACACAATTAATAATGATATTTAATAAATAACATTGACATTTAATAAAATACTCTAATAATATCGTTGAAAATATTTTATTGAAAAAAACCTTTTTTAATTAGAAATAATTTATTTGAAAATATGCACAATTATAAATGAAAATTTTTCATTTAAAAATAACCTTGTATACCTATAAATGAGGCCTAAATAATTAAGAAATCATGGTGGCAGAAAAATATTATCACAGGGAATAAGTTAAAAAAACACTTCTTCATTCAAAAAATTCACAAAGTACTTCATTTTGAAAATGAAAACAATATTCCATTAAATCAGTTTTATAAAATTTAAAACATGGGTAAAATTAATTTAAAAATTATTATGACAATAGTAAAAATATTTTTGAAATTTGTTTTAGAAAACATGGATATGAAATAAAAATATTCCCCATTAGAGACTTATACTTAAACATCCCTGAAGAATAATTACATTTTGAAATAACCTTAACCATGTACATTATTTAATATAAATTTGATTTAACCTCATGTATATAGGTTTATATCATGTTATTAAATCATACCATAATCATATCGATATTTTTGATATCATATATGATCTTTTTTATATTGTTTTGTTAATAATGTTTTCTTGTTACCCATGCTTTGGGCGTTAACTACTTCATTTTCCCATGAATGTTTTACAATTTATGTCTTATTTGTTATCCATAAGATATATGTCATCACCGCCTCCCATAAAGGACACCACAATGAGGGGTGTGAGAGATAATGACCTAGAAGTACCACATCCCTATGCACCAGGATGGTGACTAGCACCAAGGGTGTAAAAAACTCACAATATGATAGGAATTACACATTATAAGAAGTAAGACTGGGAGATAGATTGAAGCATTCAAAACAACTCCATGGAATAATATAAAAGACGAATCCAAGAACTATCCCACATTCATACAAAAATTAGATATGATATAAATAAAATGATGTCTCTAAAATAAATTCCCAAAACAAAAGCTAAGGTAGTGACACGATAACTATTCAGAGGTCCGTGCTAGTAACACCAAGCACAACCCATGAAATACTCTTAGAAAATTAAAAGGTGTTCTATATTTTTAGGGTGATCATATAATTATAAAAAGTAGGAAATCCAAATTATATCATGCACATGTGAATGAATCATACAAATTATCCTATAAGAAAATATCAAAACCCAACAATGCCTAAACTTGTATACTAACCATCCCAATATCACCAAGGAATGATCATAAATTAATGAAAGACAAGTAATATAATAAAATGTAAAACAATCAATGATAGGGAACCCACACCAATTTCCCACTGTTATTCCACTCTCGCCCAACATTATAAATCCTAGAACTTCTATCCCTTATTTATACCACATCACATCCCACCAGCATACAAATTAACATTAAAAAACATCATAACAACACATAATTGGGCCTCACAACACATCTTATATGCACACACATGTGCCTCACAAAACATACTGCCAATACACACTAGGTCCTCACACCACATGTCGCCTATACACACATGGATCTTAGAGAAAATCCATTTTATACAGACATGTTCCTCAGAGAACATCCAGCTCACAAACACATGGGCCTCCCAAAACAAACCTCCCCCACACGCCTGGGCACCACAACACATCCCTCACACACACACATAGCCCTCAAATTACATCCCACCCACACACACCCGGGCCTCACAACACATCTCATCAATACACACCTAGGGCTCACATCACATCCCACCCTCACACACATCGACCACATAAGACATCCCACCCACACACACGTGGGAAAGAACATATCATCCCAACGACATTTGGGAAGAATGAATGATCACAACTCATCTTGAAGATACTTGGGAAGCACATCTCATCAAAACACATCCCTAAGACACTTAGGAAGCACGTGTCATCAAAACTCATCCCAAAGAAACATGGGATACCACATCACATCCACCATCTAATTCACTATCATTCCTCCAACCATACATTATGCGAAATATCTTCCTTGCCTGGAAGATAGAGTGGAAAAGAGTGATTACCCTGCCATCTGTACACCCCACTATATTTTTAGGTAGGACACCCTCCCCCATGAAAATGGGTATGTTCGAAACCTTTATCACAATGATGGTGGGGATTATATAGAAATCATAAGGGAAAAAATAAAATTATATATATATATTACCCAAAACTCAAGACCAACCTACGGGTTATTAAAAAAACAATAAACTCACAACCCCATCACCTTTACTGCCACCTCTAAATGAATTACACCACACAAAACATCACAAACCCTTTTCACATTTCCAACCAAACTCATTTATCACATCCCATCCATTCTATTATTTATCATCAACCACCTTTATTCACACAACACATCATTAATTTATTTTTTAACAATTCTCACCCCAATAACCAAGAAAACCCATATCATTTCAAACATTATTAAATAATTATTTATTCCATTAATACTATGTAATATAGTAAAAAGAAACCAAATTTCACAAACATCTCAACATTCAGAACAATATAACATCTCCAAACCAAAGACACAGCCAAATAAACATAAAATCATCAGCCCATAATAACGAACAAATAAACCATACCCTCATCGCCACATAAGTGTGGCAAAAAAACCATTATCACCTCTAAACTATCATCTCCACAAGCCCCAACCACATATATTTATATAACAATAATGACCTTGCATCACAAAACATCAATATCCATTTACATATTTACCAGGATGATTTTCATCACATTTCGTGTTATTTTAGGGGTGTTATCACAGAAAAAAAAATCCTAAGGAAACCATTTCATCATCCAAGTATTAGTAATTAATTAATTTCTATTTAGGGTAATATAAAAAAATAACAACGGACAAGGTTTCCACAACACATGTCAATCAACAGAAGAAAAACCACCAATGAGAACACTTTTTAGTGTGTGTTTAGACCATACAATCCATCACCTCAAAATAAAAACAAATATGTACAATCATGAAAACAAACCCAATTGACCCAACCAATTTGATTATAAAATTATTTATCTTCAATGTTTCTATCTCAAACCTGAACCATAGATAAATATAAGTACACCCCCACACGCATGATTCACAATTAATGAGAAATGAGGAAAACCCCTACCTAAAAGAAGGTTTCCAATTTTTTGTGCACCACATGGTGAATGAAAATGACCGCAATCCACAGCAGCACCATAAGGAAATGATGATCAAGCTACACTATATCCCAAGACCGTCAAATAAAATCCAAATCAAACCCAAAACCAATGAAAAACCACCATAGATAATCCCTGGGATATGAATGGAAAAAATGATGATAAGGAGAATGAACCTCACCATGGATCAACCATAGATTTCCAATGAAAATAAATATGGTTCAATGGATCAAGAGGTAGAGAAAAGGATTAGAGAACACCTCAAGGAACCTAGGGTTTTCCCAAACTATGAGGTAGGAGAGATGATGGATGAATGAATGAGGGTTCATCCAAAAAAAGTTTTTAAACTACACTCTATTGGGGTATTACATGATGTGTAATTCCATTTCACGTCATGTAATACATGGAGTGTGGTTTCCATAAAAATATATATTTTTTATTATTTTTATTATTTATTTTTAAACCCAAAAAATATTACATGTAATGACACCTTCTTTTACAATGTTTAAAATGTATATATTTCATGAAAGCGTATTGAAAAGTCACAAAATAGACTATCACATCGTTTAATCTACTTACATGACGTTTAATTCCTGATGCAAATCTGATGCATCTCCAACCACCTCCAAAACTCCAAAAACATCCACTAAGAACCTCCATCAACCAAAACATACAATGAAATGTAAATAGATGAAATATAATGTTACATTAGATACTTATCAAATGATTCTCTCCCTCGATAATCCCAAATAAAAACTAAACGGATAGGTGTTCGAACAACCACCCAACGAGATGCGTCTCATGGATCTTTTCATTCATCAAAAACTACTAGAAGCCAAACATTCCAACCAAAACAATAATTACTCACAACCACTAATCAAACACCATGATCTCCACACAGCCCAAACCAACAACCACTATAACCAATGAACCACACTGCCTTGAACACATGAATCATGGAATTTCATCCTCCATGAAAAGATTATATCATATATGGGGAGAACTGACTCACCTACATGGGTTTCATCACATTATAATTGATTAATATCTATTATAAATTAGGTCCCCCAATTTCATACATCGAGACTTTATCAAACATTGCACCCAAAGAATCAAAAACCACGGAAACAATATCATCTCATAAAATAAGGTTCAAACATCACATCACATTGAATAATAGAGAAAATAAAAAACACCAAACAACTCCACGTAATGGGAACACATCTGTTTCACTCACTCCCAAGTACTCTCCTCCCAGCCATAATTCCTCCACACGAAATGAATGAAAGAAAGGGCTCATCTACATAGCCCCTTCTCTTGGTGAACTTATATCTCTATTGGCTGATCCAAAAATAGAGGGTTGTCCTCGATATCCAACACTTTCCAGTCAAATGACATGGGATTCCTTGTGAATATACAAATAAATCGTAGTGATATGAAAAAAATCATGGATTCATTCCATCCATGTTGGAAACTCCAACCGATATATCTCCTCACCAACTCACCCCAACACCTGAAAGGGCCCAACAGACCACGGAGAAATATTACTCTCTCTTCCAAACCTCCACTGCCCACATTGAGGGTAATCCTTAAGTAACATGTGTCCCCCAAACTATAACTCCATGGGCCTCCTACTACAATAAACATAATACTTCTTCTCGTCATGTGATGCTTTCTTCCTATCACAAATAAGCTAGTCATTCTTTGTCATGATCTGCACAACTTGAGGACCAATAATGGTTTTCTCCTCAAATTCAATCCACCATAATAGAAAATGAAATGTTATCCTATAAAAATCCTCAAATAGATAAAATATAAGGGAAGAGTGAAATAAATTATTATAATAAAACTCTATCAATGTCCGGTGTCGTACCCAAGATCCACTAATGTTCAAGATGAATACTCAAAAAATATCCTCAAACATTTGCAATGTTTTCTATATCTTCCAATCTTTTTGGGGGTGGAAATCCATGTTGAGGCATAATTGATTTCCGAAATCATTCATAAATCCCCTCCATAATTGTGAGGTAAATTGTGATTCTCGATCAAAGAAAATGGACATCATTACTCCATGAAACCATAAAAAATAATCCAGTACTTCATAACCAAATCTCCCACTACAACTAACTCTTTGATAACTAAGAAGTGATCTCATTCTTCCAACCAATACATGATCACACATATAGCATGAAAACCTCCAAAATATCAAGGTAATATAGTGAATAAATCCATAAATATTACATCCCATTTCCAGTTGGGAGTATCCAAAGGCTACATCAAACCCCTAATAACATGATACATGGCCTTTAATTGCTGTCATAGAAAGCACTTCACGCCAAACTCTACCACTTCCTACATCATCCTGGGAAACCAAAAATGTATCCTAAAACCATGTTACATCATAGAAACTTCTGGGTGTACTTCAAAATGTGATGTATGAAACTCACAATGTCCTCCATCACACATCACCATCAGAAAAAATAACTTCCCCCAAAAAAATATATGTTTCTGAACATCATCCAGTCTTCCTTCCAGAGCATTACCATAGGAAAAATGATCATGAAACCCCTCTTCCAATGAGTCTCCCCAATGTGACTCATTTAATATCGTCATCATATAAGGTTTCACCATAATTTGGAATAAACAACCTCTTCCACCATCCACTCGTGAATTTATGTGTAGGGATTCCAACTCCTTGATCACTATACAAGAATCATTAAAATCCCAAAAAACATCATTCGGTGAAATTATTTTAAATGAATCATCCTTAAATTTACCATTTCTATAGGTGTAGGGGATGTAAAAAATAGAGTCTAGAAGAAACTCCATCTACCACCACTATTATAGATTCGGGTCATGTTTTGAAAAGATATACCTTAAGCTCTTCTGATCTGAAAAGTCCACAATGTGCTCCCCAATGAGTTAATACCCCCACAACTTCATCAAAAACACAAATTATTATAGCCCTAGATCATGGGTGGAATATTTAATCTCATGGGGATATAACTTCCTAGAATCATAAGTTATCACTTCCCACTGCTGCATCAACAAGTTTCCCAGTTCTAGATGGGAAGCATCACAAAAAACCTCATACATTACCCCTCCCACATCCATTATTAGCATGGGAGAACTGACCAACTTCACCTTCATGAAACTGAATGATTCATGGCACTGATCACTCTATGTAAAATCTTGGTCTATCTAGTCAAATATTTCATTGGGGTTACAACATGAGATAAATTGAGTACAAGCCTCCAATAATGGAATGTGAGATCATGGAAATAGTTATCCTCTACTATGATCTTGGGTGCTTTCCATGAAACAAATACTTCAACCTTAGACAGGTCTCCTACCAAACCCTACTGAGACACCACATGTGAGTGTAAATACACCTCTAATTTCTATAACTTACTCTTGGACAACATTCCGAAGATCTAGAGGCATTTAAGAACATGCAGGGTGGTTCTTATGATTCTTGGAATGCTCCTCCAATGAATTTGAGTGGATTAAGAAATAATCAATGAATATAATGACAAACTAATCTAAAAAAATGGAATATAGAGTTCATAATCCTCATGAATAAAGTTGATGTTCTCTTATCACCTAATGACATGAATACAAACACCGAGTTCCCTTACCTGCATATAAAGGAAGTCTTCTAGATACCACACTCCTTCACACTCAACTAGCTATATACATACCACATATTGATCATATAAAACCAAATATCCCCAATTTGATGGTCATAAAGATAATCTTTCCTTAGAGGAGGGAAATGATTTTTTACAGTCACCTGATTTAACCTCTAGTAGTCTATACACTACCTCATACTACCATCCAACTTATTGTATAATAAAACTGGATCACTCCACAATGAAGAACTTTGATGGATAAAACCCTTCTGCATCAGATCATCTATATGAATTCTCATCTCTAACAATATAGATGGAGATATCCAATAACGATCCATAAAAATCAGAGAATCATTAAGAAATAAGTCTCTCTTGAATCCCACATCATTTTGAGGGGGTATCCTCACGACCTCCTTGATGAAAACATCTAGGTACTCCCAAACGAAGCTAGGAACCTCTACCATCTCAGCATCCAATGATTCCACTAAAACCCCATCAAAAAATTAAATAAGGTGGTCCACATGCTGACTTCCCAATTGAATCCCCTGATCAACAACATAAACTAGACTTTTTCTATCCACAACTGAAAATGTAACTCTCATCAAGATGTAATCAATAACAGCATGTATTGAAAAAAACCAGTTGATGTTAATGATGAAATTAATGCTCTACAATTCTAGAATCCAAATATCCCCAAAGAACTAATGTGATCTCATCTGTAGTATACAGCCCGGTCACACATCAATAAAATTTCATCTAGTCTCCAACCAGTATACTCAACACCGAGGGAACGAAAAACCACTCAATGTTTATTCCTAGATCACGGGATATAATGGGTGAAACAGAAGTGTACGAATCTCTTGAATCGAACAATCCAACAACCAGGGCGATAAAACAAATGATCATACCTCTAATGATAATGGACCCCTCTGTAATTGCTACCTCCTTCCACTCTCCCAAATATAGGGTCCACCACTGAGGTATAACTCATCGCATTTGACTAACTACCAAATAGACGCAGTACTCTATCGAGGATCAGGTCAAACTGAAAGAGATCTCAATCTCCTCTAGCCAGCTCTATATCTTCACATTTGAAACACTACCTTGTAATTTCCAAAATGATTCTACAAGAAAAAAGGCTATTTCCTCTTCCACTGATCCTCCTCCTCAACGAGATCCACCTTGAAGAGATCAACCAGATCATCCATCTAAACCTCAAATTCATAAGCCACACATGAATGATGAACATGATTCATAAGTGAAAGGAAAAGAAGGGTATCCTAATCCTTATTAGTCTATAATTTTATATTATTTAGATAAATTTATTTTATTCATTTTATCCATTTTAAAATTCCAAAAAAAACCCCAATTTGAACAAGAACACAAGTAAAAATGATGCATGTACCTTTCTTAGGTCTCTACCCTGTAAGAAGTTCCATCTCATTTATTCATTCAATATGCTCAAAGTTTTTCCACTAGAACACTTTGGACTCTAATATTAAACTCCCAATCCTATATCCCTAGACTACATCACACACCAAGGCCAACTAGAAGTGTTGTCAAACTGTCCCATGGAAAACTCACAATTACTATCACCAAAATACATCTCATATGTCAACCTTCATTTGATACCACTATGTCAAAACCCCCTCCCTCCAATGCTACCATAACTAAAGAAGAGATATAATGACCCCCCATAACTCCCACATTTAGTAGGCCCCGAGATGGAGACTAGCACCATGGGTGTACAAATATAATAATATAGGAGGCATTACCCTTTATAAGAAATAAGGTCAAGAGTTAGAATGAATCATCCCCAACAACTTCAAGGAATAATATAAAATACAAATCTAAAAACAATCACACATGAACAAAAAATCATAGAACTAATAAAATTACAATAAATTCTCCAAAGTATATACCCAAAAAAATCTAAGGCAGCCATACAGTAGCTATCCAATGGTTTGAGATAGTACCACCCAACATAGTTTATGAAATATTCCTGGAAACCTAAAAACAGTTTTATATTCATAGGGTGATCATACAATGTTCTCTTTAGGAAAAATGTATCTCATGCACATTTAAATGAAGCATAATAATGATCCAATGGGAAAATAGTAGGACAAAACAACACCTAAACATGTATACAAACCATACCAACCTCACCAAGACATGTACACTATATAATGTTAGACAAGTAATATAATATAATGCAAATAACATCAATGATAGGTTATCATGCACCACATTCCCACTGGTATACTACAATCTCACAACATCGTACATCCTAAAACTCCCATCACTTTTGTATATAACATCACATCCTACCCACACACACCTAGGCCTCACAACACATCTTGCCTGCACACACCTAGGTCACACACCACTTCCCACATAGACACAATTGGTCCTCACATCACATCACACCCACACGCAGCTAAGCCTCACACCAAATCCATCCCCCACACACCTGGGCCTCACAACACATCCCACCCACACAAAGTTGGGCCTCACACGACATCATGCCCACGCGCACAAGGGAATCACAGAACATCCCACCCATACACACCTGGGCCACACATCACATCCCTCCTGCACAAACCTGGGCCTCACAAAATATCTCATCTCGAAAACACCTTATATTGAACATCTCAATATAACTCATCCTAAAGGCACTTGGGAAGCATATCTTATCATAACTCTTCCCAAAGACACCTAGGAATAATGTCTCATCAAAAATCATTCCTAAGACACATGGTAAGTACGCCTCATCAAAAATCATCCTGAAGAAAATATGGATAACACATCACAACCACCGTCAAATTCATTATCAGACCTCTTTAAATCACAGACATTGCAATACCTTCATCACCTGGAAAAGAGAGTGGAAAAGAGCGGGTACCCAACCATCCATACTCCTAACCAGATTTTTTTTGAAGACACTATCTCCCATGACAATGGGGTTTTTTATTAAATAGTTCTCAATAATGGTTGAGAGCATATATAAATCATGGATAAAATAAAAGTATATATATAGTATCAAACTCAAAATCCATGCTTCTGTGTTCTCAAATAAATAACCAACATACATCACTATCACCTTTTTTTCCACCTCAAATTCATAACACCACCTAATAAGTCACAACCCCATTTCACATTTCCAACTAAACTCATTTAATTCATCCCATTATGTACATTATTTATAAACAACCTCCTTAAACCACAAAACCCATAATTAAATTATTTATTATCAATAATCATCCAAAATAACTAAAGCAAACCATGTCATTTAAAACATTATTAAACAATAATTTACTATATCACTACTTGGGAATATAGAACATATCAACTACATTTCCTAAATATCCCAATAACCCAAAGAATCTCACCTAGACACCCCACATGAATGGATAAAAAAGCATCACATCACCATCCCACAAGTAGAGCCAAATATTGTATACCCTTTCTTCCCACAAGCTCATCCAAAAAAACCATCATCCCCACAGGCTATAATACCCATAATCCTCAAGCACACATCACCATATAACAAGAAAAACCTCACATCAAAACACATAAAGGCCATTTCAATATTTAAAATGTGGATTTTTATTAAATTTCACATTATTTTAGGGGCGTTATCAGAAAAATCAAAATCCTAGGAAAACCATTTCATTATCCCCATATAAGTAACATATGAATTTCCATTTAGGATGATATCACAACAAGAAAAACAAATAGGGGTTCCACAACAGATGTAAAATAGCACAACCAAAACCACCACCATCCAAAATTTTTAATTGGGAATTTAGCCCGTTTAATCCATCACATCAAAGTAACAATAAATCCATAAAAACATGTGAGAAACCCCAATTTCCCCTTTTTATTATGTTAAAAAATTATTTTTATTAAATTAATTGAAAAAAATAATGATCCAAAAGTAAATAGAAGTAAAACCCCTCTCACATGATGCCCAATTACAGAGAAATGTGGCAAATCCCTATCTCAAAAAATCATTCCATCTTGTTGCGCACCACAGGTTAAAAGAGAATTCTGACAAAAAATATTCATAACTTGAGGAGCCACATATAAACCAATGATGAATCCCAAGACCATCAAACGTAACCCCACACACACCCAAACCAAATAAATAAAAACGTAGTTGATACCCAAGAAAACAACAAAAGAAAAATTTTGATAAGGAGAAGGGAACTCATTAAGGATCAACCACATATTCCAAAAACATATCCACCAAGAACAATGGATTGAAGAGGGAGAATAGGGATCTAAGATCACCTCGGGGCCTCGAGTTCACCCAAAACGAGAGGAAGAAGAGATCATGGATAAATGATTGAAGGTTTAGCTGGAAAAGAATTTTTAAAAATATACTAGATTTGGGTAATACATGGCATGTGATACCCTTTGACATTGTGTAATACCCAGGGTTTAGTTTCCACTAATGAATGTATCACCTCATCATTTTATTATTTATTTTTAAACCATGAAATATTATTTGTTGTGAAACCCTCATCTATAGTGTTTAAAATGTGAAGACTTTGTGAAACCCTTTGGAAAATCCAAAAAAACCAAATTTTGCACCATTTTATCTATATACACGGTGAATAATTCCTAATACACCTCCAGCATCATAAAAAATATCTTAACATCCCCTAACCACCTCTATCCCCCAAAACCGAAAATGTAACGAACATGGAGAGAACATACGGTTAAAATATATATCTTTTATATCCAGAATTATAATAATTTCACAGATATTAAATTATATTATTATATACATTTTTAAAATTATTCTTTAATAGTTAATTGTTTAAATTAATCACATCCTGTTATAGAGACGGTTGGTTGTACGTACACATGAGCGATAAAATCATTACCTTAATGCTGAAAGAGTAAGGATGTGGATGGAATATTAATTAATATGGAATCAATATAATTTCAAATTAATAAAATATATACCTTATTTATATCATTATACCCATCCATGTAATGTGGTGAGGAAAAATGATTGCACCATAGTGTGGAGACGGTAAGTCGTATGTACGCACACACGGTGTTTTCATTTTTCATAGGATGGATAAATTATGGAATAAGGTTTCCCCCTAATCATAATAACATCTCAACATAAATATAGAACTTTATTTATTAAATTATCATTGAAAAAACTCTTTTTGGGAAGTATAATATGAAATTAGCTTAGATTGATTTGGTAGAGAGGATTAAATATTCTTCATCAAACTGCCTTTTGATCTATTCTCAAGGGATATTGGGTTGGGATTTCCAAAATATAAGGACCTCTAAAACATTGATACCGATTTTAAAAGGATAAATTGGTAGGTTTTGGTTTTGATTGGAGGCTCAATGTGGTGTGAGTAAGTGATGGATGGGGTTTCCATTTATTATTGAGTTGAGGATCACTTTTGGAAGCTCTCAAAATTTTAAATTAACATAAATTATTTTCCTATTCAAAATGGAATCATAGTGATTTATTTAAATTATAATATATTTATGGGTCAAAATAATCTCAAAAAATTATTTTTAGACATGTTTTGGTCACATTATTACTCTTATCGTTTTTTGTGAAACCTTATCTATTCACTTTAACTCTAACCAGGATAACATGTATTTTTACTATTTAAGTGTTAACATAGTTACAATAAAATTCCAAAAGAACCAAAAATGATCAATTTATGATGTTTATAACATTATAAATATTATTTTTCATAATTTTATATTTTTTAAGAATTTTATAACATTTAATAAAATATTATATATTTTAAAGTATCATAAACTTTGATTTTAAAAGTATTCATTTCTTAACTTTCTATAAAAAATTAGTAATACAAAAGATAAATTTGAAAAAAATACCTTTAATACCTCTCGTTTATATCTTAGTAGTCTATAATATTTTTTTATGATATTAATTATCTAAAATTATAATTATTTTAATATTTTTATTATCATTCCTTTGATATTTCTATTAATGAAAAAATTATTGCATCATCATTGTGTATACCTTTTAGTTGATTATTTATTTTCTTAAAATTAAAAAAATTATCATGATGAAGATAAACTTTTTATATTTTAAATGACTATTTATACTCTGATTTATATTACGTAAAACACTATATTAAAAATTATATAGTTATTAAAATTATGATTATGACATATTTCACTGCTATTTAAATAAAATATAATAAATGTCATACACTCATCAACGTGAATTAAAATTGTTATAATATCATAAAAATGCAGATTTAGGTTGAAACCAATTTTAAAATTATATTTTTTAAACTGATATGGTAGTTATATAGTTTTAATGATATCATTTTTACCTATAATTACCTCATTCTCCTTTAACCATCAAAATTCAAATATAACTAAATTTACTATCCATACTCCCAAAAATAAAATAAAACCATTTAAATACTCTATAACCACTTATTCCATATATATAATCTATTTTTAAAAATTCAAAACATATAAGTTTCAGTAATTACTTTTAAATTAATCTCTTCAGCGGAATGAGAAAACATGTTATAAGAATGAAAATATAAAATAGATTATAATGTTTTCAAATAAATATTCAATTTAAAAGTTGACTAAAAAAATCTAAATTGTATTAAATTATAATAAAGTTTGTCAAATTATACTTTAAAACCCATTAAAAATATAATTTAACACTATAATGTAATTAGATAAAAACCGGTTTTTAATTAAAATTAAATAGTTTATCAGCATTCATCAAAATATGAAACTTTTCAGAAAAATAAAAAATGTTGAAACAAAATTTTTTATTTTATTATATAAAATAATAATTTTATTTTTTCAAATATAATATATAAAAGTTTCAAAAATTGGATTTAAAATAAGTTCTCTATTAAAAGATAGTAAAACTGCCTTCAAAAAAATAAAACTTTTTTGTTTAAAATTGGTTGTATTGTTATCATAAGCCTGTAAAATGTAATGGATGAATATAAAAACATTTTTTTAATTTATATATAATATTTATTTTATTACTATATTTCACAACTTGTGAATATTGAATTAATTACTATAAAATTCCATTATGGACATAAAAATAATTTTTAATAAAAACACATCCTTTATATTCTTTTTTTATTTTCATTTCCAATTAATTATTAATAAATGGATTAATTTTATGAAATTAAATTTACTATATTTTCATAACTTCCTTAATCCTATTCACAACTTCAAAAAAAATGGATATTGTCAAAATATTAATATTAACTCATATATCATGATTCGTTTAAGCCTAGTATTGCATGCAATGCGTGATATCAAATAGATTTAATTTATTTAAAATGATATATATAATAAAATCATTGGGTGATGCACTTAATATCATTCTTATAAAAAATATGGGGAAATTTATACATGATGTTTTGAATCATTCATTTGCATGGTCTAACCAATAATATGTCATTAAGAAATAATAGAAAAATTATGAAAGTTAGATAATCTCATTTTTATTATAACAAAAGTGATTGACATTAAATTTGTTGAATCATTATTCTGACATGAATCTATAAAATTTATGATTCCATTTTTCGAAATATCATTTCAAACAATACAATATTTATTTCAATCTACATACTAAATTAGGATTTCTTACTTCTAGTACGCCTAATGGTAGCTTCAAGAAAATTTATTCCTCCAAATAAAAATTATAGAAAGCTGTATTGACTTTCATATATTAAAAATAGATTTAATTATTCCACCATACCATTTACTTTTGAGATTAAATATTACTTTAATATCATTAATAATATTTCTCAGAAAGGAACTCTTTATTTCTATTGAAACTCTTTCATTTCTAGTCATGATTTATATATATGCAATCCACTATAAGAATACATAATTTGACTAAACCACATATTTTTAAGTTATATTTCCCCTTTCACAAGTTCATCCATTTACCATGTATTATTAAACAAAAATTGAGTTTTCTATTTGTTATTATCCAACTCACTCTATTTCGAGTCACTGAGTAAAGTTTCTTCCCTTGTCTTTTTAGGTTCCCCTGCATCTTGTAAAAGTTTGAATTTCATTTCATCTCCATACGTAGAAATTAGTATCATTGTTCTTTTCTAACTTCTCAACTAAATATGAATCTAATCAATCTTACCATACATATATAATAAATCGATACTATGATTTAATTAATAAATCTCATAAATAGATGAAAAGATCTAATACTGATAGTATTAGTGTATTTGGACACTATAAACATAAAAACACTAATATTACCTTCTATGAAAATTTCCCAATTTAATAAATTCATTATTATATAGTCTATGAGACATAATCATCATTAAATCTTAGTGAATGTAAATCATTTAAATGAGTGTGATGAAATTATCATTAAGGGAAAACATATCAAATTTCATAATGTTTAAATAGTAATCTTGTTGGAAAGTAAGAATATGGAAAAATAATGGATTTAAATGAACATAAACCATTTGGTGTTACCCATAACCATGAATTATATAAATATCATGTCAAAAAATAACACTTTCACCAAGGTAAGAGAAAATAAAACATGATAAATATAACATGATACATTGAATCTATGAAAGAAAGAGATATAATCATAGTCATTTTATTTCTTATCCATAAGTAACTAGAAAACCCAAAACCTATTTACAATTAAAATTGTGAGTAAATAAAAATTCCGTCTCACTCACACTTTTTGAACATAGCTACTCTATAACCCTTTCACATGTGAAATTGTGAGTATATCTAAACACCATCCCTCAAAACATTTTTGAACCTATATATATGATAACATGTTAACATAAACATTCTATCCCATGATATATAGTACATTAAAAAATTAATTATATTGATTTCCATAGGCCTCATAATCAATAAATTTTCTTGCCACTTAAAAAAATTTTGCATCAAAAAATAACTTGTAGAAAGAAAAGAGTGTTTCATGAAATTATCAGATGGTATCTCATAAAATAACTTCTAAAATAAAATAAAATGATATAAAATAATTTTCAATAAACTAAAATATAGAATAGGATAACATAAAAAGTGAATTGTGAATCAATAAAATGTTTGAGGTAAATCTTTTTGAGACCGAGGAGAAATTTAAAGTAATAATTTAAGAAGAATTTTGGTAAAAACCATGTAAAATTTTAATATAACAGAGTATAAAATCACTTAAATTAATTATTCATATAATATCAATGATTTTTTGAAAAAATTATTTGTCTAAATAAATAATATTGATAGAATATTTGTCTTGTAAAATATAATTCTTGTTATAAGATAAAATATAAGTACTTGAAATTTAAATCCATTTATATCAAAAAAATTATAATTTTGTTTAAGCCCACAAAATTTTAAGAGTCGGTAAAAATAACATAAAAATAGTGAGGATAAATATTAGTGTAATAATATAGAAATCATAATATCTTTCCAAATAAGAAGGAATTTTTTTAGAAATGGAATATATGGACCTGGAGAATTAAAGGTTTATTAGAAAATACAGGAATTATTCTTTGCAAACTCATATTTCATAAATGAAATAATCATGGAAGATGATATGGATATAAAAGAAATTAAATATAAAATAATTTTTTTATTAACATATAGTCATTTTTTTTATGATCAGAAAAAAAATTAATGATTCTGTTCCATAAAGAGGAGTATAACTCAAAGAATGGTAATTGATTAATCAAGGACCTTACAAAATTAGTAAACATCAATAAAATTTATTTTTATGATCTAAAATCATTTGCATCTTTAAATTGAATTAATTAACTCATTTATTATTAAAAAATAAAACATTGGAAAGTATATACATAATATAATTAATAAATTTTCACATAACACTAAAACATGTGGTTATAATGTGAAATTGATATGAAAACCCCTTACATTCGGTTTCTGAAAACAAGTCCTAGATCTAACATCTAATATATCTAATATAACTATCTTATTAAAATATTTAATAACCATTTTAAATATCCATAAACATTTATAAATAGAATTTATATTGATACCCTTGATTTTTTACAATTTTTTTATTTACAAAAAGAAGATGTTAAATCAAAGAATAGTTTTTGTAACATGATTCTTATAAAAAAAGGGAATATAAAATGAGTCCAATGAGTGAAGAGGGTATAATATAATTAGTAAGAAATAATTTCAATAATAATTTATTTATTATGATCATGTGTATTCATAGAAACATGTAATCCTATAGTATGATAACGAAATAAAGGTTTGAATTGAAATGAGGTGGGTGGAAATCAAGGAGTGATTTAAGAAACATAGCATCTTTAAATGAAGTTTTTATAGAATGAGATTAATGAGAGTGATGGTTCATATTTCTTTAATACAGAATCATATTCTTAGTAAAGTGATGGTTATAAACAGATGAATAAATAATTAATTAAAAATTAAATGGTTTATCACAATAGGTGTACATGATTCGAAAAGTGGAGAATGATAACCCTTACCTTTCTATGTACCTTCTTAAATATTGATAGGAATCCATAGAACATTATTAACTCATTTCGAAGGATTTATATAAGTATAGTTAAGAGAGTTTTTTGGCAAAAAAAATTGGGGTGGATTACGATGAGATAATTTATTGGATATATATGCTTTTATTGGTGAAAATGAGGGGGTTCTTCATGGAAAACTATTGGTAGGTAAGGGGTAAGAATGGAATCACATGGGGTGTTATGTGGGTTAAGTGAGTTGACTGAATTATGTGGAGAAATAGTAGGTGATGAATTTATTTAGGAACTTAATATCTAAAAAATCATTATAGAATGTGTATGTGACGTTTGAATTATTAAAATGTTGAGATAATTACCATATCCATAGTTACCATTATTAATATTGTTTAAAAATAAATCATGGTAATTTTATTATTACCATAAATTCCATATTAATGTTAATTCCAAATTCTGAAATGATGAATCAAAAATGAGGATCCATTTATCTTAATTAAATATATAATTACGTGAACATTTTATATTAAATTAATGAATCTATTGTGTTAAAAAGATGTTTTAAATAAAAATGTTATTTTAATCACTAATCCATATAAATTTTAGTTTAAAATTATTATTAATTAAATGAGTGTTTTTTAATTTTTTTATTTGTTTAAAATTATAATTGTTTCTTTATTTAAAAATGAAAATTTCAATTTTTTTAAAATATTTAATTTTTATATTATTCATTGAAAAATTATCGTTTTATTGAGGTGACTAATATTGAATTTGGTATCCAAATTTAATTCCAAAAACTAGATTGACCAAATTACATAATTTGATTTTTATAATTAAAAATTTTATAGTCATTTGGTCAGATATAATATCTAAAAGTGAAAAAATTAATATTAATATTAATATGCATGAATAATTTTTAAGAAACTTATTTTTTATGAGAATAAAATGAGTTTTTTATTATTTTAAACTTTTATATAGTTTTTATAATGTGGTTACTGATATTAATACCCCCTAATTAAGAGATATAATATAATGGTAATGTAATAATTTTTGTAATGTGTTTTTTCATTTTAGTTAAATATTTCATATAAATAAAGATACTAACATGGTATTTAATTAAGAAGAAGTAATTAATGAAATTGTGGTCTGTTACATTATAATCCATTAAAATTATTTCATCCTCAATTTTTTTTGATGTGGAGAAAAAAAGGTACGGTACTTGTCTCTCATCACATACCCAGGTTCCCATGTAGCATCAATTTTTTTATTCTACCATTGAATCTTGACTTGATGGGTGGTCTTGTTCCTTATAACCTTGTGTTTCAATCCAATTTTATATAGGTTCTTCTTTATAATAAAGTTCATGTTCGAATTATACAACTTAAGATATTATTATATGTGATATATCATATATATACATCTATAAAATAGATATTCATAACACATCATGAACTTGAGATATGTGTGTAGGTAGTGATTAGTGATAGGCTATGACCCAGACATTTTCAAGGATCTCACAGGGATCGCTATTTTTAGGGATCAACTACCATTTCATCCCAAATCTCATAGCCTTATTCCAAGGAGATATTAGATAGCACACCTTACCACCAACTTCAACTCTAGATATCACGAATGGTTATCTTCATAACGCTTTTAGCTACATTATTCCACATTCATATGTCACTGAATGGTTTGAACGTTCTGTATAATTTATCACACAACGTTGAGAACTATTATCTTTCTCTCTCCAACTTTATCCTAGAATTTTGGATAATTATATCTCTCTCTATATGGAACCTCATATCGTTCCATATTAATTCCAGAATGGAAACTGTTGTTATATGATAACTCTACCAAGGGGTGGTATTGGTCACAACATCCCTAGAAATCCATAAAAAATGATCTTATAATATACTCTAAAGTTGGTATTGTCCTTTTAATACTGAAAAACTATTTGAGAATGATAAACATTGTTGAATGTTTTCACTTTTTTAAATTATTTATAAATTCTTCTCTAGTAACATAAGGTAAACCATGAATCTATATTAGATATAATTTATCTTGGTACATTATATAGCCTCACCACTTACCTTATATATATTAGTGAGTTGGTGAAGGAAAAAATATACAATAATGAAAAAATGTGGCGACTTTGTATGGTTATCAACAATAACCCAAACAGAATTATGTCCTTTTGATGTTTTATGGAGTTATATGATAAGTTCCATGGTGATATTTTTCCATTTGAATACTTGTATGGGTATTGGTTGAAACTTACCTATAAATTGTATTTCATTCTACCTTAACATGCTCTAATACCTATAAAAATGATATATACATTGTGATTTCCCCATGCATTATAGAACACAATTTTTTTTGATATACCTATAAGTATTGGTGATTCCGAAATTCACTAAGAGGTATGAGCTATGTGTTTTGACCAAATGTTAATTATTCAACAACATCTTTTATGGGAGACATATTCTAATTAAAAACATTATAAATCTAACCTTATCAAAGTTGAACTTTGAGATATTCACTAACATTTTATATGGATCCACATCACCATTCTGGGATTCCTTTGTATTTATATGAATATATAGTTGTGTAGTCATATTGGAAATAGAGAATTTATCTCTCCCCACTATGAATTACCAATTCATCCTCTATAAATCCATGAGTGTGTTCACTTTTTTAAACCTTATCATGGAAAGATTAGCATTTTTTCTAGCTTAGATCACCAGCCACCATGTTTTCCTTCCTTGGGTGGTAATATATAGTGTACTCATAATATTGTATCAATAGAAACCATATCCATTAGAAGATATTTAATTCCACCTATGTAAATATATAGTTAATAATATTATGATCAGTATATATATCACTCCTTTCTATATAGAGATGAGTTCCCTATGTTATTAACGATTAGATCACTATTTATAGCTCAAAATCATGTGTTGGATAATTTTTTTCTTATTATTTAATAGTTTGGAATTTTACTAAATTACTTTATCATTCGTCGTGATGATTCAAACCATACCATTTTTTAAAGAATCAATTTTTATTACTAATCCGTCCCCACCATAGGTAAATATATGCATTGGATAACTAACCAATTGTAACACCCTAGTCTAGAGGCCACATGACAAGTGCCCCATCCCGTATCTCCAAAAAACCTCAGGTGAGCCCCAAAATATAAAATAATCTACTGACTAGAATGGATGGTACATGATGGTATTTTGGGGATGTAATACCCCTTGTATCATATTTCATGGTGACAAATGAAGTAACCAATTATCGTATAATAACAATGAGGAAAAGTTTAATGATGAAAAGGTGAGATATTTCCCCATGGGACAAGTATATATTATTATGAAAAAAATACCCCAAATGGACTTATGAAATTTCAAAAATAGACCTCTGTGAAGGGGGGTATGATCATCTAGTAAAGCATTAAAAAATAATGCTATCACTATTTAACTATTTGTTTTCAATCCCATAGGTAGGTTGGATTAACTCTCTATATTTATGAGTACTGAAATATTTAATTGCGGTAACAATATCCAAGAAGTTTACCCATTGATAAGTGAGTCTTTATGAGATATGCACATGACCATTTATAACTACCTGCACAATAACACTACAGTCTCATTTATTCCAAATTATGTTCCATACTTTTTGTTTTTCCATGAGCACAAAATTTATGAGCCCAAGAATCCCATCCTCCAAGGATGTGTCAATCCCACTTGGAAAATAGAGGAAACCTATGGTGACAACATTATGGTCTCTATATACTACCCCAAAACAAGAAGGACCAGGTTTCCCTTTTATGCTCCATCCAAATTTCATTTAATCCAGTCCATAAATAGAGGGTACCAAAATAGTTCAAGAGTACCATTTATTAATGAAAAGGCTGAAATTATTCCAACCATCTCAATACCATAAAATGAGGCAAATAATTTTTTCATCTTAGTTGATGCAATGAATTTTTATTATTCACTGCAGTTAGGACTTGTATATTAGTAGAGTGTATCTTGGGTTTGGTCCTATAATATATTAAATAATTATGATTTTTCCATATGATCTCAGAAGTTTCCACAAAATAGTCCTATATAAGGTTTTATAGTAGCATTTAGAGAAAAATACGAGTTCAATAAATAAGGATCATCTATATAGAGTTAATAGTAGGTAGTATGTAGATAATGTGCGAGCTTTAGAGTTGATGCTGGAGAAGTTATCCTTAAAAGAGACTCATATTAAAGAGCCCATATAGTTGAGAATCCATCTATGAATTTATTAAAAAAACATGGATCTTATAAAGCTGATAAAATATGAATTTTCATTTATTATACTCCATAGGAATTTACCTTTTCAGTATTTGTTAAATATACCATGATTCTTAATTCCATGACCTCTATATGTAATACGATTGCAACATTTTTTCCCAAAAACAATAATGATTCTTATTTCTCGTATGCTTCCACACCAATATTTTTAAAAGTTGTATTGATCGTTTTTAATAATGAGATCATTCTTCTATATTACATGAATGAATAATAAAACATGGAAACAATTATGGGATTTAAACAACCAACCCTTCCATCCGTTGAATGAGATTTAGCTTTCTAGGTTGTCAATTTTCTTCTAATTTCACTCATAATATGGATTATGTATGAATGTATGTTTATGACCCAAACCATAGGATAATCATGGTTTTTAATTGGATGAATGACTTTTATAATACCTAAATTGGGGATGATGTCTGACTTTACCACAATAGGTATATTCATCCCAAGGTAATAAATTGATTTATCTAGCTCTTTTCCTAGATAAAGACCATCAAATAAATTAGAATGGTCTCCTTCATAGTACTAATATTTTTCTTACCTCGTCATGGAAAAAGAATGATTTATTCATTATACATTAGATTTAATGCAATAAAGAGTCCTATAGCTGCAAACATGTGTCTGATCATCCCATTATCAACCAAATTTAATATAATTCGGCTCGAATAATTGTCTCTAAGTGAAAATTTGTTGAAAGAGGTTATTCATGTTTGAACATTCTCAAAGAACTAAAATATCCATATGGAGAAAAATTATTCAAAAATTAGATATGTTCCAAGGTAATGAGTGTCTTAATCTAAATTATAAAGACAGTATCAATGCAATTTTTTTAAGAACCTTAAAAATAAAACCCTAATACATTGTTTTAAAACCCTTCTTTATATTATTTCTCAATGAAATTTTTCCACATCTAGATGATTTCCACAAGATATTGACACATTTAGATTCTTTTATTAGATAATTTTATATGGTTATTCCTTTAAATAACCCAAATTTATTTGGATAGAAAATATGTTATTGAAATCCTTCAATGTCTTGGGGAAATAATTATGAAGGTACTTTGATGGACTATTTTGAAAAGAAAAACAATCATAAATTGATTTATTTCACTTGAATTATATTCTATTGGGATCAGAGAAATAAATTGAGCATGTTTATATTGTGGGAGATAACATCCTTTGAATAAATTTGAGACAAATATATAAACATAATGATGGATGATCTCCCAAAAATCCTGGAAAGATTTATTAGTAATACAATCTTGGACCTGGGAGCTCCTAAAATTTAAATTGAAGACTCCCTCATTTATTCAAAACCACATAGGATAATATATAATCATATCATTATCGTCCTATATAAATAGGGGGGATTATCTCTTCAATCAAATAAGAACAAATATTTTGTCCATTTAAGAGGGTAGTGATGTAAAATACCACATGATTCTTGACATTTTGTCTATTGTTAAAAAATAATCACCATCTTCGAGCATGGGTAAGGGTTTAAAAATCCTTCTAGGTAATTTAATGGCATTAAATAATTTGAAATTTCTATACCCTTGTTTAATACATTTAAATTTATGAAAATATTTTTTTGTATTCTCATTTAAGGCTAAAAGATTGGGCAGCTCAAGAGAGGCTTCTATTTCCATCAAGGATCCTCCATCAAAGTCCATTTTTATATTGTCTTCATATATATAATGTGAAGAGGCTTTAGGAGAGGAAATAAATTCATAAATAGAGCTCATAAATTATTTCTCCATATCTTTATTCTACTTTTATGCAGTTTTAGGTTAAAGGTAAAAGATAAAACATCATCTCCAAATCTCAAATAGTTACAAATATATTGAACGATTTTGACACACTTAGGATGACATTAAAATGAATTATTAAATCTGAAATGATAGGTGTGGTTTATTAAATTTAGTTCTCTTCTTCAAAAAATTATAAGGCGATCATTATTTCAATTTTTAGGGGTGGAGAAAGAGATATTAGTCCATTTTTTCAGGGACTGATCATTGACAGAGGCTCAATCCAAATTTCTCACCACCCCTTTGGGAAAAATATTTCTTTAACAGGTGATCATATAACCTACAATGTTATCTACAAATAAGTTACTTTCCTCCACAAAGGATCTAAAATCCATGGAGGAGATAGATCAATTGACAACCACCATCATTTTATCCTCATTTAGAATCACGTTGAATTCACCAAGGAAGATCCATGGCCTTCATAATTTCATGTGATAGAGAGAATATCATGTCATAAAACTCTTCTTTCTTGATTTGAATTAATTGAGTATATAAGGGATAAATAATTCAAAGATCCATTGTGAACAAAACATTAAATAAAAAACTATTACCTGATGTCTACAACTAAGTAATTTCCTACACTAAATTTTTTAAGGATCAAAATAATTTTATTGTCTACACAAGACATATTTGTGCCAAAGAAGCTGTGAAACCATTCATTTAAAGGATAAATCCCCAAATGAAAAAAGATTATTATTTTTAGCAAGTCCAATAAATTCTATTCTATGATTAGGAATAATGATACAAAATAGTATTCTCTATTTCTGGGTGGGTAGGCCTTAATAGTTCCAACAAAAATCTTTATGATTATTCATACTGAGGGTTGGCACCACCAAATTGATTTCCCCAGGGTTTTATAAATCTAAGAGATTTCATGGTCATTATCGAAATCATACTATATGGAATTTGAGAATTCCAGTCACTATAATATTTTTTTATAGATTGAAATATATAATAGTTTTATCCTTCACCATTTCCATGTGCTCATTGGTTTTAATCATTCATGATTGATAAACATTTTGCCTCAGAATCAAGATCTTTTTCCTTTCTTACATTATTTATAATTTTATAGTTCAAGACCATGAGAGTCAAATATGTATTTTTTAGAGTATCATGAGAATCATATATATAGTGTGATCATTTTTTTAGTTCATTTCTCTTAGAAGTGAAAACGATATCATTGTTATAGGAAATCCCTCTGGCATCATGATCACTGCACACCTCTACAGAATTGCGGTCCCCTACTCGATTTAGTTGGAATGAATTTAATGTAGTTGGAGAATTTGTACCACCCATCAGGATATCATTTCCATATTATATATCAAATATTTTAGGATAAAAAAATTTGTGTTCCACATAATAATTTGTTCTATCTATAATATTAGAAATACCCAACATATCAGAATCAACCTGTAGGTTCTCAAACATTCGATAGACCAATTGGTGAATATCTATGGAGATATATTAATTTAGGTTTAAATAATATATACATTAAACTACATATTTAGAGATGTTATCCATAAATGTATTATGATTTTATCTCCCTTCAACCATCTTCTCCCATGTGACAATCTGATTTGGATTCCACATCACCGCTTCTTAATAACCTATCCTTTTAGAAACCAGGTATATGGAGGGAACCCCCTTTTCTAAGGTTATTTATTTTGGTCTTATATATTTAGAAAAATATTTCTAGTATATTTCATAACAATTTGTCTTCACCTATTTCTAAATTTCACAACTATTATAAATTTCATCCCCCACCATTTTTCATAACTCATAAAAGAGAGGCTTGTATTCATATTCCACCATGAAATCCATTTTCTAATCATAAGAAATGAGAAAAGTAGAATCTGTTAGGTTGGAATACATATTCATATCATTCATGACATGAGAATAAAATCCAAGATCCCCATTAATAGTTCTTTGATCAGATTTTTTTGTAATGCTGGTACAAGAAGAATGATCATTCAAGAATTCTAGGTTCCAAAAGGCCCATTTTAGTCTGCTCATTCCTACCAATAATTGAGTAGGGGAATGGTTCTTTGTGAAATAATTGAAATGTCGCTCCTAATTATAGATCCTAAGAATTCAAGAATTCATAATTAGATTCCCTATAATCTATGTGAGGTTAAAGATTTCTTTATCTTATAAGAAATATTGGAAGTACCCTAATCTGATCAGTAGAAGTATCCAATTAAAAAAATTCTTGAATTTCCCAATTCATGCTTTCATAACAAAAAATAAACATTGTTTACCACCATTAGAATAAGTGACTTGACCATTAATATAAAATATGAAAAGATAAAATCTCTATTGGAGAGTATCTACATCGGCCACATTAAAGAAACAACATACATCAATCTTGATGATGTTAGATGTTTTAGTGGATGTTTAATTTCTTATATTCAAATAGCCCATCAAGGCTTCACTAAATTATATTTCTTTCTTCCTTTTACAGACTTCAATATTATCCTTCTAGGTATTTAAAATATTCAAAAGTATATCTAATCCCATATTTGAAGGAATACTCCCAAGAAGAATCAAATGATGTTATTTAACTTCTATGATTTAGGTCCATAAAGGATCCCTATCCTCATTTTGAAAAGGGAAGTTTCCCGAACATAATTAGAATTACAGTATGCCTAATAAATAAAATATCTAAACCAATAATATTATTACATCTGGAACAAGTGAATTAATACAATGATGATCTACCAAAAAATGATCACATATGTATATAAATATACAATAATTGAAAAAAATAGATGTATAATATGTATAACTACATATCATATACTCATCTTAGTCCCAATTTCTAATCTTGCTCAAGATTCTTGGTTCAATCATCAGCATTACACCAAGACACTACCTAACATGTTCCTATTTAAAGGGTTATATTTTATTAGTTACCCATGTTCCATGGATTCACAGGCAGGGTGTGAGTACATAACTTTATAGGGAACCACCAATGATTCCCTATACATAACTAGTATATTGAGTATATGTATTTGTGGCATGCTATGATAAAATTGATAAATTAACAAACGAACAATAAATACCCACAATTACACCTTCTTTTCCCAGTGAGGGGGTGTCTCTAAGCACGCCATGATGATCGTGCTAACCATAAACATTATGTAAGACTAATTCCTTGAGTAATATGGGAATCCCTTCCATTCATGGTCAAAATTCCAACAAATCACCATGGATGGATCTATGGTCAGATCATAGAATTTCTTAGAAACCCTTCAGACTCCAGGTATATGTAATGGTTCGACTCTAATTCTCATCACCCTTGGAAATCACTAAATAAAACATCACATAAGTCACCCTTCCCAAATGATGAGATCCAAGGTATCTTCGGGATCTTGATCTTGAACATATATCTTCAACAATATTGACTAAAAGAATACAATGGATGACCTAGTAATCACATAATAATAAATGTAATAATATGAGTACCCCTTACCCTGAATAGCTAGATCATATCATACTAAGAATTATAGGGTCCAAAGGTCTCTATGTCACCCCAAACAAGCACGAGGTTAAATCTAGGAATCTCGATAATTCATCACATGGCTCAACAGATAGATCCTAGTATAAACTTCATGAATCCACAATGACGTCATCATATCAAAGTCATACCACACCAGTATCATATAAGGATCAAATATCAGATCCCATATAGTACATTTCGGTATCCCCAATAGCACTAACACGTCTATTATCCCCTTATTAAAATTAAATAGAAGAAAATTTTGGAATTTGTAGTTATAACAAGAGTAAACAAGTGAATGTATACATATAGAGTAGGGGTTTCCCAAATTCTTAAAAGCATCACCTCTTTCCACAACCCCTTAGGCAGACACCATTGGAAAAAAAATTTATGAGACAATAGAAACCATCTCTACGTGTTCCCATGTACAACCTCATTATAGGATCTTACGTCTTAGGGTAACCAACTAGGATCACCTTCAGTTTCATTGACTACTCCTTATCTAATTGGGTCACTCATACTATGGGTATATCTCAGGCCATCCCTTTGTTCATGAATACTTATTCATTTATTTTCTATACCTAATGTCACGAAGTCACTTATGACAAGGTGACTATATCTTATAAATTCAATTTAATTCATTCACACCCAATAGGGTGTTTTTATAACTCAAGGCACATGATTAAATTCTTATTTTTGATCGTTAGTGGCTAATATGTCTAATCGATACATGATATTCAATTGAGACCCCAACACCATATATAATATCAATCACTTGATTTAATTTTAATTAACCAGCTTAAATAAATTAAATAGGCCAACCTCCAATTGTTTTTGGGCCACACATAAGACATAGATATAACAAATTAATATATTCCAATTGGTATAGGAATAAAGAACTATTTTCAAAATCTAAAGATAAACTCATTTCCAAATCAACTCAGCAACACCCATTAGCGATTTCCAAACTCATCAAGCCAATATATTAAAAAACCAATGTCTTTCCTCAAAACCAAAAAACTAAATTAATTAATCATTTTTAAATTATAATAAAAATAATTAAATAAAAAATTAGTTAAACAAAAAACCATTTTTTCATAAAAATGATTAATTTCATAAAATTTTGTTGATCAACCTCATCATATCAAAATTATTATTATAAGCATACTAACAGCCCGTGGAGTACTCCTAATACCGAGTTGGGAATAATCTCCAATACATGACGTCAAAGGATAAATAATTTAATTAAATTGATGTTAAAAAATATATAACCATCTCCACAATAACATTACTTAAATAAATGAGATGTAAGGATGTGTGGACATAATCTTCTGATTCCAAATGCAAAAGTATCATGAAAGTCCATTCAGAATCAGGTTAGGCCACCATGATATTGTGTAATCCACAAATAAAACCTAAATTAAGGAAAACATAATCAATGATGAATATAGGAGAAGGTAAAGGTAGTAAAATGGAATCAATGTGTCACTATAAATCCCAAAATAATTTCTTTCAAACCCACCCATATTTAAGGGGGGAGATGGAATAGAAGGGTGAGTGCATGAAAGGGTCACACATGTGAGGGTGGAGAATGATGGGATGAAACATTAATAAATTGTTATGGAAAATAATAAATTTTTATACTTAATGATCATCATAGTTGGGTCTCATAGTTTTCCATATCGTGTTACTACCGTTCATTGACACTATCCCAATCCATTCACCTTTCATGTTATCGCTGCATGATTTACCAAATTGTGGGCCAACCATACGTGTAGATCTATAACACCATTTCAAATCTCTCATGGTTTCATTCAAAAAAACGTAAAATTTTAACCTTAAAATTTCCCTAAACATTTAATCTAAATGTGATATAAACCCTTGAAACCATCAGTCTTCACATCGTAGCTGGTCACTCACTAATTATTATTTTAATGTGAGTTTCTCGAAACATCAGAATATACCATAACATTATCATATAACAAGTTTACTATAAAATCATGTACCACCTAATCACATAACCTGACTCATGATCCCATGAGTTAAACACCATGGAAATAGGTTTAAGTAAAATATACAATGACCACACTCCATGACATATTAGATCAATAAACCAACGTTACACTTAGTCTCCAACCTGTGTCATTCTAATCACTATTATCCATCCAATATCTCGCAATGGACCTATATCTCATCCATGATTAAAAGT
Organism: Viscum album; assembly: GCA_963277665.1. Lineage (NCBI taxonomy): Eukaryota > Viridiplantae > Streptophyta > Magnoliopsida > Santalales > Viscaceae > Viscum > Viscum album. The sequence goes on along the minus strand of OY728145.1, from coordinate 1,329,896,331 downwards.
GTTAGGGAGCCTGAGAAGTCCTACCATGAAAACATTAAGCACCACATATTCATTGTTCTTATATGCTGATGAATCTATATATGTTTTCATATATATTTAAAACCCCAACTCTGTATGTCACCTTTGATGGGTCACCCATAATAAAATAAACAAACCTGCCATGGTTATAGTAAAACATGTGGGTCTCTAGGTCTCCCAACATTCCTTAAAAGTGATGTCTAGTAATGGTATCTTGGTCCAACATCTTATCCCAAATATAAATCCTCACTCCATGGTCATGTATCAGGAGACACCATTCATGATCTCATCTCAGCCCATGACATAAACATTCCAAAACTAACACGAAGAAAGAGGGAACCCATCCTCTACAAGAATTTTCAAAGTGGGATACATCATATAAGCTTCTATATCATTTATGGAACAATTCCATAATTGATGACGACGTCCCATATGTTTTGTACCATAAAAAAACACACTGTTAAGTTAAATTTAATATTATTCCAATATGAGCTATGAAAACTATATCAGATGTTATCAGTTGGTTAAAAAACCAAATCCCAATATTAATTATCCATATGTGCTTTAACAATTAGGCAGTATGTGCCAACCCCTAAACACAAGGGTCACAACACCTCTAATGCACACAATTTTTTACCATCATAAATAATGATTTTTTATTCGTATAATTCACAAGACCTTACATAAAAAAGGAATAAAAGTAAAAAAGTCATCATGACAAGTTGAATTCAACCATGTACTTATACAAGAATATTCTATATGAGCAGTTGTAGACAATTTAAATAGCTAAGCCTCAGTATTAAAAGAAAACAATCACACTGAAGGAATATTCCATATAGATCCTATGTGTATGATATGGTTTATGAGACACATATTTCCTCTACATGCCTAGATTGAGACACAAATTTATAGACTCCTTCCAATGGGATATGATCCAAAATCCCTTAATAAATCATATGGTATAAACCAGTTGGGTTTCCCTTAAGAGAACAATCATATATAATTATGACATCCAAAACAAAAATATAACACTAACCCCTATTAACATGGACACCCCATCAATAATAGTTATTCTCAGTGTACTGACCTTATAGTTATCACAGGTTTTTACACATATCAATTTAACAATGATACCCTATCCCAAATATTAAGACAAAAGAAAATGAAATTATTTGATAACACTTTTAAATTCCTTGGTGTGGAGGCTTCTCAACTAGTTCCCCAGACCAATTTTTCAGAATGCTTCAGGTGCGCCTCCATGTACACTAGATGATGTTGATTAATAGAAAGATCCTAAGATGGCACCATGGGGATACTATACACCTTGCAATATGATATCTAGTAATTGATGGAATAATAAATTATCATATAACAACAACATGTATTAGAGTACGTATGGGAAATAAAACATCTAATGTAATCATAATTTACCATGAAATAGTAATAAACTTGTATATTGATGATCACCACCGAGATGATCACATATACAAATAGAGATAGAATAACATAATAAAATAAAATTATAGGAAGCCCAACAAAATTTCATGGCCTCATGTCAGTCCATGTATCTAATACTACTCATCATTCCCATCTTGATCACTAATATTACATCAGGGTGCTACCCATCATGAGCCTTTGAAAACAGATAGGGTCACTCGGGTACCAAAGGTCCATTGTCAACTGATCAGTGTGTGGGTACATAACTCAATATAGAAAAACCAAAAAAATCCAAAAAAAGCAATATATACATTTAATGTTCATTTTACCAACTCAAATAAATTAAATAAATTAACTAAAAAATATCCATTATACCACCCACTTAAACTAGTGAGGGGTTTCCATCAGAATTTCACAATAACCGCACAAACCATAACCACTCAGTGGGATGATGTCCTACATTGGTTCTAGGAATCCCTCGAATCTCTATAAAATTGAAGTATAAATAATTTATTGGTGTAAATTTATGAAACCATGGTAAATCATTGAAAACAAATCACTTAATCCACCATATTAAATGATAGGATTCTAGGAGTCCTAGGTTTTCTGATTAAGAATATATAACATCAACATGCTCAACTAGATGAATCAATGGGATGACCAAGGTATCACATACTGATAAAATTAATCATAATAAAACCCCAAATCCTAAATGTCTCGATCCTGGATATATTAAGCATCCTAGGTACCTAAATAATACAGAACATCCAATACAAACTCATCGATGAATCATGGAAAGTCATGATTTCCACATGTGGCTTAATAACTATATCCTAGGATACATACCAACAATTCATATAAATATCCTCACATATAATCCATATGACACCGGTATCATATAAGGATAAAAATAATAATACTAAAAAGTACCTTTATGAACACCTAATAACAAGATTTGTCTTATCAGCCCCTTGGGATATGTCCCAAGATGCACATCAGTTCATCCACAATTCAATAATGAGTAAAAATGAATGTATTAATATACAGTAAGGGTTGGTCAAATGCATATAAAAACAATCTTTTTTCAATATCCCAATTGGTACACATCATTGATATTGGTTCAAAGGTTTCATTTAGTACCACCTCTTCCCATTCCCAATTACACCCTCCTAATAGCGTCTAATGTCTTAGAGTATCCTACAAGGTTCTCATTGATTCCCGTAGAGGTATCATTAGCATCATAGTCTAGTCACACTTGGGAAATTTCAATAATCAAATTCAATATTTTTGGAATCTTAAGTAAGCCCAAACACATGACACATTGTACAATCTCTGAAGGGTCTATCCAATAGCTAACCCTTTCCCTATGAATCATGAATCCTTACTCATCTCAACCTAGGTTTGTTAGGTCACCCATGACTCAACCACTATATCATGTTTATTCAATTTAATTCATTCACACAGAACATTTTGTTCCTATATCAGAAGCAAATTATCCAATTTATATTCAAAGCCTTTGGTGGTCATGATGCCCAGTCAGTACACATGGTTCCATCCGAACCCTCAAGACATTCTCTAATTTCCATCATAGGGTATAATTTTTATTAACCACATTAAATATTTTAATGAGTTTAACCAGATATAGTTGTGGGGATACAAATACCACATATGTATAAAAAAATCATATAATCCTAATAGTAGATGAATAAGGAACAAAAACAATAAAATAATGAAAAACCAATTTCCAATGTAGCCTACAAACTTTTTTCAAGGCTGACCAAATGTGTCAAACAGCCCTAAAAAATACAAGGGTCCCTTTTATAAAACAAAATCACCAAATTTATTCATTTTAACTAACATATAATTTGTTTATTACTGAAAAAATTAATAAAAATAAAACTTTTAATTTAAAAATGAATTAATACCATGAAGCTCATAGGCCCGTCTTGTGTCATTATAGTTGTGACAAAATGCATGATAATATCCCATGACAAACTCATAACCTCAAATGAGGAAAAACCTTAGGGGTAATGGATGGAATATTAAATTTTATTTAATATAATATAAATAGCATAGAAAAATATTTGGGAAAACATTACTCAGTGAAACCGAACATTGAGAAATGCAAACATCATCTCAAAAAACCAACTATGAAAGAAGCATAATTACCCTTATAGAATCAACAGACTCTTCCGTGGTCAGGTGGAATATCCAATAAAACCATGAATAAAGAAAATTAAAATAACATATTAATAGAGGGGTGGTCATGGAAGGATAATTAAATTTAATATTCACCCTAAATAATAGAATATCATATTCAAAACACACAATAAATAAATAGGAAAAAATAAATCAAAGTGGCAGGGATAACCTGGGTCTTACATGGATGAGATAAGGAAAATGAGGGGCTAAAATATTAAGAATTTGGGTGGAAATCATAATTTTTCCTCTATACTTTTGACATGATATGGATATATATTTTTACATACCATTAATGGGTTGTGATGTTGAAAATTCCTCAAGCCCATCAACTCACATGGCTTGGCATGATTTTCCAAGATGTTCACCAGCCATATGGTGTGGAATCTTAAAATCCACTACAAATCTCACAAGATTTCCCTCTTTAAAAATTAAATAATTTGAATTTATCGGTCTATAATCATGCGAGAGAATTGTTTTGAGATAAAATAGAATTAAAAGATTCAGAGGATCGAGTTGTGACTTGGTTTCCCCGAAACTATGTTCCCCAAATTTTTATCCCTAGTAAAATATTCAAAAACTATAGAAACTAAACAAAAATATCCCAAATCTCACTCAAGATACATATCTCCCATTAAAGAAACACTAATATTATAAAAAATCACTTTGAATAATTCCATCTCTTAGAATTACATTCTAAATCTCTGTCAAAATTTTGTTCGTCTTGTAATGAAAAATTAAAATTCCATTAGTAATACTAACACATGTATACAAATAGGGTATTACACTAGTCTCTTCCTAATATCTTTGGAAACATGTTCACTTTCTTCTATCCAAAGTAATAAACTCTCTTTTATTCTAACATGGGTAGTTTGTTGGATTGATATGAGAAATCTCTCCCAAATCATTAGTAATATCTTTCCAACCAAAGGTAACTATGGATCTCTATAATAGTTGTTGGTCTGGGACTTTTCTCTATATATTATTTTTAACACCACAAGATTTCATAGTACGTTAACTTATTAATGTAATTCAATAGCTTGGGCTACAAGCAACACTGAGTTCAAGCGCACAAAAATTTTCTAAACTAACACTTCAAAAAGTAGTTATGAATAGTAATAATTGTATTTTAAATCTTATATACTATATATAATTTTAACATCCATATTATGTGTTTCCTAGACATAATATAAGAACAAATACATTTTTTAAAAAAATAAGTATTTTTTAAAAAATGCAATTTTGCAGCCTTTTAATGCCATACCCTTTATAAAACCAATATTTGACACTTTTATATATTCAATTTAATGAAATTAAATTTTTTTAAGAAGTGAGACATAAAAATGTATTTTAGATAATTTATTGGAACTTTTCTGATAACTTTCATATTTTGATGAATATTAAAAAATACTATGTTTTAATTGACAACACCCTTTTTAATAAAAAACTTTATAGTGATAAATTATGAATTTGAATGGTTTGGAAGTATAATTAGATTATATTTTTATCATTTAATATAAAGTAGGTCATTATATGTAATTTTATATTTAAATGTGACATAAACTCATGTAAATCTTTTGATAATTTTTACTTTTTAAAAACTCACTTTTGTTGTTTTGACTATGGGAATTAATAAATGCAACTTATATGTTTTCAATTTGTTAAAATAGACTTCATTTTTAAATTAATAATATTAATATTATCTTTGGGTAATGTTTGAGTATTTTTCTAAAAACATTCAATTTTAAATGAATAGTGAAAAAACTGTGTTATTATAAGAAAATGACTTTTTATTTAAATAATTAGTTATTTTATTTTAATTTATTTTAGGTAAAAATAGATACATAATAACTATATATGTTCAACGAAATTCATTGGATTCATTTTATAATAAGTTTATAGATATATAATTTTATCGAACATTTTACCGCCATTTACCCACCTTCTAGGAGCATTTATAAATTTTCATAAAACATAATTTTACCGCTTCTGGGAGTTAAATTTCACAACCCTGAGAGACATGGTTGAAATCAATAATTAAAATGTGTTTCAATAAGATGAAAATAATTTTTGGTGAATGGTAACGTTTGACTTTTATTTACCATGGTTAAAAGTAAATTGGGTAATTAAGGGTAAACATGATATTATAATTACCTAAACACATGTACTAATTCTTTAGGATAAGTATAATTCGAACAAAAAAACTTATTAATAAAATATGACCCCCTTTGGTCCAGTTGGATAATATTATGAAATTTATTATTGTTTTATTTAAGGAAGTGTTAAAAGAGTAAAATTCAATGTTTAATAACTAACCCATTTTTAATATAGGGTTATACATAAGATAAATTCGACAATAAATATTCATTAGAAATATAATAACACTTCCTACATAATGGTATTTTATTTAAATTTTTAGACATTAAATAATTTAATTTATTTTTTACACAATGATGATGCATTAATTACATTATTAATGAATGATTATAATAATTGATATTATAAATATCCAAATAAATGTAATTTGAGACTTCTAATGAATTACACTAATTTTATAGGTTAATATTACATTTTTGGGTTGGTTAAATAAATTTTATTCGAAGTGATAAAAATTTTATGGATTTCGAAAATTCAAATACTAAATAGTTTGAAAATTGACATAATTGAGTTTTTTAAACAAATATTATATTCTTAATTGATATAATATTATTAACAATCTAAGGTTCTTACAAAGGACATAGATAAGGTTGTATATATTAATAATGAACCAAATGGGGTACTCTTCTTTTGTTATAGTAATTTTATTAACCATATAATATAAAAATACAAAGAGACATTGTAAATGTTAAACTATTTAACAAAGAGTTAAATCTAAAAGATAAGGCTAATATGATTACCTAAACCTGTCTAAAACCTATTGTTTGAGAGGTTCGCCACCCACAACCACCCTTCAATTTAAATAATTCATTTTTTATCCATTAGAAATCAAAAATTATTTTATTATAAAATAATATTTCAATCTTTTCCTAAAGTGACCCTCACCTCTCTTATAAAAGGGAACTTCCCCTTCTTTTCATTTCACACCTCCAAAGCCTTTTGGATTAGAAAAAACCTATACAATATCCTCCCAACTCTCCTCCATTAATTCTAGAGGCCTTCCTTTTCTCATAAAGCCAACCTATGGAGCTCTTTTGATAAAATCAAAAGGAAGAACCCGAAGACGAGGTAAATATTTCATCTCCTCTTCCAAGTTCTTTTCTTCTTCCACTTATTCTTTAATTGTTATTTCTATTGTAATATAATAACTCTGGTATCTTTTATATACTATGATGTTATTATAAAAATGGAAAACCCATATTCATTATTCTATCCATTCAATAAATGACAATGTCATCATACGTGCGTACGTAGGAATTACCGTCTCCACGTCGTGGTGTAGTTTGTTATTCAAACACTTAATTATTTGTATGGGTATAATAATGAGTATAACTAATGTAAATAATACATATAACATATTAATTATTTTTTATATATGATATAACATCCAATTACAAATGATTTCACCACCAATATAATGATATTTTCGCTCGTGCGTACGTACGGATTACTGTCTCCACAAAGCGATGAGATTCATTCCCACGTTCACTATTCAATGATGATTATAAAAATATATTTTATTTATAAGAATTTAATTTGTGAAATAATAATGATACTGGATATATATATATATATATTTGTTTACTTACATATATCTTATTCACTTACCTCCATTCAATACGATATGAAAATGAAACAGTGTTTATGCGTACGTAAGGCCTATCGTCTCCATAAACGGTGCTATCCATTTCATATATCTATCTATTATAAATAATTATATTCTAAATATATATAAGATAATTAAATCAAGTTTTATATTTTGGAATTATTTAAATCATTATTTAAATGATATGATCAATAATAACAAGTTAAAACACTTACGATAATGAATGCGATTATTACCCAAAATGTTAATTTAACATGGAAATCATTATTAAATGGGTAGTATAAGGAAATAAATGAATCATGTACGATATAATAAATATGAATATGGTTCTGGTATAATTTAATTACATACTATGCTCATTATACTGGAGGATAAACATACCCTCAACCAAAGGAATGTGCAAGGTAAGGGTTAATTTCATAATATCATTATTATTCGAGGTTTTTTTTACGTAACTATCTACTGGGACATATTTATTATCTATGTCCATGTTTAATGAAATAGTTTTCAAAGGGATTATTTTAAGGGATATTCTTTACTAAAACATCATTTTAAATGTTTTAAATATCTATTCTCCAAAAGCATTCTCATTAATTTACATTTTTTCAAAATGGTTTTTAAGGATTTATTTATATAGACATGAATTTTTTTAAAATCTGAATTACTTTCAAAAGATTCAAAGCGGAATGGAAAACATTGATTAAAAAATTTCATTAAATGTCTTCCTTTTTAAATTGTGTGACTTTAAAATATTTTCATGAAAAAGGGATATTTCTCTCAATAAGTTCTACAAATCATTTTCAAAATGCCAACATCCTTTGATGGATTATAAAGTTGTTTGAAGTTGATTTATTATAATACCAATCATCCATATTTTATTGAAGGTTTTGTGATATTTTTTAATGTGGGTGTGATATTTTTATACCATTCATGGTTTGTGTATAAAGTATTGACATTTCATATGATAGTTTTAATACGAATGTTTATGTTATGTTTAAACCTTTTCATATGAGAAATGCATTGGACTTAGTAAGTGACAGGTGGGGCCCACTATAGCTCCTCAATGCATCGGTAGGTCTCATGAGACAAACTAGTGTCTTAGAACGAGGCCTTGACAAAATATTATTTGTAGTATTTGCACAAGGCCTTGACTATGTGGTTATGAAGTCTAGAATTATTCATTACATCATTATGAAAGTGGATATTGATAATGCATGTGACTATTTGACTAGTATAATATCCATGTGAATAAGTAAATGGCATCATTTGATTTTATCTTTTCCATATTATTCTGATATTTATGTTTAAAAGGATTTTGTTTTAGTCTTATACATTTCCTTAAATGTTTATGCTTATTTATGAACGTTTTCTCTATATTTTTATCCTTACCGAGCATCTGAGATCACACCTTTCTTATGTTTAATTTTCCAAGGAATCCAAGAAGTGTTTTATGATTGATAAGCAGGGTTAATCTAGTGGATTAATGGAATTCTCAAAGTATAATTTATTTTTTGTTTTATTTTATAATGTGTAATGTAAAGTTCATGTATGTAATATATTTTACAAGATTGCTAAATTGATCAGTTTTTCAGGACTTGTTTCTTTGTAATCATGTTAATGTATTAAAATAATGCACTGATTTTGGGTAACTAGGTTTAGGTAATTACATTCTTTATTTGATGGATCAACTGATATGCACATTCTCGTGATTACATGACCAAATAATGATACATTATACTTCTCGGATTCATGATTTCTAAATTTATCATATAGTTGTTCTTTTATCATGGTCTTTTATAAATGTTTTAAATTATATTCATGATTTTTTATTACCTTGTAATATATTATAATATAAAATATATAAATGACCACACATTTATCAATTTAGTCTCTAAACAATATTTTAATTTGATCCATGAAGATAGTATAAGGATTCTTAATTCCAAAGTCTATTTTTATAAACCTATAGTTTATATACCTTGTCCAAAATGTTTTCATTGGAATATCCTCCTATTTTACCCAAAGTTAATTACATCCAAACTAGATATTTTATTTCAGAAATATTCCACTCCTATGAGGATTTCAAATTGGTCATAATTATGAGGATGATGATACTTTTTTATTTTTTTGAAATCATGATAAATGATGAAAACATGCATTGATCAATTCATATTCCATAAAGAGATGATTGGTACACCTCGTATTGAAGCACTATAGAGTATACCCTTTTCCAGATTCTCTTGTATTTTATTATTCGATAAATATAATTATACAAAATCCATTTTATAAAGAGTCATTGAGATAAGATAATATCTAGTTATGGGTTCAATTGACAAAACAAGTTCATATTTTTTTGTTAGATAGGCAGATTCATCAAGAAATACATAATAATGTTCCCAGACGAATGGTATATTCTAAATTATGACTTACTCCTGGAACATATGATCTAGGAAAAAATTATTTTTGTATCAAGACACATATTATATAATTTTCTACATAAAATGTGTGTAGGATCTTCCTTAAATTGGTACTGGATGAAAATATGTTTGTGGATGTAAATGGTGATTTCCTTTTCTCTATAATTGATACCAGCTTCATAAAAGTAAATCCATTTTATAACAATAATTATGTAATATTTAACTATGCGATGGTGAACCAGATTTTCTAGATGTTTCTCACCATAAATATTTATTAGACAAGAGTTGTACACCTTAGTTTCATTCCGCATTCCCCATAGTCTTTTATTGGATATCTCGATATTGAATATCTGATTTAGTGAATCTATATTATTCAATAGATTATAATATATGAATTAATGTGATGAACTACAATCAAGTAATTATATTTTTGTTAAATGACTGATAATGAGTGAACCTTTCCCCACTTTTTTATTATAATCCACCTCTACAGTAGTGATTATAAATTCCATCTCTTATTCCCTTAGTTTAAGTGGATGTTGTTACCTATTCCCTTCACTACCCCATATTTTATGGAATTGATTTATATAATTCTCATACTCATGGAATTTTATGAATTTATGAGTAGTTGGAGAACTAGTTTCAACCTGATTCTCCTTATTTTTTTTATTTGAACTCTTTATATTGCTTCATGAATAATGAGTAAGGTTTCTTACTTCACCACAATTTTAAAACATTCATGAAACTCTACGAAAATTAGGTAGGTGTTTTCTCCAATATATTTTACATGTTTGAAGTTATAATTTTTCACCCTCCATGAAAATTTTCATTAGTACTTCCATAATACTCCATATTTCGTTTCCTTTATCTAGAACCTTGCGTGTCTTCATCCTTATTTTTAACCGTAAGATAACATTCTAAAGTTTCCTCAAATTTACCAAGTTGTCGTATAGATAAATTCTTCTAGAGAATAGATATTGAGTATTAAAAGAATCAATCAAACATCTCTTCGGGTCTATAGATGGTTTTTAAGGTCTAACTTGTCTGTCTAATGATATTTTCTTTCATTGGACCAAAAAAAATCATTTTACATTTGTTTCAATTATATGAATTATCATTCAATATTAGTGTGAAGTGTTTAATGGAATTATATATTAAATACTATTTTCTTCAATTCCAAAACTACATATAATAAAATTCCTACTATTTTTTTGTATTTCTAATGTTATTCCACCATTTTTTGACATCACCTTATAGATGATCGAAAATAGAAAAATTCACTCTCATGCACTATTCTTGGAAGGATAGAAAATATATTTTCCATCAAATTAATCTGTTGTCCAAAAATAAATGGATGTGAAGGACACTTAATATTTCGTGGAAGATGATTAATAATTGATTCAATAGAATGATATACCCACATTAGTGCATTTTTTATCACCACATTATTCAGTCTATTATTCATAACATGAGATAGTTTAATGATAATTCTCATGAGATTTTGAACTCCAGATACCAACCAATTCAGAATTTCACCCCATTTTCCATTGCAATAATAATTAGATTAGTAACATCATTTACCCTTCATATCCATGACATTGTAATGTTAATGGGGAGGATACTTAAATTAGTTACCATAATAAGTTTTAAACTATTATCATAGAAGGAATAACTCAAAAATAATGAGTATATTATTCCTTTAATACCTTCAAAGAGTTCATATTGGTCATTCATGGTAATAACCATAATATTTTTTTATTAATGATGATTATTAACATAATTTCCACATACTTCATAATTTATCTATAAATGGAAATTTAATTAACCTAAAAATATCCATCATGGGTGTTCATCCATGTGTGAAATATTAGGCCCACTCATCTTGCATCAATGTGATGATTGAGTGAATGCTCAAATGACCCTTTTGTGATGATTACCCCTAGGTGCATATATGTCCCAATCTCATCCACATGATAGTATCTAGATAGGTATTTCAATGCTTATAAAACCAAATACTCAACATTGTACCAATATTTTAGGCCACCATCCTATAATTAGACTCAAATCTAGGGTTTTAACTAATTTTTTATCATCCTAATATCTAAAAAAACTAAACATTGAATTTAATACCAACCGAAGAAACCCAAATTATATATATATATATATATATTATAAATTATTATCATGATTAAATTAATACATCTCATAAATAATCTTACAACTTTAGGACTTAATGGACTTCTATATTTGGAAATCCAAAACATAAAAATACTTATTTTACAATATGTGATCATTTATAATATAATCTAAACCCCATATTAGAAATTATAAGAGGTATAATCAACATAAAATTATAAATAATCAAAAATAGTATTGTGTGAGATTAAATTCTCTGTAATGGATAACATATCAATGGTCATAATAGTTAGATCATAAAAATTAATGGACGAATAAAGAATGAGAAATATTTTATTTTGAAGGAAATATCAATTGGGGTTAAACATAAACATGAAATATATATATATATATATATCTCAACTCTAACTACAATGTTTTTTACAACAAAATGGGAAAATAAATGATGAAGCAAATAACATGTTCCTCCTAATGTTGGAATGATACTCACACAATTATAAATTTATGATTTATTATCATTATGAACTCGGATACATGAAAAAAATTTCAAATGTAACATTTTGAGTAGAGATAATCACTAACAGACTCACCCTTTTTTATCCTTGCAACTCACTAATCAGTTCACATGTAGTATTGTGAGAAGTGTTAACCACCATAACACTCACACTTTGTTATCCCAATTACTCATTAAATTGTTCATCTTACATTTAAATCACATTAGATATAATCCATTAGATGATTAATTAGAGGTTGATATGGACCCGCACATCTCATAATCCATGTATCTTTTTCACAATTGAAAAAAACATCACATCATAAAATAACCCATAGAAATAAAAATGAGGTTTTTGAAATTACCTAATGGTATCTCATAAATTATATTCAAAAATAAAATCAGAGGATAGAAAATATTGTTTTCCATAATGAAATAAATTATATTTCAACAAAGATGGTGAATCATGAAACACAACTCTATTGGTGTAAGATAGTTTTGAGATAATTTTTTTTGTAAAACATTTTAAAATGTACTTATATACTTTTAAATTAATTTAAATGATGTTTAAAATATTTTTCAAAATATTTTTCAGAAAGTTCCAAATATAATTTTTTTAAAAACATTTTGCAATAAATAATTCTAAACAAATAATTTCCTTGTATAATAATTTTTTTTGAATAAAAAATATAAGATCTTGAAATAACAAACATTATTTCATAAAATAATACTTTTATTGAAATATTCACCCTTTTAATAGTTGATAAAATTTAATTTTATAAATTAGTAATGTGATATATTTAGGTTACAATAAATAAACCATAATATAGTTACAAATGATAAAACAACCTTGGGTGGAAAGAGAAAATATTGACATGGAAGATAAAGGTTCTTTAGGAAATATGGGATTTATTCTTTGTTATTTCTCAATTATTAAATAAAAGAATTATTTAATACGAAATGAATATAAATACTATTCACCAAAATTATTGTATGGTTTGTGAAATAACATCATAATATGTCTAACTAGAACCAACATTTAATGATATGTTTAATTGTATGGGAGTATAATTCTATGAATGTTATTTGAGTTTTCAAAACCCTTATAGATTTTGTAAACTATTATTCAAAATTCATTTTATTTTTGAAAACTATATGGATATTTAACTTCTATGAATTAAATTTTTAGTATGAAAATATAAAATCCTGGATAGTATATACACTATTGAAATAAAAAACTGGTGAATTATATTAAAAGACGTCTCAATGAAAATAAACTGAGATGGTAATCCCTTTAATTCTGTTTTCACAAACTCAACCTTACACAAAACTAGGGTAAAAAAAAGAAATATATTATCAATCAATATAAGAAAATTTTTCACAATGGTAATCCTTTATAAACATTTATTATTAATATACCATTGAATTATATTATAGTTGAGTATTCACAACATGAAAATGGAAAATTGATGAATGATTTTGGAAGCACGATGACAATACAAAAGGGATTATAAAATGGACCAAATGAGTGAGAAAAGTATGATATCAATAATAATAAATAAATATTATTGTAATAAATTGTTGATGAAAATTTTTATTCATAATAACATAGAGATTCAATGAGTTAAAATAAATTAATTACTTAAATTGAAATGAGTGAGAAAATCAAGGAGTGATTTCAGAAATATAATGACTACAAAAAAATATTTTATAGAGTTCGTTTAATGGTATGAAATTGTAGTATATTATAAATACGAAATCATTTATATAGTATTGGGTTGATTATAAACATATTAAGTTATATTAAATAATAATCTCTCTGAAATCAAAAAATTTATCCAAAAAGATGTAATCGGATCAAAAAGAGGAGGGCGAGAACACTTATCGTACAATATAGCTTTTTAACTATTGGTAAGACCCCTTAGAACCTTAGTAACTTTTGGTAGTGATTCAGAGAGGTAATGGGAAGGGAAATTTGGAATCAAGGACTTTGGGGTTGATTGGGATGAGTGAAATGGTTGGAGTGAGTTGTTTTTATAGGTGAGAAATAGTGGCTTGTTTTAGGAAATTATTATTTTATGTAAGGGGTCATGATGGAATCATATGGTATGTTGGGGGGGTTAGATAGGTGAATATTGAAGGGAAATGGTAGGTGAAAAAATGTGGGTTTGAATTTGATACCAAATAAGTATTTGTAGAAGTTGTATGTGACCTTTTAATTATTAAAAATTGAAGACAAGTTACATACCCATTTTACCCTAATTAGTCTTGATTAAAAACATGTGATGGTAATTATTTTAATAAATAAAAATATAAGATTCCCCATATTTCAAAATATTAATATAAAAAATATAAACTTATTCAATATTTAAAAAATTAAATTTATACATATTTGATAATTATCTTTTTAAATAAAATATATAATTTTTTATAGAAACATTCTTAGAAAAAAAAATTTAATAATAATTTTCTCTTAATTTTATTTTAAATTAATGAAAAATTAAATTAATGTTAATTAATTTTTATATATGTTGCATCATCAAATTATAATCTTAATTAATTAGTGATTCATTTAAATTTTTTAGAAACAAAATAATATATTGAAAAATATTATTATTTGAAAAATAACTAGTTTACTATGTTCACTAATATTAACTTTGGTAACATAATTTTCTTCATTAGAAGTAATTAAACACTTTAAAAAATTTTATCATGTGGAAAAAAATCATTCTTGTAATTTTATCCAATTCCATTTCAGCAGTTGGTAAAATTATTTTTAATTAAAATTTGTATAATTTATTTTAAGAATCATGTATTTTCTAATTATAAAATGTACCTTTCTTAATTATAAAATTTATATAGTTTTTATAAAGTTTTAACTTCTAGTGATACCTTTAAAATAAATGTTTTAATGTAGTGGTAATAATTTTATTTTGGTAACATGAGATTTTTCATTTTAGCCCCACGTTGTGTTAAAGGCAAGATACTCACACAATATTTAAATAAGGAATAGTTATTACTAATATTACAGGAAATTATAGAATCTTATGATCTAGTCTACTATATTAATCTCTTTATATTATTCCATGAACATTTAGTTCTATCACATGATAATTACCTTCCCATAAACTGTTTGTCTGATCTCCTGGAATTTCATTGATTCTGAAACTCACATCTTATTTCTCTTTTTTTATCTTTTGGTAATATGACCAACCTGGACATAAAAAATTTACTTTTCAAAAAAATCCTACATTGAAATGTACTAGTAATTCCATATAATATTTTTCATTGAATTTAACATTCATTCTCATTGTTATTTATTTTAATTCATCATATGATATTTGAAATCATTATTTTTCATCTCCAGATCCATGGAACAACTCATTTTGGATTTTAATTCATTCTTAACAATATACATATATTTTTCGCATAAATATGATAAACTAAAGGGGACTCAAAGAATTGGTACATCCAATCCTTAATTAGACTATATATTCTTTTTTTATTCCAATAAAACTACAGATATAAGGCTTCTGTTGATGAGATACGCCACTATGTTGAGTGTGTCAACAATAATTTTATTGGGAATTCCAAAGTTTATACTCATACTTTGAGATATCTCCCAGAATTTTCTATTCATTCTTTCCAATACTTCATTTTATAGTGTAGTTTTAGAAATAAAATTTTCATTCACTATTATTTCATTCTTGTATATGTTTTCGAAGGTATGTTTGTTGTATTCACCCACATATTCTATCTAGATACAATTCATTTTTGGGATCCACTCACATTCCACCAAAGCTTTCCTCTGATTAGACACGTAAAAAACATTAGACTTATACTTCCATAATTAAATCTATACTTTTCATGTAGTATAATTAATGAAATTATTAATTTAGGTTAAATCACCAAAATAATGAATAGGGACAGGTCCACAAACATCTAGTTTTAAAAGATCCAACTTCATGATTTTTTGCATCAGATCGTATATTTTTAAGAACACTGTTCTTTAAATTTCCAGCACATTAGTTCAATACTTTATAATTTCCGTGTGAACATTATTAATTATTTCCTTATCTGTTAAGACTTTTAGATTCTTCCCACAAAGGTTAGTAAACCTAAAATTCCATACTTCGAGATGATTTGTAGTTATAATTCCAACAACTACAATCCCACATGAATTCCTAATGATGTATAGGGTTCCATATTTTCACCCTATTTCATTCACTATATATCCTTATTAAAACATATATACCAAATTTTAAATTTTAGTTATATAGAGAACATCGTCCTTTTTTTCAATAAAAATATGAATTTCCATAGACTAAGAATGTGGAAAACTTATGTTAACTTCTCAAATACCCCATTCATTATTTAGATGTTGACATTCCCTTTTCTAAAACATTATTGGGAATTAACATCCACTTGATAAACATTCCAAAACATCCTAGATACATAATTAATCATGAATCATTAATGTATTGTTGAATGATAGTATGATCCGTAGTTAATCACCAAGGCTTCAAGCATAGTCTTTACACTCTAAAATAATTTTTTCCATCTTCCATTAAGTTGGATGAATTTAAAATATTATATGTTGATGTTTCTTTATATTATTCTACTGAATTTTTCAATCTGTTTTGATATTCCATTTCTTCCCAAAAATCCAAAATTTAAAACTTAAGATATCTAATTTTTTATAAGTTGTTATTTTTTATTTTTTATCATCGAATTTATTTTTTCACATCCAATGGGGTGACATTCATCTCTTATTAGAATTATGGGCACTAAAAGTCGATACATGAACTTCCCTTCACTATTGTTCTTTATTTACTATTAAATATTTTCTAACCTAAAACCAAAAATATGTTTTCCACTAGAGTTAAAAACTCTAGTGACCCTATCATCTAAAATATCTAAAAGTGAATATATAAAAAATATTCCCACACATCATCCTAAAATATTACCTTTAACAATACTATATTATTTTGGATCATACCGAAGTAGTTTACATGATTTTCCATATCTAATAATTTTGGAATCTATAATCTTCCAAATATCTAATACATGAAAACATTTTTAAAAGGAATTTATTATTCATATATAATATTCAATCCCTTCATAAACCATTTCCCACTAAATATTGAAAGAAATGTTTCAATCATGAGATATATTTAAAAATCCCAATCCTTTCTACAAAACAATTATCGTTCATCTTTTACCATCAACAATAGATTCACACTTGAATATAAAATATGCAATTACTTTTGAATCATTTGATCCTCAATCAATAGTATCTAGAACCTAAAATACTTTCCATCGATCATATCAATCAAGATGTTCCCCTCATCAGATGTTGTACTATAGGTGGTGTGTACGAATTATAAAACTATTTCCTTGATAAGAGTGATTATATAAGAACCATAAAATATAAATATTTGGAGCATTTTATTATACCATAAGAACATTATCTTATCAATAAGTTAGAATCTCCCACCCAAATCCTTTCCATAAAAAAAAAACCCCTAAATGTTAAATTCCCCATGGAAATGGGTAGCAGAATTATGAAGAAACTAGGCATTTCCCACTGTAATAATTTGACTTCATAAACACCCTATCACTTTATAACAAAAAATTACAATTATAGGACAAGTCAATACATAAAGTAGACATACATAATGTAGTAAATCAACCCAAAGAATAAAGTGATTTGGATTAGTTTTCCAAAATAAATGGGAGGAGCCACTACAACCATGTAATTATTAACATTAGGAAAATTTCAAAATACAATTGAGTAAGTTGTCTTTTATTAAAGAGTGAAAAAAACAATATCAAAATATGATTTATTGTGTAATTTAATTTTCATGGTTCATGTTTGGGATTCACTACTCTATACTTTTGTCTTATGTATTTACTTACTTTTATAGGAAACTATACCATACGATCTGGCCAGATTACCCTTCCAAATTCATGGAGTGTCCTAGAAATGTAAAGTAAACATTTATCTTCAATAATACCATTAACCTCTAAATATTCCATTGAAAAAATAGTTTAGTGTAATCCTTTTAAATACTTTATTATGGATAATTAACAAGTAATTTTGGATCTCCAAGAATCCATCAGAAGAACTAAAATTTCAATGGTATGACTATTGGTGGTTGAAATATCATACACACTCCAACCCTATCACCTATTAGAGACCTGAATCTTAATGAAATTATTTATGGTGGAGTATCATACGGTGTTCTTAATCTATGATTCACAACCAAACACTCATTTATTTGTAGGCTTAAATGAATTTCCTTTTCATTTTATTTAAAAGTCTTACAAGTTTAAAATATCATATGTTTTTTGTGAAATATATTTTATATTGATTAATTGTTTTATACACTACTAAAATATCATACCCAAAGAATAATTTCCCTTTTTATTTTTTTAAACTCTATGAATACCTAAATACTCTGGAATGGGATAGTATTAACATTGTGAGACTAAAAAATCATACACATAGGACAATTAGCCTATATTATACTAGTAAAGTGTATTATGAAAGAACAATAATACATTCAATAAATTGATTTTATGGAACTATAATAGTACTTATTCATTTCATGAAAACCACCAAAAATCCAAAAAAAACATTCAAATGGATTTAAGAAACTAAAAAACATCTACACATTATAAAAGAATATTTTTTATACATGGTTGAAAATAAAAAATATTTATTCTAAAAATTCAACAGATCCTAATAAATGATCTTTGAAATTTTATTTTATACGTTTTTTTAGATAATTGACTCCATTTCACTAAAATGGGTTTGTATATTTATGTATGACTTATTTAGTGTCTTTTTTATTAATAGAAATTGGATGATTTCATAATTAAGGAGGCACAATTATGTTTATCTTGAATGAATGTATGTTTTTGAGAACCAAAGGTCATTATTATGTGAATTAATGGATTTAAAAATATCAATTGAAAAACTATTTTAATATTATGGAAAGTATTAAAGGTTTGTGAGAGGGAGGATGATTTTTTGTTAGAGACAGAGGGTTTTTTCCTTACTCTAAATATATTATATAGTGTACCATTGAAGGTGGGATTCATGTTTGATAGGTATATCACATAGTTATTAGGTCTTAGTTATGTCCCCTATTATGATAGGTTTGGTGTTACAATTGAATTATTATGTCAAGGGTGGTGATCTCATGTTATTATATTTCCCTTGAATATGAAAATACTTGTGATTTTCATGTTGGTTCCTTGATAAATGTACCACGATTTTTTTGGGTACTATCTACATTCGATTTCACTAAAATTTTTGTATAGGTCTCTAACTTATTGGTTATGTTTCATGACGAGTAATTATAAAAATATAGTGATGATGAAATTATTGATCAAGCATTTTTATTATTGGGGTTCTCATTATGTGAGTCATGATAATGGGTAGTAAAATTGTTCCTTTTATTTGAGAGGCATTTCTTGTGAAATTTTTGGTTTATTGGTTTTTTTATTATTTTATAAATGAGTTCTAATTCTAAAATATGAGACTAATTTTAGAGGTATTTAATATTATATATTATAATTTTTCAACTAGTTATTTTTAATCCTTGTTTTGTTGGAGGTGTTAGGAAGATGATTGTGGAATACTGGAGAAGTTAAAATTAAATATTAGTTGTGAATAGGTTATGTAGCATAGAGCTATGCGTTTTGTTACTGACATTCTGTTAGTAAGTCTAGCTATGGAATGGTTGGTTACGTATCAACATGATGTTTTAAGTGTATGTTTTTGATATATGTACCATTTTTGTTAGGATTTTCAGGTACTGATTATATTTCTCCATGAAAGGTCTACTTGAGATATCTATTGTGGAATGGTTGGATATGTTGTGATTTGTAAAACATGGTTGTCAGGTTTGGGGTTTTTTTCCTTTCAATAGTACCCTACATTAGAGCCCTTTTACATCACCATGGTTCAAATATACGGTAGATAAATAAAATGATTGTATCATGGATTTTATTGTGGTCCTAATCATTATGTTGTGGTAATAGAATTTTTTATTTTTTCAAATTCATTCATTTTGGGTGTCTTTGCTTCATGGTTCTCATGTTACTCTGTTTTTGGGTTTAAGAGTTTGGATTTGGTACCATGGAAATATGAATTACTTCAAAGTTTCTCTATAGTTTTATCAGAATTGGGTGTTGACTACTGTGAGCCATAAAATATTTGTTTAACATTCAACTGTGGCAGTGTGTCCAACACATTTGTTCCATGAACATGTTTTTTATACCTAAGTGTAAATTAGGAAATTCCTCAAACATCCATATTTTTTTATTCATTCACTATATTATTGGGTGGTTCATGAAGGTATTTGTGGGACCTCTATACCATTATTTCATGGTATATATCTTTCGCCATTGTTATCGACCAGTGGTAATACATAGTGGGTTAGTCCACTACCTTCCTAGATTTATCTTCCAATTCATCCATTATGGATCATCGGTAGTGGTGCTGGTTATAATAATATGATATTGGGATTATTTTTATTATGAGTAACTATTGTGGTATTGTTTTACTGAGGGTTACCTATTTCAATTTTGGCCTTGTTATCCTCCTCTTATACAACATATTGTGCTTCTCTAGTAAAGGAAGAGGATTCATGAACTCTCTTAATTTTGGTGTATAATGTGTAATTAGAATAAAATTTATTTCATTAGGCATATTTTATGGATTATATTAATAGTAATAATGAAATAGACTATATAATATTATGTATGTGGGTTGAATCACATGTGTTTACTTTTTTTAATTTATATAATACATAATGGTGTTAGTTTTTTGTTTATGTTGTTGAAAATAATCATTGTTGTTAGGTAATGTGTTATTACTATGCTTGTGTTACTAGAATAACCTCTAACAAAAGGATAAATATTTAATGTTAGTAAGTAAGAGGAAACTTTTTAAATCTTTAATTTACTTATTGATTAATACATATTAAATTTAAACTTAATGTGACTGTATGTTAACATAAATCTATGTATATGTATTTTTGATAGAATTGAGTGTTACTACTATTGTTTTTATCTATACAAGTGATGTTATTATAGAGGGGTTGGCTAAAAATAGTCTGGATGGTGGGATTTTGGTGATCATGTCGTTAGTTCTCATATTTTTCATGTGTTTTTTATTGGGGGTTATGATTGTTTATAAATAAATTTGATCTGGGATGGGTTTTTAGTTGTTGGATGAGGGTTGTTAGATTTTTCAGGTTCCTAAGGGAGTATGATTCCAGAATATTTATGTGGTGGAGATTTCTTTGTGGTATGATGTTTTTCATTTATAAATAGATTTGAAAAATATTATTAATGAAATATAATAATGTGTGTTACTAAAACTAAATGAACCATGATAGTAATTAGAAATGTGAATACATTAAATTATTGGGTAAACTTTTGGGAATTAATATGGGTAATGGATGATAATTATTTTCCATCAATTATGGAATTTAATATTTTATTGAAAATAAATTGGTATGAAAATAGAATATCTAGAAATAGTTTAATGTAATCACTAAAAAATTGAAAATATAGGTTGTTATATTTTTTGGTTGAGAAAGTTGGTTGGTTTATGGTGATATAACATGATGGGGTGGTTGTGTGTAATATGTAACGACCCAAAGTTTCATTAATGGAAATCCCTCTTGATCTAATTAGATGTCTCTTTATGTTTATATAAAATTTCAACTTCTTTGGTTTTATGTTATGAATTTTGACCGTTGCTAATATAGCCATTGAACAGTGATCACATGATTAGTATAAATATAGGACTTTAACAAATCCAATTTACTCAGACAAAGGAAGAAATGTCCTCATCCAGTAGAATTTTCCCAATACGAATCCCATTTGTCGGAGCTCTAAAAAGAGGTGGAGTCTTTGGGCATCTCCCGTGACCAAGACCAAGCTGAGCTTCATCATGTCAAGCTCAAACGTGACCGTCTACGGGAAAAGTGGAAGTTGATTGAAATTACCACTCGAGCGATGTTATCCAAGCCACCCCAAGAGTCGATCACCATCGCACACCTTACCCTTAGGTCTTATGCGGCTGTTTTAAGGGGTTATGTAACAAATAAGTAGTACTATGTTCATGTACATTATTTTTTTTATATAATAAAGAACATAATTTCTATCATTTTTGATACATTGTAAATAGTTTTTTAAGTAAAAATGGGGTTTTTAGTTATTATTTAATTAAGAAATATATTTTATTAAATTAAGGTATTTTTGAATTAAATAAAAATTTAATAAAATAATAATATTATTATTAAATTAATTTTTATTAAATATAAATGATCTTATAATTTTATGATTGCAATTAAAATTTTTATTAAGGTTTGAAAGCCATTTTTTCCAAAACCCGTGAATTTTTGATAAATGTCGGTTTTTATATTAAAAGTGAAAATTAACATATTTAGAAAATTATTTAGATAAAATAAATATTATTTCTGGCATCAGGATGTTGAAATTATCCAATAGTGAAATTTTCATAATTTTCTAAGACAATCAAATTTTTGGGTAAAAATTAAATACCGTTTAAATATATAATGTGTTTTATGACATCATAATGACACAATAGTGAGGTAATCAAATACTATAATCTTTATGTTCGGCCAATATATGTTTTACCATTAAAATAATTTGATTTTGGGTTTGTTTGACTTACTTTTCAAAGAATTAATGGACCCCTCAAGACATATTCAACACCTTGCCTTATTAAATTAATTTCTATGGGAGTGTGACTCACCTCCACATAAGAAACCCTAATATTTTAAGACGTTCGGAATTTGGCGTTATAAAATATTTATTTCCTCTTCCCTTTTCCAAAAACCATGGTCAAAAACCATGGGATGGTTTGTGGTTTGGATTAATTTAATGTGAGGGGACCCAAACCTAAATAATAAAGAATTCCCTCACCTTTCCTATATAAACCCACCCAAGGTCCCACTTCCTCCTCACTAAAATACCTCGGAGTTCGTCCAAAATCTGCCCTAATCTATCTAGAATCCATCCAATGTCCCCCCAAGCTCCCAAGAAGCCTCCCTCAAGCCTCTCTCTAGCCATTGGAAGCACACTTCCAATTAAGGGTTTTTTCTTCCTTTCTCATTTTTGTCCAATTTTCTTTAAGTTGTTTTTCCATTTTAATTTCAATTATGAATGTTGGGGTCTGGTTTAAAACCTCTATAATACTTCCATATTTATGTTTTAATGATGGGAGACCCTTTCTCTCTCATTAAATGCCTCCCATGTACACCCGTAACAATGCTGAAATTCTGAATGGAACTCCTCTCTCCTCTTTTAAATTCAAGCAATAATTTTGTATCATGAATCTAAATACCATTTAAATTGTTGGGACATGTATCTATATGTCCTACTTACTTTCCATTACATGTAAATATGATGAGGAACCCATTTCTCTCTCATCAACCATTTTTATGAATTCTTATGTCACGCCGTTACGCTGCCGAAATTACACCGATTTTCTAAGACAATGTCATTGTGTAGTGAATACCATGCCCATTTCTCCATCAAGGTTATTCACCTTTATGAACATTTACATATTGATTATAAAGTTTCATGTATGAATTCCACATTCATTTATCGTGGAATAAATGATTATGTTTTATGAATCCATGTTTTATGATCCATGTGGAACACTTATGCATGAAATGAAATGTTTAAGAAGGGTGCGCCCTTATAGAGCTCCAATGCATTGGGTAAAGTATAGTATCATGATACGTCATGTAAAATTAGTTTTGACTCATGCTAATTCAAGTGCAATGAGGGTTTACTCATGCTTTATGTGAAATGAGGATTTACTCATGCTCTATGTGCAATGAGCCTTGGCTCATGTTAATTCCATGTTAAGTGTTGTTGCCACATTTCAATGTTATGATTATCATGCTTTATCATGCCTTTATGTTCATGTTTCTTTTATGCTCTATTAATATTCCTATTGTCTAACATGTATTGTACTCCTCATGTTATTCTATTTTACTCCCTTACTAGGCTTTATAGCTCACCCTTTTCTTATGCATGTCCTCAGGTTATCCCATGCAATGCTAAGTACGAGGGAATGTAGTGGTCATGCAAAGGAAGTTTTCAATAAAGATGTTACATTTCATGTTTTAAGTTTTTATTTAATGATCCTAATCCCCAAAGACCCTAAACCACTCAATCTTCTTATTGTATCAAGTGATGTTCTATGTAATAAATCATGTTTATGTTTGTATTAAAAGCAGGGTTGTCACAGTTGGTATCAGAGGATAGGTTTAGTTATTTTTGGGATTAGGAAACCCTAGTAAATACTTAGATACAAGACTAGGTATAATAAAAACATCCCTAAGTTTTGGTAAGTACTGAGTAAGTGGTTTATCAAACAAATACATCCCTGTCTGGATACGAGCAGGTAGAGGCGGCTCTGGCATAGATGTATCCTAGGGTTAAAACCCGAAACACCGCTTTGAGCTAGACTCGAATGGGAACTGGTGCACGACAACGGGCCCTGCTGCACTCTTGGTTATGACACTCCTGGGGGATATGTTTTCATAAATTCACAAGTTTAGTATGAACCCTTATTAAGGGAATTAAAAAAATGCCCCTACGATTATATGTTAGAAAGTAGATCATGAAAAGCCTAGATTGAAGCCTATAGACTCGTGAGTAAGGAAATAAAAGTTTATTTATAAGTCATCAACTTTTGTCTTTGGATTACCCTTTATGTGTTACCCCTAACATTCCTTTTATTTCATCCAATGGCAGATAATAAGAGCACTCGGGCTAACAACCGTTGTGAAGATTAGTGTGATGACTGTACTAATGAGATTCCAAATCCAATGGGAGCGGGAATCACGAACTTTGTCACGCTTCTCTCTCAGCTAACTCATGTTTTGAATAGAAACATGGGTCAAGAGGAACGTTCAACCCCCCCTAAGAATGAACACGTCGCTATCGAGAGCTTCATGATACAAAGGCCTCCCACTTTAAGTGGATCATCTGATCCCATAATCGCTGAACAATGGATCAACTCCATTGAAAAGATATTCTCTATCCTCCAATGATCTGAACAAGAGAAGGTTCTCATGGCGGCTTATCGTATAGAGGGTGAAGCTGATCAATGGTGGACATTGATAAAAAATACGAAGCCTAAGGAGGAGATTGGGGCTTTGGAATGGAAGGATTTCTGGAATATGTTTTTTGATAAATGTTTTCCGCACACCCTCAGGCTTAAGATGGAAAGGACTTATTTTCCCTCAAGAAAAAAGATGAAGAATCTGTTGGAGCGTACGAGGAAAACTTCACGAGGCTTGCACGATATACTTCCATCTTTGTCGTTACCCCCGAATTCAAGGTTGACCGCTTCTTTGGTGGGCTGAAGCCTAGCTTGCGGAAAGCATTAGCGATCCATGACTTCGACAGCTATGATGAACTTGTCCGATGTTCTTTCAAGGTTGAAATGGAGATCAGGGAATCACAGGGGTATCATGGGGATAAGAAGCATAAGGTTTACTTCAATGCTGGTGGTCTGATGGATAAATACAATGGTTCTAAGAAGATCCAGCACCCCACTTTCCAAAAGTGTAGAAAGAAGTACCCTGTAAATTGCCTTAAGGGGACGAGAAAATTCTTCAGGTGTGAAGGGCACCCAAATGTTACTATCAGCAAGAAAGACCCACGGCTGCGACAGAGGAGAGGAATGCTCCGTTCGAACCTCAACGCATTGTTCAATGTTACAAATGGATAGAACTGGGTCATTTTGTAAATCAGTGCCCTAATCCAAGGGTTTTCGGAGAAAACCAACAACCTCCAAGGGAACAAGGAAGAGCTTTTTCCATCACTTCTGCCGAAGTGAACCCTGACAACGAAGTGGTGACAGGTACTCTAGTTATTCATTCAAGAATAGTGAACTTACTTTTTGATTCAGGTTCTATGCATTCTTTTATATCTCGAAAGTTTAGTAGAACAATCTCAGC
This sequence comes from Viscum album, assembly GCA_963277665.1. Taxonomy (NCBI): domain Eukaryota; kingdom Viridiplantae; phylum Streptophyta; class Magnoliopsida; order Santalales; family Viscaceae; genus Viscum; species Viscum album. Next base: position 1,329,869,841 of record OY728145.1, on the reverse strand, counting down.
ACCACCACAATTCATGGAAGTAAAGATGTCGGTGAGTACGGCAAATGGGGCAATCATTGCATCCCATGAATATAAGTCCTCCCCTGTTATAGTCGGTGGATTTAATTTCCCGGAGAACCTAGTCATAATCCCTCTGGTGGAATTTGATGCAATCCTTGGCATGGATTGGTTTCCTTATATAGAGCCAACATAAATTGTTAGGGGAGGGAAATCACACTCCATATGGAGAATCGACCCTCGATTCTTTACAAGTGTCAGGAAGAAGATGAATCTCCTTTAGCTCCATCATCTCAAGTTTGGATATTACTGACTTATGAGCATGCATATCTGGCTCAGTTTATTGAGTCCAAGGAAGAAACCATCCTTGAAGAAATGCATATTGTGAGGGAATTCACTAAATTGTTTCCCGAGGAACTTCCTTGTCTTCCTCCAAGAAGAGATGTTGAGTTCTCAATTGAACATATACCTGGGGCACTACCAATATCCAAGACTCCATATAGAATGACTGTTGTTGAGCATGAAGAGCTGAAGAAACAACTACATGAGAATCTGGATAAAGGGTTTATACGCCCAAGTGCTTCACTATGGGGTGCACCAGTCCTCTTCGTCAAGAAGAAGGATGGGTCAATGCGGCTTTGCATCGATTATCATGAACTTAACCTCAAGTGGGGAACTTTTTGTGATCACTTTAACCTCAAGTGGGGAACTTTTTGTTGTTTTTAGTGATGCTTCAAAGAAGGGCTTAGGCAGTGTGTTGATGCAGAATGATAAAGTTATATCATATGCCTCAAGGTAGTTGAAAATCCATGAGAAAAACTATCCAACGCATGATCTGGAGTTGGAGGTGGTGATCTTTCCCTTGAAAATCTGGCGGCATTATCTCTATGGAGAGAAATGTGAGATATATACTGACCACAAGAGTCTTAAATATATATTCACACAGAAAGAGCTTAATATGCACCAGAGAAGATGGATAGAGCTCATCAATGATTATGACTGTTCAATACATTACCACCCTGGGAAAGCAAACAAGGTGGCAGATGCCCTAAGTAGGAAGGATCCAGCAGTTCAATCAATGATGAGAATTGAGAAGGATCCAATCTTCTTAGACTTGATGAAGATGGACGTGGGAATCATAAAGAAGGTAACATCATCAGTCCTTTCACAAATGATTGCTCAACCATATATTTTTGGAAAGGTTAAAGGATGCTCAAAAGGATGATGTGGGAATTCTGGAAAAAGTGGAAGCTATCAAAAAAGGGAAATCCTCAGAGTTTAATGTTAATGAAGAAGGAATTGGGAGGTTTGGGAAAAGAATATGTGTTCCATCAAGTCCAGAGCTGAAGAAGGAAATTTAGGATGATGCACATAGTTCACATTTCTCTATTCACCCAGGGAGCATAAAGATGTATCGAGATCTCCGAGAAAACTTTTTGTGGGATAATATGAAGAAGGAGATCGCTGAATATACATCAAAGTGTCTGGTGTGTCAGCAAGTGAAGGCAGAGAGGCAAAAGTATAAGGGGATGATGCAACCATTTCCCATACCAGAATGGAAATGGGAGAACATCACCATGGACTTTGTCACCAGACATCCAAGGAAATCCAAAGGCAATAATGCAATCTTTGTTATTGTGGATCGTCTTACAAAGATTTCACACTTCATTGCTATTTGGGGGTACTTATCTTTGAATCAACTGGCACAGATATATATCATGGAAGTGGTAAGGTTTCATTGATTACCACTATCTATTGTGTCTGACCGAGATCCAAGATTCACCTCTATGTTTTGAAAGAGTCTTCAACATGCTCTGATTACTGAACTGAACTTTAGTACGGCCTATCATCCTCAAACTGATGGCCAATCCGAGTGGACAATCCAAACACTTGAGCATATGTTGAGAGAATGCTCAATGTACTTTAAAGGATGATGGGATCAACATATTCCTATGGTTGAGTTCTTTTATAATAATAGTTTCCACTCAATCATCTAAATGGAACTATATGAAGCCCTATATGGGAAAATGTGAAGAACACTGACATGTTAGGATGAGGTCGGTGAACGTAAGAGGCTTGGACCAGAAATGGTCGAGGAAATGGTGAAGAATGTAAAAACCATTCAGCAGCATATCAAGGAAGCTCAGAGTCGAAAGAAGAGTTATGCAGATAATCGTCGACGAGAACTTGAGTTTAAAGTTGGAGACATGGGTTTTCTACGCATATATCCGTGGAAGAAGGTCATGAGGTTTGGAAAGAAAGGGAAGTGAAGTCCATGGTACATCGGCCCCTTCAAGATTCTTGATCGTGTCGGGGCTGTGGCCTATCGACTAGCACTTCCACCTACAATGGCCAAAGTACATGATGTCTTTCATGTATCCCTCTTAAGAAAGTACATACCGGACCCTTCACATGTACTCTCTTCCGAGGTGGTACAATTGGAAGATGATCTTCCTTATGTGGAGAAACCAGTGAAGATCTTAGATCTTAGAGAAAAATTTCTACAAAATAAGACAATTCCCCTCATCAAGGTGTTGTGGACAAACCACAAGTTTGAAGAAGTGACTTGGGAATCGGAGGAAAAGATGAAGGTGAGTTACCCACAACTGTTTTAGTGTGGGAAAAGGAAAATTTCGAGGGTGAAATTTCTTAAGGGGGGAATATTGTAACGACCCAATGTATCATTAATGGAAATCCCTCTTGATCTAATTAGATTTCTCTTTATGTTTATATAAAATTTCAACTTATTTGGTTTTATGTTAATAATTTTGACCGTTGCTAATATAGTCGTTGAACAGTGATCACATGATTAGTATAAATATAAGACTTTAACAAATCAAATTTACTCAGAAAAAGGAAGTGATGGCCTCATCCAGTAGAATTTCCCCATACGAAGCCCATTTGTCGGAGCTCGGAAAAGAGATGGCGTCTTTGGGCTTCTCCCTTGACTAAGCCCAAGCAGAGATTCATCATGTGAAGCTCAAACATGACCGTCTACGGTAAAAGTGGATGTTGATTGAAATTACCACTCGAGCGATGTTATCCGAGCTACCCCAAGAGTCGGTCACCATCGCACAACTTACCCTTATGTCTTATGTGGCTATTTTAAGGGGTTATGTAACAAATAAGTAGTACTGTGTTCATGTATATTATTGTATTGTATATAACAATGAATATAATTTCTATCATTTTTTATACATTGTAAATAGTTTTTAAAGTACAAATGGTGTTTTTAGTTATTATTTAATTAAGAAATATATTTTATGAAATTAAGGAATTTTTGAATTAAATAATAATTTAATAAAATAATAATATTATTATTAAATTAATTTTTATTAAAAATAAATGATCTTATAATTTTATGAATGCAATTAAATTTTTTTTAAGGTTTTAAATCCATTTTTTGTCAAAACCTGTGAATTTTCGATAAATGTGGGTTTTTATTTTAAAAGTTAAAATTAACATATTTAGAAAATTATTTAGATAAAATAAATTTTATTTCTGGAATCAGGACGTTTAAATTATCCAACAGTGAATTTTTCATAATTTTCTGAGAGAATCATATTTTTGGGTAAAAATTAAATACTGTTTAAATATATAATGTGTTTTTTGACATCATAATGACCCAATAGTGATGTAATAAAATACTATAATCTTAATGTTCGGCCAATATATGTTTTACCATTAAAATAATGTGATTTTTGGTTTGTTTGACTTACTTTTCAAAGCATTAATGGACCCCTCAAGACATATTCAACACCTTGCCTTTTTAAATTAATATCCATGGGAGTGTGACTCACCTCCACATAAGCAACCCTAATACATTAAGAAGTTTGGAATTTGGCCTTATAAAATATTTATTTCCTCTTCCCTTTTAGAAAAAATATGGGCAAAAACCATGGGATGGTTTGTGGTTGGGATTAATTTAATGTAAGGGGACCCAAACCTAAATAATAAAGAATTCCCCCACCTTTCCTATATGAACCCACCCAAGCTCCCACTTCCTCCTCACTAAAATCCCTTGTAGTTCGTCCAACCTCTACCCTACTCTCTCTATAATCTTTAAAAGGTGCCCCAAGCTCCCAAGAAGCCTCTCTCAAGCCTCTCCCTAACCTTGGAAGCACACTTCCAAGTAAGAGTTTTTTCTTCCTTTCTCATTTTTGTCCAATTTTCTTCAAGTTGTTTTTCCCTTTTAATTTCAATTATGAATGTTGGGGTATGGTTTTTCACCTCCCTCATACTACCCTATTTATTTTTGAATGATGGGAGACCATTTCTATCTCATTAAATGCCTCACATGTATACCCGTTACTATGCCGAAATTCCCAAAGGAACTTCTCTCTCCTCTTTTAAATTCAAGAAATACTTTTGTATCATGAATCTAAATTACATTTCAATTGTTGGTACAGGTATCTATATTACCTCTTTACTGTCCATTACATGTAAATATGATGAGTAACCCCTTTCTCTCTCATCAAACATTTTTATGAATTCTTATGTCACGCTATTACGCTGCCGAAATTACACCGATTTTCTAAGCCAATGTCATTGTGTAGTGAATACCATGCCCATTTCTCCATCAAGGGTATTCACCATTATTCACATTTACGTATTGATTATAATGTCTCATGTATTAATTCCACATTCCTTTATCATGGGATAAATGATTATGTTTTATGAATCCATGTTTTATGATCCATGTGGCACACTTATGTATGAAATGATATGTTTAAGAAGGGTGCGCCCTTATAGCGCTCCAATGCATTGGGTAAAGTATAGTATCATGATACTTAATGTGCAATGAGTGTTGTATCATGCTAATTCAAGTCCAACAAGGGTTTACTCATGCTTTATGTGCAATGAGGATTTACTCATGCTCCATGTGCAATGAGCCTTGGTTCATGCTAATTCAATGTTAAGTGTTGTTGCCACATTTCAATGTTATGATTATCATGCTTTATCATGCCTTTATGTTCATGTTTCTTTTATGCTCTATTGATATTCCTACTGTCTAACATGTATTTTACACCTCATTTTATTCCATTGTACTCCCTTACTGGGCTTTATAGCTCACCCTTTTCTTATGCATGTCCTCAGGTTATCCCATGCAATGCTAAGTATGAGGGAATTTAGTGGTCATGTAAAGGAAGTTTTCAATAAAGATGTTTTATTTCATGTTTTAAGTTTTTCTGTAATGATCCTAAGCCCCAAAGAGACTAAACCTCTTGAGCTTCTTGTTTTATCAAGTGAATTTCTATGTAATAAATCATGTTTAAGTTTGTAATAAAAGCAGGGTTGTCACATGATAACAGTAGTTTAGTGAATGTTGTGGGTCATGATTTTGTCATATTGATGTGAACCATTTATGACTTCCTTTAATGTATATATATATATATATATATTATTTATTTCCTGTGATTTAAGTATTCACCCAAATCAAATCAAATAACCTTACTAATTCCCAAATATTATGGGTTTCTGGTGTTTTCCCGAATATAAAGATCAACGAGACAATGGATGTTCGACTACTCCATTTTACCTATTATACATTATAAGAGTGGTGGTTTTGACTATTTATGTGTACGTGGTGGTTATGAATAGTGGGGTCCACCCATGGAAGGAGGAGGGAACACGGTTGATGTGTTCGTGTTCATGATACGAGATTCTGTTGGATATGGATTTTGATATTGAGGTGTGGATATTGTAATCATATATAGTGTGGGTCACTTGTGGGAGGAGGATTTCTTGGGATTATATCCTTCATGTTCATGATACCCTACAATGATGGATGATGATATTTGTTGATAAATATTACGTCAATTTGAATTTTCATATTTTTTTTGTTGTTGGGTTTTTAAAAAATATTTATTGGAAGTGTACATGTTTTTTCTTAGATGAGGAATTATAGAGAGTGGGAGTGTTTCCCGGTATTTTCAAATTTATATAGGTTAAAATATATTGAAATTTTAGTTTTTATTGAGGTTTATCTGAAGGACTATAAAGTCAAGTACGCAGATTTAATGGTCAAGTTATCAAACAATGATGGAGGTTCAGACATTCATGAAGGAGAGTTATGATAGCCTCATTACACATTTTTTAAATTAGGTATTTTTTAGGGGACTTTGAAGGGAGTACACATATTGAAAATTCCTTTTCATGGAAAATAGTATTTCTTCTTACATGTTGAATTGAGTTTACGGTATACAATTATGTAATGATGATATGTTTTTGGGTGATCCTTAAGTGTACATGGAGATTAAATTTTTATTAGATTATTTTTTGGAGGTCTTTGCTTTCATGGACCAACCCACTAGGGCCTTCTGGGACCATAGCAGGATGACAAGAAACTACCCCGAGCCGACCTCCATAGTCTAGGGGATAGAAACATGTGCCGAAAAGAATAACTAAAAGAAGTGTCATTTGCTTATCGTACATATATGGACACACCAAACCATATCTTTGGAGAAATATCGAATAGTAATAATAAAAGACAGTAACAAATAGATTAAAATCCATGTATTTAATAACCTCTCGGGAATACAAAATAGTATTATAGTGTAATATGTAAATTAATGGGGAAGAATATACGCCCAACGAGAAAAGATGTCCCAATGTGACATTAAATGAAAAAGTAAATGCTAGGAGAGAACTGATCCAAATCTCTATGCCCAACCACCATATGTAGTCTGTGTACCTAAGTATCCCATTACATATTTAAAATTACCTTTGACCTATCCATAATTTTCATAAGACATGAAACTTGTGGAAAATCTAATGCATGGTTGAGTAAATACCTACCTAGTATGATTCTCAAAAATCAGAAGAGGGAGTGATAGAAGACATGATAGAAGTAGTCATCCAATCACAATAAATGTATATAAATTAATATATCAAAAAAAAGTACAAAATGAAAAAACCATATATGTTCTATAATAATACCAAATTAGAGATAATTGGGATCTCTATCGCCACAACCTAGCTAATAAAAAATGAGTCTTCATGTTGCCAAAAAAGGTCCATCAATGATTCCCAAAATCATACATGTCTTCATAAATAATTAATTATGTCAAGCTAGAACTTTCCACTACACTTCACAATTGTGGGTACATAATATCTGGGTATAGTACCCATGACCTAGTACAAAATGATGGTTAGACTTAGAATTAAGGGGACTCATTCATTGACTCCATGGGAGGGTTCCACTTGAATGGTGGAGGTCCCATTCATTGTCCTAGTATGAGGGTGCCACACTAATGGCCGAGGACCCATGAGCTGACCCTAAAGGATTCTTCCACTCAGATGGTAGAGGACCCATTGGATTTTCCAGTATGAGGGTCCACTCTAATGGTATATATAGGACCCATGCATTGTATCATCATGAGTGTTCCACTATAATAGTTATGGACCTATCCCTAACTCCAAAAAAGGTTGAAACTTAGATGGTAGGGGACCCATGCTATAGCACCCTTGCCCATATTTCCAAATGAATGGTGCTCAATTATGGTGTACCCCTAGGAATTAGGTGCACTTACCCAAACATCGTAGTATGCCAATAATTATTGAGGGTGTAAATAGGTGATTGCGGGGATACAATAACCTATGGTGGTGATAATAATAATGTACTATGTATATATAAATTATTATAAAAGAAAAATCACAAAACACTAGACCAGTAACCCTTCGTAACATAAGAATAAATTGAAAATATTAATAACAATCAATAAGATCAAACATAACAAATTTAGAATAAAATACGATTTGTAGCTACAAAAAAATCTAATACCATTTGTTGAATCATTCATATAATGGAGTTCATTCATAAAAATAAACAGAAAGGGCCCCCATGGCCATCCTCAATACATAAATATAACAAGCATACTGATACAAAATAAATAATATTCAAATATAAACCTTCACTAATATAAGAACCTAAAAGGTATATTTCCATCCCTCCAATTCAAAACGACCAACATAATCACTATGGTCTATCTCCTGAGCTTGGTCCCTTACCAGATATAAGGGGATTAAATTCTACACTATCCTCAAATTCCTGTTGTAGGGTGTGAGAATAATCTATGAGGCTACCACCAACATGTTCATATCTTACATCTTTGATAATGAATGTTCATTGTAAACATAAATAAAATAGGCACTCCACAAGTGTATAAAAAATATACTTCCCTTATGATTATAAACCGTAAGGAAAAAACCAACTAATTTGCCCAATACAGGTATAAATAAACTTGCAAGAAACCTTATCATAAGTCCCAATAAATATTTTGCCAAAAAATCATCCCAAGTTAACCCTTAGGTTCCACCTCTAAAGGTTTAACCCAAGACTTCATCCTAACTGAATTTGTTCGACACAATCATGCAACTAATAGCCTGAAGGCATGCCTAAGCAAGAACCTAGTCCCCCAAACCATAGAATAGAAAGATCCAAATCAGTTTGATTCACTGAATATGATTCCCAGGGATATTTATCTGCTAAATAATAAACATCATCTCATATACTGACTTCCTAAGAAACTATGATAACTATCCTCCCAAATACACTCATCCCAACATACTCACAATGAGGAGAGCCTCAGTCAAAATCGGATGGTATCAAAACCGTCAATATATGTCCCCTCACCAACCCCATGGAATTATACATCAATAAATAGAAACAATATATATGGTAAATACCATCCTATGTTATGTCTAATGGATTTCTCTTCCCACATGAGTGGTCAAAACCACATCATCATTTGAGAAAAATCATTGTACACACGACTAAAATGGTGGGTCCTAAAATCATGGTGAGTGGAAATCAATAGAAAACTACATAAGCCACATCATCTTATAACCTCGTGCACTAGTGACTATGTCACTCATCTCGATAGTCCACAATATCTCAAATCAATCAGACCACTCCTGTAGTGAGATGACCATGTTGCCTCAATTTGATGACCATGTCACCCCACTTATGATCAACATCATCCAATTTATATAGCCCAATCCAAACCTTATGACCAGTGTCACATCATGTTAAATGGCCATCCCCATCTCATTCCTCATGCCTATTATGTAACATTCCCATGGAACTCATCACATTCAATATTAGAAACATCATTTAATTAAAATAATTACCCTGAACTAATATTCCCTTCTTCCAAATCCTCCTAACCAGAATCATACCATATTTAGTCAAGGGGATCATTCCCATAATAATCTCACAGTTTCAATTAATTGATTTATAACTGAAGAATTAAATTATTCGGGTCACCCATGGACAACCCAACGACATGTTGAGGAATTCACAAAAATAATGAAGAATGTTCGAACCACATAACACCTTCTGGTAGATGTTTTTTTCTCATATTTGCCTCTAACGTGATCTAATTTGGAATAAATCATAATTTCTATTGAATTTCTAGAAAATAGGGTAAAACATATTTCACTAATTTAGAGAATTATTTGGTGAGAGAAAAGGAGAAATTAAGTAGGAGGACTCTAATCCATACTAATATAGTTTCAACATGATAAAAGATGATCAAAACGTAGCTCAAATAGATAGTGGGGATCAAATCCAAGGGGGAGAAGAAATAGGGGAGCCCCACTGCCTGAATGGTGGAAAGAAGATAAAGGATGAGTATAAACTAATAAAGGATACTAGGGAATTTATGAACTTTCACAATTTTATGTAACCCACGCGGTTTTCCTCACCGTGAAACCAATGAAAAACACCCATTTTCTAGGAACCAGAATATGTATGATCAAGGAAAATAGTTTTTAGAATCATTCACACACCATGTGAATCTCCCTATTTAAATTCATAGAGTTTTTGTACTAATGTGTGCCCCCTACTATCTGGTTTTTCAAAAATCTTCTAGTGCATATGGAAGACTTCATATTTTTTACCAAACTATGTTCTATAGACTAGACATTTATGAAACTAATATTTTGGTCTACAACACACCCAAAACAGACTTTGAATGCTAAGTAACATTCTTGAGCATTAATACCCATATAAAAAAGGCCTTGGTTTAAAGTAACTATCGATATTTCATTATTTAAATCAGGAAATATGTTGGACCTCTCACCAAACTAGAAAAATTGAATTGGGTAGAGTGTTTCAACCCACTATAAACTCGATAATTATACAATCACCCCATTATATAATATATTTTCCCCACGCTATAAATCATTAAGTATATATGGTACTGAAGAAACACATATCTTTAAAAACAACCCAGTCTTCCATGGTCACAAAGTCACTAGGAAACTACTTAGAGGCTCTTCCTACCTTTGGATCTACCAACCCCAGTCGTTTTCTAGACAAAAAATTAAAAATATAATGGTCCACTGACTATATATAGACTCAAAAGTCTTCATCTGACATGTCATCACTGAAGAACCTCATCTAGTGCTCAACTCACGAAAATGTCTCATCTAATAGCCATAAAGTCTCACATCTCATCAGATTTTGACATTGTTCCCATGTCTCACATGGTGCATATGAGGCCCCACATCTCATTAAAAACAAAAAATTATTCATGGTTCCTCATACCTCATATAGATCATTTATCGAACCGAAACCCAAATTCTAATTTACATCAATAAAACCCATAGCTCATCGATTCCCATAATAAATCATGGTTCCACACACCTCGTATATATATATATATATATTTATGCACATGTATATTCATATGTATATATTCCATCTAAGACGATGTTAAACTACTAACCAGTACCATATTAGTTCAAAAACAATCCATGCACCTCGTGCACCCAAAACCAATAATTACTAAAAAGAGAAAATCCAAAGAAAAAGAACCTTGGTCACACTGATGGTGTTCCACTATCTATAATCAGTTCCCCATCCTACTCTAAAACTAGTATCTCCACTATGTGCACTTGGACCGAACCCTGACTACGTATTGCAAAGCCTCCCTTAAGAGCTACACTAGCTACTAGCCATTATCCCTATTGTTGGGTCCCACTGAATATACTACAAAATCCATCTGCAAATGATTCATGGATACCAACTCCTAGTACCACTCTCGTTCAGAACTCATATGTATTAGTCTGTTCTAATCCCTTTCCACCGGCTGTCCAAGAATGTTTCCTGCAGAACGTCTCGATATTCCAAACCTGACAACATGCTCAACGCTCCTTTGATGAAATATCATACAATTTAATAATATATATCGATTTCTAAAACTTTAATCACACCATCAATGGTGCATTCCTTGGTGGACTTGTCGGGTCTCTAGCCAAAACTCCCAAATGATAATCCCCACAACCTTGCCTCATACTATCTAAAACATCCCTGCTAAAATCACCCGATGTTTTCACCTGGGTCATGTAAGATCATTACTTCATATTTACCTCAACTATCAGGGATTATTTTACCAACATTGAGAATGATGATAACCTAGAGGTGTTTACCATCACACTGATGGTGTTCTATAAACCATCCTCAAAACACCTCTCCCTTGTGATTCGATCACCCACCATATCGTGTGAGAAACAAGAGAAGAGAATGAAATTAAATACATATCCATTATAGACTTTCTCTCATGACATGGAATCATGAAATACTGATCACTATCCCCCCTCAGGGTCTCTAAGTTATGTTCATGAAAAAACTAGCCTCAAAATATTTCTAGGCCAGTCCCTCTTTTCTGCGCGCCTGAACCAACATGTCCCATTAGTGAATTTCCACTCCTAGGAGCATGTACGTTTCCAACATCACTCTATGGCCTAGGGGTATCTCAAGATGATCTATGATGGTATGAAATAAATCTATCTAGTCATATAACGATTTTGGTCCACCCTCACTCTGAAAAAGTTGTGGGTGCTGCGATTAGAACTCGTGATTTAGGTATTCCATGGAAGGCTATACTCATAGAGTTCCCCTATCAATACCATGTATGAAACATACCTGAATTTCCCTGATATTCATGTAAGTCCACATCCCAAAATCCGTCATATCAAGTGGATGCATCACCTATAATAAATCAAATCCTTATGAATGTACATGTGCCTCATGAACTGTCCAGCCCTTTGAGGCCTCATCCAAACCATGAGGGGTCTCAACCTATTCACAATCTTGTGGGTCCAATCAAATCTCACCCAAAAACCCATTATAATATACTATGGTGGAATCATGATGAATAACCATTAAATATTAGACCTAAATAACAATACACACATACACACACTAATATATATATATATATATATATGAGATTGGGAAGGCTGTAACTAGCAGCACAGTCACACCACTCACACACTCCCCCATCGTAACCATATCACATGACATTAGACCTTAAGGCCACCCACCTACCCATATCTGAGTCATGTGTCAAATGTAACCCAACCTCATGGCCCCTTTCCCTCCCATAACTTAGACATATGTCAATAACATACATGGATGCTATGTAGAATTCCACAAAACAGAAGAAATGTTAGATAACACTATTTATCTTTCATTGTTGAAATTCTAAAATGATGTCCAACAATCATCATCCCTTAAAGCACCTAACTAATCAAGTTCTGCACTTATATGTCACATGCATATCACATAACATATAGATTCCATTGGATCCACATTCTTGGATTTTTTTAGAATTCAACCAAATAGAGGCTAGGAAGTTAAACATTTTTTACTTATTTTTTTTACACTATAAATAATCCAACCCCTCTTAACACAATCCAGGTGCCTAATGAATAGCCCAAAAAATTAATCACATGGATATATATATATATATATATTCTATTCTATGTGTATATCATGGAAGCATCAAAATCATATCTTTCCATACCAGGGAAATAGTTTATACTTCCTCCCTCTTCATACTATGGAAAGGGTCACATGTCATAATGGATAATAATCATACACAAGTTCATCACTTGTGGTTGAAATAAAATCAACTATAAAAAGGAAAATAAGAAAAATAATTTCCCACCCATGGAAACTTGGTCTGTCCCCCGTGCATGGGGCTACATGCACCAAAACACAAGCTCTATACAAAGACCTGATAGTATCATTATATTTGGCCTTCTATAATGAAGATTCTAAGACAAAATGAAAGGAAAATAATTTCTCATCATTATTATAAATTTGAACAATGATACTAATTCCTATTCTTGATCTTCCCTTGTACAACATGTACCGGCTAGACCCATTTATCAACCCGAACAATACTCAGTGTCGGTGTACCACCAAGCCTTAGTCACCCCTCCTGGTATTCCAAAGTATTATTATTAGTAATGAGGGTGTAAATACGTGATGGTGGTGAGACTATACCCTGTTGTGGGGATAGTAATAATAATGTTCTATGTATATATAAATAAGTTAATAAGAAAAAATGTAAACCCATTCACCAATAACCCACTGTAGCGGAAGAATAAACTGACAATATCAATTATAATTAATAAGATCAAACATACCAAATAAGGAACAGAATACCATTTGTATCTACCAAAAAAACCTGACACTATTTGTAGTGGAATGCATACAAATAAATTCATAGATTACAATAAGAAGAAAGGGTCACCCCTAGCTGACCATAGTACACACAATTAATAGGCATGTTGACACAGAAGAAAGGAGATTCAAGTGTAAACTCATGCTAATTCCAAATACTATAAGATCCCTTTCCATCCATCCCAAAAAGGTCTAGCATGATCAATAAGGTAATGCACCTCAGAATTGTCCTGCACCTTCCCAAAAGAGCATATTGTCTACACGGATCCTGAAGAACCCATGTAGGCTGTGAGAATAATCTCAGTAGTCCACTGCCAACAAGGGCCAATCGAACATCTATGATAATGAACGTGTATGATAAAAATATATAAAAGAGGAACTTCGCACATGTAGAAATAAATATCTGCTTCCATTGTTCTCATTAGTCACATGTAAGAGATCACCTACTTCATCCAATGCCAGTATAATAGACGTTGTGAGGATCCTTAGCATAATGACCAAGGCATACTCTGTCATAAAATAATCCCCGGTGAACCATTAGGTTCAAAATCTAAAAGTGTAACATGGATCCTCATTCAAAGTAACATATCATTTCATATTTAGGTAACTGACATCCCAACGTCACACCCAATAAAGTACATGGTCCCTTGAAAATCATCTAATAATAATGCCAATTAGATCGAATAATAATGTATGATTCATAGAAATTTATGTCCTCAAATTAATAAAAACCTTCATCTCACTAGAAGACATCCTATAGAATGAAGATATTTATTCTGCCAAATAATCCAGACCCATAGGCCTCATAATATAGTAATACTCATACCCGAATTGATAGTCTCAACATCATCAATCGATTGAAACTCAACAATGATGTGTATTTCTATGGAACGAACCTCCGAAAATATTGATGGTCAACACAATCCTTAACCATATCTAATGGAGGACACTACACACACGACTGCCCAACATAAGCTCATAATTCATGTCCTATCTATGTGAATATGACTCCAATGGCACGTTATCTAATCAATGTTAGATTAAATCACTACAAAATTTCCAAAGACACATCAACCAAGAACCACATTCCCATATGAATGTGTCTCTCATTTTTATAGGGAACACCATCTCAAATCACTCAGGGTGTTCCCTTATCCTGATGAGGATATCAACTCAATCTGAAGACTATGTCACCAATCTAGAGATCAACATCATTCAATGTATATAGGTTAAGGCCAAAATGATGAATAATGTTGTCTCATGTCATATGGTCATCACCATTTCAATACTTGGGTGTATCCCATCACATTCCCATAGAATTAATCACATTTAAAATAAATAATTCCAATTAATTTATGTAACACCCCCAATAATATTCCCAAGGTTTGAAGCCTCTCACTAGGCTCACAACATATGTATTCAAGTAGGAGAACACCCCTAAGTGTCTCATGGGTTTAATAAATTGATTTAAAAGACAGGAAATAAATATTTAGGGTATCTATCAGAAACCCCAATGGGGAACTCCATGACTCACCCCAAAACATTAAGGACACCAAAGAGAAAGCTAGGAACAACATACCTTATACTGTTAGATGTTTCCTCACCATGTAACCACGACCTATCTCCATAGGAGGGTTCCACTCTGATGTTATAGTAACCATTCCATTTCCAAAGTAGTAGGGTGTCACTGTAATCATATATAGAGGACTCATAACATGTCCTAGTATGAGGGTTCCACTCTAATCTCATCGATTAACCTTAACAATCACTTTAATAATCAAGCATAATCTAAAGAAGCATAATATTCTTTAAATATCATATGTTACCAAACAATATAATTAAAATACAACCACTTTTTAACATGTGGAAAAATCATAGGATATAAAACTCATGGGCAAAGATATGAGTCCAAATGAAGATGATATGAGAGGTAGATGTTTCCAAATTAATGAAGGTGGATGGAGTGTTAGGAACCCACATAGAATGTGGTACCACTATTTTTCATGTTCATTTCCTCTCTTCCACATGGCTTGTTATTCATGTATCACCACTTGGATGAAAGGGTACTACACCACTCGTATTAGTAAAAAACTTGACAAATGAATGAGGTTGGTAATCAGTATGATGGGATAAAAATAAATTCCACTAATATATCACTATAAAAATATATTGATGAAAAAATACACCCTAATGTTTTGATCCATGTGAAAACATTCTTAGGATAAACTATTCATTTTACCAAATTGAACACCGAGTGAATAACACATTTCACCACATCATATTCAAGCAACACTTCATGGGACCAAACCATGATACTCAAAAAATATAACATTACACTAGAAATGACCATCTC
Source organism: Viscum album (assembly GCA_963277665.1). Lineage (NCBI taxonomy): Eukaryota > Viridiplantae > Streptophyta > Magnoliopsida > Santalales > Viscaceae > Viscum > Viscum album. Next base: position 1,329,854,011 of record OY728145.1, on the reverse strand, counting down.
AATGTTAAGATAATGTTTCCACTAATGGTTCATCAATCTGGTGCCTTATGGAAATTTTACAGCTGGATGAATATTTTTCAAAAAAAAATAAATAATTATTATATATTTTTTTTTTTAATGTTTTTATTTTTTATACCCTCATAAAAGGGGATAAGCTCAAATCTATCAATTCTCCAAAAAAATAACTATTTTTAACCATTGTATATTCACATTATTAAAATAATAATATTATTATAATTTTATAGTAATAATATTATTAATATTTTTTAAGTTCATAGTTTTTCTCTTTTTCATGTATACGGCTAACGCCTTACCGCCAGATTATCTCTTCAATTAAAAAAATCATCAATATTAAAAAGTTTGATAAAAAAAATTTACCACTCACATCCATCACCATGTGGCTGCCACCATCCATTTTTTCCAATTTTTCCTTCTAAAAAATCCATTAGTTTCTTCAAATGTTTTAAAACAATTTCTTTATAAAATTAAAATATATTAATTTTATAAACCAAAAAATGTTTTTTAAATGTTATTATTACTAAAAATAATAATAACACTCACCGGATTGACTACGTCTGACCACCTCATTGGATATCCAAAACCATTAACCATCACATCCACATCGGCAATCCTTCACCATGAGAACCCATATGCAACCATCACATGTAAATGATCCTACCACACAACACATCATAACCAAACATCAACTGGGAAAAAGAGGATTATCAACTGGATCTCAATCCATCTCCGATAAAGAACCATCCTTGATGCACCTCGATTGCATCATTGATCACAATCCCCCACTCATTCTACCAATATAATTCATTAGAAAATCACCCTATCACTCATTGTTCACACAAGAATCATGATTCCAGGGGTTCTGTCGACCTCACCTGTCTGGATAATCTCAATTATGTTGCAATATGTGTTTATAATCCTATATATATGTTAAATTATGTTGAAAAAATATCAATATAATCATTGGAATGTGTTAATCAATGTTTATCTATGTTTATACAAGCTTTGAAGTAATTATTACTCAATATGAATATGATTTGAATAGAACAGATAAGTGTTAAGCTTGTGGGTCACTGATATAGAACTACCGATAGAGTATGTCCACTAATACACATAAGTCCCCCGGTATGCACAACAGCTACCAATAAGGCTTAGTACACCGGTACAAAAGGCCACCGATATGAATAAGGTCACCGGTATGTGGATAGTCACCGTTACACCTAAGCTACTGATAGAATAAGTCTACCAGTTTGCACAAGTCGACTTGTACACAACTACCGATACAAAGCAACAAATAGCTACCAATACAGACATATAGACCTACCGATATGAAGCCTACTGATATAGACAGAGTTAACGATGGAGAGTGCCACCGATATAAAAATGCTACCTATATAGAAGTGCTACCGATAAGAAGAGCTACCAATACAGAGTCATTGTCACTAATACATAGTCCACCACTACAAGCTCACTGATACTATGATATACCAACAGAAACCACTCACAGTTTCTCTAAACCCTATTTCTATTTTTTTTTTAGCAAAAATCATATTTTATGTTTTTAATGCAACTGCTATTAATAAATGATAGTTATTGTCATTTCAAGAAACGTACCACATACCTATAAAAATAAAATCATTCCCATTTCCTGAGCTAAAGCTATATAAGAGAACCTTGAACTACTAATGACACGTCGGTTGGGTGCTCAGTCTTCACATGCATATACGAGACAATCTTTTGGAGATACTCAAGGACTCAAATGAATAGAACCTGAACATTCAAGGAGAAAAGGGCTTCAATGATTTCAACTTCACTCAAGCAGATCAGACCGATCAACCTGGACCAGGAAGTCGAATACAAAAACGACACACTGTTTCTTGACAAAAACTAGAGAAGGACTCAAAGCTTCATCTGCATCAATCCAAGGAGTCCAGAGCTTCACTAAAAACACATATATAATTATAAACTCATCTCTATTTGTTTAGATATATTGTGTTTAATTTATTAACATTTTGAGCAGTGTGTGTGCTCTATTTTTTATACACACACTGACTTCCGAGCATAACTGGATAATATCTAAACTCCTCACTCAAACCTTCAGAATCCTTTTAGTTCACACAGTGAATTGTGGTAGAGGTCAAGTGTGACATGTATATCCTATGTGCTATTGTTTTGTTTTTCCCATTAAAAACTGTGGTAGAGGTCTTAGTACATGGACAGTCTTTGTACTGTTGTAAAACCTGATCTAAGTTGTGGATCAAAGATTATATAAACTGTTTGAGAGGAATAAGTCTCTTCTTGGGAATGAACCTCTTGGTTAAAACTGTTGTGCTTGTTTATTTTATTTTAAACTATATTGAATATTCTTCTACTATGTACTTTAAATAAAAATCTATTTTAACGTAACTCTGATAGTAAAACTAGCACGTTTTTGTATTTATGTAAAGAATTAGGTTCATTTCAAAAGCTAATCTAATCATCATATTATATTAACTGATAAGTAATCAATCTCTTAAGAACCTAACTGACCCATTATTGTATTACAAATTCACTATAGTTTAGATTTTTATTTAACTTGGGGGATTTTAATAGAAATATTTTTAACATAAATTTCTATTTGGAACTCAATTCACCCCCCCCCCCTCTTGAGTATCCACTTTGATAAACATTTGTTATCATAGTTTATTCTTAACAAAGGATTTTCAAACACTCTGTTTTTCAACATTGATTTTAGTTTTATATTAATGATCTCAAAATTTCTGTTATTTCTAAATTTTTATCTCTTTCAATATATTTTCTAAAATCTAATTATGGATAATAGACTGTATGGTGATGCTACAAACATGACACCTTTTTTAATGGTGGTAATTATGTCCAATGGAAACTAAAAATGAATATTCATCTTGAGAGTATGGGATTTGACATATAGACTTCTATAGAGACATATAATAAGATCCCAGAAACTAAAAGAACTACTTGGGATGAACCTACTAAAACAGCATAAAATAATAATTGTAAAGAAATTAATGTCCTGTATTGTGCTTTAGGATATGAAGAATTTAATCAAATATCTTCTTGTAAAAATTCTTATGGAATCTGGTATACTTTAGCAATTTCCCATGAGGGAACAACCAATGTTAAAGAAATGATATTAAATACCTATACTATTATGTATGATAATTTTAAAATGTAGCATGATGAACCTACTTCTGACATTTACCTCAGGTTCAATGAGATAGTTAATACAATGAACTCACTAGGAATGGTTGTTCCAGCAAATGATCATATCATGAAAATACTCTGATGCTTTCTAGAAATATGGAGAGGCACTTCAGTTTCAATAAGAGAGTCGTGTAATATAAGTTCACTACCTATTAAGGAGTTAATCAGTAAATTGATGATGTTGGAAGAAGAACTAAAGGTAAACAAAGAGGAAAATTATGAACCAAAGAGGATTTCAGTGTAATTTAAGTCTACTACCTCAATGAGAAAGTACAAGGATAATGTTCACATACCCACTGAAAGTTAAACTAGTGAAGGTTCATATTCAGACAACAATGATGAAATGGCTCAAATAGCTAAGAGATTCAAGAAATTCTATAGGAAGAAGAAATTTTTCAGAAAACCAAATTATAAGGGTAAGTATGACCAACGAGGTAATTAGAAGAAATATTGGAAGAAAGATGATAAGGATGATGAGATATAGTGTTATGAATACAAAAGGAAAGGAAACATTAACGTTGAAAGTCCAAAATTGAAGTTTAAGAAGAAATATGACTACAAGGATCGAAAATATAAGAAAGCTATGAAGTAAACATGGAGTGATTCAGAAGATAGTTCAAGTGATTTGGATTCCTCTCAGGATGGAAAATATAAAAAAGATAATATGTGTTTCATGACAAACACATCTGAGGTAACATTGGATACTCATGCTTTAAATTTTTATTATTCTGGAGATGATTCTGATTCTGAAAACATGACTAGTGACGAATTATTTGAATATTATAACATGCTAGAGGATACATGCAATGAGCTTAATGATAAGTATAAAACCTTAATGAAACATTATTCTTTGACTAGTACTATTATATCTGATCTTAGTATAGAAAAGGAAAATAATTGTCAACTATTAAAGGAAAATACTGAACTCAGACTCTCTAATGAGCAACTCAAGAAGGATCTATAAAAATTCACTAATAGAAAGAACACCCTTACAAAAATTCTAGGAAAACAAGTAGCACCAAAATGTTTTACTGGTTTAGGCTATCTGCATGGACAGAGACAGATTACAAAGAATAGATTTATTCATAAATATGGATACTATGATGCCAGTTCCGGTTTTGGAAATTCATATGTCTCAACGAGTTATTCACATAGTTATAGATATAAAAAAGTATATATTTCAAAATATTTTGAATCTATTGATTGTATGAGACCCATTAGACAAATCTAGGTACCAAAAGTTTTTCTTTCTAACCTGTCTAGACCCAGGAAAATCTGGGTACCAAAATCATTCTCTGTTTAAACCTGTTTTGTAGGAAAACTTCTTAAAGCGTTCCTATAAAAAGATATGGTACTTGGACAGTGGATGTTCAAGGCATATGAATTTAGATTACTCTTGTTTCAAAAGTTTAATCAAGGTTTTTGGAGGTCCCGTCACCTTTGGTGATAACTCAAAAGGAAAATTCATCGTCTTAGGCCAAATTCATACCACTGATTCAATTTTAATTTTCAAGTATTTACTTATTGATGGACTAAAATATAATCTGTTAAGCATTTTTCAGTTGTGTGATGATGGTTTCAATGTTAAATTTGACAATTATGCTTGTAATTTTTTTAATTCTAAAAATGTTTGAGTATTTTCTGCCTTAAGAAATGAAAATGGTAATGCTGTAGATTTAACTTCTTTAGATAAACAAAAGGTTACATGTTTAGAAGATTTTCATATAGAATCTTGGCTATGGCACAACAGATTTGGACACTGCAATGTTCATTCACTTAAGAAACTAACTACAAAAAATTTATTTTGAGACTTACCTCAACTAAAATTCCCATAAGACAAAGTTTGTACTCCCTGTCAAAAGGGAAAGCAGCATAAAGTTTCTTTGAAATCAAAGAAATAAGTCTCTACTTCTCATCCTCTCGAGTTGGTTCACATGGATTTATCTGGACCTTCTAGAGTTTCTATTTTAAATGGGAAGCACTATGTCTATGTCTTAGTAGATGACTTTTCTAGATACACTTGGGTATACATTATTTCTCACAAAAGTGAAGCTTGTTCTTATTTTATGAAATATTCCAAGTCTGTAGAGAACCTTAGTGGAATTAAGATTAAGACCCTGAGATGTGATCATGGACGTGAGTTTGAAAATAATAATTTTGAAACCTATTTCTCACATAATTGCTACAATCATAATTTCTCTTCCCCTAGGACACCGCAACAGATTGGTGTAGTAGAAACAAGGAATAGAACCATTCACGAAATTGCAAGAACTATGCTTAATGAGTTTGACCTACCTACTTACTTCTGGGAAGAAGCTGTAAATACATCTTTTTATATTATAAATAGAGTCTTGATTAGACATGTTCTCAAAAAACCCCTTAGGAACTATGGAATAATAGGAATCCTAAAGTGAGTTACTTCAGTGTTTTGGGTTGTAAAGTCTTTATTCTTAATACTAAGGATAATATTGAAAATTTTGATTCTAAATGTGATGAGGGAATATTTATATGTTACTATATAACCATTAAATCTTTTAGAGTCTTTAATAAATGAACAAAATGTGTGGAAGAATCTATACACATAAAATTTAATGAAATTGATCCGCATGAACCTAAGTCTTCTCTTGAAAATCTTGAATAAGATCTATCTATTCTGGACCTTAATGATAAAATAAGTGAACCTATTGTAAAGACAACCAGTTCTGGAAATATTCCAGAATATGTTTCTATTGAACCCGAGAATAGAGAATAACCTGAACTCTCTAGCCTTACCATTACTAGATCAACTTGGATTCTAAAGAATCATCCTTTAGATGTTTTTGTGGGTAATCATAATAGAGGGACAAAGACTAGATCTTATCATATAAACCAAGTTGAACATCAAGCCTTTATTTCATAGTTAGAACCTACAGTTATATATGATGCAATCAATGATGAATTTTGGATAATGTATATGCAATAAGAATTAAATCAATTTGAAATAAACAACGTCTAGGAATTTGTTGACAGATCTAATGACACTTTGACCATAGGCACTAAATGGGTTTTTAGAAATAAGGTTGATGAGTTTGGAAATAGAGTTAGAAACAAAGCAAGGCTAGTTGAATAAGAGTATAGTCTAGATGAAGGAATAAACTATGAGGAAACCTTTTCACCTATAGCAAGATTAGAAGCTATTAGAATTCTACTTGCCTATGATATTCATCTGAATTTCAACTTATATAAAATGGATGTTAAAAGTGATTTTTTAAATGGTTTTATAATTGAAGATGTTTTTGTTGAACAACTACCTAGATTTATTAATCCTCTTTTTCCAAATTTCGTGTTTTTAATATTTCTAAAACATTATATGGTTTAAAACAATACCCACGGGCTTGGTATGATAGACTTAGTAGTTTTCTTCTTTCAAAAGGTTTTTATAAAGTGATTTTTGATCCAACTCTCTTTATTAAAAAAATTTCCAAATATGTTTTGATAGTATAAATATATTTTGATGATATTATTTTTGGATCATCTAAAAATAATTTATGTATTGATTTCTCAAAGAGTAAGAAAAATGAATTTGAAATGAGTTTGATGGGAGAACTCATATATTTTTTGGATTTAATGTTTTTTAAAATGAAAATGGTATTATTTTAAATCAAAATAAATATAAAAATGATCTTTTAAAACCTTTTTGTTTGGATAGTATTAAGGAAAGTGATACACCTATGAGTACTAGTTGAAAGTTGGATGCTGATGAAACTGGAAAACCAATGGATCAAACCAAATATAGTGGTATGATAGAGAGTCTACTTTAACTTAATTCTATTCAACCTCACATAATGTTTAGTGTGTGTATGTGTGCAAGATTTCAAGATAATCCAAAAGAGTCAAACTTTATTGTTGTTAAAATAATTTTAAAATATCTTAAACACACTACTAACATAGGATTATTTTATCCAAAAGTAAAATAATTTGATTTAATGAGTTATTCAGATGTTGACTTTTCTGGTTGGAAGTTAGATAGAAAGAGAACTTCTAGAACATGTCATATTCTAGGTAAGTCCCTGATATCATGGTGTAGTAAAAAGCATAACCCTGTTGCATTGTCTACTACTGATGCATAATATATTGTTGCTAGTAGTTGGTGTGCACAAATTCTATGGATGAAACATACTTTACTAGACTATGGGTATCAATTTATACGTGTATCTATTAACTGGGATAACACCAGTGCAGTTAACATCTCTAAGAATCCCGTTTCTCACTCTAGGACCAAACACATTGATGTAAGTCACCACTTTTGAGAGATTATTACCAAAGGGGTGATATTAATCTTGAATTTATAGGTACTGAACATCAATTAGTTGAAATTTTCACCAAAACATTATGTTCATATAGCTTATGTTACATTAGGAAAGAGTTAGGAATGATAGAATTTTTAGAGACGAATCCTCACTGTTAGCAAAAACCTCACTGTTATACCTCACAGGTATGAACCTCACTATTATACTTCACTAGTATGAATCTCATCGTTAGAAACCTCACTGTTAGAATCCTCACCGTCAGAAACCTCACCACTAGGAAACCTCACAGGTAGAAACCTCACCTTTAGATACCTCACCAATAGATAAATCTCACTGTTATTATGCTCACCGGTAGTTATCACCGATATGTATTGCACTGTCTAATTTTTTTCGATTTCTTTAGCTCAAACTCTTAATTTTTTTTAGTATATTGTTTTTATTACATTTCAATTCCTAAATGATTAAAAAATAAGCCTATATCATATTTCAATCCACCGCGAACTCCTCTCTCTCAAACCCAACTCCTCGAATCCCCGCTTTTCGCCTGAACCCAAGATTCTTCGATCAGAGATGGAAAATAATCTTCTGAAAGTTACGGATGACAGTGATGACCCAAAAGCGAAGAAGCGGAAAAAATGACCTGAAGCTAGTGGTAGTGGTAGTAGAACAAGGTCAGGATGGAATGTAGTGAACCTGCATTTGTAGAATAGAGAAATTCTAATAGAGAAGGAACGTTGTGAAAAATTTCTTATGTCTAGTAAGTCATTGGTTCTAAGAGTATTGGAGGAGTAGGGATGGCTCGAATGCTTCGAAAACAATAATGTACCCTATTATCCTAAGCTGTTAAAAGATTATATGCATCTGTGCGCTTTGAGAAATCTAAAGTGGAGAATAAAATGGTTTTAGTTGTGAATGGAAAGGAAATATCTTTTCCATCTGTTGAATGGGATGAATGTTTGAATGTCCCACATGAATGAATTTTTGGGTATTTCTCGAAATCAGTACCTCTTACCAGTGACATCATTGAGTATAAAGCTACTTTGGAAGAACTAACTAGAAATGGGACACCAAGAAAATTAATTGCTATTGAAATGTATGGAGAGAACTTTTTACTATTCCAGTTCATCCAACATGTGCTAAGTCCAAGAAGAGGTGACTTTGAAAATCTGAAATACCAAGATATTTATCTGCAACATCTGTTAAGACATGGTGTTAAGGTGAATCTGTGTAGACTATTAATGATTCAAATTGAATATATGACCAGGCCAAAGTCAAAAACTAGTGCTCTATTTTTTGAAATGCTAATTTCATTGATGATCACGGTAAGAGGTGTGTCTAGATATCAGGATGTGACAGTGGTTATCAAATACAACTTTTGTATTACCAAAACTGTTTGTAAATACATAAAGATCAATTAGAAGATGTGGAGAAGAGAATGGTTCAGTGACAAAGGGAAGTTGTATGATATGTTCAATCCTATGGATCATCCTTCTAGGCATACAGATATGAGGGATCCAGGTCTAGGACCTAATGTAGAGGAACCTCAGTATAGTGATGACACTAATGAGGAGGATACCTATGTAGCAGATGGAGGGGATCCTGACTTACCTCTTATTCCAACTGCTGAAGTTATATCATCTAGAATGGAAACAGTGTTGGGAGTAAGCAATGAAGAAGACCCTATTGATGAGGAAGACCAACCTGATCCAGAGAATGAGGAAGAAGAAGAACCTAAAACTAAAGCATCTGTTTCTACCTACTTGAGTCTCAGTCCACTGATTGGGCACTCCTCAATGCCTATTGAGGAAATTTTTTAAGTAGACAGACCTTCACCTATTCCTGAGGATCCTCCTGATTTTGAATTGTAAATGGTTATGGATGATTATTATAAGGAAGACCTGCCTTCTCATGATGTTGTTGATTTACTTGTTCAGGTGAATGCGCAGATTGAGGGGGAGCATCCTACTAGACATGGTACTATTTCAGTTGCTCATGAGATTAAAGACTAGACTGATGACCCAGGATTTGTAGTCATTGGGTTGGACTATCCTGATTTAGAAGATGAGACACCCATAAATAGACCTCATCTCACTTATAATCTCCTTTATGACACTCTACCTGTGGATATAGTAAGAAAATATGATTTAAACCACTTGAAGTCAGATCTCCATGCCAGTTTTTTAGAAGAAATACAAGGAATGGAAACCTCTTTAGTATCTTCTATTCAGTCTGTGATGACGGAATCAGTATCTGGTGTTTTGGATGAAGTCAAGACCTATCAAAATGAATTTTCATGCTTGGTAAAAGATGTTGAATCTCTAGAGAAATCAGTACTTTCTCTAGAATCTTATATGACCTCTAAATCTCAAGCAGACAAGGACATGGCATTTATAAAAAGTGTATTTAGCCAGATGGTAACTGTCTTTGAGGGATTTAAGAAATCCATTGAGCAGCATTTCATCCCCCATGACTCTCTTGTAAAAAATATCATAAGTGGCCTGAATAAATCATTTAAGGAAATTGTAGCCTTTACCATTGCACCTCTATGTTATACCAATCCTTCTTTGGATATTTATCATATTCGAGCTATGGTGAGAGAAGAGATTAGAAATTATTCTACCAGTGGCTCTGTAGACTCTTCTTATTTGACCCAAGTGGTAACTACCATTAGGGATATAGGGAAAATTGTTCAAAACCTTATGAGATAGGCCACTAATTCTCAAAAAGAGGTCAAAGGAAAAGTGGATTTATATTTCCAAAGGATCTACACTAAGAATTAGTTGAAAAATCATTTCAAGATTCTGTTAGAAAACCTAAAACTACACCTAGTCACTCAGGCATTGAGATAAAAAGTAAACTAGTTGAGGGAGTTAACTCCTGCTCTAGATAAATTTAAGGAGAACAATGATGACTTCATTTCTGCTATGGAAAGAGGACGAGGGATCATAATAGACATTAGGAATCTGTTGCTACCATTTTTTCTTGTGGAAGGTACTCCAATCATTGCACATCCATCTCTGCAAGCCTCTGCTCAGTCTGCCACCATTCCTCGAATGACACCTGCTCAATCAATCAGAAGCATGACCCCATTGATTACTTTGAAGAATACCCACTATAGGCCAGTAATAGTTTCTTTTTCTCAACCACCAATAGTGGTTCATGGCGTTCCCAAGCCTGAGTCTACCTCTGAACCAAACTCTAAATCCAAAGTGGACTTTCAGGAGGTGGATTGAATAGTGGATAAGACTTTTGATAATAATCACTTGTACTATTTTGGTCTCAATTTAGTATTTCTCAATATATTTTTTCCCCATGACATATATAGGATCTTATTCTCTTCTACCTTTTGTTCCTTCTCTCATCCTTTCTTTCCTACTTTTTTCTAATCACAAAGGGGGAGAAAAAATATAAAGGGGGAGAAATATGAGAAATATGAGAAATATGAGAAATATGAGAAATATGTGAGATATGAGCATAATATAATTTTACTATAATATAATTCTACCTATGGTACATTTGTTTTATATCTCTAATACATTTTTTCCATACCTCTGATACATTTTCATTTAATACTCTATTCTCCGATACATTTGAAAATATCATTACTCACACTGAGAAGTGAGTCTCAATGTATTTTATACTGATTTCGTAATGATTATTTTCGATTATAATACCATAATTAGTGATTATCAAAAAGGGTGATATTATTGACCTCACCTGTTTTGATAATCTCAATTATGTGGTAATATGTGTTTATAATCCTATATATATGATAAATTATGTTGACAAAAATATCAAAATAATCATTGGAATATGTTAATAAATGTTTATCTATGTTGATACATGATTTGAAATAATTCTAACTCAAATCTAGATATGATTTGCATTAAACAGATAAGTGTTAATCTTGTGAGTCACTAATAAAGTCCTACCGATAGAGTAAGTCCTCTGGTATGCATAAGTCCACTGGTATGCACAATAGTTACCGATAAGGCTAAGTACACTGGTACAAAAGTCTACCGATATGGATAAGGTCACTGGTATGTAGATAGTCACCATTACACCTGATCTACCAATAGAATAAGTATTCCGGTATGCACAAGTTGACTGGTACACAGCTACCGATACAAACATACAGACAACTACCAATACAAACACACAGACCTACCGATATGAAGTCTACTGATATAGATAGAGTTACCAATGGAGAGATCCACCAGTATAACAGTGATACCTATATAGAAGAGTTACCGATAAGAGGATCAACCAATACAGAGTCAGTGTCATTGATATATATTTCACCGCTACATGCTCACTGATACTCGGAGCTACCTATGGAAACCAGTCCTAGTTTCTCTAAACTCTATTTCTATTTGTTTATTTAGCAACGGTCCTATTTGGTGATTTTAATGCAACTGCTATTAATTAAAGATAGTTGTTGTCATTTCAGGAATTATACCTCGTACCTGTAAAAAGGTAATCATTTCCATTGCCAGAGCTAAGGCTATATAAGAAAACCTTGAACTAATAAAGACGCATCGGTTGGGTTTTCAGTCTTGACATGCATATACAAGAAACTATTCTAGAGATACTCAAGGACTCACATGCATAGAACTTGAAAATTAAATGAGAATAGAGCTTCAATGATTTCAACTGTACTCTAGATGATCAGACTGATCAACCTAGACCTGGAAGTCGAATACAAAAACGAAACTCTATTTCTTGACAAAAACCAGAGAAGGACTCAAAGCTTCATCTTCATCAATCCAAGGAGTCCAGAGCTTCACTCAAAACACATAGAGCATTCTAAACTAATCTCTATTTTTTAGCTCTATTTTGTTCCATTTATTCACATTTTGAATAGTGTGTGTTCTCTTTTTTTCAAAAACACACTGACTCCTGAGCATAACTGGAGGATATCTAAACTCCTCACTCAAACCTTCAGAATCCTTTTAGGTCCCACTGTGAATTGTAGTAGAGTTCAAGTGTGACCTGGATAGCCTTTGTACTATTGTTTTGTTTTTCCAACGAAGAACTTTGGTAGAGTTTTTAGTACGTGGACAGTCTGTGTACTATTGTAAACCCCGATCTAGGGTGTGGATCAAGGTTTATATAAACTATTTGAGAGGACTAAGTCTCATATTGAGACTGAACTTCTTGGTCAAAACTGTTTTGCATGTTTATTTTTTTTAAACTATTTTGAAAATTCCACTCTTATGTAATTTAAATACAAATCTATTTTAACGTAACTCTTATAGTTAACCTAGAAGTTGTTTGTATTTATTGTATATCATTAGGATTTTTTCAAAATCTAATCTAATATTCAGATTAGATTAACTGAGAACTAATCAATATTAAGAGAACCAAACATACCCTTTACTGTATTTCAAATTCACTACAGTTTAGCTTGTTATTTAACTTGGGGGATTTTAATAGATATATTTTTAACAGAAATTTTAAATTGGAACTCAATTCACCTCCCTCTTGAGTATCCACTACGACCAACAGGTTTAATAATGCTAGAAATCGCCTCTCGATTCTTGATTTCCCACATCATGGTTTAATTTTGAAGAATATAAAGAATGTAGGGGGAGTTGAAATAGAAAAATGGTGAGAACACTGACGGCCATGTTTTCCTGACTAGTGATAATAGATTGAGAATAATTTTGGTGATATCATGATGAAAACAATATAAAAAAAAGTTTAATTCATCTATGGGGATCATTCGAAGAACATACAATTTCATAATAAAAAGAAGATAACAATCCATCTTCCAATGATTTAATAAAAATTTGGGGAAATCATAACTAATGATTTCTACCAAAATTTGGGTCTATATCTGATATAGAATGATCACACTCCATTGTTGTTGATGATATTCACAAGCTGTGTTGCACACTGATCATTGATCCATGATCTGGTTATCGCTCGCCAAAAAGAACTCCTCACACAACTCCTACCAAATATCAAGGTCATGATGTTAACCCTATGATTTTACCATAAAGATATATTTATAGAAAATATTTATGTTTAATACTATAATAAAACAATTAAATAAATATTTGAATTTATTTAATTGTTTCTCAAATGATGGTGCTTAAACCACACACTCAACATCAACCAAGAATATGTTGTGACTACTGTAAAACTCATATTTCGAACACAATAATGGTATATTTTTTAGCATATGAGTCACCATTTGTGTGTAATGTGGGATATATTTATTTAATTATTTAATTAAATTAAATAATGTATCCAACAAACCTTCCATCTTGAACCTAATCCAAGCATCCCACACTGACCACCATTAGGATGTGATTAGGGAAAATGTTGCACAATAGAATCATCATTGGTCTCGTATTTCTATTATGACACTCCCATTAAGAGATATTCCACTTTTTTAGGAAAACCACATTCATGTGATTCAAAATATATATTAATTTTTTCTAAAAATTAATTTTGGGCTCTACATGCCTTTGAATCATGTGTCATCTCATTGCATTGCTCATAAAATAATCCTATTAATATTCGAAAGTCTTACATGGAAAAAATAATGTCTATACATTATACTCATATTCAATTATTTTTTCCCCAAAAAGAAAAAAAAACTAAGGAACAATATGGGGATGTTGGTCCCTCTCCAGTCTCTACCTCTCCCATAATGGCTTCATGCGCTACCAAAAAACACTCACCCAATGAAAACACATTCCCACAAAGGGTATTTCTCTTCCAGTTCTCAACTCCACTGACTCATTGAAACGGGAAACATCAATCCCACAACCCAGATTAGCCAGTTAGGTATCATACAATGAGTTTTGTACATACATCATCTACTTAGGCCTATATAGAACACCAAGAACCCAATATAACTATAAAGAGATCAAATTTTATATCACCTCACTCAACAATATAGAACGAAAAACCTCAATGTGAGAATCTTCTTCAATGACCACATAATGGGTGAACCTCAAGATCACTCCACCTAAACCATAGTAGGGTCTAATTTCACTCCCACTTATGATAATAAATATCCCAATAAGTTGACCTTCAAATATTGAACCAACTCCCTGACAGCAACCATATGACTAACAGACATGGAGAATGTCTATAATTATCCTCATGTGTCTCATGTTCTCCAACCATAATATTGAGTACATGAGGGTACCATCACACAATACCACCAAAAATTGATCCATTAAACGATAATGAACTAGCACATAGTATTGAAAAATACTCTAAGGTGTTCAGTAAACCAAAGAGTATCAACATGAACTCTAGAAACTATAGTGTCTCTATGAAATCATGCTCAGAACATCCACCTTTCAAAAATGGAGCTTCTAATTACCCATCATGTGGCCAAATTCCAATATTCACATTGTCTCCATCCACTGGGTGAAGATTTCATCAATTCTCAAGGGTGGGTACTCCTCCCAGATACTCACATAGAAAGAGAAATTAAAATTCATACCAAGCCTTAGGCTCTCATAGCAACAATAGGTCACCTGATTTGATTGCATTGATGTCATGTCTCCCTTTGTGAAAGTCCATGAATAATGAAAAACATCAATGGTGAGGTAAACCTGAAAACATCCTCAAGAAGGATTCCCTCATACTCCTATACCATCAGAGGAAACTGAATGCTCATGCAATCTAATGGTCAAATTGTGATACTATCCAACTGATAAGGATTGATTTTTAACTTATTACGAATGATATCATATTACCTTATTTGGGGATCACTAATTATCTAATGAGGAAAAATTCAACCCAACAAACATGAAGCACTAATAAACTCACTGATAGACATCATTAGTGAATGGATAGTATACGACCATCCCATTCTGAGGAAAACATCATATGGTCCCACTTCAACAACATAAATATTTCTTGTTAGTCTATCTCTATCCTCATAGAGTCACATCACACTATTGATAGAAATGGATGAAAACTGATCCTCTCTGTAGGATCCTCCACCACAATTGTTGAGAAAATGGCCTCCACTGATATCAATAGATTAGAAATATGATATATGTCTAGGTAAATGTGGTTTGTGGTTTTTTTATATAACTGAAACTAGATAAATGGATACACACATCATACCCCTAACCACACATGAATCCACTAACCCAAAAACTTCTACCGCCTGAAGCTATCCTTTCCCGTAACCACCTGCTCACCACAACTAGAAGTTTCCCCAAAACCATAGCACATCATAAGGACCACAAATAAACAAGTAAAAAATAACTCATCCAATACACATCGATATTATATGATTTGTGATGACCCTGACTAACGATCACATTTTAAGATCATATCACAGTAACGTTTCATCCTTCGGAAAGTATGCCTCTTACGTTCATATTTGAAGAAACATAAAACATCATCATCACATGGATCTAATGAAACCTCACATCACCCAATATATTTATATCCACTATGACTACTATTTGGAGGGTTCTTATCCAAGTGGTACATTCAAGCCTCAGACATGTTCTAGTACTCAACATCATTAGAAGGTGGGTTATTGGATCATCATGAATCCTTAGTGTTCTCTATCTCTAAAACTAGAAATGTGAACTCAACCCAGGTGTGTCATCTATCAGTACCTCGAGTGCCAAAATATGCTCCATTGAAAATACTGGTAATCAAAACAACCATCTGATCAGTAGGGGTCCTCCCAATATGGAAAACTCAGTCCACTACCTCGACTCAAATCTCAATTACCTTAGGGTCTTTCTTTTCACAGAACCTAATTGGTCACAAATCATACAATTTTTGTAATGCACTAAACCTGTGTATAAAATCAACCCACCCTGCTAGATATATCAATAATTCAATATGTGTATAATCACATTATTGATCTATATAATAATTCATGCACTCCTCAATAGGTGGTAGCAATTTATGGTGCCTTCCTAGATGTAACACCTCATGTGGGGTCCCTATATTAAGGACTCATTTCTCAATTAGTCATCATCACAAAACTATCTTTAAATATTATCTAGATGTCATCATAGATTCATCAAGTAAGTTATCAAGAAATACTATGTTCTGATAAAATATTTGGGTAGAAGACTCTATAAGGACAGTCAAATGAATCAATACTATAATATGCATGTACCAAGGATCCATGAAAATAATGTCTCTGTATGATGAGTCGAAAATCAGCTAGTCTGAGTCCTAATGAATTGATACATTTGCCACTAACCCTATAGTAGGTTCCTTGAACATAAATCTACACATGATACACTTTGAAACCATTTACCTACGTTACAAAAAAAATCATATGAGGACACAATTATGAACACCATCTCTATGTGAAACAAACTTTTATACCATTCAATCATGACCCAACCCATTGGGGCCTACCTAATCTGCGAAAGTCTTGACCACAATTACTCTAAGACATCCTCCATAGGCCATAGGTTAGTGACATGTTTTGAAATTGATAAGATGGGTGGTAATTTCAAAATGTACATATAGGAACACACCCATCATCTCCATGAAGAAGTGAAGATGAATAATAATAAAAGGAAAGAACATCTAGAGAAAAACCCATATAAGTAAAAACCACTTGGGAACAAAAAATAATATGATAGTGTAATCATAAATTTGATGGGTAAAAATGAATACCCAACAATAAAATATGTACCAACATGAAAATAACTAGAAAAGTTAATTCTATGTGATACAATCACCAAATCTCTATGCCTGACCAGCATACATGGTCTATGCACATGTGTATCCCTATAATCATCTGAAATCATTTCTTACCCATCCATTATCTGCATATGACATGGAATGCATGTAAAAAACCCATGTAGTGGTGAATATATACATACCCTATAGGATTCTTTAAAAAAATCAATCGAAGAAACAAACGAATTAGTTAGCTCAACAAGATGAAGGTATGTCAATTAGTATATCTAGAAAAAAACAAAATAAAAGACCCAGATATGCTCAATGAGAATACAAAAATAATAAATAAAGGGGATCTCCTTATCCATATAATACCTAGTAACAAATGGTTATTCTTGTATCCCAAAAAGGTCCATCATTTATGCACAACATCTTTTGTGTCTGCACAAATAAGTAACCATGTCAAGCCATACCATTCCACTGTGTCTCAAAGTGAAGGGGAGATAATATCTAGGTTTCAAACTCATTCCATGGTATGATAGGAGGGTTACACTCAAAAATTAAGGAACCAATCCTAGACTCTATATGAGGGTACCACTCTAATGGTTGAGGACCCAAGCCCTGACTCTATAGGAGGGTTTCACATGGATGGTAGAGGACCCATGTCCTATCCCTATTGGTGAGATTATCTCTAATGGTTAAAAACCACTCCCTAAACCTATAAGAAGGTTCCAATCAGATGGTAGAGTAATAATTCCCTATCTTTTAAGAGGGGCTCCACTCTAATGGTAGATATAGGACTTATTCCCTTTACCATTAGGAGGTTTCCTCTCTAGTCACCAAGAACCATTCTCAGACACCGCAAGAGGGTTATACTCGATAGTCAGAGGACCCATGCCCTAACCTAGTAAGTGGGTTCCACTCTAATGGTCAATGAACCAAGCCTTAACACTATTGGAGGGTGTCAGTCAGATAGTAGAGGACCCATTCCCTATACTAGTAGGAGGGTGTTACTCTAATAGGGGTTAGGTTGTGCTAAAAAGAACTCATAATACAAGATACTTTCGATGACCCTCCAAGAAACGTGATGTTAAATGAGGATCTCTATCTAAAACGATACTCATTGAAACACCATACAATACAACCACTTCAGGCTCAGGAAGACTACCTAGATAATAAATTGTGAAGGTTTCCCTAATTGAAAATAAGTAGGATATGTTCGTTATTCAATCCACAATAACCCATTCAAAATAATTATTATTGGTTGTTATTGGTTATCCTATCACAAAATATATTTTGCAATCATTCCATTTCTACATAGGAATGGGAAAATGATGCAAAAGATTAGTTAGCATCTGATGATCATCAATCACCAGATAAAAAATGAAAAATATATACATGAACTATCCCAATCTTTCTCCATTCCAGAACAACAATAAAATCTATGTAGATGACAAAACATATTGGTAAAACCAGAACGTACTACCCATAAAGAAGCATGAATCTGCCTCATCATTCCATCACATAATCCCATAAGAAACCATAAACGGCCATGGAGAAGAATATAATTGATATTGCTAAGTGGCACTCTTGATGGTTTCTCCCTAGCTTATAATGTTTCTTTCAAAACATCTCCCTCTGTATTAGAAAACTGCTTAGTCTTCATATTTTCTAAAAATGAGTATAACAAGCATAAGAGATAGATTTCCCTTCTTGGTAAATCTTAAATATCATGGTACATGTCTTCAAAATTGGACATTATTATCCAATCATAAATAGTGTCATGTATTTAAAATATTAGCATCATCAATGTAATTTCCCTTTCCTTGTGTATATGAAAAATCAATGTTAAGAGACTACATATCCTCCTACATTGGAACTGCTTCGAGACCACATTTGGATGCATCCCAATACATGGTACAAGCTTTACCATACATAGGTAAATTGAGGATTGGTGTTGTGGTTAGCATTCCTTTCATCACCTGAAAGTCTCTCTCATAATAATTATACTAAAACTACTTCACCCCTTTTATAGTCTCCCTACACATCTTTTCATCCAAATGAGATAAATACTTGATAATGGTCCAATAATAACCTATCAAGCCTTGAAAAGTTCAAATATAGAACACATTAATGGTTTTTTCTTTAGATAATATGGCTGCGAAATTATTTGGGTCCTACTTCTAAGATGAAATGAACCAATAAGTGAAATTTACTAATCTAGAAATTACATTTGGTTAGAATGATGTAAAGCCTATTATCTTTCAATGTACACAGGATGATGTCAAGACCCATGACATGATAATGTTGTTATTGTGATTAAAATTAGATATCTTCAACAAAAAATAATCTTAAAAATAAATTATGATACTATTATTTAAGGCCACGAATAACACTAGTGCATTATTCAATCCAAATGGCCTTCAGAAATTTCATACAATCCATATATATTGTTAAAATAATTTTGAGGTTTTTTTGGTGGTCTCTTCCTTAATTGGTGGTAACCTAATCTAAAAAAATCCTATATAATATATTAAAACATATCAACTGATCGTAAAGTTCATCAATACATGGAATTAGATACTGGTTCTTGACTATCATAAGGGTCAACCTCTGATAATCTAAACATAAATACATAAGACTATCAACCATCTTGGTGAAGAGAACTGGATAACCCTAAGGAGATGTAACCAACCAAATAAATCCTTCATATTATAGACCATACAAATGATTTCATATCTCTATGCTCTATTGGTGAAATTCTATAACATGATGTAAAAACTAGCTCTACTCCAATCGCCAACACGATCAGTATATCGATCTCTTGGTCAAGTAGTAATGCATATCACTCATTAGGAAATACATCATGAAAATAGTCTACCACCAGAGGAAAATAATCCTATTAAATTACATCACTATGTAGAGAATGACTGGATATCTGATCCATGAGACAATCTAATCATCACTGAATTGGTCCTGCACAACTGGCCTGAAGATCCCACTCACCATGGTGAAACTGACTCCATTATTTTAGAGATCAAAAGGTAACTATCCTCTTATAGTAGTAGATATATTCATGGCATAGAACTAAACAATACATACCAAGAGTCACATTAAATAGTATCATTTATAGAATGAACGGTTCTAACATGAAACAGTAACCACTAATATCTATAGAAGGCTGTTGACACCCGCCAAATGAGCACCAACAAAAAAATAACTATGCTTGAAATACCTGAACATGGGTATTGTATTTCCCAAGGAAGAATAGGAGAAGAGGATGGTCAAATACTTATGGAGTTCCAAAAAGGATCATGATCATGTGACCACCTCAAGGTCACACGAAGTCTCCATACATGGTGCTTAGCCCACAGAAAGCCCAATTAAACCCTCATCAGAAAGCTCCCTTTCTCGCCAACAACCAAACAGCGAAGATAGTATGAGTGTCCCATGGGGATGCGCAATTTTTCATTGGATAGTTCCTAAAAAAAATCCCAAATCCCCTGAAATCCTAGGGAAGTGACAACCCTACAAAGAGACCCCTGGTAGTCACAATGATCACATGCCAAATCATCATTGGGAGGACTAAAATACCTAGATGATGTTCAATCCATCTCACAAGACCTCTTTGACTTTTACAAAATGAATGAAGGAGATAAAGAGGAGGATGAGAGATGGGTCTGCGGTCATTGGTGTATAGGCGGTACGGCCCTGAAGACACGCAAGACAGTCTATAACACCCCTACTTTTGGAGAATTACTTTTATTAAATTTAATTAAACTTTTCAGTGTTTTTAATTTCACGTGAAACTATAAATATTTCGTTATATATACACACACATATATATATATAAACAAAGTCAAACATTCATTTAACACAATATACCATCTTGTCTGGCGCTACAGGAAACACCAAC
Source organism: Viscum album (assembly GCA_963277665.1). NCBI lineage: Eukaryota > Viridiplantae > Streptophyta > Magnoliopsida > Santalales > Viscaceae > Viscum > Viscum album. The sequence goes on along the minus strand of OY728145.1, from coordinate 1,329,832,927 downwards.
TTGGCTTGCGCTTCAAGCAACACTGACTTGGCGTATGATGCACGAAACCCTGAGTTTTTATTAAACATCTATTTTTATTAATATAATTATTTAAATATTATAATTATATCTTATCCATTATACTTAGTAAAATGTACAATTCAAATATTATTGTTTTATAGAAATAAAATATTTTGATATTTAAAGATAATATTATTGGAAATGCCCTTTTATGTTAAAAATATTGTTTTCTTCAATGATTCACTTTTAAAAATAAAATTAATTTTAGACATATATATAAACATTACTATATAATATAAACTTCACTTTCTAAATTCATAACATTGAAATTATCTTAGGGTGATGTTTTGGGATTTTGATGAGAAACATCTTTTTTTGATTAATATTGAAAAATACTGCATTTTAGTTAAAAAAATCTTTTTGTATAATTAATTATTAATGCTGAATAATATTATAAAAATGTTTTAAGATAAAATTATATTAATATTACATTTAGTAATACAATTAAATTCATTACTATCGACTTCACTTTGAAACAGAATAAAAAATAATAACAATCATTTGATCTTTTTCGTACTTTAAAACCTCGCCATTTCGTCTCGTCTGTGGGCTTAGAATTAATATTAATTTTTCAAATTATATGATTGAAATATAAAAAATCATAATTAAAACATTTTATTCAATATTATATTTAGTTTCTAATATGTCCATGTAAATTTTTGACCAAAATGATGAGTAAAAGTGATTAAAATTAATCACAATGGTTAAGGGAAAATTAAGCTTAATTATAGACTAAACCATAAAATTATGGGAAAAAATGACCAGGAAACATATCTAACAAACATTTTATATCCATATATTGGCCATAAAACTTCAATTATATATATATATTTTTATTTCGTAAGGATTTTTTTAGGTATGAACATGTTCACACCAAATTAGTTTCTAAAAGGTCTTTGTGTGCCCTTGTCCTTCCCTATAAAAGGCCCCCACCTCTACCAATTAATCACACCTCCAAAATCATTTAATTTCGTCCATTATTTGACCAATTAGTCTCCCAAAAATACTATCTTCAATATTTAATCCTCTCTTTGGGAATAATCCCTCTCAAGGAAGCCTTTTGGTATGACCCAACAGGAGTTACTCGATTAAGAGGTAATGTCTTCTCTCAAACACCTTTCAATTATTTTTCTTCTCTGCCCCCTCCACTCTACTTATTCTATTATTGTTTGAAAGAACCCGTATCCTAAATAAAATTGTATTTTTTTATAAAACTTATATGACCTAAAAATACACACACCTCCATCTAATGGATGTTGAACATATTGTTTCTGTGTATAGTGAACTACATCCTCATGAAATGATGATTGTTTATTTATCCTTTACCACCAACCATGGTGGAAATTATGATGGAAACACTATTTAAATATGTAATATATTATTTTTATTATGTTTTTATTCTTATGTATTTGTTTTACAAAACATATCTTTTTACCTTCCGTTTTTGTTAATATGATAATATTGTTTGAGGAAGTGTGGACTACCACCCCCTCAAAGCGATGTGATTCATTCACACTCCACATAGAATGTGTTAAGGTTGGGATTAATGAAATTATATGATATATATGATATATTAATGCTACTATAATGATGATATATATATATACATACATATATAAATATATACATACTTAATTTACATACATTCTTTCAATATAACAATAAAGACGGAAACCATCGTTCATGCGAAAGTACAGCTTACCATCTATATGAACGGTGTATTCCATTATGTACTTCATTACGCTATGTATAATTATAATTTACTTATACTAGATATACCTGATATTTATATCATTTTCTATATTATGGAATCATGATATATGTATATGGTTAAATGAGATAACAAATTAGGACACAATTTGAAAATCCCCTACAGCGAGCAATGTGAGGCTTAATATCAAGATACGACCATAGATCGTCCCCTTTTAAGTAAGAAATGTGACTGATGATAGAAAACATGTACATTTAATTCCTCGGTTGAAACTCTTTGGGATCTACGTCCACCGACAATTCTCAATCATCCAATTCTATGAGTACTATAAAATCATAGGTCACTCGATACTAAACTATATAGCAGTACACAAACAAGCCTCACAACTAAGTGGTATTGAATGGACCGAGACCCAAAAACCAAAGAAAGATAAATTTCCTTACTTTGATAAACCTTAATCCTCTAATAAGAACACTGAAAAGTTGGTTATTAAATCCAAGACCTTGAACCCATTAGGGGTTTAAGTGGTAAAATCCTGGGCTGTTTTAGTGGAGGAAAATGAAAATGAAACCAAAGACCAATGTATAACTAATGAAATTGAAACAATTGTAACGGAAATACATAAACAACCTTAATCAAATTCAGAAGCTACAACATTGGAATCCAATATTAGCTATCCTGGAAAATATGTGAAGGATTTTGATCATACAAAGTCACCCCTAATAATGCTTGAATGTACATCACATACTCTAGTGCAAGCCACTGGGGCCATGAATGACATGAATTCTGACCCCCTATAATTCTCACAGGGTGAAGAAAAAGATACACCAGTGGACAATAATATCCATGAATAAATCAATATAACTCTCCATACTGCACATTATATAGAAAATTCCAATACTGACTTGATTATTCAGAAATCTGTTAGTGATAAGCAATCTGATGAAAAAAATGAAAATTGTTGTATCATGACCTACTCTAAATGGGGAATAAAATATCCATACGAATATTAATTACTATATTGAATTTCCCCTGCTTCTCATTGTTTTGAAAATACCAGTACTACCTCAGTGGTACTGGATCCTGTATGCCGCAAATTGTCGAAGAAGGACTGTAAATCTACTAATCTGGTTGTTTCAGGTAACTATGGAAATTTAAATTCTATCTTTGACCATGGCAAGGAGAAGGTCACTAATGGAATAAAGAACGCACAACTAACTGATGCTTCAAATGTTTCTACAATAAATAAAGAATTGGTTGGATAAAAGGAGACCCCATTGACCTCTCTAAATAGTCAATTGGTTCCACCCTGAAACAAAAAAATGGGTGATAATACACCTATGGATTCAAAAGGCTCTAGTACTCTTGCTTATACATTTATAAATCATTCTTCAGGTGTTTCACATACTGTCAATCATAATGTTTTATGATGAATTTTGAAAATCTAATTATTACTCATGATGTGGTTCATAATAATAGTTCTATTAGGAACTATGTTGATTCACATGTGAGTTCCTCCTTGCATTATTTTCCATGGAAAATGATAAGTAAATCTCAAAAAACGGCACATTGTTTACTTCTAAAAATAAAAAAAACAAAATACTATCCCAAGAAATGATAAAAAACATATATTATATTCTAGGAAAAAGTGCTTAGTGAACAAAAAAAGTAGAGTTCAAGCTCCATACCTTGGTCTAAATAATGATTCTCTTCTAGAACTATTAGGGTATTGCCAACTCTGACACTCTTATCATATTAAAAAGAATTATTAACAATAATTTTCTAATGTTTTTTTCTTTTGCTAAACCCAAAAATAATTTTTCATCCATGTATTCCCACTAATGCCAACATTCTTATTCTTTTGTATGTGAAACTAAATATTCCTCCAATGTTGAAACCCACTGGGTTTTTTCACACACTTCTCTTCAAAATTTTAATGTATTTAATTTTTTTGAGCAAGTCTTTACTTGTGACTTCATTGTTGATGGTACTCACTCATTATTCTCCTTTATTTATGTAATAAATAGATTCCATTATAGGAGGAACATATGTAATGACCATATATATTTAGGTATTAATATCAATAATCCTGGGTTTTTGATTGGGGATTTTAATTTCATTCTAAACGCAAGTGAGAAAAATGGACCGTCTTATACTACTATTTTCACAAGAGAATTCAAAACATCTATTGAATACACCAACCGTGTAGAAATTAATCTTAATACTACCATGTTTACTTGTTATAGAAGGCACTACAATATATTAGTTTCTTCCATGTTGTATAGAGAATTTAAGAACGTCCCTACTTTGGATAAATGGGACACTATCTCCAGCATCACCCTCCACAAGTTGAAATCTGACCACCATCCCATTCTGGTCAATGTCTGCACCAAAATTAAAAAACCCTCACATTATTTAAGATTTACAAATGTGTGGTTTTATAATTATGAATGAAAAGATATCATCAAAAAGTTTTGTTCTTCTATGTCACACTTTAATAATACCTTTTCCTATTCTGTTAAGTTATAAAACCTCAAAAAGATTCTCTAATATTGGTACACTTCTACTGCCAAACAATTTTACAATGACATCTTTCATCTTGAGGATGAGCTTAGTCAACATATAAATAGTAAAAACAGCTCTAAATTCAATACAGATCTGATTCATGAAATCAATCTTTCGGTAAAACTATATTATTTTCTCACTTATAAAGAGAAAATGAAGAAACAATCTTTTAATGTTAAATGGTTATCTGGTTGGGACAGAAACGCTAAGTTCTATAAATCGCTTCATAGAGTCAGTAAAGATTATAGACCACTATCTTTTTTAATAGATGGGGACAACCTCTTAAGTAATGAGTATGATATTTCTAGTCGTATTTCTCTTATATTGAATCCGTATTTAATGGTCTTGACAAGAAAAAATACCGCTTACTGGAGGTCCTTATGAAGGTTGTTAATGATGATGATTACACTTTACTTATAAACATACCTATTGATAATGAAATTAAAGACACTATCTTTAGTTCGACTCATTATAGTTCTCTGGGTCCTGATGTTTTTAATAATGGTTGTGTTCAAATTTATTGGGATGTTATCCATTTTGATGTTATTAAACATGTCAAATCTTTCTTCTCCAATGGTGTCCTCCCTCATGGTTTGAATGCACATTTAATTTCTTTTATTCATAATGTGAACAATTATTCTGAGATCCACATTTTTTTACTCATTTCTCTCATTAACACCCTCTTTAAAATCATCATCAATATCTTTGCTAAAAGACATTCAACTATCACTGACAAAATTGCCTCCTGAAACAAATTTGGATTTATTAAGGGTATATAAATACATGATTGTATTTGTCTTACCTCTGAGTTCCTAAACACTCTTAAAAAAGTTAACATATTGGGTAATATTCCCACTAAACATGAAATTTAAAAAACTATTGATACCAAAGACTGGAGCTTCATCTTCAAGGTTCTTCCAGGAAATGGTTTTAATTACTCCATTATCACTATAATCAGAACCCTTTTCAACTTGGTCTCTATTTTTATCATGATCAATGTTTCTCCTATGGGATACATCAAATGAAACAAAGCTGGAAGGAAAGTTGATCCCTTGTATTCCATTAATTTCTCAATAGTAGAGGATTATTTTAGTCATCTTCCAGTCGTTTTGTTGATCAGACCAAACTCAAACCCATTACTGTGTCTTGGAATGTTAATTCTCTCACACATCTTTTATATTCTTATGATATCATCCTTTTTTTTTGAATTGATAAAAGAAATGTTTGAAACCCAAAAAATTCTTTATCTCACTATGAAGAGGTTTTCAGTCAAACCATTTGTTGGAAAAAATCAATTATCTACTTTGGAAAAAAAATACTCCCAATTGGAATGGAAAAATTATCAATGACCTAGGAATTAATTAGAGCTCTTTTTCTTTTACATACATTGGTGTTACCATATTTTGGGGTAGACTGAAGTATTCTCAATTTTCTTCAATTTTTGACCAAGTTTGTAACCAACTTTCTTCTTGTAAAGGTAAAAATCTCTCATTGGCAGGAAGGAAAGGCCTTTTCAAATTCACTGTTGTTTCTAAATTGGCTTACACCACTATGTTTTATAATTGGCATAACGGTCTTATCAAAAATATGAATACCTTAATAAAAAATTTCATTTGGACTAGTATAAAATTGAAAAGAAAGATTTTTATAGTCCCTTGTTTGACTTATTGCAAACCTATTGATATGGGTGGGATTGGAATAAAAAAATATTAGGTACTTTAATGAGGCTCTTCAAGCTAGACTCACTTGGAACCATCTTTATAATAATTCATATTATATCTCTTTTCTCAAAAATAGAATTCTTGGAAAACATAAGGAAGGAAAATTGAACATCCTCAGCTCCTCTATCTGGCCATCAATTAAGAAATATTCTTCCACCATCATTAATGATTCTAGATGGATGGTTATGAGGGATTCCTACATTAATTTCTAGTTGGATAACTGGACTAGCACCAAATTATATCTATGATTCATCATGAACAAACCCTTGAAATCACCACCTACTCAATTAGAAATATGCTAAATTATCAAATTGATCATCTTCATGAAGACATTATGAACACCATTAACAACTATCCTTTCTCAATCACTAATGACTTTTTAATCTGGAAATCTGCTCACAATGGTATGCATAATTCAAAAAACATTTATAATCAATTTTTATGTAATTATGAATGTTATGTTGGTTGGATAATACTCTTTGACCATCCCTAGATAAATCCCTCAGGATTCACTCTTATTTGTCTCCATTATCACAATATAATTTCCATAGATAGATGCCTCTAATAGTTTGTTATTTATCTTTGATCCATATGTAGGCACTACAATAAACACAGAGAAGACACTAACCACCTCTTCATTTCTTGTGCTACTGCCTCTGATATGTGGAAATATATTTTTGAAATTTTTAACTGGTATTGGTTGATTCTTGAATCTGTTAAAACTCAACTAAAGATATGTGTAAATATGGAAAATTCTTTGGAAATTAAAAACCTCTTCCTTGTTGTGGATTTTGAGTTCCATCATGTGATCTAGTATGATATAAATTATATTAAATATCACAAATCATCACTCAATAATAATATAGGTCAGATGCAGATTCTTATTTTCACACATGAAGCTACATTGATGCAAAAGGGTCACTACAAAAACATTGTTGATGACTTTACAATTAAATGACATATTTTGTTGGAAGGAATGTTTTTTCAACAGCATCATACCTTTGAAGTGTTTTGTAATTATCCATTTCCTGGCCGGATTAAAGTCATTGTGGATGGTTCCTAAAAAGGAAATCTAGGTCTCGCAGGTTGTGGCGCTATCTTCAGGAATCACCTTGGTCAGATACTCAAATTCATTCTTGGGAACAACAACAATGCCTCTTCTCTAGAGGCCGAAGTGATAGGTATGATACATGTTGTTTCTTTGGAAAGGAATCATGGTTGGAACAATCTTTGGTCAGAAAGTGATTTTACTACCATGGAAAAATAAATTTGGAATATTGTGACACAACTTGCATGGTTGATCACTACACGATGGATGGATTGTACACACTCGCTCCTCGAAAACACCTTAATTATCACTCATATCTATCATGAAGCTAAGATGGTTGCACATTTCCTTGCTAAAAAATGAGTAAATCAATACATTACCTAGTTTTATGATCTTCCCACTTATCTTCTTCATCTTCATCATAATGATTTTAATATGGTCATGTCCTTTAGACTAATATAATATTTCTCTTTTAAATAAATTGGCACGGACTTAAAAAACAAATTAAGACACATGTGAAGAACAAGGTGAATATTACCTGAAGTGAAACCTTGATATAGGATAGTTAAAAAGTGGGTAATATAAATTCATAATCAAAGAATAAATGGTAATACATAAAAGAATGTTCTTCTATAAAAAATTTATAATAAACTTATATTTATTATACATGAATCTTGTATGAGTACCGAGAGAGTCAAGACACAAGGTAAGGGGATTTCATCTCACATTTAATTTCTATGAGATACAATCTATGTTCGCCACTCTTTTTTTATGTCTTGTATGTACTTATTTTGATTGTATTATATGTATCTTGTACTTAATTTACCTTTTTTGAGACTCTTGTGTTGTTATGAACCTAAAATCTTTTTTGGGGGGCATATAATTCCATTTTACATTCTATATCATGAACCTAAATATTTTCATGATATTATATTCTTCATGTAATTTCATTTCCTTACATGAATAGCACAATCCCAATACAACTTGTTATATAATTTTATCAAGGAAATGTCATTAATTTTTGATATTTTTTATGTTTATGGATCCATTGATAAAATATTACGATCCTTATCTCATGAATATTCATGAGTTTCCTTATCCTCTATAATTTCATGATATACTCAGGAATTGGTAACATTTTTTACTCTTTGGTACCAATGTTATTTAATAAAGTGTTTTCAAGAAAGGCCATCATTACCCCCTCTTTAGTCGGAAATCTATTTTTTCCAAAAAAAGGGTTTCCAAGATTATTATACCACTCCGCAATAATATCTAGAAGTCATTTTCATCCTTTTTTTAATTTTACCAATATCTTGAAGGGAAAATTCTTTTTTCTTTTCAAACAAGGCACTTTTCTATCCTTTTTACCTTGTAAAAGGAGTATTCTTTTAACCTCGTACAACATGTGCGGATTTACCCATTATCATTTCATCGAATATCCCATTGAATTGCTTAAACTGTTAATATTTAATAAAGAATTCTAAAAAATATTTTTCATGGAATATTGTTTTCAAAATGGTTTCAAACTTCTTTCATATGTTTTATGGAAAAATATTTTCAAAATATTTTCTATTCTTATTTACATGTTTTCGAAGTGCTTCCGAATAAATAGTTTTCAAACCATTTTCAATATTCTTTATATGTTTTCAAGGAAAATGGTTTTCAAATTTCATTAAAGATTTATTTATATGTTTTAAAAGTATTTTCAACAAAATGTTTTCCAAATCATTTCCAGGATTCCTTATATGTTTTAAAGGAAAATGATTTTCAAAAACATTATTAACATTTCTTTATAAGTTTTCAATGTATTTTGAAAGAAATGGGTTTCCAATGATTTTCTATATTTCTTTAAATGTTTCCAATTGTTTTCAGAAAAATATGATTTTAAAATATTTTGAATCTTATTTTTAATATTTTCAAGGAAAATGGTTTTCAAAAATATTTCATGTCTCCTTTATAATTTTCAAGGTATTTTCTAGGAAAATGAATTTAAAATGGTTTTGTGTATTAAAAAGTGTTTTTCAAATAAAAATTGACATTTTCCTCATGAATTTTTTTACAATATAGTTTTAATATATTATACATATAATATGACATCTATTGATGTCACTCATTCCTTCATAGGAAATTACCTAACGGTTCCATTCATACCATTTCTATGGATGAGTTATGATTAATTTCATGGCCATTAAGAAACCCATTTCTCCTTCATGGGTAATATGTTTATGAAACTAGTTTCTCATTCAAGGGTTATATGCTTTTTAAACCCTCTTATTTTCACAAGTTATGTTTATGATGAAATTATTATTAATCCTATATTTTTCCACAGGTTATGATATGTATTAATGTTTATGATACCCATTTCATTTCGTTGGTTATGATATATTTATTTATGATCTTGTGGAAGATGTATGTATGATTTCATTATGTGATGGGTGGGACCTATATATCCCTCTAATGTAATGGTAATGATTTATATCTCATGATATAGATCGGTTTGGAACAAGGGTTTCTCGGTTCAGAAACACATGTTTGGAATGATGGTTTTCTCAGTTCAGTAATACATGGATATAAAGAGAGTTTAATCGGTTCAGTAATACAAGGTTGGGATCAGGGTTTACTTAGTTCAGTAATACATTTATGGAACGAGGGGTTACTTTGTTCAATAATATAGGGCTTGAACAAGGTTTTACTCAGTTCAGTAATACTTGGATTGAATGATGGATCACTCAATTCAGTAATTCAGGGATGCAACGAAGGTTCACCCGGTTTAGTACAAGACTTTTTCCACTAATATGTTATTGGATGTGATGCCATAGATACTATGGAAATCAGTATATACTTATGTGTTTCCATAATTTCATGTCTCATTCCTATGTTAGGCTTTCTTGGCTTATTTCCTTTACTTCCATTTTATTGAGGTATTATTAACTCCAAATATTTATTCTATGATTTTTGTATATGATATTTGATATGTAGGGTATGATCTTCTATTTTCATGATTACATTCTCATACCATTAGGCTCATGTTTATTCTTACATGTATCCCTTGATTACCCTTACTGAGAAATTGAGCTCACCACTTTTACATTACCATTCCACTATATTATGATTATATATATTGTGATTAATATGTATAAGAAGGGCGCTGATCAAGAAGAACCAAGTAGGTGATGATGTATCTCCCTTATGTTCTAGAGTTTATGTTTCCATGTTTCCAAAGGAAGTATATCAACTATGGTCTTTGGGAGTCATTTTAGAAAATGTTATAGTATTTTTAAAATTTTAGGGAATTTATATGTTTGTAAATTAAAGGTAACTTCAGTTTGTATCAGAAAAAGGAATAGTTTACCTTTGGAAACTAGAATGAAAAAACCTTAGTTACATCCCTTGGTTTATTTCTAAGGATATTTCTAGGTATGTCTCTAAAGATAAGTATGAGGATGAGTTAAGAAATAAGAAAATGTCATGGAATCTTGGTAAACAATAGAGTGAGTGGTTTCTTAAAAATACATCCATGTAGAGATACTACAATTGGATGTGGATCAATCATAGATGAACCTTGGGGTAATAACTCAGAAAATATGTTTTAGGATTTAATTGGGGTAATTTGGTACATGACAATATGCCTTGTTGAGCACCTAGTTTGGAACTCCCAGGGTATAAGCTTTTGGAATTCAGAAACGCTTCATGAACCATCATGAAGAGTTTAGATATAAGTTAGCTATGAATAAACTAGGATAAACTGAAGCTATCCTATAATATGGAAGGTGTCATGATTTGGATACCTATAAGAAATTCTTTCATGACAATGTAGTTTTCTTCTATGATAAGTATTTCTCACACTATTGTTATGGTTTTAGACAATAGAAGGAACCCGAAAAAACTTGATTAATGTTGAATATAATGGAAGATTTTATAATGAGAAGTCAAGTAGGAGGATCACTGGATTGAAAGATGTTGTGATCATGCCTAATCAGATTCCACAGAACATTATTAACAAGGTTTACCTTACCCAACTGTCGGAATCACCAAGGAAGAGAATGAAGGATTTCATAGAGAGTTTGGGTAATGGAGACCATGATGGATAGAAGATTCGGTTTCCTTTGTGTCATCAATGTGGAATGAATCACCTATAAGAATGGTTTAGGGGAACAATAAGGTTTTTTTAATATGGCAAAGAAGAAAACAATGAAAGTGACTTCAAGGAAAAAATGAAGAGTTTGGTTAATGAAATGGATTGTAATTTAGGCCTTCTTAACTCGTCATCGAAGCATAAGTATTTTATGTGTGGAGTAAATGGTCATTATGAAACTCAATGTCCCAAGTGGAAAGTTCTTGAAGATAATGAACAAGGTGGTGCGAGTAATGGTTATAATCCTAATGATGAAGATACTTTAGATGAAATATAAAGGGGAAAAAGTATTGTGTAATAGGATGAGGTATCAATATTAATGGATCAAGGATGAAGTAATTAAACCCTTTATTTATTTTTATTCCAAAATTAAGAATGGTAAATTATGTAGGGGTTATTTAGTTCATGTTTTTATAAGTATTTACAAGAATATATTTAAAGGTCATGACGGACTAGAAAGGATATCTCATGAATGTTAACATTTTGACTAATGTAAGGTAACCATTAACATGTTCTTTATGTTAATATAATCTTATCTAGATAAACATTCATGGAATATGAATAAGTAAATATGACGGTACTGATTAACTTGGAACTATGTAAAGGCTTATTTATAGGTGGTCTGTACTATGACTAATGAAATTTACAACATTTTTGGATTTAAAGAGTAAATCAAATATACTTGGAATGAGGAAGCATGCATGTTTTCCTAAAGGATTTATAGTAATTCAGGTTGTTACCATGTTTTGAGAGAAAATACAACAAGGGTATTCTCATGTTTGAAATTTTATAACCAATAGATAATTTCTGATATAGGTGAATCAATGTTAATCTGATTTCATGACTATCTTTCTATGTTTTTGTATTTTCAACTTTATGAAGGATTATAAGTTTATCTATTCATGAAAAGTATATGTTGAACTTAGGTGGAAGTATTTGTACACTAATTTTGTGTTTACATCCACAGTTAAAAGGATAATTAATGATTCACCTTATTTCAAGGATGTCAATATTATATATTATATTAATGTAGTTTTAAAAAAGAAATCATGTTTTCAGCTGACAACCAATCAAGTTGTCCAAGGATGTGGTCTTGAACCCATGACAAAAGGATGATATGTGTTTCACACTTACCACTTTCCCACTTGATGTCTTCATTAATGTGCATTTTTTTAATGAAATAATATTTATGATGAACTATAAGTGTTACTTTTATTTTTATAGATTAATGCATGTTGTTTTTTAGAGGAAAATAGTTAGTCTTTTTATTCTTTATGGGCCTTGAGATCCATTAAAATTGTATTTTAGTTCTTTATTCATCAACGATATGTTCTATAAACTAAATCCTTATGGTAATGGTTGTAGTAGAAAGTCTTCAAAGAATAACCCAATTAAGAAATTTTATTATAAAAATTTATCAAGCGTTACTGAATGTTCTGAATGTCATACAAAAAAATGTTTTCCTTAAACATTAATTTTTGATAAGCTGATGGCATTTTAAATAATATTAGATTTATGACATATAGATCATTAAAATTACTTTATTCATTCAATTGTTTGTGATTAATGAAATCAATCACTCCAGATAAATATTTTTTCTTCTTTAACTATGTTAAATCTTCACTCCAAACCCATGTTCCCCTATGTGGAAACCCGATTATATGTTACTAAGGGTAACCATTATGGTTCCAAATTTCCATTTTTAATGTAATTTTTAGCATCCAGTTGTATGATGTGGGTTTTTATGAATGAAATTTTCATGTATTAAACCATTTATAACACAGAAACATTTAGAGGGAAAAATTCATTTTAAGAGGGATAGAATGTAACACCCTGAGAATTTGAAAATTGTTTTTTGTCGAATCAATTTATCATTTCAATATTTTTAATTTCACATGAAAATATAAATAGTTATATATATATATATATATATATCTATTAAAACAAAAATTCATACATTCCTTTCACATGAAATACAAATATGGCTTGCGCAACATGCAATACCAACTTGGCGTGCACTACAAGATACACCGACATGGCATATGATGCACGCGTCACCGATTTTCTATGAAACATATTTTTTTTATTGAATTCATTATTTGAATAAGATAATTAAAACCTATATTTTATACATATTAATAACTAATTTATAAATATTGTTGTTTTATTTAAATAAAACTTATTGATAATGAATGAATAATAATTTTAGTAAAGTGTATTTGTGTTAAAAATATTGTTTTCTTGAATGAGTCGCTTTTAATAATAAAGTCAATAATATAAACATTTAGAAATTTAATTTGATAAAATAAAAAAAATTAATTCAGAATGTCTAAATTATCCATGGGTGAATATTTTGGATTTTTCTGAGAAACGACCATTTTGATGAATAGTGAAACATTCATATTTTTATTTAAAAACTGCAATTGTTTTTAAATATTTTTAAGTTATAAATGATATTATCAATATTTTTTAACATAAAATTAGATTAATATTACATATTATAATACAATGAAATTTTTTAGGATCAACTTCACTTTGAAACTAAATAAAAAATTCTTAACAACCATTTAAACTTTTTACTCCTTTAAAACCTTGTCATTTTGTCTCGTCTCCAGGATTAACACTAATCTTAATTTTTCCGCTTCTGTGAATGAAAATTAAAAAATCCAACATAAACCATTTTATTTACTCTAATATTTATATACTAATAATTCCATGTTAATTTTGGATAAAAATGATTAGCAAAAGTGATTAACGTTAATCATAGTGGTTGAGGCCAAATTAAGCTAAATTAGAGACTAAACCATAAAATTAAGGGCCCAAATGAACTAGAAAAATATCTAACCTTAATGGGATGTACATATTTATTCCCTAAAACATCCATTATAGATTTTAGTTGGATTTTAAGACTTTTTTTATCTAATAACATATCCAAAGCAAATTTGATTCTAAAAATTCCATGTGATTAGTTTTCCTTCCCTGTAAAAGGCCACCACCTATACCCATTCGTCACACCTATAAAACCATTAAACCTCGCTCAAGGTATATCCAAGTAGACTCCCAAAAATCCTAACTTCTATAATTAATCCAACCATTGGTAATACATCTTATCAAGGACTAATTTTAGCATAAACCAAAAAGTGTTTTTCGATTAACAGGTAACGTCTTCTATTAAGCTTCATCCCTTTATTTTCCTCCTCCACCCCTACACACTGCTTATTACATTATACTGTTAAACAAACAGTATCCTAAAAATACTAGGATGTTTTATTGAAAATTTTATGACCTAAACTTACACACACCTCCATCTAATGGATGATGAACATAATATTTTTGTGTACGGAGAACTACCGTCCCACAAAAAGATGACTGTTCATTTCTCCTTTAACACCAATCATGGTGGCCATTTTGTTGGAAACTATATTTATATATGTAATATGTTATATTTATTATTTATTTAGGACTATTTATTCATTTAATAACACACATATTTTTACATTACATTTGGTGTTAATATGATAATTTTCTTTGAGGAAGTGTGGACTACGGCCCCCTCAATGAAATGTGATTCGTTCACACACCACAAAAATTGTATAATTGATGGGTTTAATGAACTACAATGAATAATATGATATATTAATTCTACATTAATAAAAATATATATATTTATATATATATATATGTTATTTACATACTTTCTTTAAATATGTCAACAAAAACGGAAAACAACATTCATGCGTATGTATGACTTACCGTCTCAATGAATGGTGTATTCCATTACGTACTTCATTACGCAATATATTATTATAATATAATTATACTGAATATACCTGATATTTATATTAGTTTATACATTTTTTAATCATGATATAAGTATATGGATCAATGATATAACAAATTAAGACATGTGAAGAACAAAGTGAATATTACCCAAAGTGAAACCATGACATATGATATTTAACAAGTAGATAATATAATGACACAATAAAATAATATATCGTAATAGATATAGGAATATGGTTCTATTAAAAATTTATAATAAACACATATTTATTATACAGGAATATTGTACGAGTACAGAGAGATTCAAGAAACAAGGTAAGGGGAATTCATCTCACTTTTAATTTCTGTGACATACAAGCAATGTTCTCCACTCTTTATTTTTGTGTGGTTCATGTAATTCATATGATTTTATTATTTTTATAGTGTAATTAAATTTATGTGTATTCACATTCCGATTTTATATTCTTTATTTTTTGAGTTTTATGTTTCAAAATATACGAAATTGGTAAAAAAAAATTTGTCTCAATTTGCCTATATTGAGACTCATGTTTTGTTATAAACCTCAACAATTTTCAGGGTTAATATAATTACATATTATATTACATATCGTTATCCTCAGTATTTTAATGATATTATATTCTTCATGTATTTTCCTTTCCATACATGTATACAATGATACCAAGACACCAAGTTATTAGAATTTATCGAGACAATCTCATTGCTTTAATAGATTGTTTATGTTTATTCATCCTCTGATAAAATCTTGTGATATATCTCTAAACAATATTCATCAGTTTCCTTATCCTCTATTATTACATGATATACTCATTTTTTGGTACAATTTTATACTCATTGGTACATAAGTTGGTCAAGAATTTGTTTTTCGGAAAGCCTGTCATTACCCACTCTTCGATTGGAAATCTTTGTTTAAAAAAATGTTTTCCACGAATATTAAACCATTCCCCTATAATATCTAAAACAAATTTTCACCCTTTTTTATTTTACCAATATCATCAAGGGAATCATCTTGTCACTTTCCAAATAAGGCAATTGTTTATCCTTTTTACCATGAAAAAGTAATGTTCTTTTAACCTCGTATGTCATGTGAAGATTTAACCTACGTCATTTCATCGAATCTCCCTTTGCATTATTAAAGAAATAATCATTAATAAAAGGATTTAAAAAATATTTTTCAAGGGATTTTTTTTCAAAATGGTTTCAATCTTCTTTTATATGTTTTAATGGAAAATTGTTTTTAAAAATGTTTTCAAGTCTTATTTACACGTTTTCAAAGTGCATTCAAAGAAATGGTTTTCAAAAAAAAATTAGATTTTGTTAAGTTTTCAAGAAAAACAATTTTCAAAACATTTTCAGGATTTATTTATATTTTTTCATAGTATTTTAAAAGAAATGATTTTCAAAACGTTTTCAATATTCTTTATAAGTTTTCAATAATAAATAATTTTAAAAAGTTTTAAAGATTTCATTATTTGTTTTCAAATTATTTTCAAAGAAATGGTTTTGAAAACATTTAATGTTTTTATTTAAAAGTTCAAATGTGTTTTCAAAGGAAAAGGTTTCTAAAATATTTTTAATCTTATTTAAAATATTTAAATAAAAGTTTTTCAAAATTATTTCATATCTTCTTTATATGTTTTCAAGGAATTTTCTATGAAAATTATTTTCAAATGGTTTTATGTATTAAAAATAATTTTCCAAAAAAGAAAGGATATTTTCATCATGAAATGGTTTTAGAGTATATTTAAAAATTATTTTCTATATAAGATGATGTTTGTTGATATTACTCTTTCTTTTCTAGGAAATGATCTAATGGATCCATTCATATGCTTTGTATTGATGAGTTACGATTAATCTCATTTTCTTTTTGAAACTCATTTCTCCTTCTTGTGTAATATGTTTATGATACCCATTTCTCTTTCATGGTTTATATGATTTTGAAACCTGCTTCTTTTAATAGGTTTTTTTTATGTTTAAATGACTATGAAACCTATCTCTTTCCACAGATTATGATATGTTAACATGTTTATGATACCCATTTCATTTCATGGGTTATGATATGTTTATTTATGATCATATGAAATATGTATATATGATTTAATTAAGTGACAGGTGGGACCTTTATCTCCCTCCAATGCATTGGTTAAGGACATATGTCACATGAGATAGAAAGATATGGAACAAGGGT
This sequence comes from Viscum album, assembly GCA_963277665.1. NCBI lineage: Eukaryota > Viridiplantae > Streptophyta > Magnoliopsida > Santalales > Viscaceae > Viscum > Viscum album. The sequence continues at coordinate 1,329,815,698 of OY728145.1, read as the reverse complement.
TTAATCGATTCAGTAATATAGGGGAAGAACGTGGTTTTACCCAGTTCAATAATATAGGGATGGAATAATGGTTTAATGGCTTCCGTAATACAGGGTTGGAATGAGGGTTAACTCAGTTTAGTAAAACAGGTCTAGAATAAGGGTTTAATCAATTCTGTAATACAAGGCCATATTAAGGGTTCACTCAGGTGAGTAATATAGGGCTGGAATGGGGGTTCACTCGGTTCAGTATAGAACTTTGTCTACTAATATGGTCTTCGTAGTTATCTATTAGCTATTATGGAAATATGTATAAGATTATGTGTTTTCATAATTCCTTATCTTAATAATATGTTATGATTTCGTGGCTTATGTCCTTTACCTCATTTTGATTCATGTATTATGAAATTCCATTTTTTTCATGATTCATGTATATGATCTTTGATATGTAGGATATGATCTTATATTTTCATGAACACATTCAAATACCCTTATTCTCAAGTTTATACTTACATGTATTACTTGTTTACTATTACTGATCATTTGATCTCACCCCTTTTTTGTTTCCATTCCCCCAGGTTATGATGATAATAACATTATTTGATATGTCTAAGATTGGGGATAGTCAAGAAGAACCTAGTGAGAGATTATGTAGCTCACTTATGTACCAGTGTTTATATATCCATGTTTCCAAAGGGACTATACCAATTATGGTCTTTGGGAATATTGTTTTAAAATGTTTATGTATTGTACAAAAGTTATGTAATGTATATGTTTGTAAAGAGAGGGTCACTTCACACCGTGACCTATTTGGTGCATCTCGTGGAGTGCTTTTGGCCCGTCTTTCATGTCCCATGAGAATTTCCAAACATCTCTGAAACGTTATAATGACAAATACATAGTTTTGGCCAAAATAAATTCTCAATCTAATATAATCCACATTGTTCATGAGAGACACCAACGAAAAATTGAGTAAATATAATGTATATTACATGATAAAACTCACTTATCTCCCAACATTCATCAAATAAAACAATGGGGATCAAATGGGAAGAGGCGAGTGGTGTTTGTGGTCGCTAAAAGACATGTGATTCTTGCCCCGTGTGACCCGAGAGACACCATGAGACCTCATTTTCATGACCTCATCACCTAGCGAGGTCTATATGGCTTGTTAGTTTCACTGCATGAAAGATGTAGTTCATGTCCAAGAAACCGAGCAGCCCTCTAAATATGAACAGAAATGCTTTTTCCTGAAATACTAACGCATCACCATGTAGCCTTTATCGATCACACAACTCTTCTCTAAAAATAGAAGAAATACCCTTAATTCCATACATGTAATAATTCAAGACACTCTAATTTCCTTAAATAAAACAAAGTATGTGGATAAGTCAGAGGAGAGTAGGTTTCATGGTTTTTGAAGGACACACGACATGTCTAGCACCCAATCAACACGAACCGAGAGACCCTAAGATTTGTCATCTTAGGAATTGTGACTTCCCTTGGATAGGCACTTGGATCGCATGAAGACCACTAAAAATGTCAACAAGATGGAATGGAAGGCCTTTAAGGCACACAACTTCATTAACCAGCCATAATATGATAAAGGATATATGAGCTCGTGATTGAGGAAAATTAGGCAACACCCTAAATGTGGTCCACAACAGTGACTCACAAAATTGCACAACTGCATACTCCATGTCGAATCTACGCTAGACTCAAGTCTAATTCCCTGCACAAATTGGTGGGTATGTTGGATAGATGTTCCAATAATTTCTCTACTCTATCTTGAAAAGGGGGTTTGTTGGAAAGTCATATGGTGCATTAGATGATTGATTGGATATTTGAGGCTACACATAGTGGAGATCAGATCACGAGCTTTTGTACAAATCTGATCATGTGATTGACCAAATTGTTTCCTAGTAATACAAGGACAGATCGCCAAATCATTCATGAATCAATCATAATTTCCTTCATGTGATCATTCAATGATAATTCCAAAGACTCTAAGTGATACATGCAAGGACCACATCACATATTTTCCAGATCATGTGAGACCCAAACAAACTGATACTAAATTAATATAATCCATTCAAAATAAAATGTAATAATCTAGGTTTTAATGTGGAAAAATCATGTTGATGACATGATTTCATACCTTTGTGGGCTTCTCCTGTTGCATCTAAAGACACGCGACACTGCCATGTCGCGCCACCCAGATCCTATGAAAACCTTTTTCCTGAAATATGGGACATGTGGAATACTCCAAAAATTTGGGGATACGTCTTGTGAATCTTCTATGAGCACCACTCGCATCTCGTAAACCCTCTAGGTTTGTCAACCTAGAATTGTGACATCCTTCAGAGGAATTTCCTGACTCATATGATGGTGCTTAATCACGTCAACTGCATCTTATCAACACATCTAGACATGATGACCCAACCCTCGCAGTGCACCCCCTGTACGTGTCATCTGAGACTCGTGACACCTCTAGACTTGTCAGCCTGATCTCATGGTGTCTCCCAAATAAGTCATCCAAGACATGTGGTACACCTCTAGACATTTCGACATAGACTCTTGATGTCTCCTTGAGGTGTCATCCAAGTCATGAGACACCCCCAAAACACACGATTATGGCTCTCACGACCACTGTTGGTCAGAGTAGATACTCAAGAGGGGGGTGAATTGAGTTCCAATTAAAATTTAGGTTAATAACTTTATAATAAAACCCCCAAAATTTAAATATCCCAGTTAATTAAGGCATTAGAGATATAAATGATTTATTTTTTCAACAGGTTTCTCATAGGTTGATTAATTCCAAGCTGAATTAGTGTGAAAACTAATTCAACATTTGAAACAAGTTTACTAAATTAATCACATATACGCACTAACAAAAACTAACTATCAGATTGATTATAAAAAAAATTTTGTCTTTGAAAACATAAATAGTTGATAAATGCAAAACAAAGTTCTTGAAAGATAAGCACAATAACTTACAAAAGAGGTTTAGTCTTAAGTCAATACCTAATCCTCTCCAATTGGTGATCACCTGCCCCCAATCAGTATATATAAAAACTTGATACAGAGCCTTTATGTGGCAGTACAACATTTTTCAAAAACTATCCAGGTTTTGCAACCTCTACCATAGTTTTATGTGGGAAAACATTCACCCAAGCCACACTAGTCTTCTTCAACAGATATGTGTGGGAAAAAAGAGTAGAGAGAGTTCGGTATGAGGATTTTCCGGATCCCTCAATTAAAGAACAAGAGACAGTGTGTGTAAAACAGACACACTGCTCACAAATATAAAATACAAAACACAGTAGAGCTAAAGATGTTATGAAAGAGTTTTGAATTCTCTATGTGTTGGAAGATCAGCTCCAGACTCTTTTGAATGAAGGGAATGAAGTTCTGGTCCATCACTGCAAGTTACCTCTAAAACAGAGTGTCACAACTTCCAGGTTCTGAATTCCACGTGTAAATATGATCAGCTTCTTGGATCAAAATCTCTTTTTAGCACAACACCACATCCTTGAAGATGTTCATCCAATATATCTTTGTGATTCTCTGGGATGTCATAATGAGTGCTCGAGTTTTCTTCTTCTTTCTTTGTATATCAGGTATGGTATGTGTCCCCCTTATGTTTCTACCTCAATATCTTGATGACTGCACACATATTTCTATATATGAATGTATATATATATATATATATATTTGTCTTTTTATTGGGTCTATATATATATATACGTTTTCCAGCTCATCTTTCCCTTATTTAATTCAGCAGGGGCCGACAAGAGGAATAATCCACCCATGTGTGGTCTTCCTCGTACTGAGTACAGTTTCCTGATATGCCTACAAATATCATTAAAAAATGATAGGTTCATTAAATTATCCAAACACGACTATTATGATAATATTAAGAAAAATAGTAAAGTAAAGAATATGTTATCATTAAACTGAAAGCATATGCTTGTCAAGAGGTGGACTTCAACAGTAAGATCCTCAATAGTAGACTTCTTTGGTAGGCTCAATAGTAGACCTTTCAAGTGGTAGACTGTCTCAACAGTGGACTTCACCAATATTGGAGTTGTATAGAAGTAGACTTCCTCTAATGATAGAGTTGTCTCGCAGTAGACTTGAATTGAGAACCATATAACATTAGACCTTCAATGGTGAGTCTGATAGTGGACATATAATAGTAGCCTTAATAACATTGACCTTTTACAGACAGCTTCCAATAGTAACTAGAGATCTTCAATGGTGACCTTTAGCAACCTTCAACATAATTGTTCTCAACGGTGACCTTTAGCAACCTTGAACAGAAGTGTTCTCAATGGTGACCTTTAGAAACCTTCAACAAAAGTGTTCTCAATGGTGACCTTTATCACGAGAGTGACTTTTAACAACATTGACCTGTAATAGTGACCTTGAATAGAGGGCTCTTACCAGTAGCCTTTTACTATGAACTTTTACTTAGGGAAATGTAATCTTTAATCTGATGCAACAAATTCATGAGACTAAAAATATATAGATTATTCAGGATAAATAATATAAAGATTGATCAATAGGGATTATCAAATGACTTAATATATTATGATCAATATTAAACATGATTTGGGATTATCAAAACATGTGAGTCTAATAATACCCCCCTTTTTGATAATCACAAATTTTTATAGTATGTATTTATTATAGGTATCATAGATAAGCATATAATACAGTTATTAAATAGAGATCAAAGTGAACCTGTGTTCATTTGAGGTTTCACATGTATCATAGATTAATAAGAGTGCAATATCAGAGGATATTGGTACAAGGTATCAGAGGGAAAATCATAAAATGTCCATTAGAGTGTAAAGAAATCACATGATCATATTAGCGATCATATTAGCACATCAGTTCACTAGATCATATTATTGATCATATTAGCATAGAAATTCTCCTCCTTTGTGTTTAGAAAAAAGAAACACAAATAGAGATAACAGAGAATTCTTGTATTAATTGAATGACATTACATGACCCAAAAAAGAATACAAAGTACCTATATAAGGGAAAAAATATACTCAATCCACATCAGCCTCAGGAAATTGGTCCTTCCCTTTGGAAGAAGAAAGTGGAGGATGATTTTTTGGATCAGCAAGATTGGGAATTGTTGTAGGGATAACTAGATGGGCAGCAACAGAATCTCATGTGTTCTTGTAGTGAGTAGCTCTCTGTGGTATCAAGGGGGTGATACTTCTGATTACCTTAGTAGGAGTCATCATGGAATAAACACTAGTTTGTGATGTAGGTAAGGTAGGAGGGACTATAACAGGAGTACAGTCCACAAGGAGAAAGGGTAGGAGAAGATTTATGAAATCGACAATAATACTTCCTCCTATTTCCATAGCAGATATAAAATCATCCTTGTTCTCTATGAATTTCTCTAAGGAAGGATTCAGCTGTCACATCTTACTGACTTGTTCCTTGAAGGCTCTGGTGACTGCTGGAATTTTGAGATTTTCCAACAAAAGATTGAAGTGAGAAATAATCTAATTCTTAGAGTAAATACTCTTGATGTAAAGATAAATTTGTTCCTTTATACTTTTCTAATCTTGGTCAGCCTCTCTCATGAAGTCACTGCTTACTTTTTTCACATCCCTGATAGTAGAGATAATCTGAATCACAGATTGAGAGTCAGGTGCACCGACATCAGACAACTTAGCTAATTCTTCATTGACCACTATTATGAATGCTGACAAGTCTACAGGTGGTGTGGTTGTCGTTGAAGCAGTAGTAGAAGCAACCAATGGTGTTATGGTGAGAGAAAAAGTTTCATTGAATAACATTCTCAACCCACTAATAAGATTCTTCAAATCATCATTCTGATTCTGCACATGAGGTTTCATTTGGTCCTTAAAGCTTTCAAAAACAGTTAGCATCTTCTAGAAAACTTCTATGACATATTGAATGTCCTTATCTTCCTGATTCCTAGAATATGTAAGAGAAGTCATGCTCCCCATAGATTTCCATAGAAGCTCCACAGACTGAGTCAACACCATGAGCTGATTATGGTACTGTGTGTTTTCCTGGGTCAGATTAGTTTGAATGGCACACTAAACTCTGGCCATATCAACTACAGTTAGATCTTGAATCAAGGCGAATTTCTTCTCCATTTCAGAAGACCTATCATCAATAATTTGTTTCAAATATTCATTCAGAGATTCAAGATCCGATTTTCTAACATAATCTTCAGGAACTGTAGTCACTAGAGGTATTGTAGAAAGCTCTGAAACAGAATGCACTGATTGCCTTCAGTTGGGCATTTCACCATCCAAATCATCATAATCCATCCCTAACACCAGATACCATGGGTCGTCAGACCACTCCTTAATGTCATGGATGACAGGTACATATCCTCTTACAACAGGATGCTCCCCCTCACTTAGATTTACCTCTTGAGTAATACCCTCTGTTGGTTCTACTCTTGGTACTTCCACACCTACTGCTTCAACTCTATCTGCTACTATTATAGCCTCTATCTGATCCATTGATTTCCCAGTGGGGTGAGATTCTCCCTCCAATCAATCATCAATTTCCTATACTTCTATGGCAGCAGGTTCAATTTATACTTCATGGTCAGACATTGTCCTTTCTTGATTCACCTATTAGAGGACTCAAATTAAGCTTCTCTTCTTAATTGTCCCCATATCTATCTTCCTACTCTTAATCTCCATCACCTGCCTTCTGTTCCGCGTGATCAGAATGATCTGACTCAAAAACATCATCCTCTTTGGAGGAGTCTCTGACAATAGTCTGAGATACTTCTCCTTCTTCACTGGTCTCATTATAACTTTCTCTTAGAACAGGTTCTCTCTTGGGTAGTTTTTTTGGAGGACTAGGTCCTCCAAAGGCTGTCCCTACAACTAGACTGGATGGAAAATCAAGATCACTCCCATCATCAATGGGGGTGTCTTCTCTTTCAGGATCAATAGTTCTTTCAACTTCCTCATCTGAATAGGCAGGTGCTGGCTCATCAGGATTTAATCTTGGATCCCTCTGGTCTTTTGGCCTGGATGGATGAGTGACAAGATCAAATTTTACATATATTTTTACTTCATCATCCAACCATACCTTATTCTAAGGATAAACTTACAAGTGACCTTGGAGATACAAATATTGTTTCTTGCCACTATCATTTCTTCTTTTCATCCAGCCAAACCCTTTACCTTTAGCATTACAGAAATTAACATGGAATGAAAAATGGCATTGGATTTTGAGCTTCGCATGGTCATATCCTCCAACTGTTCCATCCACAGCCTACACAAATTGATATTCTCCCCATGGTTCAATAGGTACATTAGGAATATGTCCTGATACATCATTATTGCGAAGTACCCTCTCCTAGGACTGAACACATGCTGGATGGATTTAAATAATAGTTTATCTTCCCCATTCATCTCAGCATCAATGATTTTCCATTAAGTCTTATTTCCAGTAAGCTCTTCCAGAGCTCTCTCATACCCAAAAATATCACTATCCAGATGAGTCACTCCAAAATAGTAGTTAAAATCTTTTTAATGAGGGACTATTTGAAAAGCATCGCACTCAGCAGATGTAAATCTAACATCATTTACATTCACTCTAGACACCAGCTTGTGCACATCATCTTCCTTTTAGAACATCAAGTATTCATAGAATTCCTTCACAAGGTTCAGGTAGTAGGGCTCAATGTTGTTGGAGAAGCATTCAGTCCATCCTTGAACTTCTAGTGCTTCCATCACTAAATACTTTCTCGACATCAAGTATTCTTCACTTACTTCCTTCTTAGCCACTATAGTCCTCTATGACATGTGTGGATTAACAGGACCTGTTGGTGCAATACTACCACTTCTGGGCTCGGCTCGGGTCCTCTTTGGCCTTGGCGCATCCTCATTGACAGTCGGGGGACACTTTGTTCTAGCCATGGAGTTTGAAAGAGGTTTTAGGGTTCAATCGGAGAGTTAGGGTTGAGGGATTTTGAGAAAAAGGATTGAGAGTGAGGGAGAGTGGATTGAGATATGTTCGAAGTCTAATTTTTATCACTTAGGGATTGAAAATAATATTAATCGAACAACAAAAACAGTTCAGATTCCAGCATAAAATAAACGGTAAAATAAAACAGTGAGGTATCCAACAGTGAGGTATCCAACGACGAGGTTCTTAATGGTGTGGTTCCTAAGGATGAGGTTCCAAACTGCGAGGTACAACAGTGTGGTCCAACGGTGTGGTAAATCACTGAGGTCCAACGATGAGGTTCACCTGTGAGGTGCCTAACAGTGAGGTTTGACTGTGAGGTTTCCTATGCTAATGTCAATCATACCTAACTCATATTTGATGTAATTTAATGTCCCATAATTAAAAGGATTTGTGAATATATCATCCAATTGATGTTCATTGCCACAGAATTCATGAGTGATATCACATTTTTGATAATGATCCCTCAAGAAGTGATGTCTCACATCAGTATGCATTGTCCTGGCATGAGATATTGGATATTTGGAAATGTTTATAGCACTTTTATTTTCACAATTTATATAGACTTGTTGGAATTGATATCCATAATCCTGTAAAGTGTGTTTCATCCACAAAATTTTAGTACAACAACTAACTGCAGCTATGTATTCATCTTTGGTGGGAGATAATGCAACCAAATTCTATTTCTTGCTACACAATGATACTAGTGACTTACCCAAAATGTGACATGTCCCAGAGGTGCTTTTTCAATCTAACTTGAAACTAGGAAAATCAGCATCAGAATAACTCAACAAATCAAATGACTTTCCTTTTCGATAAAATAGTCCTATGTTGGGAGTATATTTGAAGTATTTTCAAATACTTTTAACAGAAGTTAAATGAGACCCTTTTGGATTTTCTTGAAAGTGAGCACACATACATACAATGAACATAATGTAAGGTCTGTTAGCTGTAAGATAGAGTAGACTCCCTATCATACCTCTGTAGTTGGTTTGATCAACTGGTTCTCCGGCTCTATCAGCATCCAACTTACAAGTGGTACTCATAGGTGTGTCACTACCATTACTACTATCCAAAGAAAAAAAATTTAAAATATCCATAATATATTTACATTGATTCAAAACAATTCCATTTTTATTTTTAAAGATCTGAAATCCAAGGAAAATTTTGAGTTCCCCCATTAATCTCATTTCTAATTCATTTTTCATCATTTTTGAAAAATCAATACATAACAAATTTTTAGATGATCCAAAAATTATATCATCTACATAAATTTTTACTATCAAAACATCTTTGGAAATCCTTTTATTAAAAAGAGTAGGATCAACTATTCCTTTCGTAAAACTTTTTGAAATAAGAAAAGAGATAAGCCTATCATTCCTTGCTCTTGGAGCTTTTTTTAATCCATATAAAGCTTTAGAATGTTTAAAAACATGATTTAAAAAATGGGGATTTGTAAAGCCATGGGGTTTTTCATCAAACACATCCCCAACTATGTACCCATTAAAAAAATCACTTTTAGCATCCATTTGATATTGTTTAAAATTCAGATAAGTTGCATATTCAAGTAGTATTCTAATGGATTCTAATCTAGAAATAGGTGAAAAGGTCTCCTCATAGTCTATTACTTCCACTTGACTATATCATTGTGCAACTAACCTAGCCTTATTTTTAACTATATTTCCAAACTCATCTACATTGTTTCTAAATACCCATTTTGTGCCTATTGTTAATGTGTCCTTAGGTCTCTCCACTAATTACCAGACATTGTTTCTTTCGAACTCATTTAATTATTCTTGCATATCCATTACCCAAAATTCATCATTGATAGCATCATTAATATTTTTGGGTTCAATCTATGAAAGAAAAGCTGGATGTTCAACTTGGTTTCTTAAGGATGCTCTTGTTTTTTTCCTCTATTTAAATCACCTACAACTGCATCTAGAGGATGATTCTTAAGGGTCTTAATCTCTCTAGGAATGGTTGAACTAGATTCCTCAGGGGTGTCTATTGGTTCAGACTCAAGAGGTGCATATTCTGGAAAATTCCCAAAACTGGTCACTTTTACAGGGATTCATGGTCTTTATCATTAAATCCTATAATTGAAATATCCTCCTCAAGATGTTTAAGAGAGGTTTTAGGCTCATCTGGATCAGTCTCATCAAATTTGACATGAAAATATTCTTCCAAACATTTTTTTCCATATTGAACACTCTATAGGCTTTACTTGAGATAGATTAACCTAGGAAAAAAAATCCTTCATCACTTTTGGGAGCATGTTTTTCAAGATTATCATTAGTATTAAGGATAAATACTTTGCAACCAAAAACTCTAAAGTGATTAACCATAGTCTTCCTATTTTTACAAAGCTCATAAGGGGTATTCTTAAGAATAGGTCTGATCAAAACTCTATTGATGATATAACAAGGTGTATTTACTACTTCATCCCATAAATAGATTGGTAAATCATACTCATTGTGCATTGTTCTAGAAATTTCTTGAAGGGTCCTATTTATTCTCTCTACAACTCCATTTTGTTTACGTGTTCTAGGAGTAGATAAATTGTGACTATAGCCATTATTTGAGCAAAAATATTCAATTTCATGATTTTCGAACACACGTCCATGATCACTTCTCAAGGTCTTGATTCTAAATCTACTATGATTTTCTACAGACTTGGAATATTTGATAAAATAGGAACATGCTTAACTTTTGTGAGCTAGAATGTATACCCAAGTATACCTAGAAATTTCATCTACAAGAACATAGAAATAGTGGTTCCCATTTAAACATGAAACTATTGATGCTCCAAAAAAATACATGTGAACCAACTCAAGTGGTTGAGAAGTTGAAACTTCATTCTTTGGTTTGAAAGAAAATTTCTGTTGTTTTAACTTTTGACAGGGATTACACACATTGTCAAGTGGGAATTCTAATTTAGGTATGTCTCTAACTAATCCTTTCTTAAATAGATTACAAATTGAATTCACATTGTAGTGTCATAACCTTATGTTCCATAACCATGATTCCTTATGAAAATCATTTAAGCAAGAATAATTTTTCTTGGCTAAGGAATTTAGATCAACAAGATAAACATTTTCATTTCTACATGCAGTGAAAACTAAATCAATTTTAGAATTGAAAACATTGAATGGATCATTCTCAAATTTAATATTAAAACCATCATCACATAACTGATAGATGCAATGTAAATTGAACTTTAGTCATTCAAAAAAGAGTACTTTAGAAATTAATATTGTATCAAGGTTACCAATTTGGCCTTAGCCAATGATTTTTCCATTTTCATTGTCACCAAAAGTGACATGTCGACCATTAAATTTAATTAAGATTTTGAAGAAAGAGTAGTATCCTTACATATGTCTTGAACATCCAAATTCCATGTACCATGGGGTTTTAAAAGAACTTTTTGAGCAACTTACCTACAAAACATATTCAACATGGGGTAATTTGGGTACCCAGATTTTCTTGGGTCTAGAGAGGTTAGCAAGTGAAATTCTAGGAACCCATATTTTTTTATAGGTTTCCTAAAATCAGAAAACATATTTTGAGAAATAAATAAATTGTTTGTTCCTTTAGAAAATTGTTTCTCAAACGATGGTCCAAAACTACAACTAGTAGTGAGTTGGCCAGATTTTGAAACAAATTTAGTTTTGCTAAATTTTCTCTTTCCGGGTTGATATCCTAGACCAGTTGTATATTTTGGAGCAATATTTTTTCCAAGAAACTGTGTCAGGGTATCCCTACCAGTAGTGAACTTCTCAAGATCCTTTCTTAATTTCTCATCAGTCAATTTTAACTCTGTATTATCTTTTCGTAGCTTGGAAAATTTATCTTGTTCAATATTGATATTTGACTTGTAATTTTCATTTAAGGCATGTTGTCTTTTAAATGATTTATATTTATCCTTGAGTTCATTAAATATATCCTCAAGAATCTCACAATATTCAAACAGTTCATCTTTAGTCATATCATCATCATTATGAGAGTCACTTTTATTCCTAGAATAATAAGTATTAAGCACATGGGAATTAAGTGTTACCTCAAATGCTTCAATCATGAAACATAAGTCAGCATGTTTGTTTTGATCATTTTCAGAGGCTTCAGATTCACTTAAGCTGTCTTCTAAAGCACTCCAAGTATATTTCATATCCTTTTTGTAACCTTTTCCCTTATCCTCATATTTTTTCATGAATTTCAGCTTGGGGAAGTCTTCCTTCACATGACCTTTTCGTTTACATTTATAGAATTCTATTTCACATGTATTATCATTCACCTTTCTATAATTCTTATATTGTCCTATATGATCATACTTTCCTTTGATGTTTGACTTCCTAGATAATTTCTTATTTCGGTAGAACCTTTTGAATCTTCTGGCATGTTCTGCCATCTCCCCATCACTATCTGATTTTCACTCTTCACCTGTAGAACAGTCTATAGGTACTTAAAATTTTCGGTTGTCTTTGATCATTGTGGAAAAATTCTGGAATGCTACTGACTTCTTCCTTGATTCTTATTCTATTTCTTGATTCACCTTATGCTCTTCTTCATAAATCATTATCATTCCAATTATCTCCTTTAAGGGTAGCTTTCTAATGTCACGTTATTCTTGTATTGATACAAAAGTTCCTCTCCATCTGTCAGGTAGGCATCTAAGCGGCCTCATGATTTGGTCTTTGTTTTCCACTGGTTTCCAAAGTAGACTCATGGTGTACACTATTTCATTAAACCTAAGATACATTTCAGAGATAGGATTATCAGGATTCATCTTAAAATTATCATATTTAATAGTATAGTTATTTAATCTCATTTATTTAACATTGGTTGTTCCTTCATGAGAAACAACCAACATATCCCAAATTTCATAAGCAGCCTTACAGACAGATATTCTATTGAATTCCTCATCACCAAAAGCACAATACAAGGCATTCATTTATTTACAATTATTATTATAAGTAGCTTTAGTCAATTGAGAGCATGTATCCCTAGAATTAGCAGGTAAGGCATGTTGATCTCAAATTGTGTACCAGATTTCAGGACCTACTCTTTCCAGATAAATTTATATTTTAAATTTCCACTGACCATAATTATTTCAATTAAAGAGAGGTGGCATGTTAGTAGAAGCACCCTCAACTCGATTATCCATATAAAAATAAAAGTTTGAATAACTGAAAATTTAGATATAACAGAAATTTGAAGATATTTGATGTGCAACTAAAATCAGATTTGAAAAGAAATTAAAAGGATTGAAAAACTAGTTTGATGGTATGAATAAAGAACACCTATGATACCAAATGTTGGTCGGAGTGGATACTCAAGAGGGTGGATAATTGAGTTACAATTAAAATTTCTGTTAAAAAAATTAGAATAAAAATCCCCCAAATTAATACAGCCCAGTTTATTAAGGCAGTAGAGATCTAAATGATTTATTCTTCAATAGGTTTCTCACAGGTTGATTAATCCTTATCGTAATTAGTGTGAAAACTAATTAAACTATTGAAACATGTTTACTAAATTAATCACACATACACATGAACCAAAACTAACTATAAGAGTGATTATAGAAATAGATTTCTATATTTGAAAACATAAGAAGCAGATAAATGAAAAATAGAGTACTTGAAAGATAAGAAAAAAAAATTAAACAAGAGGTCCATTCATAACTCAAGACCTAATCCTCTCCACTTAGTGGTCACCTTCCAACTAGAAGTATATATAATATCTTGATACACAACCTGTATCAAGAAGTACAACAGTTTTGAAAAATTGTCCTAGTTTTTCTACCTCTACCACATTTTTACGTGGGAAAACATACACCCAAGCCACACATGGATTCTACCATAGTTATGTGTGGGAAACAAGAGTTGAGAGAGTTCAATATGAGGATTTTTATGATCCCTCAGTTCAAGCACAAGAGACAGTGTGTGTAAAACAGACACAGTACTCAAAAAAGTAAAATACTAAACAAGTTAGATCTAAATATGTTAGGAAAGAGTTTAGAATGCTCTATGTGTTGGAAGATCAGATCTGGACTCCTTGGAATGAAGGGAATGAAGTTATGGTCCATCTGTGCAAGTTTCCACTAAAACAGAGTGTCACAACTTCCAAGTTCTGACTTCCAATTGTAAAGATGATCATCTTCATGGATCAGAATATCTTTTTATCATAGCACCAGAACCATGAATAAGTTCTTCCAACGGATCTTTGTGAATCTCTGGGATCATTATAATGAGTGCTTGAGTGTTCTTATTCTAGCATTATATATCAGGTACCATATCTGTCTCCGTTATGTGTGTACCTCAATATCTTGATGACTGAACACGTATATTTCTATATGGATATATATATATTCACCTTTTCTTTGGGTCTCTCTCTCTCTCTCTATCTCTCTATATATATATATATATATATATATATACTTTTTCCAACTCATCGTTCCCTTATTGAATTCAGAAGGGGCCGACAAGAGGAATGATCCACCCATGTGTGGTCTTCATCGTACTATGGACGGTTTCCTGATATGCCTACAAATATCATTAAATAATGCCAGGTTCATTAAATTGTCCAAACATGATCGTTATGATAATATTATGAATATTAGTAAAGTAAAGAATAGGTTATCATTAGACTAGCAGCAAATGCTTGTCAAGCGGTGGACTTCAACAGTAAGCTCCTCAATAGTAGACTTCTTTGGTAGGCTCAACAGTAGACCTTTCTAGCGGTAGACTGTCTCAACAGTTGACTTCATCAATGGTGGAGTTTTCTAGCAGTAGAATTCCACTAATGGTAGACTTGTCTCATGGTAGAGTTGAAATGAGAACCATATAACAGTAGACCTTCGACATTGAGTCTAACAATAGACTTATAACAAAATCCTTTATAGCAGTGACCTTTGAAAGGTAGCTTCCAACAGTAACTAGAGATCTTCAATGGTTACCTCTAGCAACCTTCAACAGATGTGTTCTCAACGATGACCTTTATCAACCTTTAACATAAGTGTTCTCAGCGGTGAACTTTAGCAACCTTCAACAGAAGTGTTCTTAATGGTGACCTTTAGCAACCTTCAAAAGAAGTGTTCTCAATGGTGACCTTTATCATGACAACGAATTTTAGCAATAGGGACCTATAATGGTGACCTTGAATAAAAGTCTCTTACCAGTAGCCTTTAAATGTGAAATTTTACTTAGGTAATTATAAACTATATTTTGATGCCAAAAAAGACATGAGATTAAAAATATATAGATTGTTCAGGATAAATAATATAAAGACGGATCAGAAGGGATTATTAAATGACATTATATATTATGATCATTATTAAACATGATTTGGGATTATCAAAATAGGTGAGTCCAAAAACTCCCCTATATGTGTTGATCCAATTCACATGATGACTCCCAGGGTTTGCCTACAGGATCATGAGACGCCTTCCAGATATGAAGGCTCATTCATCACGGTATCCTTGGTGGTAAAACCTCATCCTTAAAGAACTACAAGGACTATGATTCCCACCATAACCGAGATACGTAGGATGCCTCCTTGAAGGCTTGAGTCTATATAAAATAAATCAAGGACAACCAAAATAACCAGATCCTGTATCCACAAGCCATGAGGATGATCATGCACTCTTTATTGATTCTTAGATTTAGTATCTCTCACACTGTCTTAGGGGGATGCAATGCGCAACTCATTAGGCATCATACATAGGGAATACTCATTGTGTAATACCCGACCTTAAAGAACTACAAAGACTCTGATTCTCTCCCTAACTAGGATACATAGGATGCATCCTTAAAGCCTTAGTCTCCACATAAAATATCTCATGGACAGCCCCAGTATTCAGATCATATAACCACATTCCATGAGGTTGATCATTCACTCCCTATTGTTTTTCACAATGATCATGTCTCATGTGGGTACAGGGGGATGCAACAAGCACCTCAATAGGCATCATAAATAGGGCATCCACTAATTTTAAGACCTAATACTAATCGAACTATGCGTGTTTTGATTCTTGCAATAACCAAGATACATATGACACCTCTTATTGACTTCATCCCATTATCAGAATATCATCCTCCTCCACACATGGGAGCATATATTAAAGCACATGGTCATGTGACTTCAGCACATAAACATTTTTTCAATACTGGATAATGATGGATAACCTCAGATACATACCGATGAATATTGGTCGATTGTACATCAAATTTAATTGAACCATATCCATTTTTAGGGTAATCGGTCCCATATCGGTATTAAAGAGATATTCATAAACAATTCTTAAATATATATGAGAGTCCTCGAGTAGGAAAAAATTTCCCCCAAAAAGGTGTGATGAGACAAACCTCTCATCCTCTCAACCAATGTGAGCCCATAAGAGTCACTAGGCCTTAAAAACTAGATGACCTCTCACCATTGGAATTTAGGTCTGTATTCAGCTATCGATGGGGGATCCATTGCGAGTTCCAGTGAAATTGAAATGGTAATTGGGTGACCAAAAGACATTCCACAAAACAAAATCCATCAGAAAAAAATTGTGAACCCAAAACGAATCAATGAAATAAAAAAATGACTGGGTTATAATCCTTCACGCCATGCTTCATTCCCCTAACATGAAAACAACATAGATTGGCTCGATATGAACCTCTTGGGACACTTTTTTTCCAATTCATATACAAGAAAACAAGTATGTCCATAATAAATTCGGATTCTTATGGGACCATACTCATGTTGATGAGTCCACGAATTCAGAATGGATGGAAAGGGAATACATGACAATTGATTTAACCATGCATATCTGAGAGAGCATTGTTAGGCCAATGATATAGCACTGACTGGTGACCTTGTTCCTTATTGTTTTCATTCATTTACACTCCTGGTCCGAGATAATTTCATCATATACTAGCACTCGTTCTAGATATTAATACACTATCTTAGCCCTTGAGTCTCCTAAAATAGTGTCTCTTTCCAAACAACTCTAGCAGTATGTAGAAAACATGATGATTTAGGAGTACCACTGATACAACATGATCCCAACTATGAAAGCAACTCCTGAGATTCAACAAGTGTGGAAGTTGATGATTTTCAATGGAAAGTGGCTAATATTCATTGTTAATATCTTAATATTCATGTGTTCCAAAGTCCACAAGTATCATTTTTGGTAAATTATAGAAATTGAACTTCATTTATCTTCTTAAGTGCAATTCATGTTTAAAATGAAAATTTGGGCCCAATCATTCATCTGTTTGTGAAGAATATCAAATTCATTTTTTGAATTTTATATTTTCGGATATGATTGATATCCTTTTTTGGAACATTTTATATTTTAGGATATATGGATTAATCCAAATAAAAGATTGGTATTTTTATGCATGAATGGTGAAATTTTCTATACAAAGCATAATGGGCCTTAGGCCGATCAATAAAATGTCAGGCCCACAATACAAGTACAATGATGCTGAAATTTTATCTATAGAAAGAGAAAAATATGTAGATTATTTCATTCAACTATGTCCAGATCTAATTCTGAATTTTTCAGAAAAACTATGGGATCCGAAATTGGCATTTAATTGTGGGCCCAGTCTAAATGCCCATAATGGGATCCCACCATTTCGACCATAACATCCACACGGATAAACCAAATAACCTGAGATTTTTATATATATAAGAGAACAGATAGTAGATAATATATCTATTCTATGACCCCGCTAGATTCATCCATATTCAGTTAAAAAATCACAAGTCAAAATTGAGGATGAATCTGGATGAATTTAATGGACAAATTTGAAACGTCGAAATTCGTTAGATTTGTTCATGCTCATTTGACTCTCTAAATTAATGGGGAAGGAATATATTGATGGGGGTGTATCTAAGGTTATGAATATTCCTATATAATGATCTATTGGTGCATGGAATAGGGGATGGAAGTTTTTATATCTTTCATTTGTATTGTCATGCTTTTATTTTGTAATCGCATTGTCAATTTCTCCCAAATATGTTTTTCATTCAACTTAATTTTGTTAATAAAATATAACCATATTCTTCTTCAAATGGAATTTTATTTTCCATATCACATTGATTCTATTTCAATAGGGAGTTAGGTTATTCAAATAATCTTTTTTGAATCTCTTTACCCAACGGTGGAGTGATTATTATTTATTTTTTTCTTCTTCCCCAATTCAACCATCAGAATTCTACTACCCGCTTTCATTGATAGAATATCATCAATGGTGGGATAACCCTCTTAGGATTTGATCCAAGGGATTATCAAGGGTATGAATTGGATATTATTTGTTAATTTAATAATTCTTAATCAATTATATTTTTTATATTTTCATTCAATTATGTAAGGTCTCTTTTAAACTCACCAATTTTTTGGATACACATCCTGAGTGCTAAAACGATCCTATACATTGGAGTGATCATAAATATGATCCTCCATGTGTATATATTATTAGATTTATGATAGTGAACACTCAAAATTAGTAAGTGATTTGCGATGTTTGTATTTCGTTAAAGGAAATGCCTGAATTTAAGACATTGAAATAATTTAAAAAGAAATTCATCCCATACACCTCGTGCGATAAGAAAGGATCAACTCATGATTTTAAATTGAATTAACTTAAGTCGTTAAAATCACAAATAATCTATTCCCTTAGAACCCAATTTGTCTACTTCATAGCCAAATAAACACCATTAAATCACCTTCTTATAATTTATGTTTTTTAGGTTTCTTCTAATGTCTCTTAGGATCGATAACACAAGTCATAATACAATGACCACATACACCTTACAACTTGGTTAAATTTGGGTGCAACCAAATATGAGCTCCATTATGGGGGACCAAGTAAGTAACAATAGAAAATATTTCTATTCTCCATCATTTCTATTTTATCATCTCAATTCTCTTATCTTTTCCCCTTCCTTATTTTTTCTCTTTTCTTGTCGCATGTTCTTTTACACCTGTGACCATTAAAATTGTCTTGTTAGGGTGGACATTCCTCGGGTTGATGATTCAAGAACCCATAGAGTTATTTTTCAATTATATACAAATAATAATATTACTCCAAATTTAGACATTGAGTTTAATACATTGTAGAATCTTCCTCAAACCCAAATCATTAATCAGGTAGGGAATAAAAATAATGATCAAGACCCCAACTTGGGAATTGTTGCAGACCCGACCATGAATGACTACCTCACACCTACCTGGACCAATTCACCTTTATGAATTAGGCATGATAACCTAGTATATTCCTAATATGTATTCAATACTCATATCATGAACCAGCTTCCAAACTTTCATGGGACGGAGTCTGACATGACTTACCTTCATGTTAATAAATCCAATGACATTGTTGAAACCATGTTCCCTCCAAATAAAATTGAATCTGCTAAAATGAGGCTTTTCTCTTTGTATCTAAAATACCAATAAAATTTTTGGTTAGAAAATTTTAGACCATTATACATTCACTCTTAGGACCTGCTTCAATGAGAATTATATAAAAATCAATTCACCCATCACAAAACAATAGCACTTAAAAAGTGCATCACATTTTTTTCTGATAGAGAGGGAGAAACATTCTATGAAACATGGGAAAGGTTCACAGACACATCAAATAAAGAGTCACACCATTTTTTTAATCCCAAAACAAGTTAGAATTTCCTATAAAGGGTTAGGTTCATGATACAAACAATTCGTTGATATGATGTGTAATTGAACCTTCAGAAACAATGCCCCAAATAAAGATTATGAGTATCTATAAAATCATTCTAAAAATAACCAAACATTGAGAAAAAACCTTACTATGAGAAGACACCAAACCAAGGAGAAATTCACACAATTCGAGAAGAATAAAACCTTATAGAAAAACATGTTGTACTTAGTAGTAAGGTTGATGAGATTGATTTTAGGAAGGTCCACAAAACCCAAACTGTTGAGCTTGTTTGTAAAATTTGTGACCAAAATGACCAAAATAATGATAATTCCTCAACCATTACTTATATAAGGATGATCTTTTAAGAGGATCACCAGAATAATTTAATGCAATGAACTTTCAAGAGAAATGATTCCAAAATACCTTCAATCCAAGGTATAATTATGATCCAGGATTTCGTTGGAAGGACAATCAACAACCAACCCCAAAACAATGTATGAATGCATATCCTCAATAAAAATTCAAACCCATAATCAGTTCCAACCCAATCCAGTCCAATTATAACATCCTAATGTCCAATACCAACAACCTGTACAGAAACCCATCCAACAACCAAAGTATCCTCCTGGGATAAACCAACCAACACAATTCCACTCTCAATCTTCCCCTCTCCCAATCCTTGAATTTTTGTGTAAACAAATGGGGAAAACGAACTCAGAAGCTCTTTACCATAAACAAGAACATAAAACCATCAAAACCAAAAAGGAAACCTTGCCTACACAGGCTATTCAACAACAAACATAAAGGGGATATTCTTGTTTCACTCAGAAAACACATGAACAACTAAAGGCTGTGAGAGTTTTAAGAAGTGGGAAATCAATTGAAAAACCTGAAAAAATAATTCAGAAACCATCTGAAGCTTGAAAACTATAATTCAACTGAGCCATAGTATCAAAATGAGAAAATTGATGACAATGATAATGAAATAAATCTTTAACAAA
Source organism: Viscum album (assembly GCA_963277665.1). Lineage (NCBI taxonomy): Eukaryota > Viridiplantae > Streptophyta > Magnoliopsida > Santalales > Viscaceae > Viscum > Viscum album. The sequence goes on along the minus strand of OY728145.1, from coordinate 1,329,795,048 downwards.
CAAACACACAACCCACACCATTTATTCAATGTGTGAGGGGATAAACCAAGCCTGAATTGATTGAAACATTGAGTAAAATATTCTCACAAGTCAAGATAAAAATTCCACTCCTTGATGTTATTCAAACAATTCCTACATACTCAAATACCTAAAGGAACTCTTCATATATAAAAGGAAATTATCACATAAGAATCATGTCCTTCTGGAATGAAATGTTAGTACAGCAATCCATGGAACCCTCCCACCAAAGATGAAGGACCCAAGATGCCCTTACATCAATGTTGAACTAGGAGATTACAATATTTTCATATCCTTGTGTGACCTATGTGCCAATGTAAATATCATTCCCAGAGTTTTGCATCATCAGTTAGGCTTGGAAGGGAACTAACCAACATATGTGACACTTCTACTTGCTGACCATAGCATTTGGGTTCCAAAGGGGATTTTGAATGATGTTCTAGTAAACATAGAAAACATCATCTACCATGCTAACATCATTGTCCTTGAAAAAAAAAATCCAAAGTTAGGCAATAAGATACAATACCCAATCATCCTTTTTCATACCTTCAATGCAACAATTAACTCTGTTATCTGAGTCCAAAATGGTAACATGACCATCAACTTTGGAAACATGAGTCAAGACTTGAACATCTATAATTCAAGCTCACAAATAGTGGATGATGAGTATATTCATGAAGTAAACATGATAGGATGCATTGTTAATGAATCCATAGAACAATAAGGAATAATCGAGGAATGTTTAAGTAAGGATGAGATTAATTTCCTTTGTTCACATGAACGTTGTTTATCTACATGGATAGAATCACTTTCAGATTCCTCCTATAATGAATTCGTAATACCAAAAATCAGGGAAATATTTCATGAAACCCCAATCATGGAGACCACTCCAATTACATTCCCTAACATTGATCAAACCAATCTAGTAGCTGAAACTTATACACATAGAGAATAAATATTATCTAAATGTCTAAAAAAATTTGATCATAACCCAATGTCACAATATTCTTCACATGTTCTTGAACCAACCTAATATTGAACTGAATAATCTTCATACTGCACTTAATTATTCCTTCTTAGGACAAAATGGAACACATCCACTTGTGATTTATTCTTCTCTTAAAATTGATCAAGAGCGGATGCTTCTAGATGTCATTAATAGACATAATAAATCCATTGGATGGACCCTATCTGATATTAATGGGATTAGACCACTTATCAGGAATCATGGGATTGTTCTAGAATCCGGTTTGAAGTCATGTTTTCAACCTCAGTGGAGACTCAATCCTAATCTCATGGAAGTAGTGAGAATAGAAATTCAGAAATTGTTAAAAGCTGGTTTCATCTATCCCATAGGTGAGAGTGAGTGGGTTAGCATGATCTATGTGTTTACAAAGAAGGATGTAATCACAGTGATAACCAATAAGGATGGATAGATTCTTCTAGCTAGGGTTAATAGTGGATGGAGAGTCTACATTGACTATATAAAGCTAAACCAATTTTCCAAGAAGGACAATTTCCCCTTACCATTAATTGACCTAGTCCTTGAGGGAGTGGAAGGTTAGGAATTCTACTATTTCTTAGATGGGTACATGGGGTAAAATCAGATTGAGGTATCCCTAGAGGATCAAGGGAAGACTAAATTCACATATCCATTCAGAACATTCCCTTCAAATGCATGCCCTTCGGGTTATGCAATTCCAGTGGAAGCTTCCCATTGTTCATGATAGGAATCTTCTTGAACATGGTAGGGGGTTTTCTATTGGCCTTCATGGATGACTTCTATGTGTTTCGGGATATATTTGATGGATTTATGAGGTATGTGGAAAGAGTTTTGTCAAGATGTGAAGAAATAAATCTTGTCCTAAATTGGGAAAAATTCAACTTCATGGTTAAAGAGGGATTAGTCCATGACCATCTAGTCTCAGGTAGGGGGATTTATGTTGATAAATCCAAGTTTGACATCATTTTTCACCTTCCATCACAAAAAAATGTCAAGGAAGTGAGGTATTTCTTAAGATATGCTTGTTTATATAGTATATTCATTAAGAACATTAGTTCAATCACACATCCCCTTTTTGGTATTCTAGTAAATGACTCTCTATTTGATTGGATTGATGGTTTTTATGGTTTATTATAAACCCTTATATCATATCTAATCTATCCTACCATCATAAAAACCCCAAATTGGAACATTATTTCCAAAATCAATTGGGATGTGTGTGACTTTTCTTTCAGAGTTGTGTTAGGAAAATGTAGTGATAAAACTCTATATGTAGTTTCTTTTGCAGGAACATCCTTAAAGGATTCCCAAATCAACTACCCCACCACTGAGAAGGAGTTACTTGTTGTTGTGTTTCCTTAGAAATGTTTTGGTCCTACCTCTTTGGATCCCTCATCACTGTGTACACTGGCCATTCTGCACTAAAATACCTCTCCTAAAAAAATATGCTATAGCTAGACTGATTAGGTCGGTCATTCTCTTACAACAGTTTGACCTCGCATTCAATGAAACAAATGGTGTTGAAAATGATGTAGTTGATCTTATATCTAGGATATAATTTAATAAATAATTATCCCATCATTATCGGTCTAATTTATTCTATGATGAACACCTATATTGTGTGATTGACTACCCTTTCTATGCTGACATAGCCAAATTATTAGTTATAGTAGTCATTCCAAAATTATTTGGGACTCAAGATAGAAGGAAATTATTTTATAATGTCAATAACTAGGTGTTGGATGATCCATACCTCTATAAGTTCTTCCCTGACCATGTCATTAGGAGTTGTACCCCAGAATTTGAACAAGATTCCATCCTTAAAGTTTCTCATAGTGAGGCATGTGGAGGTCACATTTCCTCTGAGAAAACATATTCTAAGGTTCATCAGAGTGGTCTCACCAAAAACAACCTCTCAAGGGAGTCCTAAACAATTTTTTCAAAGCTTCCCTAGGTGTAAATAGTTAGGGTCCATCACTAAAAGGAATCAAATACCACTCGCTTCCATCTTAGTTATTGAAATATTTGATTGTTGGGGATTCGATTTCATGGGTCCCATCCCAAAATATTGGAGATATTTTTACATTCTATTATCTGTCAATTATTTCTCAAAATGGATTGAGAGGATTCTTACATAATCCCATTATCATTAAATGGTGATTATATTTCTCAAAGAACATATCATCTCTAGATTTTTGATTCATAGGGAAATCATTAGTGATCGTGGAACTCATTTTTGCAGTCGTACATTCTCAGAACTTGTGAAACAATATGGAATTTGTCACAAAGTGTCCACTTCTTACCACCCACAAACCAATAGTCAAGCTAAGTTAACCAATCAAAAAATCAAAAAAATATTTATAAAACAGTTAATCCATCTAGGATGTATTGGTCGAGCATGCTCTTATATTATCTTTGGGCCTATCGAACTGCATATAAAACAATTTTTGGAATGTCCCCATATAGGTCGGTTTATGGTAATACATGTCATTTTCTAGTGGATATTGAACATAAGGCCTTTTGGGAATTTAATAAAATGAATTATGAAATCTCATTGGCTGAAACAAATGAAATTAGATCTCAATGAACTTGAGGATCATAAGTTGGAGGTTTATAAAAATTCAAGAATAAATAAAGCTAATGTACAAGCCTACAAATCTTGATATCTTAAAACCAAACACTTTCTACTGGGTAAACCTGGCCTTTTGTATTGTTCTAAAATTCATTTACATTAGGGAATTGGGAGGTCCATATGGCCAGGTCCATATATAGTGCATAAGGTATACCCCCATGTGGTGGTAGAAATTCATGATCCCACTAATGGCCAATCCATTAAAGACAATGGTCAGAGAGTCTAACCCTATATTGAACCATTCCAAAAACAGGAAGTTGATGAAGACTTGTGTGAACAATCCTTTGACGAGGAAAATAGGAAAACAATTAAGTTTCTAATTATAGCTAGCGCTGTTAAAAAACAGCACTTCATGAGAGTAAAACCATTGTTTTCAGGTTTCCAATCATTGCGAATAATCTTAATTTTTTTATTTTTTTATTTAAAATCATACCATAGACTGTTTAAATATTCTTATTGTATGAGTAAGGATGGGTATGAAATAGGAGATCCATATTCATTAGTGTCTTGTGGTGTGATCCATGAGTAATACCTTACCCAGAAATTTAAAAGGAAGACAATGTATCATTAGTCTGTTTTATTTTTATGTGTTTGTATATTAAAAAAATAGAATATGATATTACCTTAGATTGTTTACCTATTCTTAAATTATGAGTATTTATGGGTAAAAAAGGGGAGTTCCACATTTATCCGTGTCTTGTGGCGTGACCCTTAAGTAATATATTACCCTGAAATTTAAAAATAATACAATGTATCATCAGTTTATTTTAATTTTTTTTATGTTTTTATAGGTTAAAAAATACTAAAAAATATATAATAAAAAAATTAAATGTTCTCATGGTATTTCATGGGGAAAAACCCTGTCACAACCATCCAAGACACTGGGACTCAAACTCAGGAATGAAGGGAGATTGGGGAACATTCTCTAACCATCAATAACCTGGTGACTTCATTCCATGATTATCATTTTAAATGTCCTCTTTGAACACCTCTTCCATACCCCCTTCTATGTTTTCTTTAAACACTAGGGAAAATGATATTGTTTTTTGGGGGGAGATGAAATAAAAAAATTTATTTTTTATGAATAAGAAAATGTGTGGAATGAAAAATTCCAATAACCTTGAACATGATACAACACATTTCACACTCTAAAATTAGATATCAAATATTTTTTCATAACTTGATTATTCTCTTAATGAAATTTTTTGTTCATGTGCATAGATTCTGTAATGTGTGGTTGTCCGATGTGGTTTTTCACTATTTATATTTTCATCCATTTAATAACAAAAAAACACAATGCACATCCTCTAGATTATCGAGTATTAGTTCAAGTTCTTGGGGTCCCATAATATATCGCATAGGTTTGATGATCATTTTAATTTTAAGTTGAGTATTCTAAAAAAATTAAAAAAAATCAGTTGCATGTACAGAAATAGATTGAACTAATTTGTGACTTTCGGAACATGGGGATTGCGACATCGTAGTTTTCAAGCCCGGATTTGGAAATTTTATATCTATTGGTGGTAATTTAAATTTTTTTGATTCAGTAAACTCACGATGATTCATGTTTATGTGACCTTCACTTGGAGACCTAAGGTCTTTGAGCGTCAGAATCATCAGAAAATTCTTTCTACATGAGTCGACTCGATTGAGTTAAATTTCAATTAACATGGAAAATTTCAAGAAAAAAAGAAATCAAAAATTATTAAAAAATATTAAAAAAATTTAAACAAAATGAATACTCATCTTGATATTAAAATTTTATTCCTTTTAGAATTTCCATATTTTCTCATTTGAATGAAAATGGACTCCCATGCCAATTGTGATTCACAACACTTCATCATGCATAATTGAAATCAGATGAAATATGGCGATGAATTTGAAAAAAGGAATGGTCATGGGCTTGGGATATGCCTATGGACCTTTATTATTTTAAATTATTTTCATTGGTTTCATAATTATTTTGGTATGAGGTCTTTGGGTGAGCAATGTGTATTAAATTGTTTTTGGAAAAGGGAATTCAAATTTAATATTTATGAGATATATTTTGCACGAGACTATAAAAACTCATGTTGGGAGTGGGATTATCCACTGAAAGTGGATAATATTTATTGATAATACCTTAATATTAATGAGTTCTAAATTCCACAAAGATCATTTTTAGTGCATTATATAAATTGAACTTCATTTCTTATCTTATGTGCAATTCATGCTTAAAATGAAAAACTGGTCCCAATCACTCATCTGTTCCTGGAAAACATTATATTCATTTTTTGAATTTTATATTTTGTTATATGATTGATAACATTATTTGGCACATTTTATCGTTTATGTTCAATGCAAGAATCCCAAGAAAAGATGGATATTTTTTAGCATTAATGAAAAAAATTTCCAGAAAAAGCATAATGGGCCTAATTCCCATCAATCAAAAGTGGGACCCAAAATCCTCATCCAATGATGCTGAAATTTTAACTGTATAGAGAGAAAAATAAGGGGATAATTTTTTTAAACTATATCGAGATCTAATTCTTAATTTTTCGTGGAGATTAAGGGATCCAAAATTGACATTTAAATGGTGGGCCCGATCTGAAATGCCATAAAGTCATCCCAAAATTTCTACCAAAACATACACGTGGATAAAAAATGACCTGAAATTTTTAATGAAAATAAAGGATCGTTGCAAGAGAATATTTTCCTTTTATGACCCCTCCAGATTAGTCCAAATTCAGTTGCTAATTCTCAATTCAAAATGGAGGATGAATCTGGACTAATTTTCTAAACAACTTTGAAACATCAAAATTCCCTTGATTTTCTCATGCTCTATTGACTCTCCAAATTAATGGGGATGGAATTTATTATTGGGGGTGTATGTAAGGCTCTGAATATTCCAATACATGGAGCTGACGGTGAAATGAATAGGGAATGAGTGTTTTTATTTCTTTCATTTGTATTGTCACACATTTATTTTGTAATAGCATTGTCAATTTCCCCCATGTATGTTTTTTGTTCATCATAATTTAATTAATAAAAGATCAACTTATTCTTCTTTATTTATTATTTCATTTTCCATATTATTTTGATATCATTACCTTAGGGAGTGAGGTTATTCGCATAATCTTTTGTGGAAATCTTCACACAACGGTGGAGTGATTGTTATTTTTTTTATTCATCTCCAATTCTACCATCAAAAGTCTACTACTCTAATTCATTGATAGAATAACATAAATGGATAGATAAAAACTTATGGGTTGATCCAAGAGAGTAGAAATGGGATGAATTGGGTATTATTTATTAATTTATTAATTCCAAATCAATTCTTTTTTTAAAATTTTCATTCAATGATATAAGTTCTCCTTTAAAATCATTAATTTTAACAATACAAATCCCAAGTGATAAAATGATCATATACCATGGATTTCACATCAATATGATCCTCCATGTTTATAGGTTGTTATCCTTGGTTATTGGAAACTAAAATTCAGTGAGTGATTTGGGATGTTTGTATTTCGTTAAAGGAAACACTCTAATTTAAGACATTGAAATAATTTAAAAAGAAATTCATCCCATCCACCCCATGTGATAACCAAGGAAAAAATTTTGATTTTAAACTAAATTCACTTAAGTTATTAAAATATCAAATAATCCATTCAATTTGAACCAAAGTTGGACACTTAATAGACAAATCAACACCATCAAATCACATTCTTAGAATGTATGTTTCTTAGGTTTCTTCTTAGGACTCAATGAATCAATAACCCATGTTGTACTACAATAACCACTTACACCATACAACATGGGTAAATTTGGGTGAAACCACCTGGTGATACCACATCACTTGATGAATGTCGGCTCTAGTCCAGTGGCCCCCATCATCACAATCCATTGCTTCGGGAGACTATCACTAAAGCATGATGACCACCACCATTCATACCTGATGAAGTTCAATCGGGAGGCAAGATCCATCTTTCCTATGATCCAAGAAATGTTGAGGAGTGCTTCTACTGACCATCCTCACTAGAATCATCATAATGGAAAATATCAACCACCTGTTGAGGGAAACATTCAATAAACAGCCCGTCTGTACGCACATTAATGATCTCCACAAAGAAAGACTCATCAAAGGAAGAAGATGTTGGATACACCTAAGTGGAAGAATATCCCCACTCTGACCGACAACGCCTCCTAGAATACTCTGATAGGGGCCAGTCAATGGGCTCATATCCCTCCTCACCTTGAACAAGTTTGTGGGTATATTCTAACAACAAACATGGTGGAGAATCATTCTCCTACTCTTATAAAATAAACCCATGGAAATATCCTGATGGATCATAGAGGACAGAAGTTGGTTCATTTCCCCTCTTCAATAGAAGACACCATTAAACGGGTTTTGGAAATGGAGAAAGTGATTTCTTATATTCCTACACACACTTTGATAATGTGAAAATACATTTTAGCAATAGCTGAAGAACTCATATAGAATATTCCATCACTGTTGAAGATTAATAGACATGGACATACATTTATCTCTATATCATAAATGACTCTACACTCTCATCAACATGATCAAGTGGTTACACTTAAAAAATCACACATTCGTACTCCCACCCGGGAGGATTATCAGCATATCTTGATAAAGGGAGAGGCATTTGAACATGTTCCTAATCCAATTACAACTATGGCCAATAATGTGAAAGTGGAACACACATTGGGACAGAGGCATGTGCATGTCAAAGAAGTCCTTCACCATGATCTAAAGGCCTAGGATTGGTCCAATATCCCTGTTTTGGCCGAGGCTAACCCAATTATAGTGGAAAGATCCTCGGGACAAGCCCATATTCATGTTTTTGAAACTTCATTGAATAATCTATAAGGGTAAATAATTAAGGTGAATATTCCTTCTTCTACCAATAATACAATGTGCCATCACCATTAGAAGGAAATACAGGAGGAGGCTCATATTTCTTCTCCAATTCTAAGGGTCTATCAACATATTCTAGTGGGGGAATTTATATTCAGGCTAGGAATATATTTTTTATCCACGAGAATCTAAACAAGTGAGAGTGGAACATGGATTAGAATACGTTCATATCCATGTCAAAAATGAGGCATCACATCAACATATTATGATAGCCCCTTGGAATTGGTTTCATATCCCCATAGCACCAGGAGATTAAATACAAATTCCAAAAAACACCATATAGTAGACCCATATCCCTACACAACCACCAAAGGCCGGCTAGCATACTCTAACTTTGGCATAGAATATGAGACATATTTATAATAAACTCAATTCTAGTGACAATGAGGTTGTTCGAGACACACTCTCAACACCAAAACTGTTAGTCAACTCTTTTTTCAAAGTAGAAGAATAGATTTTCATTACCGAGATAGACCTCCTCATAGTAATGTAAAGATGGATTACTAGGACTCTACTCCTGACATCCACTATCATCAACCTCCCCACAATGATATCTACCATGGGCAAGGTAGTCCTCTCTTTTCCAAATACCTCTGTATATATATTTTCTCCAAACACTAGCACCTTCTTCGAGAGAGGTGCTTGAAACATCAAGAACAACTATATATAGTTCCCCATCAGCATCCAACAGCTCTCCACTCCTGTCAACACGAGACCACCAGAGTCATCTTCTATGGTCTGACCAGTTCGAGGTATGTAAGTATGAAGACATAAAAGAGGCCAACATTAACATATAGAGAGAGTTAGCCGGAACAGCCTCCCGACCATGTTCTAACTGCTAACTAATTCTAGAAATGAGTCCCCATAGAGCTATAAAAGGAGTGTATTCCTTATCTATGCTAGAATATGTGGTCCACTATTTAGCAACTGAAGTATTGATATCTCCCTTATCCAGGATACAAGTGTCAACTCTAGACCATCAGGATACATTTTTTCCAGCTTTACCCAGCTACTATCTCCATGGATTGGGATCCAAAACTAGAAAATTACAACACAAATTTTCACCACACATTCCGTTGTTGCATCTTGAAACTTCGGTAGCTGATCTCCAAATCCACTTCACACATCCAAATTTGAGGATGTGGAAAATATGGTTCATTAAAATTCACCACTACACTAGAATATTAGAGCCCGTTGAACATAGAATCCAAAACCTTTATAGCATTTGGTGAAGTCAGAGGATAGGGGAATGCTCGATCATTTTGTTCACTACAATAGAGTACCCCTGATCCAAGAACTCCAATACATCATAAACATGGAGAAAGGAATGCCAACATGACTTCAAATTTGACCCCTCAAGGAAATAGAATGTTTTTAGACACAGAGATCAAATTTTTGATCACCTAGAAAACAAACCTCGAGGATCGATCCTCATCATGAGCTACCATCACACCCAGCTGTCATGTATACACAACTATAACACATCACGAATATCTTTGTAGTGGCCGCTATGGAAACTATCTCAGAGTGGACTCAGCCCCATGGTCCAGAAGAAAATATTCCACTACCTACATCTCTTGGGTTCTCAGTCCTTGAGAATATTTAGTACATGTTTATATGAGTCACATGAAAACCCTATCCCAGAGTGTTGGAAGAATTTATATCTCAATCCCCATCTCCAAATTCAATTTCCACTAAAAGGAACTAGGAGAAATCAATAGTGATTCAAGATCATCCCCAATCCATATGGATGGGGGGATTTTTATCATCATCACTACCACATAAGGAATTGGTGTTCTTTGAGTTGGGAGGAAAAGATCAATAGTCGGTGTCCCACCTATTCCTTCCATCGGAAGACAAACCTCTATTGGTCGGTGGTTCTTTGGAAAACTAGAACAGAAATTCCCTCAATGTCACTATTAAAGAACAAAGAGGATAGGAGATTATTGTGAAATAAATATGGCCATGGTGGGGTCGTAATCCAAAACAGACTAATAAGGCCAAGGGTTCAAGTACCGACCCTAATGAAATCCTTATAAAGATGGCTTTACATGTGGAAAGAAATGACACCACCACCATTGGTCGATATGCCACTGTAAAATCCATCACTGTTAACATGGATGAAATCAACCAAGATCCAGATAGAGAGGATTGTAATAGTTAATACATACCCTAGGAGGAGGTTGGTTTGGATGCACTATACGAGGGTTCAAACACCATGAATAAAAGAAAGATAAATAATTTTTCACCACCAAATAATGAGTTTCCACCTCTTAGGAAAAAAATATCCAATAAAAAAGGGAAAGAAGCATCTGTGTCTATGTTTCCATCTTTAGAATAAAAATTTTCACAATATAAGAGTGAGATATGTGCTCTCAAAAATCAAAATGGGGAGCTACTCATGGGATATATTCCCACTGGTGATCACCACTACTCAGAGGTAGATATTCCCCCTCCTATGAATGATCCAACAGCTAGAGAAGCATCTGAATATCAGATTGGATCTGATTCTACAAAACCCATCCACTTAAACAAGAATGTTGGGAATGATCAAGACTTACCTCTACTGCAACGATAGCCTCTCCATCCCCAGGGTAACTCCTTAGTAATAGGAGAGTTATAGGATTAATGGGAGATGAATGCGGGGCCACATCGTTCGCCCCACCCACTACATATGAACTATAAGGGACTCAGATGGTAGTTACCCTCGAGCTTCTCACAACCATTGAATCCCTAGCTACATAGATGAAAGACATGGAAGGGAGACACGAACCAGTGAAACTTGAGAAGAATTCATACCCCAAATGGGTAGATAATACCCCACCTCCATCAAATTTTGTCAATCCAACCTTCTCCACCTTCAACGGTGTAGTATATCTTAAGAAACACCACGCACACTTTTTGTATCGAGGTGGGATGACAATGGGCCCGTGGGATTAGTAGAAGATAACCAAAATGAGGTGTTTTGTATAGAATTTGAAAGGGCCAACCTTCATCTCATATAAATGTCTACCCGCAGAGTCTATCAAAAGATGGGAAGTCCTTCAAAATAAACTACTTCACCAATTCAGTTAAACACTAAGGAAGATGATGAACATCAACCTGAAAAATATCAAGTGTCATGAAAATGATAGGGTGTTCAAATTTTTATAAAGTTCATAGGTTTTGACTTATCTCATAATCCCTATCTCATTGGAACAATGACTGGAAATCTATTCTGAAAATCCTAGTATGATCTGTAGACACCCATAATCTACATGAAATATCCCGATGGATTTTGAGAATTCAATATATCATGTAGCATTTATCCAGTGAACCTGGTCTATGTCTCATCTCACACTCACAACATAAGAGAAGAAGTCTGGAAAAGTGTATACTAAAGTTGTCACCCTCAAGACTGCAACTGTCCAAGCACCCAGGAAACCTATGAACTGTCCAACACACTCTACAGACTATGGAATCCATAGAATCTCCCATGATCATATGCACAATCAAACCATGTCCACCAGGATTCTACGAGTGGATGAATTAGTCCTACTTATATTGAAACAAGAATGTACTGGGCTACTTATTGGTTGCCATGGACAACAACCATCTCATGCTTCTGTATCCCAGGAACTTTGATGAATTCAATCTCACCAACTGTCCTAATTACTACCCTTTCCAAATAATTCTATGTTATAATATCTAGAACTATTTCATCTATAAGGGAATCCTTCAAGGTATGGTCGACTCTGTACATGTCACATTAGACAATTCTCCAGAACAAGTGGCTTAGAGAACAATTTCCTGGTCAGAGGAAGAAGGCGGACAGAAGAAATTTCCTACCAGATATGTATAGAAGTTCAAGAACTGGATGACCCATTATATTTTTGACCAACCCCATGGAGCCCTCAAGGAATAGTTTTTCAAACTCACAATATCTCCCCCACAAAAAAGTAGAAGTCTGATGTACCTCCCAAGGGTGTGTCTTACCACTGAAAGAGAGAAGAAATAGAGGAGGACGTGTCATATTATACTCTAATGCAGGCTCTAACTCTTGGAGATTTCTTCACCGAAAAATCTGCAGAACTAGAACCGCCCCTCCAAGAGGAATCATCATCATGAGAAGAACTCATACTCAGTTCTTTCAATATGATACCCTTGATGAACCCCTTATCTGATGATGAGTACACCCGAAAATATTGTTTTCGTTCATATAACAGGGGAATATAAGGATGCAAATACTGAAGTTGAGGATTCAAGGGACAACGCTGATATGTCTAAAGTTAGTATCCTAGTTTTATCCCTACAGAGGAGTCATATGCAGCTAGGACTCACGGGACAGTGCTCCAGCTAGCTCGAAGGAGGTAGGGAGGTCCCACAGAGACCTCAAGTTGCTTCCAAAACCATATTTTCATATGTGACCATCTAGTGGAGGTTTATACTGATCATCCTAGGCCACATTAAAGTCTATTGAAACATATTACAATAGTGTAGGATATTCCATTGACCTTCGCATAGGCCCCAGGTCCATCAACCTCAACCGCTCCAGCTCCTCAGCTGAATTCCCAAGGTTAGCCCCGTACTGGGAAGTTGAGACCTATGGAGTAGATGTATGTTGTTCTAAAATATCAATCTATGGTCTCATCCAAGCTCTCAATCCCCTATACCATTTTTCTTCCCAAATAACTTAGAGAGGCACTTGTTGAATCCCTCTAAAGCCCATGGGAATTTGTGAAAAAATTCACTACAATCGAGGTCTATCGAGTGGAATCCTAGTCCTTAAGATGGCATGTAACCATTTCATTCACTGAACAAGATTAGTAAGAGTCCATATAGAGACACATAGAACCCTTAAACATCTCAGGCATGATCAAAAATGTCGGAATCCAAACGGTGTTGATAGATAATGGATTCTGAATCAATATCATCCTAGATCAAACCCTCCAACATTTGGGGTATAGAAAAGGGGACCTATCCAATTAAAATATGACCATCCAGGGGTATGAAAAGTGTGAGAAAATGATCCTCAAAAATATTAATATAGTGTACCATTTTGGGGAGCCCACGTTAGATGTCGATTTCATTTATAACTAATAAGACACCGCATACAACATCTTTCTTCAAATCCCCTGGCTCCATAGCCACTCTGTTGTCCCATCAACATTACATCAATATTTTATGTACCCTATTAATGGAAAGGTCATTATACTCCATAGAAATAATTCCCCCTTTAAAACATGTGGAGTGGTATATTCTGAAGAAGACTTCTACAAGAAGGGAGAAAAATAACCAATAACTGATGATGTTTTACAGGTATCCACCCCTAATGTATTGGTAACCACACCTATAAATCCCTATAGCATGATTGATGATGAATACATGCTACCCATAAACATGGTCGAAATAGAAATCCCAGAACCAATGGTCTAAACCTCTCTTGTACTTAGTAGTAGTCACCATCATCATCTCTCTCCTAAAACCCGGATGATGGGAGATGATGACATTTCTCCCAATAATCTGCATCCCCCTAATAGTGACAGAAATTCTCCAAAACTATTATCCTCTCTTGGATATGTCCCCATGGATTTTGGAATAAAATAGGTTGAAGATGATCTTAGAAAATCTCCTACAACATTTGTGGAGGGCGTTTTAATCACTATAGATGATCTTCAACAGATAAACATGGGGATAGAATAAGATCCACGACTTAGTTTGATTTGTGCTGCCATGCCTCCTGATGAGCATGATATGTACATCACATATCTTAATAATCACTAATATTTGGTTTTGAAGAACTGTATAGAAATGACCGAATTGAATCCATGTATAGATAAGCACCATCTTGAAAAACTTGAAGATCATAAATCCTTCAAGCATCCAGCCATAAAAATGAACCCCTCCCATTACAGAAATGTAGCAGTAGAGTTTTGTAAGTTCATCAAAGAAAACATTGTTCAAGAGGTGAAATAACCCAAATGGATTTCCAACATTTTCCATGTTAAGAAAAATAATGGGAATATCAGGGTCTGTATTGATTTCAGAGACCTTAATTGGAATTTCTCGAAGGAAAATTTTCCATTACTAATCACATAACTCTTGATCGATACAACTGCAGGCATCCAAGACCTTTTTTTTATGGATGGTTACATAGGGTATAATCAGATCAAAAAAGGCCCTGAGGATGAAGAGGCCACCACCTTAAAGGTTACCCAGGGGATAATCTACTTCCAGATCATTCCCTTCAGATAAAAGAACATTGGTGCCACATATCTGTGCTCCATGCATCATATCTTTAATCTATTCATGGGGAATATAACCGATTATTGTGTAGATGACCTGGTCATCAAACCTCAATGGTGATGTGATCACTTTATGGATCAACAAGAAATCATTGTCATGTTGCGACATCATAGTCTGATGAAGAATCCGTTGAAGTGCACTTTTGGGTTTACATCTTGCAAGTTCCTTGGATTTTTGGTACTCCACTATGGCATACAGGATGAACCAGATAAGACCAGTGTTATCTTAGTAATTTTTCCCCATAGGAACATCAATGAACTGATTGGTATCCATGAAATCCTCACCAACAATCAATGACTCATAACCAAACTAGCCATTAAATCCTTTCCTTTTATGAGGCTGATGAAGAAGGGAGTCTCCTACTAATGGTAGGGTGATTTTGAAAAAAACATTCATTAATATCAACCAGTATCTTTTTCACCCACTGGTTTTGATTCCTCTGGTGGAGGGGAGTAAACTCATTTAATATTTCATTGTCATGGAACACTCACTATGTTCTTGCCTCACTCAAAATAATGTTTTGGGGGGATATAATATTCTCTACTACCTCAGCTGGACAATGTTGAGTACTAAGAGCAGATATTCTAATGTTGAAAAAAATATCCTTGTGCTTAACTTCATAGTACAGAAGTTGATGCATTACTTTCAGCATCATATGATCCACCAGGTCTTCTGTATTGATTCACTCAAGTACATCATTGGCCTCCCTATGTTGACTGGGGGTTTGGCTCATTGGGTGGCCATCCTGTAGCAAAAAACATCCGGTACGTATCCTTGAAGTCCATAAAAGGGAAAACCTTTGCTGACTTCATCGAGGCACATCTTGCTCCAGATAATGTATTGGAGGACACAAAACTCCTCTATTAAGATGTTTTATATTCCAATGACACTCCTCGGACATGTGATATATAATTTTATGGTTCCTCTAGGAGTCCTATTGGAACAGGAATAGAGAACCTGAAACTCAACTAGGATGGCCTAGGGGTAATATTGGTCTCCCTATCTAAATCAGTTATACCCTATTCTCTCTCACTATATGAAGGCTACATGAACAACAAGGCTGTGTACCAAACCCTCATCCCCGGGTTGGAACTAGAGTCATAGTTTCACATAGCCTACCTAAACATCAAATGGGATTCCGAGCTGGTGATAAAGCAGATCAAGGGAAGATATTCCATCAAAAAGGAAGAACTATCCCATATCAATGACTATGTTAGCTTCTTAATGGTAGAGTTCCCATTTCATCCCACATTACATTATATCTATCAATCATGGAATTCTCGTACCAATGCATTGTCTAATGTAGTGGGTATCTTGGTCGAACTTGATTAGGAGGAACCAACCTTCTCCATAACACATAGAATAATAGTCTCATTAATCATCTTGTGTGACATGAAATAAATCAATTAGATTAGTTCCACCCCATAGTATGATGAACTAGTGACCACCTCTTAATGGATGAGGCCCATAATCAAGTATTTTGGATATGAGACTCTTCCAACATATCAAGCTTGAATGGAACAGATCTGATACCGAGCAAAAAACTGCATCTTGTAGGATGGTACAAATGAGAAAATTACTATAAAAGTGTGGATTTGATGGAATTATCCTCAAATGTATGGAATATGTCCATGTGTGATCTTGTGGAGCCCACCAATATGGCACCAGTAATTCACAATAGATCAGAAGGTTGGAGTATTACTAGAAAACCATGATATAAGACAATGCAGAATTCACTAGAAAATTTCATGAATTCTTTATTTATGAAAAATTTATCCATCATCCCCCGGAAATATTTCACATGTCTAAATACATTTTTCCATTAACTGATTAGGGGTGGATTTTTTGGGGCCTCATCCATCGGCCACCACCATGATGTTCAAGTACATCCTTACTTCTTCCAACACCTTCTCCAAATGAGATAAGCTGATGCCCCTCAAGGAATTTGGGATGAAGAATATTACCAATTGCATAATGTCCCACATCATCACTAAATTTAGAATCTCTCACATGATATCGATAGAAAACAAAACTATCTTTTGTTCTATGAAGTTGAAAAAGTTATATCATGAGTATAACATCGAATCCAACCACTCCTTTTTCTATCACGCATGGACAAATGGAACAATAGGGGACTTCAACAATACTATGTTAAATATATTAAAAAATATGGTTACTAAGAATAATAAGTATTTTCTGGACAAACTCCTCCATGCTTTATGGTCCTACTGTAGCACCACTTGCACTGCTACAAAAGCAATTCCATACTTATTGGTGTATGGGACCATGGTGGTGCAACCCATTACGGTCCATGTTCCCATTCTCGGAATAAAATTTTTATAGAAACACTAAGATGATGAAAAATCTAAAAAACTGGCTAAGGAGTTAGAGAGGCTAGATGATAAGAGGTTGCGCACACTACAGAACTAGGATGTTCACCATAACCGGATAGCATGATCCAAAAATAATTTTTTTTGTCTTTTTGTTCCTATATGGAGACATAGTTCTAGCTCTCAGAACTCCGATGATACCCGGGAAGAATCCCACAAAGTTGGAATCCATGTGGGAGGGACCCTATGTCATATATAAGGCGTATCATAATGCATCTTATTCTCTAGTCACTATGGAAAGGGAGTGGGTCAAATCACCCACCAATGCACGATTTCTCAAGAAATACATTGCATAATAAATGGAAATAGGTCATCGACATTAGTGTAAGTCATATACAATTCCATTCATAATGACGTTAAACTTCATGGAATTTCTCACATATGATAATAAATCGTGTGGATAAGTCCACACCATATGATGTTAAATTATATGGTCTCTCTAGAACTATATACTGCTTGATTCACATTCTTAATCAGATACTTAGTGATTCCTTGATCCTATATCTTATCTCAGCCACCACATGATAGAAAATACTCCCATATTATCCTCTATTCTTATGAATAGTGTTATGGGTCCTTGTCATTCCTTGTTTCTCACATCGAGCATAGCTCAAGCCGGCTTTGGAATTCTGACAAGGGTTTCCCCACAAAAAAATAAGGTGCGGAGGATGGGGATGAACCCATTAACATCCAAAATATAGGGAGATAAAGGGGATTTCATGTCTTCATACCACATGACGTTAAATTGCATGGTCGATGTCCCCTACACAATAAGAAACTATATGATACTATGGACCTCATATGAGTGGAACACCGTCACTGGTGTCACTCCCCAACCGCACAAAAATTTCAAGAACAACATGAGGCATTATTCTCAGTCCCAATGATATACATAGTGACACATAAACCCTTGCTTCAATACCCATCCATAGGATTATCTTCCATTCAAGTCAGGTGACCTTCATCCTCCACGCAATATGTTGAACAATGTGGAATATCAAGAACTGCATATGTCATGATTCCCATCCTCATGGGATACATAGTAATACCTGGTCTTTTCACCTCTGGTCTAGCCCAATTCCTCTTTGACCATTCCTGGGCCCTTTTCCTATGTCCCCTCTTAGGTGTGTGGGGTTTGGTGTGGACTTCTTTGGTCCACATTTACATTAGGTTTGTATTCCCATTCCACATGCATACCATTTGGTACACAATACCCCCTTTTTCTCCTAACCAGATGATAATAAACTATATTGGAACACTTTGTCCTTTCCACATGATGTTAAATTTTATGGAACATTCTAGAACTAAAAATGGATTGATTCCAATTTATATGGGATATTTAGGAATGCCCAAAAATTTATCACTCATGTCTAGCCCTAGATATCGTAAAATCATCCTTCTTTTTGGCCTCTTTGCGTAACCCCCTTTGGGGATTCGTGGTATGGTGTGGGTCTCTTTGTCAATAATTCATATCAGTTATACCTTTCTCCTCCACCCCATGATGTTAAACTAAATTAAATATCAATAACTATGTGTGGATTGATTCCTTCCCTTGCGAGATACATAGGAAATCCCATACACATTGCCTTTGGGTCCAGCCCCAGGTACCACAAATCATTCCATCTCTTTTTTTGTCACTTAGCTCATATCCTCGTTAGAAATTCACATGGTGTAGTGTGGTCCAATGTTTTTTTCATTCATGTCAAGTTTATTTATAATACCCTAACAATTTAAGAGAAAGATTCTTTTTAATTTCCTTGATGTCTTGTGTTTTACGCTACTTAAAGATTATCTCGCATTATACGCAACACTATCTTAGCTTGGAGTATACGTAATTATATGGTTGCATTATGTTATATAAAATGTCAGTTTATTTTGATATAATTCATTTCACACAAGACCAAGTATAAGTGAACATCAAAATATTACAACGTAGTCATTAAAATGGCACGTATGAATTATATTAACTTTCTTCTAAAAACCCATATAAAGGAAAATAGGTGAGTCTATAGAATAATAAATTCACATCTGATGGATTTTAATAGTGATCAAATTATGTAATATATTCTATTTAATTTTTAAAATTTAACTGATATGTTTTCTAAAAATTATATAATAACAAAATAAAATAAAAATTCGATAAAAGAAGTATTTTTTTTAAAAAATGCTTTTGTGATGCCTTTTGATTGAACACCCATTTTATATCAAGATTTTGAAAAACATTAATATTAAATTTTAAAAAAATAAAATTATTCTTTTAATGCGGAATATAAAAATTTACATAGGATACTTTTTTGATATTTTTCAGATAAGATTCTTTTTTATAAATAGTTAAAATACATATTTTTATTGAATAATTTATTTTCATTACAAGTCATTACATAGTAAAATTATGTTTTGGTTTGGTTTTAAATTTTAATTATTTTATTTTCTTCCAATTATAGAATTTGAAATTATTTTAACCAAATATTTTTTTATAAAAATTTTTTATTTAAAAAGTGGTATTTATCCAAAAAAAATTGTTTCATGTGAGATTATTTTGATTTTATTTTAAATTTAATTTTAAATCATCTTTATTTTGAATTTTGAAAAAATGGATGTCAACTTTTGATTTAAGAGGTCAATATTTGGTAATTAGGTCCCTATTATTATTGAACAATATTAATAGTAACTATGGTAAATTTTGTTACCACGGTTAATGGTAATTTAGGTAATTTAGGTTCAAAATAAGCATATAATGACTATAAAATTAATAAAACAAATTAAAAAAATTTATTTGATGAATTTAATTTGACCCTTAACACTTAAGGATTGAACATATGTCATTTAATGGTCACTTTTCCCTGAAAATGACTTAAATTACATATATATCAATGAAAGACACAACTATCATTTTCATTGTCTTTAATATCTATTTTGTGTCCATATATGGACTAAAGGGTGGTATTGATGAATATAAGTGGTAATGTTTAATTTAATAAAAAATTTTCCCAAATATAAATTTGTTGATGTTTTGGGGCTATTTGAGAGATATTATAGTATTTATAATATTTTACATAATGAAAATTTAAAGATGTCACAATCATGTTTTAAATAATATGTAATTTTTAAAATAAAGTCACACAAAAGCTATATTCAACTATAAATAATCATTTCAAAGACAAAATTTTTATATTTATAATTTTAATTTATTTCTAATTTTTTGGAAATATATAATTACTATAATGTCTTATACTTTGATAGTGTAAAAATTAGTTATTTGATGAGATATCAATAAAACAATTATAATTAAAAAACAAATAACCATCAAAAGTCCAAAAAACATGTCCAATTCTTATTTTTTAAGTATGTATCGCCCTTATTAATCCAAGTATAGATTTATTGACCATTTGGATCCATATGAATGATATTTTACATTCATATTATTTTATTCAAAGTCATGTTAGAGTTGTCAAATTCATAATTTTATAAGTATAAAATTTTTAATGTTTAATTTTCTTGAATGTGAATTTGAATATATGAATTATTTTGAAATTTGGTATATTTATCTTCATCATAAAATTTTATTTTTTAATTTTTACCCAATAAATAAGTATGTTAAAAAATTAATCAAAACTTATGTAGTAATTATTTTTTTAATAGAAATATCAAATTAATGGTTTTATAAATATTATGAAAAATACAATCTAAGATAATTAATATGTACAATGAGTTTTATATATGACCTTGAGCCCATATGAATATAATAAAATAATTAGTTATTTGATAAAAACATAACTTTTTATTTTTAAAAATCCATGAATTGAATTGTTTCAAAATTAATTTATTAATTTTTTTCAAAAACAATATTTTATTAATTTATTGGAAAATCAATTTTGTTTCAAAAATATAGAATAATTATTATGCATTCTAAAATTATATAACGTACTAATTTATGGTCTAATTGATGTCAGATAAATAAATATTCTACCATTGTAATATTTAAATATTTGTTATCATTGTTATATTTAAATTTAATAACTAAGTGTTAATCCAAATGATAAGGTTTAAATTGACATAGAAATTGACTAAAAACTATTGGATGATGAGATTAAAACCTTGAATCATATGAAAATAAAAATTGGGGAAATTTTAATGTTTTGAGTGGAGTTTTATTATATTATAAATTAATATTTTGATGTTTTCAAAAGTCCCCTTTACCTCATTATAAAAATGGCACCTCCTCCCTCACTTCTTCCCATCAATTTGTGACTTCAAGCTCGGCCATACCCTACCCTTTTCCATTCTAAACTTCCCTAGTTATATTCTAGGGGTTTTGGACATCTTCAAAGAGAGACTTTAGTTCTCTAACAAGAGATTTAGAAAAATCACGTCCAAGAAGAGGAGGTTCATATACACACATTGGATATTAGACCTAAGGTAAGTGATAATTTTTATATTTCATTATTATCTGAGATTGATTATTTAAATGTTTTTACTAGGGTATATTTAGTATCCACGTCCATGTTTCATAAATAAGTATTCCAAAATATATTATCTATCCAACTATAATTGTTTAATATCATTTCTACCATTTGAGGAGTTTTTATTAAACATATGAAAGGAATCTTATGTCGTTTTTAGTACGAGGTAATTTTTGACTTTTCCAATAATATGTAAAAGAATAATGTTTATTTCAATTACACATAATTAATTGATTTTTATTCTATCATAATTCCTTATTTCCATAAAAAATCCCTTACATGGTTTCAAGGTTATTTTTAAATAAATTATTTTCTTTTAAAATTTAATGGTGTTTAAGAAAGAAAAACATTTTTTATGAATAAATGATATTTTAACAGAGAATTAATTTCAAGTGATTTATAAAAAATATTTTCTTTCAAAGATTAAGGATAATTTTCTTGTATAGTATCAATATTATTCTTAATTTTTTTTTGTGTTTATGATGGAAGGATATTTATGAATTCCGTTTGTTTTACATGGATTTTGTTATGATAGAATGATGTTTAAGAAACTCATCTTATTATTTAAGTTATGTTATGAAAAATGATTGATGTTTTTGTGGAATACCTATATATAGAATTCATTATGAAATGTTTGGGACCTATATATCTCTCGAATTCATTGGGTAAATATTTATATCTAATGAGATATACATGACTAGAATGACATGTAAATACGTTTTAGTAATACAGGGACGGAATGATAAGTAAACCTAGTTTAGTAATGGAGTTTATCCATTATTATTGCCAGGGAAATGAGTATTTGATAAAATGGAAATGATTTTCTATTCTTGTGTGTTTTCCAAAATTCCATGTATTATTTCAATGCCATCTTATCATGGTTTTTGTTGATCTATGACTTATTCCCTATAAACTGCCAAGATTTATTTAATGACGTGAGATTTTGATATTAAATATTTATGTTCATGTTTTTAAATTATTGTGTTAATGTTTTGTTTTATGATCTTCATGTTTACCCTCAATATGCATTTGAGATCATCTTTTTTATGTTTTCTTTTCCCCATATTTTATTGAAATGTTTTAGGTACGGAAACTAAAGGGGAATATCTTTTTGGGAGATGCTGAAGATCATTCACCATATTAGAAGAATCTATTTTGAGATTCCAATAAAACTAAAATAATACAAATTTTGGGTCTCAATTTGTGTAATTTATTAGTTTTTACATAAAAGAAATTTAATTTCAATGTATATTATGCTTGGGTTGTTAGAGTTGGTATTAGAGTGACGGCTTATTCAAACTTTGGAGACTAGGATGCGAAATATTTAGTGATATCCCTAGAGATATTTCTAAGGATATGTCTAAGGATGTATGAAGGATAAGTCTATGTATAGGTTACAATCCTAGGGTTTTTTTGATAATCATGACTAACCTAGAGTTAAACTAATGATATCTTATATTGAAATATTATTTGTAATATACCTTACTTATATCCTTTTAATTTTTGATTTGTATTCTCAAACTTTTCTTTCTCGTCTTATTCAATAGCCAAAACAACATACAATATAGATAACCATTGAATGTTTATGATGTGGAATTTATGGTAATTATGAAGATCGATATCCTATGTGGAAATATCATGAGGAAAATCATGAAGATTTTACAAATTTTGTTCATAATATTGAGGACATAGTGTTTGTAAACAACATGTGAATGTTATGTGATGTTATTTCAGTATATTTTACATTAATCCGAAGGGGAATGAGAATTATAAAACTTAATACATGATTCATATTTTAAGAAATATGAATATTATGGATCTTTTGTAATTGTTTTGGAAGAAATTTGGATTATTGAGGTTTATAAGTTTCAGAATTCAAATATTATGTTATATGAATCATGAAATATATTTGTGTATTTAGTATATGTTATTCATTGGGGATTGGAAATGATATGTTGAATAGTTATAAGGATCCAAATATGGTGATTTTGGGGTAATGTGTTAGACTTGTAGAACACATGATTAAGGGAAAGATAACCATTAATATGTCCCTTATGTTATAATAATTTGTTTGGATAAAGATATTTTGGATTTGAATAAGTAAATTGGGTTATTATAGTTTCTTGGGAAATAATTAAGTTGTTTTTTACAAGAGAGTTATTCTATATGGAAGACGTATAAAAGTTTTTTGGGACTTAAAGAACAGTCCACTATGGTTTGTAATAAAGAAAAATTCATGTATTCAATAAGGATATCGGATAATTCAGGGTGTTACCGTAACACAAGACAATACATGATGAAGGTGTTCACGTATTTGGAATGTGACCTACCAAAGATACCTTATGATATATGGGGGATAAATGTTAATCTTATTTTGTGAACATTTTTCTATGTTTTTGGATTTTCATCTTTCATAAGGATTGTAAGGTTATCAAAATTTTGGGAAGATTATGTTAAAAATCTGAAAAAGTTTTTTAGAATAAAGTATTATGTCACCATATATGGACTTATACAGGTTTGATAACTTTTTTAATCCTTTTTTGATAAAGATATATGGAATGTACTACCATTCAATTTATGGAACGCATGATCTTCTAAAACATTAGGAATGACAAATTTAACTTCATTTCTTTGAATATGAGATGAAGTTGAAATTGTTCAAGGCATGACTAATGATGTGATTGTACCGAAATTAGGTATGTATTTTTTCTCATGTTCTTCAACAATAGGAAATGTATATTTAAAACAAAAAATTTTCTCTTAGTACCCTCTTATCTGACGAATCAGATGGTCCCTTAAATCATCACAGATTCATGGCTTTTAGATTGTTAACTTTCTTCTAACCATGATCTCGATCACTCTCCATCAAGACATTATGGTTAAATTTTTCATCCATATTCATGTATTTTATTCCCACATATGTTCATCTATATAAAAACCTAGTGAGGTGTTACTTTGGGTAACCGTCATGTTAATAAAATTCCTTTTTAAAATGAGGTTTTAGTATTCTTTTTTAAGATGTGAGTTTCTATGAATTTTAGTTTTCAAGTAATAAAACATTTAAAATCCCGAATAATTTCTAGGGAGAAATTTTTTTAAGGGGGGTAGAATGTAAAACCCCAGAGATTTTATGGGAAGGATTATTTTAATTTTTTTGATGTCTAGTGCTATATGTTACACCAAGATTATCTTGTGCTATACGTAACACCAGCTTAGCTTGAGGTATACGTACCATTATTCTTGCCTTCTATTACTCACCATATCAAGTTATTTTGATAGAATTTATTTCATGTAATACCAAGTATAAGTGAACAACTAAATATTATAATCTAGTCCTTAAAATATAAAATAAATCGATAAAATATTGATTTTAATTTGATTTTACTAAGGTTAATTTTTTTATATTCTTCTGATAAGTTTCATTTTTTGATGAATAGTAAAAATTTTGATTTTATTGAAAACATCATTTTGTTTTAAAGTCATTACATATTAAAATAAGTTTTTTTATATATTTCAATTATTTTATTTATAATCCAAATATTTGTTTTTAAAATAATTTCACAGAATAATTTTTTTAAAGACATTTTCCATTTAAAAAGCGGTATTTTTCCAAAAAAACTATTTTTTTGGGATATTTTATCGATTTATTTTATATTTAATCCTGAAACTTCTGTATGTTGAATTTTAAAAAATGGATTTCAAATTTGGATTCCAGAGGTAAAATTTTTTGTAAGTCCCTTTGATTTTTAACTAATATTAATATTAACCATGATAAATTTTGTTACCACAGTGAAGCATAATTTACGGAATTTTGGTAAAAATAAATGTATAATGACAATAAAATTATCAAAAAAATGAAAAAAAACTATTTAATGAATTTCATTTGACACTTAACACATACAGATCAAGCATATATCATTTAATGGATACTTTTCCGTAGAAATGACTTAAATAATATTTAAATCATTGAAGGACACAAGTGTTATATTATTTGCCTTTAATATATCTTATATGTCCACATATGAAAAAATGAGTGGTATCAACTATTCTAAGTAATAATGTTTAACTTAATAAACATATGACCACAATTTAAATTTATTTTTCACATTTTGGATCTATTTTTGAGATATTATGGTATTTATAATTTTTTATTTATTAAAAATTTAAAGATATCACATTCATGTTTTAAATAATATATAAATTTTTAAAATAAGGTTATACCAAAGTTATATTAAAATATAAATACTAATTTGAAATATAAAATGTTTTTATTTACCTGTGTAATATATTTTTAATTTTTAATAAAAATATAATTACCATAATGGAATATACTTTGAGGGTGTAGATATTAACTATTTGACGAGAAATCAATAAAATAATTATTATTAAAAAAATATTAATCATGAAAAACCCAAAATCATTCCCAATTCTTTTTTTAGTCTATATGAACCATAATCATCCATGGTTTGAGTTATTGAACATTTGGATCTATATGGAAGATATTTTTACACTTATATTATTTTATTTAAAGTGTTGTTAAAGTTGTAATATTCATAATTTAATAATTAAAAAATTTAAATGATTAATTTTCTAGAATATAAATTCTATTAAAATTATTCTTATTAAATCGAGTAAATTTATATTCATTATACTATTTTATTTTTAATTTTTACCTAATAAGTAAGTAAATTAAATAATTACAAAAGACTAATTTTGTAATTATTTTATTAATAGAAATATAAAATTAATTTTATTAAAAATACTAACAGAAATTTAATTCAGGATAATTAATATGTCCAATGTTTTTATTAGATGACATATTCCCCAGATATATATATGAAAATAATTGGTTCGATGATAACACCTTATCTTGGTATTTTTACAAATCCATGAATGGAATAGTCTCAAAATTGACACAAATGTTATTTTATCAAAACAATGTCTTATTAATTTATTTAAAAATAGGAATGCATTTTTAAAAAATATATAACTATTATATGGTCTAATAATATCTATGATTCTTATTTATGGTCTAATTTACACCAATGAAATAAATAAGACACTCTTTTAATGTTGAAATATTTTTTCTTCTTAATTATTATTAAATATATTAACTATGTGTTAATTAAAATGATTATATTTTAACTGGTATAAAAATATTTCTTAAATTTATTGGTTGATTATATTACAACCCTATCTCATCTGATCTTCTAAATTGGGACATTCTGGGGGTTTTTTGGGTGGGTTTTTATTTTTATATAAATTAGTATTTTGAGGTTTTCAAAGGTACCTCTCACCTCAAATATAAAAAAACGTCCTCCCTCACTTATTCAAATCAATTTGATCCTTCAAGCTCGGACATACCGATCCTTTTTTCCATCTCAACTTCTCTAGTTACATTCTACAGGTTTTGGACTTCTTTAATGACCAACTCTAGTGCTCTGATAGGAGAATTATATAAATTATATCGAAGAAGAGGAGTTTCAAATACATAAAATGGATATCAGACCGAAAGAAAGGGTTAATTATTCAATCTCATTATTATAATATATTTTTTATTCATAATTATTTACTGGGTTATATTTATTATCCACATCCATGATTCCAAAATAATTATTCCTAAATATTCAATCTATCCTCTTATAATTTTTATTGTTAATTTTACCCATTGGAGAGTTAATATTAAATGGTATGAATGGAATATTTTATAGTTTTCAGTATATGGTATTTTTTGAATTTTCTAGAAAAAAGTAGTAGAAGGATGTTTTTTAACTTATATGGAATGAATGTATTTTTATACTTTTAGAATTTCTTATTTCTAGGAAAATTCCCAAACAGGGGTTCATGGTTAATTTTAACGAAATTATTTTATTTTAAAATTGGGTGGTGTTTTATGAAGAGAATTCATTTTTGAATAAGAAAGAATATTTTCCCCAAGAAATAATTTCAAGGGTTTTAAAAAAAATATTTTCTATCAAATATTAAGGATATTTTTCAAGTATACTATCCATATTATTCTTGTGGTTGTTTTTGTTTAGAATGGAATGCTATTTATGAAATCCCATTGTTTTACATGGTTTATGTTATGATGGTATTATGTTTAAGAAACCCATTTCCTTCTTTTGGTTATGTTATGTTGAAATATTTATGGTTTTGTTGATCAAATATCAATGGTTTTTACTCTGACATGGGTGGGACCTATATATACCTCCAATGAATTTGGTAAATATTTATATTTCATGAGATCAACATGTCTAGAATAGATTTTAAATATGATTTAGTAATACAAGTATGGAAAGGCAAGTAAACTCGGTTCAGTAATAGACTTTTTCCCCACTTATGGTCTTGGAAATGAGCCTTGGCTAATATGGATATGATTTTATATGCATTTTTGTTTTCCAAAATTCCATGTTTTATGTCCATGCTATCATATCATGGTTCATTGTCATTTATGACTTATTCCATATGAACTACCAAGATTTATTTCTTGAATCGAGATTTTGATATTCAAAATTTATGTTCATGTCTTAAATTTCTTATTTTAATGTTTTGGTTGATGTTCTTCATGTATACCCGTACTGATCATTTTGGATGACCCTTTTTATTTTTTCTTTTCCCCATGTTATAAATAAATGTTTTAGGTAGGGAAACTAAAGGGGGAGATCTAAATGGAAGTTGTTTAAGATATTTCACAAAGTTATAAGAATACGCTCCGAGTTTCCAAAGACACTGATCTAATACTATATTTGGCAGTCTATTTGTGTAATGTATTAATGTTTTTTCAAAAGAAATGTAATGTCCATGTATGTTATGCTTGGGTAATTCGAATATTTTACTGCACCGTGAATTTCCCCCTGTGGGACATTATCCCTCTAGCGTCCTAGACATTTCACAATAAACTGCACCACAAAATACGTCCTCACATCATGACGTTAAACTACATGATTTTTCTAGAACTACAGGGACTTTGATTCCCAACTATTTGGGGTATATAGGAAACCCCTCCGTATTTAAGGATAATAAACCAAGTACCTCTTACATTCTTATTTGTTCATGTTGGTCCACGCTCGTCCATACTGCATGACATTAAACTGCATAATTCTTCAGCATAAGGCATTAAACTAAATTGAAGCACATCCCACTACATGAAGATAATCTATGTAGATCATCATCCTTAATCCTTCCATATCAAATGAAAAAAAGTTAATTACCCTATCCTACCAGAGAATCGAGCTCCTTTTTCATCATTTTAAGAACCTCATCGCATGCCCCAAACATCATGTACTTAGTGTATCAGGCCACTATCAACCTTCCATGGACCTTGGAATGTATATCCAGCTTAAAGGACCCTTGTCTTGACTATGCATGAATTCCCATAACTCCTATATATGTGCCTATAGAAGTCAACCAAATACGTCACTCTGGAGATGGACATTCCCATTCTAGTGATCCCTAGCATTGTCACGAAATCACTCAACACCCTAGTGTGTCTAAACTACTCTCACTATAACTGTCACATATAATCACTATTGACCTGAGAACCATAATCCATGATATAAAACATCTCCACTGCCCACTCATAAGGATTTGGGATTACTCTTGACCATGGGTATCCTAATATGTCTATTCTGTATCATGTCGGATACCAGGTCAAAGTGGAATAACATTAAACTTCTCACACTTTGGTCAAAGTTGTACGACCATAAACACTAGTAGAAAATGGTCCA
Source organism: Viscum album (assembly GCA_963277665.1). NCBI lineage: Eukaryota > Viridiplantae > Streptophyta > Magnoliopsida > Santalales > Viscaceae > Viscum > Viscum album. The sequence continues at coordinate 1,329,765,612 of OY728145.1, read as the reverse complement.
AACAGCAAGACCTTAAACTTCTAATGAAAGAGACACAAAACTATTCATGCTGAAAACCCACAATGGGTGACCTAAGCAAAAGTTGAGTAATCACCCGCTAAACTCATCATCTATAGAATTAAGGGAAAAATTAGGGCACAAGGGAATTAGGTACAAATATCATAAGGTATACTATGTAGTCCAAGTAAAATCCATGTTATGATCACTAGACCCATGGTCCATGAAAATATTAGAGAAATGATTCATCATATCTCCTCACCACGAGAATATGTTTGATAGGTGGTGGAATAATTTTTAGGGTGCTCAAACCGTTATTGGATCATACATTTTCCATATACCCGACTTCATGTTATATAATATATCAGGTCATCACAAAGATTTAATTACAATTAAAGTGGAGAAAATATCTCTCTACTTTGAAATTTTATTTAAGAAAGGGATCAGACCCACCAACGAGAGACATCTAAGCTGGGTATAAGGGGATTTCCAGTTCTTGTGAGCCCGATGTCACCTAGGTGGAACCTATCACCCCATTGTATTATATTTTAGCCTAAAATTATTATCCCATATCTTCCCCATAACCCATGAACTTTGGAATATGAATTAAAATAACTATATCAGAATATCAAGCAGGATATGATATCCTCGATGTTTTATCACCTTGTTTTGTACCCATTCTCAAATATGGAATGTGAGCCTTCATTCTTAAACTTCTTTTGGCCCACACCTCGTGATTTGAAACCTAAAGGGTGAAGGGATTGGGCTATTCAATTAATAGATAAGTTTCCCTATGGTGCCAAAATCCTTCTTGGATATCTTTCCCCCCATAAAGAACTTCATCATCTTGATGTTTGAGAACTATAAATATAACATATCCCTTTGAAAGGAAACAAAATCTCTCCACCCAGCCAATATACCGACGTAGAAGAACTCGAACCCACCAACATCAGATATCTTGGTCCAGCATAAAGGGACTCATAATACTTGTGAGACTCAATGAAACCATGGTGGAACATGATATCCCCATCGTGTTAATGGACATACCCTACATGTCTACCCCGTTGCATTTTATTCGGCTCAGTCTTCCGAGATTGGATTTACACCACCCATATTCCAACTATCTAGGTGAGCCCAAATTCCCATGTCCTTTTCCCACAATAATATTCCCCCCCCACAAGACTTTTATAGCCCTTGGAACTCCTATCCTTATGATCCCTATTAAAATCATATAAAAAATCAGCATCCCATAATGTTTTGTTTCATTTAAGGAATGTTGGCCCCATAACCAAAAGATAAACTATGCTAAAAGACCCTAAACCATGGAATGTGAAATATGTTCTAAGCTAAAAGACCCTGATATAAAGCATTTTAAAGATGGTCGAAACTAAAATACCCTAAACTGAATTATGTGACATATGATATAAGATAAAAGATCCTAAACTAAAGCATGTGATAGATGGTTTGAGCTAAAAGATCCAAAACTAATGTATGCGACATATGGTGCATTGAAAAAGACCATAAACTAAAGTAAAAGATGGTCCAAGATAAAATTCCCTAATCTAAAGCAACATATGGTCCATTCTAAAAGATCCCAAACTAAAGAATCATATGTTCTGAGGTAAAATACCCTAAACAAAAGCGATAACCATGGACTCTAGTGGGAATATAGTTGTCCCCAATACCGAGCCCTTGTCCCATAAAACATTTCTCATGAGGGGGGAATATTTTGACACCCACAAAATGAGCACCAGCAAAACAAATCAAATAGAGAGATATACCTGAACATGGGTTTTATCTTTCCCATGAAAACAAGGGAGAAGAGGATCGTTGATGAATTGTGGAGACCCTAAAAGTCTCATGATCATATAACCACATCAACTCATGAGAAGTATCTATACATGGAACTTATCTGATGACAAGCCCCATGAAACCCTCCTTAATAAGCTCCCTTTCCCACCAGTGATTGAATGGTGATGGTCGGATGATCATCCCCCGAGGCTACATAGTTTTTCATCTGCATGTTGTTTGACGAACCATCTGAAATCCCCAAAAAATTATGGGAAGCAACATCCCAAGGAAGAGGCCCTTATTATTTGAAAATATCATAGATAAAAGAATCATAGGGAATTTTTATAATCCCTAGATGATTTCCAAGCCATATCACGACATCTCTGAGCCTTCTCTAGGAAGAATGTAGGAGATATATGAGGAGGAGGTGAGAGGGGTCTGTGTTCACCGGAGGACATGCAGTACACCCTGGAAGACATGCGATTCATCCCGACCTCTCTGTTTCATCTCACAGAGCTCCTTTGGCTCATTATATGAATCACATGGGAACCACTAGACAACTCCGTGTCACTCTAAGGACTAATGAATATTTTGGGACACAAACCATGATCACTCTCATATAATCCACATTCTTCACATGAGATATCACAAAAAAGTTTTATTAAAATCATGTATATTACCTGATAAAACTTGTTTAACTCCCAACCCTAGTCAAATAAAACAAAGGGGATGAAAATGGAAGAGGCGAGTGGTGTCTGCAGTTGCTGAACGAACTACGATGTGGGACCTGAGTGACCCAAGAGACACCATGAGACCTCTGTGTCATGACCACCAATCATTAAAAGGTCCATCTGGATTTTCATTTTCACCACATGAAATACCTAGCGCATGTCTAAGAAACCCCGCATTGGTCTAAGGATTAACAGATAGGTTTTTTCATGAAATATTCATGCATCACTATGTGACCCATATTAGTCATGAGACTCATCTACAATAAGTATAAGAAATATTCTCAATTCCATAAAAGAAATTACACATGAATCCTGACCTTAATTGCATAAATTAATGTGGATGTAAAAGAGGGAGGTGAGAGGGGTTCTCAGTCACTAAAGGACACCTGATGCATCTGGTGCACCCTCAGCACTGACTGTGAGACCCCAAATAGTTCATCCAAGGACACATTAGTGACCTCCAATGGCAACTTGGATTTAGTGAGAAACCTTGGACAGGTCGACATAACAGAATGGAATCCATTCAAAGCGCCAGTCTTCAATAATTAGAAATAATATGAAGAAGGATGCATGGCCCCATGAATGTTAAAAATCATGAAGTACCCCAGACATGGTCCACCGTAGATACTCACGAAACTGTGTAACGCCTGACACCATGCCGACTCCAGCCTGGCCTCAAGTCATATTCTCTTCACAAACCAGTGAGTACGCAGTATGGATATGCTTATAAATTATCTATTCCAACTCGAAAAATGGTTGGTTGGATATTCAATTATGCATTTCTCGATTGACTATAGGCTAGAGGATATGAACGTCGGTGATAATATTCTAGGCTTCTGTACACATCTGATTACACGATCGACCATATATATTATAGGTAATACATCGGCGAACCACCATAGAATTCATGCACCAATCACAATGTCCTTTGCTTGATTAATCAATGATCACGCAACAGAATCCTAGAGAGATATGTGAAGACCACATCGCATGTCTTCCAGATCAGGTGATACCCAAACAAATTGACAACAAACCAAGTCGAGGAACTCCCTATACAAGAGAAAAATCCAAGATTCAAAGTGAAAAACACAGGAAGAGAACACAATTACAGTCCTATGTGGGCTTAGTGTGTGCCATTCAAAGACACATGACATCGCTATGTTGAGCCACCCATATCACACGAAATCCCTTCATCATTTCATCTGGGACTTGAGGAACCCTCAATAAATGTTGGGACTGGTCTTGCAAACCTTCTGCGAGCACTACAGAGAACCCATAAATCTTCTAGGGTTTTCACCCATGAAATTTGATGTCCTTCGAATGCATCACCTGACTCATATGAAAATGCTCACTCAAGTCAACTAAGGCTCATACACACATCTGGACACGATGAACTAGATACCCCCCCCCCCAAAAGTCATATGAGACCCGAGGCACCTCTTAACATGTCGACCCGATCTCGTGTTGTCTCATATAAAATTCATCAAAGGAATTCAGAACACCTTTGGACATGCTATCCTGGACTCATGATGTCTCCCCAAGGAGTTAGTCAAAACAAGAGACACCCTCCTGACCACACCACCATGCATCCCGCGACACCCCCATATTTGTTGATCCATGTCACATGATGACTCCTAGGGCATGCCTGTAGATTCATGAGACACCATCCAGACATGAAGGCCCATTCATGATGGAAGCCTTAGTGTGTAAGCCCCAGCCTTAATGAATAGCTTGGATTTTGATTCCTGCAAAAACGGGGATATGTAGGATACCTCATAGAAGACTATAACACCCCATAAAATATCTCTAGATCTGCCCCAATATACTGATCATACATCAAGATTCCATGATATTGATCATCAACTCCCTCTTATATCTCACAATGAGCATGGGTCCTATGGGATGAGGGGTTTCAACAAGAACCTCATTAAGAATCATAAATACAGAATCCTAAGTGTGTAAGCCCTGCCTTAAAGAACTACAAGTACTCTGATTCTCACCATAACTGGAATACATAGTATTCCTCCTTAACAGCCTGAGCTCCACATCAAATATCCCAAGGACTACCCCAATATGTAGATCCCATATCCACATGCCCTAAGGATGGTCATGCTCCCCCTCTTGTTTCTCACAACAAGTATTGATCACTTGGGCTTAAGGGGATGCAACTAGCTCTTCATTAGACATTATAATATAGGAAATCCATGGTACGTAAGTCTTAACATGAGTCGAACTATGTGGGTTTTGATTCCTTTAATAACCAGAATACGTAAGATGCCTTGTAATGGCTCAATCATATCCTTGGAATATCAATCGCCTCCTCACATGGGAGAATAGTTTGAAAAAGTTTGTCTTATGACTTCATCACATAAGCAATTTCCCACAACTAGAAAATGATAGAGATCCTCATATTCAAATAGATGAATCCCGATATGATGTACATAAAAGGGAAATGAACAATAGTCAATTTCTCTGGGTAACTGGTCCCATATCTAGATTGGGGAGATATTCAAGGACATGACTTAATTATATAAGAGAGTCCCAAATTAGGAAACAATTCCAGCCAAAAGTGTGTGGTTAGCCCGCCATCCCATGCTCTTGACCAATGCGAGTACCTAAGAGTTTTTGGGAATGATAACCCATCTTACTGCTGGACTTGGGGAAGTAGGTCTATATTCAACTACAGATGGGGGAGCCATTGGTATTTTGATGGAAAATTAAAATGTAAACATTATGATAAAACCCATTCATGCCATAAAATCCCTCTGAAATAATGAATGTTTATGAAATTTTATATTATTCAACCGTACTCCCAACAGTGTGTCGATGGTCATAGAACCATCCATGATTTCTAGGTCCAAGTCCAAACTATTTTCAAAAAGGGTAGATATTAAAGAATACAATGATCTTGTATAATACAAATCACAAGCTATTTAAGATGATATAAGAATAATATATCTAATGGTAGATAGTCCAGTATCCACAATAGCTATAGTAGTGTTCTTGATGCGAAGATGATTTTCACTCCTCCTTGTTCTCCATTATGAATAAATCATGCTATTTTTCTTTCTTGGAACTACCACTCATGACCTGAGTTACCATGTCCCCTACCTCAGCCTAAATAGCAAGTGGAAATCCATCTACCATCATGATGATGGGTATCTGAGCCCCTACCGAAATTTGGTGCCTATCATGATCCCCTTCCACTGCTCTGCAATGAAAAGATTTCACATAACCTATGAATATGACCTAATCATCCATAGACATGAAACACAACATTAGGATAAATTCACTATGGGAGCCTTTGAAAAAAATACATATTAATCGCACTGTAACAAAACACGATCTTAATATAGCTGTTTAATACCCTAAATGCTCTTCCAATTAGTAGCTTAGTTGAAACTACCATGGAGTAAATATTTTCGACAAGAAGAAGAGATCCTAGATCGACCTGATGAAATGTCCAACCTAATACTCCAGGACCCATTAATATTCTCTTCTGGGATGAGTGACTCATTCAATACATATTTAAATATTTATGAAAAAATGACATTTACTTGTGACCAGATCTCATAGTTAAGACTATCCTAAAAACACCTCACATTGGATATCTCATCAGATTACAAAGATGGCCCAGTGCATTGTAGGTCGGTGAAACACCCAGCATAGTACATCACTAAAATTCTTTTATTCATTAGATGCATGAAATCATGGTATTTTTTATTCATTAATGCCTCAGGGTAGAAATAGACTAGAATCATCACATCAAAGTCCTTATAAGATAGATCATCCTGCTACAATTATTCCTAAAGAATACACCACAAATTCTTGTAAATTATACAATGAATATAAGTAACAAGCATAACCCTATAATCCATTGGTGTCTCAAGATTCTTGAAAATCATTTGGAGAGACTCAATCCAGAACTTGGTTGTGTAGGGTTCCCCTTATCCACTATAAATAGGCATATGATAAAACTAAAACTCTATTTTCATCTCAGAAATCAAAGGCATGTTATGAAAAATATCCATTTTATTTTATTTCATGACCCTCTAGATGATATTGTGAAGGTGAACATCCATCAAATCCTCAGGAAATAAATGGTGCTCTGGTTTCTAATTCCTTAGGATTATTTTGATTTCCACTCTCCTGAAACTCAAGTTAATGGGGATGAGGTGGAATTTTCTATATAAGTCTAATACACACCATAGAGAGCCAGCTAGAAAAAACGTCAACCTTATCTGGTGACTAAAATAGAGAAACACTAAATCCTGGTCTCTCTAATCATGGATTACATGTTTTTAGAATGAGATGTCAACTTTCATAATTTATATAGTGAAATAGATATCTCATTTAATAGTTCAACATTGAAGTATTTATCACATGTGAATAAGAACGTCCCTATCATTAACAATGCCTGCCATTATATCCTTATGTGCCTATTATAATGCATGTATTTTCATATTGTGCCACACCTAGCCACAAGTACAATTTGGGAAAAAAATTAGATTATTAAACAATAACCTTACAAAACATGTGAATCACCCAAGTTGAAATAATATTAAATATAAAAATCACAAAAAACTAATAGATATCCCATCCCATGACAATCATTTTTCCCCTTTACATGGGTAAGAAACTCCCATGCATATGATTACTTCCATGTCCCAAAAAATCCAAGTATCATTTATACCTTTCCCAAATAGTAAGTTAGTAGAAAAGAATACCTAATCCTCTGATACCACATTGTAATTCCCTTGATATAAAACTCTCTCACATGAAATAAAAGGGTTGTTTATGGGACCTCAGGTGTTATTACCCATATTCAAGATGTTTTCGACTGGTAGGGGTGGCGTGAAATATATAGTGGGGAGACTATGTCCCATGGTATGAAGTATAATAGTAGTAGGAAATAAAGCATATAAACTAAATAAATCAAATTAAATACATAAATAACAATCAATAAAAGATCCAACTAAATAATCTAATAAATAATAAGGAATAATGTAATGATTTTCTGGAATTTAACTAATTGTTATTCCAGAAACAATACAAGAAACATAATAACCTAACATATGAATGACTGAAAAGTTCCCTCTCCCAAAACCCATGTCATCCCCACCTCAAAAATATTTCCCATCTAGCAAGAAATCATTAAACTATAAGGTCATTTTCTCTTGTCCTAACCTGCAACCACGTAATCTAGTCAGATACCAAATGGTAACACGTATTGGGTGTGAGTATAATTTTGTAGGCCTGCACCACTATGTCTATACTAACTAGTATAATAAGAAGTGTATTCAATAATGTTACAAACCGTAGTATTAATTAATTCAAAACTAATAATATACAACGACAAACTTCTTTGGATTCATTCTAGAATTTGTCTGAGAATGTATTACAACCATTCTAACAACCACTACAAAACCAGGGTAAAATAACATGATTTTACACCATTCCAAAATATTATGAATCTTGTATTATGACCACTGAAACAACATATGTTTAACTATAATATATTATGAATAGTATAGGTCAATGCCTAATAAGAATTAAAATTTAACAATCAATTACATATAATCATTACTACATGCCACTAGGCATAACCTGCTCACTATATGAATTACATCAAGGGGTTGGGTTGACCATGTTTAACATTTTCATTACATCATATAATTGTGCACGTTCTTGAGCTGAGCCAGATATATAAGTATTTTATCATGGTAAAACAAGTATTTTTATACAACATGGATATCATAATTTCACATCATATATCCAAATTTTTATTTACGAAAATTATTTTTTTTCAAATACCACTGTCAATTTAAATAATAATTGATTAAAAATTATATCAATAATTAATATTCCACAACATAGGGATTTGATATCAAGAAATCAACTTAGGTATCATTTAATGTAAAACAAACGTGAAACCATTGGTCAATTAAATTATATTTTCTAGGTTTTCTCACCCAACGGGTAGCCATAAGCCATGTGAGAATCCAATTAAAAACAAAGGACTCCAAGGAATAATCCCATTAATAATTAAATTTCTTTGGACACATGAAATATTTGTGCCAAAAAAATATTTCATAAAACACAATTATCATACAGTAATGTCACGATTTAGACCTTTGCCTTTAACCAGTTAAGAAAACTGTGATTCCAACAGAAAAAACCAATGAGGAATAAAGTGTGGATGATATAAAAGAGTTCCATTGAAAGAAACCAATCATGATAAAACCCAATAATGTACACTGTAAAAGGAGTTTACCATTGGGGTTGTTTATCCATGGGAAAGAAGGAAAAGTAGGCCAAAAACCACTTACCATGAATTAAGGGGTAAAAGAGACATCAGAAAGGGATGTCAACACTCCAAATTAACTTCTAAGAAAACCTAAGTTTGAGAGGAGAGGGATGTAGTGGAATAAAATGAAATTTATCCACACATAATTTTTAAAATAGTGAGTTAGGGAATTAAATGGTGTGTAATGTAGTTACATGTCCTATAAACCATTTTAATGGAATTTGCTGAAAACCAATCACCTCAATTTTTCTTAAGAAACAAAACATTAAATGATGTGTAATCCATTATCATGGTGTGTAAATGGTATTCAGATATTTTTTAACCCATTTTCCCTTTAAACATACCAAAATCCCTTTTAATCTTATTAATTTACCAAGAACTCATGAAATGATTAGCCCATTCATACTCGAGCTCCATTAATTCAATCAGGCATACATCTATGATGTTTATGTATATTTAGTGAAAAAGGATCTCCACATTAATCCACACCAGTTTTCTCATGTTTCTCATAAACCATGTTGCACTTATTAAAATGAAAAACATCCATGATGGAAACAAAACAGAATGAAAAATTAACAAAATACTCAGAGAGATACGTACCCTAGAAAATATGGGATCTTATATTCCATGAGTAAGAACATGTGGGATAATCTAATCTCTGGAAAATATCCTAGTTAAAATATAGGAGATATGAGAGGTGGATGTATCCTAAAAAAGGAGGGTATATCACATATAGAGGACATACATAGTGTGTGGTCCCACTCTGATTCTAGGCTATTTTGTCACCAATACATGGCTCCCTACACATGTATCCCTATAAGAAATGTTAGGGAACTACATTATGTGTCTCAAAAAAATACAAATGAATTCACAAGTCCCATATCCGATCTGATATGATAAAATGTAATTCCACTAATATGTCATAAAAATGTTAATGGATGGAAAAATAGATCACACCATTTCAATAGTCATGGAAAACCAACAATTCATTTTCCCAAATTAGAAACCCAGTGAAAAAAAATATTTCACCACATCTTTCTGGAATGAATCTTCATGGGCCTAAGGTATGAGTATAAATTAAATATGAAACATTGGTCTTGAAATGACCATCTCAAAGTTAGGGTCACATATACCCTGACTGTTCATCCATCTAATTTCATAATAAAATTTTATGTTCAGATTAAGGTTTTCCAAATGAAAATAAATAATAACAATATTTTATATTATTATTATATTGTTTTTACAAAAAAAAACTCATAAAAGGGTTAATCTTGAAGACCCCCATTCTGTAAAATCGTGCGTCGTGCACCCTTTATATTTTCTGTTTCATTAAATAAATAATATTATTTTCATATTACAATAATAATAACAATATTTTTATTTTTATTTTTAAATTTTTATTTGGTCCACCTTTTCATGAATGTGGATCACACCTCACTTAAAATGATTCTATTCAATTAAAAAAAGTACCATTATTAGATAAATGAAAATAATTTTTGACCACTCTAATCCTGCCCTAGTTGTTGTTCCCCAGCCCTGTTTTATAGTTTTTCAACATTACAACCCCATATAATTATTTTAAACATTAAAAATATAAACTTATTAAATTAGAAAAAATTTATTTTATAAACAATAAAAACATTTTTAAATGATATTTTTATTATTGAAAATAATAATAAAACCAAACTCATTGACCACACTAGAAATACTAATCATAGATCCATGTTTGGTCACCATTACATCCATACCACGTAGCATCATCCATGATACCCCGCACATGGACTTCACTCTAAACCAATACTATCACACCCCACATCACTGCCACTTGTCAACTAAGAAAATGAGGACTATCAACCTGATCCCAAAGCAACTCTAATCAACCACTATCTATGATTCACCTCGATTACATCCTCAATGATGAACTCGCACATATAGCACTGCTCTAATAAATATAAAAACCACTATCCCACTCATTTATTCACAATTGTCATGATTTATTAGGTTTGATCATGCTCAAACCCACCTCGATAATGTAGAATAGTGACCTCTTGAGAAATAGTGAAGAAAACAATGAATAGTGGGTGAGTTTCATGATAGGAAATGTGAAAATATCAATAACCATGAATCTCTAACCAATGATAATATATCAAGAATATCCATGGATAAATCCGGACACAAACATTAATAAAACAAATTTAATAAATTTATTTCTTCTATGGGAATCATGGATAGAACATACCATCACCGAACCCAATATAAAGAGTATTCCATACTTCATAAATTTAATAGAAAGGGTTGAATCCCAAAATTTATGAGTTATAAATATATTTTGATAAATCAATTATGTATAGTGATCACATGTTATTTTTGTTGATGATCTCTACAAGCTGTGGTGTACAACGACTGTCGATCCATGATTCAGTTATATCTCATCCAAGATTTATCCTCAAATGGATCCTCTCAAATATCAGGGTTGTGAAAAAAACCATAAAAGTTAGAAATAACCATATATTTATAGAAAATATTCATGTTACACTATTCAATATAATAATTAATTCATTAATCTAATTTATTTATTTACTTCCCCCATGTTGGTTTTCAAACCGAACACCTGACACCAACCACGCTTTTGTATCACCTGGGGTAAAAACAATGTTCCATACTTGAGGGTGGTCTCATATTTTACATACAAGTCCTCATTTTTGATTAACATGGGTTAGAGTTATTAAATAAATAAATTATAGTAATTAATTTTTCAAATAAACATTCCAATGGCTGCCTCATCCAAACATCACGCACCGACCAACCTCAAGTCACTCTTTGGTAAAACCTCATGCTATAAATTCAACGATGGTATCATGTTTCTAATCTGAGACTTATTGAAAGAAAAATTCCTCATTTTCCGGAAAAATGCATTTTTATGAATTAAAATATTTTTAATATTTTTATAAAATTAATTCCAAGAACATCATGTCCCAGAAATTTACATCGTCTCAACACATAGCTCCGAAAATATATATCCATGAATATTCCATACTATTGAATAGAAAACCCGAGTCTCTCAAATTTAATATATAAAGGAAATTTATTCAATCAATTATAATGATTAGTGAAAAGGATCATCATAGGGGACTTTTAATCGATAATAATTGTAATCCAGAAGGGTGTTTGTGGAGGTGAGTTCAAAGAAGTAAGTATACAGAGGGAAATCCAGGAAGAATGGGTACAAAGATAATTATAAAGAGATGTTTTATATATTGAGTTTGTGGGGAACTATTCATGAAGAAAAACCCATGAATTATATTCATGGAAGAAGCATACCAAAACATCAATCCTATATATGGAGTAGGAATAAAAGGGCTTTAATGAAGGTTCTTGGAGGAAGTAGCTCATGATGTTGACCCATGTAAGGATTATGTTATGAATAGTTTTTCATGAGGTTAAGCACATGGAGGAGAAGTGCATGGATGATGTTTCCCAAAAAAGAGTAAATATGAGATAATGGGTATTTACTCTCCCACGAAAAAATTAAGATTGATGAAAAATTTACATATGTGGGAACAAAATATGAGGCAATTTAGAACAATACAAGAATCTTTTGGAGGAAGAGTGTGTTAACTTTAATGGCAATAGAATTGAGTTAGAATTGATATAAAATAGGGAATATTGAATCTTCTCTAACTGTTGTAACCAATGTGTTCTTTACAGATTCTAGTACACTACCACATTTCCCTGGTAAATTTCTTATAATATCCTGGTCTGGGTGAACCAAATAATTTTTGTCCACTTTATTGAGTTATTTTCCAATTATTTCAATTTTAGTAAGAATAAGGGTGATTTTTTTAACATAATTAAAAGGAAAAAAGTGGGGAATTATATAGTAATTTATACTATCATTCACACCACACTGTATTTTACACAGTGGGTTACATAATTTCTATCATATATGAAGATTAAATTCAACCATCATCTCTTAGTAGAAGAAATGGAATAAGTAACACCCAAATGGATTCTAATCTATTATGGAAATAATTTTAAATTATAGAAGAATCAAATGAAACATGGAATAAATTCCATAGAAAGGGTTGATTTAATTTTTTTGATTTATGTTATATCATTTAGTATTAAAAATGGATATTTATCAAAACCATAAATAATATAATTAGAAGTTGAATCTAGATGAATCAATTCATTAGGGGGATACCTATCCAATGAAATCTTCATGAAGCCGACTTCAAGTAGATTTTTATGTTCATTGTTTTAAATACTAATAAATATATATGGAGGTGATTCAAAAGTATTAGATGATAAATTATAGTTTTTGTGTAAAATGTATAAGGACTTTATGATCTCTTGAATTAGTCCATTTATTCTTTATTTGGTAGGGTGAATATTTTTGTTGAGGACATGTGTGGTCTCTTAAAACCCCTATACGATGTAATGATTATTGAGAACATCTTTAAAATATTTCATCATAGATAAATATTAATGTCTATATACTATAGGATAATTATCTAAACGACTTTTCAATATATATTATTCATATTAATTTGGTTTTATATAAAATATGGAATTATGATAATGCGATTTATGGAGAGGGGATGTCTAAGGAGGTGGTATTATTTTCCATGCTTAATCCTACCATGGGGGATTGATCGATGGAAGAATAGGTGGATGATGGCATGTCTCTCATTTTCTCAAGTCAAAAAAGTGGAAAAAATGTTTAAATGTAAACTTCGGCTCACAAAATTTTAATGTGGATATGTTGGGAAACATATTACACAGTGTCCCAAAAACATTAAAGATTAAGAGGGGGATTATAAAGTTCCCATGAAGAAGACTTTATATATTGTGAAATTTAAGATAATCACTATATATAATTTATTTAGGAAAAATTACATTCTAAAATAAGAATGAAAAATGAATTCATATAATAAAAATATCATAGATATATATCTATGGGGGTTATTGAAGTAAGTTCCTTGACATATGAAGATAGAGGTAATGAAGTAGGAGGGGTATATGGAATAATCGATCTATAGTTTTAATTAGAGGCGTCCCTTAAAGAGATATATTTTTTGGATACATAAAAAATATATTCAATATATTGGTTCATGATTCCAAATATTATATACAGAAATGATAAGTGGAGATATATTAGTTGAAGAGAGAAATTAAAATGACCAAATCAAGAAATCTTACAAATTTAGAGAAGTTCATCCAAATCATGGGAGCATGATTTCATACTATATTGAAATGTGCAAGATTTGGAGATACCATTTTTTCTTGATATGAAATCCATAAATATGATCACATGTGTGATTGAAAAGTTTATTATTGATCCATAAGGTTTTGTAAAATATGTAAGGAAATTTCAGGAAAAAAACAAATGTCAAAGCCAAATGACATGGCTGAAGTGTGGCATGATAAAAAAATTGAATGTATTAATGATTGATGTTGTACCAAATGTACAGACAGCAAGGATTATGTTTCATTTGGGTATGAAATTGAATCATAATATTCAATGAATTGAATGCTTAATTGTTTCCTCAATAATGACCCATTAGAATTCACCTCATATTAGATATTATTGTAATGGAAATAATTGACATTCCCAAAATGTTTATTACATATTTAATAAGTAAAAGATTGAATATGAGAAACAATGGAAGGTGAAAAGTTCTAAATAGTGTAAGGATTATTTTGATGGTCAGTACTTATGGTGTGATGGATTTGGATATATGGCTAGGTATTACACATAAAAACTATAAGTAATATTCTATTTATATATTAAAGCTTCCATACTCAACAAATAATGGAATCATTAAGTGAGTTGAAAATGAAAAATTGTTCTTCAACACTACTAGATGAATTTATACAATCATTCTATGAAGAGGATCAAATATTTCAATTATCTATATATTTTAATCCAATGAAATGGTACAATTTAAAGAAATTATAAACAAGAAGTTGTTTAAAGAGATTTATGTCTTGATCCGTCCCTTGGGGCCTATGTCATGACTACACAAAGCCCACCTTCCATAGGCCAGGGTTTGGTGACAAGCACCAGAAATGCACATTCCTAAAATGGGAAGGCATTGACTCAAAACTAGTACACACAAAGACATGGCATAATGCTCAAAAGGAAAACAAGATGGAAGAATAAAGGTACAATAAAATATGAGTGTAAAAGTAAAATCTAAATTTAAAGAGGCCAATATAAAAGACCAGTTGGATAAAAGGTAAAAAAAAAAGAAAAACAACTCCTAATATCATCCGATAAGGATCCTACCTAAAGGGTAGGTACAACTTGTCTTGGGGGGCCTCCATGCCAATCAGACACCACTATACCCCATATCATCTTAGCTCCCAAGTCTCGGTCAAGGATTCCCATAATCTTCACCAAACACAACATGGTTTAAGTGAAACTCTGCATGGGTGAGTATAACAACACCCAGTAGTGACCCCAAGACCCCCGAAGGTATCTCAGAATTACCCAAAGGAAAACCCAAAACACATGATCTATATCACAAATCACAAGGTTGTAGACTCAGCACAAACAAAGTATAAAACTTAATGAACATGAATAAAGATGAATGGTCATAAAGCAAGATCATATTATTCTATCTAGAGGCTTTTACTGATGAACCACACAAGGTCACTAGGTGCAAACCTATATAGGATCTCTAAGTGCTTACCCATGGAGGATCACTTTGTGATGACCCACAGAGGATCTATAGGTGTTCAACCCCAGAGGATCTCTAGGTGATGACCCATGAAGGATCATTACCTGCTGACCCACAGAGGATTGCTAAGTGCTGACCCATAAGCGATCCTGAGGTGCTGACCCACAGATGATTGCTAGGTGCTAACCCACGGAGGATCGCTAGGTGATGACCCATGAAGGATCACTCTATGCCGACCCACAGAGGATCACTAAGTGCTGACCCACAAAGGGACTCTTCTGGTTGACCCTTATAGTCTCACAAATTGATTACCCACTAAGGATTTCTATTCCTTCATCGCATCACAATCATCCACTGGATTGCTGCACTTTGAATTCTGGATTCTAGGAGGATCCTCTCCTTAATCCATTGGTTGTACATCAGTCACCATGAAGTCCCATGAAGAAGTAACCCGATGAACGACTATGTTGTAAGGGTTCCAATGAAACCTTTGGTGCATCAATCAGATGCATGGTCTGTAAGTTATAGGCATTTTTGTGTCATGTCCCCGACTGGATTTGAGTCCAATCCAACTCGGCCATACTCCAACATTTTCCAAAACAAAATCGGGGTATCTCAAAAGGAATGAATCGTCCTATGGGTTCCAACACCATATATTGTTCATCAAATTAACGTCCGGTTTGGAACCTTTAAGAGAAAAATGTGTCGTTAGTCGGTCTATGTCCGATCTGACACAGTCGGACCGACCCGACCTGACTTGTTGGGCCCGACTTGAAGGGGCTGGACTTAGACCAGTTCGGCTGGGCCCATTCTGAATGGGCTGGGTTGTGGGCTTGGCCCACTGGAAAATGGCTCGGCCTGCTGGCCATGGACTTGGCCTTTTGGGACACAGAACTGGCCCGAACCTCCCGGTTGGGTGTGACCAGCCAGACTGCTAGACCAACCCAGCCCGCTGGGGGGCGTGTCCTGCCATCTAGATGCGGGGGTCTACTCCTATACCAAACAGACAAGATGTACATTCAGAATTCAACTTCAATGGTGCCAATTGGCGCCGGTCCACCTTGTCGGTCCGCATTGACTGGCCATCAGTATGACCTGTGGGGTGCGGGTCTCCCCTCCTACATGAGTAAGAGCCCATACCCTCCACCACAGTGCACCTCATGCCATCAACATGACCTACGTCTGTGGAACGCCCCTGTCCGTCACGGTGCCTTCGGGTGTTGCCCCCTCTTTGTGTCCAATGAATCTTTAGATGTCTGTTTTCTTTTGCAACTTCACCTACGGGTCTCACAGGACACTGCCAACACAACGAGGCTGCAGGTATTGTCTTGTATCCATATCGGTCAGTCACCCATAAAGAACACAATCAATACCAAGATCAGTATAGGGTATGGGCCTTTTTCGGTTTGGCTCATGCCCTCCGCATTATCATCATAACATGGGAAGGGTTCAACATCAATAAAGGAGATGAAACATAAAACCAATAATCAAAACCTCTACCAAAAACTTGTTGGAAGACACTACGGATGAGGGAGATAAACCCATGTTCGAAGGTGTTGGGCGTCTCCCATTTTTGTCTGGTTCGAATCCTCCAACGGTCGTCGAAGCATCATTCTACTATGGTGGAAGACTTCGTTGGAATTTTGTCGGAGGTTCCCCCCATGAGTGACCAAAACCCATTCGCATGCTTTGTATAAATAATATAATGGGAACCACTAATTTTTCACTTCGTTAATGCGGTTAATTAATGATCCCGAATAATGTTCCATTAATGAAATGAACGTTGTGGTTACACATCCCTAAGGTCATGTCATGAAATTAATTCCATTCATGCCTGACGTTATATTATTGTACCGTCATCAACCTCTTAATATCTAGAAGAGAATAAAAAACTCATGGAGTTATTATTTATTTTTTTTGTAATGTCCAAACAATAACTTTTTCATCCAACCCTTGCTGGTCTATGTTATGCTTTTCTTAAGTGAAACCCAGCATTGTGATTTCAATAGTTCCCTTGTATTTTTAATCTGAGCACTAGTTTAGAATATAGAAATCATTGCTCGCACATTTACTGAACGTACCTTAAAAATGATAAAAAATTATTAACAGTCGCCCTTGACCTTCATAGTCGAGGATAAGCTATACCTAAGGGGAACATGCCATCACGAGATAAACGGTAATCTTGGAATTCCAATATGAGTTTCCATTTATGGTTTTATAATATTTTCACAATAAATTAATTTTTACTTAGTTATATTATTTATGGAGAAAAAGTAACATCAACTGTTGGCCCGTGTCGACCAATTTTAGGATATGCCTAAGGAAAGCACACCCTCACAAGTTCATCAGTGGTCTTGGATTTTAAATACGAGTCACCATTTGTGAGTTATAATCATTTGAAAAATAAAATAATTTTATTAAATAATTTTATTTATTGTAATGCCATTTTCGGGGTTTCTCACTGGAGGCCTGCATCGACTAAACTAATGTCACCCCCTATGGTAAACCCTCCATCATAAATGCAATGGTGCCCTAAAATTTTAGATCTGGGTGCCCGTTTAAGATTTATTCCACTTTTTCAGGAAACATTCTCGCACATGCTATTTAAAGCTTATCATTTTTCGATGGATCATTCCGGGAACTCTGGGCCTCAGAATCACGTGTCGTAAATTTTCGCAGCCTCGTAATAATCCAAAATATTTTAAAAAAATTATATGGAAAATGTCAAGTCTTTAAATCCTCCCCACCTTAAGGCTTTTCATCCCTGAATGACACAACAAAGCTAGAGAAACCAATAGGGGTACTGAGTACGTATCAGAGTCTCCCACTCCAATGTTCTCTTCTAGAGGCTCCTGTTCTGCCACCAAACTCACACTTGAGGGATCATACACCCATTAAGGACACACTCCTATCGATCCTCTATCTCTAATAGGAACTCTACGAAAGTCGCACCATCATAAATGTCTAGCTTTCCCCAGTCAATAATGTGTGATGGATCACGCACATACCTCCTCAGTTGTGGCACCTAGAAACAATTATGCACCTAGTTCCTCTGTGTGTTAAAAACTCGGTGGTCACCAACTTTCCAAATCTTCATAGAATCTAAAAAGCTATAATGATCATAGGAGATATCTTTCAGCCTTGGCCAAGCCTTCATAATCCTCATCAGGGTGAGACCTGAAGGAAAACATGATCTCCCTCCTAAAACTCCAAGGGTCTCCATCACCTATAGACATAAGGCTTCTGTCGGATCTATGCAGTCTTCATCCTCTCCGAGATGATCTGCACCTTCTCAGTAGTATCCCATACCAACTCTGGACCCATATGTGTAGACTCCCCTATGTCGTTCCAGCATAGAGTTGATCTGCACGGTCACCCGTACAAGCCCTCAAATGGTTCCATGTCGATGGTGCAGTTATAACTTTTGTTGTATGAGAACATCACCAGGGGATATAATTCCTCCATAATATGACCAAAATCAACACCGCAAGCACGAATCATGTCCTCATGTTTCTGAATGGTCTGCTCTATTTGACCATCAGTCTGGGGGTGATAGGTGGTGCTCAAGCGTAGCTATGTCCTGAATGCCTCCAATAATCCCTTCCACATCCGGAATGTAAAATGAGCATCAAGATCTAAGACAATCACTGATGGAACCCCAGGAATCCATAAAATCACCTATACATAGAGGCCTCCCAAGCCCTCTATTAATCTGTTCTCACATTTGGGTAACAAGTGGGACAACTTGGTGTATCAGTCAATGATCACCTAGATGGAATCATGGCCCCTGTACATATGTGGTATCCCTGTCACGAAGTCCATGAAGATTCCATCCCACTTCTACTATATAACCTAAAGTGGTTGAGTCAAGCCTACTGGAACAAGTTGCTCGACCTTCTATTGTTGAAAAGTGAGGTATCGTGAAATCAAATCCACCAGTACTTTCTTCATCCCAATCCATTATTATTAATGCTAGAGTTCCTGGCACATCTTCGAAAATCCATGATGTACTGCCAAAGGGGATGTGTGGAACTCCCTCAAAACCTCATCTCATAACGTCACTGGTACCATGGTGAATCCTCTAAATAATATGACATGCTCCCCACCTTAAGAAAATCCTTCAGGAGCGTGTCCTGAGGATATTGGACCACATCGGGACTCACAGTCAATGTCCACAAGCTACACCTACCTAAATTGATGAAGGTGTGAGGGGAGTGACAACCATAGACATAAGGTATGATGCTCCATAACCATCCATGGAGGATAACTGCAACACAATTATCTTCTTTGTCACCTCACTTCACAACTGTAAACCAAATCTCCAACTGAGTGCGTCTGCCACCACGTTCCCCTTCCCATGAGTATATATTTTCTCAAATTCATTGTCTTGGAGGAACTCCAACCATCAACCCTATCACAACTACTAAAAATACCATGGACACCTTTCGATCCACACAGAAGGCTATCCCCTTTAACTGATTGATATTTCCATTGACCCATTGGTTGTTGGTACTCGTTCTCCACGACCACTTGGTTACAGTGTCGGTAATCCACCCACAACCTCAAACATTTGTTCTTACTAAGCTGTTCCTCTGCAAGTCCACCAACTATACTCTCATCTCCGGAAGCTCTGCGGGAGCCATCTGATATGAAGGTATAGATATCAGAGTCATCCCGGTGTACATGTTAATATAGAAGTTTCCCTCACAGTGGGCAGGTAATCATAGAAACATCTTTTGAAAAGATGTTCCCACACTCTTCCAATACTGTAGGGAACTGAAAACTCAAAACAACTGTGGCCATGAGGGTAAGCTCAGCTGACTCAAGAGTGATCTGTTGCAACTTCTTATGACTAAGTTTATCCTGTGCTACCTGGGTTAACTTTTTTGCCATCCAAGAATCCCCCCATTCGAAAAATACGGATATAACACATCCGTTTTTTCCTAAAATAATCAACCTGAATGTGAAATGTGGATGACCATTCCATACCCCAACTATCATCGTAAGGCCTCGATGCTACCACCAAGATGTTAAAACTGAAACTATCGCCACAAGGGTCAGATCACATCGTCAACATAAGTGTGATTATTGAGTCTCCTCCCATAGGTATCTCTTGATGTAAGGTTGAGGTCAATAGTTTAACTAGAAACTTTAGGTCTTGAACAAGATTTGTTATAATAATGAATTATTAGTACATATTTATATTAATACAAAAACTAGTTGATGACATAGACCGTACCTTGAATCAAGCCTAGAGCCCTTAGGTCACACTCCTTGACCGCATGCAGCTACTCTCTTTATAGAGACCCGAAGATTGACGTACATAGATATTACATTACTTTTGCGGAATACATAATACATAACAAAAACAGACACACAAGGACCGTAATAGTTTAGTGTCTTTGGAAACATGGAACGTAATCTTATAATCATGGTGAAAGATCTTCAACATCTCCCATAAAGATCTTTCACTTTTTGTTTCTTTACCTAAAACCTTTCTTTTAATCCTGGGGGAAAATAAAACATAAAAAGGGTGAGCTCAAATGCTCAGTAAGGGTAAGCATGGATAAAATAAAACATACCATAAACATTTGAACCTAAAAACATGAACATAATGTTTAAATATCAAAATCTTGAGCAACGACTTAAAACATGGAAGTACATAAGGCATAGATCATAATGGAACATAAATAATGATAACATAGCATGGGAATAAAACATGTAATTGTGGAATCCATTAATCACATGTAATTATTTCCATATTAGCCAAGGCATTGCTTCCAAGACCATCTTAGTGGACAAAGCCCCTTTCGAAATCAAGTTCACTCCTCGTTTCAGTCCTGTAACACTGAACCGGATTAACTTACCGTTCCATCCATGTCTATCTCATGAGATATAAATAGTTACCCATTGCATTGGAGGGAGATATAGGTCCCACCAATCTCATAATGAAATCATTTTTACTTGTTCCACAACATAAACATAAATCATTCATCATAACCCAAAGATATAAAATGGGTATCATAAACATCATCCCATCATAACATAATCCATATAAAACAAATGGATATAATTTCATCATAAGAATAGTGAAACCATGTAAATCATAGAGACATTATACTTGAAACATACAAATATGAAATAATGTCATCTTAGATGGAAAATTATTTTGATAAAACACTTGAAATGAATTCATGAGGAAAATAGCCTTTCTTCTTCAAAATAAATTTCATTTCACAAAACATCATGCTATTTTAAAAGAGGATTTTCTTGAAAATAGTCATGAAATCTTTTGGAGTAAGCTTCATGAAAATAAGGCTTTATAAAACTGTAAAAATCCTTTCATGCCGTATAAGTTTAAAAAACATTCTTTTTATACTTTTGCCGGAAAAGTCAAAAAAGTACCTCGTAACGTAAACAAAAGAATGATTCCTTACATATCATGTAGTAAAAGTCAAAAATGGGTAAAAAGGAATTTAAACATACATAACAAATCTTTTATAAAACATGGACATGGATGATATAAATAACCCCAGTAAATACTGATGACTAAGCAATCCCGGATAAAAATGAGATTTGAAAAATTATCCCTTACCTTAGGTCCGATATTCTTAGTATGTATCTGAACCTCCTGTATAATGATTTAAATAATGTCAATGACTTATTACATAATCATTTTCATTGTTATGATATCATATATGGTTCACTTATGACTTTATATTACCCGTTCTTTTGTAAATTCCATGTTAAAGAGCATTTTGGGTAAAATCGTTTCATTTGTCGTCCGTGTTTTGACTGGTAATTATTCATATGATTACTTAGATCATGATTACTTAATTCCAGAATATAAAACATGATTTATATATAATATATATTCATAATATACATATATATAATAGATTTATAAATGGAAAGAAATACACTGTCCATGGAGACGGTAGGTCGTACGTACGCATGAACGTTGTTTTCGTTTCCTCAATGAATTGAATGGAATTAATTGGATGACATACATATATATATACATAAATCAAATATCATTATTATGTCATATATTTCATGATTACTTATTATATATACTTTATAATCATTTATGAATGGTTAATCATTGAGAATGAATCTCATCGCGTTGTGGAGACGGTATTCCGTACGTACGCACGAGCGATGATATCATTCCCATGATCGTGGAATTTTATTGGAGTGTATGTATACTATTAAAGAATCAATATCACTTTACAATAATCATATATAGTTATTATTTACACCATTATACCCATCCAAGTAAGGTGGTGGTGGAAAATAGATTACACCACGGCATGGAGACGGTATTCCGTACGTACACACGCGCGGTGATTTCATTTTCCGTAGGATGGAAAGATGGTGAAATAGGGTTGTTTCATACTTATAATAACATATCAGTATATGAGTTATTCTGATGTTATTACTTCATAATGAAACAACCTAATAAGAAGAAGTGGAATAAGAAATAAAGGTGAAAGAATCGGTAACGGACATTACCTCTTCTTTGAAGCGCCTCTTTGAGACCTCCTCTTAGGGCACTAAAATTGGTCTTTTAATAAGACCAGGAGCTCTAGGATGTTTCTAGGGAAGTGTATAAGAGAATTTGTCAGGGGTTGGCCGAGCTTTAAGGCTCAAACTGGTGTGAGGAAGAGAGGGAGGAGGTTCCCTTTTATAAGGGAGGAGAGGGGCACCTTTGGAATAACTAAATATATTATTTTATTATAAAGTCATATTCGGTTTTTAATATCTCCAAATTGATTTATTTCGATGATAAGGTGGGTATAGGTCTAAATCTTCTCATAAAATAGAATTTAGACAAGTTTATGTCATTATATTAACCTTAACTTTTAGTTTTAACTCTTAGTTAATTAGATTGACATTTACCAAGTCACTTTGTATTTTTATATTATATAGTTAATAAACTTACCATATACATCCAAGAGACCCCCAAGTGGTCCATTAATGATACACCTATAATGATATAATTATATTGGATGAACATTAGATTTTTAAGAATATAATTAAAATTTTTAATATAGTATTTGTTTTAAAAACTATTTTATGTCAATTTTGACACTATTTGGTAATTGATTTTTGTGAAAATCATAACAGAATGATTAGTTCGAAACCAGTTACTTAAATCAATACTAACATGTCATATTAACATAGAAAATTATTGTAATTCATAAAAAGTCTCAAATTAAATTTATTTGGGTATTTATAACATCAATTATGTCAATATTTCATTAATAAGATAATTACCGGATCATAATTGTTTCATAAATAAATTAAATTATTTTATTTCTAAAAATTATAAATAAAATACCATTATGTAGGAAATATTTTTAGATTTCTAATGAATATTTATAGTCTAATTTATCTTATGTATAACCCTATATTGAAAAATTATTTATTTATTAAACTGTTATTTTAACTATTTTAACTCTTCTTTAAATAAATTAATAATAAATGTCCTAATCTAATCCTAGTGGGAATAAATGGTCATCTTTTATTCCTACGGTTGTTTTTTGCCAAATTACACTTGTCCAATAGAATTATTACATGTTTTAGGGTAATAATAATATCATTTTTACCCTTAATTACCCTATTTACTTTTAACCGTGGTAAAAAAAGTAAAAAGTTACTATTCACCAAAAATTATTTTCATCTCATTGAACCAAATTTTAGTCCTTGATATTAACCGTGTCTCTCAGAATTTTGAAATTCCAATCACAGAGGTGGTAATATTATGTTTTATGAAAAATTCAGTTTTTTTTTAACTACCACTTAGTGGTTTCACTATTCATCAAAAAATGAAAGTTTCCAAAAAAATACCAAAAATTAGGCCTAAGCTATATTTGATATTATGAATTCCGAAATGATGTCTATTTTACCAAATTCAAAACATATCAGTTGCATTAATTAATTTAAAAATCCGTTCCCATCGTCAAAACAAATAGTGTTCTTAAGAGATAATAACTATCAAAAGATTGACCCTTGTTTATGTCTGGTTTAAATGTGAAATTACATCCAATGACCAACATTATATTAAATTGTAAAAATATAATCTAAATATACTTTTAAACCACTGAAATTAATAATTTTTCACTATTAATAATTTCGATTAAAAAAGTTGTTTTTAATTAAAATTTAGTAATTTCCACTATTCATCAAAATATGAAAGTTATCCGAAAAGTACCAAAATTTCACCCTAAGATAATTTCGATATTCCGAATCCAAAAATGAAGTCTATTTTGAATGATAAAATTTATAAAATTTCAAAAAGTGGGTATTATTATTCCTAACGGCTAGTTCATAATAATATTATAATAATATCTCGTTTAGTGAAACTCAGTATTGTGTACTACACACGCTATCGAGGAAGGGCATGATTGCATGTAATGCAGCCAAGTTAGGGTTGCATGTTGTGAAATAATCCTTTTTTGTAACATAAAACACAAGACATCAATAAAATTAAAAATAATATTTCTCATAACATCTCAGGGTGTTACTTTCTACCACCCTTAAAATGAATTTTGCCCTTGAAATTCGTCAGGGTTAAAAATGGTTTACTAATTAAAAGTTTCTTTAATAGAAACCCACATCGTAAAAAGGAATACCAAAACCAATCTTTAAAAACTAAAGTATGAAACATAACGGTTACCCAAATTAACTAATCATTGGGTTTCCACAAAGGAGAATATAGGTGAAAATATGGATATGGAAGAGAAACCTAACCATCATGTTCTGATAGAGAGTGGTAGAGAACATGGATATGAAAAAGACAACAATCACAAAGCTATATATTTGTGATGATCTAAGGTACCATCTGATTCATCGGATATAAGGGAACTAGGACAAAATTTTTGGGTTTCAATATCATTTCCCTAAAGTTGATGAATTAAAAGAAATACTTATATGATTTTGGTACAATATCACTGTTGTTTGTGAATTGAACAATTTCCACTTCATCCCTTAATGAAATGAAGTTGAAATTGTTATTCATGATGTGTTAGCAGATCATGTGATAGAATGATGGGTCATTCCATCTGTTTCAAACAAAAGGTTAGGAAAAGTTATAAGTCCATCTTATGGTTATATTAATCGTATATGGTTCCAAAAATGAACTTATACTTCATATATCATACCGCTTAATAAAATAAAACTAGTTTCTACTAACCAGGAACTTCTTATAGGCCAGTGGTAGGCAATAAAGGCCAGTCGCACATCGGTTGTGGGTTCGATTCCCACAGCCTTGTCTGACGCGATGGGCTATCGCCCGTCCTGCAGGTTTTCCTTTTTCTAAAACTATATTACTATAACAGCCCATCAATAATATCGAAAAAAACTTCTATTCTTAAACAATACTAACTTATGTCCAACATAATACATTCCATACTTTAGGCTTATCCATAATACTGTAGTCCACTCTCATAATATAGTGAAAACAATTACCAGAGATTTAATACCATCATTTATCCCCATATATCATAAGATATGTCTTGTTGGTCACATTCCAAACATTCGAAGGCTTTAATCATGTATTCTCTTGAAAAATGAATACCTATTGAGCCTTAGTGAAAACATGAATGCAGTTAAAAGTTAACACTTTCCACATACCAAAATCCTCAAAATTCTATATACTCAAACCATGATATCACTTAATCCTTATATTAATCATGAGCTCGTGAATACAATCAAACATCTCATTATCTTCTTATTCCTTCATTATGCGCATATCATCTACTTTACAAAAATATCTGAATATCCTTCCATGGTTACTGGTACCATTCAACATATACTTTCAAATACATTTAGGAAAAACAATAGTGTAACAATACTTAGATGATTCTTTATTCCATAGTACCATTAACTATACAACATAACTCTCGATAAACATACAATCATTCCACTACCTTGTAAAACAACTTACTAAGCTTCAACACTTCTTTCAGCTCATATATCATTTGTAGTATCCTCATCATCATCCACATAAATACTACCCATATGACCATGCTGATTCTCTTCATGAGATTTTCCATTAGGGCATTGGTTTGCATAATGCTCGTACATTCAACATTTAAAACATCTAATCATTATTGATGTCGCAGCAATACCATTATCCTTTTCCATTGTGTTAACTGAACCTTTTCCTTTGCACATACTAGATTTGTGTCCTTCTTTTCCACACCCAAAGCATCTTCCAGTTCCTTTGAAACAATCTCCCTGATGCCTCTTCCCACATGATTGACATGAGGGAAATTGAACTTTCTTTCCTCTATGATCATCATGGAACTCAATCTTTCTCTTATTATCTGAGTCGGGAAACTTACCAAAGTTAAGATTATTGATCATATTATGAGATTGCTGATTAGGAATAATAATGATGTTTGGACTTACAGATTCCATTTCATTTGGTTTCTCAAGAATAATATCATTCCATTGTCTGTCATATCCTCCATTATCGTGAATCTTCCTATTTCCAGCCATTTTATAAAACCCAAAAAGAATAGTGTGAGAGGAAAAAATCATGCTAGGGAAAACAACATAGTAAAGGGGGAGCACCCTCAATATCTAACATCTTAGGTTAAATTCTAAGATCCTTATCATTGTTCTAGGACTATATCCTATACGTATACTTATCCTTAGGGACATCCCTAGAAATTCCTTAGAAATATCTCTAGGGATCTCAGTAACGTTTTCGCATCCTTGTTTCCAAAGGTTGACTAAAATTTTCCTCTGATACCAACTGTAGAGACCCGAAGCTTGATGTACATAGATATTACATTACATTTGCGAAATACATAATACATAACAAAAATAGACACACAAGGACCGTAATAGTTTAGTGTCTTTGGAAACTTGGAACGTAATCTTCTAATCATGGTGAAAGATCTTCAACATCTCCCATAAAGATATTCCACATTTTGTTTCCTTACCTAAAACCTTTCTTTTAATACTGGGGGAAAATAAAACATAAAAAGGGTGAGCTCAAATTCTTATTAAGTGTAAGCATGGATAAAATAAAACATACCATACACATTTGAACCTAAAAACATGAACATAATGTTTAAACATCAAAATCTTGAGCAGAGACTTAAAACATGGAATTAAATAAGGCATATATCATAATGGAACATAAAAAATGATAACATAGCATGGGAATAAAACATATAATTGTGGCATCCATTAAGCACATGTAATGCTTTCCACAGTAGCCAAGGCATTGCTTCCAAGACCATCTTAGTGGACGAAGTCCCTTTCTGAATCGAGTTCACTCCTCGTTTCAGTCCTGTAACACTGAACCGGATTAACTTACTGTTTCATCCATGTATATCTCATGAGATATAAATCTTTACCGAATTAATTGTATGGAGATATAGGTCCCACCCCTCTCATAATGAAATCATTCTTACTTGTGCCACAACATAAACATAAATCATTCATCATAAACCAATGAATAAAATGGGTATCATAAACATCATCCCATTATAACATAATCCATATAAAAAAATGGATATCAATTCATCATAAGAATAGTGAAACCATTTAAATCATAGAGACATTATACTTGAAACATACACATATGAAATAATGTCATCTTATATGGAAAATGATTTTGATAAAACACTTGAAATGAATTCATGAGGAAAATATCCTTTCTTCTTCAAAATCAATTTCTTTTCACAAAACATCATGAAATTTTAAAAGAAAAGGATTTTGTTGAAAATAGTCATGAAATCCTTTGGAGGAAGCTTCATGAAAATAAGGCTTTATAAAATAGTAAAAATCCGTTCATGTTGTATAAGTTAAAAAAACATTCTTCTCGTACTTTTTCCAGAAAAGTCAAAAAAGTACCTCGTAACGTAAAAAAAAAGAATGATTCCTTACATACCATGTAGTAAAAGTAAAAAAAGGGTAAAAAGGAATTAAAACATACATGAAAACTCTTTTATAAAACCTGGACATGGATGATATAAATAACCCCAGTAAATACTTACGAATAAGCAATCCTGGATAAAAATGAGATTTGCAAAATTATCCCTTACCTTAGGTCCGATATGCTTTGTACGTATCCGAACCACCTGTATAATGATTTAAATAATTTCACTGACTTATTACAGAATCATATTCATTGTTATGATATCATATATGGTTCACTTACGACTTTATATTACCCGTTATTTTGTAAATTCCATGTTAAAGAGCGTTTTGGAAAAAATCATTTCATTTGTCATCTGTGTTTTGACTTATAATTATTCATATATTACATAGATCATGATTTATTTTATCTAGAATATAAAACTTGATTTATATATAATATATATTCATAATATACATATATATAATAGATCGATAAATGGAAAGTAATACACTATCCATGGAGACGGTAGGTCGTACGTACGCATGAACGTTGTTTTCGTTTCCTCATTGAATTGAATGGAATTAATTGGATGACATACATATATATATATACATAAATACAGTATCATTATTATGTCATATATTTCAGGATTACTTATTATATATACTTTATAATCATTTATGAATGGTTAATCATTGAGAATGAATCTCATCGCGTTGTGGAGACGGTATTCCGTACGTACGCACGAGCGATGAGATCATTCCCGTGATCGTGGAATTTTATTGGAGTGTATGTATACTATTAAAGAATAAATATCACTTTACAATAATCATATATAGTTATTATTTACACCATTATACCCATCCAAGTAAGGTGGTGGTGGAAAATATATTACACCACGGCGTGGAGACGGTATTCTGTACGTACGCACACGCGGTGATTTCGTTTTCCGTAGGATGGATATGTGGTGAAATAGGGTTGTTTCATAATTATAATAACAGATCAGTATATGATTGATACTTATGTTACTACTTCCTAATGAAACAACCTAAGAAGAAGAAGTGGAAGAAGAAATAAAGTTGAATGAATCGGTAACGGACATTACCTCTTCTTTGAAGCGCCTCTTTGAGACCTCATCTTAGGGCACTAAAATTGGTCTTTAAAGAAGAACAGGATCTCTAGAATGTTTCTAGGAAAGTTTAGAAGAGAATTGTTTAGGGGTTGGCCGAGCTTGAAGGCTCTAAGTGGTGTGAGGAAGAGAGGGAGGAGGTTCCCTTTTATATGGGAGGAGAGGGGCACCTCTGGAATAACTAAAAATATTATTTTATTATAAAGTCATATTCTGTTTTTAATAGCTCCAAATTGATTTATTTAGAAGCTAAGGTGGGGATAGGTTTAAATCGTCTCATCCAATATAATTTAGACAAGTTTAGGTCATTATATTAACCTTAACTTTTGGTTTTAACTCTTAGATAATTAGATTGACATTTACCATGTCACTTTGTATTTTTATATTATATAGTTAATAAACATATCATATACATCCAAGCGACCCCCAAGTGGTCAATTAATGATAAACCTATCATGATATAAGTATATTGGCCGAACCTTAGATTTTTAGGAATATAATAACAATTTTTAATATAGTATTTGTTTTAAAAACTATTTTATATCAATTTTGACACTATTTGGTAATTGATTTTTGTGAAAATCATAAAAGAATTATTAATTCTAAACCAGTTAATTAAATCAATACTAACATGTTATATTACCATAGAAAATTATTTTTATTCATAAAAAGTCTCAAATTACATTTATTTGGGTATTTATAACATCAATTATGTCAATATTTCATTAATAAGATAATTATTGCATCATAATTGTTTCATAAATAAATTAAATTATTTTTAGTCTAAAAATTATAAATAAAATACCATTATGTAGGAAATATTTTTATATTTCTAATGAATATTTATAGTCGAATTCATCTTATGTATAACCCTATATTTAAAAATAATTTAGTTATTAAACATTGATTTTAACTATTTTAACCCTTCTTTAAATAAATTAATAATAAATGTCTTAATCTAATCCAAGTGGGCCTAAATGGTAATATTTTATTCCTAAGTTTGTATTTGGCCGAATTAAACTTATCCAATAGAATTAGTACATGTGTTAGGGTAATAATAATATCATTTTTACCCTTAATTACCCTATTTACTTTTAACCTTGGTAAAAAAAGTAAAAGGTTACTATTCACCAAAAATTATTTTCATCTCATATAACCACATTTTAGTTCTTGATATTAACTGTGTCTCTCAGATTTTCGAAATTCCACTCACAGAAGCGGTAATATTTTTTTTATGAAAAATTCAGTTTCATTTAACTACCACTTAGTGGTTTCACTATTCATCAAAAATAAAAGTTTCCAGAAAAATACCAAAAATTAGGCCTAAGCTATATTTGATATTATGAATTCCAAAATGATGTCTATTTTAACAAATTCAAAACATATCAGTTGCATTAATTAATTTAAAAATTAGTTCCTATCGTCAAAACAAATAGCGTGTTCTTAAGAGATAATAACTATCAAAAGATTGACCCTTGTTTATGTCTGGTTTAAATGTGAAATTACATACAATTACCAACATTGTATTAAATTATAAAAATATATTCTAAATATACTTTAAAACCACTCAAATTAATAATTTATCACTATTAATTATTTTTATTAAAAAAGTTGTTTTTAATTAAAATTTAGTAATTTCCACTATTTATCAGAATATGAAAGTTATCCGAAAAGTACCAAAATTTCACCCTAAGATAATTTCGATATTCTAAATCCAAAAATAAAGTCTATTTTGAATGATAAAATTTATAAAATTTCAAAAAGTGGATATTACTATTCATAACTACTAGTTCATAATAATATTATAATAATATCTCGTTTAGTGAAACTCAGTATTGCGTACTACACACGCTATCGAGGAAGGTCGTGATTGCGTGTAATGCAACCAAGTTAGGGTTGCGTGTTGTGAAAGACTCTTTTGTTGTAACGTACAACACAAGACATCAATAAAATTAAAAAAAAAATTCTCATAAAATCTCGGGGTGTTACACTCTTCCCCTATCCTCTAGCTCCCTGATCCTGGTGGGGACCACATTGGGGTGGTGGTTGTAACATGTAAAAATGTACAACACCTCCCTTTTCTCCCCTATCTCCTCTCCTACATCTTTTTTCCTAAAGATTCATCTATCCCTATCACTTCCTCTTACTAAAATATTTTAAACATCCATGTCTTTGATAATGACATCAGTTTCCTATTTTTCCATTGCTGACATTCACTGGATGTATCTACTTAGACAAATAATTTTCAACCCAAAGGTTCTCTATTGCACCCTAACATAAATAGGAATTCCCAGATAAAAAGAGTTCTCTTAGATTTCCATAAACACATCTTTCTGATGTTCTAATAGCTGAAGCATTGGTCATATTGTATTCATCAAGTACCTGGAATGGTCTATACGCCTCTATGAATATTCATCTACTAGCCTGTCATCCTACCAAAGCTCTAGAATCTCCTTGGTACACAAACCCCTTAGCCTTTTATGGTAAGAGACCTATTATTTGAGAAATGTTCTCAAGCTCTATCCATGGAAAGGTCACCATAATGTAAGATATGGGTAATAGAAACCTTATCATCACCCTGTTGAGCCACATAGAATGCTCACTGCCCGGACCACTATCTGATCTAATGGTGCCCTCTCTAAATGGAAACTCAGTAACCACCTCAGGATAGTCCTTATCCTCCTATGAGTCAGGCTCAACTCTGAACATAAGGGGTATCGTTTAATGAAACTCGTGTAAGGAACTAATCTTACATGTGCCCCTACCGGTAGCACCGGTAGTAACTGCTGACAAATAGGCAATGGTATCATAGGGACACTGCCTGAAGGTAGAATCTCAGGAAAAGTCCTTGTACTGAAGTCTCGTCACTATGTTCACCATCCTCATGGTCACACATTAGAATCATGGTTGGTTTTCTACATAGAGGCATCTTGAAGGAGGATTAAGTTAAACCACGATCAATAAGTTATAATTAGTGAGATGACTCAAAAGATATCAAAAGAAAAAACATTTCCAAATCACATGCAACTAGTGTTTTCATGTACTGAGTTGGAAGAAAGAATTTAGGGTCCTGGTGTATGGATACATTGGCCCCCACAGGAACACTGGACTCCCTCAAATGAAATAAGAAATCAAGACACTCAACAATATTTCCGACATTGAAAATATACACTCTTAGTTCTTCTGGAAGAACTGACCACACATTGATACCACTTTGTCATGACATGTCCTCTAGGGCCCATGTCTTGCCTACACCAAGCCCAACTTCAATAGGCCAGGGGTTGGTGACTAGAAATGGAAAGGCATATCCCTAAATGAGAAAGAATTTCCTCAAAACGTGGACACACATAGATAGGACACACTGCGTACATGTAAAACACAATGGAAGAAGAAAGGTATAACAAAAAATTAGTGTAAATGTAATTACTGAATGTAATAGGGGCAGAATACATGACCAATCGGAAATAAGGTACATCAAAAAGGGAAAATAGCTCAAAAGATGGTCTTCCAAGGATCCTATAGTAAGGGTAAGAACAACATGTCTCTATGTCTCTCTACGCCAACCGGTCACCTCTGTACACACTCTAGTTAACTCCCAAGTCTCAATCAAAGCTACCCATCGTCTGCACCAGACACAACAAGGTGTGTACGAAGCCTATGTAGGGGTGAGTATAACAATACCCAATGGGGACCCTGAAACCCCTGAAGGTCTCTCAAAATTTCACAAAGGAAAAACCACAAAGAATGATCTAAATCATAAAGCACAAGGTAATAGACTCCTATCAAACCAGGTTTACAATGTAAAAAACATTAATAAATATGATTAGTCATAATGAGTGATCATATTATTCTATTGATAGGATTTTTACACTTAACCACATAAGGTGGATAGGTGCTGACCCACCGAGGATCGTTAGGTGCTAACCTATAGAGGATTGCATGGTGCTGACCCACAGAGGATCGCTACATGATGACCGATAGAGGATCGTTAGGTGATGACCCATAGAGGATGGCTAGGTATGAACCCATAGATGATGGCTAGGTGCTGACCCACATAGGATCTCTAGGTTCTGTCCCGTGGAGGATCCCTATATGCTGACCCACAGAGGATCACTTGGTGCTGACCAATAGAGTATCTCTAAGTGTCGACCCACATAAGATCTCTAGGTGATGACCCACGGATGATCTCTACATGCTAACCCATAGAGGATTGCTAAGTGCTGACCAATGCAAGATCTTTTTGTACTGACCAATAGAGGGTCTCGAGGATCTAACCCATTGTGGATCTCTAACTATTTTCCCACAGAGGATCACTATTCCTTCATCTTGTCACAGCCAGCCACTATATTCCTACACTAAGCATGATTGATTCTGGGAGGATCCGCTCCTCAATCCATTGGTTTTACCTCAACCACCATTAAATCCCACAAAGATGTAACACAATTAACCTCCATGTCATAAGTCTTACAACGCAATAGAGGGCACTTCAATCAGATGCCCGGTCTATAAGTTATAGGAATTTTAGTGTCAGGGGCCCAGTTAGATTCGAGTCCGATCCAACACGGACATACTCAAACATTCTAAAAACCCCATGTGGAGTATCTCAAAAAGAACCGCCTCATCTTAAGGGGTCAATCACCAAATATAGTTTTTCAAATGACTGTTTATTTCGGAATATATGCCCCTTTAAGAGAAAACTAGGCCATAAGTGGGTCTGGTACCGGTATGACCCGGTCAGACCCACCTGACCCGACCAGCTGGGCTTGGACTGTAGTGGATGGGATTGGACCAATTCTACTAGGCTCATACTAAATGGGCTTGGCCCGTTGGGCCATTTTCTTGGCCCGCTTGCCACATGCTTGACCAGCCAGGCCATGGGACTGGCTTGAACGCCTGGTTGGGCATGGCATGTCGGGCTGTTGGACCAACTCTTCCCGCTGGCTGGGCACAGCCCGCTAGTTAGGCATGGGGGTCCACTACCGTCCCCAATGGATAAGATTTACATTCATATTTCAACTTCAGTAGTACTAGTTATCACCACTCCACCTGGATGGTCCACATGCACTGGTCATCAACGGGACTCGTGGGGCGCATGTCATCCCTCTACTGGGGCTTGGAGCCCAAAACCACTTCCACGACGCAACACCACGGCATACCGCATTCCATCAATGGGCCCGACATCGGCCAAGCACTTTTGTTTTTCAGGGTGCCTTTGGCCACCGCCTCCTTTTTTAGGCCGGTGAAGCTCTAGACGTCCATTTTCTTTTCCAACTAGGCCTATGGGCCACCCGGGAAGCTTTCATCACTGTGTAGATCCCGATTTTGTCTTGTTGTTATATCGGGCGGTCACCCATGAAGAAACCAATCAATACCAAGATCAGCAGAGTGTCTGGGCCATTTTCGGTTCAACCCGCACCCTCCGCATTAGCATCATAATTTTGGAAGGGTTCAACATCATAAAAAATAAGATGAAACATAAAATCCATAAACAAAACCCATACCTAGAACTCATTGGGACGTTATGTGGATGAGGGAGATGAACTCATGTTCAAAAGTGTTCGTTGTCACCCGTTGTTGTCCAGTTTGAATCCTCCATCGGTCACCAAAGCATCATTCCATGTATTTGGAATATGTCACGGACACTTTTTCATAGGTTTCCCTAGTGAGCAACTGAAACTCCTACCCAAGATTTTGTTTAAATAGAAGCGAGGGAACCACTCACGTTGAATTTCATTAATGTGGTTCATTAATGAACTCCAATTAATGTTACATTAATTCAACAAATGTCAGGGTTACAAAAAAAATGGGTCATGTCATTAAATGAATTCCATTCAAGCCTGACGTTACATCACAGTCCCCCCATCTGCTGCTCAATGGTGAGAATAGAATAAAATAACTATTGGAGTTATTTTATTATTATTTTTGTGAAGTCAAAAAATTAGCTTTTTAGTCTGACCCTTGCCTTTAGAAGTTATGTTTCTCCTAGGAGAATCTCATCACTAAATTTCAACAGTTCCCTCATATTTTTAATCTGAGCACCAGTTCAAAAGATAGAAACTTCTTCTCGCACGTTTACTGAATATACATTAAAAATTTTCAAAAATTATTAATTGTCACCCTCAACCCATACTGGTCGCGGTTAGGCTTCGCCTAAGGAAAACGTTCCCTCACGAGCTCAACCATACTCTCATATTTCCAATCCGAGTTATGATATAGGAGATACATGTTTTTGAAAATAAAATAATTTTTAGTTAATTTTTTATTTAATACAAAAAACTAACTTCCACTAATGGACCGCGGTGGCCAATGATAGGATCTTTCTAAGGAATTCATTTCCTTATGAGTTCAGCACTGGTCACAGATTTTATAGTCTGAGTCACCATTCTTGAATTATAATAATTTAAAAAATATAATAATTTTATTTGGATGTTTTATTTACAGTAATTCCATTTTCGGGTTTTCTCACTGGAGGCCTACACCGACTAAACATAGGTCGCGCCTAGGGTAAAACTGCCATCCTAAATGCAACCGTGTCCCTGAGATTTCTGATATGGGCACCCATTTAAGAGTTATTCCACGTTTTCAAGGAAACTTCTCACAAACAATATATGAAGCTTAACATTTTTCAGCAGATAATTCCAGGAACTTCATTCCTCAGAATCATGTACCGTCAATTTTTTATGTCCTGTAATAATCCCAAATAATTTAAAAATATATATATATGGAATACTCTGAGTCTTAAAAATTTATCTAAAATAATTTCATCATGTTAATATAGGGTTCTTGGTAGTACATAAACTTCCCGCGCGTTTAGAAATAAATATATTATTACATGCACAAAAGATATAAAAAATTTGTGTCATCCAATTCTATAATTATGAAGGCCTAATGATTATTAGATATGGGAAAAGCAATTTTGGGGTAAAAGATAAGAGGAATTAAATTGTCTTGGTTATTTAAGCACTCATTCACATCTATCACATGGTTGTTCATTTATATGAGTAGGGGAATGATATAAAATTGACCAAGAAGACCTATATCATTAGGGGACAGGATAGTGCAGTTTTTATGTAAGAGAACTTCATAAAAGGGGATATCTACCTTGTCAGTAGATAAGAAGTTATGTAATTTCTATCCAATGATTAAGAAAATAAGTTATGGAATAGAAATCTTGGTCATTCTATTTGACCAAAATTTGTTGATCTATTTGAAAGTGGTAGAGAAATAGATCTCAATAATCTATCACATGATCAAACACACATGTGAGATACCTATTAAGAGGATAAAATGCATGAAATATGTAAATGGATAAATAGAAAAATTCTACAATGGTTCTTGAGCTGGTGCATATTTATGTGTGTAGTCCTATATCACTAAGTAATATTAATGGGATGAGATATTTTATAATTTTAATTGATGATAATATTTACATGATTTGTTTTTTGGTCAGTAATAAAAAGTTAGAGGTGATTAGTAGAATAAAAAAGTATCAGAATGAGGCTACAAATATTTTTTATAGAAAAATATGAATCAACAATCTGATAAGCAATCAAATTTTACCCATATCCATATATATGATTATCTTGAAAATTATGGGTTAATACAAAAAAATTTAGTAGTGATTACTCCTCCTAAAAATTTTGTGGTTATGATGATAAACAAGATAATAAGAAACTTGTTGTGGTAGAGATGATAAAAAAGATCATAAACAAAATCTCCAAAATGATTTTTATTGAAAAGGACCAACAAGATATATTTTTGTATGAAAAATCCATTACACTACTTTAAATTTATAATATATAATTTTTGTTTCTAAGATTCAAAAAACACTATATAATCATTTATAACAAACAAATATTTTAGGAAAAAAATTCTTTAACTATTTTTATTTCTTTTATGGCTTGCAGTACATTCAACATTGAGTTCAAAAAAAATGTGATACGCTATTATAATATTATTATTTAATGTGACAGTTACAACCTAACAATTTATTTAGTAGGAATAAATGTAATATAATACATTATAATATATATATATATCTATATATTTTATACTCAATATAAAATTATTATTAAATGATTATAAAATGGTTACATAAATATTAATAAAGATATTGTATTGTATAGAAATAATTTTTCTTAAATAATTTGTTTTTCTTCTTTTTAAGAGTTAATATTATAAAAGATTCCTCAATATTTAGGAAAATGTATTTGAAAAAAAATCAAAGGAATTATTTAAATAGTAATTTAAATATTAGTCTATGATTAATTTTTTATAATTTTCAAAGACAAATTTATTTTTATTGAAGAGTTTAAAATATAGTTTCTTATAAAAAAGTATCCTTTGTGATATCCTCACGACATAATTATGAGGATGTTTTTTTTATAAACTTATTGAAAGAATAATGTATAATATTATAATATAAATATCATTGAAAAATATTAAATAACATTTAATTTTTTTTATTTAAATATAAATAAGAAAATCACATTCAGTGCGACATAGTGCCTGTGCAGCATGAGAAAAGTCAATTTTAGTGTCTTATAGCTATATGTTGAGAGGTAAAAATGTTTCTATATGAATTGTTTTTAATTTCATCCATAAAATATGGTTTTTATTAATAATAAATATTTTTGGTTTCACATAACAAGAATCTTATCCAAATGATAGTGTGATACCTTAGAAAGTCAAAAAAAATTATTTAAAAATTTAAATAATTTTTGTTGACATGGATATGAAATAATATACCTACAAAATGAATCTAAAACATTATCTTGATACTAAAAAATTTATATTTACCATATTAATTTATTATTAATTTATTATATTTGAAATAATTACCTTATATTCTTATCCAACACTGACGTGGGTCTTGTGAAAGTAGAAGAAAAATCAATGAAATGATTTTTAAAAACTATAAAATTTAAATTATATGAACTATTAAATGACCCCAAGAGTTAACTAAATTATAGTTTTTAAGTTTATAACAAAACTTTATCATACAAGGATTCAATTTGTAACATTTTGGGGTCTCTTGTATAAAATTATGTCCTTCATAACATTTAATTTAATGAAAAATAAATCTTGTCCCAAACTAGCTTTTAAAAACTATTATATATTTAATATGGGGTTGTGTAAAGGATATATTTCAATATAAATTTTATTTTATAATATAGATGACTTATTTTCATCTTGTTAAGGTATTCAGAATTTTTATAAACTAAATAATTTCCTTAAATACTTACATGACACTAATTCAGTAATTTTTTATGTATTGGAATAATCGAATAAATGACATAAAAAATATAAATTGTAACACAATTTGATATTTTTATGGCGATACCTGAATTATAAATATGAAAATGACATTTTTAGGATAATATAATATAAATTATTTAATTTTGACTTGTTATCTAGATGTTTTTAATGATAAAGAAATGGATTTTATCAAAATTTTCAATGATGAAATTTTAAGGGATTACTATTTATTAAAATATATAAAAATCATTAATATTTTAATTATTTTTAAAAAGGATAAGTTAATTTCAAAAATGTCTCATTATATTTATTTATTGTTGAATTGGAGAAAATTTAACAAGATTATACTTATTATATTTTAATATTTTGGGAAATTCAAAATGTGCACATCACTTCAATTATAAAATTGCCCCCCATTTATCACTTCTTTAAATTACTTGGAACCTTATAACTCGACTATTCAATTGAAAATTATATTATAAACATACTTTGAAAAATTATAGAGTTACTATTTTTCTCAAAATATCAACCTTAGGTCCCTAAAAATGAGATATAATATGACATTTCAAAGAATATTAGGTTTTAAAATTAATGGGGAAATAAAAAACATTATGTGAGGGTCTTCTTGTATCTTTTTTTATTTTTATGATATTTATACCATATTCACAACTTTTTTAGTTTTTTTACAAACTACAAATTAATGTATTTTATGATTCTTTAACTAAAAATTATTTAGATTTAAATATCCACATCAGAATCTCCCTTTCCTGTAGTTTAAGGTTAAAAAGTTACCGAAGTGGTAAGTGGATTTTGTCTCACTTTTATTTATGTGGGAAACACTCCATATTCTACTCTTTTCCCCTTAGTGGTCTTTATACTTCAAAATAATATTTTTTTATACCTATTTTGAATGTTAGGTGGATTTACATAATCAATTATCTTTACGTTCTTCCTGTCATTATAATCCAAATTTTACCCGATTGGTAATGGATTATTTCACAATCATATCATTATTCCAGACTATTTTTATTTTTAATCACTTATGATGAATATTTATCTTCCACATCCATGTTTTCTAGAATTTTTTTCCAAAAGGGGTTTTATCTTTTTGAAAACAATTTTTACCTATTTTTATATTTTTAAAAATATATTTAACGGAGTATTTTTTATCATTTTCCAAACAAACTGCTTTGGGACTATTTTGACAAAAATACTGAAGGAATATTTTTTAACCTATAAGGAATGAGTGGATTTTAAACCTATATTTCTCTTCATTTTAATTATTAATCCTCTATAATTTGACCTGTTTATTATCAAATAAAATTTTTTCATTTAAACCATAAAATTTTTATTAAATAAATGTGATTTTAATTTGAAAAAGTTATTTTCCTCTTGAAAATTTCCATGTGATATTTCAAAATCTATTTCCTTATAATATTAAATCCTTTGATGTAACTTATAATCTACTGGTATTATTATTCATGAAAAATATCCATATTCTTTCTATAAATCATTTATGTTTATGATGACATTGTGTTTTTGAATTCAATTTCTTTTCAATGAGTTATGTAATGAAGGAGTGTTATTGAAATCCATTTTATTTCATGGGTTATGAAATTATAAAATTTATATTATCTTATAGAAGACATATTCGTGATTTTATTTAGATGATGTTGGTTACATTACAATATAGGATGGTAGATACATTATAAAAAATAATTTGTGGGATATATATATTCCTCCAATGAATTTGGTAATTATTTTTATCTCATGAGATAGAGATAACGTTAATGGGGAGTGAAATCAGTTCAGTATGCGGCGTTTCCAACTATGATGGTCTTTAAAGAGAACCTTGACTGCTCTAATGGTTTGGGGAGTGAACCCATTCAACTATGATGAATGGGATACCACTATGGATGGTGGAGGTCCCCAAAAAGGGGGTGTATCCACCCATGTATTTTTTATGACCTTGTGTATACCACAACATAGTATTTTATTCCTGTATTTTATTTTTACGGATGACATTTGTTTACTTTCTTTATGAATAATATCTTATTAAATATCAATATTTATTTCATAAATAATTATTAGGATCAGTTATTTATAGGGTAATGATTAAAAATTATAATTACATGTTATCATCCCATTTTTCTCATGTTATTCTTATTTGGTAATTCAAATCTTACTTATTTACCATATAAAGAATTTGAGGTCACAATTATGATGTTTATATTCCCCAGGTTATGATGAAATGTTTTAAATGAATTATTTTTATACTAATTCCATAGGGATGATGTTGATAAACTATTATGAAATAATAAAATCAAGGAATAGTTGTAGAAAATATTGATCATTATCATCCAGTTGTTTATAAATCAAATTCATTATGTATTGGTCCTAATTATATAAAAATATAATCATAAAAGATCCTAGGCTATAAAATTGGTTCAATATTTACTTTTTTATGTTATAGGTGTTTTATTGGAAAAACGGGGGCACATGTATCTGTATAAAAGCAAGAAAATGTAAGGGTTTGTTTTAACACTGAATATAAAAGTGTGAGTTTGATGTCTTTTATAGTTGGTAACAGAGCATGGTATAGATAACTTCATAGAATACAATATTTTGATGGGATTTCATATTAATATTTCTTTATACAATCATTGGTATATAATACCATTAGTTTAGAGCCTAAGACAATCCTTTTGATCTTATAAGTTATGAGATTCTACAGAAACTAATGGAATATTTGGAGACATTTTTTAAAGGTAATGATGGGTAATTAAATTTTGGGATTCAAAATGAAAGGTATGTGATATAAATTGAGTTCAAAACGTGTCTTTTTTTAATTTATTATGTTCATTTTTTGATGATGATTCTAAAAACAATTATGTGTTATAAGATTTATAGTTTTAGAAAAAGGACAACACATAGGTCGAGTAACAACCCATCACATTTAACAAGTTCATGAAGCTTGAACCCAAAACTGAAGAGAGATAGGGTAAATTTCCCACTACTAGCCTATATAATGTCTAGGTAAGTATGAAATTATTTTCTTTATTTTATGGATCATATGGATAATGGTTATGATAAATTTGATAACATACTTTTTATTTAATAGATAACCATTGGATTTGAAATTGATTTGGTTATTAATGTTCATTTGGAAGAAATTCATTTTTTGTGAAACCTATATGATTATGGTAAAAAACAATATTTGTAATATTATTTGAGGAATATTGATTGAATTTTATTTTTGACACATATATGATTTTGGATTATGGTGACTCAGGTAATTTACGAAAGTGGTTTTCATATCTGGGGAATTATATTTTTAAAATGTGAACATTTTTTTGAGAAAAATAATAAATTTGTTTTTTAATAAACATTGATTAAATCATTCTTATTTTTGGGTTTCAATTGTAGTATATAATGTTTTTAGGAATTTAAGGATAGTTATTTTATTGGATGATCTATTCTTGTTGTTGTTAAATTCCAATGATTAAAGTAGTTTTCCTCAAATAGAGGTTTCTTTTTTTTGGAATCAATTTATAATATGTAGTCCATTTTGGTATTTATTATTAACAATGGATATGAGGAATATATATTTATTATTTTTTGGATTATTAGATAAATTATAGGTTTAGTTTTGTTCTTTATACACAAATTAATCATCATTAATACTTACCATTGGGTGAAAAAGATGAGATTGTGGTGGAAATTGATTGAAGGATGAAACTCCACACGTAAAGTAAGTATATTTCCTTGTTCATATAATTGTTAATAAAGTAATTACTCAAATATTTTAAAAGGATCATAAGACAAAAGTTTTTTCCTATGACCATCAATTCTAATGAATTGATGACCATTTCCACATCAGTGGTTTTTGATTTTGGACTGTTGAC
The DNA here is from genome assembly GCA_963277665.1 of Viscum album. NCBI lineage: Eukaryota > Viridiplantae > Streptophyta > Magnoliopsida > Santalales > Viscaceae > Viscum > Viscum album. The sequence continues at coordinate 1,329,722,925 of OY728145.1, read as the reverse complement.
TTTCTCAAGATCATTCATTTTCTTCTGAAAAATGGTCTCTTTAAATTACATCACTTCAAACTAATATTATTATATATGAAACAAAATTATGTGAAATCGATATTACCTTTATAGTTTCCTTCCTCTATTTTATAGAGAATTTTTTATTAAACCGTTTTATGGTGTGGGTTTTCATAAAGGAATTTATTAATTTCAATCCTTTGATTTCCAAAGAATTAGATCAAAATTATGATGCCTAGTCTTATTAAAGTGGGTAGAATGTAACATCCTAATATTTTAAAAAATACATCTCTTTAAACAATTTTATTTCCTCAATGTCAAGAGTTACAAGCAACATCTAGTTTAAACAGACTTTGATACACTATTGAAATATTAGTGTTTAATGTGACATTTATAAACTAACCATTAATTTGGTGGGGTTTGAATAGGATTAACTGATTTAATTAATATAAAAATTCATAATAAATATAAATTTATATTTAATTAATTATAAAAAATATTATAATTTTTAGTAAATTCATTTTACTCTTCAGAAATACAGTATCATCAGAAACTAGTTTTTCTTTTTTTATGAGAATACATTATAATTAATTACATGAATAATTACCTTATATGATTATGAAACACAAATGCAGTTCTTATGCAAGAAAAATAAAATTAATAAAATGAATTGGAAAACTAAAAAATAAAAATTTTAAAACTAGTAAATGAGAAAAACCCTTAACTATATCTATTGGATAAGTATATATAGACCATAATCATCCAAGGGTATACTTTATAAAATTTTGAGACACATATATATGATTATGATGACCATATTATTTTATTTAATGAAAATTCAAACATTTTGAACTCTATAATTTAATAACTATTATATATTAAATACGTGTCATACAAAGGATATGTTTGTTTATAAATAGTATTTCAAAATATAAAACAATTATAATCATCATGTTAATTTCTTTTTATAATATTTAGAAACTAAATAATTACTTTAAACACATACACAACGCCGATACAACAATAATTTAAGTAATTGAATAATCAAATAAATGATATTAAAATTTTTAAACCTAACATAATTTGAGATATTTGACTTTATGAATTAATTATATAGGAGACCATGACATTTTTAGGATATCATAAAATAGATTGTCCAAATTTGACTTGTAATCTTGATGTTTTATATCCAATGTCATTCATAGTATCAAAATTAAGTGTAATTAAATTTTATGAGATTAATATTTTATTAAATTATTTAAAAATAAAAAAAATTAAATAACCACAAAGGGTAAAATATGTGGTCTAAAATTTTACCCTATATTAATTAATTAAAATTTGATGAATTTTTATCTATAATAGTCATATTATATTTTATTATTTTGAGAAATTCTAAAAGTGCCTCTGAGCTCCATTATAAAAGGTAACACCTTCCATTACATATTTAAAAACAAGGAAGTTTATAATTTGACTATATCCTACAAAATACTCTTATCATCTTGTTTATACACATATTTTATGTTTGGCCTTTTCAAAATTACAAACATATAGGCCTTTAGAGGTGATCTAAATGAATTGCTTCAAAGAAGAGGAGGGTTGAACAAGAATAATTAATGGTGATACTTGAGGTAAGGGTCTTCTCAAGTCAAATTTTATGATAATCATAGAATATTCACCACTAATATTTTTTATGTGGTGTATATAATAAGAATGATTTTATTTCATGATGATTATAGTAAAAATTATTGTGATTTAAATATCTATTTAAGGATATCTCATTAATGGGTTTTCGAGTTCAAAAGTCACCAATATGGTAAGATATTTTTTTCCCTCTTTTATTTATGTGGGAAACATTATTTATTCACCATGTTTTTCCATTGATTGGTGTATATACATTAAACTAATTAGTTTTATAATACATATTTATAAGGTTATGGGGATTTATATATCCAATTATGCTTATTTCTTTCATTGGACTACAATTATAATGTTACCAAAGTCTTAAGTGATTATTTCACAATCTCATCATTATTCAATAATTTTTAGGTTTAATTCTATAGAGGGGTATATTTCTCTTCCATATCCATGTTTTCTACAATATTATTAAAAAATATTTTACTATTGTTTAATATCATTTTTTCTAATGTTTAAGTTTAAAAAAATAATTTGAAAGCAATAATTTGATCGTTTTATGAACAATATTTTTGTGAATTTTCTAACAAAAATATATAATGAATTTTTTTAACCAATACGGAATGAGATTTGTTTCTCTCCATCATGTCTCCTCAACTCATTGGAGCTTCTATTATGTGTTTAAAATTTTATATTTCATGTTATTTTTTTCATTTAATATTATTAAATTTTGTTAAATAGACATGATTTTAAATTGGAATATTTATTTTCCTCATGTTTTTCCATGTGTTATTTAAAAATCATTTTCAATATAATATTTCATATATTTATGTTACGTAAATATTATTGGGTCATTATTTAAGTATATTATCCATAATATTTATTTTAATGGTCTATGTTTATCTTGGTATGATGTTCATTAATCCTGAATCATTTCAATGTGTTAGGTTCTAATAAAATGTTTATGAAATATATTATATTTCATCTGGAAGGATATGACCAGTTTTTTATGATCGTGTGGAAGACATATACATGATATTATTTATGTGATGGTGGTTAAATTGCATCCATGAATGGTGGTACCATTATAACCAAAGATTACAGTTACATTGTAACCAATGATGGTTAGTGCCTATATCTTTCTTCAAATAATTAGGAATTGATTTATATTTCATGAAATTGAAAGGTTTGGAATGGGGAGTGAACTCAGTTCAGTAAGATACTTTTTTCACTCAGATGGTCCTAATAGATAACCTTGACTACTTTTATGGTTTGGTAAGTGAAATCATTTCACAATGAGGAAAGGGATACCAATAAGTATGGTTCTATGTCCAACCCATTATTTTTAGCAACCATGGGAATTTCAATTCTTATGTGTTTTCCAAAATTTAATATTTTATGACATTTTTATTTTCACATAGATCATTTAGATCTCACTTATTATCCATACTGATAATATGAGAACACCCGTATTCTATTTCTTTTCCCATGTTTAATAGGAATTATTTTAAATGAATTGCGTCTAGTAGGATTCAACATTGATGATGTTTATGAACTATTATGAAATAAGTAAAGCTCAGTATATTGGGATAGAATTTTAATCTTTATGAGCCAGTTTTTTTATGAATCCAATTCATTAAGTGTTAATCCTAATTCTAAAGAATATATAAACATATAAGTTTCTAGGTTAAAAAGGTGATCTGATATTTCATTTTGATGTTGTAATTTTTTGTGGAAAAAAATTGTGTAACATTTATTGGCCTCATATCTGGTAATGTTATTTATTTTTTTAAAACTAAATCTATAAGTGTGAGTTTTAGGGCTGTTATATCTATTTTATGGATAGTAGACAACATTAATTTATTTTAAATTTCTCATAAGAATGAATTACATTGTGAAGGAGTAGAAATAGGGAATTTTTAACCATGTAGAGATGCATGAATTTTCTTAAGATATTATAAAATAAAAAAGAATATAAATTCTTAAATAATTATCCTGGATAGGTTGATGAAAGAAATTATGTCACTATAGTGGAAATAGTGCATAATATTCTATAAAAGCATGAGAAAATTATAGGGGATAATAATAAGGTGGGGAGTTGTATAGGGCATAAAAATGGCATGATACATATAAATAATAAGACACTGATGATGATAATGATAATTTTAGACGTTCATTAGTATATATATATAAATGTTACACCAAAATTGACGAGAAGAACATCATCAAGGAAAACGTAGAACTAATTTTGATGAGAATAATGAGGTATCTTAAAAAAACTTTCTTATCTTAGGTTTATCCAAAGTGTTTTTAATAAGCTACAAAATATGATTATTGAGTTCTTGAAATGAATGAAGATCTTAAAGAAACAGATAAAAGTCATACTTGGAATACAGTTTTGAGGCTAATGGACAAGAACAACACATAGAAAAAATGGGTCATCTAAAGAACATAAAAAAGGAAACATAACTATTTGATAGACAACACAACTAGTGATCATGTTATAATAAAATATCATGGGAATGGATTTAGATAAGAAAATTTTTCATGTTTTAATGTTGGAGACAATTTTACTATTCTCGTACATAACCGTGAAAATGAAAATCAATGCCTTTTGGATGGATTTCACGTAACCAGTTATGAATGGAGTTTTAGAGGAATAGGATTACATTGAAAGTAAAAATGATTTTATTATCCATGAAGATGATAAAAATGTATTTCATAGGAATAAATTATTTTATTTATTAAATCAAGAACCTAGGTCACAATATTCACAAATAGATCAATAGTTGAAGTGGTTTGGATTTTAACATAGCGGGGTATATTAAATTACCTATTTGAAAAATAGGAGAAAGAAAAAGATTAGTGTTCAATTGTATGTGGATGTCATAATATTTCATGGAGAACAAAATTAGAATGAAAAAAGGATAAATACTTTTTTATGTATCAGTTTAAAGTTTCTTTGATTGGAGAACTGATATTTTTCTTTGGTCTACATGTGACACAAGGAAGGCATGGTATATTTATTTCTCATTATTAATATTCTAAGGATGTTCTAAGAGTATATATATTATAGGATTCCAAGGAAATTATTAATCTAGTTACTACTCATATGATGTTTTCAAGAGAATATAATAAAAATGGGTTCCATATCATTGAATAATGACAAGTCATTGGATAATTATTACAAATAACAATAATAGGGCCCAAAATTTTATTTTCCATGGTCCAATAAGAACAATATCATAGTAATACCATGGAAATAAATATAATTATAGTAAATTTATTTCTATGTTATGTTAAATTCATAATGTATTTTGGATTCTATACACTAAAACCTCAGAATATGAGTTTTTGGTTTATACATACCTGGATTGGGATAAAGGATTATCTTGAAGACATGGGGGATGACGTGACGTATCTGATTAGAATCAGTTTTGATAATTTTAATGCTCTTAATTTTAGAAAACAATTCTAATACATCACTCAAAGATGAATCAAATAAAAATCATGTTTCAATTTATCAAGGATAAAGTGGAGCATGGGTTAATCATGTTGGAGAATGCGATTACAAAATAAAAACTTTGAAAAATCTTGAAAAATGCATTAACCAATGAATTATTTGAAAGGAATCAACTGGTTCTCTATGTCTATAAAACTTCTGACAGTTATGAAGTCAGTTTGTTGATCCCAAACTCCCATTGGTATGAAGTAAATTTCATTATGTGATTATAAAGTTCTTTTATAAATTATTAACTACAAAGGGTTGACATTTAGATTCATTAACAAAGGTAGATAAATATTGATCAAAAGGGGAAATATATTTCTAAAAACAATAAAGGGGGTGAGTAAAAATGTGTAAGGGGGAGTGATATTATATATTGAGTCATGGGAGAAAGGTTTTCAATGATATTGTGGGAGTTTCAATCATGATAATGCTAATTTTATTTAGTCATTGACTATACATCACAGAAAAATGATTTTGGATTTGTGTTGACTATTTTTTACATTGTATAGTCAATGAAGAATCCTTATTATGAGCCACAGATTATGAACTATTTAATACCTATATCCAAAAATAATAAGAATTCAAATTTTTCAGTAGTTGGTATCAATAAATTTCCATCACATTTTATCTATAATAACGTAATTAATTGATGAGAGTTTCATGTAAATCTCAGTTATCTAGATAGATTTTTCATATATATTATATGAATAAATATATAATAACTTTTTGATAAGTATTTAAATTTAAAATTTGGAAATTATGATTAGATAATAAAGTGTGAATGTTTTCTCAGACAGTTTTTTTCCTATTTTCAATGTATTTTCAACATAACCAAAGGCGTGATTGTTCATAAAACCTCATAAGGGTGAAATATCAGTGACATTGGTTAGTTTTTCTATCAAAAATGGTGGTTGGAAATATTCAGGTTTTTCCTCAATGAGGAATTGAAGTAAGTGTTTGAATTTTATAACGATTTATATATTTGTTGGGTGTGAATATATGAGTGAAAGGATATTTTATAGGTATTTGAGATCACATATTATGTATTTAAGTATATTATTACTAAGGTTATGTTTACAATATGTCAAAGGGATTTACGCATAATTGAAGTATATATCATGATATACTCATCCAATGCTATTATAATGTTGTAATTTCTAGGGTACTATGAGGGGTGTACAAAGACAATGAAGTCAAGATCATTGACCACAATGTTGATTCATGCACTTTTAAGTGAGCTTGTGGTATATAGTTCCGTGATGATTATAATTTTATGAATTATACTTATGTGGAGGGGTGAATAGTGAAACTGTGAATAATGTTTTTTGGATAAATTTTTTTATACAAAGTACACATAATAATATCATTATAAAAGGAAAAAAATTATTATCAGAGGGGATTTTTTATGGATAATTATACTAAGTCTGAAGGATGTTCCCCATGAAAAATTTGTAGAATTCATTCAGTGGAGTGTAAGATGTGATGGAGGAGCATAAAGAATACTATACAATGATAGTTCTTTTAATAACCATGAATCTAGAAATCTAGAACAAATATTTATACTAAATTATTGATATATAATACAAGAGTTCCTAATGGATCCAAAAATGTAGTTTTCCCGAAATACTAGATCGTTAAAAAATTTCTCACATTACACTTGAGCACATGAAATAAAGAATCAAAACTTCCATGATAACATTATTATTTCTTCTATAATATCCCTTAACATTATATATTTTTCCCTCCTATTTTACCCAAGTAATGTATAAACATATAGGAGTAAGCTCAAATTATCAGTATAGAGAAACATATAGTGAAATTTATCAAAACATAATCATAGAACAATTGATATGGCAAGAATGAATAGAAAAATAAATCATAATAAAATTAATGGGAGGGAATGCTATATCTGTGATAATAAATAGAAACATGGATAAAAATAGTCATTGATATCATAAATACTTAAGGCATACTTTCTAATATAAAAACATGTTTTCATGACCTTATGCACAGAAACATTCTAATAGGGAGAAAGGTATGTGCCCAAAATGTAACCTATATTATCTTATGAGTCCCATCAATGCATCAAGGGGATATAAAATTATAGTACCCATCCAGAATTTGTTTATGTTCAATTAATTAATCATAAGTTTCAATAATAAATTTCATACCACTCCCTAATGGCCCTATGGATAATAAAAGCATGGTTATACATTTATCGAAAAAAATAAAAAAACAACAATATTAAATAGAATAATTTAGTTTTTTAGGATAACATCCCTTAATCTTCGTGGATGTTTTTTGGCATCATTAATGTAATATGAAGTATCATTTTAAATGAAATATAGTGTCGATTGATCTTTTAGTGTTTTGGTTTATCAATGGGATATTGTAATTGGGGTAAATTATTTTCCATTGCAAGAGACCAATGGTGTGGTAGGAAAAATAATTCAACATGGTTTATGAATAGAGTTTGAATATTATAAATGATATACTTAATGACTATTAATACAATGTCTAGTTTTAATACTACTCATCTAGAATCATGGTGATGATGGGGTCCATGATCAAAAAATCATTATTGGGGTGATTAACCCTCGGTGATTTTTTCCATTTTCATGTCTACATTCTGCTTCCTAGACATGGATTTATCTTTTATGAAACAAATAATATTTTCACTTTACCAAATCATTGGATATTTTTCCACCATATTAAAGAAGATTTTTTACAATAGTTTTATTAACTCTTAAAATTAAAATAAAATGAGTGAGGGATAACAATATATAATTTTAATTTCATTTTAATTCATGGTGATTTTGATAAAAATTCATCAATGTAATTGTATTTTCGTAAAACAATGTGATGAATATAATAGGAGTCCCAAATAATAAAAAATCATAAGAAAAAAAACCACTTATGGTTTTGGTAATAGTTCAATCAAAACCCGTTGAAATAGAGGTCATCAAAATGATCTTCAAATTTTATGAATAAAATTAATTTCATGAAATAATATATCAAATAGGTAGTATATACACTACATAAAAGAATTATGTTCATAAAACAAAACCCAACTCAAGGAGAGAAATTGGAGACAAAAACACTTACCTGTTTCCCTAACATCCCAATCATACTTTAACATCCTATATTATAAAAGTAGTTATTATAATAAATTAATTAATAAACATACCCATATCCATTTTAATTTATAATATTTAAATATTTTCAGTAACTATATGAATTCATGTTAATTTTCCTATTTCCCCATGACATGTGTTTCTAGATTGTGTTTTTTTATAGTTTGATAATAGTGGTATCTGTATTCATTATTCTTGAAAATTTCATCATTAACAGGACATTAAAATTACTATTAATGATGATTTATAAAAATTAATGATGTCACAAACCACTTTCGTGAGTTTTATTATTATTTATTCTTGAATATGAAATCAATAAAAACCATGTTTGGGTTATCCTTGATTATCAAAGTGAATTTTCTTACTTAATGAATTACATATTTTCATAACATCTATAGAACTACAAAAATTATTAGTTATAAAATTATGTCATATTATAAAAAAATTATTTTATCTTATACATTCATCATATAAATTCATTTTATTGTTTAAATATGTGGTAAAATAGTCCAAAACATTAACACACACAAATTTTATGAATGATTATTAAGATGTTGTGTTATACTATCATTATTATTGAAGAATAATGACATTATTTAGTATTTATTATTTTAATTTATCATAATATTGAGTAAATTGATTAGAAATTAATGGATATGAAAATATTACATAAAGAGGAATAAAAATACATTCCTCTAGTATGCTTATTATGGATAGTAAATTTTTTTTAAAAAAATTTATTATTTATATTATTAATAGTTTATTCACTTTTTCTTAAAAAATAAATATAGGAATAGAAATATTATTCATCATTTAAACCCATTTTTTCATCCTTTATAGGTTTTAATTAATAAAATAAAATATACCATTCCATGGAGGTGGTAGTTTTTATGTACAAATGTAAAATGATTTAGTCATACTTATAAATAATAAGGGAGTAAAATGGTATATTACATTAGAAACATTAACATGTTAATTACAAAATTCCCTTTATATACAATCCATGTAATGTGTTAAAGGAAAATTAATTACATTGCTTTATTGAGGAGGTAGTTCGTACAAACACACGAGTAAAAATTTTTTCTTAAGGAACAAGGGAATGATTATTAATGATTAATCAAATAACATAAAAAACTCATAATATAAAAAATAACAATATTATTATAAAGGTATCTGAAAATTATAATTTTAAATGTATGATAGAAATAATAGATTTTATCTAAAAAGGAGTACTATTTTTGAGACCATTGATATTTCCTTGCAGGATCACATGAAATTTAGAGGTTAATATAAAATATTATGACCATAATATAAAAAAATAAACACTGTATGGTTATTTAATACGTATAGGGTATCACGAGTAAACTAAATCATAAGGGTGGTGAGAGTCACTTTTTTAAGTGAATAGGGATGATTTGTTTTGGAAATACCTATATATATTTAATAATCCGATGTAAATATCAAGAAACATGGCTATAAAATAAATGAATAATGAAGAGTATAAGATATAACATCAAGAAATAATCTACAAATTAATTACACACATGTGTAAAATATGTTTTCAGCACTTTACCATTATATTTTACACTTTTACCATTTCAATTTTTACCATGGTAATGATTTCTTACCTTATTAATTTAAAAATTATAAAAAAAAATAAAATGAATCTTTTTACATAATTTGGAAATAATTATTCCAAATTAGAATCAAATTTAAATCTATTACATGTATTTAATTGAAATAAAATTATATTAAAAAAATAAATGTATATTTTATTAAAATAGTTTTCATGAAAAATAAAAGCTAATTTTTAAAATAACAAATGTTGGTTTTTAAATGAAATATAATATTTTTTAAATACACAATGTTACATTAAAAAAAATTATCCGTGATAATGGTTTGGTGATTTTTATTTTGTGCTTGCATCCTAGCTATGCTATAAAAGTTATGGTTTTAATAATGATGGTATTTTCATTATTCAGATAAAACTATTTTTTTATAAAAAATCAAAATTCTTCTTAATATATGATGTTTTAGAATAAATAAAATATTAGTTTTATTTTTTAAAATAAATTTATTAAATTTATAAATTATTGTTTCAAATAAATTCTCTTTATAGTGAACATTGTATGATAATTCAGAGTATGGTTTTTTCCTAATACGGTTGGGCTTCAAGTACTGCATTCAACCTTTAAATAATTTCATTATAACAATTGGGGTATATATAAACTATTGAGAAAATGTTTATATTTAATCCTCATATCTTCTTTAGTATCTGAGGTTTCTTACTCTAATTTTTTGTTTTGCAAAAGTAATTCAACAAACATGTTGACTGATTTTGAAAAAAAAATTTCTAAGGTGAAGAATTTGAAAAATCAATCCATTATAAGAAATTTTAGGATCAAAATATATTCTATTATATGTGAACACTTGCACCAGATCTATAATGTATTTCAGTAATGAAACAAGTAAGTCATCATTTACTTTATAATGGATGGGTGTGATAGATATATAGTAAGCCACAACTCCAATCCATTATATAATTTCATAATTCCCAATTCATCTTCAGCTTCAATTCCCCATTTTACCAAATCTTAAAATTCCATTTAACTATAAATCCTTCAACATTACATAATCCTCTACATGAAATAAAAAGTCCTTCATTTGTTTATTAGGATCAATAATTTTTTATTCCATGTGATCCGTTAACATGATCTTGAATAGTCTATAAATTAAAATTCATCTATTCCACAAACTCTAGGACAAATAGTTTTATTTCTCTTACTTGTTCCCCAAAATTTTCAATACACAATTTCTTTCCATAACATTATTTTTATAGTTCTATACAGATGCTCGATTGGAATTTTTTATTGTATATAAATTTTTGTAATGGTAAATACTAGTCCCATATACCTTGGAAGTCAATAAAATAGGATTCCTTTCATGTCTTACAATTTATAGATAGTCCTTTCAGATATTCCATTAATTTGAATATGATTGGTGTTTCATAGATGTATATTTATGTTTACATCCTTTGGAAGACATTTACGAAATAATTTTGTTAATCTGGGGCCCTGATAGGATATAATTAATAAAACAACCCTAGGAAGTCTTTGATTTCATTGATATAGAGGATGGAAAGGAGATCCAACGGTAGATATTTTCATATCATTAAATATAAAAAAATTAGTATGGTGATATTAATGGTCTATATAGAATATTTGTTCTATCGAGTTATAATATGTCCAATGAAAATGTCCATTGAAATATTTTCACACTTCAATAGGGTAATAGGTAATTATTTCATTAATATTTAGGATGTTGTACTTCAGTCGTTACATGCTTTCATACTGTGAATATAGAACCATAGAATGAATTTTCTTGCTTCATACCATCACAATAAAAATAATTTCTTAAATCCCTATATATATTTTTACCAATAGGTTGTATATATAAATTTTATCCATGTATATCATCATGTATATACCTCTTCAAATCTTTTTTGGATGGAATACATAACCGTTTTCCAAAAAATTACACTCTATATTTATTGATATATTCTATCATTTTACCTGCAATTAAACCATTTATCTACAATTTTTTAAATCCATGTCATCTGGCTAGTACATATCTATCTTTTATTATATGGATGACATAGAAAATTCTGGTTAAATGAATTATGGATCCACTTTTCTCAAAACTACCATATATATATAATAAATATTTATATATAAGATTCTTAAATATTCTCATCATGGTCAAAATTATAATTTACCTACTAAATAATGAATTAACTACTAGGATTATATTTCAAATGTGGTAGTGCATTGAAAAATCATAGTATTTTAGCAGCTCAACCTTATTGCTTACCTCATGTTGAGATTCAGTACTGAGAAGATATATATCAAAATTATATATTATATATATATAAATATAACATCACTGACCATATAGGCAGTGTATCTATATTTTCAAAGAAAATACTAAAAATTCCGACTCATGGTCAGGAGTTGGATAGTTCTGTTCATGGATTTTCAACTTCCTCAATTCATAGGAAACCCTTCCTATCATTATACATATGAAAATATATAAGTAATTTCACAAATGAATTGTAATATATTTAAAATAGTTCCTTAGAATATAGTAAATTTAATACCAATTCACTAATAAGTATCATATTTATCTCTTCAAAATTTTTCTATCATTCCCTCAACCATGATAATTTAACCATTTTACATGTTTCATTGGTTAACGACTTGGCCAACGAGGAAAAATCGTGAAGAAAAACTAATAGTTACAGGTTAAACCCATGAAGCTACATATTTTAGTTTTATTTTGATGTATGGGATATTCAATGACTCCATTTTTTTGAATGTAAAATCATATATTCCATCCTTAGGGATAATAATTCTAATAATACAAAAAACATTGAGATTAAAATCATACCTACTATATTTACCCAATAATTACTTTTTAATGGGTTTTCAGAATTATTTTCATTTGACTCTCATTAAAATCATGGATTTTATAGTATATTATGTTATAATCAATGAATAACCTCAAATAAATATTATGTGAATTACATAATACTATTTTCATTGTATTTATAAACACGTAATGTTTATTAGTAAATCAAAATGGAATTATAAGACTCTTGTAAGGTGCATTACTTGTTTGAAATTTCTTTTTTGTCGCATCATCCTTTATTACCCTTCATATATGAATATTAGAGATATTATATATCATTAAAATGATTTGTAAACATTGATATATTTCAAATAAGTCATCAATCCCAAGTATTTTATAGTGATTCTTTATATAAATGACATTAATCTCCTGAAAATAGTTGAAAAATATCATAGAACTATCCTTATTTTTCATGAATAAAATATTGGATACCCATGGTGAAACACTAGGGGGTATATATAATGACCCATACTTTACTTACATTGTTATTACTTCAAAATTGAATCACACATATTACAATTTATAAAAAAACCATGAAAGGGCTGTATAGGTATAGTGTCTTTAGAAACTGGGAAACATAAACAACTAGTTCATAAATCATATAAGTTTTCTCACATTAATTTAATCATATCTAGAATCCCTTTTGGCATATCATACATAATACCCTTCTTCCTGACCTGGGGAAAAGAAACCATACAAAAGGGTGAGATCAAATGCTCATTAAGGGTAAACAAAAGAAATATCAATCATATCATATTCATAAGAACATAACATTTTGAATATCTTAACTTGCAAAAGAGATCATAATATCATAACCTGGGATAAATCATAGTGGTGAAATGTAATCCCAATAATCATAAGTTAAAACATGAAACATTGTCTCATACACATATAATCATATAAAATCATTTCATTTTAGCCAAGACTCATTTTCAAGACTACCATAGCAGACAAAGTCCATTACTGAACCGAGTTCACTCTTCATTCCAGTCATGTATCACTGAACCGGATTAACATGTCGTTCTAGCCATGTCTATCTCATGGGATATAAATCTTTACCCAATGAATTAGAGGGAGATATATGTCCCACCTATATCATAATGAAACTATTCTTATGTGTTCTACAAAATCATAAATCATACATCATAGCATAACCCATGTAATAAAAATGGGATTCTTAATCATCATGCCATAAAAATATAATCCATATAAGATAAAAGGACATCTTAAAATTAATTCCATAATAACATAATCAAATCAATGTAAAAATAGGGATATAAATAGAACCCTATATTATCTTAGATGGAAAATAATTTTGATAAAACACTTGAACTCCATTCTTGAGGAAAATATCCTTTCTACTTAAAAAACATTTTTTCCTTTCTTAACATGTCATACAATTTTAAACTAAAAGAAGTTGATTAAAAATAAACTTGAAAACTTGTAAAGGAAGCTTCATGGAAATAATTTTCTATTAAATCCTAAAAATATATTCATGTCGTATAAGATAAAAAAACATTCTTCTCGTACTTTGGCCAGAAAAGTCAAAAAGTACCTCGTACTAAAAACATTTAAAGATTCCTTTCATATATTTTGCTAAAAACTCACCAATGTGTAAAATTGGATTTAAAATATTGTAGGAGGATTAATATAATATTACATATTGAATAAACATGGATGTGGAATATAAATATTCCCCAGTAAATTCTGAAGTATAAACAATCACGGTTAAAAATGAGATTGCATGATTTTCCCTTACATTAGGTCTGAAATACTTTGTACATGTCCGAGCCTCATGTATAATGATTTAAATAATGTCATTTAATTATTCTGGAATCATACTCATTGTTATGATATCATATATGGTCATATTCTTAGCTTCTTATTAGTAATATTTCATTGCTATGTGTTATTCGGGTGTTTATTACTTTATGTTCTTATGTGTGTTTTGTCAAATAAATTCTTATTCTTCATTTTCGTTTATAGATAACTCATTCCCATAATGTTATTAGTGTAATATATATCATATTTACCCATTCAATTCATTTATATAATCATTATTCAATGAAAATCATGTAGAACAAGTCACATCACATCGTGGAGATGGTACGTCGTATGTACGCACGAGCGATGATATCATTCCCATGATCGTGGAATTGTATTAAAGTGTATGTATAATATTTAAGAATAAATATAAATTTAAAATATTAATATATAGGTATTCTTTTCACCATTATACCCATCCATGTAAGGTGGTGGTGGAAAACAGATTACACCACGACATGGAGACGATATCCCGTATGTACGCACACGCGTTGATTTCATTTTCCCTAGGATTGATAGAAGGTGAAATAGGGTTGTTTTATATTTATAATAACATATCAGTATATGAGTGATACTGATGTTATTACTTAATAATGAAACAACTAATGAAGAAGAAGTAAAAGAAGAAATAAATTTGAACGAATTGGTAATGGATATTACCTCTTCTTCGACACGCCTCTTTAAAATCTCCTCTTAGGACACTAATATTGGCCTTTGAAGAAGACAAGGACATCTAGGATGTTTCTAGGGAAGTGTAGAAGAGATATTGGCAGGAGTTGGCCGAGATGGAATGCTCAAAGTGGTGTGAGGAGGAGAGGGAGGAGGTGCCATTTTATAAGGGAGGAGAGGGGTACCTTTGGAATTATAAGAAATATTAATTTATAATAAATTCCAACCCCAAATAAAAACCTCCAAAAATGACTCAAATCCGAATATTAGATGATATAGGGTTGTAATCTCATCATCCAATAAAATTTAGACAAGTTGGAAATTTATTTTAAACATTATCAACATGATTTATCCTTATATAATCTATTTAATTTTATTTGTGCTAATAATATTCTAAATTTTAAATCATTATAAATAATTAATTATATGTGGTTAATTGTCCATAATTGTATACTTTATTACATTTTAGACCATATATATTTTAATTTAAAATTTTTAAATAGTTTTGTAATTTTTGAACAAATTTATAATATGTAATTTCTATAAATTAACAATAGTGTCAATTTTGACACTATTCAATTATTTGAGTCTAAATAAAATATATACAGAAGATATGTTCGAACTAAAATATTTAATAGATTCATAACATGTCATTTTTATCTATCAAATTAGGGGAGAACATTAAATAGTTCATATAATATTTATTTTAATACATTTAAAATCATTTATTTGACATTTCAATCAATAAAATAATTTCAAAATCACTATTGTGTCATAATTAATGATAATTATTTAATCCCTAAAAATAATAAATAAATTCATATGATTTAGATAATGTTATTATATTTCTTCAAACTGTTCTTGTTTGAAGTTTCATTAAGTTTATCACTAAATTAAAATTATTATACTTATAAGATTTAAGAGAGTGACATGTTGTCACTTTCTTTGGTTTTAATAATAATTATATTATTTCATAATCAAAAGTCCATGAAATGAATCTAGTCCAACTCTTAAGTGATATGGGTCTACTTTTATTCATCTAATATATTTTTGGAATGTTTTAGGGTAGTTTAATAATATTAAATTTACCCTTAATTACCCGATTTACCTTTAACTGCAATAAATAAAAATTACCGTAGTTAATATTCATTATCTTAAAAAAAAGTAACCTATTAACATAATTTGGACCCACTAAATCCAAATATGGAATCCATTTTTCCAAATCCAAAACACAGAAGTTTCAGTAATTAATTTAAAATTAATCCCATTGTTAATCAAACGAATTTTTAAAAGATAAAACATTGCCAAAGATTGAAATCTTTTTACCTATGAATTCAATGTAAAATTAATGCTAATGACATAAATTATATTAAATGTCAAAAAAATATTCTATTTATACTTTAAAACCATTCAATATTATAATTCAACCATATAAATTATTGCGATGAAAAAAGTGGTTTTTAATTAAAATATAGCGTGTTTTTACTATTCATTAAAATATGAATGTTATCCTAATAATATGAAATTTTTATCCAAAGTAAATTTTTATATCCCGATTCCAAAGAAGAATTTTATTTTTTCACATTGAATTTATAAACATGTCAAAAGGTAGATTCTATGTCGGTGCGCCATAAAAAGGCGGCAAAAATGCATTTTATGAAAAATACTTATTTTACCAGAAAAAATTTATTTTGTTCTCATAAAATGTTCCAGAAAAAATTTAAGATGAATAATAATGTTATAAAATTTAAAATTCAGTTAATACTATTCATAGCGGCTAGTTTTTTATATTATTATAATATATCATTGTTTAGTGGAACTCGGTATTGCGTACTACACATGCTATCGAGGAAGGTCGTGATTGCGTGTAATGAAAGCCAAGCTAGTGTTGTGTGCTGTGAAATATTTCTTTGATGTTTTGTATAACATAAGACAAAAAAATACTTCTCATAAAATATCAGGTTGCTACATTCTATCCCCCTTAAAATGAATTTCTCCCTCGAAATTCGTCACTTCGTAACAAAAAGATGAGGATACCTCTCCCTTATCATATCCTCAAGCTCCCATGTAGCTTCATATAATTGGTGGTTCCTCCATAAAACTTTCACCAAGCGAGTGGTCTTGTTCCGTAGAACTTTTTCTCTATGATCCCGAATCTCTCTCGGCTGTTCTTCATAAGAAAGATCTTTCTCTAGCAGTACAACTTATGAGCTGAGTACATGTGAAGGATAGGGTATGTACTTTCTCAGGAGAGATACATGGAACACATCGTGAACTTGAGAGAGAATTGGTGGAAGTGCCAATCGGTAAGCTACCTTCCCAACACGATCCAGTATTTCGAAAGGACCGATATACCTAGGGCTCAACTTTCCCTTCTTTCCAAATATGATTACTCTCTTCCAAGGAGGTATTCATAAGAAGACATTATCATCAACTTCAAACTCTAGGTATTTTCTTCGGTTGTAGGAATAACTTTTTTGTTGACTCTGACCTGCTCTTATGTGTTGTGGAATAGACTTGACCTTTTCTTCCATCTCATCAAAAAGATCAGGTCCTAGTAGCTTTCTTTCCCCAACTTCATCCCAGCAATTTGGAGTTCGGCATTTCATTCCATAGAGAGCATCATAAGGAGCCGTCTGAATGCTGGTGTGAAAGCTATTATTATAAAAAAATACCACCAAAGGTAGGTGTTGATCCCAACCACCTTTGAAATCCATAGAGCAAGCCCTTAACATATCTTCTATAATTTGAATTGTTCTCTTAGACTGACCATCTGTCTGAGGATGATAAGCAGTGTTGAAACTCAACTCTGTATCTAGAGTATGCTGAAGACTTCACCAGAACTTCGAGGTAAACCTCAGATCCCGATCAGATATAATATAATGTGGTACTCCATTTAATCTTACCACTTTATTTACATATATCCTAGCAGGATGATCTAGAGAGAAATCTTCAATAATAGAAATGAAGTGTGCCGACGTCGTAATACGATCAACTATGACCCAAAAAGCATTATTGCCTTTGGATGTTTTAGGAAGTCCAGTGACAAAGTCTATAGTAATGTTTTCCCATTTCCATTCGGTTATGGGTAATGGTAGTAACATCCCCTTAGACTTCTGTCTCTCATCTTTAACTTGCTGACAAACCAAGCATCAAGATACATATTCATCAACATCTCTTTTCATTCCATGCCACCAAACGTACTCTTTCAGATCCCTATACATCTTCGTGCTTCCATGATGAATAGAGAATGATGAACTATGAGCCTCATCTAGTAGCTCCTTCATTAATTCTAGGATGGGAGGAACACAAACCCGATTCCTAAACCTTATTATCCCATCACAATCAAGGTTGAATTCAGGTTCATTTCTCACCTTCTTTTGTAACTCTACATCTTCTTTTTGTGCCTCTATAATCTTCACATGTATAAATGGTTGAACATTAATTTGAGAAAGATATTATTTTCCCCCTTCCATTATAATTCCAGGATCCATCCTTTGTAAATCAATAAATATTGGATCTTTTTTGATCCTCATCATCGATAACCTAGCATGGTCTTGTCGACTTAATGTGTTTTCCACCTTGTTGGATTTCCCAGGGTGATAATGAATTAAACAGTTGTAATCCTTAATCAGCCCCAACCATCTTCTTGGGTGCATATTCAGCTCCTTTTGTGTGAAAATATACTTTAAATTTTTATGATCAGTATAAATATCACACCTTTCACCATAAAGATAATGCCTCCAAATATTTAATGCAAAGATTACTTCAGCGAACTCCAAATCATGAGTTGGGTAATTTTTCTCATGGATTTTCAACTATCATGAGTCATAAGCTATCACCATATCATTTTTCATGAGAACACACCTCAATCCCTTCTTGGATGCATCACTGTAGGTCACAAACCTTTCTCCACTATAAGGCAGTTTGAGCACAGGTGCACTGGATAACCTTCTTTTCAACTTCTTGATATTCTCTTCACACTCCTTCGTCCACACAAGCATAACTCCTTTTCAAGTCAACCTGGTGAGTGGATTAGATAATCGTGAAAAATCTTTCGTAAAACGTCTATAATATCTAGCCAAACCAAGAAAACTTCATATCTCAGTTATTGTTTATGGTCTCGGCCATCTTTCGATAACATCTCTTTTTGATGGATCCACAGATATCCCCTCTTTTGAGATTATTTGACCCAAAAATCCATCTTTTTGAATTCAAAATTCACACTTGGTAAATTTGGCATAAAGATTCTCCTTTCTCAGGGTCTTCGATACAATTCTTATGTGATCTTCATGTTCTTCCTTTCCCTTTGAATAGACAAGATTATCTTCTATAAAGACTACCAAAAACTGATCAATATAGGATATAAAGACTCTATTCAATATATCCATGAAGATAGCAGGGGAATTAGTAAGATCAAATGACATCACTATAAATTCATAGTGTCCATACGTTGTACGGAAAGTCTTCCATGGTATATCCTCTTTTTTTATACTTAATTGATGATACCCTAAATGAAGATCAATATTGGAAAATTATTGAGCTCCATTTAGTTGGTCAAATAAGTCATAAATGCGTGGGAGAGGATATTTTTTCTTGATAGTGATCTTGTTATGTTCTTGACAATCAATGTAGAGTCTCATTGATCCGTCTTTCTTCTTAAAAAATAGAACTAGTGCTCCCCAAGGTGACGCACTTGGGAGGATGAATCCTCTATCAAGATTCTCTTGGAGTTTCTTCTTCGATTCCTGCAACTCAATTGGGTCCATTCTATAAGGTGTCTTTGAAATGGGCATAGCACCCGGTATGAGTTCTATTGAAAACTCAACTTCAGGATTTGGTAGAAGACCTGGGAGTTCCTTCAGAAAGACATCATCAAACTCCCGTACAATGGGTGTATTATTAAT
Source organism: Viscum album (assembly GCA_963277665.1). Classification (NCBI taxonomy): domain Eukaryota; kingdom Viridiplantae; phylum Streptophyta; class Magnoliopsida; order Santalales; family Viscaceae; genus Viscum; species Viscum album. The sequence goes on along the minus strand of OY728145.1, from coordinate 1,329,702,784 downwards.
CGTGAGTTTCCCTCCAAACATTTGAGATAAATATACTTCATTTATTAGAATCTAGACCCATAAGATGGAAGAAATTTCCACTAGAAGGTTATATTCATCCTTGCATCGATATATGATAGATGATTGATCGGGAATATTAAATGTGTTTCCCTTCTTTGGAAATTTATATGAGCTCCTTATAAAGAAATCCAATCCTTTCCAAGAATCACATCAAATTCCACTATAGGAAGGATCACAAGATTTTCCGGAATAACTTTCTCACAAACATCAATCGGAGACGAATTATAAACTTTTGATGTGACAGTTGTGCCATTAAGAGTTGTCACAGCTAACTCAACATCTAATTGTTGAGGTAATACGACGATACCCTTAAAAAATTCTTCAAAAATAAAAGAGTGGGTGGATTCAGAATCAAATAAAACATTTTCTACTTTAGAGTGGTTGGTAAGTGTACCTTTCACAACTTCGTTATCATACTCCACATCACCGATAGTAATTTCATGTGAATTTCATTTGTCTTTGGCCTTAAGAGTTTGTTGACGTCGATCATCGTCAACAACCCATGGATTTGGGCATTGATTGGAATAATGCCCCATCTCCTTACACTTGAAACACTGATGTGTCGGTGGTGCATTCTTTGTATCCCTTTCTTTGTTCGCATCATTAGACATCTTCTTCCCATTATTTCGACATTCAACTGCCTGATGACCTTCTTTTCTACACTTAAAACATTTTCTTGTCCCTTTAAGACAATTCCCTCCATGTTTCTTTCCACAATTTGAGCATAAATGAAAACTCATATTCTTTTCAGTGTGGTCTTTAGATTTTCCTTTGAATTCCTTTTTCCTCTTCATATCAAACCCATATGACTGATGGGTTACTCCAATCTCCATCTCAACCTTGAGAGCACATCGAACAATTTCCTTGTAGCTATTGATGTCCCTTATGGAAAACTCCCTTCAAAGACTTGGTTTTAAGACACTAAAGAGTCGATCGATTTTTCTCTCAGGTTGGATAATAATTCTCGAAGAGTACCTTGAAAGTCTTGTAAAATTTGCTTCATAGGTACCAATAGATTCATCATCCTTTTACTTCAGTTAAAGAAACTCCTTCTCCATCTTTTTTCGAAGAATATGAGGGTAGTACTTATTGAAAAATAAGTTCTTGAACTCATCCCATTCCATGGACTCAATTTCATCTCTTTGCCTCATATTATTGATAAGATTCCACCATTGATCAGCATCACCTTCCAAACGAAACACCGCTAAGATGACTTTGTCATGTTCAAAACATTGTTGAACTGAAAATATCTTTTTAGTGGTAATAATCCATTGTTCAGCCACTAATGGATCAGAAGACCCGCTGAATGAAGGTGGATGCTGCCTCATGAAGGATTCAACAGAATGTTTCTCCTTCTTTTGTACATTTGGAAGTCATTCATGGTTCATAGCTTGAAAACGTTGTGTGAGCATGGATACAAGATATTTCATTCCAGCTCCCATAACGTTTGGTTGCTCAGGGGGACAATCATTGAATTTCCCGTCGCATTTAGCATTAACACGGTTCCTTTAGGTTCTATCCATTGACTAAAACCAATAAGCATAGTTTGAGAAACACTAATCATAATAGGAAAACCACATAATCAAGAAGAAAATTTTACACTTAAGGTCTTATCATAGGTTATTCATGTCCATTTCTAAAACACTAATATTGTGTTTTATGCTTAAAAATATCCTTAGGGTTCTTACTAGGGCTTTCACATCCTAGTTTCCAAAGGATAACTATACATTTCCTCTGATACCTACTATAATGACCCATACTTTACATAAATTGTTATTACTTCAAAATTGAAGCACACTTATTAAAACATATAACAAAACCATGAAAGGAACATATAGGTATAGTGTCTTTAGAAACTGGGAAACATAAACAACTGGTTCATAAATAATCTATGTTGTCTCCCATTTATTTCAACATATATAGACTCCCTTTTGGAATATCCTACTTAATACCATTTTTCGTGACCTGGGGAAAAGAAAACATACAAAAGGGTGAGCTAAAATGCTCATTAAGGTTAAACAAAAGAAATTTCAATCATATCATATTCATAAGAACATAACATTTTGAATATCTTAACCTGAAAATAAAATTATAATATCAAAACCTCGGATAAATCATAGTGGTGAAATGTAATCCCATTAATCATAATGTAAAACATGAAACTTTTTGTCATACACACATAATCATATAAAATCATTTCATTGTAGTCAAGACTCATTTCCAAGACTATCATAGTGGACAAAGTCCATTACTGAACCGAGTTCACTCCTCGTTCCAGTCCTGTATCACGGAACCAGATTAACTTGTCATTCCATCCATGTCTATCTCATGAGATATAAATCTTAACCCAATTAATTGGAGGGAGATATAGTTCCCACCCATCTCATAATGAAACTATTCTTATGTGTGCCACAAAATCCTAAATCATACATCATAGCATAACCCATGCAATAAAAATGGGATTCTTAAACATCATGCCATCAAAACATAATCTATATAAGATAAAAGGACATCTTAAAATTAAATCCATAATAGCATAATCAAATAAATTTAAAAATAGGGATAGAAACAGAACCCGATGTTATCTTAGATGGAAAATAATTTTGATAAAACACTTGAACTCTATTCTTGAGGAAAATATCTTTTTTACATCAAAAACTAGTTTTCCTTTATTTACATGTCATACTATATTAAACTAAAATAAGATGATTAAAAATAAACATGAAAACTTGTGAAAGAAGCTTCATGGAAATAATATTCTATGAAATCATAAAAATCCATTCATGCTATATAAGTTAAAAAACATTCTTCTCATTCTTTGGCCGGAAAAGACAAAAAGTAGCTCATACTAAAAATGACAAAAGATTACTTTCATATCTTTTACTAAAAACTATCCAATGGATAAAATGGGATTTAAACAATAATATTAGGATGAAAATAATATTACATATTGAGGAAACATGGATTTCTATGATAAATATTCCCCAGTAAATTCTAAAGTATAAACAATCTCGAATAAAAATGAGATTGCGAGATTTTCCCTTACCTTAGGTCTGATATGCTTTGTACGTGTCCAAATCTCCAGTATAATGATTTAAATAATGTCATTTATTATTACATAATCATACTCATTGTTATGATATCATATATAGTCATATTATTATCTTCTTATTAGAAATATTTCATTGCTATTTGTTATTCGGGTGTTTATTTCTTTATGTTATTATGTGTGTTTTGTCGAATAAATTATTATTATTCTTTTTAGGTTATAGATAACTCATTTACATAATGGTATTAGTGTAATATATATCATATTTACTCATTCAATTCATTTATATAATCATTATTCAATGAAGATCATGTAGAACGAGTCGCATCACATTGTGGAGACGGTTGGTCGTACGTACGCACGAGCGATGATATCGTTCCCATGATCGTGGAATTGTATTCAAGTGTATGTATAATATTTCATAATCAATATCACTTTAAAATAATCATATATAGTTATTATTTTCACCATTATACCCATCCAAGTAAGGTGGTGGTGGAAAACAGATTACACCACAGTGTGGAAACGGTATTTCGTACGTACGCACGTGTCATGCTTTCATTTTTCATAGGATGGATATAAGGTGAAATAGGGTTGTTTCATATTTATAATAATATATCAGTATATTATTGATACTTATGTTATTACTTTATAATGAATCAACTAAATAAGAAGATGTATAAGAAGAAATAAATTTGAAAGAATTGGTAACGGATATTACCTCTTCTTCGACATGCCTCTTTGAAATATCCTCTTAGGTCACTATGATTGGTCTTTGAAGAAGACTAGGACCTATAGGATGTTTAAAGGGAAGTGGATAAGATAAAGTGGCAGGGGTTGGACGAGATTGAAGGCTCAATGTGGTGTGAGGAGGAGAGGGAGTAGGTTCCCTTTTATAAGGTAGGAGAGAAGCACCTTTGGAATTATAAGAAATATTAATTTATAATAAATTAAAACCCCACTTAAAAACCTCCAAAAATGAATGAAATAAGCATATTAGATGAGATAGGTTGTAATCTAATCATCTAATAAAATTTATACAGGTTGGGAATTTATTTTAAACATTATCAACTTGATTTATCCTTATATAATTTATTTAATTTTATTTGTGATTATAAAATTATAAATTTTAAATAATTATAAATAATTACTTATATGTTTTGAATTGTTTATAATTGTATACTTTAATACGTTTTAGACCATATATATTTTAATTTACAATTTTTAAATAATTTTTTTATTTTTAAACAAATCTATAATATGTAATTTCTATAAAATAACAATAGTTTCAATTATAACACCATTCATTTATTTGAGTTTAAATAAAATATATGCATAAGATATGTTCTAACTAAAATATTTAATAGATTCATAACATGTAATTTTTATCTATAAAATTAGTGTAGAACATTAAATAGTTCATATAATATTTATTTTAATACTTTTGAAATCATTTATTTGATATTTCAATCAATAAATTAATTTCAACATCACTATTGTGTCCTAATTAATGGTAATTATTTAATCTCTAAAAATTATAAATAAATTCATATGATGTAGATAAATTTTTTATCTTTTTTGATACTATTCATTTTCGATGTTTCATGAAGTTTATCACTAAATTAAAATTATTATACTTATACGATTTAAGAGAGTGACATGTTGTCACTTTCTTTGGTTTTATTAATAATTATATTATTTCATGGTCAGAAGTCCATGAAATGAATCTAGTCCGACCCTTATGTGATATGGGTCTACTTGTATTCATCCAATAGGATTTTTTCAAGTGTTAGGGTAATTGTATAATCTTATATTTACCCTTAATTACTCGATTTACCTTTAACTGCAGTAAATAAAAAATACCGTAGTTATTATTCGAAATCTCAAAAAAATAAAAGTAACCTATTAACATAATTTGTATCCATGAAATCCAAATATGGAGTCAATTTTTCAAAATTCAAAACACAGAAGTTTCGGTAATTAATTTAAAATTAATCCGGTTGTAGACAAATGGGTTTTTTAAAGTTAAAATATTGCCAAAGATTGAAATGTTTTTCCTATAAATTCAATGTAAAATTAATGATAATGAAATACATTATATTAAAAAGTAAAAATATATTCTATTTATACATTAAAACCATTAAATATTATAATTTAAGCATATAAATTATTGTGATGAAAAAATTTGTTTTTAATTAAAATATAGCGTGTTTTACTATTCATTTAAATATGAAAGTTATCAGAATAATATGAAAAATTTATCCAAAGTAAATTTTTCTATCCTGATTCAAAAGAGAAATTTTATTTTGTCAAATTTAACTTATAAACATATCAAAAACTATATTTAAAGTGGTTGTGCCATCATAAGGCGGCAAAACTGCATTTTTTTAAAAAATACTTATTTTACCCGAAAATTTTATTTTGTTCTCATAACATGTTCTAGAAAATATCTAAGATGAATAATAATGTTATAATATTTAAAATTCAATTATTACTATTCATAATGGATAGTTTATAATATTATAATAATATATCGTTGTTTAGTGGAACTTGTTATTGCGTACTACACACGCTATCGAGGAAGGTCGCGATTGCGTGTAATGCAAGCCAAGCTCGTGTTGTGTGCCATGAAAGATTCCTTTGATGTTGCGCATAAAATAAGACAAAAAATATACTTCTCATAAAATATCAGGGTGTTATAGTATAAATACCTTATCACATGACTCTTGATGAAATTTCTTTAACACCAGTGGTTTCATTCTACATAGAGTTTTAAAATTGGGCATTGCATTATGAATGAGTTCAATAGAGAACTAATATTCATGCTCAGGTGGATGATTAATTGTCTCTTCAAATAATTTCTTTAAAAAGAGTTATTGGGGGAGGATCGACACATCATTTAGATGATTAATTCCTCCCTCAATAGACGAGATATTCCACCTCACAATCATGTATCATAATATCCTTATCTTAAATGTATTTTTTTCATTATAATTCGAAATCCAACCCCTACCATGGAATATATAAATGTCATCCATAAATATAAAAACCATATCTATTAATAGGTTTTTGAAATGCATCTTAATAGTAATTGACTAACATATCCTTCATACAAAATGAGTTCCACCAGTCTTATTAATTTATAACTCCATTATTAGAGGGGTGGGGAAATATTCATTGTTTATGTAAAACATAGAAGATATTAAAATTGAATGATGATATAGAATCAAATAAAACAAGAGTATCCTTTTAGTATAAAATAAAAGTACCTACCATCATGTATTTTGGATCATTATCGTTTTTTGTAATCACATATTATTAGGCTTTATCCATTGAAATTTTATAAAGTAAATTACTACAACATTTAGGGAATTGATTCACATATGTTCCATTATCATTACTATTAGTGTATTGGACATCATATTTTTCTACATTGCTTTTGTATTAATGAGCATGATGGCTTTTTTTCCTTGCACTTTTAACAGTCTCGTATTCCCTTCTTGAAAGACCCAGTTATTTCTTCCCATATTTATCAAATATGGGAAGTCCCATCCTTAAATTATTCTCTTTTTCTACAATGTTCCTCCCATAATTCTTAGTTAGCCTCTTTTTCTAATTATAATTTCCATAGATTACATACATCATAGAGATCCAATTTCTATCTAAATTATTTATGAGGATATACCTTCATATGATGAAAAGATCAGAGAGAAAAGTTTTATCTGAAGACTCAACTATAAAACAAAAAATAAACTATCAATCATATTTTATGGTATATATATATAGATTGAAATATTTCTAGTTATCCTTTTATATTCATCATTTTACTCAACAATATTTTCATCCTCATTTATTCTAAGAATGATGAACTTCTATTCGATTTCATCTCTTTGCTCATATGGAATTTATTTTTCATATAATATATACATAAAAGTTTATCATCCCATTTTATTTATGTAGTATTCCTCTTTAGTGATTGGAATTTGTGACTTCCATTGTTCTACATCTCCCCTGGTAACACATAACACCATTAATGTTGTTTCCTTTTTTACCTCTTCACAAATAATGAAATATCATCAATATAGATTGGATCTATTTTTCATATTCAAATTAATCAGTAGTTCTAATAAATTTATGTGGTTTTTGTCACATAAAGTGTTCTAACATACTAAAATCATTTTCTAGATAAGTAATACACTCTATTAAGGGGTGATTAAATATCATGACCTAGGTCAATTACCATAACCTAGAATTAATCTGGTTAGAGACACTGAAAATTCATTGACTTTCTCATGGAGAACATCTCTACCTTGAGTTCAGGTATATATATGGTTCTCATTCATTCAATTTTCCCCCACATATCTAAAATTAAACACATATAATTATCTTTTGATAAGTAATTTTAATATAAAATTCTTATTATGTTTTTAGAGTGTTACCTATATATATTGATGTTTTTTCAATGAACACGTTCTATCCAAATAGGTTCCTAAAAATCTTGTGCCTATGATTTATAATAAAATACTGTTGATAAAAATTATAACATCCCATACTCCAAAAAAATGGAACAAGTAGTTATAACAAACTATTAGAATAAAATACCAGAGTTCCTAAAGGATTGAATAATATAGTAGTGTTAGAAGACTATATCATTACAATTTTTTTCACAATTCACATTTGAAATAAATAAATAATAAGAACTCCATGAGAACATTATGATCTCATCTAGAATATACTTAAAAATTATATATAGTCCACATCTAATTTTCTTGGGGAAAGGGGAAGAAAATAATGGTGCACATAGATTCTCAATAAGGAGTAGTATACAATAGAATATATCATAACATAAACACAGTATAAGTTATATGGATGGAATTAAAACACAACCTAAATCCATAAGCAACTGAAAATTAGCGCATTTTATATCTATGATAATAAATTAAATCACTGAAAATAATAATAATTTATCTCAAACTCATTGATATCATAACACCATAGGTTTAGACATCCTTTCACGGCCTTTTCCATGATAGTATACTTATAAGAGGAGAGGTATACACCAAAACCGAAGATATATTGTCTAATAAGACCCATCAATGCATCTAGGGGACATATAATTCAGGTCCCCACCCAACATATGTTTATGTATAATTCATTCATCATATGAGTCAACATGATTTTCCATACAATTACTAAGGCACCTCTAGATGAGAAAAACATGGCAATATAGATAATTAATATATATATACCTATAATACTTAACCATTAAATTTAATAATGTGTATTTTAATGATAACATCTCTTAAATCAAACTATATTTTTTTGGGAATCATCAAAGTAATATGATGTATATTATCAATGGAATATAATGGTGTGATTACATTAAATGTGTTTGGTTATGTATGGATAATAGTAAGTGAGTTCAATAGTTTGAATTGGTAGGAGATCATTGAAAAAATTTTACGTATCCTTCATTATAATTCATAAAGGGCATGAAAATATTCCAAATAATGTCCCTCAAAAGTGTTTAATTAGGTGTGCAGTCTTAGGCCAACTCATTGTGCATTAAAGGGATGATTGAGTTAATAATCAACCAAACCATAATGAGGTGACTACCACTAGGTGAATATATTACATATTCAAATCCACTTGTTAGTATCTATACAAGGATTTATTTTATAGGAATCAAAACACACTATTACTATACAATATAATTGTATGGGTTTTACACTGGGGAAAGATTGAGTTATATAATGATTTTTTTAACTATTGAAATAAATATAATATTAGGGAGGGATAAAAATATAGTCTGTTAAATATATTTAAATTTATTAGGAAATTTTAAAAATCCATTAATTTAAATGCAGGTACCACACATAAAGAAATAAGTGTTGAATATTACATGAGTCACAATAAATGAAAATTGATACATAAAATAACATTTATAACTTCGGTAGAAATTCAATCAAAACCTATTGAGAGTTAGGGATTTAAAATGATATAAAATTGAAATATATATTTTTTAATTCATGATATAAAATATCAAATTGGTATTATATAAACCATATAATTTAAATTAGATTTACAGTATAAAACATGTCTCAAAAATAGGATGTTTAGAAAGAAAACCCATACCACGTTTCATAACGTCCATTAACATAATTTTACCTCTTGTATCATAATAATATATACAATAATAATGTAATTTAAAATGATATATATATCCATTTTCACTTATAATCTTTATATTAATTCATTATTTATATGAATTGTGTTTTTTTATACTATTTTCCCATATATGATTATTATAGTTTGATTATTTTTACTAGTTTTGTAATAACAATTCATTTATTTAATCTTCTAAATATTTTCATCATTTATATTTTATTAAAATTATTTTCATGTATTATTTATAATAATTTATGATATTTCAAATTCCATAAATGAGTTTTAAGTTTTTATACTTGATGATGAAATTAATAACAAGCATGGTTTGATTATCTTTATCGATCAGTTGTGTATTCAGAATAAATGAATTAAATATTGACATAACTTCTCCAACACATAAAATGAATAATTATTTTATCATTTATAACATATTATATAAGTGATTTTGTTCTCATAGTCATTTATGATATAAATTAATAGTATTGTTGATGTATGTGGTTAAATTGACCCAAACATGAACATACCCTGATTTAATGAATGTTTATGAAGTGGTTTTGCTATAATATAATAATACTAGAAGAATGATTATCTTATTTACTGTTTATTTTTACAATATATCATAATTTTATGTAATTATATAAATAATTATTAGATATTAAAATATTACACAAATATGAGTAAAAAATTGGCATGTTAATATACCGGTTTAAAAAGGTTATTTTTATAAATATTGTATAATTTTTAAATCACTATTAGGTCACATAATGTATCTTAACATAAACATAATATAAATATAGGATTAATATTTATCCATTAAAATAATTATTAGTTATATAAATTAATTCATGTAATTAAAATATTGATATACCCCACTTTAGGGCGGTAGTAGGCCACACATACATAAGAATGATAATATTGTTTTCCTTATAATAGAATAAATGATTGAAATGTTTAATTATATTAAAAATATAAAAAATTAATTATATATAATAATTAAGTACTAATTTACCATTTTTACCATCCATGTTAAGTTGTGATCAAAAATAAAACATGTTTCTTCGTAGAAGCTATAGTTCACACATATTCAAAAATCATGTTTTTGTTTTTCATAATTAAAAAAGGAAAGGTGGAAAATTATCATTCCATTAACATAATAAAAATAAGTATAAAACCAAAAATATATTTACCATATAGGTATTATAATATTTTATTTATTAAAATAATATATAATGGAATTATGTTTACTACAAAGGATTAATCATGTTTGGAATTTTGAAATATCCTTAGATGATCCCTTATAAATGGAGGGATTCGGATAAAATCTTATAACCAGATGATAATAGAAGAAATATATGAATTAAGTAGAATAAAAAATATTAAGATTTATATAAGAAACATAATTTTAGTAGTGTTATTTATGTTGTGGTGAGATTCCTCTTTTTTTAAGTAAAAATGAATTTCATTTTTATAAATACCCATAACATTTTAATAAAGAGATGTCACCCCAAATTCATGTATACAAAATTATGAAATATTGGAGTGGTAAATGGATATGGTGTATAAATTCTCTAAAATTCAATTAAACACATGTTTTAAACATGTTTCTAACTCTTTACCAATATATTTTACACCTTTTCCATTTTAACTTATACTATGGAAAACATTTTTTCTATTGAAATATATCATTTATAATAATAAATAAAATGGAAATTTTTATTTAATTAGTTTTTAATAATTAAATTTTTTAAATATACATAATAATTATATATTTATATAAATTATATAAGTTAATTTTGAAATATTAAACTTCTAAGTAATTAAATAAGTTTTAGTGAAAATGCAACTAAAATTCTAAATATTAAATATTTGATTAATAAATTAAAATTAAAATTATAAAATTTACAATGTTCCATATTCCTTTTTTCAAGATAATGTTTTTAAATTTTTTATTTTATGATTCCATACAAGAGATTCCATAAATTTCATAGTTTTATAAAAATTAGTATTCATATTATTCACCTAAAAATAAATATTTTCAAAAACATCCCAAATAATCATATTAAGATAATATCTTTATGATGACTTCAAAAATGAATTTAATTTTATTAAAATATAATTAAGTCATTAAAAATTATTCATTAATATAAAGGATCTTTAGAATGTGAATTGTGTGTTGTTTCATGATATTTTATTTACCTTCTACATATGGGTCTTAGGTGCTACAATATGTATAGTGAGTTCATGGGAAGTAGTATATGTTAAAAAATTTAGAAATATATTCATTGAAGGAGAACCCTTTGAGGTTGAGAAAATATAGAGAGTTCATATAAGTTTTTTCAAAATTATATTCACAATGGAATAATTTCATGAGGTTGACTACAAAAAAGTAGTATACTGTTAACAATTATTCACAAAATCAAGTACGCATAAGAGGATTTCATAGAATATTTTAAACATCAAGAAGAAGTAACTGTTAAATTGGATTTCACATATTAAGTCAATAAAATAAAATCATTACATACTGATATATTTGGGAACGAAATATTTAGTGACTCTGAAAAATGGAAAATTCTTATGGAGGAGTATTGTGTTCCCTACAGTTGAGATAGAAATGATTTTGGAAGTCTGAATGGTTATTAACCATAGGAAATTAGTCTAGTCAAAATAATTTAACCATAATGTGAAATAGTAATTTTGGTACATTTACACCTTGCCTTTGCACTATCCTTGGACAATAATATTAAAGATGGTGTACATAATTTTTTTACCTCTTATATGATTTCGATTATACATATTTAAATTTCAAAATGAAAAATATATAAGATATCTTTTAACAATAAAAAAATTCAAAAGGGGTGGTTGTTTTAATCTTTTATAACCTAATACCAAAACACTTATTTTATTAAACATACCAGGGAAACATATGTGTGGTTCAAGTTATAGTATGACACAATTGATGACAAAATGTGATGTTATACATTGATGGGTGTTTGGATAGGTTGGGGTGTGGTCTAATAAAAATCATATTAAGAACGATATGTGATTCTTATTTGATAAAATGATATAAAAGTGTGGAATCACTAGGTAGTTAATTGTTGGTGAGTGAGAAAGTCAAAATAATGGGGAAGTGGTTCTGTGGATCCTTTGATTCTATTCAAATTATTTTATTTTACTATATTTGATTTGATATTTGGTGAATGATCATTGGTGAGGTTGGGAGATATCAGACTTTTGTAGATGTTGGTTGGTTCATCTATTTATTCATTATGGTATTAGTATGATTATTTAACATTTTAATTAGTGGTATTGAGTATTATCCTAATTATAATAAATTAATGATCGCCCCTACATATATTAAAATTTGTTTTTATGTTTCTTGGAAGGGATTGGAGATGTACTAAAATTTCTAGATCACAAAAAATTATAGTTTCATACCATATATTTGAGTTTTTTTTTCTTACTTTAGGATCTTATTACTTGGATGACATTGACATAAATTGTGGGATGATGGAATTAATTTATTATTAGGTGTCTATTGATAGATTATTTGTTGTATTCTAGGGATATATAAGGGTAATTCCTCTCATTTTCTTATTTTATCCACTCGATGTGAGTTCCCAACCAAGGTATTATTAGAGGTTGGAAATTAGGGCCAATATTATCTTCCAAATATTCCCAAGAGTTATTCTCACTATAATATAGTCATGCAAAATGAGTATAAATGCTTGAGTTTATAGTTATATTTGATTTTGGAGTAAGTAATCATGTTATTAACATTCAATAGAATGGGAAATGTATTTATTGAACATGTTACTTGATTTAATCAGGGGGGGTAGCTCAGTTTTTGGATTTTAGGGATCTCTAGGATATAAAACTGTTACCTTAATATTTTTAAATGTGTTAAGATAATGAATTGTGATTTCCTATTGGAGTCCAATGATATTTATATTCATCATATCTATTTGTGTGTGTATTTTTAATGATTCTGTGTTTGGTGAAGTTATAAATAATCAACTTAAATGAATCTTATGATATTAATTTTAAATTAATTCTATGCTACAAATCATTGTGATTTTTATAATTGGTGACCTCTATTCAGGTTTTTGTTAAAGTATTAAGGGGTATTTCAGTGTTCTCTTTGTTATTTCTTCTATATTCTTGAGATGTTAATGTGGTATAAAATCTCCATGTTGTGGGAGTAATTATCATGTGACTCAAATTGAATGTGTGACACTATAAATTTTTACATGTGTGTAATATTATGTGTTTTTTTATTTGAAGGAGTAAAAGACTGCAATGATTTGATACCCTATGGAATATTTATGTTCAAAAATAAATGATAAAAACTACCCAATTTTTTTGGATGTTTGAGGAATTTATCTTGGTATATTCTGGATAATTACAAACATTCTAGTAACCTGATATACTATTACACTAGATTATTATAACTATGCTTTTGTCTGACAATCTATATTCAGTTAATTGATATTTCCTTGTTTTGAAATTATGAATTATGATATTTATTTTACAAGGATACTGATAAGGTAGTGTTAGATTCAAAAATATTATAGTGTAATCATGAAATATTTATTTATTTAGACTTGTTATTTATTAATGAGAACAATTTAACACAACATATGGGTCACACTATTTAGTATTTTAAAAATTTATTGTGGTTATTTGTTGTATAAACAGTGATCATATAAGTGTTTTAATACATTACTATGTGAAATATTAATATGTAGTTATGAAAGATGATTTGATTTATATAGAATATTGGATGATCTGTTATATTTAAATTTCACACATGATTATTCTAAATGACATATTTGAATTCAAACATGCTGATTTTTCAGGCTTAATTCATGTCATGTAGTAGTGTTTCTTTTGATGGTCAATGTTGTTTTCTAGACTTTTTAGAATGTTGAAGTTGTTATTGGAATTATAGTTTCTCATTTAAAGATTTATATTCATTTAACAAATGTTTAATTGATTTTAAAAGTTTTTTTTCTAAATGGGATGGGTATTTTTTAAAATATGATATTTACAAAAGTGTTTAAATCTAAATGGATTACCAATGCTTAAAATGTTTTGGTTAATTTTCATGGTTTAATGTTTGTGGGTTTCATAAAAAATAATTCATGTTTATATTGAATTTTTTCCTTTTTATATTAATTTAATCATTCTTAGAGTGACACTAATTTTTAATATTTAATTATTATTTCCTTGAAAAGTATTATTGTTGTCAACCATTTTATGAGGATCCTATTTTTTGGTAAATATGATTTGTTTAATGATGTATTTTTATTGATTAATGGATATATGGATGGATAGATGTATGTTGTGATAATGTAGTTATATTTTTGTATTTTAGTTTGTAGATTTCAATTGATATGGGGGTTAGTTATGGGGCATGAGTTGGTTTAGTGATTTAATGGTGTGTGGGTGGATGTGATTTATCAGGTGTGGTTGTGTTTCCTTTTTTTGTTGAATGAGATTTAATTATTTAGATTAACCTCATTTATTTTAATTTTTTTAAATGTCATTAGAGTATCATTAAAGTGATTTACATGGGATGTTGAAGGATCCATGAGATGATATGCTTCAAATAATTTAGCAATAGGAAGTGAAGAAGTAATTCGGTAAGGTATCAGGCCCTGTGTTTTATGCATGGTTAGAAGAGGACAATGTTTCTTTTGAATTGAAAGGGTATCCAAATCAATTAAAAGTTTCCTTAGAAATTGTATTGTTTCAAGGTGTATTTCAAATCGATAAAGAATCAATTTCAATCCCATTTTCCCCTATCAATAGTATTTCATTAATGGGTTTCTCAATCATAGTGTGAGGTGGATCTTGGTTAGATAGAAGGGTCATCCTGTGATGATTTATTTTTCCTAGTTAGGAAGAATAATGTTTCCTAAATGTAAAGGAATGGACATGTGAATGATCTATAAGAGATCCAGTGGGTAGGATCCACTGTGCATGATCTTATGATACTTTTTTTACATTGGAAACCTTGTTTATTGGCCTCTTAACCCGTAATGTCTTGTGTACATGAAATTTACTTTCTACCATAAGTCTTATAATATAATGGTTCTTGGGGATCATGTTGGAATGTTCTTGGAAGGAAGTGAGAGATTGTTATGTGGTGATTGAAAGGGGTTTAATGTAAGAATCTGATCATGATAAATATGGAACCTCGTTTTATGGGTCAAATGGTTGGTTTAGGTAGAGATTTCGGAATTCTTCTAAAGAAAGAATTCATTTCAGCACCATAGGGTTCAAATGCTTTGGGTGCCATGTGTCTTGGTATATGGTATGTTTTTATTTTAATTTTCTGAGTAGTCCCTAGTAATTTTTCTTTTTTATTCAAGAAGTCCTTGTGTTTAGGAATAATATCTTACTTGATTAGTTATGTGTTCAGGTGTTGTTGGATGGTCAGTTAGGATGATGTGAGTTTGGTTGGAGAATCTAGGAGATGGTATGTTCTACATTGAAGACCTTATCAGTTTCATAATCAAATCTCTTCCGATTTGTACTAGATCTATAGAATTATCATTTATAGGTGCCTTGCCAAGAATAAATTGACACAATTTTTAATAAAACGGTTTTGAACATTTAAATTTTCTAAATTTATTGAGAATGATTTTTTTAAATTGGATGATTTTATTTTGGAGAAAGAAGATTTATATTTTACTTGAATGTGTGTACATTTTTTAAACCAACGGTCACAATTATGATATTGAATTTATTTAAAAACATAAATTATTAAAACAATCCCCATTATGGAAATGATTAATAGTTATTAAGAGGAATGTCATGATTTAGGACAAGATAGATGCTGGTGTAATTTATTTTTCTCTATTTTTTAGAACCTTTAGTAGTGAGGTCCCACTTTGGTAGGTATATTTGTTTCTTATTAGGTCATTGGTATTTCCATCAATTAATATAGGGCTGGTGTTGGGATTAAATTATCTAGGATATGTTGGCATTAAAATGTTTTTTTCCTATAATATAGTAATAATATAAAGTTGAATATTATTTCCTTGATAATTTTAGTCCCCCTGGGTTTGGGGAGTATATTATTTTTATATTATTATTCATTCTAGAGTGGTCTCCATCATTTATGTTTTGTTTGATGAATTTTATATCACCATATTAAGTGATATTAAAAAAGTTGATAATGTGGTTTATGATTTGGGTTATCATTCCTTCAAGAACATTCATTCTTTGTAGTGTCGCTTCACCTGTTTGATAGGTATCCCCCGAGAATTGATGTGTATATTGGAGTTTTTTTAGGCCAAATTTTTATTCAAGAGGATGTGGATCATTTTATAGGTCTTGAATTAAAGAAAAATTAATTTTCAGCACTTGAAATGTCTTTTTTGTGGCATTTGGAGGGGCTGTGAGGATGATCAAGGAAGGAAATGTTGTGTTATGTTGGAATTTTATTTGGGAATTGGAACTTTGTAGTGTAGTTATTGGTTACATTATAGCAGATTGTTTTTGAGGTCACGTTTTGACATAGTTCAATAGATTGTTTTGTGGTTCTTTAGGTTCCCATTTTAGTTTATCTATCATTTTGGTAATATTTTGGTGTGAAAATTTTACTGTTCAATAGAAGGCAGATTTGAGAGCCCTATTATAGCATGGTTGGCATGGTGGGGACATGTAAGATTGGGGTTTTGAGTTTGGGAGTTCTTTATTTTAATGGGAACATGTATTATATAATTTTTTATATTTCATATATGTGGTCCGTTATTGATAGGGATTAATGAGGGAATATAGGGTTGTGGTTTCGTCATCGTTACTGCAAAACTGGGATGGGGAAAGGTGATTTTAGTCATTCTTTATTTCTAGGTGTCATTGTGTTCTGGTTATCATTTTTTGTTAGGTTTGTTTTTGATGTTTTTATATTATGGCTTAGAAATAAAAATTTCATCATGGTTCATACCTAGTTTTGTTATATCTAATATTTGAACACAAAAATATTTCTAGTATTTGTTTAATATAAAACCATTAGGATATGGTATGCGCCGCAGTTCTGTGATATTATATTTTCCATATTGAGTGTAAATTCAGAAGTCCCTATGAGTTTTATTATATTTATCTTATTTATCATGGCCCCTTCCCCACTCAAAAGTATTTTTGGGACATCTCTGAGTCCATGTTTTGATGGATTAGATCATTGGCCATGAAGATCAACTACTAGTGATCTAAGGTGAATTTTGTCCCCCCTTGTCATTTATTTTTATTCCCATTTTTCTCTTGGGGATCTGTTGTAGTGGATCTGATTTGATATTAAGGATGTTGAAAATATTTTTCTGAGAGTAGTTGATTGGATTTTTGTTTATTGAGGTTCCCTTGTGCAGTTTTGGTCTTTATTTTGTATAATTATCTTACATAGTTGATTGTGACTTAAAATGACTTTTTTAAATTTTTAAAAAAACTTTTGCAGAAAAAGTGAGAAACCACAAAAGTTAACTGAACAACCACAAACACCCAGATAAATCAACTGGCCCTTCCCCGCCCTAGAAACTGAACAATGATGAGAAGCCTTTAGTGATGCAGGACCCCTCAGAAGACAGTCTTGTGCAGATATGTACAGGAACAAAACTGATGGCGAAGCCAAACCCTCTCAACATCCCAATCCAAAAGGACAGTACTGATGAAGACTTCATGCTCTGATCCTATTCTGGATTAGGTCCAAGTAGAATTCTGGAAACAAGATCAAACTCACAACAAATTCAAACAACAATTTTTCCCAAAGTTGCATAGCTCACACAAACATTACTCTTGAGAAAACCACCCATGGAAAATAACTTAAACCGATATTTTAAAGAAAAACCTGATGTTATCCAAATCAGTTTCCCTAAATAAATTCAACTATAAAGATTCTATTTGTAATTCATCTCCTTATAATATCATCTTTTCAAATGCTAAAGCCAGCTGGTCCCAAGACTGAATGTACTCATGTACATTGATCTTTCCATGGTTGAAATCTCCTACCAAAATTGAGTCATGTTTGACAATCCATGAATATTGTTCCTCATTGAGAGACAACTCAAGAGACCTAACCATCCTTTTAGATGCCTCCTCCTCAGTTTCATTGAGCAATAAAGTATTTTATATCACTTGGTCTTTAGAACTTAACATCAAGACTAGGGGATGATCATCATGTACCTCAAACTTATGATGTCCCAAAGCCTCCGTGTCCATCTTCTTGTTTCCCATTTTCAATGCAGAGTGGGTCTCCCAAGGAGGAGGTATCAAGGAGTATTCCTTCCTTCCCTTCATTATCTTGGAGCCCCTATCAAATTTTAGGCGTGAATCCTCATCTGTCGAGTGAACGTGTTCAAGTACATTGGTATCCAACACATTGACCCTCCCATCCTCACCTGGAATAATGGATTCAAAACTAAAATCGACGTATGGGAGGCCTTCGAACCTGTTTCACAAGGGATCCGTAATCCAAAATGATCCATAGTCCGTCTTATGCCCAACCTTGGTTATAATAGGTTCATCTTAATCATACACCTGCCTCCCCTTACTCACATCGACACTGCCCTTCCATGACTTCTCAGAAACTAATCCAGACAACTCCACTAGCTCACTACCCGACGACCAATCCAGGAAATGTTTTCCCTTATTCCCCATGACATGCACCTAAAACTCCACATTATGGGATTTCCCTTATTCATTATACACCATAAAGTGTGGAGGACCCACAAGACCCCCCTCAGCCTATTGAACACAATTGACACCTTCATATTAAGTCGTTGAGCCACCATACCAGTTCTAAGAAAAACTATCCCCACCGAATTGTAGTCCACTACCTCTCTCGTAGGATGATCCTCCTCTATCAGCTATCGTGATAGAGGTCCCCCAACTCTATTCTCAACACCCATGTAACATTGTCCGTAGTTCGTAACCTCTCATACCACTAGAACCTTTCCCTTCCCATTATCCACCATTTGATTCGCGGCCTCCCACCCTTGTTCCAAGATACCCTTGATTTGATGACAACTCTCTTACCTTCCACCAATGATGGTCCCTACATGCACACATCCTATTCATGCCCCAGCATCCTACATGTGGAACTAAATTCTATAAACCCCTCAAAGACAACTCGTTTTTTACATATATATCCCTCACCCATCGTAATCTAGACAAAATCAAAGGGAACCATCGACACATCCATCTCAACACATATCCTCGGGTAAACTGGATGGAAAACCTCTTCCGTTTGGCTATCCAAACAATGGTATTTTCCAACGAGGTTTCCCAGCATCCTGATTATTTAGGGGTTTTGAAATGTTAATGGTGGATTCAGGAAACTATCCCAAATCATAATAGAAGGCAGGTCACGGTTCATGTGGAATTCAAACGACCAACGGAATAAGAAGACGAGACATCCATTACAGCTCCTGGGTGCCCTTGACCTGGCAAGGATGAGATCCTCCTCTATAGAAAAATGGATCATGATATGTATATTATCGAGCAAGACTACTGTTGACTTATGACAACCCTACTTTTATTACAAACTCACACATGATTTATTATATAAAACTTCACTTGATACAACAAGAAGATAAAGAGGTTTAGTGTCTTTGGGGCTTAAGATCATTACATAAAAACTTAAAACATGAAATACAACATATTTATTGAAAACATCCTTTACATGACCACTACATTCCCTCATACTTAGCATTGCATGGGATAACCTGAGGAAATGCATAAAAAAAGGGTGACCTATAAAGCCTAGTAAGGGAGTACAAATGGAATAACATGAGGAGTACAATACATGTTAGACAATGGGAATATCAATATATTATAAAAGAAACATGAACATAAAATAATGATAAAGCATGATAATCATAACATTGAAATGTGGCAACAACACTTAACATGGAATTAGCATGAGCCAAGGCCCATTGCACATGGAGCATGAGTAAATCCTCATTTCACATAAAAAACTGGTAAAACCTCGTTGCAATTGAATTAGCATGAGTCAACACTCATTTCACATGACGTATCATGATACTATACTTTTCCCAATTCATTGGAGCTCTATAAGGGTGCACCTTTCTTAAACATTTCATTTCATGCATAAGTGTGCCACATGGATCATAAAACATTGATTCATAAAACATAATCATTTATTCCACGATAAAGGAATGTGGAATTCATACATGAAACATTATAATCAATCATTAAATGTGCATAAATTTGAATACTCTTTATGGAGAAATGGGCATGGTATTCACTACACAAAGGCATTTGCTTAGAAAATCGGGGCAATTTCGGCAGCGTAAAGGTGTTACATAAGAATTCATAAAAATGGTTGATGAGAGAGAAAGGTGTTACTCATCATACTTACATGTAATGGACAGTAAGGATTTCATATAGATACATGCCCCAACAATTGAAATGGAATTTAGATTCATGATACAAAAAGTATTGCTTGAATTTAAAAGAGGAGAGAGAAGTTCCTTTCAGAATTTCGACATAGTAACGAGTGTACATGGGAGGAATTTAATGATAGAGAAAGGGTCTCCCATCATTCAAACATAAAGAGGGCAGTATGAGGAAGGCGCGAAACCATATCCTAGCATTCATAATTTAAATTAAAATGGAAAAACAACTTAAAGAAAATTGGACAAAAATGAGAAAGGAAGAAAAAAACCCTTACTTGGAAGTGTTCTTCCAAAGGCTTGAGAGAGGCTTGAGATAGGATTCTTGGGAGCTTGGGGCACAATGGGAGGATTCTAGAGAGAGTAGGAAAGATTTTGGACGAACTTTAAGGGGTTTTAGTGAGGAGGAAGTGGGAGCTTGGGTGGGTTTATATAGGAAAGGTGAGGGAATTCTTTATTATTTAGGTTTGGGTCCCCTTACATTAAATTATTTCAAACCACAAACCATCTCATGGTTTTTGCCCATGGTTTTTGGAAAAGGGAAGAGGAAATAGATATTTTATATGGCTAAATTCCGAACTTCTAGAAATATTAGGGTTGCTTATGTGGAGGTGAGTCACACTCCCATGGAAATTAATTTAAAAAGGCAAGGTGTTGAATAAGTCTTGAGGGGTCCATTAATGCTTTGAAAAGTAAGTCAAAAAAACCCAAAATTACATTATTTTAATGGTAAAACATATATTGGCCGAACATAAGGATTATAGTATTTTATTACATCACTATTGGGTCATTATGATGTCATAAAACACATTATATATTAAAACGGTTTTTAATTTTTACCCAAAAATTTGACTGTCTCAGAAAATTATGAAAAATTCACCATTGGATAATTTAGATGTCCTGATTCCATAAATAACATTTATTTTATCTAAATAATTTTCTAAATATGTTAATTTTCACTTTTAAAACAAAAACCCACATTTATCGAAAATTCACGGGTTTTGACAAAATGGCTTTCAAACCTTAATAAAAAATTTAATTGCATTCATAAAATTATACGATCATTTATATTTAATAAAAATTAATTTAATAATAATAATATTATTTTATTAAAACATTATTTAATTTAAAAATCCCTTAATTTAATAAAATATATTTCTTAATTAAATAGTAACTAAAAACACCATTTGTACTTTTAAAAACTATTTACAACGTATCAAAAATGACTAGAAATTATATTCATTATTATATAAAAAAATAAATTACATGAACATAGTACTACTTATTTGTTACATAACCCCTTAAAACAGCCACATAAGACCTAAGGGAAAGGTGTGTGATGGTGACAGACTCTTGGGGTGGCTCGGATAACATCGCTCGAGTGGTAATTTCAATCAATATCCACTTTTCCTGTAGACGGTCATGTTCGAGCCTGACATGATGAAGCTCAGCTTGGACTTGGTAAATGGTGAAGCCCAAAGATGCCACCTCTTTTCTGAGCTCTGACAAATGGGCTTCGTAAGGGGCAATTCTACTGGATGAGGCAATCGCTTATTTTTTCTGAGTAAATTGGATTTGTTAAAGTCCTATATTTATACTAATCATGTGATTACTGTTCAATGGATATATTAGAAACGGTCAAAATTCTTAACATAAAACCAAAGAAGTTGACATCTTATAAAAATATTTTTCATAAAGATACATTTAACTGGATCAAGGGGGATTTTCCATTAATGAAACTATGGGTCATTACAATATTCCCCCCTTAAGAAATTTCACCCTCGAAATTTTTCTTTTCCCACACTAAAACAAATGTGGGTAACTCAGTTTCATCATATCCTCCGATTCTCAGGTTGCTTCTTCAAACATTTGGTTTCTCCACAACTCCTTGACGAGGGGCATTGTCTTATTTCGTAGAACTTTTTCTCTATGATCTAAGATCTTCACTGGTTTCTCCTCATAAGAAAGATCATCTTCCAATTGTACCACCTCAGAAGAGAGTACATGTGAAGGTTCCGGTATGTACTTCCTTAAGAGGGATACATTAAAGACATCATGTACTTTGTCCATGGAAGGTGGAAGTGCTAGTCGATAGGCCACAACCCCGACACGATCAAGAATCTCGAAGGGGCCGATGAACCTTGGACTTAACTTCCCATTCTTTCAAAACCTCATAACCTTATTCCATGGATATATGCGTAGAAACACCATGTCTCCAACTTTATAATCAAGGTCTCGTTGATGATTATCTGCATAACTCTTCTGTCAACTCTATTCTGCCTTGATATGCTGCTGAATAGTTTTCACATTCTCCACCATTTCTTCGACCATTTCTGGTCCAAGCAGCTTACGTTCACCGACCACATCCCAACATGTCGGTGTTCTACACCTTTTCCGATACAGGGCTTCATATGGTGCCATTTTGATGCTCGAGTGGAAACTGTTATTATAAGAGAACTCAACCAGAGGAAAATGTTGATCCCATCCTCCTTTAAAGTCCATTGAGAAAGATCTAAACATGTCCTCTAGTGTTTGGATAGTCCGCTCGGATTGGCCATCAATTTGAGGATGATAGGCCGTACTGATGTTCAGTTCAGTATTCAGAGCATGATGAAGACTCTTCCAAAAAATAGAGGTGAATCTTGGAACTCAGTCAGACATAATAGATAGTGGTACTCCATGAAACCTTACCACTTACCTGATATATATCTGTGCCAGTTGATCCAATGAAAAATCCCCCCCGAATAGAAATGAAGTGTGTAGTATTTGTAAGATGATCCACAACAACCTAGATTGCATTTTTGCCTTTGGATGTCCTTGGATGTCCGGTGACAAAGTCCGTGGTGATGTTCTCCCATTTCCATTCTAGTGTGGGCAATGGTTTCATCATCCCCTTAGAATTATTCCTCTCTGCCATCACTTGCTGACACACCAGGCACTTTGATGTATATTCAGTGATCTCCTTCTTCATATTATCCCACCAAAAGTTTTCTCGGAGATCTCGATATATCTTTTTGCTCCCTAGGTTAATAGAGAAATTTGAAATATGTGCATCATCCAAAAGTTCTTTATTCAGCTCCGGACTTGATGGAACACATAGTCTTTTCCAAAACCGCACAATACCTTATTCATTAACATTAAACTCTGAGGATTTCCCTTTTTTGATAGCTTCCACTTTTTCCTGAATTCCCACATCATCCTTTTGAGCATCCTTTAACCTTTTCGAAAGAGATGGTTGAGCAATAATTTGTGAAAGGATTGATGATGTTCCCTTCTTTATGATTCTCACATCCATCTTCATCAAGTCTTAGAAGATTGGATCCTTCTAAATTCTCATCATTGATAGAATTTCTGGTTCCTTTCTACTTAGGGCATCTACCACCATGTTCACTTTCCCAGGGTGGTAATGTATTGAATAGTCATAATCCTTGATGAGCTCTATCGATCTTCTCTGGCGCATATTAAGCTATTTTTTTGTGAATATATATTTAAAACTCTTGTGGTCAGTATATATCTCACATTTCTCTCCATAGAGATAATGCCACCAGATTTTCAAGGCAAAGATCACAGCCGCCAACTCTAGATCATGTGTTGGATAGTTTCGCTCATGGATTTTCAATTGCCTTGAGGCATAGGATATCACTTTATCATTCTGCATGAGCACACATCCTATTCCCTTCTTCGAAGAATCACTGAATACCACAAAAAGTTCCCCACTTGTGGGTAAAGATAGCATAGGCGCAATGATAAGCCTCCTTTTCGACTCCTTGAAGATTTCTTTGCATTTATCACTGCAAGTGAACATTACTCCCTTTCAAGTTAGCTTGGTAAGAGGGTTGGAAAATTGTGAGAAATTCCTCCCAAATCGTCGATAATATCCAGCTAACCCCAAGAAGCTACGTATATCCGTTACCGATGTTGGCATCGGCCATCCCTCAATTGCATCTGTTTTGGAGGGGTCCACAGATAACCCATTGCTTGTGATGATATAGCCCAAGAATGAGACCTCATTCAACCAGAACTCACACTTGTTGTACTTTTCATAGAGCTTCTTCTTGCACAAAGTCTCTAGTACGGTTTTTAAATGCTCATCATGATCCTCCATGGTTTTGGATTATATTAGAATATAATTTAGAAAGACTACCACTAATTTGTCAAGGTAATCTCTAAAGACTCTATTAATCAAGTCCATGAATATTGTTGGAGCATTGGTGAGTCCGAAAGGCATTACTGATAATTCATAGTGCTCGTACCTTCTACGAAAAGCAGTCTTGGTGACATCTTCCTTCTGCACCCTTACATGATAATATCCCGACCGCAAATCCACCTTGTAGAAGTGTTGTGCTCCACGCATCTGGTCAAACAATTCATCGATTCTTGGTAGAGGATGCTTGTTATTTATCGTGATTTTTTTAAGTTCACGATAATCGATGAAAATCCGCATTGACCCATCCTTCTTCTTGATGAAGAGGACTGATGCACCCCATGGTGAAGCACTTGGGCGTATAAACCCTTTATCTAGATTCTCCTGTAGTTTTTTCTTCAGCTCTTCAAACTCAACAACAGCCATTCTATATGGAGTCTTGGATATTGGTAGTGCCCCAGTTATTATTTCAGTTGAGAACTCAACATCTCTTCTTGGAGGAAGACCAGGAAGTTCCTCGGGAAACACTTCAGCAAATTCCCTCACAATAGGCATTTCTTCAAGGATGGTTTCTTCCTTGGACTCAATCAACTGAGCCAGATATGCGTTCTAATAAGTTAGTAATATCCATTCTTGAGATGATAGAGCTAAAGGAGATTCATATTCCTCCTGACACTTGTAAATAATCGGGGGTCGATTCTCCATATGAGTGTGATTTCCCTCTCCAGACAATTTATATTGGCTCTATATAAGGAAAGTCAATCCATGCCAAGAATTGCATCAAATTCCACCAGAGGGAGTATGACAAGGTTCTCTGAGAAATTAAAACCATAGACTATAACAGGGGAGGACTTATATTCATGGGATGCAATGATTTCCCCATTATCCTTACTCACCGATATCTTTACTTCCATGATTTGTGGTGGTGCTGAGATTGTTCTACTAAACATTCGAGGTATAAAATAATGCATAGAACCTGAATCAAAAAGTACGTTCTCTATTCTTGAATGAATAACTAGCGTACCTATCACCACTTCGTTGTCGGGGTTCACTTCAGCAGAAGTGATGGAAAAAGCTCTTCCTTGCTACCTTGGAGGATGTTGTTTGTCTCCGAAAACCCATGGATTAGGGCACTGATTTGCAAAATGACCCGATTATTTGCATTTGTAGCATTGAACAATGCATTGAGGTTCTAATGGAGCGTTCCTCACCTATGTCGCAGTCGTGGGTCTTTCTTGCTGACAATTAACAGCTAGGTGACCTTCTCTTCCACACCTAAAGCATTTTCTCGTCCCCTTAAGGCAATTTCTAGGGTTCTTCTTTCCGCACTTTTGGAAAATGGGGTGCTGGATCTTCTTAGCACCGTTGGATTTATCCATCGGACCACCAGCATTGAAGTCCACCTTATGCTTCTTATCCCCATGATACCCTTGTGATTCCACGATCTCCATTTCGACCTTTAGGGCACATTGGAAAATTTCCTCATATCTGTCGAAGTCATGGATTGCTAATGCTTTCCGCAAGCTAGGCTTCAGGCCACCAAAGAAGCGGTCAACCTTGTATTCGGTGGAAATGACAACGCCGGAAGCGTATCGTGCAAGCCTTTTGATGTTTGCCTCGTACGCTCCAATAGATTCTTCATCTTTTTTCTTGAGGTAAAGGAAATCCCTTTCCATCTTAAGCTGGAGGGTTCGCGGAAAATATTTATTCAAAAACATCTTCTGGAAATCCTTCAATTCCAACATCTCGATCTCCTCCTCAGGCTTCGTATTTTTGATCAACTTCAACCATTGATCAGCTTCACCCTCTATATGATAAGTCGCTAGGAGAACCTTCTCTTGTTCAGAACATTGAAGGATGGAGAATATCTTTTCAATGGAGTTGATCCATTGTTCAGCGATCGTGGGATCAGATGATCCACTAAAAGTTGGAGGCCTTTGTCTCATGAAGCTATCGATAGCGATTTGTTCTTTCTTAGGGGGTTTTTGACATTCCTATTGACCCGTGTTTCTATTTAATGCTTCAGTTATCTGAGAGAGAAGCGTGACAAAGTTTGCGATTCCCGCTCCCATTGGATTGGGCATCTCATTAGTACTGTCATCACACTGATCTTCACATCAGTTGTTAGCCTGAGTCCTCCTATTATCTGCCATTGGCTGGAATAAAAGGAATGTTAGGGGTAACACATGAAGGGTAATCCAAAGACAAAAGTTGATGACTTATAAACATTCATTTCCATAACTCATGACTCTATAGGCTACAATCTAGTCTTTTCATTATCTACTTTCTAACATATATTCTTAGGGGCATTTTTTTAATTCCCTTAATAAGGGTTCATAATAAGCTTTTGAATTTACCAAAGCATATCCTTAGGAGTGTCATAACCAAGAGTGCCGCAAGGCCCTTTGTTGTGCACCAGTTCTCATTCGAGTCTAGCTCAAAGTGGTGTTTTCGGGTTTTACCCCTAGGATACATCTGTGCCAGAGCCGCATCTACCTGCTCATATCCCGACAGGGATGTATTTTCTTGATAACCCACTTACTCAATACTCACCAAAACTTAGGGACGTTTTTATTGTACATAGTCTTGTATCTAAGGCTTTACTAGGATTTTCTAATCATAATCCCAAAAATAACCAAACCAATCATCTGATACCGACTATGAAAACCCTGCTTTTATTACAAACTCACACATGATTTATTACATAAAACTTCACTTGATACAACAAGAAGATCGAGAGGTTTAGTGTCTTTGGGGCTTAGGATCATTAAATAAAAACTTAAAACATTAAATACAACATCTTTATTGAAAAAATCCATTACATGACCACTACATTCCATCGTAATTAGCATTTCATGGGATAACCTGAGGACATGCATAAAAAAGGGTGAGCTATAAATCCCAGTAAGCGAGTACACATGGAATAACACGAGTAGTACAATACATGTTGTACAATGGTCATATCAATAGAGCATAAAAGAAACATTAACATAAAGGAATGATAAAGCATGATAATCATAACATTGAAATGTGGAAACAATAATTAACATGGAATTAGCATGAGCCATGGCCCATTGCACATGGAGCATTAGTAAATCCTCATTGCACATAAAGCACGTGTAAACCCTTGTTGCAATTGAATTAGCATGAGTCCACACTCATTGCACATGACGTATCATGATACTATACCTTACCCAATGCATTGGAGCGCTATAAGGGCGCACCCCTCTTAAACATTTCATTTCATGCATAAGTGTGCCACATGGATCATAAAACATTGATTCATAAAACATAATCATTTATTCCATGATAAAATAATGTGGAATTCATACATGAAACATTATAATCAATATGTAAGTGTTAATAAAGTTGAATACCCTTGATGTAGAAATGGGCATGGTATTCACTATACAAAGGCATTGGCGTAGAAAATCGGTGCAATTTCGGCAGCGTAACGGCGTGACATAAGAATTCATAAAAATGGTTGATGAGAGAGAAAGGGGTTCCTCATCATATTTACATGTAATTGACAGTAAGGAGGTCATATAGATACATTTCCCAACAATTTAAATGGAATTTAGATTCATGATACAAAAGTATTTCTTGAATTTAAAAGAGGAGAGAGATGTTCCTTTCAGAATTTCGGCATAGTGACGGGTGTACATGGGAGGCATTTAATGAGAGAGAAAGGGATTTCCATAATTAAAACATAATTAGGAATGTATGAGGGAGGTTCAAAACCATACCCAAACATTAATAATTGAAATTCAAATGGAAAAACAACTTAAATAAAATTGGACAAAAATGAGAAAGGAAGAAAAAAACTCTTACTTGGAAGTGTGCTTCCAAAGGCATGAGAGAGGCTTGATAGAGGCTTCTTGGGAGCATGGGGAACTATGGGAGGATTTTATGGAGAGTAGGGCAGAGGTTGGAAGAACTCCAAGGGGTTTTATTGAGGAGGATGTGGGAGCATGGGTGGGTTTATATTCGAAAGGTGAGGGAATTCATTATTATTTAGGTTTGGGTCCCCTTACATTAAATTAATCCAAACCACAAACCATCCCATGGTTTTTGCCCATTGTTTTTGTAAAAGGGAAGAAGAAATCAATATTTTATAAGGCTAAAATCCTAACTTCTTAAAATATTAGGGTTGCTTATGTAGAGGTGAGTCACACTCCAATGGAAATTTATTTAAAAAGGCAAGGTGTTGAATAAGTCTTGAGGGGTCCATTAATGCTTTGAAAAGTAAGTCAAAAAAACCCAAAATTACATTATTTTAATGGTAAAACATATATTGGCCGAACATAAGGATTATAGTATTTTATTAGATCACTATTGGGTCAATATCATGTCATAAAACACATTATATATTAAAACGGTATTTAATTTTTACCCAAAAATTTGATTGTCTTAGAAAATTATGAAAAACTCACCGTTGGATAATTTTGATGTCCTGATTCCATAAATTACATTTATTTTATCTAAATAATTTTATAAATATTTTAATTTTCACTTTTAAAATAAAAACCAACATTTATAAAAAATTCACGGGTTTTGACAAAAATGGCTTTCAAACCATAATAAAAATTTTAATTGCATTCATAAAATTATAAGATCATTTATATTTAATAAAAATTAATTTAATAATAATAATAATATTTTATTAAAATATTATTTAATTCAAAAATTCCTTAATTTAATAAAATAGATTTCTTAATTAAATAATAACTAAAAAAACCATTTGTACTTTTAAAAACTATTTACAATGTATCAAAAATGACTAGAAATTTTATTCATTATTATATACAAAAATAATGTACATGAACATAGTACAACTTATTTGTTACATAACCCCTTAAAACAGCCGCATAAGACCTAAGGTTAAGGTGTGCGATGGTGAAAAACTCTTGGTGTGGCTCGGATAACATCCCTCGAGTGGTAATTTCAATCAACATCCACTTTTCACATAGACGGTCACGTTCGAGCCTGACAGGATGAAGCTCAGCTTGGGCTTGGTCAATGGCGAAGCCCAAAAACACCACCTCTTTTCCGAGCTCCGAAAAATGGGCTTCGTAAGGGGTAATTCTACTGGATGAGGCCATCGCTTCTTTTGTCTGAGTAAATTGGATTTGTTAAAGTCCTATATTTATACTAATCATGTGATTACTGTTCAACTTCTATTTTAGAAACTATAAAAATTATTAACATAAAACCAAAGAAGTTAACATCTTATAAAAATATTTTTCATAAAGAGACATTTAACTTGATCAAGAGGGATTTTCCATTAATGAAACTTTGGGTCATTACAAGACTGCTCTTGGATGTCCCAAGCATCAAAGACGAATCTATCAAAGGAATCAATTGAAGGTCTTCGCTGCTTAAACCGTGAAACCATAGTGAGCTTCAGAAGAGTGGCAAATTCAGTGAACATTGAGTTCTAAATTTGTTGATTTGTGCCACCCTCGATGAGTTCATGGACCATCAGACATAACTTGATTTTCAGAAATGAAGGAAGAAGATCAGAATTTGAGAAAGGTCAAAACTGATGTGCTTTATGGTTTAGGAAAGATCCCTCCCCCGTAAGAGGGGGATGGATTCTCGTGGTCATCTTCGTCATCACTCAAGGGGACGAGATGACCTAGGATTCCCACGTGGGCTTCGTGCCTTCATCCTTAAGGATTATTTTACCCTCTACATAGTGGATTGTGAGTCTCCTATTATGGTTACGGATATAAGATATCTCTTTATATTACTATAAAATTTAAAATTAGCATTTTCTTTACTTAATTGTTTTTATGTTATTTATTATATTTACAATGATAATGAAAAATTAAAGAAAAATGTGGAAAATGAGGATAATCACATGTGCTTACCTATATAGATGATATTACTCATTATCTTGATTATTATTCACTATGGTAACTAAAAATATTATTTTTGTAAATTTTTATGATATTGATGTGATTGTGCTACTAGAATCACCCCTAAAAATTCTCTAAATAAAAAATCTGTAACATACAAATTTTGTGTGAATTTTGGAATTTATTTTATGAATCTCATATAAAGGATATTGATAATAAGTGAGGAATTGAATGTGTTAATTAACATTAATTAGTTGGTAATTATAAATAGGGAATAACATGAAAAAAAAATTGACTTGGAAAACGATGTTGTAACTTTTTTATGTGAAATTTTCTAATTTCTTATTGATATTGCAGATCGATGTGTTGGTGTTTTGTGATAGAAGTATAGGGATGGTTTGGGGTCATAATAGTTTTCTATTGATGTGAAAAATATTATGCTAGGAATGTGTGTGGCAATATATATATATATAATGATTTTTTTTGTCATTTTATGACACACCACACCAAAGTTAGATAACCAGATCTGATTTCAATTATTTTGTGTTCAATGTATTTTTTCCAAAATCCAAGTTGATGATGAAACAAATACTTAACTACTATATCTTCCTTGTTATACCATCTAGTTATGATGTTAGTGGAATGATATGTGGGTGTAGCAGTGACACCTTCTAGGGGATAGACATGAAATTATGATGTTATGTGGTTGATGTACTCGATTTTAATGATAATCTATAATGATAGACATAGATTTGGATACTGAGATGTTGTTATTGTAATAATCATTATCAGAGGTAATTCATTGGAGGAGGATGGAATGAGGTATGTGTCTTTCATGATCATGATACCCTATTATAATAGAATTTGATATGCAATTTTTGTTATAGTATGTCTGGACTAATTCCAATATGACATGTTGGACCCTATGAGTGATTGGGATAGGTAAGCCTACAATTTGACCCATATAAGGATTGGATTGATATATGAATGTAATGTGATTAGTGTATTCAAATGGGATGGAGTCATAATGTAGATTTTTATTGGGTGATGAGAGTGACATACCAATGGGAAAGTGGTTGTATGGAACAATTGATTATATTTATTTTATTTTATTTTTAAAATATTTAATTTGAGATTTCTAAAGTGATCTTTTGGGAAGTTGGACTAATGCTGACTTATCTCAGTTCTTGTGGGTTATTTATTAATTCATTGAAGCATCAATATGATTCTTCCAAATTTTTTTAATAAGTCTTTCGTTTGATCTTACTAAGTATACAATTGTGCTAACCCCTTTATATATGAAAATTGGTTTTTGGTTTATAGGAGGTATTTGGAGACCATGATGGGAATTACTAGCTCAAAGCCGTAAAGAAGTTACTATTGATGGAGTTTTAAATTTTTTATTTTTCAGTAATAGAGAATTTAACCTAAAATACATTTATATATATTTATGGGATGATGGTTTTATTTTATTATCTTTTATTTATTGGAATATTATTTAATATATTCATGGGGAATATGAGGGAAATGTTTCTCAATGAAACGTTTTATAATCTCAGTACTAGTTATTAACCCATGGCTTATTAGAGGCAGGCATTGGGGGTCACTATCCTCTCCACTGCAGGCCCAAAAAGGGTTCACAATGATAGTGGGTCACTAAAATTTGAGATACCATTATTTATTTATATTTTACATTCTATTTTATTTTATAAAAATATTTAGAAAATTAAAGAATATAGGCTATATCTATTCATCAATAAATATTTTAGAGTATAAAAGATGAGTATTTTTAAGAGGATGATTCTTTAGGTTTTTCTCATCAATAAATGAACATTTATGAACCCTAATAAAAAAGAATAAGTGGGGGATATTGATATGAAAATTGATATATTAAAATCCATTGGAACTATGAATTTTTTCAATATCATTATTATCTTAGGAAAGGGTAGATTTAATGAAATATACATTAATTGGGTAAGGATTTTCTATAAAATTATTAACACCTATGTGATTATAAATAAATAACATAATTGTAATTCATCATACTTTATGGGGTTAAAATAATTTGAACCCCAACTAGATGTTATTTTATATATTATAGAATATTATTTTGGAAGACATATTCTCAAAATGGTGGATAATAATAACATTAACATTATTCAAGATGTTAGAGTTTATTTCATTCCCCACATACCACTTATGTTGATTATATAATCATTTTTATTCTGATGATAGGAAACTAATTCATACTTTGAAGTATTTTTTCAATCAGTTGGAAAATTCTTCGTGGAATTGAATTAATTAGAGAAAGTCCATCAACTTTTTTGATAAAGGACTGTATCAAGCTAGAAATGTGAAAATAAAGAATACATTAGGGATTGGAGAAGGGGACCTTACCTTACCATGTTCTGTAGTTCCTATGTCTCAGGGGACACATGCAGTTATATGTTTGAATGATGTTTCATGACAAATAAAAAATGAAATTTTTAAATAGAATGGAAAATATCTATCACACAAAAGAATATTTATTCCCTTTAAATGGATTATTTTTGTCTATGTTTATATACTACTTAACGGTATAAAATTTTCTTAATTATATGATTAAATAAATTAGTATCTATATTTAAAATTTTATTTTCAGTAGAAATATCATTGATAAAAACGTTTTTAAATATTCCAAGACATTATTTTTGTAAACTTACTAAGGGAGGGGGTTTGAGTATGATCATTTTATGTTTTAGTGATTCACTACAAGAATAGTTCTTATAGATATATCATAATGAAAAATGAAAAATTTGGGAATTATGGAAGGAATCATTGTTATCATTTCAAAAATTTGGTAAAACGAATTATATTGATTCCACAATCTGGCCCACTCCAAAAGACTCTTTTAATAGTATCTTGTTTCATTCATAAATATTAACCTCTAAAAACTCTTCACTCAGGTTTTATATTGATAAATAGATAGGAATTTATGTTATTAATGTTGTGGATACTATTAAGATTATATTATAACATTATATTTCTATTAAAGATAAACTAAATAGATACATTGATTATCATTAAGTGGAAATTATGAAAATTAGTTGCTCCTATTTTTTTATCCATTTATGATCTTCTAGTACAGGATCACGTTATAAATTTAAACCTTTATATGATATTTTTATATCAGTTAACATATGTGAAACCAAAAAAATTGATTTTATGAATTCATAACATCTATAAGTCATGGATCAGGCCATCTTAAATCTGATTTATATGGTAAATTTCACATAATAGAGTATCAAATTAATATCCCAAAGGTGTTTCATTGTATTTGTTTTTAATTAGGAATGTCAACATTACAAATATAAATATGGATCGGGTGATCGATAATGTATCTAATTACCATAGAAGAAGAGATTATTCCAAAATATTAGGGAAAAATAAAGAAAGAATCAATATTACCTTTAATACATAGAAATAATGATTGAAATGGGATATCCATTACATAAATTTTTTGATAAGTCGATCCCTATGTTTATAATAACTACTAAACTTGTTTTTTTATATCTACATAAAGTAAAATAAGTGGTAAAAAGTATGGGATATTTGGTTGACACAACTGTGTTGGACAACATAGATATTTGTGAAGAAAATTGGATCAATGTTTTGATGGGATTATACCTGAAGAAAATATTTCTTCTAAGTGTTCAAATAATTGATGTTTAATATAAATAAATTCATAGATTCACATGGATTATGTATGAAATGAAGTTTCAGTGAGACAAAAATCCAATGTTCAATGTGATGTATTACAAACAATCAAAGATGTGAGACTTCCCTGCCTAGAAGGTTCTTGAGGATAATATTGAAGTGTTTGAGATGTTTCACAAGTAAAAAATGTTTACTTTTTTATCAATGATTTAGATGGATGAAAATGAATTTTTGAATACCAAGTTTTAAATTATCAAAGTATAAAATCCATTAAAAATGTATAATTAATCATTTACATGAATCTCCATGTATTTGATTCTAGATAGTCGAATTCAACAATATTTTTAAAATAATAATCCCATAAGGTGGGGTGTAGTGCTGTCAAAAATAACATTTAAAAATTTAATACAGAATAAAATTATAGGGAGATATATATATTTAAGTTATAGTTGATAAATTTGATTCATGATAATAAATATAATATTTAATTAACTTAAGAATGAAAATGACGGAACCAAATTTATGGAATTATGAAAATATATTTTAAATGATGCATTTATTATATGTAAATATTAGACTAAAAAATCTAATATAATGATTTTCGAAAACACTATGTGAGACCATATATTTTCACCCCTATAATTATGATGTCTATTGTTTATATTCCTTGATCTAAAAGTTGATTAAGAAACTTGCCACTCACAAGTGTGGTTTGTGAGAACCCTGTTTATAATCATTAATAGTTTTCGAACATGCCCATATTTTGCAGAGTGAGATCTGTTAGATAACGATGGTTGAGAAGAGAATTTTTTTCTTTTAGAAAACACATTCCAAATATACTAACAAATATCTTGTATGTATTATTTTTAATAGAGAAAGATAGGTTTAAAAAAATAGTATATAACCTCAAGATAATTATACAAATTTTAGACTCCAAAGGGAATTGAAAATAATAGTTCTTCGATGATGATTTTATCTAGAGAGAATGGATGGGAGAAATTATGTCACGTTTTATCTTCCAATTAACTTAGGACACCTTTTATATAATCCAAAATGAACGAGAACTATCTAAAATTTTCTGAGTTTTATAAAACCAAAAAATACATCATTTATATAATTTTGGTAGTAATAAATACTTACTAACTGGATCCCACTCGACTTCATTGGGTACAAAATAGCCTTTACTAGGTATCCAGTCGGCTTCCTAGAACCATGTGCTTCTAGATTAACTACACTGATAAGATTATACTGGACAAAAAATTGCCAGTGGATTTCTAGTAGAAAACATCTTCAGAGGAAAAAACAATGATATAAAAGTTCTCCTCCACTAGTATTTGGGGAACCTAAAAACATTTTAGTCTTCTTCCATCAGAACATCGGCTGGCTGGTGCCCTGTACCGGTGAGCTGGTGTTATCCTCATATTTTCAACTACAAAGATAACCTAATCTAATCTCTTCATATAATTCTTTAAATATTCTATGATTCATCTAAGGATATGAATTATATAAAGATATTTGATCATTACTTTATCATGATTTCAAAGATACATACATATTTCGTGTACTTCCATCACATTCTAATTAATCAAAACATTAAAACTCGTATAAATTCAAATAATATAAAAATAGTAATGTGTTGGTAAGAATGAAAAAACCAATATATAAAGAGGAATAACATCTCCCCCTTTTTTAGGATCATGAACTATTTATTAAAATTTAAAATTAATTATTAATCAAGTGTAAATGAGATTAATGATATCAAAGGAAACATATTGTATTATAGTTCAAGATAATTAACCTTATTATTATTTATATCAAAATATATTAATGGATATTTAATAACCTCATGATGATAATAAATCAATCATTCCATTAATAAAAAGAGCAATAAAAAATTATTCAAGCTCCCTCATTATAGAACTATTATGCACTAGCGATTCCACACAATGAATATCCAGAAAGAACAATAAATTATTTGATAGCATATATAACATAAAATATTTAGTTATCTTTTATTATAAAGAACAATGAGTTTCTTAGATAGATAGTGTATACAAAAGAAATAGTTTTTCTGAACAAAAATATAATAATAATTTTATTATTTAATATGGTAGTTATAACCTAGCCATTAATTTGGAAAGTATGAATAGTACAAACTATAATATGAAAATTTAGGCTATATTTTGATTAATACTAAAATAATAATTATTTGAAATAAAAAAGAAATATTTTTTGAAAAATACAATTTTACAAAAAGAGAGATGAGACATGCTTTGTGAAAATAGTATAAAATTATATTTCAAAATTATAAAAAAAAATTATTGAAAAAAAGAAAACTCATTTTCCAAATAATAATACCAAAATTAACTTAGGGGAAATTTATCAATTTTTTGAGAATATTTTTTTGATGAATTGTGAAAAAATGAATTTCAATTGAAAAATTACTTTTGTTTAAATAATTTAGGGTTATAAATTATATTTTTAATTAGTTAAAAAAATTAGTTCAATTTTTAACAATTAATACAATTTAGTTAATTTTAATAATTTTTATATTAGTCTTAATTATAAAAACATTATGTTCTATTGAACATTTTCACTTTAAAACCCCATATTCTTTTCACGTCCACGTGATTAATTTTTAAATAAATATTTTCCACTTATAAAAATTTAACAAGTAATAATGGATTCCCAATTTTGAATAAGAATAATATCTAATATCTAATGTGGTATAATTAATTTTTTACCAAAATTAACAGTTAAAGGAGAAATAATTAAATACCACTGTTAA
Source organism: Viscum album (assembly GCA_963277665.1). NCBI lineage: Eukaryota > Viridiplantae > Streptophyta > Magnoliopsida > Santalales > Viscaceae > Viscum > Viscum album. Next base: position 1,329,665,604 of record OY728145.1, on the reverse strand, counting down.
GGTAAAAATAGATTTACCATGATGATAAACTATAATTCCAAGAGAAAAAATAACTTAAAATGTTCTGCAAAATTTTATTTAATATGTATTGTTTGAACATGTCCATAAATTTCATTGAAATATGTAAATCAATTTTTTTATTTCTTTTTATAATGACCAATATAATATGTTAAGTAATAAAAAACACTTAAAATATACCATTCTCCATTTTAATATCTACATTGCTTTGAATATGGGAAAAATAACATATGATTTTTAAAAAATATCCCTTTTAAATATAATTTTTTTGTATAATTATAACAAATCTAAAATTTTTATTTATTAATTAGTTACATAAATATCATATGAAATGCCAACACAAAAATTATTCTATTAAAATAATAAAAAATAAAAAATAATATTTTTTTAAAAAGTGAAGTACATTGAATGAATTTTTTTCTTAAATTATTTTTATAAATAACTATATCATGATACAAATTTTTTAACCTATTATATTCTAATTCAATAAATGTCTTCATATTTTTAAATTGAAATTAAATAAATAATGTCAAAATTGAAAATAATGTTAATTTATAATAAATGATATATTATAAAATGATATAATATTACAAAAAATAATATATTATATGAAGATATTTGTAAGTGTTAATATATATTAACTGTGTTCTATTCATGGATATATTATTGTTTTTTAATGATTACACTGACCCCTAACTAGTAAAAAAACTCTATTACCGCAGTTAAGGTTAAAGCAGTATTTTTACTTATTACATATTCCTGTGTTAAAGTGAATTTCTAACACACATCGGATTTATAATTTATAAAATAGATATCATATATATAATTAGTGTATTTAAATTATCTAATAAATCTCACATAAATTTAGTAATTTTGGATAAATTAATTAGGTTATAAAAATAATTACCATAGTAAAACCCAAAAAGGTAATAATAAGGAATCATAGATGTTAAGAAAAAAATGTTTAAAAAATTTTATTAAATGTGTGTTGGATATGTGTCTCAAACATATAATTCCTAAAAAACATTAATTATCAATCATTTATCCAGTTGAGGTAATATTGACCCCCCAATAGTGTATACCTTTGTGTATTTACAAAAGGTCCACTCATCCTCAAATATAAAAGGACACTCACCCCCCCCCCTCACTTGTTCCTAACATAAAAAATGTTTAAATGTTCCAATAACTAAAGAAATCACATTACAAAATTTCTCCCATAATAATATATGGTTTAGTTTGGGAATTAATCCATCATACGAAGGAATTAGTGAAAAAATTAAGAGGATACCTAATGGAGTGGTAATTTTCTTCAATGAGCCTCTTTATTTTAATTTTTACTCCACCTAAATAAATTCCTATAATACCCTAAGTATATAAGAAATAATTATTTTCCATATATTGATATGTTACTTTTGTTAATGTTAAATTCTAAAACCATGCACAATTATATCAAATGGGTTGCAAAATCATTTTTTTTGTGTACAACATACTACTACCTCATGAACCGATGTCATTCATGTTTCCATTACCACCCCTCACAGTTGGTTGAGATTATAGATATAAATTATATATATATATATGATATTTATAACCTATTTGTACCTTATATATATATATATATATATATAATTTTCACATTCCATTCCATAGGAGACGGAATAATGCTTCTCGTGTGTACAAAGAACTTCCACCTCATGAAGTGATTTGATTCCTCTTTAAAAAACATGTAACATGGATGGTGGTAATGATAAATTAATGATTATATGTTATAATAATTAAATAATTTTTATATAAATTGTATATTTATCATTCGGGAAGGATAATATATCATTTTATTTTTCACGCAATAAGAAGGCTATAACATCGTTCATGTACGTGTGGACTACCGCCTTCACGAATTGATGTGACTTTATCATCATCACCAGAACACATAGTTGATATTTATATAAGTATATTTAAATAAATTATATGGTATTTTTGATATTTTGGTCATTATTTTATGTCAAATATTAATTATCATTTTTCCATAATGATCCTTGAAAAATGAAAATGTTACCCATGCATACGTTTGACGGACCGTATTCATGACCGTAACATATATCATTTTTTCATAACTATCTTTCAGGATTCATTTTAAATGTATTTTTTCTTTAAAAAATTATTATTATTTTATTATTATTATTATTGAGACTAAATAGATATATAATATGCCCACAAACCAGATCTTTCATGACAAAAAATGAACGAGAAAACTAGGCGATTGACACCAGAAACAATGGAAATAATGAATGATTGTTAATGAATGGGAACAATGAAATTATAATAGGATCCTATATGAAATTATAAATATTAATATTGTTATGGTATAAGATAATAACTAGACTGAAAACATTATAATGTATTTTTAAAATTACTCAAACAAAAAGAATTGTATTGTGAAGAATTTCATCTCAATTTACATCCATTTGAGAATTATTTGTCATTACGCAGCAGTTCACTTTTATGTGGCTTATATACTAACCATTTGACATGTAAAATTTAGAATAATTAATTCTTCATGTTTTCTTATTTTTTAATTTTAATTATTTCATATTAGTGTATTTTACATGAAAATTACAATGTTCTAAAATTTATTATACAATCTTACTTTTTATTGTAATTTTTAACACTATCACGATAAAGTAGCTTTCCTATAACAATTTTTCAATGGAATTTAAATTTATCACAAATACCCATATTCTTTTATAAAGGATATGATTATTTCACAAACTGTAAACCATTTTTATATATAGTGTTTAGTCTGACAGTTATTTAATTAACTAGGAAAATATTGATAAATATGTATCCATTAATAAATATGGATATTTGATGTTAAGTCATTCTCATTCATAAATTAAGTAAATTATTTGTTATAAGAATAATTCCTTAGACAAATAGTGATGGTTGGGGCCAAGTATTATATAGCCCCTCGATGCATCGATAGGTCTCGTGAGTCAGAAAAGTTAAACTACCATTAAATTTTTTTTTCGAGTATATTAAACTATCTTCTAAATGATCTTGAAGGTGGAGGTACCATATTCCTGATACATGAAATATAATAACTGTGAATAAACATTATTCAAACTTAGTTATCACTAACTGTGATTTTTTCACAATGATGTTATCTCTGGATTCATTTTATATTGAGTTCATTGATTAAATTGAATTTTGTTTCCAGTTATTTACAATGCTATATAGATTTTTCCTTATCTAGTTATATTAATGGATAGTGTACTTAGTTATTTACTGATATATGTTGACTATTATTAATAGATTTTCCATCCATTAAGATGTGATTCCCTGTATCTTATGCCAATTGAGTGTATCATGACACCGACTTCGGGCTACTGGGGTCAGGGTCACTGAAATTGTTATCAAATAATATTTATTATAAATCGTGGAAACTATATGTATGGTTATACATGCTATGAAACATAAACATATGATAGAATTAGAGTATATGTATTGAATAACATCTTAATGTAATGATAATATAGGTATTATGTTAATTTTCCTTTCAATAGATCCATGTATATATACTATAATTAGATGTGGTTCTAGCACAAATGTTGCAAGGATAAATTACTCTAAAAAGGGTGCATCGGGCTTTCCAAGATCATAACTGGGTGTATAAAAATTGGAATTAATATACAATTGGTATCATAGTCATGGGGAATATACTTAGGTAATTAAAATTATCTTTATAAACAATTATTATGGATTTGAATAGATACTGAAAATCAAGGACCTAGGCTTAACCATAAAATAAAGAAGTGCATATGTTGAATTAAAATGATGTATTATTTGTTTATTGGGATTTCAGAATTAGATTTAATAAAAAAAATTAACAATGGTATTTTTGATATAAGAATAATAAAACATCAAAGGATTATTTTAAATTATAGAATCTCATGTGTATTAATTAATTTTGGAGTTATTAATAGCATCTGAGGAATATCATATTATGTTTGATTATATGTTCATACTCTCAAACACCTTGTTTTGGGTTTAATGTTATGGGTGTATTCTATGATTAAGGATATTTTAGAGAAAATTTATTTCATGTAAAATTTTTAGTGGAAATTTTATTTGAGGAATAATGACTATAAATTTTATAGACAGAGATTTATGGGTATTGATAACCACTAGGTTTAATATAATTATTTATGAAATTGTAATTATAGTAAAATAAAATTATTTGATTTTGTGAAAAAATGTTGTATTGAAAACTAGAGTACAAAGTTTATTTAATTAATAATTTCATTTCATGTATGTCCATAAATTTTTGGGAATAGTATTGGATTATATTAATATGGTTTTAGAAAAAGGAAATCCCACTTACCAGGTGACAATCTTTTGTATTAGGAAAAGTTGTATAGATTGAACCTATGATTGAAGGATAATAAGTGTATTGTGCCTACCACTTGTCCATGTGATGTCCTAGTTAATATGATATTATTTTTAGTTAAATTATTTTATAAATAAATATTAATGATGAACTAGTGGTATTACCTTTTCTATTTATAGAATATTTTATTACAATTGTTAACTTATGATAACCCTGTTATTTTTAGAAAATACTTATATAAAGACATAAAAACTATCCTTATGGGTCTTATAATCCATTAAATTTAAATATTAGAGTTTCAGGAAAACGAATAAATTTTTTGGTATTCATTTCATGAAGTAAGAGATGAATTGGAATTTTATCAAAGAACAACTATACGGTGATATTATACTTATAAAATAGAAATTTATCAAGTGATTATAATTCATTAAATTATTATATTGTTAATAGTTCCTCATCATTATGAAATACATCATGAAAATAAAATTTTATCCTATTAACATCATATAAAATGAATAATATTGTATTTTAAATCATAACAAATTTATAAAATGTATTCCCTTATCATTTTAGTCATTTACATTCTTCTGATCAATGTCTTAAATCACTCTATAATTATTTACATATTTATTCAATGCCCATCTATTCATTTACCACCTATGTTCTCCTACATGGATACTTAGTTTTTTGTTATTCGAGATGACCTCCTTACCTCATTTTCTCTCTTATTAAGATCTTATTTTATTAACCCTTCTTCGATGTGGGTTTCCCAATAAAAAAAATTTCAAATATAGGACACTTAATTACAATGATTACGTTAAAATTATGTGGATAGAAATTATTTATGGTGTGGGTAATGTGACACCCAAAAAAATCTAATATAAGGAAATTTTTTAGATAGTTTTTGATACACCCAATACTGAGCTAGCTTTCATTACACACAACATTGATTTTCTTTAATAACATGTGATATATGCAATTCTATGTTTTTCCAAACAACAATACACTATTAATATAATTTTTTAACAAGGTATTTATAACCTAGGAAAACAATTTTAAAGTACTAATTGTACTAAATAAATTATGGAAAATATTGTTATCTATTTATTATTAATAAAAAATAATCTTTTCAATCAAAAATAAATATGCTGTGAAAAAATTAATTGTTCTAAAAGTCATAATATAAACGATTTTGGAATATAATATAAAATTAATTTTTCTAATTAATAAAAGTATTTTAAAAAAACTAAATTTTTGAAACAAAAATACCAAAATTATCTTAGGGTTATTTTTTGGATTTTTCTGAGAAGTTTCAATTTTTGATGTACAATGAAAAATTCTGAATTTTAATTGAAAACTCCCTTTTCATTTAAAAAATTTATATGGTAATATTATATTTTAAATTGGGGTTAATGTAAAATTATCTCTATATTATATAATTTAATATAATTTAGGTCATTGTAATATTTTTTTTATTGAATTTAGATATATGAACTTTGTAAACTTTTGAACATTTTCACATTAAAAACTCGATTTTAATTCAGTCAAAATGGATAATTTTTAAATTAAATATTACCAATTATATGAATTTAACATTATAAAAAAAATTAAATATTTTTAATTATCATAATTTATAATTTATAAAAATGTAAACATAATTTATGACCTGAATGAATAGTGAAAGAAGTAAAAATTAATTACAACATTTAAGATAAAAATAGATTTACCCTAGGGTTAATCTAGAATGATAAATGTGAGAATGACATAAATTATTACATAAAAATTACTGAATGATTTTATTTCTAACATTGAAATCAAATTCAATGAAATATGGAAATTTATTTCCACCTTCCCCTAAATATGGCCTATATAATAAGTTATGTTTAGAAAAATATAAAAAAGATATATTTCTCCATTTTAAAATCTATACTGCGTTTAGATAAGGAAAAACAACATTAGTTTTGTTATATGTATAATTTTTAAATATAATTTTTTTTTATCATTAATGTCTATAATTAAATTTTAGATATAGATTATTTACTTAAAATGATTAGGAAATGCCAATGTAGTAATTATTTAGTTAGTTCTTAAATAAAATAAATGACATTAAAAACATTAAAACTGAAGTAAATTGATTGAATTATTATCTACCATTATTTTTATATATAAATATATCATGGTAAAAATGTGTGAACATAATATATTCTAATTCCATCAATTTTAGGATATTTAAAAATTGAAATTAAATGAATAATTTGAAAGTTAACAATAATGTTATTTTATAATAAATAATATTTTTAAATGATTGAAAATTACTAAAAATACTATATTACTCAAATTAATTTTCAATTTTTCATAAATCGTAAAATATATTCTATTCATGGACCAATTTGTCTTCAATAATGATTACATTTAACCATAAATAGTTTAAAACATTGTTATCATTGTTATGGTTGAAGTTGTGTTTTTGCACCTTAAATATGTATGTTTTAAAGATAATTTCCTACACATGTAGAATTTATATTTTACAAATTATATATCATATGAATAATAATATGACACAAATTATATTATAATCAGTACTTTAATTATGATTTTATGGATAAATATTATAGGTTAGAAAATTAGTTAAGGTAGGGAAAACCCCCAAAGGGTAAAAATAAGTAAACATAGATGTTAAGGGAAAAATTATAAAAAAATGTGTTTAAATGTGTTGTGGAGATTATTATAGACCATATCATCTATAAAATAATTTAATTATCAATATTGGATTGTCTTTAGGTAATAATTACCTCCCAACATTGAATTCATTTGTGTATTTACAAAAGTGCCACTACGCCTCAATTATAAAAGGGAACTCACTCCTATCATATTTTTCACACCAGAAAACCTATTTTTTCTCCCCAAAAAATAAATTCCAAAATAATCTCAAATATTAATAGAATATTTGTTTTCGGACAAAATCTAATCTATGAAGGAATTAGTGAAATCCTAAGGTGGATATATGAAGAAGATGTAACATTCTTCAATGAGAATATTTATTTTACTTCCTTCTACACATCCTACAATTAATATTATAAATATATTATAAAATTACCTCAATGTATTCTATATATTTATAAGTCTAAATATTAGGTTTTTGAACTAAAATGACCCACACAACCATCAAATGGGTTCCAGAAACATTTATTGTGAATACAACGGACTATCACTCAACAAGCCGGTGCCAATCATTTTTCCATTACCACCTATCACAGATTGTTATGATGACGGATATAAAGTAAATATGTTATATTTATTCCATATTTATAAATTTTTATTAATTATTTCATTTTTATAATTTTCACTTTCCATTAATAAGGAGACATGATAATGTCATTTGTGTGTACGGCGGACAACCGACTCATAAGTGATGTGATTCGTCATTCACAAACACATAACATGGAAGGTGATAAGGATATATATAATAACTATATGTGATATGAATTAAATATTAATGTTATTAATCGAATATTTATAATTATTTAAGGATAATATATTATCTTATTTTAACTTAGAATAATGATTATAACATCATTCGTGTATGCATGGACTACAATCTTCATGAGGCGATGTGACTCTCTTTTCATCATTGCATTAGATGAATGATACATATAAGTATATTTAATGAAATTTTATGGTATTTTTAATATTATGATATTTATACAATGATAAAACAATACTTACCTCCTTTCCATAATGATCATTGTAAAATTAAATCATTACTCATGCGTACCTATAACCTAGAATCTCTTTGATCGAAAGGTCATTTAGTTTTTATAAAACTCATTAATGATTTATTTTATAATTATAATTAATGAATAATTATGATAATTAATTAAGGATTATTATTATTTAGATGATATAAAAAATAATATGCACAAGAACCTAATCATTCCTGACAAAACACTCATGAAAAAACAAGGTGATTAATAGATGAAATGTTGGAAATAATGAATGATTATTATTGAATTAGTATTAAGATATTATAAGAGGATCATATATGGTATTATAAATATTAATATGATACTATTATAAGTTAATAATATGAAAAAATCATTTTATTGGATTTTCAATCATGTTCCACCAAATGGAATTGTTATGTAATTGATTTCGTCTCAATTTGAATTACATTTAGACTTGTTTTTTTATTATTCACAAATTCCCTTTTATGTGTCATATATATTACCAAACATAATTATTAAATAACTAATACATAATTCATTATGGTTATTTTTATTTCAATTTGAATTATTTTTTATAATTAAATTTCCTTGAAAATTACCACGTTCTAAAAGTTATTGTACATTCTAATTTTTTTGGGATTTCTAAATTTCTTTTGAAACAATCACATCCTTATAATCATTTTTCATTGAAGAAAAGAACATAAATATTTATATACAGTGGATATAATTATTTCCAAAACAATACACCATTATTAAATATAGGGTTTTATTAGATATTTATATACTTATATGAGTAAATGTTGATAAATTTGTATCCTATACACGATAAAGTTAATTGATGTAAAGGAATATTGGTTTAGGAATTAAATTGATTATTTGATATATTTGGAATTATTTGTTCCTATATTTATGTGTGGGGTGGTATTACATATCCACAAATGCATCACTTGGTCTCATGCGACAAACATATTAAGAAAGTATTAAATGAGTTTTTACCTATAGATTAAACTATCTTGTGAATGGTCTTAATGGTAGTGGTATCATGTGTGAGAGACATGACATCTTATAATTTGGAATATCCTTTTTTTTACTTAGTTATCATTATCCATTATATCTTCCCTATAATATTATCTATGTATTAATTTCATTTTCAGTTAATTGATTAAATGGAACATGTTTTTAGTATTTTATCATTTTTATTGACTTCTCCTAATCTAGTTTTTTAAATTGAATATTTACCGAGTTGTATAAAATTCTATGTTGATTATGCATATTGATTCAAGATAACTTCTACTGTACTTAACCCCTACATAGAAATTAAGCTCATCCTTGTTATGTTTCCATTCCGAGTAATCCAGGAAGGGTAGTTTATTTAATTTTATATGTTCTACTATGTTGAATAATATTTTTCTAAAAAAAATAGTATGTTGTAATTTGGGTATTCAATTTTCATGTATAAAAAAAGTATATATCTATTTTACCATGACTACTAACCTATTTAGTTCTTTGGGATACGATTCCTTACATCATATGAAAATGTAATCAATGTTGACACCAACACAAGGATAATGGGTTCCACATCGCTAGAAGAGAAGAGTAAAATAATTAAGAAAATTTGAAGAGTTACTCCCCATTTGTGTAAATAATTATTAATAAATCTCTACCATTTTAAAAATAAAACATAAATTATCCCTTATTGTCAAATTTCATCCCCTTTTTTATTATCAAAAACAAAAAACAAAATTAAACAAAAATAATAATAATGAGAGTAATGAAAAATGTAATAATGATTTAAAAATAATTTCAAGAGTTATCATTTAAGAAATAATATTATTTTCAATAAACCAAAATGATTCTGAATATTACCAAATTATTTTTAAAAATTATTTTAACATCAAAACTCCTTAAATAATATAATCACTAGAGAAGGAGAGATAACAAAAATATAAATAGAAATAAATGATTTTGAAAACCCCATTCAATTTTGAAACTCCCCCAATAGTATGATCAATACAGAGATAGAAAAGTTAATTACAATAAAGGTAAATGGTTACAAAATATAAAATATAATTGATAAATAAGAAAATAAGTAAATACAAAGAAGAAGATAAAAGAATTAAAATTTAAATAAAACATTAAATTCTTCCACCATGATATCTCATTTACTGATGAAATTACATTACCTCTATTAAACTATTTTTTTACTGAAAATGAATCAATAAATAAATTCATTCCATGTGAAGAATACATTATAGGATTTCATAGATTTAAATTTAGTTATAACAACCCAAGAGAAAATCTAGAGACTAAAGTGTATAAAATATTATAATCCTTCATTAATCATATTTAAGAGAGATAAAAACAAAATTGTTTGTTTTCATAAAATGTATATACAAAAGTACTATTATATGTTTTGAAAAAAATAAATATTTAGAATATTTGAAAATAAAAGGAATCAAATGTTGTTTTAAAATCAATAATAAATTATAAAAACAAATTACATTTAAAAAAAATACTATTTTAAATATTTTTAAATAAGAAAAAAATATATTGAAAAGTTATAATTAATTAACCTGGAAAACAAAAGATCATTATTAAAAAATATTTCATAACTATAATAGTTAATTCTCCCCATAAAATGAAAAAACATGTGATATAATGGGATCATATAAATGTAAAAAAGCGAATAAAATAATGAAATAAGGTTTTTTATATATTTTTGATAAAAATAAGAGAAATTTAAAAAATACAACTCAATATATCCATTGATATAATGAATAGTTTCACATTAAAATAATTCTGAATTCATAAAAATGAATTGAAAAAAAAATCATGTGGTAGAGTTGTGAAAATATCAGTGACTTGATAACCCTCTAAGAAAAAAATCAAATAATTAATCATCCTTTTAGAAATTACTTCTTATAAAATATTGTCTAAGGTCAGTCATTTTTTTGTGAAAGTAATGTATGTGATTGTTATAGATATTTATAGGTATAGTGTTTTCTCATTTAATTGGGTTGTCATCAAATTAATGCCTAAAATCAAAGAGAGTATATTGTTTCCATATTATATTTGAAAAACAACTTGTGTTGGATTAATATTATAATTTATTATTAGAAATATAAAATGAGGATTTATTTTTACTAACCCATGAGAAGAGTATTTTTCCAAGAAAATGGAAAGATCCAAAAATTCATTTCCTGTCATTTTGACATCCTATAAAATCAGTTTCTAAAAAAGAAGTTAATTAAGAAGTGGTTCCTTTCAGATAAAAAAACAATATTTGTATATCCTTTTAAAAATAAAATATTATGATGTATTTTAATGAAAATTATTTTTATCTAATTTTAAAAAACACGTAGACAAAAAATTGAACATGATATCAGGGAAAGTCACAAATGGATGAGGTAAAAGACTGGTCATACTTTTATAAATATTGTTATTGATTATTTTGTCGACTTCAAAACATATAATCATTCAATTTGTACTCATGAGAGTACTAATTTCATTATCATGGTATATTATTAATAATTTAAATATTCCATTGGGGTATTTTCCATGATTTTAAAAAATATTATCTATTCGTTGAGAAATTTTAGTAATTAGATAGAATTTATAACTACCCATAAATATCATCTCTAATTAGTATTTTAATAAATCATTATATTAAAAATTTAGAGATTCATTTTTCGAATAAAAAATGACATTGTCAATGTAACTTGAATGATTAAAAAATTGTTTTAGATGTGTTTTAATAATTAATTCAAATGTGCACATTCTATTTTAATCATGGTTGAAGGAATATAAATTTTCAGTTATTCCTACATATCTTAAGGGAATCATTATATACCATATAATGTTTTTTATAATTTGAACATAAAAGTTCAAAGAAGTTGTTTTTAAAATTAGGGGATTGTTAAAAAAACATTTTCATAAATAAAAACATTTTTAAAAAGGCTTTTACATCCTTTTGAAAAATGTTGAAATTAGGATGAGTGGTTAATGTAAAAAATATTCTAATGGATTTTAACTAAGTGATGGGTACAAAATAATTTCTATTTTCGATTCCTATATATGGATTTTAACCTTTGGAAACTAAACAATAATTATTTCTATAAATACAACTAGTTTCACCTAGTTTTTTTCTAAAATCACATTTAGAACCTTAACATAATGATCATTATCTTTTTCATCATATTTGATACATCATTTTATGGGAATTTGTTTAGTTCCTCTAGCCTGATATGTACCCAATAATAATTTTTATGGGCCTCATTACGGTTTTGGGGTTCAATATAAGAGAACTATTATAAAATAAAATCAATGAAAGATAAGTTTTAGGAAAATTATTTATAATAAAAGTTATAAATTTGTTTACATATTATATGTAAAATATCTTACATGAGAAATACCTTGAGTGTCTTTTCAAGGCCAAATATTCTATAACTATTGTTAAAAATAAGGTTTAAACATCTGTTTTATAATAAATAACTTAAAAACGCATATTTTTCATTGTGGTTATTTAATTAAATATTGAAAAAAAAACAATTAAATTTTTTATAAAATGACATGAGGAGTTATTTCATTTTGATTCATTATCATTTATATTCCTAATTTTCTATCGCATGGGTAACCCTAACCCTTTATTCTTCGATCTGGTGGCCCTAAATCTATTTTAGTTGGTATTAAGTACCATTTTCCACCATCATCTATCTTAATCTTCTAATTTATATCCTTTTGAACCATATTTCTTTTTTCAACACCTTCCCAATCATAACCCTTAAATAATAATTTGTATTTTTTTTTAATAATTTAAATTTCCATTCAACCTATGTATGTTTTAAATGTGGAATGTAGTTTTGGGATTATTTTCGTGAATGATTTATATCATTTCTTAGACATGTCACATATTTATATTTTAATTATATTTTCTTATTATTATTTCTTCTAAGGTTGTTCTTTAATTTTGAATGGTTTTTATGAGATTTTGATTTGCTCAAATGATTATTTGAGGAATTCGTGATATAAATAATGTTAATTTATGGATTAATATGTTTCTAAGGTATGTTTTTTTCTATTTTTTGAATGATATATTTTAATGTGTAGTAGATTTTTGAGTAAAAATACGGAGTAGTTATAATTAATATTTAGATGATCTTGCAAATTTGATGAAGCTTTTGTTTTTCATGATGTAAGGATAGTTGAATAAATTAAAAGTGATATATTTTTATCAAATCTTTTGTTATTATTTTATTTGTGAAATATTTTATGTTATGTTTTATTGTAATTTATAAACTGAAATTTTAATTTATATTTCAAAATAACGAATCCTATGTTCATTTCTTGATACTTTTTATAGATAATAATGAGTTGAAGTTATATTTCTACAATGTTATTACGTTATGAATATGGGGAAGGTGTTGATGATTTATTTAAATTTTTTAAATTAAATCATGCCATCAATGACCTATTTTATATTCCATGATTGAAATGATTAAATATAAAAAAGAAATAATGTATATAAAAGAATGATCATTTAATTTTTCTTGGATTTAATCAGTTTTATAACCAATGGATTTGGCATGGTGAAATTGGGAAAAATCAAGATTTATTAATTATGAAGATTTTCATGATGATATGTATGATTAAATATAAGGTATATTTTTTTATTTTGATGTGTAAACACTTGTGAAACAACTAATAATTGTACATCTGAATAATGTTTCTAAAAAATCATTATTTCTCAAAAGTAAAAAATTTATAATTTTATCAATGGTGGTAATGTGGATTAACAAAAAGTTAAATGTGGAGCCAACATTGAATTTTTGTTAATAAGTCTATATGTGTTGGTGGATAAAGTGGTGATGCTTGTAAAATTGTTATGGACTCGCTTAATAAAATTACATGTCGTGATTCAACAATTATCTACATTATTAAAATGGTGATTGTTGATGTGATATTATATTAGAAATTCTAATGTCATTGATGATGGTTTTTTACTACATAATGAAGAATAATATTTCCATGATAAATAAATGTAATTTCATGACGAGGATTTGAAGGATTCTATGTAAATTTTATTAAATTTTTTTATAATTTATAATAATATTTTGATAGAATTATTATTTGTGAAGGTATGTTTTTTTAATAATATTATTATGTTTCTCAATGTATGTTTAGAACCCCTCACATAAAATCAAGATGATATCAATAATCCCCCAAGGGAAATCCCTTAACCAATATTGGTGGGACTAAGGGTAAACTACAATCTGAAACCCTACTGAAGGAGGTTTCATGGTGTCTAAGGAGTTAGTGTGATTTATATAATCCCACAAGAGCATTCCCATGTATAAGGTGTTCATGGGTAGGTTAAATTTGTGTCACAATGTCCTGGTTTGATTGTGTAGGTAATGTGTGGCCCTTTAGTGATGGGTGACTATTGTTATGTGTACCAATCTCATATAACCAATGAAAAATATTAAGTTTCATAGATTTTTTATAATATGAAGCAATGTGGTAAGATATTTCTAATTTGGGAAATGATCTAGATAATATTATTCACATATCACTTAATAGTCAAATATATTGTGCACCACACAATCTAAGTGATCCACTCCATCTATTGGATCTCATACAATGAATATTAGAATAGTGCATTCATATTCAACCATCATACTTTGAAGTGTATATACATGACCTCATAAAAATGACCATCTAAATAGATTGATACATGATTAGTCCAATAGAGCACATGGATGCCATTTATTTCTTGATTCCATGTGATAGTCATGAATCCTTTCTAAAAACTTATTTTAGCAGATGATAATCGAGTTTCATGTGAAGTCATCATGTAAATCGACTCAATCAAGAGAATAAAATTGTCATATCATTGATACATAATGTGATACAATTGGGATTATGTGAATAATTCTTATGATCATGTGATTCCATATCATAATGAAAAACATTATTTTTTATCACAATATGACTACATATTTTTCAATTATTTAATTTTGATTTTTTCAGGATCAACATGAGTTTGTCGAGTGGAAATCCGTATGGGAGTTGTATGATCAATGAAGTGATCATTTGAATAAATCATGTGAAATGACATGATCACCGTGATTGTGAAATGGGAATATGAAGGCTTCATCATTCAATATAATACACCTAAATCATATAAAATTATAATAAGCATTCAACATGACATAAAAACTGAGTAAAACATCCTATATAAATAGAGGTTTGTAAGAGAGATGGTGTTACTGCGTTTTTGAGAAATTGAGAGATGATCTCAAAATAAATGAGCTCACAATATTCATTCAGGAAAAGGAGAAGATCTCATATGATCCTCTAATGTGAAGGGTATATACTAGATAAACTAGTCTCACAAATGAGAGAAGATACACATGGAAAAAACCATTGTATCATAAAGGATACATCGTATATAGACTCTGTTCATATGATGAATCCCACAAAGAATCCCTTCCTTATGATAATGTATTGGAAAATTACTCATGGTTAGATATAATTATATAAATCCCATGAATGAATATCTTTGAGATATTTTTAAGAATATTAGTTTTTTTTCAACAAACATGAGCATAAATCCTGGTGAATCATTCAAAGTAACATGATGGAGGTAGTGAGATATTATGATATCCCTTGTCACAATGTAGGTAAGAGAAACATGTGATCTAATGTTTTTGGATATGATATGCATTCCACAAAAATTATTATTTTTCAAAAATTCATATTACATTTAGAAATTAATGTGATTCACATCAAATAGTATGGAGTATACATAACATTCATAAAACCCATGAATTTTATACACTAGATGTACCACTAATGAAATAATTCATTTTATTTGTAAGAAAGTTACATGAAAATGATTTTATGGGTTCCTGAGATATTTTGATATGAAATATTCAATTTTTAAATGCACATAAAATAATGAAAATGTTAATGATGTATGTAAAATAGTCATGAATCATGCATTATAAAATAGATACATGAATGAATATTATAATTCATGAAGGAAGGTCATGAGATTAATTTTGAATTCATTTTTCTTTAATAAAATATTATTGAGGAATTTGTGATTATATAATATAGAAATTTAGTTTATTATTTGACTTAAGTAGAAAGAAGAATTTCTCGAGTGCTATTTCACTGTGTAAATTTATTAGATACAGGTGATTAGATATGATTTATTGAGTCTAGAATACTACAAAGCTATATGAAAAGCTACATGAGAAAGTGGGATTCCGAAAGATCATATAGTTAGATTATTATATCATCATATATTGGTCAATGAATTCACGGATGTCTAATCCATTCCGTTGGAAATGGATAAAGGAGAATTATCTTGGGTTATTAAAGATTAGAAGTGTCTTGTTTGGATTATGCTACATTCTAGTGTGGATTTTAGTGACAATATGTGATGTAGTATAAAGAACATCCTCTGTGGATTCAGGAGAGATGTGTTTTCACTCTGTATTGACCATTGTAATTGATTATATGACTAGTTTGAAGAATCTAGGTTGGTTAGAATAACCAACATGAAAAATTTTAGGTTTTTATAATAAATCATGAAAATACATGTATTTTGGGACTTTGTATTTACTATATTATTCGACGTAAGTATGAGAGACACTAGAAGAGGGGATCAATTATTTTTACTAGCCACAGAGTTTTAATTGAATATTAACAATATTTAAAAATGAAAAGGGAACTTAGTTTGACCAAATCCTTTTTTACTGACCTCACATTAATATTTTAACACTAATTGGTATTAAATTGAAGGTCATATCTAAAATATCCAACACATTTCTAATGATGGATTACAAGAATTCAGTAATGAGAAATGGTATCCCTATTTACAATGGTGAGAACTATGATGGCTGAAAAATAATATGATACTATATCTACTAATACATATGGTATAATTAAGATATGTTGTTTTAATATAATATCTATAGTATATTGAGAACAATCCTTTGAGTTCTGAAGATAAGATGAATATATAGATGGATAGAAAGGATAAAAATGAATTCTTTATAGAATTATTGGAAAAATTATTTGCTAATGTGATTTGTCTAAAATAATATATGGTAATCAAGTATAAAATTAGAAGTATTTATGAAGGAAAATTTATATCCAAATAGCTATTCAAAAAATATAGAGAAGTTCATTTGAATATATCAAAATGGGTGATGATTTCAATTTTTGTGAATTATTTAAAAGATCAGATGAGGTTATTAGTAGCATTAGAAGTTCAGTTTAGAAGTTGGATGATTTAATGATAGTGAAGAAGATGATGATAATCTTTTTAGATGTATTTGATTCAATGTTTATTTTACTTGAATACCTATAAGATATATCACTTGATGAACTTCACAATATTCTCAAATAATATGAAATGATAAAAATAACTGATTTTTATAATAATGAAAAATATTAGATTTCCATTAAATAAATAGAAAATTATAAACCTAGAGTTGAATTGGTACCATAATCAAGTTATTCTAAGGATTATTATGCTATAGAGGGATATAATATAATTTGGGCCTTGTTTACATATATTTACAACATAGGTAGATGATAAAATTGGAAGAATACACTAATGTGGTTAAACTATCAAGGGATTAGACATTTTTCTTATGAATTTCCAAATAAGAAATCTAATGTCACCAAGTCTAATGAATAAGAAAAATAAATCAAGAATAAGTATTATTAAAATATAATGGTTTACTATGAGAGAAACAATATGTATTAATCAATAAAACATATAAAAAATATGATGATTCATGAAATTGATTTTTGTTCCTTAAAAAGTTGTGGGATATGAGAAGAATGACCCTCTGGAAAATAGATGTGCTTTTTGGAAAAACCGAAAAACAGTTAAAGATGCATTTTATGGAGTAGAAGTCGAATATAGAAATGATCAAAAATGGTAGTTGATAGATATTTTAGAAGAAAATATTGAAAAAAATTATACTAAAGATTGAGAATAGAAATTTTTAAAGGAAAATATTGAACACTTTAAGAAAGAATAGGAACATCAAAATACGATAAGGGTATATATGAAAATTGTTGCTAATCTAGAAAGTAAATTAAAATCATCTAAAAAAAATTCACCTTGAAGAGAGAAATTCCAATAATAATGAAATTGATTTCATTAATGTAACAAACATAAGAGGTTAAAGATAGGTGATTATGAAAATATAGTGAGTGATCTAAAATAATGACTTTTTGAGAAAGGGGTTGAATTTTTTGAAACAAGTTCCATATTCTATTCATATAAAATTCAGTTTAAGAATTTGAAAGAAGATTACATAAATTTTTTGGATTTGAAGGGTGAATCTTCTAACGAGATTAAAAATAATGTTCCACAAAAAATGTGTGCTTCTATATATAATAAAACTCAATATAAATTTTTTTTTTAAAAATGATGGACTAAGAGAGAAGACTAGATTTGGGTTGATCAAAATAAAAAATGTTAAAACATATTTCATAAAGTTATAGTTGAATAATTAATCTAGATGGTTTTTTTATGTAGAAACATCCACAATCTGTGAAAAAAATACAATAATAATCTTCATAGTTGAACAATTATCTCTCATAAAGATAAATTTTTATATGCTATTTAGGTTCCTTTGGAGTATTAGACCATAAAACATATTCATTTTGGAAAAATATATCATTACTAGGAATAATGCATTCATATATGAGTTTCAATTCCAAAAATATAAATTCAGATTTCCAAAAAGATAATCATGTTACCAAGTCATCATATAAACTATCAACATAGGATAAAATTCAGAATCTTGATGGTAGTATATTTAAAATTTGGCCTACAAGGCCACAATTATGAGAAATATAGTGTTCGTTCACCATGTGTGATCCCTATAAATGTAATTGAAAAGACATAATAGTTTGTGAAAAATAAATTATTACCAGGGTATTCTGTGAGAAGATAAATTTTTTTGAGGGAATTAAGAATGATTGTTTAGTTAAATATCATAATCAACTGGAACATGATAAAAAGATAGATAAAGACCAGAAACATTTTGAGGAAATTGTAATGAATGTGGTGAATGTTGAAGAAGCTAATGATAATGAGAATTCATATATATGTACTAACATTAAAATCCTTAAATTTAAAAGATTTTAACAAACTCGGAAGGAAAAAAATATTATATTAAAATTCTACTAACCAAATAAGAAATCATGAAGAAGACGTGGTAAAATAAAAGAAATCATTATAGTTTTTGATAGGATGTGACATCCACATCCGAAGTTTAAACTGATTATGAACAATCAGAATCACATTCTATAAAACCTAATAAAGAAAGACTATCTCATTCTCAATATAAGATGAGAAGAATTATTTATTGATTTGAAAATATCAGTAAAAATTCTAATTATGAGAAAGTGAAGTTGTACCCCCTTATTCACTAATATAAAAAATATTTTTTGATATAATTTAAGGAACTGAAGGATTTGGATGCATCAATTGAGGGTGTTATTAATGAGAAAAATCTATTAAACCATCACCATCTAGTGAACTTGGACCTTATTAATAGATTTTATAAATATTTAGATGAGGTATTCTAATCGCATTTCCTTCCCAAATTGATAATTTTATTAATCATGTCAATTAAGAGGGGAATTGGTTGATGAAATGACAAGATAAATGGAGAGATATATCTTTTTCACTTGAAATTTTTGATGTTTTTGGTGAATTGTGTGAAGGATTCAATATATCATTGATACATTTGATTATTTTCAACCCCTAAAGGAACAATGGATAATTTCTATGATATATTTCACATTCCTGGTAGCTTATGGATAACATAGAAAAATTGGGTTCTATCTCTCTAGTTTAAAAAACCCGGTTATCTCATATAGATATAGAGTTTATTAACTAAATTCTCTTTTCTAAGAGAACAGTGTGATATTATCACTCTCTTATATGTATTCAAGAGAACAATGTAACAAGGTATGAGATCTTATTTTTTAGAATAAAATATATTTTGGTTTTCCCCAATTAACATTTTCATATAGATTTCTAATAATATGGGGGAGACTATAGCACATATTGACATGAATTATCTATAAGTATATTCTAAAATAAAATAAAAAGAAATATATTATTGAGCCTTTGTTTCATTATTTATTTATAAGTTAATGTGTTTTAGTGGATGATGTGGCGACTCTTTGAAAATTGTTATCAAATCAATTGACATCATTAGAGGTCATACTTGATAAATTCTCTATACTACAACTATGAAGATTATAGATGTGTTATTAAGTTCCAAATTTTGGTTTCTTAGATTGAACTTTTCATTATACAAGATGAATGGTTTTTTTCTATGAAAAATAAAGGCAATTTCCTGATGGGTATTTGAAAGATGTCATGAAAATTGTATTTTTATAATTTTATGAAAAATATTAAGAGTTTATTTTGATATTATTTTATAAAATATTTTTTTAACAATTATATATATATGGGATTCAACCTGTATCTTTTGGTGGTCTCACATATAAAATAGTGTTAAGAAACAATCCCCCTATAGATACACCAAAACTACCCTTGAGGGGACTAAAGGTCAACCCCTATAGGAGATCATACTAAAAGAGGATGCATGGAGGTGAAGGATCCGGTAGGCCATGGAGTTCCCATGCAGCAGCCATGAGGCATTGTTTAGTGGTATGATTGGTGTTGATACCTTATAGTCACATTGATAATTATGCGACATAGATTTTATTATAAAAAATGGAAGACACTCAAGTTTTGGATGTGGGATGTTATCCCATGTTTATTATTCAAGCATCATTTCATAGTCAGACATATCTTTCACCACAAATTATGAGTGATATCTATTATCCATTAGAACACATGATTATATATTAAAATAAGTCACTCTCTTTCAACCCTATGATTTTTATGGCTGTTAGTGTGGGATGGTGAAAAATGACCATCTCAAATTATCTTAAGAAGTGATTGATACATGATTAGTTGATCTAAGAACATCCTTAAAATTGATGTATTCTATGGATACGAGACTCATGAATCCATCTAAAAAAGTTGAGTTTGATGAGGATAATCAAGATTCACATAATTTTATCGCATAAATAGACTCATCCAATGAAATAGATTATGATTTTCATTAATCAATCAAGTGACACACTTTAGATTAATAGAATCAAACTTAATATCGTGTGATGCCATTATATAAATAAGAACATAAATTTTTATTATAATATTTATCTAAATTTTTCAACATTTGTCATGTTAATTAATCAAGATCATCATGAGTTTGTTTATAATATTTTCATAGTGGATTCACATGATCAAATAATTGGTCATTCATAACAACCACATGGATCACATGATCATCTTGATATAGAAAGAAGAATACAAAACGGTCTCCATTGAACATGAAACATATAAATCCTTGGTCATATGAATATTTACACACCACACCTAAAAAAGTTGAGTATGATTTCTTATATAAACTAAGGATTGATCGATAGTTTGTGCTACTTTGTTTTTGAGAAATCAATAGAAGATCTCAAATCATATGATCATACATGATTCATTCTTGTGAAATAGAATATATAATGTGATCCTCTCACATGAAGGGTATCCACCGACTTAGATAGTGTAAAAAATAAGAGAAGGAGACCACATACAATCCATTATCACCTGAAGGGGGCATTACTGATAAGATTATTTCATGTTAAGGAACCCATATATAGGAACTAGATTATGTGAAATTATTCTATCAAAACTGGTTGAAAATCCATTATCACACTAATCTATTATGTGAGGAGCATGGATATAATTTGAAGTATATTTTTTTTGTATGAGAATCCATTTGAGGAGACATCTACAAAAATCATCCCGGGTCACAAAATGTAGATAGTGAGACATCATGAGATCCATTTGGTCATAAGAAATAAGAGACACACATGATAACGTATTTTTTGATAGGATATGAACTTTTCATCTCTTACTGATGATAACACAATAGAAAATATTTTACAATTCATGTGATTCCCATGAAATTGTGTGGTGTAGATAAACCTTGAATATTAACCAGGCATTCCCAAAATACTATCTTTAAATATTGAAAAACATCAAGTGTTTTGGAAGGAAAAAACATGAATAAGATTGGAAGGGTGATTTAGGAATTTAGATATTAAATAATCAATTTTATACACTATGTAAAATAATTAGAAAAAAAAAGATTTAGGTACAACCATCATGCATGATGAATTATCACATGCATGCATGAATAAATTTGGACAATTCACGAAGAAAAGTGAGTATCATTGTGAAAGTGGTAATATTGTAGAAAATATTTTTGAAGAATTTTTGCGAATATATTGATCACATTTAGTTATGTCCAGGAATTAAAATAAAGTAAAATTTATTGGTCATTATTGAACTAGAAAAATTGATCATATATAGGTGATAAAATATATTTGATCAAGAATATAAGACTATAAATGTGTAAGAATATTTACACAAGGAAGATTGATTGAGTAAACTCGTGGAGCAAGATCAACATATCATTATACTCTGGATCAATCCATAATGAAAGGAGTATTCCTCTTAGTTATAGATGTGAGTATGAGAATTACCTTCTATGATTCTGAACTAGAAGTCTCTAGTGTGGATTCTAGAGTATTCCAGTATCGATTCAAGAAATACTATGGTATGTAGTATAAAGAACCTATTAATAGGATATGATAGAGATACATTGTGACTCTGTATTGACCATTATAATGGATTATAATATTATAGTGGATAATTTTTGATTTGGATAATTAGAAATAGGTAAAGTATTATGTATTTGTAGTGAATCATTTAAATAATTATGTTACATACCACTGAATTTTCTTCATTATCCGACGCATCAAAGAGTGTAACAAGAGGAGTGGGTTGAGACTTTATCTCAACACTGAGGATTAAATGGAAATATAAAATTTGTAGAAAAACATTACTTATTCACCCCTCAACCTCTCATAGATCTCATTATGATCTAGGAACATCAGGGAAAATTGATGGAGTGACAAGAGTTCTATAGAGTTTCAACAGTTGTTAAGGGATATACATATTAAATAAAATGATCTTATAGATTCACATTATAATAAGAATAAAATATTATTCTTGACGGGTTTGCGGTATAAGAATATATACATATCCTATAATGATTGTGTTCAATCTAGGAATTAATAAAAAGGTCTTCTAGAGTGTCACAAATGTGTAAAATTATGGGATTAGATGAAATAAAAATCACAGGATGATTTAGCATATATAAAGAATACTTTCAAGAAATTTTTTTATCTTGCTCAAATTCCCCATTTGAAATATTTATTTTGAAATTAAAATGTTACAAGAAGGATAATATTTCATATAGATGAGAATATATTAGATGAAAAAATGTATTATCTAGCTGATTGTAAATAGGGGAAGAAAATTAATTAATAACTTCCCAAAGTTTGAAGTTAGAAGCCTCAAATAGGGGTTGGGTATTGATAGAATTATTATAAATCAAATCCTCAGCAGAATAAATTATTACTGGGATATTTAATTGGTAATTTAAAACATATCATTGATATTTTGTATAATGTAAATAAATATCATATAGATTTTAATGATTTCTATAAAAAAAGAATTAACATTATATCGATATTTTATAATCATCAATTATTTATGACTTAAAACATTTATGGGAGGAAGGTATTAGAGTGTGTGATTATTAGAAAATTTATCATTTTCGACTTCATGAAATGATTATGTTTATAATAAATAAAATCCATGTATATGGAAATTCCTCTCGGTACAATGTTAAGGGGAAGAAATATTTTCAATATTATGAACCCGAGACATTATATTATCGACTAAAAAATTGTATATATAGTATACATGGGTCATCATAGGTGTTTTTATAGATCAATACTTTTAACGATTAAAAAATTTATTTAAAACTCACAATAATTTTATAATTCCCCAAATCCATTTTCTATTGATCAATAATTTGAGAGGTTGAAAAAAATTTATATCATGTTTAGAAGGACCCAAACATATATCAATGATATGAATATTTTTTTAGATGATAAATATTTTTTGATCTTCCATATTCGATATATCATGTGGTCAAACATTACACTAATTTCTTTTATTTTGAGAATAATACCTATGATACTTTGATTGGAATGTTGTTATATGTTAAAGGAAAAACTGTAAATGGATTGAATTAATGATTGGAATTATTATTAATGTGAATATGATTAGGTTTTTCAAACAATAATAATGTTAGAAAAACATACCTACCATATGTATTTCATACATTTTCTAAGAGGGAGAAAATACTTATTGTTATTGTCTCATGGTATCAATGTGACATAAGGTCAATCTTTAAATGTAAAATTTTTTTTTACACCCAATAATTGAATTTAAAACATCCTACCAGTTACATTGAACCTAATATTTATCATCTATGTCAGAATTACAATCAGGAAGGTGTTTTATTTTTTCAAATCAATTTATAAAAAAATTCTCATATATATTCATGAAAAAATTTACAGAACGATGCAATATCTATATTATTTCATATAAAAATGTTTTTTACACCATATTTTTTATATCTTTTTGTATTAATGGTTCATTTTGTGAATGAAATATAGAATTTCATACTTTTATATCTATATTTCATTTATCGTTTTGAATGGTATATGACGACATTGAATGGATATGTTAAAAATTTATATCGACTCGAATCCACCATTATTGAGAAGTATATTTATAAGTAGGGTTTAGATTTTCTACAATATAATTATCTACAGTAGAACACATTTGTTTTTCTAAATCATGCTTTAATACAGTTAATTATGGGGGAAATTGTATCCATGAGTTGAAATTAAAACACTTTACAATTGAACAGATAATGTAGGTAAATTTATTCCAATTTAACGACATAAATTAAGATAAGATATATATAAAATTGAATTTTAATGTGTTAAAATAATATTTAACCAGAGAAGCTAAATATATAGATTTAGAATGAGAATTAAAAAAACACGGTTTAAGGATATCATTTTTGGTTGATTAGATCTGTTAGAAAGATGGATATGGTTAGAATATAGAGTAAATTTTAATTTGATAACATATTCCATGTATAAAAACAATGGGTATACCTTTCATATGACAGATAAGGACAATATAATTATAGTTCAGAATAATAGTGTATTTTAATTTGAAAAAGAAATAAATTTTTGGAGTGAAAATGAAAAAAACCATTCTGTTTGTCAAGTTCATATTAAAGAGTCATTGAAGAAATAAGTGAGGTTTATTATATTAAATAACATGTTTCAGTGTTTAACTAAAAATGTGTTATCGATAAAAACAATGTGAGACTTGATGAATTCAGTATAGTACTAGTCAATCTAACAATATTGGGAAACATAGTTGATCCTTTTATCATGATAACACATGAAAAAAAATTTCTCTAGTTTTTTTATAAATAAATAATTAATTGAACTATCAATTTAAAGGTATAAAAGTATTTTGATGATGATAAAAATAATTATTCTAATTTATGTAAAATACCTATTTTTATGGAAATATTATCCTAGAATATTTATTGACACATAATAGACAATGTTTTTACCATATTGAATGACCACGATGAATGAATGGGTTAACAAATCCTATATTAATTTCCTAATACTTGAGGTGACATATATCTACTTATTTTTTAATTATTTAATTTCATAGAGTTATATATATATATATATATTAGAATTATTTTTTATTTATATCGCGTGTTAGAACAAAAACATTAAATATTTAGTTTGGATTAGTTTAATTTTTTTGTTTCATTTTTCAACTGTTCAACTTGATAAGTAACTATTGGATTTCAATTATTTTTACATAATTTTTATCTTTTTATCTATATCATGTTATTCATGATAAGTGTTTTTTTAATTCATTTAAAAAATTTAACTATTAATAAATATGAAATATAATATATTTTTATTTATATTTACATTTCTATCAACTACTCTAATTAATATGATTGAGTTTTTTGTTTACTGGTTTTATTTTTGTTTTAATTATATAATTTTTTAGAGAATCATAAGAAGAAGATGTTTTTTTTCTTAATCTATATCATTTATTCTCTACATATTTTTCATATTAATTTAGGTTCATACTATAGAAAATATGGGAAAATGTGTTTAGTTTATATTACTTTTTAATTGAATAATTTTAAATTTTTTATTTAAATTTAAATGAAATGGCTAGATTTTAATAGTTTTTAGTAATTGATTGTTAATTTTGTTTTTAGGATAATGTCAAATAAAAAATATGATCCACCTAAATTTTTTAGGGAGGACAGTATATATACTTCTACTGAGAAACCTCATTATCATTATGAATAGTATCCATCAACATCTAAAAGTTCTGAGAAGACTTCTATTTGTGAAAATCTTTCAAACACATGTTTTCCCAAATAATGAGCTTCCTGTACCCAGGACCAGTGGATAGTAATGGAGTGTGATGATAATTATATTCCTAGTTTTCTGAATAAAAATAACTTTACACTTTTTTGGTAGTTCAAGATTAATCCAAAAACAGTATTTTTATTTTTGGTAAGATAATTTTCAACAATTAGATAATATCTAAATTATGGGAGACATTTTTTATATTATTTTTCATTCTTTTACATATCATGAATTTTTTTACAAATATTTTTTTTTCTTATTAGATGACATATGATGTACCTGACACTAAAGAAGTGTTGAAGAAATATTTGTATTTTGATGATAAGAGATGGAGGTATTTTAAGTCAACCATTACATCATATTTCATTTTTATCATAATGAAAAAATAAAAATCCATGTGATATTATATCCTTTTGAATATGAAGATACATGGATTCAGTTTTTTGAAAGAATTTGAAAAGAATTATTTTTTATGAGAATAATGTTAAATTTTATAAGGTTTTATAATAATAATTACCATATTAAAAACTTTTATTCTTTATTTAAGACAAATTAGGAGACATCATCACAAGATTCGACCAAAAAAATATATACCATCATACGTTATCTCATGGAGGGTATACTTTATTGTAAGACTAAATGAGGTTTGAGTAACTAAATAAAAAAACTATAGACTTTAGGTTCCATGGATAATGGAAATCCATCCCCTTATAAGGCATAGATAATGGTAAATGGCCTAAATGAGAAAAATTCCACAATATCATATAGAAGATATTAGGTATGTATACAAGTAGATTTTAAGAATTTCATTAATTTATTTTATATTATTTAAATTAATTAAAATCCCTATATTTTAGGATACCCAACTAAATTTCTCAAATATTCAATATAATAATCCCAATAAGAGTAGACCACATACTGGAATTCATATATATATATATATGTAGGAATGATATTTTATAATCTTTAATATGAATTACTAAACAACTATGTCACATATGAGGATACATGACTTGTGTATTGATAACAAATGTGTTTGGAAATTCTAATTCTTCTCTAAAGTATGATGTATAAAAAGGAAATTAAAATATTAAAATATAATGTTTATGATATTAGTGTTACATAAGAGGAAAAATAAAAACATTAGTACAATTGATGTTTTCATACACACAAAAACAATTTTAGTCTACCAACCCCACTCATACACCTCCACTTACAGATCTCAGTTCTCCACCTCCTCTTGCTTATACAACTCCCACACCACCTCCACCAAAAATATCCATCTATTTTGAGTTATATGGTGAGAATCCCTAATGAAATATCATTTCATAAAATATTATATTTTATATCGGCGATAGATTTCATCGTCATAATGATAGATATTGAGAATCTCAGGGTTTTCATGAAAGATATTCTAGATAGATTATTAATAGTACCATTTAATATATATAAGGTTAGTAAATTTGGATGTATCTACTATTTTTAGTTCTCAAATACAGGATTTTCCAACCATTTACCATGAAGGTATGTGTAGATTTAATCCATTATTTCAGACTATTATTAATTTTTTTAATATTTAAAACATTTATATAATTAGATATTTTTTACAAGAAAACATTAATGTTAATGGTATATTTTATAAAAAATAAAATGTACATGAAACTATGACTTAATATACTACTTTTTCTAGACATGATATATTATCAATATATTTGTCTTTGTTTTAAGATGATTATGAGTTTCTAATGGATAATAAATTTTATGGCCCTAAACTGGCTGTTATAGTTTTTAAGGAAGGCATCATAGATCTGACTACTAGAGGTTTCTTGGGAATCAATGCGATACAAGTCATTTTAATGTGTGTATATTATGGTATATATTATAGTTATTTTCATTTATTAAAACATGGTATTTTTTTATTATTTATCATTATAAATTTTTTATTAATAATGATATGACATCTCTATATGGTTTTTTGGACCTGAAATTTCATTAACAAATAGATATTATAGTGAGTGGTATATAAAAAACATTAAATGTTGTTGAAATATTTCAAAATAATTAAATTTAGTTTTCAATTCATCATTATAATGTTAGGTATGAAATAAATATTTATTAACATGTTATATAATATAAAAAAAATAACAACACACATTATATTTTTTATATATCAGTGTTCTTTGGTTGTTGTGTTTTTGTTTGTCTAAGTGAGGAGACAACTTACTTGTTATGCTCTATACATGGTAACATATGCGAGATTTTTTTAAATGTATTCAAAAAACATATCTAATTAGTTATTGAATAATTATATATTATAAATAATTAAAATTTTATTTTAAAAATATCTTTTAAAATAAGGCATGGGATTACTATAGAGAGACAACAAGGAAGAGGTTTTTAAAGAAAAATATGTAAACAAAATGGTGAATTCTCATTTCTGGTTACTAAATTTGGGATATAAGTACATTGAATATTATTTTGAATATTAAAATTCATTTGAAAACAATTTATAATCTATATTGAATAATGAAATGTGGATATTTTTATTAATATCGATAATTAAATTAATTTCAACTGGTGTAGTTAATAAATTCAGTAAGGTTACATTTTTTTTATAAACACACCTTTTGTTTTTTAAAAATATATCAAGAATAAAAGTTGCATTCTTTCTTCTTAATTTTTTTATCTTGATGATGATATCCATTAAACTAAATAGGAGATAAATCACATATAGAGTGAATAAGAGGATTATTTCACATGTTTGATTGGGTTTTAGTTTATTTTAAATATATACATTAATTTTTTAATTTAAAATTTTAATGTTAACATGAATTAATATTTTAATGTTGTTTACAAATTGAAATATATATTATGAAATATTTTTTTGTTTTTTTTTTCTTCTATTGTACTAATGAGTGATGTTGTTTTCTAACTGGTAGTTCTTGTTTTTTTATTTTTGGGTTCTTCCATTGAAATGTTTGGCTAATATTTTGAATATAATTATAAAAAATTATTTTCCAAACTTTTATATAAAATTTTACTTTAAAATCAGTTTTCCATGTCAGATATTTTAAATAATTTATTGGGTGAAGTATTATTTGCATCTTATTAATATAAATTATGTGAAAAACAATTCCAATTATTTAGTTTTAGGCCTATTTATATGGCGGTTTCAACAATATTTTAGTGAAAACTATCTTATCAAATTAATTAATGATGACTAAAATAAAATATATATTTACATCCTCACATGAAATTAAATATCATGGAAAACAATGAAAAAAACCCAATAAATATATTTTGAAAACTATTTCTACTATTCGATATAATGGCATTATGTTTAATGTAATTTATGATATATCTACATGTATGAGTTCCATTTTGAAATTCTACATTGACATTTCAAAGGGGGTGGTCTTTGGATTTATTGAAAACATTGGGAATAAAATTTTAAGGATATTATTATTATTTTATTTTGAGAAAGTGGTTTGAAAATAATTTTATAAAAAATAACATGTATTGATTCTTCATCGATTTTAGTGCCTTTCCTAATTTGTGGTATTCTTTTTTGGAGCTGGACTACCCAATAAATACACCTTCACCAGAATTATAATCAATTTTTCTATGATTTTATTTAGTGTAAAAAAAGAATTTACAACCAATAATATTGAAGAATATGTGAACATGTTTTTTATTAAGATAATGATCAAAATTTATTTCTTATGAAAAATTTATTAGAACATGATTAATGAAATAATATTAAATATTCATGGGACTTTCCCAAAAGTATTTTGGAAGAAAAAATTTGATTAAAATAGTTTTTGAGATTTATTTGATTATTTTATTTCACCTCTATACTAAATTTTTATGTTTATGGGTTTCAGGAGCATAAAATACATTAATATAGTCCATGAAAGAACATAAAAAATTAAATTCCATGTTATTGGATTCAGTTCCATGATCTTTATGAATATAAATAATTTTGAAAACATTCTGATTTTCATCTTTTTTCAAAACATGATGAAGGATTTGGAAGTATGACATTTATGAGTAAATAAATAATCCCATGTGAGTCTTGTAATGTAATAAAAAAATATTATAGTACATGTTTTTCTTCCTATAATTTTAATTTTATAAGGAAAAACATGTCACGATGAATTATTTCAAGATCGTTTAATGGAAAAAATGCCCTTATATGTTTAAAAGTGGATTTATTTTCTTACCATTTTTTAAGGATTCACAAACTGTGACATCTTATAACTGTAATGTTGGATAATATAATACTAGTTTATAATAGGTATGTATGATTTGATATTTATTTTTTAATGACTGTGGAATCCATGCTAATTATGTACCACAATAACATATGAACTCATAAATTTAATTATTTGTCTAGAAATGTATTTTAAATAAATTTTATGGGAATTTTTAATTATTGAATTGAAATATATAATTTTCCCTTTTTAGTTTAAAAAATTGTAAAAAATAATTTTTCAACGATATTTTAAAACCACTATCATATTAATTGGAAAAAATTAAAATTATGTGTTAAACATTTTATGAATATTTTCTTATTATAATAGTTCAATTTGATAAAACAATGAAATATTCAATAATTATCAAAAATGTTGAGTTATCAACTAATGTTTTGTGACCTCATTCATATGAAATGATTGGAATTAATTTGGAGAGGTCTTCACATATGTGTCTCGAGAAAAAGCTATCTAGATACCACATTGCTTCTTGGTTCTGGCATAGAAGAAACATTTCCTATAAAAGTATATAATTGAATGTTTTGATTTCCACACAAACATGGGTCGGCATATGTTAGTGAAAAATAATTTTTGAGTCGAAATATTATTAATATATTTTCTTTTAAAATAATTATGAGAAAGAAGAATTGTGTTTTATCTCTCATATCATGTGTTTTTGTAATAATATTCAACAATTAAATGATCGATTATTTTTCTACAATAACAAAGTTTGTGTTGATCAAAACCCTTTAAAATGTAGTGTATATTTGTTTTTTATAGGTATATTCAAGATTTGTACTTTCAAAGTGGACCCAGTCTTTTCCATATATTTGAGAGCCACAAAATTATTTCAAATTTTATTCACATTGGTTGAATTTAAAATGATAATTTTTTATGTATTTAATAGTATATTCCTAATTATCAATATTAAATCAACTTTTTTCCATGGAGATATCTTCATTTTCGATGAGTATAAGATTATTTTCTATTTGAGGATTATATTTTTCTTAAACTACATCATCATATTTAATTGAAATTTATTCATATAATGAAGAAAGATGATGAAATCCTCCTATGAGTTTAGTTAAAGCTTATTTTATATCATTATAAATTTTAGAATGTGTGAGAAATAATTAGAAGAAAGAGAAGAAGAAGAAAAATAAAATGTCGATGATCAGGGTGAAATTGGAAGAGGGTACTAACTACTATTTCTTCATAAACATATGGCATTAGGAACATCCTAATTGAGTCACTAGATGTAGATGATGATGTTGAATCCATTGAGTAATCACTCACACTCCAAGTCTCTAATGGACTAGAATTATTTATAGTATACTATAATTAATACCTATCAGAGCACTCCATGGGTATCCATACCCCCTTGGTAGGATACACCACCTTCCCCAGTGGCAGTAATTTCCTAATGAATCCCTTGAGAAAGGAATCATGCTTCATCCAAAGTTTACATGTGAGAGTTCCCTGGGATAGGACTCCTTCCCCTTTTCTCCGATACTAACTCTATCTTCCCAGACTAGATGTACATGTGTATTACATTACTTATGTGGAATACTGAATACATCATACAAACAGAAGCCCAAAGACTGTTTAGTTTAGTGACATTGAAAACATGGAACACATTCATATAATTTGGTTAATGATCTTGATTATCTCATATAATGATCTTCCCCTTTAGTTCTTCTACTTAAATCCTTTATTTATATCTGGGGGAAAAGAAAATATATGAAATGGGTGATCTGAGATGCTCAGTAAGGGTAAAAAAATATCAAATAAAAAATGAACATAACTTTTGGAAGTCAACCCATATATAACATATATCATAATCTTGAGTCAGGATATTAATATCGGATGTTTATAATTCATAAATAATAAAGAAACATGAGCCATGAGAAAGTAGCATCTTCATGAAACATGGAATTGTAGAAAAAAAAATTAAGCATAGAAAATCATTTCCATATAAGCCAAGGATTCTTTCCAAGACCATAATATTGGAAAAAGAATTTTATTAAATGAATTTCAATCCTCGTTCTATCCATGTGTCATTGAACCATGTTTACTTACCATTCCATACCTATATTACAAATATGGGTTCACATACTGTTCCAACACTGTATTACTGATCCAAGATCATGTCTAGTTCCAATCTTGTATATCTCATGAGATATAAATCAATACCTAATAAATTTTCTTGATCTACTTTTCTAACCCATATCATAATTAAAACCATACATATGTGTTCCATAATAATATAAATCATTAAATATATCCCATGGAATCAAATGGTTTTTATAAACATAATCCAATCATAACATAATCCTTGAAAATTAAATTTATTTCATAAATATCATACTATAATAGTCATAATCAAATAAAAGTAATAATAGTGTTAACTTCTACAAAAAAGATTTTCCCCCTAATCATTATATAAAACCAACGAATGTAATATTAGAAGGAATATAATTTAGACAGAATGCCTTCAAATAATTCATGATGAAAAATAATTTCTTAATTGAAAATGATTTCTTTTATTAATGTGATATACAATTTAAAAAAATATTTTAAAATAACTTCTAAATATTGTTGGGGGAACCATCAACGAAATAAAGATTTATGAAATCATAAAATTTCATTCATGTTGTGTAAGTTAAAAGAAAAAATTCTTCTTATACTTTTCTCAAAAAATTCAAAAAGTACCTCATTAGGAAAATAAAATAAATCTTCCTTTAAAACTATGTAGTAAAAGGTTTAAATGAATTTAAATATCCATAGGATAATAGTAAAAACATTATGATTTTTTTAAAACATGGGAATGTATGATATATATTCCATAATGGATAATTAAAACGACAAAATTCTAATTATTGAAGAGATTATGAAATAAATACTCTTTAGTTTATAATCAATAGAATCATATTACCAATTAACGAAAGAAAATTATGAAAATAACACACTCTTCTAGATGAGACTAATAAAATACATTCATGGGAAGTGTTCACACAATTTAGAAGTAACAAGTAGTGTATATGGCATGTGTCTCACATAAAGGTGAGAAAACAATAATCCCTTTCCTTAGGTTTGATTCATTGGTATGTATCTGATGTTCTTGTATAATTTTTTTAATAATTGAATTAACTTATTCCTAAACCATATTTATATTTATTATCCTAAATATGATCATCTTATCACAAATATTTTAATCACATTTCCTTCTTAATCAATTTTTGGGTATTAACTACTTCATTTTTGCAGGCATGCTTTTTTGTATATTTCCAGGTTATTCTTCATATATTATAATTATATAATTTAATAAATAATATTAATTTTATTTATATAATATTTATTTATTACAAACATTTATATAATAATTATTTAATGAAGATCATGTAGAATGAATCACATCACATTATGGAGATGGTATGTCATACATACACACGAGCGACGATATAATTCCATTAATTGTGAAATGATATAGATACGGATTGAATATTTTCTACAGAATCAATATCATGTTATAAATATCCTATTTAGTTATTATTTCAATCATTATACATATACATGTAAAGTGGTGGTAAAAACATATTACACCATGGTGTGGAGATGGTAAGCTGAACGTACTCTTGGATTGTGATTTAATTTTTTGTAGGATGGATAAAAGGTGGAATATGGTTGTTCCATAATCAAAATAACATCTTAATATATTCATGACACTAGATTTATTACATTATAAAGGAAAAACTCATGTATTGGAATTAGAAGATGAAATAATTTTGAAGGAATCGGTAGATGAGACTACCTCTTTTACGACGATCTCCCTCTAGATCTCCTCATAGGGACAGTATAGTTGGTTTTTTAGAATAAAAAAAGCTATAGAATTTTACCAAAGAAGTTGAGAAGTTAAATGTGAAGGGTATGGTCAAGATTTATGGATCAATGTGATTTGAATATGTGAGGTAGGAGGATCCCTCTTATAATTAAGGTGATGTGTACTTTTGGAATTTCAAAGAATATTAATTTACAATAAAATAAAAACACATTAAAAACCACCAAAATATCATATTTTTAAATATTATACAATATAAGGTTGAAATAAGATCAACCAAAAATTTTTAGACATTTTTTATATCAATTTAAACCATATAATTATAATTAACCCTTAGCTATTCTATTGTAATTTTAAATAAGGAGACAAATTATTCAATATTAATATAGAGTAATTTTTTCTAATTTTCTCTCAATTAGACAATAAATTTATAATTAATAAAATTATAGACCATATCATAATTATTGTATATTATTTAAAAATGTAATATGAATTTTATATATTAAACAAAACATTATTTTGATAAACAATCACTTGTGTCAAATTTGACAATATTCTATTTATTGATATTTAAAAATAAGAAGATAATAGGTTAACTTAAAAAAATTATTATATTACTAAGAGGTCAAGGTAATCTTCAAATTTTTTTTTATATTAATTATCTATAATTTCATTTATTTAAATATTTTTAATAATCATTATTTGAAATTCCCATTAATAAAATAATTACTATATTAATTTTTTGTAATTATATAATGTACTTATTTTTTGAAAAAAAACATAAAAATAAAGTACTATAATGAATATAAATCCTCTATATTTCATAATAATACTTATATTCGAATATAACTTCAGGAAAATCATATATTAAGAATTTTATATTTTTTAAAACATGAATGTGACTACTTTAACATTACATTAGATAAAATATTATAAGTGTCATAATATTTTCGATGTTGCTCTAGATTTTTAATAATACGACCCTTGTATGATTATGGTCGATATATACTTGATTAATAATATTTTTCGATTTTTTTGGTCTTTTAATGGTTATTATCATTTTAATTAAAAATATTTTATTTATTTTTCATCAATTAAAAAATTTCTTCATCATCATTATATAATTTTTTATGCTAATTAATTATTTTAAAATATAAAAAATAAATTTAATTGCTAAAAGATAAAATTTTAGATTTCTTATGAGTATTTAGTGTTAAATTTATCTTCTATAAAACCTTATATTAAAAATAATATATTTATTAAAATTTTAGTAAATCGAATTTAACTTTTTTTAAATAAAATATATTAAATGTCTCAATCACATTGAAGTAGCTACAAATGATAAAAAATCCGAAAGGATGATTTATGTCACAAGATACTCATCCAGTGTTGTTAGTACAGGTGTTAGGTAATTTATTTATATTATTTTTACCTTTTATTACCCAATCTACCTATTTAGCATATGAATAAAAATTACTGAAGTAACTATTCATATTGAAAAAAATTAAAAAGGCATGAACATAATCTTAAACCAATAATTCAAAATATGTAATCCATTTTAAAAAAGTCAAAATATAGTATTTTTAGTAATTAATTGAAAATTATTCTCATGGTTGTAATGAGAAAATGAGTTCTGAATGTGAAAACATGTAAAAGATTAAAATATTTTTTGACTACATTCAGCATAAAATTAATTTAAAAGACTTAAATTATATCAAATTATAAAAATATAATCTTTTTATTTTTTAAAAATATTCAAATTTATAATTTAATACTATAAATAATTTCGATGAAGAACTAGTTTTCCATTAAATTGAACTATTTTTTTACTATTCATCAAAACATGAAACTTATCCAAAAAATTCCAAAAAATAAACCAATATAATTTTTTTTACTCAAAATTCAAATAAGATAATTATTTTTTCAAATAGAACAACAAAAATTGTAAAAAAAAATATTTAAAATGGGTTCACCATCAAAATACAGCAAATATGCATTTTTTTTTTAAAAAATACGACCCTTTCTGAAGAAATGAATTGGTTGTTATATCATGTCTAGAAAACATATGAGATGAATTTTAAATATTATATTGAATATAATAAATATATATTTCATTAATAAAATCCATCAAGAGAGATTTTATTATTGTATAAAGTCACTAGTTTTAATTTAAATATTTTTCATAGAAAATCATTTCCATTTATTTAAAAAGTTTTTTATTTTTAGTTAAAATTAATTTCTCATCAAATAATTAATTACAATTAAATGTGTAAATAATATTTTCATAATTAAATTTATAATATTAATACCTTCCATTATTAGGGAAATGTTATAACGAAACAAAATAATATTTAGTTGTTCACCTAAACTTGATCTTACATGAATTGAAATATGAAAAAAAACTCAAACATGTTTGTAACACAAGCCAAGAATATTATTATGTATACAACGAGATAATCTAGTATTTCCTGTAGTTTGATATTATATTGTTGTATCATAAAACATAAGGCATAAGAAATGAAAAAATAATATATCTCATTAAAATATCAAGGTGTTGCATTCTGCCCCCCCCCCCCCCAATTGAATTTTTCCCTTGAAATTCATCTGTGTTATAAAAGGTATCAATACATGAATGTTTCTTTCATAAAAACCCACATTGTATAAATAAATAATAAAAATAAAATTTTAAAAAGAAATTTTAGAAACATAACATTTACCCAATGTAACTCGAAATTAGGTTTCCATATACGAGCTCATAGGTGAAGATTTGGGCATAGAGGAAAAGTGTAAATAATCCTAGAGATTGATGAGGATCGTTAATCATATTATAGTGGGTGATGCATAGAAATTTTACAATCACAAAACCATATACTAAAGAACCGTGAAATGGGACATTGATATCATGAAAATTATGATAACATGAAATCCTTTTTACATCGTAATATTTTTTTCTGATGTTATATAATTTTCATGAGAATACATACATACTTAATTTCAGTACAATATCACCATTTGTCATGCCTTGATCAGTTTCCTCATTAAATCTTATTCCAATAAATAATGTTGAATTTGGAATTCCTAAAATAATAATAGATCATGATATCCCCAAATATAATTATAGTCATTCTATAGGTATTTACCACAAAAAGGTTAGTATAAGTTATAAAATACAAAAAACCTCCTTCGGTGAGATAATACTGTAATCTCAGAAACATAATCTAAATTTTAACATAAACATTTGATAAATGTATAACCTTAAAACCAGTCCAAAAGTTTAAAATAAAAAACTTTAGAAATAGGTGCACTAAATCATCTTAACATTTAACTCAATATATCCAAATTTAGTTCTTGTTGGTCACTTTCCAAATATATGAATTCCTTCATCATTTATTCTCTAAAAACATGGTAATATCATGAATTTCCATAAATCCTTATTGGAAACATGCATGCTTCCTTATTATGTATTTCATTGGACATATTCCCTTGGTCCAGAATGTTATAAACATCATCAATTATAGCATAACCCACATGTAAAAAGTCCTTAATTAATATCATCCAGTTAATTATATCCAACATATATGTATCCAAGATGAACACAAATTTCTCTATATCTTGAATGCATTAAGGGTTACCTTTACTTAATGAAAATTTTCCCTTTCCATTAAATCACCATTCATCATATCCTTTTCATTCCTTAGATAAAAATATATATAGAAAATACATATACATAATCATTTACTTCCAAAACATATTTACCATAATCATCCAACTTTATTATTAATACATTACTTAGGAATAATTATTTTATTCATTCAAATAATATGAAATGTGAATCTTATATTAAGTTTCCTAAAACTTAATCTAAAAATTCTTCGATTGATTAAGCTAAAGTATATGTTTAGATCATCCCATACCTTTCACATTTCGTTTGTAGTAACTTTATACTCAATTGTATAACTAATAATCCTACCACATTCTTTATTCAATTCATGAGGTTTAGACTTAGGTCAAATAATTCCCTTTGATTCCACATAATAAACGTTCAATGTTAACTATGTTCAACCTAGTTCCGTATATTCACAAAGAACTAAATCAATGTGTGAGAAATAACTATCATAGATGAAAAACACATAATTAAGGGAAATTAATTATAATATTTAAATCTATGATATATTAGGATTAATCGTATATTGTTTATGATCATTACTAAGATTCTATTATTTTG
Organism: Viscum album; assembly: GCA_963277665.1. Lineage (NCBI taxonomy): Eukaryota > Viridiplantae > Streptophyta > Magnoliopsida > Santalales > Viscaceae > Viscum > Viscum album. Next base: position 1,329,626,633 of record OY728145.1, on the reverse strand, counting down.
ACCTATACATAGACTTATCCATATGATATAGCTAGACATATCAATAAAAATATCTCAAAGGATCTCACCAATGTTTTAACATCCTAGTTTCCAATGGTTGACTAAAAATTTACTCTCATAACATATCTAATAGTTTTGAATTATTTCCAGTAGACTATTATTGATAGCTATCAGAGCACTCCATGGGTGGTTACACCCCCTAGGTGGGACACACCACCATCCCTAGTGAAATCTTTTTTCTCATGAAGCCATTTGGTGGAGGTCCATGCTTCGTCAAATGTTCAAAAATGATATTTTCCAAGGATAGTATTACTTACCATTTTCTCTAATTCCAACTCTAATGAACCAATATTGTGATACTTTTATATTACATTACATTTGTGGAATACTTAATACATTACAAAAACAGACTCCCAAAGACCATATTAGTTTAGTTCCTTTAGAATTTTGGAACACATTCTCTTAATTTGGTTAAATATCTTCAAAATATACCTAAAATATCTTACCCACTAGTGATCCTACCTAAAAACATTCTTTATATCCTTTTATAATGAAAACATATGAATAGGGTGAGCTTAGATGCTCAATTATGGTAAACAAGGAAAATATCTAACAAAGCATGAACATAAAAATGTAAAAACTTGAACATAACATTAGGAAATAATTCAATGTATAACATATATAAAAATATTTATTCATGATATACATATTAGAAGGCCATAAGGAATAGATCTTATATGAACACGATCCACGAGAAAATATAATTGGAATAAAACATTGAATTTTGATAAAAAATGTAAGTCTATAAAATCATTTTCATATTAGAAACGGATCCTTCCTAATACCATCATATTTTAAAAATTCCATTATTGATCTATGTTAACTCTTCTTTCTAGAACTGTATTACTGAAATAGGTTTACATACCATTCTATCCCCGTATTACTGATCTTGGTTTACATATCGTCCCAGCCCTGTATTATAGAACAAAAATAATTTCTCAATCCATTACTATCAATTTCATGTGATATAAATCATTAACCAATGAATTCGAATGAGATTTATCTCCCAATGATCTCATAATTAAACCCATAAATTTGTTTTTATACAAACATAAACAATTCATTAAAGCTCATGGAATCAAATGGGTTCCATAAACATCATTCCATCATAACATAATCCATGGAAATGAAATGGATTTCATAAATATCATTCCATAATAAATATAGTCATAACATAGGACTAATAGGGATAATATCATTGAAATAAATTTCCCCATTAAATCATATATAATATCAAATGATGTTTTATTATTTGGAATATAATTTAGATTGAATTCATTAAAAATAATTCTTAAGGAAAATATCATTTCTTCTTAAAAAATATTTTTTTTATTAAGAGGACTCAAAATATTGAAAGAGAATAATTTAATTTAAAATAACCTTTTAGTATTTTAAGGAAATCATCAAGGAAATAAAAAATTATAAAAGTGTAAAATTTTGGTCATGTTATATAGGTTAAAAGAAAACATTCTTCTCGTACTTTTTCCAGAAAAGTTAAACAGTACATCATTTAGAATATGAAAGAAAGATTCATTTGAAACCACATATTATATGGTAAAAATAAAATTAAATAATTGTAAGAGAAAAATAAAAAAATTGAAAACATTTTTAGAAAACATTGACATGGATGATAAATATTTCTCAATGTAGACTTAAAAAATCAAAATATTAAAGATATTGTGAAATAAATACTCATCAATTTATAATAAATAGAATAGTAGTTCCCATGAAAGAAATAAAAATATTAAAATAAAATAAGCTTCTGGATATGACTTAAAAAATACATTCATGTTTAGAATATTCACCATGTAGAATAAACAAGTTGTGTATATGACATGTGTCTCACCAAAAGGTGAGACAAAAATAATCCATTACCATAGGTTAGATTCCCATGGTATATATTTGAACCTAATATAATGGTTTAAACATTTTCCATAACTTATTATTGAACCATATTTAAATTTATTATACTAAATATGACCATTTTATCACCCATTTGTTAATTACATTTCATAATTACTCGTATTTAAGGTATTAACTAGTTCATTTTCTCAGGCATGTTTGGTAATATAATTTATGGTTCTTCTTCTTAGGTTATAGTTATATCACATATATAATGACATTAATGTAATATATATCATATTTATTCATTAAATGAAATTATATAATCATGATTTGATGAAGATCATGTAGAATTAATCACGTCAAATCGTGGAGACGGTATGACGTACACATAGATGAGCGACGATATCCTTAACTTAATTATTGAATGGTATGGAAGTGGATGGTATATACTTTTTTACAAAATAAATATCATTTTATAATAAATATATTTATTTACATTTTACATCATTATACCCATCCAATTAAATTTGGGGTCAAAAATATATTACATCACGGTGTGGAGATAGTAAGTTGTACATATGCGTGCGGGGCGATTTATTTTTTCATATGATGTATAATATGTGGAATATGGTTGTTCAATAATCATAATAACTTCTCAGTATATAATTGATTCTATATTTATTACATTATATTGTAAACAACACACAAAGATTAATTATAAGAAGAAATATGTTTGAAGGAATCAGTAGAAGAGATTATCTCTTTTTCGACAATCTCCCACTAGATCCCCTCTTAGGGACAATAGAGTTAGAATTTTGAGAATAAAGGAACCTATATAATGTTATCAATGAATTTTATAAGGGAAATTTATAGGGTATGCTTGATATTTAAGGCTCAATGTTAGGTGAATCAGTGAGGGTGGAGGTTCCATTTTATAATTGGGTTGAGGGGCACTTTGGGAATCTAAAAAAATATTAATTTATAATGAAATAAAACTATATAAAAAACATAGAAATTGTTATATTATATATTTTGAGATGATAAAAGTTATTTATCACATTAACCAATTAATTTTAGACATGTTTTTTGGTCAATTTTGTTGAGTCAAAATGTGTTTCGACGTTTTCATTGACCTTTTGGTTTTGGAAATCACAAATTACATCTTGTTTATCATATATGTTGTTTTACAATCATAATCGCATCTATTTTTTTTTATATATGTTTTATTATAATCAGGTTTATTTTTTACATCATTTTATATGTTGTATTCTTTTTGTAATTTCATATATCATAATTACTTAAAATCGTAATCATACATGTTTTTGATCTACATTGGAATATTATGTTGTTTGTCATTCAAAAATAATCGCATAAACTGTTTTAAAATTGTAACCACATATTTTGTTTTTGTTACCACATGCATCATAACCAGGTTATGTATCACATTCACATTATGTATTGCAATCATGCATTATTTCCATATGCATCGTAACCAGGTTAAGGATTTTTTTTGTATTCATGCATCATAACCAGGTTAAGTATTGTATCATAACCACATGACTCGTAACCACAGGCATTGTAATCATTAATCACAACCACATGCATCGTAATCAAGCATCGTAACCACTAAAATCGTAACCCCATGATTGTAACAATATGCATTATAACCACATGCATCGTAACCACATGTATCATTAATAGGATATATATCGTAATTACTAAATGTATGGTAAGAACATTATGTATTGAAATTAAGATATGAATTGTAACCATGACATGAGTCATAACCCTAATATACATTTTATCTATTTTATGCATCATTACTAAGCTTTAAATCATACTCATTTAATGCATTGAATTCATGTCTTACATCAATACCAATTATATGTTTTTCATACTCATTTTTTAAATCCTTTTCAACTTACTATTTTATAACTAAAACGATGTCATTGTGTTTTTAATACACTAACCAAAAAAAATTGTATATTTTTTTTGTTTTGTATCATTGTCATACTAGGTGTCTAAGTCCTTCCAAATTTTTCAAAGACATATGACTCTTGGAAGAAATATGATCATTGGAACTTGAGGCCTATAAATGCAAGGTCATTCAAACTAAAAAATATAGCATTTTCTTCAATCATGTTATAGTGAGAGATAGTGTGACTCCTCTCTTGATTCATGCGAAATTCTTGAAGATACAAAAAGTGTACGGATTGTTCCAAGTTCTTGTATTTAATAAGTGCTGTGTTTTTTATTGTGTGCCTGATAATTGTGATATCGATCGAGGGCTTCCAGGTATAGGAAGACGTGCTTCTGATCATTGTATCAAGGGATTTCATTTTCTTGAAAGACAGAGGTTCTAATTACCTTGTTAATTGAGGGCATTTGGAGATAGGAATCCAGTCAAGCCGACCATTATTTTGAGGGCTTACCAAAGTGGTGGTAAGGCGGGCCATTTATCCTAGGTGAAAGAATACCCTACTTATTGGGGTAAAATAATTGTAATACCTTTACATATTTTATGGTATTTTTAATATAAAGGGGATCAATTTTTTTCTTCCCTCTATTTAGATTATTTTACTATTGTATTTGTTTAAATTAAGATTCATTCATTAAATATTGTATTAATATATTATACATGTGTAATGGTAGAATCATTTAAATATGTATTACACTGATCATTGTATTACATTTAAATAAAATTTTATTTCATTACTTGTGGTATTACATCCTATCATATCCATATGATCCGAGATCTATATGTTCATTTGTCTTAGCTAGGAATTTTATTAGTTTAATACCTTTTAAACTATATTCATTCATAAGTGTTTGGATACAACGGTTCTAAACCTACAATTCACCCCACCCTCTAGTATTGTGTCTTCCAATATACACTTATATCTATATTACGATCAAAAATTTAAATTGGAGGATGCTTCCTCTGATTTTTTTTCTTTATTTTTTTATTTCATTAAGAAAATTTTATATCTATTAAAATCCTTTGTCACATAAAACACTAACGTGTGGTTTTGGAAATTATTGTTTTATAATATGGTAAGAATGAATATTGGATCAATTGAAAATCTAAACTCAACTAGACCACCTATTTCTGATTGAAATGATTATAAATATTTGATAGATTGAATGATGACTTTTATCATTAATACTAGAGTATAAAACATTTCCATGCTTACTGGATATTATAAAATACTAGATGTGGAAGTCAGAACCTTCACTAACGAAGAGAAAATTGAATACCAACTGAATTTCAAGGTACACAATACTTTGTTCTGATCTATGAACAGGAATATATATAGTCAAATATCTTCATGTGAAGTAGCCAATTGTATCTTGAAAAAATAGGAAGTCACACGTTTTTTACATCCAATGTTATAGAAACACGAAGAGAAATACTTCAAGTATAATATCATGGTTTTATTTTTCATTATGGGGAACTGGTATTCGAGGTTCAACAATGATTTATGACAATCTTCAAAATTCTATAATCCATGGGAGAAAAGGGCCTTGAAGATGAAGTGATTGTGCACAATACAATTGATATAATTCCAAATGGATGGGAATTTAGAAGAACAAATATTTGTGAGAATAGGAATTTTACTAAAATCATTATTCATGAATTATTTGTTACTCTCTTATTTCAAGAGACAAGAATAAACAGTGATGCTGATTTTAATAAGAAAAATAATGCAATGTGAAGTGTAGATTTTACTACTACATCAAAAGATAATACATGAGAAACGATAACAATATCCAAATCTAAGAATGATATTGTTATATAATAATAAAGTGAAAGTAATCACTTAGAGAATGAATTAGCCAATCATGCTCTAATGAGGAACAAGATTTTTGGAAAGAAATAATTTCAGTATAGATTCAAAAATAATGATAGAAATTACAAGAAATTTTCAGAAGTACTTTTTATGAATGTAAAAGGGAAGGTAGTATTAGACCATATTTTCAATTGCTTAAAAGAAATGATAGGTAGGAGAACAATTTTGAAAGAAAAAAAAGAAGTATTAAAATTCAAATACAAATAAAGTCTTAAAAGAAAATGATACTTGGAGTGAAAGTGGTGGTGATTCATCAGTATAATCTTCAGAATAAGAATCTTCTTATCAGAAGAATATAAGACACATAACCATACTACCTATTGAAAATCACTATTTCATGGACAGGATACACAATGAAGAATCTCATATAAATTAATCTTTAAATTTCAATTACCCCGATGAGAATTTTTCTTACTCATTGGATGAAGATTCTTCCTCAGTAATGGGAAAATTTTCATATTTTGATGAAGTATCCAGATTTTCCAAATTACATGAGAATGATAATTAAAAACTCAATGAAAATTTTGATAAGGAAAATTCTTGAATATATATTCTTATAAAATAAGTATCAGATCATTAATAATATTTTGATAAGAAATATCTTGATTTTAAAAATATTTCACAAAAACATATCGATGTAAATTATGATATGGATAAACTTTATAAAGACATTGAACAACTTGTTTAAAATAAAAATGTTTTTAAAACTAAAAAAAATTAAAAACCAATTTCTTATGAGAATAATAATTTAGTCATTGGACTAAAATCTGAAATATTTTCTCTTAACAATCATGTATCACACTTCACTACTGGAAGGATAGTATTTGATAAAATGTTATCACCACTTCATCCTCTAAGTAATAGTTCTAGAATTGGTTATACTCTTTCAAAACCAATTTTTAGTCCTAACTATTTCCTTCCCCATAATGCTTAATTCTATTCTAGATGTGAATGTGGTGGTAATTGGAAATATATTTTTCTCTTACTAATACTCAATCTTTAGTATTTTATAAACTTCATTTTAAAAAACAAATTTGGATTCTTAATATTATTTTATCTAACATTACCATATACAAAGAAGTTTGGGTCATGAAAAACTAATGGTTTATTTTCGACATATGACTATAAAAAAATATTTCATTGAAAAGATTATTGAAATTAAAGATGAAAGATTAAACTTCATAGATAATTCTCAAGGAAAGATCATTGGTATAGGTAATATTGTTCTTTTATAAAAGGTTTTAATTTAAAATGTTTTGTTTGTTAATGGTCTTAAGCACAACCTTGTAATCATGAGTCAATTATGTGATGATGTTTACATTGTGAATTTCATGAATGGTAAATTTTTAGTTCAAAATTCCATGGATGAATTCATTATTTCTACCCAAAGGAATCTGAATGTATACAAAATCATGATAGATGAAATTAGGAGCCAATAATTTCCTAGCTTATCTGAAATAGAAGACCATTCTTGGTTTTCGAATAGAAGGATAATACATTATAACTATAGGAACCTTTGAAAAATCTCATAGAATAGTCTTTTTAAGGTTCTACTTGATCAAATGTATGATTCCTAAAATGTTTGTGAACCTTGTAAATATTGAAAGAAACAGAAACCCATATTTAAATCAACTAATGATGTTTTAACATCTAATGAATTATAGTTCATGCACAAGGATCTTTTCAGTCCTACAAAAACTCAAACCATTGGAGGAAAATATTATTTATTTATTTTAACTGATTTCTAACATAGATTTATATGGGCCTTTTTTCTTGAAAAAAAATATAAATCATTTTTTGTATTTCAAATATTTTAGAGCCCATGTAAAAAAATGAGAAAAACTTACCAATGATAATAATTCATAGTGATCATAGTGTAGAATTTCAAAATTTGGATTTTGAAACTTTTTATAGTAAGAAATGTCTTACTCAAAAAAATTTAGCTCCAAGACCCCTCAAAAAATGGTGTTGTTGGGAGAAAAAATCGCATTCTTCAAAATATAACAAGAAACTTGTTGAGTGAATACACAATTGGTATGAATTTCTGTGATGATGTTGTTAGTACTACATGTTATACAATAAATCATGTTTTAACTAGAGCATTTCTTAATAAAACACATTATGAATTGTGGAATGGATGAAAACCTAATGATTCTTAAATTAGAGTATTTGGATGAAACATATTCATATTGAATACAATAGATAATCTATAAAAACATGCACCCATATCTAATGATGGAATCTTTCTAGGTTATTCCTCAACTTATATGGCCTATAGAGATTTTAACAAAAACTATGTACTATTGAATAAATATTTCATGTCAAATTTGATGAAATTGATAACTTTGTTTTTAAAAAACACATACCTACATCAACCTATGTTTTTTCACAAATTTATTATCAACTTTTGATTGAAAAATCTTCATTATAGGGAAATACTCAAGAAAATGTTTCTGAAACATTTACCCTAGAAGACATTCTATGTTATGTTGATGAACGTGTTTTAAAAAACCCAAATCCATTGTTTCTTAAGAATCATCTCAGTGGTATTATCATTGTTGATGTAATTCAACCCATAAAGACTTGAATTTTTTTAATAAATGATATAAAACTTCTTTCTTTTCTATCCCAATTTGAACCTAAAACTTCAAATAAGGCCTTAAGAGATTAAGATTAGATTAATGAAATGCATGATAAACTAAATGAATTTGAAAGGAATCAATTCGGGAAATGGTTGAATGACCTAAAGAAACAATTGTAATTAGTGTAAAATGGGTTTTTAGAAACAAATGTGATGAAAAATGGAGTCATTTTAAAAAATAAAGGAATATGTGTTGCTAAGGGATATAATCAACAAGAGGGAAAAACTATGATAAATCCAATGATCTAGTAGATAGACTTGAATCAATTTGTATTTTATTAGCCTTTGTAGTATACATCAATTACAAACTTTTTCAAATGAATGTAAAATGTGATTTTCTTAATGGTTTTGTACAAGAAGTTGTTTTTTTTTGGAACAACCTCCTGGTTTTGTAGATCCAAAACATCCAGATCATGTTTTTAAACTTACCATAGCTTTATATAGCCTTAATCAAGCCCCTAGATCTTGGTTTGATAGAATAGTAGTATTTATTTTTCAAAATAATTGTGCTAAAGGTATTGAAAATCTGACTATTTTTATAAAAATTGAATACAAAAACGTTTTGATAGTTCAAATAAATATTGATGACATTATATTCACATCAACTCAACAATCCTTAACTGATTATTTTGGGATTCTTATAAAATATGAGTTTGAAATGAGTATGATGGGTGAGTAAACATTATTTTTAGATTTTCAAATATTATAAAATCCAAAAGGAACCTGTAACTTCCCCGACCCGGAATCCAATAAACCGGTTCTACGAGCCGGGTGGTTACATGACCTTAAGCGCGCCTCCCGATATTCCAAATGTTGCCGGCTAGCAGCGGGAGTCTATGGGGTCATGTGGGGAGACTATACCCCCTTTTTATCAGAGTAAGGCACAACAAAAAGAAACCAAATAGAGGAAACAATAACCAATAAACAAGGAACATGTATAAAAACCATTTCCAACAATAAATATGCCATGTCATACTACAAGTGCAAGAGTGAATATAAACCCAAAATAAGGACAACGACCATAATACCCAAAATGGTCCCAACTCCATGTCCGGGTCCTCCACCAAGTTCTACCCATGTCCAGTCAACTATCTAGAAAGTACCCTTTCCCTTCTCCTGAGCTGTAAACATGAAGTCTTCTCGGGTACCCAATGGCGTCCTGAGTAGGGTGTGAGTATAAATCAATAGGCCACCACCAACGGTGTCTAAAAAATATCCAATATAAACCGCTAATGCATGCAAAAGGAATGTGAATGATTATTTCCAAGGGATTTTTAAAGGTTCCATTAACCAGTTCAGAGCTGATTCCATTTCCACATCCATTACCATTCATTTCACACCAATGATCATCACTTACCATTTCATCACATTCCCATGGGTTAATCACATACATTATGTTACATGGGTATAAGGCTAACAATCACATGCAAGAGGGTGAACACATTGTTATCCTATCTCACTAGGACTAAACCCCTCATAGAAACCATACCCTCACCTTGAAGCCTTAGTCCGGGTGGATTCAACTGTTAGGAGAATAGACCCTCATTCCCCTTTCCTAACCCGTGCATTTAGGGTGGAGTATAGAACCTTTGTCTTAGCTCAACCTGTGGGCGTAGATCCTCAATTAATAACCCACTATATGAAGCCATGTCCACATGGTTATATATATAAGTAACCATTAACCATCCAAACCATTTCCCTTCAGAAAAAACTATTCAAAACACCCCTCATGGGGATCCACATCACGCCTTAACCCATTAACACTTTACCATTTCAAATCATTTATCCATTCACCCAATTCCCATGTGTTATGCCTAACTCATAAAGAATTTAGCACTATACCCATAACCTATCCATTGTGGTCTTTAATCAGTTTACACATTAACCCATTTAACTCGTTCATCATTTCAATGATTCAACTATTCATGCCAACATGTTTATCAAGGGATCTACAATTCACTACAACAAGGTCACTTGTTTAATAACAATCCCTAAACCCAGTAAAAGCCGGAACATCCCATGGATGGACTTCAATTAGGTCAAGTCCATCCCAACACATCCCATGAGGATCGTGAGGGGTCCCATTAGCCATTTTAAACATCATTATTTCCAAACATGCCTAGGTTATTCAAAACATAACCAAGGGGAAACAAAAACACAACTAACATGCACAAATACCCAAATAACCATGGGATATAGCTTGTATACCACCTACCTCGAAACCACAGTTTAATGCACTCTCAATCGAGTCCTTAGACCTCGATCTGACCAACCTTTGGAGCTTCAACCTAAAACTCACTCAAAAGATAGGGTTTTAGAGCTTCAGAACAAGAGGGAGAGAAGATACAAACCCTAAACCAAAAGGAGAATAAAAGATGGGATTAGCCTTACCTAGAGCTTTGATCTGCAACCAAAGGCACTCTAAACGGCCAAGAATTGAAGGAGAACCACCCTTGGGAAGCTTGGGTCGGCAAAGTTCATCACTAGGGTTGAGAGGGGATGAATAGAGGAAAATCCCGAGTTGGGGTTTAAAATCCTATAGTGGAAAACATGTTATTTTTTCCAACATTAAGAGGCCAAATGGTTTGGTCGCACGGTTTAACAGACCATGACCAAACAGTGCGCATGATACTATCTGGAGGAAGAGGGCTACACTGTTTACCTGGGAAGGCCGCACAGTTTTCCCTGGTCATGCGCAGACCATGCGTCCTGGCTTGTCTTGCCCAACTTTTCATTCTTTCGTGACCCAAACCCCCAAAACACCCCCAAGAACTACCATAATTTCAGAAGACATCCCTTTAATCCCAAAACAAGATATTCAACCAAAACATAACAAAAACATACCTTTTCAAAAACCAGGATCTTAAAACCTCCCCACCTTATAACGCCTCGTCCTCGAGCCGAGTTCCCAAGGCTCATTGCTCCACCGAAGAGAAGAGTTTGGGACACTGAGCCCGCATATCCAATTATCGCTCACAAGTTTCTTCTTAAACATACCCATGCTTCCATAGTACTCGCACTAATGGCATAACCTTGCCCCGCAAGATCTTTTCACTACGATCCACCACCAGAACCGGATTCTCTACAAAGGACACATCAGCCTCAAGCTCAAAATCCTCAACATCAACCACAAGAGATGGGTCAGGGTGATACCGTCAAAGCTGCGACACATGAAACACATCATGATTCCCACCATACCACTGTAGAAGAGAAAATCGGTAAGCCACTGGTTTGATCCTGTCCACAATCTCAAAAGGTCCCACATACCTGTGTGCCAACTTACCCTACTTTCGAATCCGACGGTCACCCAACCTTGGAGATACTTGAAGGAACACTTTAGCCCCCACCACAAACTCAATAGGTCTACGCCTCCAATATGTATATGACTTATGTCTACTCTAAGTCGTAGCCATTCGCTTCGTGATCAACTTAAATCTCTTTGAAGTCTCCTGCAAGAGGCTTGGCCCCAACAACTCAGATTCACCGGCCTCTAGCCAACACAATGGAGAACTACATTGCCTCCCATAGATTTTCTCAAATGGTGCCATCTGAATCATAGCCTGAAAACTTTTGTTATATGAAAACTCAACTAACTATAGGGGACTCTCCCAAGAACCACCAAAGTCCAAGACACAAGCTCTTAACATGTCTTCCAACACTTGGATCATACGCTCCGACTGCCCGTCCGTCTGTGGGTGGAAATCCATACTAAAAAAAACCTGCGTACCAAGCGCCTTCTACAACCCTTTCCAGAAATGTGATATGAAACATATATCTCGGTCCGAAACTATGGTTCGTGGAACACCATGCTACCACACTATTTCCCGAACATACAGCTCACCCAATTGTTCGATTGTATATGTCTCTTGAATCGGTAAGAAATGAGCCACTTTCGTTAACCGATCCACAACCTCCCAGATTGCATCATTCTTCCACGACGTCCTCAGAAGACCCATGAAAAAAGACATCGTTACATAATCCCACTTCCATTCCGGAATTGGAAATGGATGCAACCAACCACCTGGGAATTGATGCTCGACCTTCACCTGCTGACTGGTAAGGCACTGTGCCCCAAATCACACAACTTCCTTCTTCATTCCAGGCCACCAAAACTGCCTTTGGAGATCATAGTACATATTGGTGAAATCAGGATGCACTTCCCACTTTGATTCATGGAAATCATGCATAAACTCTTCCCACATACACTTTGGCACAACCACACGATCATGAACATGAACAACACCTTCCACGCCGACGACCCAACCAGAAGGTAGCTCCCCACCTTTAAACTTTTCCTTCATGATCAAACACTCTGGATCATTAAGATGAACTTCACTAACTCGACTCAAAAGTGTCGACTCAATCGTTAAGGAAGCCATAGTGACTTGACCATTCTCCTCCTACAACTCCAGGTGAATCTCTTCAAAAAAAAGCCATCACCTTCTACTCGGTGCTGGACTCATAAACCACCTGATTCTGAAACTTCCTGATCATATCATCATCAACATTATTTCTCATTCCTGGTGTTTACACCAACTCAAGGTCAAAAGACTGGAGATACTCAACCCATCTTCACTGCAGAAGATTCAGATCCCACTGTGAGAAGATGTAATTTAGGCTCTTATAGTTGGTAAACATGATAAACTGTTCTCCCAACAGATATTGCCTCCAGCACTTCAAGTCATACACTACTACAACCAACTCAAGATCCTGAGTGGGATATTCCCTCTCATGGGGTCTCAACATCCTTGACCCATAAGCCACAATCCGCTCATCCTGCATCAACACAACCCCAAGTCCGATTCTGGACGCATCAAAAAACACGATGTACTTCTTACCTGTATAAGGTAAGATCAAGATTGGTGCGGTAGTCATCCACTTCTTCAAATCATAGAAGGTGTTACCACAAGCCTCAGACCACTCGAACGTGATTCCATTCTGGGTCAAGCCAGAGAGTGGTGCTTCCAAGCCTGAGAAATCTAGAATGAACCTTCGGTAATACCCGACCAAACTCAGAAAACTCCGAACATCAGAAGCACTCTTGGTCTTCTCCCAAGATATAACTTCCTGCAATTTCTCTGGATCCACTGACACACCTACCTCCGAGATGATGTGACCCAGAAAATACAACTCACCTATCCAGAATTGACACTTCGATAGCTTAGCGTATAGCCGATGCTCTCTTAGCGTACCCAAGACGATGTCAAGATGTTGGGAATGATCATCGTGAGTTTTTGAGTACACTAAGATATTGTCAACAAAGACAACCACAAACCGATCTAGATTGGGATGAAATATCTGGTTCATAAAATCCATAAACACCTCCAATGCATTGGTCAAGATGAAAGGCATTACCACAAACTCAAACAACCCGTACCGACTCCAGAAAGATATCTATGGTACATCAGAAGATCTCACCCTCATCTGGTGATACCCTGACCTCACATCAATTTTAGAAAACACCGATGCACCCCTCAACTGATAAAACTGGTCATCAATTCTAGGAAGAGGGTAAAAATATTTCACTGTCATTTGATTAAATTTTCACTGTCATTTGATTAAATTTTCGATAGTCAACACACATCCTTAACGACCCATCGACCTTCTTTGCAAAAAACACGAGAGATCCCTAAGGAGACGTACTAGGACGGATAAACCCCCTATGCCCCAATTCCTCATGCTGAACCTTCAGTTACTGTAGTTCTGCCAGTGCCATTCGGTATGGCGGAATGGAAACTAGCTCTGTTCCCGATAGCAACTCGATTGCAAACTCAATATCCCTCTCGGGGGGTAACCCTGAGAAATCCTTAGAAAACACATCCTGAAACCGATCCACCACAGGAATAAAAACAGACTGTTCCCATCTTTAATTATCATCAATCCTGAGACATGCCAATTGATCCATGAGTCTGCTCATATTTTGACCAAACGGTCCTGGATGACCTGCTCGAACATCCCATTCTCCACTGTGGTCATAAGCATCGCCATCAAGCGACCTGAACGATACTCTGCGATGATAACGGTCTATGTGCACCCGATACAACACCAATCAATCCATTCCCCAGATTAGGTCAAACCCTGACATCTCGAGAATGAACAAATCCCATAGAAAACGATACCCACTGACTTCCAAGGCACATCCATTTAACTACTTGATATATGAAAACCCGCACCCCCAACGGAGTGTCAATTGACATAACTCCACACACCCTCTCCACATGTAAACCCAGCTCTACCACAAGTTGAGAAAAGATAAAAGAGTCTGTGGAACATGTGTCAAACAACACAATTGAAAAAGTAGAAGCTACAAGGATCGTACCTCGAACAGTCGACGGTCTGGCTTCATCATCACCAGGCAAAAACTGAATTGCCTAAAGCTGACCTACCCCTCTACCCTAGGCTCCTGCTTGAGTACCCTATGCTACACTGCCCTGGTGGCGTGAATGATATTTCCCTGGAGTCCCACATCCACCACCCCTGCCAGTATGGACCGTGGAGCTCCAAATGCCTGCCTGCTATGGGGAAACTAATCCCCTTACCATACCCGGCACCTGTGTTTCACCATAATACTCGCCCACCTAACGAGGATTCCTGCAGAACCTCTACACATGTCCCATCCTTTCGCACGAACATCACTCAACTGGAGGTCGAGGACACTGACCATGCATATTCCCCGACCTACCACACTGATAACAGAACACCTGGTTCCCAATCTGAGAGGTTGACCCTCCCTTCTAACCACCTTGCTGGAAACTTTCCAAATGACACTTTCGAACTTCCGAAGATGCATCACTTGTCCGCCCAGCTGGAATGAAAATCCCACCTCCAAAGTCTCCCTTCAGGTTCCCTTCAAGGAAGAGTGCATGATCCATCACCTATGAAAACTTCTTCAAGTAGAAGATATTTACTTGTGATCTGATCTCATGTCTCAACCCATCCTAGAAACTCTTTGCTACCACTACCTCATCCCCATCTAACACTGGGACGTAGTATCTCAAATCAGTGAAACGACTAGCATAGTCCATCACCGATAGCGATCCCTGAGTCAGGATCATAAACACTGCAGACCGCTCTAACCTCAAACTCTCTGGGTAGAAATGCTCCAGAAACTTCTCCTGGAAAACCTCCCACGACATCCCCTCAACCTGCTTGGTCTAAGCCTGAATGTCCCACCAACGCCTTTCCTGGCCCCGCAACATGTAAATGGCCGGCTTTACTCACGTTTTGACAGGGGTCTCCAGATGATCTAGTGTTGTCTTGACATGCTCTAACCAAACTCTTCTTCCTATGGCCCACCCTCTCAGGTGAAATTCGGAGGGTGCTACAGTTGTAACTCCCGGGTCAGCTCAAACATACTCGATGCAACCCGCCCTGGGTCCCGATCCATCATCTTCATAAGGCGAGACAATTTCCCTTAGAACATGTATTCTCTACCTTCATTGATCACCACATTTTCATGCTCTTCTACTGGAGGTGTGTTCTCACCAACATCCTCCCATTTCCCAACTGGAAATCATCATCGTGGTGGCATCTCTCTACATTTCAAAGCACGAGATTTAACTCGCATACCATAAAACATTCATGACTTCATCAAAAATATCTTTACTAGCTACAAAACCCCATTTTCATATGCTAATTCAACAACATTAGCACCTCAAATTTACCGCCCCGACCATCCCTACCGCGGTCCATGGTACACATGTGGTAAACAACCATTCACTACAACCAAACTCACACAAAATTTTACACAAACATTTTCCACTTCATTTCCAACCCCTATATTTCATTAAACATCAGTTACCCACTTGTTTTATTTCATTCTTCTCATTATTTCGTGGTTTCATAAAATACTTGATGCACCCTAATTTCCTTCCTCACACACCCACCCCATGCGTGTACCTAACCCAATGCATGTCACCTATCTCCCTTGGTTCCTACAATGATGCATGAATGCAAATCGTCATGTCGTTAAGGACACGAGCTAAGTATCACAAAACAGTCACATCAAACCACATGTGCATCACCCAATGGTGAAATATCATCAACTCTAACAACACACAACCAAGAACAACATTCCCTACCCAAGGAAATGTGGGTTTTCCCTCGTACATGGGTTAGCTACACCCAAGCAGAAACTCATTACCAAGGCCCGACACATCATAAACCTTGGCAACCTATCCTAAATAACAAGACCTCAGATAAGGAGAAGAAAGACCTCCTATGATACCACTTTGTAATGTCCCCGACCTGGAAGCCACTAAGTCGATGCACCGAGCCGGGTGGTTACATGACCTTAAGCGTGCCTCCACATATGCCAAAGGCTACCGACTAGCATAGGGGTTCTATGGGGTCAAGTGGGGAGACTATACCCCCTTTTTATCAGAGTAAGCCACAACAAAAATAAACCAAATAGCAGAAACAATAACCAATAAACAAGGAACATGTATATCAACCATTTCGAACAATAAATATTCCATGTCATACTACAAGTGCAAGAGTGAATAAAAATCCAAAATAAGGACAACGAAAACAATCCCCAAAATGGTCCCGACACCATGTCCGGATCCTCCACCAAGTGCTACCCATGTCCACTCAACTATCTAGAAAGGACCCTTTCCCTTCTTCTGACATGAAAACATGAAGTCTACTCGGGTACCCAATGGAGGCTCGAGCAGGGTGTGAGTAAAACTCAGTAGCCCACCACCAACGGTGTCTACAAAATATCCAGTATAAAAAGGTAGTGCATGCAAAAGGAATGTGAATGATAATTTCCATGTAATTATTTAAGGTTCCATTAACCAGTTCAGGGCCAAAGCCATTTCCACTTCCATTACCATTCATTTCACACCAATGATCATAAATTACCATTTCATCACATTTCCATTGGTTAATCAAATACATTATGTTACATGGGTCTAAGGCCAACAATCACATGCAAGAGGGTGAACACATAGTTATCATATCTCACTAGGACTAACCCCATCATAGCAACCATATCCTCACCTAGAAGCCTTAGTCCGGTTGGATGCAACCGTTAGGATAATAGACCCTCAGTCCCCTTTCCTAACCCGTGCATTTATGGTGGAGTTTATAACCTCAGTCTTAGCTCAACCCATGGACGTAGATCCTCAAGTCATACCCCACTCTACGAAGTCATATGCACATGCTTATATATAAAAGTAACCATCAACAATCCAAACCATTTCCCTTCAGCAAACACTATTCACAACACCCCACATGGGGATCCACATCATGGATTAACCCATTAACACATTACCATTTCACATCAGTTAACCATTCACCCAATTCCCATGTGTTATGCCTAACTCAATAAGCATTTATAACTAGACCCATAACCTATCCATTGTGATCTTTAATCAGTTTACACATTAACCCATTTAACCCATTCATCATTTCCATGATTTAACCATTCATGAAAACATGTTTATCAAGGGATCTACAATTCACTACAACAATTTCACTTGTTAAATAACAATCCCTAAACCCGGGAAAAGCCGACACATCCCATGGATGGACCTAAATTAGGTCAAGTCCATCCCAACACATCCCATAGGGATCGTGAGGGTTCCCATTATCCATTTTAAACATCATTATTACCAAACATGCAATGGTTATTCAAAAAATAACCAAGGGGAAACAGGAACACAACTAACATGCACAAATACCCAAATAATCGTGGGATATAGCTTGTAGACCAACTACTTCAAAACTATGGTTGAACGCACTCTCAATCGAGTCCTTAGACCTCGATCCGACCAACCATTGGAGCTTCAACCTAATATTCACACAAAATATAGGGTTTTAGAGCATCGGAATGAGATGGATAGAAGATAAAAACCCAAAACCAAAAGGAGAATAAAGGATGGGATTAGCCTTATATGGAGCTCCGATCTGCAACCAACGATGCTCTAAACGGACAAGAATCGAAGGAGAACCACCCTTGGGAAGATTCGGTTGGCCAAGTTCATCACTATGGATGAGAGGGGATGAATGGAGGAAAATCCTGAGTTGGGGTCTAAAATCCCGGAGTGGAAAACTTGTAATTTTTCCTAACATTAAGAGGCCGCACGGTTTGTCCGCACGGTTTATCAAACTGTGCGCAAACAGTGTGCATGCTACTGTCTGGAGGAAGGGGCTTGTACGGTTTACCTGGGCAGGCCGTACGGTTTGCCCTAGCCCTGCACAGGCTGTGCGCCCTGGCTTGTCTTTCCCATCGTTCCTTTCTTTCGTTCCCCAAACCCTCGAAACACCCCCTAGACCTCCCATACAATCAGAAGACATCCCTTGAAGCCCAAAACAAGGGATTCTACCAAAAAATAACGAAAACATACCTTTCCAAAAACCAGGATCTTACAAACCTATATATCTCAACATAAGTATATCAATGATATACTAAAAAATTATTGATATGACAATAATAAAAGTATAAGATGTCCAATCAGTACCTTAAATACACTTTATCTTGATGAAACTGGGAAACCAGTGGATCAAAAAATCATAATTAGTATGATAGGAAGTTTGTTATACTTGATAGCTAGTCATCCAGACTTTTTTTTAGTATGCTTATCTAAAAAATACGTATCTAATCCAAAATAATATTATTTAAAAGCAATGAAAATAATTTTTTTCTACTTAAATGAAACTATGGATTTATTATTATTCAATTATTCAAGAAATGATTTTGTATTGAAAATATTTTCAAATACTATCATTAGAGGTTGTATGATGGATAGAAAATTTACATCCCAAAAATTTCATTTATTATAAGATTCATTAGTTTATTTTTAATGAAAAAAACAACACTCAGTTGCATTATCCACTACAGAAACTTGATATGTAGCAGCTGGATATTGTTGTGATCAGGTATTGTGGATGCAACACACAATTACTGACAATTGAATGACTTTTTTCAAACCTCAAATACTATGTGTTAATACTAGTTCCATTTCCCTTAGTATAAACCATGCACATCACTAAAGTGAAAAAAATACATATTAAGAATAGATTTCATAGGGATCACACAAAAAATAAGATATTATTGTACAATTCATTAGAATGCATGAAAAACATGCCGATATTTTTACAGACCTGTTATCTTTTGATAGATTTGATTACATTAAAGGGAAACCAATAATGATCACTGTAAAGTAAAAATTCACATCTATTTCGTGTTTAAAACATCTCCTTTCATTGAGATACTCATCTTCAAAGACAAAGTTTTCATTTAACTTATTAGTCAAACATTATATCGGATTCACTTAGTAGTTCTTATGTTTATCGATATTGCCCTTATTAGTTTTACATTCTTGCACGAATTGGTCTTGCATGAATATTTTTTACATTTATTAATTTTCCATGAATTTTTTTTCATGAATCGGGTTTTCAGGTTTTGGTTTTTCATGTATTTATTTTTCATGAATTTGTTTGTCATAAATCAGTTTTGCATGAATCTATTTTTCATGAATCGGTTTTTCATGCATGATTTTTTCATGTATCTATTTTTCATGAATTGGTTTTCATAAATCAATTTTTCATGAATAAGTTTTTCATGTATCAGTTTTTCATTTATTGGTTTTACTTATTTATTACTTTCACATTAATCGGTATCGATTTTATTTTTATTGTTTTTACATGTTTATCGATTTTACCTCAATCAGTTTTATATTTCATGTTATTGGTACTATATTACCAATATTGACTTACTTTACCGGTACTAGACTATTGGTATTGGATTGTATTGGTATAATATTATCGATACAAGTCTAATTATATTCTATCATTTTTAGATTTATAATTAGTTTCATTATTTTTTGGAATTAATATTTTTTATAAGAACAATATATTGAAACTAACACATCTATCGTGATACTTCGACATGTACAATTTCTAAAACATTATTTTCATTTTTCAAATATTTTTTTTAATTTCTTTCTTATAATTCCAAATCGGTTTCAGTCTGAATATAATTTTATATTAAAGAAAAACTCAAGAGTTAATAATCATTCATGGTAATTGGGTATTATAGATCAAATCTTGGAAATTAATTTTCTATTAAGAGAAATTATCGCACATCAAAATCATCTGTTTTTCTCTCAAGTCCTAATATTGTATAAATTTTCATCATGTTTCATAATCATAGATCTACTAAACATTCAAAACTAGGAAAATCTTCACGGTCATGTTCTTATTTCATTTCTGACTCTACATCTTAATCTCCAAAGGATATGTATCCTAAATATTTCTTTTTCTGGACCTTTCAAGGTGAAAGGTTTGTCTTCTGAGACTGTTATGAGAATTTGATTCTTCATTGAAATTGATAATAAGATTCCAAGGGTGGGAATCTATTTGTGTTCAAAGACTATATTCTAGCCAGGATTATGTTTATCCTGATGAGGTATTACAATTTTATTAATCAATGAATATATACAAGGTTATTAATGTAATGACCCAAACTTTTATTAATGAAAATTCCTCTTAGTCTATTTAAAAATTTTCTAAACGTTATTTAAAACATATGAACTTATTTGGTTTTATGTTTTTTATTTTAAAATACTATTAATAATTTGGATCGATGCTAATATAGTCATTGAATAGTGATCACAAAATTTGTATAAATATAGGGCTTTAACAAATCCAATTTACTCAGAAAAAGGAAGTGATGGAATCATCCAATAGACTTTCCCCATACGAATCCCATTTGTCAGTGCTCGGAAAGAAGGTGGTGTCATTGGGATTCACTCTTGACCAAGCCCACATTGATCATGAATGCATTATGCTTGAGCGGAACTGCCTATTGGAGAAGTGGAAGTTGATAGAGATTACCACTCGAGCAATGTTATCCGAACCACCCCAAGAGTCTGTCACCATCGTGCACCCTACCCTATGCTCTTATGAGGGGTTTTTAAGGGGTTATTTAACAAAAACCTATCATTATAATTCTGTACATTATTTTTGTATATAATAATAAATATACTTTAATTTTATTATTTTTAATTTGTAAATATATTTTAATGCCAAAATAGTATTTTTTTACTTAATGTTAAACTATGGATTCTATTTTGATAAATTAATGGATTTTTTAAATAAATAATATTTTAATGAAATATTATTATTAAATTCCTTTTTAATAAGTACAAATTATCATATAATTTTATTGAATATAATTGTAATTTTTATTATGGTTTGAAAGAAATTTTTGTCAAAACCCATAAATTTTTGATAAATATCAATTTTTAATTTATAAGTTAAAATTCAAATATTTAGAAAATAATTTTGATAAAATGAATATTATTTTTGGTATCAGGACATCGAAATTATCCAATGGTAAATTTTTCAAAATTTACTCAGACAATCGGATTTTTTGGTAATAATTAAATACTGTTTAAGTATATAATGTGTTTTATGAAATCATAATGACCAAATAGTGATTTAATAAAAAAAATAAAAATTATCTTAGGAAAATATATGTTTAAACATTAAAATAATATTACTTTAGGTGTTTTTGATTTATTTTACAATTCCTTAGTGGACCTCTCAAGATTTATAAAACATTTTAGCTTTTAAAATTGATTTCCTTGGGAGTGTGACTCACCTCCACATACGAAACCCTATTATTTTAAGAATTTTGTACATTAGGCATAGAAAATATTTTTTTCCACTCCCCTTTGGAAAAATCCTTGGGTAAAAACCATGGTCTGGTTTGTGATTTTGATTAACTTCATGTGTGGTGTCCCAACCCTAAATAATAAAGAATTCCCTCTCATTTCCTATATAAACCCACCCAAGATCCAAATTACTCTTCACTCAAATCCATTTTATTTATTCCAACCTATACCCTCCTCTCTCTGTAATCCTTACAAGGATCCCTTATCTCCCAAGACATCTCTCTGATTCCCATTTCAAGCCTTGGGGATCACACTTCCATGTAATGGATTCTCACTTTCCTTATTTATGTCCACGTTTCCTTATATTTTTATACCATTTTATTTTATATTATTAATGTTAAGTTATGATTTCTCAACTCCCCCATACATCCATATTCATGTTTTAATAATTATAGATCCCATTCCTGTATCATTAATGCCTTCCATGTACACCCATTAACGTGCCAAAATTCCAAAAAAAATTCTGTCGCCTCATTTACATTCAAGCAATACTTTTGTATTATGTATCTGAATTCCATTACATTTGTTTGGAAATGTATCTATATGACCCCCATCAATTTCCATTTCATGTTAATATGATGAGACACCCATTTATCTCTCATTATCCATTTTTATTAATTCTTAAGTCACATCTTTATGCTGCTGAAATTGCACCGCGTTTTTCCAAGCCATGATCATTTGTAGTGAATACCATACCCATGTCTCTATCAAATGTATTCACCTTTATGCACAAATTCAAATTGAATGGTACATTCATTTACTTATTAAGCATTCATTAATCATGTAATAGCTTTGGATATTGATTGATTCCATGTTATATGATCCATGTGGCACACTTTTTCATGAAATGAAATGTTTAAGAAGGGTGCGACCTGATAGTGCTCCAATGCATTGGGTAAAGATTAGTATAAAGATATGTCACGTGTAGTGAGGGTTTATTCATTATAATTCAAAGTTAAATGAGGGTTTATTCATGCTCTATGTGCAATGATCCTTGGCTCATGATAATTCAATGTTATGTGTTGTTTCCACATTTCCATGTTATGATAATCATGTTATATCATGCCTTTATGTTTATATTTATCTTGTGATCCATTGATATGACTATTGACTAACATGTATTGTAATCATCAAGTTATGATTTTTTTACACCCTTACTGGGCATTATATCTCACCCTTTTCTTATGCATGTGCTCGGGTTATCCTATACAATGCTAGGTACAAGGGAATGTAGTGGTCAAGTAAAGGATGTTTTCAATAAGATGTTGTGTTTTATGTATTAAGTTGTTATGTAATGATTATAAGCCCCAAAGACACTATAATTCTCGATATTTTATGTTGAATTAAGTGAATTTATTATGTAATAAATTATTTTAAGTGTGTAATAAATATAAGGGTTGTTATAGTTGGTTTCCGAGGATAGGTTTAGATATTTTGGGGATTAGGATTAGAAAACCATACTGAATGTATTAGGGATAAGACTAAGTTTAATATAAACATCCCTAAATTTTGGTGATTATTGAGTAAGCAGTTTATCATGAAAATAAATTCATGCCTGGATACGAGTAGTTAGAGGCAGCTATGACATAGATGTACCCAAGAAAGGAGCAACCAGTGAAGATCTTAGATCATAGGGAAAAAGTTCTACGAAATAAGACAATTCTCCTAGTCAAGGTGTTGTGGGGAAACCAAAAGTTTGAATAAGAACCATGGGAATAAGAAGATGTGATTAAGTATATTTAACCACATCTGTTTTAGTATGGGAAAAGAAAATTTCGAGGGAAAAAATTCTTAAGGGAGGAAGATTGTAACGACCCAAAAATTCATTAATGAAAATTCCTCTTGGCCTATTTAAATTTATTCTTATGGTTATATAAAATGTATACACATATTTTTTTTGGGATTTAAAATACCATTATGAATTGTGACCATTTCTAATATAGCTATTGAACAGTGATCACCATATTAGTATAAATATATGGCTTTCAGAAATCCAATTTACTCAGACAAAGGAAGCGATGGCCTCATCCAGTATACTTTCCCTTTACGAAGCCCATTTTTTCATAGCTCATAAAGGAGTTGGAATCATTGGGATTCACTCTTGACCAAGCCCAAGATGATATTTAATACGTTAAGCTTGAGCAGAACTGCCTACAGGAGAAGTAGATGTTGATAGATATTATCACTCGAGCGATGTTATCTGAGACACACCAAGAGTCTTCCACCATCGCACACCTTACCCTAAGGTCTTCTATGGGTGTTCTAAGGGGTTATGTAACATTACCCTAGAATTGTGATTATGTACTTTATTTTTTGATATAATAATAAATATACTTTCATTTTATTATTGTTACTTTGTAAATAGTTTTTAAAGCAGAAATGGTATTTTTTTTGTTAATGTTCAACTAAGGAATATATTTTGATAAATTAATGGATATTTGAAGAAAATAATTTTTTAATAAAATATTAGTATTATTAAATTACTTTATATTAATTATAAATGATTGTATAATTTCTATGAATACAATTTTAATTTTTATTACGCTTTGAACGTTATTTCTGTCAAAACCCAAGAATTTTCGAAAAATATCGGATTTTATTTTAAAAGAGAAAATTCCAATATTTTGAAAATTATTTGGATAAAATAAATTTTTTTTTGGAATAAAGATTTTAGAATTATCCAACATTGAATTTTCCAATATTTTCTGTGACAATCTAATTTTTGGGTAATAATATAATACAGTTTAAATATATAATGTGTTTTATTACATCATAATGACCTAATAGTGATGTAAGAAAATACTATAAGAATTATGGTCAGAAATATATTTTTTTACCATTAATATAATGTTATTTTAGGTTTTTTTGGATTTATTTTACAAAGCGTTAATGGACCCTTCAAGACTTATACAACATTTTTTCATTTTTAAATTGATTTTCTTGAGAGAGTGACTCACCTCCACCTAAGAAACCCTATTATTTTAAGAATTCCAGCCATTGGAATTATAAAATATTATTTTACAATCCCATTTTGTCAAAATGGGCGAAAACCATGGTATGGTTTGTGTTTTAGATTAGTTTAATGTGTGGTGTCCTAAACATAAATAATAAAGAATTCCTTCTCCTTTCCTATATAAACCCACCCAATCCCCAACTTCCTCTTCTCTAAAATCCATTGGAGTTCTTCCAAACTCTTCTATCCTCTCTCTAGAATCCTCCCAAGGGGCCCCAAGCTCCCATTAAGTCTCTCTCAAGCCCCTCTCAAGCCTTTGGTATCACACTTCCAAGTAACAGATTCTCAATTTCCTTATTAATGTCCAAGTATCCTTATATTGTTATGCCCTTTTATTTTCAATTATAAATGTTGGGGTATTATTTTTTACTTCCCCCATACTTCCCTATTGATGTTTTAATAATTATAGATCCCTGTTCTCTCTCATTAATTCCTCCCTTGTACACTCGTTACCATGCCGAAATTCTGTAAGGAATTTCTCTGTCCTCATTTACATTCATGCAATTCATGTTTATTATGTATCTAAATTCCATTACATTTGATAGTAAATGTATCTATATGAACCATTACATTCCATTTCATGTACACATGATGAGACACCCATTTATCTCTCATCAACCATTTTTTTGAATTCTTATGTCAGGTCGTTATGCTACTGAAATTGCACTGCATTTTTTTCCAAGCTAAGATCATTGTATAGTGAATACTATAACCATGTCTCTATCATGGTCATTAACCTTTATTCACATATAAATATTTAATGGTACTTTAAAGTACTTATTCCACATTCCTTAATCATGGAATATCTTATGATGTTGATTAATTCTATGTTATATGATCCATGTGGCACACTAATGCATGAAATGAAGTGTTTAAGAAGGGTGTGCCCTGATAGCACTCCAATGCTTTGGGTAATGATTAGTATCACGGTAAGTCAAGTGAAATGAGTATTTACTAATGATAATTTATGTGAAATTATGGTTTACTTATAATCCATCTGCAATGATCCATGGCTCATGATAATTCCATTTTATGTGTTGTTGTCACATTTCCATGTTATGATAATCATGATATATCATTCATTTATATTTATGTTTATCTTTCGCTCCATTGATATTCCTATTGAATAAAATGTATTTTAATCTTCATGTTATTATATTTTTACTCTCTTAATGGGCTTTATATATAACCCTTTTCTTATTCATGTCCTCATGTTATCCCATGAAATGTTAAGTACGAGGGACTTTGCTGGTCATATAAAGGAAGTTTTCAATAAGATGTTGTGTTTTATGTTTTAAGTTCTTAGGTAATGTTCCTAATCCTCAAATACACTAGACATTTAAATATTCTATTTTGTATCATGTAAAGGATTTATGAAATCAATTATGTTATGTGTGTAATAAAGAGAAGGGTTTTCATACTTAAGATTCATTTTATGATGTATTATAAGTGGTATAAAACATTTATAAAAGAAGAGGCTATGTTTCTTGAAGTACCATTTGAGGTTGATCCCCTTTTTCCTCCTTATAAATTACTGTAATTTTATGGATGTTTTGATAAGAGTAATTATGAAAATCACTTTCTTAGATTAATGACAAAAAGATAAAGGTGAGTCATTTATCCGGAGATAATAAACTCATAGCCCTATGGATGCCAGGGTTTTTAGTGCTGATAATGGGTGATAAGGAATCATTGAATGTATCAAATTTTTATTTTCTTAATTATTTTTTAAATATAAGGATGTTCAACCTAATGGGATTCATCATAATGGAAATTAAAAAGATCAAATCTTGTGCCATAAAATCATAGATGGTAATGTTTCCCACTATTATCAGTAAGTTTTTGAAATAATTTTTTTTGCTTGTGTAATATTTTTATTATGTTATAACCAACTACCTTTTAAGAGACCTTAATCATTAAGGATACGATAAGGAGGCTCAAATTTCTATTCAATACTGAATCCAAAAAGTTTGAGAAAGATTTAGATGCAGAGAAAGAAAAAGAAGTAGTTGAAGCTAGTTAAAATCCTTCTAATCCATCCATGACAACTTCATGTACAATAGAGGTAGTTAAGAATAAAACTCCAAAGGAATAAAAGAAAAAAAGGCTATATATGATGAGGTTTCCATAGAATAGAGTAATAAAATGAAATAATGGAAAGAATGGGATCCTCAATTTGGTTTAGATCCAACAGAAGCATTAACATTGAATGTAAGATCAGAAGAAACATTGAAATAATAAGAGAGAAGGAAGGTAATGAAGAAGATAATATATGAATATATTGAAATTGATATCCCTCTTAGAATAGTTGAGAAATCCCAGACTGGAATTGTAATAAGGGGGACACTTGTTCAGACTCAATCGGTTCCGACAAAGAAAGTCAAAGGGAGACAGGCTTCTGAATAATTGGCTACACAATATCTTATTTAAGAATATAAACAAGAACAAGAACTTGATGAAAATGACCAATAAGTAGAAGTGGAATAAGAAAAGTGATATGAAGAAATATATGTGGAAGATAATAAATATGAAAACAAGATAAATTGTACCACATAATCCCCAGAAGCTCCATCGTTTAATTTTCAATCTCCAGATCCTCATCCTTCCATGAAAGTGTCTCAAAGGGTTTATAAAAATAATGTAATTGAGATTTTTAATAAAGACTTAGAATAACAAGAGTCAAATAAGAATGGTAATCTGTGAGCTCATTTGATTTGTACTGAATCTCATTTCGGTGATCTCACAGAATACACTAAGGATATAGATTCTAAATGAACAATCACATTGAAGGGAATTCAGTACATTGATAAATATTTAAATTGATTGGAGAAGATGATACTTTTAATTTCACATTTTGTATCCAGGTTATAAATCCTTTATAATCCTTATAATGATAGAACAAACTCTATCAAGGTTTTGATGGACATGTTTCTATTTTTTGAAGTTGATTTCAAGATAGTCAAGGAATGTGCTACATAGCATAGTTAGGAATGTAATAAGGCTATGAAGTGGTAATACAATGTTGATGATAGTCTGAAGAATCATATGGACAATAATGATGAAATGTTAAATTGGGTAAATGTTCTTGATACTATGTATCAAAATTTAGTTGTTGAATTCAATGAAAAACATGAAGTCTTTGAGTGACCCTGTACCTCACAAGGAATAGCCTCTGAAACTCGCCTTTGTCTAAAAGAAAAATCTGAAAATGATAGTAATGAGGTTTTTTCCCTCTCATATAGAGTTGTAATTCTATGGAAGGCCTACAGACATAGATTGGGTGATATCAATTCTCATGATGTAAAATATAAAACTCATAATAAATCAATCAGATTCTAAAACAAAGGCTCCAGAGGCATGAAATGGTTATTACTGAACATTATGTGAATATGAAGGATCAACATGAAGCTCTTGGAAATATTATGGAGGATGGGAACAAGTTCATGAAAATGAAACTTATGTTGTTGAATCTTTTGGAAAAACAAAAGGAGAAAGTATGATTTCTAGAACTCTTTTGTAAAATAATTTTGTTTCATTCATACTAAGAACTATTGTATCATACTCTGTTCCTATAACACTTATCAAGTAATGAATGTTTTCACTTTTTATTTTTGAACATTACAAAGGGGGGTATGGTTTTGTAAAGAAAAATTTGATAAATACCTCATTAAGGGGAATAACTCCCAAGTAAAAGTAAACATAATATAATCCCTTGTGAGTTTTTTAAACCAAGGGGGAATTAGTCGTATTCACTATTAAATTCATAAGAGTTTCTAAACTCATGGGGGTATTAGTTCTTTTTTTTATTTGTGCTTTCCAAAAAGGGGGAGATTGTTGAGTAAAGATGTGTTTTGACTTTTTCATTTATCTTTTTGTTTTTTAAATCACAAATTACTTATTTTTTATCATATAAGTTGTTTTACAATCGTAATTACATCTATTGTTTTTCATATATGTTGTATTGTAATCATGTATGTTTTTACATCGTTTTATATGTTGTATTATCGTTGTAGTTGCATATATCATAATCATTCATGTTGTTGACCTACATTGGAATATTTTTTTGTCTCTCAATCATACACACATAAACTATTTTACCATCGTAACCACATATAAAGTTTTCGTAACCACATGCATTGTAACCATGTTATGTATCACATTCCAATTACTTATTTTTATCATGTATAATAACCATATTTATCATTACTAGGTTAAATATTGTATTTTAATCATGCATCGTAACCACATTCATCATAACCAGGTTCAGTATTGTATCGTAACCGCATGAATAGTAATCATTCATCATAACCACATGCATCGTAAGCATGCATCATACCAACATGAATCGTAACCACATTCATTATAACCACATGTATTTTAAATAGGATATACAGAATAATTACATCATGCATTGTTACCATGTTATGTTTTGAATTTATGATATTAATCGTAACAACAACATGAATTTCAACCATGATATGCTTTATATCTATGTTATGCATTGTAACCAAGTTATGCATCATACATATGTATTTCATTGAATTCATGTATTACTTAAATATAGATTACATGTTTCTCATATTAATTAATTTATACATTTTTACTTACTATTTTCACACTAAAACGATGTAGTTGAGTTAGTAATACAGTAAACAAAATAATATCGTGTATCTTGTTTGTTTTGACCATTTTAATGTCATATGTCCAACTCCCTCCAATTTTTTTGGAGAAATATGTTTGTTATAAGAAATATGACAGTTGGAACCTAAGGTCTATACATAGGAGGACATGTGAAAAAAAATATAACTTCTTCTTCTATCATGTTCTAGTGAGAGATAGTGTGACTTATCTCTTGCTTCGTGTGAAAGACTTGAAGATACAAGAAGTGAATTGTTCATTCCAAGTTCTTGTATTTCTATAAGTGCTTTGTTTTTCTTTATGAATATGATAATTGTGATAATGATCTATGGATTCTAGGGGTAGGAAGATGTGTTTTTGATCATTATATTGAGGGCATTCAAGTGTTTAAAAGACGAAGTTTCTGATTACCTTCTTAATCGAGGAAATTCTGGAATAGGTAGGTAGTCATGTCAATCAACGTATTGAGGGATTACCAAGGTGGTGGTAAGACATACCATTTATCCTAGGTGAAAGGATACCCCACTCTTTGGGATAAAATATTTATAATACCTTTACATTTTCTCTGCTATTTATAATTTATAAGGAATCACTATGTTTCTTATTTATATTCATATTCTTTTTCTATTTTAATTGTTTCAATTACTATTCATTCATAACATCTTGTATTAATAGAATCTGTACATTGTATTATAGAATCATTTACATTTTTATTACTCTGATCATGGTATTCAATTAAAATATTTTTTTTCATTACTTGTGTTATTACATCATATCATATCCATCATATCCAAGACCTATATGGTCATTTGTATTTGTTGTGAATTGTTTTAGTTTAATACTTTAACTCTAAATTCATTCACAGGTGTCTAAATAAAATGTTTTTGAACCTATAATTCACACCTCTCTTGTATTGTTCTGTCTAATATATAGTTATATCTATATTATGATTGAAAAAATTAAATCTTATCATTATCATTGACACTTAGTTGTACTATTTTAATTTTAACTGTAGTAACAAATTATTCAATATTAAAATTGTGTAAAATATACTTATTTCATTTCAATTAGACCATAAATGAAAAATTTAGAACATTTAAACCATATCATAATTATTTTATATTCATTAAAAATGTATTATGATTTTTAACTAAATTAATAAAACATTATTTTGATAAATAATTAGTCGTGTCAATTTTGACACTATTCAATTTATTTGTTTTTAAAAAATTTAAGATAAAAAGTTCACATCGAACAAAATATATTTTTATATTCAAAAAATTTCATGTTAATATTAAAAATTTGGTGGATATATTAATTATAAAAATTATATTTATTAAATATTTTTAATAACTTTAATTGGTAATTCTATTAATAATGTAATTACTAAATAAGGGTTTTGTAATTATTTAATATAGTTATGTATCAAATAAATAATAAAAATAAAATAATAAGATGAATATAAATCCCCTATATTTTTTAATAATACCTATATTCTAATATAAGTTATAGAAAATCATATATTAACAATTTTATTTTTAGTAAAATATGAATGTGATAACTTTAACATTACTTTAGATAAAATATTACAAGTGTCATAGTAATTTTCATGTGGCTCCCAATGGTCAATAATTCTACCCTTGGATAACTATGGTTTATATAAACATGACCAATAATGTTTTGCCTATTTTTTCTTTTAATAGTAATTATCATTTTAGTTAAAAATATTGTAATGATTTATCATCAATTAAATATTTTTTCCATCAACATTGTATAATCCTTTATGAGAATTATTAATTTCCTAGAATTAATAATAAATTAATATGATAATTACAAAAAAAATTACAATCAGATTGGTATTTATTGTCAAATTTATCTTCTTTATAAACTTATTTAAAAAATAATATTTTTCTTAAAATTCGAGAAAGAAATATTTAAATTTTATTTAAATAAAATATATTTAATGTCCTAATCTCATCCAGGTGGAATAAAAAGGATACCAATTCGACTCAAGGATGATTGAAATTGAAACACACTCATCCAAAAAAAATTAGAAAATGTGTTAGGGTAATTATAAATTGTTATTTTTTCCAATAATTACCTGATTTTCCTTTTCATCATATTAATATATTTTACTGATGTTATTATTCATATTACCCACAAATAAAATAATGATATTTACATATATTTCACCCATTGATTCCAAATATGGAATCTGTTTTTCTATATTATTAATATAGAAGTTTCATAAATTTACTTTAAATTAATCATGTTTTTTGAATGAGAAAATTGGGTTTGAAAGTTAAAACATGCAAACAATTAAAATGTTTTTACATTTGAAATGAATGTATAATTAATACCAATGACCAAAATTATATTAAATAATAAAAATATAGTCTATTTATAGTTTAATAACATTAAAATATATAGTTTAACACTGTATATTAGTTGTATGAAGAACAAGTTTTCAATTAAAATGCATTCTTTTTTGGTATTCATCAAAACGTGAAACTTATCAGAAAAATATCAGAAATTAAACCGAAGTAAATTTTGATACTCTTATATAAATGTAGAATTTTATTTTGTCAAATATAATATAAAAAAGTGTCACAGATATCTTTAAAATGGGTGCTTATTCAGAAGGTGGAAAATGTAGTTAAAAAAATTGTACTTTTATCAGAAAAATATAATTTGTTCTTATATCATGTATAAAATACATATTAGATGAATTTTAATCATTATATATAATATATGAAATATATATTTTAATAATTAAATTCATCGATAGTGATTTTATTAATTTATAAGAAAATTTTTTTTCTTATAATTTGTTTTTTCGAAAATCATTTCCATTTTTTAAAAAATTATTTTATTCATTTATAATTAATTTGTCACAAAATAATTATTTATATATAAATTTGTAAAGAATATTATCATAATTAAATTTATATTATTCATACCTTCCGCTGTATTTTCTGGGTTATAATTTAACATAATAATATTTTGTTGTTTGTTTAAACTCGGTAGTGCAAGAAATGAAATATACCAAAAAAACTCGAACTTGTGTGCAACACAAGACAATCATAGTGTTACGTATACAACAAGATAATACATTGTTAGTTTAGTGAAATATTTTCTTTTTGTATCATATAAAAAAAGAAAATAAATGAAATTAAAGAAATTATATCCCATAAAAATATAGGGGTGTTACATTACACCCCCGTTAAAATGATTTTTCCCTCAAACTTTATTTCAGTTATAAAAGGAGTTATAATTGAAAGTTAATTTCATGGAAACCCACATCCTAAAAACACATAATAAAACTTCCATTAAAAATTAATATTATAAAAATAATGGTTACCCAATATAACTCACAACCATGCTTCTACATAGGAGAACATATGTGAAGATTTAGGCCTAGATGAAAATATTAAATAATCCTAGAGATTGATGAAGATCACATAACACAAGAAACATGGTGATCCCGATAAATTTAAAAATCATAAAACCATATAATAAAGAAGCGTGAATGGGGTCATTAATATCATAAAAATTATGTTAACATGAAATCCTTTTTATATAATGTTCTTTTTCTAGTGTTATATAATTTTCATGAGAAGACATACATATTTGATTTTATCATGATCTCACCATTTTTCATTCCTAGATAAATTTCAAATTCAACTCTTATTCCCAGAAATGAAGTTTAATTTACAATTCTTGAAATAATAAATGATCATGGGATCCATACATAGATTTATAAGTAATTTCATCAGTCATTACAACAAAAGGGTATGGAAAGTTATCAAATATGAAAAAATTCACCAATGGTGAGATAATAAATTAATCACATAAACATTATCTATAATTTAATTTAAAAATTCCCCAAATGGATAACCATAAAACCCTTATAAAATTATAAAATCCACAACTTTATGAAGAGGTTCACTAAATAATCTTTACATTTATTCCCCATATATCATAAATTATCCCTTTTTGTTCACATTACAAACATATGAATGCCTTCATTATGTATTCCCTCTTAACATTGTAATAACTTGAATTACCATAAATAGATTCTAAAAAATTGCATGTTTCCTTCATCCAATGTTTATTGGATATATTCCTTTAGTCCAATAATTTTAAAACTTCATCCATGATATCCTAACCCACATGTATACAATTCTTTAATCAATATCATCCAATTAATAATATCCAACATTTCATTATCCATGATAAACACAATTCTCTCCACATCCTTGAATAAATCATGTGTTACCTCCCCTTAATCAAAATATTTCCATTCCCTTGAATCACATTCCTAAGACTTCATCATCGTTCAACATATTCTTTTCAATCCATAATAAAAAACTTATACTAAATATACTTATACATAATCATTTAATTCCAAAATATATGCACTTCAATGATCGATCATAATTTTTAATCCATTACTCAGGATAAATTATTTTATTAAATCCAGAATATGAAATATGAATCATGTATTATAGTTTCTCTATATTAATATAATCATTCCTTTTATGTTTAAAGTAAACAATGTGGTTAGATCATCCCGTACCTTTAACATGTAATTTTTTTTCTCTTTATCATCAATTGTATAACTAATTCTTGTACCACCTTTATGATTTTATTTCTATGATTTCAATATATTCAAGGAAATGCCCATGATTTCAATATCTGAAACATTCAATGTTAATTATGTTCTATCTAGTTCCGTATATTGATAATGACCAGAAAGAAAATTTTGATAAATACGTATCGTAGATGAAAAACACATAATTATATGAAATTACATATAATATTTAAATCTTTGATATCTTAGGTTTAATCTTAGGTTCTTCATTATTGGTACCAAAATTCTTGGATTATAATGTATAATTATACTTATCCATAGGACATCCCTAGACATATGCTTATAAATATCTCTAGGGATCTCACTAAAGTTTTTGCATCATAGTTTCCGAAGGATAACTAAACCATCACTCTGATTCTAATGCTAACGGTCTAGATAAATTTCTAGTGGAATATAATCGAAACCTAGAAGAGTAATCCATGGGCAGCTACACCCCATTGGCTGGACACACCACCTTCAATAGTGGAATCCATTTTTATAAGAATCCCTTAGGCGGAGATCCATTCATTGACCAAAATTCACATGGGTGAGTTCCTAAGGATATGATTCATTCCCCTTTACTCTGAAACCAACTCTAATGGGCCAATATTGACATACATAAATATTACAATACTTTTTTTGAATACTTAATACATCACACAAACAAATTACCAAGGACTATATTAGTTTAGTGCCTTTGGAAACATGGAACACGTTCCTCGAATTTCATGAAATATTATAAAAAGATCACACAATGATCTTACCCTTTAGTTTTCTTACCTAAAAAATTTCTTTATTTCCTTGGGAAAAGAAAACATATGAAAATGGTGAGATCATATTAACAGTAAGGTTTAACACGGAACATATCAAAAAAATACTTGAACATAAGAATATAAAAATATGAACATATATATTATAAATCATAACATGTATAACATATATCAAAATATAGAGTCATAAAATAATTCTTGGTAGTTCATAAGGAATAAATCATAATGGAAAATGATCCATGAGAGAATAGTTTTGGTATAAAATATTTATTTATGAAAATTAAATAATAATCGAAAACCATTTCCATATTATC
The DNA here is from genome assembly GCA_963277665.1 of Viscum album. Lineage (NCBI taxonomy): Eukaryota > Viridiplantae > Streptophyta > Magnoliopsida > Santalales > Viscaceae > Viscum > Viscum album. The sequence continues at coordinate 1,329,591,183 of OY728145.1, read as the reverse complement.
CATGGTTTATTTTTAAGACCATCATAGTCGAAGAAGTCCATTACAGAACAGAGTTCACTCCTCCTTCCAGCCCTGTATTACTGAACTGGGTTTACTTACTATTCTATCCATGAATTATTGATTCTTGATTACTTACCATTTGATCCCTATATTACTGAACTCAGATCATTTCCAATTCCTGTCCTATTTATCTCATAAGATATAAATCATTGTCCAATGCATTGGAAGAAGATATAGGTTTCATCCATCTCATAATAAAAACATTACATATGTGCTCCAATTGAACATAAATAATTCATCATAGACCATGGAATAAAAAAAAATTCATTAAAATCATTATTTCATAACTTAATAGATGAAAAATAAATGCTTTTCATAAATATTATTCCATCATAAACATAATCAAATCATGGGAAAAATTTTGGGGATGCATTGTCTCAAAAATACTATAAAAAATTATTCATTTTGATTCTCACAAATACCCTTTTTTTACTAATGATATTACATTAATATTATATTATGAAAATAATATTCATTGAAATATTTATTCTAGAGCTATATTAATTTTATTAATCCACTAGGAATATTCATCAAATCATTTGGAATGTATTTTAATGTTTTCTGGAAACACTATTCGTACTATACTTTGGTAAACATATCATATGGAATGAACACAACAATATAAAAAATAAACATAGGTCATATACCCTATGTTATTAGAAAATTATGGTTAAATAACCTTATGTTTTGATGGAAACATATTTTTTTACGAGAAGAAAGTATGTTTAATGAACCCTATGTAAGTAATAAACCCAAAATTTGGGAAACAAACATATGGTTCATCGACCATACATTTATGATAAACCATACATTTCCAAAATTATGTTCTATTAATGAATTCTATACAGTTGAACCCCACATTTGGTATTTTCTTTATTTTTTGACGGAACCAAGTGTTTGACTATACAACGTCATAAATTTAAATTCATGATTTGTTTTAGAGATTTATGCAACTGTATTGACTGAATTAGAGATCTGATAAAAGATAATTTATAACCGATTAAAGGATCATTTTGATCAATCTAAACAATTGTATTCATCAGATAAAATAACTCATATTCTCTAGGGAAATTAAGTGTCCCCTAGTTTTTTTATTTGAATATCCCCGATTTTTTAGGGGATTTTATTACATCTAGAATACTGATGAAAGATATATGATACATATATTATATGGAAATTTATTTACATACACACATATGATTATATACCTATGAATATTTTTTGAATGATGATCTGCTGCAAATATAGATTGACTCTGTTATTCTGGAAAGAGGATACAATTTGGAGATATACATTGTTCTACCTCAAACTACTATTTGTTTGTGGATACTTTTATCGGATATCATTTTTAACCAGGGTAAATTCATAATTATTAATTATTGAAGAGTTTATTTTCTCAATATGAAGATCCATCTACTGTCTATTTCTTCTACAGCAACTATGAAGTTAAACATGAACCATCCACAAATCAAACTCTTTAATTATTAGAGTTTTGACCGCTCAGTCTCAGTCATGGTGGAGTGTTAGCTTATGAATCTATGTTATAGATAATTGTTTCCCTATAAAAGAACAATAAGGATCTATTTCTTCTTATTTTAGAGGTTTCAACTTACTACATTATGTTTTGTATTTGAAGGTCTTATGATAAGATGAAATTACTAGTGAATTTCACCAAGCTCGTAGAGAGATTATTTGTAGAGTTGACTAGGGAATATTTTTTCCCCGAACCACTATAAAAATAAAATTTCTATACGTTCCATTTATTTTCTATTCATAATTATCACATATAGGAACACTACTTATTGGTATGAATGGAAAAGAGAATTAAAAGATAGAACCTATTGATATTTTTGAGAAGACACAATTCACCCCCTCTTGTTTATATTATTATTATTCCGACCAAGAAATTTTTATCAAATGATATATTTTTAATAAATCTACAGTATTATTAAAATAATAAGGTATATAAAAAATAGATGAAAATTAATGATCCTAAATAAGGTATAACTATGGTTCGTGCTCTATATATTAATGGTGACAACTATACATGATAAAAATCTTGAATGAGTTTATATCTGAAAAATATGGGATTCAAGTATCATTCAAAGATCATTACACCATATGAAATTCTAGAGATCCCAGAAATGTGGGATGGTATAACCGAATCTAAATACGTAATCAAATAATTTTTAGTGTTTGAAATCATTTTTGGTCTTGAACCTGATGATTTCAATTGAGTATCACAATGTCCTACTACCTTTGTAATTTAGATGAAAATCATGTTTTCTTATGAAGGAACAAACAATATTTGAAAAATGAGGTATTCTTCTGCAAAACTGATGTTTGAAATGTTTAGAATGATCGATGGTTACAGAATCACTCAAATTAATGGACAATTAATAGATACTGTCCACAATATTACTACATTGAGAAATCCCATCATTTAATCTAATCAAGAACTGAAATTACTTAGAGTAATTCCATATAAATGGAATGGAATATCTATAGCAATTCAAAAATCATCACATGTCAGAAATTTAACTAAGAAATAATTAATTGGTACATTGATGATGTATGAATCATAAATGAATTATGAAGTTGAATATCATTAGTAAATGAAATGAGAAAATACTACACATAATGTGACTTTTGAGAAGCATGAAAGAAAATAAAAATAAGTCATCAAAAGTAAAAATACATATTCTTCTAACTCTGAAATGGAACTGGATTTGTCATCAAAAAAGGTTAAAAAATTAACAAGAAGAAAAGTTGGTTTAGAAAACCCTTTAAGAAGGATTAGAATGAACCAATTAAAGTAAGATGATGCGAATGGAAGAAGTTAGGGAACATCAGACCAAAATTCAACAATTTAAAATTTAAATGAAGGGGGCCAGGAAATATACACTAGAAGAATGATTATTATGAACACAAAGAGAAGAAAGCCATGAAAGTTTAGTGGATTGTATATGAAGACTCACCTAGATCATAAAAATATGATTCATAAAAATAACCACAAAATCTAAAAGACAATGTGTTCTCTATAAAAAAATAAGAAGCGGTACAAACCTATTAAAATTATTCCAATGACTCTCATAGTTTTTCAAATGGTAAATATGGTTGTTTACTATTCTATTATAGAATAAAAACTATAAATATTTAATAAATAAACACAAATCATTTAAAAATATAAATAATGTTATTTTTGATGAAAGAAGAAAAAATTATAAAGAAACATAAAGAACTAATTGAAAAATTAAATTCATCTCCATAAAAAAAATTGATCATGAAAAAGGATTATTGAAATCCAAGATTAAGTAGAATCTTATAAAAGTGATGCATGTATTTAAACAAAAGGAGAAAATTATATAAATGAAAATCTGGAAAATTTTATTAAAATAGAAAATTTTGCAATAGGTGGCAAGGGAGTAAAATTTAAATTAAATAAAAAAATTTGGGACCAATACAAAAAATGATACAAGAAATTATTGTTGAATAAAAGGACATTTCATAATCACCAATTATTTGAGAAATCCTTAAATTATTGGAATAAAAAGTCTGTTAACTTAGAAAATATTAATGAAGCTGATAATTCAAATTTTTGAAAAATTAAGCCGATCTAGATTACTACATCATTACTTGTTGATATAGTTGGACCCATGAAAAGAATTTTACCAAAACAAACACATGTGTAATTTCTTTTCTAGGACAAAATTTCATAGGAATATAAAATCCATATAGTATATGGATTGTGCCTTCTATAGAGAGCTGAGTGGATACTCATCAAAATTTCATATACTGACTCAGAGGGAAGTAGGTCTAGTGTCTTTTGGTGAAATTGAAAATGGAATGATTTATGGAGTTAGAACTACTGGAGATCTAAAGAAAATATAAATCAACAAAGTAATGTATGTACTAGGGATAAAGAACTACCTGATAAGTATCTCTCAACTAATTGATGATGGATGTTATATTGATTTCTCTAACATTTCCTACTCAGTTTTCAATGATAAAATGATTACATATTTAGAAATGAGAATTAATAATGTTTATACTTTGGTTGTCAAATCTATGTGTAAAAAAAATTGAATATCTTAACTACTAAGAAAAATGATTCATGGATCTGGAATATAATATATAGAAATTATAATATATATTCTTTACATAAATTATCTATGAAATGGTTTTTTTTTATTTTCATGTTCTGCGACTTAAAATGGTAGATTCTAAAATGCATGTGAAATCGAAAAACAACCCAAATAATTTTTTAAATTAATTAATGAATTTGATACATCTAAACCATTAGAACATACCTATATCGATTTTTTTGGACCATCTAGAGTATCATGTTTGGCTGGTAAATTATATATTTTAGTTTTAGTTAAATTATTTTTTAATATTTACTTGGGTAACTAAAAATTGAAGTATTCAATATTTGTCAAATATTTTCCAAAATTGTTCAAAATGAAAAATGGTTTAAAATAATATCATTGAGAAGTGATCATAATGGATAATTTTTGAATCAAGAATTCAATCATTTTTTTTAAATCATGGGGTTAAACAAAAATTCTCTTCACCAAGAACACTGCAAAAAATTGAATTTTTGAATGAAGAAACAAATTTATTGAAGAAATGGAAAGGACAATGCTGATTGAATACAGTCTTCCTACCTATTTCTAGGAAGAATATATAGACACAACTTTCTATATCATTAATATAGTTTTAATAAGTCCAATCATTTAGAAGATACCATATAAACATTGGAATAATAGAAAGCCTAAAGAAAAATACATTAATGCATTTTTATGCATGTTATATATCTTGAATACTAAGTAAAACCTTGGTAAAATCTGATCCAAAATAGGACGAATGAATATTTCTATGTTATTTTGCTACATCTATATCAAATAGAGTGTTTAATAAAAATTATAGTACTATTAAAGAATCACTTCATGTGAATTTTTATGAAACTAAACCTTTTAATAAATAAGAAGATTAAACATATGAGATTATTGACACATTAGATAACATGATACTTGAAACTCCAAAATATGGTTTTGAAAATGATATGAAAAAAAACAGTCTAGTTAAGAAGAAAATGAAACTGAAGAACCTGAAAGTGTCTTACCTAGATAGTATAGAATCCTAAGGAATCGTACATTAGAAACTCTAATAGGAGACAATGAAAAACGAAATAGAACTATAAGGAATATAGGAAACATATTTGAATTCTATTCATTTCTATCTCAATTAGAATATAAGACTGTTGAAGAAACATTATATGGTTATAGTGGGTTTCTATCCATGAATGAAGAACTAAACGAATTCAATAGAAATGATGATTGGGTTTTATTGGAAAGACTATTAGATTATAAAGTAATAGGAACTAAATGGATATTTATAAATATATAGGATGATAAATGGACCTCCACTAGAAAAAAATATTGGATGTTTTCTGAATGATATAGTTTGGAAGAAGGAATCGATTATGATGAAAACTTTTCTCCTATATCTATATTAGAAGCCATCAGATTTATTTTATCCTATTCATCTCATATGGATATTAAACTATATCATATGGATGTTAAATTTTATTTTTAAAATAATAATTTAATGGAGGAAGTTTGTGTGGAATAACCACCAAGTTTTTAAAACCCTCATATCATAAATTCTGTTTTTAAACATTTCAAAGATCTATATGGCCTTAAAAAAGAACCTACAAATTTATATGAACGATTACGATCTTTTTTTTGGAAAATGGATTTTCTATAGTATTAGTATATCCTACTTTTTTTTAACTATTTATTATAGTATTTTATTAGTAATAATGTTTGTTGATGATGTAATTTTCTTTTCAACTAATAAAAGATTTTTAATGATTTCTAAAATCTAATATGAAATTAATTTAAATAAAGTATAATGGGATCACTAAATTTATTTTTTGGATTATATATTTATCAAATAGATTAAGGAATTTTTATTAAATCAATGTAAATATACTATTAATTTATTGAAAAATTTTAAACTTGAATCTAAAAAAACTTACACAACTCCCATGTGTACTAATATAAAACATGATTTGGTTAAAGCTATAAAACCAGTTGACAACAATTTATATAGAGGTATGACTTGAATTGTTTTATATCGTAATACTAGAAAACCATATATAATGTATTTTGTTTTTCTCTGTGATAGATTTTAGTCAAATCAAATAGAATAACATCATTCTTCTTTTAATATTGTTTTCAGATATTTATAAGGAATAATTTATCATTATCTTACATACCCTAAAACATATGGTTTTAATTTAATTTCATATTCATATGATGATTTTAGAGGATTTAGATTAGATAGAAAATCACTTTTTAAGAAAATATTTATTATCATGGTCAAGTAAGAAACAACACTTAGTTTCCCTATCAACAGTTGAGGCAGAATATGTGTCTGTGGGCAGTTTTAATACACTTGTGTTATGGATGAAACATAATCCACTAGATTTTCATCTAAAATTATATAATATACATATTTTATATAATAAAAATACTACAATAAATATTTCAAATTATTATATATGTCATTCTTATACTAATCATATTTATATAAGGGATCATTTTCTAGGAGATCATGTTCTTAAAAAGTATATATCATTAGAATATGTAAATACCGAATATCAATTAGTTGATATTTTTATAAACCACTACCCAATGATATATTTAATTTTATTTAGGGAGAGTTAGGTTTATTTAATTTTAAATAAATGTCTATCAATTAATTTTGATTAATTTTTTTTTACCCTTTTTATTTTTTATCTAATTTATTTTAATGTTTTTATTTAATGGTAAATTATTATTTCAATTATTTCTTTATTTTTTCGTCATTATTAGTATTTAAAATTTCATTGTTTAAAAAAATTAATGATTACCCTACATAATTGGCACAATAAACATGACCATGTCACCATCTATCAAAAAATCCTTCTACTATCCAAACCCTTTATTTTAAACCATTTCTCTTACAAGAGCCCTCATATTTCTCTGAAAATCTATAATTTTAAATCCTACAACCATCAGATTCTAAGAAATGAAAAATTGAAAGTGAACAGAAGAAGGTGAACCATGTGATATGAATAATCGATGTATTCTTTTAATGAAGATTCTTCAAGGAAATGGAATATATTTTGAACGGTTGTATGAGGAGATTTTTCTACTCAAGAGTGAACTTGCATATCAAGGTTTGTAATTTATATTTAACGAGGGTAATACATATTTTCATTATGAAAAATAAATAAAACATTGTTTTAAAAAGTTGGTATTTCTTCAGTGTTTTGTTCACTAGGTCAAATGCCCTAAGAGGGCGGGGATCACTGTATGATATGTTAAAACATGTTCCCATTATAATCTTGATTTGTCATTAAAAAACACAATTCTCTCTTTCTTCCATAGAAATATATGAACATAAATGAAATTATGCATAGGAGATCATTATTTCACTTGGTTCACCCTCACTGAGCTACATTAAATGAGCATTCAATTGGGATGTGTTGATGTATCAAATCCACGAAAGTTCTCTGACAATTACAAGGTTTAAGATAGTTAACTTCTATGCCCATGCTGACTGACTTTACAAGATTTAGGGTCTTCTCACTGAATTCCCAAAGGGCCACTCCTTATGTCTCTTCCTCTTCATCACTGCTAGTGGGAAGGATCATTGTATTCCTTTTTCTTCACTCACTGCTCTTAGAAGGGATCCAATCACAGTTTATGGACTTGCAAGTCCCATGATTTTCATGAAATCACATGTCCGTAAATATAGGTAGATGCACTGTTGAAGTCTATTTTTCACCCATAGATGAAATAAAATTTCAGGCATATTGTTAGGTTATCAAAATTTTCTTTCAAAAAATGTTTTAGTGCCTTTTCAAGATTCCTTGAATACTCCATATAAAAGAAATTCTCCACTTTCATGTAGGACCCCCATGTTTTCCTTTTCATATTGCTTCCACAAACCACTTCTATATATTTCCTCTTCATACCACCTCCACATACAGAAATTCAATCTTGTACAGACTACATTTTTTATGAACCACTTCCCCTTCCGTGTACCATCCCTCCTTCTATTCACCATCTCTGCTACCATGTCCTTCCTATTGGCTTCCTTCTTCTGTGAACCACTTCTCCCTTTGTGGGCTTCAATTCCTCACAAAATCCTTTAACATAATTACTTTTGTGAACTAGTTCACCCTTCATAGAATCACTTCCCCACTAACCACTTATCCTTCCTAGAATTATCCCTCACAAACTAATTTCATACTTCACTGAATTCCCTAAGAAAATATGTTTTCATATCAAAATTGTTCTCTGGTAATGATTTCATTAGAACTCCATATAAATGAAAATAGATCCAAAAATCCACTAATCTGAGATTTAACAAATATTATATGTGGTACAACCTTTATCACACACTACTTATCCCAGGAACCATTCTTACCTACAAAGTCCACATACCTCCACTCTTCTTACCCAGTGGCCAAAATCACCATCTCATTTTCACCAACATACCCCTTCAAAACTTCTCAAGATCATCGCCTCATTTTTACAAACAATAAGTCATCCTATGAACCGAAAAACTACTGTGAACCTCATATCATCCAATGAACCGCTTGCACGGACTCTACGCCTTCCACAAACCGCGAGCCTCCTCAAAAACCATTTTTTCATTCGTGAAACATTCCACATAACTCCCTTGAAATCTAAAAATTGTACTTCATTTTCTATATACTGTTCACTATCATGTGGATATATTCATTTTCCAAAAACCAAACTCTTGATTTTAAGGCCCAAAAATTTGGCAAACTCTGTGAAACTGCACCACATTAAACACATTTGTTGGAAAACACCACTCATACTCATTTTCGATCACCTGGACATGTCAAAGAACATAATAAAAACTATAAAATAATGATTAGACACCTTGATGTATTTTTTCTGAATAATCCTCCCCTATCGGATTATTGAAAATTATTATTAAATTGATACCATGTTAAATCTCCTTCAATATTATTTCAGTCTTCTCTCCCTATGATTAAGATAGTGATCAAGGATTTCATCAACATAAAATCTAATCCCCCATGAGCCATGATCATTTTGAGAAACCAGAGTAGAATTCATATTTCATCAAGGAATCAATTCGTTCCCTTCCAACAAAACTATTGTTCTTTCATCAAAAACCTAAATTATTGTGATATATATCCATTGATAGATCACATCAAGAATTATTAAATTTAATTCTCCCCAATGTTATTGATCCTCCAAATATCTTCAATTCCCCATTTCATGTTGCTCCACCTAATAGTTTCTCCCTGTGTCTTGAATAATCCATTTGTCCCCTTTAGTATCTATAATTTTCCCCCCTTTGTTAATAAACCCCAAGGTCATTTCTTTGGAGTCTTCAATAGGGTAAAGAACATAGATTAAATCATTATATAAAAATAAACCATACCTCAGGGGGAGAGAGAGGTCCCAAATCCACACTTGTTCATGTTTAAGGAGTCAACTGAACTCCCAGAGCCAGTTTGATGCCTCTTGAACACTTTGTTGGGTAATGACATTAGCAAAATGCTTTAAACTTGTTGTTATATAGGTACATACTCCAAATTCACAATCCCTTGATAAACCTTATCCTTGATAAAATGATATTTCATTTCAATGTGCTTTGATATTTTGTGGTGAGATTTATTTTGGATAATATTTATATCACATGAATTATCAAAATTGATTTTGATCAAAGACTTCACTTAAAATCCCATGTCATCAAGCTACTACTTCATCAACAATAGTTTCATACATGATTGAGTTACTACCATATACATAGCCTTCATGGTGCACAGTGAAATGAAATCGTGTTTCTGTCGTAGCTAATAAATACACATCCCACCAAGATAGAAAGCACCTCCTTCCATTGATTTCTTATTATCTACCGATCCATCCCAATCTACATCTTTATATCCCAATAACTCTTGATGATATTTTTTTATTGTAAAAAAACTGAAATCCACATTTCCCTTGAAATACCAAAGTATTATTTTCACTTCAATCATGTGGATTTACTTGGTATTACTTTGATATTGTGCTACATGGCAAGTGGAAAAAATATATCAGTTATTTTTGTTGTCATGTACAGTAGACTACCAATTATTTTACTATATTCTATAATATTTACTACATTGCCTTCATCATCCCTTGATAGTTTCATCCAAGTAGGCCCCATAGTTTTCATCTTGTTTTAATTATCCATTTCTAATCATATCAAAACCACCATGTCATTTTAATAGTGACAAATGAATGCATTATTATTTACTTTTTCTACATGTAAACCATGAAAAAATATCATCTCACCAATCATTGACATTTCAAACTCACTTTTCAATACTTCATTAAACTATTTGAAATGCGCTTCATCTGATCCTCCAAATATTATGTCATAAACATATTCAATCACCACTATCATTTCATTACTCTCATGCATAGAATATAGATTGTAATCAACTCAACCATTCAAAAAACAAATCATCCTTTGAAACTGTTCTAGCCTTGAATACTATGTTCTTGGTGCTTTCATTAAACCATATAAAGCCTTCTTCAACCTGAAAACATTGTTTTAACTTCATGAATTAGAAAACCATCTAGCAACTCAATGTAATTTTTTTTCGATAACTCCACTTGGAATTGCTGACTTGACATCCATCTAGAGAAATTTGAACATTCTATTCACTATTATGACCAAGAAAAATATGATTTTATCATGCTTTGAATAAATTTTAAATTATTCATCAACATTGATTCCTTCTATCCGAGAGTACCCTTTTCATGCTAGTCATGCTTTGTTCTGAATCTATACACCATATTCCCTCATTTTGTTATGAAATACTCATTTCATCTCAATGACATCCTTAACTTTTGGTATCGAAAAAATCTCCCATGTCTAATGTTTATCAGTTTGGTCAGGTTCTCCATTCATAGAATAAACCTAATTCTCATCACCAACTGCTTCACTAAATAATTTAGTATCAACCTATGACAAGTATGTTTCTTTTTGTGGAGTCTTTATTCTCTTCTTATACACTGGTTTTGTCTGGTCACCAATTTTTTTCTACTAATCTTATCTATTCTCACTGGTCTCTATATAGATATGATTTATCCTTTCCCTTCTCATTATCTGAGTCTTCTTATGAATTGGCCTCAAGAACTAGATTATCCCATGACCTGAGTATTTCATCATCACTATCATCCTAATACAGATCATGTATTTTCTAAATACTCACCTAATTATCTACAATGGTTATATCATGGACCTAATAAATCTTTTCTAACATCTTATTGAATAATTTATATGGTTTTATTTTCTTGGAGTAGACAAGAAATGTCCCTTCATATCCATAGGATTCAAACTACATGTATTTCTCTGTGTAGATAAAGAAACAATTACTTATAAAGATTCAAAAGTTCATCAATTATGTATTATTTCTATACCATAGATCATATGGATCATTTTATTCTTTTAGAAATTGTAATTCTCTATTTTATGTGTAGACTTCCATCCCCAGTACTTCTTTGCAAAATTTATCTGTAAGGTCTTTCTCAATAAGAATGGTTCTTGACATGTTTTTTACAATATGATTTCTTCTCTAAACTAATTTATTCTGCTATAGAGTTCTTAAAACTGAATCCTGATACCTTATCCCTTGTTTGATGGGATAATACCCTACTAGGATATTTGTGAACTCTTTTCCATTATCTGTGTGGATATTTTAGAATTTATAATTTAGCATCTTTTCATTTCTCATCTATATCTTTTAATGAAACAAAACACCTAATATTTGTGGGTAATTATTGATACCCTTGCCGTTATGCTATAATCATTAATGAATAGAACATAATATATCATCCCATAAATATATCTTGGTTATATTGGTCCAAAACATCAATATGATCCAACTCTAGATATCTTGTTGACCTTTTATATTTTTTCGTATATGTCTTTCGAATGATCTTAAATTGTTGGAAGGCATGACATGTTCGTGTACAATAATGTGATAAACTATCAAGATATTGAGTGGCATTATATTTAAAAAGATCTTCTAAGGATGTTTGGCTCACCTCGCTTTGACCCTTAAGCCACATCTTATTTTCTTCCTTCTTAGACATAAATCACATATCTTTATCTCCACTCAGGAGGTATATATTCCTCTCTATATGCTTTCCAAGAAACACAACAAAAACATCGTTTTCTTTGACGACATATAATTTCTTGGAAAATATTATGGCATATCCTAAGTCACAAAATTGACTTACAATTAACAATTTATGACTAAGACCTTCAAAAACGAAGACATCTACATGTCTCATATATTTTTACAAAATCTTAGCTTTCCAAGAGGAAATAATTTTCAACCCTTAATCATTACTAAATCTTATGATCACTTGTTTATCATACCTAATTACTTTTACTAGATCCTAGTTTCCAGTAATATGGGTGGTTATCCACTATTAATGATTCATTTCCCAGTATGATCTGATGCCTTGAATGCAATTTTTTGAACCACTAATTGCTCAAATTTTTTCTTCTTGATCCCTTTTTCTGAATTCATTCCCAGTATGGACTGATACTCTTGGAATTCCTCATAATATGAAGGACTAGTTTTATATTGTAGTTATGGAAATCGATTTTTCATTTTTAACTCATTTGATGATAAATTGTTTTCTTCTCATGAGAAAACTCATTCTGCTTTGGCACATTCCTCAATGTCATTGATGAGAAATATCTTTCCATGTGTCCAAATCCTCCTCACATGAAACTATGACAGTCAAATAATGACTTAAAATATTGAGCTATGTATTAATGCCTTTGTTGGTCCTATTCTATTAAGTTCCTATTTTCGATGGAACAATCATTTTGTGACTACCCTATCTTTCCAGAAAAATATAATCATAAACATGTTACATTCCAATATAGTAATACTAAACCACTGTTTATCACTTGGGTTCTCTGAATCTCTTAATTCTTATTTGTACCTAAATCAATCTTCAATATGAGAGTGGGGTCTTGTTATTTCACTTCAACTATTAATGTTGTATGTTTTTTTCAAGCACCATAGCATCCTTATCATTTGGATTTGACTATTTGTATTGTTTTCTTATAGAAAACTATTCTCCACTTTCTCCATTTTTATTTCCTATGTTATATTTTTTCCCAATGTTATTCTATGAGTGAATAGTTTTCTTTATCCTTAACACTTCTTCGCAGAACAGTGACTTCTTCTTCGATTTATTCAAAATGTCTGATTTGATCTTTTCTAGTTTCAATAAAAATATTGAACTCTCTTTTCTATTATTCAATTTGGAGTTATTACTCAACCACCATTTATGAGATTTATGGCATTGAAGACATATGTTTTTCAATTTCTCCATTCATCTCAGCCTTCTCTTATTCCTGCTTATTCATATAGAGTTGGGAATCATGAACAACTTTGTTAGATTTCTTTGTTTCGGATCTCTAATAATATATCTCTTTAGGAGAATCTTCTAATTCAGCCTAAAGTTCAATGGTTCCTTCATTTTCGCTTTTTTCATTTCCACTTTATTCTTTTGTTAAGGAATTTCCCACAGCTTCCACTGAAGCATCCACTTCGTGATCTTTATAGTCTTTTAACTCTTCATCCGTATATTCTTATGATATTTGATATTTTTTTGAAAGTAGATTAATTTTTTGATGAATTTTTTCTTATTTTTTTTTATACCTTTCACATTCATTGAATACTTCTTTCAGGTATTTTCATTATTGTCTTCATTTTCACCATCAATATTATTAGGACACATTTTTTAAAAATTCCAAATCCATCCACATCAAAATAATGAAAATTAAAGCTTGCCTTTGAACATTACTTTTCCTCTTTGCATATTTGAGGAGAAAAATAACATGACCCCATCCAAATTATCTTTCTTGTGACTATCTTCAATAGAGATATTATTCATGTCCCATAATTCCAATTCCGTAAACATCCCCCTTCTACTACATCATTATCATCATTTCTATTTTCATATGAAATGGGAATAATTTGAATGTTATCCAATGTAATCTCTTTCAGATATTTTTATTCTAATATAGAAACATTTTTATTAAACTAAGTTGGATGTTTTATCAAGATTCACTTAAGAATCTTTATATCTTCAATGAAATCTCCAAAACTATTCTTGTTTTCCACTACAACATTCACCCTATCAAAGAATGCAACATATTCATTTGGGTTCAATCCTAGATCATCATACTCATTCCATAGAACCTACAACATTTCCTCTATGACCTCTATATATTATTCATATATATTAAAATGTTTTTCCCACGTAGCATGTGATGTTTTACCTAAATTCACCTTCGTATAAATTTAATTTTATTTCCCCAACCCCCCAAATGCAATGATCCATTTAGAGTTGCATAAAAGTATCTTATTTCACCTTTTAATATAGTCCACTCTTAATATCATCTGATATTCCATGAATAGGGGTTGTGAACACATCCATTACAATGATCGGAAGTTGTAGTACAACCGATTCTTCCATAATTGGAAATTGTTTCCGTCAAAGATCGAAATTAATTTGTGACTGACCACCTACATTTCCTCTACTAGGGGAGAACCACTAACTTTTAAACATTTTCTATGATACCATTTATTTGGTCAACTAGGTCAAATTCCCTGAGAAGGAGGTGGGGGTGAATCCGAGTATGAGAGATTAAAACATCATCCCATTTAGATCTTGTATGTTAATTAAAAAAACAATATTCTCTCTTTCACATATAGAAATATATGAAAAGAAATGAAATCATTCACACGACAGATTTATTTTACATGGTTCACCCTCACTGGGCTAATTCCATAGATAAGATAAGGGAAATGTTCCAATGTATCAAATCCACTATATCTCTTCGAAAATTATGTTGTTCGGGTAGATCGATTCTATGCCCAGGCTCACTGCCTTTACAAGATTTAGGGTCTTCTCACTGCATTACCAAGGGTTAGTCCCTATATATCTTCCTCTAGATCACTTCCGGTGGGAATTATCATTATATTCCTCTTTTTTTCTCACTACTCTTGTAAGGGATCCACTAATAGTTTACAGACATGTAGGATCCTTAATTTTCATGAAATCTAGCAACCTAAACTATAGGTAGATTCTCTATTGAATTCCATTTTTCACCCATAGATGATATCCAATTCTTCTTGTATAGTTAGGTTAGTGGAAATTTCTTTCACGAACTATTTTAGTTCTTCTACTATCTTTCTAGAATACTCAACAAACAACTTTACCTATTCCTTGAACTACATAGTAGGTATGCTTTGTGGAATCCATATCCTCCACGAACTGCCCCTGCACCATAGACAATCTCCGCTTCTACATACCATCTCAGTTTTTTTCCTCTACAAAGTGCATCCATGAATAAAATCCATGTATCTCCTAAACATAACGCCTTCGCATACAAGACTTCCTTTGTAACGACCCAAAGTTTCATTAATGGAAAATCCCTCTTGATCTAGTTAAATGTTTCTTTATGAAAAATGTTTTTATAAGATGTCAACTTCTTTAGTTTTACGTTATGATTTGTGACCATTACTTTTATAGTCGTTGAACAGTGATCATCTGAGTAGTATAAATATAAGGCTTTAACGAACCCATTTTTACTCAGAAAAAGAAAGCGATGGCCTCATCCAGTAGAATTTCCCCTTACGAAGCCCATTTGTCGGAGCTCGGAAAAGAGGTGGAGTCTTTGGGATTTTCCCTTGACCAAGCCCAAGCTGAGCTTCATCAAGTCAAGCTCGAACGTGATCGTCTATGGGAAAATTGGATGTTGATTGAAATTACAACTCGAGCGGTGTTATCCGAGCCACCGCAAGAGTCTGTCACTATCGCACACCTTACCCTTAGGTCTTATGCGGCTATTTTAAGGAGTTATGTAACAAATAAGTAGCACCATGTTCATGTGCATTATTTCTGTATATAATAATGAATATAATTTCTCGTCATTTTTAATACATTGTATTTAGTTTTTAAAGTACAAATGCTGTTTTTAGTTATTATTTAATTAATAATTATATTTTATTAAATTAAAGGATTTTTTAATTAAATAATATTTTAATAAAATATTATTATTAATATTAAATTAATTTTTTTATTAAGTATAAATGATCTTATAATTTTATGAATGCAATTAAAATTTTTATTAAGGTTTGAAAGCCATTTCTGTCAAAACCCGTGAATTTTTTATAAATGTCGGTTTTTATTTTAAAAGTAAAAATTCACATATTTAGAAAATTATTTAGATAAAATAAATATTATTTTTGGAATCAGGACGTCGAAATTATCCAACGGTGAATTTTTCATAATTTTCTGAGACAGTCAAATTTTTGGGTAAAAATTTAATACCATTTAAATATATAATGTGTTTTATGACATCATAATGACCCAATGGTGATGTAATAAAATAACATAATCCTTATGTTCGGCCAATATGTGTTTTATAATTAAAATAATGAGGTTTTGGGTTTGTTTGACTTGCTTTTAAAAGCATTAATGGAGCCCTCAAGACTTATTCAACACTTTGCCTTTTTAAATTAATTTCCATGGGAGTGTGACTCACCACCACATAAGAAACCCTACTTTTTTAATAAGTTCGGACCTTGGCCTTGTAAAATATTGTTTTCCTCTTTCCTTTTCCAGAAACCATGGGCAAATACCAAGGGATGGTTTGTGGTTTGGATTATTTTAATATAAGGGGTCCCAAACCTAAATAATAAAAAATTCTCTCACCTTTCCTATATAAACCCACCCAAGATCCCAATTCCTCCTCACTAAAATCCCTTGGAGTTCGTCCAACCTCTTACCTACTCTCTCTAGAGTCCTCCCAAGGTGTCCCAATCTCCCAAGAAGCCTCTCACAAGACTCTCTCTAGCCTTTGGAAGCACACTTCCAAGTAAGGGGTTTTCTTCCTTTCTCATTTTTGTCAATTTTCTTTAAGTTGTATTTCCCTTTTAATTTCAATTATGAATGTTGGGGTATGGTTTTTCACCTCTCCCATAATTCCCACTTATTTTTTTGAGTGATGGGAGACCCCTTTCTCTCTCATTAAAAGCCTCTCATGTACACCCGTTACTATGCCAAAATTCCGAAAGAAACCTTTTTCTCCTCTTTTATATTCAAGAAATACTTTTGTATCATGAATCTAAATTCCTTTTCAATTGTTGGGACATGTATCTATATGACCTCCTTACTGTCCATTACATGTAAATATGATGAGGAACCCCTTTCTCTCTCATCAACCTTTTTTATGAATTCTTATGTAACGCCGTTACGCTCCCGAAATCACACCGATTTTCTAAGCCAGTATCATTGTATAGGGAATACCATGCCCATTTCCCCATCAAGGGTATTCACCTTTATGAACATTTACTTATTGATTATAAAGTTTCATGTATGAATTCCACATCCCTTTATCGTGGAATAAATGATTATGTTTTATGAATCCATGTTTTATGATCCATGTGGAACACTTATGCATGAAATGAAATGTTTAAGAAGGGTGCGCCCTTTATAGCGCTCCAATGCATTGGGTAAAGTACAGTATCATGATACGTCATGTGAAATGAGTGTTTACTCATGCTAATTCAAGTGCAATGAGGGTTTACTCGTGCTTCAAGTGCAATGAGGGTTTACTCATGCTCCATGTGCAATGAGCCTTGGCTCATGCTAATTCAATGTTAAGTGTTGTTTCCACATTTCCATGTTATGATTATCATGCTTTATCATGCCTTTATGTTCATGTTTCTCTTATTCTCTATTGATATGCCTATTGCCTAACATGTATTTCACTCCTCATGTTATTCATTGTGTACTCCCTTACTAGGCTTTATAGCTCACCCTTTTCTTATGCATGTCCTCAGGTTATCCCATGCAATGCTAAGTACGAAGGAATGTAGTGGTCATGTAAAGGAAGTTTTCAATAAAGATTTTGTATTTCAAGTTTAAAGTTTTTATGTAATGATCGTAATCCCCAAAGACACTAAACCTCTCGATCTTCTTTGTTGTATCAAGTGAAGTTTTATGTAATAAAGCATGTTTAAGTTGTAATAAAAAGCAGGGTTGTCATAGTTGGTATCACAGGATAGGTTTAGTTATTCTTGGGATTAGGAAACCCTAGTAAAGCCTTAGATACAAGACTAAGCATAATAAAAACATCCCTAAGTTTTGGTAAATACTAAGTAAGTGGTTTATCAAACAAATACATCCATGTCTGGATACGAGCAGGTAGAGACGGCTCTGGCACAGATGTATCCTAGGGGTAAAACCCGAAAACACCTCTTTGAGCTAGACTCGAACGGGAACTGGTGCACGACAACGGGCCTTGCTGCACTCTTGGTTACGACACTCCCGGGGGATATGTTTTGATAAATTCACAATCTTAGTATGAACCCTTATTAAGGGAAAAATGCCCCTAAGAATATATGTTAGAAGGAAGATCATGAAACGCCTGGATTGAATCCTATAGACTCATGAGTCAAAGAGATTAAAGTCTATTTATAAGTCATCCAATTTTGTCTTTGGATTACCCTTTATGTGTTACCCCTAACTTTCCTTTTATTCTATCCAATGGACGATAATAGGAGAACTCGGGCTAACATCCGTTGTGAAGATCAGTGTGATGATTGTACTTATGAGATGCCCAATCCAATGGGAGAGGGAATCACAAACTTTGTCACGCTTCTCTCTTAGTTAACTCAAGTTTTGAATAGAAACACTGGTCAATAGGAACGTTCAACCCCCCCTAAGAAAGAACACGTCACTATTGAATGCTTCATGAGACAAAGGCCTCCTACTTTTAGTGGATCATCTGATCCCACGATCGCTGAACAATGGATCAACTCCATTGAAAAGATATTCTACATCCTCCAATGCTCTGAAAAAGAGAAGGTTCTCCTGGCGGCTTATCGTATGGAGGGTGAAGCTGATCAATGGTGGACGTTGATCAAAAATATGAAGCCTGAGGAGGAGTTCAAGGCTTTGGAATGGAAGGAATTCTGGAAGATGTTTTTCGATAAATATTTTCCGCGCACCCTCTGTCTTAAGATGGAAAGGGACTTCCTTTCCCTCAAGCAGAAAGATGAAGAATCTGTGGGAGCGTACGAGGAAAACCTCACAAGGCTTGCACGATACGCTTCCGGCTTTGTCGTTACCCCCGAATGCAAGGTTGACCGCTTCTTTGGTGGGCTGAAGCCTAGCTTGCGGAAAGCATTAGCGATCCGTGACTTCGACAGCTATGAGGAAATTGTCCGATGTGCCCTCAAGGTTGAAATGGAGATCAGAGAATCACAGGGGTATCATGGGGACAAGAAGCGTAATGTGGAATTGAATGCTGGTGGTCCGATGGATAAATCCAACGGTGCTAAAAAGTTCCAACACCTCACTTGCCAAAAGTGCGGAAAGAAGCACCCTGGAAATTGCCTTAGGGGGACAAGAAAATGCTTCAAGTGTGGAAGAGAAGGGATCATAGTTGTTAACTGTCAGCAAGAAGGACCCGCGGCTGCGACAGAGGAGAAGAACACTCCGTTCGAACCTCAACGCGTTGTTCAATGCTACAAATGCAAAGAACCTGGTCATTTTTCAAATCAGTTCCCTAATCCAAGGGTTATCGGAGGCAACCAGCAACCTCCAAGACAGCAAGGAAGAACATTTTCCATCACTTCTGCCGAAGTGATCCCCGACAACGAAGTGGTGACAGGTACTCTAGTTATTCATTCAAGAATAGTGAACGTACTTTTTGATTCAGGTTCTATGCATTCTTTTATATCTCAAAAGTTTAGTAGAACAATCCCTGCACCACCACAAATCATGGAAGTAAAGATGTCGGTGAGTACGGAAAATGGGGCAATCATTGCATACCATGAGTATAAGTCCTCCCCTGTTATAATCTATGGATTGAATTTCCTGGCGAACCTCATCATACTCCCTCTAGTGGAATTTGATTCAATTCTTGGCATGGATTGGCTTTCCTTATATAGAGCCAACATAAATTGTCGGTAGAGGGAAATCACACTCCATATGGAGAATCGACCCCCGATTCTTTACAAGTGTCAGGAGGAAGATGAATCTCCTTTAGCTCCATCATCTCAAGCATGGATATTACTTCCTTATGAGCACGCATATCCGGATCAGATGATTGAGTCCAAGAAAGAAACCACCCTTGAAGAAATTCCTATTGTGAGGGAATTCGCTGACGTATTTCCCGAGGAACTTCCTGGTCTTCCTCCAAGAAGAGATGTTGAGTTCTCAATTGAACTTATACCTGGGGTGCTACCAATATCCAAGACTCTATATAGAATGGCTGTTGTTGAGCTTGAAGAGCTGAAGAAACAACTACATGAGAATCTGGATAAATGGTTTATACGCCCAAGTGCATCACCATGGGGTGCACCAGTCCTCTTCGTCAAGAAGAAGGATGGGTCAATGCGGATTTGCATCGATTATCTTGAACTTAACAAAATCACAATAAAGAACAAGTATCCTCTCCCAAGAATCGATGACTTGTTTGATCAGCTGCATGGAGCACAATACTTCTCCAAGGTGGACTTTCGGTTGGGATATTATCAAGTAGGGGTGAAGAAGGAAGATATCCCCAAGACTTCTTTTCGTACAAGGTACGAGCACTATGAATTCATAGTAATGCCTTTTGGACTCACCAATGCCCCAGCAATATTCATGGACTTGATGAATAGAGTCTTTAGAGATTACCTT
Source organism: Viscum album (assembly GCA_963277665.1). NCBI lineage: Eukaryota > Viridiplantae > Streptophyta > Magnoliopsida > Santalales > Viscaceae > Viscum > Viscum album. Next base: position 1,329,570,289 of record OY728145.1, on the reverse strand, counting down.
GACAAATTTTTGGTAGTCTTTATAGATGATATTCTAATATACTCCAAAACCAAGGAGGACCATGAGGAGCATTTAAAAACTGTACTAGAGACTTTGCGCAAGGAGAAGCTCTATGAAAAGTACAGCAAGTGTGAGTTTTGGTTGAAGGAAGTCTCATTCTTGGGCCATATCATCACAAGAAATGGGATATCTGTGGACCCCTCCAAAACATATGCAATTGAGGGATGGCCGAGGCCAACATCGGTAACTGATATCCGTAGCTTCTTAGGGTTAGCTGGATATTATCGATGATTTGTGAGAAATTTCTCACAATTGTCCAACCCTCTTACCAAGATAACTTGAAAGGGAGTAAAGTTTTCTTGGAGTGATGAATATGAAGAAAGCTTCAAGGAGTTGAAAAGGAGGCTTATCACTGCACCCGTGCTCACTTTACCCACAAGTGGGGATCTTTTTGTGGTATTCAGTGATTCTTCGAAGAAGGGCTTAGGATGTGTGCTGATGCAGAATGATAAAGTGATATCCTATGCCTCAAGGCAGTTTAAAATCCATGAGCAAAACTATCCAACACATGATCTGGAGTTGGCGGCAGTGATCTTTTCCTTGAAAATCTGGGGGCATTATCTATATGGAGAGAAATGTGAGATATATACTGACCACAAGAGTCTTAAATATATATTCACACAGAAAGAGCTTAATATGCGCCAGAGAAGATGGATAGAGCTCATCAAGGATTATGACTGTTCAATACATTACCACCCTGGGAAGGCTAACAAGGTGGCAGATGCCCTAAGTAGAAAGGATCAAGTGATTCTATCAATGATGAGAATTGATAAGGATCCAATATTCTTAGACTTAATAAAGATGGATGTGAGAATCATAAATAAGGGAACATAATCAATCCTTTCACAAATGATTACTCAACCATCTCGTTTGGAAAGGTTAAAGTATGCTCAAAAGGATGATGAGGGAATCCAAGAAAAAGTGGAAGCTATCAAAAAGGAAAAATCCTCAGAGTTTAATGTTAATGAAGAAGGAATTGTGCGGTTTGGGAAAAGACTATGTGTTCCATCATGTTAGGAGATGAAGAAGGAACTTTTTGATGATGCACATAGTTCAAATTTCTCTATTCCCCCAGGGAGCACAAAGATGTATCGAGATCTCCGAGAAAACTTTTGGTGGGATAATATGAAGAAGGAGATCGCTGAATATACATCAAAGTGCCTGGTGTGTCAGCAAGTGAAGGCAGAGAGGCAGAAGTCTAAGGGGATGATGCAACCATTTCCCATACCAGAATGGAAATGGGATAACATCACCATGGACTTTGTCACCGGACTTCCAAGGACATCCAAAGGCAACAATGCAATCTGGGTTGTTGTGGATCATCTTACAAAGACTGCGCACTTCATTGCTATTTGAGAGGATTTCTCTTTGGATCAAATGGAACGAATATATATCAAGGATGTGGTATGGTTTCATGGAGTACCACTATCTATTGTTTCTGACCGAGATCCAATATTTACCTCTATGTTTTGGAAGAGTCTTCAACATGCTCTGAATACTGAACTGAACTTCAGTACGGCCTATCATCCTCAAACTGATGGCCAATCCGAGCGGACTATCCAAACACTTGAGGATATGATGAGAGCGTTCTCAATGGACTTTAAAGTGGGATGGGATCAACATCTTCCTCTGGTTGAGTTCTCTTATAATAATAGTTTCCACTCGAGCATCCAAATGGAACTATATGAAGCGCTGTATGGGAAAAGGTGTAGAACATCGGCATGTTTGGATGAGGTCGGTGAACGTAAGCTGATTAGACCAAAAATGGTCGAAGAAATGGTGGAGAAGGTGAAAACCATTCAGCAGCATATCAAGGTAGTCCAAAGTTGACATAAGAGTTATGCAGATAATCGTCGACGAGACCTTGAGTTTAAAGTCAGAAACATGGTGTTTTTACGCATATCTCCATGGAAGAAGGTACTGAGGTTTGGAAAGAAAGGGAAGTTAAGTCCAAGGTACATCGGCCCCTTCGAGATTCTTGATCGTGTTGGGGCTGTGGCCTATCGACTAGCACTTACACCTACTATGGACAAGGTGCATGATTTCTTTCATGTATCCCTCTTAAGGAAGTACATACTGGACCCTTCACATGTACTCTCTTCCGAGGTGGTACAATTGGAAGATGATCTTTCTTATGAGGAGCAACCAGTGAAGATCTTAGATCGTAGAGAAAAAGTTCTATGAAATAAGACAATGCCCCTCGTCAAGGTGTTGTGGAGAAACCACAAGTTTTGAGAAGCAACTTGGGAGTCGGAGGATATGATGAAGCTGAGTTACCCACATTTGTTTTAGTGTGGGAAAAGGAAAATTTCGAGGGTGAAATTTCTTAAGGGGGGAATATTGTAACGACCCAAAGTTTCATTAAAGGAAAATCCCTCTTGATCCAGTTAAATGTTTCTTTATGAAAAATGTTTTTATAAGATGTCAACTTATTTAGTTTTACGTTATGATTTGTGACCGTTACTTTTATAGCCGTTGAACAGTGATCATCTGATTAGTATAAATATAAGGCTTTAACGAACCCATTTCTACTCAGAAAAAGGAAGCGATGGCCTCATCCAGTAGAATTTCCCCTTACGAAGCCCATTTGTCGGAGCTCGGAAAAGAGGTGGCGTCTTTGGGATTTTCCCTTGACCAAGCCTAAGCTGAGCTTCATCAAGTCAAGCTCGAACGTGATCGTCTATGGGAAAAGTGGAAGTTGATTAAAATTACAACTCGAGCGATGTTATCCGAGCCACCCCAAGAGTATGTCACCATCGCACACCTTACCCTTAGGTCTTATGTGGCTATTTTAAGGGGTTATGTAACAAATAAGTAGCACCATGTTCATGTACATTATTTCTGTATATAATAATGAATATAATTTCTAGTCATTTTTGATACATTGTAATTAGTTTTTAAAGTACAAATGGTGTTTTTAGTTATTATTTAATTAAGAATTATATTTTATTAAATTAAAGGATTTTTTAATTAAATAATATTTTAATAATATATTATTTTTAATATTAAATTAATTTTCTTATTAAGTATAAATGATCTTATAATTTTATGAATGCAATTAAAATTTTTATTAATGTTTGAAAGCCATTTCTGTTAAAACCCGTGAATTTTTTTATAAATGTCGGTTTTTATTTTAAAAGTGAAAATTCACATATTTAGAAAATTATTTAGATAAAATAAATATTATTTTTTGAATCAGGACGTCGAAATTATCCAACGGTGAATTTTTCATAATTTTCTGAGACAGTCAAATTTTTGGGTAAAAATTTAATACCATTTAAATATATAATGTGTTTTATGACATCATAATGACCCAATGGTGATGTAATAAAATAACATAATCCTTATGTTCAACCAATATGTGTTTTATCATTAAAATAATGATGTTTTGGGTTTGTTTGACTTACTTTTCAAAGCATTAATGGAGCCCTCAAGACTTATTCAACACTTTGCCTTTTTAAATTAATTTCCATGGGAGTGTGACTCACCTCCACATAAGCAACCCTAATTTTATAATAAGTTCGGACCTTGGCCTTGTAAAATATTGTTTTCCTATTTCCTTTTCCAGAAACCATGGTCAAATACCATGGGATGGTTTGTGTTTTGGATTATTTTAATATAAGGGGTCCCAAACCTAAATAATAAAGAATTCTCTCACCTTTCCTATATAAACCCACCCAAGCTCCAACTTCCTCCTCACTAAAATACCTTGGAGTTCGTCCAACCTCTGCCCTACTCTCTCTAGAGTCCTCCCAAGGTGCCCCAAGCTCCCAAGAAGCCTCTCACAAGCCTCTCTCTAGCCTTTGGAAGCACACTTCCAAGTAAGGGGTTTTCTTCCTTTCTCATTTTTGTCAATTTTCATTAAGCTGTATTGCCCTTTTAATTTCAATTATGAATGTTGGGGTATGGTTTCGCACCTCTCCCATACTGCCCTATTATTTTTTGAATGATGGGAGACCCCTTTCTCTCTCATTAAAATCCTCCCATGTACACCCGTTACTATGCCGAAATTCCGAAAGAAACCTTTTTCTCCTCTTTTATATTCAAGCAATACTTTTGTATCATGAATCTAAATTCCTTTTGAATTGTTGGGACATGTATCTATATGACCTCCTTACTGTCCATTACATGTAAATACGATGAGGAACCCTTTTCTCTCTCGTCAACCTTTTTTATGAATTCTTATGTCACGCCGTTACACTGCGAAATCACACCGATTTTCTAAGCCAATATCATTGTGTAGTGAATACCATGCCCATTTCTCCATCAAGGGTATTCACCTTTATGCACATTTACTTATTGATTATAAAGTTTAATGTATGAATTACACATCCCTTTATCGTGGAATAAATGATTGTGTTTTATGAATCCATGTTTTATGATCCATGTGGCACACTTATGCATGAAATGAAATGTTTAAGAAGGGTGTGCCCTTTATAGCTCTCCAATGCATTGGGTAAAGTACAGTATCATGATACGTCATGTGCAATGAGTGTTTACTCATGCTAATTCAAGTGCAACGAGGGTTTACTTGTGCTTCAAGTGCAATGAGGGTTTACTCATGCTCCATGTGCAATGAGCCTTGGCTCATGCTAATTCAATGTTAAGTGTTGTTGCCACATTTCCATGTTATGATTATCATGCTTTATCATGCCTTTATGTTCATGTTTCTCTTATGCTCTATTGATATGCCTATTTCCTAACATGTATTTTACTCCTCATGTTATTCATTGTTTACTCCCTTACTGGGCTTTATAGCTCACCCTTTTCTTATGCATGTCCTCAGGTTATCCCATGCAATGCTAAGTACGAAGGAATGTAGTGGTCATGTAAAGGACGTTTTCAATAAAGATGTTGTATTTCAAGTTTAAAGTTTTTATGTAATGATCCTAATCCCCAAAGACACTAAACCTCTCGATCTTCTTTGTTGTATCAAGTGAAGTTTTATGTAATAAAGCATGTTTAAGTTGTAATAAAAAGCAGGGTTGTCATATCCTTCTACTACAGTCTACCTCTTTTACACACGACTTCTTCGTCCATGTATTATCCCAACGTCCGTGCATAATCTATGATTCCATGTACTGTCTACAAACTCCCATATTCTGTGAACCACTTCTCCATTTTTCGGTTAAAATTCCATGAAAAATAAATTCATGAAATTTCTTCCATGAATGGCGTCACCCTTCATATAATTACCTCCCAACGAACCACTTCCCTTTCACAGAATTCTCCCTCACGAACTACTTTCTTACGTCACTAAATTTTCGGAGAAAATATATTTTCCTATGAAAATTTCTCTCTCTTAATGATGGTATTAACACTCCATATATTAGAAAATAGATCCACAAAATGCACTAATATAGGATTTATGAAATCATTAATGTGGTAAAACCTTCACCATATTCAACTTCTTCCACAAACGGTTCTTCCCTATATGGTATACATACCACAACTATTTATATGCAACAGCTAAAATCATCATGTTGTTTTCTCCAATGATTCCCTTCATAGCATCTCATATTAGTGCCTCTTTTCTGTGAATGAAAAGTCATCTAGAAAATTTCATGCATCCTATGAACCACATGTCATCCAATGAAATGCTTCAGTGAACTTATGGCCTTCTACGAATCACGAGCCTCCCCATGAACTGTTTTTTCCTTCTGCGAACCTCATTTTCAATCCTTCAACAATAATTCATGGTCTAAATACTATTCAGTCTTATTTGGAAATCTTCATTTTGAAAAAAACAAACACCCAATTATAAGGCCCAAAAATTTTGAAAACACTTGTAAATTGCATCAACTTAAACACCTGATTTGGAAAACACCATTCATACTCATGAAAAGTAATCATGCCTTTTTAATAAAAAAAATCACACCCAAAACATACCGATTTGATACCTTGGGGGATTTTTGACCAAAAATCAGTGATTTAAAAGATTCAATATTTTCTCAAGAGGATGATAGGTATTTTTCATTATCCTTAGTTGAAAATGAAAATATTTTAAAATAACTTCATTAAAGAGTATTCCATTTTGATCATCGATAAATTGGAAAGAAATTTCACAACTCATAAGATATTATATTGGTTATTTTTTGTTCAAAAAGTATTAAGAAAATGTTTGAAAAAGATCACGAGGTAAAGCAAAACATTCTGCTAATGTATATTCAAACTGTTATTTCTCTAAGAGTTGGTGAGATAGAGAATACTTTGTTCCAAGGCATGTATATTATGTTTCTATTTATTAGTGACATCATGTTTATCTTTACTAGGTATATGATGAGATATCAGAATTCTTATTTTCATTCTGAGGTAAGGATTTCATTCTATCCTTATGGATAGATTATTTCTATTCTTTTGTTGTGAATAAATTCGATTTGTTATTTTTGATTCTCAAGATATATTTCACCATAACAATGTTCTGAATGTGGGAAATCATGGAAATTTTCATTCATTTTGGAGTATAGAAATATGTAAGATTATTTTCGGTAGTGTGGATGACCAATAAAAATATGGATCTTTTTATTAGGGGGACTATGTAAAACATATGTTTGTAGGTTTAGTTAGATTAAGAAATGTAGAGGTTTTAGAATACATAATAGAAGGTGTTGGTCAACTTGCTTATAGAAAGATACATTTTGATGATACAGATCTTGCTGAAGAAGGTTAGAAGAAGGAACCTCTGATGAACATGTCTTAAGACTATGGTTCAGAGAAGAACCCAACATGGGGATCCAATGTTAAGATCTAGATATGAAACTCCTTCATTACATTGGAAAAAAACAAATACTCATGAAGATCAATAGGAATAAAATCTAGCTCATAAATATCTGGTTATTCCTCCACCATAACATTAGAATGAAAATACTCAAGAAGTAGATAAAGCTCATAAATCAGTAATTGAGGCCACTGAGAACATTGAAATTCAGGTTGTCTCTACAATTGGTCATTCCATAGAAAGAATTGTATATCTCTCTTGAGATAGTACATAAGTCCTTGATGGTATGAATAATTCATGTGAGAATTTTTTTGATAAACCCTTAGTTGTTTTGGAATAGACTCTTTAGTCAATGAATAAAGATAAAGGAACATCTTATTCTCTGAAAAATTTAAATTTAATATATTTTCATCAAGTTCAAAAATGGTTCAGGCATATAACACTTGACTTTGACAAGATTTAGAAGCTAAAAAAATATATTTTGATGATTTAAGAAACTCATCAATTCAAAATATGAAATTAGATTATATTTAGAGTAAGATTCAAGAGCATAGATATTTTTTTCCAAAAAAGATATTTTTATGTGTTTAATAGAAAGATGTTAGATTAGTTTTTTCAACTAAAATTAGTATCTTTTTCTAAAATATATTTTATAGATTTAAAATGTTATTTGGTTATTCAATTTGAATTGATAAAGGGATGTGTCAACTAGTCACGATCTTCTACATATTATCCTCCAACACCACCAAATCTAATCATAAATATTCATTCTATCACATTAGTAATGGATGATATGAATGATAGGATTCAATCACTATAGTGTAATAGTGATCATTTGTTAGTTCGTTTGGAGAATTAAAAAGATATTTTTGGAAAAATAACATAAATTGAACCCGACATCATCCAACTACTTAATAAGTTTAGTGATAAACTATCTGAACTTCAATTGACAAAGGATAATATTCATGACTTTTTTAAAGTTAATTTGATTGAAAATTTGAGTGTAAGTCAAAATTCAAGATATTGGATAAGGATGTTTGAATAAAATATTTTATAATGGTTAAAAGGTTAAATAAGAGAGTTGAAATTATTTTTTCGGGATTCTCAGGCTTCATTATAACTAGAAACCTATCCTGATCAAAACCATTCACAATATACTAGTCCTATTGTTTAAACCGTTTTTTCTCCAACAAAATCCACTCTTGTATTTGTACAGTTTTTATAATAAATCATTCTCTATTCTTTCTATATTATATGCATCATTTTTATATTATATTATATGTTTATCATTACTTCAATAATTGAAGTCTATTTATTCTAACTAGTCCAATATAACATTCATTTATTTCTCTATGAAAAATTAAAAGTGTTTTAATAATTTTTATTATACTTTGTTTTTTGTCATCACAAAATGGGGGAGATTTTTGGGTAAACAAAACATTCAAAAAAAAATTAATCAAAATAGTTCTATCAAATCAAAAAATTGAATTGATAAAATTAACCTTTAAAGAAACAATTGTTTTCTTTAAAGTATTATTTCTCTCGTGTTTACCAAATCCTATTTTTTTATTAAATAATTTTATGGGTTTTGTGATCATCAGGAAGTGAGAGATTGTTGTGCATGTATTGTCTCAATAATACTCTATAAATCTTATTGATTTGGATGCTCAAAAATATCCATGTTTATTTTACTAATTCAATCACTTTAACTGTATTTCATAAAATGAATATTAGTTGTAATATTTTTTTTGAATTATATTCAAGATATAAATCCAAAAGGAATATGCATCATCGTGTTTGGAATGAATTTTTATTTTTTCTGTAAAGATTTTTCATACCACACGTCGTTAAACAAAAAACAAGGAATGAACCATACATTCAGAATAGTATGTATGGATCATAAACCCAAAATTATCATAAAAATATGGTTAAGGAACCTTACATTTGGAAGGAACCTTTCATTTGTTAAAGAGAAGAATGTATGGTTATAGAACCCTATATAAGTATGGAACCCTACATTTGAGAAACAAATGTATGGTTCATGAAATTTATGTTGTTAACATTATACTCAGAGTATGAAAGCTATAAATTTCAACCCCATTTATTAGTATTTTTTCATTTTTTATGGAACCCTATATTTGACTATTCGACATAAAAAATTTAAAATCACAATTTTATACTAGATTTATGTAATGGTCTTAATATAATTAAAGATACAATAAAATCTTGTTTATGAAAAATTCAATGTCTCGATTTGATAGATTCAATGAATTGTATTCATTAGATAAAATCACTCTTATTCTTAAGGGATGTTATGTCTCCCATGATTATTTAATATTTGAATATCTACGATCTATCGGGAAATTTTCTTGGACCTGGAATATTGACATAAGATAAATGCTCTATATATTCTATATTTAATTATTTTGATATACACATAAGACTGTATACCAATGAATATTTATGGAATATAGATTTACATTAAGGATTGATCAACTCTATTATTCTCTAAATAAGAAACACATTAGAGATATAAATTTTTCTTCCTCAAACTATTGCTTGTTAGATTCTTCTTTTTTTGAAGATCAATTGAAACCAGTATAACTTTAGAGTTATTATTTCTTAAGGAACTTATTTTATATAGATGAAGATCCATCTACTATCAGTTTCTACTGCAGCAACTATGTAGTTAAACCCAAACCATCAACAAATCAAACTCTTTTTATTTATTAGAGTTTCAACTGATCAGACTCATTCGTGGTGTAGTATCTTTTTCTTTTTATAATATGTAAATAATTTTTTCTATGTAAAACAATCTAAAGGATCAATTTATCCTAGTTATAAATGTTCCAACTACCTACACACAGTTTTGGTTTTGATGGTCCTGGGATTTGAAGAAATTTCTATTGAAATTCACTATGCTCACAAAGAGATCGTTTGTGGGGTGGACTAGGGGATATTTTTTCCCCAAACCACTATTTTTTCCTTTTAGACTTTATATATATATATTAATCATATATATATCCCAGAATTGAACTCTTCATATCTACATAAATCACAAATATATTAAAAACCCATAATCTGTAGATGTTTTGTAAAAGACACAATCCACATCTTTAGTGTGTATATTTGTATTATTCCAACCAAACTAATAATAGGGATAATATCCTTGAATAAATGTACCTAATAAATCATATATAATATATAATATTGAAATATTATATGTAAGGTAATTTTGAAAGAATACTTTATATCAATTCTTGATGAAAATTAATTTTACTTTTGATATTGTTTTCTTTTCCTAAAAGGCCACACAATTTAAAACGAAATTTTTTTTTGGAATGTAACCTAGTAATATTGTAAGGTAATCATAAATGAAATAAATCATTATGAATGATTAAAATTTACTTCATTCCATATATGTTAAAATAAAACACCTTTCTAATACTTTTTCTAGAAAAAAAAGAGCACCTCATTTGGAAAATGAATGAAATATTACTTTAAAACCATGTAGTAATAGGTATAAATGAAGTGAAATACACATAAGACAATGATAAAACATTTTTGAAAAAAACTTATAGAAAACATGGACATAGATGACAAATATTCCTCAATATAGACATTAAACGAAACAATTCTAAATATTGAAGAGATTATGAAACAAATACTCATCACATTATAATCAATAGAATCATATGGCCCATGAAACAAATAAAATTATGAAAATAGAATAATATTATTTTTTGTACTCTTATAATAAATTCATGCTTGTATATACGCCACGTAGAATAAATAAATAGTTTATACGGCATGTGTTTCTCATAAAGATGAGAGAAAAATAATCCCTTACCTAAAGTATGATTTCCTTGGTTTGTATATAAACCTAATTTACAATTGTTTAAATAATTACAGTAACTTATTAATGAACCATATTTATATTTTTGTTACTAAATATGATCATCCTATCACCTATTTTTTCATAACATCTCATTATTACTCGTCTTTCAGGTATTGGCTGCTTTATTTTCTCGAGCATGTTTTGTCGTATTAGTTTTACTTATTATACATGGGTTATAGTTATATAATTTCCATAATGATATTAATGTAATATATATCATATTAATTTATTATATAAATTATATAATCATGCTTTAATTAAGATCATGTCGAATGAATCTCATCCCATTACAGCTTCGATAGGTCGTGCGTATGCACAAGTGACGATATCATTCCCTTAATTGTAGAATGGTATAAAAGTGGATGGTATATATTTTTCTATACAATAAATATCATTTTATTATAATTTTATTTAGTTTTTAGTTCCATCATTATACCCATCCATGTAAGGTGATTTTGAAAAAACATATTACATCACGACATGAAAATGGTAAGTTGTACATATGCACGGGTTGTGATTTTTTTGTAGGATGGATAGAAGGTATAATATGGTTGTCCTATAATCATAATAATAATTATAATAATAATCATAATAATAATTAAAATATAAGTGATAATAGTTTAATTAAACTGGAAGAGAAAAAACTTGTGAATAGTAAGTAGAAGAAGAAATGTGTTTGATAGAATCGGTATATGAGATTTACTCATTTTGGGCAAGAACCATCTAGATCTCCTCTTATGGAAACTAGAGATGGTCTTTTGAAGAATAACCCCACATTTAGAATGTTACTAGAGTAGTTTATAAGGAAAATATTAATGGGATGGATGATATTTAAGGATCAATATTAGATGAATAAGTGATGGAGGATGGACCCTTTTATAATTAAGGTGAGGGGAACTTTTGGAATATCTGAAAATATTAATTAATAATAAAATTAAACCATATGAAAAACCAAATAAAATATTATATATTGAAATATGAGATAATATACGGTTTTAATATATTAAATCATTAAATTTTATATAAGCTTTTATATCAATTTAACCTTATCATTATAATTAAACCATAGTTAGTCTATTTTAATTTTAATTAAGGTAACAAATTATTCAATATTGAAATAGTGCAATTTAAACTTATTTGATGTCAGTTTGACCATTAATGATAAATTTAGAACATTTTAGACCATATAATATTTAATTTATATTTTATAAAATTGTATTATAATTTTTAAATAATTTAATAAAATAATATCTTAATAAACAATCTATAGTGCCAATTTTCACACTATTCAATTTATTGATTTTAAAAAATATGAAGATTATAAGTTCACTTCCAAAAAAATATTAAATTATATTCCTAAGTGTTATATGTAATTAACTAAATTTGTTGGACATATTAATTATACAACATTATATTTATTTATAAATTTTTAATAACATTTATATGATATTTCTATTAATATAATAATTACTACAAATCTTTTGTGTAATCATTTAATATTATTATAATTTTGAATAAAAAAATGTTATTATGCTTATAAATCTTCTATATTTGATTATTATACTATTAGTCAAATATATGTTTTGGATAATTTTACATTAAAATTGTTATATTTTTTAAAACATGAATGTGAAAACGTTAACAATATTTTAGGAAAAATATTATATGTTTCAAAATTATTTCCATGAGGCTCATATTGGTCAATAATTTTATTGTTATAATGATTATGGTTGATATATATTCGTCCAATAATATTTTTGAACATTTTTTTGTCTTTTAATGGTTATTATCATTTAAATTGAAATTATTTTATTTATTTTTTATCAACTACATAATTTCTACACCATCATTGTATATGACATTAAGATAAATATTTATTTTATAAATATTAAAAATAATGTTCCAAGATATCAAAAAAAATTAGATTTCAAATTAGTATTTATAGTTGAATTTTTATTTTGTATAACCATATATTAAAAAATATGTATTTAAAAAACATTTGAGAAATATATTTATAAATTTTCATTAAATAATATATATTAAATATCTTAATCTCATATAAGTGGCTTCCAATGGATCCCAATTATACCCAAGGATGCTTTATGTCATAAAAAACTCGTCCAATGATATTATAACAAGTTATAGAGTAATTTTATAATATTATTTTTACCATTAATTACCCAATTTTCCTTTTTATTGTATTAATAAAAAATAATAAAGTCACTATTAACATTTCCCAAAAATAAAAGAAATCTATTTTAAAAATTTAAACCCACTAAATCCAAATATGGAATCCATTTTTGAAAATTTAAAACATATAATTTTCTATAATTAATCTCAACTTAATCTTGTGATTGAAATGAGAAAACGAGTTTTAAAAGTTAAAACATTTAAAAGATATAAATGTTTTTTATGACTAAATTCGTTGTAATATCAATTCCAATGAACAAAATTATATTTAACAATAAAAATATAATCTATGTATTCTTTAAAACCATAAAAATATTTAATTTAACACTATAAATAAATTTTTCAAATATATAGTTTTCAATTAAAATGCATTATTTTTTACTATTCATAATAATGTGAAACTTATCAAAAAAATACTAAAAAATCAATTGAAGTTTATTTTGATACTTATATTTCGGAGAAACAGTTTATTTATTTAAACATAATATAAAAACATGTCAAAATCTAGATTTAAAATGGGTCCTCCATCAAAATGTGACAAAATTTCATTTTTTTTAAAAATAGTAAGTTTATCCTAAAAATTGAGTTTGTTCTTATATCATGCCTAGAAAACGTAGAATATGTATTTCAAATATTATACTAAATATATTAAATATATATTTAATTAATATAATCTATCAAGAGTGATTTTATTATTTTATAAACTCACTTATTTTCATTTAAATGGTTTTTTCAGAATCATTTTATTTATAAATGGTTTTATTTTTATTTATAATTAATTTCTAAAAAATAATAAATTATATATACATGTTTGAAAAATATTTTAAAAAATAAATTAATATTATTCATACCTTCTATTATATTGTCTAGTTTATAAGGTAACATAATAATATTTAGTTGTTCGCTTAAACTTGGCCTTGCTTGAAATGAAATCTACCAAAATAACTTGAAATAGTGTGTAACAGAAGCCAATCATATTGTTTTGTATACCAAAAGCTAATACAGTGTTGTGTGCAGTACAATATTATATTTTTGTAGTGTACAACACAAGGTATCAAAGAAATTCAAAAAAACTATCCCATAAAAATCTTGCGGTGTTACAATGTCGTGACTTTGAAACCCATTTTATCATGTTTTTTTTTTGAGATATTTATTTTAGATGAGGAAATATAATTTTTTGTTGAATTTATCATAACATTTATAACACATTACTTGTCATTCATCCTTTTGATTATACTTTTCAGATAACTGGTAGAATTTATTCTTTTGGTACATATTTTACATGTTCCTAGAAAAAATAGAATGGTAAATTAACACAGCTTCAGATGGTTCATCTTTGGTAGCTTTGAATCAAATGGTTCTCTTAAAATATTCATATTTTTTGGCCTTCTTTTCCTATTTTCATTTCATCATGATTTTGAATCTCATTATGGAGAATACGAGTTATTATAATGAAATACTTTCAAATAATTTTCTTCTTGAATATCTATGACATTGGGATCCTAGAATCTAGAAAAAAACCATAATATTTTATTTAGGATGATTATTATATATAACAAATCACTAGGGGATTTTCTAATGTTGTTGATGTTAGTAAATCGTATAAACGTTCTAATAATAGACTCATTATTATGCATGGTGAATCTTTAAAAATCATGATGAAACATATATAATATTGTATCACTAAACTTATTGGTTCCTTCATGGATAACATCTTATAAATTTTATATTTTATAACTTATTTTAAAATTGGAGAAACTATTAAAATAATTATGATCATGCCTTAAATGTAAATCATCCAATGTTTTGTTATTAAATTAAAAATTCTTAATAACCCCAAGAGTCTATTCTCTTCATAATCATTAGTGGAGACGTACTCATCTATTACCATTACCATAGAGGATATAAAATACTACTAAAAATGGATGAAATCCTATTATACATATAGAAACCTCCAATTTTTTTAAAAATAGGATTTTTTGCATTGTGATAAGATTCCACAATATGATTGAATATTGAAATTGATTAATTATTTGAAAAAAAATAAAATTTTGAAATAAATTTATTTTTGAAAAAGAATAACTTCTATTTTACAAATTTTTGGTTTGAGAATTATGGAAATAAGGGGTGGATTTCACGTCAAAAAATTAAATTCTAATAAAATATTAGATACAGAAATAATTTAAGAAATAGTTGATAAATTAAATTTCAGTTATTAAATATATTATTAGTGTAATTAAAATTTGGAAATGATCAAACTGAATTTACATGTTCTTAGGAATCGATAATAAATGATGAAATTAAAAAATGAAAATAGATGAAAAAACAATTGATCATGAGCTTAACTAAAGCACAACGTGATCCCCTCTGTGTCCACCCCATGACCCGAGAGGTCTATTTTTAAATCAAATTATATCAATAGTGATCAAGGAACTTATCTCTTACAATTTTGTTATGTGAGAACCCTATTAAAAATTTCATGTATAAAAAAACATATCTCTCTTATTTAAAGGGTGAGAATACATAGAGAATAGTCATTTATAATAGAGATGTTCTCTTTAGGAAAACCCATTAAAAATATAATCACAAATCCATTTGATGGATGTATATTAGGGACAGAGATATTTTAGAAGATAGTTAGGAGACATTAGAAAATTATAACTTTTTAATTACCTTGAGGGAATTGAGAACTCTATCACTTCACTATTGATTTTATATTGAGTGTTTTTGTTGGATAAAGTAAGTCAATATTAATTTTAAATTGTGATAATGACTCCTTTTATAAAATCCAAAAGTAATGGGAACTATCTGTATTTTTTGGGTGTTATAAATCTATCAAATATTATGTTTATAGTATTTTATCCAATATTTTTATGGTTCTCTTACAATGGATTGATGATGGTCTTATTATACATATGTTCTAATTCCATCATGGCACCAGGAATCCAGTTCCCTACACTGGCTAGTTGATTCTTTCTACACTGGTCGAACTATAAGTGTGGCCTCTACCATTATCTTAAAATAGTTATTTTGATCCATTAAGATTGTTACAAGGATATGAAGAATTGAAAGAGATATTTCCAATCCTATTCAGTGATATAATTACACATTAATATCCGATGTAATTTCATCTCTTTGTAAATAAAAAATATTGAATACCATTTAAATACAAAGTTAGAAACATTGGAGAATATTTTTTATCCTGAAAAAAATGAGAGAGTGAGGTTCCACGATATCTAATGAAAATATTTTCATTTTTGAATATTTACATATGAAAATTCGGTGACTTTATTAAAATTATCACTTAGACAAATTATTATTCATATCCCATTTTCTTGAGAAACATAGATGAATGATGTTCCACATATTTTAATATAGTGACAAAGATGAATTTCTTATGTATGGTGTTTTTTGTGGAATATCTGAATATCATGTATCAAAATTCTATTACATACACACTTAGGAAAATTGGAATGATGACACTATATATCAAAAAATTATACATAAAGCACCATGTTAGGGAATCCATCATTTTTTCAAGTCTATGCTTGAAAAGTTAAAGTCCATGTTACTGATATTCCCTTAATTATAGGGTTCCTATTATAGACCTTAAGATTTGGACAATATGAAGAGTAAAATCAAATTTTTTAAATACTTATACAGTACTATGAAGTTGAAAACATCAATATTCTTATTTAATACATTGGAAAATAAAATTATAAGTAATATTAATAGATAATAATTTATTTCTTTCATGATAGATTAAATAAATTTAGTGAATTTTAAATAATAACTCAAATGATGTTACATAGATGCTCAGTTTTCCATCAAAACATAAATTCACAGTTATTTGAGAATATCTGAGAGATAATAAAGAATATCTAAGATACTTATATTTTGTACTAGTATGAAATTCAAGACTATTCTATTTTTAGGACAAACTCTCATGCGGAAAAGGGATATTTCCATGAAATATTTATGTGTGTTGTATATATTTTTATAGTTGTGATAGTTTTAGTGAATATTTATAAGAAGATGTGTTATGATGATAAGTTTTTAAAAGATGATATTGTTTAATAAAGATTTATGGACAATTATTCAAAAAATTAATCATTTAATGAAGGGTATAATTGGAATAGTCTATTGAGTTGAAAGATTTCACATTGGAAATAACTGAAACCCAGTATGGGTATTCTGTGATGGTGATTTATGGATATCATCGGTAAGGTATACATGATATTTCATTTAAGGATGTTCCCTTTGAAAGAATAAATTTTATGTAGTTAAATAATGCCTTATGTTCATAAGATGATCTTGGATAAAGAAATACAAAAAAGAGAATCATTTGTTCCTACTTCATGAGGTGAGAGGATCCAAGTGCTATAATTGAGAGTTTGTATCTATGATCACTAGAAGAAAAATAATATGGGTAACTCACTACATATTGTATTGATGAATAAAATTAAGTTGATTTTATTCCAAATTTGTAAATACTTTATGTTTTTATGATGAAAGAGCATAATAATTTCATCCAATAGATTGTGATTTGTGAACCAATGTAGAATAAGTATGTACTAGAAATAATAGTAGTATTCATAGGATGAATTTTACTTACATAAATATCACAACAGTTATTTTGAATAATGATTTGTGAAGTACATGTGAATTGTTTTAGTTAAATCATATGAAGCTAAACTGATTAATGATTGAGTTTCTGGATCTTTTCTTGATGAGTTGTTATAAATTTATATAAATTATTTTGATAAGAAGGATATATGATCTTATGTGTGTGTATATGTATATTATACATAACTTGTGATCAACATTAAAGGATTATTTTGGAAGAAAATACTTCATATATGCAGTGGGACGTTGTGAAACCTTTATTACTCGAGTTATTATTGGAAAACACAGTTTGAATCCATGAATTTAGTGTTCATTTTTTTGTGCATGTATTGTAGAAAGTAAATAAGATAAATATAATGATAATTCTGAATTATAAATAGTAAGATACTCATGGATAGTGTGGAAAACACCAAACATTATAATTAATATCATATTTCTATAGAAAATCCTCAATTTGCGGTGAACGACCTGTGAAGGTACATAACAGGTCTCAATATCGAGCCTTCTACAAATTATTATATGCCTAATTACTAATTTATGTTCACTTCATTTAAAATGATTATTTCAATGATAATTTTAAAATACATCCATATAAACTAATCAATATCATGGGATTATTTCTAAAGGTGTTTTAGGATTGTTTGTAATTTTTTAAATGTATGAACCACATAATTCACCCTCTCATCTCATGTATCTATACTAGTCCAATATTTCATCACAATTGGTATAGGTGTAAATATTACCTCTACTTGTATAATATTTTAAATACCAATTTATTTTCATTTGAATTTATTATATGAACATTTGAGAAGGACGGAGAACCTTTGATGGAATGACCGAATATATTCATGTTTTTCTAAATGTGGAAGTCTCACCCAAAAAAATGGAAAAATAGATAATTAAGTCGTCTATGAAGCTGAGAAGAACCTAAAAAGTAATGGATGAATAGACTATTGATGAAGTTATTTAAAGTGTAATTTTTATTTTGGGATTTGATAAATATGAATATATTATTACTGCTGAATATATTGACTATGAGGATTGGGAAATTATATTTAATTTTCCTAATAATGTTATAGTCCTATATTAATGTCAATCAATGAGATGGATGAAGAAAAAACATGGAAAATAGATGATTTTGAATCCATGAAAAATTAATAGTAAGGAAACCTGCATAATCAAAACTCTCTCATCAAATAGATGAAGGACAAGGACAATATCATACAGATCTGTTGAGAGAAACCATAAATGGATAAAATAAACAATAATTTTTTATTGATTAAAAAGTGATTACCTATACATGGAGTGAAAATAATATCCAATATTTTAAACAATATCATAAGGATACACATTGTGGCAAGGTAGCATAGTTCGGAAATAAAGATTAAATAATAAAAGAAACATGAAAATTATATATGTGAAATTAGAAGGATGCATGGGAAACAAAATTTTTATGATTTTTTAATGTCAAGAGAGTCTAAACATTATTTTGATAGAGAGAAATAAATTTACTCTAAATTCTCTTGAGATAGAGATAAAATCCAAAAATTTGGAATCAATCCAAGATTAACCATATGAAATGACATACATGAATTCTATTTCCACTAAAATTTTACAAATGATATTTCCATAAAATGGATTTATTATAGTATAAATGGAAAGACTGAGGTACTCTATAGATGTATCGACCACAGAACATAAAAAATGACATCACACAGATATGAAAACATAGTTTACACTAAACCCATTTTCTCTGTAATTTATGGAAAAATATTAAATTCTATGAAAATGTGATAATATAAAAATTGTTTTCATCCCACCAATGCATTAGATGTGTAAGAGAGAAATTTCTAGCGGAGATAATCCCCAAATTGAGTTCAAAAATTTGGTTTAACTACATGGAAAAAACAAATATAAATATCTTGGAAATCGATATTTTTACAATAAGAAGAAAAATAAAGAGGTTCATAGGATATTATTTGTGATTACAATGAATTTAGAATATTTACAATGATTTTAGAATAAAAAAATTGAACATAATAATGCTAAATAAGGAAATATCATTGGGGGGAAAACATGAATACAATAATATACTTACTTTCTAGAAGAAAAAGGTTTCACATAAGAATAATAATTTATCGATGAAGAATAGATTTGAAAATATGGAATGATTTCATGACCCATGAACCATTCAAGGACATACATATAATTATTTTTTGTATAGAAAAAAACAATAGATCCTATTTCTAGGAGAGGATAATAGAACATCAATATATGTATATGGAAGAAAAAAATATGTATTCCTTCATGAGTCAGTAGTAAAATAATGATTTTGTAACCACACCCATTAAGTCACTGATGAAAGGTAATAATTTTACCAAGAGTGATAATTTAAATAATTAATAAATTGTGTGTGTTAGGATAAATAATTTTAGAAACATTCCAAATAATATTATGAATACCCAATGATAGAAAATATATCCATCAATAAAAAAGTGGAAATATACATTGATACTCTATGGAAAGTCTCATGTTAAAAAATATTTCCCAACTCTAATGAAATCCATGCTTCCGTGTGGTTTTAAATTCTTGAAACAAAACTAGTATGAAATCATGATGAAAATGATGAGTTTCAAGGAATTTAAAAAATATATATTAAATGTACTAATAAAGAATCCTCAACTTCTTTGTAACAAATAATGAATAGAGAAAGATCATCCATTTTATATATCATTCTGATTAAAATTTTCTCATGGAAATTAAATGTATTGTTTTATTAAATGAATCCCTAAATGTGTGTATAGGGATGTAATCTATTTTACCTACGATGCTTAAAATTCTTCAAATTTTTTAATTTTGGATAGATGTACTGAAAATTAATATTTTTGTTATGAAACTCACTGTCAACATCCTTTTATTATTTTTGATTAGTTAAATTATTTGGTGGTCTATAAAAAATTAGGATGACTTAAAACATGAAATATTTTGGTATATTTATTAAAGATAGAATAGGTTCATAATATTTATAGAAAATTATTGTTTTCCCCCAATATGATAAAGAAATACCTAATATCACATGTGAAAATATCGGCATATTTTTTCCAAAAGATTCACTCTTATTATCTTCAAATAGATGGAACACATAGATATAGATATAAATATTTTATGATACATTTATATGAGTAATGTGATGAAAAATTTGGTGTTGTGATGATACTATATTGATCTTTATTTATGATTTTCATTTGTAATTGTTGAGCTATGATATAGGTTGAATTAATTATCTTCAAATAGTATAATACTATGGGGGGATATGTTGTGATTTTAATTGGGCGAGATCATTGGTATGAATTTCAATTTTTATTAGTTAATATATAAACTATAATTAACAGAGGTATCTTTTTTCAATTAGTACCATATCATCAGGTTGTATCATTAATTGTTGGTGAAAATGAATTGATATAATTTCCCTACAAAAATAGTTCGATTTGTGTGAGAAGAATTTCCTCCCCTTTGAATTTATTTTATATTTAGAAGAGTGTAATTATAATTAAAAATGAAAAATATTTTGAATTTTTGAATTTAAAATGAAAAAAAAGTAGGAGGATGGAGATACCAATGGAATTTGGATTTAATTTTTTTTATCAATTATGACAATGAATTTAATAAATGAGAATATGATATGGGTAATAGATTGAGAATTCCACCACCATAAAAGGATATATTTTACCAAAATATTGGGTAAATGGTGAGAATAATGTTGTCTTCCATAGAATATCTGTATTGAAAAATTCAAGTGGGAATCCCATTACATGAGATGATATATGATTCAATACCAATGATTATTAAATATAATTTTTTTTGAGTTATTTCTACAACAATTCCAAGAATTGGAGAAACCAAAAGAGAGAGTTAGTTATGTTACATGTAGTTGTTAGCAAATAAAACAATGAAATATACACATAAACCATGTTTAATGATTAGGGAATATTCTATCCAAAATGGAGAATCAATCATTGGATTCCAATAATTAAAGCATATTATAAATTATTGTTGAAATTCACATAAATTTTGGATGAAATTATATTTTGTGTTTATCAAAATTTGAAGTGTATTGTGTGATATTGAAAATCAAATAGAATAATATTTTCACCTTTTGTAAGGTTCTTGGGGATCATTGTCAATTATATAATATGATTCATAAATTCCCATAGGGTTTTTGATTTTTTTAGTGATTGATAATAGATGGGGATGATTTGGAGAATCATTGGTTTGAAATGATCAATGTCTGAATGTTTGAAAAAATGGCCACACATTCACAAATAAAAATATTTATATGATTGAATCCATAAATAATAATTCATCATATATTAAAATATTTACATACCTGATTCTAATATACGTGAATTCAATGAGTGTCACAAATTGATCACATATATGAATTATTCTAAATATCTGACTTTGTGGAACTATATACATGAATGAAGAACCATGTACAACAATCAAGTGATGTTGGTGAATTCTTCATATTAGTTATTTTCATGCCGAAACTAAACATCACATATCCAATGTATAGATCATATTTATATTCATATCCATATGTGTGAATAAATACATGCTTAGAAAAAGTGACATTGTCACACCAAATATCCATGCTCTGATGAATGACGCACAACATAAGGGAATAAATCACCTATAAATGACTATGTTTTTTAATACAAAGTTCACACAAATTAATTTACCATACATACTAGGTTAAAACAATATAATTCCTGATTTTTTGAATATGAAGAATAAAATAAAATTATATAATGAATATTCTCTAATTTGAAGACTAAAAAATCATGAGGGGTATTTAATTCATGATCCAAATCTATATTACGGAGGACTAAAGGGGAATCACTAGAATATATAATTAATGGATTGAATTAAATAACTGAAATTTTAATTTATACAACAGATGATTTTACATTTATGGTTTATTTTCCAAAAAACTCTAAAATTCCTTATGATCCATGAATATATGAGAGATAATAAAAAAGAGATGAGGTGATGATATTATGTACTGGTCTAAAATTCATGATTGTAATTTTTTAATGAGATGCTCTCAATATGAAAGGGAGATTTATATATTGTAGACAGGGGTGTTAGGCATTCTTTTACGACTATGAAGTATTGGAGTGAAAAAAATTTGTATGATTATTGCAAAAGACGAGTTCAAATTTCTAAATAAGTATTTTGAATAATTATGTCTATTTATTCCCAAATAATAAAAATTTAATTAGGTTCATTCTTCAAAAAACCCATTGAGTTTAAAATATTTGAATAAATAATCAATGAAACCAAAATGGGTATTCTATGATTGTGATTTATTTATTATAAGAAAAATTTCCCATATAAATTCCACTTTAGGATGTTTATATATATTGATAAAAAATAATGAATTTAATGATATCACATATGGTTGAGATGTTTTAGGTTGAAGAAATAAAAAAGAATACATTCATCCACTGTCGTTTCCTAAGGTGATAAGAACAAAGAGCTATAAATAAGATTCTATATTGAATATATCCAGTGTGATTATGGGCTCGTACCACTATATGTGGCCAACTGTATGGATGAAAATTTCACAATGAGGGGGGGGTTATGTTTCAGTCAACATCAATTGACACTGACATGTGTATTTCATGTACCTATATTTGATGGTGGTGATGCAATGAGACCCCACTCGATAGTAGGGTGATAGTTGTTAGCCGGTGCGACATGGGTCACACCTTTCATGAACAATGGGTGGGGATCCCATCTTGATGTATGTCTTGGAAATGGGGCCCTTCTCTATGGGGTGGGGGGGTTATGATGATCATGGACATAGGGTCATATCAGAAGACTGATCACAATATAGAGTGGGATATTTGTGTAGCATGATGTGTGTCAAGGTGAAAGGGGGATCCCCTTATGAAGGTGGGGTGGAAACATAGACACCTACTTGATAAAGGGGTGTGGTACTAATGATGTTCTATGGTGATGGTTGTGATGGTAGAGAAATATCCAGGTAGAGTCTAGAAAAAGGGTTTTACAAGTAGTAAAAAATAGGTTATATTCTCAAGGTCTAATTTTTTTAATGGTTGGGGTCGAAACCTCAATTTATTATTTAAAGCAAAGACCTCTTTAGACTGGGTAGAGGGCGACCCATTACCCAGCCCAAAGGCCAAACTCTAAGTGACCCGAATACAAGGCTTGAAAGCCCATTTTTTTAGCCCAAAGGCCCCTTGGTGAACAGTTCTGCTATAGTACCTGCGCTGCTGCAGTCCCAGCTACAGTATCATTGCCGCTACAGTACCGTCGTCGCTACAGTCCCTCCACCACTATAGTGTCGCCGCTACAATAGTCCCACGACTTCAATATTACAGTTATAGTACTGGGAAATTTTCCCCTACCCGGATTTGATCTTGCGTCTTTTGGGGCCTTTAAACCGAATGTATGATCATATAGGTTCTGTTCTTGAGGTGGCCTCCCTACTTCCATAATATAAAAATATTTATATATAATGGTATGAAATTAATTCTATCCATTTGGGGGATTCTATGGGTTGGGTTATACCCTTAGCAGGGGTGTATGGTTTTAATTATAACACAAATATATACTATTTTTATATTTAAATAATAATTATAAATATAAATAATTATATTTTAATATTTTACAAAACAATTTTTAATTTCATTAATATTTAAAATTAATCTCATTTAATCTAAACTACAATACCTCAATAAGCACCTCATTATGATATTAGGGGAACTACTTGAATTCATTTTTTTCAACATTAACAAAGTGACATTACCATTTTACCTCTTTTGTGTGCGGTTTCTAAAATTACCATGAAAATTTAACAACATTGAAAATAAAATTTTATGTCCATTATTAGTTTGTTTATGACATACTGTTCTAAAAAATATAGGATACATAACTGAAATTATCCCTCTAATGATATTAAACTGACAACTGTGGTATGCACACTCAAAAGTTATACACAATATTTTTTTGGTGAGAAGTTTATTGTGTGTACAAATATTTAAATATTAAATTATATTTTCTCTTAGTGAAAATTGAATCATTAATAGAGAATAAGGGTTGAATATTTTTATTAATTTGATTTTAAGAAGATATATAATCTCGAAAAGGGGAATATTCTTTGTTAAAACGTTGAGGTGAAAATATTAAGACTATACAGTTCACGAATCAAAGTACAAGTGGTGGATCATGTCTCATTTATTAGAATTGCATTTTAATGGATACTATAATAAAGGTTTCACAGAATTTGAATGCTTATCTATCACTTTATCTTTGATGGATTGAATAAAATATGTTCAATGTTTAAATTATTAAGAAAAGGGGTTTCATGAAAACATTCATTATCCATAGTGTATACCCCAGAAGACCATGAATATTTATTTTTTAGATATATATTTTCTTGAGTAGATTTCAGTTCTATTTTTTATATGAAATTGGTTTCATGAAATTTATATATTTCTCAATGGTATTTTTATCCAATATGGACCAAAATTCACTATAGTGTTTGACGAAACATTTGGAATCCAAATATGAATCATAATATGACAAGTTGTGTTTTGAGTATTGACACCTATCAATATGTAGAAGATATCATTAAAGGAATATAGGTATGCTTCAATTAGAATCCCTTCTAGATTTGAAATTGGATGATGTTACTACATATTTTTAATGAATTTCTTATATACATTGAAATGAATAGATTTATTATGGGTGGATTTTGATCAACTAAATAAAGATTATTATTTATTTTTTAAATCGTTTTGTTTTGGATATTTTGACACTTCTTGGAAAACCAAACCATATTGTGATTGATCATGATGCAATATTAATATTTTAGTTTTGGAAGGTCTAGAAGAAGACTTTTAGTACTGATGTGAAATTGAATACAAACTACCTTTTTTCTACTAAAAGATGATCTATGTTAACTATACGTAAACATGGGAATTTATTTTGAGAATGTCTCCATGATTTTCTAGATGTGTGGGAGGATCATATGTTTATAAGTTGTTATTTATCACAAATATTTTCCACCTTATATTTCAATGATTATATTTGAGGCATTATATGGATACTAATTGCATTCATATTTATATATATATATGATGAAGGTACACTTCGGAGGCTGCAGCTCTCATCCTTTTTGGTGCTCTGTGGTGTGTCCACCTTTTGGCAACTGCGGGTTCGGTGACAATGGTGCTCAGACGGCGATGGAATTTTCTTCACCTCGCAGAGATACGGATTCTGCTTGGATGACCCCTTTCGACCAGATCTGTGATGGTCTTCCGGTCAAAACTAGATCTGGTTCGGAAGACCAGATATAGTATGTTAGGGTGTGTTGGCGAGGCTGCTTCAGGAGGTGATTTGACGGAGGCTCGTGGAATGGGGCGATCTCATCGGCTCGACAGTGGGGCCCATCCTGGTTGGCGGCATCGGGCGACGAGGTTTTCGGCAGGGTCCGACGGAGGGATGCGTTCGACGGGGTTTCGGGATGCGTTTGGGGCGTTCGATTGCGGGATGCGTTCATCGATGGGGCCATGGGTGGTGTTTTGGATCCAGTGTTCAGCACTGTCGGCTCAGTGGCTGATGGTGACACTCCAGATTTGCAGCTCGGCGGATGGTTTAGAGGCATGACAACTAATGGCGGACAGATCGGTGCATGCGGTGGGGCTTGTGTGGCTTCAACGAGCGCACTGATTGGGGTGAGGTGACTCGACGCGGTGGCACTCAGGGTGCACAGGGTTCGGGCTGTGTCGGATCTGTAAAGCATTTCTATCTTGTGGTGAGGTCATATTTTGAGGTGGGTGGTGGCGGATAGAGATTTGGTGTCCAGAGATGGGGTAGTCAAAAGGTCTGGTTGCGGCGGGGTCCTGTGGCTGTGTGGTTGCGGGCGGAACACTGGGCCTTGGTTCCCTTTTTGTCTGGGTCTATTGGAGCATGGTACATGTTATTTGTAATGGTTTTCACCAATGGGCTTTAGAGCCATTTTTAAGGCCTTTGTGCCTTTCGGTTCTTGGTTCTTGGTTGGGTTCTCCATTTTCTGACAGACGGGTTTCTGTGTTTTTTCTTTCTTTTTCATAAAGGGGATTTCCCCCACCTTTCCTAAAAAAAATATTTATATATGATGAAGGATGAGGCCAAACTCTTTTATGGGAACACATCTAATAAGAAAATTTAAATTGGGATCGTTTTATTATGAATATATTTACTATTACATGGAGTAGGACGAAATAATATAAAAATATAAAACACTTTTCTCTGTAGTTTAATATTGTGGATCGTGGTTTTCTTTGGGTCTTTTATTGATAAGGAATCTAGTGATTAGGTAATCCAAGGAAGCTTTCTACTTATTTAGAACCACTTTAGATCTCAGAAAGTACTAGTGTTGTTTCTTACCATTTGGGATTACCGTGAATGTACAATGCAATTATTGTAATAATTCATTTACCTTACTTCAGAACATATAAACTAGATTTATATTATGTACTATTTAGAAATGATGTAGAATTAGAGACAGATGAATCATTCATTAAAAAAAATTATATTCTTCCACATAATTAGAAGAAATTATAAAAATATTATACGACAATTATGCATATATAGTGAGAACATAGACATGTTCATGAGGAGATTTAAGAAGGAGATGTTGATATGATACATTAATGGATATATTTATTCTTAGGAGACACAGTGATTTAATGGAATGATAAGACTTATGATTTGGAGTTTGATAAAACATTATGTTTTACATGTGTGGTTTGAATTTAAATTAATGTTTTTTAAATTTAAATTATTTCATTTTGAATTTATTTTTTGTGTATTAGATGATGAGTAAGTAGTTTTGATGGGATAAGCGGTTGAGTGAATAAAATATTCAATCTAGGCAATTGTCCAAATACTATTTGGAATAACCATGAGTATGGTTGAAATTAAATAGGGTAGCAGCTTATGGTAATATATAGGTATGAGGAGGGATTATCATAGGGATCTTGATAAACCAACATGATTTTTCTGGGGTCCAACTAGACTTCATGAGTCAATAACTCTTTTTCATGCATGTAAAAGTGTAAAACAGAATCCATATAAATAATAATAGACACCACACATCATGTACATCACACAATGGTTACATCTATGAAAATATAACAAGAATAAATAAGATCAAAAAGTTTTATTCCATTATAATTTACCATTTCCTTGTAAGTGGGTTAGCTACTCCCATGCATATGTTCTTTACTAAATTATGACACATTCCTAGTATCCTATACAATAACCCAAAATAGCATGATTAATGAAAAAAGAAGGATATGATTCCACTTTGTGACATATCAGCCTTGCTCACATGATAACAATAACCTAATTGGAAGATGCATCGCCTCAAGCCCATCTCCCAATATGCTAGAGGCCATTAAGTAGCAGCGAGGGTCTATAAGATTATGGTGGGGAGACAATACCTATATGATCTTGGTGCGGAATAATGTAACTTTAATAATAATTAATAGGGTAAGCATTATAAATAAACAACCAGTAAAAGAAAAAGAAAAACATCTTTATACCCTAAATAAACTGGTAGAGACCGTATACCATGTCATATACAAAATGTTTCTAAACAAGTCATAATAATATAAAAATGATAATAGGTAGGATACAGAGGAGCCGTTTTATATATCATTCTATAATAATGATTAGAATACCTTAATCTATTCAAAATATCATATAGAAGAAAGGCTTGGTCATAGGATCATGCACTACATCTTATAAGAGATAAATCCAGTCTATATTGTCGGATCCTTCCCGTTGTTCATACCTAAAATCATGAATTCTGTCCAGGTACCAATTACTCTCCCAAACTGGTAGTGCAACACTCTCAGTAGGATACCACCAATTGTTCCTAAAACTAATCTAGTATGTTCATATAAGTTATAACCATGTGCATATATAATAGGGATAAATTTGGAAATATAAGTGATGATACAAGTACATGCTAAAAAAGGGGTGTAGAAATAATTAGTAACTTTATAATAGATAATTGCATTAGCTATGTAATACACTAACACATCCATTATCTAGTATTTATAGAATATTAAAATTGATAATTTATTAGATATTCACGGGTTATGACCCATGGCCAATGACCAATCCATCTTACTAGAATCCAAAAAGATCGTAGAAAAAAACACATTGTATGATATACCTTCAAGGAATGGGAGCCAGGGGCCCATGGCCTTGGATTCCCCTTGGATTCCTTTTACCCCATCCATAAAAAGTATGAATACTTGGATAGATCCCAACGAGCATTCCAATTGTAGTACATCAGATAGATCTAAGGCAACAATCATGTGAATCAAATATAGTACGCATGTTGGTCATCAGTTCCATACAGTATCATCCATTATAAATGTAATATTTATAAATATTAGAGAGTCCATGTTAGTTTCAATTCCATATATAATTGAATTTATCATAATCTTTTCCTTCGACTATCTCATGTATAAGTGACAAGGGAGAAGTTCATGTTATTGTTCATGCCTTTAACAAATTCAATTTAATTAACTATAGAAGGGGTCAAGGGGCCATGTCAGATTCCATTCCCATTGTAAATTTAATCTATCATGTTAAATTTAATAATCAATTAGAAATAATTGATAATAAGGAGGGCCATGTTAGTTTCAATACCACATTACTATTCAATTTCAAAATTTTGAATAAGACAAAGTATTTTCAATTTCATTACACAACTCCCATTTATTCCATTTCATTATTAGCTTCATTAATAAATGTCAAGGACCAAAAAAAGGTATTCAACCATTAACAATTAATTAATTTTTCCTACAAATACCATTAATAAGAGGTGGGATCAATTAATTACATGGGTAGCGAAATTGTGGTATATATAAAAATATCACCTCAAGTTGAGGGACATAAACACTTACATTACTTATAGGGGTTTTTAAATTTATTAAATAATTATTAAGCATCAAATTGTTAAGTCTATTAATTTGTGGAGTAATGTATGTAAATTCCTGCCTGCAGAATAGTGGATTAATCTATTAAAAACCAAAAACAATTAGTGAAAAGGTATATAGCACCTACCTTATACGGGGAGTACTCTCCTAACCAATTTTTTCCTTTAAATCATTATAGATTAGGAAAAATTAAATAAATAGATGAAATTATTGAAGATAAGAAAAAATAACCCTCATGTATTTCAAATTCCATAAGGAATAAAAAAAAGGATGCAATAAATGGAATTGTAGAGATTAAAAATATGATTCAAACGTGACAATTAAAGGGAGATTCATAGTTTAATTGAAGGAGATACCTCAATTTATAGCTTGAGGTGAAAGGAGGAGCTCCCAAAGAATGGGGATTCATATGAATGAGATGTGACGGGGGAAGGGAATGAATAGTTTTATTGGGGGAAGGAAAATTATTGATTCCATCCATCTTTTAATTGGCACATAATTTTTCCATATAGTTATTCAAACTGTCTGCATACCATGCACCAACATTGTACAAGGGAGGAACCCCCTATAATGGTTGGTGAATGGTTAGATAAACCTTGAACTAACCATGCATTTCAACTCTTTTAAAGGTATGAATTTTTATACACAATTGTGTAGCCTAAATCCCATGGTTTAGAGACAGTTATTCTCTAGTTATAGGGCCACATTGTTGAGATTTAATGTTGATACTAACAAAATGACACATACTATTCCCAAAAAAATAGAGCTCTAGACTCCATACAATCCTGAGATTCTCCCAAAACATTTTTAATCATTATGATCATATTTTACAGGGAAAATAGAGTTTTACTGATATTCAAAGGGTTCATATCTAATTATAAAATCATGGATTATATAAGTGTTATTGGTTTATTGGGTAATAGTATATAGGTACATATAATCCTAATAGATAATATTGGTACAAATATCATGAATGAATTTAAAAGGATAGGAATGAATGTGGTAAAAATACACACTAATTCATCCTCACTCTTGTGATTTCACACATTCATGGGAACTTCATTCTTTATTCCTAATATAATGAGATACATAGTGATACCTATATATTTTATACCATACCAATCCACATATTCAATTTACATGAATCGGTCTACTCTAATGATGAGACCTTTGGGTCTTGATATAGAAGTTTATTTGGATATATCAGTTTTTAGATTATCTTGGTGCAGAGAAGTCACTCAAATTGAGTTCCTCCTCGCACGAGGATAATCATCCATTGAAATTCCATGTATCCAGTGCATGAGGTTGATATTTATAAAGAATATCTATCTACAAATATCTATATATTAATTATTTTCACTATAAGAAATGTAGTGATATCCAAATCTATTTATTAGTGTAACCTTAAAATTTTTTCACTATTAAACATCATATCCCATCTTATAATGTCATCATTCACATTATATATTTTTATATTAGACGCAAAACTGATAAGATATTTTTTATTAAATAACTATATATTTCTTGATTTTGACTGCCATCAGATATGTAGTGAAGACTTAATCTCTTATTCTTGGTCTAACTATAAATTCACATCACATTAATGATTCCGTGAAACATGAACAAAAACTACATTCACATATTCTTGAGGTTTTCTACTGTAAAATTAGGCTGTCAATTCTAATAAGATTTTTTATCCCCTTGGTATAGCATATAGACTACCTAATTTTTTTTCAATGTTGTATGACTATAAACATCAGTAACACTTTTTCAATGTTGACTATTTTTAAACACCAGTTCACTGGTCTATATTTAAAGACATTATTTTTTTTCTAATTAAATTTCTATAGTACATTATAAGGAAAAAACCCACCTATGTAATCTAGTGAAAACATAATGTCTCTACACTATATGCCTTCACCCAATATACCCTTGGAAAATTTAAAACATTCAAAGTATTAAAAGAAAAGGAGCAGATCATATCAGGTCAAAAAAATGTATAGGGCGTGCTATGAAAAATATTAATTCTCTCCTATGACTCTTCTCCACACCTAGGAAGTGTGAAAATGCTATAGGGGAAATAATGAAGATGCAGTAATTTTAGTGACCACTATTGTACCATTAAAAATGTTTTTCTATGATCTATGTGCCCATTAGTCTCGGAAATATTTAGAGTGTATCTTCTTTTCCAGTGTAAGGAAGATTAATCATTGAAATTAGACCATCATCAATCATGAAAAAATTCCCATCTCTTATATACATAAACACATATTTTATTCAAGAAGTACCTAAAAAGTTTCATGTTGTTTCTTTCACCCAGAAAATTATTTTAATACATAGTGTCATAAATTTCATGTTGTTTAAAAGATTATTTAATATCCATTTATCAATGAACCTACTTCTTACTATTGACGTTTGAATCACTATCATACCAAATCCATGAGTTGAGATTATCTATTTGATTTCCCAAATACCATATGAATTTGTTATTGGTCCCCCTTTCATGGAAATTGATAATATGGTGAATAAAACATCTGAATAGACCACATATATGATCATTTATTCTTTTATTTTTTTAATGAGTATATATGGAAGAAAATAGTTTCCTTTGAGTAGTAATGTAACCGTTAGGTCATGTTTTGGTATTTCAGGAATGTTACACCATAACCATGTGCAATATTTTATGAATACTGTAAGGGTGGTCCGCTCCATTAAAATGGCCATCCAATTCACACCTATCACCATATCTCACTGACTTAGACATTATTATGTCATGATTTACATATTACATAACCCAACTATTCAATTAGACTAAAATAACGTCTATGTTACACATCTTCTCATTGTACCAGTTTTAATGTAATATATTACATCTTATTAATGTACCCTATTATATCTAGGTACATTGTTTTTCTGAATAAAATACATTTTTTGAGAAACTCCCCTTAGTTACCTCAATTAACTGAGTCAATATTCTCCTCATAGTAGCCTAAATTCTTTATGTCAATATTATCCTCTTGAAAAATTGATATCATTTAGTTGAGACACCCCTCTTAAAATTACCCCAATTGATACCCTTGTCCTTATTTCATGACCTGAAATTGTATGTCTCAATGGTGATTTTTACATGATCTTAAAATGCAATAACCAATCTCTAATGTGACCGGACCTTAAATTTCATGACATGTCGTCCATCCTGAAAAATCATAATCTTCATGGATTGGTTTATACTATAATACATAATTACCTTCCATAAGAGTCATATCTAAAACGGTGTTCAATATTTATGGGAATACTAATTTGTGTCGATTAGTCTCTAATACCCAACCCATGGACAACACCCTTTATTTTTATCCTATCACAATAAATATAGTCATAGAGACCCAGACTCCTGAACTATTAATTTCTTAATTCAATATTTTAGAGGTTACATTTAATTTTTTGAGACACTTGTCCAAGCAAAAACCATAAAACCTTATTTCCACCATTCCATGGAATTGAATCCATTAAAAATTAATTTTAGGTTTTCTATGTTGACCATACACTGGTAAACTATATAATGAATCTTGGATCTAATATCCAGTGTGTAGCTATAGAAAATAAAAGAGAAAAATTTTGCTTGTCAAGAACTACATATGACATTATTTCAATCCTTTTATGGTATGTAGTAACATTTAAATCTCCTATCTTAGATCTAATAAGAAATTCCACTCTCATTAATTTTTTTTGAAATAAAAGGATTTGAGAAAAACCATTCATGTCATGAATTCAGTATTAATCCTATATTAGGATATTAGAATCATTGAGTTGAGATTAAACTCATAGGAATAAAAATTCATTAGTTGATAACCATATCATGGAAATATGAATGTCTAGAGTTAATATTCCCTTCATGGAAATAAAAACACCTTGATTCGAGATCCTGAGGATGTAAATAATTCCTTGAAATGTGATCTTCCTAATGAAAATACAAATTATATGACTCAAGATCCTTCTGAAGGAAATATAAAATCCTCGTGTAAATATTTTCTTCTTGGCACACCAAACTACATTATTTGAGATTATCCTCTTAGTACCAATAAGAATTATTTTGACATCCCCTCCCACACATAGTGATTTTCTGTTCATTATTTAGTCTACCATAGAAGCCAACAAAATATTTTAGTAGTGCATAAAATTCCCATATATCTCCTCAAAATCATTTTCATTTCATTTTCAACAAATCAAATTATAGGGCATGGGGATTTATTAGAACCCCAAAATATTTTCTATAAAATGTTCCATGGAACTAATGATTTGGTCCTCGCATAGATTACACAAGTCTAATATAGATAGAAAAGGTATCTTCATACATAAATAAGTTGCAAATGGGATATTCACTTTCAACATGATTTTTCACCCATTGAGGGATGAATATTAATAAAGTAAATTGGTGATGTGGTTCTAATATCCTTAAAAAAGGTGTTCAATCTAAATTATCCATTGTGGATGATGTTCTATTATAAACATTAAATCCCAATTTATGGGTCTTTC
This sequence comes from Viscum album, assembly GCA_963277665.1. Classification (NCBI taxonomy): domain Eukaryota; kingdom Viridiplantae; phylum Streptophyta; class Magnoliopsida; order Santalales; family Viscaceae; genus Viscum; species Viscum album. The sequence continues at coordinate 1,329,536,232 of OY728145.1, read as the reverse complement.
AAAAACTACCTATCCTCAAAATTCACAAGATAGAATGAAACCCCCTATCCAAGGTAATAGATAATTTCATATGACTCAATTTGACTACCTGTGGGGGAAAATAAACTTATAGATCAAATTTTATAGACCATTTATGTTAGTATTTATTTCAACAAAAAGGGAAATTTCCTGTAAATAAATCACATCCATCATAGATAGAACCCATTAATTCATTAAAAACAAACCATTATCAAACCTAAAGAGTTACTACTACATGTACAAATTACAACCTCATTGATATATTACATTTATGAAAGTGTAAAAAAACCATTGTGTTCATATATAATTCTACCACACTTCACAAAATAGTTTCATTTGTGGCTCCAAATTGGCCATCCTTTATAAATGTGAATTTCCTTATTGATGATAATGTTGGGAAGGTAGTTACTTGAGATAGTTATAAATACCTATCAAAGACATTGATAAAGGGGAAAATATTGTCATACATTGAGGGGGATTTTTATTCCATAACCTTATGTTTTTGAGAAAAATCACATCATTTTCATAGAGTTTCCTTAGCACAATCCTTTAAAGAAACCTCCCATGAAATACATGTGTTAAAGATAGAGAGAGTGTGAGGGGACTAGAAAATATATTCATTATAATTCTATCCCCATGTAAGAGCTTCATGATAACTCCCACCAATATGAAGGATTATCATGGAATTCATTTATGGAGGGATACTCTAATAAATCTTTCGCAAATGAGAGCCTATAAACAACATGGATGTATAGAACATTAGTTACTCTCAAATACCATCAATGTTATAAATAATATTCTTTGTTAATTTTTATGTTTATTAATTTCTATTATTTTATGTCCATGTATGATTTGACTAAGGTTCGCCAACTTCATGAATGATTCTTTCTATAGGAATCTAAGACTCCCATTGTAGAACGGAATCCTTTCACATGAACCAAATATTTAGTAAGATTCTGTCATCCTATAAAACATGTCCGACCCTTTTCAAATCCCAAAACTATATAAGATTGGTTGTAGAGTAACCCCTTATATGAATTCTTTCTCATTGGGTTATCTCTTGCATTATCTTTACATCAAATCCCTAAGTCAATATAATCCTCTTTGTTTCGAACAATTCCTTGAGTCATGATTCAGATGCCCCCGACCTTGATCACCTATCCCAAGTTGAGGGGATAACACTATAGGATCATGTGCACCTACCCATATATAAGAGGACACCATCTTGGGTTGAGGGTCTAAGAGGATCTTTTTGGAGATTATTACCTAAGTAATTGATAGAAAATTAGAGTACAAAATAACTGAAGTTGAAATTAGGGTAACAATAGAAATAAAATATCGATGAAATAACATACACCCCAGACATAAAAACATTTTATACGACAACATGTATAAAAAGTTATGAAGGATCCCCACACATAACATATATATACACAATGAAAAAGGTAAAAATTTATAAAATAGGTTACTCTAAAACTGATTCTAGTGTATATAATTGCATCCCCATAACCATATGATCCACATATATAGCCAACCTAAATCGGGCCCATTCCCTAATTATAATACCTGACTAACAAAGGATACATGTGCACTTAGATGAACATCCCTGTAATGAGTATAAATCTAGTAGGACACCACCAATACATTCTTATCTTTAAAACAAGAGGTCAAATAAAAGTGTATTTGATGAAGTTTAGAAAATACAATGATAAACATGAATCCCACTGGGTGATTATTAACTAACCCGACCACTAGAAATTGTAGATCTAATTTCTTTAGTTCATTTCAAAATGGAATGACTATCAGAACCATAGGTATAATCCCATGACCCATTCTTATCAAACTTGTTACATCCACCTCACATAACCTAAGTTATCCTATGTATTTAAGAGATCCATCAAGTCACCTGAACAAATCCTTATCAAGAATGGAACTCTACCCAATACCCTCGTCATGGAATGGTTATCACTCAAACCATACTAGCTAGTGGGGGGAACTATAGTTAATCAGAATGAAACATACCCATAAGCTTAAGGGAGGCCTAATTATCCCAAAATGACATATAGCTATCGTTTCTTAGGGGACACGAATAATAATGAGAACAACAATCAAAATAAATCAAAACCCACAACAAAATTATACCCAGCCTAACTTCACACTCATGGAGACCACCATCATCATATCTATACCACGACACGATGCCTCACTGATTAAGATCACTTTCCAAAAATAGGCTAACCATTTTTCCAATAGTCATGCGCATTTCATATACCCAACCACAACATACCACTCAAGATTATAAAACATCATCTCTTGAACCCAAGAATCATAATAACACCGCATTATAACATTTTATAAACCTAAAGGAAACATCCCTAAGAAAAAGAACCTAAGCTGAAATCCCCACCAATATTCTTAGCATGATCCTGTCTTCTATCAATATCTATGTATACAACTATGGTAATTTACCACATAAACCCTTTTACCAAATATCAATGTCATCTTATCACATTATAAAAAAATTGTCCTTATTAGGCCAGTTTTACAATGATCGTATCCCAACCATTATTGCTGTTATGATGATCCCATTAATTTATTCCATGGAAAACACTCAAATGTACCACTAACTAAACCGTTGTGTCTATTTTCTTGGGAACACTAGCCTAAAACAAGTTTTAATGAACTATTCCATGCCTAACATCCTATGTGAGTAGCTCTTTGTGGATTCCTGATTTGTGGCATCATTTTTTTGTTTTCATGGCATACAAGAAACAAATCTCCTCTAAAAAATCCAACTAGTTATATAAAAATGCACCCATTCATGATTAAATTAATGATTAGGTCTCACATGTCTATGCACAAACACATGAAATCAAAGGAATATAAATTCATATATGTTCTTTATACAAGTACGAAATTATTACCTCAAGAATAATGAAGCCTAATAGCGATGATATACCCCCATATCAGTCATAATGAACTAATTCTAAGAAATAATTCTAAAATTAAATTGAGCAGTGTTTAGGGATGAAGAAAAAAATAATTTGTGATTTTAAGGCATAAGTGTAATTATAATTACAAAGCGGTGTCAATTACAAGTGAAAAAAACATTAAGCATTGATGAAATAATGGAGAGGGAGCATGAAATGTTCATAAGGGATCCCCATTGGTAAACCGGTTAAAGTGAGTTTAAGAGGGAAATTATGATAAAAATAAGAGGGGTAACCCCCATTTTGTCTTCAAAAATTCCTAGGACCACATGACTGACTAGTAATACGAGCCAGTCCCCTAAACCACGAGTCATCAAACTGATTATCCAATTACCCCTTCAACTTTAAAAAATATATTGGTCCTTCATTTCCATCCAATATTCACCCTAGAACCACCTTCGATGCCTCCACATTCCAAAAAACTGATCAATTCCCACACATAGTGGAAAAATACCGAAATAGTAGGGCACGTAAACATTTATGGTGTGTTATAAACCCCCACTCTAATATTTTATTATTCATGAGAAGTACCTAGAGGGGTTTTCATCGAACATCCCAGCCTCCTGACCTAATTATCTTACTCTCTATTTGAGATCATCTCTTTGTAAATTCCATGTGTACATGTTTCATGAGTTAAAGGTGCTAACTTTTACCATATCATTTTCTTCATTTTAGTCCTAAAATGTATTGGATACTCCTAAAAAAGACTACATGCCTCCAACATGACATTTTCCATTAATGACCCACACTCCAGGACCTTCTCATACCCATGATCCACAATATAATATTCTATCACTTCCTCAGGCATCAATACCTCCAAATGACACTTGAGTCACTTTTTTTTGCTTGAGTTACTCCCTAAAAAATTTCATTAACACAGAAGATTTAACTCTAGGATTTATTGAAGGCCCAAACCCCAATCCACTTTTAAATGTAATAATTTCATACCTAATCATCCATAATTGATACCTATACAATGTAATCCCTCATTTATTAGATCATCTAATCCAATTAAAAGATCAAACCTTAAAAAACGATGTATTTCTATAATTTATATTAACTTATAGGGAATTCATAATATACACATAGAATCACCTATTCCTACTGATTTTCCTACATGATCCTACCTTATGCCACCTAAAAATCTAGACTAACAAGTATCATTTACCTTCACATCATGTTCAAAAGTTACTAAATCCCAACAAAATATTCTTTAAGACCACATCCCCAATTTTCAAAAATATGATCATGACATAATACCCCCTTTATGGTGTTTTAAAAGGAACTAGAATAAATATATATTGTACCCCATCACCAACATCTCAAAACCACCAACCATGACATACCTTTGAGAATAAATGGAATGTTCTTGACCTTTATCCAACCATGAAACCACATTTCTCAATGTTTATCTCATACCCTTTGACATAACGCCACAATGATTTAAAAAAACCACTCAATAAAAGCCCAAAAAAACTAAAAAATTGAACCCACTGTGCTAATATGAAGTCTCACAATGCCATTGGATTAGAAAAAAATAATCATCCTAACAATTTTCAATCATTGGATTTGAACTAACAACTTATTCTTTGTCTCTATGCTCAAAATATTATCCCACTACAAAAATAAGAACACCATTCTCAGAGGTAGTAATTTTCTCCCCAAACACTAGTTCAATATTTGATCCACACCAACCACATATTTAATGATGTTCTCAATACATTCTTCTTCTCCTTGAATCAATTCCAACACAATGACACTAGTCAATCCCTATTTGAAATATTTCCCATGGTGGTTCACGACCTCACCCATCGACACACTACCATTTCCAAGCCGTGATTCCTTAACATCATTTGGAATAATGAAACCATTCAACAACCACAAAAAGTATAAACTAACCAGTGAGTAAACCTCTATGATCATATCCCCAACTAACTCATATAATAGTCTTGCTCTTCATTTTGGAACTGATTTATATGTTATCTCACTGCCCCTCAGATCACAATACCACTCTCATATATAATAAAAAAATTTATATAGGTCCATAAATTTACAATACACCCATCACCATGGTAGTTCACTAAGGAAATTACCATTGGATAGTTCTCTACCCGCACCCAATGATTTAGAAGAAACTACCAACTAGTATTACATGAAAAGGACAACTACTCACCTGAAACACATTCCCCACTGACTATTCTAAAAAATAAGGTTTCAAGAACCATGAAAATAAATCCAAAAATTCAATTTAACATGCATCTAAAATCACTCCACATCTCAAGACCCACAAACACCATATATTGTATGGTGTCTTCCACTATACAGAAAAAACGAACTCTTATCTCACTATAAGGATTAAATTTGTTTTCTAGTATAAAACCAAAACATAATACTTCCATATTACCCAAAATAAATTACATTATAATAATTTAAGGGCCCCTTTTAGAAATTTAACTAATGGTTCATGCTATGAACCACTAAAAGAAGAAGCATTTCCACTACATGTTTGATTAATTTTCTTAAAAATTCTCTATGATACTACTAAGTCCTCTCAAAAACAAGAAAAATATCTAATACCCAAATGATTGAGAATATCCAAATAAGATCTAAAAAACCTTGTCCGTGTACTATAACATATGTTTCACCATACAATCCCACTCACTTATAGCTTAGGGTAAAGAGAACCACCTATTATCATGCCTCTCAAGGACTATTTATTATAACCATACCTATAACCCGAAAAAACCTTTGTTTTCCAATAAAACCATTTCTATATACTGTTATCAGCCAAACTATCATGCAGAGAGACATGTCCCGAAGGTATATGTAAATTACACCCAATATCTCATGTAGGCCATGGGTCTCTAACAAAAAAACCCAACATGTCCAACCAATAGATGAATCAAATCTAGATCTTGACCACTTCGTAACTTTTCATCCATTTCTTTAATCTACTCATAATAGAGAGGCATGTAGAAGCATCAAAACCTTACCCAACAAAATTAGAGTGTCTATCAGTAACCAAATATCCATTCCATACATTTCAACAACATCTTTTCCCGTTATCTATGGGATTGCGTTCACTAGATCAAAAATATTGAACACCACCACTCCGTTCAAACCCACAAAACTAAATATTCTTTTCAACCATTATACACACCAAATATATTATTCTAATATAGATTAAAAGATACAAATAGTCTATAAAAAATACAATATGGGTGATACAAAAATTAAAATTCTTTTAAAATCCTATTTCAAAACATGGTTAAAACCACTCATTTAACCAAAAAATTATTAAAATCATTTCTAAACCACATTATTGTAACTTTTTTTATTTTCCAAACACTTTTTAGGGGATAGTGAGAAACCTCACACCATTAAACACCAAAATGGATCTTTTCCATTTTCATTGCCCAAACAAGAAAAATTCAATTTTAAAATATCAATTCAACTTCAAAAAAAATCATTGAAATCTTTCCACTGTCACTTAGTAGTAAAAAATCCTATTATTAAACAGATGTCTTTTGAAAACCCATTTTAAACCATTTGTGCCATCTGAATTTCCCATTTAAAAATTCTAAAACATCAAGTAGGATATTCCCTAAGAAGAAAACATATGGAAATACATACCACCTTCTCAGTTATTGAGTCCATATCATCAATTCCTTCATGTTATCCAAAACAACATTTAAAAAATAAAAATTTTCAGACTAAATTAATTAAATTTAAACACTAATGTATTTTTGAAAAAATCAAATATATTACTACTAGTGTATAATTAATTTAAACATCTCAATCACTAAAAAATATAAGATCACATGTGATCATAAGTTTTATAAATGATTCATGAACGCACCCACTATTTTCTGTTATGATAAGAAATAAAATTCCCAAAATAATAACACAAAAATCAGGTTCATCACCAAAGGTGAAATTTATTATCATAAATTTGGAAAAAAAAAATTTCAATCCCACATTTGGAAACATGGACATCCCTCATATGTGGGTTAGCTAATTATAAATATAAGTTTGATGTTATGTTCTAGAAATTACATATTTTATATCTACACAGTCTAAAATATGAAGACAAAAGAAATGGGTTCTAATATCATTTTTTGAAACCCCATCTCGGATCAACCATCATATGTTGAGGGGATGAATCTATGGCCTCATGCATGACACCATATACTTAATACGACTATTACTACAATAATGGGTATAAGGGGAACCATGAGGATATAATTCCATTAGTAATAGATTGACAATCAATGAATCCATGAATGGATGTAGTAATCATTACAAATAATAGAAATAAAATATAAGAGTAAAAATGTCAACCAATTCTATAAAAATATATAAAAAACCAAGTAATAAATGTCATCAATGATCCCCATATTTGGAATATATATATATATATAATAAAAAAATATAAAAAAAATAATTAACTCTATAAGTAATCCTAGTTAATTTCCTATCATTACCTCGACCACCTTCCCATCTTTTATAATCACACAAACTAGGGCCCATTATATTATAAATCCATAACCATCAAAGATGGCATGAATATTGGGATTCCCATATAAAATTTGAGTATAAACTAATAGGATACAACCTATGAATCCATATAATAAATTTAATAATTCATTTAAAAGTGTATTCTATGACCCCAAAATTACATTAGAAAAAATGAAACCCATCAACATATCATCGACCACCAGAATTTACCTTTTTTGACTCATTTATAGAAGGAACTTATTTCAAAACGAATTTAAAAAAACCCGTACACATTAATTTTACCACATTTGATGATCTTATATGGCACCCTAAACCTTCCCATGCCCATTAGCGGTCTATTATGTCACCCCAACCAAAGCCATGCATGGAAAGGTCCATGAACCAATACCCTAATCAGGTTATTTTCATCAGTTAAACTATCCCATCCCCATAGAAAATGGGGACGAGATAGTTAACCACACTAGACCAAACCAAATGGCTCTAGGGAGGACACATTTGAGCACACTGGCCCATCCATTTATGTTATGGGGAGGCCACACACCATTACATACATAGTATTCAAAAAGTATCAAAACCCTTCATGTAATCATACCCCAAACTAATGTCTTAATCATGAAATACACCATCATAAAAATACCCCTCATTTGAAATTTTCACTCACATTGGAAACTATATTAATCATACCAATAATATAACCTAAGATCATCCATACATCACAAATCAAACCACATAATAACACCCAAAGTTCACCCACAATATATATGGAACCCAAAAATCCTTAGTACACATTATTCTAACATCTTCCAAATATAATGGAACTTCCCAATACATCAAAATTAAAATGGATAACCCTACAAATATTATCAATAAAATCCATTCATCCATAATTTCCTAGGTATTCAACTTAGGGAATTCATGACATGAACCCTATTTTAAAAAACCAATTCATTATAGCCCTTATGGAACCAAATCATCTTATTTTAGTAATATTCTTCTAAGAAAGAATCCCTACCATTATATCAAGTATAAGGATATCATATATTGATTTCATTAAACATTTTTAAGGGGATTCACTACACCAACCCCTATATCCATTTCCCCACCCACACATACCTCAATCAAGCACGAAGTACTATTTCCAAGCCCAAAATGATTAGTAGAAATACCTTTGTGAGTTCCTAATATGAATATTATGTTTATAGTTTATAAAAAACACATGGGAACTTACTATATAGTGATCATAAAACATTGATACAAACCTCACCCCTTATCCGTAGCATCAAAGTAGATGTATCCAATGTATAAAGACTCACATAGATTCAATACATGTAATATAAATTCATATGTGTTTTGTATCGTGGTAAGGAATTAATAATTCAACAATGATAGAGAATAATATTCCAGATCTACATTCTAAATGAAGATCTATGTTCTATTTTTTTGATAAATATGACAAATATCATTAAATTTTGGTTCCAAAAACCATAACAAAACATATTTGAATGTTTAATGAATATATGGTGTCAAAAATACCAAGAGGAGTACATTTCAACTGATGTCACTTCAAATTTTGATAAAATGATGGAGAGAGTGAAAATAATATCCATGGAGGATCCCCATGGGTCGCCTAGATTCTATGATGTTAGAAGAAGATAATAGAGGTAAATAAGTGTGCCCAAGGAGAAAAAAATTACTCACTTTTTCTATTTTAGAAAAAACTAAAAAGGATCCAATCAGAAATATGGTTTTCAATTGGATAGTTCGTGAGCCCAAACAATACCTAGATCCACTCTTTAGCCCCATATATGGCTGGTGAAACCTTATTGGTGAGTCAATGCCCCCCCTAAAACTTTCAAAAGGATATAACTCCCGCATGGTCTTTTGGAATTTACTCAGAAACCTCCTAAAATTCCTCCATTATCCAAAAACAAAAATGTTCATAGAACTCCATGATAAAAACATATGTAGTATCTCGAATCAAATGCTTAGTGGAATTATAGAGACACTATTATTGGTTAAAAAATATTCATTATGTTAAGATAAAATTTCCCTTATATTCGTTGAGTTGATATTTCTGTTTTCCTTTCCTAAAATGACTTTATTTGAGATCCCCGTCATGGTTTACAAAAAAAAATTCATCTGGATCACATTATAGAGTAAATAAAAAGTTTTTCTCTTGTATAATATCCCAAAAAACCATTTTATGTACCTTTTCCCTAGTAGTCCCAACTATATTACATCAAACAGTATAGAACATAATTTTTTCAATATGGAATTAAACTGTGTAGAATGGTCCTATTACATGTACTTAAGTTGTGAAAATCTATATTCATGGGATTTTCTTCACATTCCAAAAACATATATAAGATACCTTCTTGCGGTTCAATCCAAGAACCACTACAATCTCATATGCACCTTAAGATGAAATATCTCATAAAATTTACATTCCTTATTATGCCATTAGCATATGAATCCAACAACATTATTTTATAAAATGTGAATCTATAGGTGATTAGTATAATATTACCTATATATTCTTATGCGAATAGAATAAAATAATGTCCTGGCCTTTAATATGAATGATATAGACCCATTACTATTTTCCTTATATGAAGAGTATAATATTCCATTGCACCATAGCACGAGAAAGATACGTCATTGTACAAATATAGTAGCCTCATTCAGTTTAATTTAAACTAATTGGAATAATTCATGTATGAACAACCTTAAATAGAACCATTATATTCCTTTTTCATATTACCCAAATAGTTAAGATATACCCCATTATGTAGAATTTAACTACATGGAATTTGACTCCCCAAACAAGGATATGAATCCAACCCATCTCTTATGCCTCATCTGAAACAAGAAAAACCTTATACCCTCTTTCATTGGATTTGAATTACATCATGAATTTTGATAAACTCCATAAAACCTACTAATATTTCTTTAATATACAGAATGATCCCATACTTTGATGAAATGAAAGTCAATATAATCCCATCAATCACTATCCTTTTAAATTAAAATTTACATTCTATCATTTTCATAAATGAAACCATTATTATTATGGAAAAGTATTATCCACTATGTCATAAATCTATAATAGAATCTCTAACTACGAATTAATACCCTCAAGGGAGGAGCTAGCCTACCCTCATCTCGATCAATGTAAAATGTTGAATATCATTGGTATGTATTAGTGATTTCCTACCTTAGGAATGAATGTTTACATTGATCCATAATTCATGGGAAAGGGCCTTAGTCATAAATAGATGGTATAAGTAAATCAATTATTAATATATATTTTAAAATATATAATATAATAACATTATATATAGTCATGAATTTTTATTAATATATTTTAATATATGTATATAATAATAAAATATATTTATTATCAAGAAAATATAGTATTTCTAAGATCATATATAAAAATGTGTCGGTGTCTGCATGTTTATATTTATATAACTAATTTAAATATATGGTGTGTTAAAGTATAATTTTAAAATTTTAACATTAAAATTCCATAGTAAATTTCCACATGACATTTCAAGTAAAAATATATATCATTATTCAAAAATAAATTTATTATACAAATTTAAATTTGAATCCTCATTGAAATTTTGTATTGGGATTCAATAAGATTACCTTTAAAATTAAATTTTGAGTGAAATTTAAATTTTTAACTCTAAAATATCATAGTGAATTTTCATTGAATATTATTATTGAATTTACATATTACCATTGGATGGTTACTTTCAAGAATAAATTTATACTTATAAAGGGTAATTTTTAATATTATTTTTTGTTGATAATTTTAATTACATTGGGGATGTTTCTATAGAAAATTTTATTTTATGTAGAAATTAAAATTAGTAATAAGAAAATTAAAAAATAAATATTCATTTAAAATTTATATTTTAAATTTATTAGTTTTATTATAAATTAAATTTATAAAATGAATTTTTAAAGGTGATGGGAGATTTTCATTGAGATTTTTGATTGAAAATTTATAATAAAAATTTATATTTTTTCTTTAAAAATAAAATTTTGTGAATAAATGCACACGTTATATTAAAATTTCGTTGTAAATATTCATTAAAAATTTGTAATTGGAATTTGGATGGTTTCCTGGAAAATTAAATTATGAGTAATGATCATTATTACTAATAATATATTTTCACCATTACTTTTAAATAAAAATTTAAATTGGGAATATGATAGTTTCCATATAAATGAATTTTCAATTATAAATTTTCCATTCAAACCATATATTTTATTTCGTAATTTTTAATGAAATTTTCAGATTTGAAAATTATATAATATAATTGGAAATTAAAATATGAATATAAATTTCAAATTACATTGATTTCTCATAATGGGAATTATGAGTTTCATAATTATTTTTGGTAAATTTGGAAATCTTCTTGGGAAATTAAATTTTACGTTGAAAATTAAAATAATATCCAAAAGATTTCAATGTGAATATTAATTGATTTGTAAAATTCTGTTGGTTACATCCTTTGATAATAAATTTTTTTTTTCAAAAAACAACTAATAACTACCAATATCATATTTTATTACAAATAGGATCATGTAGTGAAACTTTGGGGGGTCAATAAGTATGAACTATTTTTTAATGAATTCATTCCATTATTTAATTCAAATATCCAGAAATTCTATGATGTTTTAATCTCATATAAACAAATAAGAAAAAAGTACCATAAACATGAAAATAAGTAAATAGATCATGACATATTCTATTTTTTCAAGATTCAATCATAATTTGGTAATTTACTCCTTACTATGACTATGTCGATTTTGATACCAAAGTCATATAAAAATTATGTAAAGTGGAAAAGAAAAAGCTATCTTCTAAAAATCTTCTAGTATCAACCAATAGTTTTTGAGTCTCTAAAATGGTTCTTTATATTGGATCATTCCTGTTAACAATTGTGTTCCAACATTCCATCTCTATTAAAACCTTTAATCTACTCAAGGATGCAATTATATAAAAATGGATCATCTTACTTAAACTATGTTCGTTAACAATAAGTGGATTGCCAATAACAATAGCATGAAAGTATACCTCTTCATCTCAATTTTAGTATGATAAATGTATTCGTAGAAAAAATAATAACATGTTATATTCCTGCCCCTCAATCTTTATTAAACCATATATGGACTATCAATAGTATCGGCTACTCACACATCAAGGGTATCGACATAAATAATAATCATCCACATTGATGTTTTTCTATCTCTCTCAAATTCATCTCGTAATAGTAATATTATTATTATTATTATTATTGATGATCAATGCCATATTCTACTTCTATATTACTTTTCATTGGAATTTTTGAGATAGTAACCATATAAGAGTCTCCCAACATCATATTTTATCCTTTTTATCCTTTTAAAATAATAGAATATAGGGGTAATATATCATGAGGTTCTCTATCAATTATATTTTTCAACATTGATGATAAATACTTTTTTCAAGAATGATAGGTCATTGGGTTCTTATATTTTATTTTTTTTATTTCTTCTAAAATATTGTAATATAATAATATCACAAAAAAGTCATTATTCTAACATGTAAAACTTAAATGAAATTAGAAATATTTAATTTCTATTAAAACTATTAAAAATATATTCAAATGAATATCCAATTATAGATAATTAATAATGAGTTTCAAATATCTATATTTTAAATTCCATATATATCATATAGCTTTACTCAAAATATTTTCCTCAAATTCTTCAAGTTATTTCCAAATTATATTTCCATTCAAAATATTCAATAACATATCAAGATAATTACATTAGTTTTGAAGATCATAAATGATTTCAAATATTCTATTTTAAAACAAACAAATGTTATCCAAATACCCTCTCACTATTCGACATTTAATTATCTATAAATATCACTTCATTATCAAAAACAAAATCCACTATTTTTTTATTTGTTTCTCCATGTGATAATATGTACCAAGGGTTACAGTAAAACATCTACTCAAGATACAATATCATGCTATGTAAATGCCTAAATAATACATATTAATATGTTAAATATTAAATTTTTGGTGAAAATATATTTTAAAATATATTATAGTACTACATCATTTACTTGGAATGGCCTACTTCAGCACATAATAACCTACAATCCTAACTTCATCAACCAAAGTTGCATGAAAATATTCACTATTATGTGTGATTGTTTGATTTTTTAGAGAAACCTCAAAATATTAAATCATCCATAATATGCTTTGTGTTGTGGATTTAATATCAACAACACAATCCTTTTTCTAAAAATTATTTGAGTGTAATTACACCCCTTAATAATATTTTATTCATGAAAATTATTCCATTAAAACATTATAAAACTAGAACAAATTTATTTTTAAAGAAATATTGAAGGCCTCACAAAACATATTATTAATCTTGCGTAGCTCATGAATTATCATATTATTTATTATATTTTCAATTAATTCTCTATGTTAATCCTATATAGCAAAAATGTAATTTTATATAGCCTATGAAATTTTTTGATTAATCTCACATATTTTTTATTTATTCTAATGTTTCTAAAATTCCTCTAAACTATTCTGAAAGAAATAAAATATAATCCTATCTGAGTACATATTATTCCTATTAGTGAATTGAAACCCAATTAAAATCATTACATTGATTGTAAATACTATATTAGATTCTATCATGATCCCCCTTCCATGTGAATCTCCTCATATAGTTGCTAACCCAAATAGTTTATTTATCCACTATGTTTAAAAATTCATGGTTCACCATAAACGAGTAGTTGAGTGCTTCATTTAATCATAATTAGTCTTTGTAAAACTATAATAAATCATAAAGAGCTCATAATTTAATATAATTTTTAACAAAATAGAATGAATACTTCTATAATCCTTGAAAAAGTACCTCTAAAAACTCCAACCTCATTAAAAAATCATGAAATATTCAAAATTACTTTAATAGATTATCAATCCCTGATAAAACACATAATCATGACTACCTTGGTTTAAAAAAACATCTAATAGTCCCATATAGTATTCCAATTAATCTATTCTAATGAAAATATTTTTATTATATTAATTGAAAAAATATTCATAGTAATAGTTCTTTAAATATTCACAAAACAATTCAACACCTTTCTCGAATCAAATTTTCCACATGTCATCATCAAAGGCACTCTTATATGTTATTATTCCTTCAAGAATAAAAAGTGTTGATACTAATCTCCTATTATAACCAACACATTAATATTTTGTAGAAGACCATGTTTTTATCCAATATAAACACATTTCATTGGATTTTATTAAGTCAATATCTATAATAATTTGTTATAACCTCCACTTATTCATCAAATAAAGATAGTACTTCTTATCTAGATTCTTCAATCTGCATCACCCCACACATATTGACATTATTAAATTATAGAAAATAAATATAAACCTTATAATACAATGTAATATTTATTCTACCATACTGTATTATTTTCAACACCCATAAATATAATAATATCAAAATATTTTCTACATCTCTTTTTTTTCTTCTACTTCTAATTGAAAATAAATTCCAATTAAACATTGGTATGGATGATTTTACTCTTATATTAAGCAGTGGTCTAAAAAAATAATCAACATAGTGTCTATGAGAGAAAGCTCTCTATTAAAAACATGACTGATTTATCTATACATGAATTTTCTCAAAACAATACCTCAACATAAGATACTAAATCAAAAATATTCTATTAATAGGTTGTTGAATGAGATTTTTAAGATATATTATACACATAACTCAAAAAGAACATAATAAAAGTTTATATACTTCTAGGTCACAAAAATTAGATAACTTCAACTCAAAAAAACGTTAACACATTTCATGTCAATAAATAATAAAACTATATCATCTATTTTTACAATAGATTTTTAAAATAAGGGTATGGTAATATAATCAATATACCTTATCAATGTCAAAATTCAAAAGAAAATCTATAAATTGAATGATTTTTTAATATCTGTCCTATAATATTCATTATGTTTTCAAATCCCCCTAAATGGATGTACACCAAAATCTCTTCATTGAGGTTGATCTATTCATAAATAAACTCCAAAAGTCATATTTATTATTATTCTTCAATAATTGATTCAAGAAGTGATTGATCACCCCCATATGAACTGTTATTCCTATAAAAAAACCATCATGAAACACATAATGGTAAACATATACTTGTCTTACCTCCAACTCTATACACATATAAATTTACTAATATGTGAATATGATGGGTTGTCTAATTCTATTTAGCGAGTGAAACAATGTTGAGAATTTTTTTTATCTATGAAAATACTCTTTTATCTCTAGTTTGTTGACGACACTTCATTTTTTCTTGTTATTCTATTTTCCAAACACGAATCTACTTCAGTAGTGTGGTGCTATAAATTTATTCAACATTATTCTTATTTTGAATATATTGTTTCACATTATATCTCAAAGAACATTAATTCCTTTATGAGTTCATTATTTTTGTTTATTTATCAAATTTTATGGGTCATATGATCATGTATACCATTGGTCTATGCTCAGAATTCTTTGATCATCCACAAGAACTCTCAGTAATCTGTGTATTTCCTTTTTTCAATAATAAATCATGAAATTCATATTATTATTCATAATTTTCTTCCAATAAACCAATCCTTTTAGTTATTTATTAGATTGGTTCAAATTATTGTTCTAGTTTTCTTATATTGTAATTATCATTTGTTTATTTCTTATAAAGGTCTATGATGTTTCATTTTATTCTATAGTGGAAGCATCACTTCTTTGGGGTAGCATCTTCCAGAATATTCTTGGGATTTTTTATTTCAAAGTGATTTATTTTCCTACGCCAAAAGGAAAAAGGCCCATTTACTTATTTTTTTATTCATTTTTATGGTCAAATTTATTTCAAATTATATAATTTATTCATGGTTAGTTTTATCTAGAGAACATTATCATAGTGACAACATTTTTTTAAAATTCCACATAAATTTCATGTCTATCATATCTTTATCAAATTGATATGTTTAACCATTTCTATTATCTTTATCTTGCCTTAGTCGTGATAAACATAGATGTTGGTATTCTATAATCTCAAGGATTTTACATGTTATTCAAAAAAACAATTTCTTTTTTCCAAATCAATTGTAGTACTAATAATGAAAAATAATCATTTATTTCATTTACGTTGTTTCAATTTTCAGAAGATTAACACCCTTTTTTCAGTGAAAAATGCATTTTATTTAGATCTTTTTATAGACCTGTTCATCTTACTCATGGTTAATTAAACCCACATTATTGTTATTTATTTATTAAAAACTTTAACACAAATATTGTTTTACATAATTTAATTTTAAACATATAGTATAAAATTAATAATATTAGTGAAAACAAAATTTTGTTGGAAAAGGGTTAGCTTATTAGTAGATCTTTTAGTGGATTCATGAAGCGATGCTTTCATTCCATTGTTTATAATTACCTGAGATATTTGACCATAATGAAGCACAATAGGAATCAAAATGGTAACACCTTTATTTTGTAGAACATCAAGATCCCCATCATGTGTCTATTCAAAAATTAATATCTTTACTTCATGTTCATGACCCATCCTGAGAATGTATTTTTTACCACTCCTGATGGATATTACCTTATGTTAAAATTTATTTTTTATATTTTCAATATGATACTAATATAACATATTTTATTATTTCATATAATTCTCAAAAGAAATCATTTGTAACTGATTTCAAATTCAGAACTATTTAAATTCATGGCTATTGTTTGGTTTTATTCCAATTCTTAGACCCTTTCCTCACAGAATTTTGTTTTGTCAATAGTATGATCTTTTTTTTCAAAAAAACAAATTATGTAGAGTGTTTTTTATTTTATATATTTATAATCTCTTTCCATGGATTTGATATATTTGGTAATAGAATCATGATTTTTCATCTTCTTATAAACATCATTTTCTATAAAAAATGATTCTATATGTAGTTGTGTCTTTTTATATTTTATATCATGGATAAATGTAAAAATATAAATGATAAATTCAATAAATATATTATTCCAGTAATCTGTAATTTGAGTGTAAATGTCACAACTTTCATCAATACATAGAAACTCTTCATAGAATGAACATGATTCTTCATGAGGATAACATTCAATAGATATAATTTATAATGTAACAATTTTTTACCTCTAACTTGTTGTGGATATTATTCTTCATTTTTTTAATAAATTTTATTCCTTAACATCTTATCTTATGACTTATTTTTATTATTCATTGTCTTTTTAGATGTAAAATCATTGTTATATATGGAAGGGTACTCACAAGATTATTAAAATATATTCTCCAAATATGTAAAATTAAAATGACAAGGAAAGAATATTATATATAATTTAAGTTATAACTATTGTAACTAATAAAATATTTTATTTTCAGTTATTTAATTTGAACTATTAAACTTATTTTTATTAATGGGTCTTGTACGAATCATGATTAAAAAACATTCCAATTGTAAGAAATTTGTAAAGGGAACATGATAGACAATATTTTTATAACTTTTGATCCAAATGTGGATGTTATAAAATTTCTATA
This sequence comes from Viscum album, assembly GCA_963277665.1. Lineage (NCBI taxonomy): Eukaryota > Viridiplantae > Streptophyta > Magnoliopsida > Santalales > Viscaceae > Viscum > Viscum album. The sequence goes on along the minus strand of OY728145.1, from coordinate 1,329,518,049 downwards.
TTCAATACAGTTATAAGATACAATTATTTAATAATAATGTAATGTGAATACATGTATACTATCTCCAGAAAATACTTTACTATTTATTGAATGTTTTACAGTCTCTTGAATAGTTCTTTATATTAGATCCCACTATTTTACAATTTTTACAAAATTTTCTTATTAAAAATGATCATATATTTACTATAAGATGTTTCTGAATCAACAAAATGGATCTTCTTCTTCATATAGATGTTATAAACATCCAACGAATGATAAATAAAAACAACATTCTAGTTAGCCTATTCTTCCCACTTTTAGAATGATCATTGAATTAATGGAAGATATATGTAAATGGTTTCTTCTCCCTCTTCAATATTTTTATGCTTATAAAGATATTATATAGATGTATCTCATTGCTCTTCATGAGACTCGATACAAATTATAATCATAAGAAGTTAGGCTTAAAGACACCTCTCTAAAACTATTCTCTTATTTTTCTCTTTATTATATATTCCTTCACTCTATCCATTTTTATATATGTATTGTTGGATAGTCTCCAATCTACTAATTTTATCATTGTACCCCTTCAATAAAAATACAGTATGTTGGGGTGACAATTTTTTCAGGTTCTTTCACCATTATTTTTCATCCACTTCGATGATAACAATAATAATCAAGAATGGAGGATCGTCAGGATATATCATAGAGTAAATTATATCCTCCATTATCTTCTGATATATGATAAAATAATAATATCAAAGTAATTTTTTTGCAATATTTTAATATGGAAAAAAACCATGATATTGAATATATGATTTTATTATTGAAACTTGTTAAAATTAAAATAAAGAGAATAGATTTTTTTTGTTATTAAATGATGTTCTTCAAATAATTGTATTTGATTCTATATATTAATTACAGATAAATCCGCAGATTATTCTCCTAAAATTAATCATGATATTTCAACATTATGTTTCTCTTCAAAATAATCAATAATATCTTTATGATAATTCTTATAGTTTAAATATTCATAAATTATTTCAAATATATTATTTAAAATATTATTGATATCACTTAAATACCCTCTAATAATTTATCATTTAATTATCCATAAAATTTGGTTATTCCTCTACCATAAAATCCAAAACTATTTGTGTGCGTTCGTGATTGAATACATATATAGTTATGGTGAAACATCATCCTCACCATGTAAGATCATGTTATTTGAATAAATGGATACTTTGTTTTTGGTTGAGAAATATTATTTTTATAGTGTAAAATGATTTCATAACTTCTACAAGTACATCAACATTTACTCAAAATGACACACTAGAGAATGACAATAGCTTAAAAAACATGTTATTTAACAAATATGATATAACACCCTTTACTGTGACATATTATTGTCTAATATTTTAAAAAACACCTCATAAAAATTATACATTTCTATATTTAATGTATAACTGGATTTTTATCCATAGAAAACATATTTCTCCCACTATTGTTAATATAATGATTCCATTTATTATTTTTTAATCCATGTAAATAAGAAAATCATCAACTAATTGACCCTTAATATTTTTCATAATGTATCCATTATTTTAATTTAAAACTATACTATTTACATGTAAATAAATATCTCTTTTCTAAATAAAAATTACCACACTAAAACTAAAAAACCATTCTTTCATGGGATTTATCACAGCAAATTAACTATAAAAAAACATGAACACTAGTAACTACGGTAAACCAGAAGGGGGGAAGAATTTAACCCATAAACAATAAAATCTATTTCTATCAAAAAATTACTAGGAGAGAGAAAATTGTGTAAATCTAGAAACAAGCATATGAAATCACACATAATTCTCATCTCCACACAAATAAATCTTGACCAGAAGCCTCGTGAAAACACCCATAGACCAGATCACAAACATCATGACTGCAGAGAAAATCACCACTCCACCCAGTGGAATAAAGGATGACAAGGTAGATTGAATCCCCATTAGAATCATGAAGTACCCAATCCAACTAAGACACCTGTATAGATCTAGATTTTTGTTTCACCCCGCTAGAATATTGAAGACCACGTAAAGATAGAAGGCAGTGATGGTAATCCAGCCTAGGATAATCCAGAGATGGATATTTTTTATCTATAATTGAAACAATATGAAGGCCTGGATCAACAAAAACTGGCTACTGAGATCAGTGTCCTCTTGTATATTAAGGATTTTATGATGTGGTATCAGGATGGAGATGGTGTAGTTCCATATATGTATAGTGTTGATCCAATGTTCTTCAAGAAGCTGGGTTTTTTCCTCGAATGACATGAAGGGGGTGCTAGTGTTTGTGGGATGTGGTGGATGGAACGACACCATTGGATGTTGAGGCTATATAGAGGCCCCAGATTCCCATCGGAGGGATAAAAAATATCCCATTTAAATCCCCATAATACCAACAATTAAGTATTTTAAAAACTCAATAAAATTCACCTTTGAAAAGTCTAAAAACACTTGAATTTTTTATTTTAGTCATATATAGATTCTAAAATATCATGTTCATTTTTATATAAGATTGAAACCCTAGAGTAATTCATAGGTAGGTCCACTGTAATCTGGCGGGTCATCTAGATTTTGTTTTGATTAATTTTATGGGCTCCCATTTAATGTGACCATGCTTAGATTCCAAAAAACTATTTTGTTACAATGTTCATTTCATATTAAATTATTTATTATGGTTCAGATGTGATATTTGTTACCCCATTGTAATTCTAACATAACTATGAAATCATATGGTATATTCTAATTAGAGAACCCTTCCTTGAACATCTCCTAACATAACTTCCAATCTTTATGGTTTAATCATACACGTGGTTCAAAAATACATGGTTCACCTTACTATAGATGGAATATTGTTTATTTAATTATAATAAACTTTTGGAAAAAAAGATCAATCATATGAAATTAACTATTTCTTAGGTTTCTAAAAAGTATTCAACTTAATGCTTCTTCCATTCATGTCCGTATCCCTTCATGAATCATCAACCATGTGAAGAAATCATAAAATATTCCAAATGAAATCAATAGGCTATCAAACCTTCATAAAAATATTTGAATATAATTTCCATTGATTTAGAGAATAAAATAACACCTTAATGAATTCCAAAGAATCATTAACACCTTAAATAAATTGTCAACTTCTTTCAAAAAATAATGCCAATAATGGTTCATTAAATATCTACTAAAAAATCCAGTGCCTATCTAAAATTACTTTATCAACATGTCACTATTAAAGGAACTCTTCTATGCCATTAGTTATACCAAAAACACAATAATGTATACTCACTTCATCTAATCCTTATACTCATCAATATTTTATAGTTGATATGGAATTCATACATCATCAATAAATTCATTTTAATTTTAATTTTTCCAAATCTACAATAATTTATAATAACTTACAAAAATGATTTTTAACATGCTTCCCCTTCATCTTCAACCACTTAAATATTTACCATCAAAAACATATTATAATTTATCCAATATTAAAAAAACCAACCATAATAATTAAATATACACTTCATAATATTTATTTTTCATTGAGGATAACAATTTGATTATTTGGATGTTTTTAAACAAATCTATAGTAACAAATTTCATCGGTAAGAAGAAATTTTCAACGTGAATTTTAAATGAAAATGTATGCCAAAATTTTATATATTCAAATCGAATATAAAATATATAGTATAAATTTACACTTGTAATAAGAAAGTTTTAGTGAAAATTAATATTTATAATTGAATATTTTTAGTGGAAATTAAATTTTGAGTAGAAGTAAATTTTTGAGGAAATATTTACACACTTAAAATGAAATTTTCCTAATTATATTTCATTGAAATTTGGTATCATAAATTTCAAAGTGTATATTGAAAATTAAATGATGACTAAAAATTTTCATTCATAATTATGAACTTTTTTATATTAATTTTTAGTTAAAATGTCTATTGAAATTTTTACATTTTATATTAAATGATAAATTTTGAGAATAAATTTTCACTAGATTCTAAATATTTTCACTGTACAATTTGATTAAAATTTATAAATATTGAAATTAAATATTAAAATTTTATTATAAATTTACATTGATAACTATAAAAATTCATTGGAAACACAATAACTCATTTTTTATTTCTAAGTTGAATTATAAAAAATATAGGTTCGAGATGATCAATATTTGGTATTGTTTTTCAATTTAGATTTTGAAAATGAATTATAAATACATAATGTTGAATTGATTATGATTTTATGATATATTTTGGTCTTAAATAGAATTCATAAAGGAATAAATAAAGGTAGAATAACATTTTCTATGTATAAAAATATATAGATGAAAACATGAACTTGATGAGGTTACCAATATAGGGACGGTGATGATTGGATCACCAGGTTCCCAGTAGAGGTTTTATTGGTAATTTTTATTTGAAAATTGTTTATTGAAATTTTATTTTTATTATTAAATTATTTTCAATTAAAATATTTTCACCCTTTCATTTATTTAAATCATTTCGACCAAAGAACTATAGATATATTTCCTCCCCACTCCTCCTTTCCTTTATCTTCATCTATGTCACTAATTTCTAGTTTTATCAATGATCCATCAGCTGTAGTGATCTCTTCCTAATGATCCTAATCCCACACTCCCTCATTTTAAATCTTTGTATTCTTATTCATCATTATGTTATCTCAAATAGAAAATTTAGTGAGTTTTTTTATCTTTTTCATTATTTTTGGTATTTAAAGGAAATTAACACTATGAATATGGATTATTCTATTTATGATAGTATATATTAGGTCATTTAATTACTTTTAAAAGAACTTATATGTGTTTTCATGTATGGTAGGATAGAATACTATTATATGTGTGTGTGTATAACCTAAGAGTTTTTGGTATGGTCTGAAGTTCTTGTGTGGAATTATTTGAGGTTAATTTGAGTCATTATCAATATAACACATTTAATTCATCTTTATTTCGATAATATTAACTTTATTTTAGTGTTTTCTATTAATTATTTTGATGAAAAATCATTAATTATAATTTTAACTGAAACCCATGAAGAATAACAAATTTATATATATTCTTAGATAGATTTTGGAAGTTTTATGTGTATCTTCCAAACCTATATCACTCTACAATAATTAGATCAGAATCCCCCAACACATAAAATTAACTATCTATATGATATAAGCTATAAAATAGAGGTAGGTGTCAAATGTTAAAGTGGGGAAACTGTATCCCAAGGATTAAGTAATAATTAATAATAGTGTAAGTATTATAAAAAACAATGAAAATAAACTAAAATTAATGTAAATAACTCTTGAAATCTAAGTAAAAAATATCTCAACTAATTCTATATGAACATGGATATTTTTATAATCCTTTCAAGTGATAGATTAAAAATCATGATCTCTCCTAGAAAAATCGTATACATCGAAATCTATAATGAAAAAATGACCAAAACTAGAGGTACCAAAAAAATTAAACTAAATACTAGCATAATACCGGCTACCATGATCCACATAAACTACCTAGATAATCCATAAATCATAGGTTCTTTATGGTTGTTTTGAAAAAAAATCCTAGAGACTTATGTGGTAATCAAAATGGTCCTACTATGATGAGAGTATAGATCAGTACGCCACAAACAATGACACAAATAAATGTATATCAGATACAAAGCATTATTTATAATTTTTTTATAATAAATAAATAAATCACTCTTTATCTTTGGTATTAATGGCGAGACTTGTGATCGACCCCCGATTTGGTTATTGTAGAACGTATCTAAACATGACAAATGTACTACCAACCACAAGATATTGTAGGTGGAATGACACCCCTATATATACCTAATATTGTTGTCACCCCGATGGAATAATTACCCTCACTACACCACCACATCTACATCAATACTAGGATGAATGAATATATATCTCCCTAGTTTATGAGTTATAAATTCCAAGAAATTATAATATATCTGATTTTTGAGTGGTTCATCTTGAAATTTATGATTTCAGTTCAAATATATTAGTAGGAACATTTTTAGAGGTTCCTTTAAATGGGGTTTCAAATTATATTGTTCATAAAAGTTATTAGGATATATTAAGAGAGGGTTCACGTGGCTCATATTATGAGATTATAGTTGTTGACTCCATTCATGTTGTGAACCATTAATGTCACACTATGAATGCAGTTGTCCAATGAAGGCCCCACCACCCTATGATATTCATTCCATGAACCAAGGGATCACATCATGAAAGTATTTAGGTATATACCCTCAGGATACAAACCTAATGTTCACACCATGAATGTGTGTTGGGTGTGTTTTTTTAGTTGGGGAAACTATCCATTCATGGGTAACCCTTGTTCATTTTCAATCTAGGGGGTTTTAGGAGAGGCCAATTGAACTATATCACCCCCTTGGTTCTCCTTTCAATTCCCATGGAGTGATATGGTTTTTGGTTAATATTTATGGATTCTAGAGGTAGGATTGCGCATTTTCCCCATTATTCTTCCCTTTCCTTGGTTTCCCTCTAGTTTAGAAAATTTAGGATTAGGGGTTGGAACTAATTCCACCAGTTTGTGGTGTAATCAACCATTTTTATTGGTCTTTTATATAAATTGGGGAAAGGATTTCTAGATATGGTATTATTATGTTGTCACAAGTCATTTCAGTTTAGTTATTTTAGCATATTATATTTCATAGGTATTTTGATTATATTAAATTAATTATTCTACAATACCATGCTTATAAAGTCTTTACTTTTTAAAAATTAGGTCTAGAGAATTTTGTGGTAGACCACACCCAAAAATACACATTTCTGGTGTGCGGGTGAATCCCATTGAGTTTTTAGGCATTATTCATTATTTAATTAAATCATAAATTAAATATTATTTTAATTTTAATTTTTTAATTAATTAATTTTTTTTATAAATAATTTATTTGGATACTTTATAACGAGTTAAGGAATTTCAATTATTTCTGGTGTCTGATTAGTCTTGGATGAGCTTTAAATATTTTTTTTTAGCTATGTTAAAATAAAGCAACTCTATTATTAAGGTATAAAGACCAAGTACCTAAAATAAATTGTGATTCGGTTTTTGAATCCCTTGGATATGGTAAATGGATATGTTGATAAAAAAATTGGGATTTTTTAAACATACTCCTTGAATCTATATGGTAGGATAAAATTTACACTAAGATATAGATACTATAGTTTGGGATTCCATGGATAAGGTATATGGATGTAAATGTTTTGATGTCTGGCATGGGGAACCACAAACATTGAATTAGTTGAAGCAATATCTAATAGAGAGATCCATACTAATGGACATGGATGATTGGATATTTGGAAGGGGCGATATGTTCCCCTCAAATTTGGGGGTGTGATATTTGGTTGGGGGAGCCACACCCTTGGACTTATATAAAGTGATGTTTTGTAGGGTAGATTCACTCACATAGAAACAGAAGATGAGTTTTATGATAGGGTATGCCCTGGCTCCATGTGATGGTTCCTGATTGATTATCCCACTATGTTTATAGATATTTTTTGGGAAGAGTTTCACCTATCTCTAGGTGATGTAATTTGTTTCTAAGATTTCGTTATGTGCTCAAAGACATCGTGATAATAAGCTGAGTATCTTATGGATGATCTCAGGTTTCACATTAGAACCTAAGGATCATTTGTGGTTAATTATATATGATTCCACAATAATGATTTTATTTATATGTTATTTTAAAATGAAAATATAATAAATTTTATGGATATGTACATTGGTGGTTCCCCACAATGTTGTACTGACATCCTACTAGGGTTTCCATGACACTTGGGTACCAAACAAAACTACACTCAATACAGGACCACAATAGATATATGCTCGGAGTATCTCGATCAAGTGGGATATATGAAACATTATTAGACATTTATTTGGTGAGGCTTGGGATGTTAATATATACTATATTTTATTTTATTTTATTTATATATATATTATTCTAACAATATTGGTATCCATGATGTTTTTTTGTCTTTCTACCTGTATTATTTGATTTATTATTTAATCGTTTACATTCCCCTACATACTGTAATGATTATTATGCATGTATGGCATTTGGTTATTTTGTGTTTTATTTAAAACTTTTATATGGGGTTATAGTTTCCCCAAAATGAAATGGTATACTCATAATAATATTTATTTGTTTCTAATGTAAGGGTAGTAACTCCTGTGATCCAGTAGATACTTTTCCTATCCAATCACTGGTTATTGGCCATGGGATTATGGAGTTAATTAAAAAGTGTTATAATAGATTATGTGTCTAATTCCATAGAAATTACCAATGTTTTTCATTAATATTTTGAGAGATGGTGGATCAGTTAAATAAGAATGTGTTAGTTCCTTTAATGGATATTAGGACAGTGTGTTGTGGAAACCCTTTAGGATAATAAGTTAGTTTACCAGGGATATTATGTTGGTATTATTGGTTTTTATATCCAAATTATATAATTTCACCTAGAATTACACACATGAGTTTTGGGATTAATTAATTATTATTTTGGGTTCTTCGACATTGTTAATAGACTAGTGTTTATGAAAAAATTGGGAACATAATATTAATTTCAAATTGGAATGCATGTCTTTGATTGTTATTAAGGATCATGATAATTTAGCTGATTACATGTTAGTAACAACTTATATATATTTTACCCATATTACATGGTGGTAAAATTATACTTTGCTAAAACATGATATATTTTTTTTCATGGAAGGTCATGTTAATATTCTATGGAATTCCCATTGATGACCAAAATTATATAGTCCCTCTTGTTAGGGATTTAAAAGTTCCATTTGAGGTAGGAATAGTTATTTTATTCCTGATGGTGGATCTAGAAAAGAAATAGGCTTGGTTATTTGTAATTTCTATAACATCATATGTTGTGTTTTACTATATTTATAAGTAATTAAAATCTATTTATGTGAATGATATGATATTGGGATACTCTACACACATCATGGGATGTTGATTATATTGGACATATATATTTTAATATGTTATTTTTATTATCTAGGGGGTATCTCTTGTAGGAAGATGCCAATTAAAGACCACTATGATATTTCGATTCTCAAGGGGGTAGTCCTTTTTTGGATGTTTAGTGATAATCAGTATTGTCATAGGAGGATGAGATTGAATGTAATGCCAGATATGGTTTCTGTGATCATAAAGTGGAAAATGTTTCATGTGAGTGAACATGTAATGTTTTAATGAGAATATGGATGTCTCCTATAGATTGGTACTAATGTGATATATTATTTAAGGGATATACGGAAGAACCAAGAGCGTTGATATGTGGATAAGGATAATGGTGTGTGGGGTATTATGGCTGAGAGGAGTAGCGTAATGCATGAGGGTAACCCAATTGATGGTTTATGCTTATTTAGTGAGTAACAAAGTGATTGGAATCATAGGTATAGGCTTCGATCTAGGATATTAATGTTGATAAATTCTTCTATGTATAATATACATGTGTGAAAATGCCTTGGGTTTTCACATGGAATGAAGCATGATTGCTTGTGATTTGGGGGTCAATGATGGTTTTTGAATTGTATTATTAGTAAGATTCCTAACCCTATAGATCTAGTATTTGATTTCTATATCTTAATTAGGGTGTGGAAGAAGATTTTATATTTTAGATTTCACCACTTGGTGGAAATTTTTGTTATAGACCTTGGCATAGGTGAAATATATTGATTAATAATATGAGCACCTAAGGTTCTTATTAATATATGTTTTTGAAAGTTTGTAAATAATGGTTAGTGATTTTGGATCATGATATTAGATGTAAGTATGTAATTATCATGGGTATTATATGTTAGGTTATGATATCAGGTGGCATGGGAGTATACATCTACTGTTTGGATATAAAACCAAGATGATAGACAATGGTTGGACATAGTACCCATTGATTTGGGATCGTTGAGAAGATATGTGTGGAACAGGGAAGATGTATTAAATAGAAGCTAAGTGGTCTTAGAAACCATTGTTGTTGGATAATAATGATTAATGTATCTATATACTGAGGATTACACTCTGGATGACATTGTTTTAGTATTTTATAATATGATAAGACTGTGTTTTAGGATGAAAGACACACATGAGATGGAGGAACTTGGTGACGATGCACATGAGGGATAAAATAAGTGATACGATATTGTTAAGAGTGCACAAGTACATAATTGAGGGTGTATCCCTCGTTATTCATAAATTTTGATGGGTGTTCATGATAGCATTCCATTGATCTGGGAATTTGTATTATTTTTTATTTCATGTTGATGCTTTTTTATGGTTTATATTGTTATGAAAAATAAATATGTGTGTTTCTATATAATGTAAGTGTGTTACCATTAGGTTCAAATTTGTTTTAATGTATCTCAGGGTGTGTTGGATCAATGGTGAACTACATCTCCACCTGAGAGCATTGTGGTTGATTTTGGATTTTTGAGGGAACAACTATGTGACATCACCAAATTACATGTTCATACATTTGTGGGGGGATTTAGAGTATTTATGTGATGCATCTAGGTGTTTTCCATCATGATTTTGTAATGGTTATAGTACATAAAAGGGTGTAACTAATAAATTTTGGAAAATTTCAATTAGAGGTGGATTAACCAATTAAATTTCACATAAATGGAAATTTTGGGTTAGAAGCAACACCACATATGTCATTTTAGGTGCATAAAATTAATTACAAGGAACATTCTAGGCTTGTTATGAATAATCAGTGTATTTGAGCTGGAGAACGGGTGATGGTGACCCATTCGTATTGGTTTGAAAATTATAAAACTGGAGTAGTAACAATTTACCTATAGTTTAATTTCAATATATTTTGGTGGTGAGAGTGAAACTAATCCAATTTTTCCATTGAACAACTGAAAATGTGTTTTGAAAGGAAATTCTAATGTTAGGGTGCACTGTGGATCAGAAATTTAAATTGTTAATTAAGGCCAATGGTGGGGAGTTACATATTCATAAGGATGGATTAATTAATAAAATTATAGTTTTTCAATTTATACGGGCTCGGGTAAGCACCATATTAATGTTTCAAGGATAGTGATGAGTATTTTATTTGGTTGGGACAAAAAGTGTGCCTCTTGTTTGAAGATTCATAGTTGAAGCATGTTTAGATCTCTAGAGAATGACATGGAAATATAATCATGTATTAAAATCTGTGATAGGTCATATTTTATGATTGAAAAACTGAAGATACTTATTGGGGAGAAGAATTGTTATGGTGGGGAGGTTGTAAACACCTCCTTTATAAGTCCTAAAATTCAAAGGATTTTTGAATTTTTTATTTGGTTAGTAGACCATTTTGAAATTTTGGACTTATAGTTAATTCTATGAATAGGTACATATTGATAGGTGTATTTTATATGTGATTCAAAAACCCGTAGGTGGTACATTTTCTTATGAAAGTGTTGCCATGGTATTGGGTATGACATAACCTGAAATATTTGCTGCTATAGCCATTCATGTCATGAACTATAAAGGTTGTAACATGAATAGAATTGGTTGATGTGTGATCCATATGAAAAACTAAAATAAAAAACAATATCATTTTATTTTCAATAATATGAGACATGTATCAATGATCTTAGAAAACCCATAAAATATATTTCTTCCAATTTAATCTCTTTGATAACTTGTGGAACACGTAACCCAATTCTAAATGAATTGTAATGAAGTATTACCTTATAACCTACTAGTAAAATTTGAGTTCATGAATAGTAACAACTAAATTTTGAATATTATGATTATATATTTCTCGTAAATAAAATAAGAATCATTTAAAATAAAATTAAATGTTTTCTAAAAAAAATTATTTCTTCTGGATGAAGGTTTAGTCATGCTTTGTGCACCGAAGTTAAAATTAAATTTTACAACTTGAATAAAATTAATTTTACAAAATAATTTTCATTTTAAAGTCAATATATGAAAATTATTTTATGGTGATGCTTTAGGATTTTCCAAAAAAAATTATTTTTTTAATAGTGAAAACAATAAATTTTAATTAAAAATTGTCTTTTCATTTAAATACTTATAAATTAAATTATATTTTGATTTTTTTTTTCAAAAGTGAAATTAGTAAAATTATAAATACATTCATATAATTTCATTTATTTGAATCATTTTATTTTTTTAATTTTTATATAAAATATTTGTAATCTTTTGATCATTTTTTATTTGAAAATATTCTTTCTCATCATGTCTGCGTGATTAATTTTTAATTAAAATTTTCCACATATATGAATGGAATTTTAAAAAATGAATTAAATATTTTGAATCATAATAATTTATATTATATCATTATATCATTATAATTTTATACCAAAATTTATAGTAAAACAATTAAAAAATATTTACCGTATTTAAGGTAACAATGGGTTTACGGGGGTTAAACAGAAATGGTAAGGATTAAAATGAATAATTGTTTCTTATAAAATCAATTTTATTGAAATATTTAGAACTTATAATGATACAAATCCTGAATAGTAAATTATTTTCCATTTAGAATGTAAAAATTTGGGTAAACATTTTTCTTTTAAAAATTTCTATTGTTCCACTCACTTCACCTATAAAATGTAACCCCATATTCTCTTTTATTAACACATTAAAATCCTTTTACATCAGAAAATTCATTCCCATATCACTATAAAATATACATAACCTCATACAAGAATCCTTTTTTGGTAAAAACCCATCATAGTAATGTTTTGGTTAAAACATAAGGAGGTTACCTGAAAAAGAGGTAATTGTCTTCAAGGAGAATTTTTATTTACTTTCTTCATCCACCTCCATAAATTACTATTAAAACATTTCAATATAAAAAATAAATATATTACATATATGGACATGTTTTTATGTTAGGTTTAATTCTTATATCCATTCCCACTTCCATAAAATGTTTTGTGAACTCATTATTCATGTGTACAACGAACTACTACCTCAGGAAACAATGTCAATCGTTTTTTCCATTACCACCTATCAAAGTTGGGTATAATGATAGATGCAAAGTATATATGATATTTTTATACAATAATTAAGAATTTTTAGTCCTTATATAGTATATATATATAAATTACATTATATAGTGGATACGATAATGTTTCTTGTGTGAACGGAGGATTACATCATAATGAAGCGATGCGATTCATTTTTAACTAATGATTTACAGGGAATATAATAATGATAATTTTAATAAATATATTTGATATAAATGAAATAAATATGATAGTCATGAAATTTGTATCATTCTAGAGGATAATATATCATTTATTTTCTTTCCTTTTCGCTCAAATACGATAACATCGTTCGAGTATTTGTGGACTACCCTCTCACAATGCGATGTGACTCTCTTTTCACCACCAAAATGAATGGATGGTATATAAAAGTGTATTTACCCAAAAAATAATTAAATTATGAAATTATTATCATTATACAGTGATAAAAAAATTACTTACCAACTTTCCATAATTATTTTTGAAAAATTTCATGTTTCTAATGCATACGTAAGGCCTATCGTCTCCATGATCATAATGTAATTCAATTATCAATGGAACCCTTTATGATTGGTATTAAAATTTTAATGGAATAATAATTATGATAATTATGTTATTATTGTTATTCTATAGATTTTGGAAATATATAAAATTCTTATGATTTGGAAGATTCATGAAATAATACGAATTAGAAAAGAAGACAATTAACACCCAAAACAAAAAAATTGAAACATTATTAAAATGACTGTCCTACGTTATTATAAAGGATAATTAATGATATTATAAATATTAATATGTTCTTATTGTAAGTTAATAATATTATTAAAAACACTACACATGAGGATAAAAAATTTTCAACCTAGATAAAGTGTGAGGTAAGGGACTTAATTTCAAATTCCCTTCATTGAGGCATATTATGACGTTATGAACAGATTTTATTTTATATTGTTTCTACACTTATGATTTTAAATATAATTTCTTGAATAATATATTATTCTTTGTATTTTATGTTTAAATTTTAATTATTTAATTCAAGAACATTTTACATGAAAATTACCAAGTGGTAACGAATTTCATAACTCAATTTATTTTCATTGGTATATATTAAACATTAATTATCTTTAATATTAAATGTTTCTGTCTGTGCTGAATTTTGAATATTTTATGTTTTATAACCAAAATATTTATCTGTATTTATATTTGATACACCTAATCTATTAATTAGTTAATTCTCATTTTACTGTTATGATCTTTTTATGGGATTATTCCATAACCACGTTTTACCCACGATTTTTTATACATGAGTTTTCATTGAAGGAAATTATTAGGTTATTTTATAATATAAAAATTTTCTTTTATTATAAATATGGAATTAATGATGTTCCCATTTAATAGATCCATTTTTAAACTCATAGGTACCTAAAATAAGTAATAATTCTTGTAAAGAAAATTCAACATCACTACTCCCTTTGGTCAGAAATCCATTTTATATCAAAACGATGTTTTCTTTAAATGTTTTTAATTTTATTTTTATCAATTTTCAGATTATTTAATATATAACATTTTACCAATTTCTACTTTAAAAAAATTAAAGGAAACTACATTTTGTTTTCAAGATATCTTATATTACTCTTTTATCAAAAATGTGATAGGAATCATTATTATTATATTAGTAATTTCCTAATATCATGACCACCTAATGTTTTAAAGCTTCATCTATATGTTTATAATAATCTTTTCAATGATATATATTTTAAAATTTTCATATAAATGTTTTTAAAAATTCAATTTTCCAATTGAAATTGATATTTTCCACCAGAATATTCTTAATAATTGTTTTATGGTATTTCTATTCATCAATAACAAAAAAACTTTATTATTTATCTAATGTTTAAATATTGGATTTGTATTATACTTATTATTTTAATGGACATTTTATCATCATGTTCATAAATAAAAGGAATTTATATTTACTTTCTTGATAAATTTTTGTAATCATTAACTTTATTTTGAAATATTAATATTCTTATGATCATTATACATTAAATTTCCCATATATATCCATGAAATTTATAATGGATATGATTATTAATTAAAACATATATAATTTATAAATATGGTGGTTTATGTTGAATGTTATTTTATTGACTGGGGAAATATTGATAATCTATACTATTTATTCGATACTGATATTTGATGAAAAGGAATATTTTTTATGATTCAAATTGAATATTTGATATATGTGGAATACTTTAGATACAAAGTTACAGTTGGGTTCTAGTTGTAGATATCCATTGATGCATTGGTAGTCTAATGAGATGAATCTGTTGGCTATCCTTAGTTAAATGGGTTTCTTGTGTGTACCTACACATCAGTTTTAAATGGTTTTGATAAAAGATCTTGATGGTAGAGGTTTCATGATGCCTAAAAATAGGACATCCAATAATTATGATTTCTTTTATTGAGAATTGAGTTATTAATATCCATGATATGATCAGAATTTTATTATCCCCACATGCATTTAATTATTAGTTTATTGAATAAATTTCATGTGTTTTCAGTTATTTACCTTTCCATATTGATTATGCCTTATATAGTTATGATAATAGAGTTATTAAATAATTTTAATGTGTTTTTATTTATTTAACATTCCAAATTGATTATTTATTACCTTATAATGATAGTGAAATTATTTAAATGATACTTGTGTTTTGCTATTTAAAAATTCCAGGTTTTTTAAGATAAATTATTCATGAAATCTTTCGTTGAAGATCATCCTTACATATAATTTGAGAAAACCATTTCTTTCCATCATCCAGATATTCATTAATGGTACTATGATTTATATTATAATATATTCTAGGGGAAATGATGTTATATAAAGATATTATGTAGTAATTGTTTTTCAAATGTACTTAAATACCTAGGTATTATCGAGTTTACCAATAATGTTAATTTATTTGGTCCTTATGGATTTGATTCATTGTTTATTATGACAATGTATTAATGTATACAGTAGCTGTAAGATACTATTGATGGGGTCGCTAATGATGGTATCAAAGGATGTTTGTTAGAATCAATTAGAACCATATTTAGTAAAAAAAATATTGGGAACAACCTTAATATAGAATTTGAGGATAAGGGAATAATAATGCACTAAAGATCCGGTACGCTAGAGATTATGTGGTTTTTCTTGGAAACAAATACTAGTCTAGATTTTAAAATTATATGTGGTTTTGGAATATAGGTTCCTAGGGTAATAACTAAGAAAATGATGAACTGGGCTTTACTTAATCATCACCTAGTGAATAACAACGACCCTTATTATGAACCTTGATTGAAACTCCAAGAGGATATGCTTGGGATAATTCAAATTTCAATTTCAAACCATTATCAATGTTCTCTAATTATGATGATAATGATTAACCTATGATAATACTAGCTATACTAGATTGATAATAAAGTGTTATTATTTAGAAATATTCTATTTGATTATATTGTTTTCCCAACATTGGGGGTACTTTAAATTGTTCATTATTGAATTAACTAAATGGGAAAACATTGGAATGATGGGGTGGGTTATTATTTTATTTTTTCAAGAAAATCATGATGGAATAGATAGATATAAGCATGGCCACTGAAAGATACATGTGGTTTCATCATTGGTTCAGACCCCAGTTGAATGAGGATGTAATTCAGGGAAATTATTTTGGCACTAAGGATCATAACAAAGCGGCATCTGATATATTTGCTCGCATACCTTCCCCTTTGCCTCGATGCTACCTGAAGCCAGTATTATAGTTTTTCATAATTTCATTTTTTTAGTCTATGGATGAAATCAGAAGAAATCATGTTGACATTGTACAGGAAGGATAATTTGGTTAATATGAGAGAACAAATGGGATAATGAAAGAAGTGAAAGATATAATGATTATGCCTATTTAGTTATTATGAAATATTATGAACAACTTATATCTTAAAAATTACTCAAACTCACCAAATAATAGAAGAATAGATTGTTGAAAGATCTCAGGCGGTGGAGACCATGTAGGAAATAAGTATTTATTTCAATCATTATAGAAATGTGGGAGAGACACCCATGAAAGTGTCTTAATGGAATGTGAAAATTAATTACATGTGGAAAAGAAGGGTATAATACAGTCAATTTCTACTGAAAAATTAATTTAATAAACGAAGGTAATAAAACACATCATGGGGATCTAATTATAGATCATTATATTAAATATAGGTAACTTGGAAATTATCTATGTTGATTCCATATTCTAAATTTTACTCCCAATGCCCGACAAGAACATATTTTGAAATAAAATGGATGAATTATTTATGTATTGTGATTCATGAATTAAAATTTATATATATTTTTCTAACAATATTTTAGTTATAAGAATAATGAAACATATGAGTATTTTGTTATGTTCTATAATAATATCTATTTTCCATAACTCAAGAGCTACAGATACCATCAGGGGTTTTTCATATTACAATTTATTATAAGGTCAATGTTTGAAACACACCTATTTAGGTTTTATTTAATGGAAGTCCACCATGAATAAAGATATTTTGGGAGAACTTTTTGGAAATATAACCCATTGGTTTTGTATATATCTTAGTGAAACATTTACCGAAGGAATAATTCATTTAAATTTTATTGAAATAGTTTTAATGGTATTGATAATTTCTAGGGTTGATATGATCATTAATGACACTATTATAATAGTCAAATAATATTATAAGACATTTTTGAAAAAAATCTGTATATTGAAATCCTGAGAAAGACGGGTAATTTTATTATTATTTTTATTTTAATGATGACCATAATAATATTTTGGGAATGTTAAAGTCATCATATTAATTAATTTTTATTAAACGTACAACAGAACATGTCGAGAAGCGTCATGGGGCTTAACCCAATAATAACTATGATAATGTTTTACCGCTTTCCACTAGACTATGCGATATCCTAGTTAATATGTAATTATATAGATGATTTGATAAATAAATTATAATGAAGAACCAGTAGTTTTACTACTTAGGTTCTCAAATTAATTTTTTATATTATATAAATTCTGCTGATCACATTGCTTTAGAAATTCATTATAGAGAGATGGAATGACTTTTCACTCTTTTGTAGATATTATGATATGTTAAATGTGAATTTTCTTACTTCCAGAAAAAGAAAATGATATTTAAATATCCATTTCTTAGGGGAAGTGATGAATTTTAAATTCATGATTTAATAATCAAATGATTAAATTGTTCTTATGAAATAGAAATGTATCAAGTAAGTACATTTCCATATATTACTTGAAAGAAAATGTAACACCCCAAAATTATAAAAGAATTGAATTTTATTAAATAGAGTACATGGCATGAAACACCTAGATTAAAATAGAGTATAAAACCCCATGAATTTAATATATATTTCAATTATAATAATTTTAATTTCTTCTATAACTTATGATATATGCAACAATGATTTTTTTTAATAGCATGCATCACACGACAGACCATGTTTTACAAAAAAATTATATAATATTAATATTAATATTTAATAGGAAATTTTTCACATAGATTAGGAATAGAGGTTGTGAATAGGATTATATAAATAATGAAAATAAAATTTTTACACTAATTTATTAATTATTTAAAATTATTTTTTCTAAAAGATGATTTTTTCATGCTTTTCACACATAAATATAAAATTAATTTATTAAAGTTGTATAAAATATATATGAAAAATTAAACCTAATTTTTTAAATTGGGATACCAATATTATCTTAGGGTGAATTTTTATATTTTCTCTGAGATGTTTCATTTTTTGATGAATAGTGAAAATATTGAATTTTAATTGAAAATTTTCATTCCGTAAATATAATATATAAAGTGCAAATAATTTTTTTTGGTATTTTTTAAATTTAAAATTATATTAATTTTATATTAATTACTCCTATTTAGTTAATTTGAATAATTTTTATATTGAATGTTTCAATAAAAAAGTTTATATTTTTTAATATTTTCTCTTTAAAACATGATTTTTCCTAACTTATATGAGATTAATTTTGAATTAAATTTTCCACATCTATGATTTGAATTTTAAAAAATGTATTCCCTATTTGGAATCAGAATAATATATAAATTCAAATATATTCAACTTAATTTTGCACCAAAATGAATAGTGAATGCAGTAAAAATTAATTAAGGTAGTTAATAAAAAATGAGTTTATTGGGGGTTAAACATAAAAGATAAGGGTAAAAATGGCTAATAAAATTTTCTAAAAACTATTTTATGTAAATATTTATACAATAAAAACTATATTGTTTCGTAATGTTACCTTTCAAACCTTTTTTAAATGTTAAAAATCTTGGGAGCACTGAATTATTTTCAGAAATACAAAGTTTGTCTACCCCTACATATAAAAGGACACCCAATATCTTCTCTATGTCACACTTAAAAATATAGGATTATACAATTCCTTACCAAATAAATTCCCAACACCCCTTCCCACATGTGTATTCACTATTTTTTTCATAAATTCAACCTATGAAGGATTTAATGAAAATGTAAAAAAGGATGCCTGAAAATAGGTAATGTTCTTCAACGAGTATCAATTTTTTATTTAATTCTACAACTCCAAAAAATTTTGTAAAATAATTATTATATTATATACTCTATATATTATAGATAATGATATTGTTTTATTTTAAGGGAATTAAATAAAACTATCTCCACTTCCATCAAATATGTTTCAAAATCATCCTTTACGAGTATGGTAGACTACTGCCTTGTGAACCAATGTCATCCCCTTTTCAATTTATGAATCTCACGGTTTTGTAATATAATGTATATAAAGTATATATAATATATTTATAAAATATTTATACATCTAGATATACTATATAATATAAACCTTTTGACCTTCCATTCTGTAGGATATATGATTACCCCACTCACGTGTATGTCAGCCTACAGCCTCACGAAGCGATGTTATTCATCTTTCAATAACACCTCATATGGATGGTGATAAAGATAAATATAACATTAATATGTGATATAAATTACATGAATTTGATATTAATGATATATTTATCATTTTGGAAGGTTAATAAATAACAATTTATTTTTTTGTTTCCACTCACGTAAAGATGATAATATCATTCGTGTACGATTGTACTATTGTGTTTACGAAGCAATGTGACACAATTTTAATTATGACACCACATGGATGATATATATTAGTATATAATATTGTATATATGATATTATTATCAATATTTAAAGGTAAAATATTACTTAACTCATTTCTATAATGATCATTGAAAAATGGAAATGTTACTCATGCGTATGTACGACCTACCGTCTCCATGATCGTAACACACATCATTTTTCAAAACCAAACTTGATGATTGGTTTAAAAAGATTTTATTTTGGTAAAAATATTATAATTATTTTATGATTAAGATTATGTATAATATTAAACTATGTAATTTAGTATAACCGGATCACAGATGGAAACAAATGCATAAGAAAACATTGAAATTAACACACAATATAACGAAACTAAAGAATGATTATTAATGAACGAGTGAAAAGATATTATAAAAGGATAATATATGATATTAAAAATATTAATATTATTTTTTTGTCATATTATGACATTTTTAAACCATTATTCATAAGTTTAATGGTTTCTAAATGAAATGGAAACATGAGGTAGGGGTTTTTTCGGCTTTTAATTTCATTGATGTATATTGTAATGTTATGCATCTAATTTCTTTTATACTGAGTAGGTAATTCACATTTGAAATATAATATAATTAATACATAATTATATTTGGTATTTTATGTTTAAATTTGAGTCATTTCATCCAAGGGTATTTGAATTAAATGTTACCAAGTGGTAAATAATTCATTAATTAAATTCCCATTAATTGTGTTAAACTTCATCTTCATTGATTATAACACTCTAATATTATGTGTATAATTACTATTGATTATATTATGTTTTATTTTTAAAAATATATGTGTATTTAAATTAAATAAAAATAATTGATATATTGGTTTATTCTTATATCAGCGTTTTGGTCATGGTTAATGTTTACATCAACAACATATTTTAATCAATATTGTTTATTCCTGATATTAAATTGCAGAAAATATTTAATAATTTTTTAAAAACACATTTAATATTATAATAATATTTTTATTAATTATATTTTCATGTAATATTATTATTTCCAACTCTTTGGTATATAAATAATTTATAAAATGTTTTTAATAAAATTCTTCATCATTTATTTCATCACTTGAAAAATTGTTTTCTATCAAACCAATTTTTTTAAAAAAATATCTTTTTTTAAATTTAAAAAAATTTATAGGAATATTAAAATATTATTATTATTTATAAAATGGTTTCAAATGAATCTTATGTTGTCTTCAAAATAAATCCTGTTTTGTTTTTTCCAAAAATTTGAAAGGAATATTTTTTGTTGTTTTCTAAAAAAGGATCATTAGTAACCTTTTTAATGTGAACAATGAATGTTGTTGATAACTTATAAATAATGTATGGAATTAACCTCCATCATGACCTTTATTTCATTGAAATGTAATTCGGCTATTTAGGAGGATACTTTTAAAGTATTTTTTTAATGTTAATTTCAATGAAAATAATTTTTGAAATGTTTTTTTGAATTAAGAGGATATTTTCCTAATGAATGTTTTCGTAATGATATATTTATTTCTATTAATAAATGATAATAACCCTTTAATTTTATTATAATTAGTATATGCTGTTTTAATATAATATTTGTTGTTACTCTGTATGGTTTATGATCATTTTGACCATATAAAGCATTGAAATTCACTTTCTTGATAAATCATTGTAATCTTTAACATACCCATGAAATATTGAAATTCCAATAATCAATGGAAATTAAATTATCAAAAAATAGAACTATTTTCTATCATTTATATAATAATTTCATAAGCCATATATCATTTTAATAAACAATATTCTATATTGAATATTAGTTTTTACATGGTGAAATATTGATAAACTTGTATTATTTATGAAATATATATATATTATGTTAAAGAACATTGTTCATTAATTAAAATCAATTATTCACAATTTTAGGAATTAATTTTATAGGCATAGATGTGTGGGACTAGTATGAAATAGCCCATCGATGCATCAATTAATCTCACGAGAAAAAATAGTTGGATAGAATAAAAAATGTGTTTATCTTTACACTAAACCATATGGTGAAAGGATTTATGGTAGAGGTATTATGATATTAGAGATAATACAATGAAATAATTAAGAATTTCATATTTTATGTTTTTAGTTGTTAGTATATAGGATGTTTTTACAATGTTGTTATTTATAGATTAAATTCATTCTCAGTTTATTAATTAAATAACATGTGTTTTCATTTATTTACCCTTATATATTGATTATTCCATATCTAATAATTTAAATTGCATGCATACTCAGTAATTGACCTTTAAATATTAAATATACATTATCTAGTAACTTAAGTAGCATGTGTTTTCATTTATTTACTTTTCTATAATGATATTTCTTATTGATTCAAGATAATTTCTGATCTACTTAACACTTATTAAGAATCTCACCTCATACTTAGGCCATTTTATATTTCCAAGGAATCCATAAGTTTTACAATGATTAATATGCATGGATATGTTAAAGACAACAAGCCCGTACCCGAGTGGTAAGGGCACCAGCTTGGCATCCAAGAGACCTGGGTTCAAAACCGGGTGGAGGTGAATTTACAGGGTACTGTAGCATCACTGTAGTAGTACTATAGTAGTTACTATTCGGTACTGTAGCACCCAGAACTATTCACCTGATTTTGGCCTTCGGGCACCGGTTTGGGCCTACGGGTCTCTAGGGACTTTGGGTCATCCAAGGCCTTTGGGCCACAGGGTATTCATGTCACGTAGACCATGGAGTAGCCCAGTTCACATAGAACATGCCCCAGTAGAGGATCAGAGAAATAAGAGTAGTAGCCACCAGATGCAGAGCTAACAGGATTAGAAGAATGATAGGGTATGGCAACGGCCATCGAGACCAGGCACCGTGCAACTTTGTACGGGGCAATGCTTGTCGATCAGCAATGCAAGGTGGGGAGCTAAGGAGATCAATGAGTCAAGATGCTGTAAAGGGGCATTTCTAGTTGGATAGGCCTACGGGTCATGTAATGGGCATGGTATGCGTCGGGGCCTACGTGCCATGTATTGCGGGTCATGTCGGGCGTTGTGCCTTGGGTATACGGGTCATGTACGGGATCCCCTTCAACCCTTAAAAGGGGGATTATCTATAATAAAATAAAAATATGGCCTTCAGGATATTCGGGCATGGATATGTTAAATATAATAATATTATCATTAAAAAAATATTTTGTAATTTTGGTATTCAAATGTAACGTAAGTCTCAAGTATGTATCTTCCTTACCAAGACTATTAAACTATTCATTCCATCTGGATGAGATTCCTTATATATAATACCAATGTAATAAAGAAGACATATGCTACATCATACTGGGATATAGGTTTCTATTTTTGGATCAAAGGATGTTTACTGTAATCCTTTTTTGACTATATTTAGGAATATATAGATTGGGTATCATAAACCATAATAGACTTTTAGGATAAGTATAGAGTAAAATCATATTATTTTGGTAAGGTAGAGATTATGTGGTTTTTAATGGATGTAAATCCTTTATTGGATACTAAAGGTGGATTTTGATCGTGAAGACATGCACCTAGGGATAATAACTCTTAAAAGGGTGCATGTAGATTGAACCAATCGTCACATGGTGCACAAAAAAAATGGCCTTACTTTTCACATAGTTTGACACTATCAATTGATATGATTAGGATAATTCACATTTTATTTATGAAAAATAATTTATTATTTGAATATATAATGATAATTAATGATCTAGGTTAAACCCTAGACATATGAAGGACTTTGTTGATATAAAATGGAGAAAGTATTTATATATTGGATTAAAAAAAATTTACAAGTGTCTTTTCCAATAATATTTTGGTTATAAGAATAATGAAAAATAATTGAACTATTTCATAATTATATATGTCCTCATTTACTTAATAGTTATAGAAACCATCATTTGTTAATGATTTTAACGTTGATCCTAAGTTAAAATCCCTAATAAAACATTATTTTTTTTTGTATCTATACCCTAAATAAGGACATTTTTGGAGAAACATATAGAAATATGGTCCATTAGCTGGGTATATTTCTTACTCAAAAAGTTATGTAAGGAACAAACCCATTAAATTTTTATTGAAATAAGTTTAGTGGTATTGATATTCTTTAGGGTTAACATTATAATTAACGAAATTTCAATTATAGTGAAAAAAATAATATTTGACAATTAAAAAAATAATATCTATTGAATACCATAGTAAAAAAATTATTTAATGATTGATTTTATATCATGGTTGACCATCATAATTTGTTTGGGAAAATTAAAAGAATTATAATAATATGGTATTAGATAAAGTTCATCCCACATGTTGGGTGACAACCCATCATACCCAAAGGGGGGTGTGAACCCTTGATTGAAGGACAAGAAAGGATTCACATCTACCACTGGCTAACACTGTATCCAAGTTAATATGTGATTTCCATTAAGTAAATTATTTAAAAAATAAATATTAATTATGAACCAGTGGTGTTAGTTTTGAGGTTTGTAGTTTAATTTATATTTTTGTATAAGTTATTCTAAACATAATATTTCTAAAAAATAGTTAGAGATAACTGGAAATTTTTTTCACTCTTTTATGGATCTTTTGACCTATTAAATGTTAATTTTAGTGTTTTAGCCAAAAAAATTTGATTTTTAGATACTAAATTGATGAATTATGGGATGAATTTTAAATTAATAAAATCTAAATCCAAAGAATGAAATTTTTCTTGTTATATTGAAATTCATCATGTTATTATATTTTCTTATATTAATAGATATTAAAGTAATTCCTCAACTTTAGTAAAAGGTTATTGAAAAAAAAGTATCCTATTAAATTCATATAGGATGAATCAGTTGATCTTTTAAATCATCACATATTTATGGTTTTGAGTCCCTTAACTTTCAATTTATCATTCAAATTATTGTTATCAAGGACCTCAATCACTCTCAATAATTATTTATGCTTTTCCTTGATGTCCATATCAACAATTTCCGTCGTGGTTCTTGTATATGGAAACATAGTTATGTGTTATTCCAGAAGACCATCACACATCCTTTCCACTCTAATCAAATTCTTTTTATTAACCCTTAGACAATGAGGTTTTTTAAAAACTTAAATATTAAAATATAAAACCATTGATTAGTGAGACCATATTTAAGTTATTATGATGTAATTAATATAATGTGCGGAGAATATGAAACCTCGACATTCTACAATAATAATTTTTCAATAAATAACATATTTGACAAAAAAAGTAGATATTATAATAGAATAAAACACTAAATTACATAAAAAAATATTTATTTTATAATATATTTAATTTCTTTTAAAGATTACGATATATGAAAAAGATGAGTTTCTTCGATATCTTGTGTTACACGCAAGACAGAGATTTATTGAAAAATAATATTCTATTATTATTATTATTTATTGTGATATTTATCTCCTATAAATTGGATTTTTGGGTATTAATATGGATGAATTAATTATAAAAATACAAGGATTACATATTTTTATTAATTCACTATTAAAAATATATGTGTTTTCTCAAACACTATATTTTTTTTTTCTAAAAGACCGTTTATTTGTGATTTGAAAACATAATATAAAATTAATTTTAGCCCGATTAATAAAATTTATATTAAAAATATAATGTTTGTATTTTATATTTTTATAGAAAAAATATCATAGAGCATATTTTTTGTATTTTTCAGAGATGTTTCATTTTTTAATGAATAAATAAAACACTAAATTTCAATTGAAACCCGTATTCCCGTTTAAATTATTTATAAAATTAAAATATATTTTACTTGGTTTAAAAGTTAAATTAGATATGTTTTATATATAATAATCCAATTTAGGTAATTATAATAGTTTTTTTATTCAACTATGATATTAGAACATTGTAGATGTTTCTTAACATGTTCACATTAAAATATCAATTTCTCATCATATTTATTTGATTATTTTTAAATTAATATTTACCACTTCTATGAATTATATGTGTAAAAAATCATTTTATATGTTGAATCATAGTAGTTGATAATTTATAATATCTTAAATTAAATTTTAGACCAAAATAAATAGTGAATGTAGTAATAATTAATTAAAATACGTAACTTTAAATTGACTTTACCAGGGTTTTAAAGTAAAAAAGATAAGGGTTAATATTAAATATAAACTTGCATAAAAACAATTTTATAGACATATCTACACTTTAAAACTTATAGTGGTATATAATTATCCATTTTTTAAACCTTTTACATATTAAAAGGATAAGATAACTCTATTATTTTCAAAAATACCAAGTGTTTAATCTCCCCGCGTATAAAATGCCACACCCACTCCAATCTTCTTCAGACCATAAAACAATATTCCAACAGCCATTACCTGAAAAAAATAACACAAATTCTCTCCATTCATATTATAAGCCTTATTTTTGGCATAAATATATCCTGTGAAGGATTTAGTTGAAATCATAGGAGGTTACCCGATGAAGAGGTAATGTTCTTCAATGAGCATCATTATTTTAATTATTTATCCACCTCCTAAAATTATTGAATTTTTTTTTGATATAACAACATATATATATATATTAAATATAATTTTATTTTATTATAATAAATGTATCTGTCTGAAAGCATTATGACTACCATTAAATGGGTTACGTAATCATTGTTCATGTGTACAACAGAATACATCCTCACAAACTGATATCATTCGTTTTTCATTTACACATCTCATGGTTGGGTATGATTATGGATGGAAATTATATATGTTATATTTATGGTAGATTTATATATATGGTGTAACTATATCTTATTAATTTCTTTACCTTCCATTCAATTGGAGATATTATGAATTCCTTCATATGTATTGTGGAAAATAGTAACACAAAGCGTTGTGATTCGTCTTTCACAAACACTCCACATTTAATGTGATAAAGATAAAGTTAGTTAATATATGTCATATTAATGAAATAATGTTGATATTTATGGAAAATTTATCATTATTTAAATATAACATAATTCTTTTCTTTTATTTTCTTTTCATTCTTGTAAATATGATAACATTGTTCATGTATTTGTGGACTATTTCCTTCATGAAGAGATGTGACTCTAATTTCATCACTACACCACATTGATGTAACATATAAGTATATAATATGGTACATATGTACTTAATATATATTTTAAAATAAAAATATTACTTACTTCCTTTACATAATGATCAATGAGAAATTGACACATTATTTATGCATACGTATGACCTACCATCTCTATGATCGTAACGTACATCATTTTTCATAACCATATTTCATGATTATTTTTAAAAGTAAAATTTATTTTAAAATATGATAATTATATAATTATTATAATTCTTGTTAAGATCAATAAATTTAATTTGGACAAGAACCAAATACTTTATTACAATACACACATGAGAAAACAAGGCATTTAACTCCCAACACAATGAAAATAATGAAATATTTTTAACGAACGAGTGATAAGATGTTAAAAAGGATAATATATAATATTATAAATGTTAATATGATTTTATTGTAAGTTAATAACATTTTTAGAACCAAAATACTATAGTTTAAATAATTTTAGATCAAAAGTAAGTGTGATATAATGGATTTCATCTTAGTTTCATTTCATTGATTTATATTTTAAAGATATGCATGTAATGTTTTATATAGTTTATATAATTCCAATAAGAAATTTAATGTTATGAATGATTTATTATTCATGTAATTTCAATTTTCCATTTAAATTATTTCATATATTTTTATTTAAATTAAATTTAACCAAGTGCTAAATAATTTCATAACTCAATTATCATTCATTGGGATAAACTTATACAAAATTGATTATATCACTCTAAGATTATGTGTATAATGACATTTTATTGTCTTATATTATATTGAATTTATTTTTATGTAGTTTTTTAGTTGATAAAATTTATATATTCATTTTGGGATCCTCACTTTATCATTATGATCTTTGCAAGGGTTTACTTAACAATATCATTTTAATCGGGTTTGCTTATTCCAGAATTTCAATTGAAGAAAATTATTTGATAAGTTTTCAATAAATAATTTAATTTTCTTAAATTAAATATTTTAATGGTATTTTTTCTTGATATCACCATTTTCAATCTCTTTGATACTTAATTATTGATAATATAGTTTTAAAACAATCCAACATCATTTTTATCTTGGGCCAAAAATTTGTTTTCATCCAAAACTCTATTTTCTAAAAAAGATTACAATAATGTATTTAATATTTTCAAAAATATTAATAAATGTTTTTAACCTATTATTACTCATTAGAGATAAATTTATATGTGGTCTTATTTGATCTTCAAAAAAATGCCAATAGATTTTACCGAAATTGTAAAAGTATTTCTTTTATCGTTATATGATCATGTCACCATCCTAACATTTTTATAATGAAAAAGAAATATTATTTTTAACTTTTAAAACATTTTTTGAATTACCCTAAAAAATTTCTATCATTTCACTGAATCTTCCTTCGAATTTTTATTAGGATGTTTTTAATGAAAATGTTTTTAACAGTGTTTTTTACAAAAATTTTTTTTCAAAATAATAGTGATATTTTACTCAAAAGGTTTTTTAAATATATTTTTATTTATATTAACAAAATTATACAACCATTTACATCTAATCTAATGGATTCATGTTGTATTGATACGATCTATGTTCTTCCTCTAGATGATTTATAAACATTTTGACCAAGGAAAGTGTTGACAAACACTCTCTTGATTTATTATTCTAGTAAATATATTTACCTTGAAATATTCACATTATTATAATCCTTAGAACCATATTTTCCATAAATTTATTAATTTTTTATCATGAGTATTTTTATTTCTTAAATATTGTATCATTTTTACATACAGGTTTATACAATGAATGTTATTTTGTTATCTAGGGAAATATTGATAAATCTATATTCTTTACTAATATTGATATTTATGATTAGACACATTATTAATTAATTGAGTACATTATTCAATTTATGATAAATGTATTGGAACTTTAGTAATGTATGGTTCCCTTTATAGTATATCCTTTCAATGAATCAATAGTTATCATGTAAAAAATGAGGTAATTTAGTATAAAATGTGTTTTTACATATCGACTAAATTTTCATGTGGAAGGTATTGATAGTAGATGAATAATTATGCTATATATAATGATTTAAAATAAATAATAATTTCCAACATTAATATTTTAGTTATTATTATCAATGATATTTTCAAAATGAAATTATATCTGGTTTCATTTCATAACCATTTTGTTGTTAAATGGAATTTGCTTTCAGTTAATTAACCTCCTATATTGATTATCACTTATCCAAATTTTTAAATGTTATATGAGATCAATTATTTACAATTATATATTGATTATAGCTTTTCAGATAATTTAAATTTAATGTGTGATCAGTTATATTCCTTTTCCATAATGATTATGAATATTGATTCCTGATAACATATTCTATAACTAACCCTTATTGGGAATTTGAGCACACCCTTAATTTTTTTCCTTTCCCCAAGAATCCATGAACTTTTCATTGCATAATATATAGAGATATGGTAGATGGAATAAATTAGTCCTAAAAATTTAGGTTATAATTAAAGTATTAAAATGTAATTTACGACTCATGTATGTATCTAGTTTTCCATGAGTACTAAACTATTCTGTCATTCGATATGAAATTCAATGTATATTGTACCAATGTAATAAATCAAGCACTGGCTCCAAAATACTGGGGTTTGGGTCTCTAAACTAAATGAATTCTTTAACACCAGGAACATGACCTTGAATCAAAACATTATCAAATTACATATATATCCTATTAATCTGAAGGTATTTTTTAGCATTATTTATTTTTTTATTTTTTACTCATTAACATTCCTTAATGATTAACTATTATTTATTAATTAACTCCATCATTATCTAATTTTTTATGATGATATTACTTTTATATTCTTTAACATACCCCCAATTTTCTCCATCATGGAAACCTAGTCATGTGTTTTTGCATATAACCTTTGTACGTACATTTATCTCTTATTAAAATGTTATATTTTAATTCTTTTTATGATGTGGGTTTTCAATAAAAAGAAATTTAAAATACCAAAAAATTTATTATCAAGATAAAGTCTAAATTTTAAGGATGAAAATATTTAATTTGGGAAGAATTTGACAACCCAAAATTCTAAAATAATAACACTGTTTCAATAACATATTAAACACACTACACCAAGCTTAAACAAACCATGATATATATTTCATTAAATTTAATCTTTTTTATAGATTGCAATACATTCAACCTCAATTATAATTGAACAATACTAAAGTTTACCATTATAACCTTGCCAATAAATTAGATGTAATGAATAGTACTGACTAAATTATTAATATTATGGATATGTATTGGTTATAAATAAAATAATAATCATTTAAAATAAAAAGAAATGTTTTCTAAAAAACTCTATGTTTTCTGAAATGTGGTTTTATCTTGATTTTCACACATTATTTAATATTTATTTTTACCACATATACATATTTTTTTAAATAATAAACATAATTTTTGAAATCAACATATAAAAAAAATATTAGGGTGAATGTTTCTAACATTTCCGAATTATTTAATTTTTCAATAAATATAACAAATAATGAATTTTATTTTAAAACTGTAGTTCTATTTAAATTGTTTATAATGTTAAATTATATTTTTAATTGGTTTTAATGTAAAATTAGTTCAATAAAATATTTATTAATTAAATTAGTGTCATTGGATTCATTTTCATATTGAATATTAATATAAACAATTTTATTAATATAAATATTTTCTCACTAAAAAATTCAATTTCTCATCATGTCTGAAAAATTAATTTTAAGATATATTTTCCCAATTATACGATTAGATTTATTTAAAATTTTATCTATATTTTTAATACTAATAATTTATAACACCATAAAATTTAAAACAAATTTTTTAACAAAATGAATAAAAAACGGGTAAATTTTTTTTAAACTGTTTAAGGTAAAAATGTGTTTACCATGGGTTATACTAAAAATCTAACTGTTAGACTAACGTAAATATTTGTATAAAATATATTTTATGGACAGACACACACACATAGACACACACACATATATATATTATATTTTTT
Source organism: Viscum album (assembly GCA_963277665.1). Taxonomy (NCBI): domain Eukaryota; kingdom Viridiplantae; phylum Streptophyta; class Magnoliopsida; order Santalales; family Viscaceae; genus Viscum; species Viscum album. Next base: position 1,329,486,491 of record OY728145.1, on the reverse strand, counting down.
AATTATTGAGAAGTCTCTATTTTGGACCATTTGGGATTGAGAAAAATATTGTTACACATTTATCCTTTAAAAAATTACATGTGTTCCACTCACCTCACCAATAAAAGTTCACAAAGTTTTATCTCTTATTCACACTATCAAACCCTTTGGGATCCTTCATTCACTGACCAAATCACTTAAAATTTCCATTTAAGAATCATATAATATGAATTTTATGAATAAATCTATCCTAGGAAGGAATTATATGAAAACTTAATGTTGTTTTCAAATGAAGTGGTAATGGCCTTCAATGGGGGTTTTAATTTTATTTCTGGTTCAACCACCATTAATTATTATTTAAACTGGATTATATAATAAATTAAGTATATTAAATCTAAAAAAAGTTATGTTAATGAACTACAACCACCCCCCTTCCAAAATATTGGTTATAAAATCAGTATTAGTGTATTTGGAGGACTATTATCATGCAAAATTTTATAATTCGTTTATCCATTACCACCTCCCACAGTTGGGTATGAAGATGGATATAATGATTATATATTATATTTATAACATAATTATTCATATGGATTAAATATATCATATATAACATTTTTCATTTTTATTCAACAGTTGATATGATAAGGTCACTCATTTGTACGACATACTACCGCCTCGTCAAGTGATATGATTAATATTTTCTTAAGTGCATTACATGGATGATAATAAAGATAACTTTAATAAGTATATGTGATATACATGAAATATTTATGATTTTAATATAATATTTATCAATATAAAAATATAATATATGATTTTATTTATTACCTTTTCACTCATATTAAGATGATAATATAGTTTGTGTATGTGTGGACAACCACCTTCACTAAGTAGTGTAATTTTATTTCAATCCCGAAGATGAATGGATGATATTTATAAATATATTTCAATAAATAATATGATAACTATTATATTATTTTCATTATGAAATTATAAATAATTACTTACCACCATTCCATAATGATCGATGAAAATAGAAATATTACTCATTCGTACATACGACATAACATCTCCATGACCATAACATTCTTCATTTATCAAAATAATAATTCATGATTATTTTAAAATTATAATAGTTTCATAAATATTATAATTTTATCATTGTTATAATTATATATATTAATGGAAAACATAATATCTACAACAACTAGAACATTCCTGAAAAAATATGAATGTAAAAAACAAGACAATTAACACCCGAAAAATTGAAAATGATGATGTATTATTGACAAAATGGGGATATGATATTTTAAATGATTATATATTGTATTAAAAATATAAATATGGTTCTTATATAAGTTAATTACATGGATAAATTCATTATACTGGTGGATAAATCACGTTCAACCAAAAGGAAGTGTGAGTCAAGGGACTTTGTCTAAATTTCCTTTCATTGAGGTATATTGTAATGTTATGCACCTAATTTTTTTGGTGAACATATAAATACATTGACATGTTATGTCATGAATAATTAATTAATCTTGGTATTTAAATTTTATATTTGAATTATTTCAACCAATGGTATTTTTCATGAAAATTAAAATTCAGTAAATAATTTCATAACACAATTTCGTTTTGTTGGGTTATATTAGTTATTTATTGAATTTGATATTCTATGATTTTTTTTATGTAAATTTGAATATATTATGTTTTATAAAAATTATTTTATGTGTATTTATATTTTATACACATATTATATTCATTTATTAATTCTCAATTCAATGATATGATTTTCTAAGGGTTTATTTAACATTGTCATTTTAACCAAGATTATTTGTACTTGAGTTTTAATCGAAGGAAATTATTAGATATTTGTATAATAAAACAATTTAATTTTAAAATAATAATGTTATTCCTGATTTTGATCATGTAATAGCTCCATTTCACTGATAAATTTTACATTAAAGAATTAAGAAAATATTTTTATGAAAATATGACTATATTTATTTATTAGGTAGAAAATTATTTTTCTACCAGAGAAATCATTTCAGAAAATATTTTCAAGTGTTTTTATAATTTAAAAAATGTTTAATTAAAGATAATTTTACCCATTACTACCTTTTAAATATTTTTTAAAGTAATCGTTATTTTGTTTTAAAAATATGGCTCATTTGGTGTTTACAAAAAAGGTGAATGGAATATTTTTTTAACATCTTCGACATGCACTGAATTTTCAATCATCATGAACAATAAATGTTTCAAATATTCATTTATGATATTAATATTATATTTTTCGACAAAATGATATCCCGATTTGTTGGTGATTTTTTAATAAGTTATTTTATAAATAAAATTATTATTTTCCATACGAATTTTTTAAATAACCTTTTATGGTATTTATATTCATTGATGAAAAACCCCTTTATTCATAATCCAATGGGTATATTTTGGATTGATAATATCCTTATTCTATATATGGATGAATTAAGATTATTTTCTCTAAGAAGGTATCAAAATTCAATTTCTTGATTTATTTTTGTTTTTATTAACTATCCCATGAAATTTTCAATTCCTTTTTATCATTATAAATTAAATTTAAACTAAATATATATAGTATTTATCATGGATATTCATATTTCTTAAATCATATCTAATTTCAAAAAAAAATGTTTTTTAAAGTTATTTTCTTGAATTTGGAAAATTGATAATATGTATTATTTATTTAATGTAAATAATTATTGGTAAGGCATATTATTCTTGAATTATATTAGTTCTTAGATATATAAGGAATACTTTGTAAACATAGATACTGGTTGGGTCTGATTATAGAAATAATATTGATGCATTAGTATTCTCATGAGATGAATTAGTTGGGTAACATTAGTTAAATGGGTTTCTAGTGTTTACATATCCATCTGTTTTAACTATATTTAGAAAAGATGTTGACGATATAGTTATCATGATTTCCAAGATCATGAAATCTAATAATTATGAATTTAATTCATTAAGAATTTAGTTATTATTTTATATGATATTTTTGAAATTATATAATCTGTTTATTAATTTCATTATATTTTTATTGATTAAATGGAATGAGTTTTCATTTATATTCCATTCCTTATTGATAATGCCTTATCCTGTTAAGATAGTCATGTTATTGATTAAATGGAAGGTTTTTTATATTATTTACACTTCTATATTTATTATGCCTTATTTAATTATGATATTAAATTTATTTAAATGTAATGTGTGTTTAGTTATATAAAATTCGACGTAGTTTATTCATATTCATTTATGACAGATTCTAGTGTACTTAACCCTAACAAAGAATTTGAGTTCTCCTATATTTTTTTTCCTTTCCCAGGAATCCAATATGTCTCCTATGATAGATATGAAATTTCATTCTATATGGAATAATGTTATTCTAAAAAACAAATATGTTGTAAAATATGTTTTCAAATGTAATGGAATGATAAAGTATTTATCTAGTTTATCAAGACTAATAAACTATTTTTTTATTCAGGATGTGATTAATTGATTCTTAAGCCAATGTAATAAAGCAAACACCAACTCCGTGCGAATAGGTTCATGGAAGCTGTTGCTAGTATCAATGGGAGGTCATTATAAACCTTGGTAAATATATTTTGGAAAACATGAATTAGGATTCAAAACCCTATGATATAATTTAAGGATAAGTATATATTATCATCCTAATGTTTCACTAAGGAATATATTATTTATGTTTTCCCTAAAATAAATCCATGTTTGAAAACTAAAAGTATATTTACATTTTGAACAGATGTACCTAGGGGTAATAACTCTAAAAATGGTGTACTGGGATTGCATTGATCATCACATAGTGCATGAAAACACTCCTTCATGCACACCTAGTTTTCCCCATCTAGGTGATATTCCATAAATAATTAAAATTTCTTTACATACCATAATAATGGATTTAAATTGATGATTATTATGAATAAACTTTTTTACACCTATGCTATATTAGATTGAAAACAAATTTATTATTTGAAATTTCTATAAATATTTATATTGTTTTTCAACAATGATTATTGTTTCTCACACTATAGTTTTTGGTTTTAGACAATGGATGAAAACTAATGGAATTGTGTTAACATTGGACATCAAGGATAATGTAGTGACTATAAGAGACTGATTGGGATTATGACTGGAATGAATGCTATCATTATTATTCCTAACTAGTTATCTAGAAATATGATTGAAAACCTATACTATAACCAAATCTCAGATAGACCAATGTAGTGAAGGATAGATTTTTCAAGTAGTCCTAGTGGTTGAGATAATAGTGGAAAAAAGTATTGATTTAAATCATGTAAAAAATATAGAAAGGGACATCGAATAAATTATCTCGATTGAATTGTAAAATGAATTATTTGTGGAAAAAGGTAATATATTTATTAATTAATGAGAAACAATGGGTAGTATGATGGAAGGAAATAAACCTCATCATAGGGATCTAATTATAGACTGTTTTCGTAAATAGAATGAACCTAGTAAAAATCCATGTTAATTCCCTCTTATATGTTTTAACCCCTATACCATGGAAGTAGCTATGTTTAAATAAAATGGATGAAGTATTTAAGTATTTTGATTCATGAACTAAATTGTTGAAATGTTTTTCAAATTGTATTTTGGTTATAAATATCCTGAATCATCTATGTATTTGGTAACAATTTTAGAGAATATGTGTCTATATTAACTATGTTTATGGATTCCATAATGGGTTGATAATTTAAATATTTACCATATGATCAATGTATTAAAAATAACTTTTTTAGGTTTTATGTTAAAGGAGTCCACCATGATTAATGATATTTTGGGAAAAATTATGGAAATACATCCCATTGGGATTTTAAATGTTTTAGTGAAATATTTATTTGAGTTACAATTCCTTTAAATTTTATAGAAATAATTTTAAGGAAATGAATACCTTTAGTGTTGATAAATCACACTGTAATAATAGTAAAATAAGATTTTAATACTTTTTGGAAGGAAATTTGTCGTATTGAATACTATAGTAAAAAGTTTATCTAATGAATTATTTAATTTAAAAGATGTCCACAATATTTTCTTTAAGGTATAAGAATAATATTAATCACATTTAAGATAAATGATAACCTATCACATTCATCAATTCCATGGGGTTTTAAAATACAAATAACATATTGTATAGTTTTAATGCCTAAAAATGGCCTACAAGATATGCTGGTTTATATATCATTTGCTAAACTATTCAAAAAATAAATAATAATTAAGGATAGTTACTATTAGAGCTTAGTTTTATTGATAAATGTGTTGTCTTTGATAACATTCCCTAACAATGTTGGTTTTGGAAGATAGTTAGAGACAGAATAAAGGACATGTAACTTTTTTATGGATTATATAATCCATGAAAATTGAATTTTAGTTCTTTAGGCATAATTAATTAATTTTTGTATATTAATTTATTTTATAAAGTTATTAATTGATAATTTATCGAAGAAAAACTAAAGGATTAAATAGTTTTTTTTGGAATAGAAATGAAGCAAGTAATTATATCTCATTGTATTCCTAGATAGTAAAAGAATTCCTCAACATTATGAAAAGGATCATGAAATAAAAATTATATCCTATTGGAATAATATTTTATGAACCCTATGGTCTATTAAATAATCAATAATTAATTTTTTTAAACCTTTAACTTTCCATTGATTATTCACTTTATAGTGATCAATTACCTCTATCATTATCAGTAATTATTTTAATTTTTTATTCCATGTCTATATATTCACTTGCCACCAAACATTATATTACATTAGAACATAGTTATGTTTTATTAAATATGACCTTTTTACTTCCCATTATCTATAATTAATAGTTTGTTTTATTAACTCTTTTTATGATGTGTTCTTTCCAAAAAATAATTTTCAAATGTAATAAAATTCACTATCGAGATCAGGTTTAAATGGGAAGGATGAAATTTTTTAAGGTGTTGAAAATTTAACTACCAAATATTAAAAAAAGAATATTTTATTGGATATAATATGTGGCACTCAACACCATGATTAAACAACCCATGAAACATATTTCTTAAAATTTAATCTCTTTGAATGCAAATAGAACACATAACCCCATGTCTAAATGAACCATAATTTAGTATAACAATATAAAATAGTTGATAAATTTGTTTCTATGAACAATTCTAAGTATATTATGAAAATTATTGTAACCTATTGGTTAGTAAAAACAATATTATTAATTAAAAAAATGTTTTTAACCTGTATTTTTTTTTCTCTAAATTACGGTTTAATCATTCTTTGTGCCCATAATTTAAAATAAATTTTTACCAATTTAGGAAATTTATTTGAAAAAATAATTTTTGATATCAAAATAAAAAAATTATCTTAGGACGTTTTATAGGTATTTTTAGGAAATATTTCATTTTTTGATGAATAGTGAAAACTATTTAATTTTAATTCAAAACTATAATTTTATTTAAATTATTTATAAAGTTAAATTATATTTTTAATTATTTTTAAAATAATAAATAGTTAATTTTTTATCTATTAATTAATTTTAGTTAGTAATAATGATTTTAATATTAATTTTTTTATAAAAACATAGAAAACCTTCGAAAAATTTCCCTTTCAAAACCTATTCTCTAATAACTCTTGCATAATTAATTTTAAAGGAATTTTTTATTGTTTTGTGAAGATAATTTTACAAAATGGATTCAATAACTAGAATCATAATAATTTATATAATCTAATAAGATAAAACTAATTTTAGGTGAAACTGAATATTGAAAAAAGTGAAAATATTTACGCTACTTAAGGTAATAATTGGTTTACCATGGGCTTAAACTAAAAAGACAAGGGTTAAAATGAGCTAAAAATTTGTATAATATATATTTGGTAGCTATATTTTGACCACATCATTACTATTTATATATAATTCTTCATTTTGGATCCCTTTTATGTGAAAAAATATGTGTTGACATTTTTCTTTCTAGAAGTTATAGTGGTGCCACTCACCTCACATATAAAAGGCCAACTACTCTTCTCTCCTCCGCACAACATTAAACCAATTTATTTCTATAAATAACTAATAATCACACTATATAATATCCATAACCAAATACCATTATCCTTATTTTCTTTTTATGAAACCCTTCATTGGAAGTGTTATGGTTCAAACCTTGTGATGTTTCCTAAAGAAGTTATAATGTTCTTCAATGAGGGTTTTTTATTTTCATTCTTCCTCCACCTCCCTCAATTATTATTAAACCATGATGACATAATAATTTAATTATATTAAATATAAATACATTTTTTATGTTATGTTAATTTCCTACAAAAATCCACACTACCATCTAGTGGGTTTTAAATTTATCATTCCTCTGTATGGTGGACTACCGCCTTATGAACCTATGTCATTCGTTTTTTCATTACCACGTATCATGGTTGGGTATGATGATATATATAATGTATATATATGATATTTATAACATAATTAGAAATATTAAGTCATTATATCATATATTTATCCTTTTAACTTCCATTCCATTCGCGTTAGGATAATTTCGCTCATGTGTACAGGGTGGACCACCGCCTCACGAAGTGATGTGATTCGTTTTTCACTAACTCTTTACATAGAATTAAATAAGGATAAGGTTAATAAATTCATGTAATATAAATGTAATAATTATTATGTTAATGGAATATTTAATATACTAAAAAGATAATATATCATTTTCTTTCTTCCAATTTTTCTAAGTTAATGATGATAACATCGTTTTTGTACATGTGAACTACTACCTACACAGCGCTTTGTGGCCCTATTTTCACCAAAATAACACATGGATGAAATATATACGCATATTTATGGAATTAATACTGTAATTATGTTATTATAATCTTAATGGAAAGTTAAAACACTAATTACTATCTTTCTATAAGGATCACTAAAAAAATGACACATTACTCATGCGCACATACAACCCACCATCTCTATAATGGTAACTTTATCCATCTCTCAAAATCATATTTAATTATTAGTATTGAAAGTAAAATTACTGAATGAATATGATACAAATTTCATGATTATTAATCTGTATCTTATAAAACTATATAATATAAAAAAGAACTGGAAACATCATGAAAAACCCAAAATAGGAAATAGTAAAATTAACACAGAAAAAAAATGAAAATATGAATGATTTTTAAAAAACGGATGGTAATGTTTTATTTAGAATCATATATGATATTATAAATATTAATTTGGTTCTTATATAAGTTAATAACTTTTTTAAAATGACCATATATGAGGTTAAATCTTGTTCATCCAAAAAGAAGTTTGTAGTAAGGGACTCCGTGTCAATTTTTCTCCAATGAAGAAAATTGTAATGTTATGAACCTAATTTATTTTCTATAGCTCAGAAAATTCACCGTTGATATTTAATATCATGATTAGTTTATTATTCATACAATTTTATGTTTAAATATGATGTTTCTCAGCCAAGGGTTTTGACATGAAAATTACCAAGCAGTAAATAATTTTATAACTCACTTTATTTATTGTTGTGTTATTTTAATTCATTTTTTTCTTTAACATTATATGATTATGTGTGTATTTATTATTTACCATATTCTATTGTATATCAACACATATTTTATGTATTAATATTTATACACATAATCGATTCATTGGTTAATTATCACTTCTATGTTATGATATTTTTAAGGTCTTATATCACAATATCATTTTAACTAAGATTGTTTATACTTTAGTTTCCATTGAATAAAAATATTTGAAAATTTTCTGCCATTTCATTTTCTACCCCGCTGGTAATTTAAGATTTTTTCAATTAACAGTGCCATTTTATCACTACTTCGTACCTAAAATAATTATGAAAATATTTTGAAGAATATCCGACTTCATTTTTATCATCATTCAGAAATTTATATTCTTCCAAAACCATGTTTCCCAAAAAACTCCTTACATTTTCTTATAAAATTTCCAAGTGAATTAATAGTAAAAGTTTTTCCCATTTGTAAATATTACTAAATTTTTTGAAAGGAATCATCATGTCTTTTTTAATAAAAGTCTGGTTTAGATTTTACCAAAACTATGAAAGGAATATTTATTTTGACATACTCGGTATTATTATAAAAACAATTATGATGTATTCCTTATTTTAAAATACAATTAAAGACCCAAGAATGTTTCTAGTTTACGATTACTATTAAATTGTTTGACCTATCAATATTTTATTCCTAATATCTTATGACAATGTAGTAAAGAATAAATCGACTCTAGGATATTGTGTTAAGGGTTGATACAATCCAATTTCTTATATTATTCATACCTCATACCAATATCTTACACCATAAAAGTTTTGGGGGAAGGCCATTCATATAGTGAACACCATGTTCAAGATGTGAATGTTTAATGGGTTCTTTCTATAAGTTGTGGACATGAATCATTTAATGGTTGGAACCCTTGGATGCTTTTAAACTACCAGGAATCGAGAGAATTCATTTTGACCATCTCATCCCCACTAACACCTTCTTGGAATTCCCTTTGAGGAGGATGTTTTTAGGTTCATATAGAAGGATAATAAAGGTATGATTTTATGTTCCCTAATCTATTATTCTTTTACCATGGATGGATATATATTTTATAAATTTTTTATTGTGGTTATACAGTAATTCAATTATTTATTTGTGGAATCAATAGTTTTCCAAGGTTCTTTTCTATGGTTGGAACAGAGGAAATCTTGAGATGGTATCATCACATCATTTCACATCTCCTAGTTTATGGTATGTGAATATATGAATTTCAAAATGGTTTTTATTTATAATATATTAATTTTTTCAATGGAACAAGTGTATAATTTTAGGATTTTTCATGTATTATGTTCGGGTATATATCAATAGTTGGTTGTTCCTGTATCACATGATTTCAGCAAGTAAATGATTTATATAATGTTTTTATGTATTATTCCTTATTAAAAAAAATTATAAAATAATTAGAAAATTTATTATTATTGTCAAATTAATTATAAATTGATTATAATTAATTACTTTAATTTCATTGGAATGATTTTGGGCCTCATAATGATAGGCATTATTCCAATGGACATTGATGAGCCTGATAGACATTTTATAAGACATGATTAAAGTAAGTAACTCCATTATTGATATGGATGGTTGATGTACATTTCCACATACTATATTCAATTGTTTATATGCATGTGGTATATAGTATATCCACTAAGGGTGACTTACCATGGTTTTAAATGAATCTATTTATTTTAAATTTAATTTCTTTGGTAATAAGAACCAATGTTCCATGTTCTATATTGGACCACATTGCATTTTCTTATATTCCTCATCCCATGATGGTTGAGGCCTTAAATATATTTTTAATAATTAAGACACATTCACTTGGGGGGTTATAAAATATATTAAATGTAATGAAAGAGATGTAATGAACCTACTATTTGGATACTTTTTAACATCTAGGTAAATTTTAATGGAATGAAAAGATGTATGGACTCCGGATTTCCCAAGTGAGAACCTTGAAAATTCATAATGGAATTATGATTGTGAGTTGATCGTGGGATCAGGGTTCCTCCTCCACTAAAACATTACTATTTGGGTGTATAGACCCTGAGGATATTGAATTATAGATCGAGTGTGAGGACCTACCAATGATGACTTTAGAAGATAATAGACATATAACCATCTCCCTGGTGAGGCTTTCATATGAGGAGAGTGTGTCCTTAATGAAACTATGATAATACTAAGGGATTTTATTCCCTCCAAGTGATGAGAAATAATATAAGATATTAAAACCAAATAAATGTTTAATTTTCAGTTTTATTGACTATAATGAAACATTCAGAACCATTTATTGTTCCATTTTGAGATGTTGACCCTATAGAGGGAACATATTGAAAAAGGGTATTAATGTTTAGGAGTGGAACTAGAGAACCAAATCAAGGATTTGATCCTATTATGGATGTGATGGTAGATGGTCATAATGTAGAAGTGTTGACCATGTTTTTTAGGAAGGGATTAGATAGATGGATAACCCTTGAGATGTGCTATGTGAGATGGTTCATGTTGTTCACACTGACAATTGTGATGTTTGAGATATTGTTTGGGATGCCTTTGATATAATCCTTGGATTTGATGATACAACAGTATGGGATACCTTGGAAAAAATCCATTTATCCATATTGGGTGATGTAATATCCAATGATTCACATATATTATAGTATAATATTCCATCTACATGATCCTTGGATCTAAATCATGTAATGCCCAGTAGGGGAAACTACAACCCTAGAGTTAAACGATATGTTATCTTATAATGGGAGCTATACACCTAGACATAGATATGGTGTTTTCTAATAGAGAATATATATACCCCTATAAAAAATGAGTTGATATCATGTAGAGCGATCCAAACCCTTCGATTCTAATGATAATATTATTGACAGGGGTTTCCCAGACACCTAGACTCAAAAAATATGTTTCGTAGAAAGGAATTCCCTGGAATTCGATGAGGGATATTATATAAAGAAATAACACATTTTAATGAATTTGAATATCTTATAGGGTTTTACATATCTCTAGGTGATGGTATTTGATGTTGTTATTAAATTATAAACTAAGATACGCCATAAATATAGAAAAAAGTAGGTTTGGAGAGGTCTCAGTTTTCTCATTAAAACCCCAGGATAGTTAGTGATAATTTATTTATAAATCTATAATTAATAATATATTTGAGTGACAATGTTATATGAAGATAAAATTTCTTTAATGGTCATGTATGAGACTAATTTTTTGGTTACCTATAGAGTTATACTCACACCCTTCTTAAGAATCCATGAAATAAGGGAAATCTAAAATATGTCACTGATCAGATGATCATGTCTAAAAGAATCCAAAACTAGCTTTTTTTAATGATAGACTGAGACCTTTCCTAGAAGAGAAAGATCCATTTATTAGAAAAAAATAAATAATAAACTTACACCAGTCTAAAAGTATAAAACTTACATATATCCTTCCTTATAATGGGAATAAGATCACTAGGCACATGATCACCCCAATAAAAATTAGAGCTACGAACACCTTTGTCGGAAAGACCATCTAAAAATGAATTTTCTCCTCTACACACATGAGTAATAATGCGATCCTTTGAATAAAGTAGATCCAAACATTGATCCCATCGATTAGTCAGCTTCCAAGAGAGATGAAGAGAACTTGTCCTGAGAGCTAACACCAAGTGCGTGGAATCACATTCTATCAATATTTTTTTCCAACCTCTTCTATCATCCTTTTAAACCCCCTCAATAACACCACACATCTCTAATTCGAGAACAGAGGAAAAACCAACATGATCCATAAAGGCAGACAATAACACATCATTGGTGATCTTTAATGACCACACCAAATCCTGAATAACCCATATTACCACCAGAAGTGCCTTCAGGATTTACCTTGATCCATCCATGAAAGGGTTCATACTAAAACACTTCAATTGTGCGAAAAGGTAACGAAACATTTCCCTTGACACTCAACCTATTTAAAACAGACAGTTCTTGAAAGGAATTCCCGTATAATTTTCCTTTTGGAATGTGTAACACCCCAAGCTTCTACGGTACACTTCTCTTTGAATAATGAAATAACGTGTGTTGTACGCAACATCGAGTTCTAACACCCAAAACCGATCAAACTAGCCGTTATGAATAGTAATACCTACTTTTTAAAACTTTAGAGATTTTATCTCTCAAAATGGACTTCATTTTTGGATTCGGAGTATCGAATTTAGCCTAAGGTAAAATTTTGGTACTTTTCAGATAACATTAATATTTTGATGAATAGTAAAAATTACAAAATTTTAATTAAAAACAACTTTTTTAATCAAAATAATTAATAGTGATAAATTATGAATTTGGGTAGTTTTAAAGTATATTTAGAATATATTTTTACCATTTAATACAATTTTGTCATTGGACATAATTTCACAATTAAACTGAACATAAACAAGTATCAATCTTTTGATAGTTATTATATCTTAAAAACACGCTTTTTGTTTTGACAGTGGGAATTAATTTTAAAATAATTTCTGCCACTTCTGTATTTTTAATTTGGAAAAATTGATTCCATATTTGTAATCATGATGTTCAAATTGTGTAAATAGGTAACCTTTATTTATAGACATTTTGAATAATTACTTCGGTAAATATTTTATTTACCATGGTTAAAGGGTAAATCCGGTAAATAAGGGTTCAAAAATAATATTATAATAATAACAAATTACCCCAAAATGTGTCCAAACCTTATTGGTTGATACATATCCGACCATGTTCATCTTTGGGTTGATTTTGGGACCCCATGGTGCCTATTGTAAGTGATAGGGACACTTTATTTCAATTAAGTTAAATGAATACAAAAATGACACAAGCATATATCTTTTAGAAAAACAATTTTTACGTAGGGTTATATATGTTGGATTTTAAACTATAAATATTTATTAGAAATATAAATCTATTTCCTACATAATGGTATTTTTTTTATAATTTTTAGACATTAAATAATTTAATTTATTTACGACACAATGGTGATGCAGTAATTACCATAATAGTGAAAAATTAAAATGATTCATATTGTAGATACCCTAATAAATATACTTTGAGACTTTTTATGAATTAAACTAATTTTCTAGGTTAATATGACATGTTATAAATGATTTAATTAACTTTTTTCGAATTAATAATTCTGTTATGATTTTTTAAAAAATCAATTATTGAATAGTGTCAAAATTGACATAAAAGAGTTGTTAAAACAAATATTATATTATTAATTGATTTTAAACTCCTAAAAATCTAAAGTTCGGCCAAGAGACTTATATCATGATAGGTGTATCATTAATGGGCCACTTGGGTGTCGCTTGGATGTATATAGTATGTTTATTAACCATATAATATAAAAATATAAAGAGACATTGTAAAAGTGAAACTAATTAACTAAGAGTTAATACTTAATGATAAGGTTAATATAGTAACCCAAACCTCTCTAAATTCTATTGGTTGAGTGGTTTTCGACCTATAACCACCTTAAACATTAAATAATCCACTTTTTAGCCATTACAAACCGAATATGAATTTATTATAAAATAATATTTCTAGCTTTTCCAAAGGTGCCCCTCACCCCTTTTATAAAAGGGCACTCCCCCTTCTTATTAATTCACACCATAAAAGACATTTGGCTCAGAAAAAATCTTCCCAAATACTCTTTAAAATTCCGTCACTTCATCATAGAGGATTTACTTTAGTCATAAATCCAACCTAAGAGCCCTTTTGGTCAAATCAAAATGAAGAACCCGAAGAAGAGGTAATGATTTCACCACCCTTTTCCAAGTTCCTTTCTTCTTCCACTTCTTCCTTATTTGTTATTACCATTCTAAAATAATAACTCCAGTATATTATATATTATATGATGTTATTATAAATATGGTACAACCATATTCAGTATTCTATCCATCCTTTGAATAACATGTCACCATACGTGCGTACGTACGGCTTACTGTCTCCACGTCGTGGTGTAATTGTTATTCAATAAATTATTATTTGGATGAGTATAATAATGATGTGTAACTCAGGTAAATAATAAATATAAAATGATAATGATTCTGTATATATGATATACCATCCAATTATATATTATTTTAATATCAGAAGAATGATATTGTCGCTCGTGCGTACGTACAGACTACCGTCTCCACGAACGCGATAAGATTCATTCTCCATCGTATCCATTCAAGTATAATTCTCATTTGATGATTAATAATAGTATCTAAGGACTTGATATCATTCTGGATATGATTAAAATACAACCTATCCATGACAAACACAGCTTACATAACAAAAAATTTAAAAGAAAATGAGTAAGTTAACACCCAAAACAACGATAATACTAAGATATTATTAACAAATCAATGTTAAAAGATCATATATGATATCATATTAATGTATATGATTCTTGTATAATTTAATAACAATTATTTCACAATTATACTGGAGGTTAACCTACCCCAACCATGGAAAATTAGAAGGTAAGGGTTTATTTCACAATCTTTTCATAATCCGAGGTTGTTTATACGTAATAATCTACTGGGATCTCTCTATCATCCACATCCATGTTTCTTAAAAATATATTTCAATTTTTTTTTACTACTTACAAGAATATGGGTTAAAGTCATTTATACCCTTGTTTGACTTTTTATAAGAGGTTTATAAATGAATCTTTCCGTCGTTTTCCAAACAAGGTGCTTTTTAACATTTTCGACAGAATTAAGGTAAGAATGTTTTTTAACTTATACGGCGGGTGCGGATATTTTCCACCGTTATAAAGTCGTCAAAGATTCCCTTACAAGCTTATAAGAATATTTTTGAAGAAAATGTTTTATTTTATAAATATATGACTCTTAAATGATTTCAAAATAGAAAGAGATATTTCTCTAAAAAGAGTTTTGATTTCATCTATGTAAACATCCTTTGATGGATTTTATGCTTATTTGAAGTTGATTTACTATGATACAAAACTTATATATTGTATTAAAGGTTTTTTTATATGTTTGATAGTGGATTTGTTATTTTAATACCAGTAATGGTTTATGGATGAAGTATTTACATTTTGTATGCCAGTTTTAATACGAATGTTTATGTTATGTTTAAACCTTTTCATATGGGAATGCATTGGACTTAATATGTGACGTGTGGAGCCCGCTATAGCTCCTCGATGCATCGGTAGGTCTCATGAGACAAACTAGTGTCTTGGAAAAAGGCCTTGGAAAAATCTTATTTGTAGTCTTGGCACAAGGCCTTGGCTATGTGGTTATGATAGTCTGACATTATGCATTACATCATTATGAAAGTGGTTATTGATATTGCATGTGATTATTTGATTAGTAGAATATCCATGTGAGTAAGTAAATGGAATTATTTCATTTTTTCCATACTATGTTGAAGTTCAAGTTTAAAAGGCTTTTGTTTTGGTTATACATTGCCTTAAATGTTTATTCTTATTTATGAAAGTTTCTGTTATATTGTTATCCTTTCTAGGCATTTGAGCTCACCCCTTTCAATGTTTTATTTTTCCGAGGATTTGAAGAAGTAATTTTTGAATGACCTGCAGGGATAGTATGTGGGGATATGAGTGTGGACTATGAAGAAAATATGTTGTTGTAGTTTTCATTTTTATGATGTAATGTATGACTTATGAATATATCTAGTGTTTCCAAGGCTACTAAACTAATCGGTCTTTTGAGATTTGATCTTTCTTGTGATCAGGACAATATTATGTAATAATGCACCGACTCCAAGTAACTAGGGTCGGGGCATTACAGTTGGTATCAGTGGAAGTTTAGTACAAACCTTGGAAGCTAGATTTAGATAAACTCTGATTAGATCATGTAGACCAAATATGGACTTTGAGGATTAGTATTGAAGAACTTCCTATAATTTTGGTATTGTAGTGATTTTGTGAGTTTTCCGAGAAATACATCCCTGTCTGGATACGAGTAGGTAGAGGTGGCTCTAGCACAGATGTACCTAGGGGTAAAACCCAAAAACACCACTTTGAGCTAGACTCGAACGGGAACTGGTGCACAACAATAGGCCTTGCTGCACTCTTGGTTACGACACTCTCGGGGGATATGGTTAGGATAACTCTCATTTCCTTTACAAATCATTATGAAGGGTTTATGGGTATATACTTCCTCAAAGAAAACATTTTTATGATTATGAATTATATCCATAAATAGTTCAATTTATGTTAACTGTTTTATAAGAATGATATTATGTATTTTGATTCATAAACTGATCTAGTTTATGCCATTGTTTAGAAATGACGCCTAGTGGAAGAAATAGAAACCACATAAATTAACACACTCTATGTAGGTATTTCCCTCATACTCAAGATAATTATAGTAGAGCTGGTGATGCAACTGGTGCCGATCAGCTAACCACCATACTGGGACAACTCACTCAGGTTATGAATAATAACCTTACCCGTATGGAGAACCCTGATCTGTAGCGTGGAGGATAAATGATAGATCGATTCATAAGGAAACAACCACCAAAGTTTAATGGGAGGAAAAATCCATTAGTAGCTGAGCAATGGATAAATTCCCTAGAGAAAATATTTCAGGCTTTGGGGAGTAGTGAAAGGGAAAAAGTTATCATGGCAGTTTACCGCCTCACTGGAGATGCTGATCAATGGTGGTCATTGATTCCAAACATGAAGGAAGATGATGAAGTATCAAATATAGAATGGAGGGAGTTCAAAGATCTGTTTTTAGAAAAATACATTCCTCGTGACCATCAAGCAGATATGGAAAGGCAATTTCTGAGTCCGAGAAAAAAAGAGGATGAGAATGTCGCAAAGTATGAGGCTAACTTCACAAGGTTAGCAAGGTATGCTGGAGATAATATACGTAACCCAAGAAGTAAGATTGATCATTTATTTTATGGGTTAAAAACATTTCTCCATCGAGCATTAGTCTCACAATCCTTCTCGTCGTACGAAGACATTTTCTCATGTGCTTTCAAGATAGAAAAGGAATTCTCTAAGTCTTATGACTTTAAAGAAAAGAAAGAGAAGAAGAGATCTACTGATCAATCTGGGAATGGAAATAAGGGGAAGAAGGGAAAGTTTGAATATCCATCATGTGGTAAATATGGGAAGAAACACCCGAGTACTTGCTTGAAGGGAATGGGTTTCTGTTACAAGTGTGGTGAGAACGGCCACCAAGCTCGTGATTGCAAAGGGAAGAAGGAATCTACTAATGTTCAGTGCTACAATTGCAGGGAGATGGGACATTATTCACATGAATGTCTTAAGCGTCAGGGGAACTTACCTCAGAAAAGGCCTAGGGATCAAGGCCAAGCTTATGCTATCACTACTGCTGAGGAAGAAGCTCCAAAAGATGTGGTGGCAGGTAATTTACTGGTTTCATCAAGTTTAGCAAATGCATTATTTGATTATGGATCATCACATTGTTTCATATCTTCCCAGTTTGCTAAGAAAATTACATATTTCCAATTTGATTTAACAAGGGAGTTGTCAGTTAATACTCCTAAGGGAAGTATCATTATAACAACGTTTTGTGAATCAGTCCCCATTAGAGCACATACATGTTCTTTATCTGCTGATATCATCGTCATACCAATGATTGAGTTTGATATAATACTCGGTATGGATTGGCTTTCGGACTATGATGCGAATATTTATTGTAAGAAGAAGGAGGTTACGATTTTTGATGATGATGATAAGGAACACCTTATCTTTGGAGCAGAATCGTTACCACCTAATTCTTTTCTAGATCCACCCACAATAGCTCAACTAAATTCAATTATTGGGGATTAAGAGAATGAAATGACTATGGGTGAGGAAAGGAATGTTCAAATAGAGTATGTGCCTATTGTAAAATAATATGTATATGTATTTCTGGAAGATTTACCAGGACATCCTCCAGAACGATAAGTTGAGTTTTCCATTGATTTAATTCCTGGATCAAGGTCTATATCGAAGACCCCTTATAGAATGGCCACTGTAGAATTAGTTGAACTAAATAAACAACTAGAGTAATTGAGTAATAAGGGATTTATTCGCCCTAGTGTTTCTCCATGGGGAGACCCTGTTCTTTTTGTTAAAATGAAAGATGAATATATGAGGTTATGTATTGACTATAGGGAGATCAATGCTATAATAATAAAGAAAAAGTATCCCCTACCTCACATTGATGATTTATTTGACCAAATGCATGGAGCTCAATACTTTTCAAAGATTGACCTTTGATTTGGATACCATCAGTTGTGTGTAAACAAGGAATACATTCCGAAGACAGCATTTTGAACCAGGTACGGGCATTACGAGTTTACTGTAATGCCTTTTGGATTGACTAATGCACCCTCTGTATTCATGGATATGATGAATAGAGTTTTCAAGGAATATCTTGATGAATTTGTGGTGGAATTTATTGATGATATCATGGTACACTCTAAAAGATACGATGATCATGAAAGTCACTTGCACATTATCCTGAAGACTCTAAGAAGACATGAATTATATGGGATGTTTAGCAAGTGTGAATTCTGGATTCATGAGATTTCGTTTCTTGGCCATATGGTCTCTAAAGATGGAATCTCTGTTGATCCTTCTAAGACCAAGGCCATCCAATAATGGCCAGCACCTACGAGTATAACTGAGGTACGCAGTTTTATTGGTTTAGTAGGTTATTATCGACGTTTCGTCCAAACTTTTTCCCGATTGGCTAATCCATTAATGAAGCTCACAGGTAAAGGGGTTAAATTTTTTTGGACAAAAGAGTGTGAAGAATGTTTCGAAGAACTGAAGAGAAGATTATTCAATGCTTTTATATTGAAGCTACCATCGAGGAATGATGGGTTCGTTTTTTATAGT
Organism: Viscum album; assembly: GCA_963277665.1. Lineage (NCBI taxonomy): Eukaryota > Viridiplantae > Streptophyta > Magnoliopsida > Santalales > Viscaceae > Viscum > Viscum album. Next base: position 1,329,466,995 of record OY728145.1, on the reverse strand, counting down.
GATGCATCGAATAAAGGACTTGGTTGTGTCCTTATGCAGAATGATAGGGTTATTGCCTATGCATCACGACAGTTCAAAATTCATGAGAAAAACTATCCTACTCAGGATCTTGAGTTAGCAGCTGTGATCATTTCTTTGAAGATATGGAGGCACTACCTCTATGGTGAAAAATGTGAGATTTATACTGATCACAAGAATTTGAAGTATATTTTCTCACAAAAAGAACTCAACATGAGGCAAAGGAGATGGCTTGAATTACTCAAGGATTATGATTTTACGATACACTACCACCTGGGGAAAGAAAACAAGGTGTCAGATGCTTCGAGCAGAAATGATCATGGAGTTTTGAACAATATGAGAATTGAAAGGGATCCAATTTTCATGGATCTAGTGAAGATGGACATGGGAATAACCAGGGAAGGTGAAAACTCAATGCTTTTTCAAATGGTTGCCAAAGCATCTTTACTAGTAAGGATTAAGAGTTATCACACCGATGATGAAGAATTTCAAAAGAAGATTAATGCTGTGAATGATGGGAGATTGATAGACTTTGTGTATGAAGATGGAATTTTGAAATTCAGGAAGAGACTTTGTGTTCCCGATATACCTGATCTAAAAAGGGAATTGCTGGATGATGCTCATAGTTCCAATTTCTCTATACACCCTTGGAGCACCAAAATGTATAGAGATTTGAAGGAACATTTTTGGTGGGACAACATGAAGAGGGAGATTGCTGATTTTGTGTCATGATGTATGGTTTGTCAACAAGTGAAAGCCAGAAGGAAACAACCTGGAGGAGTCATGCAACCTCTTCCCATACTGGAGTGGAAATGGGACAATATTACGATGGACTTTGTCATGGGGCTACCAAAGACTCCTAGAAGGAACGATGCAATACGGGTCATTGTTGATCATCTTACCAAGTCAGCACATCTTCTTTCTATAAGAGAAGATCCACCACTGGAACGTCTAGAAAGACTATATATTGATGAAGTTGTGAGACTTCATGGAGTACCCCTATCAATTGTTTCTGATCGTGATCCCCGTTTTACTTTAAGATTCTGGAAAAGTCTTCAGAAAGCCTTGGATACTGAACTTCATTTGAGCACTGCCTTCCACCCTCAAACAGATGGACAATCAGAACGAACTATTAAAACCTTAGAAGACATGTTGAGATCCTTCTCACTTGACTTTCAGGGTTTGTGGGATCAATATTTACCTATGGTAGAATTTTCCTATAACAATAGCTTTTATTCGAGTATTCAGATGGCACAATATGAAGCGTTATATAGAAAGAGATGTCGTACACCAACCTGCTGGGATGATGTTGGTGAAAGAAAACTTGTAGGCCCAGAACTGTTGGAGGAAACGATGGAAAAGGTGAAGGTAATCCAAAATCACATCAAATCAGCTCAAAGTAGGCAGAAGACCTATGCTGATAATCGAAGGAAGGATTTGGAATTTCAAGTCGGTGTTCATGTTTTCCTGAAGGTATCTCCATGGAATGGAGTTATACGTTTTGGTAAGAAAGGTAAATTGAGTCCCAAGTACATTGGAGCTTTCGAAATTCTTGAACAAATTGTGGTTGTAGCTTACCGATTGGCAATGCCGCCAAGTCTCTCCAAAGTTCACGATGTGTTCCACGTATCTCTGTTGAGGAAATACATGCCTGACCCAACGCCTGTACTCACCTATGAGGAATTGGAACTGGAACCCAATCTGTCTTATTGAGAAGAACCCGTAAAGATTCTTGATATGAGAGAACAAGTACTGAGAAACCAGATGACGTGTCTGGTAAACGTTTTGTGGAGAAACCATAATATGGAAGAGGCAACGTGGGAACCCGAGGAACTTATGATGAAGAACCACCCGAGTCTTTTCATGTGGTAGTATTCTAGAAATTTAGAGGATGAAATTATTTGAAGGAGGGGAGAATGTAACACCCCAAGCTTCTACGATATGCTTCTCTTTGAATAATGCAATAGCATGTGTTGTATACAACATCGAGTTCTAACACACACCACAACTGATCAAACTAGCCGTTATGAATAGTAATACCAACTTTTTAGAATTTTAAGATTTTAGCTCTCAAAATGGACATCATTTTTGGATTAGGAGTATCTAATTTAGACTAAGGTGAAATTTTGGTACTTTTCGGATAACTTTAATATTTTGATGAATAGTGAAAATTACTAAATTTTAATTAAAAACAACTTTTTTAATCAAAATAATTAACAGTGATAAATTAAAATTTTGAGTGGTTTTAAAGTATATGTAGAATATATTTTTACCATTTAATTCAATGTTGGTCATTGGACATAATTTCACAATTAAACCGAACATAAACAAGTATCAATCTTTTGATAGTTATTATATCTTAAAAACACGCTTTTTGTTTTAACAGCGGGAATTAATTTTAAATTAATTTCTGTAACTTCTGTGTTTTGAATTTCGAAAAATAGATTCCATATTTGTAATCAGGATGTTCAAATTGTGTAAATAGGTAAATTTTATTTTTAGACATTTTGAATAATTACTTTGGTAAATATTTTATTTACCATGGTTAAAGGGTAAATCCTGAAAATAAGGGTTAAAAAATAATTTTATAATAATAAAAAATTACCCTAAAACGTGTCCTAACCTTATTGGTTGATACATTTATGACCATTTACATCTTTGGGTCGATTTTGGGACCCCATGGTTCCACTTGTAAGTGATAGGGGCACTTTATTTCAATAAAGTTAAAATGAATACAAAAATGACACAAGCATATATCCTTTAGAAACAAAATTTCTACATAGGGTTATATATGTTGGATTTTCAACTATAAATATTAATTAGAAAGATAAAAGGATTTCCTACATAATGGTAGTTTATTTATAATTTTTAGACATTAAATAATTTAATTTATTTATGACACAATGGTGATGAAGTAATTTCCATAATAGTAAAAAATTAAAATGATTGATATTGTAGATACCCAAATAAATATAATTTGAGACTTTTTATGAATTAAAATAATTTTATAGGTTAATATGACATGTTAGGAATTAATTAATTAACTTTTTTCGAAGTAATAATTCTGTTATTAGTTTTAAAAAATCAATTATTGAATAGTGTCAAAATTGACATAAAAGAGTTTTTAAAACAAATATTATATTATTAATTGATTTTAAATTCCTAAAAATCTAAGGTTTGGCCACGAGACTTATATCATGATATTTGTATCATTAATAGACCACTTGGGGGTATCTTGGATGTATATAGTATGTTTATTAACCATGTAATATAAAAATAAAAAGAGACATTGTAAAAGTGAAACTAATTAACTAAGAGTTAATACTTAATGATAAGGTTAATATAGTAACCCAAACTTATCTAAATTATATTGGGTGAGTGTTTTTGCGACCCATCCCCACCTTAACCTTTAAATAATCCACTTTGGAGCCATTTGAAACCGAATATGAATTTATTATAAAATAATATTTCAAGATTTTCCAAAGGTGCCTCTCACCCCTCTTATAAAAGGCCACCACCCCTTTTCATTAATTCACACCTTCAAAGCCATTTGGCTCGGATAAACTCTGCCCAAATACTATCTAAACTTCCCTAAATTCATCCTAGAGGCTTTCCTTTAGTCAGAAATCCAACCTAAGAGCCGTTTTGGTCAAATCAAAAGGAATAACCCGAAGAAGAGGTAATGATTTCACTGCCCATTTCCAAGTTCCTTTCTTCTTCCACTTCTTCCTTCTTTGTTATTACCATTATAAAATAATAACTCCAGTATCTTATATATACTGTGATGTTATTATAAATATGGTACAACCATATTCAGTATGCTATCCATCCTTTGAATAACATGTCACCATACGTGCGTACGTACGGCTTACCGTCTCCACGTCGTGGTGTAATTGTTATTCAATAAATTATTATTTGGATGGGTATAATAATGATGTGTAACTCATGTAAATAATAAATATAACATTATAATGATTCTGTATATATGATATACCATTCAATTATATATTATTTTAATATCAAAATAATGATATTGTCGCTTGTGCGTACGTACGGACTACCGTCTCCAGGAACGCGATATGATTCATTCTCCATCGTATCCATTCAAGTATAATTCTCATTTGATGATTAATAATAGTATATAAGGACTTGATATCATTCTGGATATGATTAAGGTACAACCTATCCATGACAAACATATCTTACATAACAAAACATGTAAAATAAAATGAGCAAGTTAACACCCGAAACAATGATAATACTAAGATATTATTAACAAATCAATGTTAAAATATCATATATGATATCATATTACTGTATATGATTCATGTATAATTTAATAAAAATTATTTCACCATTATACAGGAGGTTAACCTACCCCAACTAAGGAAAAGTACAAGGTAAGGGTTTTTTTTTCAGAATCTCTTCATTATCCGAGGTTGTTTATACGTAATAATCTACTGAGATCTCTTTATGATATACATCCATGTTTCTTAAAAATGTATTTCAAAACATCTTTTACTATTTACAAGAATATGGGTTAAAGTCATTTATACCCTTTATTGACCTTTTATAGGAGTTTTATAAAAGAATCTTTCTGTCATTTTCCAAAAAGGTGCTTTTTAACCTTTTCAACAGAATTAAGGTAAGAATGTTTTTTTAACATATATGGCGGGTGCGGCTATTTTCCGCCGTTATAAAATCGTCGAAGCCTCCCTTACAAGATTATAAGAATATTTTCGAATAAAATGTTTTATTTTATAAATATATGACTCTAAAATTATTTCAAAATATAAAGAGATATTTCTCTAAAAAGAGTTTTGATTTCATATCTGTCAACATCCTTTGATGGATTTTACGCTTATTTGAAGTTGATTTACTATGATACAGAAATTCTATATTGTATTGAAGGTTTTTTTGATATGTTTGACTGTGTATGTTTTATTTTTATACCATTCATGGTTTATGGATGAAGTATTTACATTTCGTATGCTTTTTTTAATATGAATGTTTATGTTATTTTAAACCCTTTCATATGGGAATGCATTGGACTTAATATGTGATGGGTGGAGCCCGCTATAGCTCCTCGATGAATCGATAGGTCTCATGAGACAAACTAGTGTCTTGGCCCAAGGCCTTGGCAAAATCTTATTTGTAGTCTTGGCACGAGGCCTTGGCTATGTGGTTATGATAGTCTGGCCTTATGCATTCCATCATTATGAAAGTGGTTATTGATATTGCATGTGATTATTAGATTAGTAGAATATCCATGTGAATAAGTAAATGGAATTATTGCATTTTTTCCATACTATGTTGAAGTTCACGTTTAAAAGGCTTTTGTTTTTGTTATACATTGCCTTAAATGTTTATACTTATTTATGAACGTTTCCTCTATATTGTTATCCTTACTAGGAATTTGAGCTCACCCCTTTCAGTGTTTTATTTTTCCCAGGATGTGAATAAGTAATTTATGAATGACCTCTAGGGATAGTATGTACAGATATGAGTGTGGACTATGAAGAAAAGATGTTGTTGTAGTTTTCATTTTTATGATGTAATGTATGACTTATGAATATATCTAGTGTTTCCAAGGATACTAAACTAATCGGTCTTTTGAGATTTGATCTTTCTTGTGATCATGCCAATGTTATTTAATAATGCACTGAATCTAGGTAACTGGGGTCAGGGCATTACATAATGGCAGCCACATGGATTATTGTGATGATTCTAGAGATAAACGCCACTGTAGAAAAAATCTGCTGCCATGGATGATTTTATTCCTAGAGTACGAAATAAGATAGATCAACTCCTCCACAGAAATGAGAAAAAGAGAGTAGAGTTGTGCTGAGATATTACTATCATGCCAAGTCTTTATAAAACTAGCCATCGAATTCATCCACGATAGGTGAACTTCAAAAATACTGGCGACGACCACCCACAATGCTGATGTTGTCACACAACTAAGAAAAAGGTTATCTATGTCTTCCCTGTGTTGATGACACAGGACACACCTAGAGAAAAGAGAGATCCCACATATTTGAAGATGTTCCTCTATGGGAATCCTCCAATGTGTTAATCTCCATGAAAAGATGGCCTGAGATGGTTTTATAAAGCCCCTGTTCAAAATACCCATCCACTGAGAAAACGAAACATTTACCATAGAATGTTTATAAAAACCTTTAGAGGAAAGGATCCCATTAGAAGCTGGATCCCATGACTAGAAGTATCCCCCTGAAAGAGAATAAGTACTTCCTATCAATAGAAATAACCTGATTCGATAGACCTTCTAGGTAACCAAGTTTATCTTTAATTGAAATATCAAAATCAAGATTCTGATTTTCACCAAGAACCATGTCTTATAAGAGGATTCCAGTGCAATTACTTTTACAAAAAGGGAGGTAGAATTTATTTGAAACCAACCAACGAGAATTGGCATCAATTCTAAAAAATATTTTCCAAAAAGAAGGCCAAAGAGAGGAATTAAAGTAATTAAGATTGCCTGATTTGAGTATGTGAATAAATATTTCTCTAAGAAAAGAGAGAGCTTCAGATTTAATGTTGACAAGTCTCCATATAAATCCTGCCTGCAGAGAATCATTAAAAAAACCCAGATTTTTGATACCCAAACCCCCATCATCATAAGGTTTTCACACAGAATTCCAAGGGACTGTAGAAAGCCTCTTTTCAGTGACACTTCCACTACAAATGAAGTTATTTATAGAGACAATAATGCTCTTTATTAAGTTATTGGACCACTTATAAACCATGTATGAGAAGAAGAATTTAGAGATGATGATGGACTTCACAAGATAAAATGTACCGGCCATGGATAAACATTTACCCTTCTAGGAAGAATGTTGTCTTTGAATCAATCCAACAATACTGGAAAAATAGCAAGCCTTTAGTCTCCCGCAAAATAAAGGCACTCCCAATTAATTAAAGGGAAGAGCTCATTCTCGAATACCCAACCCCCTGATGATGTCATTCTTTCTATTGGATGGGAAATTACTTCCAAAGTCAAAAAAGGATTTTTTCCAACTAACCACCTATCACGAAACCATCTCATAATGAAAAAGATATTTCTTGATGTTCTTGATATTTCTTTTTCCCCTTCTAGTGAAGAGGATGATGTCATTAGTGTAAACAAGATGTGATGGAGGAACCAACCCACTTCCATCATGAATGGTTTTCAACTTTTCATTGCCAGACATGATTGATAGAAGCCTACTGAGGTAGTCCTTGATAATAGAGAAAATACTTGCTAATAAAGAGTCACCCTTCCTAACACCTCTTGAACACTCAAAGTATCCTTTAAGAGATCCATTAATAAGAACTGAAATGTGAGTTGTGCTCAAAATATACATGATCCAATTAGTAAAAAAATCATCAAAGGCATACATGACATGAATCTTACATAGTAAGCCCCATTTTATTTTATCAAAAGCCTTCTTGATGTCCAATTTCAGTGCAATGTTACCACCTCTGATGGGACTTTTGAGGAGATTCACACATTTCGAGGTAGTTATAAGGCAATCCTGGATCGATCTCCCCATGATAAAGAAAAATTTATTGGTAGAAACAATCTTTCAAGAAATGTGTGATAGCCTACTAGAATGAATTTTGCAAATGATTTTGTGAATAGTGTTGACCAAGAAAATTGGCTTGAATAATTGAATTTCATTTGAATTCTCCACTTTCGGAATAAGGACAAGGAACTAGGCATTTAAACCAATGGTAAGGATACCACATTTGAAAAATTTTATAACCAACCTACAAACATCTTCATGAATTATATCCCGGAAAGATTGGAAAAAGAAATTACGAAAGCCACCCAGACCAGGAGAACTCTCAGAGTTGAGGATGAACACAACCTCCTTGATTTCTAGATTAATAGGAATACCAATTAGATTGGAGTTATCCTCTTGGTTCACAAGCATTGGAATCACCCATCGGAAGGATTAATAGTGGAATGTGACCCATTTAATTGATCCATAAAGTAAGGTATTATCAGCTCTACTAGATCCTTTCCATTATAAATTCTGTTATCCCCAATTTGGATCAAAGAAATAGGCTAAGAGATCTTTGGAATTTTCTGAAGAGCATTAAAAATTTTGGAGTTCCTATCCCCATCCTTTAACCATTTAATCTTGAACGAATCCCTTTAAAATCCATTCTTATGTTTGAGGATATTGTAGAGCTTGATGATTATCTTAGTTTTATCCAAGCACCCATAGGAGAAATCATTTCTCGAATTGATCTCTTGGAATTTCTGAAGATATGCCTCAAGAGAAAAGATATATGAATCAAGAGAGCTATATTGATCCTTTCTCAAGAATTTCAGATTCCTATTGAGGATTTTGAGCATGGTGATGCAAGAAAAAGCATCATTCCTGCAATTTACAGAATCCCATGTGTGTTGAATAATAGTTTTGAAATCTTGATGAGTGACCCAAGATTTATTGAACTTAAAAAAGAGAAGGTGCTTGGGTTCCTTGTCAGCGAGGTCCAACAGAATTGGATGATGATCCGAATTTAGTCTATCAAGAGCCGAACATGAGATTGAACCCCATTTATCTAGATAAGCATCATTGATGAATGCCCTATCAATTTTGTTGGACACATAACTATTGAGATGCCTCCAATGCCAAGTATATTTTCCTCCTACCAAATTAACCTCAACCAAGTCATTTTGATCAATGCAAGTTCTAAATTCTCTTGAAGAAATAGAATTTCCGACATCTCCCATTTTTTCATCCAGATTGAGAATTGAATTAATGTCACCCAAAATTATCCAGGGACTAGAGATGGCTGATTTCAAGGAACCCATTTCCACCCATAGAGTCCTACGATCCTGGTAACTATTGTCACCATATAAAAAGGTATAAACAAAATTAGAGCTAAGATAATTGAAGGAGCATGTGACTTGCTAGCCACTTGAAATAGACATGGATGTACTGGTCATAATTGAATGAGCCAAGACCTATAGCCTTTTGACATAAGTTGAACACCTATTGGTGTCAGTTAAAGAGAAACCCAAATTCTATAAATTTTAAATATTAGGAAATAATATCTTTTTAGGCTCGAACATACCTATATGAACATTTTTGTGCATCTAGATGAACAATTTAATAGATATGGTTGTTTTCATATTAGCAAGACCTTGAAAATTCTAATATAGTATCTTCATTTGAAATGATCATGGAGGATGGGACCCCTCATGTTCCCTAGAATCTTAGGCAGCCGACCAGCCTTCATTATGATAGCTCTGGAGCCTTCTAATAGACACAGTACATCAACTATTTTGTTCGGAACAACTTTTAGTTTTTCATTCAGTTTCTATTTCCTCATATCTGAGATATGTTCCTGGGTATAATTGGTATTAAAATCACTCCCCTTGTTACCAACTCCAATTTGATCAACTCTGTCCAAATGAAGTCCAACTATATTAGCATATTTGCTCTTTCCTGTAGATTCAGATCCATTAATTTTCTTCCCAAAATGTTCCTCTGTCTAGATGCTCGATGTTGTGTCAATGCTGCTATGATTTAAGGTGCCGACACACTCTGGTGATTTTTATTCATGAATTATATTTTTTTTTGTTTTACATTTTAATGCACACACTAATTTTTGTGTATAGTCTCACCAAATTACAAAACTAGACGCCCACTACTAATCGATAGAATTTGACGTATGGGGAAGCACTCCTACAGTCTAGTCAACACATATCTGATTCAAGAACTACCCTGTTGTTGTGGGTTGGGGGAAGACATTACAATGGATCTCGTCCTTACTATAAAACATTGACTTATATATCATAGGGAAATTAACCCCTACCATATTTACCAAATGCATGACAATACTATGGGGTTGATTTGCCTACATGAAACCATCTCACCACATTTTACAATTTATTTATTAATTACATCATAAGCATTCTATATTTTTTGAAAAAGTCATGTCATAACATTAACAAATTTTAACATTTGAGCGTCTATTTTAAAGGAAAAAATTTACATTTAGGGACCCTATCAAAATTTCTCTACATTTATAAATCATTGGTTTTATAATGACCTCACCAAGTGAACAATTGTTTGGGATTTAACAAAATTCTAATGGAATGAACAAGTTGATTCAACCATAAAACATATTACGAATAATTTTTTTTATATCAAGAAAATAATATATATTAATGAACACATATCACTTACACATAAAAAGAGATACAATACATTATATATAAAATAAGTATCACATAACATAATCTCATTGGAAGATACTGATTAAATAAATTAAGTTTATTTGGTTTAAAAAGAACCAAATCATGAAATCTGGGAAAACTATGAAAAGTTGAATTAAATATAAAAAATTGACATAATCTTAAGATGAAGTTAGAATAAAATAATAATAATATACCAAGGAATATTTGCATTACCCATGAGTGAATCTTTAATTAAAGAAAATAAAAACACATAATAATAAATGAACATATCATTATAAAATGAAAAGAAGAATGAGAATGAAATTGAATGTCGGATCCCTATATATTCTAGTAGTAAAATACTTAATTACATTTTTATATTCATTTGAAACATTTTATTATGATTTTATAATAATTTAGAAATATGAATCAAAATATTTTTTTAGAAACTCCATGGATCTTACATGTCAACCCTATATAATCTTATTTATGATCCCTAAAAAAATTCACTGATTTAGGGACCCATTTATATAAAGTAACTCTCACATATCATCTATGATGAATTTCAAATATTATATGGAAGGTACTAAAATTTTAAAAAATTCCAATCTTCAAATATCAATGACGCTTATGCACTATGGGACATACCTATTTCTTAATATACATTTCAACTAAATATCCTTACTTATTAAAGAGATACTATTATGTGTCAACCATTTTTTACATGGTGGATCTTACATAAAAAAATGAATATAAAATATTACCCTTTATAAAAATTATTAATCTTAAATATCAAAACATTACCTTTACATATATAGGGTGATTTCCATCTACAATCGGTTTTTTTAACTAGAAGGTCTCTTCCACATCAAGAGTTACTCTTATGTATTCCCATAGTAAAGTATTAAATCTTAAAAATACAAGGTAAAATCAGTGTTACATTTACGTATCTAATATGTTTTTTTATTTATGCTGGCATATTTATAGATTTAGATTTATTTATCACATGAGTACTTCTACACATAGAAATATTTTAAAACAAGAATATTATATATGAGGGTAACTATATATAATTGCAACGACGTGCACTGTAGCAGCGGAAGGTGCACTGTAGAAGCGACGGGTACTGTGAGGTACTGTAGCAGATGGGTAGTATAGATGTACTATTCACAGAATGGGCCTTGGGACAAAAAATGAGGCCTATGGGCCATGTAATGGGATAAATTCCCACTAGGCCTTCAGGCCACGTTATGGGTATCCCTTTTCCCAGTTAAAAGACGTCTTTTCTTTGGTTTAATAATAAATGAGGCTTCAACCCCAACCTTTAAAAAATTAACTAATATGATTTTTCTCTAAATATTCATAAGTTTAATTTTTTATATGGGAATCCTACATATGTTATCCCTTACCCATGACATTTAGTTATGTTTTAATGAAAATCCCTAAAACTTCTAGAATCATAAAATTTAATCCCAAAATCATTTGTAAATGATTTTATCACATGAATACTTATTAAAACCTATAGTATATGAGAAAAATAGTTTGAAACTAGCCTTCACCTTGATTAACTACCAAGTCATGACATCTAACATATTTTTACACCTCTACCTGATCTAAATACACATGGTTAAAACATGGTCAAACACAAATTTTCATTCTCTCTTATTTAACCACTACATAACACCCTTAAACACTAAAATGTAATTATTTTAGAAAAAAATATAATAGGATATTGTTTTTTTTAAATTTCAAACAATTTTACACCTTTATCACTCCATATTGTAATATAATGGAGTTGAGTTAGACACTCCAATGTTCGTGTTGAGATAACATTGTGTGATTGGTTTGGATGGAATGATGTTCTTACTTAAAGTGATTTCATTAATTTTTCATATTACTACATTGTGAATGATTGACAGGGATTGGTGTTGGGTGGAATTTTTTAATTATTAATTTGGGACCCTTTAAAGGTAGGTTATGTTTCTAGTTATCCATTCTTATAATTTCATATAGTTCTTAGATATGAAAATGGTTGGATTTAATTATAATGAAATATGAACCGATATTTTGAAAGTTGATATTTTTTAAAAAAATATATAGATATCCATGATGATGATTCATAAAGGAGAAAATTATTTACTACAATTTGATCATAATGAGAAGAATATCTATCAAAGGATATAATAATAGAGATGAATTATATGCTATAAAAATTATGAAAATAGGTAAAGATAATGATAAATATGAGATATAAGTGAGTGAGGATGAATAAAATGATGATCATATCTATGTGGATTTTTCATAATCGATAACATACCCACACACTATGAAATATTGTCCCCTCATCCTTTTCACAAAATCCAATGATGAGGTGGTGAGAACATCCCTTTTAGAGTATGCGATGGATACTATAAACTAAAGTAAAATGACTCCAAAAATGAATCTAATTTATCCCAAGTCACTCAATATTATGACAAAGTAATCATACTATATTGAATATCATTATTATGACCTTATACTATTTTTTTGGTATAATATTTCCCTAAATAAAAAATAATATTTTATATGATATTTTTTTATAATGGTTGAAGATTACATATAATATATTGAAATGTTTAAAATTATGAGGATGTGAGGATATGATAGGTATACAACTGAATCACTATGTGTATCATTTTATATGGTGATAATGAAGAATATCATATAGTAGTTTTAGAATTAAAATTTTTATTTTTGATTAATATATTAATGTTAATGGAATTTATTATTCCAGATATTTCAATGACCTATTAGTGAAGATAAACATTTAAAAATTATGGTTATCAAGTTGATGAAGCAACCCCACGTCTAAACATTTTGAGTTTGATTTACATTCAATGGAGTAACCTAGAGATTAATCTTCATGATGAATCATTAAATAGAATAAGTTGTTGTATAAGATTGACCTGGTGTTTTACTTATACTCTATGGAATCTAAGGGGTTTCAATATATTATATATGAATCTGAAAATGATAAAGGATTTTTTAATTCAATTAACGAATTTTTGTTCCTTTTTATTTCAGTAAATGTTTAAATTAGTTATTGAATAATCCTATGACGTGATACATACTCTTGAATATCTAAATGAATTTAAATTAGATGAGGTGAATGAAAATAATAATTTTCTTAAATCATGGTGATGTGGGTATATATAATTCTAATATGATTTTTTCACATGATATAATAGTGCATAACCTAAATTTTTAGACAATCCACTTGATTCAAAATTATTGAGTTCCATTTGGATGGATAACATAGGTTATGATGCATGAATGATGATTGATAATATGAATTTTATATCCTTTTATTACTAAAGGTATATTAAGGAAAATCGAGCACTCGATAATATGATTGGATTAAAGAAAAAAAATTTAGCTAGTCATTTATTCTATATAAATAGTTCTTCCTCAACTAGAATGACTAAAATGATATAGTATAATGGTATTTGATATAGATTTTTTTTAAATCTATAGATATGTTTCCACAGAATTAATCAGTCCATTGAATTTTAATTCAACATATAAAAGGAAAATGTTAAAATTTATATTTGACTCGCTAAAGAAAGAATATATTCGTTCTTATATTAGATACTAACCCAACAACTGGTGAGTTCCAATTAATTTTTATTGAGAAAAATGTTACATTCCTAATTTACACACCAACTATCAATGTTTTAATGGGAGCTTGATTGAAAAAGTACCTATATACATCTTCTACACAAAAAGTTCAATAAAAAATGTTATTTATGTCCCACATATTACTAAATCATATATTAAAAATCTGGGAATTAATATTGACCCATGAATTGGAATTTATTATGGAATAATTTAACTGAAGGTAGATATAACTATATCTAATATACTTTCACAATGTTTTCATTAATTTTTAGATAGATATTTGAATATAATTATTTCATAATTATTAGGGTACTACTATCATAAACTATGATAATTTTAAAACAACAATGATGATTCTTTGATTAAAAATATGGGATGAAGGACAATAATGAAGTTAATGGTTTTTATTTCCTATTTTTTTCAATTTTATAATTTTATTAATACTTGAATTTGTATCCCAATTAAAAAACATTGAAGGTTACATCAGAGGTTAAAAAAGGGGACTATTGTTGTGTGTGGTCTCTTTTTAATATCTATACTCACACAATATGAAGAAATGTGGGTAGTTGTGTTGAGTAAGACTTATAATCATTTTTTCAAGCTAAAGACTACTCTATTTTTATCATGAAAGATTCAATAGTTGTTTAATAATGTTAAATAATTTACTAGATATTAATAAAAATCCTCGATCGACTATTTCATTCATATAAAATCATTAACCTCCAAACAAGAAAGAGAAAAAGATTTTCTATTTTGTCTGTTTCAATGTTCTATTCTATTCATTATTGATGTTTCATCAAATATAATGTGTGTTTTTTGAATAAATTCTTATACACATAATATAGAGGATAGCATGAGAGATATTAGTTTTATATAGTTTATGATAATTCTAGCATTGTGGTTTTAAGTTTAATTTCATGTTATCTCTAATATATGTCATGGATCTTGAGAATCTAAACAAATAAGCATGAAAATGAAGATTTCATATCACAGAGGCCCTAAAAGGGAGGATTTATCATTGTTTTAGGAATATAGAGAACATTATAGGTATATAATAGTGAATACACATTACATTTGTTTTCGTCATTCCATTGACATTGTGTTGTAATTTTTAGAAGATATCCTTTTTTTGTATAGTATGTTCAAGGAAATATCCATACAATAAGGGAATAAATAGATAATAATAGGAAGGTCACTAGATGTTTGATATCAACCACTCTTCACCAAGAATGTTATCAACCCTCAAAAGGTTTCTGAACATTATAAAATGACTATTCCATCCACTTCTATTGTTTCTACACATTTATGACTGAGGATTCTATAAGAATTGGATGATGGTGAATAAAACTTTAATAGATATATGAAAACATAGTGACATAGTAGAGTAATTTTTTTAAAATTTTATGATAGAACATGAATAATTACATAAACACCTATCAGTGGTCAACAAACTTCTAATGAGAACATGATTCAGTATCGAATCCCAATATATTTTTTAGTTCACCCACACATGCTTTCTTATTAAAATGTTATTACTTCTAATCATTTTGACTATCGTTATTTATGCATTAAATTCATTAACAACATTGGAATCAAAGAATATTTGTTTACTATATTGGTTATTCACACATATAATGATGTTGTATAATTTATAAATATATTATTTATGTCTCACATTGATATTTATTCTTCCAACATTTGATACCATCCCAGGATATTGGTAAAAATAATTCCTTAATAATTTTCATCTCCATATTATGATATAAATCATATATGTAGACTATTTTTTAATATATTCTACTTATATTTTGTATCTTATATGAGATAAACTAAGACATATATCATTAAGGTTATGGAAGATACTTCTAACAAGGCAATGGGAAAGAAGAAAAATAAAATATAATTTTTTTTTCTAAAAATATCTCTCATGGAAGAAGAGGTGATATCATTTGTCATGATTAGTGTTCAATCATATATATGTATCTATGTAGCTTAAATTAGTCTCGAAGAAAAACTGATGATTATGATAAATCTAAAATAATTATAAAGGTAATTCAATCTATGGATTAACAATCATGAAAGGGTTATATATTTTTCTTTTAATATATAGTCTCTAGATTAGAAAAATACCAAGTAAAACGATTCATTCTCTACAGATTATTATTAATATTTTAATGATGAGTATGGATATCACATTATTAATTTAATAAAATAATCCATAAAATACATTTTTCAAAACCTAATAAACATTAAAATAAGTTTAATGTTGTCATATAATAATAAATTTGAATATCATAATGATAAAAAAACAATTCCCAACAAAAACATATTTAAGACGAAATTTTAATTAATTATAGATCGGGAATAAGTAAATATAAAGATTCTCTATCTTTATTAGATGTCCATAATAATAGATCACGATTTTAGTGGGATGGGAATAAAATTATAAACTGTTTATATAATTTCATTTATCTCGAGGTAATCAAAGGTAAATTAAATGAAGGATTTCAATAATACAAAGTTAATATATTTTAGAGAATCTAAAAAGGATTTATGAGGTTCATAATATGAAATTAATTAAATGAAAAATATAGATTATTCATAATACATAATTATAGATGCCACCATTGTTTTGGGAATGAATTTCAAGTAGTTTAGGGATTGAAAAGCTGGAAGATCATTTAGGTTACATATAAGTTTTTTGTTTTTTGTTTCATATTATTGTTAGGTTGGTTTTTAGTCAATTCTCATAGTAGTGGATCTTGTGCACCAACCAACTATTCTCTTGTTGGAATACCCACTTAACGCAACCCCATTTTTGAAATGGACCATTTTTTTCAATGAGGTTTGGGTTTGTGATAGTGGATATTATGTGATGGATCCAGTGATCACAATACAAAAAACATTTTTTATGTGTTCAATCTCCTCAACATTTCCTGTATATTCATATGGTTTCCCCTATGTGTTTATCCAAGGAACTAATGTATTTTAGTTTTTGTGTTTGTATAGTTTTTTATTTATTCTACTCAATACGGGGTTCCCCTTTTTAAAAAAATATAGCTTCTAATTATTGTTTAGTGTTTCGGTTACATGTATGTTCTCACATAAATGATATAATTAATGTATATTTGGGAGGGTATATGGTCATTGTCGATGTTGGCGGTCTTTGGTGATCTTTGATCATCCTTCTATTTGTAAAGGTATTTATTATCATCATTCACTATTGGAGGTTGGAGGACATCGATGTTCCCATTAAATTTCCGATTAGTGGTGATGTCAATTATTTTGTTAATTTTCATATTTTCAAGTATTAATTTGAGGTATAAGGGTTAGTTTGGTTTTAGTAATATAGAGTAACAACATATGGTGAACCTCTTAAATTTTTGTACAATATACTCACATGCATAACATGAGTCATATAACTTGAGGAATTAAAGGATTATATCCTTTCATTTCCTTATCTCTTTTCCTTGTTCCCACCCCATATTTTGATAAATTGTGTGTTGTGTGCCTCCTAGGATGGAGTGTTTTGAGTTAGTTTATAGTATTTTTAGGATGATTCATTGATGTGGATATGTCTTGTCTTCCGCCAGACCATTTTCAGTGATAGTGTATATTGTTCCAAGTTTACCCCATAGTGAATATATTCATAAAAAACAATGGAATCATACATTGAGAGGTGAGACTTGATGAAGAATAAAAATCCAGTGAAAGGAATCCCACAATTAAATAGGTCAATAAATAAAATGGAGAGTAGTGTAGAACCCTCTCACCAATTTCCCAAACAATACTAGAGAAAGGGATTCCACATGACCATAGGTGTGCCAATATATACTTTAAAACCTTTATATTATAATTTAGGACATTAAATAGTTATGGGGAAACTATGAACTCAAAAATAAATCCATATGGTCATGTTTGAATTTACCAAATACTTATCAGGAACAATCCCTATAAAGGGAATCCCTAACATTCATATAGACATAAAAAGGATCCAAGAGGGTCCTACAAATCTATAAGTGATAGTAGTAAAACAATATATATGTGTGTGTGAAAAATCATAATTTATTAGAATAATATTAACATGGAATTTTCAAATAATAAAATAATAGGACACAATTGAGTACAAGGTGAATAATAACTGAGAATAAAATAAACTACATTTGCCTCTATCCTAACTCACATAATCCCACATACAAAATCCATAGAATCCACAACATTATATATTGTACATGTGAACATCTCCATGAAATTACTTTTCATTAGTATAAAATATTTATGTATACCAATATACATCAAAACCCATGTTGTGTGTGATGGTATGGGGTGAGTCCAATGACCATGTAGGAAGACTCAATTCCCTAAAATTATTTATAGTTGCTATCATGTGGATGGAAATGAAATATTAATATATGGGGTATATTTTATGATCATTCAATAAACCCACCCAAAACATAACCCACAATGTATATAAAATCATATACATTTGGCTATCATGTGCTAACCAGGACACCCCAACAAATGACCTTACATGCTTCAGACAATGCTGGTAGGAAAGGAGTCACCTCACCCCAAAATCATTACCTCATCCAAAAATCTATTAGTCATCCTAAATATCATACCAAAATCCTCCAAGTTCACATTAATTTATCTCATCCATAAAGACCATAAAATTAATAAACAATTAATTTTAAACAAAAAACACACAATGACATAATCATCTCCAAACTCACTCAAAGGCTTAATAGTGCCAAAACCATAAGCAATTATAAAGACCCTTGCACCAGTATCCCAGAGATGGTGCCTTACTTTATTAAATTGGTACATTGAATATGATTTTGTATCCCAAAGGGCCAAATATTTTAGTGGATTTAGAAAACAAGATATAAAAATAATTATTACCTTACAACATGAAATGAAGTAAAAAATAACAACTCCATTGGAAACACTCATAAATTCCAATATCATAAATGAAACTCATTCTTAATATAATTAATCTCATATTGGTGAAAAATAAATCATAATAAAGGGGTGATATCAGATAACCAGTAAGTTTAATCAATAGAAAATAAGATATCATAAACAAACACAAATAATAATGAATGTAGAATAACTAATAACACTTTCCATTAAAATATAATCCTGAGCATAATATGGAAGGAATATTATAAGATTAAAAAATTCAATATAAATAACCATATGAGAATAAGAATTTACCATGGATATTATACTAGTATAATAATCACATATATTATCAATTAATAATATCATAATGATCTAATGAATAATTTTGGACATCTGAAACATACCGTTGAGGCTATGTCCAAATCATCTTAAAATAAATGGTTAAGACCTCGACCAAATCCCAAGATGTATTGCCTCATAAGACATGTTAATGCGTTAAGGGGATATAGAAGGCCCAAAACATCAATTTATAAGTAAAATTTATTACTCGTACAAATGTGTAGAAACATAATCAATATATACATGCAGAATTTAAATAAATTTCCCCAAATAGTAAACATATTCACTAACCATTTTGAATAATATGGTGAATGGTATCAAGATATCACATCCAGAATCAAACTAATAATAAACCATTTTATAAATTATGGTAGATGATATGATAAAATATCAATCCCAGTTATGAATATGATTCAACAAAGGGTGTGATAATTTATGGAAATACTACTATAGAATAATCAAGTAATTCATGAGATAAATAGCTTTTTTACATTTCAAATAAGAGTTATTTTCCAAAAAAATCAATTCGTATTTTTTATTACATCAGATAGTTAACATGTTTATACTAGAAAATAAAAGTGAAGGAAAATTAAATTATTTTTTGGGAATAAATGAGGTCCAACTCAAGTTAAAACATATAAAAATAGTTCTTACGAATCATTCGAAATGGGACACATTAGTGTGGTTTAAGTGAAATTATAAAAGAGTATTTAAATAGGAAAAAGTTTTAATTGTTGACATAAAATTATAAACATTATAACATAGTCTTGCATTATAAAATTATTAATTTTATAAAAATATTGGTATCATAAAATAGATTATGTATTTATCTTGAAATGTTCTACAAAATTGGGAGGTTTCTTTTAATCAGAATTGTTTATTGGGTGGAATTGAAAAGGGATCCGTATAAAACATGTTTTTACCATCAAATAAATATTACCTGATATGAAGAAATGAGTTATAAATATATAAATACAATTTATAATAATTGTTAAAATAAACAATAGTTACACTGTGTTAAAGAGAGATAAATCATAATCCTATTGAAAAATAGAGGTTTGGAGATAATCTGTTACCACTTTATAAATAGCCGAATTGTATGACTCGTAAAACTAATGATCATAAATTTAAATATTTAATACCAATAAAAAAAATATATTCAAGATATGATATATAAAAGGGAAGTATAGATACACCACATATAAGAGATGAATAAGTCATATCCAACAGAAATAAAAGAGAGATGGAAAAACACTAAAATTTTGTCTGAAAGTGTTATGAACATGTACATAATTTCCTAGATAATGAAATTGGATTCATTAATTATTTAACTTAGAAACCATTAAAAATTTGTTTCATTTATTATAATTTTATTAAGATAATTTATTTTCTTTTTTATGAGTTATAAAATTCAACTTCGTTGTTCGATAATGATCATTTCCTTGGTTTTCATGATTGCTTCACTTGTCAACATGTACAAAAGATCATGCAAAATAGAAATAGAAATACATAATTCAAATTATATTCAATTATTGAAATTTATATATATTTAATGTTCATATATACCATTTTTCCCATATGTGATTGTGATTCATTAAACACAGCGTTAATGAAAACCATTTAGATTATTTTTGCATCTTTTCGATCAGTACAAATTAGTTTTCTTCTTTGAATTAATATTTTGTATATATACTAGTTCCATAACATTTAATATGTTATATTAAATATATTAATTTCTATTTTCACCCTAAAAATTATTTATGATGCACCTTGAAAGTGGAATTGAAAAATTAAACCTTGTTGTCCACGAAGGCTATAAATCGGCACCTCACAGATGTTGTTTTCATTTATTGAATAATATTGGGAAGGGGAGAGAATTGATTATTGATATTAAATGAAAATAATAACATTAAAGTAAATAATATATATTGGACTTATCATTTCTCTTTGGATAGGGGAGGCGGGGGAGGATAATAATATAGAATAAATTGAAAGAGAGAGAGAGAGTGTGTGTGTAACACCCCAAGCTTCCACGGTACGCTTCCCTTTGAATAATACAGTAGCGTGCGTTGTACGCAACTTTGAGTTCTAACACAGACCACAACCAATTAAACTAGTAGTTATGAATAGTAATAACCATATTTTGAAATTTTATAAATTTTCTCATTTAAAATGGACTTCATTTTTGGATTCAGAATATCGAAATTAGCTTAGGGTGAATTTTTGGTATTTTTCTAAAAACATTCAATTTTTGACGAATAGTGAAAAAAACACAGAGTTATAGTTTAAAACCAATTTTTTATTTAAATAATTTTTTATTTTAATTAAATTTAATTATGGTCAAAATGGATACATAATACCCATATACGTTCAATGTAATTCATTGGAGTTAGTTTAGAATAATTTTAGATATATAAAAATTTTATTGAACTTTTCACCGTCTTTTACCCACCTCCTAGGAGAATTTTGAAATTCACATAAAACATAATTTTACTGCTTCTGTGAGTGGAATTTCAAAATTCTGAGAGACACGGTTAATATCAAGGAGTAATATGTGGTTCAATGAGATGAAAATAATTTTTGGTAAATAGTAACGTTTTTACTTTTATTTACCACGGTTAAAAGTAAATAGGGTAATTAAGAGTAAAAATGATATTAATATTATCCTAAAACATGTACTAATTCTATTAGAAAAGTTTATCTCAACCAAAAAAAACCTTAGGAATAAAATATTATCATTTAGTTTTACTTGGATTAGATTAGGACATTTATTATTATTAAATTCAAAGAAGAGTTAAAAGAGTTAAAATCAATATTTAATAACTAAAACATTTTTAATATAGGGTTATACATAAAATAAATTTTTCAATAAATATTCAATAGTAATCTAAGAATATTTCTTACATAAATTTATTTTATTTATAATATTTAGACATTAAATAAAATTAATTTATTTATGACAAAATGGTGATGCAGTAATTACCTAATTAATGAAATATTAAAATAATTGATAATATAATTACCCAAATAAATGTAATTTGAAACGTTTTATGCATTCCACTAATTTTATAGGTTAATATGAAATATTAGTACTGGTTATATGAATTGTGTTCGAAGTAATAATGCTGTTATAAATTTATCAAAAACAAAATACCCAATAGTGTCAAAATTTTCAGAAAAGTGTTTTTAAAACAAATATTATATTATTAATTGATATTCTATTCCTAAAAATCTATGGTTTGGAAAAAGGATTTATATAAAGATAGGTGTATCATTAATGGACCACTTCGGGGTCTCTTGGAGGTATATAGTACATTTATTAACTATATAATATAAAAATACAAAGAGACATGGTAAATGTCAAACTATTTAACTAAGAGTAAAATATAAATGATAAGGTTAATATAGTGACCCAAACCTGTCCAAAATCTATTGGTTGAAAGGATTTCGACCCATCCCCTCCTTAACCTTTAAATAATCCACTTTTTAGCCATTAAAAACCGAATATTAATTTATTATAAAATAATATTTCTAACTTTTCCAAAGGTGCCCCTCACCCTTCTTATAAAAGGGAACTCCCCCTTCATTCAATTTCACACCTTAAAAACCTTTTTTCTCGGCCAAACACTGCCCAAATATCCTCCCAAATTCCATTACTACAACCTAGAGGCTTTATTTTTATAAGAAAGCCAACCTATGGAGCCCTTTTGATGAAATAAAAAGGAAGAACCTGAAGAAGAGGTAATGATTTCACCAACCTCTTTCAAGTTCCTTTCTTCTTCAACTTCTTCTTTCTTTGTTATTTCCATTCTAAAATAATAACTCATGTATCTCTTATATACTGTGATGTTATTATAAATATGTTACAACCATATTCAGTATTCTATCCATCATTTTAATGACATGTCACCATACCTGCGTACGTACGGCTTACCGTCTCCATGTCGGGGTGTAATTGTTATTCAAAACATTATTATTTGGATGGGTATGATAATGATGTGTAATTCATGTAAATAATAAATATAAAAAGATAATTATTCTTTATATATGATATACCATCAAATTATATATTATTATAATATCAAAATAATGATATTGTCGCTCGTGCGTACGTACGGATTACCGTCTCCACGAACGCGATGAGATTCATTCCCCATCGTATACATTCAAGACTAAATTTCATTTGATGATTAAAAATAATTTTTATAGATGTGTTATCATTCTGGATATGAATAATATAAATCACATCCATAACAAATATGGCTCACATAACAAATAATATAAAGGAATTCAAATTTGTTAACACCCGAAACGATGATAATACTAAGATATTATTAACAAATCAATGTCTAAAGATCATATATGGTATCATATTAATGTATA
Organism: Viscum album; assembly: GCA_963277665.1. Taxonomy (NCBI): domain Eukaryota; kingdom Viridiplantae; phylum Streptophyta; class Magnoliopsida; order Santalales; family Viscaceae; genus Viscum; species Viscum album. The sequence goes on along the minus strand of OY728145.1, from coordinate 1,329,443,495 downwards.
TGATTCTTGTATAATTTAATAAAATTATTGTTCCACTATAAAGGAGGTTAACCTACCCTCAACCAAGGAAAAGTACAAGGTAAGGGTTTATTTCACAATCTCTTCATTATCCGAGGTTGTTTATACGTAATTATCTACTGGGACATCTTTATCATCCACTTCCTTGTTTCATAAAAATGTATTTAAATCATTCTTACTATTTCATAGACTATTGGTTAAAGTCATTTATACCCTTGTTCACTTTTTATAATAAGTTTATAATGGAATCATTACGTTATTTTCCAAACAAGGAACTTTTTAACCTTTTCGACAAATTAATGTAAGAATGTCTTTATTTTAACCTATACTGCGAGTGCAGATATTTTCCACCGTTGTAAAATCTTCGAAGCTTCCATTACAATCTTATAATAATATTTTCAAAGTAAATTTTTTATTTTATAGTTATGTGACTTTTAAATGATTTAAAAAAAGATATTTCTCTCAAATAGTTTTGATTTCATATATGTCAACATCCATTAATGGATTTTAGCTTTTTTGAAGTTGATTTATTATGAAACAAAACATCCATATTGTATTGAAGGTTTTGTGATATGTTTGAATATGGATGTTTTATTTTTATACCATTCATGGTTTATGGAGAAAATATTTACCTTTCATAAGCTAGTTTTAATATGAATGTTTATGTTATGTTTAAACCAGTTTATATGAGGAATGTATTGGACTTAGTATGTGACAGGTGGAGCCCGCTATAGCTCCTCAATGCATCGGTAGGTCTCATGAGACAAACTACTGTCTTGGAACAAAGCCCTGACAAAATCTTATTTGTAGTCTTGGCACAAGGCCTTGACTATGTGGTTATGATAGTCTGGCATTATGAATTCCATCATTATGAAAGTGGTTATTGATATTGCATGTGATTATTAGACTAGTAGAATATCCATGTGAATAAGTAAATGGAATTATTTCAATTTATCATTTCCATATTATGTTGAAATTAACCTTTAAAGGGATTTTGTTTTAACTATACATTTCCTTAAATGTTTATTCTTATTTATGAATGTTTCCACTATATTGTTATCCTTACTGGGCATCTAAGCTCCCCTGTTTCTTTGTTTTATTTTTCCTAGGATGTGATGAAGTATTTTATGAATGAACTTTAGGGATAGTATTGGGGGATATGAGTGTGGAACATGGAGACTATGTTGTTGTAGTTTTCATTTTATGATGTAATGTAAACTTTAGGAATGTATCTAGTGAATCCAAGGCTACAAAAATAATTGGTCTTTCGAGATTTGATCTTTTGTGATCATGCCAATGTTATGTAATAATGCACCGACTCTGGGTAACTAGGGTTGGGGTGTTACAGTTGGTATCAAAGGAAGTTTAGTACAAACCTTGGAAGCTAGATTTAGATAAACTTTGATTAGATCACATAGCCCTAAGATAGACTTTGAGGATTAGTATAAAAGAAATTCCTAGAATTTTGGTATTGTAGAGATTTTCTATGTTTCCTGAGAAAAACAACCCTATCTGGATACGAGTAGGTAGAGGTGGCTCTACCATAGATGTACCTAGGGGTAAAACCCGAAAACACAGTTTTCAACTAGACTCGAACGGGAACTGGTGCACGACAATGGGCCTTGATGCACTCTTGGTTATGACACTTATGGGGGATATGCTTAGGATAATTCTCATTTTCATTTCAAATCATTATGAAGGTTTTATGATTATATACTTCTCAAAGAAAACATTTTTATGATTATGTATTATATTCATAAATAGTTCAATTTATGTTAAGTGTTTTACAAGTTTGGATTTATGTGTTGCGATTCATAAACTAATCTAGAGTTTTCCATTGTTTAGAAATGGTGCGTAGTGGAAGAAATGGAAACCGAATCAATGCACACACTCCATGTAGGGATTTCCCTCCTATTCATGATAATTATAGTGGAGCTGGTTATGTAAGCGATGCTGATCAGCTAATCACCATACTGGGACAACTCACTCAGGTTATGAATAATAACCTTACCCGTACAGAGCACCCTGATCCGTAGTGTGGAGGATCAATGTTAAACCACTTCATAAGGCAACATACACAAACACGTAATGGGAGTACAAATCCATTAGTATCTGAGAAATGGATATGTTCCCTAGAGAAAATATTTCAGGCTTTGGGGAGTAGTGAAAGGGAAAATGTTGTCATGGAATTTTGTCAACTCAATGGAGATGCTGATCAATGGTGGTAATTGATACAAAACACGAAGGAAGATGATGAAGTATCAAATATGGAATGGAGGGAGTTCAAAGAGATTTTCTTAGAAAAATACTTTCCTCGTGACCATCGATCAAATATGTAAAGGCAATTTTTGAGTCTGAGAAAAAAGGAGGATGATAATGTCGCAAAGTATGAGGCTAACTTTACAAGGTTAACAATATATGGTAGAGATTATATACGTAACCCAAAAAGTAATATTGATCGTTTCTTTTATGTATTAAAACCATTTCTCCGTCGAGCATTATTCTCATAATATTTCTCATCGTACGAAGACATTGTCTCATGTGATATCAAAATAGGAAAGGAATTATCTATGTCTTATGACTTTAAAGCAATGTAAGAGAAGAAGAGATCTGCTGATCAATATTGGAATGGAAATAAGGGGAAGAAGGGAAAAGTTGAATATCCATCCTGCAGTAAATGTGGAAAGAAACACCCTGGTACTTGCTTGAAGGGAATGAGAGTCCGTTACAAGTGTGGTGAAAAAGGCCACCATGTTCGTGATTGTAAAGGGAAGAAAGAAGCTACCGATGTTCAGTACTACTACTGTAGGGAGATGGGACATCATGAAAATGAATGTCCTAAGAGTCAGGGGAACTTAACATAGAAAATGCCAAGGGATCAAGGCCAAGCTTATAATATTACTACTGCGGAGTTAGAAGCTCTGAAAGACATGGTGGTAGGTAATTTAATGGTTTCCTCAAGTTTAGAAAATGATTTATTTGATTCTGGATCATCGCATTGTTTTATATATTCCTAGTTTGCTAAGAAAATTAGCCATTTCCAATTTGTTTAATCAAGGGAGTTTTCAGTAAAAACTCATAAGGGAAGTGTCATTGCAAAAATGTTTTCTGAATCAGTCCCCATTAGAGCACATAAATGTTCTTTATCCACTAATCTCTTCGGCATACCTATGATAGAGTATGATATAATCCTAATTATGGATTGGCTTTCGGGCCATGATGCAAAGATTTATTGTAAGAAGAAGGAGGTTACGATTTTGGACGATGATGATAAGGAACACCATATCTTTAGAGAAGAATCGTCACCACCTAATTCTTATCTAGATCCACCCCCAGTAGCTCAACTAAATTCAATTATTGGGGGGGGGGAAGAGAATGAAATGACTGTGGGTGAGGAAAGGAATGTTCAAATAGAGGATGTACCTATTGTGAAATAATATGTTGATGTGTTTCTGGAAGATTTAACTAGACATCCTCTAGAACAAGAAGTTGAGTTTTCCATTGATTTAATTCCTGGATCAAGGCCAATATCGATGACCCCTTATAGAATGGCCACTATAGAATTAGTTGAACTAAAGAAACAATGAGTGGAATTTAGTAATAATGGATTTACTATCCCTAGTTTTTCTCCATGGGGAGCCCCTATTCTTTTTTATAAAAAGAAGTATTGATCCATGAGGTTATGTATCGACTACAGGGAAATCAATGCTAGAACAATAAATAACAAGTATCCCCTACCTCGCATTGATTATTTATTGACCAACTGCATAGAGCTCAATACTTTTCAAAGATTATCCTTCGATCTACATACCATCAGTTGTGTGTGATGAAGGAAGACATTCTGAAGACAACATTTCGAACTAGGTATGAGCATTACGAGTTTATAGTAATGCCTTTTGGGTTGACTAATGCACCCTCTGTATTCATGGATCTATTGAATAGAGTTTTCAAGGAATATCTCGATAATTTTGTGGTGGTATTTATTGATGATATCCTGGTATAATATAAAAGCTATGAAGATCATGAAAATCACTTGCGCATTATCTTGAAGACTCTGAGAAGAAATGAATTATATGGGAAGTTTAGCATGTGTGAATTCTGGCTTCAGGAGATTTCTTTTCCTAGCCATATTGTCTCTAAATATGGAATCTCTATTGATCCTTCTATGACCAAGGCATCCAAGAATGGCCTGCATCAACGAGTAAAACTGAGGTACAAGGGTTTATTGGTTTAGCATGTTATTATCGACGTTTCATCCATAATTTTTCCCTATTGGTTAACCCAATTAACAAAGCTCACACATAAAGGGCTTAAATTTGTTTGGAGAAAAGAGTGTGAAGAATGTTTCCAAGAACTGAATAAAATATTAGTCAATGATCTTATATTGTATCTACCATTGGGGAATGATGGGTTCGTTATTTATAGAGATGCGTCGAAGAAAGGACTTGGTTGTGTCCTTATGCAGAATGATAGAGTTATTGCCTATGCGTCCTGACAGCAGAAAATTCACGAGCAAAACTATCCTCCTCATGATCTTGAGTTAGCTGCTGTAATATTTTCATTGAAGATATAGAGACACTATCTCTATGGTGAAAAATGTGATATTTATACTGATCACAAGAGTTTGAAGTATATTTTCTCACAGAAAGAACTCAACAGGAGGCAAAAGAGATGGCTTGAACTACTCAAGGATTATGATTTCACGATACCCTACCACTCGGGGAAGGAAAATAAGGTGGCAGATTCTTTGAGTAGAAATGATCATGGAGTTTCGAACAAGATGAGAATTGAGAGGGATCCTATTTTCATTGATCTAGTAAAGATGGATATGGGAATAACCATGAAGGTGAAACATCAATTATTTTTGAAATGGTTGCCAAACCATCTTTACTATAAAGGATAAAGAGTTCTCAAGCTAATGATGAGGATTTTCAAAAGAATATTAAATCTTTGAATGATGGGAGATTGAATGAATTTTTGTATGAAGATGGAATTTTGAAATTTGGGAAGAGACATTGTGTTCACGATATACCTGATCTAAAAAGGTAATTGTTGGACGATGCTCATAGTTCCAATTTCTCTATACACACTGGGATCACCAAAATGTATAGAGATTTGAAGGAAAATTTTTGGTGAGACAACATGAAGAGGGAGATTGCTAATTTGGTGTCAAGATGAATAGTTTTTCAACAAGTGAAAGATGGAAGGCAACAACAAGGAGGAGTCATGCAACCTCTTCCCATACCTAAGTGAAAATGGGATAATATCACAATGGACTTTGTCATGGGACTACCAAATACTCCTAGAAGGGATGATGAAATATGGGTCATTGTTGATCATCTTACCAAATCAGCACATTTTCTTGCTATAAGGGAAGATCTACCACTTGAATGTCTAGCAAGGATATATATTAATTATGTTGTGAGACTTCATCGAGTACCCCTATCGATAGTTTCTGATCGTGACCCCCATTTTACTTCAATATTCTGGAAGAGTCTTCAGAAGGCCTTGGATACTGAACTTTGTTTGAGCACTTCCTACCACCCTCAAACAGATGGACAATCATAACCGACTATTAAAACCTTATAAGACATGTTGAGATCATGCTCACTTTACTTTCAAGGTATGTGGGATCAATATTTACCTCTGGTAGAATTTTCCTATAACAATAAATTCCATTGGAGTATTCAAATGGAACCATATGAATCGTTATACAGAAAGAGATGTCGCACACCAACCTGTTGGAATGACGTTGGTGAAAGAAAGCTTGTAGGCCCAAAACTGGTGGAGGAAACAATGGAAAAGGTAAATGTAATCCAAAACCACATTAAATCAGCTCAAAGTAGGTAAAAGAGCTATGCTGATAGCTGAAGGAAGGATTTGGAATTTCAGGTAGGAGATCATGATTTCTTGAAGGTATCTCCATGGAAGGGAGTTATACATTTCGGTAAGAAGGGTAAATTGAGTCCTTGGTACATCGGACATTTTGAAATTCTAGAACGAATTGGGGTTGTAGCTTACTGTTTGGAAATGCCGCCAAATCTATCCAAATTTCACGATGTGTTCCACATATCACTGTTGAGAAAATACATGCCTGGCCCAACGCATGTACTCACCTACGATTAATTAGAACTAGAACCCGATCTGTCTTATTGCGAAGATCCCATCAGGATTCTTGATACAAGAGAACATGTGCTGAGAAACCGGACGACTCGTCTGCTAAAAGTTCTATGGAGAAACCATAAAACGGAAGAGGCAACGTGGGAACTTGAGGAACTTATGATGAAGAACCACCTGAATCTTTTCATGCTGTAGTATTCTAGAAATTTTGAGGAAGAAAATATTTAAAGGAGGGGAGAATGTAACACCCCAAGCTTCCACGGTACGCTTCCCTTTGAATAATATAGTAACGTCTGTTGTACGCAACTTCGAGTTCTAACACACAACACAACCAATCAAACTAACAGTTATGAATATTAATACTCAATTTTTGAAATTTTATAAATTTTATCTTTTAAAATGGACTGCATTTTTGGATTCGGAATATCGAAATTATCTTAGGGAGAATTTTTTGTATTTTTCTGAAAACATTCAATTTTTGATGAATAGTGCAAAAAACACTAAGTTATAGTTTAAAACCGCATTTTTATTTAAATAATTATCTATTTTATTTAAATTTAATTAAGGTAAAAATAGAAACATAATACCTATATAAGTTTAATGTAATTTATTGGATTTAGTTTAGAATAATTTTAGATATATTAAACTTTTATTGAACTTTTCACCGTCTTTTACCCACCTCCTAAAAGAATTTGGAAATTCACATAAAACATAATTTTACCGCTTATGTGAGTGGAATTTAGAAAATCCGAGAGACACTCTTAATGTAAAGGAGTAATTTTTTTTCAATGAGATGAAAATAATTTTTGGTAAATAGTATCATTTTACTTTTATTTACCAGGTTAAAAGTAAATAGGGTAATTAAGAGTAAAAATGATATTAATATTACCATAACACATGTCCTAATTATATTGTACAGGTGTATCTCAAACCAAAACAACCTTAGGAATAAAATATTATCATTTAGGTCCACTTAGATTATATTAGGACATTTATTATTATTAAATTCAAAGAAGATTTAGAATAGTTAAAATCAACATTTAATAACTAAAACATTTTCAATATAGGGTTATACATAAAATAAATTTGATTATAAATATTAATTAGAAAGATAAAAATATTTCTTACCTAATGGTATTTTATTTATAATTTTTAGACATTATAAAAATTAATTTATTTATGAAACAATGGTGATGCAGTAATTACCTAATTATTGAAATATTAAAATAATTGATAATATAAATACCCAAATAAATGTAATTTGAAACGTTTTATGAATTAAACTAATTTTATAGGTTAATATTACATATTAGGACTGGTTGTATGAATTGTTTTCGAAGTAATAATGATTTTATGAATTTATCAAAAACAAAATACCCAATAGTGTCAAAATTGACATAAAAGAGTTTTTAAAAAATATATTATATTATTCATTGATATTTTATTCATAAAAATATATGAATCAGATAAAAGAATTATATAATGATAGGTGTATCATTAGTGGACCACTTAGGGGTCTCTTTGAGGTATATAGTATGTTTATTAACTATATAATATAAAAAAGACAAAGAGACATGGTAAATGTCAAACTATTTAAGTAAGAGTTAAATATAAATGACAATGTTAATATAGTGACCCAAACTTGTCTAAAATGTATTGGTTGAAAGGATTTCGACTCAACCCCACCTTAACCTTTAAATAGTCCACTTTGTAGCCATTATAAACCGAATATGAATTTATTATAAAATAATATTTCTACCTTTTCCAAAGGTTCCCCTCACCCCTCTTATAAATAGGCACTCACCCTTCTCTCAATTTCACACCTTCAAAGCCTTTTATATCGGAAAACCACTACCCAAATATCCTCCCAAATCCAATCACTACAACATAGAGGCCTTAGTTTGATACAAAATCCAACCTATGAATCCCTTTTGATCAAATCAAAAGGAAGAACCTGAAGAAGAGGTAATGATTTCACCACCATCTTTCAAGTTCCTTTCTTTTTCCACTTCTTCTTTCTTTTTTATTTACATTCTAAAATAATAACTCCAGTATCTTATATATACTGTGATTTTATTATAAATATGGTACAACCATATTCAGTATTCTATACATCCTTTGAATGACATGTCACCATACGTGCATAGGTATGGCTTACCGTCTCCACGTCGTGGTGTAATTGTTATTCAAAACATTATTATTTGGATGGGTATGGTAATGATATGTAATTCATGTAAATAATAAATATAACAAGATAAATATTCTTTATATATTATATAACATCCAATTATATATTATTTTAATATCAAAATAATTATATTGTCGCTCGTGCATACGTACAGATTACCGTCTCCAGGAACACAATGAGATTCATTCCCCATCGTATCCATTCAAGACTAAATTTCTTTTGATGATTAAAAATAATTTTTTGAGAAATTATATCATTCTGGATATGAATAATTTACATCACATCCATAACAAATATTTCTCACATAACAAGGAATATAAAGGAAAACGAATCTGTTAACACCAGAAACGATGATAATACTAAGATATTATTAACAAATCAATTTTAAAAGATCATATATGATATCATATTAATGTATATGATTCTTGAATAATTTAAAAACAATTATTTCACCATTATTCAAGAGATTAACCTACCCTCAACCAAGGGAAAGTACAAGGTAAGGGTTTATTTCACAATCTTTTCATTATCCGAGGTTGTTTATACGTAATTATCTACTGGGACATCTTTATCATCCACATCCATGTCACATAAAAATGTATTTCAAATAATTCTTACTATTTTATAGAATATTGGTTAAATTAATTTATACCCTTGTTTACTTTTTATAATATGTTTATAAAGGAATATTTACGTCATTTTCCAAACAAGGACCTCTTTAAACATTTCGACAAATTAAGTTAAGAATGTATTTTTTTTAACTTATAGGGTGGGTGTAAATATTTTCCACCATTGTAAAATCTTTGAAGCTTCCCTTACAATATTATAATAATATTTTCAAAGTAAATGTTTTATTTTATAATTATGTGACTTTTAAATGATTAAAAAAAGGGATATTTTTCTCAAATAGTTATGATTTCATCTATGTCAACATCCACTGATGGATTTTAAGATTATTTGAAGTTGATTTGTTATGATACAGAACTTCCATATTGTATTGAAGGTTTTTTGATATGTTTGAGTGTGGATGTGTTATTTTTATAACATTCATGGTTTATGGAGAAAGTATTTACATTTCATATGCAAGTTTTAATACGAATGTTTATGTTATGTTTAAACCTGTTCATATGAGGAATGCATTGGACTTAGTAAGTTATGGGTGGAGCCCACTATAGATCCTCGATGGATCGGTAGGTCTCATGAGACAAAATAGTGTCTTGGAACAAGGCCTTGACAAAATCTTATATGTAGTCTTGGCACAAGGCCTTGACTATGTGGTTATGATAGTCTGGCATTGTGAATTCCATCATTATGAAAGTGGTTATTGATATTTCATGTGATTATTCGACTATTAGAATATCCATGTGAATAAGTAAATGGAATTATTTCATTTTATCTTTTCCATATTATGTTGAAGTTAAATTTAAAAAGTCTTTTGTTTTAGTTATACATTGCCTTAAATTTTATGCTTATTTATGAATGTTTCTGCTATATTGTTATCTTTACTGGGCATCTGAGCTCACCCCTTTCTTTGTTTTATTTTTCCCAGGATGTGAAGAAGTATTTTATGAATGACCTTCAGGGATAGTATGAGGGGATATGAGTGTGGACTATGGAGACTATGTTGTTGTATTTTTCATTTTATGATGTAATGTAATCTTTATGAATGTATCTAGTTATTACAAGGCTACTAAACTAATAGGTCTTTCGAGATTTTATATTTTGTGATCATGCCAATGTTATATAATAATGCACCAAATCTGGGTAACTGGGGTCAGGGTTTTATAGAGAGTGTGAGAAAAGGTTTCACATCTATAGTGTCGCTTCCTTGAGAACCTCCTTAAGGGACATGAAAACAATTTTTCAGTGATACCATAAATTTCAGAACGTGGAATAGAGGTTTGGTAGAGTAAATTGTAAAAATATAACCAATATTCAATTATTTTGAGGTGAGAATAGAATGGGTGTTATTTATAGTGGAGGAGAGCGTGTTTTTTGATTATTTAATTCATTTGTTTATTATTTTGGTTCAAGACTATAAATAGTAATGGTTATTGAGACAAAATACTGTAACTATTTCATTTAATTTCTAAATAATTGGTTAATACCTTATCTAAAATTTATCTATGACTCAAAAAATCATTTATTTACCTATAATGGTAAATACCGTAAATTACCATATTTCACTATTCCCCAAAAATTTCAACTATTATAGAAAAATACTAAAAATTCACTGTAAACATTTTTTGATGTGAGTAATTTAAAAATGGACTTAATTTTATGAAAATAAGTTTATAAATGTGAAAATTTTAATTTTTAATTACAATAAAAACTTATTCGATAAATAAAAAATTTAAAATTAAGGTTTGTTTATTTATACATTGAAAGATTAAATATGTATCATAAAAATATATTATAATCATAAAAAAACGATGCAGTAAATCAATACTCTATTTTATGAAAATAATTTTTTTAAATCATTATATTGACTATAAAAATTATAAATAAACATTTTTGTTTAACAAAAATACCAACACATTATTTGTCATTTTTAAAATATATATATACTTTTTCTATTATATAAATATATCATATTTTTATTTTTAAGAAACCTAAATTTTATTTACACTTTCATTGTCGAGTTTATTATTCAAATCATAAATAGTCTATTAATATAACAAAAATGAATATTTTATAAAAAAAGGGATTTGTCACTATTCACTGGGAAATAAATATTTTCATTAAAATACGAAAATTTCATCCAATGAAAATTATTAAATTCAACTTTTAAAAATGATTTTTTATTAAATCTAATATATATACAATTTTCATCTTTTTTAAAAACATATGCTCTATTAAAAGGTTGTAAATTTCCTTTTAGATAATAAATCTTTTTTATGCTTAAAATTTGATTTACTATTATCTTAACCCTTTCAAAAATATTTATTGTAATTAAAAAATATTTTAATATGTAATATAAAATTTTCGTTAATATCTTTTTATATTGGTGATTAATTTTAAAAAATACCATTATGGTCATAAATATAATTTTAATATAAAAACACATCCTTTATGTTCAGTTAGTTTTTGTTATCATTTCTAATTAATTTGTATCAATTTAATTAATTTTATTAACATGTGTAAACTATATTTTAAAAATTTATATAATAAATTTTACACTTGTTATTAAAATGGAAAGGTTAAAATTATAACATTTAATCATTTTTTAAGCTCTGTGTTAATTGTAACAGATGATATCGATGAAGTTAATATTTTAAAAGTGACATATCGTAAAATATTGGGGTGTTACATTATCCACTCCTTCGATAATTTACATCCTCACAATTAGAAATTCTACATCAATAATATATAGAAGATATGTTAAAATTCCATTGTGGAAATCTCACATTGTAAAAAGAATTTTCAAAACATCCTCTTTAAAAGGGGTAAATAGAAATGTGGAGGTCAATACAAAACCATGATTACAAAATAGGGGTATATTCCTGGAAATATGGACAAGGAATAGAATTATAACTATCAAGTTATGTCTGAGAGTGATAGAAAATGTGGCTATCAAAAAGTCTTCCATTAATAAATTGTAAATATGTTATTAGTTAAAATACCATTGATTTATCAGAAGAAAAAGTAATCAAATGACACTTTTTTTTTCTAAAATCATTTTCCTATAGTTGAGGTTTTATTTTAATATTACTCAAATCACTCAAAAATAAAAATACCTGATTCCTTTTCATTTCCCAATATCTTCATTTGGTTGTGGTTCAATCTACCAACACTTAATTTTGTACAACTACACTTTGATACTAAAGACAAATTTTTATTCTTGTTGCACTTATATGAATCATATGATCCAAAATTCATTCCTTTAGCCATTACATGTTTAATAAAACCAACACGGATAGCATATGTAATCGAATATGATAAATAATACATTAATATTAATCAATAATATCATTAATCCACTCAATAATTATTTAAACATAAGACTCATCCCAAAATATTTCTATCCAAAATCAAAGTCTACAAGATTACCTAAATAATATAGCTCTTAATCCAACATTCCAAATATATGAATACCTTGATCACCTTAAATCTATAATGACAACAAGCATGCTTAAAAATATTCATAGAATAAGTACTCTAGTACAATCTTTATATATCTCATGATTCATAAAACTAGAATATCAAAACATAATTTATGAATCTAAAAACAAAAATAAATTAATTATTTTACTTGACTATTGTAACAACATATTCTTGACATCGATCCCTTTTTTTGAGCATTATTTCCATGACACATGGGACATTCATTTGAGTTTTTCCCCGTCTCCATACAATTGAAACATTTCACAATTATAGCTTCTTAATTTCCTTTACATTCATGAGCCTCATGTCCTTTCTCTCTATACATGTAATAAACTTACATTATCTTTAAGAAAGTGTAGATGTGTTTCATTCCATAATTATCACTTTTGGGAAAATCTTTCTTTCCCTTTTTCCCATTATCTATGTCTTTCTCTACTGTCTTCTTCTTATCATTCATTCCCTTAAAGTCAAAAGATTTATAATACTCTTTCTCTATCAAGATATCACATGAGATTATATCATCAGATGAGGAAGAATGTTTTGGAATCTAGTGACCTTTAGAGGAATGGTTTTAACCCATAAAATAATTGATCAATCCTATTATTTGGATTACATATATAATCAATATCATCCCTTGTTATCCTTGATAATTTGGATTCATATAGGAAACATTGTAGTCCTCTTTTTATCTCATACTCAATAATTTTCTCTCCATATCCACTCATTATTCCCGATTGAAATATTTTTCTAATAAAATTTCATTCAAATAAATCAATTCCATACATTCAATTTCTTAGTACCCATTTTTGTTTTGAATCAAATAAGCTCCATATATTAGAATATTTTAAGATATGGTAAAAATTAATTATAAAATTCACTCTCTCGTTGCTTTCCAAAATTAGAAATATATTATATTAAGAACATATACATTTATAAGACACAAATGAGTTTCTAGTCACATTAAATGATAAAGCTTTTTGCACATATAAATAGGTCTACCATTTTTTCACATTATTTTGGATCGGGCTACTCATTTCGAGTAATGTTATTTCTCATACCCTAGTTCATTTGTCCTAATATTGTTACAATTTTATTAGATCCAGTTTTATCTCCTTCTCTAATATCATTATCTTCTGTAGAAAAGGAAATACCTAATTAGAATATTCATATTGACATGGTTTCCATTCCTTCCACTAGGAACCATTTTTAAGAAATTAAATACACTAAATTGGGTTATGAATAATAATGAATAATTTTGAACTATAAAAAAAACATAACATAAATTGTAAATTTATTAATAGATAATATCCTTATCATAAACATGGTTTATTTAGGGAAAATTTTCATTTTTAATCCTTTATAATGGTTTGTAATGAAAATTTTAATTATCTTATCAATATCCCATGACAATGTCAAACTAGGTGTGTAGTAATGCCCATTGTCATATACCAGTTTACATCGAGTCAGGCCCAACACGCCTTGTCAGAGTTGTTATCCCTAAAAAAATATGTTCTTTAACCACATCCACTTGTTGTATCTAGATTGGTATGAATTTCTATGACCTCCCATATAATCTCTACCTTTCCAAAATTCTAGGACGTTTTCCTTTTCTTATCCTCAAATTCAATCATAGGGTTATGTTTCTTAATCATTTTTTTTTCTAAATCTAGTTTATAGCATTTCTACTAAACATCCTTTGATACCCACTGTAATGACCCAGACCCCAGTAGGCTGGAGTTGATTTCTTACTTTTTCACATTGATATTTTGAAAAAGCAATCACATCCCGAAGGACTAAAAAATTTATTATCTTTAGAAAACTATATACAATCATAAGTATTACATTAAAACATTAAATGAAGTATAACATAGAATCTAAATTGGAAACACCCATAAAGTCATAGATTATCCCACCATGGAATTCATAATATTCATATTCTCATCGTATGGAAAAATAAAACATAATAAAGGAGTGATATCAGATTCTTCATCAAGGGTAATAAAATAATAAAACTCTACAATAAATAAACAAATACAATAAGGCTATGTGATTGATTAAAAACACATTCTGTTAAAATATAACCCTGAGAATAATATGGTAGAAATAATAACTGATTAAATAATTCCATATAAATAATCATATGGGAATGAAATTTAACCATGGATATTCTACTAGTCGAATAATCATTGAGAATATCAATTACTAATATCAAAATGATGGAATGAAAAATATTAGGCATTTGAAACATACTATTGAGGACGTGACCAATACATTAGAAAATAAATGGGTAAGTCCATGGACAAATCCAAATTTGGTTTATCTCATGAAACCTACTAATATATTGGGGGGATATAGTAGTCCCTATACATCATGTACTAATTCCAATTAATTCCTCACATGAATGGGGTGAAACCTAAACAAATCATATATATGAAATATAAATAACATTCCTAATCAGTAAACATAATCACTAACCTTTCTGAGTATCATGGTTAATGGTTTCTAGATAAAAAATCCCTAGTCAAACTCATCATAAATCAGTTAGTAAAATATTCACTATAATATCATAAAATATCATTCCAAATTTAGAATAATATTCAACATACGGGTTTGAAATAGACGAAAAATACTATAATAGAATCACTATAAGAATCCGGGTTTTTAGAATGGGTCAAAATCCAAAAACTATTTGAATTTTTGACTTGTTCTTGAGAAAATTGGGAAATTATGGGATGTTCTCAAAATTTCAAGACTACACGACATGAACATTAAAGTACATTACGTGTATAGGATAGGTGAGTACCGGCCGTGTGCTCACCGAGTACATGTCGTGTGATGAACATGTAGAAATTTCTTATTACACGGCGTGTTGTGTTACTTGACATGATGTGTATCATCTCTTATACATACTGGTTGGGTTCAAGCCGTGTGTCATCCCGTGTGGAGAATCCAAGTCGTGTGGCTACCCCGCTTAATTCGGTGTACCTAAAATTCCACTACACGACATGTAGTCCTGGAATACAGGCCGTGTACTTTTTTTTATTCGTTTAAGTGAAAGACTGTCGTGTCTTATTTTAGAAAAACCCATCTTCTTCCTCAACATCAGAGCAGTTCTACTATGAAAACCCAAAGAACTTCTCTTCCTCTAGATTCTTCATCCTACATCCGTTCTTCAATTTTTTGGTGGTGTCAGGATCACAATACCGAGGCTAAACCCACACACCTTATTCTATCCTTGATTTTTTTCCTCACATGTTGCAGTTTCCCTCTTAGTTGAATTGCAAGGATTTAATAGAAACATAGATCTAAATAGATCGGATTCGAATTGGATCTCTAAATCGGACATTCCTATGTTTACGAGTCTCAGGTAGGTGGTGCATACCTTTTTTTGTGCTTTCTCAGACCTTTAGGTGGAACGACTTAAAGCGCATATTTGGGTATTTCAAGCGATACGCTAATTTACATGTTATTACCTATATAATTGTTCATTGACCTAATGGATACCTTTGGGTATGCTCTATTACATGTGTTGTTAGAGTGGGGCTAGGTGAGTGGTCAGTGCTCATCGGGGAATTTTGGGTAGGGAATGCCAAAATTTTTATAATTGAATTTCTTTGTTTAAAACATTTGAGTTTAGTTTATTAAACCTTGATATAAATTGTTTGAGGTGTTAAGGACCCGAGTGATGGTATGGGACAACAATTGGTCCGTGTATTTCAACTGTTTAGATTGTTTTGTCTTTCTATGTGTTTCGATTAAATGTGTATATATGTAATTGTTCAATTTCATATGCTGGAACCTTTTGGGTTGTGTTGTAAATGGCCCAGATATTCTCGAGTGATGCAGGTCACAAGTTGGGATTTTCCCTAGTTGTATTGGGTGGTTCTAACCTTGTGATTGGGCCTCACAGATGTCGGTTTGAGGTAGGATGACAGTCTGGTTTGGCATGACCCGGGTTACATGGATGGTGATAATGTCATACTTGAGTGGCATGGTTGTAGAGACACATGGTGTCAGAGACATTATGGCTTGGGTACTAGTTTGGTGATTACGACTCACCCGAAACATTGAGTAGTGTTCACATAGAGAGACTCTGTGATGAGGTGATTTGGACCACTAGTGTGGGTAGAGGACCCCGTTAGTCCCGATTTTGGTTCTATTGGATGGGGGTGCATTCCATAGGAAGCAACATTGAAGGTGAATAACCTTCTGGGGATAGAATTTACCCAAATGGGTTGGCGGAAGAGGCTCACTGTTATCTGAGGGCAGTCATCGTTGTCCCTCCAATTACATTATTTGAGGAAAGACACCGATGTCCCTCCATTTACTTTATTTGAAGACAAACATCGATGTACCTCCGGTTACTTTATTTGAGGGCAGACATTGTTGTCCCTCTGGTTACATATTTGAGGACAGACATTGCTGATTCTCCAAGATACTATTTATGGGGCATGGATTCAAGACGTCTGTAATTGAGACATGCGGTGTCAGGGGGCACATGGTGCCGGGATACATGACAGAGATTCCAGCGTTGGCTGAAGTAGGTGGTACTACATGGTGGCTTCCGTACACCAGTGGAGTTTATGTTTATTCGCGCATCATATTATTTACTGTTTTACTTATAACTGCATGTCTCCATAAACACTTATATTAAGTACACACCATTGAGTGGTATCCTACTGAGATTCATCTCACACCCTGCACAAGCCCTTCGGGATACATACAGACTTTATGGATTTACGTGTAGGAAGGACTTTGGAATCAAGAGTTGGTATGCATTAGCTATTACAAGAATATGGTATGGACCTTGAGGTCTTTCCTAGATGGAGTTTACTTTGTTTTTCATTCTATCTTGTATCAGCATGTTTACTTGTTTTTTAACTACAGTTGGTTATCCATTAGAGACCTTTATATATATAAATATGTATGACCTTCTTTGGATGCTTGTTTTTTGTTCAGTAGCAGTCTCAAGTGATGTTGTTGGGTTCATTTACACTGATGTTGTTATATTTATTGTTTCTCTTGTTTATCGTTATTTAATATGCTTCCGCTCTACGGGTCTGGTTTGATTTTTCCGAGTCATTCTTTACACTTCATCTTTATTATTATACATGGACTAGTACGATTATCATCCTCTGAGAAGGTATAACCTCCCCACTACACCTATAAGACCCTCACTGGTAGTCGGAAGCCTTTGGAGTTTGGGGAGGTGCACCTAAGGTAGTAACGACCAACCCGTTTAGCACTGATCGGGTGGATGTTTCGGTCCGGGTCATTACAAAGTGGTACCAGAGGAGTTCTCGATAGGGATTTTGTAGCAGTGTTCTACTATCTACTAATGATTTTGAGACTTCTCTTTTATTTCTGCTGGTTTTACTATTTGGGATATGGTAGACTGCAGATAGGTTGTTACAGGAACTGGGATTCTAGCTTGTGATTGGGTGCCTACAGACCCAAGTATGAGGGATGAACCAAGTTTCCATGGGAGAGAATCTAAGTTTTATTTTGATCATATTACAGTTTATATGATTTCCACATTGGTGGCTCACAAGGTGTGTGATGTTTATTGATTGTGATGTGTAACCCTTGATCTGGTGTGGTAAGGCAGAATTGGTCATTGGCCCGGTATGGCAAGGCTTGGTTGTTTGGATTTTGATAGGCACATTTTTAGGGTATTTCAATTTTATACCTACACGTATGCTTTGTGATGTGATAATACCATTTGTAAAATATCAATTTTCATTCCTTGTATTGTTTTGAAATGCGAATAGGTTAAATTCCTAATAAAAATTGCATGTTTATTGCAATGTGTTATTCGATGATTTGAATATTTGTCGAATTGTACAGTAATTGAGTTCGACTCTTCTATGACAAAGTAGGTACTATGATTGAGGTGATTTTTATCACTTGGATTGGGCGACTAGGTTGTTGGTTGGAGGCAATATTAGTTGTCTAGACAAGCATGGCCCGAGTGACTTTTGATACTTTGCTCTGTTAAGGGTGGGTATTGAGGCCATGAAGTCAGGATTCCATGGTCATGGGTTGCGGTGGGGGAGAGTAAGGGTAGTTTTTTATGGTACCTCTTTACTGCATTCCTTGTCTACATTGAATATATATTGTTATATATATATATGGGCTATCTAACCAATTATCGTATTCAGTGGGTTCCTTTAGTCGAATCAGATTGAGTGTCATATGGGAGATGGTACAGTGCTACAGGAGAGGGATTAGGTTCATGATCTGGTGCCGGCAGAGTAGGAGCTGCAGGTACGGTCTTCGAGATAAGATTAGGTTCAGGATCCTGTGTAGGAAAGACAATAGCTGGGTTTGGCATTGTTTGGGACATGGCTCAACGAGCCTCCTTGGTCTAGCCTAGTTTGTGTCTTTTAGGGGATTGACAAAGGTGCGCATGGTACAGAGTCATCTAAGGAATATTTGACGTGGGAGTTTCAGTCGTAACACCCGCTGCTATTTCAGGATGAGGTTTGTCTGCAAGTGTTTGAGAACTAGAGAGAGAGCATTCAGATGATATATGAGAAGCTCGAGATGCCTCCATGGCAGAGCATCAAGCTGGCGACGTACATTCGGCGAGGACTGGTGAAGCGTTGGTTGGATGTGCAGGTTCAGGCTTGCATGCATGAGGGACTATAATTGAAGGACTTCAAGGACAGATTCTTTGAGCACTTCTACCCAGAGACACCAAGGGCCATGAGTGCTTGGGAGTTCTTGAGTCTTTAGTAGGGAGACAAGTTCGTCATTGTCTATGAAACTACTATCATTGAGTTGTCTTGCTTTACACCTGGCATAGTAAGTGATGACGGGGAAAGGGTGAGGCACTTTGAGGATGGAATGCGACACACCATTCGAATACAGGTGAATATATTCATGCTAGGTTCATTCTCATAGGTGGTGAATCAGGTGCTCATGGTAGAGGTAAACCAGAGGGATATGCCCCAGGTTGATCGGGGAACAGATTCAAGCGAGAGTTTGGACAACAAGAAGTGAGGATGAGATGAGTTCCAGCCAGACAGTTAGGCTAAGGACTCAGCTAGACCACCTCATAGTAGTACTTCAATGGGTTTCTTTCAGTGTGGGAATCCATGACATGTTCAGACTCAGTGTGACAGGCCTACAAAGGAGTGTCAAGTATGTGGACAGGTCGGGCATCTGGAGATGTTCTCTAGGCAGCCTTTTCAGGGATCCAGTAGAGATGGAACATGATAGAATGTGGCATTTGGAGTTGGTTCAGGTTCAGTACCAGGTGATGGTAGCCAATTTTTAGCTACACATAGAGGGCGTGACAGAGACAGTGG
This sequence comes from Viscum album, assembly GCA_963277665.1. NCBI lineage: Eukaryota > Viridiplantae > Streptophyta > Magnoliopsida > Santalales > Viscaceae > Viscum > Viscum album. Next base: position 1,329,423,752 of record OY728145.1, on the reverse strand, counting down.
GATCCAGCTGAGGGGTGAGTGGCTGGTGACTGGAGCAGCACCATAGGGTGGTCAGTCATCAGGCAGCCGTACTTCAGTCCTAGTGCACGCCGTGGAGCTTCCAGAGTCTGAGCCGGTTGGTGAGCCGATTATGGTTAGAGGCACACCGCGAGCGTGGTAGTGACTTTCTCATTTTCTTTTGGCATGAACTATTGTGGAATTTCCGTTTTGAGTGCTCGAGGTGCACATGATTCTTGTGGACTGACTAGATAATGGTTCGTGGGTTTGGCTCTATATTGGGTGTGTTATATAATTTTATATATGTATGTATGAGATGCGTAGCACCATGGGCATCGAGGATTAATGTAACTTGAAGTGTCGTGGGAATCTGTGCATCGGGGATGCGGGTTACTAGAGGTGAATGGGATTAGGTTTTGTTTTGAGCATCTATGGGATGCATGACCTCATGGGGGAGGACACTGATGCAGTGTAAGATACGTTTGGGTGTTAGAAATGACAAGGGATCACCAATGAGGTGCAGGAGTGACGATGCGTCATGAGAGTACCATGAGTTTGGGAACAGGTTTGTAAACCTTTTCTTGTTTAATTTTTTTTTGGGTTGAGACTGAGTTTGTCAATTCCTAAGGTGGGGATCCCCTAGAGGAATTTAGTTAGAACCTTTGAGACCGGGGGAGTCCTGGTTACTTTGAATGGGGTAGCATGTTCTGTGCCATCTCTGAGTTTCGTTTGATAGATCTGGGATGAGCTATATTAAGTTGGGGAGATTGTAGGAACCTAGGTTTTTCAAACGGGTCAAAATCCCGACCCTGTTTGATTTTTTGACTTGTTCCTGAGAAAACTTGGAAAATTTGGGATGTTCATGAAATTTCCAGACTACATGCCATGTAATTTCAAGTACAAACCATGTACAGGTTAGGAGAGTATCAGTTGTGTGCTCCCCAAGTACATGTCGTGTGATAACCGTGTAGAAATTTCCAACTACACAGTGTGTAGTGTTACACGACATGCCGTGTATCCTTTCTTCTGTGTACCGGCTGGGTTCAAGCCCGGTGTCATCCCATGTGGAGCATCCAAGTCGTGTGGCTACCACACTTATGTCAGAGTACCGAAAAGGCCACTACACGGCATGTAGTCCTAGAATACACATCGTTTAATTTTTTTATTCATTTAAGTGAATGACCATTGTATCTTATTTCAGAAAAACCCTTCTTATTCCTCAAATTCGGAGTAGTTCTGCTCCAAAACCCCAAAGAACATCTCTTAACCTAGATTCTTCATCTAAAAATCATTCTCCAATCTGTCGGTGGCTACGGGATCGCAATAGTGAGGCTAAACCTATGCACTCTATTCTGTTCTTGATTCTTTGCCTCACGAATTGTAGTTTCCATCCAAGTGGAATTGCTGCGTTTTGACAAAAACAAATATCTATGAAGATAGTCTTCGATTTGGATCTTATTAGTGGACGTGCCTATGTCTATGAGTCTCAGGTAGGTTGTGTATACCTTCTTTTGTTTGTTCGAATACCTTTGTGTGGTGCGACTTAAAGCGAAAATTAGGGTATTTTTAGCGATACCCAAATTTACAAGTTATTGCATGTAAAATTGTTCATTGACCTAAGGGATAACATTGTGTTTGCTCAGTTTCCTATGTTTCTTGGGCGGGGCCAGGTGAGTGGTCGTTGCTCATCGGGGCATTTTGGTCGGGGAATGCCAAAATTGTTATCACTGAATTGTTTTTTTTAAAACTGTTGATTTTAGTTTATTAAACCATGATATGAATTTTTAGAGACGTTAAGGACCTGAGTGCTGGTATAGGATAACACTGGGTTCTTGTATTTCAACTGTTTAGATTTCTTTTTCTTTTTATGTGATTTGTTTAAATGTTTATATATGTAATTTCTTAATTGAATTTGCTAGATCCTTTTTTGTGTTGCGAATAGCCTAGATATTCTTTAGTGATGTGGATCATAGGTTGGGCTTGGATCGGGTCACATTGGGTGGTTCAAACCACGAGATTGGGCCTCATGGACATCGGTATGAGGTAAGACTACTGTCAAGATGGGCATGGCCCATGTTACTTAGATAGCAAGCTCGCCATACTTAAGAAGCATGGTCGCAGGGACACAAGGTGTAAGAGACATGGTGGCTTGGGTACTATTTTTGTGATTACCGCACACCCAAAACATTGAGTAGTGTGCACATGGAGAGACTCCATGATGAAGTTGTTTGGACCACTTATGTGGGTAGAGACCCCCGTTAGTAGTAGTTTAAGTACTATTGGATGGGGGTTCATGCTGTAGGATTCCATGTGGAAGGTGAGGAGCCTTCAGGGGATAAAATTTAGGATAATGGGTTGGGGCTGAGGCTTTCCATTATCTGAGTGCAAACATTGTTGTCCCTCTGGTTACATTATTTGAGAGCAGACCCCATTGTCCCTTAAGTTATTATATTTGAGGGAAAACATCATTGTCCTTCTGGATTCTTTATTTAAGGGAAGACATCTCTATCCCTCCAGTTACTTATTTGAGGATTCACATTGCTGATCCTTCAGGTTAATATTTCTGGGGGCATGCCTTCGAGATGTCATTACATCAGACATGTTGTGTTAGGGGACACAAGGTGCTGGGTTACATGACAGAGATTCCAGCATTGGCCAAAGAAGGTGGTACTTCATGGTGGCTGTTGAGCACGGGTGGAGTTTATGTTTATTTGTGCATCATACTATTTACTATTTTCCATATAACTACATGCCTGCTAAAACACTTATATTGGGTACGCACCATTGGGTGGTATCCTACTAAGATTCATCTCACACCCTACATGATCCCTTAGAGACACGTGCAGACTTTATAGATTTACGTGCAGGAAATGGGTCAGCTTCAGGAGCTGGGCTATATTAGCTATTGTATGGAGATGGTACGGACCATGAGGTCTTGCCTATATGGAGTTTACTTTGTTTTTCTTTATATGATATATTAGTGTGCTTACTTGTTTTGTAGCTATAGATGGTTAGCCAGTGGCGCCCTGTATATATATGAATATGTTTGACCTTCTTTGGATGCATGTTTGTTCTTAAGTAGTAGTTACAAGTGATCAACATGTTGTAGTGTTCCTTTCTTCTACTGTTGTTGTATTTAATATTTCCACTATTTATTATTATTTAATGTGCTTCCACTCTCTAGGTCTGGTTCAAGTCTACAGTTTCATTCTTTCTGGTGCGTCTTTATTATTATACTCGAACCAGTACCATTATTATCTTCCGAGAGGGTATAGCCTCCCCACTACAACTATATGACCCTATATTCTAGTCGACAACCTTTGGGTTTCTTGGAGTTGAACCTAAAGTAGTAACACACGACCGGTTTAGAATTTATTGGGTGGCTGTTTGGGTCTGGGTCGTTACAATCACTAAAAAATTCTTGAGATAAAAAAAAAATTTAATTTGAAAAGAAGGGTATGTTTGGACAAATCATTTTTATTTTTTAAAAAATCATATTATAATTTTTTATATATAATAAAATAAATGTTAAGTAAAATTAATATGTTTTTTAGGTACAAATATGGTCCAAATAAAGTTAAAACAAGTAAAAATAGTTTTTAAGAAATGTTAGAAATGTGCCACATTAGTGCGGTTTAAGGGAAAATATAAATGACTATAAAGCGGAAAAAATCTAAATTTTTTAACAAAAACTAGAAAATATGGGATATTATTTTTCATAAGAAAATGTTTTATTTTATAAATATATTTTCATCTTAATATATATTGTTTATTTTTCTTGAAAATGGGTATGAAATTGGGAAGTCCCCTTTAATTGGGATTTTTTATCGGGATGAATTGAAAATTGAACCTTATAAACATGTTTTTTCCAAAAAAATGAAGTTTAACTATTCTGGATAAATGGTTTGAAACATATAGAAATATTTTATAATAATTATAAAAATATAGAAGAATTATATTGGAGAAAATAGAGAGAATTCATAACTCGAATTAAAAATGGAGGTTCGGGGAGAATCCCTTATAACTTTACAAACAACAAAATTGGATGGACCATAAAATTAATGATCATCAAATGAAATATTAAATAATAAGAAGATAAGAATATTAATGTTATGATAAATCAAAGGGATGTATACATCCACCAAGAACAATTAAATAGTGTGGAATAATTCATATCTTATAGAAATTAAACTGATATTATAAAACCCTTACCTTATGTCCAAAAGTGTTCTTCACTTTTACATAATATCCATGATATTGAAATTAGATTCATTAATAATTTATTTCAGAACCTATTAAACATGTATTTTATATCCTATAATTTTATTAAGTTATTTTTGGATCTTTTTAAGGAGTTATAAGATTCAATTTCATTATTCGTGAGTGTTCATTTCATTGGTTTTCTGGATTGGTTCACTTGTATACATGAATAAAAGAACATGTAAAATGGAAATAAATTTCCATAAATGAAATTATTTTTTACCAATGGGATTATATGATATCAAATTTTCTTATATATCATTTTTTTGTATTGGATTATGATTCATTCAACAAGGCATTAATGATAACCATTTAAATTATTTTGGTGTTTTTTTACCTTCACAATCACACATTGTCTTTTGAATTAATATTATGTATATAAACTTGTTATAAAATTTTAAAGAAGCTTAATTACATATTTTCAAGTCTGGTTTAACCATTAAAATGGATTTATGACCATACATCAAGGTGGAGTTGAAAAATGATAACACATCGTCCACAAAGGTGGTAAATGGGCACCTCACGAACAATGTTTTCATTTTTAGAATAAATAGGGGAAGAGAAGAGAATTTAAAGATGATATAAAATTGAAATAACAATATTCCAGTATATAAAATATACTGGAGTAATCATTTCACATTATACAGGGGATGTGGGTTATGTATAAGAAAATAAATAAAATTGAAATAGATAGTGAGAGAGAGAGGATTTTACCTCTTCAGTGTCCCCTCCTTGAGAACCTCCTTAAGGGACATGGAAATTGTATTTTGGTTAGAAAATTAAGACAATAATTTGTTAGATAGGTTTGTGAGAGGAAAAGAGAATAATTTTAAAAATATTCAAGTCTTTACAGGTTAAAGTAGATGGGTTGGTGGGGGTGGAATTTATAGTGGTGGAAAGGTTTGTTTTTTTATTATTCAATTCATTTCTTCATTATTTGGGCTGAACACAATGAATCATGTTGGTTAATGTGACTAAATATAGTAAATATAATATGTGAGTTCTAACCAATGGATTATTTCCTAATACACAAATCATCCATTACTCTAAAATGAAATCATTTATCTATAATGTTAAATACTGTAAATTATCATATTTCACTATTCACCAATATTTCCACTATTTTAGAAAAATCGAAAAAAATCAGCCTATCCAGTTTTTAATGTTTTTAATTCAAAAATGGACTTAAGTTTATGAAAATAAATTTATAAATCTGATAAATTAAATTTTTAATTAAAATCATCTTTTATTCAGAAAATATAGATTTTAACATTATAGCCAAATGTATAACACCTTGAATAATTAATCAAGGTTTCATGAAATTATCTTCTAATAATTACACAAAAAATATTAAATGATGAATATATTTTATCAAAATAAATTTTCTTTTAAATCATTATATTTGTTGTAAATTGTAAATAAGCACTTTTTTACAAAAATACTAACACTCAATTTATACTTTTCGAAGAAATTTTCTAATTTTTCAAAGATATAAATATATCATATATTGATTTATAATAAATATAAATTTTATTTAAAACTTTACATATTTGGTCACTATTAAAATCATAAATAGATTATTAATATAAATAAAAAATTAGTTATATAAAAAACCTAATTTTTCACAATTCATTATAAAATAAATATTTTCAGAAAAAAAAACATAATCCTAATATATTTATAAAATTCCACATTTATATATAATGTTCATTTTGTTAAATATAATTTATAAAAATTTCAAAATTTTGTTTTTAAATACGAGCATTGTTAAAATGGTATAAATTTTCCTTTTAGAAAATATAACTTTTATATAAAAATTGGATATATATTTACTTTCATCCTATCAAAATTATCGACTTAATTTAAAATTATTTCATTTAATATTTAATATATATAATTCATTAAACTCTTAATAATTGTGATCAATTTAAGATAAAATTATATCATGGTCATAAATATTGTTTTTTATAAAAAACATTATTTAAGTTCAATTGGTTTTATTTTCATTTATAAATAATTGGAAACCAATGAATTAATTCATTAAACATGTATAAACTATATTTTATGAATTTACATAATCCCTTTTATTATCTCTAATACAATAGCTAGGTGACAATAAAAATATTAAATCATTTGTTTATGATTGGTGTTTTGTGTGACGTATGATATCAAACAAGTTATGTATTTAAGAGACATACCATAAAATCATGGGGTGGTACAATAATGGGGTCCAATCCATTCTCAATATACACCTAGACGTAAGAGACACCAAATACCAAATATAAATACCCAAGATAATGGACAGTTAAATTGAAATCCACCAATAAACCTACAAAATTTATATATAGACATACCTGAAATAAAATGATTAATGATACATCAATACACCCTCCAAAAACATATTTCATAAGACATACATGAAATCCCCATCAAGAGGGGTTATATTACCATGGTCTACAAAAATAATCTCTCAAACCCCATATTTGATGAATTTAAATTAATTGAGGAAGAGGATATATGAATAATGATAGAAGGGGAGTGATCTTACCTCAAATATATGTGAAACAAATATTCCAAAAAAAATAAGATTGAAGGGACCGAAAGATAGAGGGATAGAGAGATGAAAATGGATCTTCTACACTCTTCCATGTTACTAGGAAAAAAAGGATCCCAAGGGGGTTCCAAATAGGACCCACCTTTATTATGACAATACATCCATTAAAATATAGAATTAAAATGCATTATAAATAAACCATGTGGTTTGGGTCAATATGCACCCCCACATGTAAAGTTTTAAGAACAACCCTTATATATCATAACATGAACATTACAATGAATATGGACCACTTCTCAGCCCATCATCATCCTAGAGAATCCTACCTTGGTTATGGTGTTACATCCCCCAGGGAAGAATAATCACGGTGTTCCCTCTATTATTCATGATGAAACTATATTCTAGAAGATGGAATGGTCCCCCTAATAACACCTTCACAGTGAAACCCCTAGGGATTATGGTATAACTTTTATCTAATATTTATTCATATCTACCAATACTTGATAACTTACCCACGGTTCTCCTCCACTATACTAAAACTCTCAAAACTACTCATGAATTAATTAATACAAAATAAAATGTTTTTCAGGACCTCATAATGTTTAAGAACATCCATTGATACCATGATGGTGTATCCAAAGACTAGATATACAATCTACCCACTATAATTAGGGGCTAGAATGGCCTTAAATGACTCTCTCTATAGAGTATTTTTCCAGAATCCCAACCCGCATCAATTAAAAAAGAAATCCATGGAATTAGGCTATCACACAGAGAGTCCCTTCTTGAATATTGAGAGATATTAAATAGACATTGTTCACGCTTCCCCAACAACCATATTACCGAATAATTTCTAATTAAACAATAGTATATGGGACTCTTCCACATGTGTGGATATTCTGGGGATGCCAGATTGGACCACATTTCAATATTTTCACCATAACTCGGGGATCCATCTATAAATTGGGTTAATTATATTTCTATTGGAATGTTATATCGATGATACACCTCTACCATAAATTTTAAGTAGTTTTTTTTCTTTTTTTTTTCAGTCAACCATCCAGATGAAATGGGATGAACTTTGTTTTCCATGATTTGTCACTTAGCCCCTTAAATACATGACTACATTTTTATTAAAATTTTGATTTGGTTTCCCATATAATAACTCTTACCCCTCATTATCATGTGTTTTTTGACATGTGGGTAGTATGGGAGCTTTTTTTGATAATATTCACATCTATGGCTTCCTACCCTTTTTTGATGTTTTAAACTCCTTATGATCACATGGGTATGAACATGATGAAATTCCCAAGATTCTTGTTTGTATTATTTTTAATGGTATTTTTAATTCAATATTTGTGTGATTTTATTTAATATTCTATTTTTATTTAATTTTTCTATGTAATGGTATGTTATAATCAATTCATTTGATCTTTTTTATGGGTACCCATTCAAGTGATGTTTCACACTTCGTTCACAACTTCTTCCTGCCAATTTCAATTATGGTGTTTGTGTAGTTCATATTGTTTAATTTATCTATAGTAAACACTATAATAGGAATGTAATCTATTTTCATGGTAACACGTTAAAATAATTTACAATCCTAGACAATGCATCGAGTTATTTTTTGTTTTTTTGGGTGAGTTTTGGTTATTAATTCAAACACAATTCACCCAATCACCGACAGTTACCAGTGAATCATATTCTGTTTTTGAATAAACTCTATGAGGTAAATTAATATAAAATCAGTAATATTATGGTTCTTGGTGATATAAACAATGTGTTTAAATATCTAGAACCTATCTCTAGACTTGATTAAGGATGACAATCATGAGATTCCACCAAGTTGATCACATTTAATCAAATATATCAATTTTTTCATTCTTGTGTTGATTTATTTTATATTTTTTCAAATTTAATGAAAAACCCAAAAACCATGTAATTAAAACCCCCATTTCAAAAGAAAAACCTTTTTAAAAAATTAATCATCTAAGGATCTATTGAGAGAAGACCTTGAGTTTTAGGTATACATTACAAATTCTTGTAAAAAAACATCTAATTTGTTGTTCTTGATAATGAATTTTTTTGCACAATTTATAGGGAAGAAAAATCATTTTTTCTTTTATTGTTTCCTTTTATATTTTTATTTAGTACCTAATTAGATCTTTAGCCCATATTTTTTTTGATTTTGATTTTGATTTTGTTTTTTATTTGTTTTTGTTTCTTCTTCATCTTTTTCCCTCTCTCTATCTATTCATATTCTTATCCATCTCTCTCTATCTAAGTATATAGTATAAAATTATATTTTATTTCTCCTTTCATTCTTATTATGTGATTTTAGTTTATCCATATTATATTATAATAAAAATAAATAAAAAAAAACACGAGAACCTATTTTCTTGATCCGATCCAAAAAAAGAACAATTAATTGAAATTGACCTAGAAATTAAAAATAAACTTTACTCACACATTAGGTAATCCAGAGTATGACAATAAAGTAAACTGATTAATCCCATTTGGAACCTTTTGTGTCCCCAAACCAATAAAAATTAAACAAAATCAAACACAAGAAAACATGGATGAAAATAACAGGACCTTAAAAGAATTGGACACCCAAAATGGGGATTACTAACCTTCATACAAACAATATCATGAAGAAGTAGCCAACTATGATATAATATTAGGCCTCATCAACCACCTACTAAAATTCTATGCTCTACTCCATGCGGTCCCTGACAAACATCTCAAGGAGTTTCCCAAAATGTTCTCTACCACGAAGCACCAAAATATGTCTAAGGACCTCATAATGTTTGCGTCCTTCCATTTATACCTTGATGGTGTATCCAAACACTAGCTATAAAATCCACATACCATAATTAGAGGCTATAATGACCTTGAATGAATCTTTCTATAGAGGTTTTTCCCTAACTCCAAAACTAAATCAATTAAAAACGAAATATATGGAATTAGGTTTTCACACAGAGATAACCTTCATGAATATTGAGAGAGATTAAATAGACATTGATCAAGCTTCCCCAACTACCATATTACTGAATTGTTAGGACCAATAAGAGCCTATATACATTGATCGGGGGTGAATCAGGGTATGGATATTCTTTTCTAAATTATTCATGCCCCATCGGATCTTAACCTCTTTATTACAAGGGTCGCTTTGTTTGCACTAGTGTGTTTATTATGACAACTTCTTTTCTTCTTTATCTGATAATGATGCTTTGAATGCAATGCAGGGAAGCAAGCAGACATACATATATATTTTTACTTGGTTCACCCTCACTGGTTTATATCCATGGAGCAAAAAAAGGCAATGTGCCACAGTACCAAATCCACTGAGGCTCACTGCCAATAATGTTTGGGCTAGATAACTTCTGTGCCTAGGCTCAATACCTTTACAACGATTAGGGTCATCTAACTGCTTTCCCAAGGGTCACTCCCTATCTCTCTCTCTCTCTGGCTCACTGCTGATGGAGAGGATCACCTTCTTCCTATTCTTTTTCTCACTGCTCTAGAAAGGATCCACTCATAGTTTATAGACCTATAGGAATCTTCATTATCACTAATGAATGCATCCTCTGTTGTATGTAGATGCTGTATTGAAGTCCAACATTCACCCATAGATGAATCTCACTTTTCACCGAAGGTATCAGGCAATCTTCCAGATTTCACGCAGCCTTGAATCACTACCCTGAATCAACATTACTTGGAACCCCTCTCTATATCGGCGCATAAGTCTCGGCGTGAAAATCAAAACTGGCGCGCAAATCCACCTCAACCACTTGCGTGAAACAAGCTTCTGCTACTCCAAACTTGCGCAACAAACAACCTTTTACCCCTAATCCAATTTTGGCGCACAACCAACAACATTCGCACTTCTTTAAAATCTGGTGTGAAAGTGTCACTAAAAAAATTGCCCAAAATTTCCTTCTTCAACTCAGATCCGGCGCGACTCTCTTCCTTCCTCTCCCAGACCACCTTGGGCATGCAACAATAAACTTTCGCACAACTTCTACTTGCGCGACCAACCACCACAAGCACGACCACCCCACCTGCATGACATGAGCTCTGAGTTTCTCTAATTCTTGAACTCATACTAAATGAGGAGGGGTAGGCCTATATTTATAGGCATTTGAACACCCTGCGTGATGGCGCGCAATTCTCCCTTCGGTGTGAAAGTCTCGGTGTGCAAGTCTCATGCCGCTCCAATCACTTGCACGACCAACTCCAATACTTGCGCACCCCTTATCCATTTGACATATTTTGATTCATTGATCTTGATAAACATATGGAGAACCAGTTTCCTCTCCTTCAAGTACATGGTGCACAAGTACCTTTTCCATAAACCACTTTTCTTCATTTGTAAATTTTCAGGCCCAAAAACTTGGCAAACACTTGAAAACGGAGCCGTCTTGTATCTGCTCTTTTTGTACCACCTCCATATCATCCGTTCCTTTGTCGAAGTTCTTGAATTGAACATGGATCTCTAACCACATCCCTTGAACTCGACATGCCACCATGAAATCCCCTTTTTTATCAAATTTGTATGTCATGGTTTGCTTTGTCAACAATCACAACACAAATGTCCACTATGTCAACAAACACAATCACCTCAAAAATGCTTCAATGATGCCTTGAGGGATTTTTTCCCTACATGAATAATTTCTAATTTAATAATACTATTTCGTACTATTTCACAAGTATAATGGTATAATAGATATGGCAACTGGAAGATCCCTAGTTGATAAAAATCTTGCCACTGCTCAGGACTTATTAGCCATCACAGATCAAAATGCACAAAAGTTTGGTATATGAGAAATTTCACCATCTTAAGGAGTTCATGGGGTAATTAATTATTCCCTCTAAAAAGGTAGATAATAATATAAATTATATACATACACTTACAATGAAATTACCTCAAGTGCAAGGTAATTTACACTCTAATACTATTCAATTATATTTAGCTATTTTTTCTGATAACACTCATATTTTTTCTAGTGCTAATAAATTTAAGATTATTTTGAGTCTTCTGCAGTAGTATTATTTGGTTTCCATTCCAAAAAGAACCTCCATTTAAGCAAGAACCATTCTGAACAAATTCAAACCATGGGTGGAAAGAAAAACCACAATACCAACAAGGAGGAAACTGAAGCTACCCCATGTAGAAATGCAATCATGATGGGCAAGATATTAAACCTTCTTATCCATCACAATTTTATAACAATAATTTTACTCCCAAATCTAAACCAATCCTTAAGAAAATGGTGAAGAAAATGGAATCCCAAAAACCTCCAATTCAAATAGACTACACAATCATCTATTCATGACCTGTGATCTTATGTGGTTAAAGTGGTAAAAAACATCAGTGAGATAAAGATTCAATGTTTTGGACTACTTCCTTCCCAACAATTTCTAATCTGAAGGAAAATGGTATTTTATGAGAATTTACACTTCTTAGTGGTAAAGAATATTCTTATTCTAATGATTTTACACAACAGGTTTGTCCCCCACCAAAAAAATTTATTTCTCTACCCTCACATGATTATGTAATGAAAAATAAGAAAAAAGGGTACAAAACTATCACAGAGGATTACACTGAACAATCCATTCCTATTCCTTTCTACCTAATACTCTATAAATCTATGATGGTTCATGATAATGAGATGGATGAATATATAATGAATACATTTAAGAATATATAATTTAAAATTAATTTATTAGATGTAGCTAATCAAATCCCTCACAATGCAAAATTTCTAAAGGTGACTTCAACCCATATTTGGAGATTGAAGGGGAGTGAGAGAGTCAACCTAGGAAGGACAACCTAATATTTGATACAAACATCAATACCAAAATAATTCATGCATCCAATAAGATTCATGATACATTTCACCATAGGGGGGCCATATTTTCAAATGTAATGCAATATTTAGGTGCTTTGATTAATGTCATGCCTTACTCTATGTACACTTCTCTACAATAAGGAAAACATCAACTAATGGGAATCATTATTAAACATCCTAATGGGTGAACAAAACACCCATATAGATTGATTAGGTACATCCTCATAAGTGTAAAGAATCTCATCTTCCCTACAGAATTTTATATTCTTGAGGTTGATGACACTCTAACCCAAGGACATGCTCCCATCATACATTGGAGAACATTACCAAAAATTTAAAGATGATCATCAACATTCATAATTGTACTATGACCAAAGAGTTTGGTAGAAAAATGTTATGTTTCAATATCCTTAATAACATGAAAGTCCCCATTTAACATCACTCTATTGTTCCATCCTATTTGATGTAAGTTCTCTACAATGACTCATAGTAACAAAATTCTCTCCTCAAGCCATACTCGGATTCATTTTCCAATTTTTCCCCCTTCGTGGATTTATGATTTGATTCATGTTTTGAGTGTTGTGTGGGTTCATAAAATTTTATATTATTTACTTTAATTGATTGTTGTGTTCATTATGAGGTACCCATGACCGTGGATAATTGTGAAAAATCATATTTCCAATGATTCCTTTTCCATAGAGAATAATCATGAGTATATAGACAGCTTCCTAGACCTCACTCACAAAAAATCCCCTCCCACAATCCAAAACCCACTGGTGTTAGGATTTAAATTACATATATCTAATTTAATTTATTCATATCTTGAGGGTATGAACCAATTTCCCATCATTATTTCCAATAACCACTCCCCATAACATGAATAAAAAATTTGTGATCACTTAAGAGAGTGTAAAATAGAGATATGATGTACATTAGATTATATTATTAGTATTATCCCATCTATATGTATACACCATATAATTATAGATGATAAGGCTAAGCCTGTAAGGGAATATCAATGATGGTCGAATCCCACTCTCCATGAAGTGGTAATGTAGGAAGATAGTGAATTACTTGATGTTGGGATCATTTATCCTGTAACTTATGGTCAATGGGGTAACATGGTGAAAATTCGGCCTAATGTTTTTTGAATAATGTTTGTGTCAATTGAACAGAATGAATTGGTTCTAGCACATGTGAAAAATAGTTGGCAAGTTTTTATTGAATACCATTGAAGAAATCAAGCCGCACGAAAGGACAACATTCTTCAACCTTTCATTGACCAAATGAGAGAATCAATGTCTCCTAAGTCCCATTATTTTATACTTTTTGGAAATTTATGTTATTTACAAATACATATATCCTCTTAGGATCAATAAAATCCAATATTTACCTATTAATTCATCATAGTTTTAAATAGAATGATGTTTTTTGTTCTATGTAATATTCTTGGTACTTTTCTGCAATGTGTGTTGATTATTTTTATGAGTACATTGAGAATTTTATAAAAGTATTTATAAATGATTTAAAATATTATGGATCTTCCTTTTATGACTGTTTGGAACACCTCGTTCTTTCCTTCATCGTTGAATTGAAAAATATCTAATATTAAATTAGGAGAAATGAAATTTCATGGTTGAGAGAGGGATATATCATAACAATGTTATTTCAACTGATTAGATTAAAATGGAAAAATCTGAATTTAAATTAATTGTAACCCTTACTAATCCAAAATATATTCATGAGGTGCGATATTTCTTGGTTCATGGTGGTTTTTACCATAGATTCATTAAAAACATTAGTAAATTAAAACTCTATTACCTTGATTATTGAAAAATGATTTCGAATATGAATTTGATAATGGTTTTTAGGAATATTTGAATTCTCTAAAAATGATTCTCACATAACCTCCCATTATCTTACCACCATGTTAGGATCTCCCCTTCATACATATGTGTGATGCATCTAACATTTCAGTTGGGGAAGTTTTATCAGAAAGGGTTGAGAAGGATCTCCATGTCATTTCTTATGACTCACATAACCTTGTCCCTTCCTAGGAAAACTATACAACCACTAAAAAATAACTTCTTTCTATTGTGTTTTATAAGGAAAAATTCCAATGATATCTTATTGGATAAATATATTTTTATTTTTTAATCAGGATGACCTTCATTTTTTCCTAATGAATCCTAATGCTATGCCCCACCTAATTAATTGGATGCTTCTCATCGAAGAGTATGAAATTGATATTAGAGATAAGAGTGGAGTTTAAAATGTAGTAGATGAACACATTAGTAGAATTTCAAAATAATTAGACCACCATGTTCACTTCTCCATCCCCATTAGATAATTCATTCTACATGAGAACCTTTGTGATGTTTTGGACCTTACCCATGGTCTGAGGAAATTTTCCATTCTCTAGTAGCTTCTAGGGTACCCCTGATTTTAGTAACATATAATACTAGAGACATAATAATGATTTACAATGGTACTTTTTGGATGAACCATACATGTTGATAATTTTTTGTGCTGAATTTGTTCATAGGTGTGATGTTGACCATAATCTCACCTCATGTTAGAGCTTCTTCCACACTTTGGATTGTGGAGGCCACATAGGATCTAAATGAACTTCTAGAATGTTCCTTGACTTAATACATTATAGTATAACAATATATAGACATTACCATAGGTATTTGTAAGTAATATACTCAATTTCAATTCATATATAATATCTCAAATAAGAATGAGATTCCCCCAACAACCGATGTTATAATGTGAGATATTTGATGCCCGGGGCATTAACATTATTGGGTGTTTTCTAAATGCTTTTGGATTGTTAGGCATCTTAATTTATATTTACTAAATTTCAAAATGGGAGGATGAAAATTTTATGAGGACCGATGACTCTTTGGGGTTTTTGATTTTTTTGATGTCTGAGATTATCAGTAGGTTTGGTGTTCCAAAATTGAACATTTTTTATTAGGGTTATCATTTTTCCAATCATAACATGAAAAATGATCTCCACAAGTAAGGGGTTGTTCGTAAAGAATCTATTTCATATCGACCCAAAATGAAAATGGGGAACATGAAATCTCATATTGGAAAGTAAAGAGAATCTTGAAAAAATTGTACAACCCAATAAGAAACGATGGATTTTGTGTTTGGATGATGCACTTTCAGCATACTGAAAAGATATTAAAAAAATTCTCGGAATGTCACCATATAGTATTATTTTTGGAAATTATTTTAACCTCTTGGTGGAGGTAGAACACCATGAATATTAAACTATTAAATAATTTAATATGAATCTTTTAGATTTAGGTGACCCTAAAAATTATTAAATTCCGGAGATGGAAGAAATTTGACATGATGCATATGAGAACTCTTGGATCTAGAAAGAGAAGAAAAAAGATATCCATTATGAGATGATTCATTAGTGAAAGATTCTTATTGGAGATAATGTCCTCATGTAGAAGTCTAGGGTCAATCTGTGCCTAGTTAAGCTTCAATCCCAATGGATATATCCTTTTATATATATATTTATATATAGATTGGGTTGTTGGGTAAAAATTACGTTAAACACACACACACACACCACAAAAATAGGTCATAAAGGAAATACATAACCCCCTAATGGATAACCCACCTATCAAACCTTATGTATTCAGTATAAAGAATGAAGGCCCAATGGACATGAAGCCCATTATATGGCCCAAATGCCCACAAAAAAGCTCAAAGACTTATTGCATCATCATTCTTTCATCAGGGATGGGTTATTGTCTTACTATGTCATGATTGAATCACCACCTGCCTATGTCATGCCTGTGTCACCACCTCCCTATGTCATGCAAGTGTCATTGGCTTCCTGCATCATCTATGCATCACTGCATGCCTGGAGTAATTCCCTCTCACTCGGATTTGAATCTGCGTCTGATGTAGGATTAAAGGTAGAATTTACCACTTAGATAATCCACCAACTAGAAAATATGTGTAAGGGTAACACTCACCTCCCCCTATGGAACCCTTCCATTTCCAGATCACACTGAACATTCCCCTACTAGGAAAATGTATTTGAATTACTATGTGTATAATACTTTGAGCTTATACAGTTACTAATGTTAAGCATTTTGTGTTATAAAATATTTTCATGAGTGGAGTGGATAGAGGTTTACCATCAATGGGAATAGGGTCGAATACTTCAGTTTATATTTTACAAAACAATTGGTTGAGGAAATACAAGAGATGGATAATGTATATGAAACCACATAGCTGGTTGTCCATTCTCCCAAACATTATTTATTTTTTAATTTTTTAAGCATCTTTTATTGAGGAAAATGTAATTTTTTGGGGTGTGTGAGATAAGATATTTGGTATTTCAATTAAAAAACCAAAAAAAAAAAAATTAAATAACAAATTAACGCAAAAAATATATATTTTTATTTCAATTATTGATGTTTTTTATATTTTAAAAAATATGCATCTTCAAGAAAATTTCCAAAATCATTATTGAATATTTAATAAATTTTATGTAAAATTCAATTATTTTTTGGAAAACAATTTCCAATCTAATGTTGAAATGGAATATTTTTCTATAATTTGTATATTTAAATCATTCTTAGTTTTTATTGGATTTTTGAATCCCATACCTCATTATCTCTAAAAAATATTTTAATCTCTTACATGAGATATATTATAATCCATTTATTTAATATACTTCCTTTTAATCACATTCATGAGAGTCTTTGGTCGTGTAGAGAAACTAGAGCATGACTTTGTTACCATTGAATCCTTAATATTCATGTTTTTTACACTCTTGATAAAGGCCTTTGTTTATTGAAAATCCATTTCATCAATTTACCACTATTTTTGGACGTCATGAAATTTTACCCTTATTAATCCTTATAGAACAAGAAATGCATATTACATAGACACATTAAAATCCAATTTATCCCAACATACCCTTATGTTATGTACATTATTTTTTTATTCCTATAACGTTTGGGGGATAGGGTATTCTATGGGAAATGTATGGAAATATTCATTATAATGGGTGACTGGAAGGGTTCATAATTTTTTTTGGGTAGTGTGTCCACAAGTCATATTATATCTATATGTTATAATTTTTTCCCTCTTTATATCCATATATATATATAACTATAGATCATTACATAAAAAATAGAACACAAGAAAGAAAATAAATGAATAAAGAGGGTGGTTATTTATTACTATTCCATTCATGGTTGTGACCAACACATAAACAACAAATGGGTGAGTTAGTTGGATATTATAAATTCTGTGAGGGATTGAGTGAGTACATTCATTGTTAATACATTTGAATTTTTTACATATTTTTTACTTAAGAGATTAATCACTTCTCTTCTACCTAATATTTTTAAACATTAAATCCTACCAACCCTTTTACCTTAGAAAAAACTTTTGGAAGTCCTATAGTATAGAAAATTTGTTCCAGCTAGTAGAGAAATTAGAATCTCATCAGTCAAATGGTAAGAGAACATGAACTCTGGGAAACGAGTATAAATCCACATTTATATGTTCCTTAATTTAGGGGGGGGGGATTCAAGGTGAGGTATTTTGAGTCATGTGGCATGGGAATATAAATGAATTTGAAAAAAATGAACTTGAAAGAATACAAATGATAGGAATATTTCTTTCATAAATGATACACAATGAATTTCATTTCAAAATAATCTTGGATGTTTTCTGAACTACTATTTAGGAATGGGAGTTGATTGTGATATAAGACGTTTCCTTGGATTCCAATGGGTTAGTTGTGGGGGTGTGATCAAATAATGATATAACATTCACTATCACCCTTATACACATGTATTAAATTTTCCAGGGGTTGTTTTGTTAATTTTAACACTTCTTCCACTCATTTTTTATTTTGAATTCATTTTTTAAAAATCTGATTAAAAAGATGCAATGGCATAGTGGCCAAATTTTAATTTTGTTCATTATTTCAATCATAACATTCATTGCACTATCCCAAATGTTAAAATTCATTTGTTTTTTTATTATATGGTCTTTGGACTTCAATTCATGAAATTGGACCAGAGAATGAATATTAGAAAAAGGGGTCTAAAACTGGCCTAATAGTGAAGAAATTTTGGACGGGACGAGTTGGACCAACCATTGGTATTTAGGACATAACTTGGGCCTCAAACATAAAAATGGGATGATTACACCTCCATTATAAAGAAAATCGATGTTCCACCAATCCACAGAATTTGAATACATTTTCATGTGTTTTTTTAGTCATGCAGGTGTATAAAAAGGAGGAAAAATTGTTCCTTGAATAGTTACCTAGCCCCTTAGATACATGACTACTTTTTGTCGAAATATTGATGTGGTTATCCATCAAATCACTCACACACCTCATTATCATGTTTTTCTTGACCATATTAAATGAGTGGATCTTTTAGGATGATCTTCTTCACATTTATGGATTCTGCACCTTCTACGGATTTCTAAACTCATTGTGATCACCCGAGGATGAACGTGATGCAAAACCTAGGGTTAATGTTTTTATTTTCTTAATGGTCTATTTAATTCTAGGTTTGTGTGTTTTTTAGTCATATTATATTCTAATTTAATTTAGTTATTTACTATTATGTCATAATCAATAGGTATGATCATTTTTTGGGTACCCATTCATGTGATGTTTCAAACATTGTTACACACTTTTTTTCACCCTTTTAATTGAGGTGTTTTTATAGTTAATATTATTTAATTGAACTCTCATAAAAACATCCATGGAAATTTACATTTTTTTCATTGAAACACATGGAAATAATATAACAACCTAGAAAATGCATCACGTTCTTCATGTGTTTTCTTGTGGAGTTGCGATTTTGAATTCAAAAATAATTCACCAATTTATCGATGATATTGGGTGAATTATTTATGTTTACGAATAAAACATATATGTTATCCTATTATAAACTCATCAACATTATGATTTTAGGTGTCGATAAAAAAGTTTTAGAATATCTAATCCCTCGATCTAGAAGCGATGGTGGATTAGCATCGTGATTTTTAATCGGGTTGATCATAGTTACTAAAATAAGTAATTTTTTTATTTCTTGTATTTTTTATAGTTATATACATTAATATGTAATTAAAACACAAATTTAATGTATTACCATTCCATTTTTTTTTATTAAAAACACTTTTTAAAAAATTAATCATCTAAGGCTTTGTTGAGAGATGACCTAGGGTTCCCATTACAATTAAAAAACTATAGTTTAATCTAAACATCTAATTTGACACACTCAACAACACGGTCATTCATCAAATCATTACAAAAATTGATGTAACCATCACTAAATTACTATCACGATTTTGTAACACAACTACAACCACCAACAAACAGAACTCACCTAAATATGACCTACCCACTAGCCGAGATTCCCGTAGATCTATCCACAACCACCATCGCATATCAAGTATCATCTATTTATATGCTATCAATAAAAATCCAAGTGTCAGGTTCTAACACAACACATCTGCATCCATAATACAATTCATGTTGGCCCTCCTAGGGCCATATTGTACCAAAACAAGAATCTCTCCCCTGATTTGTCCCCATATATCATGACTGTGATACATTATCACCAAAATGAGTCACTAAATCATCTAAAGAAAAATGTAAAATAAAAACCCTACAATCATTATGATTCCAAGATTTGATCTGCAACCAACTAAATCCACTAGCATACTCCACCCATGAGCGACACTAATTCCTTGAACTGATCCAGCCTTAAACACTACTGAATTTACCACCTAATCAAATAAATAGATCATATATCCAAAAAAGTTTTTACACTCCCATCCTTAATCATATTCATACCAAATCATCACTAAACTAAAATAGCTAATCTACACTAACTACATCCAATCCATCAATGATAATAATGATTAGATGTGACTATCCTACTCATACATGAGTTCTAACACCAAATGCCAACCAAAAAACACTAATATAGTGCTCAACCACACCCGATGATCCCTATAATACTAAAATTGAAATACCTAATTCATCAAGAGGAAAATTATACCCAAGATTAATATAATTCCATTAAAAAGGTTGATTCTACATATTGGTGGACCCTAAAATAGGAATCACAAATTAAAAACATATTTCAAACAATCTAAACTATAGATCCATAAAATACTCCAATGGATACTTGAGACCAACATAAAATATTCATCCCTTGTTCATAACACATGAGTTTCTTAAATAACAACTACATACCCACTGAATGTAAAATTCAAAACCTGGGTCTCTCCAACACACAATTAAAAGACACAAAAACAAAATATATAAATACACCCTTGGAGTTTTAACATTACCAAACCAATATAGATCAAAATATTCTAACCTCACATAGTGATTTCTAATAAAACTTGGAAAATCATCCAAGAACACAATTTACACATCCTGGTTTATGCTTCCTAAAACAAAAAATATGAACAAACATAGTTTACCCTTATATCAATTGCTGATTTTTAAATCCAACTCAAATAATTCAAACACAGAAAAACTAATTCGAGTTTCCAAATCACCCATTTATGTATAAGGGTTTCTTTAAAAAACAACAGAAATCCTTTTTCATTCTAGTCTTTTTCTTGAAAAGAAATATGATTTAAAAAACCATTTAAAAATACAAATTTAAAAATATCATATCCCTTATATTTTCTAAAAATAATAAATTCCGAACCCATTTCAAAATAAGAAGATCGCTTATCTTTTTTGAGAAAAAATTATAAAACCATTGTATACACACCTCATTCCACAACATCTATTTTCTTTCAAAACCTAGTGTTTTCTGAAAAACCAAAAATCTTAAAAATAATTTCCCTGTGGTAAATGTAAAATTATAAACTATATAAATTAAAAAATAAAATCATATAATTAATGATCTAGTAGCACTATATAATAAGTGAAATATTATATATATTAAATTATAATTGTTTTAAATTACATATGGATTTAGAAAATGAAATATTTTTAAGAACAGTGTTCATAGGTAAGTGTATCATGAACTAACATGCCACTTTTATAATGTATAGATAACTCACCTTCTCCTAAATGATCCCCATGAATCATCCTACGTCTAATTTATATTTCTTCTGGATTCGTTGTCAAACATGTCACTGGACAAGGAGTTCCTAGTCCCAACATTGGACATATATTCAAAACATTGGTTTTAATTGATGTCGTTCATGACAGTATTCCCTTATTGTACCTCATATTTCTTCAAAAACTATCCCCACCACTAACAAACATTGTCACAATACATTATATGTTTTGATATAATTTTGAAACACCTTGACTTGGGTCACCCAGACGGTACCCATTTAGGGTTTATCACATGACCACATGCATGACATTAAATATCATAGAGGTTGTTAACTAGATAATAGATCCTAAAATATTCATGGTTATACTATTAGATTAAAAATAAATCTTTAGGGTCATTCCTTAATCAATATAAAAGTTGACATTATTTTTCTGTAATATGATAATTCCTAAAACACATGTTAACATAAAATAGAACAAATAGGGTACTCACAGTCTTGATTATAAGGTATTATATCAAGCATTATTATTTGATAAAGTATAAAATTACATAACGATAAAAATATGATAGCATTAAATAATAAAACAATGATGCACTGGTCAGTTTATGTTCGACAATAACTAAAAATATAATAAAATATAGTGGACACTAACCTAATACATATATTTTGACATATTGAATCCATGAACAACACAACCTTATAGAATATACCATTTTTCAAGTTCAAGAAATACATATTCATTTGGAGAAAATAAATAATGTCTACCCATGTACATTGAAAATCATTCCATGTATGCAGGTGGGGGTGATTCAGAAACCGTGAATGATTCTCTAATGTCTCAACCACAGAGATTGCTTCTATGATAAATTGTATGTGTCAATAAAACATATAAGGTGTACAAGTCATGCTATTTCTATACACACACACCTTTTTATATAACATTACATTCATATAAAAGAACAAATTCCATGTCATCTTGTGCTAACTAGGCCACCATGAAAACATACCATAACTTCCTCTTCCAATGATGGTAGTATGAGAGTCACCTCACACCACAGTCACAATCCATACCCAAAGATACATGGTTGGGTTTCATACATAGTTTTGATCACTAACCAAATACACTAGGTATGTCAAAAATCAAGTACCCATACCACACGTTCGCACTCATGGTAGTTTATATGTTATATTCACCTGACATCTCATATCACACAAGGGACAGTACAGAAAATGTATTAGGAAAACCCTTATTACTAAAAGGATATAACAACACATGATTTCAAAATATATTTTCCTACACATAAAAATTAATTCGATAGATTTATTTATGAAAAACAAATGAAATAAAATGAGATATACCATATTAAATGGAAATTATAATAAAAATTTTATAATTATAAAACATATTCTAAATAAAAATATTTTCCTCACTTTAATTTAATTATAAAATATAATTAAAATCATTAAAATTTTTGAAAGGTATTTTTTCAAAAAAAAAAGTTTTATATAAAATGATGTTTTAGTCAAACGATAAATTACTAATTTTTTTAATTTTAATCATGTGGAATGATATTTATTTTTTAATTAATCATTCAAAATTATCTTATGGTGATTTTTATATATTTTTAAAATATAATTTATTTTTTGGTGAATAAAGAAGAAATATATATATTTATAATAATATCACTTTTATGACCTAAAAATATTACTTGAATGAATTAATTTTTTTGAAAAAATTTATTCATTAAAAAATTATTTTTAAGGTGAAGTCAATCATTTCAAAAAAAATACTATATTGAATTTATAAAACCATTTTTAACTATTCTGAAACATAGATAATATTTTATTTTATAGTGATTTTTTATTCACTTATATTAAAAAAATATTTCCATAAATTTTGAAAATTAAATCTATAAACATTGACATATTATTTAATGAGGTGAGTCTAATTTTTAGGCATAGAATTATCATTAAAATGATTAAAGTTAGTGACATAGATAATGGTGAAATGGATGTCTTCAAGAATTTCTTTATTAATGTTCAGTAATTATAATCTAAAAATTAAAAAAGATGTGTCTTAGGTAATAAATTTTATATTATTTTTTATAGAGATAAAAATATATATTTTCACTCTCCTAAATGGTAATTAATTTTATAAAATATTAACAACTCTTAATGTTGAAATCAACAATTTTCATCTATATTGTTTTTCTATATATTAAATATTTTACATTAAATTTTAATTTTTACATTTCAATAAATTTAATTAGATTTTATGAAGCCTAAATTTAGGTTTTTTAAAATAAAATTTGGTAATAAAGGTTACCTTTTAACTTTAAATAAAATATAAATTATCTTACGAAAAACTAAATATCATGGTAAATTAGAAATGCTAAAATATAAAAGTTGAGTGGTAAAATAATTGAAACATGTTAAAAGCATATGTTACAAATAATATTGTAGGATTTATCAGACTTATATCACTAAAAACATCATTTTTTACCTATTTTTGATCAATTTACCATTGAATAGTGACACACCGTCAATGAAAAATTAATAAGTATTTTAAAAAAAATTCATTTTCCGCCACATATAAAAGGGGATCACTTACACCACATTTATCCACCAAATATAGACTTATCTCTTCCAAGAATCTTATATTTTTTCTCCTTTAATCACACCCATCATTCAATATTCCTTAGACATACCGAGAGACCAATCTAAGGTGTCTTAAGGTGTTTCTCATCAGAGAACATCCTAAGGGATAATTAATGTTTTCCAGTGACAACACTTAATTATTCACTTATTATAACATCAAAAAACAATTATATCCCATAAAATTATTATAAAATTATTATTATTAACATTCTGAAATGTTATTATACTAAGGTATTATCATGTTTTACCCTTCTCCAAAAATCTAAAACAAAATGTTGCTAGAGTAATGTGAACAGTACCTCCACCAGAATTGATGTGATCAGGTTTTCTTACAAACCATACAAAGATTGATCAAAGGGGAAATTTAAATACAAAATATTAAATTTGAATAATTATTAATATATTGAAATTGTTAATCAATTTTTACCTCATTTACGTTCCATATAAATAAACACATCACTTAAGCATGCGTTTGGACTATTACAACCCTGAAAATGGAATATTTGTTTTCACTATTGTATTTTATTATTCATTTAACTATATTAAAATTTGAATCAAGCCCTTATAAATGTATATGTAATATAATTATTATTCATTAATAACTATATTGTTCTAAATGTGTCATTTTCTTAACTATAAACACCCATAAATTTTACCTTTTTCATGATTGGATTAGTATAACCACCTGCTTTAAAAATGATATCAATTTCTAGGATGGATGAAAATTGAGTCATAAAAACTTCTGTTATTATAAACTAAATCTAAAAAAAATTTGATATGTTTTTGGAACGGTTATATTAGTATTTATGTTTTTATTAATATACCACAACCCATTGTTGAAAAATTTAAAAACAAGCTCATTTATAACTTCATTGTCATGAATCATTATGAAAGTACTTATGAGATGATGTTAAGAAATATAAATAAATTTCGAAAATATATTAGTACATGTAATGATCAATTAATTTTGAACTAATGATTTATAAACATTGATCGACACTGTCATTGTTACTCTATTACCAAAAAACCAACAGAACAAATAAAATAGAATTATGAAAATAAAATATAACTAATACATATATTTTTAATAAATTATAATAAATGATTTTTATAGAATGATTAAGGAATAAATGATTTTATAAAATTATTGATTATGATTCTTATTTTTTATATATAAGTTAATTAAATTATTTGTTAACTGAAATTATTGTTAAGAGTTTCTTATATCATGTTTTCCTCATTGTGATGTGATTCATATTCATTACTTGTATCATTTTTAGGTCATATATGTTATACATGGACTTATTTTATAATA
The DNA here is from genome assembly GCA_963277665.1 of Viscum album. NCBI lineage: Eukaryota > Viridiplantae > Streptophyta > Magnoliopsida > Santalales > Viscaceae > Viscum > Viscum album. The sequence goes on along the minus strand of OY728145.1, from coordinate 1,329,398,008 downwards.
AATTGTCATTAAATATAATGAATTTTAAAATACATCCATGTTTCTATATTCAATGTATTTTCATTTCAAATGATTATGATGCTGTATGTTTTTTTGTAAAATCAATTCTCAATAATTAATTTATTATTATTATTATTGAAAAATTTTCATGTAAAAAACTACAATTATATAATTTTATTTCATTATCTGGTACTTTTTAATTTATATGGTTATATAAATTTATACCACAAAAATTCTTTCATAATTTTTCCTTTATTTCTAAATTATGATATCTATAAGGTATTTCCAAAATGTAAAAATCTTGTATTTGAGTTAAATATTATTATTTGAGAATCACTATTCATTATTTAATAACAATTTTTATCCAATTTAACAAGATAATTAATATTTCACCTTAATTTAAAATTAATTTTTAACTAAATAATTATCTTCTTATGTATTTTTTATCTTTAAAGTGAAATGTATTTTTGCTGGAAAAATCTTACCTCTTTTAATGATTGTTTTCCTTCAATTTCTGTGTTTATTATTCTGAAAAATGTTTTACTTTATTATTTGGAAATAAAAATTTTTCTTTACACATGTTACATAAAATTTTATTATTTCCACTTTCTAAAGGAAAAATATACTATCTCTTTTCATGATTTGGGTTTTCAACAATGGTATATAAAAATATTAAATAGTTTCTTCATTCATTAAAGATCATATATTTTATCTTCATATAAAAATTCTATTTATAAATTAATTTTTTATTTTCAATGCTTCATTATTAAAGATTATTTTTAATATCAATGTTTGAAAAAAAATTAACTTCAGTTTTTTGAAACTGTGATGCTTGTTTTGAAGGATTTTATATTTTATATTTTTTAAAAGAAAATTTTTTCAAGATCATTCCCAAATACATTTTTGAAAACATTATATAAATTTAAAAGATATATTATTTCAACTTAATTTAAAATATTTATTTTAAAAATTAATTCTTTTTAATTTATCACAATGAATATTTTTGAAAGTGAGCATACCATTAACCTTTTTTCCAATGATATAAGTGTTTTTTAAAAACACTTTTATTATTTTACATCTACTTTATTGCAACGGGATCTGTATAATTTGATGAATGATATATTAAAATTGGAACAATTATTTAGAGATGATAAATTTTTGGGGGTATTTTATTACCCTCCAATATGTTGGTTAAGGTTTCAAGTCTCATAAGATAATAATTTTGAGCACCAAACAGAAGCTGGATAGCTAGGTTCACAATATTGAGTGTCAAAATCATGCTTATTATCTATATTCAAATAATTTATCATTTAACCAAATACATATAATATAGGTTCACACGATTGAGTGATAACATGATACAAATTATATAAGCTCTTAATATTGAGCATTAACCCAATGTTTATTATCTAGGTTCACAAGATTGACTATGGGCACGATGTAGTTTGCTAGGTTCACAATGTTCTGGTTATATGTCCATATAAATATGAAATATTTATTTCTTATATAAATATAATCGTAATCAGTGGTTCATGTTTAATGTCTCATTATTTTAGAAACATTTTTATTATAGTTGTCTGTTCATTTGAGATTATAAATACACTATTCATAACATATGGACAAATATTATTGCCCCATGTTATTTTTAATAAGGTATTTCTCCATTTTTCAGGTTTTATTAAACTCATATGATCTAAAAATTGTCAACATACTAATATGTTTTTTCCCTGTAACAGCCCATGATTTTACGATATGCCTCTTTTTAAATATAACTTCTTCGATAACTTACGATCTTAACAAATGATTAAATATTATTATATAGTTATTATAATTATCTATTATATGTTTGTAATGGATTAAATTAATGAGATTAATTAAATTATTAAAATATATATTAAAAATGTTTATAACATTATTTCCTTGGTTACCAATTAGTTAGATATGGAAACCAATTGAATTTAAAGGATGTATTTTTATAAAAACTATTTTTATTCCCCTGATAAAATTTTATATTGATAAAAAAATTATTGACTAGTAGTGAAACATATAAATATATTACATATATTTTTTCACATTCATCGAATATACTTTTTAAAGGCATAAGATAAGAATAATTAAAATTTTATGCATTAAAATTCTATATTTTTATAAAGGAAGTTTTACCATCTTTTAATGGAGAACTTATTTTAAAAAAAAAATTTCACACTGTTATAAATTATATTTACCAAAATTAATATCATTTTTTAAATAGGAATTTCAAAATTATCTTAGGTTGACATTTTGGTATTTTCCTAAAAATATTTATTTCTAATGAATAGTGAAAACCCCTGAATTTTATAAAACTGTCATTTTTGTTATAATTGATGGTATATTTTTTATTATATTAGTAACCTCAAATTTGATATTATAAATAAAATTTATGCATCTTATAAATTTTAATATGGTGTAATTATTTCACACAATTAGTAAATAAATATTTTAAAAATTATTAATTAACTGTTGGTATTTTTGTAAGTCATAAAGCATTAATTCCAATTTTTTAGTTCATAAAATTATTTAATTGAAAATTTATATTCATAAAATATATTCATAAATTAATATTTTTTTAATATGTTTTTAGGATAATTTTGTGAGACCATAATTAATTTTTCATAGTGTTATAAAATTAGTTATGAATTCAAAATTTGAATTTTTCGAGTAGATGATTATTTAAATTAAAAAATAAAATTTTCATATATAGAAAATAATTCTCATAAAATGGAGTTCATTTTTCTTTTATATACATTGATAAATTGTTAGGATGAATTTTTGGGATTTCTCTGAAATACTTCAATTTTTGGTGAATAATAAAATTTGATAATTTACGATAAATTTTAAATACCCAAATTATTGAATCATAGGTGATGTAGGGATGATGTAAGACCATTATATTGAAGTAAAATTCATTATGATAATATATTTTATGATAAAATATAAAACTATTAATATAAATGAGCAAAAAAATTAACAAATGAATAAAATATTCAAAAAACCCCCTCTCCTCCACTATAAATACCACCCTCGCAACCTTTTCTCCTCACACCATCCAAGATTTGAGACATGTCGAATATCTAGACAAAATGATTCAAAATACCCTCCCACATTTCAATGATATTTTGGCCTCAATACTAGACCAAAACCAATAACCTTAAATAGGTTCTCAAGGAGGAGAATTGAAGAGGTAAAAAAACTCTTTTGGTTATTTAATTTTCTTCTCATTTTATTTTATTTTATTATCCTTCCCTCCCCACCCATATCTAAAGAGACATGATAACTCCAGTATAATTTATAGATATAATTATATAATTTTAATGTATGATATATCATCGAACTACCTTATCTCCCTTTTTATTCAATAAATGAAAACATCACCCATGATGTGTTAATTTACTGACATCATGGACGATGCATTTTCATTTTCCATTAACACCTTATGATATGGTCATAAAAACATAATTATGGTTACAAAATATTTTGTTATACATATTATAAGTTATTTATCATTTTTGAATCAGTATATATACATGATATTAATTAACAAGACAAAATTGTTTCATGATGATCAAAAAGCAGGTAGGATTATCTAAATAAATATCATTAAAGTTCTACCCAATGAATAATCATAAAATATGGAAATAAAATAATAGATTAGACCATTAAATATTATTTATGTAAATTAATGATACTTAATTCCAATTGTGGTTAATTATACCCTTTTTACATGAACTTCATTATTTAAAAATAGGCGAACCGATCATGAGAACCATGAGAACAAACACTCTTGAATGATGAAATTAAACTCTATAACTTATAAGAAATATCATAACTGAAATAAATAAAACTTTAATGAATCAATTTAAATAATAATAAGTTATTAATTTATTTATTAATGGGTTTAATATGATTATCCATGATGATATGGTAAAGAGAAGAACACTTTCAGACATAATGTAAGGGTTTCTTCCTGAACCTCCATTTTCCATTTAGGTTACACTTTATCTCTCTTTAACCCAATGTAAATCTTAATTATTTTTATATATGTTTTATTAATTTTATGTATATATATTAAAATAATATTTCTATATCATTTCATCTTTCATTATGGGATAATATATGTTTTAAATGTCCTTTTTCAATACCTCTTTATAAGAAAGCTCGATTTAGGGGAACCTTCCAATTTCTTACTCGTTTTCAAGTACCACCCATTATATATTTTATCCAACCAATATGTTTCAAAAAAATAAACTTTTATCATGGAAAACTATATTTTGGAATTAATATTTTGTAAAAAAAATTATTCCTTTTTCCATTTAAAATATTGTTTAATATTTTCCGTATACTATATTAAAGAGGATTCTTAAACACACTTTCTAAATTTTTTCAATTTAGTAATAAATAATTTATTCCTGAAATATAATATCATTTTCCTTACATTTTATTTTCTATGATATACATCTTTACATTTTTATTTTTTTACAATCAAAAATGATTTTCCAAAATAACTATTCTTTACAAAGTAGAAAGGGTTTTCTGGTCTCACTTTTAGTTCTGTGAGATATATTCCATGTTTACCACTTATTCCTTCTATGTTATTTATTTATTTCCATTTGATACATCATATCTGAAGTTATCTTATTATTATGATATTAAATGTTTCATTTAATGTTTTTCCTATATAGGTATAATGATTTAAATGTTTCAATATGGTATGAGACACTTTAGAATGTTTAGAAATTATTTTCCATAATAATTTATCACTGATTTTATTATAGTATTTTCAACTCTGCTATTGATTCAAATATTTAAAATTGTTTTTTGAAACATTTATTTAATAATATATTATTAATAGAAATATGAGAAATTAATTGGACTTATTTAGTGATGGGAATGACCCATTATAGTCACTCGATGCATCAGTAGGTTTTATGAGATAAAATAGATATAGACTTGGTCAAGGCCTTTCCCATTTTCAAATATGGTTTTGGATGATGCCTTAATAATTTATTTTCAAATTTCTCAGTTAAGGTCTCAAAGGACTATTTCAGATTTTTTGAATATTCATTCACTCATTATGATATTAGTAATTTATTATCCATGTGAATATTCTACTAGTATAATATCCTTGGTTATGCTTCATTCTCATGTGAATATTTATATAGAATTATTTATTTATCTTTTATTCTTACCGTATCATGTTCAAGATTGTGTTCTAATGGAATGTATTTTTTGTCATTCACTATGCCTTACACTTTATATTATCTTCTACTGTATTCCATACCCTTACATGACAACTAATATCACCACTTTCTTATTTTTTATTTTTTCCCTCGATGAGAATATGTATATTATGAATGAAATTTACGGATAATATAGGTATTTTTTGGTGTTCCCTATTGAATTTATATATAATACATCATTTAACATTGTAATATATAGTTCATGTATATAATATTGTTTCTAAAACTACAAAACCGGTTAGTCCTTTAGAATTTGTGTTTTTTATCTATGCCAATGAATTAATATAAGGCATCGACTCTAGGCTATTTGGGTTGGGGTACATATAGTTGGTATGAGAGAAAGTTTAGTAGAATCATTGGGAACTTTATTTAGAAAACATTGAGTGGGGAACATAAATCTAAAATTGAATTTGAGGACAATAATACAAGAATATCCAAAAAAATTTGTTAGGTAGAGATTATGTGGGTATTTTTAAAAATACATCCCTGTATGGATACTAAAACTGGACATGGTTTGGGAACAAATGTACCTCGGGGTAACAACTCTGGAAATGTGTTCCGGGCCTAAATTAGGGTAACCTAGAACATGACAATGAGACTTACTATGCACCTGATTTGACACTCCTAGGGGATACTATTTTTATAAATATCATTTTACCTATAAACCATTATGAAGGATTTAAAATTAAATATATAACTAAAGAAAAAATGATTATGATTATGAGATTAGATACACATAAAATTTTCAATTTATGTTATGTATTTATCTTGTTTTTGTATTATACATTATTCTTCATAATATTATGATCTAATCTAGTGTATTAAATTATTTATAAATGGATCATAGCAGAATGAATGGGATCCAAATCAATGCACATAATCCAAAGAGTAATAATGATCATTTCCTCGATGTGATTCAGCCAGTATTTCTAAGGGAACTAGTCTCTCAAAAGTTCACATCATATAAGGAGTTAGTATCATGTTATTACAATAAGAAGAAATAGTTTTTTATGTATAATATTTTCAGTGGTAAGCATTTGAATAAGAGTACAATTAGGAAAAGGATGACAAAGGAAAGAGGAGACATATATATTTACCCACATGTAATAATTATGGAATGAAACTCCCTGGAACATATGTAAAGGAATGTATATTTGATACATGTGTAGAGATAAAGGACATCATTATAATGATATAAATGGTACGAAAAAGGTTTCTAATGTGAATTGATACAATTATGTGGATATCGGAGACTATGAAAATCAATGTCTATAGCGTCAAAGGAATATATCCCAAAAGGGGATAATGGATCATGGCCAAGCATATGCTACTGCCATAGATGAAGAGGAATGATTATTGTTTCATTGTTTATAATCAAGAATTATTATATCTGATTATTTTATAGATAATTATCTAGTTATATGAATCATGAGATATATATGAATTATACTATAATACATCTTCATTAAGGAATTGAAAGCATATGATGATTAGCATTGGTATTCAAGAGGAGGTATTATGTTGTATATTAATATTCTTCAAAATAGATGACTTGGGAAAGATATAAATAAATAAATGGTTTATGTTGAGATAATGATAAATATATGTTTATGGGATAGTACTAGTGACCATGGATGTGGTTATTGACCTGATGGTTAATGTTTTTTCTGGAATTATTAGAAGTTTGGATTTGAGAACATTACTCATGGAAGCATGTATGTTTCACAATGGTTTAAAGGAGACTTAGTTATTCATATATTTGATATTTGACAATAATAGCTACATTATTTTGGGAATTTTATGTTATGTTTATTTTTTAAATATAGTGACCTTGTTTCTAATTGTTTTGTCTTTGAATTTGGATACACATATTTTGGAATTTTCTTAGGTTTAACTACATGTCGAATTGATCAAGATATAATTTTTAAATTATTGTTCTTTGATAAAATTATCCAACATGTTTGGATCAGTAACAATTAAAAGGTTAAAGAGATGACTTAACAACTATATGATTCATACAAAGTGATTCAGCCATGAAATATTAATATGGAATATTCATTTCTAGGAACAAGGGATGATGTGAAAATAATTTCAAGTAAAACCAAGTGCTAAAATTATGATTATATCAGTTACTTATCTAGATATTAAAATAATCCCTCATCTCTAGGAAAAATATTTTGGAACAAAAATGTTATATGGTTACATTCCTTTTTGAGAAATCAATGGTATGTTAACTGATCATAGTATTTACAGTTTTGTGAGGATTAAATTTCTAATAACCATATTCTCCATCACTCTCTATTAGAAAATTATAGTCATATTTCTCTTCCATATCCATGTTATCACTTTCCTCTAATTTTTTCATTCCAAAAATCCTTGTTTTGTGAGGTCCATTGCATTTCTCTTCCCCCCCAATTAAGTGGATATTTTATTAATATTATTTCCAATGTGGGATTACTATAAATAAATATTAAAGTATCAGGATTTTATTTATAATGTCAAATTTTAAAATTTGAGGACACAATTTATTTATGTAGGAGAGAATGTAACACCCCATGATTTTACAATATGCATCTTTTTAAATTTAACTTCTTTTATAGTTTATGAGCTCAACTAATGATTAAATATTATTATATAATTGTTATATTAATTTACTAGATATTGGTATGGTGGAAATGAATGAGATTATATAAATTATTAAAATATAGATTACACATTTTCATAAAATTAATTCATTGGCTATCAATTAACTATAAATGATAATAATTTCAATAAGAATGATTTATTTTTATGGAAACTATTCTTATGCCCATGATGACATTTTTTTAATGTTTGGGGCTAAAGACTGATTTTTATTATTAAAGAAAATAACTCTTTCCAACTGGGTAGAGGGAGACCCATTTCATATCCCAAATTCCCAAGACTAAGTGGTAGGAAAATAAGCCCTGAAACCCATTTCTAGGCCCAAATGGCCCTTTGGTGAATAATACTACTGTAGTACCCATGATACAATAGTAAATGCTAAGAAACCAATTCCAATATATTTTCTACTAAAATACCCTCTACTACTATAGTGACACTTCTACTATAGTGTTGCTACAGTGTCGATAAATCCTTCTTGTCCTAGATTTTATCCCCTGTCTTTTCGATGCCAGTTAGGAGCCTCCACCACTTGGGTACAGGTTCATTGGTTGATCGTTTATTTCTAATACCCATTATTACATTTTATATTTTTAAAATAATGTAATCACTATTAGTTAATTATATTAATGAATTTTTTTTACTATCATGAAAAATATTTTTTTAAAGGAATAAGATAAGAAGAAATCCAATTTTACACATTAAAAGTCTCTATTTATACTAAGACAGTTTTACATCATTTAAATGTTGAACATGTTTTAAAAATATATTTTGACCCTGTTATAAATTATATTGGTCAAAATAATCTTCATTTTTGAAATCTTGATGTAAAAATTAGCTTAGTGTGAAATTTCGGTATTTTTCATAAACTATTTATTTTCTAGTGAATAATGAAAAATCCCAATTATTATAAAACTATCATTCTTCATATAATTAATAGTGTAATAATGATTAGGCTATTATCCTCACCATTAAAATTATATATAAATTTATAAATATTATAAATGGTAATATGATATAATTATATCATAGTATAAGTAAATAAATATTTAAAAAATTATTAATTAACAATTAGTGTATTTGTAAGTCATAAATATGTAATTAAAATTACATAAATAATAAAATTATTTAAAATAAATTATATTTTATTAAAATTTATACATAAATAAATAATTTTTTGTATTATTATTTTTGAATAATTTAATGAGACCTTAGTTAATATTTATGAGTGATATAAAAGAAATTACAATTTTAAAATATGTATTTTTCAAGTAAATGATGATTTCAATTAAAATTTAATTTAATCATATTTATAGAATTATTCCCATAAAATGGAGTTTATATTTTAATTATATACATATAAAAATTTACAGATAATTATTTGGATCTTTCTAAAATACATAATTTTTTGGTGAATACTAAAATTCGATAATTTATGATAAATGCTAAATACATGAATTATTGAGTATTAGGAGATTTATGGATTATTTAATCTCATAATATTAATATATATTTATTTATTTTGATATATTTTATGATAATTATGAATCTATTCATAGTCTTGAGCTTATATAATAAAGAAATGAATAAAATATTCAAAAAACACCTCTCTCATCAACAATAAATACCACCTCTTCCCCTCACACCATCCTAGATTTGATTCTTATATTTTTTTTCCAATATCCCTTCCAAGACCCTCCCCCACTTATAAGAGCCTATTTTATCATCAAAATACCAAAACCAATCACCTAATGGTGGTTCTTAATGTGGATAATTCAAGAAGTAAAAATCTTCTTTCTTTTCATTTATTTTCTTTTTAATTTATTTTATTTCCTTATACATCCTTAACATCACCTGACCAAAGAGACATGATATCTATAGTATCATTAATATACTAGAATTAAATCATTTAAATGTAAAATCTATCATCAAAACCATTTCTCTCTCTATTTTATTTTATAAATGAAAACATCACCTATGATGTTTCAATTTACTAACATCATGGATGATAAATTCTCATTTTCCATTAACTCTTCCAAGGATTGTCATAAAACCATTTTTATGGTTAAAATATATTTTATTATAAATATTATATGATATTTAGTATTTTTTAACCCGTACGTATATAAGATATTATTTAATAAGAGAACATTATTTTGAAACGTTCAAAGAAGTGCCAAAATGATCTAAACGATTATCATTAAAGTTCTACCCAATCAATCATTCTGAAATATGGAAAAAATTAATATATAATAAAAATAAATCATATGTATCCTAATTATTAATATATAATTTCCATTATATAAAATTATACACATTTTACATGAAATGCATTACTTATAAGCAACCGAATTGATCCTGAAAACCCAGAAAATGAACGCTCTCGAATGATAAAAGTAAACTCTATAACTAACCAAAAGAACATAAATAAACATAGAAAAAATAATAACGAATAAAATAAATGAAAAAAAGTTTTGAATTAATTAATTAAGGGATTTAATTTGATTATCCTTGAAATTATGATCAAATACAGAACACATTCGGACATAAGGTATGAGTTTCCTCTCGAACCTTCGTTTGTCATTTTGGTTATGCATTGTCTCCCTTTACAAAAATTTAATAATTCAAATTTTTTGATATAATTATATTAAATTATTTCTATATATAACAATATTATATATCTAGATCATTTTATCTTTCATTATGGGATAATAAATGTTTTATAAGGTTCTCTTTTCAATACCTCCCGATAAGAAATCCCTATTTAAGGAATCGTTCCAAATTCCTACCCATTTTCCACTAAAAAAAATAATATATTTCAATCTACCAATATATTTATAAAATAAAACCTTTTATCATGAAAAAATATCTTTTTTCATTTCTTGTATTATATAAAAAATTATTCCTTCTTCAATTTTTATTACTCTTTAATATTTTCCTTAAACTGCATTAAAGAGGTTCATTTTAAAGTTCTTTAAACACTCTTTTTTCTTGTATTCACTTTAGTTGGACATAATTTATGCCTCAAATGTGATTTCATCTTCCTTACCTTTTTATTTTTGTCATATATAGGTTTACTATCTAATTTATTTATAAATAAATTTTATTTAAAAAAACACTTTTTTTAAAAGTGAAAAGGGTTTTTATAGTCTCATTTTTACTTATATGAGATATATTCATGGTTCACCACTTATTCCATGTATGTTATGTATATAATTCCCTTATATATATAATATAAAGATTATTTTTATTCTCATTATATTCTAAATTTAATTTAATATTTTTCCTTCATAATAATTTTGATTTAAATATTTCAAAGTGGTATGAGACACATTGGAATTTTTAAATATTATTTTCCCCAAGAGTTTATCAATGATATTATTAGTGTATTTTCATCTATGATTGTGATAAGAATATTTAAATGTGATATAAGAAAAATTGATTTAAATCTATATTTTTAATGGACATATGAGAATGAATTGAACTTAGTAAATGATGGGAGGATCCTATTATAGACTCTCGATGCATCAATAGGCCTCATGAGACAAAACAAATACTTACATGGATAAGACCCCACCCATTTTCATTAATTTTTTTACTGAGGCCTTAATCATTTATTTTATAATGCCTTTTCTGAGGCCTCGATTTTATCTTTCATATGTCCAGTATATTCATTCCCTCATTATGATATTATTAATTCATTATCCATGTCCAAACGTAATATTTTTTGTTATTTTCAAACCACTTTTAAACGATGATTTTGGAACCCAAAAAACCAAACCATTCCATAACAAACCACCACCCAAATTCAAAATTCAAAAATGAGAATTCAAATTTCAAAATTTAAAACCTAACTACCATCATATGCATGGATCGATCCTCGATCCCAACGCACTAATCTGTAGTTCCCCGTCTTGAATGAATATCCTATAATCACCGCCATTAATCATTTCCTTCTCAGCCAGATAAATATCTTGAACCTTCCATGCATTTGGAACCACATTCCCCAATCCAAAAAGATCATCACCCACATCCCACCAGCAAACAGTTACCAGCCTGAGTGTCGGCCGGCATCAGAACCTCCAGAACAAAATCACCAGCACACCGATGAATTTCATCAGAAAAACATTAAAAAATGAACCAACAAACCAGAAAAAATTGGTCGCACCACCATCGTCATCTAACATCAGAGGAACAAATGATGAACTATCACCAATAAAACTTGGATAAAGGTATAAAGACACCACAAGTCACACCTCCTGAACCACCATACCACCCCTAACAAAAAAATCCCAAAACCTTATCAGAAACCATCTCACCCAACCGACCTGGAAGGAGCGATGGAACTGGAAGCCAGAGCAGAGTCATGGAAGAGAGGCCTCCACAGCGAGCCATGATGATCTAGCACTATCAAACCCACAAATAACATATCCTCAAACCTGAACCACTGAAATAGAACACAAATCCATTAAAAAGTAATCAAATGACCGAAGAAGACTTCGTCTTCAACAACGAACATCCATTGAAGTGGAAACAGCTAAATCTGACAATCATAAGAAGAAACAAAACTGGAGGGTGGGAAATTGGAAAGAAGGAGGTGAAATGAAGAAAACTAAGATCGATGCAAATCATTATCCATGTGAATATCTGAGTAGTATAATGTCCATGGATACACTTCTTTCTCATGTGATTATTTATATGGTAATGTTTATTCATATAATAATATTTCAATATCATGTTCAAGATTATGTTCTAATAGCATTTTTTTATTCACTCACCATTCCTTATTATTTATATTATCTTCCGCCTTATTACTTACCCTTACTAAGCATCTAACTCACCCCTTTCTTACGTTTTATTTTTCCACGAGAAGGAAAGATATATATTGTGAATGACATGTTGGGATAATCTAATATTTTATTGGTATTACCAATGGAATTTATATATTATATTTCCTTTCAAGTTGTAATGTAAATTCCATGCATGTACTCAGGCTTCCAAAAATACTAAATTTATTAGTCCTTTTGGTTTCTAATATTTTATCTTTTCCAATGAATTAATATAAGGAAACGACTCTAGGATAATGGGGTCAGGGTCTTTACACCCTTACTAAGTTATTGATCTACCATATTAGTTATGTATCCATTCCTTATGTTATAAAGATGACTATAACTTATCATATGTCTAGACAGAAGTATAGTATTTCTTAATTAGAATCAAATGATCACAAGTACCTTAAAATTATTAGATTATGTATTTGATATCCAAAGTAACTAAACCTGACATTTTTGGGATTTTATGTTTTTTTCTTATATATAATGATTAAAATAGGTAAATGATATAAAATAATGATATTGATAACTTTTGTTAATTGAAATTGTGTCAAATCTTGTAATTTGGTATCTAGATCGGGGATTTTGTGTCTAGGGTTCCTTAAGGGAGGTTTCACATTCCATTTTGAACCATTAGTTCTCACAAATGAATAGTTTCCTCTATATCCTTCCCACTCAATGTGGATCCATTATCATGACAACCACCTAATAATACATTGAAGGTTTCATTGTCACATCAAAACTATGACCAACATTATGACTAAAGGTGAATAATGAAAATAACTTCTCACTCATGGTAAGGACATCACCTAGATACCCCCACACATGTTTTTGTCAAATATAACACAATAATTACCAAAATCTAACAAAATAAAATATTATTTCAAAACCATATCATTATTGGTGTTCATAGGCCATCAAATTAATCATGAGAAACATTGAGTTTCATCACTTATCACATGTGAATACATGAAAAAAACCTAGAACTTATCATATTCCAAAATCCTAACCAACTATCATAGGGTTCTATTCACTAAAAAACAAGTCCCCTTACCTCAAATTACATCTCTTATCCCTTATTTCCCTTCAAAATAATATCATTGAGATTATCCATTTAACTAAAGCTACAAGATACCTAGAATGGTTCACTATGAGATGAAATTACATAAGGGGCTATCCCCTCATCACATGATGTAATCGGTCACGATTCCTTTGAAACTAAGATAATTTACAAATCTCCACCGTCTTCAGGGTAAAAATACATCATCTAAATCGATAATATTCTTTGATAATAAATCATAATCTCACATTATAATACATTAAACCATACATAATCTTGAAAAATTACAAATATCTGGAAATCCCAACCAGGAGAACAGAAAGAATCCAATATTTAGTAAACAAGACATTACACGCCCAAGGATAAACAAACAAAAAAAATTAAACCATACCTTTTTAAAAAACATTTATATGATCTAATCCAAATCCCCTTCTAAATAATTTATTAAAGGAAAAAAACTTCTCTCTTACTCATGCTTGGACCTTGGCCAAAATGTAATTAAATATTCATTCAAATAAATACATTCATTTTCAAACACCTTTTCAAAACCCATTTCTAAAATCAAACATTTTAATAAATAATCACATCTAATGAAACCGTTTTACGTAATATTTTATAATGGAATCCAAATTATCTTTAAAATAAAAAACACCACAAGGATATGCAAAAATATGGCCGCTAGAAATCATTATTCCATGGAAGCACTATAAAATTGTATAGAAAGTGATATTGTCTATTTAGACTGTTAAACTGGTTAATTCATATCTCATAATATATGGAATGGTTTAAAAAACATAAAATATTCTAAATATAATAATAATGATGGAACATGAACATAAAATAACCAGTTGGGTAACAAACTCTATATATTCATGGTCACCTACCTGAATTGGAAACCAAAAAACATCCCAAAAGTCAAACTAACCAGTTTCAATTCGACAACCACTTAGGTAATTAATGAACACCCTAATATTAATAAATTATGAAATTTTTCCTGAAAAACCATAGTTTCATACCTATTTCAGAAACCCCTAGTGACTCAACAATACTAAAAACACATGAAATCGGGTTTAGTTCACTATTACAACGAACTATGATGGGATACACTAAATCAAAAATCTAAATACCTGAATTTGTGTCTAATTAGACCCATATCCACCAAAAACCTGAATATATCTATATAGAAACATGCCACAAATAAAATTATTATTATTATATTGAATAACTTATCCTAGTACCTCCTCAACCTGTTACACATAGAATCTCTATCATTCTAGATGATTTCACAATGATTTAGTGAAATAATCTCTCCAAAAACCTATACAATGAACTAACATAATAATATGAAAAATTATTTGAATAAGTGGATAATGGGACCAATATAACCTAGAATATATGTGATGAAACTCTATAAAAAATACTCGAATTGAGGGGGGAAATGGAGTGGGGTGAACGGATAATTTGTGTCATTACCCCTTCCTTTACATGAATATATGTGAAGGATAATGTGGACAAAGTGGTCCAAATATAAACCATTATAAATTTAATAATATATCATTTAAAAAAATTGGATTACAATTGGGGAATAGTGGTACCATTATGATCACATTGTGGTGCACCGATACATGGATATGACCCACCATGACCATTATGGGTCATTAAAAGCACCCAAGTAGAAGGCCCCCCTCCCAATCCAGTATCATCAGGCTGTGAAAAATATGGGTTCCAACAAAAATACCACCAAATTGTAACTATCATGATGCATCCATGACATTCCATAACATGAATACCCACAAATATTGGGATTTATCCCTTAACTAACACCATCATAACAAAATCCCTCGAAGTCAAGATGTAACTTATATTCACTAAATAATTTTATCTCCAAACACTAGTGAACCCCCTCCTTCCACTCTTCCACTAAACCAGCACTCAATACATATCTTAATATCTGTTAATAGATCCTCAAAACTCCCATCGCTTGATGAAAATACAATGAAATAGATTTACCCAGTATTTATTAACTTGTATTGTTGCATGTTGTTACAAAATACCCACTATAATGCATTTAATACCAAATAATAAATGTTATTCCTCAAACTATATAACATATTCCATATATTAAATGTTTATAATGTTCATATTTCAATGAAATTAATTGTATTATAATATAAGAACTATGTTTACTAGTTCACATAGTGATCATGTGTAAGATCAAAGGGACGGTTTGGATGTTTACATACTGTTTTTAATTAAAGTGTTAACATGTGAAAATATATCCTATCTAGAAGATTAACAATGTATATTAATAAATAAGAAAATTAATTTTCGATGGTTATCCATATTTTATAACATCATTGAGTGTGATACATAATATTTGGCATATTCCAAAGATGACTCTCCATTATGATGAATAATATAATGGTATATCATTAGTGAATAAAACTCACAAAGAGTTTCACCCATACTATATGTAACATGAGGGATTATTCATATGATAATTATGGTTATAAAAATGATAAAGTATTTTAAATTTGAGGTTAATAATCATAATAACCTATAATGTTTTTCATTATGAAATAAGTTATTCATAAAGAACAAGAAATTAAACATAATATTGAAGTTCATAATGAATTAAATTGAAATTAAGTGAATATTGATATGAAATATAGTGAATCCCAATCTAGTTTGTGATTAATATTTCATGTGTAGTTTTTAACATGAGATACATGTGTAAACCATGGTCATCAAGGCACTACAAATGATTTTAAAGTAAGGAATTTTATGGGGATGGAAAAAATAGTTCAAGATGAGTTGATGATGATTAATACAATGAATATGATATTCCTATATCCTTATATTAATATAAAGTAAAAATTATAATTCATTTAGAGGTTTGGATACAAAATCAGTTTAAATGTTTCAACAAACAGTGTATTCTGTAAAACAACTTTTATTCAACTAAAAACAATAAATTATTGTAGTAGAGTGGATAAAAGTATAAATTTTACTATTATATATATATATGGTTTAACTTAATAAACATTTACAACATAAATTAAATGAATATAAATAAAAGTATGAATTAGATGTTGTGGAAAAATTACTATAGGAATGTTTATGTTTTTTCTAATTAATTCCTAACGGACTTCTGGTGATTTCAAACATATTTAAAATGATAAAAACCACTACCTAAATAAATTTGATATCAATATGAAATATTTTAATAGGGTTTTCATTCAAAAAATACCCTCTTATTTTGGATGTGATAAAAGGACAATAAATATAATTTTTACTATTCCCCACTCACTTAATTCATTTTTTATGATTTGGAGAAATATCATTTTCCCATTGCATTTTATGATTTAGTGAAATAAATTATTTAATTTTATTTCAATATATCTATTATATTTTTCATATATGTTTCCATGAATTTATTGATTAATATTTTAATGGAATTAATTGATAAATATCATGTGAATCATAGAATAAATTATAAATTTTTCTACACCATAGTTGATAATTCTATGAAACAAAATAAGTAAACGACTACTTTTATGGATATGATTTCAATCAACTATTTTTTTTGTATTTTTAACCTATAAATATTTGGGGTCTCTCCAATATTATATAAACTTTAAGATCACGTAATAAGTTGTAAAGGAGTTTTAGAACTGCATGAGAGATATTTTGAAGATATTTATACACACAAGAAGAATAAATGTTGGTAGCTTTGTCACTAAATGTGTGTTACTGATTATTTTATCTTTAATAATATAATATTTTTATCATAGAATATTCCATAAATGATCTATATTGTAAAAAATCATCCAAATATTGATAAAAATTTACTAAGAAAACCCATCATGTTCTTGATAAGGGGAAGAATATGGGTCTATATTCAATGTGAATTCAATTATATTCTTATTCATTGTAAAATATCCATTGAATAATTTATGTATTATTATTAAATAACTATATATATAAAAATAATATTATGTGAATTAGATGTTTCACATATTGGATGATCATTAAATAAATGAGTTTCTATGTTTAATATTATGATTTCATATCATATTCCATAAATCCCGAGACTCCATAAAACTAGTCTAGATAAGGAAAAGTTTACATCTCAAAATAACTCTTGAGGGTGTTCTCATAGTATCACCAATGATGACAAATTCATTCATACATCACAAATACTTCACATTACTTGTGATTGGATTGTTACATAGAGCACATGTTATAAAGATAAATAGGGGAACATTGATTGTTGTAATGGTTTGGGATACACCCATACCTCATTGGGTTAAATAGATAATAATAGTATTTTACTAATAAGTGGGAAAGTACCAACTCATTAAAAAGGGTATAGTCAACCCACAATGGGTGGAAAATATTACAGATTAATTATGTAAACAACTACCCCTTATTATAATACAAATATGAGTTAGGATTCATTAATAATAATAATATAGTAAATAATTCTTAACATACTATAATATAAAAATTTTATATAGGATCATTCTTGTGTGAAATATATTAAAAGAACAAAATATAGTGTTTCATCCCCATCTTAGTGGTCAAAATACCTCTAATGGGTCATTTAATTGGCACTATATCCCAATCCCCTTTTCAATTAATGCAAGAATATTGAATGTTATACCTAATTGGTTTTACATTATGTCATTTTTATTGTAATTTTTTGGTTTTGAATTAATTCCTTTCATTAGCATCAATATAAATTAGTGAATTGAATAAGATGTTTACAAATGTATTGAAATTCTACAATTCATAATTCAACAAGTTATTTCCAATATTTATGATTATCATTCCAACAATCTATACCCTCCTTGAAAAATGTATAATGGATGTCCTTAGTTTATTATATAGGATAATTTATATATAACTACTATTTTTTAAAAATATTTTAATTCAAAATAAAATATTAATATTATTTATATAAGAAAAAAATGATACATCAAACATGAATGTTATAGAATATACTTCATGTAAGACTATGAGTGATACAATGTTAAAGGAATCCATTAAACATAATATGTTTTCTATGAAGTATGAATAGATAAAATCAATTCTTTTGGGGAGTGATCAATCCCATACATATATCCATCTAAATAATATACATTAGTTAGATCAACCACCAACTTAGATAATATATGAATATTGTGAAATAAAAATATATACAATTTTGATTAATTATTATATTAAAATATAATTTTATAATGATAAATAATCTTAAGAGAAAGCATGTTCCAAGTTGGTTGAATATCTATCTATGGAATACACTCTCTTATTTTATGATAGGTTTTTTTATTTCATAAATAATTTACAAAAACAATTTTCTACTTTCATGTATATCACACTCCTAGAAATTAAAAAGAAATTTAAATTCTCATATAATTCCAAATTGATAGATTATGATCTTGAAAATTTATTGATATATAATAATATATAAGAGATTAAATTCTTATTATGTATGGACAAAAGATGAAGTGAATGTGTTTGATCATATGGAATAAAAAATAAAACTACCAGAATGACAAATTATGTATATGTATTATGAAGTGAATATTTAAGGGTTTCATGGTGAACTTCATGTTTCCAATGTGAAGTTATAATTTTTTAAACACAAAGATAAAATACTAGTTCTTGATAAGGATTAAATTATAAAATTTATTGTAAAGAATGTTTTGGATAATTAATAGGGTCTTTATTTTAAAAATAAAATAAAATAAATATTATTAATATTATAGATATCTACATTAATAAAGAATGTTTTTTATAATAAATGTCTTATTAAAATGATGGTAGTGTGAGATAAAACTATCTCAAATCTAATTAAGGAGTTTGATGATACATGCATAAAATCAATATAAATTAAATATTAATTAATAAGAGTAATTATTGATAACATTGTAAATATGATGTGACTTGATAATATAAACATAGAAAGAGATAAATATTTTAGTGGGTTGAGAACTTGAAAATCAAAATCAAATGTAAATGTTGTGGTATTGAATCCCTCTATGATTAAATAAAATCAAAGAGTGATGAATAAAGAGTATACAAATTTTATAGACCTCCATTATATCCTCTAGGTTATTAATTTGTAATAAATATGATTACGAGTGATGAAATGGTAAATAATGAAAACAATAATGAAATTAATCCAATAGTGAAATGGATGGAGAATTAAAAATAAAAGAAGTAATATCACCCCAAAAGTGAAGTTAAAATTGAGTCTAGGTGGAGAATAAACCTTGGGGATATAATGAAAAATACGACCACAAGAATAATGAAATGAACTATAGTTAATGGAAACATTTTATTGCATTTATCATTAATTAAAATAGAGGTGAACTAAAATGGGATAAAATATTCTTTTTGATTAAATGCATTAAATCATAGAATTACTACAAATTCGTAGGATTATCAAAACTAAGGGATATTTATCGGATGATATGAAGAAGGTTTAATATATCATAAAATTACTCCCTTGTTGATTATAGTTAGAAAAATGATATAAAATAAATCAAAAAATATGATTGAATATTATTCTTGAGATGAAATGAGAATCCAATGGAAATTATTGGGATTGTAGACACCATGGACATGAAAAATATGTTTTTTGTGTGTAAAAAACAGATTTTAAGAGGTTTAAAATATATATATCAAAGGGTAAAATTCATAAAAAGTGGTAGGGAGAAGAATATTGTTTTGAGAGGTGGTTAGCTAGGAAAACCTATAACATAATTTTAATTTACAAGATATAGGGGAATCAGACAAATGATACCATCTATGCATATACATGAGACTATTTTCAAATTGTGATATAATTAGAAAATTTTTTGGTGAGAAAGGAGATTAAAATTGGAGATCAATTCATCACAATATATGTATGTTTATTTCACTATTCTCTATAATAAAAAGTCTGGCTATAATTTTATATGCAGCCATTACCACATCATTGACATTAAGGTATTCCCAAATCCATTTAACTCTATATTTTAAAAAAACATATTGTGAATGCAAAGATAAATAAAGGAGGGAAATAAGGGGTAATGTTGAAAAATGTATAAATATATAAAACCCGATGTAGGGTAGAGTGTGAGGAGAAAAAAATGTTTGATTGATGACACCATACTAATCCCTCATTATTTTATTCAATTATTGTTAATGGATGATGAATTGAGATACATAAATCAAATCCTGCATATATATTTCTAACATAGTTTTATACATTGATATATATAACATGATTTATTGAAGGGATATTTGATTTATTTATAATGGTAAATTTATTATAATTTATCTTATAAATATTACATAAAATTAATTATTTATTATGATCAAGGGTTAACAATACATCAAAATTGGGAGATTAAATTATTCATGCTTCTAGTCTTGTGTTTGTTCTCAATATCTATAGATATACTAGTATATAGAACATAGAGAAGAAAATGGATCACTATGATGTAATCAATAATAGAAAAGTATATGATAAATTTTATTATAATATAGAGGCCTTTTATAATATAAGATAAAATAAAAATGGGAGATATTATGACACATGTAATGACCTATGTTATTATGGGTCACTGATTTGAGGTAAAATTATAATATTTAGGATTTGGGAGAAAGGGGATTATAATTTAGTGTTTTAGATTTAGTTTTCTAATTCCTGAGTATTTCTTTTAGTTTATTTCTGTTATGTATTGGATTTTTATATGTTGGTTGAGATACAATTCCTACGATCATGATATTCGGCTACCATTTAGATCACAGTGATATACCAATCCACAATATGTTATTTTTTGTTGTGATGTGTTAGTAATGCATTAAATTTTCTAGAAGTATGCTTTTCATGGTGATTAATGGTGTGAATAATAATATGCTTTATGGAGACTCCCTATTTAAAATGGGGGGATTTTTATCTGAAATGGACTATAAGATTATGTTCTTGGAGTCAATAAAGATCAACCCATAATGAAGGAGGTATCATCAAGAATGGTGATCAATAGGGATGTGTTGTATTACAACCTATGGGAGATATGTCGCGAGTCACCCTATCATGTTTACACAATTATTCCATTGTAGTTATGTATAATTTTAAACCATCTATCATTATATATATGATTTTAGGGGTGGGGGTTGTGTCGTGACCACCTTATTCATGCCAAAACCTGAGATAGGTTTTCTATGTTTCCCCACGACACAAATTAATATATTTAAATGTTATTTTTAATGTTAGTAACGAGGAAAGACCCATATTTATTTCCCCTCACAAACATTTATATTTAAAGGGAACATGGATTTCTAGAGGTCCATCTAATCGCCCCCATACTGTTCTTATCAGTCTTTTCATGACCTATGACAACAGTTGGATTTTATTGATTTTTCTATGGAAATTTAGTGGTAATATACCCATTATTTTTTTCCATTACTTAATTAACACTATCTCTATAATTTGGTTATATTATTGGTTAGTGTTTTCATGGTGAATGTACTAGATGACAGTGGGATCATATAACAATAATGTGATTTTTCATTTTGTAGATAGAGGACATCCATGGGTGATGAATACATTCCATCTTTATCTATTTTTGTTTACATTTTTCATTCTATAGATTAATTTGGTAAAATTTATTTAACTATATAAATGTTTTTGACTAACATTGTTTAATGATAGGTATTTTTCTTTTATAGGTTCTAGTGGGGGGCTATAGACCATATATGGGTGGATGGTTGATGTTTTAATGTACCAATAGTTGTTTTTAAGTTCCCATATTTTTTTATTTTTTTTATATCTAATTAATTATAAATTTATTTAAATTAATTACATGATCCTTGTGATATAAGGTAGGGGTTAGAGAGTTTACATGGATTAGTGTGGACATGGATGATGATAGATGACAATTGGCTTGAGGATGGTAGATTTGTTATTCTGGTTGGTGGTCCCTATAAAACTTAACTACAATATAGTTTATTTATGAATATTCATTCAAAAAAAGATATTTTGGAATTGTTAAATTGATATAGGAATATGATTTTTATATTTTTAATTAATGGAATTATAGCTTCTTAGTTATTGAAAGGATTTTTCACCAAACCTCATGTAATTTTGAATCACATGACGAATTTCTCCCTAAGAGGATAGGTTGACAGTTGAAAATATGATAGGCACAAGATGTGTTGTTCGGTTGAAGATGAGTTTATTATAGCCTATGGTTTTTTTCTAGGGATAGTAAGGTACAAATGGATTGTTTATGACCATGGGTGATGGGTAAGATAATCATTTAGACCATGTTTGGTTGAGAACACCACATTTCAGAGTTAAAAGTGCACTTAGAACAATATTTGAGTGTGATAAGACCTCTAAATATTTATATATTGTGATGTGGAGGGTTTCTTAGATTCTATGATGGGATATGTGTGATAGAAACCATGTTTTTGTTCGGTATATTTATCTTTGATGTATTGGATGTGATTTTACCTATATTCTTTATGTTTATCACTTGGGATGACCCTTGGTGTCATAGATGAGAAAATTATGTGACAATTAGCAGGTTATTTAACTTTTATATGTATTTATAGTTATTTGTGGCCTTTAGTTAGTGAAATTTTTATAGGGCATTCTATATATATTGGTATAAATGGTTTGAAACTGGGTTGCATCTGATGATTATAATGGATTCTATTATAAATGAGACGGGTATATCAATGGGTTTGGCATGTTGTGTTCTGTGTGATAGGGTATTTCTTGGGAGGGGAACCTATGAGGATGGATGTAAATTACCATGTGGCATGAGGAGTGAGGATATGATACCTATAATTAGTGTTCATGATTTATGATAGAGTAGGAGAATAATTAGTTATACATGATTCTATCCAAGGATCGGGATATGAGGCTATGAGGCTAGGTAAAAATGGCTCAATTGCCTATCTGATTTCATATTGTACTAGAGATAACCATGAAAAAATATTGGGATGGTGTGGTTCAACACATACAGGAGTTTGGATCGGTTTTTTCCTCCCCCAGATCCCATACCTATAAATGCAATTACCCTTGGGAATCCCCTTGCGATGGTATAATCTGAACCATGTTGAATATTGGATCTATTATTGAACACCTCATGATTCACTACCTATATATGTGAATAACCATGGAAACTGCCTTATGGTGTTGTTGATTAGATTATGTGGGAGGTTGTCTCTATTATTTCCCTCATCTTAAGTAAGATACCGAGCATTTTTTGAGATCTCTCAATATTATCTATATGTACACTTTTTCCTTATTTTGATTATGTATTGTTTTTTTATCTTGGGGGAGTTTGAGTTAAAGTTGGATTTTGTTAGGGGATTTGGGTACTACACGGTTGGCACATGGTTTTCCAAAACCGTACGCCCTTCCCCCTCAAACCGAAAAACCCTGAATAGAGAGGGATTGGACGCATCGAACACATTGGTCAAAACTATAACCCACTTAAGAGTATCCATGAACCAGTAAAAGAATCTTAATTCATAGAAACACATTTTGGAATACCATGCGCCCCTTCTCAGGAAATCATTTGTGCAGTTTTTACATAGAAAAAATAGGTTTTAAAAAATCTAGAACCCCTATAATTCACCCAAACTCGATCCATTTTTACTCAAAACATTTCGAGTTATTTCTATAAGATCTTGGATGGATTTTAAGTCATTCTATACTATGTTCTTGGTGAATCTATTCCTAGATTTAAGATCTATACATCTCCTAGTAATAGATTAGAACCCATTGCAGATTCATCCTACTCTTACATCCATCTCTCATTATTTGAATGGATATTTTCATATATTAATGATGGATATGGATCAAGGTTTTGGTAGATCTAATCTTTTTGACCTATGATCTTGTTTTTGGATCAATATCTCAATCTTTACTCTGTTCTTCATTGTTCCTCCTCAGTTGGAGATTTCTAATGGTGATAGTTCATCATTTTTTTTAGGTAGTGGGTCTAAAATCAATTCCCACAGTCTTTATTTAAATTATGTGTATGAAATTGTTGGATTTAAATTGAAAGTTTAGAAATTTAATTTATGAAATAGGAAAATTTAATTTTGTAAATTAATTAATTATGGGAATTTGGAATTGGTTGATTAATGGAGATATATAATTAGTAAATTGACGGGATCATGTAATTTTTCATTTCATTGAATTAATTAATTGGTTAATTAATTTATGTAAAATGAGTTGGATTAATTAAATTTTGAATTAATTAATTTATTTTTGTTATTATGAAATTCAAGGAACTGAATTAATTATTTGGTTAATTAATTAAAAGAATTAATGATTGTGAAATTAATGAAAAATCGTGATTGTATATTTGGTAAATTAATGTGATTATGAAATAATTAAAAATTGGAATTATGAGATGGTTTACATGAACATTAATATGTTAAAGGGTTAAATTATTAAATAATTACAAATGGTTTAATGGTATTTTTTCATAATATTCCATGTGAATTAATGTGTTGATCCTTGTTTGATTAATAAATTGAAATAGTACACCTTAATGAGAATGTTTCAAAAAAGGATATTGATTCATAATTTTGAAGTTTATAAAACTGTGATATATGTGAAATTCTACGACATGTGATTTTGTGATAAATGTGTGTGGGACATGGACTGTTGCCTTAAAATACCATAGTGATAATGAGTGTGTGAAATGGAATTATATTTCAAAATCCCACTTGTGGGATAGATTAATAAACATGTGTGGGACATGGATTGTGAATTAAAAATCCCATATTGACAACAGTTTTGGAAAATGGTCTACTGCTTGAAGATACCACTTGTGTGGTACATGTGATAATGAGTGTGGGACATGGACTGATGATTCAAAATCCCATGGGGTCCTAGGAATGAAAAATAGTTTCAAAATATTAGAATTGGAATATGGATCTATGTGACTGTAATATGAATTTAAATTAAATGAAATGGAAAATTAATGCACATGCATTATAATGAATTTTTTAATTGAATTTCAGATCTCATTCAGAATCTGACTTTAGATGAATAAGGTAAGGAGGTTTTAGGTGAACTCGAGAACCTGGTGAATTATGTGGTTAATTAGAGAGTAATGACATGTCATAAATATTTACTTTATGAAATGTAATTTGTTCCTTATAAAAGTGATTACATTGTTACTTACTAGATATTTTTAGACATCATAGGTGGTGGCCAAATGAGTTGCACTAACACCCTACTCAGCCTTCATGATCACTACCCTAATAGATTTCATGGTTGTAGGATAGTATAAGAGAACATGACCTATGTTAGATGGATGATATGGGATGGATCATAGACAAGGGATCTAGACATAGTGTAGGGAGCCGCTTGGGAGTGTTAGTGTGAAATATATTTGGATTTAAAATTATCACTATATTCATATTATTCAAGAAATCTATACTACTTAGTTTTGGACATATTATTCTCGATTTTGTTCATTATATGATACTAGTTTGGTTGGGTAATTAGTTATATAATTTTCTTATTATTATTTATTTGCAATTTTTTTACCATAATAAATAGGGTATTGTCTCTCCATCATCGTTATTAGATCCTCACTGCTAGTCAGTAGCCTTTGGATCATGAGGAGGTGTTCCTGAGGTCTTGTGACCACCCAACTAGGGGCACCGGTGTGTGGCACTCGGTTCGGGACATTACAAAGTGTTATGAAATAGGTTTGTCTTTGTACTTATTGTTACCTGTTATTTGGGAAAGGTAAACAGGAGAATAAAAACCATTAGTCTTTGGTTAAGAGATCATTCATGAGAGTATCTAACCCATGTATGGGTGTAAAAGCCATGTACCTAGGGTGAGATTCTTATTATTATTGTGTGTTGTAATAGTGAATTCTATTTCACCTTGAGAGATTCTCTTGTTATGTGATGTCATTATTTTTATGATAGTTTATGAGATTTTAACCATGGACCGGTATAAAACGATAGTTGATTATTCTAGAATCGTTCTTGGAAATCGTGATTATTTTTGTGACATGAATCATATTAGGAACATATAGGAATTTTTTTGGTAAGTTGTTGAAATTGAAATGTTTCTCCTCTCTTGTGTATTTGAACAGAGAAAGTCACCTAATATGAATTGAAAGTTGTAAAATGATACAAAGGGAGGGAAATGGGTGTATAATGTAAATCTTTAATAGTGGGATTAGTTTACACTTTTAAAACCATGATCATGATATAAGATGGTTAAGGGAAGTGATAGAGCCTTAGTTTTGACCATTTGGAAGGACAAAAGGGAAATTAATTGTTACTATATAAAGTTAATCCCTCTTGTTAAATATGATAATGTTGTGTTATGTGTCTTAAGATGTGTGTTCAAATTTTAAAGATATGACTCCATTATGAAGCTTATAGATAGAAATGATGGAGGATATTTCTAGAAATGATCTTTGAGCAGTGGAACCTAAGGCTCATATAGTGTCAGGCGAGGAAGTTGGGGTGACAATCCATGGGAACTACTCTCACTATAAATATTGTATGTAAATAGAACCACGATGGGTGTTGAATAGTATACATGACCTAACATGATAGTTTTAGTTATATCACCTTCTGATTTTCACCGAAGAGGGTGGAGCTAAGGAAGAAGAGTTTTGGACTGAGTCCATCCAGACAATACTTGAACACTTGGATACTTATTCTAAGAAGATAAATAAATTTAAAACCTATATGTTACGTGGTTAGGTGAAGTTTTGGTGGGACATCCTAGACCTCGATGAATAGATCTAGAATATAGATTGAATGTAATTTTATGATAATTTATTGTATAATTTTTACTCTGAGATGCTTAGAATGAAGATATCAGCTATGTTTATGAGGTTAACTCAGGGGAGTATGTATGTTATGAGCTATGTCCATCTCATAACACATTTTTCTTATTTTTTTCCATCATTGTAAGGTGATAAGGATACATTGGAAAGACTTTTAATGGATGGGATTGAATTACAAATTATTTCCTAGGGAAATAACTTTCAACTGAATAAGTATTTTGAGGTAACAAATCCTGCTCTCATTTTCTGAGGGAACCTAAAGGAGGCTTCCAGTGAAGGAAAGGTGGTTTTCATGGATGGTCAGGAGGTAAAAATATTTAGAGTAGGAATAATCATTATGGGAATGTTAACTCGACCAGTGGAAATTAAGAATGTACTATATGATTTCACCGTAATTCCATTTAGATTGACGAATTATCCTATCATGTTTCTGGCCTTGATGAATAGAATCTTCCATATATACCATAGATCAACTTTTGGTAGTGTTTGTGGATTACATATTAGTGTACTCTAAGACTGATGGCAATCATGCCTGATATCTCGACATCGTCCTTAGAACACTGACAGAAAATTAGCTATATGGATATCTATCTATGTATCAATTCTTGATTGATCAGGTACCCATATTGGTTCACATCATCTTTGTAGAAGGTGTTTCAATAGACTCATAGAATGTTTAGACATTCGTCTATTAGGATCATCCCAATAAGTTTTGTATATCCATATATTTATTGGGGTCGCATGATATTACCAGTGGTTCATCTAGAAATTATCTTATTTAGAAGAACCTATTTTGGGCTTTACCAAGAAGGGAGTGATGTTTTAATAGATGACCACATGTGATAATTTTTTCCTGTAATTGAAGAATTGTTTGTCTATGATAATGATTTTTGATTCTACCGAGTATAGGTGATGAGTATATGGTGTTTTTTTAACTCTTATAGGATTAATTTTGGAGCTATGTCTATACATAGATATAGATTATTATCATATTAGTCTTCTAAATTGAGTCCACATAAAAGTAATTACCCTATGAATGACATCAAATTAGCTATAGTAGAATATGCCTTGATGTGTTGGTGGCTTTATCGGTATGGTGAGATGTTTTCTATGTATATTGATCACATTATCATAATGTATATATTATCATATAAATTCATTAATCTCCAGTATAGGACATAGTTTGGTATTTGATGTAATTTTACATTGACCTAGTATATACACCCAAGAAAGGAAATAATTCCGCTGACACTTTAAGGAGGTAAAATTTGGCTCAGGTATCCCTGGACTCTAGTGATGAGTTGTAAATTATTAATTTACTATTTGAGACACATATTTTCATTTAGAAGGGTCTAGATATGGTGTGTGGTACCCCAAACCCAGAACCCAAATCAGATGGATTATTTTATTACATTGGTATGACTATAATGAATCAAATGTTGAAGGACTGATCAATTTAGTAGTTTTCGAAACCCAGATTACATTCACGATACCCATAAAAGATTTGGGAAATATAAAACAAAATCTTGTTACATAATAAAATGAAATAAACATAATCCTTGAAACTTACTCAAAGGATTCATCTTCATATCCTTGTGAAAGGGAAAAAACTAAGGGTGAGCTCAGATTCTTAGTAAGGGTATGTAAATCAGAAGAAATAATTCATCAATGAGAATAAATGAAATGGTATGGTAAATAATTAATAATAAATAAAATTAAAATAACTATATAATTCAGACTAAATTTGGAAAGGAATGAATTTGAAAACTCACCAAATTTAATCAATAAACAGAGACAGAAATGAATTCATAGATTTTATGATATAAAAACCTCATGGATAATAACAATGATAAATAAAATTTATTTTAAGGAAATTATTCATTATTATAAATAATGTCTATGAAACATGAAAAACTATAATGTCATGATCCATCCTCCAGACAGTTTAAAACTGCAGGTAGAAACTAGTTTATTTTTCCTGAATAATTTGTTTTATCAGAACCTTTTGATGCATCGAGGGGCTATATAAAGCGTGGTACCTACCCATCACTTCATCTACAATTAATTCCTCATATCTAGTAATAAATAAATTAAAAATATTCATTATCAAATATTTTTATTCAATAAATAATATGGATTTAATGATAATTCGATAGTTAATCAGAAAAATGACAAAGTGAACACCTTATATAGAAATGATATAAGTTTTAGGAAATAATAATATAAATGTTAATATATTATTGGTATTCAAATAAATTTATAGTGAAAATTTATTACAATATAGTGTTCATTTCATTTAAAATTTTACATTTGAAAATGGATGTGAGATTTCCAAGAAAATAATTAAGAACATTCATGATGAAAATACTATTTAAACATTCCAAAGTGTCACATACTACTTTGAAACATTTGAATCATAATTCTCAAGAAGTAATAAAATTAGATGAAAATTATAATATCATTATAATAATAATATTCATGATATAACAATTCAAAGGGTTTTGTATACATCATATAAAAGTGAATTAGTTCATAAGAACAAATAATCTCAATGAAATCTAAATTTAGATGAAGTTCCTAAACATTCATTTTATTTTGGATAATCATCCTTAAACATACTGTAAAATGGTTTTAAGAGTTTTAATAAATTATTATATAACCATATTAAAATTTATTATATCATATATTATCATATTATAATATCTTCTTGCCCATTTGTTAACATTATTTCATTATTTTTACTATTTCAGGTGCTAATTGCCTAGTTTCTTCAGTATGTTTTGACTTGTTATTTGTTCTTCCTATTAATTAGATCTAGGTTTTTTGGTAAAAAAAAATTAAAACATGAATTAATTATCATATATATTCAGTAAATTTTTATTTATAATAATCCATACTATTTGGTGTTAAGAAATTAAATGCACCGTTTAGGGAGATGGTAGGTCGTACGTACTCATGAATTATACTTTCATTTATTTTTCTAATTAAAAATTGATAATTAAATAATACATATGTATATTATAGATCTATTAAAATATTATTTTCTTTTATGTATCTTAGTTTTATTAAAATTGTTTTTAATATGTTCCATGTATATCCTGAATGAATCACATTGGTTTTGTGGAGGGAGTAGTCCACACTTGCACAAATGAAGTTATCATTTTTTCACAAAATGGAGAGTAGGAAGTCATGTTACATAAAATAATTAATTTATAAAATATATATAATAAATATCATATATATCATATATAAACATATTTTCCATCATAATTCACAACCATGAATGGTGGTGATGAAAAAATGAACAACCATAGTTTTATGAGGTGGTAGCTCTTCGTACACAAATGGTACATTCGTCACCCATTACATTGAAGTTTATTTAAGTGAAGAATGAATCCTTAATTAAAAAAATACTTTTATATTTATGATAAGTACATCATTAAGTAATGTTGTAATAAAATGATTTTTGTCAGTGGATAATGAAATTAAAACTAAAGAGCTTGAGGAAAGATGTTACCTCTTCATTTGATAACACCTTTTTGTGTTCACCAAAAGGCTTACACAGATGAATTTTTTAAAAAATATAGGATTTTATGTTGAGTTTATATATTTTTATGAGATATATTTTTACATATTTGTTTAGTCAAAGTGTCAAGATAGGTGTGAGGAAGTAGGAGGAGTGGAATCCTTTTTATAGTGGAGGAGGAGTAACAATTTTGAAACATTTTGAAATGGAATTACAACAAAATTTTCCAATGAAGAGTGGATAAAATAATGTCTAAAAGTTGATAAAAGGGAGGTTAGAATTGAAATATGTTTATAAATTTTATTTTGGATAAGTTTCTAGGTCATTTTTTCCTCTTAAGGTTATGGTTTAGTACTTTGTTAAGAAAATTTTTATGCTAGTCGTTGTAATATAATTAGACATTATAAATTATTTTGATTCCAAATATAGAATCCATTTTTCATAATTTAGAAAACCAATGTTGGATAAATTAATTTAAATTAAATCCCACAAACACGACGATGATACTAATTTTTAAAGAATAAATATTCAAAATATTTATATGCTTTAATAATCAAATTAAAAATTAAATTGAAAACAATAAACTAAAATGGATTAATTGACAAAATATTGATCTAATTATTCTTTTAAAAATTTTAAAATATAATTTTTCCTTATATGTAAATTATATGACAAATAATTTTTAGTTAAAATTTAATATTTTCATTATTCATTAAAAAATAAACATCATATAATTATATACAAAATTCACCCTAATATAATTTTTATTATGCTACATTAAATATGAGGTTTATTTTAAAATATTAAATTTATAAAAGATTCAAAAATTGGATTTAATATATGGTTTCCATTAAAAGGTGATAAAACCACCTTGATAAAAATATTGGTTTTTGTGTATAATGTTGGGTTTTTTTAAAATTACCATCAAATATATTTAATAAATATAAAAAATATATGATTGGATATATAAAATATAAATTTACAATTTAAAGTATCTAAGAGTGTTATAATTTAGTCAACTGTGTAAAACATTACTAAGTAGTGTTTTTTAATCCAGGGTTTTGTGTATTGTAAAGCTATCAACAAATTTAAATTTATCATAAAATGAAAATAGTGTGAAGTGTTAGGATAATATATTATTCATTTATAAAAAAATTAAAAATTTTGAGTTATTACATTAAAAAAGATGTGTGTATTTTTCCTTAATATAATCCTATGGTTCCCATGTTTCTTCTTCCATTTTATGATTTATCCAAAGTACCTTTACCAGATGAGGTGTCCAATTTTTTCAATATGGGTTCTTTGGCATGAATAATCTAGATGGGTTCATCACTGTATGAAATTTCAGGTTAAAAATCTATTTATTCATAGGTGAGCACATGTGTTGGATCATTCTTTTACTTTTTTATCATAGATATATGAAACAGATCATATACCTTTATAGGGATATCCAAATGATAAGATACAAATCCAACTATTTCAAGAATATTTAATGGTCTTATAAACATGTGACTTAATTTACCTTTCATACCAAATATGATAACACATATCCAAGGATATACATTCTAGAAAAAATTATCTCCCACCTATAACTCTTAATATATAATATAATTATTGGAATAACACTTCTTCCAACTTTGAGTTTATTAAAAATGATCTTGAATAACCATTATCTATATCATCATCTCTTCAATAAGTTTTGTGCCCATGAGTTTCCTTTAACAAACATCAAAAAAAAACAATTAAGAGTGTGACATATCTTTCCATATAATTATTTATACAATTCCATTTTAATACATGAATGGAAAATATTATTATATAAATTCTATACTAAAGGTATGTCCTGATCCTACAAACCTTGATAGAGGAGTTAACATGACCTCAACACATATTCCATTGTTTGAATAGTTCTTTAAGAGTGTCCATCAATTTTTGGATGGTAAAAAGTACTTAAAATAAGCTCAGCATCAAGGGCCTTAGAAAGACTCTTCCATAATTTTCATGTAAAGTGGGGATATTTATCAGAATGAATTGATAGGGGTAAACTATGTTGTCTTACAACATCATTTATATATATCCCTTCCAGATGATCAAGATGAAGGTATTGTCTTGTAAAAATGAAATATGTAGATTTGGTCATGAGATCTACAATAATCCGTATTATGTCATTGCAACTATAATTATTTAGTAGTCCCATGAAAAAGTACATAACAATTTTATGCCATTTTCACATAGGAGAAGGAAGAGGTTTCATAACTACTTTAGGATGCTTTATCATAGCTTTCAATTGTTGAAAAACCAAACATATGGTCACATAATCATCAATTTCTCACTTAATTTTCTCCCACCAAAAATGTTCCTTAAAGTCCCTATACATCTTTTGGTACTAGGGTGTATAGAGAAATTCGATCTATGGGCGCTAATAAATAATTAACATTTTAGATCAGGTATAGATTTAACACATAACCTCTTTCCTATTTTAGAAGACCATCTTCACAAACATTGTCTTCTAATTTTAAACCACTTACAGAAAGGATATTATTTTAAAAGTCCTCATCCTAAAATTGATAGTGGTTTATCATCTCTAATAAATATGGTTGTTCAATCATATTAATAATTATTGATGTATAACATTTCTTCAAAATTCACATATCCATCATTACTAGATCCATGAACACTTAATCCATATCGATCCTCATTTGGGTTAGAACTCCATGATCCTTCTTACCAAAAGAATCTAATAAATTATTTTCATTCCCTGGGTGGTATTTTATTGAGAAATCATAATCCTTGAGTAAAAATATCCATCTCCTTTGTCACATGTTGATCAATTTCTAGGGGAAGATGTAATCCAGGATCTTATGATCCGTGTATATCTCCTATATTTCTCTATAGGGATAATGTGTCCATATTTTCAGTGCGATTATTACGGCTAATAACTCAAGATATTTGGTTAGATAGTCCTATTTGAGAGTCTTAAATTTCCTTGATGAATATGCAATAACATTATCATTTTCCATAGGAAACAACCAACTCCCTTCTCTGATGCTTCACTATATATGAAAAACCCATCATGCTTAGATAGTAGAGTCACAATCAATGCATAGACTAATCTTCTCTTCAGTTTATTACTGAATTATATAAATTACTCTGTCTATAAAACATAACCAATTTATGTGTACATTTGGTTAACGGGATTGATAACTGTGTGAAATTATGAATGAATCCCCCAAAAAAACCTATCAAGCCAATGAAACTTCCAATTCAATTATTTATGTTGGTGTATCCCATATATGATTTCTTTTTTCTTTGAAGGATCAACTAATATTCAATACTCAAGGAAAATAATTCCATGAAAAGATAAATCATTAATCCAAAAATTATATATAATAAATTTCCCATATTTCACTTCCTGTAAAAATGACTTAATAATGATCCAAAAATTATTATCATGGTCCTTATAGATATTATAATAAACAAGAATATCATAAATTAATACCACAGAAAATCATCAAAATATTCCATTAAGATTCTATTCATTAGATCCATAAAATAAACGATTCAATAGTCGATCCAAATGGGATTACTGAAACACGTAATGTCCATACCTCATCCAAAAACTGGCATTAAGAATATCCCCCTTCTTTACTCACAATTTGTGATACCAAGAATAAATATAAATATCTAAAAAATGTTGGGATACATGATGTTTATGTATCATGTCATCCACTGGATTATACATGACTTTTATTGTAATAGCATTGATTCCCTATAATAAATACACAACCTCATGGATCCATTTTTTTCTGAAAAAAGATGATAGGGGATCCCCATAGTGAAATAATAGGGTGAGTAAATACATTATTAGCCAAATCCACTATCTGTTTCTTCAATTACACAAATTCTATCGTGACCATTCTAGAGGAATTCATTGATATTGGAATTAAAACAAACATCATGCTCTTGGATATAGGAAATACATCAATTTATTCCTGTATAATAGTTTATCTTATATTTGAAGATTACCTCCTTCATCACAAGGATTTATTCTCTTATTCTCCAAGAATTTAATTTTGTAGAGCTAGTGGGGGTTGATCTAGATAAAAAGCTGGTGAGGAATCCTTAACTATAGATCTGAGGGATTCAAAATCATCCCAAAAAATCTCAATTTCCTTCCTCTAACAATAATATTTGGAATTATATTTTTAGATCCAATTGGTTTCATAGTTCCTTGAAACATGTGTTCTAGTTTTAGGAATCGCTATTTTTAGGCAGTTTCCATTGAATTTATTTATGGAACCGGAAACTCCCAACAGTTCTATATCCAAAGGGGACCTGCCTTCCAAAGGCAGCCATTCATTATGTTTGAACTTTATTATACTTAAGAATGTGCATTGGTCAAGAAGATGGGAGGTCAGACTCATTACACCCTTTTGGGGGGAATTATTTTCTACTATAGGATTCTCTTGGTAAATATGTGATAATTTCACGAATCATTATTAATTCACTAATTATATCATAAGTATCCCTTGTAATTTACAATCACTTATTAACATGTGTAGAATTTAGAATCATCAATATGCATTCATGGTTCTTTATCAATGGAAACATTTGTATGTATTCAAGGTTTTCAATCAATTTTATCCTCTAATATACTGATTAGAGATTATTTTAATCATTTTTGTGATGATATTGGGTTTTAAGCCACTCAGTGGAGCACTCTGGAATTTATTGTCATCCAGGGAGATAAAGGTTTGTTTTGATCTTGGGATTGTGCCCATAAAATGG
Source organism: Viscum album (assembly GCA_963277665.1). NCBI lineage: Eukaryota > Viridiplantae > Streptophyta > Magnoliopsida > Santalales > Viscaceae > Viscum > Viscum album. The sequence goes on along the minus strand of OY728145.1, from coordinate 1,329,362,036 downwards.
GCTACCGACGTATCCTTGTGAAAGGAATCAAAACCCTCTTTGTTCGGTGTTGCTTAATAGGAAACATCATACCTTTTAAGGTCATGTGATAAAGACCTCTAAGAGAAAGGTGTTTAGTAAAAAAATAGTGTGGGACTTACGCTGAAGCAGCCCCAAGGAACTTGGAAAGGATATGAGTTTCTAAGTAGGATCAGACCTTATTGGGAATATGGCCCAAGGAGAACAAGATTTAATTGAAGTGTTAGGTTTGAACCTGAAGGAGGATTCCTACTTATCCCATATTAATGTGAATCAAATCCCACGTAGTTCAATAAATCTCATAGAAGAGTATGGTCTTATGATAAAGATGAGTTTGGGATTACTTCTTGAAAAGGATGCCTTGATGATTTGAAGATTGAATTTTGGCATTATTTCCTGAGGAAACCCAGTGAGCTCGGTCCATGAGATGACATCCTACGTATCCTAAACATAAATCATAGTTCTCGTAGTTCCATTAATGAGTGTTTGTGTGCATAATGTAACCATCACAAATCTCTAAGCCCACGTGAGTCATACTCGGTGTGAGAAACCAGAGGATGTTAAATATTCAACAATGAAACTTCACACTTTTCCTCCTCCATTGATGGAAGAGGGAACGTCGACCGTGGAATAGGAAGAGGTGACGAGCCTTCCCTTTATTTTATTTACATTGGACAAGAGTCAAATGTAAGGAGGATGGGATGAAGGTGAGGGGCTTACACCAGGATGGTTTCCCTGCTTGATATTTGGTTAGGGCTTACTCTTAAGGAGGATTTCCATTTGGAATAGGTTGGGGGATGCTCCTAAGGAGGATTCCCATTTGGAATTTATCATGGCATATGAGTCAGTTGATATGGTTTGATAAGTTTCTTGAGGAGTGTATTGACTCAAGGTAATCGAGGAATCTATAAGGAGAGTCCAAACTCGTAATATGTTAAAAAAACCAAGAAGAGTAAGTCGACTCAAGGAACTTCATTGAGTGTGATGGATTGTATCAAATCATGGTATTCGAAAGTTGGATGTTGGGCCACAAAAAGGGCGCAATGGAAAATGTCCTCGACCGGATCCGATAAGTTCTCTCTGGTGCTCTGTGTAGGTCTGTCACATAGGTGCTCCGCGTAGGTGTTCTACACAGGTGCCCCACGTAGGTGCGGCGTGAAGCTCAATGTGTTGTAGAACTTGATGGGTATTTCAGCCATGTTTCCCCGTTTAATTATCTCTTCTATAATGTTTTAGAGAGCTATCTGAGAACAATTTGGGGATTTTGATGATAGAGCTACACAATGGGGGCTTTGGGACGTCTTCCAACTTTTTTCATCTTTTAAATGGTGAGCCCAAGGGTCCTATTTATAGACATAGATGGGGCCTCATCGAAGGGAATTTGTCCATGCAGGTCCTCCGTGTAGGTCCCTCATGTAGGTCTTCATCATAGGGATATGAAAATTCATTTTCCACGTAGGTCCATCGCGTAGGTCTTCCACGTAGGGGTGTGCAAATTCATTTTCACCATAGGTCCACCGTGTAGGTCTTCCACGTAGATCCCCCACGTAGGTCCTCCACGTATGTCCCTTTGTGAAATTTATCAATCTTCCATGTGCCATAACATTTGATTCGTAAGTCTGTTTAGGCTCTCCGATCAGTCAAATCGAACGTCTTGAATATATCTACACTTATTGAGATTTTAATTACATCATGTACACTCAGAATAAACTTTTAAATTAAATTTAATGTTTCGAGACATTTTCGTAATAATTCTTAGAAATCCACTACCTGCTCCTGGATGGGGGAATCGGTCCACTTATCCATTAGTGTGGAGTAGTATTTTGGCACATAGAAATCCAGCCTTCCTCTTCTTCTTTTCTGGTGAAAACATCTTTACTCATACTTGACATTTGTTGTCTATCTAAGAATCATATCTTCACTCTATGGAAAACTGCATTGAACACATTTCACGATGCCTACACAAATCAATAAAAAAGATTATATAAATTTCAAACATAGGTATGATAACCAATTAATCACATAAATCTTGTTTATGTGTCATAATCAAAACTAAATGACTTATTTTTGTCGTAATGATAATTCCCTTAAATGTATGGATTGACAACTTCATTATTAAATCAAATGGAAAATGTATAATTTTCTTAGGAAACTGGTTAGATAAAAAAGAGTGTAATGAACTTGAATAAAATAACACATTGACTAAATTTGAAGATAAGATTAATGTATCAACCACCACATCATTTTTTACTACCTCAATATTAGTTATTTCATATATTGGATATCTCCCCTTTGACTCTTCTATATTGGATTACCTTGAGTCATGGGGAATTAAATTTCATAGTACCCCAACTCCATATAGTTGAAATAATATACTACAGTGTTTTGCTTATTTCCTTTAAAGTCATGAGCCTGATGACCCTTATATCCGCACATATAAAAGACTATACGTCCCATCAAACATTTCCCATGGTTTATTTTTTCCATAGTTATTACATGTAGGAATATAGTTACTTCGCTTATTCTTCTTTGCCTCGTTCACTTTTTCATGGTTCTCGGTTGGCCTCTTATTTTTACAGAATCCCTTCAGTATATTTATTTGAGAAAATTACTCCTCTATTTTTATGAAAAATAAACCTATTTTTTGTATGATAAAAAAATCTACTAAACTAGTTCCCTTTAATGATTTGGGTTAATACCATAAATGAAGTGGCCAATCATACACTCCATGTTCCATATATAATCTCTAGAGTACATGGATAACCTTGTAAAATTAGCTTCCCAATCTTCAAGAATATCTTCATCATTTTTCATTGAGATAAGAAACATCCTCTTTATCACATTTTTTTCATCATGAGGGAAGTATTTTTTTTTAAAATGTCTCCTTCAAAGTTATTTATTCCATGAGTTCTATTTATTCTTCATCTCTTATATATTAGATCAATGTCCACCACTGAGCAATATCTACTTGGAGTAAATAGACCAAAAGTGTAATCTATTCCATTTCACTATATTCCAGGGCCTAAAATATCTTCTCAAGAGAATTAATCCATTTCTTATCTACAATTGGATTAGTAGAACCACTAAATGATGTGGGATTCTATCATATAATGTGATTTAATAAAGAATATTCTCTATGTATAATAGGTTGTTACGTTTGGTCAAGGATGTTTTTTAGAACATAATTATTTTTCCCTAATATATCCATAACTTACTCCATCATAATAACAAATGTATTGGCATCCTTAGTGGGGAAATATCTACATTATTCATGAGCATTGATCCCATTATTCCTTCAAATAACCATTAAAAAACTTCATATACTGGATTACCTATTAAAGTCATAATTATTAATTCTAAATATCATAAAAAAACACGACATTAATTTATGTTTAATAAAACATAGAATTATAAATATTGGTTTCTTTTGGTACTTGATTAATTATAAATCTCACATCATGGTCTGTATAGAAAATGAAAATTATCCTATGTGTATACCTTGGGAGTGTCAAACCAGGTGTGCAATATGAATCGACATCTTCTACCAGGTTACGCTACGTGAGGCCCAACACAACGTGTAGGAGTTATTACTCCTACATACATATGTTCTAGAAGCACATCCACATGTAGTGTCTAAATATGGATATATTTATATGAATACCCACATAATCTCTACCTTATCAAAATTCTAGTATTTTATTATATACTTTTCATGAAATACAATATTTGGTTTATGTTACTTAATGTATGTTCTCTAAATATATTTTCCAAAGATTCTAATAAACATATTTTGATACCAACTATAACGCCCTAAACCCAAAAGCCTGTAGCAAATGAATTATTTTATTACATTAGCATGATTATATTGAATCAGATCATGAAGGACTGATTAGTTTAGTAGTTTTGTAAAACCAAATTACATAAATAATACCCATAATACATTAAGAAATATAAAATAATAATATGATATATAGTAATATGAAATGAAAAACAACCTTGAAACTCATTCAAAGTATTTCTATTCATAACTTGATGAAAGGAAACATTATAATGGTGAACTCAAATGCTTAGTAAGGGTAAGAAAAATGGAATAAATAATGAATCAATGAGAATAAATCAACACCGGAAGGTGAATAACTAATAAAACATGTCATTAAAATAACTAGATAAATAATAGTAAATAATTAAAGTTATGAAACCAAAAACACATGATATTATATTAATAAACTAGGAATGAAATTCATCCATATATTTTATTAGATAAAAAATAATGGACAATAACAATGATAAATAAAATTTCTATAAAGGAAATTATAAATTATTTTAATTCATTTCTAAGGCCCAAAGAAACCTATACTATAAAGATCCATCCACTAGATAGTGTAAAACAAAAATAAGAAACCTATATAATTTTGCCTTCATCTTTTTCTAATTAGAACATTTCAATGCATCAAGGGGTTATATAAAGTTTAAGCCCCATACATCACTACATGTCCATAGAATAACTCAAATCGATTATTAATTAAATAAACAATATAACTTATCAAATATATGTATTTAATAAAGAATATATAATTATCTATAATTCCTCAGTTAATCAAATAATTGAAAAGTGAACATCATATGTTAAAATGATATACATTTTAGGAAATAATATTATCTATTTTATGAGATTTGGGATATTTAAGGAAATTTAAAATGAAAATTGATTACAATAAAATTATTTTTTCAATATAAATTTAAAATGAAAAATTTAAGTTAGATTCCTAAGAAAACCATTAATAAAATTCTCGAGGAAAATAATATTTAATATTATAAAGTGTCCCATACTCTATTGAGACATTTGAATAACAAGGCCCCTAAATGAATAACAATAAATAAAACATATAATATAATGAAAATATTGATAGTCATGATATAATTTAAATGGGTAGTATATACACAATATAAAAGGGAATTGGTTCATAATAAAAATTAAGTCTCAATGGAATGTAAATTTAGATGAAATCCATTACCTTACATTTCATTTTGCGTGATCATACCTTAAACTCGTGTATAATGGTTTTAAAATGGATAAAAGCATATTATAGATATATATTTAAATTTATGATATAATATATTATCATCTTATAATATCTTATTACCTGTTTATTAATATTCTTTTATTATTTTCACTATTTTGGTTGTTGATTGCCTTGTTTCTCGAGTATGCTTTGAATTTTTATAAGTTTTTAGTATTAAATAGATCATGGTTTCATAATATCAAGAATGTAAAAAATTATGTAATTATAATATATTTTAATTATATATTTATTTAGAATAATCCATAAGATTTAGAGATAAGAAATGAAATTCACTATTCAAGGGGATGGTAGGTCGTACGTACGAAAGAAAGTTACATTCATTTATTTATAATATTAAAGAGTGATAAGTAAATGATATATATTAATAACATAAATATAGTACAATATTAATTTCCCATATGTCATACTGGTTTATAGAAACCATCCTTAATATGTTTCATGTATGGAGTGAACATATCACATCCCTTTGAGGAGGCTATAGTACACACAGCCACAAACGATGTTATCGTATTGACACAAAATGGAAATATTAAAAGAGTATGTTATAAAATAATTAATGAAGCATAAATAAATCATAAATATTATATATATATATATCATATATGAACATCATGTAAATCATAATTCCCTATAATTCAATGTGTTAAAGGGAACATGAACAACCATGGTTTCATGAGGTTGTAGTTCATCGTACACGAAATGTAAGTTCCTTACCGATTTGATGGAAGTGTATGTAAGTGAAGTTCAGACACTAAAAATAAACTCCTATTATATTTATAATACTATGTTTGTTATATATTCATGTAATAAGAATATTTGAGGGTGTGGATAATGAAATTAATACTAAAGAGCTTGAGAAAAGTTGTTGCCTCTTCTTTGGGTAATTCATTTTTCTTTTCACCAAATGGATTTCTTGTATGGATTTAATCCAAATGTTTGGAATATATAATTTGTTTAAGGATATTAAGGATATATTTTTTCATATATTTGTATAGCCATTATGTCTTGGGAGGTGTGGTGATGTGGGAGTAAAGTAGGCCTTTTTGTGGAGGAGTGGCACTCTTGTAAATTTTGGGAAAGGGAATTCCAACCATGTTTTACCAATGAACCAAGGATCCAATAATTATCTAATGTATATATAATATATTATAGGGTATAAATAGGGACATTAAATGTCATTTGGAAAATTTTCTTGGTCATTTTGCCTCTTAAGTTTATGGTTTTGTCTATTGTTAAGATACTTTTTCTCTTAATCGTTTTAATTCATTATAATTAAATTAACTAAATGTTTGGGTAAAAAACTATAGTAAAATTGTTCTAAATTATAAATTATTGTTCTTCCAAATGTGGAATCTATTTTTATGACTTCCAAACACATAAGTAGGAGAAATTAATTTAAATTTAATCTCATAGATGGGACCACAATGTGAGTTTTAAAGTAAAAATATTCAAATGATTGATATGTTTTTTTTAATTTCAAAATGAAATTGATTATAATGACCTGATTTGTATTTCATGATGAGAAATTAATATAAATAAAATACAAAACTAATTTGAAATATAAATTTCCATTCTTAAAAAATTAGATGAAAAAATATTTTTGAGTAAAAATTAAATATTTTTCACTATTCATTAAAAAATGTAACCTCATAGAAAAATACAAAACATTAACCCAAAACTAATTTCTATGTTTATAAATAAAATATTAATTTTATTTTTCAAACTTAAATTTATAAAATATTAAACAAATTTGAATTAAAAAAGGTTCTCTATTAAAAGATGTTAAAACTGCCATTATAAACACATGGGGTTTTACACGTAATATTGGGTTTCTTTTTATCTAATTCCTTTATAATCTACTATATGAATATAAAAAATAAAATATTGGATATGAAACATAAAAATTTACCATTTAAACTCTCTAATATTTTTATAATTTAATCGAATGTAAGAAACATGACTGAATAGTTTTTTCTTTAAATCAAGGGATATGTGTATTAAAAATCTATCACAAAAATTGAATATATTATAAAAATATATTTTCATAAAGTGTTGGGGTTCTAAATGGAGAATATAATATCATTTTCAATATAGTATACACTTTTTATCTATATTAGAGAAAAACAGTATAAGGATCTGGATGGTTCTTCCTTGAGGGGAATCCTTAATACTAGGGAGTCCACTTCCAATTGGACCATTGATGAGGATGAAATAACATATATCAGGAATACGTTTGTTGTTACTATTAGTATTTGGGAGGGTATGATGAATTAATTTCATTCCGCAATGTGGTTCGTGCATTTAGGTGTGACTAAAATGTTCCACAACCTATGAAAACAGTTTTGGTGGTCGAGCATAAAATAGGAGATAACAAGGTTTGTGACAAGATGATACACATTTAAATAGGTGAAGGCTGCGAATCACAACCTTGTAGTATACTATAGTTGTTCCCCAATACATAATGTAATTGGGATGAAGTTACTATAGATTTATTGGAAGGTCTCCGGAGGAAACCACATAATAATGACACTATTTGGGTGGTTTTCGGCCGACTGACCAAATTAGAAAATATATTACCCTTAAGGGAAACATTCTAAAAATATATATTATGATACTTGTATATTAAAGAGATATTCCATCTATATTGGATTACATAAAGTATTGTTTCGGATTTTGAATCATGCTTTACTATGAGATTCTAGAATGGATTATTGAAGGCTCTTGGAACACAGTTTTTTCTGAGTTCAACTTTTCACCTACAAACATATGGGAAGTCAGAGTGTAATATAATGGTGCTTGATGTTATGATTTGAGTGTCTTTCCTAGACTTTGGTTGGTCTTTGGATAAAAACCTAGATTTTTTGGAGATCTCCTATAATAATAGTAATAAGGAAACTATTTAGATGGAACCCTACGAGGAACTTTATGGTTGGTCATTCATTTAACCTCTATGTTGGATAGAGGCATGTGAGTGACAGTAGTTAGGAACAAGTCTTTTTTAGAAATCTTCAGAGTAGGTTTTGCTGATTTGGATGTTTATTCTTATGTATTTAAGTATAAAGATGTTTTATGCTAATAAGAATCTACGAACCCTCTAGTATTTATAGGGTGATCATGAGTTCCTTTTGGTGTCACCTATGTTGGGTCACCAAAGGATTCTATGATTGGGAAATTTATCACCCAAGTTAATTGGATAGTTTTAGGTTTTAGAGGGAACCAGGATAAAAGTGTAATGGTTGGATCATTCATAGAGGTATAGTGTTATACACTATGTTTTTTATATGTGACAACTTAAATGGTATCACTCAGACCCCTCTCATGTGATCTACATGGATGATCTTGACCTTGACTCTGATATGCCCTTTAAATAGCATCTGATACGCATGATTAATCACAGTGATAAAATTTGTTAGGGAAAGACCCTACAGTTCTTTTATGCATTGTGGAAACATGGGTATGTTCATTAGGGAATCTGGGAGAGATAGGCGGAGGTGTGGGCTCATTGGACTGATCATTTTACATTGGAATCTTAGATATTGTTGGGGTTATAACTAAAGGATGTTATTTAATAAGTTTGGGAGATTGTATGATCACAACCCTTCATAGTGATCTCTCAACCTCATTTATAGGTACTCCTTTTCCTTTTTCTTTGAGTTAGTTTTTTTGTTTTATATTTGGTATATTTGGGTGAATATCAGAAGTTCGTGAAGGGGATTTTGGTAGTGTACAATTGATGAATGGTTTTCACAAACTATGCGCCCTACCCAAGAAATCCCTGAAACCCTTGATAGATAGGGATTTCACTAATGGTACATTGTTTATCAAATTGGTAACCCTCTTAGAGATAACTATGAACCCCCTAAAAGATGAAAACTTTTTGGGAAACCATGTTCCCCTACCTAGGAAATCATTCTTGTGGTGTTAATATTACGGATGTTTTTTAACAACTTCCAACCCCCTTGATTTTACCTTAACTTGAACCATTTCCATCCTAAATAATTTCTATCACCTTTTTAAGATCCCTAACATATTGCAATACTTCCAAACTCCATTTTTGAATAATCTAATCATATATTGAAGATCTATACCTCTCTTGGTAGAAGGCATTATACCTGTCTGGTTTCCTTCAGCTCTTTCTTCCTTATCTAATCCATTGAAGGGAATATTTCCTCTATTAGAGATGGATCCACATCTAGGATTTGGTATATCTAATATGTTTGACCTCTAATATAGGTTTTTGATCTAAATATCATTATTATTTGTGCTCTTCATCATTTAACCTCAATTGGGGATCTTAGTTGAAGAGAATTTATCATCATTTTTGAGGTATGTGGTCAAAATCAATTTACTCAGTCCTCATTTTAATTACTTATATGTAATTATATAATTTATTAAAAATATTTAGTAATTAAATTAATTAATTTTTCAAATAAATTTATTATGGGAATTTAGAATTTGATAAATAATGGGGTTATAGAATTATTTAGTTATTGGTATCATGTAATTTTTCAATTAGTTTAATTAATTGATTGATTAATTAATTTATTGAAACACGTAATTGGATTATTTAATTGGTGAATTAAATAATGGTATTTTGATTTGAAATTATCTTAATTGGATTAATTCATTATTGAATTTATTAATGGAATGTGTGATTATAGAAGTAATAGGAAATTGGGATGTTAAATTCGTCAAATATTTTGAATGTGAATTAACTTAAAATGGGAATTATGAGATGGTTTACATAAAAAATAATGGGTTAATGGTTTATATGATTAAATAACGATAAATGGTTTAATGGTGACTTGTCTTATTATTACATCTGAATTAAAGTATTGATCTTGTAACAGACACTGTAGTAGTACTATAAGGGCACAATAGTAGGTACTGTAGAATTTAATGTAGCATGCACTATTTGGCACTGTATTAGCCAGAACTATTTACCTTGGGCCACTGGTTTGGGCATGGAGACTTTAAGGCCTTTGGGCCTCCTAGTCCTTCAAGTCAGTAAGTATTTCAGGACACCATTAAGGCCTACATGCCACCTCAAGGCGTTTGGACCACCTGATGTGAAGATGCCCAGACAGATTGTACAAGGAACCAGCATCAGAGGAGGATTCAAGAGCATGGAACATTCACTAGAGTATTGATAATGGATTTGGAATATTGAGAGAGTATGGAATTTCCATCGGTACTGGGAATGTGCATCTCTGCATAACACATCATGCCAAAAATCCATGCAAGGGTGGAGAGTTGATTAGGATACAGATGTTGGGGATGGGCTGTATCAAGTAGCTATAGTCTGTATGATTTCCTTACTACCTATTGGTCATGTAATGTCTCTAATACATTTGGAAATGTAATGTTAGGTTTCCCCTTCAATCATTAAAAGGGGGATTATAAAAAAATGAAGGCCTTCAAGACATTCCAGCATAATGATATTGAGTGTGGGACACTAAATATTGATTCAAAAGCCTGGTTTTGTGATTGATTGATTAAGGTATAAGGGACATGGACCAATGATTCATAATCCCATAGGGATAATGACCGTGGGACATTTATGGATGCTTAAAAATACAACATTTTTGATACATGTGACAAAATGTGTGGGACACAGAGTATAACATCAAAATCCACTGGATTCCTAAGCATATAAATCTATTCCCAAAATGTATTCATTGGACTAAGGTTCCAAGTAACTGTAATATGAATTGAAATTAAATGAAATGGATAATGAAATCACATGTGGTATAATGAATTTTTGGATTTAATATGTGATCTCATTCAGACTCCGGCATGGGTCAAAGTAGGTAATAATGGTTCGGGTGTCCTCAGGAACCCAAGGGTTTATGTTGATAATTAAAGAATAATGGAATGTGAGAACTATTTATTTATGAATTGTATTTTATTGATCATAAAACTGAATACATTTTTTGTGACTGGATATTTTTTTATATGACATTGTTTATGTCCTATTAAGTTTTACTCATACCATACTTGGGCTGCCTTATCAAGACTTGAATAGATTTCAAGATTTTAAGATAGGATAATAGAATGGTACCTAAGATAAATGGATGATACTGGATTGATCATTGATGATGGAACTAGACACGGAGTTAGAACTCTATTTTGAGTGATAGTGTGTTTTTTTTTCGGTTTCTCATTTGACACTTGTCATTTATTTGGCATAAAATATCGACTGTTTATTTTTGGATATTGTATTTCCAATTTTATTCGTCTTGTGGTACTTGTTTGGTTTCATTATTTTTTATATCATTAGGATATTATTATTTATTACTTATATTGTTCTACTTTGATAAATAGGGTATATTCTCCCTAGGATTTATATTAGTCCCTTGCTACTAGTTTCCAACCTCTAGTATGTGGGGAGGAATCCTTGAGGTCACGTGACTATCCAGATTAGGGCACCTGTTTGTCGATTCCTGTTCAGGAAGTTACCTCAGGATATTTTATTTATATATATAATAATCCATGGGAACTACCTTATAGTAGTATGGCTGGAATCATATAGGAATTGAAATTATTATATCCTTCATCAGAATATTTTTCTTACATATTTCATTATCTATATGGAATACCTTTTGATTTGATGGTTTAGATCATGCTAGATGTTGGATCCTTTATTTCATTCTATAGGATTAACATATGATATGTTGCAGAAGTAGTGATATGGGAGTTTCCAATTATTCGTGGATTAGCAAGAGTTAATCTCAAATTACTTTATATGTCTGGGTCTCGCTCAATTTTTTCTTTCACATAATGGAATTGCTGGAGTAAGAGACTACGATTGATGTGGTTCAATGAAGGTGATCATACAAAAAATATTTAGGTGTCATTTTCCCAGTTGGCACATGGTAACCTAATGTATTTTCATGTATTTCATATGTTCTTATAATTAATTTTTTTTATCATTCATATATTGGTACATGAAATAATATATTATGTGTTATTTTTGAGACCCTATTTATATTCATTTATCACAACCAACATGAGTTCATTGGTTCACATGTAGTTATAATTCTTGATATATAGGTCTGATCATAGGTTTCATAATGTATTGAGCATGAGAATATTGAAATGATTTAATTTTTATTTAAGGTGAGGATAAGAGTATGTAGTATATAATCTTTTGAGTTTACATTATTTTTAAACATGATTAGTTCATTGGTTGATCTGTTGGAATGTAAATCCACATGATTAATATTGTATATTTTTATATCATGAATATTGTTTATTTGTTATAGTATGATATTTATTGGGACTATACATGTGTACATTTATGGGTAATTATGGATTTTTTTTGTTTTTATATCATTAATCGATATGATATAAAAATTATAGTATATCCTTCATTGAAGATATACTTTATCCAATAGTTTATAGCCCAGAGCCTATATAGAGGTATGTTTGAGGTCATATAGAACTCAAGATCAATTTTTATTTAGGAAATTTAAGCTAGCGCATTAAAATATTATATAAGATTCATGGTTTTGATATTATTTAATATTTGTTTCCTTATTAGATGGGGATAGAAATTTATCAGTGCTTTTGATGTGCCTTAGGATCTTGATCCAGGGTACCTTTTCCAGTGGGTGGTCTAAGTTGTTAGGGTATTGGGAATGAAATTATTAGTTTCATTATTATAGATGATACATTCTTTCATAAATGATGTTATAATTATAGTTTGTTATTTCATTTCAATTACACATTCATCAAAATGATAATAGGATTCTGCTTATGTACCATACTTTCCACATTGGATTCACAATGAATTCATGTGATTTTGGGTAATGTATTAATGGCTCTGACAAGGAGTTCAAATGTTTAAATCACTAAAAAACATATATTTCATTTTCCTATATAATTTATTGGTGTAATTATACTCATTTTGACTATATACTATCTTATTATAGGTTAGGGGGATCTTTTCATGTGAAATGATTTTATTGTGATTGTCCAGTCCCAACATATATGTAATGAATGAAACACATTAGGGTGTTGGTTCTGGCAGCTTATGCATTGGATGTTATTTAGTACAAGATAGGTATTCCTGAGATATGATTCAATATAGGAATACAAATAGTTGATGTGATAAATACCTTTGACTGGGAAATGATAAATTCATGTGTGGTGTCCTTTTATTTTTTATATAAATTTCATCAAGTGAATTTTGTATCATGATTTTGTTTTCAAGGAAGGGTCAGTTAGATTCCTAGACCTATTGGTTTTTTCCTATATATTTTCATGTGATATTGAGAGGTGATCTATGATTGTTTTCTCTATGATAAATAGAGTAAGGGTAAATCCCTCATAGTTTTTTATTGATTCATATGTGGAATATGATTTCATATTGAGTGTTGGTATTTGAGAATATTTTTGTTCTTTGGTTAAAAATAACCAAGTCTGCTTCTATGTTTTGTGTATTGACATGTAAGGAAATTAAGGATATATGATTTAATGTATAATACTAGGGTTGATGATAAATGACTCATTGAAGTGTGATTATGGTTATATGATTAGATAATATGGGAGTATAAAAAAATTATTGGTTTGAAAGAGAATGATATGAGTGGTAGGAAATGGCATATTTAATGGTTATTAAAAGGTTCATTATAGCCATGAAAAGGAGAGTGACTAATTAATGACCCCTTGAGTATGTGGATTGTAATATGTGATGTAAAATTGATGTTCATATCATATGGTACTTTTCAATTTTTGGATTAATGGATTGGGCCACGTGTTGGGTACATTAATAATTGTATGGGTTCCATGAGAACCCAAGTTGTATAATGATATTGGAAGGATAATGAGTATATTTTTTTTTAATGTATTGTGTATAAGTCATGAGATTTACATTGGTCATGTTAATGCTCATCAATGGGGTGTAATTGAGAGTGTGAAAATGATCTTAAACAAGATCATTGGTAAAGGAACGATGACCTCAGTGGGATATCGCGGAGTGGGGTAGAATAGGGGTTATAGATAAGAATACAATATTTTTCTTAATTAACAGTAAAATTGAGCATTTTATCTGATGATACCTGAGTGGTGATGGTTTTTTTGAATTTTCTTGGAAATAACCAAGAATAATTTAATTTAGTAGGGTGTTCACCAATGATTGTTAGATCATGTGAGCCTTTTTCAAGAACATTTAGTGAATGGTGAGGATGGAATCCTTGGTGAGCCTGGAATTTATAGTAGTTATTCATTCATTTTGGAACTAATGTATTAGTGTGATTGTACTATCTAGTCATGATACTGCATATTTGATTGGACATGGTTTTGGAGATTAAATTCTAGTTCAATTGGATGATGATTAAGATACTATAATTATAGTGATATTCTTATTGGTTTCATTGGGTTAGATCATTACATTTAAATGGTCAATTTTTATTCCATAGGGGTGGTTGTGATATACTCCAATGTACATGGGTATGGTAAACTAATTTCAATATATTTTCATCGTAACTATTAGAGTTATAATATTTCACTATTTTTTGGATGGAGTCAGTGTGTTAATGACTCAATTGATTCGAATTTAATGTTTTTTTCTCTGGGGGATATGGGATGTGGTTTTTAGTACTCTCAAATAGGGTATGGTTGTGGGTTTTCTTAGGATATGTATTTTATCAATAGAATTACATTGAGTTTCAAGTTTGATATTTCTGATAGTGTTTGGGTATTTCTATGATGTCATCAGGTGTTTGAGGATCTATGATTTGTTTGATTTGGTGTCACATTAGTGTTAGATATTAAATGTTTCTGGAGATGTCGACCACTAAGGGACAAATTGGTGTTCTATACACAGTTGGATATTGTGATGTAGATTTTGTGTGTAGAATATCATATCATGTATTATGGATGCATTTTGATGATTATATCGTGTTTCCATGAAAATATGGTGTATCTAATTTTAGTGTGAGGGTAGTTAGGATTCACTTGATTCGTTTTAGAGAATTGATAAATGATTATTTTAAAATTCTAATAATTAAATTTAAGTTAAATAATTATTATGAAATATTCTTGGATATTGATATGTTGTATTATGGGTAGTTTATATTTACATGTGTCATTATAGGTTGGAGATTTTTGGGAAAATTTGAATTTAATAGATTAGGAAGAAGCGAGAGTTGAATTTAGTTCTTTAAATGTAGTTCTATAAGATTTGATTGATTATTTGATGATGTTTTTCTTAGATATTTGGAGATTAATGTCGTGGTAAATGAATGTGGTCTTCTATTACAAGGGCTGGGATGAAATTTAACTACTGCTGTCATGTTGTATCACATTATAGGGGTTAATTTAACATTGGATGAGTAAATTTCATTATGGGGACTATAGTTTTATTTAAGAATACTATTTAATAGAATTGTTCTCCATAATGAAGGGGTATTGTTTAATGATGTAATGAATAAAATTATTTTTTCTATAATTCATCTAGATAAAATCGTTGTGAGAGAGATTTTTCTGTAAAGGGTGATCATGGGGATGTTTTAAATCACATCTTATGGGGAGTTTTTTCGTGATTCACCCTATCAGGTTTCCATAGTTTTTACGTAGGGAGTTAAGATTCACTATGAACCATATTATCATGTCCTAACTTGTTTATGTGGGTGAAATATTTGACTTTGAACTCCCTTAGTGATGAAAAAATTATGACTCATGTTTTAGAACTTGTACCATGATTTCTTGGTTTACACCTCAATGTTCCGTTTTCTAGTTTTTTATTGTTAAAAAAATGTCTTTTTCGTCCAACCCATCATGTTAATTTTAATTGAAAGGGAAGGAAAAGTCCATTTAGCCACCCCTTTCCCCCTTTATCAGCATTTTATCCACCATGAAGATGGGTGTATTTTGAGTCATTTGACATTGATATTTAGATTAAAAATCCCCATTAAGCTCCTCTATTATTCTCTTATTTTTTCTCTAGGATTTGGTACTTTTTAGGGTTACATATTTGATGAATATTTCATCATATCATGATTGAATCCTGATGAACAGAAGTTATTTTTATAGAGATAGATAAAATACATCAAAGAGATTTGATTAAATTTTATATTTCATTTATAGGACTGAGTCTTGTTATCTAAATTTTTTATTTTGGGTTCTTGAGATAACTATATTAAATAAGAAGATTATGAGGTGTTAGATGATTTGGATTTTACTCATAGTTGGATCATAGATTCTCCATGGACCTTATATGAATAGTTGGTCAGAGTATCAACATTGTGTTAGTAATCATCGAGTTCATTAAGAATATAGATCGATGGTTTAAATTTTTTAATTAATATTTAATTGCTTCCAATTAATTGTAAGATCCTTGAAATGTTAGATATGGTCTTGATTGTTGATACGTATTTGTGGAATCATTGTTGATGATGTGTGGAGCATGAAAAGAATATGGTAAATCTGGTTTTGAGGTATATGGTCCCCATGATACATAACCATATGAATGTATAGGGGGAGATCCTTCTATGGGGCTTCTTGGGTGGCTTTACACGAAAAGTTGTGGTGGATGAAGCTGGCGCTCATGCTTTGGGTGAGATCTCTACCTCCATGGGATCAGGAGCTGGAGTCCTACAAACAAGGTATTGAGCTGCTGGAGGTAATTTTGGAGGTCAGGTGGGATGATGATGTATTTGGGGAGCTCTCGGAGAAGAAGAAGGCCTTGGCAGCGATGTTTCTTTCTCTTGAGCGCAGGGCAAGGGATCGGTCGAGGGTGAGATGGCTCAGATGAGGGGAGAAGAACTCGCCTTATTTCCATGCATTCATTAGGGAGAGTCATTGGGTTGTGAAGCCTAATCTGTATTTGGAGGATTGTTCTTTCCCGGACGACAGGGAGGTGGTTGGGGGTCTGTCCTTAGCTCATTTTAAGGATCTTCTGGCAGGTCCGAGTGGGAACAACTCGGGGGGTATCCTACCGGAGATTCTCGGTTATGTAAGGCGATCTTGGAGGTTGTCTCCATGTAGGAGAATGAATTGTTTGAAGCTATCCCTAATAAAGTGGAGGTGCAGGCGGCATTGTGGCAGTTGAACCCGGACCGTGTCGCGGGGCAGGATGGTTTCCCGGGGGGTTTTTACAGAGGTTGTTTGCAGTACGTGAAAGATGAACTGATTTTTCCCATTCAAGATTCATTCCATGGGGGTGTCCTTCCTCGAATAGCGGTAGAGAAAACCATGGTCCTTTTGCCTAAGTGCAATGATCCATCCTACCTTAACCACTATCGGCCGGTTAGCATGTGTAACTTTCCATACAATGTTCTCGTGTCACTGATCAACAGATGGTTGTCAAACTGTTTCATGCGGTGGGTATCTGTGGAGAAGCATGGGTTTGTAAAGGGGAGTTTGATCCAGGGAGCTATGGCGCTGGTGCAGGAGTTGATGAGGGATCTGAACGTGAAGGCTTGTGGATCTAATATGGCTATAAATCTTTATATGAGTAAATATTATGATAGAATGGAATGTGGTTTCATGAATAGAGTTCTCCAGAGGATGGGATTATCTTCCTGGGTATGCGACATCATCTTTAGCTGCGTTAGTTCGCCATGGCTGGCAGTGTCTTTATTGGGGAGAACTCATGGATTCTTCAAATCCGTTAGTGGACTGTGGCAGGGGGACCCTTTATCCCCTATTATATTCATCCTGATGCAGGATACTCTATGTAGATTACTTAATAGGGGGTAGGCAGAGGGAAATCTTGTCATTCTGCCGGAGACATGGGGGCCTCTTCGTATCTCACGTTATGTACACGGATGATACAATCATGTTTATGAATGTAGGGGTGAGCTCTATGAGGGTAGTCAACAATATCCTAAAGGAGTACTGTAAATGGAGTCGTCAGTTGGTGAACCGGGAGAAGAGCTGTTTCTATATTGCGACTTCATGTGGAGAGGATAGGGTGGATGGGGTGAGATCTATGTTGGGAATGGGGAAAGGGTCTTTCCTGATGGAGTACCAGGGGGCTCCGGTGACTTCTGGTCGGCTTCGGAACATGGACTTTGACAAGGTGGTGAACAAAACGATGGCACGTATTCTGGATTGGAAAAATCACTTTCTCTCATTTGGGGGATGAATTGCATCGGTTAACAGTGTGCTTTTAGCTATCCCGTTACATGCAATGGTGTTTACAAATTTACTGAAGGGGGTCATAAGTTCCATTGACAGGTTTCTCGCTCGTTTCATTTGGGATTCATCGCTTGAGGGAAAGAGACTGTGGGATTCATGAAGGAAGATGGAATGACCGATCAATGAAGGAGAGATCAACGTCAGAAGTATGGTGGATATGGTGCATGGCTTACGTGCGATGCTTACAAGGGAAATTATTGATGGAGAGGCGTTGTGGGGTAGGTGCATGCTGAACAGGTATGAGGCTGGCATCGTTGACCTCCCGGTGTGAGGTTTCTCCCTGTGGGCCAAGGCGAGTAATATAGTCCCGACGTTGTAGCACCATTCTCAGTGGATTATTCAGGAGGGGAGGATCCGGTTCTAGGATTACAACTAGCCAGGTCGGGTGCATGCATTCCGGGGGTCCTTGTCCCCTCTTATTTCCTTTAGGGAGGCCAAGTTACATCCCCTGTTCTTCAGAGCGATGTTGGATGCGGATACTCAGAGGGTCATTGATTCAGTTGTGATCAACCATGATAAGGATAGGTGTGTATACACGCCTTCGGTGTAGGGTAGGTTCAATCTGGAAGACTTTCATAGGAGTTCCCATGCTTAGCAACATGAGGAGTCGAGAAACGTAGTGGAGTGGAGAATAAGTGTTCTTACGAAAATGAAAATTTTGACATGGAGGATCTAGTATAAGGTTATCCCTTTGGATGAGAACATCAAAAGCTTGGGTATTAGCCTGGTGTCTAGTTTCCAGTGTTGTAAACAGAGGAGGGAGGAGAGTATGGAGCATATTTTATTTGAGGGGGACTGGGCTCGTGTCTTGTGGAGCTTTCTGGGAACGAACATGGGGTACGCTTCAGACGCCGACACCTGTGACCAGTTTCTAGTTCAATGGTTTCAGGGGTGTGATGGCAACGAGAAGCAGATAGAGGCCCAGGCTTTGTTTTACAATGTGGGATGCTGGGTACTATGGGAAGCGAGGAATCGCGCCAGGTTTGAGGGAACTGCGTCCACTAGGAGGGCGATGGTGGCGAGAATAAGGTGTATGTTGATTGATTTGGTGGGATTTTCGGGATTTGGGGAGGGTATTCCGTCCATATGGGTGTTGAAGTCTTTTGGGATGGTGGTTAGGTAGAGGAGCTCCAGGGAGCGGGGGAGTTGGGTCTACTGGATCCCTCTAGTGGAGGGTAATAAGCTAAACATTGATGGAGCATGTACTAGGGATATCATGCGAGGAGGGGGGGGGGGGGCTCCGTGATGGCAGTGGTAGTGGAGCATGTTGAAACAGACTCTAAGATTGATCACGATGTGTTTCATGGGTGAGGTACGACTCTGTGGATGATTTTTTACACTATTAGGCAATGCAAGGCCATTATGGGGAACAACATCAGGGTAACTCATTCTTGGCGGGAAGGGAATAAAGTAGCGGATTAGTTTGCATCTCTTGTGGTCCCTGCGGATACTATGGTCTGGGTGGATAATGTGTCGCCTATTAGACCTGAGGGGGTCAATTTGATTGAGGGAGATGCCCTTGGGTTGCATTATTTTCATCCACCGTAGGGGGCTATTGTTGGTTTTTTGTAGTTGGATATTTTTGAAATAAAAAACATAATGTTGGATGGATGGTAGGGAAATCAGGATATAAGATATTTATTAAATATATATATATGTATGTATGTATGTATGTATGTATGTATTTATTGATGGGTAAACCTTGGGTTTGATATGAATTTATAATTGGATTCCCTTGTGGGTGATATGGCTATATATAGGGGATTTATATATTGTTCCTTATTTAATACAGATTTTATTAGGTAGGTGAACAAGTGAGGTCAGACGGATGATGAAATGTGACATGAGAACTAACGCAATTTCATGTATTAATATCACCTAGGTTGTGATCCAAAGTATGAAAATCATCCATTGTATGGGATGGTAGGCATATAAAAGACCGTGAGGCCATGTGTCTACGAAAGACTTGTTCACCCTATTTAGGTGATTGTTTAGTGCATGAAAGAAATCTATCAGACCTACATTGTTATGGTGTGGTCTAACTCATGTGGGAGATCAGATCATTCTTATATCATTGGGGTCCAGATTCCTTATATGTGGTTAGAATTGGGACTAACCTTATGATATTTGGCTTTAGATAATACATGATTTTTGATTCACTATTTCCCTACTCGAGATGTAATGTATGTATGCACAATTAGCCACCAAACGTTCCTTGTTACGGAATAATTCACCTTGTATAGATATGTGGATCTGTTGTTTCCCTCATTATGATCCACTAGCTATATATTTAATTATACATTGTAACTAATTTTAATTAATTGGTTTTGATCATGAAAGAGGTTGAATAAAATTTTTATATTCTTAAGAGTTCTCATATCCATGTATGAGTAACCATGTGACCTACTTTATTATGGTGCTGTTAAAATTTTATGGGAGCTTGGATCATTTTTTAACTCATTATAATCTACTTCTTATATTGTAACATATATGTTTTTTATGAAATATTTTATTTAAATAATTTTAATTCATAAATAGCTTTCATTGCATGAAATCATGAGTTTCAATGAACAGCGGGATTACCTTACTATAAAATAAATGAAGTAGACTAGATGGCCGGTTATCAAAAATAAATATAACTAACTTATAATAATTTATGGTGAATTCATTAACAACCAATTATTTATTGTAAATATAAATCAATTATATTTTTTAATTTTATTATTTATAAATTAATCTAATAATAATTAGTAAATGAAATTCATGAAATATATATGTTATATATTTAATAAAATATTTTTTATATTCATCCTATATATATTTTAGTTATAGTGTCTGAATAAACTATATTTGATGTATAAAAATCAATATTGTTCAAAAGGATATTTTTAGGCCTTTTAATGGTGAACCAATTTTAAATTTATATTTTGATTCATTAATAATTTATATTTGAAAAAATAAATATTTTCTTTGAAAGTGGGATAAATGAATTTAGTTTGGATTAATTTTTCATATTTTCTAATAATATTCACGTTTTGATGAATATTAAAAACACACTAAATTTTAATTGTGAACAATTTTTTTTTTGAAATTATTTATATGGTTAAATTAGAATATTGAATTGTTTTGAAGTATAATCATAATATATTTTAATCATTTAATATAATTTATGCCATTATCAATAATTTTACATTGAATTAAGATGTACAAACATTTCAATCTTTTGTAATTTTTTTATCATTTAAAACATGTTCTCTCTTTCTGAAAAAAGATTAATTTTAAATTAATTACTAAAAATTCTTTTTCATGAATTTCGAAATAAGGATTCCATATTTAGAGTCAGTAGGTCTAAATTTTGTAAATATATTTAAGTTATTTTTGGCATTTTGAAAAGTAACTTCGGCAAATTTTTATTAATACGATAAAAAGGTAAATCGGGTAATTAAGGATATGAATACAATTATAAACATACACTGACACTTGTACTAATATCATTGTACCAGTTTGTTTCAACCTAAATCATCCTTGGTCTGAAATTGTTTCTATTAAAATTCACATGGATGAGATTGGGACTTTTAATTGATTTCTATTTAAAGAAAAGTTAATTATGTCTCACTGAAAATTTAACAACTATATAATTTTTAAAATAACTATATAAAAAGTTAAATTAAATTATAGATACCTTTTTTAATGATAAATTGTTTTTATTTATCATGATAATTTATTTTTTTATTTTGAGGAAATAAATAATTACCTTAAATTATTATACTCTATTGATGCATAAATTAATTAATTGAGTGTAAATCAATAAAATAATTATTATTAAAATTATAATAACCGTTAAAATACCCAAACACTTGAAAGAATATTATTATTCCAATATATATCATCCAAAACCAGTTGATAGTCGTGTTATTGAGCATTTGGATCCTTATATAATTGATTATGAAACTTATATTATTTTATTTTAAATGATGTTAAAGTTTTAGCATTCATGTTTTAAAAAATAGAACATTTTAATTGTATGAATTTCATGAAGATAAATTCAACTAAATGTATTATTATGAAATCTAGTAGCTTTATCTTCATCATAGTATTTTTTTTAAAATTTTTCTCAAAAAATATGTATATTAAATAATTAAACAAAATTAATGTAGTAATTTTATTATTAAAACATATAAAAGATAAATTTTGTTAAAAATATTAAAATAAAAATAATTTGGGCCAATTAATATGTCGTATGAATTTTATAGATGTCCATGATCTATTATAATATAATAAAATATTTTTTTATAAGTTAACTTATAACCTTAATATTTTTAAGAATCAAAGAATTTAACAATGTCAAAATTGACACTATTGTTTGTTTCGAAAAATAATGTTTAATTACATTATTTAAAAATAATAAATTTTTAAAAAAAATAAATAATAATTATGATGTGTTTTAAAATATTATAAGTTATTTATTTTTGGTCTAATGGACATCAAAAATAATATATTTTCCCCTTTTAATATTTAATCATTTCTACCCTAATAAAATTAAATAGAATAACTAATAGATAATTAAAATAATAAGGTTTAAATTGATATAAATCTTGTTAAATATTTAGTGGTTGACGATATTAAAACTATATCTAATAAAATATTTTAAATTGGGACCTTTTAGAGATTGATGTTTTTTATTAAAATTTTTTATTTATAGAGTCTCCAAAAGTACCCCCCACCTCAATTATAAAAGGGCACATCCTACCACAACACTTCACTTCACATTGAGACAAAAATTTACTCCATAACATTACTCTTTCCCTTAAATACATCCCTAGTTAAATTATAGAGCTTCTAGTCTTCTTTTAAGACTAACTCTAGTGCTCTAAGAAGTGATTTAGAGGAACCATGTTGAAGAATATGCAATCTTTTCTACTAATTATTGTAAACACATTTCATCTTATACTTCCTCTTCATGAGTTGTGAAATTATAGAATAATAACTATAGTATCAATTATGTACTATGATATTATTATAATTATTAAATATCCATATTCTACCTTTTATCCATCCTATGAAAAACTAAATCTCCATGTTTGCGTACGTACAACTTACCGTCTCCACGCTATAGTGTAATCTTATTTTCACTACCACCTTATTTGGAAGTTCAAAATGATATATATAATAAATAAATTTGATAAAAATAAAATTATATTGATTCATAAATATTATACACCATCCACTTCAATACCATTCAACAATTATGGGATTGATATCGTCACTCATGCGTATGAACGACAAACCATTTAAATGATGCGATATGATACCTTATTAATAATATTTATTAAATAATCATTATATAATTTAATTGAATGAATGACTATGATATATTTTATAAAATACCATTCTATATATGATATAACTATGACTTAAGAAGAAGAACTTATCTGAAAAAACACGCGTAAGAAAATAAATAAGTTAATGCCTGAGGGACAAGTAATAATTTTACTAAAAAATAGATTATAATATGATAATATTTGATATCATAAAAATGACTATCATGAATAAATCATTTATATTTTTTAAATCATTATATATGTGATTTGGGTACACAAAATTGAAATAGGACCTCAGGTAAGGGATAATTTTTTCAATCTCATTATTATTCGAGATTGTATATTCATATGTATATATGAGGTTATATTTATCATCCATGTTTATGTTTCTAAAATATTTATTAAAAACTATTATCACCATCCTTCTGCAATTGTTTAAATTGAATCTTACCTACTGGTTAATTTTTCTAAAATTATATGAATGAAATCATTTGTCGTTTTCAGTATAAGGTACTTTTTGATATTCTGAAAAAAGTATGAGAAGAACATTCCCTTTTAACTTATACAACATGAATAGATTGTTAGATTTCATAAATCCTTATTTACATGAATATTACATTAAAATATTTAATATTTATTTTTATTTAAATTTTATCATTTAAAATTTCACATCATTTTGAGAAAAGGAGAATGATTTTGAAGAAGAAAGGATATTTTTGTCAAGAATTAATTTCATGTGTTTTATCAAATTTATGTTCCTTAAAAGTTCAAATTCTTTAATAGGTTTATACTTCAAGTATACAATCCCTATTATTCCTATGGTTAGATTTTTTTTATGATGAACTTCTATTTTTGAAATCCATTTGTTTTATATGGATTATGATATAATGGAATGATGTTTAAGAATCTCATTTTATTCCTCGGGTTATTTTATGATGAATGATTTCTATTTTTCTGGAACACGTAAGAATAATTTAATTTAGAAATGGGTGGGACCTATATCCCTCTACAATTAATTGGGTAAATATTTATATCTAATGAGATAAATATGGATGGAATGGGAAATTATCTTTTTTCAGTAATATAGGGCTAGAACAAGGGGTGAAATCGGTTAAATAATGGAATTTTTCCACTATGATGGTCTTAAAAATGAGCCTTGACTAATATGATTTTGATTTATATTCCTTTGTGAATAAAAAAATCATGTATTATTTTATGAAATTTGGGATTACATTCATTGATTCATAATATCTTTTATGATTTATCCTATGGCATGATATCATGATCTTTCATATACAGGATAATATTTTCAAATGTTATGTTATTATATATTATGATTATGATTTGATAGATATATCCCTTGTTTATACATTCTGGTAATTTTACCTAAACATTTTTATATGTTAATTTTCCACAGTCTTTGAAGAAGGGTATTAAATATTATATTCCAAAAGGGGTCTAGTTATGACGAAATAAGTAGGAGACAATGAAGATGTCTTATGAACTGGTTGTTTATGTTTCCAAGTTTCTAATGACACTATACTTATACAATCATGTCACAGATTTATTATATTTTTAATTAATATTCTTCAACTTTGATGTAATATTAATCTATGTAATGCATGGGTTGTAATACATATGTTTCATTGGATGTGATATAGAAGGGGTCTTCAATTTGAGGATCACAATTTTTGTCCCTAGTATGATGAATGCTTTGGAAAATCTATATTTTTACCCTTCCATAAATGTGATGGCTATGTACCAAGTTCTATATGCATTTGTTTCTTCAAGTGGGCTTCCTCAAACAAGAGTCTATAAAATATGTGGTTCACTATAAGCAATTAGGCCTAGTATATTTGGGTGTATTGGTGCCCTATTTAGCACATGATAAGCCAACATGTATGCTTGAATTTCAAATGTTATCATTATTTATTGTTACTCATGTATATAAATTTTTATAATGGATTATATTATTGGAAAATAGATAAAGCCTATCAAGTTTCATTTCACACACACTATATAGGCACTATGTATTGTGTGAAGTATTCATGTCTATTATGTAGTTCTGATCACATTTTTTAGTGTGGAACAAGATATGGTTGCTTTAAATATTTATAGATAATATTGGGGTAGGGATTTTAATTGGTAGTGTAACCTATCCTATAATTATTTTTATATGCGATCATCCATGTAGGTTATTGTTTTGGAATGTATGACTACATGACCTGTTTTGAATATTTGTCCAGGAATGGGTGTATGTAACTTTTGTAAGGGTTACAATTACTTTTGAATATATATGAGTACTATGATGTTTGGTTTTGGAATTTTTTTACTTTTTTTCTATAATATATAAATTATAGTTTCTAAAATTTTTATCATAGACATCCATCACTAGTATACATCTTCTAGTCTATAGGGAGACGCACCTGAGGTCTCATAGAACTCCGCCTCAATAGTGGTTTGAGAAATTAGATATGTCGTTTCATAGTAAATCATGGACAACCATGACTAATTCAAAATATAATATTTACTAAACATTATAATAATATCGAAGTGGATTTTTTACAAACCTAAAAATTTCTCCAAAACAAGAAATTGGATATTTATTAAAAAAAATTCCATATTCAGTGATGTGATAGTGAGAACCTCCCTTTGGGAGTATACTTTGGACAATATCTCCTGATAAAATGTGATTCCATCATTAAGACAAGTCATCCCAATACACTCATTATCATTGTAATGAAATCACTTTCAATGTATTATTCTTTTTATGGCAAGATATTTTTTTAAGGTGAATCACGTGTATAAATGAAGAAATGATTTTATATATGATTTTATGTGAATGGATGTGAAAAACATATACTAATTTTAAAATTCCCATAATGATTATATTTCAATGATATAATATGTACTATTAGTGTATCCCTAAATGTATCAGTTCATATCATAGTCATAGTTAATTTCCAAAGGTTGGATTGAAAGTATACAACTTATTTGGAATTGAAGCATTCACATATGAATATATCTTTTATTAAGGTTTTATCAAGGTACTTCATTAAATATATAGATTGGAGAATGGTGATAATATAGTTATTAATGGATATCTGAGTCTATATTTTTTTGATTGTGATATACATTCCATGACATATCTTGAAGTATAATATTGATGATAAATCATTGCATAAATAGGTTGTATTTGGGAACGTATTCACTTGGAGTTTACCTTATACTTTAAGGAGGGTAGGGGTTGTTTGTATGATAGATATTATTTTGATAATGATTAATTATTATCAATTTCATGTGAAGAAGTTCAATGACCTCATATTACATTTAATGAATAAATAATTGATTCAAGAATAATATTCTACGAAACATACTCATGAATCTCATAATGAATTGAATTGTAATGAGGAGAATATAGATAATAAATTTAGTGAATCGTGAAGTAGTGTGTGTGTATGGTTTCAATAGAATTTTTTTAATGAGATATATGTATAAGTTATGATAATAATGTCCCTCCATATGATTTTTAATAAATAAATTCCATGAGGATGGAAAAAATTAGGGGTTATTCATAAATAATGATTCAGAACATGAAAATTACTATCTCAAATTACTGGATTTATATAGGGAGAAATTATCACTCTTTAAGTGGTTTGGATATAAAACAAAATTGAATGATTTAGTATTGAATTAATTCTATAAAAAATTATTCTTTTGTAAAGAATGAATTTTTGTGGAATATGTTATACCAATATATATTTCCTTTATATCTAAAGATATGTTTCCAATAAGATCATTTTCCAATGTAGGTTAAATCACTTCAATTATAGTAATGAGTAAAAAGTTATAGTTAATTTGTTAATGCATTCACTGTGTTGTTTTTTTACTAGATGAATAGTGTACATAACGTTAGTTCCTAGAGATTTATAATGATAAAAACAATGCATAACTAAATTAAATAAGTTGTTGAAATATTTTAATAGGGGTTTTAGTGACAAATTGTCATATTTTTTGTTTGATTTATGGGCCCATAAAAATGTTATGGTGTCCCTCATCAACATAATTTATTTAATAAGAATATGGTAAATTATATGGATTCATGAACTTCAATTTCTGATAGAATACATTATTTCTTCATGGGTCCTATTCTCTATAATATTTTTCATCCATGTTTTCAAGAACTTATATATTGGGGTGTTAATAGAATGAATTGAGAAATATCAATGGATACAGGTGCTCAGATTATAGTTTATGTTTCTTTTCTAAAAAATAATATATGATTGTCTAATATGATGGGTATCAACTGTATTCCTAGTTTTTATATATATAATTTTGATGAAAATTGCTCCCTTCCCTCCCACACATTTGTTCTCAACTTTTTCCATGGATATGGAAATCCTTTTTTTATGTCGATTTTGGGATATTCTAATGAGGAATAAAATAGAACCTTATAGATGGTAGTATTGGAGGATAGATCATTATATAATGGGTAATATTTTATATTTTGAGGTTCCATAACAACCAACAATGACGTATTTAAATATTACATATTTTTAGATGAATACTAATTACATTTTAAAATTGCATGCCTAAGTACTGTAATAGATTAGCACCTTTGGATACTTGAAATACATTCTTCTAACTTGAAAAGTATCATAAACATTTCCATTATTATCTTCCCCTTTTTAATACTACATAATGATTTATATATAAACATTTGACTTGAAACATCAGAAAGAGTGAGCTTAGATACTCAGTAAGGGTAAGTAAATAATTGGGTAACATAGGAATATAAAAAACCTGAACATAACATTTGAATATCAAAATCTTACGATGTGAAATAAATAATATTAGTTTGTAAGGAATAAATAATAAAAAATACATTAACTATGATAACATAGCATTGAAATAAAACACTTACTTGGGGTAAACACATAAGCATAGACAATCATTTCCATATTATCGAAGGCTCATAGCCAGGCCCATCATAGTGGATGAAGTCTCTTACTGAACTAAGTTTACATTCCACTACAGCCCTATATTACTAAACAAGATTTAATTTACATTCAATTCATGTATATATAATGAGATAAAAAAATTTACCCAATGTATTGGAGGGATATATAGGTCCCACCCATATCATAATGAAATCATTCTTACATGTTCCAAAAAAATATAATTAATTATTCATAGCATGACCCAATGAAAAAATGGGTTTCTTCGACATCATTCCATTATAATAAATATAAAACAAATGGATTTCATAAAAATAATTCCATCATAAACACAATAAAATCAATGCTATAGTAGGGATAGATAACTAACACTATTCCATCTTGGATAAAAAAATTATTCTGATAAATTACTTGAAATTAATTATTGAGAAAAAATTCTTACTTCCTCAAAAATATATTATTTTCTCCAAATTCCATGATATTTTACAAGAAAATAATTTAACTGAAAATACACATGAAATATTGTAAACTAAAATTAATGGAAATAAGGCATTAAGAAAGTGTAAAAATATATCCTTATCATACAAGTTAAAAAATATTATCCTCGTACTTTTTCCATAAAAGTCAAAATGTACCTCGTATCAAATAATGAAAAAAGATTCATTTCGTACAATTTAATTAAAATTTACCAATACGTAAAAGTAAATTTAAATAATTACAAAAGAATATAAATATTACTACACATTTAGTGTGTAACATACCAAGTAAGTAATGAATAATAGATTTTAATATCTATGTATATTTATTAATTAGATATCATTTTAGAGGCATAAAATGAGAAGAAATCCAATCTTAATCATAGAATAATCTAATATTTTTAATAGATTATTTTACCGCCTTTTGATGGAGAACCATTTTTTTAATATAACTTTTGAAAATTTTTATTAGCTCTATTTGTCAAAATAAACTTATTATTTAGAATTAGAACATTAAAATTTACTTTGGAAAAATTTTCGGTATTTATCTGACAATCTTCACTTTTAAATAAATGGTTAAAAATACTGCATTTTACTTCCAAACTGCGTTTTCATCTAATTTAATAATATGTTTAAATTTCTTTTTAATTGGTTTTAAAGTGTAATTAGAATATATTTTTACCATTTATTCTAATAGTGGTCATTATAATTACTTTCACTTTGAAATTGTACATTAAAAAGTGTGAATCTTCTGATAAGTAGTGTTTCATCAAAACACGCTATTTGTTTTAACAACAGGAATTATTTTGATTTTAATTACTGAAATTTATGTGTTTTGAATTTGGTAAAATGGATTCAATATTTGGAATCATACGATCCAAATTATATAATTAATACTCTTGTGTTTTTGGACATTATGAATATTAACAAATGTAATTATCTTTAATTATCATGATTAATTACTAATCAGGTAGTTAAGGGTAATATAATAATATAATAATATTATAAAATGACCCCGACATGTGTCCACACACTTATTTTGGATTCATGGAAGACCATGGAAATATTTCTACCAAACTTGAGGGCCATTTAGTCACATGGGTGTAATAGTGACATTTATGAAATTATTTTTTAAAAAGAAGAGAAATATAACAAAGGTTTGTATATCCTAAGTAAAACAATTTTAATTTTGTCTACATAAACTATCCCTTAGACTATAAATATTCATTGGAAATATAAAAATATTTCCTAAATCATGGTGTTTTTTTTATAATTTTTAGACATTAAATAAATAAATTTATTTATTTATGACACCATGATGATGTAGTGATTACCTCATTAATGAATGATTTAAATAAAATGAAAAGATAAGGTAAAATCTAAGACTTATACTTCTCAAAAACCTATTGTATCGGTATATTTCGAACCATTATCACCGTACCCTCAAAATATATCATTGTGGGACCTTTAAAATCTGGTAACCATTTTATAATAAAATAACATTTCAAGACTTTCCAAAAGTGACCCTCTTCCCTCTCATAAAAGGCCCCCACCTCTACCCCCTTACCCCCACTTCTCAGGCCCTTGGCTCATCCAACCACTTCTTATATTATCTCTACGAATCCCTCTCTTACTCCTATAATCCTCACATTGGGAAGATGTATTTCCAAGGAAGCCTTTGGCCCAAATCTAAAAGAGTTACCCGATTTAGAGGTAATGTCTTCTCTAGAGTTTCTTCCTTTTAGTTTTCTTCTCCACTCACCACTATCTTCTTATTATTTGATCTTATAATAACACCAGTATCATCAATATATGAGGATGTTTTTTTTATAAGGATTATACCTACACTTACACACACCTCCGTCTAATGGGTAAGGAACATACAGTTTCTGTGGGTGGCGAATTACTACCTCATGAAATGATGATTGTTCAATCTTCTTTTAACACCTTTCATGGTTTCCATTATGATTTCACTGTATTTATATATGATATATATTATATTTATGTCATGTCTATGCTTCTGTATTTTATATTTAAAACATACCTTTATGCTTTGCATGTTGTACAAATGCGATAATTTCATCCGAGGAAGTGTGGACTACCGCCCCCTCAACTGATGTGACTCGTTCATGCTAAACATAGAATTTATAAATAATGTAATTAATGAACTTATGTTACCTATGTAACATATATATTATACTGGAATTATAATATATATGTCTAATTTACTTTTAAATTCCTTTAATCTGATAAAGAAATGAAAGTAGCGTTCATGTGTATGTACGACCTACCGTATCCATTAATGGTGAATTTCATTTTTAATATCCAAATGTTATGGAATAGTATAAAATTAATATATACTGTATATATATGATATTTAAATTATTAATACCATTCTTGAGATGATATACTTAAAACTAAATGGGAAATTCTTTTCAAACAAGTTCATTTTTGACTCATGTACCGAACATCGACAAAACGTATGATATGAACTAACATAATTAACTATTTATTATAACATGATAATATGTGATATTAATTGAATAATAAACTTTAAAGGAATTCCATATGAAATTATAAATTGACCAATGTTTATTATTCAGGAATATAAATAAACGAACAAGACAAGTCGGACTTGGGGGAAGGGACTTCGTCTCAATTTCCTTTCGTTGAGGCACACTTCAATTTATATATGACCTTATTTTATTAGTTGTATAATAAACCATTTTTATTTTTAATTTCATTCAAAATGAATATTTTTACATCAGTCATTTTACTAAATGACAAAAGGAATGTTTTTATGTTACATATACGGTGACATCGACTTCTCCACCGCCGTGACCATTATTTTAGTTTCGGCTTCCTCTACAAGCCTTATCATTTTATATGAAAAAAATTTCATGTTTTACTTTTCATTTCTTTTGGTATTTAAAATAGTTTTGATAATGTTTTGATTATATCAATGTGTTGTATTGATATCTTGTGATTGAAATGTGGAAATGTTATGGTTTATGAATGTTTTATGTGATACGAATATGTTATGGTTCTTGGGAATTATTTAGGAACATGGGTGGTTCCATGATAAAATAAGGGCAGGTGATCCCAAGATATCTCTCCAATGCATTGGGTAACATGGAGGAGTTAAACACTCTTGTTTCTCCGAATATATTGAGGGAATATACTGTGATGGGTATTCCAAATGTAACCATGAGGGTTACTCCCTACATAAGAAAGTTATGAATGCCTCAAGTTACCTTTATGTCTTATGATTTATATGAGTTATGAATAAATCTTATGATTTAATGAGGTATGTTAAAGTAATTATGTTTTATGAGTAAAGTAATATTTCATTGATTCTTATGTATACAGGGACTAATGTTCTTTCCATATTTGTATATCCCTTACTGAGATTTTTATGCTCATGCCATGTTTTTTAAATGGTTTTAACGGG
Source organism: Viscum album (assembly GCA_963277665.1). Classification (NCBI taxonomy): domain Eukaryota; kingdom Viridiplantae; phylum Streptophyta; class Magnoliopsida; order Santalales; family Viscaceae; genus Viscum; species Viscum album. The sequence continues at coordinate 1,329,329,582 of OY728145.1, read as the reverse complement.
TAAAAGGAATAGTACATGATGTGATGATAGTGTCAAGGAAGTGTCAAGAAAGAAACCATGTTTTATTTTAAATATGTTTCCTTCCGTGGAAAAAATGAATATTGTCTTTGATGTTACCACCTTGTTTAAATGTGGAATGTAATGCATGATTAATGATCTATTTCCCTAAAACTCTAAACCTAAAAAGATTATCAATGTATATTCTTGAAATAACTCAAGATTAAGTAACGTTTAAGGCTGGGGCCTTATAGTTGGTATCAAAGGCCGGTTTAGATTACTTTAGGAGTTATAATTCTATTAAATGATGTTCCAAAAATGTTTTTTTACATTAAGGTCAAAATGAAATGATATAGAATTTGAAGATTACCATGTTGCTTCATCTAAGACATGTTTGTTTAGAATGGTTTTCTGTAGACGAAACATGGAAGTAGTGCAAGGAAGGCATACAGAAGGAAATAACAATCCAAATCAGCATCTTGAGATGGTCGGAATTGGAACTGAATAGGTTGTTGCAGTAATGGAATAGTTTAATCAAGCGATAAATGGTGGTGGTATCCATGCACAAGAACAGCCAGATCAACTGCAAAGGAACATGTCAATGGTGGAACATTTCATGAGGCAACGTCCCCCCGTCATTTAGAGGATCATCTGACCCTGTGCTAGTTGTAGGGTGAATTATATAACTAGTGAAGATTTTCGATGTCATATGGTGTTCAGAAAATCAAAAGGTTAGTCTTGTTGTTTACCGTTTGAAGGGTAAAGCAGATCAGTGGTGGTTGACGGTTAAAAATATCAGGGACGCTGATGAGATTGATTCTCTTGACTGTGATGAATTCAAAGGTATGTTTGCTGAGAAATATTTTCCTAAGGTTGATAGACTTTGGATGAAAAAAACTTCTTGGAATTGAGGCAAGAGTAAGACTAAGTGGCTACTTAATAATTAAATTTCACTCGATTGGCAAGGTATGCTATAAATTTTATCAGAGTCCTTGATATTAAAATAAATCGTTTTTACTCAAGAATAATGCCAAAATATCGAAGGGAATTAGCTTCTCGTGAGTTAGAAAGTTATGAAAAGCTTGTTCGATGTGCTGATAAGGTGGAAATGGTGTTTTCTATTGATCAAGTGTTATATGACAACCAACAGAAGAAGAGATCGAGGTGGTAGGAGAAAGGGAATAATCCTTCAAAATGGTTTGATGGAAAGAAAACTAAGTTTTTAGTATGTGATAAATATGATAAATGGCATGTTGGGGAATGTATTTTGAATTCTAGAAAGTGATTATGATGTGGTAAGATAGGACATAAGGCTCGTGATTGCACTGGAAAAGATCATGGTAATGGTAAGACAAAATATGATTTACAGGTAGTGAAATGTTTCCAGGGCAATGAGATGGGTCATTATGCAAACGAGTGTTTGACAAAGAGCTTGAATAATGGGAAGAAGTCAGAATATAAGAAGAAAAGTTTGGTGAAATCCTTTGCAACTACTTCAGTAGATGTTGGGCCATCAAATGAAGTGGTATTAGGTACTTTGTTTGTTTTTTTAGATTATGCCAATGTGTTGTTTGATTCAGGGTCTACACATTCATTCATCTCTAAAAAATTCTCTAGTAAATTGCGAATTCCATCTCAAGAAATGATTCCTGAACTTGTGGTAAAAACACCTAGGGGAAATGTTGAGCCAAAAATAATTTATAAGAATCTTTCTATCCTTATCTGTGGAAAGAACCTACCCGAAAATTTTATTTTTTTACCACTAGTAGAGTTTGATGCTATCCTGGGTATGGATTGTATCTCTTTTTACAATGCTAAGATTTACTCTAGAGCTAAAGAATTTTCATTTCAGAAAGAATTTTAGTTTTTGTGCAATAATTAACCCTTACTGTTGATAATATATCAAGAGGATACGAAACTTGTAAAAGATGGAAATGAATGATACCTTGAAAATATTATTGTAAACAATGGAACAGTTTAGATTAATGATGTTCCAGTGGTAAATGAGTATCCAGATGTTTTTCCTAATGAGTTTCCTGGAATAATACTAGATCAGGAAGTTGAATTTACTATTGACTTAGTTCCTGATGCTAAGACAATTTCAAAACCCCCTTATCGAATGGATCAAATTGAACTTTTAGAGCTGAAGGAGAAATTGCAAGATTTATTAGAGAAAGGTTTCATTCTACCTAGAACCTCACCATGGTGTTCTTCTGTCTTATTTGTTAAAACGAAATATGGTTCAAAAAGACTCTTCATTTATTATAGATCCTTGAATAACATCCCTGTTAAGAACAAATATCTTTTTCCTCATATCAATGATTTGTTTGATCACCTCCAAAGAGCTCAGTATTTTTCGAAGATTGACTTGAGAACAGGGTACCATTAGTTGAAGTTAAAGGAAGTAGATTTTCCTTTTACCACGTTTCGTACAAGATATGACCATTATGAATTGGTAGTTATGCCTTTTGGGTTAACCAATGCACCTTCTGTATTCATAGACCTTATTAATAGAAATTTTTTCATGAGTTCTTGGATAAGTTTGTGGTTGTTTTCATTGATGATATTTTGGTGTTTTCTAAAATTAAGGAGGATCATGAATGTCATTTAAGGGTTATTTTTGAAACCTTAAAAGAAAAGAAATTTTATGGGAAATTCAGAAAGTGTGAGTTTTGGTTGCAAAAAATTTCTTTCATTGGACACATTGTTTCTAAAGATGAAATAACTGTTGATCCTGCAAAAAAAGGTTTTTGAAGAATGGCCAAGACCCACAAATGTAACTGAGATTCATAGTTTTATTGGTTTGGAAGGCTATTACCGAAGTTTTGTTAAAAAAATTTCATGGTTGTCCATCCCATTGACTAAGCTAACTCGGAAGGGTGTTAAGTTTATCTGGACAAAAGATTGCGATGATTGTTTTCAGCAATTGAAAATAAGATTGGTGAATTCTTCAGTATTTGAAATGCCTTCCATGAATGGTGAGTTTGTTATCTATAGTGATGTTTCATTGAAAGGACTTGGTTGTTTCCTAATGTTGAATGATCAGGTAATTGCATATGCTTCACTTCAGTTGAAAACTCATGAGATAAATTACCCTAAACATGATTTGGAATTAGCTGTTGTTGTTTTCACTTTAAAAATTTAGAGGTATCATTTTTATAGTGTAAAGTGTGAAATATATACTGATAAAAAAAGTTTAAAGTATATATTCAATCAGAAAGAATTGAACATGTGATAGAGGAGATGGAAAGAATTAATTAAGGATTATAATTTCACTATTCACTACCACCCATAAAAAGAAACTAAAAGTGGCAGATGCTTTGAGTCAAAAAAGTAATTCTTCATTAACCATATTATATATGGAATGTAATCCTTTGGTTAAGGATTTGATAAATTTTGGATTGGAAATTGTTAGTGCGAGAAATTATTCTGTTTTGTTTCAGGTATTAGTGAAATCTTCTCAATCTGACAGAATTAAGTAAGAATAGAAGCAAGACAGTGAGTTGTAGAAAAAGGTAGAGCTGGTTCAGAAGGGTATGTCACCTAAATTCAACATTAATAATGATTCTGTTTTGATATTTGGGAAGATATTTTGTGTGGCTTGTGATTCATAGTTGAAGAGAGAGTTGCTATGTGAATCTTATAGTTCTCCATTTTCAGTTCTTCCAGGCAGTACTAAGATGTACAGAGATCTTCGAGAGTAATACTGGTGGGATGGAATGAAAAAAGATATTGCTGATTTTTTTTTGAAGTGTTTGACTTGTCAATAGGTTAAAGAAGAGCGGCAGTTACCAAAAGGGATTCTTCACCCTTTACTAGTTCCAAAGTGGAAATGGGAGAATATATCCATGGACTTCATTGTGGGATTACCGAAGACACCTCGAGGTAATAATTCAATCTGGGTTATTGTAGATCGCTTGCCTAAATATGCTCATTTCCTTGCTATACAAGATATGTTTTCCCTAGATCAACATTCTCGAATGTTCCCTAAAAAGATAGTCAGGTTACACAGTGTTCCCCTCTCTATTTTATCTGATCTGATCCTAGGTCCACTTCTAACTTTTGGAAAGGCCTTCAGATGTTGTTGGGTACTAAATTAACTTTTAGTACAAATTTTCATCCTCAATTAGATGGACAATCAGAACGAATAATTCAGACTTTGGAAGATATGCTACATTCTTGTTTGATGGATTATCAGGGAAGTTGGGACTAGCATCTTTCATTGGTTGAATTTTCTTATAATAACAGTTTTCATTCTAGTATATAGATGGAACCATTTGAGGCGTTATATGCGAAGCAGTGTCGAACTCCAGATTTTTGGGATAAAGTTGGTGAAAGGAAGTTGAAGGGACCAGAATTGGTATAAGAGTTGGCAAAATAAGTTCAGCTGATATAGAAACACATGAGAACAGCTCAGAGCATGCAGAAAGGTTATGCGGAAAACAAGATGAAGGGTCTCTCTTTGGAGGTAGGTGATCATGTCTTCCTCAAAGTTTCACCACGAAAAAATGTGATGCGATTTGGTATGAAATGAAAGATGAGTCCAAGGTTCATTTCACCATATTAAATTCTGGAGAGAGTTGGATCAGTTGCATACTGAGTGGCTTTACCTCCAAATTTATCTCAGGTACACAATGTTTTTCATGTTTTGATGATAAGGAAGTATATGCCAGATAAATCTCATGTTTTGAGTCCAGAGGTACTTATGCTAGAAGAGAATATATCTTATAAGGAACAACCGATCCAGATTATTGACTATAGGGAGCAAGTGTTGTGGAATAAGGTTATTCATCAAGTAAAGGTTATATTGAAATACCATATAGTTGATGAGGCAACATGGGAATCAGAAAATGGAATGAGGGATAAATACACCCACTTATTCGATAAGTACATAAATTCAGGGGACGTAATTTCCTATAGGGGGGACATATGTACCATCCCAAGTAAGTAAAGAATAATATATTTTCATATCTATTTCTATTTATGAATTATATTACATTTTAGAGGCTTAAAATGAGAATAAATCCAATGTTAAGCATAGAATACTCTAATATTTTTAAAAGATTGTTTTATCACCTTTTGATGGGAAACCATTTTTTAAATATAAAATTTGACAATTTTATAAGATTTATTTGTCAAAAAAACTTATTCTTTGTAATTGGGACATTGAAATTTACTTTTGATAAATTTTTTGTATTTTTCTGACAATGTTCATTTTTTAATGAATAGTGAGAAATACTGCATTTCACTTCAAAAATACATTTTCATCTAATTTAATTAGATGGTTATATTATCTTTTTAATTTGTTTTAAGGTGTAATTAGAATATATTTTTACCATTTAATCCAATGTTGGTAATTATAATTAAATTCACTTTGAAATTGGACATAAACAAGTGTAAATCTTTTGATTGATATTGTTTCTTAAAAACACGCTATTTGTTTTGACAACAGGAATTATTTTTAAAGTAATTACTACAATTTTTGTGTTCAGAATTTGGTAAAATGGATTCCATATTTTGAATCATATGTTCAAAATTATGTAATTATGACTCTTTTGTTTTTGGACATTATGAATAGTAAAGACGATAATTATCTTTAATTATCGTGATTTATTTGTAATCAGGTAGTTAAGGTTAATAAAATAATATCATAATAATTTAAAATGAACCCAACATGTGTCCACATTCTCTTGTTTAAGTAATTTTTTACCATGGAAAACTTTCTACCAAACTTGTGGGCCCATGGAGTCACATGGGTGTAACAGTGACATTTATGACATTATTTTTTTAAAAGAAGAGAAATATAATAAAGGTTTGTATATCCTAAGTAATTTTTTTTTAATTTTGTCTACATAAATGACCTCTTAGACTATAAATGTTAATTGGAAAGATAATTCTATTTCCTACATCATGGTATTTGTTTTATAATTTTTAGACATTAAATAAATTAATTTATTTATGACACCATGATGATGCAGTGATTACCTCATTAATGAATGATTTAAATAAAATGAAAAGATATTGTAAAACTAAGACATAAGCTTTTCAAAAACCTATTGTATGGGTGGATTTTCAACCCATATCATCTTATTCTCAAAATATATCATTTTGGTACCATTAAAATCCAAAAACCATTTTATAATAAAGTAACATTACAAGACATTCCAAAAGTGACCCTTCTCCCCCTTATAAAAGGCCCCCACCTCTACCCCCTTACCCACTCCTCTCAATACCTTGGCTCATCCAACCTATGCTCATATTGTCTCTCCACATACCTATATTAATCCTATAATCCTCACTTTGGGCAAAAGTCTTTCCAAGGAATCCTTTTCCTCAAATCTAAAATAGTTACCCGATTGAGAGGTAATGTCTTCTCTCGAGTTTCTTCCTTTTATTTTCCTTATTCACTCACCACTATCTTATTATTATTTGATCCCATAATAACATAGTATCCTCAATATTATAGTTCATTTTTATGATAAGGATTCTACCTACAATTACACACACCTCCATCTAATGGTTAAAGAACTTACAGTTTCTGTGGGTGACGAATTTCTGCCTCACGAAAAGATGATTGTTAAATCATCTTTTAACACCTTTCATGGTGGAAATTATGATGTAACTATATTTATATATAATATTTATTATATTCATATCCTCTCTATGCTTCTGTATTTTATAATTAAAACAAACCTTTATGCTTTTCATGTTGTGCAAATGCGATAATTTAATCTGAGGAAGTGTGGACTACCGCCCACTCAAGTGATGTGACTCGTTTATTCCAAACATAGAATCTATAAAGAATGTAATTAATGAACTTATGTTACCTATATAACACATAAATTATAATGTAATTATAATATATATGCCTCATTTAGTTTTAATTCCTTTAATATGACAAATAAATGAAAGTAGCATTCATGCAGACATACGACATACCATCTCCACGAATGATGAATTTTATTTTTTATCTCAAAATTTTATAGAATTGTATAAAATGAATATATAATTGAAATTTATGATATTTAAATCATTTATACCATTCTATAGATGATTTAATTGTAACTAAATGGGAAACTCTTTTCAAACAGGTTCATTTTTGATCCATGTACCGAACATCAACAAAACATATGATATGAAGTCACATAATTAACTAATTATTATAAAATGATAATATGTGATTTGAATTGAATAATAAAAATTAAAGTATGTCCTTTTGAAATTATAAATTGACCAATGTTTATTATTCAGGAATATAATTAAACGAACAAGACACGTCATAGTTGAGGTAAGGGACTTCGTCTCAATCTCCTTTCATTGAGGCATACATCAATTTATATATGACCTTCTTTTATTAGTTGTATAATAAACCCTTTTGACTTTTAATTTCATTCAAAAGGAATCTTTTTACATGAAGCATTTTACTAAATGAAAAAATGAATGTTTTTGTCTTACGTATTCAGTGCCAGTGACTTCTTCGCCGCCGTGACCATTATTTGAGTTTCGGCTACCTCTACAAGCCGTAACATTATAAATTAAAACTAAATACTATGTTTTAATTTTCTTTTATTTTGGTATTGAAAATAGATTTGATAATGTTTTGATTATATTAATGTGTTGTATTGATATCTTGTGATTGAAATATGGAAATGTTATGTTTCCTTTATGCATGTTTTATGTGATACGATTATGTTATGGATCTGGGGAATTATTTATGAAGATGGGTGGATCCGTGATAAACTAAGGGCAGGTGTGCCCGAGATATCTCTCCAAAGAATTGGGTTACATGATGGAGTTAAACACTAAGGTTTTTCGAATATATTTACCGAATATACTGTGATGGGTATTCCAAACATAACCATGAGGGTTACTCCCTACGTAAGAATGTTATGAATGCCTCAAGTTAACTTTATGTCTTATGATTTCTATGAGTTATTAATAAATCTTATTATTTAATAAGGTATGTTAAAGTAATTATTTTTTATGAGTAAAGTATGATTTCATTGATTCTTATGTATACATGGACTAATTTTCTTTCCATATTTTTTTATCCCTTATTGAGTTTTTTAGCATCATCCTAATTTTTTGAAATGTTTTTCACAGGTCAAGGGAAATGTACATGATGTGATAATAGTGTCTAGTAAGTGTCAAGAAAGATACCATTTTTTATTTTGAATATGTTTCCTTTGGAGGAAAAAATGAATATTGTCTTTGATGTAACCACCTTGTTTAAATGTGGAATGTAATGCATGATTTATGATCTAATTCTCTAAAACTCTAAACCTAAAAAGTTCCTCAATTTGTATTCTTGAAATAACTCAATATTAGGTAATGTTTAAGGATGGGTCCTTATATAGGTAACATGGATGTGGATGATAAATATACCCCAGTAAATAATTACGTATAAACAATCTCAGATATAATGAGATTGAAAAAGTAACCCTTACTTTAGTTCCAATATCAATTGTATGTTTCTAAACCTCATTTATAATTATTTAAATATTGTTGTTGAATTATTCTAAAATGAAAATAATTTTTATGATATCATATATGATTATATTATAATCTGTTTGTTAGTATCATTTCATTATCACTCATTATTCAGATATTAACTGCTTTATTTTCTTATGTAAGTTTTGTCGGATAAGTTCATGTTCCATTTATTAGGTTAATGTTATATTATTTAAATAATGATATTAGTATAATATATATCATATTTATTCATTACATTCATATATATAATCGTGGTTTAATGAAGATCATGTAGAATGAATCACATCGCATCGTGGAGATGGTAGGCCGTATGTACGCACGACCGATGATATCATTCAATTAATTGTTAAATGGTATAGAATTGGACAGTGTACTAATTATAAATAATTATTATCATGTTATAATCATTATTTAAATCTAGTATACTCATCATTTTAACCATCCAAATTAGGTATTATTGAAAAACAAATTACACAGTGATGTTGAGATAGTAAGTCGTATGTACGCAAGCATAGTTATATTATTATTAGTAGAATGGATGAAAGGAGGTATATGTTTTTCCCATAATTATTATAATATCTCATCATGTAGAATATAATATATTTATTACTTTAGTATGGAAAAAAGTTAAGAATATGAAGTAGAAGAAAAAAATAATTTTGAAAGAGATGATAAAACAATTACCTATTTTTTGAGTATCTCTATTTTATTTGAACAAAATGTCTCCATGGGATGGAGGAGACAATTATCCTGAGAGTTTCCAGTAAGTGGGTAAGTGTGTTGGCATTTTATAAGAGGGATGAAGGTCACTTTATTAAATTCTTGAAATATAACTTTTTTATGAATTGATTTTCGAATTATTATAACTCCCAAAGTGAAATAATTCTCGTATAATATGAAGATAATTCAAAATAATCTCATCCAATAATTTAATTACATGTGATTATTTTATTCTTAACGTTATATTTTCAGTATTCCCTTTATTTCACACTTCTAATTTTAATTGAGGTAACATCATTTTAATTATTAAGAGGTTGTTACGTTTATTTATATGGGGTAAATTTCCCATAATTGCATACTTAATTAACATATATACCTTAATATAGAAACGTTTTAATATAATAATATTTTATGTTTTTTAAATATTTTAATAAAATGTTTTTATATTAAAATATAAATAGTATCAATTTTTACAGTATTCACTTGAATGAATTTATATAAAATATAAAAATAGATATAACTTCAAACCAAAGCATTGACTAGTATTTTAACATGTCATATTAACATAGAAAAATCTTAGATGAAATAAATTATTTAAAATAACATATAATTTTCAATCTATAATATCAATTATTTTTATATTTCTCTTAACAAAATAATTATTGTATCACTATTGTATCAATATTTAAGGTAATTATTTAATATCTATAAATTGAAAATAAATACACATGATGTAGATAATTTCATTAAAGTTTTGGAGAATATTTATGTCTTATGTTTTGTCAAGTTTAACACTACATTAAAATTATAACACCAATAATAGATAAGAGAGTGACGTTTTGTCACTTTCATTTGTTTTAATTATAATTACATCAATTTCATGGATAAAAGTCCATTAAATGATTTAATTATGACCCTGAGGTTATATTTTTCTACATCAATTCCTCCAATAGTATTTTTCCTAGTTTTAGGGCAATCATAATATCTTTATCATATTTTTGTTTACCATAATTTACATGATTTACGTTTAACTGTGGTAAATAAAAATTACTGTACATACTAATTATTATATAGAAAAAATATAAAAAGTAACCTATTAAAATAATTTGGACCCACTGATTAAAAATATAGAATCCATTTTTTAAATTTAAAAGCAGAGAAGTTGCAGTAATTTATTTAAAATTAATTCTCGTTGTCAAAGTGAGAAATTGAATTTTTTAAAAGTAAAAATCATCAAAATATTGATGCATCTTTACATCTTATTTCATTGTGAAGTTACTTATAACGACAAAAATTAAATTAAATGATAAAATAATAATCTAATTATTATTTAAAACTGACTAAAATGATAACCTATCTGTATAAATAAATCAGATGAAAAATAAATTTTAAATAAAAATGATGTATTTTTTACTATTCATTAAAAATGAATATTATCAGAAAAATAACAAAAATTAAACAAAATTAAATTTTTATATCACTATTTGATATAAGAGTTTTATTTTTCCAAAAATATGTTATAAAAGCGCAAAAAACTAGATTTAAAATGGGTTCTCAATTAAAATGTGGTAAAACTACATTTTTAGAAAAATGCTCATTTTATCCATAAAATTGAATTTGTTCTTATATAATGTATCAAAAACATATAAGTTGAATTTTAAAAATTAAATTGAAAATATTACATATACATTTCAATAATAAAATCCATAATGAGTGATTTTATTATTTTATAGACTCACTTGTTCTCATTTTAATATTTTTTTTAGAAGGAAGTTAATACAATTTATTCCTTCCATTATAATGAATAGGTTATAATATGTAGTTATAAATTATACTCAGTATATTATAAAATAAATTCTATCCAAATAACATGAAATTATGTGTAACACAAACCATGAATCGTGTTGCATATATTGCATTCTTATATGGTGTTGCATATAACATAAGCTAGTACTGTTGTAGCATTCAAAATAAGAAATCAATGAATTGAAAAGGAATATATCTCATAAAATACTACGGTGTAACTTTGTTCTCCCATAAAAATGAATTTTTTCCTCAGAATTCATCGGGATAATAAAAGTATTAGTACTTTAATGTTTCATTCATCGAAACGTACATCGTAAAAAGGAATAATAAAACTACAATTTAAAAATTAAAGTTATAAACAAAATATTTACCCAAAGTAACTCATCACTAGGTCTCCAAATAGAAAAACATATATGGGAAGTGAAAAAATGGATATGGAAGAAGAATCTAACTACCATGTTCTAATGGATACTGTTAGAGAATAAGATTTCAAGATATTTAACAACCAAAAACCCAAAAATCTGTGATAATTTAATGGACTATATAATTATTCAGATAAGAAGGTACTAAGATAAATTTATTGGTTTTTATGATCCTTTCCTTAATGTTAAAGAAAATGAGAGTAAATTATTACTTGATTTTAGTACAATATCAGAGTATCTCATGCCTTGAACTGTAACACCCCAGGTAAATAAAGAGTATGAAATTTTCACATTTATCCATATTTGTGAATAAAATATTAATATTACTTTAAAGGGGATGCTATGCTCGATGGCGTACCCAATACGCAACAACGAGTTTCTTGGGAATCTTATGTTGCACTCTAATAATAAAATAATATTATTTTTAATAGTAGTTAACGCCTAACCGTTGTAATGGAGGGAATGAAGAGAACTAACTACAAAATTATTATATATGTTTGTCAAATATTTTTACTTAAATGTTAGAGGATTAAAAATATAAATGAATCCAATTTTAAGCGTAAACATTCTAAAATTATTTAAAAGGTTGATTAACCGCCTTTTGACGGAGAACCACTTTTAAATCCACCTTTTTACAATTTTATGTGTTATATTTGACAAAATAAAATTCTTCTTTAGAATCGGGACATCAAAATTTACTTTCTGTAAAGTTTTGGTATTTTTTCCGAAAAAGTTCAATTTTTAATAAATAGTGAAAAATGTTGTATTTTAATTCAAAAACTCTTTTAATCTAATTTATTTATATGATTATATTATCTTTTGAATTGGTTTTAAAGTGAAATTAGAATATATTTTTACCATTTAATCCAATAATGGTCGTTGGAATTAATTTCACTTTGAAATCGGACTTAAACTAGTGTCAATCTTTTGATACATTTTGTTTCAAAAAAACATGCTATTTGTTTTGACAGCGGGAATTAATTATTAAATTAATTAATGAAACTTATATATTTTGAATTTTTTAAAATAGACAGTATTTTTGAATTCGGAATATCAAATATAGCTTAGGGTGAACTTTTGATAGTTTTCTAAAAAACTTCAATTTTTGATGAATAGTAAAACCACTAAGTGGTACTTATAAAAACTGATTTTTCCGTTTAAATGAAATTTTTCCATATTTTTGTTTTGAATTTCAAAAATCCGACATACATGGTTTTCATTAAGAAGTAAAATGTGGTTCAATGGGATTAAAATAATTTTTTGGTGAATAGTAACTTATTAAGTTTTTAATCGCGATTAGAGGTAATTAGTGTAGTTTAAGGTAAGAATAATGTTTTAATAAAATGAAATGACCTAGAAACATGTCCTACCCTCCTTGGATGTGTCATGGCCGACCAATAAAATACATTGGTCAATGTGGGGACCCCATGGAGCCACTTTGGTTGGAAAATGACATAAATATCTTTTTATTTAATATTAAAGTAAAAATGACACAAACATGAAGAGTTTTTACTAAAACAATTTTTACATGGGGTTATACAAGTCATATTTTTGACTATAAATAATAAATGGAAAGATAAAACGATTTCCTACATCATAGTATTTTTTTTATAATTTTTAGACATTAAATAAATTAAATTATTTATGACATCATGATGATGCAGCGATGACCTCATTATTTAACAATTTAAATAAAATGGAAAGATAATGTAAAATATAAGACCTAAACATGTATAAAACCTATTGTATGAGTGGATTGAGAACCCTTATCACCTTATCCTCGAAACAAATCAATGTGGGACCATTAAAATCTGAAACTCATTCTAAAATAAAGTAACATTTCTTTACTTTCCAAGAGTGCCCATCCTCTCCTCTTATAAAAGCCCCCCACCTCTACCTCATTACCTACACTTCCAAAGCCTTTGCATCGGACAACCCCTGCCGATTTTGACTCTCCACATCCCTCTATAACTCCTTGAAGCCTAAATTTGGGTAGAAGTTTTCCCAAGGAAGCCTTTGAGCTCAAACCAAAGGGAGTTACCCGATTTTAAGGTAATGTCTTCACTTGTGTCCTTTTGTTTTATTTTTCTTCTCCAACCCCCTAAACTATTTTTATTGATTTCTTTTGTAACAACTCCAGCATCTTCAATATACTAGGATGTTGTTATAATAAGTATTTGAGCTACACTTGCACACACCTTCTTCTAATGGTTAAAGAACATACTGTTTCTGTGGTTGGCGATTTTCTGCCTCACGAAACGATGATTGTTCAATATTCTTTTAACACCTTTAAAGGTGGACATTATGATGTCACTGTATTTTATATATGATATATATGGTATTTATTTTTACTATATTCTTCTTTATTTTATATTTAAACCATACCTTTATTCTTTTCATGTTGTGTAAATCTGATAATTGCATATGAGGAAGTGTGGACTACCGCCCCCTCAAGTGATGTGACTCATATATACAATACATGGAACATATAATGAATGAAATTAATGAAAATATGTGACCAATATAACATATATATTATTATGGAATTATAATATATATATATATATATCATTTTTTTTAATTTCGTTAATATGAAAAAGAAAAAATGAAAGTAGCGTTCACGCGTACGTACGACCTACCCTCTCCATGAACGGTGCTTCTCGTTTTTTTATCTCCAAATGATAAGGAATAGTATAAAATGAATATGTACTGGATATATATGATATTTTAATCATTAATACTATTCTGGAAACTATTTACTTATAACTACATGGACAATCATTTTTCAAACAAGTTCATTTTTGACTCATGTACCAAACATCGGCAAAAACGTTTGATATGAACTAACATTATTAAACAATTATTATAACATTATAATATGTGATATGAACTGAATAATAATATTTAAAGGAGGTCCTTAGGCAATTATAAATTGACCAAAGTTTATTATTCAGGAATATCAAGAAACAAACAAGTCAAGTTGGACTTGAGGTAAGGGATCCTACTCCCCTCTTTCTTTTTAAGTACAGTCTTTTATGTCATTCCTTTTAAGCTCATATTTATTGTGATTGGGATGTTATTTTATATTACTCTTACTATAATTTTTATGTTCATATGATGAGAGACCCTATTCTCTCTCATCAATCCATTTTGGAAGTTTTGAGTGGCGCTGTTAGGCTGCCGAATTTTCGTAAGAGATCTAACCTCTCTCTTTCTTTTTAAGTACTCTCCTTTATGTAACTTATTTTAAGCTCCTATTTGTTATGTTGGGGGATGTTCTTTTATATTCCTCTTTCTGTAAACTATATATTGATATTATGAGATACCCTATTTCCTCTCATCAATCCATTTTGGAAGTTTTAAGTGGCGCTGTTAGGCTGCCGAGTTTTCGTAAGAGATTTTTCATCTCACTTTTATTCCCGTGAGATTTATGCTATATTTTCCACAATTTCCTTTGAGTGGTGTATGTACTGCCCATTATTTTACTCATTGTGTAATATACTATCATTTATGAGTATTTACATCAATGTTGTATTTTCCTTCTTTCACGGGGCGTATGTTTTGAAAGATACCCATGTCGGTAAGGGAACCTTTCACCCTCCTCTTTTTAAAATACATCTTTTGTTATGTCTTTTCATTCACATATTATTATGTTGGGATATGTTCTTCTATATCCTTATTGATTTAAATTTTATTTCCATGTGATGAGATACCTTTTTATCTCTCATCAACTCATTTTCTGAATTTGGTAGTGATGCTGTTAAGCTGTCAAATTTTTGCAAGGGAACTTCGTAACCCAAATTTGATTCTTTGGGATAAACATGTACTCCTTGAATATGTCGTTCTATGAATATGTGTGAATAAACTCTGATTTTTTTACACTTAATATCCACTTATATTTGGTGTATTCGTTTGTCACACATAATTATGTAATTGATTTGTCCTTAAACCAAGGATACCGTCTTTGTAAGGGACTTCATCTCAATCTCCTTTCATTGAGGCATATTTTGTTTTATACACAACCTTCTTTTATACAGTGTATAAACCCCTTTGAATTTTACATTTATTCAAAAGGAATATTTTTTATACGAAGCGTTTAATAAACAAAAATAGGGAATGTTTTTGTCGTACGTGTGCGGCGACAGTGACTTCTCCGCCGTCGTGACCATTATTTGAGTTTCGGATTCCTCTACAAGCCATACCATTTTTTTAAAAGAAAAATAAATACCATGTTTTACTTTTCTTTTATTTTGGTATTGAAAATGGTTTTCATAATTTTTTTATATCAATGTGTTGTATTGATATCTTGAGATTGAAATGTGGAAATGTTATGTTTCCTTTATGCATGTTTTATGTGATACGATTATGTTGAGGTTCTTGGGCATTATTATGAAGACGGGTGGTTCCGTGATAAACTAAGGGTAGGTGAGCCTGATATAGCTCTCCAATTTATTAGGTAACGCGAAGGAGTGAAACATTAAGTTTTATCCGAAGAGATTTAGGGAATATACTATGGTGGGTATTCCAAACGTAACCAAGAGGGTTACTCCCTACGTAAGAATGTTATGAATGCCTCAAGTTACCTTTTATGTCTTATGATTTCTATGATTTATTCATGATTTGATGAGGTATGTTAAAGTTCCTATGTTTTATGGGTAAAGTATGATTTCATTCTTATGTATATATGAACTCATGTTTCCTTTCCATATTTTTATAACCCTTACTGAGTTTTTTATGCTCATCCCAAGTTTTTTTTTTGAAATGTTTTTTCACAGGTCAAGGGAAAGGTACATGATATGATGTTAGTGTCAAGGTTGTGTCAAGAAATAATCCATGTTTTATTTTAAATATGTTTCCATTGATGGGAAAAAATGAATACTATCTTTTATGTAACCACTTTTTTTAAATGTGGAATGTATTGTAAGTTTTATGATCTAATTCTCTAACACTATAAACATGAAAAGATCCTCAATGTGTAATATTGTAATAACTCAAGATTAAGAAAGGTTTATGGCTGGGGACTTATAGTTGGTATCAAAGGCCAGTTTAGATAACTTTAGAGGTTAGGGTATTCTCTAAGAATAAGTGACAGTACCATAATTGATAGGATTTCAGAAAGAGTCCTAGTTTTAGATAAAGTGAATGAGTAAGTATATATTAGTGGTTATCTCCCTCATTAGTACATGATGTTTTTTTTGATATACTTACACTGACAATTCCGTTTTTAGTGAATGGATGGATCTAGAAGGCACCAAAGTGACAATAGGTTTGAAGGAAACTATGGTGGTTCTCTGATTAAGAGACTAGATGAAATGGGGTATTCAATGAGGAAACTCGTGCTTGTTCTAAACCAACTATCAAGGAGTCATGATCAACCACTTAAACCTTGGTATGTTCTGAAATGCATCATATACGAGATGACCAATCGATGTGGAAGTTAGGGTAATCATTATAAAGGTAACCATTAGGGTTTATATGATCCTTACTTTTGAGGTAATTATGGGTAATTATCTGTTATGGTGGAAAATGAAAGGCATGAGATAAAATTGAGGTTAAAATATGTTATGATTATTTTTGAAGTTTTTATCTCGTTTTGGGGAATGTTTTGAGAATTATACAGTTTTGGAAAAAGGACAACACGCAGACCATGTGACAACCCGTCGCATCTGACAAAGCTGCGGGAATCGAACCCACAACCAAAGTGCAACTGGTATTTATCGCCTACCACTGGACTACGTGAAGTACCTGGTTAGTTTGAATGAATATTTTTAGTTAGATGATTTTATTATTTTAGAGTAAGTTCATTTTGGGTTATTTATGAAAATGATTAACCTATCATGGAGGATATGTGATTAGGTTAATTACTTTTCAATACGAGACTTTAGGAGCAACTGATGTTGTTTGGAGATAAATATTATGATGTAACTTGGAAGACTATGTGACTAAATCCTTCAAATATTTGGGTTTCAATCTTAGTTTGGTTTACTTTGAATAATTTTATGGGCAATTGTTTATCGAATGGTCTTCATTAAACTTTGGGTTTTTTGGAAAAATTTTGGAGATTAAGAATAGATTTTCTTTTTATAAAGGATTCTACTTTTGTGGATTATCTAACCTCATACTATCCTTTTTGGTTATGGTTTTGGTTAAGGTCTAATGATATGGGAAGTATATATTTCTATTTTGTGGATTAGGTGATCCACAAGAAGTTGATTATAGTACTCATAATTTGAACAAGTCTTCCAAAATACTCGTCTTTTGGGGAAAGTATGAGTTTCTGTAAGAAATCTAGTAAAAGTTGAAATTCAACATGACAAGTAAGTATGTTTCTTTGAGATCAAAAATAAATTCCTAAATGAAGAGTAACTTAAAACAAAAATGTTTTCTGTTAACTTTTCCTATTGGGGAATCGAATACCGTTTAACCCATCACAAGTTTTTGATTTTCTTGTGGTTAACTTTCTCCTAAACATGTTTTCTATCACTCTCCATCAGAATATGACCCTTTGTTTTTTCCTCCATGTCCATGTTTTCATACATGGAATCCTAGTATGGGTTAACTCGGGTGACCTCTGTACTTATCTTTCTTTATTTTAAAGTGATTGTTTTACCAACTCTTGTTCTGATGTGGGACTTTCATGGATGCTTCCGAGCCCAACTTTAAAATTGCGAGGATGCAATTCCCAAAAGGGGGGAAGGATGTAACACCCCAGGTAAATAAAGAGTATGAACGTTTCACATTTATCTATATGTGTGAATAAAATATTAATATTACTTTAAAGGGGATGCTATGCTCGATGGCGTACCCAATACGCAACAACGAGTTTCTTGGGAATATTATGTTGCACTCTAATTATAAAATAATATTATTTTAAATTGTAGTTAACACCTAGCCATTGTAATGGAGGGAATGAACAGAACTAACTACAAAATTTTTATATATGTTTGTCAAATATTTTTACTTTAAATGTTAGAGGATTAAAAATGCACATGAATCCAATTTTAAGCGTAAACATTCTAAAATTCTTTAAAAGGTCGATTAACCGCCTTTTGACGGCGAACCTCTTTTAAGTCCACTTTTGACAATTTTATGTGTTATATTTGACAAAATAAAATTCTTCTTTAGAATCGGGACATCAAAATTTACATTGTGTATATTTTTGGTATTTTTTCTGAAAAAGTTCAATTTTTAATGAATAGTGAAAAATGTTGTATTTTAATTCAAAACCTCTTTTAATATAATTTATTTATATGATTATATTATCTTTTGAATTGGTTTTAAATTGAAATTAGAATATATTTTTACTATTTAATCCAATAGTGGTCGTTGAAATTAATTTCACTTTGAAATCAGACTTAAACTAGTGTCAATCTTTTGATACATTTTGTTTCATAAAAACACGCTATTTGATTTGATAGCGGGAATTAATTATTAAATTAATTAATGAAACTTATATGTTTGGAATTTTGTAAAATAGAAATCATTTTTGAATTCAGAATATCAAATATAGCTTAGGGTGAACTTTTGGTAATTTTCTGAAAAACTTCAATTTTTGATGAATAGTGAAACCACTAAGTGGTACTTATAAAAACTAATTTTTCCGTTTAAATGAAATTTTTCCATATTTGTGTTTTGAATTTCAAAAATCCGACATACATGGTTGTAATTAAGAAGTAAAATGTGGTTCAATAGGATTAAAATAATTTTTTGGTGCATAATAACTTATTAAGTTTTTAATCGCGATTAGAGGTAATTAGTGTAGTTTAAGGTAAGAATAATGTTTTAATAAAATTAAATGACCTAGAAACATTTCCTACCCTCATTGGATGTGTCATGGCCGACCAAGAAAATCCATGGGTCAACGTGGGGACCCCATGGAGCCTCTTTGGTTGGAAAATGGCATAAATATCTTTTTATTTAATGTTAAAGTAAAAATGACACAAGCATGAGATGTTTTACTAAAACGATTTTTACATGGGGTTATACAAGTCATATTATTGACTATAAATAATAAATGGAAATCTAAAACAATTTCCTACATCATAGTATTTTTTTATAATTTTTAGACATTAAATAAATTAAATTATTTATGATATCATGATGATGCAGCGATGACCTCATTATTTAACGATTTAAATAATATGGAAAGATAATGTAAAATATAAGACCTACACATGTCCAAAACCTATTGGATGAGTGGAATTATAACCCTTATCACCTTATCCTCGAAACACATCAATGTGGGACCATTAAAATCCGAAACACATTCTAAAATAAAGTAACATTTCTTTACTTTCCAAGAGTGCCCCTCCTCTCCTCTTATAAAAGGCCCTCACCTCTACCTCCTTACCCACACTTCCAAAGCCTTTGTCTCGGCCAACCCCTGCCCCTTTTGTCTCTCCACATCCCTCTATAACTCCTTGAAGCCTCACTTTGGGCAGAAGTCTTCCCAAGGAAGCCTTTGAGCTCAAACCAAAGGGAGTTACCCGATTTTAAGGTAATGTCTTCACTTGTGTCCTTTCGTTTTATTTTTCTTCTCCAACCCCCTAAACTCTTTTTATTCATTTCTTTTGTAAAAACTCCAGTATCTTTAATATACTAGGACATTGTTATAATAATTATTCTAGATACACTTGCACAGACCTTCGTCTAATGGTTAAAGAACATACTATTTCTGTGGTTGGTGATTTTCTGCCTCACGAAACGATGATTGTTCAATATTCTTTTAACACCTTTAAAGGTGGACATTATGATGTCACTGTATTTTATATATGATATATATGGTATTTATGTTTACTATATGCTTATGTATTTTATATTTAAACCATACCTTTATTCTTTTCATGCTGTGTAAATGCGATAATTTCATATGAGGAAGTGTGGACTACCGCCCCCTCAAATGACGTGACTCGTTCATGCAATACATGGAACGTATAAAGAATGAAATTAATGAACATATGTGACCTATATAACATATATATTATTCTGGAATTATAATATATATATATATATATATATCATTTACTTTTAATTCCGTTAATATGACAAAGAAAAAATGAAAGTAGCGTTCATGCGTACGTACGGCCTACCGTCTCCATGAACGGTGCTTGTCGTTTTTTATCTCCAAATTATAAGGAATAGTATAAAATGAATATGTACAGGATATATATGATTTTTTAATCATTAATACTATTCTGGAAATTATTTACTTATAACTACATGGACAATCATTTTTCAAATAAGTTCATTTTTGATTCATGTACCAAACATCGGCAAAAACGTCTGATATGAACTAACATTATTAAACAATTATGATAACATTATAATATGTGATATGAACTGAATAATAATATTTAAAGGAGGTACTTAGGCAATTATAAATTTACCAAAGTTTATTATTCAGGAATATAACGAAATAAACAAGACAAGTTGGACTTGAGGTAAGGGATCCTACTCCTCTCTTTCTTTTTTAGTACACTCTTTTATGTCATTACTTTTAAGCTCATCTTTATTGTGATTGGGATGTTATTTTATATTACTATTACTTTAATTTTTATTTTCATATGATGAGAGACCCTATTCTCTCTCATAAATCCATTTTGGAAGTTTTGAGTGGCGCCGTTAGGCTGCCGAATTTTCGTAAGAGATCTAACCTCTCTCTTTTTTTAAGTACTCTCCTTTATGTCACTTCTTTTAAGCTCCTATTTGTTATGTTGGGGGATGTTCTTTTATATTCCTCTTTCTGTAAACTTTATGTTGATATTATGAGAGACCCTATTTCCTCCCATCAATCCATTTTGGAAGTTTTAAGTGGCGCCGTTAGGCTGCCGAGTTTTTGTAAGAGATTTTTCATCTCACTTTTATTCCCGTGAAATTTATGCTACATTTGCCGCAATTTCCTTTGAGTAGTGTATGTACTGCCAATTATTTTACTCATTGTGTAATATACTTTCATTTATGAGTATTTACATCAATGTTGTATTGTCCTTCTTTCACGGGGTGTATGTTTCGAAAGATACCCATGTCGGTAAGGGTACCTTTCACCCTCCTCTTTTTAAAAGACATATTTTGTTATGTATTTTAATTCACATAATATTATGTTGGGATATGTTCTGCTATATCCTTATTGATTTAAATTTTATTTCCATGTGATGAGATACCCTTTTTATCTCTCATCAACTAATTTTCTGAATTTTTTAGTGATGCCATTAGGGTGTCAAATTTTTGCAAGGGAAGTTCTTAACAAAAATTTGATTCTTTGGGATAAACATGTACTCATTGAATATGTCATTCTATGAATATGTTTGAATAACCTCTGATTGTTTTACACTTAATATCCACTTATATTTGGTGTATTCATTTGTCACACATAATTATGTAATTGATTTTTCCTTAAACCAAGGATACCGTCTCTGTAAGGGACTTCATCTCAATCTCCTTTAATTGAGGCATATTTTGTTTTATACACAACCTTATTTTATACAATGTATAAACCCATTTGAATTTTACGTTTATTCAAAAGGAATATTTTTTATACGAAGCGTTTAATAAACGACAAAAGGGAATGTTTTTGTCGTATGTGTGCGGCGACAATGACTTCTCCGCCGCCATGACCATTATTTGAGTTTCGGCTTCCTCTTCAAGCCATACCCTTTTTTTAAAAGAAAAATAAATACCATGTTTTACATTTCTTTTATTTTGGTATTGAAAATGGTTTTCATAATGTTTTTACATCAATGTGTTGTATTGATATCTTGTGATTGAAATGTGGAAATGTTATATTTCCTTTATGCATGTTTTATGTGATACGATTATGTTGAGGTTCATGTGAATTATTATGAAGACGGGTGGTTCCATGATAAACTAAGGGAGGGTGAGCCCGATATAGCTCTCAAATACATTGGGTAACGCGAAGGAGTGAAACGTTAAGGTTTCTCCGAAGAGATTTAGGGAATATACTCTGGTGGGTATTCCAAACGTAACCAAGAGGGTTACTCCCTACGTAAGAATGTTATGAATTCCTCAAGCTACCTTTTATGTCTTATGATTTCTATGATTTATACATGATTTTATGAGGTATGTTAAAGTGCCTATGTTTTATGGGTAAAGTATGATTTCATTCTTATGTATATATGAACTTATGTTTCCTTTCTATATTTTTATAACCCTTACTGAGCTTTTTATGCTCATCCCAAGTTTTTTTTGAAATGTTTTTTCACAAGTCAAGGGAAAGGTACATGATATGATGTTAGTGTCAACGATGTGTCAAGAAATAATCCATGTTTTATTTTAAATATGTTTCCATTGATGGGAAAAAAATTAATACTATCTTTTATGTAACCACTTTGTTTAAATGTGGAATGTAATGTAAGTTTTATAATCTAATTCTCTAAAACTCTAAACCTGAAAAGATCCTCAATGTGTAACATTGTAATAACTCAAGATTAAGTAAGGCTTAAGACTGGGGCCTTATATGAACAATTTCTACATAATCTCTTATTCAAAGAAATGATGTTGAATTCGTAATTCCTAAAGTGTTTACAGATCATGCGATCTCTAAATTGAATGATAGGTCATTCCATATATCTTAAAAATTGGTTAACAAAGATTATAAAATATTCACAAGTCCACCTATATTGATATAATACATTAATCTAACAAACTTCAACTGGAGTATAACTTATCCTATCTGTAATTGGATATGCTTACAATCCTTCCAAAAACAAAAATCTACAACATTAGAAAGAAGTGAATCAAATTAGTATAACATTTATATCCCATATATAATAAGGTATTTGTAGAGACCCGAATCTTCACATACATGGAAATTACATTACTTTTGTGGAATACTTAATACATAACAAAAACAGACACACAAGGTGCGTAATAGTTTAATGTCTTTGGAAACTTGGAATATAATCTTCTAATCATGGTGAAAGATCTTCAACATCTCCCATAAAGATCTTCCCCTTTTTTATCTTACCAAAAACATTTCTTTAAATACTGGGAAAAAGAAAATATATAAAGGGTGAGCTCAAATGCTCAATAAGGGTAAGCATGGAGAAAATAGAACAAATCATATACATTTGAACTTAAAAACAGTGAACATAATGTTTAAACATCAAAATTTTGATCAATGACATAAAACATGGAAGTTTTTTAGGAATAGATCATAAAGAAACATTAATAATGATAAAATATCGTGGGAATAAAACATATAATGGTGGAAAACCATTATGCACATGTTATAATTTCCATAGTTGCCAAGGCATTGCTGCCAAGACCATCTTAGTGGAAAAAGTCCCTTACTGAACTGAGATTACTTGTTGTTCCAGCCATGTATATCTCATGAGATATATATCTTTACCTAATTCATTGGAGGGAGATATAGGTCCCACCCATCTCATAATTAAATCATTCTTACTTGTGCCACAAAATAAACATAAATCAATCATCATAACTCAAGGAATAAAATGGGTTTCATAAACATCATCCCATCATCACATAATACATACAAAACAAATGGATATAATTTTTTCATAAGAAAAGTGAAACCATGTAAATCATAGAGACATAACACTTGAAACATACACATGTGAAATAATGTCATCTTATATGGAAAATAGTTTTGATTAAACACTTGAAATGAATTCTTGAGGGAAATATCATTTCTTCTTCAAAATAATTTTCTTTTCACAGAGTGCCGCACAATTTTAGAAGGAAAGGATTCTATTGAAAATAACCATGAAATTTTGTAGAGGATATTCATTGAAATAAGTTTTTATGAAACCGTAAAAAAACATTCACGCCATATAAGTTAAAAAACATTTTTCTCATACTTTTGTCGGAAAAGTCAAAAGGTACCTTGTATGGTAAACAAAAGAAAGATTACTTAAATACCATGTAGTAAAAGTCAAAATGGGTAAAAAGGACTTTAAACATATATGAAACCATTTTTAGAGAACAAGGACGTTGATGATAAATATATCCCCAGTAAATACTTACGAATAAACAATCTCAGATAAAAATGAGATTATAAAAGTTATCCCTTGCCTTATGTTCGATATGCTTCGTATGTATTCGAAAATCCTGTATAATGATTTAAATAATTTCATTGACTTATTAATAAATCATATTCATTGTTATGATATCATATGTGGTTCACTTATGACTTTATAGTACCCATTCTTTTGTAAATTCCATGTTAAAGAAGCGTTTGGGGAAAATCGTTTCATACATCGTACATATTTCGACAAGTTGTTCTTGGTATTATTACTTATATCATGATTTATATAATTAGATAATTTAAAACATGATTTTTATATAATATATATTCAGCATATAAATATATATGATAGATGGATAAATGGAATGAAATACACCGTTCATGGAGACAGTAGGTCGTACGTACGCATGAACGCTATTTTCGTTTCCTTAATGAATTAAATAAAATTAAGTAAATGAAAAATATATGTAAATTTAATCCATTATAATTATTATGTAATATATTTCATGATTATTTAATATATATAATTTATAATCATACATGAATGGTTAATCATGGAAAATGAATCTCATCATGTTCGTGGAGACGGTAATCCGTCCGTACGCACGAGAGATGATATCATTCCCATATTTATTGAATGGAATTGCAGTGAATGAAATAATATATTAGAATCCTTATGATGTTATAATAATCATATTATTTTATTATTTACACCATTATACCCTTCCATGTTAGGTGGTGGTGGAAAAACAGATTACACCACGGCGTCGAGACGATATTTCGTATGTATGCACACACAGTGATTTCGTTTTCCTTAGGATGGAAAGAAGGTGAAATAAGGTTGTTTCATATTTATAATAACATATAAGTATATCATTGATATTTATGTTATTATTTAATAATTAAACCACTAAACAAGAGGAAGTATTAGAAGAAAGAAACTTGAATGAATCAGTAGAAGGTATTACCTCTTTCTCGAAGTGCCTCCTTGGAAATTCCTCTTAGGGAACTAGAGTTGGTCTTTTGAGAAGAAAAGTAACTCTAATAGGTTTCTAGGGATGTGGGGATGTGAAATGGGCAGAGGCCGGCTGAGAATCAAGGATCAAAATGGTGTGAGGAGGAGAGGGAGGAGGTTCCCTTTTATAATGGACGTGAGCGAAACCTTTGGAATTATAAGAAATATTAATTTATAATAAATTCCAACCCCACATAGAACCTACAAAATGACTTGAATCCGAATATTGGATGATATAGGTTTGTAATCTCATCAACCAATAAAATTTAGACAAGTTGGGAATTTATTTTAAACATTATAAACTTGATTTATCCTTATATAATCTATTTAATTTTATTTGTGGTAATAATATTCTAAATTTTAAATCATTATAAATAATTACTTATATGTTGTGAAATGACCATTATTTTATGATTTATTACATTGTTTTCCATATAAAATTTAATTTATAATTTATAATTTTTTTTGAGTTTTAAACAATTTTATAATATGTACTTTTTATAAAATAACAATAGTGACAATTTTGACACTATTCATTTATTTGAATTTAAATAAAATATATATAGAAGATATGTTCAAACTAAAAGATTTAATAGATTCATAACATATCATTTGTATCTATAAAATTAGTGGAGCACATTAAATAGTTCATATAATATTTATTTTAGTACTTTTAAAATCATTTATTTGATATTTCAATTAATGAAATAATTTCAACATCACTATTGTGTCATAATTAATGATAATAATTTAATCCCGAAAAATTTAAATAAATTCATATGATGTAGATACTATTTATAGATTTCTAGGGACTATTTATATCCGATGTTTTATGTGGTTTATCACTAAATTAAAATAATTACACTTATAAGATTTAAGAGAGTGACATTTTGTCACTTTCTTTGGTTTTAATAATAATTATATCATTTCATAATAAGAAGCCCATGAAATGAATCAAATCCGACCCTTAGGTGATATGGGTATACTTTTATTCATCCAATAGGATTTTTCAAGTGTTAGGGTAATTTTATAGTCTTAAATTTACCCTTAATTACCAGATTTACCTTTAGTTGTAGTAAATAAAAATTACTGTAGTTACTATTCATAGTATCAAAAAAATAAAAGTAACCTATTAACATAATTTTGACACATTGAGTTAAAATATGGAATCCATTTTTCAAAATTCAAAACACAGAAGTTTCAGTAATTAATTTAAAATTAATCTCATTGTTAAGAAAATGGATTTTAAAAGTTAAAACATTTCCAAAGATTGAAATGTTTTTACCTATGAATTCAATGTAAAATTAATGGTAATGAGATAAGTTATATTAAATGGTAAAAATATATTATATTTATACTTTAAAACCATTAAATATTATAATTTAACCATATAAATTATTGCGATGAAAAAAGTTGTTTTTAATTAAAATATATCGTGTTTTTACTATTCATTAAAATATGAAAGTTATCAGAATAATAGGAAAAATTTATCCAAAGTAAATTTTTATATCCATATTCCAAAGAAGAATTTTATTTTTGTCATATTGAACTTATAAACATGTCCAAAACTAGATTTAATGTGGGTGCGCCATCAAAAGACGGTAAAATTAAATTTTTTTAGAAATACTTATTTTACCTGAAAATTTTATTTTGTTAACATACCATGTTTTAGAAAAAGTGTAATATTGATAATAATGTTATAAAATTCTAAATTTAGTCAATACTATTCATAGCGGCTAGTCCATAATAATATTATAACAATATATCTTTTTTTAGTGAAACCCAGTATTGCGTACTACACACACTATCGAGGAAGGTCGCGATTGCGTGTAGCACAAGCCAAGTCAGGGTTTCATGTGGTGAAAGACTTTTTTTTGTTGCGTATAAAAGAATCTAACAATATTTCATTTATACACTGAATATATATATATACACTCAATTTTGCATAGAATAACTATTATCAAACGATTTGAAATTGTGTGTAACACAAGCCAAGAATAGTGTTGTGTATACTGAAAGCTAATATGGTGTTGCATATAGCGCAAGATAATTTTGGTGTAGCATAAAACAGAATATATGAATTAAATTAAAAAGAATATATCTCATAAAATCTCGGGGTGTTACATTCTACCCCCTTAAAATGAATTTCGCCCTTGAAATTCGTCGGGGGTTATAAATGGTTTATTACATGAGAGTTTCTTTCATAGAAACACACACCATAAAACGGAATTCCAAAACATTTCTTTAAAAACTAATGTATGAAACATAACGGTTACCAAAATTAACTAATCACTGGGATTCCTCATAGGATAACATAGGTGAAAATATAGATATGGAATAGAAATCTGACCATCATGTTCTGATGGAGAGTGGTAGAGGATATGGCTATGATAAAGCCAATAGTCACAAAGCCATAAATTTGTGATGATCTAAGAGACCATCTGATTCATCTGATTTGAGAGCACTTGGACAACATTTTTGTTTTTCAAGATCATTTCCCTAATGTTGAAGAACTTTTGAATTAAAAGAAATACTTACTTGATTTTGGTACAATCTCACTGTTGTTCGTGCCTTGAAGAATTTCCACTTTATATCTTAAATAAATTAAGTTTAATTTGTCATTCGTGAAGTGTTATGAGATCATGTGATAGAACGGTGGGTCATTCTGTCTTCTCAAATAAAAGGTTAGAAAAAGTTATTAAATATTCATAAGTCCATCTATAGTGAGATTAATCGCATATAGTTATTAAAATGGACTTATACCTCATATGTTATAACAAATAATAAATTAAAACTAATTTATACTAACCAGGGACGTTCTGTAGGCCAGTGGTATACGATAAAGTCCTATCTCACTGCGGTTGTGGGTTCAATTCCCACTGCCTAGTCCGACATGATGGGTTGTCATCCGTTCTGCAGGTTGTCCATTTTCTAAAACTATACTATTATAACATTCCAGAAATAATATCTAAAAACAAGTCCTATCTGTAAATAATACTATTTGATGTCCAACATAATCCATTTCAATCTTTAGGCTTATCCAAAATACATCTGTCCATGTTCATAGTATACAGAAAACAATTACTAGGAGTGTCATCTACCGAGTATGTGAATACTATAATTTATCCCAGATCCATTTTGTTGATCACATTACAAACATGTTAATACCTTAATCATGTATTCTCTTAAAACATAAACTACCATAGAACCTTAGTGAAAACAAGAATTCTGTCAGAAGGTAACTCTTTCCAGACACCAAAATCCCAAAATTTCGATTTACTCAAACCATGATATAACTTTGTCCTTATATCAGTCATGAGCTCATGAACACTATCAAACATATTATTTGATCTTTATCTCTTCATTATGCGCATATCTTCTGCTTTCCAAAAATATTTCAATCATCTGTCATGATTACCGATGCTATATTCTTATGGAAAAACACAATGGACCAATACATAGATATTCCAATATACCATAAAAGTACCTCAACAACATTATTCTTGAATACCAATACATAAACACTTTAATGCATCCTATTCAATAATTTCCATGGAATATGTAATTCCTTGATTTATAAGTAACCTCTTAGGTCAGGGCATTGAGTTGGGTAATGCCCATTTTCTCCACAGATAAGACATTGAACTTCATAACAGTCTGTCACTTTATGAACCTTCTCCCCACATAGATAACATCTTCCCCTCCATTTGATGTATTCATCAAGGTTCTTCTTCCCTTCTTTAGAAATCTCAATATTCCTTTCTCTATGCTCCTCAACATGCGAACATTCATAAAAGGCTATATTCCTCTTATTTTATGAATTAGGAATTCCACTAAAGTTCAACTTGTTAATCATATATCGCGATGACTGATTTGGCATAATCACACAATCTTTCTTTCTAGGAATTATGAAATTTCGTTGATCATAGTCACTAATTTGTCCATTGGATGCAATGTTGACCCAATTCCTTCTGGTTCCCTCCATTGACTAAAACCAAAATCCATGGTGTAAGAAACAGTTAAAATAAAGGGGAACCGCATAATCATAAAAAGTCACTTATGGGATATCTAACGTATCACACATTATTTAATCCAGAACACCTTAGGTTCACCATAGGTTATTCATGATCGTCAAAATAATTCTAGGAATGTAAAATATAGTTATACTAAACCTTAGGGACATCTCTAGACATACCATAGAAATATATCTAAGGATATCACTAAATGTTTCACATCCTAGTTTCCAAAGGATAACTAAACCTTTCCTCTGATACCAACTGTAGAGACCCAAAGTTTGACATACATGGACTTTACATTACTTTTGCGGAATACATAATACATAACAAAAACAGACACCCAAGAATCGTAATAGTTTAGTGTCTTTAGAAACTCGGAATATAATCTTCTAATCATGGGGAAAGATCTTCAACATCTCCCATAAAGATCTTACCCTTTTTCGTTCCTACCTAAAAAATTTATTTAAATCCTGGGGAAAAGAAAACATATAAAGGGTGAGCTCAAATGCTTAGTAAGGGTACGCATGGAGAAAATAGAATAAATCATAAACATTTGAACCTAAAAACAATGAACATAATGTTTAAACATCAAAATCTTGAGCAATGACATAAAACATGGCAGTATGTATGGCATAGATCATAAAGAATCATTAATCATGATAAAATAGCATGGGAATAAAACATCTAATTGTGGAAAACCATTAAGCACATTTTATGATTTCTATAGTAGCTAAGGCTTTTCTGCCAAGACCATCTTAGTGGACAATGTCCCTTACTGAATCGTGTTTACTTACCGTTCCAGACTGGTCTATCTCATGAGATATAAATTGTTACCCAATGCATTAGAGGGATATATAGGTCCCACCCATCTCATAATGAAATCATTCTTACTTGTGCCACAAAATAAACATAAATCATTCATCATAACCCAACGAATAAAATGGGTTTCATAAACATCATCCCATCATCACATAATCCATGTAAAACAAATGGATATCTTTTCCTCATAGGAAAAGTGAAACCATTTAAATCATGGAGACATAATACTTGAGACATATACATATGAAATAATTTCATCTTAGATGGAAAATAGTTTTTATAAAACACTTGAAATGAATTCTTGAGTAAAATATCATTTCTTCTTCAAAATCATTTTCTTTGCACAAAATTCCATACAATTTTAAAAGGGATGTATTTTATTGAAAATAACCATGAATTTTTGTAGAGTAATCTTCATTGAAATAAGTCATTATGAAACTGTAAAAATCCATTCACGCCGTATAAGTTAATAAAACATTCTTCTCGTACTTTTGTCGGAAAAGTCTAAAGGTACATCGTATGGTAAACAAAAGAAAGATTCCTTACATACCATGTAGTAAAATTCAAAATAGGGTAAAAAGGATGTTAAAAATACATGAAACTATTTTTAGAAAATAGGTACATGGATGATAAATATAACCCCAGTAAATACTTACTAATAAACAATCTCAGATAAAAATGAGATTGGAAAAGTTATCCCTTACCTTATGTCTGATATGCTTTGTATGTATCCGAACCTCCTGTATAATGATTTAAATAATTTAATTTAATTAATAAATAATCATATTCATTTTTATGATATCATATGTGGTTCACTTATGACTTTATATTACCTGTTTTTTTGTAAATTCCATGTTAAATCAGCGTTTTTGGGAAAATCGTTTCAATCATCATACATGTTTCGACAAGTTTTTTTCGATATTATTACTTATATCCTGATTTACATAATTCCATAATTTAAAACATGATTTATATATAATATATATTCAGTATATAAATATATATTATAGATCGATAAACAGAAGGAAATACACCGTTCATGGAGACGGTAGGTCGTACGTACGCATGAACGCTATTTTCGTTTCCTTATTGAATTAAATAGAATTAAGTAAATGAAACATATATGGAAATAAATCCATTATCATTATTATGTAATACATTTCATGATTATTTAATATATATACTTCATAATCATACTTTAATGGTTAATCATGGAAAATGAATCTCATCGTGTTCGTGGAGATGGTAATCCGTACGTACGCACGAGCGATGATATCATTTCCATATTTATTGAATGGAAGTTTAGTGAATGATATAATATATTAGAATCAGTATGATGTTATAATAATCATATGTAGTTATTCATTACACCATTATACCCATCCACGTAAGGTGGTGGTGGAAAAACAGATTACACCACAGTGTGGAGACGGTATTCCGTACGTACGCACGCGAGGTGATTTCGTTTTCCATAGGATGGATAGAAGGTGAAATAGAGTTGTTTCATATTTATAATAACATATCAGTATATGAGGGATACTGATTTTATTACTTCATAATGAAACCACTAAATAATAGGAAGTATGAGAAGAATGAAACTTGAATGAATCGGTAGAAGGTATTTCCTCTTTCTCAAAGTGCCTCCTTTGAACTTCATCTTACGACACTAGAGTTGGTCTTTTGAGAAGACCAGTACCTCTAATAGGTTTCTAGGGAAGTGGGGAAGTGAAATGAATAGAGTTTGGCTGATATTCAAGCCTCAAAATGGTGTGAGGAGGAGAGTGAGGAGGTGTCCTTTTATAAGGGAGGACAGGGGCACCTTTGGAATTATAAGAAATACTAATTTATAATAAATTCCAACCCCACTTATTAACCTTAAAATTGACTCAAATAATAATCTTAGATGATATAGGGTTGTAATCTCATTAACCAATAAAATTTAGACAAGTTGGGAATTTATTTTAAACATTATCAACTTGATTTATCCTTATATAATCTATTTAATTTTATTTGTGGTAATAATTTCTTTATTTTAAATCATTATAAATAATTACTTATATGTTGTAAATTTTCCATAATTATATTATTTATTACATTGTAGACCATATAAATTTTAATTTTTAATTTTTAAGTTTTTTTTGATTTTTAACCAATTTTATAATATGTAATTTTTATAAAATAACAATAGTGTCAATTTTGACACTATTCAATTATTTGAATTTAAATAAAATATATACAGAAGATATGTTCAAACTAAAAGATTTTTTATATTCATAAAATGTCATTGATATCTATAAAATTAGTGGAGCACATTAAATTGTTATTAAAATATTTATTTTAATACTTCTCAAATCATTTATTTGGTATTTCAATCAATAAAATAATTTCAACATCACTATTGTGTCGTAATGAATGCTAATAATTTAAACCCTAAAAATTATAAATAAATTAATATGATGTAGATAAATTTATTAGATTTCTAGGGACTATTTATATCCGAATATTTATGATTTTTATCACTAAATTTAAATTATTACACTTATATGATTTAAGAGAGTGACATGTTGTCACTTTCATTGGTTTTAATAATAATTATATTATTTCATGGTCAAAAGTCCATGAAATTAATCTACTCTGACCCTTAGGTGATATGGGTCGACTTTTATTCATCCAATAAAATTTTGGCCAGTGTTATGGTAATTTTATAATCTTATTTTTACCCTTAATTACCATATTAACCTTTAACTATAGTAAATAAAAATTACAGTAGTTACTATTCATAATATCAAAAAAATAAAAGTAACCTTTTAACATAATTTGGACCCAACAATTTCAAATATGGAATCCATTTTTCAAAATTCAAAACACAGATTTGCAGTAATTAATTTAAAATTAATCCCGTTGTTAAGAAAACGGGTTTTAAAAGTTAAAACATTGCCAACGATTGAAATTTTTTACCTATGAATTCAATTTAAAATTAATGGTGATGACATAAATTATATTAAATAGTAATAATATATTATATTTATACTTTAAAACAATTCAATATTATAATTTAACCATATAAATTATTGCGATGAAAAATTTTGTTTTTAATTAAAATATAGCGTGTTTTTACTATTCATTAAAATATGAAAGTTATCAGAATAATATGAAAATTTTATCCAAAGTAAATTTTTATATCCGGATTCCAAAGAAGAATTTTATTTTGTAAAATTTAACTTATAAACATGTCCAAAACTATATTTAAAGTGGGTGGGCCATCCAAAGGCGGCAGAACTGTATTTTTTGAAAAATACATATTTTACCCGAAAAATTTATTTTGTTCACATACCATGTTTTAGAAAACGTGTAAGATTAATAATAATGTTATAAAATTAAAAATTTAGTTAATACTATTCATAGAGGTTAGTCCATAATAATATTATAACAATATATCATTTTTTAGTGAAACCTGGTTTTGCGTACTACACACGCTATCAAGGAAGGTCGCGATTTCATGTAATGCAAGCCAAATAAGGGTTGCGTGTGGTGAAAGACTCTTTTGTTGATGCGTATAACAGAATCCAACCATATTTCATTTATATATTGAATATATATATATATACAGTCAATGTTGCGTAGAATAACTACTATCAAACGAACATGAAATTGTGTGTAAAACAATCCAAGAATAGTGTTGCGTATACTGCAAGTTAATATGGTGTTGCATGTAGCACAAGATAATCTTGGTGTAGCATACAATAAAAGATAAGAAAGAAATTAAAAAGAATATATCTCATAAAATATCGGGGTGTTACAGTATTTCATGGTTGTCACATTCTAAAAATTTGAATACCTTAATCATGTATTCTCTTGAGTCACAGTAACAACCTGAACTACCAGATATACTTATTGAAAACATACATATTATCTTATTCTTAAGTCAAATATGCTTTAATAATCATTAGAGATAACATAACCCATGTTTCAATAAATTATTAACTATTGAAAAGGTATCTAATAATATCCAATATATTTATTCCTATTCAACATACATGTATCAAATTATTATTATCTCAATATCATTTTCATGTTAAGGGTCATCCTTTCCTAAATCATTTGTTTCCCAAAATTCATCACCTTATTACTTCAACCACTTTTCATGGTTACCACTCAGCATATACATTCTAATATATGTGGAAACCCACAGTGTACCACTATATCGATATTTCATTATTCCATAATACCATAGAACTAATTATATATCATTACTCTAGAATCCCATTACACAGACACTCAATCATTCCACCGCTTCATTTTCATACTCAACATCACCAATAGTTATCACATGTTATTTTCCTTTATATTTGGAATTAATAGGTTATTGATTCCGATCATCATTGATCACCCTTGTATTAGGGTATTGGTTATCATAATGCCCTATTTCCTTTCACCTGTAGAATTTAAGTGTGGGTGGTGAATTCTCTATAGCCTTTTCTATATTTACATTATTAGCTACCTTTTTTTCATTACTTCTAATCTAAACTTCCCGATGAACTACTTTTCTACACATAAATTGTTTTGTAGTCCCTTTATGATAGAATCTACAATGTTAGTTTACACACGTTGAGAATAAGGAAACACTGATATTCTTTTCACCATTTTTTGAGATTTTCTTTAAACTCTATCTTTTGTTTCATGTCAAAACCAAGAGATTGATATGTAACACTAACTTCCACTTCTAACTTGATAGAAAAATGCAAAATATCTTCATAGAATCTAAAGTTGAACTCCCTTCAGAGATTTGATTTTAAGGCATTGAAGAATCAATCAACATTACTTTCAAGTTAAATGGTAATGGCTGAAGCATACCTTTAATGTTTTGTAAAATTTTCCTCGTATGTTCCAACAGATTTATCATCCCTTTTGATAAGCTCAAGGAACTACTTTTACATTTTCATTCGAATAATACAAGGAAAGTACTTATTGAAAAATAATATATTGAACTTGTCCCATTCTATGGATTCAATATCATCTTGTTTCTTTATAATCATTATTAGAGTCCACCTCTGGTTTACTTCACCTTCTAATCAACAAATATCCAAAATGACTTTTCCATGATCTGAATAGTGAAGGTTGGAAAATATATTTTCAATGATATTGATCAATTTTTCACCAATAAGTAGGAGACCCACTGAAAGAAATTGGACGTTTCCTCATGAAGGACTCAACATAATTTTTTTCCATGCTCTGCACATTTGGAAGTCCAGAAGGATTTATAGCGTGTGTAAGTATAGAGATAATATTTTCTATTCCATATCTGATAACATTTATTTTTTCCGAAGGAAAATAATTTCATTGCCAATTTCATTTATCATTAACATGGTTACTTCGGGTTCCAACCATTTTCTAAAACCCAAAAAAGAATATTGTCAGAGGAAAAAATCATACTCAGAAAACAACATAATCAAGGGTGTGTATTTTCATTCTATAACATCTTAGGTTTAATCATAGGTTATTCATTAAAGTTTTAAGAATTATAATATTTTATCCTATACTTATACATATCCATAGGAAAACCCTTATAAATATCTATGTGGATCTAACTAATGTTTTTGCATCCAAGTTTCTAATGGTTCACTAAACCATTCCTTTGATACTAACTAAAACGACCCGAGAATGATGTATATGAATATTAAATATTTTTAGATAAATAATCATTACATTTTACAAATTAATTCCTAAGGACTGTAATAGTTTAGTTCCTTTGTAAACACGTAATACATTCTTCTAACTTGTGAAAGATCTTCAACATATCCCATAAAGATATTCCCCTTTATTAATCCTACTTAAATGATTTATTTATAACCCGGGGAATGGAAAAAAAGGAAAGGGTGAGATTATATGCTCATTTAGGGAAATAAAACA
This sequence comes from Viscum album, assembly GCA_963277665.1. NCBI lineage: Eukaryota > Viridiplantae > Streptophyta > Magnoliopsida > Santalales > Viscaceae > Viscum > Viscum album. Next base: position 1,329,293,378 of record OY728145.1, on the reverse strand, counting down.
ATAGAAAAACATATTAATGTAAAAAAACATGAACATAACTGTTGAATATCCAAATCATGAGTCATGAAATAAATCTTATCAGTTCATAAGGAAAAACTCATAAAAAAAATTTATCCATGATAACATAAAATTTTCATAAAACATGAACATGTGGGAAACACATAAGTATATAATATCATTTCCATATTATCTATGGCTTATAGATAAGATCATTAAAGCGGACAAGGTCCATTACTGAACTGGGTTTACTTGTCGTTCCATCGCTTAATTATTGAACTAGATTTCCTTGTTGTTCCATTCATGTCTATCTCATGAGATATTGATCTTTAACAAATGAATTTGATGGAGATATAGGTCCCAACCATCTCATAATGAAATCATTATTACATGTTCCACAAAAATATAAACCATTCTTAATAGCATGACCCACAGAAGTAAAAATTGGTTTCATAAAAATCATGACCTCACAATATGTATAAAATAAATTGATTTTATAAAAATAACTCCATCATAAACACAATAAAATAAATGTAATAATAGTAATAGAAAAATAACCCTAAGCCATCTTAGATGAAAAATAATTTTGATAAAATACTTGAAATTAATTCTTTAGGAAAATATACTTTCTTCTTCAAAATTTTTTTATTTTTCTCAAAATTCCTTGTAATTATAAATAAAAATAATTTAATTGAAAATAATCATAAAATATATAATGTAATATTTATGGAAAAACTATTTTATGAAAGTGTAATAATCTGTTCATGACGTATAAGTTTTAAAGAAACATTTATGTCGTTCTTTTTCCTAAAAAGTCAAAAAGTTCCTCATATCAAACAAGGAAAAAAGATTCTATTCATACCATTTAATAAATATTTACTAATGAGAAAAATAAATAAATTTTTTTTCAAAGATTAGAAATTGTATTAAATATTTAGGGAACATGGATGTTGATGATAAATATACCCAAGCAAATAAATACCTATAAACAATCTTGGATAATAATGAGACTGAAAAATTAACCCTTAACATGGGTCTGATAGCCTTAATATGAATATGATACTCCTTTGTAATGATTTAAATAATATTATTGATATATTCTAGGTTAATAATCATTTTTATTATATCATATATGATTATATAATCATCCATTTTTTAGAAAAATTTCATTATCACTCATTATTTATATATTATCTGTTTTATGTTCTTATGAAAGTTTGGTCGAATATGTTCATGTTCCACTTCACAGGTTATAGTTATATCATTTAAATAATGATAAGAGTATAATATATATCATTTTTATACATTAAATTTATCTATATAATCATGTATTAATGAATATCGTGTAGAATGAATCAAATCACATTAAGGAGACGGTAGGCAGTACCTACGCTGAATGATGATATCATTCACATAATGGAAAAATGGTATAGAATTTGATGGTGAATTAATTATATAGAATAATTATCATGTTATATTAATTATTTAAATCCATTATATTCATCCTTTTATCAATTTGAATTATGTATTTTTGAATAGAAAATTACACCACGATATAGAGATGGTAAGTTGTAAGCACACACGTGTGGTGATATTATTATTAGAAGGATGGATACAAGGATGTATAAGGTTATCCAATAATTATAATTACATATCATACTATATAATATATTTTATTTATTACTTTATTATGGAAATAACATAAGAAGACAAAGTTAAAGAAGAAAATAATTTTGAAATAGGTGATAAAAAAAATTACTAATTTTTCGAGCATCTCCTTTTGATTTGTATAAAAGATATCCATAGGATGTCTTTCTACCCAATGTGTGGTATCTATAAAGAAGGGAGGGATTTTGGGAGCTTATTTTCGCAGAAGTCATAGGATCCCATGGGTTTAAGAGGTGTGAGTAATTTGGTAGATGTGGTATCCTTTTATAAGAGGGAGGAGGGGCACTTTAAGAAAGTCTTGAAATATTATTTTATTATAGATTAATTTTTGAATTAAAATAGTCCAAAGTGATATATATATTGGATAATATGAGGATAATTATAAATAATACCATCCAATAAATTTTTGACATGTATTTATTTTATTTTAAACATTTTCTTTTCAGTTTACCCTTAATTACTCAATTTTCATTTTAATTGAGGTAATAACATTTTCATTATTAAGATGATATTAAGATTACATATATGAGGTAAATTTCCCATAATTGGAAACTTAATTATGTTTTAGACCTTAAATTTTATAATTTTAAATTTTAATTTTTTTTAATATTTTTAAATATTTTTACAAAATATTATTTTAATAAAATTTCAATAGTGTTAGTTTTTAAACTATTAATTTCATTGAATTTAAATAAAATCCAAAAAGGGATACAACTTCGAACCAAATAATTCAATAGTCTTTTAACATGTCATATTCAACTAGAAAAATCTTGGATCACATAAATTATTTCATTAATTTTTATTTTACTATTTATAATATCATTTATTTAATATTTTACTTAATAAAATATTAGGGTATCACTATTGTGTGAATATTTATGTTAATTATTTTATATCTAAAAAATAAGAATAAAATAAAATGAAGTATATAAATCATTATATTTCTAAAAAATAATTATTTTATATGTTTTATCAGGTTTATTACTACATTAAAATTTTTATACTTATAAGAGACAAGAGAGTGACATGTTGTCGCTTTCTATTGTTTTAATTAAAATTACAACAATTTCATAGAAAAAATATCATTAAATGAATCAATTCTGACCCATATATAATATTTATTAAATTTTATTCATCCAATAGGATTTTGGAATATGTTAGAATAATTTTGTTATCTTTATCAAATTGTTTGTTACCCTAATTTACGTGATTTACCTTTAAGTGTGGTAGATAAAAATTACTATACTTATTATTCATAATATCCAAAAAAAGTAACCCATTAACATAATTTGGACCCAATAATTCCAAATATTGAATCTATTTTTCAGAATTCAAATCATATAAGTTTCAATAATTAATTTAAAATTAATTCCCATTGTCAAAGCGAGAAAATGTGTTTTTTAAAAGTAAAAACCAACAAAAGATTGATGTGCATTTAAATATAATTTTAATTTCAAATTACTTTCAATGAAAAAAATTAGATTAAATGATAAAAACATTATCCAATTATGCTTTAAAACCAATTAAAAATATAACCTTTTTATATAAACAAACCATTTGGAAAATCAATTTTATATTAAAATGCATTATTTTTCTCTATTCATTTAAAGATAAATATTATTAGGAAAATACCAAAAATTCAGCCAAAGTAAATTTTTATGTTTTTATTCCAACTAATAAGTTTATTTTGTAAAAACTAACAACTAAATGTGTTTAAAATGTGATCTAAAATGGGTTCTCCATTAAAAGGTGGTAAAAGTGCATTTTTAGAAAAACATGCATTTTATCTGTGAAATTGAATTTGTCCGTATATGATGTCTAGAAAACATATAATATAAATTTTAAACATTAAATTTAATATATTACATATATATTTCACTAATAATATCCGTGAAGAGTGATGTTATTATTTTATACTCACTTATTTCATTTAAATGGTTTTTTAGAATGATGTTAACACAATTCATACCATCCATTATAAATAGTAGGTTATAATATTTAGTTATCACATATAATCATTCCTTCAGGAAATTAATCTGATCCCAATAACTTTAATTTGTGTATAACACAATCCAAGAATAGTGTTGTGTATATTTCAAGCTAATACGGTGTTGTGTATAGCGAAATATAGTCTTGGTGAAGCGTACAACACAAGATATCAAATAAATTATAAAGAATCTTTCTCATAAAATCTCGAGTTGTTACAGTTTATATTATATATTTAGTTTATATTAAATAAATTTTTCATAGTAATAATCCTAATTACATGGTCTTGATAATGGTCAATTAATAGAATGAATCATTGTGAAAATTTATATATATCACAGGTTATCTCTCATTCTCGTGGTTGTTGATTAGACTCTGGATAAAAAAACAAAAAATGGGCAATCTATAATTTATTTCTATATAGGGAGGTAGTATGTGTTGAACTTTTAGGATGTGGCCGATATATATATTCTTTATATCCCTGTAATTGGAATCAAAACCCACATAGTTCAGTTCCTTTTAGATAAGACTTTTATAACTTTTAATATCATGTGTCTTGAGTCATTATGGTACCTTTTAAGATCATGAATCATTGAAAAATGATGTTCTAATTAATTTCAGGAATCCAAGACTAATTATGTACGTTTAATGGTATTTTAAAAATGTAAATTATGTACTATAGTTTACATTCCTTTGATAAAAAAGTGTTGTAAGTAATTTATTGTCATATTGGACAAAAGAATGACTATCCCAGTTTGGGTAATCTTTTCAATTAGTTTATAAAAAGAAGATGCTATGGATGGTTCTTAGACATAAAAGTATTCCCATAGCGTGTATGGATCATTGGTAGGTCAAAGGGATGATATAACCAATTATAAAATGGAAATATCTCACACATTGTAGGATTCCAATATATAATATTCTATATATCATCTATTGATAACTAGGTGAGAATGGAATAATAGACCATAGATTGATATGACCCATTGAGTATGGGTTTTGTCTTATATAAGAGAAGAATCCCATATACCTATCTAGTGCACTAATTAAAAAATGAGTGGTAGATAAAGGGGTTGAGAAACAACTGAATTTATATATAAATTGTGTAAAATGATATGGGATATGATTTGGGAAATTTTTTCTAGGAGTATTTAAACAAAAAAAATATTAGATTTACACATAAAGGATGGTCAACTAAAAAAAAGTTATACGAGGTCATCTTAAATCAGTTAATATGGGTCTCTTTGTCCAAGCATAGTTTCACCTGTTTTCAAAGGATAGGTACCGTCATTGTGAGGGGATGCATAATTGTTAAAACCTTTAGGATCCAATTTGTTAGATTGCTAAATCCATTGATATATTTTTTATGCTTATTTATTCCCATTATCAACGGAATACATGTTCCAAAGCTTCCACTCATATGTTTATTGTAATATAATATTATTAGTCTGTAACCTTTGGGGAATCCATAACGAGAAAACTTTTTAGGGGTCTTGATTATGGAAGAAATTGTTCATATAGTCAATTTTGACTAATTCAATACAAATTGCTGACATTTTTTATAGATGTGGAATAATGGGGGAATGTGTATTCACAATAGGGATACTTTTTGAAGTTACCAACCATAGGTAAAATAGCTATGGATGAATGAAAATTGGATAATGGAAAACATGTACATAATAAAGAATAAATTTTATATAATATTATTGATCTATGTGAGTGTCTAGGGAATTCCAAATTCAAAGAGAATTAATTCTACTAGTCAAATAATATTTTCTCAAACAAAGCAATATGAATAAACCAAAATGGTAACCACTTATAAGGATATAACATAGGAGGAACCATAAAGTTTTTATGTTTTGGTGGAGTCAGTGGATAAAATTTATATGTTACCTATGAGATTTATCAATTGGGTAAAAAAAATTAACTCAATAACATCGAAATAAATTTTCTATAAATTATAATTTTATCAAAATTCATGCTACAGGGAAATAGTTCACCACCTTTATGTGTGTACTATGATTATTTGTAGGATTCTATTAAATTGTATTGATAGAATAGGTGGAACTATCACCACAAATATGGTTCACGATCTCAATTAGATTCTTCTCCAATGAAAAAAATTCACCCCCTCCATGAAAGATCAAATATGACAGACACAAATAGATTTTTATAGGGAAAATTATATAATTCGATTTAAAGAGTGATTAATTCTAACACAGAAGATAATTGAATCCAATGTGATGGAAAAACCATAGATTAAATATTATCATTATTATAAGAAAACATCCCCAATATGAAATAACCCTAAGGAATTGGCCAGTTCACTCTCATATGGACACAAATTATATTTTCCTCATCTTTGTGATGCATCTCTTAGGATTTGAGACTTTCATGAGGCCATTAATATTTTCTCTATGAATATGTAAACAAATATCCTTTCACATTTTATGATCATTATGTGAACAAATAGATTTATTTTTTTAAAGAATATCTCATTCACTGTTATTATTATTTTATTAATTTCTTTGATGTATAGATTGGATTTTGGTAATATGAATAAAATTCCAGTAGAATTAGATCGAATTCTAATGAATTTGATCTGATTCTAACACATTTTAAACCTTACCCTCAAACTTTCTGAAGTATATCTCATCCACGACCTATAAAATCTCTCCCCAAATCTATTTCCCATGTCCTAGATGTTATTTTCATCATTTATGTCCCATCAACTATGTTTTTTAGAGTGGATTTAAGGTTTATATCCAAGAAATAGGTAATAGCATTAATTTTGTTTTTTTAAGTTTCATTGTTCATCCTCTAATAAATATATTATAACCACAAGAACATAATGAAATTATTATCATTTTTGTACATACATATCATTATTTTTTCAAAAATTCCTTTATATTGCTTCCTTCCTTCCATGGTAAAATTAATATATCCCATCTTTTACATACAGGATACCACCTCTGTATACTATATTTTTTTTTCATTACTACTTTTAAGTGGTTGTTTCAAAAATAAATATAACAAATGAATATGATACTTATAAAATTATTAATGTTTTTTTATATACAAAATTTCCATTCTATAAAAATATTAATAATAAATTATCATTGTAAGATTTATCCACCTTAAACAAGCATACTTGGACACATTCAATGTTTTATGTTCATAACATTTACTTTCATTTAAAAAATTCTTATACACAATATTGAATGCAATATATTACATTGAAAAATAATTTTTATGACATTATTCTTCTAAAAAAGTAATATTATTACAATTCAAAAAATTATTCTTATTTATTCTATCAATATAACGTATTCATGTTTGGGTCAGTTTTACCACCTAAATGAATGATATTATATTGTTTATATCATGAATCACTAATAATTATTACATACTCCTAATAATTATTGATAAATATAAATTTATGATGTTTTAATTATTATGTAATGGTAAATTATCCATCATAATAATTAAACAAAATGTGAACAATCATAATTATTATTAATCCATAGAAAAAAATGAATATATAAAAAGTGGCACAGTAAAGTAACTATATCATACACTATTGAATTCATTGATTTCTATAATTATATCGACCCTATAATTTAGAAAATCTATTAATTATAGAACCATAATAATTTTTTTTCTCACTACGATACCGAAGTAATCTTATATATTATGAACCAAATGACCCCAAAATGTCCAAAGTGAACTATACGATTCTATAAATATATAAATAATTAAAATAGAATAAATAAAATGTATAAAAATAATCAAAATAAAACAAAATAAGATCTTAATAAATTAAATAAATAATATTATTTTTTAATTTAAGATGGCAGAAGTTGTACAAAGATAGTTACAGATTGAGGAATGATTTTTTTTAAACCATCAATAAAATGTTTTGATATAATCCATCAAACTCTTTCTCATCCATGTCCATAAAATTTCAATAATATTTTTCTCCATGATTAACTATTTTCATAAATACATTTACTATAATCATTGATATTCTTAAAAAACATTTGGATGTATTTTTTTTAAATTTTTTATATGGGTCATTTTGAATCTCATTAAAACTATTTGAGACTATTTTTTTTAACATTTACTCCATTAAGACCTTTTTCTATCATTATGACTATTCTTCATTAAAAACCATTATATTTATTTTTTCAATTATTTCCAAAATAAATCAAATACAATTTTTTTGTGAAATATTTTCAAAATAGTTATCATCAAAAATGATATTTCCTTTGATAATTACTTGTTAATTATTAGTATATATGATTATGGGTTCAAATAAATATTTTTATTACTTTTATAATGAAAATGAAGACCCCTATCTTTTTATTAATATATTAATTCCTCAATATTGCATATATTGATAGACAAGTCTAATGTAGGCCTCTAATTTATTTGGTATTGATTACATAGTTAGCTAGATATTAGTTACACAGATGAAGATGTCAGAATTATCAGGTTTTCTGATTCAATTAAGAAATAGTGTTGTAAATAACAAAATTTTTTCTTCCACTATATGGTTTACTATAAGAGTGATATGAATATGATTCCATATAAAACCTTCAAGAATATATTTTTTTAATTACTTTTACTCATAATATGTCTTTTGAAAATATTTGGGCAATGAAGTTTATTTCATGAGTAAGTGGTAATTTGAGATAAGTGTTTGTTATATAAAATGAAAATCATTATCATGGGATTTCATGTTTTTTTATGTGATATCAAGTCTAAATTATTTTTAAATCACTATATAAGATTCAATTTATGGTCTCACATTTTTAAACGATTTTAAATTATTTAATGATATATTGTAACCCTATAAAGATCGTTATTTCTGATGTATTGATTTATCTATCATATAAAATTTGTCACATGAATAAAAACATGGATTTCATTTTAAGAACCTTTTTTTTGTAAAAGTGTACACAATGTGAATATGTACTCAATTTTAATGTATAGGTTTCCTTAATTATCTAACTCTCTAAACCTAATAGGTCATATGAATGTTATGAAATGAAATAATTTTTTTAATCAGTATAATTATAGTTAGATTATGTATGAGATGTTAGACTTGGTATTAGAGAAGGGGGTGGATAACTTCATAAGATTGGATATTGGTAAGGAATTATGATATAGAGATTATAATTTATATTAATATTATCATGAGATTGTTTTTTATTACTATATCTATTTCCCTATTTTTTATATAATATATGTCTATTTTATATTTTTTTCCTATAAAGTTAATGAGGTGAATTATATATAATGGAACCAAGAAGATATTATCCCACAGAATCTGAAACATGTAGTGATTCAAGTTGGTGTAACACATTTTTTTGGTGGGGTTAAATTAATTAATTTAGGATAAATAATGTTGTATATATGCTATATAGTGATGAAATTATCCATTTATAAACATTAAAAATGTAGAATATTTCATAAAACAACCCCCCAAAAATTAGGGGAAGCTCAAACATAGTTTTTGCTGAACAATGAATAAATTATTTCGTGAAGATACTCAATATTTTGGGTGTTTCATAGTATCCAATGGTAAGTAATTATTTTTATCATCTTAAATATAATGTTGATCAATGATGGTAAGTAATTAAGAATAGAAATTGAAATAATGGTATTGATTCTATGGAATGCATGGTATTTAAAAAAAAATTTCAATTTATTTTTGAAAAAGTTCATACACTAAAAATGTAAATTTCAGTTAAAGACTTAAAATGGATATAGAAAAAAAAATTTAACTTATAAATAAAATTTAACTTTATTGTATAGTTGTGTAAATAATTATATTCTAGATATTGAAAGAAAAATAGAATGATTTTATATAGGAAATAAAAAAAATTTATAAAGTTTTTTGGTAACTTATGTATTTTAAAATTATGAGAAAACTTTTTAATGGGATGAGAAGGTTGATAACATTTTTTATGACTTTTATATATCTCATAAAAAGGAGGATACAAAGTGAAAAAGGTGGAAGGAAATGGTGAAACAGTCCAGAAGGAAATGTGAATGTAAAAGAGGTTAACTTTGTCCTTTTAAAATGTTGAAATAATAATTATTGGGAGTTCCTAATGACATTAGTAAAACGTTATTGATTTGGAAAAATTATTAATTTGGATAATGATAGTAAATAAAGAATAAATGGTAATGATCAGAATTATAATGTTTTGAATGTAGAGAAATATTTTCATTATAATAAGTTGGGTTATTATGTAAATTTATGTCCGATGATATATATATATATCAATGGTAGAAATCATTAATAACATAATAATAACGGTATGGTAACATTTTTTGAAAATATTATAGTTTATTTGGTCCCTAAAATTATGCTGTTATGGTACATTACCTATTTACTCAAACTATACTAATGTATTTTTAATATTTTTTCTCTATGAATTATTTTACTTATGTGGAATTTAGTAATAATATTTAAATATAATCCCATGAAATAGAAATACAACATTTGTTAAAAACTCTTGGTGGTGGTTTAAAAAATGGATATATTGGAATCTTCCTATAGTTATATATAAAGATATTTTTCTTGTAAATCATTACCCATATTAGAGTTTGGGGTTAGTTTGTGTAAGGATTGGATTTCATATTATCATGCTAATATGGATTTTTGATATAAAAATCCACATATAAAATTTATAATGGGTATCAATTTTTATATAATAATGATTTCATACCAGTGATAATAAATAATGAAATTGAGATATTTATTAAAGAATAGGGTGAATGTAGTCTTTCACATATATTTGATAAGATGAGATCTATTAACCTTGGTTTTTTTCTTTTTGTAAATGAATTTTGAGATGTATTTCCAGATTATTTTCACAGCATTATCCGGGATCAGAATTTTGAATTCACCACCAACATAGATCATGTAGCTATTCCAGTTCCAGAACCTCCTTATCAAATGTATGTAGTGGATATATTTTTATTGAAAACCAAATTATAAGTATTTATTTATAATAATTTCATCCATTATAGAAAAACAATCATTGAGTTATCTTATTTTTTTTAAAGATGAATGATAATTCATTTTGTCTTTTAATTGATTATAGAGTAGTAAATAACATTATTTTTAAGAATAAGTATTTTTTGCTCATATGTATGAATTTATTGTTCAAAACATAGAAGATAAATATTTTTTTTAAAGGACTATCTGAATTATGGATAGTATTATTCGATGATTAAAGAAGAATAAATTCTAAGGAAATATTTATTAAGTAGTTATGAACAATATAAACATATGGTTATGACCTTTGGTTATCAAATGAACCTGTTTTATTTATGGTTTGAACAGATATGGTTCTCCGTGATAATTTTTATGAATTTTTTATGGTTTTAAAAATGATATATTGGTATATTATAAAATTTTTAAGGATTACGAGGAATATCTAATGACTTTTAGACATACATTAAATGATTTTTATTTAATTTAGTAATTGTGAATTCTAGTTGTAAAAGGTCTCTTTAATTGGGAATATTTTAAATAATGATAGTAAGAAGCTTTATCAGATTAAAATTAATGTTCTTGAAGAATATACAAGGACTACTAATATCTTTCTGATTTTAGGATTTCTTGGAATAAGAGGTTATTATCAGTTGTCTATTGAAAAATTATCTTAGTTATCTAACCCACTACCCAAGTCAAATCAAAATGGAGTTGGATTATTTTTACTAATGGAATTTGAGGAGTTTTTAAGAATTAAAATGAATATCGGTGATTACTAAACTATTTTCCATACCATAAAAACATGATTAATTTTTTATTTATAGTTATACATCATTCATGGGGATTTGTTTTGTTTTATTAAAATATGATCAAGTAATATCATATGCATCATTATGGTATAAACCCTTTGACAAAAAGTGTTCAACACATGATATTGAACATAACGTAGTAATGTTTTCATTAATAATTTTGAAGCAACATTTATTTGGGGAAAATTTTAAGATATATATATATCCTAAAAGATTAAAATATAAATTCAATAAAAAGAATATAACATGACACAGAGAAGATTTTTGGAACTGATAATGGAATATAATTTTATGATTCACTATCATGCAGGTAAAGAAAAAAAGCTAGTAGATACTTCGATAATATTAGATTATATAAACATAACCATGATTCTTTTTTATTATAAACTTATAGTTGATGATTTAATAAAATGGGAACTGGATTTTGTGTCTATGGAAAGCACTTTTCTATTGACTCACGTACCATTATAATAATAATTTTTATAAATATTAAATTATTATTATAAAGTATATAGTGGGTTGATAATAAAGGTAGATCTAGTTATAGAAGAAAACTTATATGAGTTTAATATTTACAAATAAAGAGGTAAAATGTTTCAAAAGTGGTTTTTTATACTAGTAGAATCATAAATAAAAAATTATTTATTGATTGTGATTAATATATATTCATATATTATTCATCCCGATAGCACTACGATGTAAAAAGTCAATCATGAGTATTATTATTGGGAATAAATTAATTATGAAATCATTGATTATACCTTGAAATGTTTGACTTATCAATATGTAAAAGATGATTGAAAAAAAAAACCAAAAGTAATGTCTACAACATTTTCAATTCAAGAATAAAAATGATAGAATATATCCATTTATTTTAGGGTTAGATTACCAAATACATCTGAAGGTAATAAGGAAATATGAGTTATTATTGTCTATTTGACTGAATATGCTTCTTTTAATCCTATTCAATATGATATGCCTATAGATTACATTTATTGAATTTATCATAAATTGATAGTAAAGTTAAATAGAGTTTATTACACTATTATTTCCAATCCTGGTCTATTTTTTACATCCAATTTTTTGAGGGGACTTTTGAAGTCACTAGGTAATAAATTATATTTTAATATTGTTTTTTACATTCAATCAGATGAAAAATAAAAGTATAAAAATTAGACACCTATGGATACTCTACCAAAAGTGTCATTGTATTATCATAGAGGGTTGTATCAAAACATTTATTAGTTTAATTTAAATATAATAATATTTTTCATTCATGAGTGTATATAGGACCATTGAGACTTTATATGGAAGGAATCGTTAGTCACCAACATATTGGGATTAATTATGGGAGAGAAATATTTTAGATCTATATTAGTATAAGTGAATATTCTAATGTTAAAGATGAGTCAACAATAGATGAGGAAAAATATAATCAACTATAAAATCTTTTTAGATAAATGATAGAAATATCATTCATTTGAGGAAATTAATTGGGTTCTTCTTAATTATCTCCGTCAAATGGTGTGATGTGATTCACATAGAAATGGAAATTAAGTATATAGTACATTTAATTTTATGAAAATCAAGATAATGTTAGATCAGTTTATTACAAAGTACACTTACCTCCATGATTATAAAAGGTACATGATGTATTTCATGTTTCATTATTAAAAATTCATGTACCTGATTAATCTCATCTAGTAAGATATGAAGTGGTATATTTAATTTAGAATCATTATTTGGAAAAAATAAAAGTTTTGATTATTAATCACATAGATAAGTTTTTATAAAACAATTTAATTCACTTTATTAAATATTTTTGAAAAAAATAGATGATTAGAGAAGCATCTTATGAACCTAGAAGGGTTATGCCTCAAAAATATTTTTACATGATAATTAATAGTTAAAATTATGATGATGCAATTTATTTTTGGATGAATATTATGATGAACCATATTTTTATGTAATTAATAAATATTATAATTTTTTATGTAATCATATTAACAGTTATTATTATAATCTTAAAATTAATATTAATATTTGATGTAACAAGTTTTTTTTAATTTGGAAAGGAATTAGTTTTTATTCTAGCTAAAAAAACTCCATGTGCTATATGGTGTTATTTGAAAAATAAATTTCTATATTTAATAATTTTAATATGATAAATTATCTTAATTTTTTTATTTATCATATCAAAATTATCATGGTATTATTTTCTCGGACTTTTATGAATGGGTTGATTTTTAGGTGAATACCTGAAAATACCCTGCCCTCAAATAACGTAAATGTAACTTTTATTAACTATTTATAAGGTAAATTTATTTATTTTACTATTTAATTTTTTAAATAAATCTCTGTTTAATTTCGTAAATAAATAAATATCAAAAAAATAAAAATATAATTGTTTTTGTAAAACAAATTAAAATTACAAAAAAAAATTCAAAAATTTTCTTTCCATTGAGTTATGCACACTAATATTTAAATTAATTTTTACCAAATTTAAAAAAAATAGATTAAAATTTGAAATTATAATGTTTAAATTTCTTAATAAGAATAATTTCATTTTTTTTGTAAAAATATGTTACCTAGGGAACAAATTAGTCACTACGGTGGAGCTTAAAATTACATAAAATTAAAAAAAACAAGGTGATTAGAAAAAAATAATATCTTTGATTAATTTTTTATGTGGATTGTTGAACCTCCTAATATTATCATTGGAGATGACCTATTTTTGTTCCACTTTAGTTGAGACTTACATTTAATATAGATTAACAAATGGGTATTTTTGAGAAAGAAAGTCCTCGCAATCATAAAAGGATCTCTTAACCACCTCACTTCACCACAAAAATTGAAAAATGTATGTAAAACAATAGCTATAAAAAATACCTACACAAATCTATTCCCCACATTTTAATGGTTTTTATTATTTCCAAAACACCAATATAAGAGGGCTTATAGAGAGTCTTAATGGAGGATTTCCAAGCAATATGTAATAGTCTTAAACATGATCTTTCTAGTTTCTATCTTTTTACGCATCATAAAAATATATTTCCAAAACACTGATATAATTAATTCCATATAATTAATTTTATTTTATTTTATTATTATTATTTAAAAATAATTATATTTCGTCCATCCGTCAATGAGAAAATGAAAATGTCACTCGTGTTATGGGTGGACTACCTCCTCCATGAACAATGTTTTTTGTTTTTCATCATCACCTTACTTGGATGGATATAAATATTTATTTGATAAATTAATTTGATAATTGTTACATATCTAAGGTTCTTGAAATATAAAATTTACATTTTATTGTAAATATTAATAATAAAGGACTAATGTATGATTTGACCACATAAAATGAATACTGAGACATTTTTTTTAATATGTTAATAAAAATATCATTCATTTATCTACTTGATATACCTATTCTTGAATCTTATTTATGAATTTAATATCATGTTTTTTGAAGCATTAATATTATTAGAAATAGATATTATTAATATACAGTAAAACAATCTTACTCATTTTGCCATTAAAATGTCTTGTTGTTTGGATAGGTTTTAACTCCCACATGAAAAATATTATAATGTTTATGCCAAGAAATTTTTAGAAATAATAAATTCTAGTACTATTATGTAATATTGATAATTTTTTTATTTTTTCATTATTAGAGAATAGTTAATAATCTGTCAAAACAATGTACTTAAAATTGACCAATCATGGTTGTTTTATCCTTTGAAATACAATTTTATGAAGAACAATATACAGAAAAGTAAACATAGAGTAACTTATTGATATCCTTTTCTTATAGAATAATATAAACCATATAAAATGAAAAATATATAAATTTTTAAACAATTGTGCATAAAATTTTTACCATTACAATGATATAGAATCTGTTGTATATATTTTAAAATGAATGACCCCATGAATACCAATAAGAACTATAAAAATTTAGTAAATAAGTGAAATAAAAAGAATAGTTCTAAATTTAAAAAACCTAAAAGATGATAAAAATAAAGTAAAAAAATATTTTAATTTAATTATTCATGAGGATATAATTCATAAAAACTGTTTCAATACTCAAAGTGAAGGGTACTTATTTTTAACTTTATTTAAATTTTGTTCAATTATTCTGTTCATTCATTCCACTGATTTTACCATATGTTATCAATAATGTTATCTCTAAAACTAAATATTTCCTTAAATTCATTATAAATTATATTTTACATTATTTATAAGGGGTAAAAATTAATATTTTTAATATTTTCCACAGTGGATATTTTTTAATTTCATTGAATTGTTTTGACAAGAATGTTTTTTTAACATTTCGCACATGAACACTTTTTCCCATTGCTATAAAAATTAATCATCCAAAAGATTAAATTATATGATATCATTGGCTTTTAATGTAAATGAATTTATAAAATTATCTTTGGCGTTTTTTAAATGCATTATTAATGAAATAAATATTTATTTTTATTTATTACATATCCATAAGTGGTAATGAATATATGTTTAGATAAATGTTTTTATGTGTTTTAGTAAGAAAATGAAAACAAATATATGATTTAATCATGTTATGGTTTTTGAAAATATATTTGATGGTTTGTGGGTCTGATATACCCTTCCAATACATTAGGTAATGATGGAAAAGGTAACAAGATATAAGTTACTACTATAGTGATACTTGAATTATTCATTTTGGTGATTCCATTAAGATATTATTTTGGAATTAATGATGTATGTTATTCCATTTTAATGGTAATTATAATAATTACATATATATCTTGTACAATGTTTCCATCATGAATAGGTTTTTTCTTTTATAATTCCTTAAAAGATGATTAATTATAATGTTTGGGAATTTTTTTGATATCATGAATATGTATGTAAGACTTTTATTCCAAATTTTGTTATGTAAATAGGTTGACCTATTATATGTTTTCATGTTTTTTAATACACTAATAGGTTTATATTATTTCTATATCCCAAACAATGATTTTTTTATCCTCAAACATTTTTGAATTTTTTATCATGATTTAAGTATGAATATGACCTCTTGAATGGTTAATCATTCAGTTATGATGATTTTTTTTGAACAATGTATGTGGTTCATGAATGAAAAAAATATTTTCATTTTATGTAACTATTTTTAATCGAAAAAATATACACTATATTGAAGTTTACTATATTTTAATGTAATGGTTTTCATAAATCTCTAAAACTCCAAATTTAAATGGTAATGGGAATATAGAAAAGTACAATCCCCACTATAAATCATGTAATTAATGGTTGGTTATGTATGGGTTATTATATTTTCACATGTTTGTTTCTTTCATAAATCCTGTATATGAGTCTAATTTTCTATTTTCTATTTTTATATGTCAATACCACAAGATATTTTATATATTAATTTTTATAATTTAAAAATTTTCATATTTTATTTAATTTAACACCTTCTATGGTGTAAAATTCATTTTTATCAATTCATGGTATATGGAAATTGGCTTATATTTGGCTAATATCTAGGGATTGATGAACATAAATCAATAAAGAGCCTATATTGTGGGTAATGTTGGTGATAACCTATAGTATAATATCAAATCTAAAAAAATTGTGTTAGGTGTGTTCTTGAATAAATGTTTTATTAATACTCATTATATGATAGGATACCTATGTATAACATTGATTTTCATGATGAAGTTTCAATTCCTACACTAAATCACATCCTACCATCGATGTGGTCTTTTTATTATCCTAGTAACATCCAAATAAACAATTATGTTAAAAGATTATTCATTGTAAATGTGTATTTGGGAAGTGAATACATTATAAATAGTTTCCTACTGTCTAAGGATAGTTGATATCATGTCCATAAACCAATTGATCAATATTATTGTCTATTTCTTAAATTTCATTTAAATATTATAACATTGGATAAAGTTCAAAATAGGATCTATATCAGGGTGGAATTTACTTTTTAGAATAATGAACTAATTTAGACAATAAAAAGTTATAAATAATTCAATAAAAATTAAATATGATTGATATATATATAGAGAAATGGATTTCACAATACATGATGTACAGGTAAGTATATATGCTTATAGAAATAATCATTCATTGGTGTTATGACCTAATCACTTTTAATATAATGCATGGAGAAGTTGGGATCAACTTATGTGATGTAAAATAACATGTTGGAATCCAAATCAACATGGGGGATGTATGGAGTGTTTTTCTCAACATCTAATGTTTGTGGAGATGTTCAAAAAGCCCATAACCTAAAGAGTGACATGTTGATGTAGGTAAATAAAATACTTAAAAGATAACATCATCCATGTTAGCTTATCCCTTTTAGAGAATGGGTGTCAATCATTATATCGTTTATGGGTTTAATTCTGGGTGTTTAGTACCTGAGGAACTATACATATAAATGATCATAGAATGATAAATATTCATATTGGCCCCACATATAACCCAAAAGATATACTAATCTATGATAGAAAATCATCTTGAGCCTAGATTCATACAACCAACTATCAAGATTTTTATTCATGTTCTTTAGTTGGTGGATCTTACCATCCATGTCTGGTACCCAGGTAACAAAGTTAAGCTAGTATATTGATAAATAATTAACAAATTATTCCCTTCCTCTTCTTAGTATTACCATATTTTATTTATTTTAAAATAGGTAAAAACCCAGTGAAAAATTAGCTACCCAGTATTTGTTTATACAATCAGGTGGAGGCACACTATGAGTGATGTGATTTTTTGAATACTATAAAAATTCATCATTCCATTACACTCCTTATACTACTGAACCTCTCCAATATTTTAAAAATATCATAATATAGTAATGAAGTCATTGACATGTTAATTTATCATTCTAGCCCCATAATTTCTCATTATAATGTGCACTCGGTGGTTGTTGTTGAAATTGAAAACAGTGTTAATAATGGGAATGAATTTCTTATTTCCTTAAAAGGATAAATTTTCTAATCATGGTTTGATAAGAGGATTATATGTGATCCATTTTATCTATAAAACATTCATGTGAGTTCATATTTCTATAGAAAATTGGTCAACTTCCATTCACTAGGGCTTAGACGGAATTAAATCCTTCCCACATTCAAATTTTTTTACATGAAACATGTGAATGAGGAAACAATTTGGAAATAATATTACCACCAATAAATTAATTAACTAACCTATCATGGGAAATCCTTTTATGTGGGAAATTTGATACCCAATTATTGTTCTCGGTAATTTGATATGATGATTTCATATACCAAATGTTTCTTAAAGGTAACTGAATAGAAATGTTTTGAAAAATAACATTGAAAAAAAAATCATATAGAAATGTTCCCAATAAAATAAAAATAATTCTTCCAACAATAAACTGTAAAAATTAATGGGGTTTTGACAGAATAATTGTCCCCTAAATCACCAGTTACATCACTCGTGTGGATTGTGTCACACCTATAGTAAATGATCTATTAGTACAGACTTCTTCAACTGAGTGAGTCCCCAAAATTTTCCTATGATTAGTAGTTGAAAACATTTCCCCATCCTAATAATTATATATATATTTAATCCATCCATAGTGGATTTAATCCATTAATACATACATGTATTTATTATTGGCCTTATTCAGAATCATTTATTTTCATCAAAAAATAATGCAATAATAAATTTTGATGTGTTTTACATGAATTATTTAATTATTGGAAATCCAGTTAGATGAAAATGGTAATTATACTGAATGGACTTGGTAATGTTTCTATGGTTTGTGTGAAGGTTGGTTTTTATAAAGAGTATTACCCAATGTAATTTGACAAATAATATCCATTCGATCAAAAATAGAGACTCATGAAAATGGAATCCATACATTTGAAAGAAAAAACCATTACACGAAGTCTATGGATTGTACTATTGAGGAGGTAGATTGGGAAAATAATGAATAATCCTTATTTCATGAATGTTTTTCTACTCAAACTATTAAGATATATTAATGTGATTATCATGTATCAAGGATGAAAATAAAATTTTCAAAATTGGAAGTTTGAATTGTGATATTCTATTAAGAGATTCAAGAACATCCATTTTGAATCAAATAGACACTTCTTCTAGAAGAAGATGATGCATATGGGTGAGATTATATCTAACAATAAGTTAACACATCCTATTAAAAAATAATTCAATTACAACTTTTAACCAACAATATCTTATCATAGATATATTCATCAATTTTCATTAATTTTTTCATATTTTCCATGATAGAATTCATATTATGAATACTAATACCAAATTACCTAAATGAATGATAACAATTTATGTCCATAATTTTTATTATTTATAAACTTTCTATATCACTTTGAACATAAATTCATGATGATTTTTGAACAACAAAATTAGTAATATCTGGATAACACAATCTGTCTTAGTATTTAATTGAAATATATTGGATAAATCATAATTTCTAAAGACTTGGGTCACTACTGATTTATCCAAATAAATACATTACCTTAAAGGTATATACCCATGGAAAAACCTAAGAAACTTGGATATATAGGAATATATTATCATCATAAGTTGGGGATAGTTATTGAGAGAATAGACTATAAAATTTCTTTTCCTCCTAAACATATACTCCTAGATAAATAGGGACATACATGGTATGAAATGAAGTTACCAAAATTGCATGCTATGGTTTGTAAATTACACTAAATTCCTTCTGTACTTGTACTATTAAATGGATATAGTCAAGCAAGATACATGACACAATTATAATAAACACAATTTAAGGTTAGTATGTTTGGATTCAATTATTTTTATAAGACAATATAATGAAAAATATTTAACTGAGGATTTTCAGGAGGGTAAGTGTTTAAATTTTTTAATGTAAACTAAAATTAATTCTTTATGCATTTTTGTGAAAATTTATTGAGTGAATCTGTATAATAAATGAACATGTTATTTAATTTTTTCCCTAGATTTATGGAAATAGTGTTTATAGTATTAATTTTTATGTTGAATCATAGAGAACCCAACATGATTTATGTTATTTAATTTTATCCATAAAATAATCCAATGAAATTATATGGTAGAGGATTTTTTGGAAAGAACTCATGTTTTGGTCAATCCACTTTTTTTTTGGATTTTAACTGCATATGATTTAGGCCTTTTACATTTTAATATTCTAATTTATTTTAAACCTATATAAGGTGCATGACTAGTGAGTAGAGACATGACTTTTCCATAAGATTCTAATTGCAGGGTTTCAACCTAAAGAGTATAATATATAATTCATTTCAACGTTCATTATATTAAAATCTAGAAAAATGAGACTAATGTTATTGGTTGAGAAAATTTGAAAAATAATTGTTGGGAATTACGGTTATATAGCTTTAATGAAAGAACAATGTAGTCTCTATAGTGGGGGAAAGGAAAACATAATGGTAATAGAGTCCAAATGATAATACGTAAATCCTTAAGGGTGGGTTCACAAATTTTATGTTCATAGTTCTCAAACCAAACGTTTCAGAGGTTTATGGTCATATATAATTAAATGAAAGATGGTTGAGGTAATATTATTTTCATAGAGGAAAATAAAATCTACGTGAATCATAAAGGTATGATATTGGTATACATTTCCTTGAGGAGTGGTGCCTTCATTTTAATGTTATTATGCTCGTACGATTAGTGTATAATGTATAAACCCATAAATCATTACCTCATAATGTGGTGTCTTGTATTTTTTTGAGATAATAATGGATCCAAACTGAATGTAGTATGACCACCAACATGATAATCCCTGAGTAGTAAATCGTTTATGATTCTGAAGGTTATAATTTTTGGAATAATGTGCAGTGAAATATGAGAATCCAAATGAGGATGAAGAGTTGCGAGTGTTTCAACACATTTTAACAAGGTATGATAAATATTTAAATAACACCATTAATTGACTAAAATATGAAGTGGTGAAATAGAATATGAATTATGGGGTTAATCATTGAAAAAATTCAAACTGTGAGTTCAATTGTTGTATTATTAAGAGAATATGAGAAAATTGGGTCCTCACTTCATAAATAAAATAGTCCAGTGGTTAGTTAAAAGTTTTTTCAGATATATTACATATATGCTTTCATCGAGAATATGGATCCCTATTAAAACATGATATCCTCATTATTAATAACCCCAAATACATTGGGTTGATGATATTAATGAAGGAAAATATTGTAATATATTGTTAGAAGATAGCCAGAAAGTGATTAGAAGACTAAAGTCCAAAGATAACCAAGGTTGGATTTTTATAGAATGACATGGGGGAGTGAAAGTTGATGTATCATTATGTGTGGCCTAGGATATATGGTTTTTACATCACTTAGTATCCTATGAAAATAATAATCAATCCACTCATAGTTCTTAAAAATTCTCTCTCTATTGTTCTATTTCAACCACATGAGAAATGATGAAGCATTCATCCCAATGTAGGGTTATCTAAGAAAATGATATGAATTTTGGATCCCAATCACTATGTTTTATAGGGGAATTTATTTTTTTTGGGAATTTATTATCCTGCCACAGGGTCTGGTTAATGAGGTAATACCAAATATGAAGTTGGGACCCAAATATTAGAGTGGTGCAAAAATTTGATGGGATTGGAATTTGAAACTCAGTCCAAGAAGGATAAACTAGATGCAACTACCTATCGGGAAGTAATTAGAATCGATAAATATCTCATAGATTATGTATATATATATTATTATGATGAATATGTGAAACTAAAAAAGTTTTACCATAGGATTAGGATGTTGGAAAAGTCATGATGTTAACTAGTAAACCCATACACTAGTAATTCTGACGTAGATCTATCTCATTCATAAGAGAAGTAGATCATATAGAATGGACCAATGCATTACGTTTAAGTTCATATAGGATGGACCATAGTTTCATATAGTTTAATGTTATGTTACATGGAAAATTAACCCAATGGAAATTTAAAAAGAGGATAATCTCAACTTAAGGATTTAGGGCTCCCAAGTAGAATAATTGATGAAAAATAATTGGTATCAGGGTTTAAGGTTAATTAAGGAAAACCAAACATAAAATAATGAATTATGAAACATGAAGATGATGTGGGAGAGTTCAATAATATTGAGATTTATAATAGGGTTTGAGATAATTAATAATAAGATCATTATGATTCCTGGCATACGAGAGATTATGCCACACATAGTTTTGTGTAATGATATCCCATCATAGTGTAGAGTATTTTATAGAAATACCGCAAGTGAATATGGGTAACCCATATACGTGGATGTGATTTTTGGTTGATTAGATTTATGGATATTCGTAGAATGGGAAATTTGTACATCTGATCATAATATATGATGACTTTGTTATAGTATATGGTCCATGAGAAGATTTTTGAGCCTTAATCCATAATATAAAATTTCATATATAATTCCAAACAATGTTTTTGGAAATGGAACCCTTCATAGATCTATATATTATATAGGATATAGATGGTAAAATGTATGGTTGACCTTTTTTGATGCCCCTTAACCACACTCTATGATTTGGGGCTCATAAATACATTCTTTTCATTTAATATTTGAAATGAACTAGAGTGACCAAATTTGAACCCTGAGTTATAAAAATATAACCAATAAATATTTATCCACATATATATTCAATGAACTTTTGGGTGTATAGTTTTAGAGGGTTCGAAAAAATATTCAACTGACAGAGATAAAGTATTTCACACTAAATGTATATGATTTTACTATATAAGAAACCACATCATACATAATATTTCTTCATCATCTTCCAAAAAAATATCCAAATATTCTATTATTATGGCCATATTATGTGTAATAGAATTATGTATAATATTAAGAAATGGAAACATGTGAAGGGTGGTCTGAAACACCAAGGTAAAACATATATCAAAATCTATCGTGGAACAAACCTAGAATTACTAATATGACATGAAACAATAACAATCAAATAATTCCATATACTTGATCACGTGATATTGAAAATAATCCATGTTTAATAATATAATTTAAAATATAGAATACAGTTAATATTATTTTTTTATACATTGAATAATTCTTGATTTGTTTTACCCTTAATGCTTTAGCAATGATATAATTCCATCCATTTAGAGAACAAACAAGATGTTAGTCGTGATGCTAGTATCACAACATATAAATCATCATTTTATTGGGTATGAATACACCAAATACCAAAATTATTTTCCTTATGAGACTAACTGATGCATCGAGGGGATATATAATAATAGGCCCTATCCATCACATATTTATATCAAATGAAATAATCATAAGAATGATATTAACAACAACACCATGCATAATAAAAATTACATCATAAACATTCTTATCAGAATAAAAACATACACACCATAATTGTTTTACACATGTCATTAAATGGGTTAACACGATGGTTACCAAAATAGATAAATAATGTTGATTGTTATACAATACACAATCAACATTCATGAGTTGTCAATAAAAAACATATCTGAATAAAACATATAATGATTTTTGATATTTACCCAATAAATAAATGTAATATCATTCTATATAATAATCTATAAAACTATCATTGTATACAGACTATTTTATATTTTAAATTCAATAGATTATCCAATCAAAGGACAATTGGAATTTTGATGATCACCCTTAATCAATGGAATGAAATATATAATTTTCATTGATTAAAGTCATTGGATAGAAAATCATGCTTATAACAGAGGATTATTTGGAAACAAATATTCAATTATGATCCAATAAGGGTTTTATCACCAAAAATAGTATAATAGAACCTATAGGGTAATTTATGAAATAAAATTTATAAGAAAACAAATATATTAAAGATGAACTAGAAAATGGAAGTGAAACTGTAGAAGAGTTTTTAGAAATTTATTTTGACATTGTTATAATAGAAAAAGTTACATCTCAAATTCAAAATTAAATTAAAAATTTTTAATGAAAATATTGGAAAACATTTGCATTCAAATAGGAAAAACAAAAATAATATAACGTTTAGAATACATGTTTTTTTAAAAAAAAATTTATTTGTAAGATAAATCATTATATTTTGAAAGGATGGATAAACTTTTTAACATTTGGAAATATATTTTTTGAAAACCATCATCATAAAAATTGTAAAAAATAAATTTTAAAAGAGGATAATGGTAATGTGGGCATATAATTAGATAAAAATAATTATTTTTCCAATTATAATGTAGAAAATTAGTGGTACTTAAAATATAGACAATGAGGGGAATCTAATAATAAAGAGGATTAAAATTATTGTTAAAATTTATTGATGTTTTGGGGAAGAGATTACTTATGGTAAAATATTTTTATTTAAATTTCATTATCCGCCTAGATGAAGAGGATGTACCAAAAAAAAATTTGGAGGGAGAAATAAATCATAGAGAAATAATTTTACGAAGCATCGTTTTAACTCATTTAAAGGAGCTTATTAAACATATATCTTTATGATAATGGTAACATAAGGAAAAAAGAATATAATACGGTAAAAATGAAATCAAAATAATATTATCTAGAAAATAATGTTAATAATTATAATTTTTGGTAATAAGGTCCTGAATACACCATTTATGAGAAGTTATGGTTTTTAATGTCAAATATGCCTCACGGATTTGAGAATGATACAAATAAAGCCTTACCTTATATCCCCACATAGTCCAATGAACTCTAATATCATTACATCAATTATAACTAAATAAAAAATATATTTTATAACATTATTCAAATATATAAACTATTGTATGATGATTTTTTATTTACTCTTTAAATATATATTAGTTATCTATTAGATATATTAAATACCTAGTGTGAGTATTCTTTATCATTTTGAACTAGTTTTTTATAAATGTGCTACTAGTAATTGTTCTCCAAAATATAATCCTTACAATAAATTAAAATGAAACATAATTTATTTTTTATGATTATTTATAATTTTAGAAATTCATTATATGGGACTTTTTGTTATGATACTTAAAGATAATATCAGTGATGAATAGGTTTTTTGGTGTTTTTTTTATGAATGGACATCAGTATCTTAATTAATGTGCTCAAAATTAATATTAACAATATAGAACCAAAAAATCATAGTTTTCTTATTTATATCAATTATTATTATCAATTATGATCTTATAATCTCCTATGATAATATTTTATAGCAATTTTATGTAAACTATCCAACCAACCGAATCCTAAAGATAACATAATTAATAAATGAGTATGATTATACAATTCATTTATTTTGGTTATAATATCATTATTATAGATTCATAATTGTATTATATAAATAATTTTATTTTATTTAATCATATTTTGTTAGTTTTTAGTAAATTATAATGAATCATGATGAAAAATTAGATGTATTGCATTATAGAGGTGGTAGTTTTCACAAACAATGTTAATGTTGTAATTTTCAAAATATGTGATTGAAAGTATATGGAGTATGATTTTTATATTTATTATAATAATATTATTATATATGAAAATTTTATTCTTAATTATCATCTTTATAAATAGCTAATATATTTAGTGGTGAAAAATAGAAGTTTTCTCTTCGTAGAGGTGGTAGTTCGTACAATCCACAAATGTTGGTTTTAATTTTATCAACAAAAAATGGTAATTGTTGTCAATAGATATTAAATTATAATAATAAAACATAATTTACTAAAAACATAAATTTCAATATTTAGTAATAGGAAAATTATATTTGGTAAATTATGAATAAAATGATAAGATGTTAGGAAAAAAGTACTCAATTTTAGGACATGGGATTTCACAAGGAAGACTCCTTAAAAGTATATTTTTTGGCCAATAGTTTTTGAATATAAAATCAATTAAAATGAATTATATTATAGAGGTATATAAAAGTGAATATTTTCAAATAGGAATCAAATTTTGGGTGTGGCCTTGATGGGGTGGTGATATTTTCCTTTTATAAGTTTTGATATTAGATAGGGTTGGTATAAAATTTTCAACTTAATATAAGGAGAGAACTTTTATCACATGTAATAAAGACATAAAATGGATATTAATATAGTTGGAGATGATATAAGGTGGATAATACCACAAAAAATTATTTTCACATAATTTGTGTGCAATTCTTTATGTCTTTTAATGTTTGAATTTTCACTTTTACCATTTTTTATTATACTGGTAAATATTTATTACCTAAATAAATATTTTTTTGAAAAAAAATTAAATGGAAGTTATTTGATAATGTGGAGCTAATTATTAAAAAATTTATATTATTTTATTAGATAAAATTTCATTTTGAAAAGAAAAATATATTTTATCATTAGTGCATGTACCATGTAAAAACCTCTTCAAAAATTGTATTTTTATTATAAATTTTTTTTGTAAAATAAAATTATCAATGTGTATGATTATAGTGGTATAAAATGGTTTATTATATAAAAATAAAATTTTTGTGGCTTCCAATGAATTCTAAAATTTAATTTTATAAATATATTATTTAATTAAAAGAAAAGAAAAAAGAGTTCATTTTATTGGATCAATACTAATGTTGTTTAACATTGGTTTTATAAATTTATAATAGTAAATATAAATGTATATATTTTCTCCTTAATATATTTTCTATCATGAATATTTTTAGTAATTCCTATGTTAAACATGGATATTGATAGTCATGAATACTGTGATTTTAGTAAAAATTTTATTTGTCATTATTCTTATAAAAATAATTTATTTCAAAAAATAAAAAAAATTCACAACTGGATAATACTGATATATGGAATTAAAAAATGAAGTGAATTTTTAAAATTCATAATATAATGTTTTTAAATATACCATTTAAATAGAAATTGAATATGTAAATAAAACTACTTTTATTGTTAAAAATACCTTCGTAAACCTCATTTGTTATCAATACTATTTCACACTATCCATCATGATGTAGCTCAGTGTTATTTTTCCATACGTATCTTAGTGAGGACTTGACTTTTCTCCCAACCAAGTATATCCCTGTATTTGTGTGTTGTGGTATTTTCCATGTAATGTTTCCCCTAACACAAAATTGATATAAATATTTCATACTAACATATAATTTATTGAATATTAATATATTATATTTTTTGATGAATATAAAGTATCATAATTTTTACCTACAAGTCGATGAATTAATTTAGTAATACATTTAAATTTTATTTTAGAAAGAATAATCTTACTAATTATATATCTGCTGATTCTAGTCATTTTTAATGTGTTAAAATATATTTATTTACTAGTTATTTTGTTATAACTATAATATTTTAGACTATATTTATCTAATTTGTTGTATCTAGTTTCAGTTCAGTGATTTATGTGGGGAAATACATAGTACTAAGTCTTAATAGAATATTCAATTTAAAATATCTCGGTGATTGACCAGGACATAAGGGGATGGATGAATCCCAATGGGAATTGGTAATTGAAATATAATTGGTCATGGGGTTAGAGATATAAGAATAAATAAATATCTGATAGTAATAGTAATCATGATATAATTTTTTTTCAAAACTAGCATCCTAATATATTTCACTGATATGAAGGGGAAATATGTAATGATCCCATCATAGAGATATGGAAGGGAAATCTCAATGTAAATTAATAAATCCCAAACAATGTAAAAAATTCATTGAAACAAGTTTCTCTATTTTAGAATAGTATTGATTACAAATAACCATACACCATGGACTTTTATATGGATCCATATTGTGTTTAATGCAATTAAATCATAGTAAACAATCTATTGTATGCAATTTAAGGTTCATATTGGGTAGACCATATTTTTTCAATTTAACATCATAGGATAAAAGCTTAGGTTCTATGATATTATGTTTCATACAACAAATACCATCTTCTAACTTAGTTTAAGGAAATATGACTAGGTTCATCACCATCTTATTAAATGTCATACATATTAGATTTCTAGGAACCCAACAAGAATATATATAAAGCCTTTCTAGAGAAATATTGCATTCATCTTAAAAATGATACACTTTTCATCCATTTTAATCACTAATTAAGATTTGGTGAATTAGAATTTGTATATTATCTACGGTCCTTCCCATCGTTTCTCTAGGTCTGGAGGTTTATTCCCATATATCATAGTATTTCATATAGACAATATAAGTTCCCTTTTGAATAAACTATAAAAGGTAAATCATCTTATTGAATGATTTTGGGATATTATATTGTTGAATCTAAAGGTTTTTTATAGTGAATAACCTGTCTTTATTATGTTACTCTAACTCATCATGAAAAATAATATATATGTCACCTTTAAATAGTTTATTTTAGAATGTGATATTAAGTGAGGGAAACTATATAGTACTTGTAAGAACTACCTATGTCACACACATAAGTGAGTATAGGGACACCTATGTGGTAGTTTAAGTCATTATTCGATAATTCCATAAACCACCTCAATTTTTATGTTGTAAAAAATCATTTTTTAATCTACTATCTTTAAGTGTATATTGGATAGAGTTTTATTAATGGCCTCTATTTCTGTGTTTTCCGTACATGAAAGCAGGATTCATGTTTGGACTAGGTGTTTTAATCCTGATACAACCTCCTCAATTTTAAATTACATATATTGTTTTTTTACATTAATACGATTTAGGTTATACCAAATCTTTTAATGGTATTATAATTTTTTAAAATCTATGTCACCTTTTGTTTTGGCTTCCTAGAGGGGCACTGATCAAACTAACATGGAGAACAATTTCTTACCTAGATGAATGAAATTAATAAATCATTCAATAGATAGAAATTATGTAATGATTAAATATACCCTCTATAGAGAAAATGGACATGAATGTTTTTGTGGTGTAAATGAATTGGGGTTTATGAATAAAGATGTAATGTATTTGGAATGCATCATATTTATTTAAAAAAACTTTTGTAATCTTGTTTCATCAATTTACTGAATTATAAATGACTGTTAATTTTATAAAATATCATTGTTCATGGATTTTGAGAAACATAATTACTTTTATGGACTTCATACACAACTATGAGGGTCTCTACTCACGCAATTCATTATAGGAGGATTCAAACAAATCATCATTTGTATACTACCTTATATAAATGTATTCCATATTAAAGGATAAAATTTTATTCCCATTAAAAATATATTCCATAGTAACCTGATCATATATATTAATATTTTTCTCAAGGCAAAAAACTATCAGATACATAAAAAAATAATTTTTTTTCATTTCAGGAATACAATGGGTTACCCTTGTCCATAGTGGCATTGATTTAATTAACTTCATTCATATAATTACAAATATATAGATATGAAACCTATTTTTTTCTTATGTGAATATCCATATAGTCTTCATCATGATCATATGTGGTAGTCTTTTTAATGGAAATTTCATTTTATTATAATTTTTCGAAGATATTATGTGAGATAGTATTGGATATGAAGATAAACCATATATCATCCCTCATATGTATTCATGAAAGATAATAAACACTTCATTCTTAATAGAATTGTTAATTTTTGTTTTTATAATTTCAATCTATGAATTACCCATTAAATTTAATCAGGTAACACATATTTATAGGGAATGATGTAATCTTAGGTTTAGGGTCTTATATTCTACATTGTAATTGGTACTTATATTTAGAAGTAGATTGGAGCAAGTTTTAACCAATTTTTCTTGTAAAATTAATGTAATCCTCAATTGAACCATATTCATCTTTAGATTTCCCATCCATATTTTTTGGGGATCTATGATCTTTTCTTCAATAACCCATTCTCTTGGAGAGGGTTCTCCATGAATAAAATCACTAATCACTTTCCCCATGATAATATTCTTATACATGAATTATATTCAAAATTAATTACAGAATAACCACCAATTATGATAGATTCTCTTCTAATATAATATTATTGGGGATATATTTTAGTAGATTGACAAAGATGTAGGGTGATTTTCATGATTCTATAAATAATGTTTCAGTTCATATACCATAAAAACCAATGCAAATAATTACACATGAAATATAAGTATCAATTCTCACCATCCAAAATTTTCCTATTGAGATAATAGAGACTAATCTACATTCATGTATCTATATACAAATAAAGGAGGGTTACAAAATTATCAATATACTATTTCCACACCGAGGGAGAGAAGAATGCCTCCTAAAAGTGGATTCAAGATCTATATGTGTCAAATGGTATTGTATTGATCACTAAATGCCTTCTGAAATCCATATCCCAATGAGAAGTTACCCATTTTTATATTCTTTTTAGTGGGATTTTTTTCTAAGATTGGATATGAAGCACATTTTTTACGTGAGGCATCCTTAGAGTCCTCTAAATTCTTTTAGCTTTTTAGGGGTTTGCATATCAATCATCAGCATGATCTTATCAAGTATAAACTTGATGATTTAGTGGTGAAATATGAATCCAATGAATTTTCTAAATTCTATATCCAAATCACATGTTAGTGGGTTCATTATCAAGTTAGGTTGAATTGGTTTATTTAAAATTGCATCAATATTTATAACATGATGGAAAAATGGTTGTGATTTTACCACCAGATCGTCCATGTAACATTATAAAATCATTATTATAATGGACACAAATATATGGTGTAGGAAATGTTGGATGGTAGCATCATTATTATTCTATGACAAGTGTATCCCATGGTAAGAGAGTATTACATGGGGTTCCCAAAATTTAGTGACCTCACCAATTTTGGATCCATTTTAACATGGTTATAAGAATAATACCAATCCATATGGGGGAGTTCAGAGAATATAGTTTTTATGTTGATCAAAATATTAGTCATTTAGATTGGAATTTTTTTTAGAAAATAATGGGTTAGAACCTTGAACTCAATTCAAATATTTCTTTTTGAAATTCATTTTCCTGAAGGTATCCTATCATTTTAGATATAGAAACTCTAATATGAAACTATATTTGATCATTTTTTTGACTAAAATATAAACTTTTGTACAATTGGATAGATTAATCCTCCATGATTCCACCATATTATTGTGGTAACTATTTATAAATCCCAAATAATTGGAATCCACCTATGGATTTAACCAACGAATTTACAAGTATTTTTAGGAAAATATATCTCTATTTTAATTTAAATAAGAAATATATTCTTTATGTTCACCATGGTTTCTAGGATAATTTGATCAATATAGGAAACTAATATTCTTCCACACTCGAGTTCACCTATTTGGGTTCATCAATGGTGTTCAAGGAACCTTCCTGAAATTTTATTGGAACATCATTGAATTATTACTCATTATCTTCACCATTGATCATTTAAGATAAATTGGGATATTTATTTTTTTGATATGCTATATTTGTATTTTTTTCATCAATATTATACTCATCTATGGAAGGTTTGGGTATACCTGATGTATCAGAAATTATAAGGATGTAAGAAACAATGACCATGATTTGTGTTAATCATCAATGGTTCAAAACATTCCAATCTAAGGGACATGGTTGTGTTCAATATATATCCATTATTTCTACATTATGATAGAGATAATCAGGGGTGAGATTGGTCCACATGGATTTCATGGGGAACCCTTTTTCCATCAATGACTATTATTTAATACATATTTTAACCTTTTTTTTACAATAGAGGAAAATGATTGGACCACTGCAACATAATTAGGCTTCAACAGCATGTTTTTAGTGGTAGTTAAAAAATAGGCACTAAATCTATTTGTTTACATAGACATGACACATCTGCCCTGACCCCCCCCCCCCCCCACACCCCCGACCTCCATGACCCCCAACCCACAGAAGGCTTACCTTTCATGGAATTCACCATCACTGGTCCCGACCCTTTCTACCACTCGTCGTGCCAACCTACCCCTCACCATGCCTCACCGCCCCTCTCTAAAAGTCACTACCCCCCTCCCCCTCCCAGCTACAACCCTCGTAACTCCCTAACCCCCATAATCCCTATAATTCCCAGTGCCTTCCACCCTTTCCACTGGTACCGACCCTTGTCGCCCCTCTCCACCCCTTACCGTCGGTCACCACCCTTGTCGCCCCTCGGCACTGGTCGCAAACCTCACCACCCACCCATACCTTTTTAGTAAGATTTATTCAAATCATTTATGTTCAGTTATGTTTGGATTGTTTTGATTTAGTTCAATTTATTTTAATTTAGTTATGTTCTATTTAGTTTTTGTTACTTTAAGTCGGTTCGATTGACCAAGGTTCAATTTACATATGTTGGGTTAGGTAGGGTTACTTCCACTAAATTTAGATAAGATATATTTGGGTCCATTCTATGTGGTTTTATTCAATTCATGTTGGGTTATATAATTTTGAGTTAATTTGATCCAGTTGATTTGGTTTTGATCTAGTTTGTTAAGATTCATTATATTATTTTATGATAGTTTCTAGTTTTTATAGATCTGTAGAGTTTTGTTAATTTTAAACATGTTTGAACTAATTTATCTTTTTTTTCATTTAATTTGGTTTTATTTTTTATAATTTGATTTTTTTAGGTTTTATTTTTTTCAATTCATTTTATATTTCATGTCTAGTTTTTTTAGATTTGATTTGTTAGGTCCACTTCACTTCTATCTTTTTTACATAAGTCTAGTTTATTACAGATCTATTTTTTTGTATAATTTATTTTTTGATCAGGTCTTTTTTAAATAAGTTGGATTATAGAGGTTTAGATTATTCAATTCATTTTGTTTTATAATAGTTAATATTAATATGATTTTTAGTTAGTAATTTCATGATGGAAAAGATTGGTTCTATTTTTTTTATTTCAACTAAAATATATTCATATTATTTTTTTCTCTGTCTTCTTGGTTGTGTTCAATTTACTTATGGTTGAGTTGGGAATGTCTTATTCTATTCTATTTTATTTTTAAGGACATATCATGTTTGGTAGATTTAGATTGGTTATTTTCTATTTAGTTTATACTAGCATAATTTGGTTTAGTTCATGTAATTTTTTTGATATTTTATTTTGTTTCGTTCAGTATTTTTTTCTCATGGTTTTGTTATATTTGAGTTATATTTAATTAGTTATGATATATTCTCTTTTTTTTATTTTAATTATATTTTATCAGGTATTGATTATATCAGTTGGGTCTATTTAGATATGATTCGAATGGTTCTTTTAGAATGATTTATATTATGTTTGTAATCTAAGAAAACAATTCATCATGGGTAGCCAATAAAAATAGGGGATACATATCCCAAAACAAGGTTTTTGATAAAGTATAAATAGTTAAGGGTATTGGAGATTATAAAGGAATATCCTTATTTTATGTGTCTCAAATATTTCCCATTGAACATATATTATTTGTGAATTTGACTAATATCTATCCAAGTAGTAGTAAATAACATGGGAATGATACATGTAAAGATTTAAATACACACCATAATACTAGATTATGAAAAAGGGGGATTTAATTTAATTGACAATTCTTGAAATGCATGGAAATAGGGGGAAAATAGAATGTATGAATAACTGAATTGTTTGACTTATAATGGAATTAAGGGTGTACTGAGTGATGGATGAATGCTTGTGTCCGCATATTTAGATGATTAATTTTTTGATGTTTCAATGAGTAATGTGTTGAAATTAATGTGGTGATTGAATGGTAATGTGATGTGTCCAGGTGGTTTTTCAATGTTTATTTCTTAACATACTTTTATAGCAAAATTCATCAATTTAGGCTATGATTTAAACATGAGTGTGGTTCTAATGTAGGTTATGCCTTATGATATTCTATACTAAGATTTTTCATGAGTTCAACAACTGGATGATTAGGCCATGTGTTTGGCTATTTCGTGGGTTAGATAACCGGAGGATTTTTCCTTGTTATTTGCATACATGTTATTTTTAACCACTTAATAGTCAATATCCACATAGTTCCCCGTTTCAATGATTCCATAGAACATCCATTCCTATCAGATACTTCAATTTAAATTAATTCATCCCATTTCATAGAGGTGAATCAATATTTTAAAAAAAATTGTCACACTATTGAAGAAATATAGATGTTATGACTTCATGAATTTTTTTATTAGAAATCGGAATGTGCTCATAAGTGTCATCCTAATAGAATCTAAACTATTTTTTCAAAATCAAAATATACTAATGTAGATCTAGAATTCATTTACATAAATGAATTTCCTT
This sequence comes from Viscum album, assembly GCA_963277665.1. Lineage (NCBI taxonomy): Eukaryota > Viridiplantae > Streptophyta > Magnoliopsida > Santalales > Viscaceae > Viscum > Viscum album. Next base: position 1,329,258,646 of record OY728145.1, on the reverse strand, counting down.
TCAACCGAAGGCTTATTTATCATCTTTGTAGCTAAAACAATTTTTATAGGATTTTTTTCAAATAATGAAATTCAACCTATAACTTCATTATTGACCGAATGAATTGTTATACCCCAATACTCAATTCCACCTATAACTTCAATATAAATTCAATTTAGATAGACTTATATATATATATGTGTGTGTGTGTTTTAGTATTACACATCGGTTATCATTTTTAATTTTTTTCTACATAATTTTTTTGAAATATATATTCTGAACATAATTTTATTTTATTAAATTGCAGGAATGACAAGGAGAAAGTGTTATACTATTTCAACAACCACAACGACTTATGCTGATCCATCTATCTCCCTCCATATAGCTTCAGTGACACCATCCTCTCCCCCCCCATGTACTATCTCCCAATGCACCATCCCTCACACCTTCCAGGAGTGTCCCTTGAGTAGCTTAGTCCTAGGATTACCATTGAGGAGCCTCAGCAGTGAGGGAGTAGGGTGCCACTTTTAGTTCTTTGCAGGGATACTGGAGGTTGACTGTTAAAGGTATAAATTTTAATTTGAAAAAATTTATTTCACTTTTACATACAGAGACATTATTCATAAAATATGTAAACAATGCATGTATGGAGAAAAATATGAAAAGTTCGAATTTATGGAATCTGACTGGAGAGAAGATCATTGTCCCATTTGATTCCTATGTGATCCTTATAGATGACTCCACAGTATTACATGTCCAGATTCTAGGCCAGCTATCCACGAAGCTGGTTTCCCTTCCTATTACATATGATGATTTGAGGCATATGCATTCACCATGGTAAAATGAGGTTTTTTATTCCAAAATTAAGGTAATTTTAATACATAATGGTGTAATTGAATGTCATTATGTAATTAAATTATAATATTTTCAAAACTAATTTTTGTGTACATATGTTTTTCCACATTATGGTTTCAGATGTGCTAGCAATAAAGAGGACATTGAAAAATATGGGCAAGAAATGTAAAGACATTAAATGGATATTTTGGAGTGATTCCAATGATACTTTTTTCACTATCCTATAGAAGTATGAAAAGATACCTGAGGGGGTACTCCAAAGAGAAATGGAATGTTTTTATTGAGAGACATCGGGATGAGGAACCAATTTTATTTAAATATATATTATTATATTAATATCATTTTAAATTTTTACAAGTATATGAAAAGGAGATGAAATTGAATAAACATATATCAAATTACATTTTACTTATTTAAGCCTCTTTAAATGAAGAATACATCAAACTGGGCTAAGCAAGCCATGCCTCACACTGCATGGTCCAAGAGTTTCTCTAGAAGTTGATCGACTTTGTTAATATTTTCATTACATTAGATATTTACAAGAAAATATTATCTATTTAATATATTGATTTATTGATTTATCTTTTCTAATGCACTCTCTAAGTTTAGAGAAACAAGAATCCCAAACATAAGTTTGGTTAGATGTTCCCAAAAAAAATCTGTTGGAATTTTTCTTAATGATCCTTCCAATGATGTTGGGGTATCAACTCATTTTTCATTATAATTAGTTGTTATCAGTTGTCGCTATGTTAATATATATTTCTTCCAATATAAATGATATTTGATTTATTGGTTAAAATTAAATAACTATGGTATTTCAATCTTGTGTAGTCCGGCATAGTATCCAAGGATGGCCAAGTTGCTAAAGTCCATGGGAAGGTGTATCCTATTCTAGTGCATGGGATGGGTTTGGGACCCTTACCATATGAGGTCTTTGGATGCCCACCAAGGATTGCGGATTTATCTACTTGTAGTTTTAGTTACTTCATACCTAAAGATACTAAGAGAGTTATTGTTTCTCCACAAAACATAGTTCAGGAATAGGGGACTCAGATATCCACTTTTCAAAAAGTGTTGATTGATTTATATCAGAAGACGGCCTGATCTATCCCTGGTGGTATTTCATCGACTGGTGGTGAGTAGTAAATCACAAAAATTAAAAATAATTTAGTTTGAAAACATTTATTGGTTTAATGTTTAAATATATATATAAAACTGTATTTAATTTTCAATATAGTGTTCCTACAACTGCTTTTAGTATATGGTAGAGATGGAGGGGGAGAGGGTGACGATTTGTGTTCATCTTCAGGTAGTGATTAGTGGTATTGTTGATCTTTTGGAAAAATATGGTAATATTCGAGTTGTATATGTATCATGTGTGGAACAAAGTTTTCACCAATAATTTTCATGACCTAACATTTTCTAGATTTATCATGTTTCTTTTTATGTATTATAATCCCATTCATCTAAAGACACCAGGAATTTATGTTCTTTATGTCGTATTAATGGATATTTATATTTATGAGTCATATAATAATGTGTATAAATTTATAGGTTGTTACATCTATGGTGTAGAGGATCAGGATGAGGTTTTTGTTGTTATTTATAAAATCATTATAGGTTTATCATAGAGATAATGGATTCAACATAGAGGATAATGGTGGAGTTTTTAATGGTTCTACCTTTCTAGGAATATTTTCCCCATGGAGAATGGATGAGGCCTAGCCTCTTCTTGGTGAATGGTTTATGCAGTGTGGACCATCCCACTGCATTGTGGTCCCTTCTCATATTTTATCAGATCTGATATGTGAATATAAATGTGTTTCTCTAACACAACTTTGACCATCAGGGTTTTAGCATGTTTCCTCCACTTTAAGTCATAGCCATTAGTTTTGAGTATTTTTGCGGCATTGTGAATGTGTTGCATTGTGGTCTTATGTTTTACAGACCACCTATAAATAAAAAAACTCCCTCAAACCCCCTCATTATACTAACATTCTTCTCAGTTTCTAGGGAATCTAATTGCATCCCAAGAATGTATTTTATCCCTCCTTCAGTGGATTTCATCCCCATCCTTGGGAGATTGATCTTTAGTGGTTTTAGGTAAGCCCCCTACATTTCTTCTTCTTCGTTCTCCTTATTATTTATCCATAAGAGGTTACTATCAAGGTGAAATTGTTGTTTTAATGTTGTTTTGGTAAGGATATATTGTGGGGTGTTGTTTTTAATGTGATCAAGGTGTTCTCCTTAATCGAGGTACTTTATAGTGGTGTCCCTCATGTTCTATCATTACATAGAATATGTAAAGGATTTTATTGATGTAGGTGATCCATCGTCTTTCTTTTAGTTGTTTCAAACATGAGGTTTTATGTTATTATTATCTTTTGGATCTTCAATAATCATTGTGTAAGCCTCTATTTTTGTATTCATTCCTTCCTATATAGTTATTCATTCCTCGTTCTTGTGTTCAATTTTGTACAGATGGTTAATTTCCCTAAAATAAATTGAATCATGGTTATATGTGTATGATATCTGTGACTATGGTCTGGTCTTTCCTTTATAGGTTCCCATTGTTATGAAGTTGTGGTTTTCCATAAGATTTTGAATGTTTCCAAGATTTTGGTAGGTGGTTCCATTATTCATCATTATTAAATGAATTTAGTATTATTTTTTTTATCATTGAATGTGTTCTATGGATTCTATGAAATGATTGAATTTTGATGTCTAATGGATTTGAGGAGTGTATGTGTTGAAATATGGATGTTGAAATTAAATTGGATATGTTTCATGTGTTCTTCCTTGTGGTTCTTCGTAAATGTTTTCTCTAAATTGTATAAGGGTTGAAATATGAATTTTAAAATTTAATAATTGTGTGTGCGGATTTGAAAGTTCTTTGTCTTATGAAAATGTTGTTTTTCTTGTATTATTTTGGATGTAGGGTGTATGTGCATGTGAAGGATGTGGTTTATGCGGCCAGATAAATGAAATAGATCACAAAAGGGATAAAACCCATTGTAGTTCATTCAAAAGGGCATGTTAGCATGGGATAGTTGGGTTGTTGTTTTGGTTGTTTGATGTGTTGCTAATTTCTTTGTAGTGGTGAATTATATTATTAATAATTAAATTGTATTGGTTTTTTATAGGGTATTGGTATTGGGGCTGCAGAATCAGTAGCATTTATTTTATTTGTAAATCTACCTTTAGTAGTGGTTTAAACAACCACTATGTTTCATGTGTTCTTCCTTGTGGTTCTTTGTAAATGTTTTCTATAAATTGTATAAGGGATGAAATATGAATTTTGAAATTGAATAATTGTGTGTGCAGATTTGAACGTTCTTTTTCTTATGAAAATTTTGTTTTTCTTGTATTATTTTGGATATAGGGTGTATGTGTGTGTGAAGGATGTGGTCTATGCGGCCTGATAAATGAAATAGATCACAAAAGCGATAAAACCCATTGTAGTTCATTCAAAAGGGCATGTTAGCAAGGGATAGTTGGGTTTTTGTTTTGGTTGTTTGATGTGTTTCTAAATTCTTTGTAGTGGTGAATTATATTATTAATAATTAAATTGTATTGGATTTTTATAGGGTATTGGTATTGGGACTGCAGAATCAGTAGCATTTTTTAATTTGTAAATCTACCTTTAGTAGTGGTTTAAACAACCACTATAATTTATGTTCATTTATGTTTGGATTGTTTTGATTTAGTTCAATTTATTTTAATTTAGTTATGTTCTATTTAGTTTTGATTACTTTAGGTCGGTTCGATTAACCAAGGTTCAATTAACATTAGTTGGGTTAGGTAGGGTTACTTCCACTATATTTAGATAAGATAAATTTGGGTGCATTCTATTTGGTTTTATTCAATTCATGTTGGGTTATATAATTTTGAGTTAATTTGATCCAATTGATTTGGTTTGGATCTAGTTTGTTAAGAACCATTCTATTATTTTATGATAGTTTCTAGTTTTTATAGATCTGTAGAGTTTAGTTAATTTTAAACACGTTTGAATTGATTTATCTTTTTTTCATTTCATTTGGTTTTATTTTTTATAATTTGATTTTTTTAGGTTTTATTTTTTTCAATTAATTTTATATTTCTTGTCTAGTTTTTTTAGATTTGATTTGTTAGGTCCACTTCACTTCTATCTTTTTTACATAAGTCTAGTTTATTACAGATCTATTTTTTGTATAATTTATTTTTTAATCAGGTATTTTTTAAATAAGTTGTATTATAGAGGTTTATCTTATTCAATTCATGTTGTATTGTAATAGTTAATATTAATATTATTTTTAGTTAGTAATTTCATGATGGAAAAGATTGGTTCTATTTTTTTTATTTCAACTAAAATATATTCATATTAGTTTTTTCTCTATCTTCTTGGTTGTGTTCAATTTACTTATGTTTGAGTTGGGAATGTATTATTCTATTCTATTTTATTTTTTAAGGACATATCATGTTTGGTAGATTTAGATTAGTTATTTTCTATTTAGTTTACACTGGCATAATTTGGTTTATTTCATGTTATTTTTATGATATTTTGTTTTGTTTTGTTCAGTTTGTTTTGTTCATGGTTTTGTTATATTTGAGTTATATTTAATTAGTTATGATATATTCTCTTTGTTTTGTTTTACTTATATTTTATCAGGTATTGATTATATCAGTTGGGTCTATTTAGATATGATTCGAATGGTTCTTTTAGAATGTTTTATTTTATGTTTGTCATCTAAGAAAAAAATTCAACATGGGTAGCCAATAAAAATATGGGATACATATCCCAAAACAAGGTTTTTGATAAAGTATAAATAGTTAAGGGTATTAGAGATTATAAGGGAATATCCATATTTTATGTGTCTCAAATATTTCCCATTGAACATATATTATTTTTGAATTTGACTAATATATATCCAAGTAGTAGTAAATAACATGTGAATGATACATGTAAAGATTTAAATACACACCATAATACTAGATTATGATAAAGGGGGATTTAATTAAATTGTCAATTCTTGAAATGAGTGGAAATAGGGGGAAAATAGAATGTATGAATAAACTGAATTGTTTGACTTATAATGGAATTAAGGGTGTATTGAGTGATGGATGAATGCTTGTGTCAACATATTTAGATGATTAATTATTTGATGTTTCAATGGGTAATGTGTTGAAATTAATGTGGTGATTGAATGGTAATGTGATGTGTCCAGGTGCTTTTTCAATTTTTATTTCTTAACATACTTTTATAGCGAAATGCATCAATTTATGCTATGATTTAAACATGAGTTTGGTTCTAATGTGGGTTGTGCCTTATGATATTCTATACTTAGATTTTTCATGAGTTCAACAACCGGATGATTAGGCCATGGGTTTGGCTATTTCGTGGGTTCAATAACCGGAGGATTTTTCCTTGTTATTTGCATACCTGTTATTTTTAACCACTTAACAGTCAATCTCCACACAGTTCCCCATTTAAATGATTCCATAGAACATCCATTCTTATCAGATACTTCAATTTAAATAAATTCATCCCATTTCATAGAGGTGAATCAATATTTTAAAAAAAATTGTCACACTATTGAAGAATTATAGATGTCATGACTTCATGAATTTTTTTATTAAAAATCGGAATGTGCTCATAAGTGTAATCCTAATAGGATCTATACTATTTTTTCAAAATCAAAATATACTAAAGTAGATCTAGAATGCATTTTCATAAATGAATTTCCTTTCAACCGAAGGCTTATTTATCATCTTTATAGCTAAAACTATTTTGATAGGCTTTTTTACAAATAATGAAATTCAGCCTATAACTTCATTATTGACCAAATGAATTGTTATACCCCAATACTCAATTCCACCTATAACTTCAATATAAATTCAATTTAGATAGACTTATATATGTGTGTGTGTTTGTGTTTTAATATTACACATCGGTTATCATTTTTAATTTTTTTCTACATAAATTTTTTGAAATATATTTTTTGAATATAATTTTATTTTATTAAATTGCAGGAATGACAAGGAGAAAGTGTTATACTATTTCAACAACCACAACGACTTATACTGATCCATCTATCTCCCTCCATACAGCTTCAGTGACACCATCCTCCCCCCCATGTACTATCTCCCAACGCACCATCTCTCACACCTTCCAGGAGTGTCCCTTTAGTAGCTTAGTCATAGTCTTACCATTGAGGAGCCTCAGTAGTGAGGGAGCAGGGTGCCACTTTTAGTTCTTCGCAGGGATACTGGAGGTTGACTGTTAAAGGTATAAATTTTAATTTGAAAAAATTTATTGCACTTTTATATACTTAGCCATTATTCATAAAATATGTAAACAATGCATGTATGGAGAAAAATATGAAAAGTTCAAATTTATGGAATCTGACTGGAGAGAAGATCATTGTCCCATTTTATTCCTATGTGATACCTACAGATGACTCCATAGTATTACATGTCCTGATTCTAAGCCATCTGTCCACGAAGCTTGTTTCCCTTCCTATTACATATGATGATATGAGGAATATGCATTCAACATGGTAAAATGAGGTTTTTTATTCCAAAATTAAGGTAATTTTAATACATAATGGTGTAATTGAATGTCATTATGTAAATAAATTATAATATTTTCAAAAGTAATTTTTGTGTACATATGTTTTTCCACATTATGGTTTCAGATGTGCTAGCGATAAAGAGGACATTGAAAAATATGGGCAAGAAATGTAAAGACTTTAAATGGATATTTTGGAGTGATTCCAATGATACTTTGTTCACTATCCTATAGAAGTATGACAAGATACCTGAGGGGGTACCCCAAAAAGAAATGGAATGTTTTTATTGAGAGACATCGGGATGAGGAACCAATTTTATTTAAATATATATTATTATATTAATATCATTTTAAATTTTTACAAGTATATGAAAAGGAGATGAAATTGAATAAAAAAATATTAAATTACATTTTACTTATTTAAGCCTCTTTAAATGAAGAATACATCAAACTGGGCTAAGCAAGCCATACCTCACACTGTAGGGTCCAAGAGTTTCTCTAGAAGCTGATCGACTTTGTTAATATTTTCATTAAATTAAATATTTAAAAGAAAATATTATCTATTTAATATATTAAATAATTGATTTATCTTTTCTAATGCACTCGCTAAGTTTAGAGCAACAAGAATCCCAAACATAAGTTTGGTTAGATGTTCCCAAAAAAAATCTGTTGGAATTTTTCTTAATGATCCTGACAAAGATGTTGGGTTATGAACTCATTTTTCATTATAATAAGTTGTTATCAGTTATCGCTATGTTAATATATATTTCTTCCAATATAAATTATATTTGATTTATTGGTTAAAATTAAATAACTATGGGATTTCAATCTTGTGTAGTCCTGCATAGTATCCAAGGATGGCCAAGTTGCTAAAGTCCATGGGAAGGTGTATCCTATTCGAGTGCATGGGATGGGTTTGGGACCCTTACCATATGAGGTCTTCGGATTCCCACCAAGGATTGCGGATTTATCTACTCGTAGTTTTAGTTACTTCATACCTAAAGATACTAAGAGAGTGATTGTTTCTCCACAAAACATAGTTCAGGAATAGGGGACTCAGATAGCCACTTTTCAAAAAGTGTTGATTGATTTATATCCAAAGACGGCCTGATCTATCCCTCGTGGTATTTCATCGACTGGTGGTGAGTAGTAAATCACAAAAATTAAAAATAATTTAGTTTGAAAACATTTATTGGTTTAATGTTTAAATATAAATATAAAACTGTATTTAATTTTCAATATAGTGTTCCTACAGCTGCTTTTAGTATATGATAGAGATGGAGTTGGAGAGGGTGACGATCTGTGTTCATCATCAGGCAGTGATTAGTGGTATTGTTGATATTTTGAAAAAATATGGTAATATTCGGGTTGTATATGTATCATGTGTGGAACAAAGTTTTCACCAATAATTTTCATGACCTAACATTTTCTAGATTTATCATGTTTCTTTTTATGTATTATAAACCCAGTCTTCTAAAGACACTAGGAATTTATGATTTTTATGTTGTATTAATGGATATTTATATTTATGAGTCATATAATAATGTGTATAAATTTCTAGGTTTTTACATCTATGGTGTAGAGGATCAGGATGAGGTTTTTGTTGTTATTTATAAAATCATTATAAGTTTATCATAGATATAATGGATTCAACATAGAGGATAATGGTGGAGTTTTGCATGGTTCTACCTTTCTAGGAATATTTTCCCCATGGGGAAGGGATGAGGCCTAGCCTCTTCTTGGTGAATGGTTTATGTGGTGTGGACCATCCCACTACATTGTGGTCCCTTATCATATTTTATCAGATCTGATATGTGAATATAAATGTGTTTCTCAAACACAACTTTGACCATCAGGGTTTTAGCATGTTTCCTCCACTTTAAGTCATAGCCATCAGTTTTGAGTATTTTTGCAGCATTGTGAATGTGTTGCATTGTGGTCTTATGTTTTACAGACCACCTATAAATCCCAATACTCACTCAAACCCCCTCGTTATACTAACATTCTTCTCAGTTTCTAGGAAATCTAATTTCATCCCAAGAAGGTATTTTATCCCCCTTACAGTGGATTTCATCCCCATCCTTGGGAGATTGATCTTTAGTGGTTTTAGGTAAGCCCCCTACATTTCTTCTTCTTCTTTATCCTTATTATTTATCCATTAGAGGTTACTATCAAAGTGAAATTGTTGTTTTAATGTGGTTTTTGTAAGGATATATTGTAGGGTGTTGTTTTTAATGTGATCAAGGTGTTCTCCTTAATCGAGGTACTTTATAGTGGTGTCCCTCATGTTCTAACATTACATAGAATATGAAAAGGATTTTATTGATGTAGGTGATCCATCGTCTTTCTTTTAGGTGTTTCAAACATGAGGTTTTATGTTATTATTATCTTTTGGATTTTCAATAATAATTGTGTAAGACTCTATTTTTGTATTTATTCCTTCCTATATAGTTATTCATTCCTCGTTCTTGTGTTCAATTTTGTAGAGATGGTTAATTTCCCTAAAATAAATTGAATCATGGTTATATGTATATGATATCTGTGACTATGGTCTGGTCTTTCCTTTATAGGTTCCCATTGTTTTGAAGTTGTGGTTTTCCACAAGATTTTGAATGTTTCCAAGATTTTGGTAGGTGATTACATTATTCATCATTATTAAATGATTTTAGTATTATTTTTTTATCATTGAATGTGTTCCTATGGATTCTATGAAATGATTGAATTTTGATGTCTAATGGTTTTGAGGAGTGTATGTGTTGAAAAATGGATGTTGAAATTAAATTAGATATGTTTCATGTGTTCTTCCTTGTGGTTCTTCGTAAATGTTTTCTATAAATTCTATAAGGTATGAAATATGAATTTTGAAATTGAATAATTGTGTGTGCGGATTTGAAAGTTCTTTTTCTTATTAAAATGTTGTTTTTCTTGTATTATTTTTGATGTAGGGTGTATGTTCTTGTGAAGGATGTGGTCTATGCGGCCTGATAAATGAAATAGATCACAAAAGGGATAATACCCATTGTAGTTCATTCAAAAGGACATGTTAACATGGGATAGTTGGGTTGTTGTTTTGGTTGTTTGATGTGTTTCTAATTTATTTGTAGTGGTGAATTATATTATTAATAATTAAATTGTATTGGTTTTGTATAGGGTATTGGTATTGGGGCTGCAGAATCAGTAGCATTTTTTTATTTGAAAATCTACCTTTAGTAGTGGTTTAAACAACCACTATAATTTGGTATCTTACTATTGGTGATGGTTAAAACCACCCTTAAATACATGAAATGTATAATTTAGTAGATTTTGTTTTCATTGGTGGTGATTATTGTGAAAAAATGGTTTTTTGAGCAGTGATTTGAATCACCGCTAATCAGTTCTCATTTTCCGTTATCATTTAGCAGTGGTTCGTGTTGTTTTGGCCAAGTTTTCCCTAGGAAAACTACCATTAAATTCATTTACTACAATGGTTACCAGAACCAATACTAAATTGAGTAAAATTCCACGTATTGTTCACTGACACCCAATTTAATGATGGTTTTTTTGAAACTACCATATAAACATGTTGCAGTGGTTTAAACTACCACCATAGCTAAAAAAATACCGCTATGAGGCGATTATCTTGTAGTGTATGATACATCTAATTTTCCAACATAATATGATGAAACATAAAATCATGATCTTACAACACAATTAGGTTTCCAGGAAACAAAATTTTTTAATAAATGTTATTCCTTCGGATGACATGAGCAATTTTTAGGCCATTTTGGGTAGCAATATCGGTCAAATTATTTAAAAAAAAGTCAACTTCCCCACCCTTTGTATGTAACCTACATCTCTATACTAATATACAAAAGGATTGAAAGGAAAACTATCACAATATAATAGCACACATATCTCATCAATATAATATTTCAGTAATTGGTGATAAGGTAAGGTCACTAATACATGAATATGAAGCTAGGTACATCCCAAAATGACATTGAAATTTATTTCCCATAGAACCAAAATAATTACAAGGTGTAAAATGAGATATCCAAATTAGTTTCTCAACATAATTCATCCAAGTGGGCTCTTCTCACTCTTTTCATACTCTAAATTATCATGATGGATGATAATATGTGTGTTTCAATATAGCCTATACATAAAAGGGTTTAGATCCTAATGTTATTTATTTTATGAAATTTCATAAAAACAATTAAATGGATGTCAATAGCATTAATAACACTAGATATGTAGAATGTCCTAATATTCCCATGTATGGATGTATTTTGGTTTTTTCCATGTATGAAAGGAATATATGAAACTTAGTTGATCCATTCTCTATGTAATGCCTCAAATTACCCATCTATTAGTTTATGATAATTCATGGATAAATTTCTAGACCATGAGCTAAAAAGGTGTGTGATTATGTGGCTCAATGTTCCCATATTTTTTTTGAAATATATTAAAAATATTTAATAGCACACCCATGTAGTTTTCCAAGTGTAATAACATCTAAATGGGATCTTGAATCCAAAATTTGTGGGCATAGTTCTATTTATAATTAGGGCTTTAGTCTAGGTGAAATATAACAATGGTTTGCATGGGGGTTTTGTATAAAATAATTCATGGAAATAAAATATTTAATATAATTATTATATTATATTTTATTGTATTTCTTTGATGCAATAACATTATCTATTATTTAAATAAAAAAGTTACAGGGAATTCCTAGGTTTATCCAGTAAAACAAAGAGATCTAGAGGACCGTCGGAGAGACATTTAATGATATTCCATTGGATTATTATGACTATTGTGAGATGAATTTAGTGGACCTCACCAATGATCATTGCATAGCTCTTTTCTTCATCAATGATCCATCCAAATCAAGGTACAATTTTTTTGGTTTTATTCTTTCCCCATTATAAATTCCCATGATAACCCTGAATCAATCAATGAAAAAAATTAACTGGAGGTTCGGTAATATTCTGGTATGGGTTTAATTGTGGTGTTATTTTTGGAAAATTTCATTATGATTGTTGATTCTTCACTTATTATTCAAACAACGATAGATCAAGTCCAAAAAAAACATTTTCTGAGGATGTTCCCATAGGTTTTTTGTTTTGAGTTTTTCCCATTTTTTGCATCATCGGTGTTCCTTATTAACCCACAGTTTGACATCCCCCAAGAATTAGATCATTCCACACCTGTTTCATGGCTCAATGATATGATATTATATATCCTTGATTGGAACGATGTGATGGCGGTGCGAAGAATGAAGTAGTGGAGTATCATATACTTTTGGATACCTAATTTCCATTTAATTTCCATGAAAAAAACAATGACTAATGAGAATTATTTTCAAATGGATCGAAGGGTTGGAATCTGTAATACTATAGTGGAATGGTTTGGCCGAATTAGTCCCCTAATTTCTGGTAAGAATAAGGGAATATTTTCAGGAGGCGGCGGCATGAGAATTTATGGAAGGAAAAAAAAAATTTGTAGAAAAATCAATCTACAATGCATGTAATCCATGATTATATGATGTATGGGTCCCTCTAAGTAGTGGATAGGGATTCATGAGGATGTTAAAGGCACCCTTTATGTGATCCTATCAAGGGGAATGAGACCCTATCACCAGGTGTGTGAAGTCCCCATGGTGGCTTGAGGTGTACCTTTGAGTGTACTAAGACATAGTTTAGAGTACATGTGATAAGGAACACCATGTACTCCCACATGGGCAAGGCTTAGCATGGTTTACATGATAAAACCTTTATAATGGTACATAGGAAAATTACATAGGAATCTGAAATGTTGTGTGTTGTTACATGGAAACAGACAAGAGACATGTTCCATTTACATGGGTAGGACCAAGGGTCAATGGGACATGGTTTGTAACCCAACTTAATGTCACGTAATCATAAAATCATGGCTTAGATCCCTTTTCCCCAATATCACGTACAATTATCATTAGGGTTTTCCCCATATCCATTCCTTTTGGGTTAGTATGTGATCACCTACTACACATTGTGTTGTGATCCCTTTTATAGTAATTCTTAGATAGTGTTGTTTGAATCCTTCCATGAGGTCTCAATTGAGATCCTATATTCATCTCCATTACCTAGGTGGAGTTCATAGTATCGTTGTGACCAAAAATACATTGGATTGAATCCACTACATAGTAGCTTAATCCAGATTAAATCTTTGGTATATCTCATGGACTTGGGTTTTATCCTCATAAGGGTATCATAATACTTCATACCATCATCATGCACTTCCTATGGTGATAACTGATGTGAATTACCTCTAATACTGACGTCATTTGTGCCTTCATACTCGTCAGTGTGTTCTCTTGGATGAGTGCTTTTGGGAACCATAAAGTAGGAATCATAGGATGACATTACTGTTATGAATTACCATTAGACTTTGTGAGTTTGTATAGTACATCTGGATATTATTGTTATATGTTCACTAGAAATATACCTATGTAAATATGATTGTATTATTTTTTTTGTATGCTTTGTGGTTTTTAGGGCATCCTACTGAGTATTGTTATACTCTTGCTTTTTTTTTATATTTTTATATTTTATAATCTTAAGAGCCTAGATGTATGTGTTTGTGTGTATACAAGTATTTAGGGTAATGCATCTCATGTGGGTGATATTCCCACTCATCAGTTGTCACTAGCCCATGGCCAATTGGAGGAAGCATTGAGGAGTAATGACAAGGTTCCTCCTGGGAAGGGTTGGGAGAGTGGTATTAGAGTAGTCGGTTTTACCATAGGACTGGAGTATAAGATATTGGTTTTTGGAAATAGTGTAAAGTGTTTTGAGTTGTAATTTTAGGCTAGGGACACTGGTGTTAGTGGGATGATCTACATTTCTTTACATTGTGACTCGAATCACCTGATTTCTTACTCGATACAAGAGAACATTGGTTGGTGGGAATGGTACATGCATCATATAGGAATGGGTTGTGGGTTACACATACTTATTGAGTTGTCTCTCCAAATATACATATTGATCCTGGTTCATCTTGTTTTCTTTGAATATGCATCTGCAATTTATTACAACTTTTATTGAATATCAAGATCACAGGGATGGCCCCCTCAGTGCTGACACATCGATACAGGGGCTAGTTCTAGAGGTGCTACCTAGAGGTGGTGCACCAGCTATGAAACTATTTTTAGAGGAACATATGGTAGCTACATTACCAGCAGAAGAGGTTCCTAGGTTGAGTGCACATAATTATTTTCAGTGATAGAGATACCTCAGGTTCTAAGGTAATCCTGACCCACAATCAGCTAAGGACTGTTTTGAGGTGGTGAGTCATTTTTTCCTTCTGTTTGGGGAATAAGTTGATCAGATGGTGGTCCTAGTGATGAGCCTTATGTATGGATCAGGAAGACAATGGTGGGGTTTCATGATCTGATCAAATGACGAGGAGACTCTACAATGATTCGTGCTTGATAGCATATTCATGGAAGATTTCTCTCTAGCTGCACTGTGGGGGATTGTACATACTTAGGATCTTCACCATCTCTGGACTCGAAGCACAATAGTATTTTAGGATTCATAATGTTTTACCTAGGTACTCAATAGATATGGTTCATGACATGTTATTTAGGGATCATAGCTTCGATCGAATAACTCATAGAGACATATAATCCATTTTTATATATTTATATATGCATTCCTACCTATGCTGAAGTGCTAGATTGATTATTGGTGGTTGAACATTTCTTAGCTAAGAAGAAATATCCATTGGTTTCTAGTAGTGGCAATACAGGATTAGATACCTCTATTTTATGGAGATGATATCAATATTAGGGACCTTAAAATCTGATACATTTTTGGAGGAGTTCCTAGGAATGAGTGTCTATGGTTTAGGGATTACAATGTGGGTCCCTTCATCCCAGAGAGAGGTGATTCTACTCTTGTGAAGTTAGGGGTCATCTAATATGAGATTATCTGGCCCACTGTGTGGGAGATAGAGAGACTGTTTATGGCCTTCCAAGTTATAGGAAGTAGTAGGTGGAGGTGTGTCCTCATGGGAGGAATATGTAGTAGTGGAGTTGGGAGAGAAGTTGGAGGAGGTATTCACATTGAATTTTTAAAACCACCACCCTAATTTTACCATGCCAAGCTCCTGGATCTTGAAGCGTAGGGTATGGATAGCTGGTGGTTGTTGAGATTTATGAACCATAGGCTTCAGGAATGGTTAGAGGTACTATATGTGTCTTTTTTACCTTATCTTACATAATGATAGATATATGTTATAGTCATTCCATTCTTTCAAAATATATTTTTCATGACTGAGAGATTCATGTTGATTTATTAGCTCAACCCTTGCACTTAGATAATTCTGTTGGAGAAGACTCGGTGATCACACACTTATTCTGATGGTGTGACATGAATATTTTCGTAAAGATGTTCTGATGGGATATCTTGGTTGCAGTGATGAGGTCTTGTGAAGTCGCCTTATGTATGGATTGGTTATAAAATGTTTATGCCAAGAATGACTATATAATGTGGAGGATGCAGTCTGTCCATAGTGATAAGACTATGTTCTACTTTTTATTGAGAATGAAACCAAGATACTATAGTATGAACTCATGCATAAAAAGGTTTGTATGATTACTTAATAGTTGGCTTGAATGACCCTTGGTGCAGTGGATGTGATGATTTCCTAGTTTACTTCAACTATGGCGGAGTACAAGGGTGTTTTCCATGAGGATGTTCCATGATTACCTCCCCACCAAGAGATGGAATTAGGAATTGATATACCCCTAAGGAAGACATCAATATATGTGCTATCATATCAGATATCTCACATAGAGCTTCATGAGATTAGGGTGTAGTTGAAATACTTATAGGATAAGTGCTTTGTTATACCGAGTGTTTGAACTTGGGAAGCCTTAGTTTTGTTCACCAAGAAGGTGGATGTGAGATTGAGGTTATCTATGGACTATTAGTGCTTGAACGTGGTGATCATTATAAACAAGTATCCACTATTGAATAATAGTGACCTCTTTGATCAATTTAGAGGGACTTGATTATTATTTAAGGTTGACCTCAGGTAATGCTATACCCAATTATGAGTATGGGATGAGATATAATGAAGAACAAATTTTGATCCTACTATAGTCACATTGAATATGTGGTGATTCCCATTAGTTTGACAATCACCGTAGTAGTTTTCTGAGGACACATGAAACAGATATTTCATCCTTAATAGACTGGTATGTGGTAGTCTTAATCAACAATATCCTTCCATACTCAACATCCAAGGAGGAACATGAGAGGCACTTGATGATAGTTCTAGATGATTTACAAGAGAACCATATTTATGGGAATCCATCAGTGTTACAGTTATGGATTCATGAAGTCCACTTTCTAGGAAACATTTTCTTATTATATAGAGTTGTTGTTCACCTACCAATGTCAAGGTAGTGTTATCATGGGATCCACCCAAATGTGTGATGGAGGTGCGGAGGTTCCTTGGTGGGGAATGTTGTTATGGGGGATTTATATGCAATTTATCTATGGTATCATCACCCTTGATGGATTTTACCTGAAAGGGGAATCCTTTTACGTTGAAAAGGAGGTTCTAGTAGAATATTCAGTTGTTGAGGTATAAATTTATGATCTCCCCGATCTTGATATTTCTAATGTAGGATGTCGAGTACGTATTGTTTTATGATGTATTCGGACCCAGAATTGGTTGTGTTCTAGTGTAAAGAAAGACCATGATTGACTGTGATTCATGTGAGTTGAGAGAACAAAAGAAAAAATATGTGACTCACAATCCTATGTTAGTAGTATTAGTCATTTCATTAAATATGTGGAAACACTACTAGATAGGAATGTACTTTACTATCTATTCCTATAATAAGATTCCCAAGAACATATTATCACGTATGCATCTTAACATGACATATTGGTAATTTCTAGAGTTCCTATAGTTTTATGTCTTCGAGATTGTATATACTTTTGGGAAAAGGAATGTAGTCGTATATGTTATATGTAGAAGAACTTGATCACAGTTTCTGAATGATAGGTTATAGTAGTTGGCCTCATTATAGTTATCCTTTGTGGATGGAGATGGAGCATCTTATATTAGGTCAATGGTAGTCACCCCTCCTCTTTAATATTTATTCATATAGGTCCATATTGGGGATATTTACTATCAGAACCTATGTATTATGATATACACTATAAATTATTCTGATGGATTTTCTAAATGTTGGGAGCATGTCATTATTTTCTGAGGATAGACTATGGTAAATGTGATTTTGTGGGAGTATTTTCAGAGATAGTTTCATATATGTCATTTGGCGGTACATCAAGGTGGGGAAAATATGCAATTGAACCTATGATGTTAGTTTTTCTGGATAGAGATATAGAAAAGAGTTGCAGAGTTTGTCTCTAGATTCCCTACTTACCAACATGTTAAGGCTGAGCACCAAGTTCCTATCATTTTGGATCAACCCCTTGTTGTGACATAGTGGAAGTGGGATTTTATATCAATCAAATTCGTGACATACATACCACACACATCTAGGGGAACTAATTCAATCTAGTTGATCGTAGAACAACTCACAAGGTTGGAAAATATCTTATCTATTTTGTACTGGAGTTCAGTTGAGATCATGGGACACCTATACATGTAAGATATAGTTTGATTCCATGGAGTTCCATTTATGATCATTTATAATTATTATTCTCTCTTCACATACCTATTATGAAAGGTATTAAAGTAGGTTTATAGAACATATTAATACATGATTTCATCAGTTCACCACAAAATTGATTGGAAGATAGAGCGGACTATTCATGTTATGGATGACATGTTGCGAGCATTCATGTTGCACTTTGGTTGTAGTTGGGAGGATCACATATCACTCTTGTATGTTTCATACAATATCATCAACCACAAACCCATTGGTATATAACCATGCGAGGCATTATATGGGTGACCCTACGTGTCACCAATTTTCTAAGATAACCCAGGAGAGAAGACACTCATGGGGATAGAGTTTGTGTAAGAAACTACCAAAATGGTGAAGATCATCCCAGAACATATGAAGTCTGCACATAGCCTTCATAAGTATTATGTGGAAAGATGACATAGGCCTTTAGTGTTTGAGGTCGGAGACCATGTTTTTATACAATTTTCACCTCTATGTAGATTATGCAGGTTTGGACATGGTGGAAATCTATCTTTGAGAATCAATGTCTCTTTATTGACACTGAGTATATTTCTTGATGTGGCATACCGATTATTTCTCCCTCCATAGTAATACTAGATAAATGAATTCTTCCATGTGTTTAAGTTGAAGAGGTGCGTGCATCACCTATAGCACATTATTGACTGGGTGAGATGTACATCCAGGATAAGGTTAACCATTACTGAGTACCCAGTAGATATTGAAGACCGCTATGAGATGATTATTTTTTTGATTATCGATTCTATTATTTCATTTATTATGGAAGCACAAGAGACATTAATATATCCCATGGGAGTATGAGTCTTTGAATCATGATCATTTCCCATATATCTTTATATAGACCTTATTTTAGCAGTTTAGGATTTAAATCTTCAATATGGGGTGAATGTAATGACTTTTATTTTCCATTATTTTTTTTTGAATAATTTATGGATTATTTTCAAGACCAAGCACTAAGATTTAATGTGATTAGATGCTCGGTGTTATGAGATTTTTTTGGAATATATTAAATATATTTAATAGCAATAATGTGTAGTTTTCATGATAATGGGGAATAAAATTTACATGGGAGCCCAACTCAAAATTATGGGGCCACCATTGAGTTCATAATATGGGGTTTACCCAATGTACGACATAACCTTTATTTGTGGGGGTGTTTTTGGAAATGTCATCACAGACGTAAAAAAATTAAAAATTAAATAAATTATTTTAATCTTATTCCATTGACATAAAAACCTAATATCTTCATTAAATAAATAGTTGTGGAGAATTCTTATGTTTAAACAATAAAACCTAGATATATATAAGTCTATTTCATATCCATCCCAAAATATTTAATTTGAAGACAATGACTGAATCATATATCAACGCCCAACGTGAGAAGAATTTCGAGGATCTCACCAATGATCACGGTGAAACTCTATTCTTCATTAATGATTGATAAAAAAGTTAAGATGTTCATTTTAGTTTGATTATTTCCCAATTAAAAATTCCTATGATGAATTTGAATCAATAAACCAACAGAATGAATTGATGTTCAATCATCTTGTGGGATTTTTTTATTCATGTTGTTATTTTGGTTGAATTTCATTATGATTATTCATTCCTTTCTTAACATTCTGATGGAGATAGATCAAGGCCAACACGAACATTGTACAAGGTTCATTCCTCATGTTTTTTGTGCATTTCTTCCCTATTAATTTGCTCATCACGGTTGTTCATTTTTGTCTCCATGTTTTGTATATACCAGGAAATCAATCATTCCATATCCATTTCATGGTGTAATGATATGATATTATAGCTCTAGGATCAGAATGTTGTGACGTTGGTGCGACTAGTGAGGCAAAAATAAATCATATAGTTCTGGATACCAGTTTTTTGGATTGCAATATGATGAAAAAAACAAAGAGATCAATTTCACAATGGATCAAGGGTAATAATTTGGAAAATGTCTATAATGAGGTTTAGAAATATTATATACTTGATTTTCAGCAAGAATGAGGCTAGATTTCCACATAGGGGTGGAATAGGGGCACACAGAAGGAAGACTGGAATTTTTAGAAAATCACAATCCACATAAAAAATGTAATCTATGATTACATGGAATCTGGGTCTCTCCTAGTGGTGGCTTTGTTTTCAGGAGGATGTTTAGCATCACATGGAGTACAACCCAATCACATGGAATGTGACCTCTTCTTTGTGGCTCAACATCTACCACGAAGGGCACATAGACACATGTTGAAGTACACAGTCATAGGAACACCATTTAATCCCATGTGGATATGTATTTTCTTGGTATATGTGGGAATAACTATTTAATGGTACATGGGAATATTACAGATGAATATAAAATGTTGTGTAGAGTTAAATATACATGGACATGAGAAACGGTATTTTTCACTAGTATGACTCTGGGTTAATGGGACTTGACATATAACCCTACTACATGATGTGTACTCCTAAAATATTGGTTTTCAAACATATTCCTCAATATCTTGGATGTGTTTCATTAGTGTGCATTCCCCATATCCATTCCCCAACGGTTAGTATATATTTACCTCCTACACAAAGGGCCTTGATCCCTTATACAATAATTCTTGGATAGAGTAATTGGAATCCGTTGGTTATGTAAGTAGTGATATCTACTATTAATTTTTGTTCTCAAGGTGTAGTTCTTCGCATCTTTGTGAAGAACACTATGCAGGTTCCAATCCTCTACTTAGCGGGTGAAACCGTATTGAGTTGTTAGTATACCACATTTCCTTAAAAGTGATCCTCATATTTGTATCATATATTTTTGTACCTTCAACGTGTACTTACTAAGACAAGACCCCACAAGGATTAACTCTCAGATTGAAATCATCAGTGCTTTCAAACTCAGAATATTTTTCTCCTAGATGAGTATTGTGTGGACCCTTCAAGCATGAATCTTAGTTTGGAACTATGGTTATGAATTAACTTTATATTGTTTGTCATTTTTTTGTATATCTAGATATTATTGTTATATGTGATATAGAAAGACACCTTTGTAGATATGAATGTATTATTTTGTTAAATGCTTTGTTGTTTTCTTAGCATCCTACTGAGAATTTGTATTCACACCCATGCACTGGTTTTTCCTATATGTGTCATGTCTTATGCGGACAATTTCTGTATTAATAGAGTCGTAGAAGGACTATTACAAGATGATTCTAAGTGAGAGTCGAAAGACAAATGGTTTTTCATCTTTTATATTGATATCAGTTCCTATTTTACTTTTAGGTTGGACTTGTTTTTAGATTATTTAAGGTGGTTTTGTATTTGGACCTATTTAATTCCCTTAAGTTATTAGCATACTCTAGATGTGGGATTTATATGTATGCATACATGGTTTTTTAGTTTTTTTTTAAAATTTCAGTGTTTTATTTTCTTGTATATGTGTGTGTGTAGGTACTTAGGATAAGGCCACAAATGTGAGTGATATGCCTGCTTAGCGCTAGTGGCTAGCCCCTATCCTATTGGAGGCGAGCTTGGGGAGTCACGACATGGGCCCCACTCGGATGGTTCATGACACTATACATGGAATTTCTTATATACAATGAATTCAATGTCAAAATAATTAGATCATGAAGTATATTCAATATCTTATTCTTTATGTTCATTTGATAAGGAGAGGGAATTCAGGATTGAGAGTCTTACTAGGGTGATTGATTCAATGCCCCTCATTTTTATAGTTACTATGAAATAAATACTCTTTTAATTCATTTTTAACATAAAACACAAAAAAAATCATTATACAATAAGAAATTATTATTACATAAAATAGTTAATATATATCCAATAATGTTTTGGGTATAAATAAAAGGGACTACAATATGAAAACTATGCGTAAAGTAGAAATGATGGCATCATACAACATGAGTCTTCCTTTTTAGGTTCACAAATCCCATATTGGAATGTAGGTGGTGGAACTAGGGTTTTACCTAGACCAAGACCATGATGAACTCTAATAATTATGATTCAGGGTAAATCATTTATGATATAAGATCATGATTTTTGGAATTTCAACAAGATCAATGCTAGAAGAACTACCACCCATGACTACCACTAGTGCATATCTTATTCCTAAATCTTTCAAAAATATATCGAGGGGTTATGAAAGTTGAAATTATTATGATACAAACATATAAATATAAATGTAACCGTTTATTTTATATTTTTTATATTTTTCAGTTTAATTAAAAGTAATGTTCATTTATAAATACTAATGATTTAATAAAATTTATTTAATGTGGCTAAATAATTAATAATATTATTATATGACAACAATATATTCATCATATTTTTTTTGGGAAACCAAAAAAATTATGAAAAAATTATATTAACAACAATTTAATTTGTAATTGATAGGAAATCAGGATTATAATAGTTGATATTTTAGAAATGAAACTTTCTTAAAAAAACAATTTTGTGGTTTTTTATATTTTATTTTAAAGTTAATATATCTAATTTTACAATTTAAAATTAAATAAATTAACTTCTTTTTTAAATTCATCATTCCAAAATTATCAAAATTAAAATATGTTGGATTTTTTTGACATATATTTTTTTTTGAAGACAGAAAAAAATAATTTTTATTAAAATTATTGGATTTTTTATGTAATCCTGATCAAAGATGGATATAATAAATAAATAAAAAAATTATGAACACTAATGACATAAAATAATAAAATAAAATAATTTAAAAATAATATTTAAAATTTATAAAACCCATGTTTAAAATTTTGATACTTAATTAATCATTTAATTTAATAAAAAATTATTTTTTATACTCTTCTTTTAATTATTATTTCATAAGGTATAATTATATTCTGGATTTATTATAAATCATAAAAGGTTATTTTTTTTATAATAAAACTATAATTAACAAAAAAAATACCGATAGTTTTATCCTAACCTATATTTCCATGCTTAAAAATGCACTTTTTCTAAAAATAGAATTTTTGGTTAATGTGCGGTAATATTAAATTTAATTTTTATAAAAATTATAATTTTCACTGATTGAATGGTTTTAATTTTTAAAATTCTATCTAAAACATTTATTTATAAGGGTTATTAATTTTTAGTAAAAAATAGTTGCTTAGGTTAAATTTTTTTAGTGTAGTAAATGTAAATAAAGGTAAAAATATTTTAACTAAGTGTTAAATAGATAAAACATATTAAAATAATGTCTCAAAATTAACTTTTGTGGTTTTTTTCAACAAAAATATTATTCTTTCACTGCTATTTTCCACTTTTTACATGACATTTCATGTTGATTAGGTTGTCCTTTTATATTATGAGGTTATTAAAAAAATATTCCCTTCACTTATAAAAGGATCCTTCCACCACCCCTTCAATTAAAATAAAAAATTAGATTTCCTATTGAGTATATTCCATTTATTCATATCCCTTGATCCCTCTTATACTTTTTACATCCCCTTTATCTATGTACAGTCTCTAAATCCTCAATTTCTATGTTGTTGTCCAAGATGAGCTTCATACCATTGATTGGAGATCTAATCACTCTCTAACCTCTTTATTTTCATATTTTTTTAAATTAAAATATTATTTTCACAATACAATATATTTAATTAGATATTTTTTATTAATTAATTTTATTATATTTAAGGAATAATCATTATACACAATTCCCCATTTCCCTTAGATAAACACAAACATCTTTTGTGCGTACGTGCATACTACCACCTTCGTAAAGTAATGGGTTTCATTTTACATTTTGAACATACATGGCTGATTTAAAATGGAAATTTAATGAATATATATTTAATTTATAACATTTTTAATATTTTTAAATGTTAAAAAAATTATACCAGTTCACACATTTTAGAAAAAATTAAATCGTCATGTTTGTATATGTGCAGACTATCATCCCCATGAAGTGTGGTATATAATTTTCCATAACTATAATATTTTAATATTAATAAAAAACATGAAATATGATTAAAACTATAAAATTATAAACAATATAATTATTATTCTTTAATAATGATATTATTCTTCCAGAATAACTTTCGTAATCATACTCACCCAACGATTATAACATGTTCATGTCTGGGCTGGTTTAACCACCTACATGATCAATGATATGAATATATATCATAGATGAAAAATTGAAATTGGATAGGTTTATTTTTATTCATTAATGTGAATAATTTTTTTTTCATGGTTTTAAAATAGTTAGATTCATATTTTTATTATTTTTATTACAACCCTTGATTTCTAAAAAACCACTAAAATAAGATTTTCCATGATTTCATTTTCAAAAAATTAAACCTATCTAAAATGATATTAGAACGTTATAAATAATTATAGAAAGTATTTTTGATTATTTTAAATAGTATATGAATTATTAAATTGGTATAAAATAGTGTGGATTGACATCGACATTACAAAGAAAGTGCAATACAATTAAAATAAAAAATATCTGATGATAGAAATATAAACAACTAACTAGTAAATATATAATAAATAATTGTAAGATAATATTATAATAGGAATTATATATTAAAAATGTTATGATTTATATGGTCAATAGAGTTATTTTGGTTATACATGAAGTTTTATGGTGTCTGACTAGGTGTGATTAAAGGGTAATTGTTTTACTTAACTAACGTTTCATTTAGTGTGTTATGATTGTTATTTTTTATCATAATTATTATATGTTGGGTATGTTATTCACACTTAATTATTTATTTTTATTTTTCTTTATATTTTTATAGATTTATATTTTAATCATTTAATCCCCTTTTCAAATGTTACATACTTTATGTACTAAGAAGTGTGTTACGGGTTTTCTAATATCACTTTCTTTCTTTGAGACACGTCACATACACACCGCTTTCTTTATTATCTTTTGTGTATATACTCCCCTTTGTATTTATTATATCAAAATCATATTGATATTTAATGAATTTAAAATTTTATCATCGGTTATATTATCTAGGGTTTCCAATTTAGGCGGTACCAAAGTCATAAAGGATATTGATAATTGAACACTTATTTCATTAATTTATGATGTTTCTTCATGATATTATTTCATCCATTATTATATTCTTCCAAAAAAATATTATATTTAATTTTTGTTTTCTTATCTATATAAAATAAATTTCTAATTCAAAACTGCTTACACGATAGAATCAATTTTTTAAAAAAAATATAACATTGTTATGAATAATTCTTATTCCTTCTAATTAATATATTTTTCTTCCATATCTATGTTTTATATATGATTCAATGCTAGGATTTATATTTTGGAAATATTATTATCATAAATCTCTTATGATCTTTACATTTCCCTTTTACTCTTTTTAAATGTATTATTTATCCATTTTTATAACGTGGGATTCAATAATAGAATTTTTTAAAATATGGAATATGTTTTTACACTCATGATCATATATTTTATCTTCCAAAACAAAATTAAATGAAATAATACCTATTTATTTTTCCTCAATCAATTATTTAATTTTATTTTTAAAATGTAATTATTGATAATGTTTTTACATCAATTTTTTGAAAATTATTTTTCAATGTAACCTTTTCCATCATCAATTACAATATTATTAAAATTATTTTCTAAAAAATCTATTATAGTTTTGATCTATTAAAGTTCTCATTTAAAAAGGACTTATCTCGTTGAAAATTTATTTGTCAGCAATCATGCTTTAATTTTTTTATTACATCCTCTATTGGGATATTTTTTTAATCAACCAATCTAATTCATGAATTCATTTTATGTGATAATATTTAAGAAATGTTTGAAAACTCATTTTAGGTTCATTGATTAT
Source organism: Viscum album (assembly GCA_963277665.1). Lineage (NCBI taxonomy): Eukaryota > Viridiplantae > Streptophyta > Magnoliopsida > Santalales > Viscaceae > Viscum > Viscum album. The sequence continues at coordinate 1,329,232,728 of OY728145.1, read as the reverse complement.
TTTTTATATAATGAATGATTTATTTCTTGTTCATCACATGTGTAGGGAAAATTAAAGGGGTGGACTTATGTCACGACCTGCCTTCACCAAGATGAGATAAGGGGAAAAAGATTGCCAAACCCTTACTTCTTCAAGTTGAAGGAGAGATAATGACACCTGAGACCCGCCTTCAATAGGGTATGGAGTAGAAACTAGCACCAAGGGTATATCATCACACATATGATAGAAGTCATTACAATTTTTATTTAGTAGGATCGGGAGATAAGATAGTAAATCCCAACAACAACATAACTGTAGGTTAAAGTAATGAAAAAATCAACCATTCCCATAAGCATATCCAAAAGTAAATGCTATAAAAATACCGAGAAACCCCCAAAAGAAGGTACCAAGAAAAGAAAATTGGCAACATTATATATCCCAACACATGAGAAAGTATGGTCCCACATGATCCATGATTTCCTCCTAGAAGCCTGAAAGCAGTTTATATATGTACGGTGAGTATACAAGTATACTTAGTAGGAAAAAACAAAAGGCTCTCATGCACAAGTGGGGAGGCATTATAATGTCATGTGAGAAAAAGGAGAAAACTAAAGCACCTAGTAGAGATCTTATCCACCCAAAATCACACAACGTCAAACTCCCCAAAAAACACAATTCAAGTAAAGTAATAGTAAATCACATCGATATTTGAGTACCATGTGGCACTTTCCCACTGGTTATTGAAGACAAACTATGCATCAGATCTCTCCCACCATTCTCAACACTGTCACACTACCACATCCCGCCCGCACACACCTGGGCTATCAATACCACACATACCTCCTGCAGAGACCTGGGCCACTACCAAATGTAACCACTCCCACACACAGCTAGGCCCAAACAACTACTACCATGATCGATGAAACTTGGTCCTCATCCCAAAGACTCCTGAGAAACCACCTTCTCGCACACACCTGGGCCAACCACAACCACATACCCTGCCCGAAGAATCTTGAGCTATAATAGACCTTAGGCCGTCATAGCATGCACTAATGATCTTGGGCTACTTGAGAAAGGTAGCAGAAAATGAGATAATAACCAGCCACTCATCGGAGTGTTGGCAAAAACACCTTCGTCCATGAAATGGGGGTGTTTGAAAAAAGGTGCTCAAAAAGGATGGGGTGCGAATAAGAAACATAAGAAATTAATTATTCATATAGGTAACAGGCACTCGTCCCATTCTAGGGGTTCCAAAACCAACTCAACCACAAACACCATTGTTTCTATTCATTCATTATAAACAACACACCAACAACTATGACACAAAAAATTTCGTGAAAACAACACCCCATTTAACCCATTCTAGTTTTCATATTCAAGTGATTACATTATGTTAAATTTTACACTACTGGGAAAATAACAGGAATAGCCACAATCCAAGGAAAGGAAATCATCCAAACAATAATTTAAGCATTAACACCAAGTTCTCTTGTAAATTCACAAAAACAATAAAAGGTATCTGTGAGATCCCTCAAAGTAATGGAACCCAACCAAGCCTTGTGGTACATCCCCCCGTGGCCTCAGATCCACAAACCAACAACTACACAACAATAAGGGATCCCATCCCCATCCACGTCACTTCCCAAGCATCAACCGTAAACCTCACATGAATAGAGTATGTAATTTTTTTTTCAAATTTGATAAAATTCCATTTATTCTATCCAGTCCTTTTATTTGGTTAACCGGGGTGATCACACATGAAATATTATTCATTGGGAATCCATTTAATGAACCATGATTTACCAGTTTCCACGTTACATCCATTCAATTACATTAATTTCCATAAAAACATAGGTTCATTAGGGCACAAGAAAATACCACCAATAACCATGATTTTCAATGGGCATAAGCCCATAAAATTCACAACACAAGATTAAAGGATAATGATTACAGTAGAAACATCGATCACCCCCCCATAATTCATTAAAAGTTCATTTATTATCTTTAATTATGGTTTGGTTTCATCCATCCCTGCAGGAAACATTTTCATAACAATCCCGCATGATACACAGTAAAGAGAGACGGAGGAAAACACTGCCTATATGATCAAAGATCGACAGTTATCTCTGTGTGCCAAGAACTACTGATGCATGAATTAGAGGGGAGGAACTTCAGGTACTCCAATGGTGGGTAGAAAATCTATCGCATGGGTGCACCACTTGCCTCGAAAGGGGGGGGGGACTCCAAACACACAAAGGAAGAAAATGAGACCAACCAAGAAGAAGAAGAAGAAATTCTTGGGAGATAAAAAGGTGAGATCTTGGAGTTACGGGATATTGAATTTTGAACGGCTTAAGGGCGGATCATGGTTTCACCACATGGGTGGGTGGTTACACACGATGGAATAAATTATCATTTAATAATATCCATTAGAGAGGTGGCTGTAATGACTGAGGGTTAAAGGATATCCTTTAAACAGAGTAAAACGCGTGTGATAGGGGTGGAACTGGAAAGTACAGAAAAGGGTGTGACACTAAGGAAAAAACCACACATTTTGGTAAGTTAAGTGTTTCCTGGATCTATGGAGATTTTAGATATCATTTATGGGCTTTGAATGGCTTTTAAAGAGGGTATTAAATCATTTTTACGTCAAAATATGTGTTGCATGAGTGAAACTAGAAAAACGTGGCAGACCGAAAAAAAAGAAAAGGGGTGGGATATGGATTAGTGAGATAGTGTGACCGGTGTCACCATCATAGTGTGCCAACATCATGGTGCCATTGCTTTTGTGAGACCCTTTGACTGGTGTCACCATCACAGTGCCATCAGTTCGGTGAGACACCATAAGTGGGGTCACTGTTTTGGTGTACCACCATCATGGTGCCATCGCTTTGGTGAGGCACCATAAGCGGTGCCACAGTTTCTGTGTGCCAACATCACGGTGCCACCGGTTCGGTGAGACACTGTAAGTGGCACCACTATCATGGTGAGACACTATATGTGGTGCTACCATAACAAGTTCCGGTGGAACCATGTTTTTGGAAATGTACTTGATTAGGAGTGTCTAAGACATTACATCAGATACCTCTCAAACTATTCTCTCCCCCAAGAGTCAACTAGACTTGAAGGAAAAATAGGGGGTCCGAACAACTACCTCAGAAGATACCTCTCAGGAGTAAACCTCCCTAACATTGGGAATACCTCTTAGTCATATATCTTCTGAATGACTATGGATACACTACCATTCATCTCACCCAAGTAACCACAAAAATATTCAAAGGTCATATCGTCCAGTCATATGGGTTAGGGATTTCATTCTTCCATGTCAAGATATTATCCTCTTTGGGCGGCACTGACTCACCCACACGGGTTTAACTGCATCAACATTAATGCACCTTGATTACAAATCATGTCCTCCCTTCCCAACATATTAGTTATTTTCATAAACATTCACCAGGTAAGGAAACAAAACATCCTATAAACCACAGAGGTTAGCATTACATCACAAACAAGAATAAACAGAATAGAAAAATACTCAAAACCGTTCTCAATACTGGGCACACTTTTGTGCCTCCTGTTCCAAGGTACTCTCTTCGAGGCCACCATACCTCCAAAACACACGAACAAAATGGATGGTTCATCCATGAAACTCTTTCTACTTCTGATCTTTGATGCTCACCGGTCTCTTCACAAATATAGCATTGTCCCCTATATCCAACTCTCCCCAGTCAATGACATGGGATTCATCGTGTAGATATCAGCGAAGAAGGGAGACATGGAAAACATCATGGATATTTTCCATATGGGGTGGAAATTCTAGCTGATATGCCACCTCACAGACTCACTGCAACACTTTGAAGGTTCCAATGAACTTGGGAGAACACTTACTCCCCCAACCGAACCTTTGTTGTCCACGCCGAGGGGCGACCTCTAAGAACACGTGGTCCCCGACCTCGAACTCCATGGGTCTTCTCATACTATCAGTATATGACTTTTTCTTGTCCTATGCTTCTTTGATCCTTTCTCATATAAGCTGAATCCTCTCTGTCGTGCTATGCACCACTTCCGGGCCAAGAAAACCTACTTCCCAAACCTCTGTCCAGCACACGGGTGTGCGACATGGCCACCGATACAAATCTTCGAACAAATACATGCCAATGGTAGTGTGATAGATATTATTGTAGGAAAACTCTACCAGTGGAATGTGTCATACCCACGATCCTCCAACGTCTAGAACACATTCCCGTACCATATCCTCTGTCGTCTGGATGGTGCGCTCTGTCTGCCCATCCATCTGGGGGTGGAAAGCAGTACTGAATCATAGCCTGGTGGAAAAATCATGTTTCAATCCTTTACAAACTAGTGAAGTAAACCAGGTATCCATATCGAAGACTATGGACCCTGGAACTCCATGAAATCCCACTACCTCATCCACGTACTACTGCACAAGGATATCGACTGCACTCAACTCCTTGATTTCCAGGAAGTGAGCTGATTTCGTCACATGGTCCACCACTACCCTGATGTAATCGCAACCCCCCTGGACTCTGGGAAGTCTGGTAATGAAATCCATCTAAATTTCATCCCACATCCACTTTGGAACATCTAAACACTGTAACAGACGTCCTGGAATGTGGTGTTCATAGTTCACCTGCTGACACACCAGGAATCTTGCCCCAAACTTCGCTACTGCTCATTTCAATCCGGGCCAGCAAAACTAACCCCTCAAGCCCCGATACGTCTTGAAAACTCTTGGGAAAATAGCCATGGGTGAGTTATGGAACTCAACAAGAACTTTATTTCGAATTTCCACTGGGACGAAAAACTTACCACGAAACATCGTCCGATTTCACCCATCTTCTGACCATCCTTCCGGGGAATTTCCCTGCACAACAAGATCTTACATCACTTCATCCTTTGAGTTTCCCCACTGATACTCCTCCACTTGATGTAATAGAGAGAGTTGCACTGTCATCTGAAATAGAAAACCATTACCATTATCCACCCTTGCATCCAGATGCAGGGAAGTCAACACCTCCATCACCTTCCAAGCGTGTGCCGACTCTCAAACTACATCCTTTAGTGACTTCCTGCTCAAGGCATCATCCACCACTTTCCTCTTTCCCGAGGTGTAGGAAATTTCGAAGTCATTGTCCGAAAAAAATTCAACCCACCTTCATTGTTGCAAGTTCAGGTCCCACTGGGTAAAGATATGCTTCAAAGTCTTGTGATCTGTGAAGACCAAAAATTTCTCCCTGATGAGGTAATGCCACAACAACTTCAACATGAACAGTACTACTGCAAACTCTAGGTCATGGGTGGCATAGTTACGTGCGTGAGGATGTAACTTCCTAGACCTATAAGATATCACTCCCCTCTGCTGCATCAGAACACATCCCAGGCCAAGCCTATAACATCACAAAATACCTCATACAACACCCCTTCCTCTGGAAACCAGGGTTCTGGAGCGTTGACCAACCTTTCCATCAGATAAATGAAGGCTTCCTAGAACTGCTCACTCCACATGAAGGCATGGACCTTTCTAGTCAATGATGTCATGGGAGATGAAACTCGAGAGAAGTTGGGTACAAACCTCGGATAATAGAATTCCAGACCCATAAAACTGTGAAACTTCGTCACATTCTTGGGTGATTCCCATGAAATAACTGCTCCAACCTTTGACAGATCAAACACTAGCCCTTGCTAAGACACGATGTGTCCAAGGAAATGCACTTCTCGTGTGATGAACTTACACTTGGAAAATTTCCCATAGATTTGATGGTGTCAAAGGATTTCCAAGACTGTCCTAGGGTGATTAACATGTTCCTCCCCAGATCTGGAGTAGATAAAAATGTCATAGATGAACACAATGATGAAATGATCTAGAAACTTAAGGAAAATAGAGTTCATGATCCCCATGAACATAGAAGGTGCGTTTGTAACACTGAACGGTGTGACTACGAACTCAATGTACCCATACTTGTACCTCAAAGAAGTCTTTGGAATATCACTATCCTTCGCCCTTAACCGGTGATACCCAAACCACCGATTGATCTTAGAGAAAAAACCTACTCCCCTCAGGTGGTGAAAGAGATCGTCTATCCTCAGGATATGGTAACATTTCTTGACCATTACTTGATTAAGTCTCTCGTAGTCTATGCATAGCCTGAGACCACCATCTTTCTTCTTTGCGAAGAAGACCAGAGTAGCCCATGGTGAAACACTGTGTCGGACAAAACCCTTCTTCATTAGATCGGAAATCTGTATCTACAACTTGCACAACACAGAAGGTGCTATCAGATAAGCAGCCATGGAAATCAGACGGGCACCGGGTTGTAAGTCTATCCTGAACTCAACGTCACGTCGAGGGGGTAGAGTCACAACCTCCTCTAGAAAAATGTCCAGAAACTCTCTAATAACTCTTGGGATATCCATTATCTCAGAATCCACAGATTATGCTAAAATCTCAGCCAACACTGAGAGAAGATGCTCCACACACCATTTCCCCACCCGACAACTCAGTTCGCCAATAAAAGCCACACACTTTCCATCCTCATCGGAGAACATGACTCTTCTCTGGAAACATTTGATAACAGTGTGCACAGAAAAGAGACAGTCAATGCCTAGGATGACATCTTATGGCTGTATCTACAACATTAGAAGATCCCTGCTAGACTGATGTGGCCATATCATCAATCTAAACCCTCGAAAAACATAAAACCAGTTATTTGACCTCTGATTGGCGTACTAATCACCAGGGGTACTAGAAGTGTCACAACATCTACTCCCAGAGCACGGGCCAGACTAGGTGAAACAAAGGAGTGTGAAGATCTTGTATTAAACAAGGCATAGGAAAGTGTACTAAAAAGATTTATCGTACCTCAAACGACTTCCATACCTGCTGGAACTGCTGTCTTTGAAGCATGAAATTTTCCATGCCTATCTCCTCTACATCTTGGCTATCGGCCGCCTCCCAGACCACACCCTAGTCAAGGTCCCTGAAGAGCTCCCTATTTCCAGCCCCCTCCCATAACATCTGCCCTCGGTGCATAGGGAGCTCGCTTCCCCTGCTATGGCTGAAAGGAACTGAATGGAAACTTCTATTGCTGAGGTGGGCGCTGGACCTCCCCACTCCCACTATACGGCTCTCGGTCTAGGCATTGATTCTGAAGGTGCCCACAGCTCCCACATATGAAGCATCTCGGTCCTGGTCCTGCATTGAAAGGATGAGGACCGGGGAACCAGAACTGGAATTGATGGGGCATACTCCCAACTAGTCAAAACCTGGAAAACCCTGATGCTGGAGGCCTGCTGCTGACGGCCTTCCACTTTGATAGACTCCGCTGGATCCCATCTCACGGCACAGCTCCTAATGTGTGCATCCTTTCTACCTCCTCAGCCTCCTTCTGGAACTCCAAGTATTTCGATAGGCTGAAGGGGTTAACAACATACTGAAGAGAAGGTTGAAGTGCCTCCTCTAAATGCCTCGCCCGAGACTCCAAATCTTGAAAAAGGTCCAGGGAAAAACAAAGGAGATCCTTGAACTTGATCCCCAACAACCTCACTGACATGCTCCCCTATTGGAGGGAGAGAAACTCCTGCCTCTTCTCAGCCTTCATCATGGAAGAGTGGAATTCCGCCCGGAACTCCTTCTCAAATTCATTCCATGCAACCTCAGCCTCCCTCTTCTCCCCATGGTAGAGAGTCCACCAATAACGCGCTTCTCCCAACATCTGGCTCACAGGTAGAGGAACCCAGTACTCCGTCAAATCCCGGATCAAGCTAAAAGCTATCACTAGCTCCTCAAGCCAGCTCTCTGCCTCTATGTCTGAGATGCTTTCCTCTTACTTTTTGAGGGTATGTCGCTGAAAGGCATGAAGCATCCTCATCCACTGCTCATCCTTCTCCTCTCGATCAACCCTCTTCTGATCAGCCAAAACGTCCTGATGTGCCTTGATCGCCTGCACTACTCGTGGTCATCATCCACGTGACATAGATTGAAGGTAAACAAGGAATGCCTAAGCCTGAGTAGTGTAGAATATTGCCATTAAATTTTCTTAGACTTCATGAAAGTTTCAAATCCCCAAATTACCCAAGAAACATAGGAACACAAGTCATTATGATGCATGTACCTTCCCAAGGGTCTCTAACATGCAATCTGTGTAACCTCAACTGGTTTTTCGGTAGGCCCAGAGTTCTTGCATCGGATCATAGGGGCCCTAAAATCCCGTGTCCTAGCCGGTCTTCCCTAGCCTATTTCATGAACCAATATTTTCTAACATTGTTTCCTTGTCATCCAATGAAATCCTCACTATGCCTAACTTCGGGCACCATCATATCTCTCGACCTTGCTCTGATACCATTCTATCATTACATGCCTTCATCAAGATGAGAGAAGGGACAACAGATTGCCCGAACCTTCCTTCTTTAAGTTAAGGAAAGAGAATGACCCCCGAGACCCACCTTCAATAGGTCTCAGAGTGGTGACTAGAACCATGGGTATATAATGACACATATGATGGAAGGCATTTCCCTTTTTATTTAGTAGGATATATAGATAAGATATTAAATCCCAACAACACCAAAACTAGAGGTAAAAGTAAATCCAAAATCAACCATTCCCATATTCATGTCCAGAAGTAAATGAATAAAAAATACAAAGAAACCCCCAAAGGAAAGTACCAAGAAAAGAAAAACGGCAACATCAACTATCCCAACGTCCGAGCTAGTACAGTCCCGCACAATCCCTGATGTCCTCCTGGAAACCTGAAAGTAGTTTATATACGTAGGGTGAGTATAAAAGTATACATAGTAGGGAAAAACAAAAGGTTATCATGCACAAGTGGGGAGGAATTTTAATGTCTCGTGAGTAAAAAGAGAAAACTGAAGCACCTAGCAAGGATTGTATCCACCCAAAACCTCACCAAGGCACACTCCCCAAAAAAATGAAATTCAATTAAAGTAATAGTAATATCACATCAATATTTGAGTACTCCATGAAACTTTCCCACAGGTTATTGAAGACATCCTACACATCAAACCTCTCCCACCATTCTCACCACAGTCCCATTGCCACATGCCGCCCGCACACACCTGGGCTATCACTACCACACATCCCGCCTGCATACACCTGGGCCACAACAAAAAGTGACCATTCCCGCACACACCCAGGCCCTAACAACTACTTCGACACCCGAAGACACCCAGGCTTCAACCTAAAGACTCTTGTGAATCCACATGCCCGCACACACCTGGGCCAACCACCACCACGTACCCTGCCTGAAGAATCGTGATCTATAGCGGACCTCAGGCCATCACATCCTACCTGAAATATCTTGGGCTACTCAGAAAATAGACCATAAAAGGAGCTAATAACCCGCCACTCATAGGAGTTTGGGAAAACACCCTCCCCCATGAAATGGGGGTGTTTGTCACAAGGTGTTTAGATTTAATTGGGGCACAAATAAGAAACAAAAAACTAAATTATACATATAGGTAACATGAAATCATCCCATTATAGGGGTTCGAAAACCAACTCAACCACAAACATAGTTATTTCAATTCATTCATAAGAAACAGCAGACCCACCACCATGACATAACTAATTTCTAGAAAACAACTCCCCATTTAACACATTCTGTTTTTCATATTCAAGTGATTTCATTCTATTAAATTCTATACTACTGGAAAACTAACAGGAATAACCACATGCCAAGGAAAACGAAAACAGCCAAACAAAAATTTAAGCATTCACACCTGGTTCTCTTGTCAAGTCACAAAACAACCAAAGGGATCTGTGAGATCCCTAAAAGTACTAGAACCAAACCAAGCCTCAAGATACAGCCCCACATGGCCTCAGATCCACAAACCAACAACTTCACAACAATAGAGGATCTCATCCCCATCCACATAACTTCCCAAGCATCAACTATAAGCCTAACCAAAACAGAGAAAGGACGTTTTTTTCAAATTTGAAAAAAAATTCCATTCATTCAGTTCAGTATTTCCGTTTGGTTAACAGGGGTGATCATAGAAGGATTCTTATTCATTGGGCATCCATTTAATCAACTGTGATTCACCAGTTTCAATGTTACAACCATTTAATTACATAAATATCCAGAAAAATAGAGGTTCATCAGTGCACAAGAAAAGACCACAAATGGCCATGATTTTTAGTGGGCCTGAGCCTGTAAAATTCTCAACACTTGAATCAAGGATAAAGAGTACAAAAGGAAGATCGATCACCCCCCCCCCCCACATTCTTTAAATGTTTGTTTATTATCTTTAATTTCGATTTGGTTTCATCCATCCCCACATGAATCATTTTCATACCCACCCTGCATCATACACAGTAAATAGAGATGAAGGAAACCCTACCTAGACGATCAAAGATTGACGTTTATCTCTGCACGCTAAGAACTGGGAATGCACGACTTGCAGGGGAGGAACCTCAGGGAATCCAAGGGTTGGTAGAAAATCTCAATCACAGGAAAACCACTTGCCTCAGGAAGGGGGGGGGGACTCCAAATGCACAAGGTAAAAAAGGAGACCATCCGAGAAGAAGAAGAAGAAATTCCCATGTGTTAAAAAGGTGTGATCCTAGAGTTATGGGATATTGAATTCTGAACGGCTTAAGGGAGGATCGTGGTTTCACCATGCAGGTGAGTGGTTAAACATGATGGAATTAATTTTCATTTAATAATTTACATTGGAGAGGTTTTCTTAATGACTGAAGGTTAAAGTAATTCCATTAAAAAGAGGAAAACACGCATGGCAGTGGCGGAAAAGGAAAGTATGGGAGAAGGTGTTACACCAAAGAAAAACCACAAGTTTTGGTAAGTTAAAGGTTTCCTAGATCATTGGGGATTTTTGATATCATTTATGGGATTTAAATTTCTTTTAAATGGGGAATTATATCATTTTTACGCCAAAAGATGCGTTGCGGGAGCGAAAATAGAAAAAATCAGGAGACTGAAAAAAGACGGGTGGGATATGGTTTGGTGAAACACCATGACCGGTGTAACCGTCATAGTGTGCCAACATAATGGTGCCACTAGTTCGGTGAGACATCATGACTGGTGTCACCGGTTATGTGAGACACCGTAAGCGGCGTCACCATTTTGGTGTGCCACCATTACGGTGCCACCGGTTCGGTGAGACACCGTAGGCGATTCCACCATTTCTGTGTTCCACTTAAACGGTGCCACTGGTTCGGTGAGACACCGTATGTGGTTCCAGCTTCAAGGTGAGACACCATACATGGTGCTACCATGACCAGTGCCGGTGGAACCAATTTTTTGGCAATGTACTAGACCAGGAGGTTCCAGTCCATTACAACTTATATCACCCTCTAATGGATTTCTAAAGGATTTTTTTATCACTAAATATACACATAGGTGAAATTATGTTTTCCATACAAGCATAGATGAATGTGATTATATCATGAATGTGGTGTTTCATATTCTTATTTATATTCCATAGATACTTATTGTGCTATTTTTCTAGGAAATGAAACATTTTTATTCAATATTCATGTTATTATACTCTATGTATTTGGTATAATATCTCACAAAATTATTCTTTGTAATATATTTTTTTATTTTAAATTTCATGTCCATCTATCATGATTTTAAAAATCCATTATTATTGCATATTTTTTCCATGATATATTTTTTCCAGTGTATTTCATTCTCGTAAAATTATGATCTTACCTGAGATGAAATGTTTATAACTTTTTTACTTAACTACTTTTTCTATCTCACTCATTTCTTAGGTTCCCATTATCAAGGTTATAATGATGAGTATAGAATATGAAAAGTATTGGAGGGAGTCTAGTGTGGATCATATATAGATAAATGATCATAAGTACATTAAAATATGATTTCTTATATAGATTGTCATTAAAAATTTTAGTCATTTGGGTTCTTGTTATGAGAAATTCATTGTGATATGTACTATTTATCTTATGGAAATTATTTAATATAGCTATATATTTAGTTAGGTTCGTCATACTTAGTATCAAAGCCTATATGTTACGTTTGTATTTTTCTACATAGTACATAAGAGTGAATGTCTTGTTCACCTCAATTGGTTTTATAGTAATGATTGGTTTATTTTTAAGATTATTTTAGTTATTTTTATAGATTAATATAATTATTTAGGGATTATAATGATCATACTTTACTAAATACCCTTTTGATAATTCAATGTGTAAGATAACATCCTTAAATTGAGGTATTGTAGATATTATGTGGTTTTACTAGAAAAGAAATTAATATTTAGATAATATAAGTGGATGTAGGCACTGCCATACAGATAACATAATTTAGTAACCCTGAAAGGGGTTAATTGGGTATTAACACAATCCTCACTATATGCACGATAAAGTGATCTAACTACACACTAGTTTGACACTCCTTGGGAATATTTTTAAGATAATCAAATTATTATTATGATATATTAAAATGTATTTATTAAATTATGTAATTATGATAATAAGTATGATAAAACCAAATCTAAATAATCATAGGTTTAATATATAATTATTTAGGACTAAAATAACTATAGACTAATATGATGGGGAAAATGAGTAATATATTTTGAGCTAATATTTTCCATGTAATTAGTATTCAATAATTATCTATTGATATGAATTTTTGAATAGTCATGATAATCTGTTTTTCTTTTAGTAATGGTTTAATGTTGATGTAACTAAGTTATTGATGTGTTTTATGGAAATTTAAGAGATTGTCTCAACAATTAACCTAACAGGGTATGTTTTTGATTGAAAAATATTATTATTATTCTTAACTAACATTCATTATTTATGATTGAAAATGTGAACATATTTTAATCCCAAAAAAAATTAGAGATGGATAGAGTCTCATATATGTTTTGGTGGAAAAAATTAAAAAGGAACCAGTAATCAATGTTCTATATTTTAAGAACATGGGAAGGAACACCTAGTAGTGAATTAATGTGGGGGTATTGTTAGCTTAATAATTGAACTAGTTTTTATAATGTTTCTATGGAATTATTGATGTCCATGGATGGAATCTAGTTCCTGATCATTTTGGGAATCCATTTGGGATGTTTTCACCCATATAAGGTTAAAAAATACAATAGAAAATTAAAAAATATGGAATTGAAATAAATAAAAATGTCAGACAATCCATATCCAACCACAATGATCCCACCCATTTTCATTAATATAAGAATCATCTATAAATAGAAGGTAGAATCTTGGCATAATAGATATAATAAAAAATACAATACATCCCAAGTCGATTGGAAAATAATCTCCATGAAACATCTCACAGATCCACACCACCAAAATCATCCCATGTATGTCTCAAGAATAAACCAAAATACATTTGAAAACTAGGAACATGAATGATATTTGAGTGATTTAAAAATCCCAGTATGTTACCACCACATAGTGACACAATTTAATTCACATTTTAAGTAAATTCATAAATTATAGTTCTAAATAAACAAGAATTTAATATTCTCAATTAAAACATATGAAAAAATCAAAACAATTCCATAACCACTTTTTTCAAAAAAAATATGGTGTTTTTTAAACCAAAAACACACACTCTAAAAAACAATTTACAATTGTGCGTGACATTTCAAAACAACACAACCATTAACATTTATATAAACAACAATTTTTTTAATTAAATAGATACTATAACATTATAATCATTTTATTAGATTAATCATTCGTTAAACCAAAACTACCATTCATAAATCAACATCAAAAACCCGAAGTAGTGACTTTATATTCATAATAGTGTTTTTAAACATCATTAAAAACTAATTTTACAAAAGAAATTACAAAACACACATGTATTAAACATAATTATGTGCACGCCATATATCTGAGGCATATAATAAACATTAATATTATATTGATACATGTAAAATATAAAAAAAGGTAAGTGATATAATGAAGAACTAAATCAAAATACCCTACATCAAAAACTGATCAATAAATCACGTGTTTCATGGGAGAAACACTAGATCCCTCTTTTGACATACAACTAATCTTTTAATAATGTCTTTACTCCTTAAACTTCTATGACTGAAGAAACAAATCTAACCAATAAGGCATAAAACTAGACTACACAGTCATCAATGTGGTGAAAATTTATATAGACCGAGTTCATAAAATGACTAGAGGGCCAACAGTGGTGGGTGGACAAACTATTTAAATATATATATAGTTATATAATATTTTATTTTAATCCCATGAGCAATATGGATGTGAGGCGATGAATTTGGAATCCATGATTAACAAGAAAGGCCCAATCCATGACTATTCCTCAACCCAAACACCAAACATTTAATATCCCCACATAGCACATTCAATAATCACCTAAAAATCATATTCCAACACAAAGGGAGAAAACAGTATCAATAGAGATAAAAGCCACCCATAAGGGGTAGAAAATAAATGGGGAATTCTAGGGGCTTTTATCACATAGACCTTTTAAAATAATATTTCCAATTAATCACTTATCATATGTATTTGATTTCATTTAACATCACTTTCATATTTAATGCAACACTAATCCAATAAAATAATCAAATTTGATGGAAATTACACACTAATCTTATCAAAACATTTCATATCCACCCTTATAACATAGTTGTTACCATTTCAGATCTGAAACATGTTTAAAATCCAACCATTTTTAGAATTTTATTTTTATATAGACATCACATCATTTATCATATGGGTTAAACCCCACACACAATTAAAATAACCATTTTAAATTAACAATAACCCCTTCAAAAATAATTTTTTGTCCCAGGCATCATTTTTAGATGAAGCACTATTTAATACATAGTTTTCACTCAACGAAAACCCAAAGTGGTTAGATATGAAACATGAAAAACTAAAACAATTTCAAAATGCCCTTTAGGTGTTTTGAAAAATCATAGTATATAAACAGAAGCTATTTAAAACATAAAAAAGATTTAATTTATAAGAGAAACACTTTATGACAAAATTAAAACACAACGAAACAGTTTTAAATAATCACAAAGATACCATTTTCTTATAGTTTAACAAAATGTAGAAGTGTATATTGAATTCCAAAATGAAACAATTACATACACAATCCCCCTTAAATAGATAAAAAATGAAGAAAATTCCTTTATAAAATGTCACATTTAATGGTGACCACAGAAATAGGGATAAATATATGGTCAACAAGGAATAGACCCCAAAAACCCCATCATTGAATCCACCTTAAAGCCTAAATTCCAAAGAATTATTCTAGGGCTCATGGGTTAAAAAAATATGATATGAAATATGTATGTATTTGAAGAGGAGAGAAATACATGAATATTTACCTCATAATCTCTTTAAACTCATAAATGGAAGACCAATAATTTATGGGGTTGGAGGTCGGATCTCCACCTCAACTCCAAAGGGGTTAGCTAATGTCTATGAGGGAGAAGATGTGTAAAAATACATTTATTTCGTTGTTTAATATTTTGGGAAATTCCATAAAAAATAATTCTTGGTTAATCCATATGGTTTGTCCGCATGTTTTCCCAATTTATTCACCAACTCATTAATGTCTTTTATTGATAAAAAAATATAGAATGATTTCATGGGAGCTCTACTGGATTTTACAAAGAATTAGTTGTAACAACCCCGAATTGACATACATGGATATTACATCATTTTAGACGAATATTTTATACAGTACAAAAAATACATGCTCAAGAACCATAATATTTTATTGTCTTTGGATTCTTGGAAACAAAATCTTCTATCCTTGTGAAATATCATTAACATCTCCCATAAAGATCTCTAACTTTAGTAATTCTACCTAAAATCATTATTCATAACCTGGGGAACGGAAACACAAGAATGGGGTGAGCTCAAATGGTTAGTAAAGGTAAATAAGGGATATATGTAAGCATAATCATGAGCATAAGGGTATGAGAATGTAACGACCCGAACCTTTTATTAAAATTAGTTTCCTAAATTTATGTGTCATTTTATTTTAAACAAAACAAAACTATATTCTTTAACTGATGAAGTGAGTATAATTAAATGAGACCGTTGGGTTCAGACTATTATATGACCGTTGGTCAATATGACCATTCGAAGATAAACTCTTAACGTTATAATTTATTTTAGAAATACAAGTTATCTTGATTAATTAATAAAAAAATGATTTTATGGCCTCTAATCTAGTAGAATCAGGCCATTCGAAGCCCATCTGACAGAACTTGGGAAGGAGGTAGCACCACTAGGATTTTCTCTGGACTAAGCCCAAGTCGAACTTTATCATGTGAAGCTTGAACAGAATCTCCTACGGAAGAAGTTCAAGCTAATAGAGGTCACCACTTAGGAAATGTTTCTCGAGCCACCCCATGATTCTATCAACATAGCACACCTCACACTTAGGTAATATACTGGTGTTACAAGGGGCTCTGTTACAAGACCTTAGCTGCTTTGTGGAATCCTTTTATATAAATAAGATAGTTTTTGCAAATTATGGTGAAGTTTATGAAATTCAAATGTCTGAAAAAATATAGGCTGTATATTATTTATGAATTTTGGTAAAAATGGATATTTTAAAATATTTATGTAAACCTTAGATAATTAATAATGAGTAATGATTTTTAAAAAAATTGTCTTCTATAGTTGTGTTCAGTAAGAAATTTAGAGTCTAATAAGATCAACTTATTTTTTGGTGAATTATAAATTATTAATAGTAATTTTACAATAATGATAAGTAATGTGACCAAATGGATTATTAACCTTACTTAAGAAAGTATTATTTTAATTTAGGTACTTTGATTAGGTAATGTGATTCAATAAAATAAGTAAATAAATGTTTCAAAAATTATAAGTTATGTATTAGTTTTCTTTCGGGTGAATAGTTTTTTATTTAAAAATTGAATTAAAAATATTTTAAAAATTCTTTTCATAAAATGGAGTTCCTTTTTGAATTCAGAGCATAGATATTAGGTTAAGGTGAATTTTTTGTATTTTTCTGAAATAATTGAATTTTTGGTGAATTGTGAAATTACAGTTTTGAGTTTCGGGGGATTAATGACATCATTAATGATGTAATAATTGTGTAATATTTCTGGTATACTTATTAATAGTAATATAATATGTACAGTGTTTCAAGGGGCCAATACCATGGGCATATACCATGGGCATGCCCATGGTTTTTCCAATACCACCGATGAGGTGTCCCTTGGAAATTAATGATTTGTTCCCTCACTTCTCTTATAAATTCAAATCCATTACCTCATCCATTTCATTCCAAAATCCTCTTAAATGATGTTATAGTCTCTTTACCTCCCAAGGAGTCCTCCCAAGGTTCCCTCAGGCCTCCCACGGTCCTAACATTCAAGCTTTCGAAGTTACTCTTCAAGGTAACGAATCCTTTCACCCTCCTCTTTTTAGTCATGACTTCCTTTATGTTATGTATTATAGTTACATAATATTATGCGAGGGATTGTTCTTATATATCTCTACATATTTCCATTTCATGTTAAAATGATGAGATACCCTTTCGGCTCTCATCAATTGATTTTCTTAATTTTTAAGTGATGTCATTAGGTGCTGAATTTTGTAAAAGAAATCGTGTTTTCTCTTTGTTTTCAAGTTTCCTTTTCATGTGGTGTGTTATTTAAATATCCACACCAAGATCTTATTTTTTTATTATATTTTTCTACTGAAAAATTATCCTTTTATTGATGGGAGACCCTTTTCCATTCTGTTTTATTATTTTCTAAAACCATGTTATATAGCCGTTATGCTGCAGAAATTTCGTCTCAAAATTTCTCTCTCTTTCTTTCATGAAATTCTCTTGTTTTATTTATGTGAATACCTGAGCCTATTTCATTTATTTGTGTGTCCATAAATATATAAATATGATATATTTTATTCTGGAATTGACATACATATAACCCTCACTCCCTTTCCATTTGTTATAAATGACATAATGATCTTATTTTTAAGAACTTTTAAAAATGTCACGATCTGGAAGTGAAACCCTTTTATTTTATTATCCAAGGGTTATTTATGAAATGTTTGATTATGATCAATGTGGATCACATGAATTTAAATACGTATTAAGGGTGATACCAGATAGCACTCCAATTCATTGGGAAAAGAATTAATATCTAGAGATGATAAGTTTCATGATACCTTGGTGAATAACATTGGTATTTTTATGACACCTTGAGGATGGACCTTGGAGATATGTTCATGAATGTCTAAATGGAATTTTTTAGCCACATATTCAATTAATTTTTCAATTAATTTTCATTATTATATTCATATTCTTTCATTTCTTATATCTTTATGTTTTTGTCAAGTTCGTATTGATATCACAAGTAAACTGATTTCCTTGTTTACCCTTACTGGGCCTTTTGCTCACCCTTTCCTCTAAATGTATGTTTCTAGGTTATGAGATGTAGTAATTTTATTTAGGATGAAAATATGATGAAGCCTTAAATGTGTATTAGAATAATGTTGTATGTTGTTTTATAGTGTTTTTTTTCCAGATTACCCAGACACTGAACTTTAAAGATACTCTATTTGTAAAATGAAATGAAACATTATGTATTAAAAACACGAGATGCTACAGTTGGTATCAGAGGATAGTTTAGGTATTTATGGAATTCTGGTTATGAAAACTTTGGGAATAACCCTATAGAAAATTTTAAATATATGAAAACATCTTGGTATTTTGGTGACTATTGTGTAAGTGGGTTATCAAACAAATACATCCCAGTCTGGATACAAGCAGGTAGAGGTGGCTCTAGTACAAATGTACATAGGGGAAAAACCCTAAAGCACCGCTTCGAGCTAGACTTGAATGGGAACTGGTACACAACAATGGGCCTTGTTGCACTCTTGGTTATGACACTCTCGGGGGATATGTTTGGTTAATCTCATGATTTTTATCAATCATTATGAAATAATTATAGATAAATGTAATTGTTTAAGCATGAAATTTAATGAAATAAAATCAATTATAGTTAAAATATTCGTAAATAAAATATGTTTCCCACTAAGGTTTTGTTCTTTTAGAAAATGGAAGGCAATAGCGGGAACCATGCAAATGGTGACCGCAATGGACCATGAGCTGATGACACTATAATGGAAGCTGAAATGGAAACATTGATGCGAATGATGAACCAACTGACTCATGTTATTGGAAGCAACTTGAATCATGCTGAGAGACCGATCTCACTACGAAGGGAATAACATTATGTTGAGTCCTTTATACATCAATAACCACCAACCATTAGTGGATCGACTAACCCATGGATTGTTGAGTAGTGGATCATCTTCATCAAGAAGATCTTTTCTATACTCCGCTGTTCAAAGAAAGAAAAGGTCACCTAGGTTGTCTATTGCTTAGAAGGTGGAGTTGATTAATGCTGGGAAATGATGAAAAACATTAGGGAAGGAGTGGAAGTTGAATCTATGGAGCAGTAAGAGTTCATACGGATCTATTTCAGTAAGTATTTCCCTCGTTCCCTGAGAACAAGAAGTGAGAAGGAGTTTCATGATCTCAAGAAGAATGAGAATGAATATATGGGAGCCTACAAGATGAGATCCACATGGATATCACGTTACACCTATAGCTTTGTTAGGGATCCAAATGGAGAGATTGATAGATTCTTCGGTGGACTGAGACCTCATCTGTGGAAGAATCTAGCCAACCAAGACTATGATAGCTATGAGGAGATCGTACAAAGTGCAATGAAAGTCGAACTAGAGTTTTGTGAGACGCAGTGGTCTAATAAATCAAACAATAAGAAGAGATCGATGGGGCCCATATTATGGAGATCATGGAATAGGAGGAAAGAATTTGAAATATCCCATGTGTAATAAATGTGGGAAGAAGCATTCTGGGAACTTCCTGATCGAGAGCGGCAAATGCTAAAAGGGTGGAAGAGATGGAAATATTGTGATGAATTTTCGTAGTGAGGTGAAACCTCAACTTCCAAACACTAAAAAAATGGGAAGATGGCGCATGCCCTACCTGATGTCAAGTGCTTTAATTGAAGACAACATGGACTCTTTTCCAATCACTGTCTAAATCTGAGGGCAGTGGAGGTGAACCACCATGAGACTCAGAAAAGTTCAAGGGATCAAGGCCATGCATTTTCAATCACGAAACATGAAGTTGAATATTTTAATGATATGTTAGCTGGTACTCTAGTAGTTCTCTCAACGCTAGAAAGTACATTGTTTGATTCGGGTTAAACACATTCCTTTATTTCCTCCAAGTTTGAAAAGAATTTAGAACCAACCCCCGATTTGCGAAAAGTAGAGTTATCAGTCAAGACTCCTGGTGCGATTATGCTAGAATCATCAGTGTTTAGAAAATCTAGTATTTAATTTAGTGAGAAAAATATTATCAAAAATAGAGTAGTCATTCCCATGCTGTAATTTGACATTATACTATGGATGGATTTGATCTCAAAGTATACTTCTATGATCAAATTATGAAGCTAGGAAATCTCAGTAGTCTTGAATAGAAAACCTGTAGTTATCTTCCAATGAGAGATATCTCAACCTGATATTTGTCTAGAAAAACCCCTTATATCCTTCTTTATGGAGTTGATCGGTGAAGAAGAATAAGGATATGAGAGTTTAAGGATAGAAACTATCCCCATCATCCAAGAATATATTGATGTTTTTTCCGAGGAGTTTCCTGGATCTCCCCTAGAAAGAGAGGTAGATTTCTCCATTAAACTCGTACCTAGGTCTCATATGATATTAAAGACCCCCTATAGGATGGAAAATGTATATCTATAATAATTAAAGATACAACTCAAAGATCGTTTGGAGAAGGGGTTTATCTGACCAAGTGTGTCTCCTTAGGGAGCACCAGTTCTCTTTTTGAAGAAGAAGGGTTGATCAATTCAGCAATGGATTGATTATAGAGAACTAAATGGGATCACAATGAAGAAAAAATACCCTCTTCCAAGAATTGATGTCTTATTTTACCAACTTTGTGGGGATCAATTATTCTTTAATATTGATCTTCGATCGGGTTATCATCAATTGAGGGTGAAGAAAGAAGATATTCTGAAAACCGCCTTCCGATCAAGATATGGCCATTATGATTTTGTTTTTATTCCCTTCCGACTGAATAATTCACCTATTATTTTACTGGATTTGATGAATACAGTGTTTAAGGACTACCTTGATAACTTTGTGGTAGTTTTTATTGATGATATTTTGACATATACCAAAAGTATTGAGGAGTGTGAGGATCAACTAAGGGCTATATTTCAAACTCTGTGGAATGAGAGGCTTTTTGGAAAGTTCAGTAAATGTGAATTCTGGTTACAACAAGTCGCTTTCTTGGGGCACAATGTTACCAATGAAATAATCACAGTTGACCCTATAACGACAAAATTTGTAGAGGAGTGGCCTCAACCTACAACAATAACTGAGATTCAAAGTTTCCATGGATTAATATAATATTATAGGAGGTTTCTGAAAAACATTTCATGAATTTCTAATACATTAACCATGTTAACTCGAAAAGTGGTCAAGATCATCTGGAAAAAGGAGTGTGTGGAATGTTTCCAAGATTTGGAGAAGAGACTGGTAACTGCACCCGTATTAACTCTTCCCTCAAGTAGAGAAGGAATTGTTATTTTTAGCGATTCATCTCTCAAAGGGCTTGGGTGTGTACTCATGCAAAATGAAAAATTCATTGCTTATGCATCTCGACAGTTGAAGAATCATGAATAGAATTAACCAAAGCATGATCTGGAGATAGCTGCGGTTATTTTTTCTCTGAAGATATGGAGGCACTATATTTATGGGGATAACTTTTATATATACACAGACCATAAAAGTTTTAAGTATATTTTAACACAAATGGAATTGAACATGAGACAATGGGGATGGTTGGAACTTCATAAAGACTATGATTTTTCAATTCATTATCATCATGGAAGAGGAAAAAAAGTTGTGAATGCATTAAGTATAAATGACCCAGTTGTTCTTTCCATGATGCAGATTCGAAGAGACCCTTTGATCAAAGACCTAGTAATGTTGGACATGAGAATTATGAAAGAATGGACCTCATCATCCCTAACCCAAATGATATCTCAACTTTCATTACTAGAGAATATCAAGAAATCTCATAATGAATAGCCTTTGTTACAAAATAATTTTGAGGCTGTGAGGGATGGAATGTTTCCTGATTTCAATATTGATCAAGAAGGTGAACTAAAATTTTTTATAGGACTATGTGTTCCATCTAATCCAGAAATGAAGAAGGAGATGATGGATGAAGCTCATAGCTCTATTATCTCTATATATCCTGGAAGCACAAAAATTTATAGGGACCTTCATGATCTTTATTGGGGGGATAATATGAAAAGGGAGATCCCTGAAAACACTTCAAGGTGCATGGTATGTCAGCAAGTGAAGGCAGAATGAAAACCTCTTAAAGGGGCATTGTAACCACTACCCATACCAGCATATAAGTGGGATAATATAACTATGTACTTCGTCACTGGTCTCCTGAGAAGTTCCAAAGAAAACAATGGGATATGGGTTATTGTGGACCGTCTTACCTAGACTTCCCATTTTATCTGTATCCGGGAAGATTTACCTCTTGATCAAATTTCGTGGATTTACGTAAAAGAAGTGGTAAGGCTATATGGAGTTACTCTTTATATCATATCTGATCATGATCCAAGGTTTAAATCAAAATTCTGGAGAAGTATTCAACATGCTCGGAGCACTGAATTGAATTTATGTATGGCCTATCACCCCAACACTGATGGCCAACTTTAAAGGACTATTAAAACACTCGAAGAAATGCTGAGAACATACTCAATAGAATTTAAAGGATGATGGGATCAAAATCTCCCTGTAGTTGAGTTCTCTTACAAAAATAGCTTCCACTTGAGCATTCAAATGGCAACCTATGAATATCTATATGGGAAGCGATGTAGAACTTCTACTTGTTGGGATGAAGTTGGAGAGTGAAAGCTTCTTGGGCCTGATCTTGTGCAAGAGATAACAGAAAAAGTATATGCCACCCAACAACACATTAAGGCTACTCAGAGTCGAAAAAATATCTATGCCAACAACTATCGAAGGGACTTGGAGTTTGATGTTATTGAAGAGGTCTTTCTTTGAATTTCACCTTGTAATAGAGTCATGAGGTTTGGGAAGAAAGGTAAGCTCAGCCCTAGGTACATTGGCCCCAATGAAATCCTTGATCACGTAGGGGAAGTGGCTTATCGGCTTGCACTTCCTCCAAATCTAGAACAAGTTCATGTTGTCTTCCACATACCCCTCTTAAGGAAGTAAATACTTGAGACTTCACATGTACAAAATCGAGAGGTGGTACAACTGGAACATGACCTCTCTTATGAGGAGCAGCCGGTGGAGAACTTGGATCGTAGAGACGAGGTTCTACGCAACCAGACTACCCTCCTTGTCAAGGTGTTGTGAAGGAACCAAAAATGCAAAGAAGCCATGTGGGATCTAGAAAAGTCTATGAGGCAGAAGTACCCACAACATTTCTTTTCAAAGGGTACAAGTTAAAATTTCAGGGATGGAATTTCATAAGGGGGGAAGAATGTAATGACCTGAACTTTTTATTTAAATTTCTTTCCTAAATTAATGTGTCATTTTATTTTATACTCAACAAAACCATATTCTTTAATTAATGAAGTGATTATTATTAAATGAGACTTTTGGGTTTCAGTTGTTATATGACCGTTGTTCAATATGACCATTGGAAGCTAAACTCTTAACATTAAAATTTTTGTTTATAAATTCAACTGATCTTGGATAATTAAAAAAGAAAGAATATTCGATGTCCTCATCCAGAAGAATCAAGTTGTTCGAATCCCATCTAACGGAACATGGGAAGGAGGTAGCACCACTGGGATTTTCTCTAGATCAAGCCCAAGATGAACATCATCACGTGAAGCCTGAATGGAATTGCCTAGGAGAGATGTTCATGTTAATAGAGGTAACGACTTGAGCAATGCTAGCTGAGCTTCCCAAAGTTTATATCACCTTAGCACACCTTAAACGTAGGTCCTATATTGGTGTTATAAGGGGCTATGTAACAAGACCTTAGCTTCTTTGGATAAATCTTTGATATAAATAAGATTTTTTTCACATTATGGTGAATTTTATGAATTTAAAATGTTCGGATAAATTGAGGATGTATATTATTGATGAATTTTGAGAAAAGAGATATTTTAAAATATTTAAGTAAACCCTAAAAAATTAATAATGTGTAATGATTTTCAAAAAATGGTCTTCTACAGTTGTGTTCAGAAAGAAATTTAGAGTCTAATAAAATCAACATACTTTTTGTGAATAGTAAATAATGAATAGTAATATTATGCATATGATTAGTAATGTGACCAAATGGATTAGTAACCTCACTTAAGAAAGTATTATTTTAATTTATGAACCTTTATTAGGTAATGGGATTCAATAAAATAAGTAAATAATTGTTTCAGAAATTATTAGTTATGTATTATTTTTCTTTCGAGTGAATAGTTTCATTATTTAGAAGTTAAA
The DNA here is from genome assembly GCA_963277665.1 of Viscum album. Classification (NCBI taxonomy): domain Eukaryota; kingdom Viridiplantae; phylum Streptophyta; class Magnoliopsida; order Santalales; family Viscaceae; genus Viscum; species Viscum album. Next base: position 1,329,208,169 of record OY728145.1, on the reverse strand, counting down.
TTAAAAACATTTAGAAAATTATTTTCAAAAAAGGGAGATCATTTGTGAATTCTGATCATCGATATTATGTGAATTTGAATATTTGGGATTTTTCAAAAATAGTTTAATTTTCGGTGAATATTGAAATTATAGTTTTGAGTATCGGATGTTTAATGAGATAATTAAGGATATAATAATTATTTAAATTTTTTGGTAGCCTTATGAATAGTAATATAATCTATGAGGTGTCCCATGTCGCCAATACCATGGGAAAATACCATGGTCAAGCCCATTGTTTTGACAATACCACTGATGAGGTGTTCCTTGGGAATTAATGGTTTCTTCCCTCACTTCTCCTATAAATACCAAGCCATTCCCTCATCCATTTCATTAAAAAATTCCCCTAAACGATGTTATGGTCTCTTTACCTCCCAATTAGACCTCCCAAGGTACCCTCAAGACTCAAAAGGTCCCAAACATCAGGTTTTCGAGGTTACTCTTCAAGGTAAGGGATCATTTCACCCTCCTCTTTTAAGTCATGACTTGCTTTTTTGTTATGTCTTATAATTTTATTTTATTATGTAGGGTATTGTTCTTCTATATAGTTACTACTCTCCATTTAATGTTAAAATTATTTGAGACCCTTTCCTCTCTCATCAATTGATTTTCTGAACTTTTAAGTGACGTCGTTAGGCTGCTGATTTTTTGTAATAGAAATCGTGCTTTCTCTTTTTTTCATGTTTCCTTTTAATGTGGTGTGTCATTAAAATATCCACACCATGATCTTATTTATTTTTATTCTTTACCTCTACTGAAAATTGATCCACTTATATATGGGAGAACCTTTTCCCCACTCTTTTATTATTTTATAATACCATGTTATATTGTCGTTATGTTGCAGAACATTTGTCTCAAAAATTCTTTCGCTTTGTTTCAAGAAATTATCTAGTTTTATTTATGTGAATACCTAGACCTATTTAGTTTATATGATTGTTCATAAATATATAAATATGATATTTTTTATTCTGGAATTTACATACATATAACCTTCACTCCCTCTCCATTGGTTATAAATGACATAATGATCTTATTTTTAAGATCTTTTAAAAACATCACGATCCTGAAATGAAACCCATTTCCTTAATTATCTATGGGTTATTTATTAAATGGTTTATTATGATATATGTGTATCACATGAATTTAAATACATATTAAGGGTGTGCCCTGATATCACTCCAATGCACTGGGTAAGGAATTAATCTCTAGAGATGAAAAGTTTCACGATACCTTGGTGAATAACCTTGGTGATTTTTATGACACCTTGGGGATGGACCTTGGTGATATGTTCATGAATTTCTAAATGAAATGTTGTATCCACATATTAAAGTAATGTTTCATGTTATTTTCATTATTATATTTCTATTCTTTCATTTCTTTTGTCTTTATGTTTTTGTCATGTTCGTATTGATATCACAAGTAAACGGATTTCCTTGTTCACCCTTACTGGGCCTTCTGATCACCCTTTACTCTAAATGTATGTCTTCAGGTTATGAGATGCAGTAATTATACATAGGTTTAACCTGTGATGAATCCTTAAAAGTGGATTATAATAATGTATTATGTTTTTTTCTAGTGTCTTTGTCCCTAATTTCCAAGACACTGGTATTTAACGATCCTCTATTTGTAAAATGAAATGAAAAGTTATTTTTTAAAAAGGAGAGATGCTATAGAGAACATTATCATGAAAATATAAGATCATACCCAACATATAAAACAACATATACATGAATTATGGAATAAATAATGATAGTTCATAATACATAGATCATACATAAATAAAGAAAATAATCCATGAACGTATAACACAGAAATAAAACATAGATTTGATGCAAACACATAAGTATATAATGATATCCATAGTATCCAAGGAATCACTTCTGATGCCATGTTAGTAGTATTATTTAACTCCAATTACCATCTTAGTAGTCATGGTTCACTCCCATGACCATATTTTTAGTCTGATTTCTCTCTTTATAACATCTTTGTAGTCATAGTTCACACTCATGGTAATCTTAGTAGTAAAGGGTCACTCTTAATAACACCATAGTTTATCCCATGAGATATAAATATTTACCCAATGCATTTGAGTTATCAATTGGTCCGACCCATCTCATAATGAATTCATACATACATGTACCACAAAAACATATAACATTTGTCATAATCATAACCCAAGGAATAAAATGGGAGTCATAAACATGTAATCATATCATAACCTGAAGAAAAGATACATGTTTCATAATAATTTCGTCAATATAATAACCAATAAAAATATGTGTCTTTCTTAAATTTCATTCTAAAAAAACATAATTCATTCAGATAAATAATATGAATGGTATTCTAGAACAATAACAAATTATGTCATCATAAGTGGGAAATGATTTAAAAAGATCACTTGGAACATGAATTTTTTATAATAATAACTATTTAGAACACAAAATATTATCAAAACACTTTTCATGGAAACCCCATTGAAAGCATATAAAGGAATCATGAAAATAATTTAAAGTAGTTCTTATGGAAAATATATTTTCTTTGTTGAAATATATATATTTTTTTAAATTCAAGGAAATATTAAAATAAAACATTTTATTTGAAAATATCTTTAAATTATTGTAGGGGAAGGTTCAATGAAATAAATTTTTATGAAAGTTTAAAAATTCTTTGACTACATATAAGTTAAAAAAAATTATTTTCATAGTTTTTATAGAAAATTCAAAAATTACATCATTCAAAAAATGAATGAAATACTCATTTCCAACCATGCCATAAAAATTAAAAAATGGTTAAAAATGACATTAACTGTAATTAGGAGAACAATAAAGAAGTTTATGAATTTTTTTTGAAAAAATAGACAAGGATGAAAAATATTACCCAATAGAGAATTAAAATGAAACAATCCCAAATATGGAATATATTTTGAAATAAACACACATCAATTTATAATCAATATAATCATATTTCACAATTACAAAGAAAATTATATGAATATGGAAATATCATAACCTTCTGGATAGGACTCAAAAACCAAATTTATGGATAGTATATACACCACATAGAAGAAACAAGTAGTGTGTGAGGCATGGGTCTCACATAAATAATGTTGAGACAAAAATCCCTTTACCTTGTGTCTTTTCTCACTTTATACTCGAACAAGATTAATGTGTAATAAATTAAAGTTTATTATACATGTTTTATATCATTGGTACTTGTAATTATATCATGATTCCATGAAGTAAATATTGATATAATTATAATTTATTTCCTGTAAATTTATATTATAATAATATATATCATAAATAAGTATTAAATGGAATACACAATTCATGGAGATGGTAATCCGTACATACACATAAACGTTGTTTACGTTTTAATTTTCGTATTGAAAGAAAGTATGTAAGTGACATATATATATATAATTATTCCATTATCATTATTATATCATATATATGTAAAATATGTGCACTAAACCCATCCTCAATACCTTCTTTGTGGTGTATGAATGAATCACATCTCTTTGACGGGGAGGTAGTCTATAGTTTCTCAAACGAGATTATCATATTAACACCAAATGGAATTAAAAAAAGGAATGTTATATAAAAAGGAATTAATAATCTTAAATAAATAATAAATATTATATATAAAATATATAGATATATTTTCTATCATAATGGAAACCACGATTGGTGGTAATGGAAAAATGAACAATCATCATTTCGTGAAGCAGTTGTTCGCCAAACACAGAAACAGTATGTTCGATATACATTAGATAGAGGTGTGATTATGTGTAGGTATAAATAATAACATAAAACATCTAGTATATTTTTTATACTAGTTTTTTAATAATATAATTTAATAAATTGAGTGTTGGGGTGAATAATGAAAATTAAGAAAGGATCTTCAGAGAAGACGTTACCTCTTAATCGAGTAACTCCTTTTTTGTGCCAAAAGGGTTCCTAGATTTACCTTATGCATAGGGGAGGATTTTAGGATTAATTAAATTATTTTTTGAGGGGAAAATTTAAGGGGTTTTCTGAGCCAAATTTATTTATATGTGTGAATAAAAGAGATGGAGAAGTGATCTTTTAAAAGAGAGAGGAGGGGAACTTTTGGAAACTCCAAAACTGTTGATTTATTAAACAATTATTTTCAATTTAAAATATATCAAAAGTGAGTAATTTAGTGGATAAGATGAGGATGGATCCAAATACTCTAAACCATTAAATATTATACATGTTTAGGTTAAAACTGTTTTATTTGGCTTTAACACTTAGTTAAATAATTTTACTTTTTCCATGACAACTTGTTTTTTTAAACTATAGGGTTATTATAGATTCTATAAAATTGAAAACAAACCCAATTGGATCATATATGACACATTTTACACTGTATAAATTATTAATATATACCTAATATTATTATATGTTCTATAAAATTTAATAAACTATTATTTATTTTAAAGATTCATTTATTTCAATTTTGACACTTTTCGATATTTTCATTATTTTAAATGTTATTCCAACATCATAACATAGAAAAAATAATTAAAATATGTCGCAAAAATGTTTAATTAATATATATATTTCTTTATTTCATTAACTATGAAATATTATATTTATTAAATTATTTTTAATACCATTTATTTGATATCATAATTAATTAAACAATTATTGCATCATTATTATAGAATAATTTAATTAAGTTGTCTCCTCTATAAAAATGAAAATTAAATTATCATGATGAATATATATATTTTATCTATTTATCATTAAAATTTATTGTTTAATTATTCTTAAGTTCACCCCTATATTAAAAATTAATTATTTATTAAAGTTTGAATATGATATTTTTAACTCTTCTTCGAATAAAATATAATAAATTCCCTAATCTAACACTTGTGGCGTAAAATGGATCATAATTTTTATATATGGTTTATTTGGGTCAAAAAACAAATATCTAAAGAAATTATGACATGTGTTATGGTAATTTAATATTATTATAATATTATTTTTACCTTTAATTACTATATTTACCTTTAATTGTTGTAAATAAAATTCAAAAGTCACTATTCTGCAAAAATTATTTCATCATATTGGAACAAAATTTTCAAACATATTATTACCATGTATGTATTAGTTTCCAAATTCAATTAAAAAAAGTAGAAAAATTATATTTACTACTAATCCCGCAAATGTGGTTTGAAGGCGGGTAAAAGAGACATTCAAAAGATCAATAATTTTTTATATATCTAATTCTATAATAAAATAATTCTAATGAAATAAATAAGATTAATAAATTTATTATTTATATATTATGACTTTAAAATCAATTTAAATTAAAATAACTATTTTAATGAAAATATTGGTTTTTAACTATTATGCAGTATTTTTCTCTATTGATCAAAATTAAAACATTTCAGTAAAATAAAACAATTTCACCCTAAGATAATTATGATATTAAGGATTCAAAAATAATTTTTATTTATCAAGATCAATTTATATGAGTGTTTAAAATTGATTTTATTATTTTTCATAGAAGGATATGAAAAACAGTTCATTTGAGAAAATTGTAGTTTTAAACATATAAAGACATTACCAAAAATTATATTTTTCGTTATCAAAACCATTATAAATATTATTTAAAAATTATTTATTACTATTAATATCACTATATTAATGGCTATGATATAAATATCTTATTTATATTTTTATAAAAAAAGGTTTTGTTTTTCAGAAACTCAGTATTGTGTGTAATGAAATCCACTTAGGTGTTGCATATATGTGTTCATATAGCATAGTATAATACATAGTTCTATTATATAATAAAAAATCTATATTCAATGTTTCATGAAGTGAAAATATCAAACTAATAAATTAATTTGGAAAAAAATTACAAAATTTCAGGGAGTTACATTCACCCCCCCCCAAATGAATTTTACCTTCAAAATTTATATGGGTAATGAAAGGTTTAATACATGAAAGTTTCGTTCATAGAAACGCACATCGTAAAAACAGAGACTAAAAATTCTAATAAAAAGGTAATTTTGGAACCATAATGTTTACCCAAATTAAAATATAACTGGGTTTCCACATAGGATAACAAAAGTTTGGAGTGAACATTGGAAATGAAATAAATGTGTTAATATTTTACAGATTTATTTAGGTCATCAATCACAAAAAAAGTGATTGATATAAGAAAATTTGTGGGCCACAAATTCATAAATCTATGATGATTTAAAAGTCCATCTACTCAACAGAAATTAATCTATTAGGATAATAATTGGATCACTTTCAGAATTTTGAGTATATCATAATATAGTTCTATAAAAAATTGCATACATTTTTTGTGATTTGATCAATTTATAATACATCAATTACCTCGAGGAATGAATGTCCAAAAATAATGTTTTAAAGGCTATTAATGGGAAAAATGAATGAAAATTATAAATATCATCATGCATTAATATATAAACATTAAAAAGTAACACTAGTGGTTCATCGTAAATATTTATTCATTAAAAATAAATATTCATTAAGTATGACAACACGTAGTCCAGTGGTATGCGTGAAACCCTTATCATCCCTCGGTCATGTGTTTAAGACCCATGGCCTTGCCATACATGATTGGTTTTCACCAGACATACATGTTGTTCTTTTCAAAAAAACACACTAATATAATTTCCAAAATAAATATTATGGCCATCCTTAAAATAAGGTAAATCACTAAATATCTTTTAAGTTGGGTTATCAAAAAACACTTAATACATAAATACATCATCCAATGTTTAACTTGAACATTTCATGAATGGTTACCCTTATAACCCTTTTGAAATATTAAAATCAAAAATAGTATAAAGAAGGTCATGATATCAGAATAACATCGATCTGCCATGTATCACTAAATATCTCTTGGTTGTCGCAATCCAAACATGTGAATACCCTCATCATATATTCTCTTGAAACATGGTAATAACCTCAATTACCAGAAATTTTTTTGGAAATCATGATTCCTTCATTATTTTAAAGGTTCTTGAATATACTCCTCAAATCCAAGAATTTTTAAACATTATCCATGATAACATAGAATACCCTATCAATAAGTCCTTATTTAGATCCAAGGAAATCAATATCGTCCAATTTACATATTCATATCAGACATATATCTATGTAAGCATCATTATCTTTACATAGGGAACACATTTAGGGTTATATTTCCATTAATCATAATTTCACCATTACTTATCTAGTCCATCATAACAATTCAACATATTCACATAAATCTTGAGAAAAAAAATAAACTAAAAAACCTTATATATTTCATAATTACTAAATACAAACACATAAACATTTAAATTTGTCCTCCTCAATTATTGTCATGGAATATTTTTTTCCATAATTTGGAATAAAATTGTTAGGTCAGGGCACTGAGTTGGGTAATGCCTATGATTTCTATGGATAATACATTGAACACCACTGTAGTACATCACACTGTGAACCTTTTTCCCACCGAGATTACACCTTCCCCTCTATTTTAGGTATTTCTCACGGATCATCTTAACGTCTTCTTAACATGTAGGAAGCTTAATCTTTTGTACTTTCTGTTTCTCACCATGTGAACATGAATTAAATACTAACTTTCCCATATTTTAGGATATAGTAATACCACTAATGTTCACCTTTTTAATCATATGTCGCAATAACTAATTCAGAATGATGAAAATATCTTTCTATCCAATCATTACACAATTTCGTTCTCATAGTCACTAATTTTTCCAACATATTAAATGTTAACCCAATTCCTTCTGGTTCCCTCCATTTACTAAAACAAGAAATTATAGTTTAATTAATAGTTATAATAACGGGGAAAAACATAATAATTAATAGTCACTTATTGGATGTATAATTTATGAAACCTTCCCTAATCTATAACACCATTGGTTTATCCAATGTTATTCATAGCTTAATTATATGTATATCCTTTATAATGGTTCATGAATATTTTTCTAATTACAAAAGCATATCCACAGGGAGTGTCTATTCAGGTGTGTAGCAAGACCTATTGTTGTGTACCAGATTACCCTAAGTCAGGCCCATAACAAATTTTCAAAGTTGTTACCCATAAGTACATCTATTCAAGAGCAATATCCACCGTAGTATCGAGATAGGTATGTATTTCTTGGAAATAAGTCACTCTATACTTTAAACAAATTCCAAGACTATTTCCTAAACAATAAATCCTCCTTATACTTATCCTTAGAGACATCCGTTGACATATTCGTATAAATTGACTTATGTATATCGCTAAATATTTCTCATCCTATTTTCCAAAGCTTGACTAAACATATCCTTTGATACTATCTATAGTGTCCCAGTCTTGATGTACATGGATATTAGATCATTTTAGGTGAATATTTTGTACATTAAAAAAATACATGCCCAAGGAATGTAAAAGTTTAGTGTCTCTTGAAACATGGAAAAAATATTCTCTCCTACTAAAATCTCCTCAAAATCCCCAATAAAGATCTCCACCTTTTTTACTTCTACCTAAAACCATTGTTTGTAACCAATGGAAACGAAACATAAGAAAGGGGTGAGCTCAAATGCTCCATAAGGGTAAACATGGGAAATATGTAAGAATAATCATTAACATAAGGGTATGAGAACATGATCGTGAAAATATAAGATCATACCCCAAATATAAATGATCACATACATGAATCATGGAATAAATAATGGATTTTCATAAGTCATGGATCATAAGGAAATAAAAAACATAATCCATGAAATCATAACACATGGATAAAACATGGAATTGAGGAAAACATATTAGCATATACCTGTATCAATAATATCTAGTTCATTAAATCCCTATCCATATTAGTATTATAGGTCCACTCCCCATACAATATTATTAGTCATGGTTCACCTCCATGTTCATCATAGAAGTTTGAGTTCACTCCTCATATTCTCTTAGTAGTCATGGTTCACTCCCATGGCCATATTAGTAGTCAAGGTTTACTTCTACGACCCTCTTAGTTTATCTCATGAGATATAAATCTTACCCCATTCCATCACTAGGAGATATATGTCCCACTCATCTTAAAATTAAATCATACATACATGTGCCACAAAAACATAACATATTTAAAAAAAATATAACCTGAGGAATAAAATTGGAATCATAAACTTGTAAACATATCATAACCTTAGAAAAAGATATAAGTTTCACAATTTTTTTATCAAAATAATAAACCTTAAAAATAAGTGGTGTTTCTTAAGAATCATGTCATCAAAACATAATCCATTCAAATAATGAATATGAATGGTATTCTTGAACAATAACAAAGTATGTAATCATAAGTGGGAAATGATATTGAACAATCACTTGGAACATGAATTTTACTTAAAAATAAATATTTAAAACATAAAAAAAAATTCAAAAAACTTTTCTTGGGAACATCTTTGATAGAAAATAATGGAATCATGATAAACTTTTAAAACAGTTATTGATGAAAATATACTTTCTTTTTTAAATGGATTTCTTTTCTTCAAATGTAATTCAATTTTAAATGAAATAATTTTATTTAAAAATAACCATATAATCGTGTAGGGTAAGAATGAAGTAAATATGGAATTATGAATGTGTAAAAATATTTTCATTCAATATATGTTAATAAAACCTTCTTCTGGTACTTTTTCGGGAAAATTCAAAATGTACATCATTTGAAAAATAAAAAAAACCTTTCTAACAATGTATTATAATGAAATAAATGGGTAAAAATGAATTTAAATATCATTAAGAGAATAATAAATAAATTTAGAAAAATAATTTAGAAAAAATGGTCATGGATGATAACTATTACCCAAGAGAGACACAAAATGAAACAATCCCATATATGGAAGTGATTGTGAAATAAACACGTGTCGCTTTATAATCAATATAATTTTGTTTTCCATGTAAAAAATGAAACTTTTATTAATTTGGACACCTAATAAACCTCTGTATAGTACTCATAAAATTAATTTATTGGTAGTATATACACCACATAGAAGAAACAAGTAGTGTATGAAGCATGTGTCTCACATAAATAAATTTGAGACAAAAATCCCCTTACCTTGTGTCTTGTATCACTTCATACTTGAACAAGATTAATGTATAATAAATTTAAAATTATTTTAAATGTTTTACAGAAATATAATCTTATAAATAATACCACATATGATTTGATTGTTAGTATATTTTACCTTCTTGTTAAAAACCCTATGTTCTGGTTTCACTTCGGGTAATATTCACTTTGTTCTGCAATTTTTTTTAATTTATAATATCATTGGTCCTCTTAAATATATCATGATTACATGATTTAAATAATGATATAAATATATTTTATAACTATTATCTATTTATTATGATAATCTATAGCATAAATATGTATTAAATGAAATACATCGTTTATGGAGATGGTAAGTCGTACATATGCATGAAGGTTGTTTTCGTTTTAATTATCATATTGAAAGAAAGTATTTAAATGAGTAATGTATATATATATATATTTATATTATTATTCGTATGTCCTTATTATATGATATACATATGTATATATATATATATCATATAAGTTCACTAAACTCATCATTAATACAACCAATACGTTGTGTGAGCTAATCACATTGTCTTGAGGGGTGGTAGTCCACACATCATCAAACGAGATTATTGTATTCACAATAATTGGAAAGAAAAAAAGGAATGGGTTGTAATAAGTAATACATAATATCAAATTCATAATAAATTTTATATATAACATTTATAGATAGAGTGTCTGTCATAATGATCACCATGATTTGTGGTAAATAAAAAATGAACAATCATCGTTTCGTGAGGTAGTAGTTTTCCATACATAGAAACTGTACATTAGATATCTATTAGATGGAGGTGTGTAAGTTTAGATATAAACCTTAGCATAAAAATATCTGAGTATTTTTAGGATAATGGTGTTTTCATAAAAGAATGTAATAAAGATAGTTTATGGGGGGATAAAAGAAGAATAATAATGGAGCTTGAGAGAATAGGTTACCTCTAAATTGGGTAACTCCTTTTTGTTTGTGCCAAAAGGCTTCCTTGACATTACTTCTACCTAAGGGATGGATTATATGATGATGTTAAAACGGTTGGGAGGATAAATGGGAAATTATTGGCTCCCCCAAAAGGCTTTAGATGTGTTAATAAAAGAGATGAAGATGTTCCTTTTTATAAGAGGTAGGGGGCCACTTTTCGAAACTCCAAAACAATTAATTTTTTATAAAATTATTATCAATTTAAAATTGATCCAAAGTGAGTTATTTCTAGGATATGATGAGGGTGGTTATAAATCCTATAAACTTATTAATTTTATACATTATTAGGTCACACAATTAACCTTATATTTTGGATTTAACCCTCAGTTAAATAATTTAACTTTTACAACGATGACTTGTTATTTTAATCTATAGGGTTAATATAATAACTATAAAATTCCAAACTAACCCCAATGGGATAATTTATGAAATATTTGTCACTATACAAGATATTTTTCAAAAACATATATTTTAATTAGTTTTATGACATTTAATAAAATATTATTTACTTTAATGTATCATATACATCAATTTTAAAATTATTCATAATTTGAATTTATGAAAAATATCATACCAACATGATTACATCGAACCAATACTTCCAATATGTAACTAAAATTTCTATGTTATCTATAATTTTTTATTTCATTAACCATGTCATATTATATTTATATTAATATTTTTTTATATCATTTTTTTGATATCTCAATTAACTACACAATTACATAATCATTATTATACAAACCATTAATTAAGTTATTTCCACTCAAAAAATAAAAAATAAATTATAATGATTAATATATATGTCATATATTTCTATTGAATATTTATACTTTAAGTGTTATTTTTAATAAATGTATATTAAAAATTATTTAGTTATTAAAGTTTGAATATGAAATTTTCAACTCTTCTTTAAATGAAATATAACAAATGTCCTGATCTATCACAAGTGTCTTAAAATGGATCATATTTTCAACCTAAGGTATATTTCCGTCGAAAAAAACATATCCAATAAAATTCTGAAATGTTTTAGGGTAATTTTATATTATTATAGTATTATATTTACACCCAATTACCCTATTTTCCTTTAACTGTGGTAAATAAAATTCAAAAGTACTATTCACCAAAAGTTATTTTGATCCTATTGGACCACATTCTTATTACTTATTACAACCATTGATGTCCACTATTCAAAATTAAATTCACAGAAGTAGTAAAATTTTGTTTATTACTAATGTCGCAAATGTGGCAGGAAGGTTGATAAAAGAGACATTCAAAAGTTCCATATTATTTTAATATATAATTATATTATAAAAAATAATTCTAGTAAACTAAACTGGAATAGAATATGAATTATTTTTAAATTCTGAATTTAAATTCAATTTAATATAAAATAATTATTTAATTAAAAAAGTAGTTTTTTAACTACTATGCAGAATTTTTGACTATTCATTAGAAATTGAAACATTTCATAAAAATATAAAAAATTGCTACAATATATTTTTGATATTCAAAATTAAAAAATAATTTATATTTTTTCAAAATAATGTTTTTTATGGTCTAAAATTAATTTTTTTCACTCTTCATAGAAGGTCATGAAAAACATTTTATTTGAGAAATTTTATTTTTAAACAAATAAAGTCATTACAAAAAAATTTATTTTTCATTATCATACCCATTATAAATAATACATTAAAATTACTTATTACTATTCATATCATAAGTTTAATAGTTTGGTTATTAATATCTTGTTTAAATAATTATAATAGTAATGTGTTGTTTCGCTGAAACTCGGTGTTGCGTGTAACGCAAGCCGAGTCGGTGTTGCGTGTAATGCAAGATTCCCTTGGTGTTGCGTATAACATAATAAAAATCATAATGATATTATATAATAAAAAAAATCTATATTCAACGTTGTGTGAAGTGAAAATATGGAAATATTATATTAATTTGAAAAAAATTAAAAAATCTCATAGTGTTAGGTGAGGAATCCATTAAAAACATCTCTATCTCCATGAAATTAACCTCTCCATGAGAACCACACTATCACTCTTAAACAACTACGCTGATAGCGTTAAACACATAAATCCTCCATCACACCAAATTCATACCCAAAAACTAATGTAACCTTAAATGACCCATGCTATGATAATAAAGAGAAACTTGTTCTCTACAAAGACATGTAGGTGCCATAATTCTCCCCGCCAAGCCACTTTATTACACTTGAAATACTGTGGATGAAAAAATTGGTGATAAAAAAGGAAATATAAAAAACATGACCTAAATATAAGTACCACTCATCAAGATTCGATCATGAAGTCAAAAATCGATATCCCAAGAAAAATGATTAAACTAATCAACCCCTTGTTTTATAAAATTTCATAAGTGGACATAAAATAAAATCTGAATAAAGATGTATTAAGAAGAATAGAAGGCCTAAAATGGTATCTTCGCATTTTTAAACTCATTTAACATGGTGACACCAAATAAAACTACTGAGATACATAACCTCCAAACAACCCAAAAAAAATTATAGAAAATGAGTCTCACTAAAAAAGCACTTCCAACCAAATAGAATGGAAGAAAACTGTAAGAAGTCTCAAAATAATGACATGATCTATCGCCTCAGGTCATGACACAAAATAATAACATTGGATAATAAAATATCACCATCAAATGGTGGATCCAAATTTCCCAAGCTAAAAAAACTCATATTCCAGACTAAATTAGAATATCACCATGCTAGGATAGGCAATAATTTACCCAATGTGCTTATCATGCATGTAACGACCTGAATTGTTTAATAATTTTTGTTTCTAATTTTTTTGTTATTTTATTTTATACTCAACCAAACTATTTCATTTAATGAAATGAGTTTAATTATAATGTGACCGTTGGGTTTCAACTGTTATATGACTGTTGGTCAATATGACCATTGTAAACTAAATGTTGTGATTATTGTCTCTAAATTCAAGGGATCTTGGTTAATTAATTCAGAAAAAAGATTTGATGGCCTCATCCAGTAGACTCTGGCTATTTGAAGCCCATATGACAGAACTTGTTAAGGAGGTTTAACCAAGGGGCTTTTCTATGGACCAAACCCAAGCCGAACTTCATCGTCTAAAGCTAGAACATAACCTCCTTTGGGAGAATTTCAAGCTAATAGAAATTACCACCCGAGAAATGCTGGCTGAGCCGCCCCAAGATTCTATCACCTTAGGACAACTTACACTTAGGTCTTATGATGGGGTTATAAGGGTATATGTAAAGAGACCTTAGCTGCAATATATAATCCTTTGATATAAATAAAAATTATTGTCTCTTCTTATGGTGTCCGGATAAATATAGGATGTATATTATTTTAAGAATTTTTGAAAAAGGATATTTTAAAATTTCTATGTAAACCTTAAATAATTAATAATGTGCAATGATTTTCAAAAAATGGTATTCTACAATTATATTCAGAAATAAATTTAATGTCTAATAAGATCAACTTAATTTTAGATGAATAGTAAATTATGAATAGTAATTTTACGCTTATGAGTTGTAATATGACCAAATGGATTAGTAACCTCACTTAAGAAATTATTAATATAATTTAGGAACATTGATTAGGTAATGTGATTTAATAAAATATGTAAATAAATGTTTCAAAAATAATTAGTTATGTATTAGTTTCTTCCGGGTGAATAGTGTTTTTATTTAAAAATTAAATTAAAAATATTTAGAAAATTATTTTCATAAAATGGAGTTCATTTTTGAATTCAGAGCATCGAGATTATGTTGAGGTTTATTTTTTGGATTTTTTTAAAAAAGCTGAATTTTTGGTAAATAGTGAAAATACAGTTTTTAGTTTCGGGTGTTCAATGACATCATTATTGATGTAATAATTTTCTAATAATTCTGGTATACTTTTGAATAGAAATATATGGTATGAGTTGTCCCATGTGGCCAATACCATGTGCAAATATCAAGGGCAAGCCGATGGTTTTTCCAATACCACCAATGAGGTGTCCTTTGGAAATTAATGTTTTGTTGCATCACTTACCCTATACATAACAAGCCATTACCTCATCCATTTCATTCCACAATACTCTTCAACGAATTTCTGGTCTCCTTACCTCCCAAAGAGTCCTCCCAAGGTTCCCTCAAGCCTCCCAAGGTTCGGACCTTCAAGCATTTGAAGTTATTTTTCAAGGTAAGGGATCATTTCACCCTCCTCTTTTAAGTCATGACTTCATTTATGTTGTGTCTTCTAGTTTCCATATATTTTAGTTGGTGTTATGTTCTTATAAGTTCTCATTACTTTAAATTTCATGTCTAATTGTTGAGAGACCCTTTCTTCTCTCATCAATTTGTTTTCTCAATTTTTAAGTGACGCCGTTAGGCTGCCGAATTTCTCGTAAAAGTAATCGCATATTCTCTTTCCTTTCAAGTTTCCTTTTCTTGTGGTATGTTATTCAAATATCCATACCATGTTCTTATCTCCATTTTATTCTGTATTTATATTGTAATATGAATTATTTATGAGTGGGTTACCCTTTTACCCTATCTTTTCATTATTTTCTAAAACCATGTTATATAGCTGTTATGCAGCAGAAATTTCGTCTCAAATTTTCTCTCTTTCTCTCTAAAAATTCTCTTGTTTTATTTATGTGAATACCCATACCTATTTCATTTATATGGGTGTTCATAGTTTCACAAAAATGGTATATTTGATTTTGGAATTTACATACATGTTACCCTCACTCCCTTTCCATGTGTTATAAATGACATAACAATCTCATTTTTAAGTACTCTTTGAAACGTCATGATTTTGAAATAAAACCCATTTATTTTATTCTCTATGGGTTATTTATGAAATATTTTATAATGATATATGTGGCACACATGAATGTAAAATATTATTAAGCGTGTTCGTTGATAGCACTCTAATGCATTGGGTAATGAATTAATCTCTGGAGATGTCAAGTTTCACGATACCTAGGTGAATAACCATGGTAATATTTATGACACCTTGGGGATAGACCTTGGTGATATGTTCATGAATGTCTGGAAGAAAAGTTTTATCCACATATTCAAGTTATGTTTCAAGTTATTTTCATTACGATATGCCTAAACTTCCATTTCTCATGTCCTTGTGTTTTTATCCAGTTTTTTATTAATATCACAAGTAAACTAATTCCCTTGTTTACCCATACTGGGACTTCTGCTCACCCTTTCCTTTGATGTATGTCTCCAGGATATGAGATACTGTAATTGTACATATTCTGAACATATTATGAATCCTTACAAGTGGATTAAAATATATTTTTATATTTTTTTCAAGTGTTTTTGTTCTTGATTTCCAAGACACTAGACTTTAAAAATCCTATATTTGTAAAATGTAATGAAAAGTTATGTAATAAAAAGGTGTGATTCCATAGTTGGTATCAAAGGATAGTTTAGTTATTTATGGAAATTATGATATTTAAACATTTGGAATAACCCTATATAAAAGTTTAAATATATGAAAACTTCTTTTAATTTTGGTGAGTATTGAGTAAGTGGTTTATTGAACAAATACATCCTTGTCTAGATATGAGTAGGTAGAGGCGGCTCTGGAACAGCTGTACATAGGGGTAAAACCCGAAAACACTACTCTGAGCATGAATCAAATGGGAAATGGTGCACGGCAATGGGCCTTGCTGCACTCTTGGTTATGACACTCCTGAGGGATATGTTTGGTTAATCATAAACTTTTTATGAATCATTATGAAGGATTTATATATAAATGTAATTGTTTAAGGATGAAGTTTTAAGACATAAAATCCTTTATAGTTAAAAGATTCGTAAATGAAATATTTTTCTCACTAAGGTTTTATTCTTTTATAAAATGGTAGTAAATAGGAGGAACCATGCAACTGGTGACCACAATGGACCATTTGCTGACGGCCCTCCGATGGAAGCAAGAATGGAAACATTCATTCGAATGTTGAACCAACTGACTCAAGATATGGGAAATAACATTTATCAAGCTGAGAGACTGATCTCAACACGAATGTAATAACATGTTATAGAGTCATTTATGCCCCAACGAGCACTATCCTTCAGTGGATCGATTGACCCATTGATTGCTGAACAGTGGATCAGCTCTATAGAGAAGAGCTTTTCTGTACTACATTTTTCAGAGCAAGGGAAGGTCCCCCTGGTTGTCTATCACTTAGAAGGAGAAGCTAATCAGTGGTGGGAACTGATCAAAAACATGAGTCCATGATTAGAGGTTGAATCTATGAAGTGGGAAGAGTTCAGAGGGATCTTTTTCAATAAGTATTTCCCTTGTTCCATGAGAACAAGAATGGAGAAGGATTTTCTCGAGTTGAGGTAGAAGGAAAACGAATCTATGGAAAGATATGAGATGAACATCATAAGGATTTCATGATATACCTCTAGCTTTTTCATGGATCCAAATGGTAAGGTTGATAGATTCATTGTTGTACTGAGAACTCATCTACGGAAGAATATAGAAAACCGAGACTATGATAGATATGGGGAGATCATGCGGAGTGCGATGAAAGTAGAACTTGAGTTTGGTGAGACTTAGTTGTCTCATAAATACAATGAAAAGTATAGATCGATGGAGCCCATCTTAGGGAGGAACTTTGACCAGGGAAGATGAGGCAAGAAAGTTCAACTTCCCACGTGTAATAAATGTGGGAAGAATCATTTGAGGAATTTCCTACCCAGGAGAGGGAAATTCTACAAGTGTTTAATAGATGGCCATATTGTGAGGAATTGTTATAATGAGGTGGAACCTCAATTTCTAAACACTATATACAAGGGGAAGATGGTGAAGGCCCTACCTGATGTTTGGTGCTATAAGTGTGGACAATGTGGGCACTTTGATAATCAATGTCCAAATCTGAGGGCAGTGGAGGGGAAAGACCATCATCCACAAAAAAGGCTAAGGGAGAAAGGCCATGCTTTTGCTATCACGACAGTTGAAGTTGAACCTCCGAATGATGTGGTAGTAGGTACTCTTTTTTTCTCTCAAAGATAGCAAGTACTTTGTTTGATTCTGGTTCTACGCATTTTTTTTATTTCTGCCAAGTTTGAAAAGAATTTAGAATCAACCCATGATTTTATAAAAGTAGAGTTATCAGTCAAGACTTCTGGTGGGATTATCCAAGCATCGT
The DNA here is from genome assembly GCA_963277665.1 of Viscum album. NCBI lineage: Eukaryota > Viridiplantae > Streptophyta > Magnoliopsida > Santalales > Viscaceae > Viscum > Viscum album. Next base: position 1,329,189,844 of record OY728145.1, on the reverse strand, counting down.
CAGTGTTTAGAAAGTCAAGTATTTACTTTGGTGAGCACAATTTTATCGCAAATATAGTAGTCATTCCTATGATGGAATTCGATATTATAATAGGGATGTACTGGCTGTCAAAGCATAATTCCAATTATAAATTCAGTATGTAACACCCCAAGCTTCAACGGTATGCTTCTCTTTGAATAATACATTGAATAATACAGTAGCGTGTGTTTTACGCAACTTCGAGTTATAACACACCACAACCAATCAAACTAGCCGTTATGGATAGTAATACCCACTTTTTTAAATTTTATAAATTTTATCATTCAAAATGGAATTCATTTTTGGATTCGGAGTATCAAAATTACCTTAGGGTGAATTTTTGGTATTTTTCTAAAAACATTAAATTTTTGATGAATAGTGAAAACACTTATGTGTAGTTTAAAACCGAATTTTTATTTAAATAATTATTTATTTTATTTAAATTTATTTTCAGTCAAAATATACACATAATACCTATATAAGTTCAATGTAATTCATTGGATTCAGTTTATAATAATTTTAGATATATAAAAATTTTGTTGAACTTTTCAAAGACTTTTACCCACCTCCTATGAGAATTTTAAAATTCACATAAAACATAATTTTACCGCTTCTGTGAGTGGAATTTTGAAAATACGGAGACAAGGTTAATATCAAGGTGTAAAATGTGGTTCAATAAGATAAAAATAATATCTGGTGAATAGTAACTTTTTACTTTTATTTACCACGGTTAAAATTAATTAGGGTAATTAAGCGTAAAAATGATATTATTATAAGCCTAAAACATGTCCTAATTCTATTGGATAAGTATAATCAGACCAAAAACAACCTTAGGAATATAATATGACCCTCTCTGGTCCACTTGGATTATATTAGGACACTTATTATTATTTTATTTAAAAAGAGTTAAAAGAGTTAAAATCAATGTTTAATAAATAAAACATTTTTAATATAGGGATATACATAAGATAAATTCGACTATAAACATTAATTAGAAAGATAAAAATATTTCCTACCTAATGGTATTTTATTTATATTTTTTAGACATTAAATAATTTAATTTATTTATGACACAATGATGATGTAGTAATTAACTAATTATTGAAAAAATACAATAATTTATATTATAAATGTCCAAATAAATGTAATTTGAGACTTTTTATGAATTCCACTAATTTTATAGGTTAATAGTACATATTAGGGTTGGATAGATGAATTTTTTTCAAAGAAATAATTCTGTTATAAATTTAGAAAAAACAAAATACCAAATAGTGTCAAAATTGACATAAAAGAGTTTTAAGACAAATATTATATTATTAATTGTTATTCTATTCCTAAAAATCTAAGGATCGGCCAAAAGACTTATATAATGATATTTTTATCATTATTGAACCATTTGGGGTTCCCTTGGAATTATATATTAAGTTCATTAACCATATAATATAAAAATACCAAGACACATGGTAAACGTAAAACTATTTAACTAAGAGTTAAATCTAAAAGATAAAGTTATAAAGTGACCCAAACCTATCTAAAACGTATTGTTTGTGTGGTTTTATACATATCCCCACCTTATACTTTAAATAATACTTTTTGGATCCATTAGAAACCGAAAATGATTTTATTATAAAATAATATTTCTAACTTTTCCTAAGGTGCCCCTCGCCCCTCTTATAAAAGGTCACTCACCCTTCTCTCTAATTCACACCATCAAAGCAATTTGGATCAGCCAAAATCTGCACAAATACTATCTCAACTATTCCTCCTTCATCTTAGAGACCTTACTTTATTCATAAAGCCAGCCTAATGATCCATTTTGATCAAATCAAAAGGAAGAACCCAAAGAAGTGGTAAATATTTCATCACCTCTTTCATGTTTCTTTCTTCTTTCACTTCCTCTTTCTTTGTTGGTTTCATTCTAAAATAATAAATCCAGTATCTTCTATATTCTGTGATGTTATTATAAATATGGTACAACCATATTCATTATTCTATCCATCCTTTTAATGACATGTCACCATACGTGCGTACGTACAGCTTACCGTCTCCACGTCGTGGTATAATTGTTATTAAATACATTATTATTTGGGTGGGAACAATAATGATGCCTAATTGATGTAAATAATAAATATAACATGATAATGATTCTGTATATATGATATACCTTCCAATTATATATTATTTTAATATATAAAATAATGATATTGTCGCTCGTGCGTATGTACAGATTACCGTCTCCAGGAACACGATGAGATTCATTCCCCATCGTATCCATTCAAGAATAATTTTCATTAGATAAATAAAAATAATGTTTAAATAGTTGATATCATTCTGTATATGAATAAGATAAATTCCATCCATAACAAATATGAATTATGTAATAAAGAATATAATGTAAAATGATTCTTGTATAAATTAATAATAATTATTTCTCCATTATACAAGAGGTTAACCTACCCTCGACCAAGGAAAAGTACAAGGTAGGGGTTAATTTCACAATCTATTTATTATCCGAGGTTGTTTTTACGTAAGTATCTTCTTGGACCTCTTTATCACCCACATCCATGTACCTTAAAAATGTATTTCAAAACATTCTTAGTATTTTATAGACTATCGATTAATTTCATTTATACCCTTGTTTGAATCTTATGAGATTTTTATAATGGAATATTTCCATTGTTTTCCAAACAAGGTCCTTTTTAACCTTTTCGACATAATTAAGGTAAGAATGTAATTTTTTAACATATACGGTGGGTGTGGCTGTTTTCTGCCATTATAAAATCATAGAAGCTTCCCTTAAAAGCTTATAAGAATATTTTAAAAATAAATGTTTTTCTATAATTTTGTGACTTTTAAATGATTTCAAAAAAAGAGATATTTCTCTCAAATAGTTTTGATTTCATCTATGTCAAAATATTTTGATGGATTTTATGATTATTTGAAGATGATTTTTTATGATACAAAACTTCCATATTGTATTGAAGGTTTTGTGATATGTTTGACTATGGATGTATTATTTTTATACCATTCATGGTTTATAGAGAAAGTATTGACATTTCGTATGCTAGTTTTAATACAAATGTTTATGTTATATTTAAACCTGTTCATATGAGAAATGCATTGGAATTAGTAAGTGACGGGTGGAGTGCCAATGAGCATGTACCCTAGTGGTACAGGCTTCTTCTTGGCATCCAAAAGACCCAGGATCAAATTTGGGCATGGACTAATTTATGGGGTACTATAGTAGGGCAATGTAGTTGTACTGTAGCAGCGTTGGACTGTCACGGTGGAGGAACTGTAGAAGGTACTGTAGCGGTGGCAGTACAATAGCAGCCTGGGTACTGTATCAGTACTATTCACTGAGGGGCTCTTTGAACCAAAAAAATGGGGTTTCAGGCCTAGTATTCAGGCCACATGTCCTTGGGCCTTCGTTCTACATAATGGGTCTCCCTATACCCAGTCTAAAGAGGTCTTTTCTTTAAATAATAAAATGAGGATTCAGCCCTAAGCTTTAAAAAAAAGTGACGGGTGGAGCCCGCTATAGCTCCTCGATGGATCGGTAGGTCTCATGAGACAAACTAGTGTCTTGGCACAAGGCCTTGACAAAATCTTATTTGTAGTCTTGGCACAAGGCCCTGACTATGTGGTTATGATAGTCTGGCATTATGCATTCCATCATTATGAAAGTGGTTATTGATATTGCAGGTGATTATTCGACTAGTATAATGTCCATGTGAATAAGTAAATGGAATTCTTTCATTTTATTTTTTCCATATTATGCTGATGTTCAAGTTTAAAAGGCTTTTGATTTAGTTATGCATTGCCTTAAATGTTTATGATTATTTATGAATATTTCTGCTATATTGTTATCTTTACTGAGCATCTAAGCTCACCCCTTTCTATGTTTAATTTCTCCCAGGATGTGAAGAAGTATTTTATGATTGACCTGCAGGGATAGTTTGAGGGGATATGAGTGTGGTCTAGGAGACTATTGTTTTGTAGTTTTTCACTTTATGATGCAATGTAAGACTTATGAATGTATCTAGTGTTTCAAGGCTAGTAAACTAATCGGTCTTTTGAGGCCTGATCTTTTCTGATCATGACTATGTTATGTAATAATGCACCGACTCTGGGTAACTGGGGTCGGGGCATTACAATTGGTATCAGAGGAAGTTTAGTACAAACCTTGGAAGATAGATTTAGATAAACTCTGATTAGAGTACATATCCCTAAGATAGACTTTGAGGATTAGTATAGAATAACTTCCTAGAATTTTGGTATTGTAGATATTTTGTGATTCTTCCAAGAAATAAATCCATGTCTGGATACGACCAGGTATAAGAGGCTCTAGCACAGATGTACCTAGGGGTAAAACCCGAAAACACCGCTTTGAGATAGACTCGAACGGGAACTGGGTCACGACAATGGGACTTACTGAACTCTTGGTTACGACACTCCCGAGGGATATTCTTAGGATAATTATTATTTTCTTTACAAACAATTATTAAGGGTTTATGAGTATATACCTTCTCAAAGAAAACATTTTCTATGATAAAGGATTATATCCATAAAATGTTCAATTTATATTAAGTGATTTAGAAGTTTCGAATTATGTATTTAGATTCATAAACTAATCTAGTTTGCGCCATTATTTAGAAATGGGTCCTAAGGGATGTAATGGAAACCATATCAATGAACGCACTCCATGTGGGGATTTTCCTCCTGCTCAAGATAATTATAGTGGAGCTGGTGATACAACTGGTGTTGATCAGCTAATCACAATACCGGGACAACTCACTCAGGTTATGAATAGTAACCTTACCCATATGGAGCACCTTGATCCACAACGTGGATGCTCAATGTTGGACCACTTCATGAGGAAACAACCACCAACATTCAATGGGAGTAAAAATCCATTAGTAGCTGAGAAATGGATAAATTCTTTAGAGAAAATATTCCATGCCTTTGGAAGTAGTGAAAAGGAAAAGGTTATCATGGGAGTTTACTGCCTCACTAGAGATGCTGATCAATGGTGGTCATTGATTCAAAACACGAATGAAGATTATAAAGTATCAAATATTGAATGGATATAGTTTAAAGATTTTTTCTTAGAAAAATACTTTCCTCGTGACCATCGAGCAGATATGGAATGACAATTTCTGAGTTTGATGCAAAACGAGGATGAAAATGTCGCAAAGTATGAGGTAAACATTATAAGGTTAGCGATGCATGCTGCATATTATATACGTAACCCAAGAAGTAATATTTATCATTTCGTTGATGTTTTAAAACAATTTCCCCATTGAGAATTAGTCTCACAATCCTTCTCATCGTACGAAGATATTGTCTCATATGCTATCAAGACAGAAAAACAATTCTCTAAGTCTTACAACTTTAAAGAAAATCAAGAGAAGAAGTGTTATGCTGATCACAATGGAAATGGAAATAAAGGGAATAAGGGAAAAGTTGAGTATCCATCCTATGGTAAATGTGGGAAGAAACACCTTGGTACTCGCTTGAATGGAATGGGAGTCTGATACAAGTGTGGTGAAAAAGGCCACCAAGCTCATGATTGCAAGGGGAAGAAAGAAGCTACCATTGTTCAATGATACAATTTCATGGATATGGGACATTATGAAAATTAATGTCCAAAGAGTTAGGGGAAAAACCTCAAAAAGGCCAAGGGATCAACGACATGATTATGATATCACTACTGCTGAGGTAGAAGCTCTAAAAGACATGGTGGCAGGTAATTTAAAGTTTTCCTCAAGTTTAACAAATGATTTATTTGATTCTAGATCATCGCACTGTTTCATATCTTCCCATTTTTCTATGGAAATTAGAAGTTTGAAATTTTATTTAACAAGGGTGTTGTCCATTAAAACTCATAAGGGAAGTATCATCCCAACAAAGTTTTGTGAATCCATTCCCATTAGAGCATATAAATTTTCTTTATCTGTTGATCTCATCGTCATACCCATGAAGGAATTTGAGATAATCCTCAGTATGGATCAGCTTTTGGACCATGATGTGAAGATTTATTTTAAGAAGAAGGAGGTTACGATTTTTGATGATGATGATAAAGAACACCTTATCATTAGAGCATAACTGTCACTTCCTGATTCTTTTCTAGATCCACCCCCAGTAGCTCAACTATATTGAATTATTGTGGATGAAGAGAATGAAATGACTATAGGTGAGGAATGTAATGTTCAAATAGATAATGTTCCTATTGTGAGAGAATATGTTGATGTGTTTCAAGAAGATATACCTTTACAAACTCCAGAATGAGAAATTGAGTTTTCCATTGATTTAATTCCTTGTTCAAGGCCCATATCAAAGACCCCTTATAGAATGGAGACGGTGGAATTAGTGGAACTAAAGAATCAACTAGAGGAATTGAGTAATAAGGTATTTATTCTCCCTAGTGTTTCTCCATGGGGAGCCCCTGTTCTTTTTGTTAAGAAGAAAGATGTATCATTGAGGTTGTCTATTGACTACAGGGAGTTCAATGCTATAAAAATAAAGAACAAGTATCCCCTACCTCGCATTGAGGATTTATTCGACCAACTTCATCGAGCTCAATATTTTTTATAGATTGAACTTTAATCTAGATATCTTCAGTTGTGTGTGAAGAAGTAGGACATTCCGAAAACATCATTTCAAACTAAGTACGAGCATTACGAGCTTACATTAATGCCTTTTGGGCTGACTAATGCACCCTTAGTTCTCATGGATCTAATGAATAGATTTTTCAAGGAATATCTCAATGATTTTTTATTGGTATTTATTGATGATATCTTTGTATACTCAAAAGGCTACGAAGATCATGAAAATCATTTGTGTATTATCCTAAAGAATCTGAGGAGACATGAATTATATGGGAAGTTTTGCAAATGTAAATTCTAGATTTGGGATATTTATTTTCTTGGACATATTTTCTCTAAGGATAGAATCTCTATTGATCCTTCTAAGAAAAGAGCAATCCAATAATGGCCTACACCGAAGAGTATAACTATGGTACGCAGTTTTATTGGTTTAGCAGGTTATTATCGACGTTTCATCCAGAATTTTGCCTGATTGGCTAACCCATTAATGAAGCTCACACATAAAGGGGATAAATTCATTTGGACAAAAGAGTGTGAAGAATGTTTTGAAGAACTGAATATAATATTAGTCAATGCTCTTATCATGACTCTACCATCGGGGAATGATGGGTTTTTTATTTATAATGATTCCTCAAACAAAGGACATGGTTGTGTCCTTATGTAGAATGATAGGGTTATTTCCTATGCATCACGACAACTAAAAAATCATGAGAAAAACTATCTAACTCATGATATTGAGTTATCAGCTGTAATATTTTCTTTGAATATTTGGAGACACTATCTCTATGGTGAAAAATGTGAGATTTATACTAATCACAAGAGTTTGACGTATATTTTCTCACAGAAAGAACTCAACATGAGGCAATGGAGATGGTCTGAACTACTCAAGGATTATGATTTCATGAAACACTACCACCCGGGGAAGGTAAATAAGGTGGAATATGCTTTGAGAAGAAATGATCATGGAGTTTTGAACAAGATGAGAATTGAAAGGGATCCTATTTTCATGGATCTAGTGATGATGGACATGGTAATAACCATGGAAGGTGAAACATCAATGATTTTTCAAATGGATGTCAAACCATCTTTACTAGAAGGGATTAAGAGTTCTCATCCCGACGATGAAGAGTTTCAAAATAAGATTAATGCTATGAATGATGGGTTATTGAGTGAAATTGTGTTTGAAGATTGAATTTTTAAATTTGGGAAGAGACATTGTGTTCCCGATATACCTAATCTAAAAAGGGAATTGTTGGAAGATGCTCACAGTTCCAATTTCTCTATACACCCTAGGAGCACCAAAATTTATAGAGATTTGAAGGAACAATTTTGGTGGGACAACATGAAGAGGGAGATTACTGATTTTAAGTCAATATATATGGTTTGTCAACATGTGAATGTTGGAAGGAAAACGCCTGGAGGAGTCATGCCACCTCTTCCCATACCTGAGTGGAAATGGGATAATATTATTATGGACTTTGTCATAGGACTACCAAAGACTCCTAGAAGGAACGATGCAATATGTGTCATTGTTGATCGTCTTACCAAGTTAGCACTTTTTTTTTCTATAAGAGAAGATATACAACTTGAACACCTAGCAAGACTATATATTAATGACGTTGTTAGAATTCATGGAGTACCCCTATCAATTGTTTTTTATTGTGATCCAAATTTTACATAAATATTCTGGATAAGTCTTCAGAACGCCCTACATACTGAACATCGTTTGAGCACTGCCTACCACCCCCCAAACTGATGGAAAATCAGAATAGGCTATTCAAACCTTAGAAGACAAGTTGAGATCATGCTAACTTGACTTTCAAGGTACGTGAGATCAATATTGACCTCTAGTAAAATTTTCCTATAACAGTAGCTTCCATTCAAGTATTTAGATGGCACCATATAAAGCGTTATATGGAAGGAGATGTCGCACACCAACTTATTGGGATGGTGTTGGTGAAAGAAAACTTGTAGGCCGAGAACTTATTGAGGAAACGATGGATAAGGTGAAGGTAATCCAAACCCATATCAAAGCAGCTCAATGTAGACAAAAAAACTATGCCGATAACCGAAGGAAGGATTTGTAATTTTAGGTAGGAGATCATGTCTTATTGAAGGTATCTCCATGGAAGGGTGTTATAAATTTCGGTAAGAAGGGAAAATTGAGTCCCAGGTACATCGGACCTTTCCAAATTCTAGAAAAAATTGGGGTTGTAGCTTACCATTTGGAAATTATTCCTTGTCTCTCCAAAGTTCACGTTTTGTTCCATGTATCACTATTGAGAAAATACATTTCGGGCCCAACGCATGTACTCGCCTATGAGGAATTAGAATTGGAACCTAATCTGTCTTATCGTGAAGAACCTGTCAAGATTCTTGATACAAGAGAACAAGTGCTGAGAAACCAGACGACTCATCCGGTAAAAGTTCTATGGAGGAACCATAAGATGGGAGAGGCTACGTGGGAACCCGAGTCTTTTTATGCAATAATATTCTCGAAGTTTTTAGGAAGAAATTATTTGAAGAAGGGGGGAATGTAACCCACCAAGCTTCTATGTTACTCTTCTTTTTGAATAATACATTGAATAATATAGTAGCGTGTGTTATACACAACTTCGAGTTCTAACACACCACAACCAATCAAACTAGCCGTTATGAATAGTAATACCAACTTTTTGAAATTTTATAAATTTTATCTTTCAAAATAGACTTTATTTTTGGATTTGTAGTATCGAAATTATCATGGGGTGAATTTTTGGTATTTTTCTAAAAACATTCAATTTTTTATGAATAGTGAAAAACGTTGAGTTATAGTTTAAAACTGAATTTTTTTAAATAATTATTTATTTTATTTAAATTTGTTTTAGGTAAAAATAGATACATAATACCTATATATATTCAATTTAATTCATCGGAGTCAGTTTAGAATAATTTTAGATATATAAAAATTTTATTGACCTTTTCACCGTCTTTTACCCACATCCTAGGAGAATTTGAAAATTCACATAAAATGTAATTTTACCACTTATATGAATTAAATTTCAATACTCCTAGAGAAATGGTTAATATCAATGAGTAAAATGTGGTTCAATATGATAAAAATATTTTTGGGTGAATAATAACTTTTTAATTTTATTTACCACAGTTAAAAGTAAATAGGGTAATTAAGGGTAAAAATGATATTATTATTACCCTAACACATGTCCTAATTATGTTAGATAATTATAATTCGACCAAAAAAGCCTTAGGAATAAAATATTAACCTCTTTTCTCCACATGTATTAGATTAAGATACTTATTTTTATTTTATTTAAAGAAGAGTTAAAAGAGTTAAAATCAAATTTGAATAACTAAAAAAATTTAGTATAGGGTTACACATAAGAGAAATTCAACTATAAATATTCATTAAAATTATAAAATTATTTCTTATATAATTGTATTTTATTTATTTTTTTTAGACACAAAATTATTTAATTTTTTTATGACACAATGATGATGCAATAATTACCTAATTAATGAAATAATAGAATAATTTATGTTATAAATAACCAAATAAATGTAATTTGAAACTTTTTTTGAATTACACTAATTATATAGGTTAATATGAAATATTAGGGTTGGTTATTTGAATATTTTTCTATGAAATAATGCTGTTAAGAATTTAGAAAAAAACAAAATACCAAATAGTGTCAAAATTTACATAAAAGTGTTTTTAAAACAAATATTATATTTTTAATTGATTTTATATTCCTAAAAATAAAAGGATCAGCCAAACGACTTATATAATGATAGGTGTATAATTAATGAACCATTTGTAGTTTTCTTGGAATTATATAGTAAGTTTATTAACAATATAATATAAAAATACAAAGACACGTGGTAAATGTCAAACTATTTAACTAAGAGATAAATATAATGGATAAATTTAATATAGTGACCCAAACCTGTATAAAACCTTTTGGTTGTGTGTTTTTATACCCATAACCACCTTAGACTTTTAATAATCCCTTTTTGAGCCATTAGAAAACGAAAATTATTTTATTATAAAATAAAATTTCTATCTTTTCCTAAGGTGCCCCTCACCCCTCTTATAAAAAGGCACTCCCCTTCGCTCTAATTCACACATTAAAAGCCCTTTGGATCATCCAAATTCTGCCTAAATACCCTTTTAAATATCCTAGCTTAATCTTAGAGACATTACATTAGTCATAAATGTAACCTATGGAGCCTTTTTGATCAAATCAAAAGGAAGAACTCAAAGAAGAGGTAAATATTTCATCACCTCTTTCAAGTTCCTTTCTTCTTTCACATCCTATTTCTTTTTTTTCATTCTAAAATAATAACTCCAGTATATTCTATATACATTGATGTTATTATAAATATGGTACAACCGTATTAATTATTCTATCCATCCTTTGAATGACATTTCACCATACATGCATACATACGTCTTACCGTCTCCACGTCATGGTGTAATTGTTATTCAATACATTATTAATTGGATGGGTATAATAATGATGTGTAATTGATATAAATAATAAATTTAAAATTACAATCATTAATCATATATGATATAACATCAAATTATATATTATTTTAATATCAAAATAATGACATTGTCGCTCGTGCGTACGAACAGATTACCGTCTCCACTAACGCAATGAGATTAATTCCCCATCATATCCATTCAAGAATAATTTTCATTAGATAATTAAAAATAATGATTAAATACTTGATATAATTATGGATATGAATAAGATAAATTCCATCAATAACAAATACGACTTACGTAACAAATCATATAGGGTAAAGCAAATCAGTTAACACCCGAAACGACGATAATACTAAGATATTATTAACAAAGCAATGATAAAAGATCATATATGATATCATATTAATGTATATGATTATTTTATAATTTAATAACAATTATTTCACCATTATATAGGAGGTTAACCTACCCTCGGCCAAGGAAAAGTACAAGGTAAGGGTTAATTTCACAATTTCTTTATTATCCAAGGTTGTTTTTACGTAAGTATATAATGGGACCACTTTATCATCAACATCCATGTTTCTTAAAAATGTATTTCAAAACATTTTTACTATTTTATAGACTATGTTTTAAAATCATTTATACCCTTTTTTGAATTTTATACGATTTTTATAGGTGAATCTTTCTGTTATTTTCTAAACAAGGTCCTTTTAACCTTTTCGACAGAATTAAGGTAAGAATGTCATCTTTTAACTTATATGAAGGGTGTGGCTATTTTCTGCCATTATAAAATTGTCAAATCTTCCCTTAAAATCAAATAAGAATATTTTCAAAGTAAATATTTTTTTATAATTATGTGACATTTAAATGATTTCAAAAAAAGATACATTTCTCTCAAATAGTTTTGATTTCATCTATGTAAACATCCTTTGATGGATTTTAAGCTTATTTGAAGTTGATTTATTATGATACAAAACTACCATATTTTATTGAAGGTTTTGTGGTATGTTTGACTGTGGATGTGTTATTTTTATACCATTCATGGTTTATGGAGAAAGTATTGATATTTCGTATGCTAGTTTTAATATGAATGTTTATGTTATGTTTAAACCTGTTCATATGAGGAATACATTGGACTTAGTAAGTGACGAGTGGAGCCTGCTATATCTCCTCGATGCATCTGTAGGTCTCATGAGACAAACTAGTGTCTTGGCACAAGGCCTTGACAAAATATTATTTGTATTCTTGGAACAAGGCCTTGAATATGTGGTTATGATAGTCTATCATTATAAATTCCAACATTATAAAAGTGGTTATTGATATTGCGTGTGATTATTCGACTAGTAGAATATCCATATGAATAATTAAATGGCATTATTTCATTTTATTTTTTCCATATTAGGCTGAAGTTTGAGTTTAAAATGCATTTGTTTTAGTTATACATTGCCTTAAATGTTTATTCTTATTTATGAAAGTTTCTGCTATAATGTTATCCTTAATGAGCATCTGAGCTCACCCCTTTCTATGTTTTATTTTTCCCAGGATGTGAAGAAGTACTTTATTACTGACCTGTAGAAATAGTTTGAGGGGATATGAGTGTGGACTATGGAGACTATGTTGTTGTAGTTTTTCACTTTATGATTTAATATAAGACTTGTGAATGTATCTAGTGTCTCAAGGATACTAAACTAATCGGTCTTTAGAGACTTGATCTTTTGTGATCATGCCAATGTTATGTAATAATGCACCGAATTTGGGTAACTGTGGTCAGGAGTTACACAGGAGCAAGTAAATCTCAGTAGTCTTGAATATAAACCCAACATTTATCTTTCGAGGAGATATTTATCAACCAGATCATTGTCTAAAAGAAACCCCTATATCCTTTTTATGGAGCAGGTCAGTGAAGAAGAAGAAGGAGATGAGAGTTTAAGGATAGAAAATGGCCCCCATCATCTAGGAATATGGTAATGAATTTCCTGAGGAGTTACCCGGACCTACCCCAAAAAGAGAGGTAGAGTTCTCCATTGAACTCGTACCTGGATCTCATTCGATATCAAAGAAGCGGTATAGGATGGAAAATTTGGAGCTGGGGGAATTAAATAAAAAACTTCAATATCTTTTGGAGAAGGAGTTTATCTGGATGAGTGTGTCTCCTTGGGGAGCACTGGTTCTCTTTGTGAAATAGAAGGATGGATCGATGCCACTATGCATTGATTATAGAGAACTAAATTAGATCATAGTGAAAAACATATACCCTCTTCTAAGAATTGATGACTTATTTGACCAACTTCGTGGGGCTCAATTCTTCTATAAGATTGATCTTTGATCTGGTTATCATCAATTGAGGGTGAAGAAAGAAGATATTCCAAAAACTGCCTTCCGATCAAGATATGGGCATTATGAGTTTCTTGTCATGCCCTTTGGGCTGACTAATGCACCAGATATTTTAATTGATTTGAAGAATAGAGGTTGTAAGGACTACCTTGATAAATTTGTGGTAGTTTTTATTTATGATATTTTGATATATTCCAAAAGTATCAAGAAGCATGAAAATCATCTAAGGGACGTTTTTCAAACTCTACGGAAGGAGAGGGTTTTTGTAAAGTTTAGTAAATGTGAAATTTGGTTACAACAAGTTTATTTCTTAGGGCACATTTTAACCAATGAAGGAATCATAGTAGACCCTACAAAGACAAAAGTTTTAGAGGAGTGGCCTCAACCTACAAAAATAACTGAGATTCATAGTTTTCATGGACTAGCTGGATATTATAAGAGGTTTCTGAAAAACGTTTCACAACTTTCTAATCCATTAACCATGTTAACTCGAAATGGGGTCAAGTTCATCTGGAAAAAGAAGTGTGGTGAATGTTTTCAAGAGCTGAAGAAGAGATTGGTTATTGCACCCATGTAAACTCTTCCCTCAAGTGGAGAAGGATTCGTTATTTTTAGAAATTCATCTCTGAAAGGGCTTGGGTGAATCCTCATGTAAAATGAAACGATCATTTCTTATGCATCTCCACAGTTGAGGACTCATGAGGAGAATTATACTACGTATGATTCAAAGCAGGCTGCGGTCGTTTTTGTTCTGAAGATATGGAGGCACTTTCATTATAGGGAGAAATGTGATATATACAGAGACCATCAAATATTGAAGTATATTTTCACACAAAAGGAATTGAACATGAGACAAAGGAGATGGTTGGAACTTCTTAAATACTACGATTGTAAAATTCATTAACATCATAAAAGAGGAAACAAAGTTGCTGATGCATTAAGTAGGAAAGACCCTGTCATCCTTTCCATGATGAGAATTCAAAGAGATCCATTGTTAAATGACCTAGTAAATTTGGACATGGGAATTAAAAAGGAAGAGACGCCATCAACCCTAAACCAAATGATTTCTCAACTATCATTACTAGAGAAGATCAAGAATGATTAGAAAGAAGATCCTTTGTTACAGAAGTAGTTTGAGGCTATGAGGGATGGGAAGTTTCATGAGATTTATATTTATCAATAAGGTGTGTGGAAATTTATTACAAGGCTATGTGTTCCATCTATTCTAAGAATAAAGAAGGATTTGATGGATGAAGCTCATATATCTACTTTTTCTCTACATCCAGGAAGCACAAAAATGTATAGGGACCTTCGAAATCATTTTTGGTGGGATAATTTGACAAGGGAGATTGTTGTCTACACTACAAGATGCCTAGTCTGTCCGCAAGTGAAGGCATAGCAACAACTTCCTAAAGGGGTATTTCAACCACTACCCATACCAGCATGGAAGTGGGACAATATCACTATGGACTTGGTCACTGGTCCCCTGAGAACTTCCAAAGGAAACAATGTGATATGGGTTATTGTGGACCATCTCACCAAGACTACCCATTTTATCTCTATCTGGGTAAACTTCTCTCTTGATAAACTTCCATGGATTTATGCGAAGGAACTATTAAGGCTGCATAGAGTTCCAATTTCTATCATATCTGATTGGGATCCAAGGTTCACATCAAAATTCGGGAGAAATCTTCAACATGCTCTGAGCACTGAATTGAATTTTAGTACGACCTATCACCCCCAAACTGATGGCTAATCTAAAAGGACTATTCAAACACTCGAGGACATGCTAAGAACCTTCTCAATGGAATTTAAAATTTGATGGGATAAACATCTTCTTTTAGTTTAGTTATCTTACAACAATAGCTTCCACTCAATCATTCAAATGGCACCCAATGAAGATCTATATGGAAAGCGATGTAGAAATCCTACTTGTTGGGATGAAGCAGGTGATAGAAAGCTTCAGGGGCCTGATCTAGTGCAAGAGATTATAGAAAACTCCATTCCATCCAACAACACATAAAGGCTACTCAGTGCTGGCAAAAGAGCTATGCTGACAACCATCGAAGGGACTTGGATTTTGATGTTAGTGTCACAGTCATTCTTTGAATTTCACCTTGGAAAATAGTCATGAGGTTTGGGAAGAAAGGGAAGCTCAGAACTAGGTACATTGGCCCCTATGAAATCCATGATCGCGTAAGAGAAGTTACCTATCGGCCCGCACTTCCTCCAAATATAGAACAAGTTCATGATATATTCCATGTATCCTTCTTGAGGAAGTAAACACCGGACCCTTCACATGTACTAAACCCAGAGGTGGTAGAACTTGAACATGACCTCTCTTATGAGGAGTATCTAGTGGAGGTCTTGGATCGTAGAGAAAATGTTCAACGTAACAAGACTACCCACCTTGTTAAGGTGTTGTGGAGGAACTGAAAATACGAAGAAGCCACGTGGGAACCGGAGGAGTCTATGAGGCCAAAGTACCCACAACATTTCTCTTCTGAGGGTACGAGTTAAAAATTTCGGGGACAAAATTTCATAAGGGGGGAAGAATGTAACGACCCGAACATTTTAATAATTTTTTATTCCTATTTTGGGTGTTATTTTATTTTATACTCAAGAAAACTATTTCATTTAATGAAATTAGTATAATTAGAATGAGACAGTTGGGTGTTGACTATTATATGACTATTGGTAAATATGATCGTTGGTCGATATGACTGTGGGAAACTAAATGTTTCGATTGTTGTCTCTAAATACAAGTGATACTGGTTAATTGAAACAGAAAGATGATTTAATGGCCTCATATAGTAGACTCGGGTTGTCTGAAGCCCATCTGACAGACCTTGGGAAGGAGGTTGCACCACTGGGCATTGCTCTAGACCAAACCCAAGCCGAAAATCATCATTTGAAGCTGGAATGGAATTGCCTTTAGGAGAGGATCAAGCTGATAGAAATTACCACTCGAGCAGTGTTGGCCGAGATGCCCCATGATTCTATCACCTTAGGACAGCTTACACTTAGGTCATATGCTGGGGTTATAAGGGGATATGTAAAGATACCTTAGCGTCTTTATGTAATCCTTTGATATAAATAAAATTATTGTTTCACTTGATGGTGTCCGGATAAATATAGGATATATATTATTGATGACTTTTGGAAAAACGATATTTTAAAATATCTATGTAAACCTTAAATAATTAATAATGTGTAATTATTTTCAGAAAATGGTCTTCTACAATTTTGTTCAGTAAGAAATTTAGAGTCTAATAAGATCAACTTAATTTTTAATGAATAGTAAATTATGAATAGAAATTTTAAGCTTATGAATAGTAATATGAACAAATGGATTAGAAAACTCACTTAATAAAGTATTCATATAATTTAGCCACCTTGATTAGATAATGTGATTCAATAAAATAAGTAAATAATTATTTTAGAAATTATATTTTATGTATTAGTTTCTTTCATGTGAATACTGTTCTTATTTAAAAAATTAATTATAAATATTTAGAAAATAATTTTCATAAAATGGAGTTCATTTTTGAATTCAGAACATCGATATTAGGTCAAGGTAAGTTTTTGGGACTTTTTTGAAAAAGTTGAATTTTCAGTGAATAGTTAAAATACAGTTTGTATTTATGGGTGTTTAATGACATCATTAAGGATGTGATAATTTTTTAATCATTCTGGTCGACTTATGAATAGTATGATAAGATATAAGGTGTCCCATGGGGCCAATAACATGAGATAATACCATGGTCTAGCCCATGGTTTTTCCAATACCACCGATGAGGTGTCCCTTGGCAATTAATGTTTTGTTCCATCACATCCCCTATAAATACCAAGCCATTCCCTCATCCATTTCATTCAATAAATCCTCCTAAAAAAAGTTGTGGTCCTCTTACCTCCTAAAGAGTCCTCCCATGTTTCCCTCAAACATCCCAAGGTCCCAACCGCTATGGTTTCGAAGTTATTTTTCAAGGTAACGGATCCTTTCACCCTCCTCTTTTATGTCATGACTTGCTTTATGTTGTGTCATCTAGTTTCCATCTATTTATGTTTAGGGTATGTTCTTATATGTTATAATTACTTTCCATTTCATGTCTAATTGTGGAGATACCCTTTCTTCTCTAATCAATTTGTTTTCAAAATTTTTATGTGACGTCATTAGGCTGCCGAATTTCTAGTAAAAGAAATCGCATATTCTCTTTCTTTTCACGTTTCCCTTTTTTGTGGTATGTTATTCAAATATCAATACCATGCTCTTATCTCCATTTTATTTTGTATTTATATTGTAATATGAGTTATTTATTAGTGGGTTACCCTATTTCCCTCTCATTTTATTATTTTCCAAAACCATGTTATATAGCCGTTATGCTGCAAAAATTTCGTCTCAAAATTTCTCTCTCTTTATCTCTATAAATTATATTGTTTTATATATGTGAATACCTAGACCTATTTCGTTTCTATGGGTTTTCATATTTTCAAAAAATTTATATATTTTATTCTAGAATTGACATACATGTAACCCTCACTCCCTTGGCATGGGTTATAAATGACATAGCAATCTCATTTTTAAGTACTCTTTAAAACGTCATGATTTTGAAGTGAAACCCATTTATTTTATTCTATTTGGGTTATTTATGAAATGTTTAATTATTATCTATGTGGCTCACAATAAATTAAAGAAATATTAATTTTTCTCAATGATTGGACTCTATTCCATTGGGTAATGAATTAATCTTTATAGATGACCAGTTTCACGATACATTAGTGAATAACCTTGGTAATTTTTATGACACCTTGGGGATGTACCTTGGTGATATGTTCACGAATGTGTAAATGAAATTTTGTAGCCACATATTCAAGTTGTGTTTCATGTTATTTTCATTATGATATTCTTATACTTCGATTTCTTATGTCCTTATGTTTTTATTCAAGTTTTTATTGATATCACAAGTAAACTGATTCCCTTGTTTACACTTACTGGGCCTTTTGCTCACACATTCCATTGATGTATGTATCCAGGATCTGAGAGGCCATAATTTTCCATTGGATGAACATATTATGAAGCCTTAACAGTTTATTAAAAGGGATGTTTTTTGTTTTTTTCATGTTTTTTTTCCTGATTTCGAAGATACTAGACTTTACAGATCATCTGTTTGTAAAATGTAATGAAAAGTTATGTAATAAAAAGGCAGGATGATATAATTCCAAATCAATGAGAATACCAAAATTGAAATATAATAGATAGGGTAACACACTACTATTATTAATGATTCACCTAAACAATGATAAAAAATGGAACTCACCACCAACTCATCAAGAATGAGCAAAACTAGAAGGAAAACCTCAAAATATTATGTATGCGATATTATATAAAAGGAAAGAGATATCCTATAAATATACATTCAAATCCACCCACAAGAAACATCTAAAAATGAACCATCAAAAATAATCCCTGAAGAAAAATTGGATCTCTAATATATTTACTCAGATTACAACCATCAAAGGAAAGTTCCCAAGAAAAAAAACTTATCCAAAAATTGGATAAACCTCAAACCAATTCTGAAAACCCATTTTTCAAGAATTTTAAAGATAACTCAAACAGGAATTTTAAGGGTAACATCTATGATATATAGTACATGAGGGCTTATAATGGTTTGGATCTCCTCGAAATATGCACATGAGAGATCATATCTTCCCACAAAATAGACTAATTTCTTATAGGATTGGATTATCCCATTTTAAATCCTTACTAATTGGGTCATCCTTTTTCCCATAAGATAGAACTAAGGCATCACCCACAATAGACTATGATAAAATTTGTCTAAAACTAACAAAAAACTCTTGGACACTCATACTCATGAATAATCTAGTGTTCCAAGAGATGTTTTTCACATCGATCCTTTCTAATTACCTCACTGCTTCTTCAAATCCTTGATCAACACTAAAAGACTGTGGATTATGATTCAGTAAGTCCAATACTAGGTTCGTGCATAAGAACGGTTCTACATACACCACTCTAATCAGAGACTGGACAAATACCAGAAATATAGAATCCATTTTAACTATTCTGGGAGTAATAGCATAGGAAATATAAGACATAAAAAACATATATTCACCCCTGATAAGATAAACCAAATATGTCCACCATAAGTTAGAAATCCAGGAAAAACATAAAACCCTTAGGAAATAAGAAATATATTCATACCTTGAGAAAAAAACATTTATTTTGAAAGAATCAACCTTAACCATGGAATTTGGATATGACCATCCCCCATGGTGTATTCATGAATACTAATCCAGAAAAATATTTAAAAATAATACAACCTAAAATTAATATATATTACCCAAAAAAGGAATGTAAAAAAATTCATTCCAAAATTACATTCATTTTTTAAAACCAAAAAATGTTAAATTCTCTTAAAAACCCCATTTCCATTTAATAAAAAATTTCAAAATTATTTAAAAAATATTCTTTTTCATCCCAAACAATTTAATTAATTCTTTTTGAAATCAATTTCTTCCAAGAATACCAATGGAATAATATTGGAATCATTCTATTTTTCAAACACCATAAGGGAAAAAAATAATTTGTAATAAATTAAATACAATTCATCAAAATATTAAATACTCAAAAATTATAAAAAATTATAAAATAATCATTTAAAATATTCCATTAAATTTCTAAAAAAGATGTAAAATTAAGCTCACCCAAAGAACCATATATTATTTCAAGTTATTTCCCCTGGAATCCCATAGAATTTAAATAATAAATCTCACTAGTATGCCTCCAAAGGTGAGAAACACATTAAGAGAAAAATGGAATTGATATTAGTCAAAATAGATCAACAAAGAAAAACATTGTTGTTCATGGTATGGACACATGATATGGGAAATTGTGAACCAACTGTGGAAAAAATTATATAAAGGATACGGAATCAACTACAAAGACCCCACATGGTTTCCCAGGTTGTATGAGTTGACTGAGTAGCTCACATTTTCCTCCATTTTCAACATATAACAATTGAGTGACCCCTAATATGACTTTCATACTCAAAGGGTATCAATTGTTCATCGATCCGCGTCAAAATACATCAGAAACATGTAAAAAAGTAATTAATTCGCAACTAAAAATCCAAATTCTACTAGAATATTTTGGATTTGGATTAAAAAGAACTTGTTAGACCATACCTCCATTACATTATAGTCTCTAACAGCTTTTGATTCGTATGTTTTTGGACATCCCCATATATTAGTGGGACACTCAAAAATAATAGGCTCTCAATAAAGAATACATAGATGTATCTGATTCTGCCTTCTAAAAAAATATGATATGTAAACTATTTGATAGTATAATTGATTATACACATGGCCAAAAGTGCAGTCATGATCCCCATGTATCAAAAACTAGTCACTAAGAATTACATGAATCTCTTAAGGAATTATTTTTTGTAAATTAAAGAAAAAAACGTAGTGGAAAATTAACATATAAGACAAAATAAATAATCATGAAATAAAGTTAATAACCAACAACACTGATGAAACCCATCTCTATAAATATAAGCATCATCATAAACACAATGATAAATCAAGAAATAATAGATATAAAACTATCCAAAAATAAAAATAACTATAAATCATCTCGAGCTCAAGCCGTATCCATCTCCGTGAAACCTATGGTTTCTCAACACCACCCAACTCATCCCATGTCAACATCAACAAAAAAAACAGAATCTAATTAAAAACATGGTTCATGAAAATTTTATGTGTGATCTCGATGTCCTAGTAAATCACCACAAACAACCTAGACTATTCTATTTTTTACGTATAGAAACTAAAAAATGCTAGTTTGGAAATAAACTATAATGTATACTTTTAAAATATAATTTTTGAAAAAAAACAATTCTATAATCACACGTTCAAAATATTAACATGGTTTTATTAAATTGAAAACATATTATTTGAAATAATTTACACTAGCCTAATCCATTTAAAAATGACACACCCATTATCATTTATCAAAACAACTCATATGATATAATTAAATGAAAACAATTAATATATAAATATATAACCATATGAAGCCTTATTTAAACTATAACACCCATTTTCAAATAAAAATTTAAATAAAAAACATGTGTCAATAACATCATAATAATATTTTCATTTATGTTTAGAAACTCATTTTCCAATGTAAACAATGCAACACACAGGGGTAAAAAATAATAATTTCAACACCATATATTACAAGTCATACAATATATAGATTTAAGATATGGGTGAAACAATAATATATAAAAGGGGATGTGATAAAATCAAGTACTAGATTAAAATAATCTAAATCAACAATAGATAAAGAATTTAAATGTTTCATGATCTCTACAATTGATCATTAATGTCTGCCCCATAGAATATTTTATGATTTTTTATACTCATCAAATAACTAAAAACTAATGCTAAAATCAATACAACAAGTCTTCCAACTATCCAACAAAATTTTCATTTAGGTGTCACCCCTCCTATCTCAAGTTACTATCATTACTAGAGGGACACTAGTGATGTGTGGGAAACTAGTGAACTATTGATATATGTCTCCCACTTGGTGGTAAGGATCCCATGAAAATATAGATGTGCGGAGAAGAAAATGAAATAAAAGATTAAAATTAAACTCATAAGAAATGAATATCCCTCAACCCAATACCCTAACAATGAATAACCCAAAATATATCATGCACCCATGACATAAAATAGAATATTCCCACATAGGGGCTGTGAAAATTTTACAAATTGAAAAATAACCTACACAAGGGGTACAAAAATGAATAGGGTATTTAAGGGGTGTCTTTCACATCTACCATTGAAAACCAATGTGTCAATTAGGACTTTATCCTAGAACAGGTCTCAAAATTACAAGACCATCAACATTTAAAAAAACACCATTGCAAACATTATTTGTATGATGATGAAAATGAAACATGAATTTAAAATAAAATTCTTATCCACCTATAAAATAAAAGTCATACCCATTTAAATAAAAAATAATTATAAAGGATAACCATTTTCCTAAAATATATTTTTAGGGATCCATTATGAAATTTACCACAAGGTTTAAAACGTATAATCATTTCAAATCATAATTTGAAATTCATAAATGAACCCCTTAATATATCACATGGATGCCAACAACTCTATATATAATGAAATTCAATTTAAAAAATAGTTTTTACTAATATAAAATTGAAACTAGTTAAAACCAAACACACTCCATTAAAACCATTTGAACAAGAATAATATGAATTTCCTAAATCATAGAACATGAAAAAATTCCATTTCAAATAGTAAAACCTAAAATTTATAAGAGAAACCCTTTTTCTAAGTTAATAACA
This sequence comes from Viscum album, assembly GCA_963277665.1. Classification (NCBI taxonomy): domain Eukaryota; kingdom Viridiplantae; phylum Streptophyta; class Magnoliopsida; order Santalales; family Viscaceae; genus Viscum; species Viscum album. The sequence goes on along the minus strand of OY728145.1, from coordinate 1,329,166,994 downwards.
CAATAATATGGTCTTAAATCATTGCAAACATATCACTTATACATATAATTTAAAGAATTAATTTTGAAATAATAATAATATTTTGAATTACACAATGAAATAATTTCATAGTAATAACATATCTAAAGAGTTGGGAAATAAGGAATAACCATTCGAAACAAGTATTGTTAAAAGGAAAGAAACCCAATGAGGATAGAGATGGAATGTAAAAACTCTAGACACCAGAACCCACATAATTAAATTCACCGAAAACCCAAAAATTAGAAAAAGGGTTCTAGGATTCGTTGGAGATGTAAAATCCGAGTGGAGATAGAAAAGGAAGGTATAAATAGATACGTAAAAGAATGTTTACCTTGAAACTTCTTTGAAATCACATAACGAAGACAAAAAATTAAAGGGGTGAGGTTTGAGGTTTTCCTTACATCCCATAACGTCGACCAACATGTATGGGTGAGAAGACCAGTGAAACCCCTATTAATTACAATAGGGAATTTTGAGAAGTTCCCAAAATGTAAACACATATACAAGATCAAATGTTTTTCAAACTATATACTTACCATGCAGAGTCCTCTTAGAAAGATGAACTGAACACGTAGTTTCTGTAAAGTGAATGATGGATTTCTAAATTATGAAGAATCCATGAAAAATATATCTATTGCATTGAGACCCCCACCCCCCCCCCTACATGGGCACCACATGATTTCTCCTGAAAACATATACTAACAATGTTACACCTATAAAACTACAAAAAAACATAGAATTATGAACTGAATACTTCATTGAAATGAAACTCTCTATGATAATATGAAATATAGTAACATAACATATACCTTGATATGTGAGTATCAAGCATAGTGAAATATATCTAATAGACTATTATGTGTTTTATTAGTGCTAATGGTGGACATAGTGTATCTAATTGTCATGGAATAATAAAGAGTTTAATAGGGGAAATAGGGTGCATCCTAATGTGGAACTAACAGTTTAATGTCTTAAATGTGTGTAACTAAGGAATTTCCCAAGTCAATGACCAAATAAAATTGGAAATAAGGATAATGATCATCAATAACCACCTATTATAAATGATAAAAAAATATTTAATTTTATAACTACTGTTGAGGTTGATTACAATAATGAAGTGTTGTGAGGTACACTTATTCTCTAGTTTAGGGTTTTATATTTCATGTTGGACTTCAATTAAAGGAACTCTTATATATATATGATGTTTTCTAAGTAAATTATATCACCACACTAATGATTTAATAATCAATGATAACATGTTCCTATATGATTTTTCAATCATATGATGGTGATTATGGGAATATTCCTTGTGAAAGTATTATTATTCCTTATTCATATGAATTTGATATAACATTATAGATGGATTGGTTCTCTCTACGGAGAGGATACAACATTTGTTCAAATAGTAAAATCCCATTTCATATCAAACAATGATATTAAATTAATAATGAAGGATTATAGTCAACCTTTAGAATCAAAATTACATATTTTTTGTCTTGATGTAGAATAAAATTAGGCTCTTTGCTAAAATGGTTTGAGAAAAACACAATATTACGGGAAAACATATTTTGAAGAAAAATATATCTTTCTAACTATTTTATAGTTAATGTCTATCTTAAAATAATATATTGATTTATATTTATCTTTTATATGACCATATCTATTTTTATTAATATGTAATTTTTAAAATTTCTAGGACTCAATTTATTTGAGGGGAGAATGTAATGCCCCCAAATTTATGAATAAATTCACCATAAAATACAAACTATGTATAATAGAATTATTCACAAAAAACAAAAAACAAAAATGTAATTTTTATACATTGAAATAAAATTATTAAATTTAACAATAATAATTCATCAATAAAATTAATATATATAAATAAATTTGAATGCAATTTTAAAACTATATTGAAAGAATAAGTGATGACATCGATACATATAAGACATCCTTATGAGGATCAACTACCAATGATTGGAAAATATGTGGAACCGCTAGTGTTTTTTCTATAATAATCCCATAAAAAATCTAACAATAATGATATTGTCAAAATCATATGTGATTGAATTCAAGCTTGTTGACATTGCCAGGTGATCTAGGCTTGTTGAATTATGGCCCATGACAACCAATGTATCATATATTTTTCAATGTTTTTAGGTGTAGATCATAAGGTGTTATGAAATTATAAAATAAGCTGACACAAATACAAAATTATCAATGTAATAAATTATTTTTACAGGTCACTGTCGGAATTTTTAGGGAAAATAAAGGCCATTTTTTAATACTAATGGTTTGATAAATTTTAATAAATGTTGATAAATAACTAATATGATAATTTTTTTTGATTTAAAATTAGTTTTTCTATTTTTTTAGTATTCTACAAAATATAAATATTATTGATAAAATCTAATAATAAATTGAAACCAATTTATTTATATATTTATATGAAATAAGAATAAGAATCGTTAAAAATTTTAAAAAGTATTTTCTATATAATTATTTTCAATTATATTTTTTTATTTTTATTGAAATGTTATATTCTAATATTTTATAAAATTATTTTTTTGAACTGAACATTATTTTTAATTTAATAATTGAATAATTATCTTCAGGTGTTTTTTTGGGAATTTTCAACTTTAGATGATTTTTAGGTTAATGGTGAAAAATATTGTTTTTATTAATACCGTAGTATTTTTGATGTCTTATTGATCTATGAAATTCCTAAAATATTTATAATTTTTTTTCAAGGAATTATATATTGATAGAAAAAATTTATTCATTTAGAAATACTATTTCGAATTTAGAAGGCTAGTTTTTAACATTTTGAAACATAAATAAGCTTTTATTATAATAACTAATTTTTTTTATTTTTCTTTTAATTATGATTGAAAAATATAAAATTATTTTTTTACATTCCATAAAACCCAAATAACTCTATTTTTTCATCATAAACCAATCTATGTCATATAAGTCAGCAATATTGATTATTTCATCCTAAAGAATATTTAATGATTAAAAATAAGCTTCTTCTAAAAATATATTTATTTCTTAATGTGTCTTAATATTTAAATAATATTTTTTCAAACCTTAAATATTTTATTCTATAAAATAATTTCTATATTTGAATTTATAATTTCCAAATTAGTTAAAATTGTTCTCTTAATTTTCACTTATTTGAATTTCTTACAAAGGTTAAAAATATAATTACCACTATAATGGTAAATTATGGTAAGAAAAGTTTAACCAAATATGAAAATGATGATACATGTTAAACAAAAGTCCAAAAATTATTTTTTTAAGTGTGCATTGGCCAAAAATATAACATCTTCATTTATTATACTTTTGAATCTATATTCAATGTGAATCATGTGTTATTTTAGTATTATGATTTCAAATTTACAAAAATGTCATTACTTTTAATTATAAAATGCAGTTGCCATGTCCTCTTCATGGATGCTAAAAATATTTATTTCCTCATGATGATACGGTAATGTTTTCTTCCCTTATGCCCATATATCAATTTTATCAGTAACATTATCCATGGAAAATCTGTATATCCTCTATTTCAAAGAGTTACTCCAAATGGGGGATCAATATCTCAAGACAAGTAATAATTACTCCGTAACTTCTTCTTTTTTCTATAATTAACAAAAAAAATATTTTCCAAATTACTATATAATTAAATATTTATTTCTAATTAATGTTCTTATTTTAATGGAATTATCATTATCCACCTTCCCCTCTTTCCTTTAGAAAAAATGGAAATATCATTTGTGTGTATGTGCTTACTACCGTCTCCACAAAGTGAATTGTTTAATATCTATTCACAACAACAAATATATGGCCCAAAAGGAGAATTTAATTGAATAAATATTATATTTATAATATGTTTATTATTATTAAACCATAAACCGTATCCAACCATTATCGCATTATATGGAAAATGAAAACGTTATCAATGTGTAAGGGTATATTACCATCTCTATGAAGCGATGTATTTAATTTTCCATATATATAGTATTTTATTATTTTTATAACTATCTTAAAATACAATTAAAAATATGAAAAAATATAAATAATATCATAATGTTATCAAATGATGATATTATTACTAAATAATTGTGTTCTTAACCATACTCATCCATTGATTATAGCATTTTTTTCTTTGGGTTGGTTTAACCTGGTACATGATCAAGGGTTTAAATGTTTACCATTGATTAAAATAGAAACAAAAAATAAGAGTATTATTTAAAATTAATGTTAAAAATAATGAATTTTGATGGTTCTGGTAGTGTTATATTAATTTTTATCTTTTTAATTATACCACCCATTATTCATTTAAATGTAATCAAATCATTTTGTCACTGGTTCAATTTTCACAAATAAAAACAAAATATATCATGAAATAAATTTTGAAAAATATAAATATTTATAAAACATCAATTAAAGCACCTTATATAATTTCGTAATAGTGAAATTTGTATTAAACTAAAATTATTAGCAAAAATATTTCAAATATTTGATAAAATAAATAAAATTATAACCATCAAATGTTTAAAATAATCATTAACTAACTAATAATTGTAAAATAGATAATTATAGTTTAATATTATTAATGGTAATATATATGAATAATTTTGTGAAATAAGTTCTTAAGAGATTTATGTTTGTTATACATAATATTAAATCACATTCAACTAAGAAAGAATAAAAGGTAAGGGTTTCTATTAACAAAATTTTCATTCATTGAGTTATTGTAGTTACGTTTTAAATTTATTCTTATATGTTGAGTATTGTCTACCACTATTTTTTTTAAATTAAATTTCGTCTATATTTATATGTTATTTACATTTTTACATCACAAAACCTTTTCAAAATTTATATACATCTTGAATTAACATTCCTAAAAGGGATTTTTTCATCTCACTTTCTTTTTTGAGACATCTTCCATATTCACAATTAGTTTATTCTTGTGTGATGTATATACTACCCTATGGTTTCCATTAATCGTAAATTTCATTAAATTAAAGGGATTTATAAGTCCATTATATTAGTCATTTCAAGGGGGTTCAATTTAGGTGATAACAAATCTATAAAGTATGTTAAAAATGAAAAATTTAAATCTTTTAGTTCTGATGTTTCTAATGGAATTAATTTGTTCTATGAATGGGTTATTACAAAATAAAACTTAATTATTTTTTAAATTATTTTCCACTATGGGGGAAAATAATTTTTAATATAAAATCTCATTATATAATTATTTTCCTTCTCGTAAATTTATAACTTTATGAGTAATACTGATCATTCCCGAGTAAGCACTTTGTCTTCCATATCACTGTTTCTATTCCCACCAATTTCCATCATTATATATAATAAACCTGTTTTTTATCTCTTATCTTATTTAAATTTATATTTTAAACATTTGAATGTTAATTCTTATTATCTACTTTTTATGATATGAGTTTAAATAAGTTTAGCTTTTAAATAATAATTTTCTTATGATTTTATGTTTTATCTTCCTCTCCAAATTCCCATTATATTACCCTTATTTCATTATTAGGAATCAATTATTTAATTATACTGTTAAAATTAAATTTTTTATAATTTTTTCACTTTCCTTTTTTAATGATTTATTTTGAATATGAATTTTAAGTGAATCTATAATGAAATTGTCGAATAATGGTACTAAAAATCATTTATAGTTTCAGTTAAATTTTCCAATTAATCTCAAAAGGAAATATCTCATTATAATGTTATTTATCATCAATCACCCTCTAAATTCCTTATAAAAACATCTTCTTGGAATTTAATGTTTTTTATCAATTAATTTAATTATTGAAGAAATTTTATGTGATACCATTCCAAAAATGTCATGAAACCAATTTTCATTCCATGAGTTCTTTATGATATGATTAATGATTGATTTCATGTGGCACGAATATGTATATTTAATTGATTTATGGGGTTTTATACAGCCATATAATTCATTGTTTAAAATTATATAGAACATTATATATGTATATGTTAGTTTGAATATGTCTTACCATCCATTTTGGGTGTGAGTGATTGACTCAGGAATGTGATATTCTGTGTTCCCATTTTTTTATGAAATAGTATCTTTTTTATGCATCATGAAATGAATATTTTTTATGTTATATTCATATTATTATTCTCATATATAATGTATATTATCACACCCTCTTATTAAATTGTACATGTTCATTTTTTTAGACTACACGTCCTTCAATAATGTCTTATTAACAACACTTATTTTTTACTTTTATTTTTTATAAGGAATTTCCCTCATTCAAATGTTTTCCCATATGATTTTAATTTATCCCATGATGACATGTTTATGAGTCTTTTCCTTACTGATAATTTTGGGTCACCCATTCTTTATGGTTCCATTGAATATGCTTTTGAATATGAGTATAACTTATGATAAGTCTATAAGGAAGTCTAGTGTTTCATAGTTAGGAGAAACATTCAAAATTATTGTAAAAAAGGGTTTTTATATGGATATTATTCAAAGAAACATAACCTTTAGGTTATATTTTTTCTAAATTATTCATGAGATATACTATTTAAATTATTAATATAATATCATTTCTTCTAGAAATTGGGATGACCTTATTTGTTTAAGGTTTAAATATTCTAATCGGTTTATAACAGGTTTATTCGTAGAACCAGAAACATACAAGGATTTTATATCCATTTGGACCTACTTTCCAAAGGTAGGTGCCCATTAGTTGTGGACTGATGTGACTTAATAATTTTCATTGGTTGAGAGGATGGGAGGTCAGACTCATCACACCTTTTTGGGGGGAATTATTGTCTACTCTGGGACTCTCTTATAGATTTGAGTTATGTTCGTGAATCCTTATTAATTTGTCAAACATGAAAATGAGTTTTACCATTAGACCTTCCAATAAATGATTGATATGTAAGGTATTTATAGAATCTTTTATATGTATTTGAGGTTCTTCATAAATAGAGAATCATCTATATTAATTAGTGATTCTTAGTAAATAGAATCCTCCAATACATTATATAGAACTCTCTTGGTCATTAGGATGACCATACCGGTTTTAGAGCCACTCAGTGGGGCACTTGAAGTTTATTGGAAGTCCGAAAGACATGATTTATTTTATATTTGGGATCGTACCCGCACATGGGCTACCTATTAGTCCTTTTTAGAAAAATAATCAGAACCCACATAGTTTGAGTGAAGAAGTATGAGTTTTATGAATGATTAATGGCTCAAATAGAGATGTCATAATTAATTTCACACTCTAAGCTCACATGAGTCATGCTCGGTGTGAGAAACAAGAGGTATTAGTAAAACCTAACGATTTTACCACAAAAGATGAAATCATAAGAAATGATGCGGGGCTTACATATATATGACCTCCCATGTAAATGAAGACAATGGATTTTTTAAAATAAGCCTAAGAGCATGGTCCATAAAGGTTTTTGTACTTTATTGAGATTTGGGGTTTTAACCCAGGACATAATCCTGAAAAAGAACCCAAAAATTTAAGAGGGACTCATGATTGGGTTTTATTCCAGAAAAGAAAGCCCAAATCAAAAGAAATTAAGAGTGGGGCTTAGTCCTAATGAGGATGCCCAAAGTTAAAAGAAATTAATATTGGGGCTTACCCCTTCGAAGGAAGCCATGAATGGGGATTACTCTTGAGAAGGAGGCCCAGGTTAAATAGACTTGTAACTTGGGGCTTACTCTTGAGAAAGAGGCCCATGATGAGGGCTTACTCCTATGAAAGAGGCCCAGGATAAGGAGACTTGTAACTTGGGGCTTACTCCTGAGAAGGATGCCCATGACTGGGGATTACTCCTGAGAAGATGTCCCATGTTAAGGAGACTTGTAACTTGGGGATCACTCCTAATAAGGAGGCCCAATTAATGAAAATAAGTTTGGGGCTTACTTCTGAGAAGGAGGTCCAATTAAAGGTAACTTATTACCTGGGGCTTAATCCTGGGAAGGAGGCCCAAAGTTAAAGGAAATTATGACTAAGAGTTACTACTGAGAAGGATGCCCAAATTAATTCCTCCCATATAAGGAATCCAACAAAAGAACCATAAAATAAATGGGTTTGAAGAAGGTTTTGAAGGCCATGTCTTAAAGAGGAGAGGTGGATCTGAGGAAAGGAAGTGAATTGGAAGGAGGAGTGCAAGTATTGATCTGGCGTGCAAGTCCTAGTCGCCCATGTATAATTGCGTGACATGAGTTCACTTGGGCGAAGGATAACCTTTAGGGTAATACTTTGGAAAGACTTGGCTCAAGCCCTTAGTATTATCCCTCGATGCTTCCAGAAGGACAGCGCACAAGTTTCCCTGAGAGGAAAAGGTGGCACCCAAGTGTCTTCATTTCACATAAGGGTTGGACACTTAGGCGTGCAAGTGTTGATGAGTTCTAACACTTATGACTTATTCTTACTCTTTAGATTTTCCATTCTCAGCAAAGGATTTCCTTAGAAGTGTTTGGAGGACTTTAGATAGAGACTTGGGTGACTGGAGCATGAATCTGAGTTTTGGATTTTTTTTCATCCTAGAAATGGGGGGCACACATGGGGTATTTATTGGCCAGCTGAGTTTTGGGAGAAATTTCAATTAGGGAACGCAAGTGACTTGAGCGCCTCATATCTGGCGCGCATGTATACATTTTTCCTTAATTACTTTGTAATATTAGATGAATCTTCCCACCTCTTTTCTTGAGGTATTCAACTTAGTCAATCATTGGACTCTGTGACAGAACATAATATCAAAAAAATTCCCCCCTCAGAGTTGGATCCGAAAAAGGAAACATGATTTGACTGTGAGGTAAAGTAGAAAACCAAGGATTTTGGGTGTGCAGGTATCAGCACACAGGTGCGAGGCGCACAGGTGTACTACTTCGCCTATAAATATGGGTGCCACTCTCGTGCAAAGAACCCGACTTCCAAAGCTTCAAACTCTCATCTCGCAAGTGAGCTCTCGTCGTGCAGGTGCTGCTGTCCACAGTTGATTGCTTCTTCTAAATTTGTTCAGGCTTCTTTAGATGTATTTTTACTTACATGACAATAATTGTGCGGTCACACTTGTGTGGCCACATTTGTGCACCTTAATGCCATAGCCTTTATTTATTTCTTCACAAATTTTATGAAAAACCAACTTACTTAAAAGTTATTTGTTAGATATTTGTGCTGATTCAATGGCTCCCAAAAGAATTGGATCGGCTAATGAATTGTCTAGCAAGAGAATTGATGATATGATGAACATCATTGGCCATGACTATTATGATATCTGCAACAACACTCTCCCAGATTTGGCCATGTAATTGAAGGAGTATCATGTTAATTTTCCACAAAGCATTTACTTTCCCTTATATGGACATGGTCATCTACAAGAATTCAATGTTTCAGATGAAAAGAACTATACAACCGAGATGCAGCCGCACTGATACCCCTCTATTTCGGTTATGTTGTGCATTAAGAGCAGCAACAATGGGGTGAAATTTCAATTTTTCCCGCATGCCATTTCTTTGCAGATATGAAAATGGAAAACCCATGAGCAGATATGTTTTCCGTTGCTGGTTGGTGGAGAGAAGACTATCATGACATTAGAACAATATCTGGAAAGGTTATTCCCTCCAAATGGCTCTTTACTTCCAATGCTCCATTCTGAAATCCATGTATCCATCTTCCAAGTCTCATGGATAGAAACAGAGTCACTGTTTGATTAGCAGAAAATTTTCTCAAACCGCACTCTAGAACATTCTTTTATAATTGTTCCAAGATGAGCTGGTATCACTACCTCTCATATTTTATCCAGTTGAATGAATAAATTCCAGGTGGCTGTTGATGAATCTTGGGATTCCGTAATTCAAATGAAGAGTTATGTTGAAAGCCTTTCGTAATTCATGAAAAGGAGAAGAGACTTCAGTCTATGGATGTCCTTCTAACTCTTATGCATCAACAAAAACAATATTTCACCTTCAATCATTTGTACCTGTATCCTCTTTATAATTATTTATATATATATATATTCTACCTAATAAAATGGGCCTAGTAAACATAGTTTAATTTTTTCTAGGGTGATACAAACAACCCCACAAACATTGAATCTTTTTGTTCCTCAATATTGCCTAAATCATACAAAATGTACGTTTAGCGATCTGGGACTCAACTTTTTTTCAGAGTTCCATTGTCTTTCATGGGCAGTTTAAAGTCATGAAAGTCAGACATAAAAAGGATAATGTTTATGGTCAAATAGCTTTTATCAAATGGATTAAAATTGACTTAATTCCTTGATAATTTATCTGAAAACATATTACCTAATTCAAGTATGGGAGAAAACATGTAAACTATGACATAAGAAATTTTGAATCTGAGGAATGATTTGAAAAGAAAGGGCTAAAGGCATTAGAGGAATTATTTCCTAAGAGTGAAGTTAACATGATTTAACAAACTCGTTAGGGGGTTGAATTATGTAGGGCCACATAAGGGTATTGGTTGTATAGTCAAATAATAGCATCCTTTGGAAGACAAGTCTGTTATGTAGACTACTTATGCACGGCCACCTAGTGGCATGTGCTGCATAGTCAAGAAAAATAACTCTCAGAAATTTACATTTCTATTGCTAAAATTCCAGTTAATGTTTATGGAGATTAAATTTTTCTAAAGAATAGAGTCTTCTGTATGGAGATAAGTACTTGAATATGGAGAGGATATTTCCAATTAAGATTGTCAATGAATTGGATGAATGTCATTCCTGTGAAGGTCTGACCCAAACATAGGGAAGGGAAATATAAACCATAGACTTAAATACTTTTAGATCATGAAAAAGAGCATGGGACAAATATGTTAAGGATTGCTATTTTTTCGGATCCTTATATTTTTTCATTAAGACAAATAAGGAAAAAAGAGGTTTTCTCCCAAGAATGAAGTTACCACTATTTGAAAAACCTGTTAGGGGGTTGAATTATGTAAGGCCATTTAAGGGCATTGGTTACAGAGTCAAATAATAGTATCTTTTGACTAATAGGTCTATTATGTAGACTACTTATGCAAGGCCACATAGGGGCACATGCTGCATAGTCATGCAAAAGAATTCCCAGGTATCAGACATTTTGTGAACAAAAGTCAAGAAAAGGGTTATGGAGATCTGGAAGTAATTATGGTTAGGAGTATGGCACATCAAAATGGGAATTTTCCAATTTATGAAGTTGATACACAGTCCAATGCGAACACAAATCATGTTGTGGCTGGGTCCTAAATTGAGATGTTGGACATCACTACAAATCTCATTAGAATTAGAATCTAGCCTAATGTAGTTCTTGAAATATAGTTTAACATCATGTGGGATGAAAATGTTGGAGATATTAGTTTAGGGTCATAGATTTTGGATCATAATGAGGGAGACACCTTTTTTGTCTGTTATAAACCTGATGTGAATAAATACCAGGGTTTTCAAACCACATTCATGTGCTCACAATGGGACTTTTCAACCAAGGGAATGAAAGTGGAATTTGGGGTTATGCCCAAAGACTTGGTGCTGGATTCGATGGATACTTGAGTGTTCCTATATATCCCATATGGATTGGAATCAAGCCATACGTAGTTCTTGAAATACCCTCTGTAATGATTTGGTTCGTACAAGTGAAGGGGAAAAAGGGGACTTTAGTACAATGATGGTTTTACCCAAGATTAGAGGTTCTTGAATTGCCATGTATGCATGTAATCCTTGGAATATGACAAGGTTGGATATCAATGTCAATAATGATACCCTCTCAGGTGAGGGTGTCAAAGACTATGGTAGTTTATTGTCATAAAAGAAAAAATGTACAAATAGTTTCGCGTCATATGGATGGACCGGTGCTACATAGTTTAGAATCATGTAGCTAAGACGTATTGTTATGCAGTTTAATGTCTTGTAGTGAGGAAAATGGGGGACTGTATATTTTAACGTCATATATCAAGGATGATGGTGAACCAATGTGAAGATATTGGTTATTAAGGGGGCTTCACAGATCAACATCGTATGAGATGGAGGTGATCCGATTTGAAGATGTTGGTTTTGGGATTTAACCTTGGGAGGTTGCCTACTTACCCAGCCTAGAAGGCAAGGATCAAAGTCAGCGTAGTTCAATTAAGAATGAATTGGTGATCAACTTTTACTTGAGGACAACCCAAAGATGAAGTTGGGACTTATGTGCGGTTAGCGGACTAGAGAGGGTGTTATGGTTGAAGTTAACTCTAAGTTCACATGAGTCATGCTCGGTGTGAGAAACAAGAGGTAACAACAACCCTAACGATTCACAGTTTAACATCATGTAGGACAATAGGGACAAAGTTTAACTTCATGTTAGATGATAGAGCATAGTTTAATGTCATGTTGGACAATAGATGGACCATACAGTTTAAAGTCTTGCAGTAAGGACAAAATGGACTATGCAGTTTAAAGTCTTGCAGTAAGGACTAAAGGGACTATGAAATTTAAAGTCTTGCAGTAAGGAATAAAGGGTCTATGCAGTTTAAAGTATTGCAGTAAAAACTAATGGGACTATGCAGTTTAAAGTCTTGCAGTAAGGACTAAAGGGACTATGCAGTTTAAAGTCTTGCAGTAAGGACTAAAGCGACTATGCAGTTTAAAGTCTTGCAGTAAGGACTAAAGGGACTATGCAGTTTAAAGGCTTGCAGTAAGGACTAAAGGGAATATTTAGTTTAAAGTATTTTATTAAGGACTAAAGGGACTGTGCAGTTTAAATTCTTGTAGTACGGACTAAAGAGACTATAAAGTTTAAAGTCATACAGTCAGTACTAAAGGGACTATGCAGTTTAAAGTCTTGCAGTAAGGACTAAAGGGACTATGGAGTTTGAAGTCTTACAGTAAGGACTAAAGGGACTATGCAGTTTAAAGTATTGATGTAAGGACTAAAGGGACTATACGGTTTTATGTCTTGAAGTAAGGACTATGGGTGTATTTGTGTTACCCAAAATACTTCTTTAGAAATCTGGCATTGGTTAGTGTGGTGATGAGTTCTCCATCCATTGAGATTAAAGAATAAGCTCCATTAGAGTAGACCTTATGTATTGAGTAAGGTCCTTCCAAAATTGACTCAAGCATTGGAGGTTTCTTTCCTGGTATCATTGGTGTTATGAGGACCAATACCAATTCTCATTTAATAAATGAATGAATAGAAACTTTTTTGTTAAAATATCGTTCTATTATATTCTGATAGACTACCCAATGGTGTAGAGTGCACAATACTTTTTCATCTAATCATTCCAATTCATCCAATCACTTTTGATATTGTTCATCTGTAGATGACTGATCATAAATGGCTACTCTGAGCGAAGGTAATTGAACCTCAATGGTAAAGACTGATTTTGTTCCATATACCATTGAATATTGGGTTTACCACGTAGCAGTGCGAGTGGTGGTTCGATAAGCCCATAAAGCATGAAAAATTTTATCAGACCATGATTTCATTTTTTTATCCACCATATTTTGCCATATTTTTAAAAGAGTCTTATTAAATGCTTCTATTTGTCCATTGGCCGCTGCATGATATCGAGTTGAATGGTTAGATTTGATGTTATATTCTTTGATACAAATTCCTTACATCGGATTACACAAGTTGGTGTCATTTTCCATCAATATGGTATGAGGGAAACCAAATCTAGTAATGATGATAGACATGACGAAGCTAACAATTATTTTAGAAATACATTCTTTGAAAGGTATTGCCTCATTCAATTTGGAAAAAAAGTCAGTAGATGTAAGAATATACTTAAACTTCTAGGTGATCCGGGCTATCATAAAGAGTAAAATTGACCACACATCGCGAGACTTGTTCTTTCCCGACTCTATTAGGTGGGAGTGTTCCATTTTGAATGTATTCCCTGATAGGTGTCATCTCCCATGAAGTATGACCATATGGATCAGAAATGGGACAAATTTCATTTATTTCCTCTGTTCTGATTTGAACATAAGATGAAACTGTACGATGGTGGGCAATACTGATGATTGTTTTGTCTCGATTTAGATCTTCCAGAGCTGTGGCTACATTAGCCAGTGCATCAACTTGAGCATTTTGTGATCGCGAGACATAAGAAAATGTCAGTTCCGAAGTAAATTCGGACATTAACTCTCTGACCTAATTATACAAATGTATTAACTCTTCTTTTCTGATGGAATAGTCCCCATTGACTTGTTTGATTACCAAGTCTTAATCACCTTTAACCTTTAAGTGATTAAGCAGTGCCTGAAGTGCCAACTCCAATCCTGCGATGAGGGCTTGATATTCTGCTTCATTGTTTATACCTCCTTCCATATATAAGAAGGAATAGGGTATCACTACCTTTTATGGGAAAATAAGTACAATTCCTAACCCAACTTTGTTGAATTTAGGATCTTCCATTTTATTCCCTGTTGGACTTATGGAAGCACCATCAAAGTAAATTTCCCATGTTTGAATATTATCATGAATAGAGAAGACTTCCTCATCAGGATGTTCAATGTCTAAAGAAGTATCTTCTACTAAAGGGTGTTCAGTAAGGAAATCAGCCAGATCATGGCCCTTTATTTCCTTTTTATACACATACTAGATATCAAACTACTATAAAATAATTGCCCACCTTTCCAGACATCTTGTAAGCATTGTACGACTAAGGATAATTTTTAGCGAGTTATTGCAAGATACCAATTGGACCTTATGTTGTTGCTGGTAGTGTCTCAATTTTAGAACTGCAAAGATTAATTCTAGGAAGCAATTTTCAATACTTGAATATCGAGTTTTTACCTCAAGCATAGTCCGACTGAGATAATAATGGTTGTTTTCATTCCAAGTATCTTTCTTTTGGGCAAGGAAGGCACCCAATGATCGCTATAAATATTTTACATAAATAATAAGTGGTCTTCCTTCAATAGGTATCATTAATACCTATGGACTTCAAAGATATTTATTGAGAATATTGAATGCTTCTTGACATTCTTCAGTCCACTGGTAAGTGAATCCTTTCTTCATTAATTTGGTGAAGTGTAAACATTTCCTACCAGATTAGCGATGAAACCCTGAATATAGGCTATGTGTCCTTGAAATAATACAAATTTTAAGGAGGTGACATACCAAGGATTGATTTTTTCTTCTCAGGATCAAATTTGATTCCATGATGGCGTACAACAAAGCCGAGAAATTTTCCTGAGGTTACCGCAAAAGCATATTTCAAGAGGTTCGTCTTCAAACTGTGTTGTCAAAGTTTGTGGAATATGATTTCCAAATCAGCCATGTGATTAGAACGTTTTCTGGATTTAACCACCAAATATTCCACATAACATTCAAAAAATTTCCCTAAAAAGGTTTTGAATATACAGTGCATGGCACGTTGATATGTTACACCTGCATTCTTTAGTCCAAAGGGCATTACCCGATAGTAAAATACTCTTTGAGGGGCTCTGAAGACTATATATTCTTCATCTTCTGGAGCCATTCATATTTTATTATACCAAGAATATCCATCAGTGAAGGAAAGTGCTTCATAGCCAGCTAAGGCATCAATTAAGAGTTCTGTGATCAGATCTGGTAAATCATCCTTAGGAAAATGCTGATTAAGATCTTTGAAATCAATTCAAACTCCAAATTGTCCGTTATTCTTTTTCACAGGGACAATATTATCCATCCATTTTGGATATTTAAATTCTATGAAGAAGTTATCCTTGATAAGATTATCCACATCCACTTCAATTTTGGAGGCATAAGTTGGGTGTGTTCTTATAGCGGCATTCTTGAATCCTCGATGTTTTTCTAGAAAACCCAAATGATGAGTAGCAACATCAGCATCAAGCTCTGGAATTTCTGTATAGTTCCAAGAAAATATATCTCGATTTTTGTTTAAAAATTAAATATACATTTCTTGCTCTTCAAGATTCCTGGCCGCACAAAACAAAGTGGGGTGTGGATCTTCTTTTACACCCAAATTTATTTCTTTGAGTTCATCCACAGTGGTAGAGATATCTTCTTCAATTGCTGGAGGAGAAACCCTGAGATCTTCCTCTTCTTCTTCAATATGTGTTTCTTCTTTTGGTTCTACTTGCATAGTAGATGATGAAGCAGAATTTCCCTAATTAGAAGAGAAGTTAAAATTTGAACATCTTGAAGAAGAGGCTACCATTTATGACCCTATTGATGATGAAGGGTCTTCCTTGGGTAATAAATAGGAGATGATAGATTGAGAATCAACCTCATCGTTCATCTCAGACATTGCTATAACTTCTTCTGGCCTGGTTGATGAATTATAAAATTTCTGGATTTTAGTGGATGAAATGAAGACATCTCCATTTGTGCTTTCATCATTTCTTGGTGAATCAATAAATTCTACCATGTTGTCTTTCTTGGTTTTCGTAATTGAAATTATGGAAGTTTCCATAAGAGTATTTGGATTTGGGTCTATCCTGTCAATTTGACTAATAGAAAACAGATAATCTGTACTCGTATGTATGAATGGGTTTACTTGAATCTTTTCCAAACCATATGGAGAATTAATTTTGGTGACCTCGTTTGTCGTGGATATCTCATTTCCCTCCAAGTGATAGAATTATACCTCAATGTATTGACATTCACATGTTTTGAATGTATCTTTATCACCATACAATGTCCCAATTTGACTATTGAAATAATATTTGTGACATTGATGGTATGATGAAGGTATAGCCACATGTTGATGTAGCCATGGTCTTCCAAACAAAATGTTGAATGATGTGTCATGACGAACAACCATGAAATCTGAATAGGATACAAGGTCTCAAAACTGAGTTCTGAGTGTAATCTCACCCAGAGGTTCTTGTTCATTTTTATTATATCCTTGAAACATCAAAGTATAAGGAGATAAATCAGATTTGGTGTGGCCCAATCGACGAAGTGTACTAATAGGGATGAGGTTGACTCTAGAACCATAATCAATGAATGCTAATCGGATGTCTAAATCATTGACCTTTCCAGATAAATACAAAGGACTAATATGTCCATGCACAACATCATCTTCATCTTCATCTGTAAAAGATATCACTGCATGACATTCTGTATGATCATTCTCTATATTGTAGACTTCAGCCGTGACAATTTCAGTTTCAAATTCCCAAGGACTTAACAAAGCCTCAATGAGTGCCTCATGATGATCCTTTGATAGATTCAAGGCATCCAGAATTGATAACTTGGCCTGTACTTGGGCCAAATGTTTCAAGACATCATAATTTTGGTCCAAAGGTCTGAGTTTCCCAACAGTAACAAGTGGTTTCACAAGTGCCTTAGAATTTGATGCTTCAGAAGTAGATGCATCTTGTATCAGAGCAGGAGTTGGAAATAATACTGGCTTTGGAAAATTAGACCGACTAGGTTTATTTATTTACTGGGTGGAAGAATGTGTAAACACTAACTGATCCTCCAAAATAATTGTACCAGGAATGAACCTGCCATGTGTAGAAGAACATTCTTGTTCTTGCTGAGCCCACTGAAAGGCTTTTCCATGAGTTTCTGCTGCATATACAGTACTAGCAGGGGTTAGATTGGAATAGTGTCTTCTGAAATATCCACATCTTCCATTGTATCCTAAACCTTTGGAACTCCCTCTAATTCTTCTATTTGATACAAGGAACTCGAGCACCTCATGATCGTAACTGTGACAGGCTTACAGATCTGTTAAGTTAATCATGTCAAGAGAACCAAAGATCAACTCTTCATCTAATGAAGACTCTGCCTGATGAAACATTTTAGGCTATGATGTTTGGTGGGGTGGTGCCTGTGATTTTGAAGTAGATGGCATAAAATCTGCCAGAGTCAAATATAATTTATGCTCTTACACGAACTCTTCTTCTTCTGACTGTTCTTGTTTCTTCGAATTATGCCGTCTCTTTGAGGATTTTCCTTCTAACAAAGGGAGTTTTGGAGTGGAAAAAATTGCAGAAGACCCCATTGGTTTCTTAAATTGCGTTCATAAAATGGCATGAGTTTGGTTCATCATTTTCTTGACCATCCAATCATTATATTTTTGCACATTTTTGCTTTTGAATTTGTGCCACTCTCCTTCTTCTTCTGGATAGTTAGCAGTAACACATGCTACCTGAGCTGAAGAACCTTTCAGTTTTACTTTTCCCGAGTCCACCATCTTCTAAAGAAGGTATTTGATGACAAAACACTCTTGAATGGGATGCTCCAACATCTGATGAAATGGGAAATTGTTGGGAAGGTCTTCATCTCCTTCCTTGTTCGGCCTTTTAGGCCTTGGAAACTGATCCAAATTATTTTCCAGAGCCGAAATGAAGTAAACAGGAACTTATTCATTTTGGAAAGAATAATCATTGTTCTTTAACTACTCAATTTTTTTCCGTCTTTGATCTCTTTGATCTTATTGACAAGACGTCCTCTATTTTTTACACTCAGGAGGTGGAGCCCTTCGATAAGATGAGGTTTTTGAAGTGGAAGCAGGTATAGGTGTTTGTTTAAGTTTAATCATAGTAGTCTCTTCTCTCCCCATTTTCTTTCATGGAGCTGATGGAATTACACATGTTTTAGCCTTAGTCTCTATAAGAGAATCTTCGATCTATTGAGAGATTGAATTAAGGTCGTTAAATCCTCCTCTTTATTTCATAGGAATCAATAGTGTGCATAATTTATTATGAAAATTTTCCACACAGATTGGCAACAACTCTTCTTAAGGGAGAGTTCTGCTGAAGGAATATGTTAATCACTTCTAGCGAGCAATGAAATCTGAAACTCTTTCATTTTCTCTTTTCTTACAATTTCTAAGATAACAAATTATCATCTTTGGTAATGTTGAGCTAAATTGAAGAAAGAATCATTGACAGAGATCTTCCCACCTGGTAATTAGCTGAGACTGCAAACTTGTATACCAGACAAAAGCAGGACCTTGTAATGACTACACAAAACATTTAAGCTTAACTACTTATTTTTGTTGAGGAGTTCCCATCATAGGATCACAATGTAAAAAAAATGTGTTAAGTGTTGTTCTGGATCTCCCGAACCCTTAAAAATTGGGAATGTGGTATTCGCAAAATTTGATGGGGGAGGAATTGCATCAACCAATTCCGGGTAAGCTTTATTTTCCAGTTGAAATTGTGCACATTTTCCCTCCATATATTCCAATCGATCTATTAATGACTCAATGGTAGTTATTAACTTTTGAGAAACCTCTGGTTGATCTTAGACCTGAGCAGGTGCAATAACTAGAGTTTGGATAGGTGTGGTGACTGGTACTGCAACTGATGGTAGCACTACCAGTTGTTGGTATGCATGACCAAAAGGATTAGACCAGTGAGGGTGTTCATGAAAAGGAGGATATTCTTGATCCAGCCCAGTAACTACAACGAATTAAATTGACTAACTGACTCCAACACGCATAGGAAAAAGTCTACCTTGAATTAGTTCTACATTAAACCTTTTTAACTCCTTCATTTCATCCTCTTATTGTGCGAACCTTTCCATTAATAAGAGTGATTGGCCTTTTCCAGAGTTAGGGTGGGATGAAACTTTACTTTTTCCATTTTCCTTGGAATTTTCCTTTCTGGAGTATAGAAGGGAATTGCTCGAATGAATATCTTGCCTCTAATAAGCCCACTGTATTCTGGTACGCACACCTTCTTCATTTATTTCTCTGTGTTCATATTCTTGAATAGGAACTTCTTCATCTGATTCCTTTGAGTGAACCTCATGTTCTGGGGGATTAGTGATAATGGTATTAATGGCATTTATCGATGCATAATGCATTGCATCCATTATATTGGAATTTCAATAATACTTTCTTCTTCTATGTACTTTATGAGACATTGCCTTTTCTTGAGTTGATCCCTCAGGAACTTCTTGAAGAATCGTAATTTAGAGGGAATCTCTTGATAATTCGGCTTTGTATTCCTTTTGTGTCATCTTCTCTAACTGAGAGAAAATTGACTTTCGTTGAGGAAGAGATTGAGGATTTTAAAAAGTCCCCAATCTGGTGGACTGGGGCTGTTCTTTCTTTCCCTACTTAACTCCTTGAATACCATCTGTTGATCCCAAGGGTTGGGCTAAAAGTGTCCCCATCCTGAAAAGCTGAGGTGGTTCTTGAGCTGTTACATCTGAAACTTTCTTAAAATCTCTCCTGATCTTGTGGACTTTAGTTCGGAAATTAGTCGGATGCATCATCCAACATCCACTCAAATCACCTAGTTCAAATGACCTTTGGATGATTTCTGAAACATCTGTCACCTGATGAAGTGCATAATCTAAACCAGAATCATATTCGATATTATCATTTTCTTGATGCAAGAGTAATTTGACAACTTTTTCTTTATATGCCTACCTTTGGGAAGAACTAGTTGGGTCATGATCCTAAGCAAGCCTTTGATTACACACAAAACCAATTGGATGTGGCCGGGCATGGGCAATAACATTGCATGAGACCACTTTTGGTGGGCTTTGTTGACTGGAGAGTACAATGAAATACAGTGCTCCATGAACACCCCATCCCCTGATATGAATACCAAATGGGTCATTGGTAATTAACTGGCGCAACATTTTTAGTGCGCCAAAGCATACACGCTGAAGGGATCTCTGCTACTTTTTAACCATTGGATATCGAGAAAATGAAAGAGATGCCAAATCAATTTTCCGTTGTAACCCTTCTATTATCATAACATGATTTTCATATTCATCATAAGATAATATTTTCTCTTTTAATTGACAAATAGTTTTCCACATGTTGAGAAAAATATCGTGAATGCAATCTTCCATCAACATTTCTGGAATATCATATTGAGAGTCAGCCAAAGGCCAAAACATGACTGAAACTTCACCTTTCGCCAGTTGTTTTCTCATATTCATCACTTTTTCCTTATCATTCAATGAAGATTGTTCTACCTAATTACACCAAAGTTGGGGCTATTTGTTTATTTATCATATTCGTCAAGATTGGTAGAGAATTAATTTATCAAATTAGATGATGAATTACCCAAGGGTGGTTCATAGAATGACCTAGACCCGAGGCTATCTTTTGATTGAGAATGTATTTCACCTGCTAGTGGTAAAGCATTAGACATGAATGGCTTCACATTTTCAAGTGCCTCAATATAAGAGGGATTTCTCATTACTACATTGTCCTTTGAAGAATTTTGTAGGCTATACGAATTATTACTATGGAGAGGAATTTCACAGCTAAATTCATCATAATGTGGAGGACCATGATGCTGGGTTATAACAAAAGATGGAACCTTTTTCCCCTTGATCTTCTGGCCACGCAGAGGGTTATCGTGGCTCTCATATGAAGATGATACTTCGAGATCAACCAAACTATCCTAAATAAAGACTTCCTGAGGAAATGTATGACGAAGACCTTCAGAATTGTTGTTATTTCAATAATTTTAAAATGAAAGAGTAGAATCTTGAGTTTCAATAGATAATTGTCTGAGGGATTCATGAACTCCATCATCGAGCAAGGCCTTATTGCAGATTGGCTATTGATTTCTCAACTGTGCTCGATGGGTCTTTTTCATTGATGCCTTATTACTCACATTGGAAACCACTTGTTGACAAAAGTAAATATTATGGGTTGGTGTATGTGCCTGCTCAGGAGAAATGGTCAGGTTAGGATGATTATCTCCATTCAAATCAGGTGTATGTGCCTAATTTGATTGTCCAAATGATATGGGGGAGTATGCTTCACAACCCTACTGAACTAGGACAAAGGTGTGTATGTATTCCAGAGTGATATGTTGATGAGTCACTCCACTGATAGGGATAGATTTATGATTCCTTCCCTGTGATGCTACTGAAGTTGTTATAATATTCTAGTAGGCATCCAGAATATGGGCAGAGATTTTCTTCTACTCTTTAACCATTGTCAGAATGTGCTTGGTGACTTCACCTTCCGGAATGGGAATATATGTTCATTATGTGTCTGGAGTAGGTGTATGTGTCTTATCCTGTCCTCCTTTTCCTATCAATGAATTCTGACAGTACTCATGTGTGGGGGAAGAAAATTGTCTCTGCCTTCTGCTTGTCATTGTAGCTTTCCAATTAAAATCTCCGAGTGCTACCAAACCAGACTGATGGTTAGACTGATGAATTTCAAGTGTATGTGCCTGCTGATTTTTCCCCACCACATTTGATTGTCGAGTTTCTTTGGTTGTAGTCAGACAAACCTGCTGACTAGTTTATGAATTATAAATAGGTGTGTATGCGTGCCTATAAAACTCCGCAGGAAGTTCCTGGCAGGATTGGCGTGTTATTTACAGACAAGTGTGCTGGGCAGTAACATCCAGACGGACGGGTGTATATTCCTGCTCATTGTTTTCCATCAAGTTTTCTTGATGGACTTCTCTGGAGGGGGAAGAAGTAAGAACCTTCTCCATGTTGACCGGATTTCGCCACTAATGGTTCGACTTGCATTCTCGGGTCTGAGGAACAGTAGCTGAACCCTTAAAGGCGATACCCCCATCATGTTGAGGGTGCACTACTACACGAGTCTGGCATCGATTGATTATGGGAGCCCTCAGGAAGGACTCCTGACTTTCTGAATTAAGGCCTTGTGTGACCTTCTCATTCACCTCCCCATAATATGGGAGGGACTGGTGATTTCATTCCAGGGATAATGACCTGAAACGGTTGGAGACGGTGGTTGGAACCACCTTCTTCTTGACCATTGGTCATCGATTTCCGGACAACCAGGGTGAATTGTTAACTTGGAGGGATTTTCGAGCGGCCTCCAGAGTAGGAATAATACTGTGTTGACAGTATTATTTAACCAATTAATTTGAGACCTAGCATTGAAGATACTGAGTAGGCGATGTCATCCTTAGAGTAGATGAGGATCCAGTAATACTAGTGTTCAAGGCATTCACATATTTGAAATTTAAGGAAACCATTTCTTTAATGTAGAGAAATCTTGGAAAAGAGTGAATGTTTGATATAACAGACATAATCAAGATAAGTTCGGCCAGCCTACATCTTTTGGATGAGCACATATGTTAATGATTTTTTTTGGCCCTCACATTAAGTTAAATTGGGGCTTAACAAATAAGTAAAACATCATATAACTTTTTTAAAGATTCATGTCGGGCTCACCATTTTTGTTTCTTCTAGATCTGGGGATGACCATGTTTGTTTAAGGTTCAAACATTCCAATCGGTTTCTAACGGGTTTATTCATAGAACCAGAAACATCCAATGATTCAATATCCATTTGTAAATACGTTCCAAAGGTAGGTTCCCATTAGTTGTGGACTGATGAGACATAAGAATTTTCATTGGTCGAGAGGATGAGAGTTCAGACTCATCACTCCTTTTTAGGGGGGATGATTTTCTACTCTGGGACTCTCTTATAGATTTGAGTTATGTTTGTGAATCCTTATAAATTTTCCAATTATGAAAATTATTTTTTCCTTTATACCTTGCAATCAATGGTAAATATGTAGGGTATTTAGAGAATCTTTTACATGTATTTGAGGTTCGTCATCAATAGAGAGTCATCCATATGAATTAGTGATTCTTAGTCAATGGCATCCTTCAATACATTATATAGAACTTTCTTGGTCATTATGATGACCATACTGGTTTTAAATCCACTAAGTGTGGCACTTGATGTTTATTGTCATTCCGAAAGATAGGATTTATTTTAGAGTTGGGTTCGTACCCACCGATGGGAAACCAAAGAATTATTGTTATAAAAGGAATCAGAACCCATGTAGTTCGTGTGAGGAAGTATGTGGTTTATGCATGATTAATGGCTCAAAGAGATAGGTTATAATTACTTTTCACTCTAATCTAACGTGAGTCATGCTTTCTGTGAGAAACAAGAGGTTTTAGTAAAACCTAACGATTGTGCCATGAAATATGCAATCATAAGAATAGATGTGGGGATTACGTATGTATGACCACCCAAGAAAATGAAGAAAAAAGGATTTTAGGAAATAAGCCTAAGAGGAGGGTCCATAAAGGTGTTAGTACATTATGGAAATTTGGGGTTTTAACCCGGGACTTAATCCTAATAAGGAAGCAAACAATTTAATAGGGACTTTTGATTAGGTTTTATTCCTGAAAAGGAAGCCCAAATCAAATGAAATTATGACTGCGGATTACTCCTAAGTAGGATGCCCAAAGATAAAGGAAATAATGATTGTGGATTACTCCTGGGAAGGAGGCTATGACTGGGTCTTACTCATGAGAAGGAGGCCCAGGTTAAAGAGACTTGTATCTTTGGGCTTACTCTTGAGAAAGAGGCCTGCGACTAGGGATTACTCCTAAGAAGGAGGCCAAGGATAAGAAGACTTGTAACTTGGGGATTTCTCATGAGAAGGAGCCCCATGACTAGGGCTTACTCTTGATAAGAATGCCCAAGTTAAGGAGACATGTACCATGGGGCTTAATCCTGAGAAAAAGGCCCAATTAATGAAAATAATGTTGGGGCTTACTCATGAGAGGGTGGCCCAATAAATGGAACTTATAGCCTAGGGATTAATCCTGGGAAGGAGGCCCAAAGTTAAAAGGAAATTAAGACTAGGACTTACTCTTGAGAATGAGTCCCAAATGAATTCCTCTCATATAAGGAAGTTGATAAAGGAACCATTCCATAAATGGCTTTGAAACAGGTTTTGAAGGAAATTTCATAAAGAGTATAGGTGGATCTGAGGAAAGGAAGTGAATTGGAAGAAGGCGTGCAAGTATTGATCTGGCGCGAAAGTCATGTTCGTGCAAGTATACTTGCATGACATGAGTTCACTTGGGTAATGGAAACTTGTAGGGTAATAATTGGGTGAGACTTGGCGGAAGCCCTTAGTATTATCCCTAGATGCTTCCAGAAGGGCGGTGCACAAGTTTCCATGATAGGACAAGGTGACGTGCAAGTGTCTTCATTTCCCAAAAGGGTTGGACACTTAGGCACACAAGTGTTGATGATTTATAACACTTAGGACTTATTCTTCCTCTTTATAACATCCATTCTATGAAAAATATTACCTTAGAAGTGTTCATAAGACTTCAGACAGAGACTTGGGCGACCAAAGCTTGAATATGAGTTTTGGATTTTTTTCCATCCTCGAAATTGGGGACCGACAGGGTGTATTTATAGGCCATCTGAGTTATGGGTGAAATTTCACATAGGGTTCGAAAGTGACTTGAGTTCCTCATATGTAGTGTGCAAGTGACTTGCACGCCCAAAGCTTGCACATAGGTATACTTGAGCGCCTTAATTCCATTGCAATATTTGATGAATCTTCCCTCTTTTTTGCTCAAGGTATTCCCCTTACAAAATCATTGGACTCTATGATGGAACGGAGAATCAAAAAATATAATATAAAGATATATTTTATTTAGGTTCATATGACTTAGTATCATAACATATGTTTAAAGTATTTTCATTTAGCACAAGAAATGGGAATGTGGGTCTGAGTTGCCCAGATAAAGAGATTCATTGTAATGTTGTTTCTTTAGATCAAGTGACCATATAATTCCCACAAGTATTATCATTATCTTATGTCTTGAGATTAATAGATGACTATTTTAGTGACACCATTCCTTGAAAAAATAGGGGTCTTCTTGTTATTCATATATAAAGTTAAACAGATATCACCAAATCGTTGTGTTGACAGAATAATTATTTTACACTTATTCAGTACACCCGTATGATGAGATCCGAACGAGGCCATAAGAATTTAAACTGAAACTGATTCTCCGAAAAATATTGTTGAAGTTACCTTAATCTGATTCTAACCTACATATATATATATTTATCATAAATGACACCTAAAATTCAATGTCTATAATATCCACTTTCCCCAAAAATTCTTATATCCACATCCTCGACTATAGATTTTGAAATGAGGTTCACGTTAATCCTCTACAAATGATAATGGATTTTTCCTATTAATAAAATTTTCTGAGTCATATTGGTTTTCCTCAATATGTGAAAATTCCATTTGGAGGGGTGGTTACCATTCTCCAGGTTATTTGGGTACGAAACCAAAGTGAGTCTGGACTAGATTAGGTACTTACAAAAACTCCCTAGTTTCATATTCTTCAAACACTGGTAACATTGAATCTTTAAATATTGTGATTATGATGATATAACCTATAGTATAACAAAGATAATTAATTCCATGCTATGATTACGTAGTCATTAAATAATATTTATGTATCTCTAGTTGAAAGAATTTTTAGTAATCCAGTCATCAAATTTGTATACATTCCTTTTCGAGACTTATTTATACTCTCCACCAATTTCTAACTGATTATCATAGGCATATGTCACCTTCCCAATTGTTTTACCAAACATTACATGTCTAATTTATATATTTTTTTAGATTATTTCCTTTATGATGAATAATTATTAGATATTATTCCCTCTCTTCTGATTGAATATGTATAAATTTGGATGACCATTTAGAACATCATCACTAGGTTTCTTTATTTGTGGAATCATAACTAATATTTACACTAGGGAAGTGATACAAAATCATATAAAATTATCAATTTAGATGTAATAAACATTTTTCATTTGAAATTTTAATTATTATTGATTTATATCCTTATTTACATCATGGAAAGTGTGTTATTTTGACCGATATTTTCTAGGCGGAGTCTCAAAATTTTAGTGATTCTTCATAGGGGTCATATCTAACAGTGATTCTAAATTAGTCAATTTGGTTTCTAATATTACCATATTTCTTCTCCTTTGTTGATGGAGTTGGGAGACATTTTTCAAAGGAACATTAAATGACATATTTGATGAACTATTATATGGTTATAAACTACTAAAATCCACTACGTTTTTTATAGGTAATTAGTGGTGTGTCTAACTAATCTAAATGATTTTATATTCATGTCTCTAATAACTTCTATTATAGAGTTTCCATATTCAAGGAATAGGAAAAAAATTCACTTATAGAAGAAGTATGACACCCTATTACTTTCTTGATGATTTAAATTTGAGTGGTCAAGTATCATAATGTTTCTCAATGTGGAGCTTAATTAATAAATGAAATTATAGAGAAAATCTTCCTAGTCGGTGATAGACTAGAATATTTAATTAATATACTAGGGAAACACAGTTTTATCCCTGGATTGCATAAATTACCTTAGTTTTTCTTCTTCCTACTACTTTTGAATTCCCATCATGGGGATGCATTAAGATATTAAATTTGAATTTTGATGTTCTAGATCAAATATATCAATGAACATCTATAAAGTGGGATTTATAATGTTTTCTGGAAGAATCATTTCCATCCACTTATGATACAATTTCATCTTTGATAGCACTGATTTATGTCACCACTCTATAGCTTTAATTCATGTAGCAAGGGACTAAATTATTTAAATTAGATTTGGTAGAAATTTATTATAGGTCAATGTTTGATCAGAGTTAGTGGGTTGAACCTGATAAGGCCAGTTTACACGTTCCTAGTGTTTATAAAAAAATGACTTACCCTAGAGTAGATCTCTTGAAATATGAGTGCTTTTTTCCCAATAGAAGTAAATATTGATAATATATAGTCACTATGGCAATATAGAGTAGTTTTCTAGGGATCAGGATGTTTGGGTGAATGTATTTTACTGTCCACATCTAATAATTTCCCTATTATAAAAGAGGATGCATCAAGTGGTAGATATTTTCCTCATCATGGGCGTTTCACTGAAAATATTTATTTACTCTAAGAAATCAAGTATTGGGTCAGCAGAAAATTTTAAAATCAACATATTAATAAGAAATTTTTTCCTCATTTATATTAATATCAACTTATTTTCTTGATGGGTAGGCATGTAATGTAGCAACAAGTTTCAACTTATCCTTAACAAAATTCATGGAGTCAATGGTTGCAAAATGTTGGTATGATTTATAACATCTAGATTTTTTTTTCTTATATCGGGTTCTCATACCCTCTTCATGCATTTTGGTGTAATTGTTTTTATAAAATGATTCTTCAACACATCCTAATAGGGAAGTTTAATATTAAATGTAATATATGGGGCATACGTAAACTACTTTCATCAATGTGAATCATTTAGATAGAATAAAATCATCATCTATATCATATTATTATTTGGGGGTTTACTCTAAATATCAATTTAATGATTGTTCATAATTTTCCTCAACATCCATTGATTAGGAACACCATTTTGACATGAAATTTATATGAGGATTTTTCTCTCCTTGATGGTCCCCTGAGATATGTTTGTGTATGGTAATCCAGAGGTAGATAACAATGGATTTAACTAAATGTGATCTTGATGAAAGAGATGAATCACAAAATTTCAATTGGGGAAAACATGGGGGAGTATCACGTTCTGCCCCCCAGGGTATGTGTCATGACTACCCAAAACCTGCCTCCCATAGGCCAAGGGATGGTGACTAGTATAGAGTAGGAATATCCTAAACAAATGGGAGGCATTTTCTAAGTACCTATACACACAGACACAACTCCATAACATAGATACTAGAAGGTTAATACAGTATGTAAACAACACAAGGTATGATAGTAGAAAACTGAAGGTAAACAAGTCCAAAATACAATCCCAACTGAAATAGAAAAGTACACGTACATGTCTTTAGAACTCCTACTCACACAAACCCTATGTGAAGGGTAGGTATATAAACTCATGTCTAAAGTCACAGAAGTAGGTATGACTTATCTGGTCATTCAAAACACCAACTTGCCTCAATCCACCAAGGACTCTGTCAAAGCATCGATCATCTTCATAAGACACGACACATGCGGGAGAAGCCTATCTAGGGGAGAGTAAGACAATACACTGTAGGCACCCCAAAACACAAAGGTATAACATAAAGAAACACACAAAGAAGACTACCAGATAGGTACACAAATTATAACCTTTAAGAATTATGGTCAAGAGAGTTACTTGAGTCATCTCACACAGGTATAACATATAGTATTGAAAGCAATAATATCAATATTAAAGTTGAACATCTTATACTACCAAGGGAATCATCCCCAATGAGTCATTGAGGTCAATCAGGCCGATGAGGTCTGCTCTTCTGCTGATCCACTGAGGTATGCTCAGATATCAGGCCACTGAGGTCCGCTCAAATGTCAGGACACTGAGGCCCACTCGGTGACAGGTTCACTAAGGTCTTCTGGTCTGTCAGGCCCCTGAGGTTTTCTCAGCCACAGGGCCACTGAGGTTCACTCGTCACTTCCTTCTCATCCCAGCTAACTGTAGGTTTTCCACTGAAATCATACTTGATTCCAAGAAAATCTATGCCTTAGTCTATCAGTCTTAACTCAACCTCACCAAAAACTCTCTTAGATAATGTCAAAAGGACCATCTCATCATGAGGGTCCCAACTCCACAAACATCTCATCAATAAGATGCTTGATTTTGAAGTTATACATGTTTTACTAAAAAGGGGTTGGCTGGGTCTTGGGACAGTCCGACCTGGTTAGACCAACTCAACCCATGGTCCGCCAATCAGACTTGGGTCCATCGACCCGACCCAGCCCACTGGGATGCTAGGGTCTGTCCTACTGGGCCACCTGGGGTGACCCGCCTTCTCCATCCCATCCCTCCATGAGCGGGCTGGCTTGCTCCACCCAAGACGCAATGCCCGCCATGTCTCCCACCACCCAATGGGTCACTACATGGTATGCCACCACTTTCTACTAGAACTGTAACCCTCCACATCTGTGACATGGTGTGACTCTCTGCATCCACTCGTGCCACCGCTGGCCTCAATCCACTGTCCAAGGTAGTTTTCTCAGGCCTCTTCGGCCACCATGGTGTGTCGCCTACAACACGCGGCTGTCGTCACGTGACACCACCTGCAGTTCTTTCTGTGGGACACCAAACACGCTCTGGGGGTTCGTTTTCTAATCCACAATCACTCTTAGAATCCTTGGGTCGTTTCATTCACTACCACGTGCTTCATGTCATCTCACTATCTTTCTGGGGGTCCGTCCTCACTTGGAACCTCCAGTAAAAGTCCGACGCGACCACATGATCTGTCATCGTAGAATGATAGGACGGAGTAGGAAGACCACCAAGAACACCCAAGGGATGGATGATAGCCTTTTCCATCTGGCCTTCATTCCTCATGTTATAAGGAAACAAGGAAGGCAGTGATTACCAAGTTCATACTCTTCCATTTTTCAATATTTAACCCATCCTGCATGAATGAACGACCTGCAGTTCAACCAATTAGTGGGTTGATCCACATTCGTCATTTTTAAAGAATGAATGGGGAATTTGGAACACAATGAATAAAACCCCTACCTCGATGTTGGATTGTTTGTTGGTGAATATCACACCACTGTCATACATTGTTCCTAAATCCCTTTTTGGTGGAGATATCCTTCAATGGGGAAGGGAGGAACTTGTGGTGATTCGTTGTTTGTGATCATTCACCATTTTCCAACCCCACTCCTCCAAATCCTCGGAGAAAATACAGGATTGTTCCCATGATCTCCTATCTCTTTAAATAATTAAATTGAGGAAACACATTTCATCATTTCTATTACACGGATTCATGGAGCCTTTACGTGGTTTTATTTATCAAATGAAACATATAGATTGATGTTGTGTTGCAGCGAAACATTTTTTTGAATAAAATAAACATTATTAAGTTTATTTTTATATTTTTTCTAAATACCCAAAAATTAACATTTACCCTCAACCCATGTCGGTCGAGCCTAGGCCCCGACTAAGGAAAGAACTCCCTCACAGGTCAATGGAACTCTCATATTTCCAATCCAAGTTACCTTTTATTATTTATAATGATTTAAAAATAAAACAATCTTTATTTATTTGATTTATTTACAATGGAGTCCCAAAACCTACATTCCAAAGTTGGCCCATGTCATCCAATTTGAGGATATTCTTAAGGAAAGAACGCCCTCATGAGCTCAACGCTGGTCTCATATTTTCAATATGAGACACTTTTAGTGATTTATAAGGATTTTAAAATAATATAATATTTAAATAATTATTTTATTTACAATCACATCACAAAAAATACTTTCTACACTTGTCCTGCACCAACCAATGTTTGGATCTTCTTAAGGAAAAAACGCCTTCATGAGATCAATGATGGTCTCATATTTTCAATCTGAGTCACCGTTCATGAGTTATAAGGATATGAAAAATAAAATAATTTTATTTACTAATTTTATTTATTGATATTACATTTTTAGTTTTTCTTGATGGAGGCCCGCTCCGACTAAACTTATGTCGCTCCTAGGGTAAAATCGTCATCCTGAATGCAACGATTCCCTCAGATATTAGACATATTAACCCTTTTAACTATTATTCAACTTTTTTGGGAAAACCACTCACTTGTTCTATTTAAAAACAAAACATTTTTGACAGACCATTCCGGGAACATCCTGCCTCGATGTCGCACGATGTATCATTTACTAGTCACTGAATTTTCATAAAAAATTTCTAAAAACAAAACATGGAAAATTTGAGTCATTACATCATCCCCACCTTAAGAATTTACATCCCTGAAAGCCAAAACAAGGGATTCCTAAATAGATGAGCATATGAGCATGCCCCATGGCCTCCTGCTCCCACATGCTCTCCTATAGATTCCTATACTACCACCGAATGCACACTAGAGGAATCGATCACCCACAGAGGGTCCTCTCTTATCGATACTCGATCTCAATTGGAAACATTGTAAAAGTCACCCCATCGTTATGTCTATCTCTCCCTAGTCTAGGACTTGGGATGGTTCGTCTAGGTATCTCCTTAACTTAGAAATGTGGAAGATGTCGTGCGCCCTCTCTAACTACAAAGGTAGATCCAGGGTGTATGTTACCTTGCCCACTCTACACAGTAACAGAAAAGGTCCAATAAACCACAAAGATAACATTCCACCCTAGTCAAATCTCTGTATCCCATGTCTAGGAGAGACCCAAAGAAACACAAGGTATTCTTCCTCAAACTCCAAGGGTGTCTATACCCACTAACATTGTAATTCTAATTGCTCTATGCAATCCTCATCCACACCTGGATGACCATCACCTCTCTAAAGTAGCTTACACCAACTCGAAGCTCATAAGTGCTGACTCCCCAGGGTCTTTCCAGCAAAGTGGCGACCTGTAGGGTCTCTCTTACAAGGCCTTGAATGATTCCATACATACAGTGGAGTGGTAGATATTGTTTTATGAAAAATACACCAGTGTTAGGTGATCCTCCCAACTATAGTCACAATCGAGGATGCTAGAACATAGCATTTATTTTAGTAACTACCGTCTCGTCGACTGTTTGGGGTTGAAAGGTGTGCTCAAGTGGATAAGAGTCCCAAACTCCTTTTGAAATCCATTACACACTGGGGCTAGAAATGGGGAATCTCAATCAAAGACTATCATCAATGGGACTCTATGGAGTTGCAATATATCTTGCACGTAGAGCCATTTCATTCCCTCTAAAAGACATTGTTTTTGATAATTTAAGAATTGATCGACTTGGTGAGTTTTTCAACGATCACGGAGATGGTACCATGACCCTTAGAGGTACATGATAAACCCATCACAGATTGTGTCAATATATATTCTCACTCCCTTCTTGGAACCCCAAGGAAGAAAAGAAAAACCCCTTCTAGGAATAGAGAATCAACACAATGCGTTAACAAACCAAGAAACTGATTAAACAGGTGCTCAAATTTTATATCGATAGGAAATACCAACTTCAACCTATTTCATCATCTCCAGTGTCCACCTTGATGCCCACATGTGTATCCCGATGCATCTCATCACTCTAGGAGTCCACTAATACTACCACTCATCCTCATAAATGATCGTCATGTTCCCCACCATTCTAATATCCATCTGGGGTATTCCTTATGGAAAACTGAGCACTTAATAACTCGTAGTCACTATCATCGTTCTATGACTCCCTGACCCACATTAAGAGTGGAGGGGTAACAAACACTGATTGGATATATGTTGCATCATCTCTATCTATGAAGGATAATAGTAACGAGACCAACTACATTATTCCCTCATTCATCAACTGCAAACTAGATCTCCTTCTGAGAGCATCTGTTACCATGTATCCCTTACTAGGAGTATTAAATACTTCTAAGTCATAGTTCTGAATAAGATTTATCCATCATGACTATCTCATGTTCAAATCCTTAAGATAGAAGATATAATTAAAACTCTTGTAGTTAGAGTAGATGATAAATCATTTTCCCATTAGGTAGTTCCACAACATCTCCAATGTCATGACTACTACCGCAAACTAAAGGTTGGGGTGATTTTCAAAATCTATCTTAATTGTTGAAAATTCAACAGGCACATTTCCATCCATGTGAATGTATGCCCCTTTAAACTGATCGATTCATTCATCATCCCTTTTATAGCGGGTAATCGTTCACCAGAACCACTTGGTTAATGTTCTGGTAATCCAAACAAAACATCAAACACTTTCTCTTACTAGTCCTTTACTCTAGAAGTCCCCCACAAACATCATAATATAGAGAAGATCTACAAAAACCATCTGATATATTGATTATCATATCGATTCCATCTCATCATGTAGAATGATGTAGAAGTCCATCTCCATGCATGGAGGTAATTTTGGAAACATCTTCTAGAAATACATCCTCATACTCTGCCATAACTACTAGGAACTGAAAACTCGAAGCATCTATTGCTAGGTGGTTAAGGCTATCCAACACAAGTGTGATCAAATGTACCCTCCTATGCATGATTTTATCCTGTAATGTCTAGGTTTCCTTTTCATATGAACAAGTAAACCCCCACTCCAACCCTATAGACATACCACATCATTTCACCTAAAATAGTCAATCTGATAATGAAATGTGGATGACCATTCCATACACTAACTAATGTCGTATGGCCTCAACGCTGCCACTTATAGGTTCCAATAGAAACTCTCACCTCAATGGTTAGATTGCACCGTCATCATAAGTGTTATTATCAGGTATCCTCCCAAAGGTATCTCCACCAGCCTTCTCCCTATAAACAATTTGAAACCATAATGTGTTAATTTAATTAGAGCAGATGCCCTCGGCTTGCACTATTTTCAACCCCCCTAATTCTCGGGGTCCCTTGGTTGTTTTGGTGTCTTGGTTGTTCTGCTTTGTTTTGTTTGCTCTTTCATTGAATTAAAATTTGATTTGGATGGATTGATATCTAAGAGTAGACAAAGACCGAACCTCAAATCATCTCAGATCCTTTGGTTCATATGCCTTGATTGCATTCAAAAACCCCATTCCCATATCCTTCGGATCTCTAATCCTACTGCGGAAATTTTGGGGGGGTGAAACATGTTGAAATATATACCACCTCCTGCAATTATATTAGATCCTCTTCCACATATTCTACCCTGTATATTCATTAGTTTATGTCACTGTATCTACCCCACTGAACCATCCATCATTTCACTATCAGCACGAAATGTTGGAAAATCTTTAATGAGATGTCCCCTACCTTATTTTGAAAAGAATTAGCTCTTTCTAGGCCGACCGTATTAACCCTATGAGCCTTGATCGTTAGATCGGCTATCTTGGGACCACATCATGGAATGTCTCACGCATCCAAGTCTCTAAGAGTAACTTTGGCATCTTGTTTTCCCACTATTGATATCCACTGGTTGTATCTGCTCAGCCAAAGGACTTACAACTACAAATGTTCACTCTAGCGCCATATCATAAGTAGGAATGCACAGAGAAATAGTGCTGGCATGAATTTTCTTAAACACAACTCACTCAGAGGTCCGATCAATGAAGTACTAGTCATATCGTATTTATCGAGTACCTTGAATGGTTGGAATGCCTTGATGAACACTTAACTTCTGACATGTCATCCTACCAGATCTATAAGAAGATCTTGGTCACATATAGCCCTTAGATTTTAGGAAAATATCCCCTTCTCTAAGAAAGGTTATCAAGCTCTGACCATGGAAGAGTTGCCTCCTTGTATGATTAGGCAGTCTAAACCCTGCCATCAACTTGTTGAGCCACGTCGAAAGCTCACTAACAGGACCACCGTCTAATCTAATGGTGTCCTAACTAGAGAGGATACTCAGTCACAACCAAAAGCCAGTCCTTAGCCTCCGGTCAGTCAAGCTCGCCTCGGATCCTAAGGGGTCTTTATCACTGAAACTCGTGAAGTGTGCTCAGCATGTACATCTCATCTACTAGTACTACGAGTACCATGTGCCACTCCATAGGTGGTGGTATATATGGTACACCTACTGGTGGTGCTCTCTAGTATGAAACCATATACCCATATCATCACCTTGCATATCATCCACATGATCACACAATGAAATCATGGATGGATGTCTAGGTGGAATCATCTTGAAATAAAAAACAGATTTACCATGATCAATAGAGTATACCTTATGAGATGACTTAAGAAGGACATGGAAAAATCAACCCATTCCTATACCTGGTGTATGGATACATCGGTCACTACAGAAACATTGGATTCCTTGGCCTGAAAGCACAAATCAAAGCACTTAACACTATTTCCCAAAACCAAATTCATAGACTCGGGGTTCTTAAGCTATAAACGACCTTCTCTAATACCCCTATATCATGACCTATCCCCTGGTCTAGTTTGGTGACTACCCCAAGTCCACCTCCCATAGTCCAAGGGCTGGAGAATAGTGTTGGGTAGGCAAATCCCAAAAAAATGGGAGGAATTTTCCTAGAATCATGTACACATACAAACAACTCTAGGCCACATATACTGGAAGGTGAATACACTAAGTAAAAAAACACAAGGTATGACAATAAATAACTAAAGGTAAATGAGGCTAGAATACAAGCCCAAATGAAATAGAAAAGAAAAATTAAAAGTCCTTAAAACTTATCCACACTCAAAGCAATCATAAAGGGTTGGTAAAGAAACCATTGTTTGACGTCATATAATAATGTATCGTATTTTGTTTCAAACTAACACCATATGGCCCCAGTCCACCGAAGACCCCGTCAAAGTGTCGATCGTCTGCACAAAAGACGACATGTGCTGGCGAAGCCCGTGCATGGGTGAGAAAGAGAATACTCAGTAGGGACCCCAACCCAAATCATTATACCACAAATCAATACAAAAATAAGACTATCAAAGTTGTACACAATGTTTAACCTATAATAAGTACAGTCAAGAGTGTTACTAGAGTAAGCTCACACAGGTATAAACTAAAGTATTTAAGGTAAGATTATCAATCATAAAGCTGAACATCTTGTACTACTAAGGGACTCATCTATGATTAGTCACTATGGTATATTGAGCCACTAAGGTCCGGTCTTCTACTAGGACACTAAGTATGATCGACTACAGGGCCACTGAGGTTTGCTCGTCTGTCAGGCCACTAATGTCCGCTCGGCTACTGAACCACTGAGGTCTTCTCGTCTGTCAAGCCACTCTGTTCCGCTCAACTCCCAAGAAACTGAGGTATACTAATCTTCTGAGCCACTAATATCTGATCATTTTTTGGGCCACGGATGTCTACTCGACCACCAGGCCACTGAGGTCACCTCATCACTTCCTTCTTGTCACATCCAACTGTAGGATTTCTGCTCATAGCGTGCTTGATTTTATGGGAATATAAATCTCAATCCATTGGTCATAAATCAACCTCCACATAAATTCAATTGGATTATCTAAAATGGATCACCTCGTCAAGAGTTTCCCAACGCCATAAAGGACTCATAAATCGGACTCACGGTTTAGATGTTATGGTTGTTTTACTAAAAAAATGGCTGGTTAGGTCTGGGTCTGGTCTGACTCAGTTGGACTGACCTAGCCCAGGGTCCACCAATAATAACCATGTTCATTGACTCGACTTCGAACACTGGGCTCGATCCAGACTAGCTGGGCAAAGCCTAGTATATTGGGCATCCCAAAAAGGCCCATCTTCTCCTGTTCGGCCAGCATAGATTTGGCTGGCTTGCTCTGCCTAATACGCGATGCCGGCTGTGTCTCTCTCCATCCCTTGGGTCACCGTGAGGTGCACAGACATGGTCTTGATAGACTAAGGCTTTCCAGTAATGTGATGTGGTGCGACTCACCACATCCCCTCGCCACACCGACGATCCTTGTCGGTGGCCCCGATCCACCGCCCACAGCAGTTGGCATGGGCCTTGTCTGTTACTATGATGCATCGCCTCCGGCATGCGAACACTATTGGAAGTTCTTTCCAGGGGCCACTGGACATGCTCCGGAGGTCCGTTTTCAGATAATCAAGCACCTCTGGAATCCTCAGTTCATCTTCGTCACAACTACATTCTCCAAGTCTTATGGCCGTCGATCTTGGGTTCTGGTTGCATGTGGAACCTCCCAAAAATGTCTAACGCGACCATGTGGGTCCTTCAGTAAAGAGGATATGACAGGGGTAGGAAGAGAACCACAAACTCTAGAGGGAAGAATGATGGCCTTATATGTTTGGGCTTCATTTTTCTCGTTAGAATGAAACTAAGAATGGAATAATTACCATGTCCATACCCTTCAAGTCACACAATATTTAACCCAACACACATGAATGAACTGCCCATAGATAAAAATGTTAGTGGGTTGATATGCATCCAAAATTTGGAGAGAAAGAATATGTAATATAGATCACAATGAATAAAACCTTTACATCGAGGTTGGATCATTAGTTTGTGAAGATCACACTACTTTGATTCATCGTTCCTTGATCTGTTATTTGTGGCGGGATCATTTGAAGAGGCATAAAGGAACTTGTGGAAATTCTTCATTCATTTCCATTTGACGCTTGCCAATGCAACTCATCTAGATCCTCAGATAAAATACCGGATCATGCCCATGATCTTGTATCTTTTTTACAAAATTAAATAGAGGAAACACATTTAAGTGTTTTTGTTATGCTGAGTAATGGAGTTGTTATGATGTTACATTTATGAAATAGCTTTTTTATTATGCTTGAGTTACTGCATCATTGCTATATTTGATTTATGAAATGAAATAGCTGGCTCAAAATTTCATTATAGGAAAACATTTTTTTGAATACAATAATCTTTATTATTTTTATTATATTTTTCTTTAAAATTCCTAATAAATAACATTTACCCCTACCAGTACCGGTTGATGTTAGGCCACGACTAAGGTAAGAACACCCTCACAAGCTCAACTGTACTATCAGATTTTCAATCCTAGTCACCATTTAGGAGTTATATGGATTTAAAAATAAAATATTATTTATTTTATTATTTTATTTATAGTCACATCCCAAGTACTGGATTTTAAATTTGGCACACACTGACCAATGTTAGGCTCTGCCTAAGGAAATCACACCCTCACTAGCTCAACGGTGGTCTTGTACGTTCAATCCGACGCACCGTTCGTGAGTAATAATGATTTGAAAATAAAATAATTTTATTTAATTAGTTTATTTACAGTCACATCACAAATATTACTTTCCACCATTGGCCCACGCTGACAATTGTTTGGCCAAACCTAAGCAAATAATTCCCTCACAAGATCAATGTTGGTCTCATATTTTCAATCGGAGTCACCATTCTTGAGTTATATGGATTTTATAAATAAAATAATTTTACTTAATTATATTATTTATGGTTATGATATTTTTGAGGTTTTATCACTGGAGGCTCGTGCCAACTAATCTTATGTCGCATCTATGGTAAACCTACTATACTTAACGCAACATTTCCCTTATATTTTATATATAGTGGCCCATTTAAAAGTTATTTCACATTATCAAGAAAACTTCCCATGCATACTATTTAAGAACATAACATTTTTCGATAGACCATTCCAGGAACATAGGGCCTCGGAGTCGCACACTATCTTTGTTCCTAGTCTCAAAATTTTCCGATAATGTTTATAAAAATAAAACTATAAAAATTTGAGTTATTACAGGGAGTTTCCTATAAATCCAGTTATAGTGTGGATATAATTGACTTTATCAATTATGGGGGAGTCAAACTTTTCCCATTCCCAATGGTCTAGAGCTGATTTTGTACTTCATAAAAATTCTTTGAATTTTGGGAATTTATCCCAAAATGAGTTTGAGATACGAATTCTATTATGAAATTTGTTCTCATCATTGAGGGTTCTTTGATGATAACTGTATTTTATTTCATTAAATAGTAGTCCTATTTTACTATCCTGGTTTCCTAATGAAGAATCATGTGAAAGGATCAATCCCATTATCTATAATTTATTATGAATTATGGATAGTGGTATTTTATTGGATAGACCCACTATTATATGTAGATATAGTAATTTAGACTTATATTGAATAAATTGTTTAAAGAGTTTCATTCCTTAGAAAACCTATTATGTCTATGAGTGGGGTGAAAAAAAAACTCTTTATTCGACCTACCCTTTGATGTTGATTTCTGGTGGGTTGTTAGTGACTATTTTGTGGAGTAACTCTAAACTACTAAGGATGTCGTGTTAGATATGCTGAAACAATTTTCTCAACTACAAATTTTAGTCCAAAAATAGGCTGACAGAGTAAAACATTAAGGCATTCTTCATTGAAATATTTGATATTAGTATCATACTCCCAATAAGAAAAATATATGGTGTAGATATGGGGGATATTACCCCATAGACTTAAATTAATATATGGGATGAATTTCTTGAATTTATTTGGAATTCCATACCGGGTTGTGTCTATGGACAAAAACATAGTCAGTATTATAACATTATTCAATCATTTCTGCTAGAAAATGGAGTTAACCTAATAAATAATTATGCGATCTCTGACCTGATCTAACCATAAATTTATTTTATCTATAGTTTAATTGATATGAGTATTATTATTATGAAACTACTCAATCACATCCAATGGTTTACATTTGGGGCATAAAGGATGATAATTTACATCAATTTTCCATTTAATAGGATGAGACCCTTCTTATTGATGATGATCCACATCTGTAGTTTCCCTCAATTTATTGAGTATCTCTCAGTATGAGGGAATCATTGTAACAACATTAATATGGGAGGACCTTCATGATGATAAGATGTCTCAATGGGAGGAGGATCATTTCATCAAGTAACTTGGGGGAGACCTCCATTATGTATTCTTGATTCTATATCACAGAAAATACCTTTCTTATATCCAAATTCAATATAATTGGGATTACTATTAAATTATATTCCCTATGTAGAACCACTTGGTATATTAGCTAGAATTCTATTTAGAGGACCTCTATTGTTACCAATTTTTTGGTTTCATTCATAGTAAGGTCCTTCATGTTGGATACATTCATGGGGAGGGACTCAATATTGGGTTCTTTCTCTATTAGAATGAGACATTCCATAAGATATTTCCTAATTGTGATCACCATATATATATTAAATTTATTTTCACAAGGAGGGAATTTACAATTAATAACTGATGATGAGTTTCTAAAGGTTTGACCTCCTTTTCATTAATCCATTATGTTTTGGATAATACTATTGTAACATACATCACATAAAGGGCCTTTGTTTCAAATATTTTAATTTTACTATAGAGGAAATCCACAACGATTTCTTTGTGTATGATATTCAAGGTAAAACCCGAAACTCTAGTAACCCAGAGTTAATGATAAAATTATTAAATTGGCATAAGATATAATAGATATTTTCTAGTAGGACTGACCAGTATAGTATTATTGAAGAACCAGATATGAAATTTTATCTCATTTAACATTGCACATAATATATAAAACATTTAAAATGTAAATATTCCAAATCCTTGAACTAATTTAAAATATTCATTATTTATATCCTATTGATACAAAATAAAATAATTTTGAGATCTTATTCTTATTAATAGTTATATAAGGTAAAAACTATCATAAGAAAATAAGGATTAATCAATACACAAAGGTAAAAATATAATAACATATGCTATTTAATCAATAACTTGATCACAAAATTAATCCTTGGATAATATCAATGAAGTAATTTTATAGAAATAAATAAGTTCTCAATGATGTAAAT
Organism: Viscum album; assembly: GCA_963277665.1. NCBI lineage: Eukaryota > Viridiplantae > Streptophyta > Magnoliopsida > Santalales > Viscaceae > Viscum > Viscum album. The sequence continues at coordinate 1,329,126,024 of OY728145.1, read as the reverse complement.
GTATAATATTGGATGTCATGATCTAAAACTTCCTCATATATTTACTATCATGGACCTATGTTAAGGTTGTTTAAAATATGGGTATAAAAATACAAAAAAATTTAATGACTCATGAGACATGTTGATGAATTGAGGGGAAATATAATTTCCATTCCCACCCATCATATACTCTAAAATCATTTTTCATATACTGAATGATCAATTTAATTTATCAAAAATATGACTTGTCAACAAACATATATATTGAGTAAGAATACATAATATCAATATGTCCCATGTTAATCAGATAAATTTCATAATGAAATAGAATATATTGAAATGGAATATTGTTTAAGAAATAATCATATACATGATACAATGAATTCGTGTATTTCATATAAATGTAATGAATAATGAAAGATGATTATAAAAAAGTGAATGTTTCAAGATAAAGTTAACAACTACAAAATTAATAAGAGATAAAATATGACATCAACTCATTAAAAATAATGTTTTTTCATAACATCATGTATTTCAATGAATAAAATTAAAATGGAAGAAAAACATTAAAATAAGTTTTCATTAATGAGTTTTATTTGTCAAACACTTGATTTATTATAGAAGAACCTAAATATCACTGAATGGTTTTGGAAGTAATAATTATCATTAAATCCAAATACGTCAAAAATAATTCATTCATTTTAAAATTTATTTTGGAAAATAAAATAATAACATTTTAAAAAATATTAGAAATAATCCCTCAAAAATTTAAAAAACTCTATGATAATATAAAATTTATTTAATAAATTATTTAATTAAATAAAAAAGGCTTTCATTAAAAAATCATGGAAATATGGACACAGAATAGAAATATATATGATCAAAAATGAGAAATAAGATTAGCCAATATATTAAATATGTATTTTCTTTATTAAAATTTAAAATAATGGATAATTTGGAAAAAAACATAAAATATTATAAAATATTAACATGATAAAAATAAATGGATTTCGTGAGGGAAAGTTCATAAAATTAAATTTATGAGAATATAAGAAATCCTAGAATGAAAAAATAATTATGAATAAATTTCTTACATTTTTTTTTCTTTTAAATTATAATCCTTTGAATGTTTAATGTGAATTTAAAATGTTATTCATCATGAATAAATTTTAATTCATGTTAAATATTTCAATTGGAATGTTTATACACCACATAAAAATAAATTTCTCTAAATTACCAAATATATGATAATGGAGTGGAAATTTAGATAAAATACCTTACATAGAACATACCATCGAAGGTAAAATTATTCAATTAGTGATTATGGGTGAAAATATTAAATCCAATAAAATAAGTTCAAATAAGTAATAATATAATCCAATTTCATTTCACACATAATCATGGAATAACATATTTAATGATGTAGACGTATAACCCAATGAATTTAAATTGAGTTTAGAAACCCCTTAAGAGATCATAACATTAAACTGAGAAATAATAAATAAATAGACTATGTGAGTGTAAAGTAAATAAACTTAAAAAAGTGGAAATAAAAATATAAAATAATCAATTTTCACTACACACATAATCTTATCATATCAAAGATAATGATGAATTAATATAACCCAATTAATATAAATTTGAATTATGGAATACCTTACCTCATGTTCCCACATATTTGAACATGATTTAACCTCCTATATAATGGTATTAAAAAATTTAATAATTTATACCAAACCCATATTAATATTTATAATATCATATTTGATCCACTTATAACATCTTATTACATGTTCATTAACAATATTTCATTATTATCATTGTTTCTGGTGTTAACAGGTTTATTTTATCATACATGTTTTTTCAATGTAGTCACCATTATTTTATTTTAATTAAGGTGAAATAAATTAAGAAATGTTAAAAATGATATTAATAAGAAAATAATTCATTAAATCTATCATTTTTACCATTAATGTAAAGTGGACATGAAAAACAAATCACATCACTTCATGGAGGAGGTATTCCACATGTACGCATGAGCAACATTATCATTTGAAAATATAATGGAAGGGAAAAAGATAAATATTAAAGTACAATTATATAAATATAAATATTTAATAAATGTCATATATATCCATTAATTACTTATTTTTAACTTCCATGTAAATTAGTGATGAAAAATGAATCCCACTACTATGTGGGGATGATAAGTCGTACATACGCATGAACAATTTTATCACTTTTTGTATGACTGAAAAGAGGTGTAAAATGGTTGTAAATAGGTCATAATAACATCTATGTATATTTATTATAATTTTTAAATTATTTTTTAATTGGTACAAAATATTTATAGTAATTTTAATAAGAAATAAATTAGAATGAGTGTGTAAAAATGGTTACCTCTTCTTCGGTAGACATCCATAATTTCTCCACGTAAAATGAATAGGGGTAGCCTTTTTTAGAGACAAGAGCCTATATAAAATATATAACTATGATTATAAGATAAATTTTCAATATTTGGTAGAACATTTTTTCTCATTTTGCTGTAAATAAGAGTAGGAATGTGTGTCCTTTTATAAGTTAGGGTAGGGTCACTCTTGGAATTACATTAATGTTTAAATTAATATAAAATATTTTATTGAAAAATGGATCAAAATAGATATAATTATAATATAATATGATGATGACTAAATATCCTCTAAAAATGAATTTTTTATACATTTTGGCTATGTTTTCACCTCTCTCTCGCTCTCTCTCTTATTTTTCAGCCCTATAAGACCATTAGAAAATTACAGCAACATAAAATTTCACTACCCATTATGGGTGATGAATGATAACATAAAAGGAAAATATACACATAGGTACAAAATTATTTATTATTTTAACCATATTAAATTCACATTATCTAAAATAATATTTTTATTAATTATACATCATTTAATATAAAATCACTAATGTCATTTTTTGGAACTATTCGTTTAATTTGACATTAAAAATAACATGTACACAATTTAATTCAGATATAAACCATTAAAATATCAACAATATGTTATATTTATCTATAAAAATTTTGTGACAGTATAACTCACCCAAATGAAATTATTTTTATTGTTTTTATAATAATTTACTAGGTACAATACCCAAATTAATGTTGTATTATCATTTATGATAATTTTTAAATAAATATTTTTTTTAAAAAATACACTAAACAAATTAATTAATATTTAAAATAAACATATAAAACAAAAAATAACCTATTTTTATCTTTTTGTAAAATTATTGGTGATATTAAATTCAAGAGAGTTATGATTTTTGATTTTTCTTGTCTTAATATAATATAAAGGTAAATATCAAAGAGAAGTCCTACCTAGTGGAAATATTTTCAGAACATGTGTGATAATAGTCAAAATAAACTCAAAAATTTGGATAAATATATGATTTAGAAAATTTTAAATCATTATCCAAAATTTCAAACATTGTTATTCCCTTTTAAGCTTACAAAGATAACTAATTGTTCTATTGTAACTATTCATAATCTATTCAAACAAACAGGTATTATTTACCAAATATAAACTTAAAAATTCTGAATATGATATCAATTTTTCAAAATCAACTTTCTATATGGTTAGGAAATTAATTTTAAAATAAATTCACCAAAATCAATGAAATCACATTTTTTAAAAAATTCTTATTTTTAAGCATTAAGATTAACCTATATCCAAATCATAATACAATTATTAGATTAATATCTATCAAATGGATCATATGTCACCTTATAGAAAAATATAATTTATAATAATATATTTAAATTACTTAATTTAAATAAGATAAATGATCTAATTTAAAAAATCTATATTTTTTGCATTTTATTGAAAATTCATCAAATTCAAAAAATTCTAAGAAATTAATCCTAAGATAATATTGATGTGATTATTTCTAAAATTTTCTATTTATTATTTAATAAATTTTATAAAAGTGGTATAATTTATAATATTTTGTCACAAAAATATTACATATTTGATGAAAATTTTATCCCTGTAAAAATTAACGTAGCTCGTAATGTCGTATACAAAACATATGAAAAATATGATCCAATAATATATTAAAACATAATAATGACACAGAATAATATAAAAACTGAATATAAACATATTATCCTAAAAATAAACTATCCCTATTCCAAAAATAAAAACATTGACTATAAAATATATTCCATAAATTTTATAAATAGTATCAATTATGAGCAAAATCACGTTTTCAATAAATCAATAACAAATTTAAAGATTACCAATGCAATCTCTTTTACTTTATCAATTTCAATTATCTCTTCATCCAAAATATACATTACCAAATAAAAATCATTATCATATTAAGGGTAAACATTCCCTTAATTATTTTTTCTCCAAAAACATAACCTTGCCACTAAATCACTCTTCTTTCTTATTAGTACCATTAAAAATAGGTTTCAAAATACTGAAAATAAAAACTACTTTGGGAAAATCCATATATGTTTCTTTATTCTTATAAATACAATGTAAATGATATTATACTTCTACCAAATAATTATCATATCACAATACATAAAAAATTAATTTCATTTACATCAATCATTGGCATAATATATGTTCTTCCTTAATCTTGAAATTAACCATTAGATTAGGGAATTGACTCCGATAATTCCCATATTCTCCACATAGAAGCTGTTAAACTATAAATGTAATGTTGGGGTAAACATTATATCCCTCAATCAAACTCTTCATTTGTAGCTATATATTGATATCTTTATTCTTTATTTTTTTCACATATAAATCTTATTATCATTCTACTAAGGAATTTACTCAACATCTTCTTCCCATTTACTTCACATATACGAAACATAATCTTATTACTTCCATAGTCTTAAGGAAAACTAATTTTTCTCTTATTAGATGTGTGCAGGAACTCACCCAAGTTAAGATCTTTAGTCATATAATTATACAGATAATTAGGAATAGTCATAAGTTTACTCATTCCAAACCACATTTATTTTTGTTTCTTATTAGGACAATAAATATATTTTTTATTACATTTATTATTAACACAGTTCCTTATATATCCATCTAATCACTAAAAAACAATTATAGAATAAATAACAATTATATTTGGGAACCACATAGTCAGGAAAATAATTTAATAAATTTAATTCGTTAAAATATAATACAACTTTTGTCTAACATTGTTCCTTCTAGGTCATTATCTATTCAAACAAATCATAATGCTTCATAAAATATATAAGAGTAAAATAATAATATCCCCTGAGAGTGTCAATCTTGGTGCACAATAAGGGAACAAACTCTATGAATTATAAAAATGGGTGAGATATACTTAGAATAACTTTTTACATTTTTATTACCCATAGAAGAATCTATTCCAAAACCTTTTCTTTTTTAAGAATACATTCTTGGGTTTTTTCTAGAAGAATAAAAAAACCAATAGCATACTGAAAATATTATAATATATTTCTAAAACTAGACATATACTTAATTTATATTTTTGTTTTAGTCTCCCTATTCTATATTTTTAAATATCTAGTTCCCAGAATTATACTAAAATTTTACTAATACCAACTATAAAAACCCTTAATTAAAATAAACTGTAGATTTTTTCCACTTTATTACATTTTATAAAGATAAATAAATCTCATCCAGAATGGCTGATCGTTTTTATATTCTTGAAGAACTTGATAAAGAAATGTTTCCCTTTTTATATTGGAAGGAGAATATAAATCTCTATGAAAGTAAATATTCTTCATCCTTGAACTCATTCAAAGTTTCATTATTTATATGTTGGTAAATAGAAAAACAAATAATGGTGAGATGGAATTATTAGGATGGGTAATATATAGAGGAAAAATATAATTAATATATTAGATATAATAAATAGATAAAGATAAATAAAAGAAAAAACATTACATTTAATAAATAACATTCGAAAAAATACATCCATGGATAATATCAATGCAATAATATCATGGATAAAAATTATTATATTCTCCTTGATAGAAATGAATAATATTATATTTCTGGTTCTCACACATCATGTTATCTTTTTCATCGTGTCCTTTTCCCATAACATTAAAATATGAGTAGGAATACACCCAAAACCAATATAATAATGTCAACTAACTAGTTAGTCTAATTATATCTTCTGATGCTTCAAGGGGATAGAAAATTACAGGTCCCACCCATAACTACATGTCCAATGAATTCATCATATAGTGAATGAAAAATATTATTTCTAAATAATAAGTATTGCCGATAAATATATGTCTTATTTAAAGAATAATAAACTTCAATATTTACTCAGTCAATAAAATTAATTTCATAATAAAACACCATATGAATAATTGGTATATTATTTAGGAAATAATCATATCCATGACACAATGAATATGGATATTTAATTGAAATTTAATTTCTAATTTACTATGATCACAACAATGTGAATGTTTTAAGAGAATGTAAATGACAAAAAAATAAGAGATAAAAGATGACCATCAATTCATTAAAAATATTGGATTTACAAAAAATTATTGTAATTTTAAGAATAACTAGTAAATGGAAAAACAAGATAAAAATAAGTTTTAATGAAATATTATTATTTTAAAACCCATTCAAAATATTAATAATAAGATATATATCATAAAATGGTAACAATTGTGGAAAATCTCATTAAATCCATATACAATTAAAAGAAAAAAAATCTTTTGAAATTTAATAGAGAAATTATTTTAAAAAATAATTAGTAAAACATTAAAATTAGTTTATTAAATCCTTTCAAAAATTAAATAAAAAAATAAAATTTCATTAATAAATTATTTGAGTAAATTATTTGGAAATATTTAAATTAATATTGAGAAATAATTTACATGGATGAAAAATATACATGATTAAAATCTGAAAGAAAATTATTTTTCATTTAAATATTAATTTAAATTTTTTATGCTCTAAAGAGATGAATATGTAGAGAAAAATATGTAAAATAATTAAATATCCAAATTATAAGAAAATATATGGAGTATATTATTGAAATATTTTAAGATTACATCTATTGAAATAAAAGAAATCAAAATAGAAAATTTGATTGAAAAATAAATTTTTACTTATTTGGTATCTTTAAATTCTAACCCCTTGAATGAATCACATGAATTAAGACCTTATTTAATATGAAAAATATATATATTTATTTAAAAGTCACCAAAAGGATAGTATAAACACACACTAAAAAATAAATATGTGCATATTACTAAATAAGTCTCAATAGAGTGAAAATTGAGATGAAATCCCCTATTTCGTCCCAATTCACGTCGACCCACGTATTGATAGGGCAAGATGGTCCCATTGAGATTGATAATTTTATCCTTTTATTATTATTAAGAAGGTTCCTCATTTTCGTAATCGTTGTGGGTGATTGAAAAGGGGGTTATGTGTCTGTGAAATCATCCTATGTTTGGTACGATGTACTCAAATGGTCCCCAATGGGTTTATTTGTGGAGGTAGAAACACCCATCGACCCTGGTATTCGTGGTTCATGGACCTTCATTCCAAAGGCTTGTGCTTGTTGGGTAAAAGTTTTCCTAATGACACTTTAGGACTCCATTGGTCAAAATGATGGGAGGTTAAGCTCATCACACCCATTTTGGGGAAATTATTACTAACTCCGGAACTCTCTAATAGGTTTAAGCAATGTTCATATGTTTTTAAATCCTTGTTTCTTCCTCAAAGAGTGTGTCTATAGATGACCCCTAGTTTTCATAATCAATCATCTATAGACATGGATTATAAATTACTGTGACAACGCTAGTTTATGCCCTTTGACGAGCTGCTCTAGAGTTTATCTTCATTCAGGGGGGACAGAAGTTTCTTCGATATCAGTATTGAACCCATGAGATGGATTTCTGACATATCCTATTGAAAAGAACTAGGCCCCACATAGTTCAGTGTCACATAATTGGACACATAAAAATTTAAGGTCATGTGATGGGGACCCTTTAGTGTAGTTTAACATTGTGAAACAGGTACATCTACGCAAAAGGTGCCGAATCAAGATCCAATGCAGTTATCATATTAAGGTGGACCAAGATTCCCAAGAAAGACATGGTCTTATGGATGAATGTGAACCCACCGGGAATATATAATGGAGAATACTATGGTGATTTGGGTGTTAGGTTTGGATCTACATGAGGCTTATTATGTATCCTATTTTATTAGGATTAAAATCCCTCGTAGTTCGGTTCGCGTTGTGATTTGATTGGGGCTTATGCATGTGATCTGCCCATTTGAAGGGCGGTGATGTCTCATTTCTTGGAAAAGATGATATGGTTATCAATCCAAGATAAAGGCTTCCTATGAATCCTGATTATGGTGGGAATCGTATATATCATATTTCAGGGTGTGTGGGGATAACATGTAGAAGAATCCCACTTTGGGGGGACATGATATCTCATTTCATGGATGAGATGATATGGAGATCGTGCCTAGATAAAGGATTCTGGCATATCCTGGTTGTGTTGGGAATCAAAGTTTTCATATTTCATTATAAGTTGTTCCAATGTTGTATTATCAATACCTATAAGACCATGTGATTCATTCATGGTGTAAGAAATAAGAGGATGTGAAGGATTCAACATAGGCACACTTTCTATTTTCTACTAAGGGAAAAGGAGGAGCCCATGGAGGAAGATGTCAGGGTGACAGTGGACGAGGGTGTGGAGCAATTAACCCTTCAATTTTAAATGAAATTGAAGGTCATTAGGTCTATCCCAAAATGAATAGGGGTTACTCTTAAAGGGATTCTCTACTATGTGTTCTTGGAAAGGGGAGGAATGTTGCTTCTCATAAAAAAATAGTGAGTGTAATTCCTATGAATTATTGTGGCCCCTCATTGAATGGAAGATCATCTCATTACCCTTGATCCCATGAATGGTGAGGTCCATGTTAGTATCCCAATTTTGGACTCTAGGTTACCATGAAAACATAGAATTAAGAACATTCATTAGATTCATATGGATATGAAGATTACCTTCATCACTCCACATAGAAAGGGAATATAAACTCTGAAGGGCGCAATGATGTGCATGATGTTTTTTTCATATGGGTTCAGTGGAATTGAAAGAGGCTTTGGACTAATGTCAATGGACTGGTTCGTGGTGGGGTTTCAGAGTATGGGATGGAAACATAAGGCCATGATCAGTACGGATTGCTGGAAATCTCGGAGGTACCCTTCTCTATGAACCATTTGTTTATATCGAGTGCGGTACCTTCTGCATTTCATTTTTCTATGTGGGTGGAAGTTCCATCTAGACACTAGGGTGGTACACATATATGGATATGGTTAACATACCTTGCTGGTATATGGATCTAGATGTGGCAAGCGTACCATGGTGGTACATGGGCTCAGGCTCCATTCACATACTAGGCTGGTATGCAGATCTAGAGTCCCTCAGTGCAGTAGAATAGTATGTTGTTCCAATTTTTGTCCACCAAGTGATGTGCTATGCTTTAAAAAAGATTTAAGAAGGGGCTTTAGTCTCACAGTTCTCCAGATTTTCATCAACGAATGGAGTATGGTTTATGGTTCTCATTTTAGGTTTGTGGTTTTCTGATATTAATATGATTTATTTTTTTATAGTTCTTGGAGTCTTTATACCTACTTGAAATCTTATGGGGTTCCTTATTTCACCAATTTTTTTCCTTTGAAGTCTTCTATCCTTAGACAGCCAGCTATCCCAAAATCTGATCCTTTTCTTTCTCCCCCCCTTTGAATCCTTTTATTCAGTGTCGATGAGGACGTATCTATGGGAACACAAAACCTTTTTTGGAAGGCCATGGATAGATCATCTATCCCACATATGACTCGATCAACCGAGGCTCATGGAGTTGCAGTTTGTGGGGGGGGGGGGAATACCCACCTCAATTCTATGAAAGATGCTATTCACAAGTCATTGTCAGCCTTACTCATCTGCAAACTGATCAGTCCGTGGGGATGGTATGCGGCGGTGTACCTCTTCATCTTGATTTCTCCAATGATGTGGTTCACAGTTGGAATATTTTGGCCTTTATTCTACTAACGATGTGGTTCTCAGTTGACCAACACCTTTCCTAATTCATTCTATGAACTATCTGGTTCGTTGTCCAATGCTCCTTTGGACATTGTTTCACAGGACTCCCACATACTACTTAGTTCATTGTTTGTGCCTTCGCGGACCTTTCTCGATAACCAGTACATGGATACGTTTGGTCCTTTTACCAAATGGATTCCTCCAATATTTTACCCCAATTTTCATCACTTGACGCATCCCTTTCCTTTATAAATTTTATAGGTGTATTTTATTTCTCTTTTTCAGTTTTTTCGAGACCCTAGAAATACTCCCCATCAGAATGGAGTCTAGTCGGAATGAAAAGGATGTTATTCCAATGTTGAAAATGGTCCTGAACTAAACATGTTTTTTATAGAATTGTAGAACTGTTGGGGGACCACACCTATATATAGGGGGCCTAAGTCATTTGTCTATTACCTAGTTTCTTGGAGAAAAGTATTTTTTTCAAATAACTCTCGGCATTCCCTTCTTCCATAGATCTGATACTTCATTAAATTTGTCATATGTCCACTCTGCCTTGTGTTCTATGAACAACTTACTCTTCATAGTTTCTTTAGTAGTGAACCATCCTTTGGATCTATGAACCAAACTATGGGATTTTAAAACGTATGTCTGAAACTTTGTGTATTAAGATTCTACGTAGCCTCCCTATCTTATAGACATAACTTCAAAGCCAATGAACTAAACATTAAATTTCCTAGTCAGGTTTTAAATCTCCAAATTATAAAAATTGAACATTCTCATAGTGAGTCTTAGTATGCGACAATCACATTTCAAAAAATGATCGAATGGCTAGCCAATGCTTCATGGTCCATAATCATGTGGGGAATTTTTTGTTCTGCTGGATTATTGGGGATGAATTCCAAAAAACATTCCTGAGATTCACTATGAAGATCCTTTCACTGGGCAGAATATTTTTTTCCTTTGGAATTTTTTGGTCTTTTTTCCCAGTCTTTTTAATTAGACTGACACTTTTGAATGGTATTCTTGTTATAGGAAGGAGATTGCTCCTCCTCTTATCTCAGAAGAAACAATCTGGGGGAGAGTATCCATGTTGGTAATATGGAATAAAAACTCCATGCTATCATTGTTCCTCAAAGGGTTTTTCTTAGAGATCTCCTTTCATGAGATCTAATAGCCTATCTACCATCCAATTGGCTTCCAATTTGTAATTATGGGATCCAAGACAACTCTACATTTCCAGGAATTGATTGTGGAAATATTTTCACACATTATGGAACATCCCATTGTTGTAATAAGGAAAGTACCTATGATACTAGAGAAATAATTACTACTTTGAATCAGGAGAGTGAGTTCATCATGAGTGTCTCAATGTGTAATCAGAGTGTCCAATGCTCTCACAGTATGTGCTTGGATTCTATCATAAAATACTATACATCCATCATTTACCTGTCGTCAGGTGACCCTAATGGAGGATAGAGCTCTAAATGGGGCCTCTGGTCGGGAGGTTGCTTTTCTTATGGGTGGGCTCGGGTGTTCTGGGTTCATCAGAACTTCTTGGAAGCCTATGATCCACTAAAATATATCAATCTATATCAAGAGGAGTGAGTCTTCCAATTCCATATCTTTTCACCAAGAGAGATACTACATAAGTTGCTCAGTCATTGTTGTCCAGGCACAAAAACCTTTCACCTAACCCATGGTGTGGTGGGGATCTGTATATGGGATGTCTACAATATAGGGGACTTCCTATCCTTGGAGACATGTACGATGAATATCTATCATTGTCAAACACATGGGAGAATTATGAACACATATCCCCCTTAGAAGGAGAATTATTTTTTATGTAGGAGAGGATACTTGGTCATCCCCTTCATGCCCGCTCACTTATCCTATTTGAGGATTGGACATGGCATTTCTTATAGGTGAATGGGCTGAAGCCAAGAATTCACCAAAGTCGAGCGTTCATCGTAGATGAACCCATTAAACCCAATAATAATGATTCATTCTTGGTTCTTACTACGCTACTATTGTGGTAGTTCAAAACACTACTTGGGGTTATGAAATTGTTAATGACTTATCACAATATCTCAGATAGACATGTTTCTTTTATATGTTCCTATGTGGGTGGATCTTTCCCTATCATTATGTTTATACTGGTGTCAGGGACTGCACATTGATTATGGTAGCCACATTGGCAGAGGGACAACCTTTAACATGGATGTTCCTACTCTTTCCCAAACCAATGAATTGTTAGGGAAAATATAATAAGGGAAATCTTGCTTCATCTTAATCAAATAGTACAATTTTTTTATGATTGGATGCTAGAGCATATCCCCTTTTATGAATATCGGCATATTGAAACAATTCCATATTATTTCTTCTATCCAACATTTCATAATATTGCTTTCATCTGTGTAAAATCGTTGATCATATAAGGTGTGATTGAATTGCTAAGTGATGTCTCTCACATATTTGTTTCACCTGCGGCGCCCCATGTTCCAATGATAAATACTGAGAGAGGATCCACTGAATAACGTTCTTATATCATTGCACTTCAGTATGGAGTGTTGACTGCACATATAGAAAGGGATACCGTTTGCGAGCCTTACATTCCTTATAAGTTCTCTAGGTAGTTTGGATGCCTTAAGAAGATCACATCTCTCACCGCTACCCTGGTAAATCAGGAATCTCACCTAGTAATCATTCGCCAATTGCGGTTGGACATAATGTGGGATGACACTAATGTGGAAGTCCTTATTCCTACCATAATATCATTAATTTACCTATCATTAGATTATTCCCAAATGTGGGTCACTTTCTTTCCTGATGGGGTATTGGCAAGTCCATTTCTGCAGGTTCATAGACCTTTGGTTGTTTCAGATCCTATCCCAACCATTCCAGTTGTTCCATTTGTTCCCCTTTATATAGTGAGAAGGAATTATACCCGCTATAACTTGATTTTGGTGGGGGACACACCTACACAACCCAATTATGTAGCGAGTGATTCAGATCCCAAATCATTAGATGATGTGTTCCTTGGTCCTACCGTAGCCCATTTGAGTAGTACATAACCCAATTTTTCTGAATTTTCTATCATCCACCCTCATTTGGTCCTGGAGGCTGAACCATCTATTTGGAGGAAACTTCACCTAGCTTGGGTGACCTGGCTCAGGACTTTTGACTTCTATAATGCTACTTCATCTCTATATACCTATTTCGGTGGAATTGGACATAGCTTTTGATGCCATTATGAGGCATCGAGCTGTGTGAAAGTTGGTAGGGTGTCTGATCCATACTCCTAAAATATAAACTCCCTAAAAAAAATATTCCAACAAGTTGGAAAAATTTTGATTACTATCTTTCAATCTAGGTATGAGCGGTTTTGATTAATAAATCTTTCATCTCTTTTTGCACCATATTATTATAGATCGAGAAGATCTTGCTGCTTGCAAACATGACCTTTTTTTGTCCAACGCTTCTCTCCACCAAGCTCAGTCTTTTGGGGATATTACTAACAAGTTGCATCATATGGATTCTAAGGAAGCTAGTGCTAATGAAAAGGTGATTTCAAAGGTGAAGGAAATGCATAAGTACAAAGCCCTCATGGCCAGACAGATAGCACAACTAGAATCATCAAGTGCCAATTTTTTAGTCTTCCAATAGAAATAGTGAGAACATCAGACTATTATGAAGTGAGTACACTCGAGTGTTGAAACTGAAGCTAAGCAGAGGTATTATTTAAAATATGCCCTTTATAGAACTCATCAGGGAGTTATTGACCTACTGTAATGAAAGATTTAGTCCTCGTTGTAATCTATTAGGTTTCCATGCACAACATTTGCTTCGATATAGGGGAGATGCTCCAGATTTTAGATGTTCGTCCAACTCTCGCATACCTTTTTTATAAAATAGAAACATTTTTATTTCTAATTTTCCTATTATAATATTTACTGAAAGAATAATCATTTATGATAAATTTTATATTAAACAATAATCTCAACTAGATATCAATTTTAATTACATTCCATGATAACAGAATAATCAAGTTATTCTCAAATTTTTCCCTAACCTAATGCAGCCCAGAGAGAGTAGTTTGACTCTTTATAGGGTCCCATGGGAAATCATACAAACTCTGTTCCTTCTTTGTTATCACCCTAATTTTTTCCTAATCATGTTATGGTGTCGGCCTTTCATGTATAACTTCATTTTTTATTAGGACACACTTTGTAGCATTTGACCTAACATGATTTGTGTCTCCTGATTTTTTGGGTTTGTCATCTTTTTTGCCTAATACGTATATAGCATAGGTTTACCGAGATGACACTCGACTGTTTTCCATAGTTCCTTTTGCGATTTTTCTAATTAGTGATCTTAGTGTATCTTTTGGGGGGTAGTTTAATGTATTTCAAACTAGAATATCAATACTGATATTTTAGGTCAATCATCTTGGACCATAACTACATTAATTTTTTAGGTCGAACAACATTGACCATAAGGGCGCTGATTTTTTTGGTCAAACATATTAGACCTTCACTTATGGGTCAAGGTCCCGGATTTAGTATTCAATAACCAAGAATTCCACCCAACAACTTTTAGACATGGATGGGGTTTTTTTATTGACCCCAACATATGATTTTTGGATACAGGATATGATATGGGTAATGGAATCCGTGGGGCATACGGAGATAGGAAAATAATCCTTTGAGGATGAATTTTATTTTGGTTGATATGCCATTTTTGGGAAACTTATATAGAACCACCAAGAGATAATGTTCACTGTCAAAGAAAGGTACCTATAGGACATTGACCATCCATTTCAGATGGCTAAAAATTGTTTATAGAACTTTTGATTTATATTGTTGTTGAGGACCACAGTGGGTAGCCTATCGAGGGAACAATGTATGAAACCAATAAGGTAATTGGTATCATCATTGGATGAAAAATACCACTCCCACACAAATTTTCCTTATATAAAAGAGGTTTGAGGCAAGGAGGAGTTTAACGTCATACAACCTGGACATTTGGAACCTATTTTGAGAAATCATCTTGCTCTAACTAGAATAGGGTAAATGAATAACTTCCTTCATAATTGATTTTCCATGAACTTCCAAAAAACTAGTCATTAAATGGGAGAAATACTTCAACTGTAATTTGAGGGGTTTATGAATATAAGGCCTAAGGTGGGACATAAAATTCATTAGAGAATACAATGGTAGGAAGAGCCTCTCCTGAGGACGGATTTACCTTTATTTGAAAGGATATTTTTTTGGGAAACATATGAAGAGCCTCGAGGGAATACTGTTCTAGTCAGAAAAAGGTGTTCCTAAGACATAGGCCTTCTATTCCCAATGAACTATTAGGATTTTGGATATTTGGATCTTTTTGGACAAGGACTTTGGCTCGTGCAATGGGGTATGCCTAAATAGAAAAAAAATTACTTTCTTATTGAAATTTACTAGAAATAAGTGGAGGAATTTTTATCCTATCCATTTCGATTGTTTCTTCACATTGGTATGAACATTGCGCAGGTAGTAATGGTTTATTTTTGTCTCTTGGCTAGACCCTAAAATTGATATAGGACTCCGCTACGTCTCTTGTGAGTGAAGGTATCAAGCTATACATAGATATTTTAAGGATATTCTGTATGTAGATCTAATTCATGCATACGGATGGGCATTTTTATTTTTGATACAGATTCACTAATATGGAGGGGTTATATGTTGAACCTACCTATGTAGATTGATATCGTGCATAAGGGATAGGAGGGGAAATACCTTTGTACGTGATAGGGCCTAAGAGTGAATAATGGGTATCGAATATCATGAGGTTTAAATTCCATTATATCCAGACGTCTATGTTGAATCCCTGAGTACCTTGAGGGTAATTGAGTAGGGGTGT
The DNA here is from genome assembly GCA_963277665.1 of Viscum album. Classification (NCBI taxonomy): domain Eukaryota; kingdom Viridiplantae; phylum Streptophyta; class Magnoliopsida; order Santalales; family Viscaceae; genus Viscum; species Viscum album. Next base: position 1,329,110,045 of record OY728145.1, on the reverse strand, counting down.
TCTGACATGTCTACAGAATGAGTAGGAAAGAATGTGTAAACTATGGTTTTGAGGGTTCTTGGATTATGAGGAATGACATGGGGATTTGAATTAATTAGGTATAAGAAAATAGGAAAAGTCTATCCTAGGGACAAATTTTACATGGGTTGAAAGACCATTTTTATGTACAACATATGCAATACCACTTGGGAATAAGGTGCATAGTCAGAAAAAGTTTTCTACCAGACACTGACGTTCCTTTCCTGATGGCCATGAAGGGGTTATGATGATCTCAGATCACTCAAAGCATAAAGTTTGGTGAGGATTACGGGTTGGATTGTACATGTCAAAAACACTTAGGTCATGATTATTCACAAAATTCTATGATTATTCCCAAAATTGGGATTCTTAATATACATATTTAACATATATGTGAGGTGGGATATTTTGAATCCATTGACAGATGAGGGCCTGGTTTTGAAGATCTACGCAACCCAAGACTAGGAACCATAGATAAAAATTTGTTTGTGCATATGGAGTGGGGAAATTTTAGCTATAATTGTGGTACCTTTACTTTTTTTAATTCCATGTGGTTTAGAATTTGGACTATACAGTTTGACAACATCTAGTGATGATAACTTCTGTACTGTTTAATGTATTGTGGAAATAAAATTTCCCATATAGTTTAACGTCGTGTGGAGAGGATGTTGACAACATAGTTTAACCGTCAGGTTTTAGGGACAAAGAATCAAAGGGATAAAGCATAAATATGAGGTAATTAGCTGGGATATTTCACGTACACCCTAGAACTGAGTGGGGGAATAATGTTTAATATATGATTTCAAGAACCCTTGAGTTAAGATAGATTGTGAGAGGTGAAGGAGACAATGAGTGTACAAAAGTATGAATATCCGCTCATGAGGACAAATTTGTCTTTTTTTTATAGGAACTTTTTGTGGGAAACATATGAAGAGACACTGAGGAATAATGTGCATAGTCAAACAATGTTTTCTAGAAGACACTCGTTGTCCATTTCCGATATCCAATGATGATTATGGTGATCTAAGATTTCCTGAGGCATAGAGTTCCATTGATGGAAAGGGGATGTATGTGTGTGTGAAAAATATCACTATCATGTATGATTTTGATGTAAGATATCCTTTACATAGATATCCAAATCTAATGGGAAGAATGGTTTATTGAAACTTTCAGGATGTAAGAATCCAAATATGAAATCCCCTATATCTATTTTCATTTCACATGTGTGGGGTTGGGGGATTTACCTGTTGTTTTATTCTGTGCATCTAGACCAGGGATTTCCTGCTCAAGTATCACTACATATCTATTTTTTCTAAAAAACAATCCATATACAGTTCTTGAGATACCTTATAAATTATTGTCATGTTGTTGGGACTTCATTGGCCATGTATTTTAACGTCGTGCAGAACAAACTCATGAATTTCCTTATGCAAGTCTAGCTTATTTGGAGAGGGGGGAACTTATTTCATGATGACTAGACCCAGGAAGGCCTAGGTGTCCTTATGTATCCCATTAGTGGGTAGGAATCAAGCGAGACAAAGTACTGGTATCTTGTGTTTTTTAACATCATGCAACAAGGATGAATGTGAACCGACATGAAAAGGATGAGTCTAGTCATGTGTCAGTCTTGAACTTTGTGGAGGATTTCTACATATCCTAGTTTATTGGGAATCAAAGTCCACATATTTCTTGAAAGAAATTCCCAACATATGTCTAATTTATATGTAGGAAGTATAAAAAAAATTATGTGTCGGTTGGACCATGATGAAGAATACAGGTGTCACTGTATATCCTGTGAGAGTAGGAATCCAGACACATGTAGTTCTTGGAGTACCCTTTTCTAATCGGAGCCATGCATAGAGAGGGGTTATTTTATATTTTTTTTGATTGAAAATGGCTGGATTGGGATGGAAGATACTAGCATCAATACATATCCTATAGGTATGGAATTGAGCCACACATAGTTCTAGAGTATCCTGGTAGGTTATTGATGCATGTGGAAATGTCTCCTCAGGTGAGAACATTGTTGGGGCCATGCATTTTAAAGTCCTGAGGTAAATAAGAAATTTCTCTTCATAGAAGTTTTACTTGTATGCAGGTAGAGAGGAATTATTGATTTTTACTAGTATATGGAACATGATTTATAACCCATGAGTCACTACATATCCAGCGAGGGTGAGAATGAATCCATACATAGTTCTAAGGACCCCTAGTTCCAGTCTGACTTGTGCATGGAGAGAGGGGAGGCATTTTATGACATTATTTCTAGATTATTGGTTAATTATACTCGTTTATGATTTGATTATGTGGGGAAAATACTAACTACCATTCTAAAGCTCAGGTGAGTTATACTTACTTTGAGAAACAAGAAACGATAAGTATTTTCCTTGTATTATAGGGGCAGTAGATGATACGATAGTGGCATTCCATGTTATTTGGGGGTAGGACTAGGACTTAGGGTCCAAGTGTCTCTACATATACCATTGATGAAAAGGAATCATTCCATACATAATTTTATTGCACAAAATGGTAGATGAATGATGTCGTAGACAATGTTCCCTTGGGTGAGAACATTGTTGGGGACATGCAGTTTAATGTCATGTAGTAAAGATGAAAAATCTCCCCATGCAAGTCTAACCGGTATGTAGGGAGAGAGGAATTATTGATTTTGACTAGTGGATGGACTAGGATCTAGAACCTAGGAATCACTACATATCTCATGATTTTGGGATTCAATCCATACGTAGTTCTAAGGACCCCCTTTCCAGTATGACCTGCTCATAGAGAGGGGGGAATTTTATACCATGCTTCTAAGATGATGGACTTATTATACTCCTCGATGCTTTGTCTATGGGGGGGGAATCCTGAATTCCATTCCTAAGATCACTTGAGTTATACTAGGTGTGACAAACAAGGAATGATGAGGAGTCCCTTATAGTATAGGGGAGAAAAAAATTGACAATAGTGGCATTCCATTTCATGTGGTTGTTGGACCAAGAAATAGGGTCAAAGTATCTCTACATATCCTATTTATGAATAGGAATAATGTTTTACCTAGTTATATAGAGCAACATGGTAGGTGGAAGATGTTGGAGATGATGTTCCCTTAGGTGAAAACCATGATGGGGCCATGTAGTTTAATGTCATGCGGTAAGGAGGAGTATGTTGGTATGTAGTTAAATGTTGTTCAGCATGGACGACCTCATTGTGTAGTTTATTTTCATACAACCAGAACACCTTTCGTACAATTTAACATTGTGTGGAGAGGACATATGTGGTGCTATTCATTTAACATCATGCAGTTAGGATTATTTTGATCACGATTACAAGACTTACTTCCTTAGGAACCTACCATTGGTGGGGGTTGTTGTGAGCTATCCAACCCTTTAAATAAAAGGATATGATCCATTGGGGTAAACTTTTAATATAAAATATAGTCCTTCCCATGTTGGATCCAACATTGGAGGTTTCTTCTTGAGTATCATCATGTCTCTAAGGACCAACACCACTTCTTCTTCGAGGAATGATCAGACGCGGACCTACTTATTTAAGGATCATGCAATCCAAATTTTCTAGAATTCTAGATGGTGCAGAGCATGAAATCTTTTCTCATCCAACCACTCAAACCCATCACACCATTTTTGGGGTTTCTCATCTCCACATAGATGATCATAGACAGTGACACAAAGTGACGGTAGTTTAATTTCAATGGGAAGAACTACGTCTACCCCATATACTAATGAGTATGAGGTTTTTTGAGTGGCAATCAGGGTTGTGGTTCGGTAAGCCCAAGGAGCATGAAGGATATTTTACTGCCTCAATTTCGTATCCTTGTCCACCATCTTTTGGAGTATGTTTGATAAGTTCTTTTTGAAAGCCTCAATATATCTATTTCCAGATGCATAGTAGTGGGATGAATGGTTGGCTTTAATACCAAACTCCTGGTAGAGTTATCCAAATTCAAATGTGTAGAATTCGGTGTCATTTTCCGTCAATATTGTGTCAGGGATAGAAAACCTATTGAGGATGTTGGATTTCACAAAGATGATAATGCCTTTTTCCCTGATCTCTTTGAATGGTGCAACTTCTTCCCATTTGGAAAACAAGTAAGTTGCTGTGAGAATAAACTTGAAATGTCTGGTCATGGTGGGAGGATATTTTCCCACAAAGTCTATTCCCCATATAGAAAATGGCTAGGAGTACTTAGATCTTTGAAGAAAATCTAGGGGTTAATGGATTAAATAGGCATGGACTTGTAAGGAATGACACCATTTGGTAAAAGCGGCACAATCCTACATCATGGAGGGATAATAATATCCAGTCCATCGAATTTTATGAGATTTTAGATGTTGACTAGTGTTCCCCACAAGTTCTGGCATGCACTTCATTCATGAAGACAGTGGTCTATTCTCCATCAACGCACCAAATAAGGACTCACTCATGGCCTCGCTTATAAATAACCTTTTGTCAGTTTTTACCATCATATTGCGTGAAATTGACTACTCTTCGTCAGATTTCTTCCCTTAAACCCCTATCTTGTAATAGTTCTCTCTTTTGAAGATAGTCCATGATGGGAGTCATCCAGGTGATGGTAGGTTCATATGACTCAGAGATGATACCGATCTCATTAATTTCATCTGTATTGGCCTGAAAAAATGGTATGACCATCCATTAGTGGGAAATACAGATGACTGTTTCATTCTGATCTGGTTCATCCAAATCTATGGATGTATTTTCCAATGCATATTCTTGTTCAATTTGTGACGGGGGAACATAAGTCAATGTCGAATCTGTCATGAATTCTCCCAATAGTTCCTAGACATGGTTCATCATAAGGATCGTCTCTTCTTTCTTGATATCATAGTCACCATTGACTTTCTTGATGACCAGTTCTAAATCGCCTTTATTCTTAAAGTCTTCGGCTTTCACTTGGAGTTCTTGTTCTAGGACACCAACGTGGGATTGGTACTCTTCTTATTTTTTTTGCGTCCCTCCGATAGTAAGAAAAAATAGGGAATAATTTCATTCTATGGGGATATGAGTACAACTTCTGTACCAACTTGGTCAAATTTTGGGTCTTCCCTTCTTCTTTCTTTCGGGATTCTAGATTCATTGTTGAAGTACATTTCCAACATCTAAGAGTTATCTTGAATAGAGAACACTTCCTCATCATGTAGCTCATCATCTAATGGGGTCAATCCTGTGAAGTGGTGATCATCCAAGAAATATACTAATTTCTGGCCTTTTCTAGCTTTCTACGGTATGAAATATATATCGAAATACTAGAGGATGACTACCCACAGTGACAGGCATCCATTTAACATTGGATGACTAATAGAATACTTGAGAAAGTTGCTAGGTGAGACCAAATGGACTTTTTGGTGCTTCAAGTAATGTCTCAGTTTCTAGACCAAAAATATAAATTCAAGGTAGCTCTTCTCTGTTCTTTAATAATGAGTCTCAGCATAAATCATGGTTCTGCAGAGATAATAGACACTATTCTTGCTATCAAAATCATTCCTTTGTGAGAGGAAGGTTCCTAATGATCGGTCCAAGGTAGTTACGTATATGATTAGTGGTCTTCCTTCAACAAGAACCATTAGCACCAGTGGTCTTAATACATATTTCTTGAGGTTGTTGAATGCTTCCTAAAAATCATCAATCCATTGATATTCTACCCATTTTTCATCAAAATGATGAAGGGAAAACATTTTTTCTACAAGGTTGGAAATGAAATGTTGAACATAAGCTATTTTCCTTATAGTCCTATTAGCTCAGTCAGGTTGTGTGGTGGTGACATGCCATGGATTGATATTTCCTCTCTAGCTCGTCTTCTATGTCTTGGTGTCGCGCGATGAAGCTGAGGAATTTCCCTAAGGTGACACCGAAAGCACATTTTAGGGGGTTTATTTTTAGACTACGTTGTCATAGTTCGTTGAATATGGTTTAAGATCCACTTGATGGTATGAGCATTTTTTATTTAACCACTAGATCATCGGTATAGTATTTGACGAAATTTCTAAAGAAGGGTTTGAAAATTCCGTGCGTGGCACACTGATATGCGGAATAATCATTTATTAAACTGAAAGGAATATCCATGTAGAAAAACACTCCCCATTCATTATGAGTCAGTGGCTTATTCATATTATTGGTTCATTCATATCTGGTTATATCTTAAATAGAAATCCATGAAATAGAGAGCCTCATATCAAGAAATTTCATTGATCATCATTTCTATGATCGGGATTGGGAAATAATCTTTCAGGAAGTGCTGGTTGAGGTTCCTGAAATCGATGTACAACCTAATTTTCTCATTCTTATACTTTATAGGGAAAATTGTTTCTATCCATATTGGGTATTGGACCTCCTAAATAATCCCTTTTATGAGCTTTTCATCTTCAGCCTCTATTTTGGTGGTATGTGTGAAGTTCAACCTTTTGGAGGCTTTCTCATAACCACAATGATCTTCTAGTAGGCCTAGGCGGTGTGTGGATAGCTCTAGATCGAGACCAAGAATATTTGTATAATTCCAGGAGAAAACATCTTGATTCTTCTTCATTAATGTGGTGTATATCTCTTTCTCTTCAGGAGGTATGGTCGCACTAACCAAGGTGGGTCATGGGTCTTCTTCCATACCAAAGTTTATTTCCTTGAGATCATCATCGGTGGTGGAAATTCCTTCATCAAATACTATAGTGGAATCTTTTATGTCTTCTTATTCATCCTCCCATTCATCTTTATCATCTTCCTCTTCATCTTCTAATGGGGAAAAAATCCTTGAAACAAATACTCCATGGTCGAGGGAGGAGTTTTGGTTTTCATGTTTGGGAGGTAAGCTCATCTTTTCTGCCTCGACCATTGGTGATGGCTTCACTAGAATAGATCTAATGAGGGGAAAAATAGTTTCCTCGTCATCCTTGAATATAGAGAAACCACTTCTTGCCTTAGTTGGTGAAGAAGGAATTTTCTGGAGTTTTTATATCGATTTGGGGGTATTTTCATTTAAACCCTCCCCATTATCTCAAGAGTCAACGATCCTTTTGACATTATCAGGCTTGAAAATCATAACTTAAATCATGTGGGCTACTAAATATATATCTAAATTTGGACTTTCACTTTCATTTCTATTAACAGATAGTGTATATTCTTCTCTGAGATTCTTGAGGGGATCGGTACAAAACATTTCTAAACCATTTGGGCTGGAGACCCAATAAATTCCATCAGCTATGGGTTTCTCCCATATAGTTCATAGAACCCTACATCAATGTAGCGTGACATGTAGAATTTGAATGGGACATTATCAGCATGCAGTGTCCCACTCTGTTCATTAATGAAACATTTCATGCACTGATAGTACGAGGAGGGGATTATTGCGTGATTATGTAGCTTGGGCCTCCCAAGAAGATCATTTAAGGGTCTGTTATTTCAAACCACTATAAATTATGGGTGATTTATGATGTCACTGAACCAGTTTAGATCTTGATTTGACCTAACCGATTCTGCTCGCTTTTTTCATAGCACAATAGAGTCGTGGTGCAGGGCTCCAGATTATCCTCATTGTAGCCTAGCCGATAGAGTGTCCATAGTGAGAGAAGATTAATCCTAGATCCATTGCTGATGAATATTTTCAGATACTGATTCCATTCATCATGGTAGACATGTATAGGGGTTTGATTTTTCGTTTCAGGATTGAGTCTTTATCTTGATCTATGAATGAGTTATTTGTGTGGCATTCTACAGAACTGATCTCTATCTGGTATACATCAGTGGTTTCTACTTCAGCATTAAATTCCTAGAGACATATTAAAGACACATTGAGAGATTCCCTAATATATTCTTATAGATTTAGTGCATCCATGATTGATAGAATAAATGGAACATAAGATAACGTTTTCAAAATGTTATATTTCTGATCTATATCTGATGCTTTCTAGCTTAGGGAAAATCTTTCATAGTCTCTTTAAGGGGTTCGGAATTTTATGAAGATGGCTCGACCCTTTGTACCAGAGCCAGAGGAGAATCCATCCTTTGTGGATCATGTAGGGAGGATCTTATCACATTCCAAGGAAAATTAGTCATTTTTTATTCCTCTGATGGATATTATAGGATTATTAGATTGGGGTGGCATCCTGTAGGGGAAGGAGAATTTTCTTGTCCCTGTTGGATCCACTAGAGGGTCCATTCGTGGTTTTCTGTGACACTGTAAGTTTGATTATGTTTGCGGAAATATTCACGATTTGATCATGGATGCATTTACCTTGGCATTCCTAGCTTCTATGGATTCTTCTTCTAGCTTCCCAGTTGGGTGTGGGAAATTATAGTTGATAACCATACTCTTCTTCATAGAAAGGATCCATCAAACGGATGAAATTGAGGGATATAAAAATCATCTCCTCTTATGTTGATGTCTCTGTCTCATCCTCTTCTTTTAGATACTCCATTTGTTGGGGCGGTGCATGTTGTGTCATATGGTGGTGTGGTTCTTTTTTCCTTTAGATTTACTACCTTGAAATCTGAGAGTGTCAAATCCAACCATGGCTATGGTGCGATGTAATCATCATGCAATTGCTTTCCTCCCTTCTTATTGGACTATTTTTTGGGTGGTTATCCTCTAGAGGATCGTGGAGCTGATGATGATGGCTGAATTTAATTAAGATATATTGAAGGAATGGTTGGTTTCTTCAACTGTGCCTATAGTATTCCATGAGCTCGATTGACTGCCTTCCGAGTAATCCAACAAACAAACTTTTTCTCCTCTCTGTTTACAACTTTTTTTCAATTCCATTCTTCATATGGATTAGTGGTAGAAACATATTCCACTTGTGCTAGTGGTGGTCCCAGATATACCATTCTAGAATCTATCCTCTTTTATTGGAGGTACTTGAATACAAATTACTCTTGAATGTTGTGTCACAATATCTGATGGAAGGTAAAATAATTCGGCCTCTCATCAAGACCTACTTCATCAACTCTATCTGTCTTTAGAAGAAACAATATGTTTAACTTCATATAAGACATGAAGTAACCATGGACTTGGTCATCTTGGAATTAGTATACTTTATTTCATCATTCCTCAAATTTATTTCATCCCCCCCCCCCCCCCGCTCGCCTTGACGGGGTGGGGGTGGCTACTGATGTCTAGTGGGACCTATATGATTTGTGGGGGCCTTAGAGATGAGGCTGATATAGGGGGTGGATTAAGTGTGATAGAACACACTTCAAATCTCGATGCTCTTTTTAATTGGGCTGATTGGGCATCCTAGGACTTAATAGTAGTCCATTTTAAGGAATCCTCTATGCTTTGTGTGATAGCAGAGAAGTCCCAGAACCCACTTTTATACTTCGTTGGAATAAATGGCATTCATAGCTCATCTCAGAGATTATTGATGCCCATGGAAGCATCTCATCATGGTGGAGTGGTTGGTTCAATGAGTTAGTAATGCCTTTCCATCTGGTGATAATGTCTGATTCTCTCCCATTCTCTCACTTTTTAAAGTTCATTATTTCACTAACAATTGTTTTGGGAAACGTCAAGATAAACTGGAATAAGAACTAGCCCCAGAGATCCTCCTATCTTGTTATTGAGTTAGCTTGCTAAATTTTGTACCACATGAAGGATGAACCATATATAGTTCTCATAAAGTATCTATTTTTGTAGCCTCTTTTTCTTTGGAGTTCCTATCATGGGATATTAATAAGAATAGTAGGGAATTAGATGCTTTTATGGGTCCCCTAAGGCTTTAAAGAATAGAAATATAGGATTTGTGATATTTAGTGGAGGATTGACCCAACTCTATTTGATTGTAAGGCCTATCTTCCAATTGTACTAGAGCATTCTATCCTTCAATTTCTTCCATTCGATTTTTTAATAACTAGCTGGTATTTTGGAAACATTGTTGTATGTATTGTGGGACCTAATCATGAATAAGTCCAGCATGGGGAAATATTTGATGTGCCGATATTACTGGACCTTGAGGTAGATACCCATCTGGGAGAATCTTTTGCGTATTATCTTCAATATATTTTGGTTTGTTCCCTAATGGATGTAAATCATGATATTCTTTCAGGATTGGGTGTAGGTAGACTGATGGTCCTGGCCACACCCGAAATGAGTCTTCCATCTATAAATCATTTGTGGAGATGAGCCCTTGAGTTAGAGGGATGTCTGGTGGAATTTTTTGTTGGCACCCCACCTGAGGAACATCCCTAGTAGGATGGCTTACTCGTAGCATCATAGTGTTGAGTCACTTCAACTCATTAATTTCTTCATATTATCGAGTGAATCTCTCCTCAAGCATAGGGGAATCATCTTCATAGGCAAGAGATGTTGGGTATTATACCATACTCTTACTATTCTCATTGTTGAGGATTCATGTGGTAGGTAATGGAGGATTGATTGAGGGGGCACCCACGTTTTAGAAAACTGTTTGATTTCTGTTGTGCACACCTCCAGGATCGGTTTGAACCATCTTCGAGAGGGAACCATATTCTCCAGTTTCCTCATTATTTGAATTATTTTGTGTGGGTTCTGTAGAGATAAGGTCCATAATGATTATTGATTCATACCACTTCTGGGGTGTCTTACCAGGTGTTTAAAGGTATCAGAGATTTTTATGCACTTTGTTAGATCTTTTCTAGTCATTCTATGACAATCTCCATTGTCCTTATTGAAGAGTGACTCAAAGGGTGTCATCATATGACCATGTAGTACACCTCCATTTCAGGGGATATGAGTCACAGGATGGGAGGTGATGTGTTAAATTTTTATTAATTTCTCTCCCATATGGGAGAATAAAAATATCTATTGGGAGGGAATTTGATGTAAAAATGACCCATCTCTGTAGGCTTGGGTTTCTCCCTTTCTTCTATTGAAATTTCTTGGCCCAAATTTTATGGACTTATAGGTGAATTTTGAGTCAAAATACCCCACAGCCCTATGGGATGGGATTGATCCTATGTTGTAGAGGAAGCTACTTCTATTTCCACCTTCTTGATCTCTCACATTCCTATGTGGATGTGAGATGAATATTGTGTCGGGTCTGCACGTGAATTGTTTACTTTCAATGACATAAGCATTTCATGTTGATTGGTTTCCCTTAAACTAGAAACCTACTGGATGTTCTCAGTTTCCTAGTTTAGGATATTCCCAATGGATTTATGTCATCATTCGTGATACATCTAAAAATTAGTGAAGGCATACTCTTGTCAAGTGTTCCACCTTTCATGGGAAAAGACTTTATTTGACTGATGTCCTTGGGTAATGGAATTTCAGGATGTCATTTCCAGTGAATTATTCTAAAAGGTAAGGTTGGGAAGTGTAGGGAACAATTTTATCCCCATCCTTGGATATGAACACCAGATGAGGTGTTACTGACAATACAACACAACTTGTGCAGTGCATAGAAGCAAGCTAGCCCAATGTCTTTATTTCACCTTTTTTATTATCTTTGTTGTGCAGAAAGAAGGGAATCTAGGTTGATTTGAATGAAAATATCTTTCAAGGTATTAACATGGTATGAATAAACATCATATAGAAAAACTATTACTTTAACCGATTGAGAGTTGTCCAGACATTGATTCAAATGTTATGCGTACACTCTTCTAACAAATATTTTGGTAAGCTGAACTAAGAAGTGTCCATGGGCCAATACATCACGGGTATTTCATACCTGATTTTTTGTCTTCTCGCAAGAAACATAACTTATTGTTGTTCTTCTAGGGACTTATTTTATTGATCGACCCGATTTTACTTCTCCTTAATTATTTTATTCCAACCAGGGGGGCTGGCAAGAGTCATATTGGCATTTGGATGGTATGGGGGTGGCTCGGAAGTTTAACATGGACCTGGGCCGACATTTGTGTGAGAAAGGATATCACTTATTATGGACATATTATCCCACATGTCATACTTCATTTTTTCAGGATCCTTAGCATATGCGGGTTTTCTCATATTTGACATAAGGAGGGGAGGACCTTCTCACTAGTGTGAATTTGGATTGTTGGGAGGACCTTCCAAGTTGTTTCTGTGATGGTGTGGACTACCATAATAGCCTAGTGTCCAGCCATAGAGAGGAATTCTGGGTTTTATACCCTTGGGAGGACCTTCAGGGAGGTCCAAATCAATGGGAGGACCTTCTTGCGGATTTCCTTCATTGAGAGGATGGCCTTCGTAATGACTGATATTATGGAAATGACTAATTTCATAGCTCTAGATGAAGGGAGAGTATCTGTAGTGTACACTCATTGGAGATCCTTCAGGATGGGTTATAATGAGAGGAGGGCATTCTCTTTTTTTAATTTCACTGCAGAGAGGGAATGCATAGAAACTACAATCATGTTGAGGACTACCATCATGTCTTGACATACAACTATAGGGAGAAGCATATCTAGGACGTATACCCTATGGAGGACCATCAAGGTGGACTACAGGAAGGGGAGGGAGTTCATGCTATACAATCTTCTAGTCAAGGGGAGGGCTACCCTGACATGCGTCCGAATATACGCTATCTTGATCGATCATTTATGGCCCATAGAGTAAGCCCCCATGGGTGATTTTAGGAGGTCATTCATAGCTAATGGTAGTGACATTGTCGGGAGGACCTTTACAAATGCTACTGAAACATCCATAAATTGATAATGGACTAAAATTATCTTGAGTCTCTATTTATAAATTTTTTATCGTGCCATGAAAGCCAGCTTCCTGTAAAGTAGCATCAAGAATGTGCTCTTCATTTTCTGATTAACATTAGAGCCTTTCATTTTTGTGCACTCTCTTGCTAGAGACTTAGGCTGCTTGATCTTGGTAACAACCTTCATGTATGCTTTTCTATCTAATTGGTTCCCATTATGTTGTTGGGACAAGCTGACGAGCATCCTATGTTCTAGCAGAGATATATGCCTACCCATGTGTGGCCAGTACATTAGACCAGTTTCTCCCAGTAGAAATCAGTATTTTTTCCTGATTTGGATAACTTTGTATCAGCGAATATGGCCTGCAACCCTCTCTGACTGGAGCATAGATTTTGGTATACTCTGGAGTGATTATTTGATTTAGTGGATATATCACCCTACCCGGGGAGATAGGGTCATGGGCCCAACTCCTCGCTCTTTCGACTAACACAATGACATATTGACATGTCAGATGCTTATAGTCTGAAATCATCATCTGATCCTCGATAATGGTCAGGATTTTTAGAGATGCATATATTGATGGAATGAGTATGAATTCCCATTCTGATGTCAGAGTAGGAGTATGTCCCTGCTCCGGTCCTCTATGAGTTTCCAATGGGTACTGACAGTTCTCCTCTACTAGGTGAGAGGAATGAGTCTACCATAGGATGTTTTCTCTAATTTCCACCATATTTGGTTGGTGGGATTTTTATTTTCGAGAAGGGATTATTGAATTCTCATTTTCCACGATATTTGTATCAGAAGAAAATTTTCACCTACAAGAATTTTACTATGATCATATTTTATTGCAACCGTATTTGGCTATTGGGATTCATATGCTTTGGTAGTGTTATATGATTTCCCAAAATTATCCACCTTATTTGGATTGTAGGTTTTTTTTGGATCCAATAGGGATTTTTTCATGCATATAGCTGGGTGGTTTCCTATTTGAATGATAGAAATCTAACACATTGGTATATATTTTAATCATCTTGTAATTTTCCACTCTGTCTGCACAACGAGACCGGTGACCACTAGTAGGAATGTACATTCACTCATATATTTCCAATATATTTCAATGGGGGGATTCAGCAGGAGGGGAATGATTTTATGTATTCCTGTTACATGCCTCTGTTTTTTTGTGGAAAAACTCATCCTCACAAACTAGGGGGATAATCTATTCTTGATTATGAATTTTCTACCATCTATGGAAGCCCAAAGGGGACCGTATCCAATGGACTTCTGAATGTTCCCTAAGCATGGGATCCTATTCAGAGTGATGATATCAGGTTCTACACTAGTGGGGGTGATTCCCTACAGCATGATCCCTTGATCGGGGTTCCCATGCCTTTGGGATGAAGTCATTGTCATCGACTTCATCTGCCTCCCTATGATAAGGGAGGAACTTGTTATCGCACTCCAGGGATAGAATCCCAAAGTGGTAGGAGATGGCTAGTGGGGTATCCAGTGCTGGATCTTCAGTCACGACGGAAGAGGAGGTTGGTGAGACTTTTCCGATTTGAGGGCCAACCTTGTAGCCTTCACTGTATGGATAGTACCATTTTGATGGTACTTTATGATCATCACATTTGAAACCCAGTTTTGAAGACGTTGGGTAGGTGAGCGGGTCATGTTCTTTATTGTGGATCTGGCCACCCATGTGGTCACAGACATGTGTGTATGAGCAATTTTTTGAAATGTCATTTGAATTAAAGAGAGCTTTGCTAAATGTCTATTATATATATATATATATATATGAATTATTGAGACAAAAAACCATATCAATGTAGCATATGATGATTGCATGTGAAAATTACGATCTTTTTTAACTATTCATTTTGAATGTGAAAGGGGGTTGAGGTGGGAAAATCTAGCACCTTGTTGAAGGATTCACGTCAGGTTCAGAATTTTTATTTCATCCCAATTCATGTCACACCACTTATTGATAGGTAGATATGGTCACACCTGGGGAAGTGTATATTTTTTTATATTATTAAAGAGGAGATTCATTTTCATGATTCCAACAGGAAATTGAAAAAGACATTATGTGTCTATAAAATCATCCAATGTTAGGTATAATGTCCTTAGGTGATCTCTAACGGGTTTATTCATGGATCCATAAAAACCCAACTGCCCTGGTATCCATGATTCATGGGCACACCTTCCAAAGTCTTAAACTCATTGGATGATGATTTGGCCAACACCACTTTATTACTCCATTGGTTGAGAGGATGTGAGGTTGGTCTCATCACACCCTTTTGGGTGGAATTAATGCCTACTTTGGAAGTATCTTATAGATTTAATAAATGATAAAATGTTTGTGAATCCTCAGTTTGTTCAAAAAGCGTGTGTCCACAAATTAACCCTCGGATGAAAGGTCAAACATGGATACACTTGGATTCGGAATTACTAAGACAACTCTAGTTTAAGCCCTATGATGAGGTGCTCTAAAGATTATTGACGTCCAGGGGGACACATGTTTCTTTGATTTCAAGATCAAACTCATGATATGGGTTTCATATGTTTCCTCTTGAGTGGAATAAGAACCCATGTAGTTTAGTGACACTAAACTGGACACATGATATTTTTTGTTTGTGTGATGGGTTCCCATATGTGTAGTCTAACATCATGCATCAAGTACATCTAGGTGAAAGGTGCCTAACCAAGCTCCAATGAGGGGCTTAAGCAGAGGGAGCCCTGGATGCCCAGGAATGATATGGTCCCCTGGATTAGTATGACACCATCAGGAATATGGCCCAGAGAATTCTACGGTAGTTTGGGTATCGGGATTTGACCTCAGGGATGCTTCCAACATATCATAGTTGATTGGGAAGAAAATCCCATCTTGATTTGTTTGAGTTATGACTTGATTTCATATTATGCGTGTGATATTATCATTTAATGTGGGGTGTGAACTCTCATTTCATGGATGTGCAGATATAGAGAGCATGCCTAGATGAAGGATTCCTATATATCCTAGTTATGGTGGGAATCAATGTAATCAAAGTTCATGGTTCGTGGGGCTTATGCATAGAAGTTTCCCACTTGAAGGTGACAAGATCTCTAATTTTATAGATGCGATGATATAGTCTTCAATCCTAGATAAAGGATTCGTATGTATCCTAATTAGGATAGTAATCAATGTTATTGTAGTTCATTGTGGGTTGTTCTAATGTCCTATTACCACAGACTTCTAAGACCACATGAGTCATGCTCGGTGTGATAAATAAGAGGATGTGAATGATTCAAAATAGGAAAACTTTCTCTTCTCTACTGAGGGGAAAGGATGATCACATGGGGGGAAATGCTATGGTGATGGTGGATGAGGGTGTGGAGCAATGAACCCTTCAATGTGAAATAAAATTGAATGCAATTAAGTCCTCCCAGAAATGATAGGGGATTACAACATTAGGGATGTCCTAGAATTGGTTCTGGGAATGGGGAGGAATGTTACTTCTCTTCAAAAGGAAAATTGAGCAAAATTCATTTGGCTTGTAACTGCCCCTCATTGAATGGAAAAAATGTGATTACCCACGACCCCTAGAATGAGGAAGTAAATGTTTGTATCCTATGGTTGCACTCTAGGTTACCATGGGAATGTATACATAAGAACATTCTTGGATTCTATTCCAATATGGGGATTACCTTCTTGAATCCACTTATCATGGGTATGTAGACTCGGAAGGGTGAACTTATGTGCCTGATGGTATATTCATACGGGTCTAGTGGATTTGGAAGAGGCTTTATCCTAATACCGATGGACTGGTACATGGAGGGGATTCAGAGGATGGGATAGAAATGGAAGGGAATGATCAGTACAAGAATGTGTAAATCCCAGAGGTACCCTACATCTCATACCATTTCTCTATGCGGGATGTGCTACCTTCCACAAAACGTTTTGCGATGCGGGTGGAAGAACCATCTGTGTATTGGGTTGGAACGTAGATCTATATGTGGTACTCCTACAGTGGTGGTACATGGATCTTGATGTGGTCCACATTCCATGGTGGTACGTGGACCCATGATCTGTTCATATACCACAGTTGTATACAGCACTAGAGTCCCACCATGGGGTAGAATACTACACTGGGTAGGGTTTTGTCTGCATAAAGATGTGATATGTGGTATTCTGTATTGGAGAATGGGAATTAGTCTCATAGTTCAGAGGAAATTCATCTATGAAGGGAGTTTGGCTTGTGTTTGACCTTTTAGGGTTGCGGTATACCCATATTATTATGCTTTCTTCTTTTTATGGTCTGTGGCATGTTTAAACTTACAAGAAACCATTTTTGGTTTCGTACTTCACCGACTATTTACCTTTTAATTCTTCAATTCTTGGACTCCCATCTACACCAAAATCCAATCCCTTTCTCGTCTACCATTGTGTTCCTTTTAAAGTGTTCTTAGGAGGCCATATCTATAGGCACATGAAACCTTTTTCAGAATCCCATCGAGGTATCATCCAAACTAAAGATGACTCAGTAAACATAGTCTTGTGGTGTAATGGTTCATGGAAACAAAAATCACCAACTCATTTTAGAGAATGAAATGGTTCATGTGGTGTTGTTAGCCTTGCATTTTATTTGAACTGTTTATTCCATGGGAATAGTATGCGGGGGTGTATGTATCCTTTAATTTTCTCACCAATGGCCTTTTTTTGTGGGAGGAATTTTTTCACCTCTATTTTGCCTATGATGTTGTTCACGGTTGACCGACAACATTCCACATTAATTCCGAAACTTCCTGGTTCACTGGCCAACTCTTCGCGGGATAGCGTTTTTCTAGCTGCTTGCATACTGCTTGGTACATGGTATTTTCCATCTGAAGACCTTTCCCAATAACCAGTACTCTGACAAGTTTTTCACCTTTAACAAATTTAATTCCTTCAATCTTTTACTCCAATTTTCATCAGAACATGCATCCCATTCTTTTAACAAATTTATGTGAGTATTTTCTTTTCCTTTGTGGATTGTTCGTGACCCTACATCCCCAAACAAGATCATATCATTGAAGAGAATATTAATCATTGAAGTAATAATGTGAGAAAAATGTAAATCCACTAAAATTGGAAATAAAACAGAGTAAAATATGATATAATTACACACATAACCTTTTCAGAACATAATTAATAAAATTTAGGCATAACACAATGATTGGAAATTGAGTAATGAAGTCCCTTAAAATGATCATATAAATAAAGTTAAAATTTATCAATGATGTGATTATGTAAATGAAATTTAAATACACATATAAAAGTTGAAATAAAACATAAAATAATCATGTGAAATTAAATACAAAATCTTATCATATCAAATACAACAAATAAGTAATGTAACCCAATGAAAATAAAATAGATTCATGAAATCCACTACCACATGTTTCGCATTAGATGAATGTTATTTATCCAGATTTAAAATGGTTTTAGACTAGTTGTTAATGTATTCAAAAACCATATAATTATTTATTATATTATATACGATCCCCTAATAACTTGTTATCATCCATTCAATAATAATATTTCATTATTATCATTGTTTCGTGTGCTAACCGCTTTATTTTTTAATGAATGTTTTGTCATGGAAGTTGAAAAACAATTAATTTTATTATGGGTCTATTACCCTCAAAATGTTATAAATGATATAAATATAATATATATATATATATATATATTAAATATATCCATATTTACAACATTGTTCTGTGGAAATGAAAAAATTGATCTCATCGTTACATGGATGTGGTAGTCCACACGTACACACGAGCGTCTTTATCTCTTATAAATGTATTGGGAGGTATTAAGGTACATATGTTATAATAATTCCATAAAACAAAATATTTCATAAATTTCATATATATTTATTACTTCTATATTTATAAAAATCTAAATAAAATGGTAAAAAAAATTTAACTACACCACTACGTTGAGACAGTAAGTTTTACACACACATGACCATTGTTTTCTCTCTATGTAAGATGTAGAGGAGGTGAAAATTGTTGTACCATATGAATAATATAATTTTATAACAATTATGATACTAGATTAATTTAATTATAGTCGATAAAATATGTTCATAAGTTGTATAACAAGAATGAAATTTAAAATTTTGTAAACACGATTACCACTTCTTCGGTAGAATTTCTTTACATCTCATTTTATGGAACCAAGGGTTCAAATTTTTGAAAGACCATTATATATAGAATGTGATCTTATTAGAAATGCAATATGAATGTTCTGTTTGATCTAGGATACTCATTTTGATGTATTGAAAAGAGATATTGGACATCATTTTATAAGTGAGGGGAGGATAACTCTTGGAATTACTTAACATATTATATTAACATAAATTAATTGTCATAAAAAAATTTAAAAAATTATTTAAATAGAATATAATATTTTTTTAGTATAAATTCTCTTATAAAATAAAATTAGGATATCTTTTTGTTATGTTTTCTCCCATATCTCTTATTTCAACCCCCATTAGCATTTTTGAACATTATTGAAATATGATAGATTTCATCTATTTAATGGTCAATAATATTACCATAAAAGTAAAACAACGACATAAATAGACCATTATTGTTATTTTATACCATAAATGTTTCACATAGAAAACTATAAAATTTTTATTAATTTTAAATAATTTAATAAAATATTTTTTAATGTATAATATTATAAATGTCATTTATGGAATTATTCATTTAATTTGTATTTTTGAATATAAAGATAGAAAGTTAATTTTAATTTAAACCATTAAAAACAGAAATATTTTATATATATCTATAAAATTTAGGATACACTGTAAGTCACTTAAGATAATAATTTTTCTATTTTGAAATCATTAACTTGACATTTCTTCTACTTTCACATGAATAGTTTCAGTACTGGCAATGAATTTAAGCAAATTATTCATGTAATGACCCGGAAATTTCAAGGAAATTTTTTTTCTTAATTTTATTTGGAATTTTACAAGAACGCAGTTTCTGACGACGCCTGATTCCGAGGCCCGGTGTGCCCAGAATCAATTTCCGAAGTTTGGCTCGGGTACGTTCAGTGAACGAACGAGCGGGAATTTCTAACTTTTGAACCGGTGCCCGGAATCAAATTCCGAGGGCACCGATGGAACCGTAGCGCCGGTTTTTGCTTAGGAATGCCTTTCTTGGAGTTGCGTTTGCTTGGGAGCAGTTGTTTAATAAGGTTGTGGTTTAAGTGTAAAGAAAAATAAAATTTGTGTTACAAATTTTATTTATCTTCTTAAGTGGTTATATCCTAAGTGTGGAAGTTGGGGTGGAATCACAAGTTCCTAACTAACCAAGTGAGGATTAAGGTGAGGCGTGGCCCACACGAGCCCCAACCCTTCACCTTCCCCTTAACTCTCTTCTACCCCCCTTAAACTCCCTTGCACTTAATGTGCCAAAACCCCTCAAATTCCTAACTCCTTAAACTCCTTAACTCCCTTGAACCCCCCCAATTAAATGTGACTCTTCACTTCCACCTTCATTAATTTTGGAGTCTCTCCACCCATTAATGAAGGATGTAACTTAATGAATATGAATTATTTTGAATTCATTAAGCTAACACTATAATAAGGTGTGTTGTTTTATTGTTTGGGGTTGGCTAAATCTTTGTGATAGAGTCATGGAAGGATTGAAGATAATTCCACCCTCGACGAAGAACACGAAGGACATCTCCAAACATGGAACAACGTCTTCTCGACGAAGAATGCCTTTTCCAAAGAAGAACGTGAAGTTTCCAACGTCGATCCCTTCTTGGATGCCTCCTTCCCACTCCTTCCGGAATAAAGAAGGGAGCGCCTTTCACAAAGAACGCCGACGTCGTCAACGGCTTCTCTTTTCCGATGTCGACGAATCGCCGCCGCCTTTCCGCGACTTCGTCAACACATAACGAAAAGCGAGGTAGGGGTTTGTTGTTGCTTTATTCAATTATTTTCCGTTCTTGGTTCTAGCATGACAAACTTGAGGATGAACGTTTAAGTGTTATCATCTAACGAGAGGGGGACGGACCGCACAAACACGGCTGAACCCCCCTCCTTTGTTCTTGAATGTTTCTTGCGGATGAAACGAGATAGCGTGGTGCCGTCGCACCACGCGGGAATCACACCGAAATTATTGCGTGGCGCCGTCGCGCCGCGCCGTGGAAAGAATTATCATGAACACGACGCCGTCGCGCCGCGTCGAAGGAAACCGAAGACGCCGCGGCCGGAGCGGGGCCGCGGCGGAGGGGCGCGGTGCCATCGCACCGTACCGGATGACGAAGGCCGCAGCCGGTTCCGGGCCGCGGCGGATTGTGATGACTGGCGGCCAGCCGGGCGGCCGGTGCCAGAAGACGGAAGAGGACCGGCCCTTGCCGGTCCTGTTGACAAGAAGCCGGCCGGCCAGGTCGGGCCGGCCGGGTTGGTGGAAACCGGGGGAATTTAATTCCTCCGGGCAGTTATTTGGCCCCCCATTATGAGGGGGGCCGGTTTCCCAAAGGGGGGGGGAGGCGACCCCCCGTTTCCAGCAAGCTCGGCCTTCGGCCAAGCTGGCAGCGCGCCCAGCGCACTGCCTTGCGCCAAACCGGCGCGCCTGGCCGGTTCGCCACGCCGGGCCGGGCCGGGCCGCGCCGCGCCGGGCCGCGCCGCGCCGGGCCGGGCCGGGCTGTGCCATGCCGGGTCGACCCCGTCCGGGGCGGGTCGACCCAGTTCGGGCCATCCGGGGGGTCTCGGGCCGGGACGGCCCGGGCTCAAAACCCCCGTTACCGAGCGGTTTGGTCAAATGCCCGTATCTTGGGCTACGGGCCTACAAACGACTCGTCGTCAGCGGAAACGCGATCCTTGGATCGAGACGGTCGTTTCGGTATACTATACTCAAGGTGCACCTTCTTTCGGGAGCCTACGTGGTTAAAACTCCGTAGTTAAGCGTGTTTGGCCTAGAGTAGTGATCAGGATGGGTGACCTCCTGGGAAGTTTCCCAGGGTGGGTGTGAGACGGAAAGGCCAATAAATAACAGACCAGGCGTCCGATTGACGCACCGTCTGTTTCGTTGAATTCCTCTAAGTGAGATGGATCTTTCAGCTTACTCCGCTCGAGGTTTGGATGCCGACGGAGTGCGGTCGGGTTGGATCGCACCGAAATCCAACCGGGCCCCTGGAACGAAAAAGCCAATAACTCTCAGACCGGGCGTCCGATTGACGCGCCGTCTGTTGCGTTGAGTTCCTGTTGACGATACGGAACTTTTGGAATCCTCTGCCCGAGTTTTGGATGCAGATGGATAGTGACCGGGTTGGATCGCACCGAAATCCAACCGGGCCCCTGGAACGGAAAAGCTGATATCTTTCTGACAGAACGTCCGTTTGACGAACCGTCAGCGGCGTTGGTGATCGCGTTGAGAAACGGTCCCTATGAGTTTACCCTATGATAGTTCGGGGTATAGTTGAGATACGGACGGGTTTGGTTCGCTCACGAAACCAACCGGGCCCCTGGGACGAAAAGGCTAATAACTCACAGACCGAGCGTCTGATTGACGCGCCGTCTGTTGCGTTGAGACCCCTATGACGAGGCGGTCCTTTGAGATACTTCTTTGCGGGACTTTGTGATACTTGGAGTATCGACCAGTAGCTCGTGGAGCGGACCCTCCCGGAGACGAGCGTGCGGAGTACGGAGACCGTGTAGCCGGCTGAGACCTGACGACTGCTTGACCGACTTGACTTGGAGTGAGTCGACTAGCCCAGTGGAAGGAGCGCCCGGTATTTGGCGACAGACCCACGGCGGACGGAGCGCTCGGTAGTTGGCTGCAAACCCGCGGTACTCGACAGGAGGAGTACCTCTGTTGGCTATTAGTGGGAGCGCCCGGTATTTGGCGACAGACCCTCAGCGGACGGAGCGCCCGGTAGTTGGCCACAAACCCGCAGTACTCGACAGGAGGAGTACCTCAGCAGTCTTAGGTTAGTGAGCAGTACCTCGGAGTCGTGACAGGACCACTATACTCTCCAGAGACGGAGCTCTTCAGCAATTACGGTTTCGATAATGAAAATCCTGGTTTGAGCTGAGACTTTTGACCTTGTGTTTACCTCATGATTGAGATGGGTCACTTGCTAACTTAGGTATATGTATGGGCATATACCCGGGTAGTGGTTATCCGTTGATTTCACAAGCCTTGTGTTTCCTCATGATTGAGATGGGTTACTTGATAACTTAGGTATATGTATGGGCATATATCTAAGTAGAGGTTATCTGTTGAGATCTTATTTGTGGTTATCCTTGTTGGATTAGTGAGACCTTGAGGGTCTCGGGGTCCCTACTGAGTATCGTTATACTCACCCTTGCACGGGCTATGCCCGCACCTCATTGTGTTGGTTGCAGACGACGGGCAGTGTTGACAGAAGCCGAGTGTTCGAGGACTGGACAGTACCTGGAGGTGGACTATACGAAGAGATGGTACCCAGAGGAGGACCTCACGACGAGGCGGTACCCAGAGGTGGACGTGACGACGAGGTGACACCCGGAGGTGGACCACTGGGCGAGACATACTCGGAGCGGACGGTGGGACCTGAGGAGCAGAGGAGCTATATGTACCCACCCTTCAGGTGGGATTTCCAGTGGACAGCTCGGCGTAGCAGCTTTACTTTTCAGTTGCTTTTTTCCCTTTCGAGTTGTACTTTACAGTTGTAGTTGTACTTTCTTTTGGGTTTGTATTCTGGCCCATTTACTTTTCAGAACTTTCTTTTGTACTTAGTGTTTTACTTCCGCTTGTGCTCTGTGGTTCTTTTTGTTTACTTTTATAAAGGCAATGCCTTCCCAGTTATCGGGATTTACGCCTTGGTGCTAGTTTCCAGCCCCTGGCCTATGGAAGGCATGCTTGGGGTAGTCACGGAACGGGCCCCGAGGGCGGGTCGTGACAAATTGGTATCAGAGGAGTTCAGTTCTACCATAGAACTCAAGACTCTGATCTTTTTCTATGTGAAGCAATAGTGTTAAGGGTTCCGAGTGTGGTCTTCAGTTCAGGGAGTCCAGTGTTGGTGCGGCGGTCGACGTATCCGTACACCAGGATCCTGACTACTGATTTCCGACTTTGTACACAAAAACATTGATTGCGTGTGTGTTTCCAAAGTATTAAAGTCAGATCAAACCAGGTAATCTCACCAGGTATAAGACGTTGACCGTGTCGCATCTGTTCAGGATGTCTCCACGCAGACAGTCAGTTGGAGTTCCAAGAGAGTACTCGATGACGGCTCACCGAGCGACGAGGCTCTGGTGCAGGGCCCTTTTTACTATGTTGGCACCCTCGGGTGGTGTACCAGTACATCACCACCTGTTGGGCAGAAGATTCCAACGGATATACTAGCAAACTGTGCACACTGGCGGAGCGCGTTGCACGAGTTCCAGCAGTAGAGGCCTCAGAAGTTACGAGGTGAGGCAGATTTCCAGACAGCAGAGCAGTGGCTGGAGGCGATTGCTAGAGTTTTCGGCCTAGCTGAGACATCAGTAGAGTGGATGGTGGACTTGGCCACTAGTGTTTTCCAGTGAATGACCATGAGGATGGTCCGCATAGTGATGAGGCTTCGGTACATTAACTGATGCCTGAGATAGTGCCTTTGGGTAGTGTGTCAGCTATACATCACTACCTGTTGGTCAGCAGTTACAACCGGAGGTACCGGTAGGTGACACATGTAAGTTTACTGCCTTACATGTGTTCTAACTTCAGATACCCTCATGTTCTGAGGTGAACCTGACTCATAGGCGGCTGAGGACTGGCTTGAGGAGGTGGCTGAGAATTTTCTAGAACTTTTACAGTTTCGGCGGGACGACGTGTTGATAGCTGAGAATTCATCGAGGCGTACCGAACATATCGGGTACTCGATGGAAGCGTTTCGATCAGTGCAATAGAGGTCGGACCTCTGAGCATGGTATGTTTAAGGGCTTCCGAGCCAGCACCTTTTCTCTATGCATTTCTACTTAGGCTAGAGTTCTAGAAGGAACCTTTGTGGTTGAGAATTCTTTTCTGATCGAATACAGCCAGAGAATGTTAGATGTTTGGAAAGCAGGAAACTGACACCAGTCTCGGAGACTTGGGCATGTAAAATGTTTCAAGAAGAGGAAATGTTAAGGACAGATGAATCTGCAGAGCAGCAGACATGGAGGCAGAGCTTGGAGAGCAGCTCGTGGTGGTGTACATTTCAACATGTTACCATCACCCGCCTTTGTAGTCCCCGCTAGAATCAGGGAGTTGGAGAGCAGGGAAAGAGGGTAGCTGCTTGCGGTCATAGAGTGCGACCAAAAACGGGCTATAAGGATGATTCGAAGTGCAGAATTTATCTTCTACTAGCTGTCGTAGCCACAGGCATTGAAACGAATCATCCCTTCCTTCCATGAATCTAGTCCTAGACCTAGAGATTCCGGTTAAGCCGTTGACTTGACCCTCACGTCTGGAGATACCTTTGGGAGGAGACTCGATAGTCACACTTACGCCGACGGTGTGATCTGACCCTTGAGGCGAGAGTCTCGGTTAGGACCTCTTGGTGGCAGCGTCGAGGCCTTACGACGTTAGTCTGAGTATGTATTTGGCAATCACTGTTCATACTCAAATTGACGGTATTAGGCAAACTTTGGGATGGGTTTTCCTTGGTCGGCAAAAAGGAAACCCTGGGCAGCACAAGATAAACTCGTGCATGGGAGGGTGTAGCCGATCATTCTTGGGTCAGCCAACCTTACCCTCGTGGCAGCAGGAGTTTTGAGTTTCAGTTCTAACCTAAAAAGGGATACCTTTAGAGTTCGAGGATGGCGACCACGTTCTTATACAGGTCTCACCTCGACGAGGTTTACGGAGATGTAGCCGAGGCGGCAAAGATCTCCGAGGTTCAATAGACCTTTCTAGGTCCCCAGCAGGGTAGGCGAGGTGGTTTATCGCTTGACCCATCCACCTCAGTTGCACCAGGTGCACGATGACTTACACGTAACTCAATTGAGGAGATACATGCTTGATCCTTCACACATCATCGACCTCAGGGAGTTGGACGTCGATGATAGAGCGACATGCACGGAGGTTCCAGTGGGGATCAAGGATAGACAGGAGCAGATCCTACGAGGATGATCGATTCCTTGGGTGCACTTCCTTTGACAGTACGGGAACCTCCAGGTCAGCACATGGGAGCGGAAGGCTCAGATGCGTGCTCTGTACCGCTTTTGTGACCCTAGTTTGTGATGAAGCTTTACGGGGACGTAAAGCCCTGAGGTGGGAGTAATGTAAAGACCCGGAAATTTCAAGGAAATTTTTTTCTTAATTTTATTTGGAATTTTACAAGAACGCAGTTTCTGACGGCGCCTGATTCCGAGGCCCGGTGTGCCCAGAATCAATTTCCGAAGTTTGGCTCGGGTACGTTCAGTGAACGAACGAGCGGGAATTTCTAACTTTTGAACCGGTGCCCGGAATCAAATTCCGAGGGCACCGATGGAACCTTAGCGCCGGTTTTTGCTTAGGAATGCCTTTATTGGAGTTACGTTTGCTTGGGAGCAGTTGTTTAATAAGGTTGGGGTTTAAGTGTAAAGAAAAATAAAATTTGTGTTAAAAATTTTATTTATCTTCTTAAGTGGTTATATCCTAAGTGTTGAAGTTGGGGTGGAATCACAAGTTCCTAACTAACCAAGTGAGGATTAAGGTGAGGCGGGGCCTACACGAGCCCCAACCCTTCACCTTCCCCTTAACTCTCTTCTACCCCCCTTATACTCCCTTGCACTTAATGTTCCAAAACCCCTCAAATTCCTAACTCCTTAAACTCCTTAACTCCCTTGAACCCCCCAATTAAATGTGACTCTTCACTTCCACCTTCATTAATTTTGGAGTCTCTCCACCCATTAATGAAGGATGTAACTTAATGAATTTGAATTATTTTGAATTCATTAAGCTAACACTGTAATAAGGTGTGTTGTTTTATTGTTTGGGGTTGGCTAAATCTTTGTGATAGAGTCATGGAAGGATTGAAGATAATTCCACCCTCGACGAAGAACACGAAGGACATCTCCAAACATGGAACAACGTCTTCTCGACGAAGAATGCCTTTTCCAAAGAAGAACGTGAAGTTTCCAACGTCGATCCCTTCTTGGATGCCTCCTTCCCACTCCTTCCGGAATAAAGAAGGGAGCGCCTTTCACGAAGAACGCCGACGTCGTCAACGGCTTCTCTTTTCCGATGTCGACGAATCGTCGCCGCCTTTCCGCGACTTCGTCAACACATAACGAAAAGCGAGGTAAGGGTTTGTTGTTGCTTTATTTAATTATTTTCCGTTCTTGGTTCTAGCATGACAAACTTGAGGATGAACATTTAAGTGTTATCGTCTAACGAGAGGGGGACCGGACCGCACAAACACGGCCGAACCCCCCTCCTTTGTTCTTGAATGTTTCTTGCGGATGAAACGAGATAGCGTGGTGCCGTCGCACCACGCGGGAATCACACGGAATTTATTGTGTGGCGCCGTCGCGCCGCGTCGTGGAAAGAATTATCATGAGCACGACGCCGTCGCACCGCGTCGAAGGAAACCGATGACGCCGCGGCCGGAGCGGGGCCGCGGCGGAGGGGCGCGGTGCCGTCGCACCGCACCGGATGACGAAGGCCGCAGCCGGTTCCGGGCCGCGGCGGATCGTGATGACCGGCGGCCAGCCGGGCCGCCGGTGCCGGAAGACGGAAGAGGACCGGCCCTTGCCGGTCCTGTTGACAAGAAGCCGGCCGGCCAGGTCGGGCCGGCCTGGTTGGTGGAAACCGGGGGAATTTAATTCCTCCGGGCAGTTATTTGGCCCCCCATTATGAGGGGGGCCGGTTTCACAAAGGGGCGGGGGGGAGGCGGCCCCCCGTTTCCAGCAAGCTCGGCCTTCAGCCAAGCTGGCAGCGCGCCCAGCGCGCTGCCTTGCGCCGAACCGGCGCACCTGGCCGGTTCGCCACGCCGGGCCGGGCCGCGCCGCGCCGCGCCGGGCCGGGCCGGGCTGTGCCGGGCCGGGTCGACCCCGTCCGGGGCGGGTCGACCCGGTTCGGGCCATCCGGGGGGTCTCGGGCCGGGACGGCCCGGGCCCGAAACCCCCGTTACCGAGCGGTTTGGTCAAATGCCCGTATCTTGGGCTACGGGCCTTCAAACGACTCGTCGTCAGCGGCAACGCGATCCTTGGATCGAGACGGTCGTTTCGGTATACTATACTCAAGGTGCACCTTCCTTTCGGGAGCCTACGTGGTTAAAACTCCGTAGTTAAGCGTGCTAGGCCTAGAGTAGTGATCAAGATGGGTGACCTCATGGAAAGTTTCCCAGGGTGGGTGTGAGACGGAAAGGCCAATAAATAACAGACCAGGCATCCGATTGACGCACCGTCTGTTTCGTTGAATTCCTCTAAGTGAGATGGATCTTTCAGTTTACTCCGCTCGAGGTTTGGATGCCGGCGGAGTGCGGTCGGGTTGGATCGCACCGAAATCCAACCGGGCCCCTGGAACGAAAAAGCCAATAACTCTCAGACCGGGCGTCCGATTGACGCGACGTCTGTTGCGTTGAGTTCCTGTTGACGATATGGAACTTTTGGAATCCTCCGCCCGAGTTTTGGATGCAGATGGATAGTGACCGGGTTGGATCGCACCGAAATCCAACCGGGCCCCTGGAACGGAAAAGCTGATATCTTTCTGACAGAACGTCCGTTTGACGAACCGTCAGCGGCGTTGGTGATCGCGTTGAGAAACGGTCCCTATGAGTTTACCCTATGAGAGTTCGGGGTATAGTTGAGATACGGACGGGTTTGGTTCGCTCACGAAACCAACCAGGCCCCTGGGACGAAAAGGCTAATAACTCACAGACCGGGCGTCTGATTGACGCGCCGTCTGTTGCGTTGAGACCCCTATGACGAGGCGGTCCTTTGAGATACTTCGTTGCGGGACTTTGTGATACTTGGAGTATCGACCAGTAGCTCGTGGAGCGGACCCTCCCGGAGACGAGCGTGCGGAGTACGGAGACCGTGTAGCCGGCTGAGACCTGACGACTGCTTGACCGACTTGACTTGGAGTGAGTCGACTAGCCCAGTGGAAGGAGCGCCCGGTATTTGGCGACAGACCCACGGCGGACGGAGCGCCCGGTAGTTGGCTGCAAACCCGCGGTACTCGACAGGAGGAGTACCTCTGTTGGCTATTAGTGGGAGCGCCCGGTATTTGGCGACAGACCCT
The DNA here is from genome assembly GCA_963277665.1 of Viscum album. NCBI lineage: Eukaryota > Viridiplantae > Streptophyta > Magnoliopsida > Santalales > Viscaceae > Viscum > Viscum album. The sequence goes on along the minus strand of OY728145.1, from coordinate 1,329,081,176 downwards.
CAGCGGACGGAGCGCCCGGTAGTTGGCCGCAAACCCACAGTACTCGACAGGAGGAGTACCTCAGCAGTCTTAGGTTAGTGAGAAGTACCTTGGAGTCGTGACAGGACCACTGTACTCTCCAGAGACGGAGCTCTTCAGCAGTTACGGTTTCGATAATGAAAATCCTGGTTTGAGATGAGACTTTTGACCTTGTGTTTACCTCATGATTGAGATGGGTCACTTGCTAACTTAGGTATATGTATGGGCATATACCCGGGTAGTGGTTATCCGTTGATTTCACAAGCCTTGTGTTTCCTCATGATTGAGATGGGTTACTTGATAACTTAGGTATATGTATGGGCATATATCTAAGTAGAAGTTATCTGTTGAGATCTTATTTATGGTTATCCTTGTTGGTTTAGTGAGACCTTGAGGGTCTCGAGGTCCCTACTGAGTATCATTATACTCACCCCTGCACGGGCTATGCCCGCACCTCATTGTGTTGGTTGCAGACGACGGGCAGTGTTGACAGAAGCCGAGTGTTCGAGGACTGGACAGTACCTGGAGGTGGACTATACGAAGAGATGGTACCCATAGGAGGACCTCACGACGAGGCGGTACCCAGAGGTGGATGTGACGACGAGGCGATACCCGGAGGTGGACCACTGGGCGAGACATACTCGGAGCGGACGGTGGGACCTGAGGAGCAGAGGAGCTATCTGTACCCACCCTTCAGGTGGGATTTCCAGTGGACAGCTCGGCGTAGTAGCTTTACTTTTCAGTTGTTGTTTTCCCTTTCGAGTTGTACTTTACAGTTGTAGTTGTACTTTCTTTTGGGTTTGTATTCTGGCCCATTTACATTTCAACACTTTCTTTTGTACTTAGTGTTTTACTTCCGCTTGTGCTCTGTTGTTCTTTTTGTTTACTTTTATAAAGGCAATGCCTTCCCAGTTATCGGGATTTACGCCTTGGTGCTAGTCTCCAGCCCCTGGCCTATGGAAGGCGGGCTTGGGGTAGTCACGGCACGGGCCCCGAGGGAGGGTCGTGACAATTCAATAAATAAAAAATTAATATAAACTAACATGTAAAAAAGATTAATTAATATTTAATATAATCATCAAGAACTGAACATAAAAACATTTTATAATTATGTCAAATTTTTTGAGATTTTAAATTCAAGATAATGAAATATTGTAATTATTATATTCATAAAATAATATAAAGTTAAATTAAAAAAATAAGGCACCAAGTGTATATATTTTTGATACATAAATGATAATGGTTAAATCCAAGTCATCATATATTATAATACAATGTTTCATAGAATTTATAACCCCCTTATCCAAATATTTTAACCCTATTTTATCGGTTTTACACTTAAAAATGTAATATATTTCATCATGGTCACAATTTGTAATTCCCCCAAAATTGGATCTATTTATAGAATTTTAACATCCTATTTCAAAATACTTTATTCAATTTTCTATGATTAATTTTTTAAATCATGTGAAATTAATTTTAATAAAAGATCTAATAAAAAATTATAAACTCTTTATTAGAAACAATGTATTTTTAAACATGAAAATTTACTTATATAAAAATCATGAAATGTTTTCTTTGGTTATTATAAATAAAATGGATAATATGGAACTTTATGACCAAAAAAATATACAAGAATTTTAAAATAACCCAATTAATTTTAATTAAATTTTATTATTTAAGAAATCAATATTTTCACTGTTTGTTGAAAAATCAATCTTTTAAGAAATTTTTTGAAAAATCACCATAAGAAAATATTTCCATTATTATTTAAAAAATCATATCCTAATTATCAAATAAAATTTAAAAATTTGGTATAAATTTTAATATTCCCTTATAAAAGGAAATAAACACAATTTTAAGATAATTAATTCTTGAAACATAAAATGATTTTAATGAAAAACATGTACTTATATATAATGAAAATGATTTATTTGAAGCGTTGATTCAAAATTTCAAAATTTTGGTTATTAAAAATCATACTAAAAATTTTAATTGCTATGTTACAACTGTCAAATTTAAATAATCATACATTAACAGTATATTGATTCTTTTAAACTCTGCGTTGTGTATTGTATATGTTGTCAAACATAGTGTTTTTTTAAAATAATGGGAAGTTTCATTCATAGCTCCCTAGTTTCATATGACCATATGAAGTACCTTTATGGTTGATAATCTATTTTATTCCATGATTAGGATCTTCATGGTTAACGTGATCAGTGTTTTGGGTAGGATCTCAAAGACATGTACTCTCAGGGGGACCCTAAAGTCATCAATTATGATTTTTTGCAGAGAATTTTACAATTGATCCTCTAGGGAGTAAATCTACAATTTTTTTATAGTACCATGGGGATGAACTCAATGATAATGATTTTTTTATTTTGGTTGTTTTCAAGGTACACCGATGAGGCTCTGCAATATCATAGTCAACTAGCATAGGGAATCTCTCATAGATTATGAATTTTGCATTCTAAAACATCATTTAATATTATTTTTTCTGGATAAACTAGTTCGAAACCCCAGTAATTATTAAGGACATATTATATAAGAATTTACCGTCATGATATAGATCCCTCCTAATAAACTCCTGGGGTCTTGTTAGGATATATAGACAATATTAAAATGTGTCTATGGGAAAAAAATGAACTGGATTAACCCAAAAAATAAAAGTTCATTTATTTTGATATTTTACATAAATAATAATTCCATTCCAAAAAATTATCACAAACCAAAAAGAGAAATTTTTACTATATTTTATGATTAGACATGTAAAATTCTTTTCTTAAAATACATTTCAATATTTTTCTGTAACCACTTCACTCTTAACATCCTTATAATCATCTCACATGATGTACCAACCCCTCAACCAAGGGAATATTGAAGACATAAGAAAGGGGTGGGGATTAATTCATATTATTAGAGCACATATGAGATACCAATCGGAGAAAATAAGTGAATATTTGATAAGAATAAGGGGAATGATTACATAATTAGAATATCAAATATTTTATAAGATATTCATACCATGAAATGAATGGATAATAAAAAAGTGGTTGTATAAATATCCAAAATAACATAAAGAAAGTATAAAAAGTTATTGAAAAAATAAACCAATAGTCAAGGAATTTTTAAAAAAACAAACATAGACTTGTAGTATAATGTTGGAATATATCCTAGAAATACCATATATCCTATGAACAAGGAATGCAAGAGAATTGTGGAAAAACCATCTGTATAAAGAAACATCTCTTTCATGATTTATAACCAATCACTCAAGATTGAGAGAATTTAGATTATGTGTGTATATACATGTCTCTTGAGATATATACATTTAACTAATTAATTTTAGGGGTATATTATACCCCTCCCACCATTCATACATACTTTAATGTACTTCTTGAAATTAGTTCAATTATTAAAGCATAAATAACCCATGGAAATAAAATAGGTTTAATAAAAAAACCATAGAAAAACGACTCAATTTTTTTATCATAATTAACACATGGAAATATAATGTGTTTTATAACACTTTAAAATGGTGTAAATAACATGATGAAACCAATCTTTCGAAACAAAAAATATGGTCACAAAAAATATGCACATAATCAAAGAAAACTTGTGTGTGAAACCTGGAACATAACTCAATTAGAGATGTATTTTTTTGAATATAGAAAATTAAATGAAAATCAAATCACAAAAATATCCTTCAATATTTTTGTTATAATCATAAATATAAGATACATTGTTGTGATTCTTTCTTCAAAAAGTACCATTTTATTTTCAAAAAAAACATTAATAAACATTTTTTTGTGAATTTTAATTAAAAACTCTATTCCATAGAGATATAAATGAGAATATAATTTAAAATGGAAAATAAATTACTATAATGAACATAGGAGAACTATGCTTAAGAAGAAATAATATAACACAATGGAAGAAGACTTAGTTACTAAATACCTTACCATTACTCTTGATTTTTATGGAAGTTATTTAACCATATATACTATAAATATAAATTAACCATTTAAAAACAATATTAAGATATATTTCTGTACGATTGTTTTTGTATAATAACTCCATTTTTTTCATATCAGTTATGTATTACCTATCTTCTACATTATGTGATTATAATTTGATAGTTGTGCTAGTTTTTAATAGTGGTGTCAATATAACTTGTTATCCCAAAGTTAATATTAACTGAACCATTAACTATATTAAAATTGAACTTTTATAATGACCTATAATATTATAATTCTAATACATGTGAGTTTTATCATGTGTTTTGAAGTCAAATTTGATGATGAATTAGTTTCATCTTATTTAATGAAATCGATTTTTTACTCTATAAAGATCATTAATTTTTGAGTAATAATTGAAGAACACATTCCTAAAATTTAAAAATTACATATTTCATACATAATAATTAAATTTAATTAATTTAAATCCATTTAGATGGTATATAATAACATAATTTATTATTACATGGAGTTGGTCATCCATACATACATGTGGAATATGATTTCATATTTTGAGGAATGAGAGAATGGTGTGTTATGTATCATTATTTAGGAATATTAAAACTTTAATATATAGAATACTTAACTTTTAAAATACATTTTTACCATATTTATATGGTATTAGAGGAAACACAAAACAGGATGTTTCATAGAGGTAGTAGTCCACACAAATTCACAAATATTGTTCTCTTTTTACTTAAGAAGAAAGGGAATTATAGATAATTTTGTATCCCATTAACAATAAACATTCAACTATATATATTTAATACTAATTATATGATCTTATAGGTAGTGAGATATGTTTTAATTGTAATTATAAATAAGGAAAAAATTATAAAATGATAATGACAAACTTTTTGATTTGGTCTTTCCCTCAATGTTCTCCTTGTAAATTGTTTACTTTGACCGATATTTTGTTTCTAAAATATCAATTTTGTTGATTAATATTATAAAGGCATGATAATGGTAAGATTTTTTTGTGGAAAATGACTCAAAACATTATAAATAATGGATTTTAGGGTGATATTTGTTCTATCAAGCTTCAACCAAGAATTATCAACATGTTTTAAACTAGTATACATACATTTTTTCAAATATTTTTACTTTTACCCTTTTATGTTTTTATTTATATAACTCATTATTACTAAGGTAAATTATGTTTTAATAAAAAATAAAAATAAATACTCATTCCAAATATGTGTGATAGACACATAAATTTATCCATTATATATTGTAATTACATTTCTAACTAGTATTTAATTATGATTTTTTTAAATAATTTATACATACACCATTTTTTAGAAGAATGATTTTTTAGTCATTCTATGTTCCGAATGTTATTTAGAATTTATTACTGAAGAAAATGTGTATTAATATATTGATATATGTGTTGAAACACCATATTAGTTATAATATTTAAAATCTATTAATTTAATTTATTGAATAAAAATTATACAATATTAACGAAATAAATCCTTGAAAATAATAGTTTCACCATCATCATTGTAATTGATATCAATTTTAGAAATCATATATTTATGAATATAAATAATGTGAATATTTTCAAATAATTTTTACCTACTAGTTCCAAATATGTAATGCATTTTACAAAATTAAATTTATATAGGTGAGAAAAATTAATTTTTCATATTAGCAAAGTTACTGTGAAAAAACCATATTTACAAATAATTTTATCTTCAAGCATAAAATGAAATTTTTTATCATATAATTATATATATTATAATGTTTTTAATTTTATTTCTACCCATATATATATGGCTTATAATATTACTATAATATTTTAAAATTTTCTAAGGTAATTTGGTTTTTATATTAGTTCTTTTTTGCGTGAAAGAAAATATACACACATGGTATTTAATTATAGATAATTATGTTGTAAAATTATAAGTTATTACCATATACCCGCTTGATATTAATTGCATCACAGGAATTTTATTAATCTGATTAAGATAAGTGAGGTAAATTTTGTCACATTTCACCCTCGAGTTATAATGTATATTCAATAAACATATGATTCCTATAAAGAACGTTAACCAAATTAGTGGTCTTTTCCCATAATACATAATATGTTTTATCAAATATATCCACATTTTATTACTCATTTTATATATAATATTCTAATTTAATAGATTTAGATTTTAGTATATGTGATTGATCATGTATTTACCTCAATAAATGAGATACACTAATCACGTCATGCAGTTGTGAGAGTCTTAGAGGATGTGATAAGTGATAAGCTACTTCACCAACATAATCAAGAATCTATAGGGTACCTATGTACCTATGGCCCATCTCACATTTCTTTCCAAATCTAATAACCCGATTCCATAAAGATATAAAATGTAATAGTTTATCACAAAAATAGAAATCATTATCTAATAATGATTATATTCGTAACTCTTATATTTACTATGTTCTTCTTTCATATATCACTGAATGGTTTAAACTATCTCTACCATTTCTTGAACATGGTTGGGTCCTATCTTCTTTATCTATATAAATTCACCCCCACTTCATTAAGATAAGCATTTCTTCTTATACAAAGCCTCACATGGTTCCATTTGAATCATATAATGGAAACTATTTTTATATTAGAAATCCGATTGGGGGAGTTATTGATCCCAAAATACATGGAAATCCATTAATTATGTTCTTAGTATATCCTTGAGAGTTTTAATAGTCTTCTCGAAATAAATATATATATGAGGTGATAATGATGGTTGAAACTCAACCCTATCTCTAATTTTATTTGTATGAGTATCTAAAACCAGGAGGTAACCATTAGATATTGATATAATATTACATACATTAGTACTTAATAAAACCTTTCAACATCCCATATGTTTATCATTGTGAGATAGAAAAGAGGGAAATATTTTGGGATGGTAATAAAATATTATTACTTAGTTTGGAATTCACATATAATCCAAATAAAATAATTACCCATAGTTATTTTGAGTACAACTTTAACAAAATATAAGGCATTTTTTCTCATTTACGTACTTGTATGTGTATCGGTTACAACATAGATTTATAGTTCTTTCATTAGGCATTCAAATACTGGCATATAATGCATTTAGATATGTATTTTATGATCAACCTCCTCATATTTTCCCAGTATAAGTTTTTATTTTGATCTTTATACCTCATAATCCATTTATGATTAATATAGGGGGATAATATAATTAAATTATCCATAAAATACATCCTTAGTTATGGTTTTTAAGGAATAAAAATACCTATTCCATAACTTATAACTCTATCTTTATCAAAGTGTAATTATTGGATAATCTGTACCTATTTATATAGCCACACATCATATTTCTAAAATTATTATATCTTCACATGATTGGATGGTTGATCAATCTTTTTTCCAAAATGGTATTTTTCTCTTTCCCATATTATTTCATGATTAATAATTTAAAATCATTTATTATTGAGTTTTTTTCAATCATCATCATGAATAATAGATAATTATCTTTCCAAATCAGAGCTATAGCCACCTCATTTTCATTCATAGGGTGGTAAAATATTGAGAATAGATATTTTTTATCAACTCCAACCATATACGTTGGATAATGTTTAACTCCTGTATGAAAATATTTATTTCAAACAGTTATATTCTTTATATATATCACTATTTTTACCATACAGATCATTCCTATATGAGATTAACTGAAATCATGTATAAGAAATCACCTGATATTTTTTTCATCATGATAAATCCTAATAATTTTTGAAATAATCACTATATATCATTAACCTTTCCCCACAACATGGTAATTTATGTACAAGTTCCAAGACCACCATATTCTTCACTTCCTTAAAAATATCCTCATATGACTCTATCTAATGGAACATCACTCCCTTATACAATAATATATTTATTTGATTAGATATACATGAGAAATTACTCACAAATAATCTGTAGTATTGAGATAATATGAGAAAAATAGATCTCAGTTACTATGGAAGGTATATATGGAGTAAAAAATATGATCTTACAAAAATCAATTATTGATTTCTTTTTAAATATAATAAACTCTATGAACATTTGTACAAACCATGAACCAAAAGGTATGAGGTCTTGGATACTGTATATAAAAACATATTATTTTACAACACTTATGAACATTTAAGAATAACCAATATCAAAATCAATCTCTTCATTATAACATAGATTAAAAAATTATATTAAAAACCTATGGAATTGAAACATAATAAGGGCCGAGCTAGAATTATAAATAATGGAAATAGATAAAATATTCATAACAGTTAGATATGAAATATGAGGGAAACCATGAGTATGGGAGTAATATCAAATTAAAAATCAGGACATTATTTCCCATTAAAAACATGATTGTTCATTAAGGATCATGTAATACTAACATAAGACCAACGAATGTTCAGAAAAAACTTGTCCTAGATACAAATAATGAACATGAAATCAATACATAATAAATAAAAATATCATTAGAAAATGGGATATCATAAGAAAAATATATAGTTTGAAAATAAGTTACATTTTACGGAATTTTTGTCTTAAACATAATCATATGAAACCATTTTAAAACAATTTAATTGTGTCAACCCATTATTTTTGTAAACAAATCCATGAATGTTCAGCGTATTCATTTATAAACATGTTTATGTATATCCTTGAATAATTATATCATGAGATATAAAACTATAAAAGATGAATATTTAGACAATATAGGACCCCATTATTATCCATATGTATCCGTTCCACATAAAATCAAATCAGTCATCTTATCATAAATAACACATGGGATATAAAATGGGTTTCATAAATATTCCAATTGGAATGACATAAAAAATGATAATTTGATACGAAAAAATATTGAAACCAAAAAATAGAGTTTATAATTTACATTATGAAAAATTACTTTGTAATAGAAGAATCCTTTGAAAATTAATGAGAAAACATAAATAAAATTATTATTAAAAAATGATTCTTAATATCAACCAAAAAATATGATATTTTTTGTCGAATTACAAACCCATTTTTTTAGAAAATGAAGAGGAAATGTATTGAAATATTTCTTTGAAAATAAAATATAATAAAGGAATATGGAAAATAAATAAATAATATTTCAAAAATATATTCAGAGAGAATAATATAAGATCGATGAATGGAAACTCATTTAAAATATCTTCAGAAGACATTCTTGAAAACTAACATAATAAAAATGGAACAAATAAAATTGTTTTATAATAATGGTAAATATAATTATTTATTGAGATTAAAATAATTTTGAGTTCCCACTAGGTGAGGAAGAATATTGGAGGGTAGTGAAAACATAGATATTGAGGTGACAATTCACTAAAAGATACAAAAATATTCTCAACAAAATTTCATATCAAGAAAAAAAATGATTCATCAAGGAATAATACTTTGCCATGAAACCTAATTTCATTCAAAAAAAATATGGAAATAAAAAAAAGCATTATCATAGGGTAAATATGATCATAATTGGAATGGTTTTATCTGAAGATACATGAGTATGACACCTGGGATGTATATCAGTCATGAAAATAGCTTATCTATACTCCCACATAGTTTAATGTGCACTAACCTCTTTTTTCTCAAAAATAACTATCAAAATCATAAACTGATAAGAATTATTCATTTTTATGATTGATTATATATTTCCATTATAAATATTCAATACATTTTTATTTTTAGTTTTCAAATATTTTCAAAATCTGGTGACATAAAACATGATCATTTTATACATGTTTTGTAATGGATGTGTTGTTATCAGTCATCTAATGAAGTTCATCAATAAAAGATAATAATACGTACTATAATTTTTTTAGAAATTATTTATAAATATATAATTAATTTTCATATGTTTTTTGGTAATATTTTTGTCTGATTAAATTGAAAACAATATCTTTTTGGTGAGGTTAATGAATAAAACATGAAATATTAATATAATAACAATATATTAAGGTTATGAATCAAAAATCATTTCTATATTATCAATAATTAATTATAAAATTTATTTACCAAAAAATAACATTATTTAATAATCCATGAAATAAATATTACTCAATAAATTATGTAGGTTGTAACAACAACCCAAACAAGAGTCTGTTATATTGATTGAACTAGTAAAAACATGTTATTATATAATTTGGATATAAAATTTAGATAATTTTAAAATATTAAGATGTATAATATATCATCATTAAAATATTTATTAGAAACCTCCTATTTTTGGGTTTATTAAAGATGAAATTATTTGTTCATGGATGTGGTATTCTGCATATTCACATGATTAACAACCCCATTTCTGAATACATGTTCATAATGATTGTTTATGAATATTGATAATTTAAGAATATTATTTTTTGGAATAGAATTAATTTTTATTCATAAAATTTATCCATGATATATTCGTTGAGATATTATTATGGAAAAAAACATTATCACATCATGGAGTCGGTAGTCCTCATGTTCGTATGATCTATGATATTTTTTTAGTGGATGGAAATGATTGGATATTTTATTGTGTTATTAATATAATTAAATTTAATTATAATAATGATACTTATTTATTTATTTTTACAAGGATTTATATTATTTTATGGAGGATTAGAATAAAATAAATGTCTAAGAGAAGAAAATACTCATATTATAATCCTGGGGTTTCTCTTGGAATCCTCTTTGGATATGAGGTACATATTATTAATTAGGGTCATTGCAAGAAAATTTAAGTTGGATGGGGATATAGGAGGGAAAATATGATGAGTATCAAGGATTAATTTTTAAAGTGTATTGTATCATGATATTGTTGGATTGGTGTCATTTTCTATGCGAGTAAAATTATACTTTTGCAAAAACACATCATTTTTTAAAACTTCTAGGACACTATTCAATGTTAAATTACTCAATATTTGACAAAGACTATGTTTTCGGTCATGATATTGTATATTCCTACATCATATATTCATTTTTAGATAATTGAACAATAATTTAATGTTTTTTTCTTTTAAGAATTTACCAAATTTAACATTTAACATGGTAATTAGTTGTAATCCTTTAAATGAACATTAATGAAAAAATAACAAGACAAGATCATTTTACCTAATTTAAGGCATATGATTTATAGTATTAAAATGATTTTAATACGTAAACATCATTATGGTGTTAAAGGATAATTTTAAAATAATTACAAGTTATAGTGTAAAACAATTTTCAGAAAAAATATCATTTTTAATATTTAAATTTATATATAGAATATAATTTACATATTCATATATTTTAATAAAATTATATAAATTTTTATAATAAGATAAATTTAGGATTATTTAAAGTCAATATGAAACTGAATTTCACTATCTAAACACTTAATAATGGAAAAATACTGAAACAAGTTTTTGTAAATGCACATACATTTTAATTTTGTTTTAAAAATACTGAACATAAGAATATATGTTCATTGAATATTTTTAAATGTACAATGATATTCCATTAATTAATATTTTATTACATATAGGGTTTTTTTTAATTTTATAGGATAATTTACAAAATGATAAAATCATAAACTGTAAAATTTTCACAAAACCATATTTTTCAAAGAAAAATCAATATTTTAAGACAAAAACTCAAAATAATATACTATGTAAATGTTTACGAGTGGAATTGAAAATTAAATATTAATTTATTAAACATGAATTCCATTATATAAAAATTTAAATTTTGACAAGAAAATACATAAAATAAATAAAAATTCCTTTATTTAAAATAGCATTTTTGAATATTAACTCGTATTTGTTTTTTACCTTTTAAATATTTAATACTTTACCATATTAGTATTTATTATTGATAATTAATAATTTTTAATTAAAATGTTATTGTTTTCTGTTATTAGTTTAACATATAACATAAGTTATCAAACATAACATCAGTTTTTAAAAGCCTAGAATTGTTGGTCCTAACATTCAATCCACTGGAAATAATTTAATCCTAGAAATTTTATAACAGAAAGGAAAACAAGGGAGGGTGATGTTATCTCATCACATCCTCAGGTTACCTTGTGGCTTTGTTGGACATATTATTACTTCATTGAATGTTGAATATATGAGTCTTGTTGTTCGTAAGCATCCTATCTCCTCGATCGAAAATTTCTAATGGTTGTTCCTTATATGAGAGATCTGGTTCTGGTTGCATGGATTCTGAAATCAATCTTCTGATAGTTCTAGAACGTACATACAGATGTTTTATACATTTAACAAATTATGCTTCTATTATCGATCATGAGGTAGATACCGATGATAATGTACTACATTGACATGATTAGTGATCTCAAATGGATATACCTAGTGATCATCTTACCTTTATTCTAAAATAAAATAGCATACTTCCAGGGAGATGTCTAGAGGAATAAATCATCTCCAAATGAAAATTCTACATAACATTGATAGTTATTTGAATATATCATATTTATAATTTTTATTTATTTCATATGATAATGAATGGTTATAAAAATTTCCATCATTTTTTTGAGAATCTTAGGACCGGTCAACAACCTCTCTTTATGTATATCCCACCATTTATGAGTCTTCCATCTATTACCATACAATGATTCATATTGTTTAAATAAAACTATATAATCGATAATATTGTAATATGAGTACTCTTAAATGTTAATGTGATGATCCCAACATCCTTGTAATTACATTGAAGAAGATATCAGTTTGTACATTAAAGTTTAGATGATCATGTTAGATTAACCATTTATCTAATAGTGATAAACCGTACTGAAATTCAACTTCATCTCCAATGATTTTTGATGACTTTTCCAACATTTTGGGGATTTCCATGGATCCTGATTGTATAAAATAGGAATTATCACCCTATTTAGTCCTATCATTTATCTTTTTTTATCTTTTATATTCATTCAGGATATAAATCTTTGTTGATTTTGATTAAATTCACATAGTTTATAAGTAGATTGACTAAAACCCACCTAACATTATGAACCTTATGTTTTTTAGGAAGTCAAGAAAAAACATTACTTGAAATGTTTTCAAATTTACTTATTAGTATGGGTAATGATCTCTAAATACCCTTATACATTTAATTTTCATTTAGAAAATTTTATAATACCAAGCACTAAGATGTGTAATATGTGATTTCCATATTTTTTTTACCCCACCAGATATTTTGTTTTAGATATCTATACACATTTATACTTCCTATGTGATTAGAGAAGGATGATAAATTATCATCATATAAATGGTCCTTATATAGTTATGTTATTTTTGGGACATATTTGGGGTTTCTAAACCATATAGCTCCATAATTATCAAGGAACTAATCTGAAATACTCAGTAAATTTTTCATATAAATGCATCATTTTTCAAGGATTCATTGATATTCATATAATTGGATGGTTGATAAATCATTTCAGAATGTAATTATTTTTATTTTGTTATTTCTAGATTCATCCACTGGAAATCTATGAGTATTGAATCATTTTCAATCCAAATCAGGTATAAGATAAAATGATCCACTTTTTTAGGGAATTATCATCATTTTTTGCCTTCATAGTGTAGTAATATATTGAGTAGTCGTAGTCCTTGATTAGTTATAACCAACTACTTTGGAGTATATTTTGATATTAATATGTATCTATATAATTTATACTCTTATGGTTAATATTGATATCAGACTTCTCATCATGGAAATTATGCTTCTAATTTTTCAATCTAAAGACTACTAATGTCAGGTCAGGATCCAAAGATGAGTAGTTCTGATAATGAGTCATTAATATTCATGGTGTATAATTAATTAAAATCTATTTACGTATAAGAAAAAATTATTTACCCTTAATTAATATTCAATGCATATCCAAAAACCTTCTCCATTGTAGGGTAGTTAAAGCACATGAAATGTAATACATCTCGTCGAAAACTCCCTGATTCTTTCTTCAAATTCTATTTCCAAGAGTAACATCAACCCCTTTTAGGTAATCAAGATTATTGGATTGTATTATCATGTGTTTTATATCAAAAACATATTATAGTATTCAACTAATATATGAAATATTTAGATTTCAGTCATAGAGGTTAGTCTCAACCATTTTTTAATTATAATAATCTTTGATATTTCCATAGAAATACACTATCTAGTGATAACCTCACATAAGTATGATAATATGTTTTTCAAACATTCACTCATTCTAAAAATGGAATATAATTTCTCCATATATATGGTTTTTAGCACAAACCTCAAACTCTATTCACGTTCTTCCTTTCTCTTGGAGTATAAAATAAATTCATAAATAAATACTACAAAAAATGATCAATGTATTCACTAAAGCCTATATTAATCAAATTTATAAATATATTATGAGTATTCATAAGACCAAATTGAATCAAAATTAATCATTAGTGTCCATGACTCATGAGGAATTCTATATTGGGAATATATTCTTTCTTTACCATCAATTGATGGTTTTTGGATCAAATATCAATATTTGAGAAATATTTCTCTCATAATGGTTGATTTAAAAGATCATAAATATATTGAAGAAGCTATTTTTCCACGATTTTCATCATGTTATGTTCTTTAAAATCAATGTAGAGGGACATTGATCCATCATAATTCTTGATAAAAAGAACTATTTCACCCAATGGAAAAGAATTGGGGCATATAAAGGTCTTATCCACATTCTCTAACATTTTTCTATACAATAGTTTATCTTAAAGAGGATCAGTTTATATGGACTCCATGATATATACATTGATTCATTTATAATATCTATTAAAGAACCTCATGGTCTAGGGGAAGGTCAAGATGATCATAAACAAATAGTAGTATACTTATGTAATGCAGTCATGTAATTAATTTTAAATTCATCACCAACCATTTGATCCAAGATACCCTCATTATAGGGTATAATAACCCATATAATATAATTTACCTCCAAAGGTGCCTCACAATAATCATTTAATTGATACTTCAATATGAAATATTTGAGGATTTAAAATGATATCTCTTTATCGAGACAATTGATAAGTTCTTAATACAGAGATATACAATCCATACAAAAAATAACATGAAAATCAAATAAGTGAAGAAGAACAAAATCCACATGGAGTATATTCCCAAAATATTATTTTATATTAGTGTTATTTATCATAGATATTATCATCACATAATTAGGTGTTTCTATAATAGTTTATGACCACTTATTCGAGGTGGTAAATCAATATTCATTGAAAAAATTTTGAATTAAAAAAATTTGAAGAACCGAAATCAAATAATGAATTTCTTGATATATAGAGAAGAATGAGAATAATGACCCCCAACGAAGTGGCCTTGATATAGTGATTACATTTATACATTGGAATAAGACACAAGTAATTACATCCTACATGACTGAATAATTTATTAGTCTTAGTAATGATGATAAATACGGTATTCATACATTACATTTGATAACAAAAATTTCATATGTTCTCAACAGAGATATAGACAATACTTATGAAAAATAACATGAATTTCAACTAAGGGAAGAATAAATAAATCCACAGGGAGTATCTTCCCACAATATTCTATCATATAAGTGTTATATATCATAAATATTATCATCATGTCGTAAGGGGTTTCACTGATAGTTTATAACCCATTATTCTAGGTGGCAAATAAATATTATTATATAATTTTTTTATCAAAAAAAATTAAAAACCATAATAAAATAATTAAGTTTTAGATATATAGAGAGGAATGAGTATTACGACCCCAAAATTAGTGTCCCAAATCTAGTGGTTACTATTATACATTGTATTAAGACACAAGTGATTACATCCTACACGAATGAATAATTTATTAATATTTGTGATGAAGAGAAATATAAGATTATATTATTATATTTGATACGAAAAATTGTATATTTTTTAAGAATTTCATTATTCCCTCTACAATATAATTTCATATCATTAATAGTGCACTTCATCGATTCCTATGAGATGTAAGAAGTAAGGGTGAGTGTAGACACTCATGAATAGTTATTTAATGTGAGAGAAATAATAAATCAATAAGAAGAATCAACAAGGAAATGTGGATAACTAAACGATCATTCCATTTAAATAATTTCTCTATCAATATTAGATAATGAATAATTGAAATTTAAAGGTAAATATCTAAAATAGCATGAAATTTAATAAATAATTTGACTATAACTAATATATATGGAATAATAAAAATGGAAATGTAAAAAACTGAATTTTTTTTCCATTTAATCAATAACATCACCATCATGATTAGATAAGGATTAATCAATCAATAATTAAATTAAAAAAATTCACATTCCATTTAATAAATAAACTAAAAATGAAATGATACCATGTATAATATAAATATGAAACATTCCTAGATATTAATAATAAATAAATTATAAATGAATTAAAATATTAATTACTGTATATCATGATCTAAGGAATCATAAAAATCTACTATCAGTACCTTTTACAATAAAGTTTAAAAATGATGGGTAGGTATACAACATAAACCCATTTAACTAAGGTTAATCAAATAATTGGTCTCATTAGTCCATTGATGCATTTAGGGTAAATATTTATCTTTAAACCACCTGTATCTCCATGTACAGTGAATTACTTATATATTGAATAATCTATTTAATTTTTTAATAATGATTCTTATCAAATGATATATGTACTAAGTATAGAATATTGATTTATCCATATTTAACTATAGAATAAAATAACGTTCAATATAGAAACCCGTTTGTAAAAATAATATATTTTTAATGAAGGAAAAATATTAATGATAAATAATATGTATATTTAGGGAAAATTTCATTCCCAATGGTCTTATAGAAGTGAATATTTTATGGGAAGGCTAATGAATATAAAGATGAATTGAGAAAGTGAATATTAATACATTTATTGGTAAAGAAGATAAAAAACACCCATATAAATAATATTAATGGTATTAACATGACCTATCCCCAATGGAGTGTAAGAAAACTAAAGGGTTGTTTTCATTGAAGCATAAAAGTTCTATAAAATGTCATTAAAAACATTCTTGAGGAAAATATCATTTTTTACATTGAAAATACATTTAAAAATAAAAAATAACCTAATATTTCAAACAAATATTCTCTGAAAATTACCTGGGAAAATATATTTTATTATTTAAATCATTTAGTGCTTATAATGTTAGGAAATTATGTTCATATCTTACATGTTAAAACAAATATTCCATTAACATTTTTTCTTGAAGACAAATGAATCTTGTTTGAAAAAAAAAATTTAATATTCCATTGAATTCTTTTTATAACAATTCAATCATCATTAATTTTTTAATTAAACCTTTTGGATAATTTTAAAAATATTTTTTAATTTTTTCTAAACAATTTTTTCTAGGAAAAGGCTATTCATCGAAAGAGATAAACAAATTATGTTTTTATTTAAAATATTCTCTCAATAATTTTAAGTACCAAAGAGTGGGAAAATGGTATTATTACTTTAAAATACATTGAATAAAAATGAAAGAATAAAATTAAAGGGGTTTATTATCCCATAATAAAATAATTTCCTTTAATGAAAATACAATCATAATAAATTATAATTAAAATATGATTGGGAAGCATACATTTTCAATTATTAAAACAATGAAGTGAGAATTAACCAATGAATCGATTATGTGCATCAAATTTTAATCCACATAATAAATTTTTAAATAAAAAATATTATATCTTAATTTAATAACATGTTTAATATTATAATATCAAATATAATGAAGATGTAATGTAATCCAACAAAAAGAAGCCGAGTAATGCAATTATGTATCATTGGGAAAAATGTAAGTCAAATAACCATGGATGAAGTAATTCAACATTGTGTCGTAAAAAATAATTAATTTTTATGTAATCAAGATGTCACTTGTAAAAGGTGAAAAATATAGACGATATGAAATAAATTAGGTGTGTAAAATTTTAATATTCCTTAATGAAGGGAAATTGAGATGAAGTCCCTTACATCACAAATCATTTTGGTTGAAAATTATTTAACCTCATGTATAGTGGATTAAATTATATTATTAAATTACACCAAAATCATATTAATTTATATAATTTAATATTTATCCTCTTATAAGATTTTACCACATATGTTTTATTAATATTTCATTATATTCAATGTTTTGGGTGTTAAATTCCTTATTTTCTAATGTGTGAATTTTCATAAATGTTATGGTTATTATGAATAGGATATAAATAAGTCATATAGAGATTTATAATAACGTTATTAAAATAATATTTATTCAATAGATACATTTTTAGAATCACTCTTGAGTTTCAAACATGGAAATTTAATTGCATCTCTTCATGGAGACTGGATGTCATAGGTATACACGAGCGATAATATCCTTCCCATAATGGGTGAAAGGGTAACTAATAAGTTGTTATATGAAATTTAGAGAATCAATATAATTTCATAAATAAAACTTATATTAATTATTTTTATCCTTACTACCTACCATATAAATCCTATATGAAAAATGTATCACATCACATCGTGACGGTACTAATCTATACACACGATCGATGATATCATATTTCTAAATGTCACAAAATTTATAAAATTATATGTGATATTATAATTTCATAACTAGAATAATATAATAAATATTTTATATAAAAATAAAATCCATAATTATATAGAATCTTGATATTTCTTGATAGAAAATGATTTGCATCGGTTCGTAAGGTGGTAGTTCGTCGTACACAAAATCAATGATTTAGATTACCTTTTTATGGATTATAGGATTGATAACTATTATGAAATAAGCATAATAAAATATCATTACATATCATATTATAGTTTTAATTTATTTTATGGTGTAATACATGACAGAATGTGGAAAAATTAGTAGAAAATGAAATATGTTTGTTAAGGTAATTACCTTCTCTAAGAGAATCCTCCTTTTAGTCTCCTCTTATAGACCTACTAGATAATATTTTGGGAATACCAAAAAAACTATAAGTTGTAAAAGTATGTTTCAGATAAACTTTTTCATGTTATGGTAAATCAAAAATTCTTTTCAGGTGTGAATAATTTAAAGGAGAGAGTGACCTCTTATAAGTGGGGGAGAGGCCACAACTAGAATTTTTCAAACAATGTGGTCTACCCATGTTTTTCACATGTAAAAAAGATCCAAAATGAAATATTATATATCTAAAAATGTTATATGGTATATATATTTGAAAATAATTCCCTTTGAATATGTTTTATTTCATTTTTATTCAATATTATCATAGTTTAACGCCCACCCCACCCCCCCTCGATAAACCCATTTTAATCTTAACTATGGTAATTAATTTTTAATTTTTTTACAATTCATTCTGTTCAAAAATGATGTTGAGATTGTTATATAATATAAATTATTATTATTAATAATATGGAATCCATTTTTCTATATTAGATTTAAAAAATTATAAAATTTCCATAAAAAATTAAACCCATAGACGCATTGAAAGAAGTTTTTATAGAATAAAAACATTCAAATTTTTAGAACGTTTTTTAATATAATTAAAATGAAATAAATTTGTAAAATTATAACATAATTGTAATAATTTTTCTTTTAAGAAAGTATTTTAACAAAACGGGTCTTTTAAATGAGTTAAAAAACAATCATTTTCTAACAACAATCAATATTTTTCAGTATTAATTGATAAAAGAAACTTTTTAAAAATATCCAAAAAAATTAATCATAAGATAATTTTGAAATTATCATTAAAAAATGATGTTCATTTGGTCAAATAATTTTTATAAAATTGGTGAGAATAAATTTTAACATAACTTCTAAAAAGTAAATGAATCAGTTTTCTTTCAAAAATACAATTCTTTCAAAAAAACATTACTTTTTTCTTTAAAATGATTATTATTTTTTAAAAAATAAATTATGATCCATTTAAAATATTTTATATATTTTTAAACAATATTATTTTCATAATTTATTTAGTACTATTAATACTCATGAATTTAATGGTTATGTTATAAAGGTATAACATATTATATTTTATTTAGTCTCAGGGTTGTGTGTTCTACAAGATATAAAAGTGATAGAATGTATATAAAATTAACAATATAATATAGTCTTGGGGTATAAAATTCATTTGTATGCTCTATATATGAGATCATATATTCTTTCTAAATTAATTTTCTTTTTTTAAAATCTCGAGGTGTTATAGTCTTCCCCATATAAATAAATTGTGTCTTTTAAATTTAATATTAATATTAGTAATCAAGGGTTTGAAATTTGAAATTACATGTATTATATACCAAAAAATTTAAAAGATTAATACTATATACTCATAATAATATGGAATTATATGTATAAATATTATCTGGATTAATACATTTTGGGTTTATAAAAATGTGAAAATCGGTGGCATGTGATGATATTGATATGGAAGAAAAGTTTAAATAACAATTGATAGTTATAGATATGATTTATCACAATAATTTAATTGATCAATATAGAGATAAGGATCTCAAAACCATAAATATTTGATGATTTGAAAGGCAAATTTAATAGGATATGAAGGTAATAGGATAACACTTTTGTTTCAAAATAATATTTTCTAATGAGAAGGAATTACTTTACCATATATAATATAAATATAATAAAATATACTTAATTTCAATCTTTTTATTTCATAGGAACAATTTCATTCTAACACTCTATGATTTTGTGAATTTATTTTCAAATTAATTTATCCGGTTGGTATTTTCCATTTCACATGACACTGGAAATAATTATATATATATATATGTATTAAAATACTAATTCAAACATTCCTTTCGCATAGAAATATCTTAGATTGTGCAATAAAAAATATTGACTTGGCTTTCGCTATGGGAAACACCAACATATCGTGCATTACATGGAACATCGAGTTTTTACAAAGCTTAATTTTATTATAATTTTTTTTAATTATATAAGTTTAACCTAACCACTAAACATAGTGATATTAATATTAATTAATAATTTTAAAATATTTTTTAAAATTTTATTATATAAATAAATCATATTATAAATGAGAGATATATTTTTTGGAAAAGTTCTTTTTTATGTTTAAAAATTTTGTTTTCTCGATTGAAATGCATTTAATAGTAAACTAAATTTTAGAAAAACGTAGAAATTTTATTTGGTAAAATAATCTTTATTTTTTAATTAATAATTTATAAGTTATCTTATGTTGAATTTTTTGGGATTTGTTTGAGAAACGTCAATTTTTTATGAATTGTTAAAAATGCTCCATTGTAGTTAAAAACTGCATTTTTTTAAAATAATTAACAATGATACATTTTATTTTAATTTTTTATGGTAAAATAAAAACAAATTATACATATATTAACACAACTTTTGTCATTATAATCAATTTAACATTTAAATTGAATATAAAATATTAATAAACATTTGAACTTCTTTCTACCTTAAACCGCAATAATTTCATCTCGTCTACGAGATTAACATTAATCTTAATTTTTCTGCTTCTGTAAAATCAATTTAGAAAATTAACATAATACATTATAATAAGTATAATATTAATATTCTAATAAGATCAAAAAAAATTCATGAAAAATATTAGTATATGTTATTAAAATTAATAACAACTATTACGGTCAACTTAAGATTAATTAGGGAATAAACCATAATATTAGGGGGCCAAATGACCTAGAAACTTGAACAAACCCACTGTATGACCATATTTCGGGTATAAAAATTATTTTATTTATTTAGGGTTTCTATGACTTTTCATAGGTAAGAACATGTGTCCACCAAACTTGGTTTTCAAAAACTCCATGTGAGTCATTTTCCTTCCCAATAAAAGCCAACCACCTCTCCCACACCCTCACACCTCTAAAACCTATTAGGCTTGGGAAAAATATGATAAATATGCTGTAAAACATACATACCTTACTCAAATAATCCTTCCATTTGGAATAATTAAATCCAATGAACCCTTGTTGGACAAACCAAAATGAGATACCGATTAAGAGGTAACATCTTCTCTTAAGTCATTCCATTTATTTTTCTTCTCCACCACCTCAACTCTCTTTATTCCATGAATGTATTAAAAAAAAGTATTCTAAATATACTTTGATGATTTTAGGATACTATTTTGACCTACACGTACACACACCTCCATCTAATGGGTAATGAACATATTGTTTATGAGTACGGAAAACTGTTGGCTCACTAAAAAATGATTGTTCAATTTTCCTTACCAGATCTCATTCTAAAAATTAAGATGGAAAATATTTTTATATATTTTAGATATTATATTTATTATTTAATTATTATTATTTATTAATTTTTAACGCATAATTTTTTTACTTTTTATTAGGGGTTAATATGATAATTTTCTTTTTGGATGTGTGGACTACCGCCCCCTCAAAGTGATATGATTCTTTCATACACTACATTGATTATATCAAGGATATTTTAGATAATATATAAAATATATATGATATCATAATTATAATTTATTAATTATCAATATATATTAATATATATAAATGTATACCTTTTACTTTCTATCTTTCAATAGGACAATTAAATTGAAACAGCATTTATGTGTCCATACGACTTACTATCTCCATGAATGGTGTATTCCATTTCATAATTATATATTATATAAATTATTATATTAAAAATATACTGGATATAAATTATATTAATATCATGTTTTACATTCTGGAATCATGAAATAATTCTAAGGCCCATTAAAAAAAATTAAGACACATACGATGAACAAGTTAATATAACCCGGAGTGAAACCTTAACATAGGATGACTAACAAGAAAGTAATATAATGTCATAATAAAACCATTTATGGTATTAGATATAATAGTATGGTTATTTAAAATGGCTATAATAAATTTATATTTATTATATAGGTATTGTGAACGTGTTTTATGAGAGTCAAGACACTAGGTAAGAGGTTTTCATGTCACTTATTATTTCTATGAGATACGTTCTTTGTTCGCCATTCATTCATTTTGTGTGGTGTGTGTACTTCGAATAATTTTATTTTATATATATTATAAATAAATTTATGGGTATTCACATATCCATTTTGTGATCTTTCTTTCCATGGGTTTATGTTTCAAAAGTTAGCAAATCGGTATAATAGTTTTTTCTTGATTTTACTTCTTTGAGACTCATGTTTTGTTATGAATATAAATTATTTTTAGATGTATATACATCCATTTTGCATGTTATATCATGAAAATAATTATATAAATGATATTTCAAGATTTATTTAATTTCTTTTTCTAACATGAAGAGTAAAATCAGAAGTTACTAAGTTATAATAGTTTATCGAGACAATCTCATTGCTTTTCTATATTATTTATGATTATGTTTTCTTTGATGAAATATTATGATACATCATTAATGAATATTCATGAAATTTATTCTCATATTGTTATTTATGATATATTAAGGTATTTTTACCATATTTCAATTCATTAGTAGATAATATGGCTATAATTTTTTTAAAAATCCAAATATTACCCCCTCTTCAGTCATAAATCTATGTTCCTTTAAAAACATGTTTTTTAAATAGGGTTTGTAAGAATATTCTACTAATATCCCATGATAATTAAAAGAAATTTTTACCCATTTTTTTCTTTTAATTTTTTTAAAGAAATAATCTTGTCTCTTTCTTGATGAGGCATTTTTTTCTAAAAATGAACGTTCTATTTTACCTCGTATGGAATGAATGGATATATGCACTGACAAACCTCTATTGGTTTTTATCATGATGAATGGTTAATTATTAAGATTTTTTTTTATATTTTCACCCAAAATTTTATCAAAATTTTTGGATGATTATTTTATAATTTTTCAAGGAAAATGGTTTTCAAAATGTTTTCAAGCTTGTTTATTATGTTTTCAAGGAAATTTATTTTCAAAATGTTTTCAAGATTATTATATATTTTTTAAAGGATAATGGATTTCACAATTTTATCAAGTTTATTATATATGTTTTCAAGGATATTTGTTTTCAAAAAAATTTCAATCCTTATTTATAAGTTTTTCACATTTTTTTAAATGAAATGGGTTTCAAAACATTTTCATGATATCTTTATAAGTTTTAAAAGTGTTTTCAAATAAAAAGATTTTTAAAATGTTTTGAAGCTTATTTTATAAGTATTCATGGAAAAATTATTTTAAAAATATTTCTTGTCGTCTTTATAAGTTTTCCAAATATTTTCTATAAAAAGTATTTTCAAATATTTTAATGAATTAAGAAAACTTTTTAAAAGAAGAAATCATACTTTCCTCCAGAAATTGTTTCAAAAGAGATTTCAAATTGATTTTCCATATAGGATGACAACTATTGTTGTTATTATTTCCTATATGGGAAATGATTTAAATGATCCATTCATATTCGTTCTGTGAATTGTTCATTCTTTAATATCATTATGTTTATGAATCTTGTTTGACTTCCACAGGTTTTTTGGTTTTCAAACCAGCTTATTTTCATGAGTTATTCTTTCATTAAGTGATAATAAAACCTATCTATTTTCATATGTTATGTTGTGATGAAATGTTAATTATACTAATTTCATATTGTGGGTTATGATTTTATGATTATAGACCTATCCCTTTTTATTGGTCATAATATGATTAATTTTTTATTTTCTTAACGAACATGTACGGATGATTTTATTATGAGATATGTGGAACTTATATTTACCTCCAATGAATTGGGTAATGATGGATGACTCCTGAGTTTAAATATTATCAATGAAACGAATTAAAAATTTAGAATGTCATGCATGGAACTGATTTCATGTCAATTTGTTTATTTTTGAACCTGATTACATATTCAAAATATTATGATTGAACCTTAATATGTGTTCAAAATGATATGTCTGGACATGGTTTCATGGCCATAAATCTATGAATGATCCTGATTTTATGTTCAGAATGTTATGCATGAACCTGATTACTTGTTCACAATGTTATTCATGGTCCTTTTTTCATGTCGATAAGGTTATGTGTGATTCTTATTACACATTCACAAGGTTATGTATGGAACTAGTTGTATATCCATTACTTGTTGCAAGGACCTAATTTCATGTCCTTATCATAACGAGTTAACCTATTTCTACTTATACATTTTAACAACATTATAAAAATATGTGCATGCCACAAATTTCAGATCATAGTCTTATGATTTGCTTTCATAACTTATTCTCGTAGTTATCTTATCATCCATGTATTATGAACTTCCAATCATTATTATGATCTTTATAATTTTGGGTATGATCTTAAAATAATATTCTCAAGTTTCATACCCTTTAATTCATGTTATTCTTAAGAATTTTCCGTTATTTACCTTTACTGAGTAAATGAGTTCACTCCATTCTTATGTTTCTTTTTCCTAGGTTATGAAGAATGGTTTTAGGTGGAAATACTATAGGTAGATATTTTTATCAGAGATATTTAAGAACTTTCACTATTATAGAAGATTATGTTTCCATGCTTCCAATTATACTAAACTATTATGGTCCTCTAGGATGTATTCTTGTAAATTACCAATATTCATCTAAAATGATGTAATATCCATGTATATTATGCCTGGGACATTATAGTTAGTATCAAAGTAATTTTTTAGACATAATTTAGAAACTAGGATGAGAAATCTTTACAGAGATCCCAAGGTATATTTCTAAGGATAAATTTAGGTTTTTATATAAGGATATGTATAAGAAAGTGTTAATGTTTAGAAAAATTTCTTAGAATTATGGTAAAGGATAGAGTGAGTGGTTTCATATAAATACATCCTTGTCTAGATACTATAAGTGCATGTGGATATGGAATAGATGTACCTAGGTGTAACAAATCTTGAAATTTATTCTCGACCTAACTTGTGGTAATCTAGTCCACGATAATGGGCCTTGTGACACACCTAGTTTGACACTCTCGAGGGATATGATTTAGAAATTTAAAAACTCATCATGAACCATTCTGAAGGATTTAAATAGAGGATGTCAGTGAATAACCTAGGATGAACCTAATGTATTATAGAAAAATTAAGTATGAGCCATGATAAGTAATTTTTCATAATTAGATGGTATCCTGATATGAAAAATGTTTCTCACGCTATGCCTTCAGGTTTTAGTCAATAGAGGGAACTCAAAGGAACATGGTTCACATTTAATGTTTCAGATATAGAATGTATGGGAATTATGATAATATATTTCCCAAGATAAAATCCCTTCGAGTGAATCAGGAAGATGGTATATGTATTGGTTATAATTCTAAGATAATGTGACCTCAAACGACATGTTGAAGTTATATGATGTTCTTCTAGTATTTTTTACAATAATCATAAGAAGAATTATTATTCTGATGTTGGGGAACCTTAATAAATGATTCATATATAATATTCTCAGAAAGAGGTATTAAGGAATAATATGATGAGGTATTAGTTCTGGTTTAAGAATAAAGTTTGGGAAATTAAGTATTTAGGTTTTTTAATTCAAATATTATGTTATATGAATCATTAAATATATGATTATTTTCAGTATACATTTTCATTATGGATTGAAAAGGACATGTTGGATGGTGATAAAGATATACGAAAGTGATTTTATGGAAAAGGTTATATCTTTATTAAAGGAAGGTAACCCATTACAGATGCTTTATGTTGATATAATGATGATTGGATAATGATATGGTGGATATGAATAAGTAAATTGGATAGTAAAGATTACCTTGGAACTAATTATTAAAAAATTCATGTATGTCATCATCGATGATGTTTAAAGCTTCTTGGATTTAAATAATAAATCCTGTGATCATTAGAGTAAGGAATAATTCATTTTTTTCAAAATGATTTTTGGTAGATAAGGTTATTACCATGTTTTAAGAAAATATACGATGTTTGTATTCACATGTCACAGGAGGCTCCCATCGGATGATTTTTGAGGGATCTCCCCATCGGTGAGGGCGGGGGCTCCCTGGTTGGCCCCCCTCCCCCATCAGGGGGGGATCTCTTAGGATGGCTTCATCTTTCTCCCCCTTCTTGAATCCATCTCTTCTTCCCTCTTCCCTCTGATTTCTCTTAGCCCTAAATTCCCAGATCTGTTAAACGGCCTTCCGAACCTTTTGATCTCTCCCTCAGAGTTCAACGGGGCTTCGGGTTTATGGAATCCCTCCCTTATTGAACGTTTCAAACAGCGGCCTCCCACAGTGGATTCCTTCAACAGTAATGTATTTTCATCATGGGACCTACAAGACAGAGCAACAATGGGTTTACTTGATTGTAGGAATATCTAGATTATCTTTTCTTTCAAGGAGGATCTTGTTAGATCTTGGTCCAGTGCCCCCACGGAGTTGCGATGGTCATCATTTCTATCTCTTTCATTGGTCGTATGACTTCTACTTGCAGCACAACTCCCCTACGGCTGCGATTTGAGTTAGTTTCTCAGAACTTCGTCTGCCTTTTTAGAACCCCACTATCTTAAGGATGCTAGGAAATATTTTTGATAGATTTTTGGGCTCTGATTCGAGAAAAAGGGCACTCTTCCATCTGGATTGTCTACAGTTATGTGTGGAACGTGATGTCTCGAAAATTCCCCCAGAGTATGTGGGGATTACAGTAGAGGGAGAGGTTAGACAAAAAAACGTGTAGTCTATGAAATATGGTTCAACTTCTGTAATTTATGGATGAAACTGGGACATTCTATGGTTTTCTGTAAATGAGTGAGGAAGAATTAGGCTCCTTTGCAGGGTGAGGATCCAAGTATGGGCAGTAGGGGGCTGCGCATGGGTGAAGCTAGCGATAAAACTATGGATGTCCAACTAGTGTGCGCCAATGGTGGTCCAGTAGCTGGAAAGAAACCAGTGAAGGGGGTGCCAGGACGTAGTCCTGGAATTGAGGTTCTGGGTTCTTTGAGTCAAGTTCAGGTCCACAATCAAAACCCGAGTGTTGAAAAGGTGTTTGATAGATGGATGAGTTATTTGGGGTGCACACTCAAGGGGAAATGGAGATAAAAGTCTCTTCATCGTAAATGAGTGTTGGCAAGGTGGTATCCCATTATAAAGTAGTTCCAGGTTGTAGTGTAGAGGCAGTGAAAGACTTTTGCACGTATCTGGAAGGTGGATCACATGGTGGTAGCAGTGGCCGAGTGGAAGAGATCCTTCAGGTGGATATGGGAATCCAGTTGGCTTCAGAAAATGCAGCGATGGTTACCGAGGTGATTGGGGGAGTCTGTGAGGACCAGGACACTGGTGGGGGCTCTCAGTGTTTGGAACTATAGAATACCTTAATGCAGTTTATGGGAGGAGGCGTTCATTAGGAAGGAGTCTCCAAGAAGCCAAGTCAGGCCTTTTAGGTGATTCCTTCTTATGCTGAGATGGTTACAGTTGGGGGAACAAATATGTTCTATCAAAACCAGTTTACAGTGTTGGGAGAGGACGACTGCCAAGCTAGTGTAGAATGTGATGGGATGGATGGAATCCATAGAGAGGGGAAGGAAAATTTTGAGGATGAGGGAGAATCCCACAAGGAGAGTGAAGATCTTTTGGATTTCCCTGCTGAATCCAAGGAAATGGCCATTGCTGAGGAATATCTCAGATCCTCCTCAAGGAAAGGAAAGTACACTACTATTGATTCAGAGGTCATTTTTAAGAACAACAAGAGGGGGCGCGGTAAGATGGAGTATTCCAACCTTCCCAGTCCTCCTATAACTAGATCTGCAAGTAAGGGATGGATGCCCCCAAAATCTCCCATATTTGTGAGCAACCTCCATACAGCGCCCAACACATTATGTGACATGGTGGCTGCATGTGGTGAGGCTTTTGTCTTGGCCAACCACCCAAGTGGAATAGAGATGAGGGATCATGGACAGAAACGTGAGTCAAACATCACTGGAGACCCGCAGTGACATATATGCTCAGTTCTAGAACACATGGACCAACTTATGCACTCAGATGAATAAATGGCAGAAGAAGAAATAGACTTGAAAGTTATGAAGAATACGGGAAGAACAATCTGTGTGACCACCACTAAGGAGGTTGGTGTGTGGATTGATAAGCAGGCCCACATTCTATTGAAAGGCTTCAATATGGGGAAGATCAACAAGGATGTATTTGTGAAAGCTTGGGACAACTTGGAGAATTAGTATGAATGCATCCTTAAGGGCTACCCGGACTCACAGGTAAATTCTATCCCTTGGATTTTGTTTAGGGAGAGGGATTTGAATCGGATCAAACTTTTTTTCAACAAATCTATGATCTATTTTGGTGTTTAATCCTATGAGGGTTGTCACTTCCACCTTTAAATGTGTTTTGAAAATAAAAAAATGTAACGTTAGAGTGTATTCACATGTTTGAAATGTGAAAAACAAGTGGTACTTTATGATATATGGTGGATCAATGTTAAGTCACTTTCATGAATTTCATTCTAATGCATGGAATTTTGTTCTTTTGAAATTGTTATATGGTTAAAAATTTATGAAATGTTTAAGTTAAACTTTGGTTGTGGTTTTTCAAAATAAAGTATTACTTTACCACAAGAGGATTTAAGAATATTAGATAACCTATTATAAAAATGTGTTGTTAATGATAACTGTTGAAGGATGTTATGGCATATCAGGGATCTCATGCTATGTTACTATTTTGGGAATGAAAAATTCACTTTCCTTTTTCGAGAAAGGGGTGAAGTGGATCAAGGAACAAAATTTTTCTCTTTTCCTAAAATCATGCAGGTATATATTTTTCAGGAAAAATCCTTAACTTTAAGATAATGGATCTTGAAACCAAACAATATCCTAGTACCTCCATTATTTATGAATTATATGGTCCCTTATTTCATCATATATTTATGACTTCTAGATTTTTAACTTTCTCCTGGTATTTTTCTCTATCCCTATCCATCAGAACATGATAATTTTATTTCCTTCTATGTACTTGTTTTAACTTCCCACAAATCTTCTCCTATGTGGAAACCTACTTATATGTTACTTTGGGTTACTGCTATATTTCCAAATTTCTTTGTTAATGGATGTTTTAGTATCCATTTTTCTCATGTGGTTTTCCATGGATGAAACATTCAATTATTTATCCTTCGATAACCTAGAAAAAGTTTGAGGGATAAATTCATTTTAATATTGGTATAATGTAACACCACAAGATTTTGTGGATTTACTTTTTAAATTAATTTAAATTTTTGGTATTTTTAAATTCATGTGAATTTGGAAATAGTTATATATATATATATATTGAAACACCAATTCAATCATACAATTCACATGGAATCGACTTTTTTTGCACAACACGCAATACCGACTTGGCTAGCGCTATATGCATGACTGACTTGTCAAATGTTACACGCAACCCTGAGTTTGTGTGAAGCATCATTTTATTATAATTTTTTGACTAATATAAGTATAACCAAGGAATTAAACATAATGATATAAATATCTATAAGTAATTTTCAAATATTTTTTGTAATGGTTTTATAGAAGTAAATCATATTGACAATGAAAGATATAATTTTTGGTAAAGTCCTTTTCATGATTAAAAATATTATTTTCTTGAATGAAGAACTTTTTATAGAAAATAAATTTTAGACACAATTTTAATTAAAATTTTATAAAATAAGATTTATTTATTAATTTATATTTTCGAGATTATCTTAGGGTGATTTTTTGGGGTGTTTATAAAAAACATCATTTTTTGAGGCATATTGAAAATACTGCTTTTTAGTTAAAAACTTCTATTTTGTTTAAAAAATTATTAATGTCAAACCATATTTAAAATTGTTTAAGGTAAAATTTGAACAATTATGTAATAACCCAAAGTTTCATTAATGGAAATCCCTCTTGATCTAGTTTAATGTCTCTGTATGTAAAACGTTTATATAAAATTTCAACTTCTTCAGTTTTATGTTAAGAATTGTGACCATTACTTTTATATCCATTGAAAAATGATCACATGATTAGTATAAATATATGGTTTTAACAAACCCAATTTACTCAGATAAAGGAAGTTATGGACTCATCCAGTAGAATTTCTCCACACGAAGCCCTTTTGTCAGAGCTGATAAAAGAGTTGGCGTCTTTGGGCTTCACTCTTGACCAAGGCCAAGCTGAGCATCATCATGTCAAGCTCGAATGAGAACGTCTACGGGAAAAGTGGAAGTTGATTGAGATTACCACTTGAGCAATGTTATCTGAGCCACCGCAAGAGTCTTTCACCATCGCACACCTTACCCTTAGGTCTTATACAGATGTTTTAAGGGGTTATGTAACAAATCTCTAGTAATATGTTCATGAATATTATTTTTTTTGTATATAATAATGAATATACCTTCTTGTCATTATTGATACATTGTAAATAGTTTTTTAAAGTACAAATAGTGTTTTTAGTTATTATTTAATTAAGAAACCTATTTTATTAAATTAAGATATTTTTGAATCAATTAATATTTTAATAAAATATTATTATTATTATTAAATTAATTTTATTATATATAAATTATCATATAATTTTATGAATGCAATTATAATTTTTATTAAGGTTTGAAAGCCATTTCTGTCAAAACCCGAGAATTTTAGATAAATGTTGGTTTTTATTTTACAAGTGAAAATTAAAATATTTAGAAAATTATTTAGATAAAATAAATGATATTTCTGGAATCAAGTGGTCAAAATTATCCAACGGTGAATTTTTCATAATTTTCTGAGACCGTAAAATATTTGGGTAAAAATTAAATACCATTTAAATGTATAATTAATTTTATGACATCATAATGATCCAATAGTGATGTAACAGAATACTATAAGCTTTATGTTCAGCCAATATATGTTTTAAAATTAAAATAATGTGATTTTGGGTTTGTTTGACTTACTTTTTAAAGCATTAATGGACCCTTCAAAACTTATTAAACACCTTGTCTTTTTAAATTGTTTTCCATGGGAGTGTGACTCACCTCCATATAAGAAACCATATTATTTTAAGAATTTTGGAATTTGTCCTTATAAAATATTGTTTTCCTCTTCCATTTTCCAAAAACCATGGTATGGTTTCTGTATTGGATTAATTTAATAGAAGGGGTCCCAATCCTAAATAATAAATAATTTCCTCACCTTTCCTATATAAACCCACCCAAGCTCCCACTTACTCTTTAATAAAAACCTTTGGAGTTCGTCCAACCTCTGACCTACTCTCTCTATAATCCTCTCAAGGTGCCCCAAACTCCCAAGAATCCTCTCTCAAGCCTCTCCCAAGCCTTTGGAAGCACACTTCCAAGTAAGGGTTTTTTTCTTCCTTTCTCATTTTTTGTCCAATTTTCTTTAAGTAGTTTTGCACTTTTAATTTCAATTATGAATGATGGGGTATGGTTTGGAACCTCTCTTATACTTCTCTCTTTATGTTTTAATTATGGAAGACCCCTTTCTCTCTCATTAAATGCCTCCCATGTACACCCGTTACTATGCCGAAATTCCAAAAAAAACTGCTCTCTCCTCATTTACATTCAAGCAATACATTTGTATCATGAATCTAAATTCCATTACAATTGTTGGGACATGTATCAATATTAACTCATTAATTTCCATTACATGTAAATATAATGAGGATCCCCTTTATCTCTCGTCAACCTTTTTTATTAATTCTTATGTCACGCCGTTACGCTACCGAAATCGCACCGATTTTCCAATCAAATGCCATTGTGTAGTGAATACCAAGTTCATTTCTCCATCAAGGGTATTCACCATTATGCACATTTACTTATTGATTATAAAGGTTCATGTATGAAGTCCACATTCCTTTATCATGGAATAAATGATTATGTTTAATGAATCCATGTTTTATGATCCATGTGGCACACTTATGCATGAAATGAAATGTGTAAAACGGGTGCGCCGTTATAATGCTCCAATGAATTCGGTAAAGTATAGTATCATGATACGTCATGTGCAATGAGTGTTGAATCATGCTAATTCATGTGCAACTAGGGTTCACTCGTGCTTCATGTGCAGTGAGAATTTACTCATGTTCCATGTGCAATGAGACTTGGCTCATGCTAATTCCATATTAAGTGTTGTTGCCACATTTCCATGTTATGATTATCATGCTTTGTCATGCCTTTATGTTCATCTTTCTCTTGTGCTATATTTATATTCCTAATGACTAACATTTATTTTACTCCTCATGTTATTCCATGTGTATTCCCTTTCTGGGCTTTATAGATCACCCTTTTCTTATGCATGTCCTCAGGTTATCCCATGCAATGCTAAGTAAGAGGGAATGTAGTGGTCATGTAAAGGAAGCTTTCAAAAAATATGGTTTATTTCATGTTTTAAGTTTTTATATAATGATCCTAATCCCAAAAGACAGTAAACCTCTCGATCCTTTTTGTTGTATCAAGTGATGTTTTATGTAAGAAATCATGTTTAAGTTTGTTATAAAAGCAGGGTTGTCAAAGTTGGTATCAAAGGAAGGTTTAGTTATTTTTGGGATTAGGATTAGAAAAACCTAGTAAATCCTTAGATACAAGACTATGTATAATAAAAACATCCCTGAGTTTTGGTAAGTAATGAGTATGTGTTTTATCAAGCAAAGACGTCCCTGCCTGGATACGAGTTGGTACAGGCGGCTCTGGCATAGATGTATCCTAGTGGTAAAACCCAAAAACACCGCTTTGATCTAGACTCGAATGGGAACTGGTGCATGAAAACGGGTCTCACTGCACTCTTTGGTACGACACTCCTGGGGGATATGTTTTGATAAATTCACAAGATTAGTATGAACCCTTATTAAGGGAATTAAAAAAAATCCCCTAAGAATATATGTTAGAAAGTAGATCATAAAAAGCATAGGTTGAAGCCTATAGACTCATGAGTTAAGGAAATCAAAGTTTATTTTTAAGTCATCAACTTTTTTCTTTGGATTACCCTTTATGTGTTACCCCTAACTTTCCTTTTATTCTAGCCAATGGCCGATAATAGGAGGACTCGAGATAACAACAGGTGTGAAGATCAGTGTGATGACTATGCTAATGAGATGCCCAATCCAATGGGAGCGGGAATCGTGAACTCTGTCACGCTTCTCTCTCAGCTAAATCAAGATTTGAATAGAAAAATTGGTCAAGAGGAACGTCCAAACCACCCTAATAAGGAACATGATACTATCAAGAGCTTCATGAGACAAAGGCCTCCTACTTTTAGTAGATCATCTAATCCCACAATCGCTTAACAATGGATCAACTCCATTGGAATGATCTTCTCCATACTTCAATGTTCTGAACAAGAAAAGGTTCTCCTGGAAGCTTATCATATGGAGGGTGAAGCAGATCAATGGTAAAAGATGATCAACAATACGAAGCCTGAGGAGGAGATAATGGCGATGGAATGGAAGGATTTCCGGAAGAGTTTTTTTGATAAATATTTTTTGTTCACCCTCTGACATAAGATGGAAAGAGACTTCTTTTCCATCAAGCAAAAATATGAAGAATCTGCTGCAGCGTATGAGGAAAACATCACTAGTCTTGCATGATACTCTTCCGGCTTTGTTGTTACCCCTGAATGAAAGGTTGACCGCTTCTTTGGTGGGTTTAAGCCTTGCATGCGGAAGAAACTAGGGATCCGTGACTTCAACAACTATGAGAAAATTGCCTGATGTGCCCTCAAGGTCGAAATGGAGATCGAGGAATCATAGGGGTGTCATGGGGACATGAAGAATAAGGTGTTTTCAATGCTGGTAGTCCGATGGATAATTCCAATGGTGCTAAGAAGATCCAGCGCCCCACTTTCCAAAAGTGTGGAAATAAGCACCCTCGAAATTACCTCAAGGGGATGAGGAAATTTTTTAGGTGTGGAAGAGAAGGGAAACTACATGTTAACTATCAACAAGAAAGACCCGTGGTAGCGACAGAGGAGAGGAATGCTCTGTTCAAACCTCAACGTGTTGTTCATTGCTACAACAGTAAGGAACCGGGGAATTTTTCAAATCAGTGCCCTTAACCAAGGGTTTTTGGAGGCAACCAACAACCTCCAAGGCAGTAAAGAAGATATTTTTCCATCACTTCGGCCGAAGTGAACCCCGACAATGAAGTTGGGACAGGTATGCTAGTTATTAATTCAAGAATAGAAAATGTACTTTTTGATTCAAGTTCTACGCATTATTTTATATCACGAAAGTTTATTAGAACAATCCCAGCACCACCACAAATCATGGAAGTGAAGATGTCGGTGATTATGGAAAATGGGGCAATCATTTAAACCCATGATTATAAGTCCTCCCCTGTTATAATCTGTGGATTGAATTTCCCGGCGAACCTCGTCATACTCCCTCTGGTGGAATTTGATGAATTTCTTGGCATGGATTGACTTTCCTTATATAGAGCCAACATAAATTGTCGGGGAAGGGAAATCACACTCCATATGTAGAATCGACCCCTGATTCTTTACAAGTGTAAGGAGGAAGATGAATCTCCTTTAGCTCCATCATCTCAAGCATGGATATTACTACCCTATGAGCATGCGTATCTGGCTCAGATGATTGAGTCCAAGGAAGAAACCATCTTTGAAGAAATGCCTATTATGAGGGAATTCGCGGAAGTGTTTCCCGAGGAACTACATGGTCTTCCTCTTAGAAGAGATGTTGAATTCTTAATTGAACTTATACCCGGGGCTTTACCAATATCCAAGAATCCATATAGAATGGATGTTGTAGAGCTTGAAGCGCTGAAGAATCAACTACAGGAGATTCTGGGTAAGGGGTTTATACGCCCAAGTGCTTCACTATGGGGTGCACTAGTCCTCTTCGTCATTAAGAAGGATGGGTCAATCCGGCTTTGCATCGATTATCGTGAACTTAACAAAATCACGATAAAGAACATGTATCCTCTCCTATGAATTTATGACTTGTTCGGTCAGCTTCCTGGAGAACAATACTTCTCTAAGATGGACTTGCGGTCCGGATATTATCAAGTAAGGGTGAACAAAGAAGATATCCCCAAGACTGCTTTTCGCAAAAGATACAGGCACTATGAATTCATAGTAATGCCATTAATAATCACTAATGATCCAGAACTCTTCATGGACTGAATGAATAGAGTCTTTAGAGAATACCTCAAAAAATTTGTGGTAGTCATTATAGATGATATTCTAATATACTCCAAAATCAAGGGGGATCATAAGGAGTATTTAATAACTATACATGAGACTTTGCGCAAGGAGAAGCTCTATGAAAAGTATAGAAGTGTGAGTTCTAGTTAAAGGAAGTCTCATTCTTAGGCCATATCGACACAGGCAATGGGATATCTGTGGATCCCTCCAAAGCAGATGCAATTGAGGGATGGTCGAAGCCAACATCGTTAATGGATATCCGTTGCTTCTTCGGGTTAGCTAGATATTATCGACGATTTGTGAGAAATTTCTCATGATTGTCCAACCCTCTTACCAAGATAAATCAAAAGGGAGTAATGTTTTCTTAGAGTGATGAATGTGAAGAAATTTTTAGGAGTTGAAAAAGAGGCCCGTCACTGCACCTGTGTTCACTTTACCCACAAGTGGGGAAATGTTTGTGGTATTCATTGATGCTTCGAAGAAGGTCTTAGGCTTTGTACTGAGGCAGAATGATAAAGTGATATCCTATGCCTCAATGTAGTTGAAAATCCATGAGCGAAACTATCCAATGCATGATCTGGAGTAGGAGGTGGAGATCTTTGACTTGAAAATCTGGTTGCATTGTCTCTATAGGCATAAATGTGATATATATACTGACCACAAGAGTCTTAAATATATATTCACACAGAAAGAGCTTAATATGCGCCAGAGAAGATGGATGGAGCTCATCAAGGATTATGACTATTCAATACATTACCACCCTGGGAAAGCGAACTAGGTGGCAGATGCCCTAAGTAGAAATGACACAGTGATTCCATCAATGATGAGAATTGAGAATGATACAATCTTCTTAGACATGATGAATATTGACATGGTAATCATAAATAAGGGAACATCATCAATCCTTTCACAAATGATTTCTAAACCGTCTCTTTTGGAAAGGATATAGGATGCTCAAAAGGATTATGTGAGAATTCAGGAAAAAGTGGAAGCTATCAAAAAAGGGAAATCCTCAGAGTTTAATGTTAATGAAGAAGTAATTGTGTGATTTGGTAAATGACTATGTGTTCCATCATGTTTGGAGCTGAAGAAGTAACTTTTGGATGATGCACATAGTTCAAATTTCTCTATTCACCCACAGAGCACAAAGATGTATCATGATCTACGAGAAAACATTTGGTGGTATAATATGAAAAAGGATATCCTTGAATATACATCAATATGTCTGGTGTGCCAGCAAGTGACGGAAGAGAGCCATAAGACTAATGTAATGATGCAACCATTGCCCATATCAGAATGGAAATAGGCTAACATCACCATGGACATTGTCACCGGACATCCGAGGACATCCAAAGGCAACAATGCAATCTGGGTTGTTGTAGATCATCTTACAAAGACTGCACACTTCATTGCTATTCAGGATGATTTCTCATTGGATCAACTGGCACATATATATATCAGGGAAGTGGTAAGGCTGCATGGAGTGCCATTATCTATTGTGTCTGACTGAGATCCAAGATTCACCTCTATGTTTTGCAATATTCTTCAAAATGCTCTGAATATTGAACTGAACTTCAGTACGGCCTATTATCCTCAAACTAATGGGCAATCTGAGTAGACTATCTAAACACTTAAGGACATGTTGAGAGCATGCTAAATGGACTTTAAAAGAGGATGTGATCAACATCTTCCTCTGTTTGAGTTCTTTTATAATAACCGTTTCCACTCGAGCATCTAAATGGAACTATATGAAGCCCTTTATTTGAAAAAGATCAGAACACTGGAGTATTGGGATGAGGTTGGTGAACATAAGCTACTTGGACAGAAAATGGTCGGGGAGATGGTGGAGAAGGTGAATACCATTCATCAGCATATCAAGGCATCCCAGAGTTGACAGAAGAGTTATGTAGATAATCGTCGACGAGACCTTGAGTTTAAAGTTGGAGACTTGGTTTTTCTATGCATATCTCCATGGAACAACATCATGAGGTTTGGAAAGAAAGGGAAGATAAGTCCAAGGTACATCATCCGCTTCGAGATTCTTGATCGTGTTGGGGTTGTGGCCTATCGACTAACACTTCTAGCTACCATGGCCAAATTATATTGTGTCTTTCATGTATCCCTCTTAAGGAAGTACATACTGGACTCTCCACATGTACTCTCTTCTAAGGTGGTATAGTTGGAGGATGATATTTATTATGAGGATCTACCAGTGAAGATCTTATATCGTAGATAAAACGTTCTACGAAATAAGACAATACCCCTTTTCAAGGTGTTGTTGCGAAACCACAAGTTTGAATAAGCGACTTGGGAATCAAAGGAAATGATGAAGCTGAGTTACCCACATCTGTTTTAGTGTGGGAAAAGGAAATTTTGAGGGTGAAATTTCTTAAGGGGGGAATATTGTAACGACCCAATGTTTCATTAATGAAAATCCCCATTGATCTAGTTAAATGTCTCTTTATGTAAAACATTTATATAAAATGTCAACTTCTATGGTTTTCTATTATGAATTGTGACCGTTCCTTTTATAGCCATTGAACATTGATCACATGATTAGTATAAATATAAGGCTTTAACAAACCCAATTTACTCAGACAAAGGATGCGATGGCCTCATCCAGTAGAATTGCTCCATACGAAGCCCATTTGTCAGAGCTCGGAAAAGATGTGGCGTCTTTGTGCTTTGCTCTTGACCAAGCCCAAGATGAGCTTCATCATGTCAAGCTCAAACGAGACCGTCTATGGGAAAAGTAGAAGTTGATTGATATTACCACTCGAGCAATGTTATCTGAGCCACCCCAAGAGTCTGTCACCATCGCACACCTTACCCTTATGTCTTATGCGGCTGTTTTAATGGGTTATGTAACAAATAGCTAGTAATATGTTCATGTATATTATTTTTTTTGTATATAATAATTAATATACCTTCTTTTCATTATTGATACATTGTAAATAGTTTTTTATAGTACAAATAGTGTTTTTAGTTATTATTTAATTAAAAAACTATTTTATTAAATTAAGATATTTTTGAATTAAATAATATTATAAAAAAATATTATTATTATTATTAAATTAATTTTATTATATATAAATGATTATATAATTTTATGAATGCAATTATAATTTTTATTAAGGTTTGAAATCCATTTCTGTCAAAACCCGAGAATTATCGATAATTGTCGGTTTTTATTTTAAAAGTGAAAATTAACATATTTAGAAAATTATTTAGATAAAATTAAATATATTTATGGAATCATGATGTCAAAATTATCCAACGGTGAATTTTTCATAATTTTCTAAGACAGTAAAATTTTTGGGTAAAAATTAAATATCGTTTAAATGTATAATGTGTTTTATGACATCATAATGACACAATAGTGATGTAATAAAATACTATAAGCTTTATGTTCATCCAATGTATGTTTTAAAATTAAAATAATGTGATTTTGGGTTTTTTTGACTTACTTTTCAAAACATTAATGGACCCTTCAAGACTTATTAAACACCTTGTCTTTTTAAATTGTTTTCCATGGGAGTGTGACTCACCTCCACATAAAAAACCTATTATTTTAAGAGGATCGGACTTTGGCCTTATAAAATGTTGTTTCCAATTCCCTTTTCCTAAAACTATGTGCAAAAACCATGGGATGGATTGTGGTTTGGATTAATTTAATATAAGGTGTCCCAAACCTAAATAATAAAGAATTCCCTCACCTTTCCTATATAAACCCACCCAATCTCCCACTTACTCCTCAATAAAATCATTTGGAGTTCATACAACCTCTGACCTACTATCTCTATAATTCTCTCAAGGTGCCCCAATCTCCCTATAAGCTTATCTCTAGCCTCTCTCAAGCCATTGGAAGCACACTTCCAAGTAAGGGTTTTTTCATCCTTTCTCATTTTTTTGTCCAATTTTCATGAAGTTGTTTTGCACTTATAATTTCAATTATGAATGTTGGCGTATGGTTTCACACCTCCCTTATACTGCCCTATTTATTTTTTAATGATGGGAGACCCCTTTATATCTCATTAAATGCCTTCCATGTACACCAGTTACTATTCCAAAATTCCGAAAGGAACTTCTCTCTCCTCATTTACATTCAAGCAATAATTTTGTATCATGAATATAAATTCCATTAAAATTGTTGGAACATGTATCTATATTACCTACTTAATTTCCATTACATGTAAATATGATGAGGAGCCCCTTTCTTTCTCATCAACCTTTTTTATGAATATTTATGTCATGCCTTTACGCTGCCGAAATCACACTGATTTTCTAAGCCAATGCCATTGTGTAGTGAATACCATGCCCATTTATCCATCAAGGGTATTCACCATTATGAACATTTAATTATTGATTATAAATTTTCATGTATTAATTCCACATTCCTTTATCGTGGAATAAATGATTATGTTTAATGAATCCATGTTTTATGATCCATGTGGCACACTTATGCATGAAATGAAATGTTTAAGAAGGGTGTTCCCTTATAGCACTCCAATGAATTGAGAAAAGTATAGTATCATGATACGTCATGTTCAATGAGTGTTGACTCATGATAATTCAAATGCAACGAGGTTTTACTCGTGCTTCATGTGCAATGAGAATTTACTCATGCTCCTTGTGCAATGAGACATGGCTCATGCTAATTCCATGTTAAGTGTTGTTGACACATTTCCATGTTATGATTATCATGCTTTATCATGACTTTATGTTCATTTTTCTCTTGTGCTCTTTTTATATACCTAATGTCTAGCATGTATTGTACGCCTCATGTTATTCCATGTGTATTCCCTTATTGGGCTTTATAGCTTACCCTTTTC
The DNA here is from genome assembly GCA_963277665.1 of Viscum album. Lineage (NCBI taxonomy): Eukaryota > Viridiplantae > Streptophyta > Magnoliopsida > Santalales > Viscaceae > Viscum > Viscum album. The sequence goes on along the minus strand of OY728145.1, from coordinate 1,329,040,123 downwards.
TTATGCATGTCCTCAAGTTATCCCATGAAATGTTATGTACGAGGGAATGTAGTGGTCATGTAAAGGAATTTTTCAATAAAGATGTTTTATTTCATGTTTTATGTTTTTATGTAATTATCCTAACCCGAAAGACACTAAACCTCTCAATCATATTTGTTCTATCAAGTGGTGTTTTATGTAATAAATAATGTTTATGTTTGTAATAAAAGAAGGGTTGTCATAAATTATACATCATTTAATACAATTTTCTGCATTATAATCTAATTTACTATTTAAATTAATATAAAATGTTATTAAACATTTGAACTTCATTCTACCTTAAAAACCCATAATGTCGTCCCGTCTGCGGGATTAGAATTAATCTTAATTTTTCCGCTTATATGAATTGTATTTATAAAAACCAAAATAAAACATTATAATCAGGGTTATTATAATATTATTATTATATCAACATAATTTTTGACAAAAAATATTAGTAAATATGATTAAAATTAATCACAGCGATTATGGTCAAATTAAGGTTAATTAAGGACTAAACCATAATATTAGGGTCCCAGATGACCTATGACCTTATCCAAAACCCATTTTCTAGATATATTTAAACCATAAACCTTACATTATTGATTTATGTTTTTTTATTATGTATTTTCTTAGGCAATGACATGTTTATTCCTAACTTATTTTCAAACATTCCATTTTAGACATTTTCCTTCCCTATAAAAGCAACCAGATCTCTTATATCCTCACACCTCTCAAACCTATCAGGTTCAGCCCAAAACATCCCAATACAATTCCCGAATTACCTCACTTATTCCTAGAATAATTAAATTTTACATAAGGAAATCCCTATAATCCTTTTGGTATAAAACAAAAGGTGTTACCTAATTAAGAGGTAACAACTTCTCTAAAGCCCTTCCTTTTATTTTCCTTCTCCACCCCCTAAAACCTATTTATTACAAGGTTTTATAAAAAAACTAGTATAAAAATATATCAGTATTTTTTTATTCTAATTTTTTTACTTACACTTACACAAAAATCCATATATTGTGTAACTGATATACAGTTTATGTGTATCGTGAACTACCGCCTCACTAAACGTTTATTGTTCAATTTTCCGTACAGCCTCTCATGGTGGAAATTATGATGTTCAGTCTATTTATATATTTCATATATTATAATAGTAATTTATTTAATATTATGTATTCATTTTTCAACACATATCTTTTTTACTTTCCATTTGGTGTCAGTACGATAATTTCTTTGAAGAAGTGTGGAGTAACGCCCCTCAAAGTGATATAATTCATTCATACACTACATGGATTGTATTAAGGATGGTTTTACGAAATATATAATATATACATTATAACATAAATATAATATAATAATGATATATATATATACATATATTTCTTTTACTTTCAATCTTTTAAAATGATAATTTAACAGATATAATGTTAATCAATATGTATGGCCTACAGTTTCAATGAATGGTGTATTCCATTTCAAACATATATATTCGATTGATAACTATAATAAAACATTAATATATATAAATGATATTTATATCATGTTTTACATTCTGGAAGAACTATTTATGTAAAAGGACCAACAATATAACAAATTAAGACACTTATGAAAAACATAGCGAATATTACCTAAAGTGAAACCTTGTATTAGTATGGTTAACAAGAGGGTAATATAAGGTTGTAATCATAACATATATGGTATTATATATAAAAAATGTTTCTGTAAAATATTTATAAAAAAATATATTAATTATACATGTGGTTTGAATGAGTACGACGAGATTCAAGACACAAGGTAAAGAGATTTCATCTCACTTTTTATTCCTCTGAGAAACATGTTATGTCCACCACTCTTTCATTTTGTGTGATGTATGTACTTTCCATAATTATATTATATGTATATTATTATTAAATTTATGGGTATTCACATATCCATTTTATGATCATTCTTTCATGTGGGTTTTGTTTCAAAAGTGACGAAATTGGTAAAATAGTTTTCTCTCAATTATCCTTCTTTGAGACTCATGTTTTATTATAAACATGAATTATTGTTCATGGTGTATATAATTCCATTTTAAAAGTAATATCATTATTAATTGTTTTTATGATATTTTAATCTTCATTTAAAATCCTTTTCTTACATGGAGAGTATGACCGAAGTATCCAATTTATAAGAGTTTATTGATAAAATCTCATCACTTTTCAAGATTTTTTATGTTTTATTTGATGAATTATTATGATAGATATCTCAAGAACATTAATGCAATTTCAATTCATATGGATAATCATTTTATATTAATTTATTGGTATAATATTTCTACTCTTTGGTACATAAGATAACTATAAATGTTTTTTTTGAATGCCCAACTTTACCCTCTCTTCGGTCGGAAATATGCATTCCCTTAAAACAATGACTTATAAAATGGATTTCCAAGAATATTCTACTAAATTAAAATAATAGTTAAATTAAAATTTCTTATTTTTTTTTCTTATACCCCTTTTTTCAAAGGAATATTGTTTTTACATTCCGAATAAGGAATTTTTTCTTATATTTTTACCATGGAATGGAATGTTCCTTTTACCTCGTATGACATGTGTTGATTTAAACACTGTCAATCCTTTGAATATATCTTTTAATGATTAGAGGATAATTTTTAAGAAAATGTTTTTAAAATATATTTTTAAAGAAAATCATTTTCAACATTTTTTCACGCTTATTTTATAATTATTCAAGGATAACGGATTTAAAATTTTTTAAATCTTATTTTATATTTTTTCAATGAAAATTATTTTCAAAATTTGGTCAATATTATTATATAATTCTTCTAGGAAAATGGATTTCAAACTTCTTTCATTATTTTATTATATGTTTTTGGTAAAAAAATTCATAATGTTTCTAAGAATTATTTAAATTTTTTTATGAATTTTCAAAGAAATGGTTTTCGAAACATTTTCTAGGTTTATTTATACATTTTCAATGTGTTTTCAATGAGAAATTTATTTAAAAATTTTTGAAGCTTATTTTATATATTTTCAAGGAAAAATATTTTAAAAATTATTTCCAGTTTTCTTTATATGTTTTGAATTTATTTAATAAGAAATTTTTTTTCAAATGTTTTCATGTATTAGAATTAAATTTTTAAAGAATAAAATATACTTTCATTAAGAAATTTTTTCTAAAGATATTTCAAAATTATTTTCCATTTATGATAACGTTCATTTTTGTTACTCATTACTCTATATAAAATTATAAAAATTTTTAATTCAAATTCATTCTATTATTGGTTTATTATTTGATATCGTGATATTCATGAAACCCATTTCACTTCATTACGTTTATTCTTTTGAAACCTAATTATTTTCATGGGTTATTCTTCTATAAAGTGATAACGAAACCTATCTCGTTTACTTGGTTATAATGTGATGAAATGTTAATGATACTCATTTCATCTCATGGGTTATGATTTTAGGATTATATAACCTAGACATTTTTAGGGGTCATGATATGACGAATCTTTTATTATCTTGTGGAACATGTATTAACGATTTTATTATGTGACGGGTGGGACCTATATAACCCTCCAACTAATTGGTTAATGATGGATGACTCATGAGTATAAATTTTATGTGTAAACCTAATTAACCATTAAAAAAGTTATTAGTGAGACTTATTATGTTTTCACAATGTTATGCATGGACCTAGTTTCATGTCCACAATTTTACGCACAAACCTAATTACATATTCACAATGTTATGTGTGAAATTGATTACATGATCAAAATGTTGTTCATAGATTTGGTTTAATGTTCATAAGGTTATGCATGAACCTAATTACATATTCAGAATGCTAGGTAAGGACCTAGTTTCATGTCCATAAGTTTATGCGAAGTCCTTATTTCAGGTCTGTTACAAAGTTAGTGAACATTTTTCTACTAATACACATTCACAATTTTATAAAACCATATTGAAGACACAAATTCCATTTGTTATTCCTATGATATGATTTCATGAATTATTATCATAATTATCTTATGATCCATGTCTTATAAACTGCCTTACTTTATTTTGATCTAGAATATACAGGGTACGATCTTCAAATGTTATACACATGTTCCATACCCTTTTCTTCATGTTGTGCTTATGCATTTAATTTATTTACCCTTACTGAGCATCTAAGCTCACCCCTTTCCTATATTTATTTTTCCCAAGTTATGAAGAATGGATTTAGGAATAAGTAGAAAATATTGATATATTCATGGGAGAAGTTGAAGATCCTTCACCAGGATGGAATATTTTATTTTAATGTTTCCAAAGAAAGTAAAATATTATGGTCCCCAGGAATGTATTTCTGTAAAGTAAAAAATATTCATCTATAATCATATAATATACATCAATGTTTATCCAGGTTCTCTATAACAATCTTATGGTTATATTCAATCAATTAAAACATCATCTCTTAATCCATGAACTGAATATCATCAAATTAATTTTTCTCCTGATTTCCTAATATTGAAATTTAACTTATCATAAAATCCATCATTGAGTAACAAGTTCATAAATATGTCTCTATATTTTTTCCAAAACAGATATGGTCATAAAAAGTAATTTTATAAAATACATTAATATCCAAAACTCAAAATTAACACCACTCATTAAAAATTAATATTTATCTATCAAATAATTGAACTAAAACCAATGATATGTTAACTAGAACATCACATAGGTCAGTGGTATGTGTAACACCATACTCACCCTTCAGTAGTGAGTTGATTCCCCATGACCATGAAATATTCATCATGTTAACACCTATCATATCAGTTTTCCTTTTACCAAAACCATATTAATATAATTCTTATAATTATTTTAAATTGTGATTATTCATAATAACCACAACATAAAAGATAATGTAAACCTTATAGATTAGCAGTACCTTTAATATTTTGTCTAAAAAATATAATGGCATTATTCCTCAAATAAATTTTTTGTATACTAATCTTATGGGTTGTGATCCCATAATTTCTCCCAAAATATCCTAAATCTTAGTATAATCCCATTATATTAAACTGAAAATTAGGTCTTTAAGAGTTTAAATTTAAGATCAATCTTAAACTCAGAACCCCATGATGGTATCCATGAAAATTATATTAATGAAGAAATATATGTTTCTAATATATATAATAATCCTTAGAAGATTTATAATTCATATAACTAACAAAAACATTGGTACAAATTATTCTACAATACAACTCTAAAATCCAAAAAATATAAATACTTGAGCCATTTTATTTTACTGTAGGTCCTTCCATGGTCTATGAGATAACCATTATAAGAGTGAATTGACTCGGATAATTACCATGTTCCCAAATTTTAGTACAACAATGTTTAAATGGATCCTTAGAATCAAAATTATTTCCATCCATCATACTATTAATTTTTCCATAGAGACTAACCAATTTTAACCATTTTTTTCCACACATTAAATGTTTCTCATTCATTTCATACACTTTATTTGGTATATATTTCAATATTCCAGACATGGATGAAATCTATCCATTTATCATACCTAATATCCACCACTCGATCTCTTAGATGACTCTATAATTATCTTATTTAGTGAGTCTAAGAATTCATTAAGGTGTCGACTATTAGTATTATATCATGATAATAGATTATTAATAATTAAAATATCTTTCATAATTGTTCAAAAATAAAATTTTATATTTAAAAAAGTATATCCCCCGGGAGTGTCAAAATAGTTTCATAGTAAGGACCATTTTCTTATACCAATTAATGCTCAAATCAAGAAGAATGAAACTTTTTATTAGTTATTACCCCTAGGTACATATGTTCTAAAACAATACCTAATTACAGTATCTAGGTAGGGTTGCACTACAAGGAAAACCATATATTATATTCCTTACTTAAACATTACAATGTTTTTCGATACTTATCCTTAATTTCAATCATATGATTATGTTCCATAATATTTATTATGGTAAATTTTATTCTTATGGATTCTACTAAAATTCTACTAATACCAATGGTAAATTCCACAATACCAGTAGCCTAGAGCTCTTTGGTATGTTACCAATTTTTTATAAGATATAAGTTATTGTATCATGAAATATTGAATAATTATTATTTTTTGTAAACCAGATACATATTTTAGTCTTTATTACATTTGAAATAAAAAATTTAAATATAATATTATTTACAATATCATTAATCCCTCCACAATATATTCTCCAAGTCATTCATAGTACACATCCTAGATTCCTAAGAGAGGGAAAAAATATGGGTGATATTAGATTCTTAGTAAGGATTATGTTAACATAATGATATTATGAACTAATGAAAGATAATAAACATGGAAATGTAAATAACGGAACACACATTCCATTTAAATAATTTTACTATCATGATTAGTTAAATAATAATCAATATAGAAATGTATATATCTGATTACACATGTAATTTAATCAATAACATGACTATCAAGATTAGATAAGGATTAATCAAAGTAGAAAGGTAAATATCTAATCACACATTACGTTTATTCAATAACATGAATATCATTATTTTATAAGGAATAATCAATATTTATATGTTAATAATTGAATAAAAATGAAATTTAATCAATAATATGAGAATGAAAATAATATAGGGATAAAATAAATGTGAAAATAACATAGATAATTATAATCACTTAATTCTCAATGATTCAAAATTATTGAACAAATTGATCTCAAGAATCATGATATTTATACACTTAATACCTTACACAAGAAAATTTAAATAGATAGTTGGTTTACCCTAGAAACCAATTCAACTAAGTATTTTCAGTTGATTCAACACATGTGACTATAGACGCATTGAGGGTATATATATTACTAGGAACCACCCATATCATCAGTGCCAAATAATTCCTCATATACTGAATAATCAATTTCATTGAGGAATAATGTGCATTATCATCAATTATCTATATTGAGTAAATAAAAGGAATTCATTAATACTTCACTATATAATCAAATGAAATTCAATATTAAACATTTTATGTAGAAATATGATATGTTTTATCCAAAAAACATATCCATGATAAATAATATGGATATTTTGGTGAAATTTAGTGTCAAATGATAAAAAAAGTGAATATTTTAGGGGAACATTAATGAATACATAAAAAATAAAGTGAATTTAAATAATTTACATGGACAAGATGATCATTGAATAAAAATATAAATAATAATAATGGTTAAAATAAATCATATCTATAGTGGTGCATATGTAAAAATGATTTTTTTTGTTGAAAAAAATAAATACAATAAAATTTTCATTAAAAATTCATGGGGAAAATATAATATTATTACATTGAAAATATTTTGGAAAAAATATCACATAATAATTTAACATTAAATTTCATTGGAATTAAACATTGAATCATATAATTGGATCATTAAAACATTTATTTTAAATGGCATTGTGAAATTTTGTACATGTCGTACATGTTAAAACTGACATTAATTTCACACATTTGTTAAAATAAAAATATGGAATGATTGTAAAACTACATAAAGATTCCTTAAAAAATAAAAAAGTAAAATATGGGTAAAAATTTATTGAATATATAATTGGGTGAATTTTAATACCAATTTTGAAGTTATATTTTAAAAAAATTGTTTTGGAAGAAAAATGATTTTTGATCGAAGTGGGAAATAAAGTTAGATCTTATTTAAAAATATTTCTATTTCATTAGATATACACAAGAGTAGAAATTGTAATATTACTTGATAACATCATTGAAAACAAAATTATAATAAAATAAAAGGGTTTTATTATCCAATTATCATATAATTTCCTTTAATGTAAATTGAAGCATAAGTAATCCAGATTAAAATGAGATTGTGAAATAGAACCTTGCAAAGATCATAACATTGAAAAGATAATTGACCAATGATTAAATTACTTGTATCATGTTAAAATCCAAGTATTGTTTTTTATATACAATATAATAAATTCTAAAATAATAACACGCATAATATTATAATATCCGTGATAATGAAAAGTAATATAATCCAATGAAATTAAATTGAGTTATGAAATTGTTTTCCACTTGGTAACTTTTAAATAAAATACCATTGGATGAAATAATATAAATAGAAATTAAAAAACCATGAATTAATGAGGAATCATGATATTACATTTCAATAGGATATTATATATACAATATAAAAAATATTTCATAGTATTTCGATATGTCTCAATTAAGGGAAATTGAGGTGAAGTCCCTTACCAGAAACATACTTTTAGTTAAAGTGATTTGACCTTGTAGATAAGGAATTAAATATTGTTATTAACTTATAATTTGACCATGTGAGTAATTATAATACCATATATGATCCTCTTATAATATTTTACCACAGGTTTATAAATAATAGTTCATTATATTCATTATTTCATTTGTTAATTGCCCTATTTTCTCATGCTTGTTTCGTCATGCATGTTTTGGTTACTATGTGTAAGATACAAATTGATCATCTCCAAAATTATAATAAAGGTAATAATATCATATAATCTTATTAGATAAATTACTATAAATATTATTTATTGATGGACATTGAAAATGAATTGCAACACTATAGAGTTGGTAGGTTGTAACTATGCATGATTGGTGATATAATTCACTTATAAAGTGAAATAGTATGTTATTGGATTCTATAATAATTTTAAAAAATAAATATAATTTCCTATATATCACAAATATTTATTACATTTACAATTATTAACATCAGAGGAGAGTGTTTATGAATGATGAATAACATCACTTCGTCAAGTAACAGTCCTTCGTACAGACAAAGAACATTATTAAATTTTAAAAAAATAATTGAATGAAAGAGGGTATATAAGACATTATAATTCAAGAAGTATAAAAATTTGATAAATATTATACATAATCATTAAACATATTATTATATAGAATCTATATATGAGTTCATGTAAAATGATTAACATCAGTTCACGAGGTTGTAGTCTTCGGTACACACTATTGATGATTTATTTCCCCATTTGATGGAGGAGGAGATGTATAATTATTTTTCCATAAAAAAATAACATAGATTTATATGTTATATACTTATTTTATAATATTTTATTTTTTAGTACATAATTGATGGTGTAAAAGGAAGAATGAAAATCATTGAGCTTTGTGAAGAGAGGTACCATTTCTTAGAGAAACCTCTTTTGCACATGAGCCTCATCCAAGTTGGTGAGGAATCCTTATGTGCATCCATGAGACTGAGGTTCAAAACCAGGAAGAGGCATAATTTTGGGTACTATATTAGGTTTTATAGCAGGTACTATAGCAGGTGTTGTAGCAGGTACTATAATAGGTACTGTAGCAACAGGAACTATTCACCTTGGGCCACGAGTTTGGGCTTGGATTCCTTAAGACCATCAGGCCACCCAAGACTTCGGGTCAGTAAGGATTTCATGTCACCTTTAAGGTATTCAGTCCATCTCAAGGCCTTCAGGCCTCATGATTATCCCCAAACAGAGTCAACAAAAAAATAGAAGCCTTATAGGAGGATTCAAAATAGGTGCACTCACCAGAGTATAACCAATGGATTTTCAATAATGTGAGGGTATGGAAAAACCATCGGGTCCAGCATGTTCTTGCACATAATACTTAGATAGACAACCATGTGAATATGGAGAGCTACCATCACGATGCAGATGTTGGGGAGGGTCAGCTCCTTGTAGTTATAGTTTGGTTAAGTTCCCTAAGACCTTGAGGTCATGTAATGTCTCTGAACACCATGGTCCATTTAATCACTAATCCTACTGGTCTTTTAAGGGTTCCCCCTCATCCCTTGAAAAGGGGGAAATCAAAAATAAATAAAAATGAAGGCCTTTGGGACGTTCGGGTAGAGAAACCTCCTTTAGATATCCCATAATAGTCCCTAGGGTTAAAATTTTAGGAAGAATAGTAATTTTATATTGTGTCTAATGATTTTTGGTAGTCATTTTCATCATTTTTTGTTAATAAAACAGATTTATAGGTGTGAATAAGTTATGGGAAAGAGTGTCCTTTTATAAGTTGGGAGAACACACAAATGTAATTTCAGAAAAAAAGAAAGTGTACCCATATTTTTTACAGTCCAAAACGGTTAAAGTTGTCCTTTTTATATCCTTAGAGATTATTAGGTCGACATATTTCCATCCAATGTGTTTTGAAATTTTTTTGGTCATTTTAACGCTTATCTTCTTAGTGTACCCCCCAGTATAACCATTTTCACATAAAATGATATAAATAATTTTTACTAATTTCATTTTTAATTAGGTTAATAATTTAACACTAAGTTATTATATAATATAAATTAATCTTATTAAAATAAATTAATCCATTTTATTAAATAAAATTCAAATTTTTTTCAAATTTCATTTTTAATTTAAGCCTGTAGATAAATCTAATAGACAATCTTTCAAAATAATTACATTCAAAATATTGAATGGTTTTTATATAATAATTAAGTATTAAATTGATTAAAATGAACTAAATTAGTTTAAAAATTATTTATATTAACCAATTTTTAATTTAAAAAAAATTGTTAACAAAACCAGACATATAAATTCTTTAAATGAAATGTTAGTTTGTAACAAAAATTAGTGTTTTCACTATTCATAAAAAATTAAACCTATAAAAAACCAAAGAAAACACTCTAATATAATATTAAAATTATTATTTCAAAAATAATTTTCATTTTTTCAAATAATATTTATAAAAATTTTAAAATTAATTTGTACCTAAGATCTCAAAATGCAATAAAACAATTTTCTTTCAACAATGTAGTTTTTTTGAAAAAATATATTTTTTATTAAAATGGTTATTGTTTTCCTTATTATTAATATATATCCATTTAATTTAATTTAAAATTTTTTAAACCATATAATTTTCATAATTTAGTGATTATTATTCATATGTTTTAATTTAATGACTAGATTATATTGGTATATTATAAAACCTTAAAAACATTTATCTCGGTTGTGTTTCCGACAATCTATTAATTATATTTAATTTATTCAAAAAGAAAATATTTCATAATGTCTATGGGTGTGATATTATTTTATAATATCATTTTGTTCATTTCACTCTGTTTATTTTACACAATATTCATAATTTAAAATCATGGGTTGTTAAAATGAGTATACCTTTCACCACTTCGTTATAATGCTCCACCTTAGTAGTAGTGAAAAAATATTCTCTCCCTTTAACTCTTTGTTTAGGTAGTTTATAAGACCAATTAATTTCAATATATCTTTTGTTAGTATAGTAATATTCAAAATAACCAAACTCTTTTCACAAGAATTATTGAAGTGTGGCTAGAATTTTATTCGAAACCTTATTATCATCTGCTGGGTTAATCATTCTCTTGGAATCAATTTGAAAGTTTAGTGAAATATGGACTCCACTACCATATATAAAACACTTCTTATATCCATTTAAATATTTACCTAGGTTCTTCCGCCCACATTTATGATACATATGTAGTCCTAACTTGATTCCCTCATGTGTAGTATCAACAAGGATACCATAATACCACACTTTTGATTTCCTATCCATGAACAAATGGTTATCCCCAATATCTATCTCCACATTTAGAGTGCATAGAAAAATGTCCTCTTAACATCCAATGTATGTTATAGATAATGCACTTAAGAAATTTCTTTTAATCCTCCAAATAAAAAGTTAATATTTATTTCAAATTATTTTCATATAACCAAATGAATACCTTATGACCCTCATGATATTTTGTTAATATGTTTGAATAGATTCATCTTCCATTTTCGTAAATATAATGAATTCCCACTCCATATTGGTCTGAAGAGTTTTAGTAATTTCTCGATAAATAATACTTTCGTGAATTCCTCCAATTCCCTAGAGTCTAATTTCTACATTTCTATTATATTCATAATGAGCATACACTATTGGGAAACCTCTCCTTTTAAATGGTAATCAGGAAAAAATGATCATCTTGTGATCTATGTACTAGAGGATGAAAAATATATTCTCCATCACTTGGATCTATTTCTCCATAGTAGGTTGATTAAAATGGATACTGAATAAATTAGTATTATGATACATATAGAAATCAATAGAAATATTCTACCATTTTGGTTTATTTTGGGGCTCAACATGATTGTAATTTTTATTCACAACATCTGGTAGTTTTGTGTGAATTGATCCATGATTTTTTATGTTAACTCCAATTAAAATTTTCACCTCCTTAAGATTGTATAATAATATTCCATTGTTTAAATCAATTTGAATAACATATATAGACATAAATTAGTAAATATAGTGAGACAAAACTATGAGTTTATGATAAATAAAACATAAATAATGTACATATCATACCTTACAATCCTATAGGATTCAATCAATGTTATCCAGGGAAGTTTAATTTTAATATTTTATAACCTGAACATATTCAAGTCCAGCATCATTGTTCATAAAGAGAATGTGAAATAAAAAAATCATATCATATCCAGGTGTGATGTATTAGGCCCACTCATCAAACATCATGGTAATAGTCAATTTAATTCTTAACCAATATTCTTGGTTATTACCCCTAAGTGATTTTTTTCAATAATCACATCTACATTCCATTATCCCAAATGTTTTCTATTTTGATGATAACCACATAGTCTATATTTTAAAAAAAAATGTCATCATATAATACATTATTTAGATAATTCTAAGAGGTTAAAATAAATATTTCTAAACAAATCCACAAAATAACAGTAACTTCCTTTGGATACTGACTCTAGATACTAAAGATAATCATAAAAAACATGGATTTAATTATTTAATTAATACATTCCAAAAAAATCATAAAAACCAATGCACGTCATTTTTAGTGTCCTGAGGACAAGATACATAAAATTATTATTTTACAACAATTAATAACATTTCACCCTACCCATTCTTCTGTATACTATATTTTATACATCTCACATGACATAATCATCATCATAAACGAGGTAATGAAAACATAAAATTGGGTGAGAAAGAATGATCTGTTAAGGAAGCATATCATCTGGTGAAAATTGATATAACATTAGTTTTAAGGAAAAGAAGAGTAAGGGATTAACATTTTATAAAATTATATTGAGAGCATAAGTGACAAAAACATGACTGATCATTAATGATCACAAAATAGGAACATAAGTGAAAATAAATCGCATAATATACATGGATTAAAACATATAATGAACACATAATCGATACATTAGAAAGAATAATATCTTTAAAATATGGAATATTATAAAAATATGACATATGTGAAAATATTGAACAGTTTAAAGATGCATTCTCATAAACATGACAATAAAAACATTTTTAAAAGTCTATGTATGTCCAATATTTTTTTTTTTTAAATTACATATATTTAAACACTTTTTTAGAAAATCTATTTATGTCCATTCATCATTATCTAATTGGTCAATAAACCCATGAAAAATTTATTGTAGGATGATATAGTATGTCTATAATCATCATCATGATTTATGAATTCCACATAAAATATATTCATTCATGTTATCATAAATAATCCATTTGAGGAAATGGGTTTGATAAATATTCAAAATGTTATCATATAAAAAACATGATCATTTGATACAAAAAAATGATATCCCAAAAAGAGAATATTTTATGTACTTTATGAACCATTAATGTTTTGTAGAATAATCCCTTTAAAATGAAATATTGAAAAAAAATATTTTTTGTTAAAAATGTATATGAATTTCATCTTAAAATGATGTGATCATCAGGTCACATTGAAAAAATGAAATTTTTAATGAAGTGGAAACATCATAGATTTTTTTTGAAATCAAATTCCAATGAAAATACAACTAAAATAAATAAATAATATTTCAAAATAAGATTTATAAGTGTTATTATATATAATCATATAAAGGAAAATACATTTAAATATTTGAAAATGCCTTTGTTTAAAAGACAGACCGTTAAAGGGGAATTGAATCATTGATTTAAAAACGAATGAAAATATAATGATGAATTTAGATAAAAACATTTTGTGTATACACTAGTGAAATGATAACATTTGTAGGTAGTAAAAACATGTATATTGAGGAATGAATCCATTAAAATGGATGGGAATTATTGCAAAAAAAGTTTCATTTAAAAACTAGATTCACCAAGGATGAATAATTCTGTTTGAAACATGATTTTCCTTGAAAAAAGTGTAAATATAACATAAAACTATAACAGTTTATATATGATCGTATATGAAATTAATTAAATAAATGAGAAGTTATAATAATCTATGAAAAATATTTGATTCAAGAAAACACCTAACATTTATTCCCGATTAGTCGACTTCATTATAACCTACTATATCAATAACAATAACTATATCGATCACCTATTCAAAAATAATTTTCCTTTATATAAACTTTTATTAAATTATATTATAAATATCGGTATAATTTTTTGTTTGTTTTAATATATTTTAAAAATCCAGTATCAGAAAACTTTTATGTTTTTAACTAGTTTTGTAAGTGATGTTTTGTTCTTCAATATTTTATAAAATTAAATCAATCCAAGGCTAAAATCGATAATATTAAATATTTTTTATAATAATTTTAAAATTTATAATTTCATTTCTTATGTTTGTTTTTAACATTTATTGATGAAAAAATCCAAGAAAAGCACATTTTTATGTGTTTAACGAACAAAAGGTGATATATTAATAACACCATTAAATATTAATATTATTACTCGATATTCAATTATACATAATAACAACTTTTTATTATAGGTTTTTAGGATAATTTAACATTCCATAATCATCAATAATGTAAACATTACAACATTAATCATGTAGGTGGTAAAAAATGACCTAAAGAATAGTGTGTTGTAATGATATAACGTGAAAGAGAATATTTTTACATATCGTTAATATAAGTTTTAATGAATATTGAATATTTTTTAATTATCATATATCATTATTTAACTCAAAATTAGAGCCGTACAAGATTTTTGGTTAAAGAAATGAAATTCTTTGTTTGTTGAGGTGGTAGTTTGCAAGTACATGTGATTAATGATCCCATTTTTCAATAAATGGTAGAAATGATGGTATATGAAAAATTACAATTTCAGAAGAGTATTTTTGTCATAGGGAACCTATTTATTCATTAAAACCATCCATTTTCCCTATATTTATAAAAGGATAAGGTAAAAAATGCATTGCATCATCAAGGTGGTAGTCTGCCAATTTTTACAATTGATTTAATTTTGTGTTTTAGTGGATGGAAAGGATTGAATATAAGTTCTATATGTAATATAATTAAATATTAGTTTAACAAATATAAATATTTCATTATATAAATATTCTACACTCGAGGTGGTGCATTTACGGGCAGTGTGGAAATCGATGATGAGGATTATCACTGGTACTTTTTTATATAGAGGTGGGTTCTCCTTGAACCTACCAATCCTTTTTTTTGATGCATTCAGCGTCATTATCCTTTAAAAAGGTTGAATTAACCCTATAAGAATAGTTGGTCCCGTTGGGTGATTGCTTGGGGGTTGAGTACTCATACAATCGGTCTTTCTCAGATGTAACTTCCTCAGATGGTCTCCAATGGGGTTTTCCTGAAGCCAAGAATGACCAACAGGCCTGGTATACATGATTCATGGAACATCATTCCAAAGGCATGTGCTCATTAGCTGGTGATTTGGCCAATGACACTTAAATAATCCTTTGGTCTAGAGGATGGGAGGCCAGGCTCATTGCGGCCTTATGGGGGGGATTGTTGCCTGTTCTGGGACTCTCTTATAGATTTTATTCATGTTCATATGTTTGTGAATCCTTGGTTCACTCCCAAAGACTATTTCCATAGGCTACCCTTGGTTTTCAAAATCGTCGCAAGCATGCATATATTCGATGATACATAGGTGTTGCTGACTTGTGCAATATTATAAGTCACTTTGGAGTTTATCATCATCCAGGGGGTAAAAGGTGACTTCATGTTGGGATCGATCCCACAAAGAGGGCTTCCTACGTATCCTCGGGAGATGTATCACAACCCACATAGTTCGGATTGTGTGAGGCTTACACATAAAAATTGTCAATTTGAGGGGGCATGGTAGGGTGGACCCTTTATGGACAGGCACCCATTTTAGCTCAGACCACCTGGAAGGCAACCTATGTATTCTTCTTAGATTAGGAATCAGTATTATCGTAGTTCAAAAAGTTTGGGGCTTACACATGGGAGCTGCCCATTTGAGGGGGCATGGTTTGGTGGAACCTTTATGGATGGGCACGCATATTAGCTCGGGCCTTCTGGAAGGCATCCTACATATCCTATTTTGATCATAAATCATAGTTCTCATAGTTCATACGGTGTGCATGTTATAGTCATCACAAACATCTAATACCACATGAGTCATGATCAGTATGAGAAACAAGAGGATTTGAAAGATTCAACAATGCACATGCCTCCTTCCCTGTTGGGGGGGGGCAGCACGTGACGGAAGAGGCTGGCGCGATGGTGCGTGAGGGTGTAGAGCAATGAGCCTTTCAATGTGAGATGGAATTAAAGGTCACATGGGCCATCCTCATAAGATTGGGTACATACCTCAGTGGAAGGGACCCAGAGCACGATCTAGGAAGGGGAGGAGTTTCATCATCGTTAAAGAGGGGAGTTAACATAACCCCTTAGACCGATCACTATCCCTCATTGAATGGAAAATCAAATGATCACCCTTAATCCCTATAACAGGGAGGTTCATGTTGGTGTCCCAAGGTTGGGCTCCAAGATACCCTGGGAATGTAGCCTCACAGGCATTCCAAAAGCCTACTCATTTGTGGGGAGGGCCTTCGTGACCCCACTTACCATGGGTATGTAGACTCAATGGGGCATGCGGACGCACCCAATGGTCTTATCATATGGGTTCAGTAGATTTAGAAGAGGCTTTGGACTAATGTCAAAGGACTGGATAGTGGAGGTACCATGGATTACTGGATGGTAGTGGAATGGTGAGGTAAGAACTAGAGGTAATAATACCTAAAAACACCCCATTTGGGGTACTGGTTTTCCCCACGGGATGGGGGAGGATCCACATACCATAATGGTATGCAGGCAGAGGGTTCATCCATAGACTACTATGGTTTGTGGACATGGTTACTGTCCACTGCATACCGAAGTGGTATGCGGCTCACCGTGCTGCTTTGGGTTACATCTACATACCGATTTTCGTACATGGAACCAGGTTCAATCCGTGTAGTGGTACGCTACGAAAAGGACCATACTGGAGGAGGGTCCAAGAGATCATTGATTGGAGGGATTTCATCCATGAGAAGTATTCGGTTCATGGTTCACCAGTTATGTTCGTGGTTCTATTATTATTATTCAGTTCCCTCGTTTTCTAGTTTTCGACTGGCTGTACCTGCGGAGGAGTGGTTTCCAGTTCATGCTTCGCCGATGAAACAATACAGAAGCTACAGTGCAACCTCTAAGTCTCCCTCAAGCTTTTGTCATCCGTCTTTTTTTTCTCTATCTCCCTCGTTGTGTGTCCCTTCATACCTCTATTGTGCTCTTTTTATAGAGCACCAGAGTAATCATATCTATTGGGCACGCAACACTATTTGTCGAGGCCCATTGAAGTGATATCTTGACACCCAGAAGACTCGGTCAACCGAGGTTTGCAGAGGCTTTGGTTCGCGATATTGGTACATGGAACCCTACCCACTATCTTCATCCACGAACTGATTGGTTCACAGTATGGTATGAAGACTATCCTTATGTGAAAAACTCCATCAGTTGACATGGTTCACGGTTTACCTTGCTCGCAGGCCAGTGGTTTGTGGTCCATCTCGCATACCTAGCGGTTTTCGATCCATCTTCTTCGCGTACCTTTCCCTGTGATGGTATGCAGGACAACTAAAAACCATGAAAACATGAATTCCATCAAGGTCCCTCAAATAATTGAAACTCAATTTGAGTCCCTTCTACATGATAGACTTGTTGAAACACTTTCTTCCTTCTGCAAAGTGATCATGGGTGGATTTTCTCCACATGGAAGAATAAGACCCTACAAATTCCCCCACCGGAATGGTGTTTGTTTGGAAGGAAAAAAGAACTATTCCAATGTAGAAGCTGAAATGGTTCGTGGTAGAATAGGTAGACCTAGTAGGGGGGACCACACCTATATATAGGTCCCATGTCATTTTTCTTTTACCGTTTCTTATGGAAAAAATCACTCCCGATTTTCCCAGCCTCCTTCACTCTCGTGTACCGTGATCCTTTTGAAAACCTTTTTTGTTAACTACTCCGTACATTATGTGATCTGATTTCCTTGTCATTTCTTCATCCACATACCATATTTTTGATTCCATGAATGAGACTGTATAATTTTGAAATATAAAATATGGATTCAACGTGGAACAATGCTATGCGAATGGATTGTTCAGATAACGACCTTTGATCAGTGAACTGAGATACAAAAACAACTATTACTGACTTAAATTTTAATCCACCACCTCTGAATATGAACTTAACTAAGGCCAAGGTTTTTGGTTTCTTCATTCAATGAATAGTTCTCACTATTACAAAAATGAGCATTATCAACGCTCAAAACAGGCTTTAAAATGCTAAAAAAGCTCTGTAATGCTCATCACTAATAAGGGGGGTACCCTTTATCAGTGCTCAAAAAGATATGATAAAGAGTGCCTTAAATATTGATAAAAACACTCTGATAAAGTTTTCCTTTATCAGCACTAAAAAGGCACTGATAAAAGGATCTATTATTAGCGCTAAAATTCCACTAATAAAGGGATCCTTTACTAGAACGTTTTTGGTGCTGATAAACAGATCCTTTGTCAGTGCTTATTTAGTGCCGATAAAGGGATCCTTTATTAGTTCATGTTTAGCGCCCATAAAGGCTTCATTTATCAGCACTTGTTTAGTGCTGATAAATGCCCAGCCTGCTATAACATGAAATTCTGCAGCAGCACCCCAAAACAAAACCTGCAAAACAATTACCATATCAAACAGGAAGTTCATATAGAAAAAATATGTGGTGGTAGTAAATTTAGGATCAAAGTATTGAAAAAATACTTACCTAATGTGATGTACTAATTATTCATTGTGATTATCAAAATGTAAAATTAAATATTATCTCCTCCAAATGAGATCTTACATTGCCTCAGATAAAATATATATAGGGAGTTCAATGTCAGAACCTTAAGATAAATTTGATTAAGGCATGCATGCAAGTCATTATTCATGTTTTTTGTGGTTAAGATTCATTTCAAGCTTAGATATGGAATTTGTTTAAATATTTTTAGTTCCTTTTTGGATATGTTTCCTTAGGACATAAAATTTTGTCCATTTTTAATAAATGAGAGACACTTTGAGTGATACCAGCCACACCATACCTCGAATTGAGGCGGTGTTGACTCTTACCCATCAAAAATGTCCCATGGATCATTATCCTATAGTATCAACACAATCTAAATGTGTTTGGTCCGTTTTCCGTATATCAGTTGTTGTTTTCACTTAAAAATTATTTCCATTTTAAAAAACAAAAAAGAGACACATTGAGTGATACCGGCCACACTGTGCATAGTATTGAAGAAAGGTTGACTCATACAAGTGACATATGACCCATGGATCGTTTTCCTAATGTATGAACACAATCCGAATGCATTTGGTCAGTTTTCTATATGTCAGTTGTTGTTTTCCCATAAAATTATGTCCATTTTAAACAAAAGAGAGACACTTTTAGTGATACCGGCCACACTGTGACTCAGATTGAGACAAGGTTGACTTATACACGTCAAAAACATCCCATGGATCTTTCTCCAAAAGTATCAATACAATCCGAATGCGTTTGGTCAGATTTTTGAACATCAGTTGTTGTTTTCACTTAAAAATTATGTCCATTTTAAACATAAGGGAGACACTATGAGTAATATCAGCCACACCATGAGTCAGATTGAAGAGGGTTTTACTCGTACATGTCACACATAACCCATGGATGGTTTTACTAAAGTATCGACACAATTCGAATGTGTTTGGTCAGTTTTCCGTTTTTCAGTTGTTGGGTTTACTTAAAATTTTGGCCATTTAAAAAAAGAGACACTTTGAGTGATACTGGCCACACCATGCCTTGGATTAAGGAAAGGATGACTTATACATGTTACACATGACCCATGGATAATTTTTATAAAGTATCAACACAATCCAAAAGCGTTTGGTTTGTTTTCCATATGTTAGTTGTGGTTTTCACTTAAAATTTTGTTCATTTAAAAAAAGAGATACATTGAGAGATATTGGCACACCATGCCTCGGATTGAGTCGGACTTGACTCTTACACATAGAAAATGACCCATGGATCATTCTACTAAAGTATCAACACAATCCAAATGTGTTTGGTCAGTTTCCTGTATGTCAGTTTTTGTTTACACTTAAAATTCTGTCCATTTTAAATAATAGATAGACACTTTGAGTGATACCGGTAACACCATGCCTCGTATTAAAGAGAGTTTGACTATTAACTATCATAAATGACCTATAATTTGTTGTTCTAAAGTATCAATACAATCCTAATGAGTTTTGTTGGTTTTCCGTATGTCAGTTATTGTTTTCACTTAAAATTATTTCCATTTTAAACAAAGGGAAGACACTTTGAGTGATATTGGCCATACTATACCTCAGATTGTGGTGGGGTTGACTTCCACACATCAAAAATGATGCATTTATCATTATCCTAATGTATCAACATAATATTAATGTGTTTGGTTGGTTTTATGTACGTCAGTTGTTGTTTTCACTTAAAAATTAGGTCAATTTTAAACAAAAGAGAGACACTCTGAGTGATACCAGCCACATCGTGCCTTGGATTTATGCATGGTTGACTCTTACACATTACTCATTACCCATGAATAATTTTCCTAAAGTATTAACACAATCCTAATTTGTTTGGTCAGTTTTCCGTATGTCAGTTGTTGTTTTCACTTAAAATTATATCCACTTTCAACAAAAGAGAGACACTTTGAATGACACCGGCCACAGCATACCTCCGATTGAGGTGGGGTTGACTATTACACATCAAAAATGACCCATGGAACATTTTAATAAAGTATCAACACAATCTAAATGAATTTGGTTGGTTTTCCATATGTGAGTTTTTGTTTTCACTTAAAGTTATGTTCAGTTTAAACAAAAGAGAGACACATTGAGTGATATCGGACACACCATGCCTCGGATTGAGTTAGGGTTGACTTTTACATGTCAAAAAATGACCCATGGACTTTTATCCCCAATTAATAACAAAATATAAATGTGTTTGTTTGTTTTTATGTATGTCAGTTGTTGTTTTCAAGTAAAATTCTCTCCATTTTAAACCAAAGAGAGACACTGTGAGAGATACCAGACCCACCGTGCCATTGATTGAGATGGGTTTGACTTGTATACATCAAACATGACCTATGTATCATTGTACTAATGTATCAACACAATAAGAATGGGTTTGCTCAGTTTTCGGTATGTCTATTGTTGTTTTCACTTAAAATTCTGTTCATTTTAAACAAAAGAGAGACACTTTGAGTGATACGGACCACACCATGAATCAGATTGAGGAGGGGTTGACATGTAAACATAAAAAATGACCCATGGATAGTTATCCTAATTTATCAACACAATATCAATGTGTTTGGTTGGTTTTTCGTACGTCAGTTGTTGTTTTCACTTAAAAAGTATCTCCATTTTAAACAAAATATAGACACTCTGAGTGTTACCGAGCACACCATGCCTCATATTGAGTTATAGATTACTCATGCATGTCACAAATTATCCATGGATCATTGGAATAAATTATAAACATAATACAAATGCAATTGGTTGGTTTATCATATCTCATTTATTGTTTTCATATAAAATTATATCCATTTTAAACAAAAGGGAAACACTTTGAGTGATACCAGCCACACTGTGCTTCGAATTGATGCGGGGTTGACTCATACACATAAATAATGACCCATATATCATTGAAGTAATGTATCAACACAATCCAAATGTGTTTGGTCGATTTTTCATATGTCAGTTGTTGTTTTCACTTAAAATTCTGTCCATTTTAAACAAATAAGAGACACTCAAAGTGATACCGGTCACACTGTGCCTCATATTGTGGAGGGGTTGACTCATAAAAGTCACAAATTACTCATGAATTGTTATCCAAAAGTATAAACACAATCATAATGCATTTGGTCAGTTCTCCGTATATCAATTTTTTTCACTTAAAAATTTTGTTCATTTTAAACAAAAGATAGATACTTTGAGTCATACCATCTACACCATGCCTCGTATTATGGAGGGGTTGACTCTTACACATCACATATTACCCATGGATCTTCCTCCAAATGTATCAACACAATTTTAATGTTTTAGGTCAGTTTTCTGTACGGTAGTTGTTGTTTTCACATAAAAATTTTGTCCATTTCAAACAAAATAGAGACACTCTGAGTGATACCGGCCACACTATGCCAAATATTGAGACGAGGTTGACTCTTACATGTCACACATGACCCATGGATCACTGGAATAATTTATCAACATAGTCTAAATGCATTTTGTTGGTTTTCCATTTGTCACTTGTTGTTTTCACTTAAAATTCTGTCCATTTTAAACAAAAGAGAGACCCTTTGAGTGATACTAGACACATTGTACCTTGGATTGAGGTGGACTTGAACCTTACATGTCACACATATCCCATGGATTATTGGACTAAAGTATCAACACAATATGAATGCATTTGGTTTGTTTTCTGTTTGTCAGTTGTGGTTTTCAGTTAAAATTCTGTCCATTTTAAACAAAACAGAGACCCATTGAGTGATACCAGCCACACCGCACCTTAGATTGAGATGGGGTGGACTGTTACATCTCATAAATTTATCATGGATCATTATCTGAAAGTAACAACATAATACGAATGTGATTCGCCATTTTTCTATATTTCAGTTCTTCTTTTCACTTAAAATTTTGTCCATATTAATCAAAAGAGAGAAACTTTGAGTTATACCGAACACACCATGCCTCGGAATGAGGCAAGGTTAACTTTTACAGGTTAACAATGACCCATGGATCGTTTTCATAATGTATCAACCCAATCTGAATGCATTTGGTACGTTTTTCGTATGTCAGTTGTTGTTTTGAGTTAAAATATTGTCCATTTTAAACAAAAGAGAGACACATTGAGTCATACCGGCCACACCGTGCCTCAGATTGAGGTGGGGTTGGCTTGTACAAATAAACAATTACCCATGTATTGTTCTCCTAAATTATAAACACAATATATATTCATTTTATCTATTTTCTGTATGTCAGTTGTTGTTTTCACTAAAAAATTATGTCCATTTAAAAAAAAGAGACACTCTGAGTGATACCGGCTACACTGTGCCTCAGATTGAGGTGGGGTTAAATTGTTCATGTCACAGATGACCCATGGATCATTGGACTAAAGAATTAACATAATAAAAATGCATTTGGTTGGTTTTCTATATGTCATTTTTTGTTTTTACTTAAAATTTGGTCCATTTTAAACTAAAGAGAGACACTTTGAGTGATACTATCCACAACTTGCTCGGATTGAGGCGGTGTCAACTCATTCACATTACATATGACCCATGGATTGTTGGCCTAAATTATAAACACAATCATAATTCGTTTGTTCAAGTTTATGTCTGTTAGTTATTGTTTTCAATTAAAATTCTATCCATTTTAAACAAAAAGGAGACACTTTGAGTGATACCAGCCATACCATACCTCACATTTAGATGGGGTTGACTTAAAAACATAACAAATGACCCATGGATAGTTCTCCTAAAGTATCTATATAATCCAAATGCGTTAATCATTTTTCGGTATGTTAGTTGTTGTTTTCACATAAAATTCGATCCATTTTAAACAAAAGAGAGACACTTTGAGTGATATCGGCCACACCATGCCTCAGATTGAGACAGGGTTAACTCATACACATCACACATGACCTAGGGATAGTTTTCCTAATGTACCAACATAATCCTAATGCGTTTGGTCGGTTTTCCATATGTCAGTTATCGTTTTCCCTTAAAATTCTGTCCATTTTAAACAAAAGAGAGATACTTTGAGTGATACCAGCCACACCGTGCCTCCGATTGAGGTGGGGTTGACTCTTACATGTCAAATATGACCGATCAATCATTTTACTAAAGTATCAAAACAATCCTAATTCATTTGGTCAGTTTTTCGTACATCAGTTTTTGTTTTCACTTAAACATTATGTCCATTTTAACAAAAGAGAGACACTATGAGTGATAATGGCCACATCGTGTCTCAGATTGATGTGGAGTTGTCTACTACAATCAAACATGATCCATGGATCATTGAACTAAATTATAAACACAATCCTGATGCATTTGGTTGGTTTTCCATTTGTCAGTTGTTGTTTTCATTTCAAATTCTGTCAATTTTAAACAAAGGAGAGACACTTTGAGTGATACCGGCCATACCGTGCCTCATATTGAGGAGGGGTAACTCATACATGTCACAAATTACCCATGGATCATTACCCTAAAGTATCAACCTAATAAAAATGATTTTGGTCAGTTTTATGTTTGTGAGTTGTTGTTTTCACTTAAAATTCTGTCCATTTTAAACAAAAGATTGACACTCTAAGTGATACCGGCCACACTGTGACTCATATTGAGAAGGGTATGACTCTTCCACATCAAAAATAACCCATGGATCGTTATCCTAAAGTATCAACACAATATGAATGAGTTTGGTCAGTTTTTCGTATGTTAGTTGTTGTTTTGACTAAAAAATTGTGTTCATTTTAAACAAAAGAGAGACACTTTGAGTGATACCGGCCACACTGTACTTTCGATTGAGGCGGGGTTGATTCTTACATGTCAAAAATGACCCATTTATATTCCTCCTAAATTATTAACATAATATGAATGCTTTTGGTCAGTTTTCTGTATGCTAGTTGTTGTTTTCACTTAATAATTATGTCCATTTTAAACAAAAGAGAGACACTTTGAGTGATACCGGTCACACCGTGCCTCAGATTCAGGTAGGGTTGACTCGAACACATCACAAATGATCCATGGATCATTCCCCTAATTTATCAACACAATATAAATGCATTTGGTCTGTTTTCCATACGTTAGATGTTGTTTTCACTTAAAAATTATGTCCATTTTTAACAAAAGAGAGACACTTTGAGTGATGCCGGTCACACCATGCCTCATATTAAGGTGGGGTTTACTCTTACAAGTCACAAATGACCCATGGATCATTCTACTAAGGTTTAAATACAATCTTAATGTGTTTGGTTTTTTCAATACGTCAGTTGTGGTTTTCACTTAAAAATTATGTCCATTTTAAACAAAAGAGAGGGACTTTGAGTGATATCGGTCACACCGCACCCCGGATTGAAGCGAGGTTGACTTGTACACATCACACATGAGCCATGGATAGTATACTAAATTATAAACACAATATGAATGCATTTTACTCATATTTTATTTAAATGTGAGGAGGCATGCATGATATGAAGGTATTTTGGAGATTTTATTTGTTTTTCTTATCCAGAGCCCAAGGAAAAGTGGTTCATCATTCATGAATGTTTTTGGAACATTTCATCTGTTAAAATAGACAAATAAATCATTGTAGAAAGGATTTTTTTTAATATCAATTACAATTTTCCTACGAACATTTACAAACAACAATGTTTCATCTTTTGTTCTCTATGAACCCCTATCAAAAATTTCCACCAATTGTACATGCCACCAAGTCAGATCCTCATGCAATTTGTGTATAGTCATCCATCTGGTATGTGTCTCACTTTTTTATGAAAAAATATATACCTTCTTGAGATTATGAGGCTTTTCAACAGTCATAGTAGTACTGCAAAATATATAAATAAAGAATTAATAAATAAAATAAAATGAAATAGTAGTTGTTTTTGAGAATACCTCTTTAGGGATACTAGTTTGTTGATGGAAAATTATCTCTCTCATAAATCTAAAAACATAATTACCGCAATATATATCATTTTTTTGTTTTGGACACTACAAAAACTTTGATCATCATGAGAATAAGTAACTTTTTTTTATATGTGTTTGGGTAGTGAAATTTTATTATATATACCATTATAATTGTCCAAACGTAGTAATTGTTGACCTCTTTATGCTTAGCCCCTGTCATCATTCTTTTTTTAGACAATATTGATACACCACCCTATCATTGAAATATACTCGTTAAAAGATAATATAAATTATATAACACGATGATTAGACCTAAAATATTTGATGTAGAGTCTTATAGATTTACAAACTCCATCTTGTGTGGTCGGTTTGTTGGATATCCTTACATTGAATCCAGAAAATAAATCTTCAGAGTATCCAAGTTCACCGCAATTAGCAGCTAATTTAGCCTAAAAACACAAAAATGAATAATTAATGAATGAAGTGAAAATATAATTGATATACTTTAATTGTAGTGTTTTACCCCTATATGGTTGGTATTAGGAAGATTTCGTTATCTGTAATCTTACATTCAAATGTTTTCATAAAGCCTTTCACTATTTCATCCTTTATTGATGGCTCTAATTTCATTAGTTGTATAGATGTGGTATGAGGAATAACGAGTCTGAATTTTAGCTCATGGGGAAATACCTTCAAATGTTTTTCATATATACCTCTGCCAATAATATAAAATTCATTTATTCATAATTCGTACATTATATCAGCTTTTAGAAAATAAATTCATGAAAACATACCTCATATATACATTTACTACTATGACGCCTAGCCATCTGTATTCAAGGATGTAATTTAAATTTTTAGTAGCAACGTAATCTACAATTTTCTCTCTATAAATATTCTCTTAAAAAAACTACATGACGAATACCACTTTTTATCTTTGTATCCACATGAGTCTTCAATTTTAGTAAATTTGGACAGAAAACAGGAGGTGTGATTGTGTATTCATAAGATCTTTTGGATCAGTTGGTCAATCCTTTAGATGATTTTGAGCCCACATTTCTTGTCACCCCTTCCATTTATCCACATATAATAATATTCATTGGTTTAAACATTTTTTTATTAATTGTTAAAGGTTTAGCTTTAAAAAATTGGACATAAATTCCTCTTTGTCCACATGTACTCTTACAAGTTGTGATGCACATGAAATTAATGTCCCAATAGCCTTTTCGCCCATATGAATATCATCGTCATCAAGTGGAATAGGTAGCCTTGCATTTGGCTAATGATCTATAGTAATCATCACTTTCAGATGATCTGTTGGAAGTGGTCTATTATGTAGCTAGTCCTATGAGATGATGAACACCGTAGCCCTCACTATAAAGCGATGGTATGTGTTGATAGATATAAATCATAGTCATTATCACCCTATAGAAGATCAGTATAGGAAAAGTATCAGTATTTGTTTAATTCACATTTCATGGGAATAATTATTAGAATATTGATTACCACGTCTAAGACATCTCTTTGAGGGGAATGGCTCGCCTCAAAACAGGTGGGGGTGGGGTGGGATCTTCACGTGCAGGTTGTTACTGAGTTTTGTATTCTCCTTGTTTCTATCCCAAAAAAGGTGCTAGCAACCCTACCTACCATTGAAATCATTCTTCAAGAGTTTCTAGTTTTTATCTCATTTGTTACGTTTCTTCATTTTTATCATCCTTTTGTTTTTTTTCACAAAATATACTGGTGGTGTCACCCCAAACCCCGCATTACCAGGGTAGAAAGTTATAATTTACCAACATCAATATTGTTTCCTGGTTGTTTTGGTCTGGATATAATAAAATATAACATGATGAATTTCCTTTGCATGCATAACAAGTATGGAAAGTTAAAATTTACCATCAAAACAGACCATGAATTGTGAGTTCTATTTTGAAAACACAAAGGATTCACTACATCTATAGATAATTCAAGATGAATTTTTCTCAGCATATTTCGAAATTATGGATACTCATGATCAATTGTCTTCCATTGAGGAGAGTCAGATGAGTGACATAATTTCCCATATTTATTTCTTTTATCTACATCCCACGGCTATTGTCCTACATTTTTTTCAATTACATATAGATGCTTAAACCTTGGAATGATTGGAAAGTACCACACAACATTCATAGGACTAGTTTCATCTTTACTATATCGAGATTCAACACACTTTGGGCATTCTGTATGTGATTTTTTCTCCTTGCGAAAAAAATATACAGTCTTTCAGGAAGGGATGTATTCTTTCAGAAATCATACCCATCGAGCGTAGAATTAATTTATCTTCTTGTGTCCGGATTGGGAGCTCATTATCTTTTAGGAGTATGTCATTCAAGAGAGAAAGTAGTTCTATAAAACTTACATCACTCCATCTGTTTCCTACTTTCAATTTATACAACTTCAGTACAGCTAACAATGCTGTATATTTAGGGCAACCATACTACAATGGCATATTTTAAAAAATCTTTAACTTCTCAATCAATTTTGGGCAATCACGGAGTTCATCTTCAACTGTTGTTTTCATTTACTCAATACGATCTTAATTATCATTGACATTTGTAATAAAATCCTCCATACAGTCCTCTTCATTATCAATATTTTAAATCATATCTGATGATCCATAAAATGCATTTTTATCCCAACCAGTAGCTACATTGGCTTTTTCTATGTGTTTATTCTAACATTTATACCACCGATCAATTCCATGACATATAAAATTTTTTTCTAACTCCTTTTAAGTGATTATTATAGAATAAAAACAACGTAAACCTAGAAAAATGATTTGAGAAGTGTCATTTTTTTGATCCTTGGCAAACTTGATGAACTCTATCACTCTATTCTAATACTCTATTGTCAAACGATTAGAATCCATACAATCTTTATTCATCTCCATCCTATTTGAATCTAAAATTTTATTATTTATGATACAAATACACAAAACAAGACATCCAAATACATTATAAGAGAACCAATTCCTTATAAAAATAGAGATTAATAGAGCCTAACCATTTCCAATAAAGATTTGGAAATCAACAGTACCAGGATAGACCACCTAACAAAATCAACACACATTACAGCCCCCCCTCCCATTAATAATAAAATAATCACATTAAACATCCAAAAAATAGTGACCAAACTCAAATAAAATGAATACAAGGATGCAATGTTGATGAGAAAACTAATATAGTAGAAACGTTTCCAAACACAAAGGGGTTCACGGGGGAGACAAATAACCTAGGTTTATCCAAAATTAATATGAAATATCATATGTTTTGTTTCCCAAATTAACATAAATAATAGAAAATTGAGGTTAGTGAACATAAATTTTATCAAACCTCTTCTCACTAATAGTTATTACCTTCCCTAATATTGAAAAAAATTGTGAAATTAATTTTATAAATAAATTATTTCCCACAATCATGGCCTTTGGTTTATAAAAATTCCCACACATTTAGGTAAAATATAAATATGCTTCCTTTTTTCATATAAATCATTAAATTTGGATAAACACACTAACCAACTCAATAAAACTCATATTTTCATAAGCATTTAAAGGTAAAGAGAGATAAATAATTCCATTGAAAATAATTCAACTTTATCTTTTAGTATCAATTGAAAGAGGGTATTAGTTAACAAAGGGATGCGGTCAATAACTCAGGACATAAAAATGTCTCGACTCTCAAACCAAACACACCACATCACAAAATTTTATCAACTAAAACTTAACCATCTGACTAAATAAAACTACACCTTACTAAAACCAAGAAACACCATGAATCATGGGGAACACATACTATGAATGGCCCACTACATCACATTAGAAATAGATCAGATATACAGTAACGGTACACCTTGAGATACTCAACCCTAGGGCATAATCTCCACCCTACATCATGAAAATTTTGTAACTCCCTTATTCCTCATTCCATTAGGACCACAACTCAAGGCACCATCTTTAGCCTTCTAATAAACTCAAAGAAAACCACTCTTTATAACTTAATCACAATCCCTCATCTACAACCAAAACCTCAAACATAAAATCACAACCTTCCTTAGAATATCTAACCTTAAAGATCACTCAAAATTACAGGATTTCATTTATTCAACAACCAAGCATTCTAAAAACTAGACCATCAATGCACAGATGTGAATACAAAGGGAAAGAACACTATATACAACTTTATTGAATTCCATGATATTATGTACACTAATACATATATATCTATGTAATAAACCTCTTCATAAACCAAATTTTTACTGAACATGATTTTCCTTTCATCATTCTCAATCCACCCTTAAAAGTAATCCCACTACTAAGGAAACCCAAAAAAGAGTTAGAATATTTTCCAATTCAAAACCCTCCTCAACTTCTTCTAGCCAATTATTAACCTTAAGACCCAACGCCTAGAAAATAAACATCAACACCTCTTACTACTAAAATTGGACAACACTTTGTCCCCCATCTCTTTCTACTTCCTGTGCACTTTACCATGATAATGTTTCAACACGTATAAGCATCAAAATTAGTAAATTTAATCCAACAAATTAAATAACGTACCAACACCAAGGGACACTCTTCCATAATAAAAAAATCACATATAACCCAACACTTATAAACTAAAAAATCAATTCATAATCCATTAAAAAATATTATATTTCTATAAAATCATCACTATTAGACTTTCCAATAACACAACCACCTCATCAAAACATGCCACCATTCTTAAATCCATAAAAAATATAACAACTTATTTTATTGTTATCACTAATCACATTTACAATAGATTGTTTAGAATAATATTAATCGTGAAAATAACTTAATAAAACCCTCTATGTAATAAAAAATTCACTTGGTAAAAATTTAATCACATCATGCATTTTTTAATGAATGTGAACAAAAAATATAGCCCTAACACACTAAACAACCCTAAACAAACCAAACTAAACCACCATAATAAATATTAGAATAATAAAAAAAGGAAACAAATTAGGATGAGTAGATAAATCACCAAAGATCAAATATGGGAAGCCGAGAATCTATCCTCATCGATAGGAATCCAAACACCTGAAGTAGGGTTCACAGGGAGTAGGGTCCAGCAGGGAGAAGGAGAATTAAGGTTCACTGGGAGGAGGATCCATGGAAGGGGTTAAAGGGGGAGGATAATTAATAAGGTTTGCGATAGAGTAGGGTTCACGATAGAGTAGGGCTAGCAGCAGCGGAGGTCCAGCAAAGGGATGATCGGGGGGAGGGGAGTTGTCTAGGGGTACAATCCTGCGAGAGCTTGAGGTGGGGCGATAAACAGAGGGCAATGTGCACCCTAATTTATAAAATGGCACTATGGTTTTATCAACGTTAGAAATATGCTGATAAAGTGTCACTTTATAAGCACTTTTGAAGTGCTGATAAATGTTTCTCTCTATCAGTGCTTGAAAAGTGCTAATAATGATCACATTTTCTCAGTGATAAAATTTTAGCGCTAATAAAGGATCACTTTATCAGTGCTAGGAAAGCACTGATAAAGGTAATTATTTATCAGCACTAGAAAATCACTGATAAAGGGAACCTTTATTAGTGATTTTAATTATCACTCATAATGAATTACCTTTATTAGTGATTTTTTTCTCAGTGCTGACAAAAGGATGTGATTCCCTTTCCTGTTATTATAGTAGTGTATTCTCATTGGTCAATAGTTCACGGGTCAGAGCCTTGCAGTTATTTCACATACCATGGTTGTACACAGTGAACTATGTCCATGTACCATAGTTTTAGGTTGAGTAGCTTCCATGTGGCATGTTGTATGTGGAATTCTCCTTCTGCGTACCATTTATAGGAATAGTACACATAGCCTTTTTTAGACATGATTTAAGTCCTTTATCCTTTTTTCATTTTTTTCATATCCTTTTCCCATCAATTTTTATTGGACTGACTTCTCACCAGCTTTTGGATCTTTCTTTGCAGGCTACAATGGCTGATTCATAGGTAGCTGCAAAACCCGTGAAGACAAGGGAAACCATAGTGAGGGATAGTGATGACCATAATTTTGCCCACATCATTCCCTCTGATAGTTTTTTAACAGTCGTATTGATGCCAGAGCTCTTAGATTTTCCATTATCCGTACATTTTCCACATTATGGCTTTGGTCTTCCTGCTGACATGCCTCTATCGTTACCTAACCATGATATCCCTTTCATCCTTTTGAATGCACCACAGGTTCATGACCGCACCATTATTTTCCCCGTAGGGGAAATCATCGACACTATACATTAGGAGAACGTCATTATACTGAAGGATCGACATGGACTTAGTGAAACTATGAGTGCCACGTCGTGCCCCAAGATTAGACACTCGAGAATATCAATCAATCATTAGCATCACCCGATTGAGTCATAGCGGTGGATGGAGAACCAAGAGGGATTTAGGAGCCATAAGATGTTTCTCTGATGAGTGGGCCAAGGAATTCTTGGTGCATCATACCTATATGGAGTCCCCTAACCAGATGGTGGTGGTGGCTTTATACCAAGTACCCTGGGTTTCCCAGTTTTCAATGATTTCTCTGGGTGAAATCCTTCCAGAATTGTTGAACCGCTAGTGTCCGAGCACCAAAACCTTCTACATGTTACATGGGGACGTGGGAATTAGTCAATGGGATATCTACCAGCTTGGGGGCCTCCCCATCCTTTAAGAAATGCATGATGACTTCCTCCCAGTATCCACCACATGGAATGACACTGATCACGTGTCTCCTTTGATTGGGAGATTACTGGTCATGGCAGTACGATCACTATATCATCCCCTCGAGGCTTGTTCCCTCATCCCATTCGAAGCATCGATGAGGCTATTATTGCAAATGAATGGGCCCAAGACGAGGGCTCACTACAGTCGAACTCATCCTACTCTCCACTCTCGTCAAACCCCAGGTTCATATTGTAATACCCTTGATGCATGGCGATATACCACATAGGGATATGATCTTCGGTCAAATGCATCACCTGCGCTTAGACTGTATGGTTTCTTCATCATGTTCTTAATTTGATGTCTCTTCTCATCTATTTATGTATACAACAGGGTTTGGGCATATACCTGGATGAAGGAGGCCATGTTGGAAGAGGTTCGACCCATTAATTTTTCCCTTCCCACCCTTTCCCAACTTTATGAATTGCTGGGATATATACATGAAGGAAGGAATCCACATCGTCTCAGCGGAACCTTCCAATTCCTGTACGGGTGGATGGCGGAACACTTCCGTTGTTATTAATATCGACATACAGCCAGGGTTCCTCATTCTGACATTCATCATACTCTTCTCAACATTTCTACTGTTCATCCGAGGATTCTGAGTGTTACCAATGCATTTGGGTAACTGAATGACACCTCTCATTTCTTTTTCGCACCACATCCTACACCTATTGGATCATTGAGAGGTGAAAAGGGGGGTTTATTTGAGGAATTCTCATACGTCATTGACCATCAGGATGGGATACTCACTACATATATAGATTGAGTAGTCATTTGACTGCCAAACATCCCCTACTTGTTTTTCTAGCTATTCAGATGCCTTCAGCGGACCACGCTACTTCTGGTCATTCAGTTAAGGGGAGAGTATCATCCCATGGTTCTCTGCCAATTGTGTCTTATTTTGATGCATAAAGTGAATTCTAGGGAGATTATAATACCTAACACTATAGTTCCCACCTTTCTATTCATAGAGTATTCCCATCTATGGGTAGATTGTTACCCTGGATAGATACTGAATGAACCAGTTCAGTGGGTGCATAAACCCTTGAACATTTCTTACCTCGTTCTTTCCCCAACGACCACATGACACATTTCTTCTGCTGCGGAGAGTGCAACAGCTTTTCCTTCTACTTCTGTCCTAGTAGCAACCAATGTGGATACACCTCATAACCCTTCTCTTATATAAAGAAGGAATTCAATCTTTCATCAATATCATATGGTGGGGGTTTCATTAGTACAATCCATTTTGGTGGGAAATTATTCAGACTACTCTCCTCATAAGTATATTTGCCAATATCTCAATGATACTGGCACCAGCCGAGTATCCTTGATCATCTCAGAAGTCATTGTTAGTCTTCCGCATTCAGCTCTAGTGGTTGGACCCTATTAGAGAAATGAGAGTCTCCTATCTTGGGTGACCTACCTTAGGTCACTCCACACTTTTATGGAGTCACATCCTTCTTACAGACACATGGCAGCATGGGAGTATCAATGTACTAGTGTTGAGGCAAGAAACTAGGCATTGTACAAAAAGGTGTGGCGCCAGCTATGTTCTCTTTCCATAGAGACACCCTTGGACAATTCTATTGATGAGGGTGACAATTTTCAACATTAATTGATTGACTTGGGTTCTAACGGCTCTGATTATTATCACTTACACCTACTCCTTTACAAAATTGTCATTTACCTAGAGGAACTTGACTCCTGTAATGACAAGTTGGTGAGGTCCAATTCTTCTTCTCACCAGGTGGTGACCTTGTGAGATATTTCAGAATAATTTGATCATCTGATGGCCGATGAGGTGATTTCTTTTGATTTGGTTGTGAACCAAGATGAATATCTGTGGGAGTGTGAAGCTAGCGCAACCTGGTTGAGAGGAAAAAGAGCATCCTCATGTGCCAACTATGAAGCCATCAAGAATAAGGGGGGACCTTAAAGCTGTTCTAGAGTGGGTGCATGCGACGATCAAATTTTAAATAGAAGAAAGAACATATTTATAACAGGCCCTAGATGGCTCATGGAAATCACTCGCCATCCTTTTGAAAAGGGAGAACTAGTCCATATTGTACTTCCATCAAAAATTACGATATGTTCTATTTTTTAATACTCTGTAGAGACTCTGAAATGGGGATGTTCCTCCAGTGTTTCAGAACCTAATGGAACATATATGTATTTTAAACATATCTTCTTCATCTATTCCTATCAATATCATTTAAATCAGGAATTAATTTTAAACCATGACTTGAAATCATTATTCTAAAATGATCGAATCAAGCTTTAATTTTTGCCAGAGGTATAGGACTCAGTGAGCTTTGTCCGACTATTTATGAGGTTTTGTGGAACACCTCACGAACTTCTATTGCTTTTTCATTATAACCCAAATTTTTGCCTAATCCTTCTTTACATGGGCTTATCAGGTATAACTTGACTTTTTCTTAGGCCTCTCTTTGTGGGTTTCCGACCTAACAATATTTATGCCTTTTCTGATGCCTCAATGTTTCCTTCTATTTTTTTAATTAAAAAATACTTAAATTTTTTCCATAGGTTCCCTTTTGCAGAATTTTCCTCTGGAAAGTATATGTCTTTCTCACTAGCAGTTCACTATCCATCCAAACTATATTATTACTAATGTTTTTAGTCGGAAAAATTTGAACAGGCTTAACGGGGTAGGGCCTTGACTCTGGACCATCTTCCAAAAATGTTCTAATATCCTTTAGACATGGATTTGGGATTTTTCTTGACCCTTAATTTGTAGATTCTAGACATGCATGAGGCTTAGGAGCCGCTTTAGGCCTACAGAGGTAGGTAAGGACTCTCCTAGGGATGAATTTTCCTTTGATTGATGTCCATATTTGAGGGAGATGTATGCAGAGCCACTAGGGCATGATGTTCGTAGTCATGAAAAGGTGTCTGCAGGATACCGGAATTCCATTTCTGAGGGATTAATGGAATTTCCAATATTTTGACTTTATTTTTGAAACTAGGAGCCACAGTGGGTGGCTGGAATGAGTAGTGTTGTCTGAAGACATTAGAGACATTCAAGTCATATTTGAGTGGGAAACTATTCTCTCATGTTTCTTTCTTCGGTGAGAGAGAGCTGGTGAATGAGAAAGTTAATTAAGAGTCATTTTTATGTCAGGGGAACTGGGGAAGAAGGAGGTACAAAATCTGGCATCTTGGAGTCTTCGAAATATGGGGGTGTGACAAGACATTAATGTCATTTCAGTGTGCGTAGGGTGGGAAAGGACTCTCTTAGGGATTAATTCTCTTTTGATTGATGATCATTTATGTTGGAAATGTATGTAGAGCCACCGAGTCATTATATTCATAGTCAATAAAAGGTTTTTTCAAGACATTGGCCTTCCATTTCCAATGGCTATTAAGGATTATGGGGATTGGGATCTTTCAAAACATGGTATGTGTCCTTAAATGAGGGGTCCACCTATGTATAAAAAAGGGGCATTTTAATTTAGCTTCTTTGGGGAAACCCAGAAAAAAGTGGGGGAACTCTTCTTTTATATGTAAATCAACTTCACACAAACTGATGGGATATCTTTAGAATCTTCCAAATATACCATAGATGAATCAGGACCGTATGTTCTTATATATCTATGATATATTTAAGAAGGAAAGTGTAAACCATGACATTAATGGCCTTCCAATCAGGAGGTATGGGACGAGTCATGGAAGTTGTTGGACATACCGACATAGGAGATGACTCTCCGGGGGATGAATTTTCCTTTGATTGATGGAAATTTTTTAGGGAAACATATGCAGTGCCCCGAAGGCATGATGTGAATAGTTAGAAAAAGGTGTCTGTAAGACACATCCCTTCCATCTCATATGGACTTGGAGGGTTATGGGGACTGAAAATCACTCAAATCATGGTGTTTGGAATATTTTAGGAGTGTATCTAGACATATTGGGGATATGTGGGATGTGATTTACTCCTGGAATTGAGTGTCCCTTACATAAATCTGACTCGTATGTAAGGTGAGGCATTCATTTAACCTTAGGGATACCTGGTTATTTATCATCACATCGCTAGGACATACAGTTTCTCCCATGGGAGGGAATTGTGACATGTCTTTTAGGGTTGTGATGCTAGGACCAAATTCCTAGACTATTTTTCCATAACGCCACAGTGGATCTCTCATTGAAATCCCTAAGCTCATGTGATATATTCTCAGTGTGAGAAACAAGGGATTACAACGATTTTGTTTCATTTCTTAGGAATAGTGAAATCAACATGAGAGGGAACTTTTGGGATTAAATCACTGTTATGTAGTTAAGAGTCATGCACTAAGGACGATTTTTGCCTTGCAGTTTATTGTAGTGTGGTGAGGATTATTTTACTGTCATAAATATCTCTACTAGTTTCTAGTTTATCACAATCAGGATATTCCTAGATTTCCTTATATGTGAGTGAAGATAGATGGTGTAAACAATAGCACTAGGGGAAAATTGAATTATGAGGGATGAAAAGGGGTCTGGAAGCCATTGGGTGTGCTGAGATAGGAGAGGACTCTCCTAAGGAAGAATTTGGCTTAGATTAACCACCACTTTTGTGGGCAATGTATGCAGAGCCACCGGGGCATGATGTGCATAGTGAAGGAATGGTGTTCGCATGACATTTTCCTTCCATCTCAGATGAAATTGGGTGATTATGGGGACCAATTTTATCTCGAGTTATGGAGTGTGAAAGATGGGAAAGATATGCCTGAGAATGTGAGAATACTCGGACCATGGTTAACTGTAACACCCCGAGATATTATGAAAAATATTCTATTTAATTTCATTAATGTCTTGTGTTGTACACAACACCAAAATGAGCTTGCACAACACACATCCCTGATATGGCTTGCATTACACGCAATCACGACCTTCCACGATAGCGTGTGTTGTACGTAATACCGAGTTTCGCTAAACAAAGATATGTTATATAAACTAGCCGTTATGAATAGTAATACCCACTTTTTGAAATTTTATAAATTTTATCTTTCAAAATGGACTTCATTTTTGTATTTAGAATATCGAAATTATCCTAGGGTGAATTTTTGGTATTTTTCTGAAAACTTTCAATTTTTGATGAACAGTGAAAACACTGGGTTACTATTTAAAAACCGACTTTTTATTTAAATAATTATTTATTTTATTTATATTTATTTTAGATCAAAATTGATACATAATACCTATATATGTTAAATTTATGTCATTGGAGTCATTTTATATTAATTATAGATATATAAAAAATTTATTGAACTTATCACCATCTTTTACCCACCTCCTAGGGGAATTTGCAAATTTACATAAAACATAATTTTACAGCTTCTGTGAGTTGAATTTCGAAAATCCGAAAGACATGGTTAATATCAAGGACTAAAATGTGATTCAATGAGATGAAAATAATTTTTTGTGAACAGTAACTTTTTACTTTTTTTACCATGGTTAAAAGTAAATAGGGTAATTAAGGGTAAAAATGATTTTATTATTACCATAACACATGTCCTAATTCTATTGGATAAGTGTAATTCGACCAAAAACAACCTTAGGAATAACATATGACCATTTAGGCCCACTTGGATTAGATTAGGACATTTATTATTAATTTATTTAAAAAAGGGTTAAATAGTTAAAATCAATGTTTAATAACTAAATCATTTTTAATATATTTTTATACATAAGATAAATTCAGCTATAAATATTCATTATAAATAAAAAAATATTTTCTATATAATGGTTTTTTATTTGTAATTTTTAGACATTATATAATTTAATTTATTTATGACACAATGATGATGCAGTAATTATATTATTAATGAAATATTGACATAATTGATGTTATATTTACCCAAATAAATGTAATTTGAGATTTTTTATGAATTAAACTAATTTTCTAGGTTAATATGACATGTTAGTATTGATTTAGTAAACCTTTTGCAAATTAATCATTCTGTTATTAGTTTCAAAAAATTAAATTACCAAATAGTGTCAAAATTGGCATAAAATAGTTTTTAAAACAAATATTATATTATTAATTTTTATTTTATTACTAAAAATATAAGGTTCGTCCAAATGACTTACATAAGGTTATATATATTAATAATAAACAACAAGGGGTTCTTTGGGCTTGTTATAGTAAGTTTATTAACCTTAGACTGTAAGAAAACAAGAAGACACGGTAAAAGAAACATTATTTAACTTAAAGATAAATCTAAATGATAAGGTTAAAATAGAAACATAAACCTGTATAAATTCTATTGGATGAGAGTATTTGGACCCATCCCCACCTTTGATTCTAAATAACTCAATTTTGAGCTATTAAAAACCGAATATGACTTTATAAGAAAATAATATTTTTTGTTATTCCAAAGGTGCCCCTCTCCTCCCTTATAAAAGGGAACCTCCTCCCTCTCTTCCTCACACCACTTTGATCCTTCATGCTTGGGAAAACCCTATCTATTTCTCTTATCCACTTCCCTAGAAACATCCTAGAGGTTCTGGTCTTCTTCAAAGACCAATCTTAGTGCCCTAAGAGGTGGTTTCAAAAAGGCATGTTGAAAGAAGAGGTAATATCTGTTACCAATTCTTTCAACTTTATTTCTTCTTCTACTTATTCTTATTTAGTTGTTTCATTATGAAGTAATAACATAAGTATCACTCATATATTAATATTTTATTATAAGTATGAAACAACCCTATTTCACCATATATCCATCCTACGGAAAACGAAATCACCACGCGTGCGTACGTACGGAATACCGCCTCTACGCCGTGGTGTAATCTGTTTTCGACCACCACCTTACTTAGATGGGTATAATGGTTTAAATAAATAACTATATATGATTATTTAAAAGTGATATTAATTCTTAAATATTATACATACACTTCAATGCAATTCCACGATCATGGGAATGATATCATCGCTCGTGCGAACGTACGGACTACCGTCTCCACGATGCGATGAGATTCATTCTCCATGTTAACCATTCATGAATTATTATAAAGTATATATAATAAGTAATCATGAAATAGAATACATAATAATGATACTGTATTTATGTGTATATATATGTATTTTATCTAATTAATTTCATTCAATTCAATAAGGAAACGAAAACAGCGTGCATGCGTACGTACGGCCTACCGCCTCCATGAACGGTGTATTTCATTCCATTTAATCTATCTATCATATATATATATATATATGTATATATTGAATATATATTATATATAAATCATTTTTTACATTCATGAATTAAGTAAATCAGGATATAAGTAATAATATCAAGAACAACAAGTCGAAACACATACGATAAATAAAACGATTTAACCCAAAACGCTGATTTAACATGGAACTTACAAAAGAACGGGTAATATAAATTAATAACTGAACCATATATGATATCATAACAATGAATATGATTCTTTAAGAAGTAAATTACATTATTTAAATCATTATACAGGAGGTTCAGAAATGTACGAAGCATATCAGACCTAAGGTAATGGATAATGTTGCAATCTCAATTGTTTTTAATCCGAGATTGCTTATACGTAAGTATTTACTGGGGTAATATTTATCATCCATGTCCGAGTTTTATAAAAATGTTTTCATTTATGTTTAAAGTCCATTTTTCCCATTTTTTACTTTTACTACATGGTATGTAAGGAATCTTTTTTTGATTACCATACGAGGTACCTTTTTTACTTTTCCGGCAAAAGTACCAGAAGAATGTTTTTTTAACATATACGGTACGAACAGAGTTTTAAGGTATTATAAAGCCTTATTTTCATGAATCTTCCTCCAAAATATTTCATGACTATTTTCAAAAAAATCCTTTTCTTTTAAAATTGCATGAAATTTTGTGGAAAGAGAATGATTTTGAAAAAGAAAGGATATTTTCCTCAAGAATTCATTTCAAGTGTTTTATGAAAACCATTTTTCATCTAAGATGACATTATTTAATATGTGTATGTTTCAAGTATCATGTCTCTATGATTTACATGGTTTCACTTTTCTTATTATGAAATGATATTCATTTCTTTTATATGGGTTATGTGATAATGGGATGATGTTTATGAAACCCATTTTATTTATTTGGTTATTATGAGTGATGTATGTTTATTTTGTGGCACAAGTAAGAATGATTTAATTATGAGATTGGTGGGACCTATATCTCCCTCCAATTCATTGGGTAAAGATTTATATCTATTGAGATAGACATGGCTGGAACAGTATGTTAATCCGGTTCTGTGTTACAGGACTGAAACGAGGAGTAAACTCGATTCAGAAAGGGACGTTGTCCACTAAGATGGTCTTGGAAGCAATGGTCTTGGAAGCAATGCCTTGGCTACTATGGAAATCATAACATGTTCTTAACGGTTTCCACAATTACATGTTTTATTCCAATGATATTTTATCATGATTGATGTTCCCTTATGATATATGCCTTACGTACATCCAAGATTCATGTCCTTGCTCAAGATTTTGATGTTTAGATTTTATGTTCAAGTTTTTGCATTCAAATGTTTATGGATTGTTTTATGTTCTCTATGTTTACCCTTACTGTGCATTTGAGCTCACCCCTTTTAGGTTTTCTTTTTCCCAGGATATAAAGAGAGGTTTTAGGTGAGAAATAAAGGGTAAGATCTTTATGGGAGATGTTGAAGATCTTTCACCACGATTAGAAGATTATATTCTGAGTTTCCAAAGACACTAAACTATTACGGTATTTGTGTGTTTTTTTTTGTTAGGTAAAAAGTATTCCGCAAATGTAATGTAATTTCCATGTATGTCAAGCTTCGGGCCTCTATTGTTGGTATCAGAGGAATGTTTTAGTCAACCATTGGAAACTAGGATGCGAAAACCTTAGTGAGATCCCTAGAGATATTTCTAAGGTATGTCTAGGTATATCCCTAAGGATAAGTATACGTGTGGGATATAGTCCTAGAAATAAGGTAACGATCATAGAATTTAACCTAAGCTGTTAGATATTGAGGGTAATCCCCCTTTATTATGTTGTTTTCCTATCATGAATTTTGCCTCTCACACTATTCTTTATGGGTTTTAGACGATGGCTGGAACCCGAAGGAACCGTGTGGATCAATGTAATGGAAAATGCAATGATTGTCCTCCTGAACAAACCAACATTATGGGAGATGGAGTGAAAAATCTTATTGAAATACTAACACAAGATATTAATCATTCTAGACATCCAAATGAGCAGAGGAGGGAACAATATTCTATTGAGTCCTTCATGAGGTAGCGTCCACCTTCATTAAACGGGTCTTATGATCCCTTAGTGGCTGAAAAATGGATCAGTACCACTGAAAAGATATTTTCAGTTCTACAATGTTCTGAGCATGATAAAGTCATCTTAGCAGTATATCATTTGGAAGGTGATGCTGATCAATGGTGGAATCTCAATAATAATATGAGGCCAAGAGATGAAATTGAGTCCATGGAATGGGACGAGTTCATGAACTTATTTTTCAATAAGTACTTCCCTTGTATTCTTCAAACAAAGATGGAGAAGGAGTTTCTTGGAATAATCCAATAGGATGATGGATCTGTTGGTATATACGAAGTGAATTTTACAAGGCTTGCAAGGTATGCATCTGGCTTTATCATCCCACCTGGAAGTAAAGTTGATCGATTCTTTAGTGTCTTAAAAGCAAATCTTCGAAGGGCATTAGCTATAAGAGACTTCAGTAGGTATGAAGAAATTGTGCGTTGTGCTATCAAGGTAGAAATGGAAGTTGGTGTCACATATCCATCTCATGGGTTTGACAAGAAATGAAAGATGGAGTTCAAGGAGAAATCTCAGAATAATGGTGAAAAGAAGATGAATGTTTCCTTATGCTCAAAGTGTGGAAAGAAGCATGGTGGAGATTGTCTTAAAGAGACTAGAAAATGTATTAAGTGTGGAAAAGAAGGGTCATCGAGCAGCTGAGTGTCGATGTAATGGAAAAAGGATTGCTAATGATGTGAATAATGAAAAGACTGGAGAGAACGCACCACCAACACTTGAATGCTTCAAGTGCAATGAAATGGGGCATTATGCTAATCAATGACCTAATCAAAGGGCTAATGATGATCGACATGAGAAACCACCTAAGGAAAAGGACAATGGGATGACACATGCGATCATTATTGGCGATGTTGAATATGAAAACGATGTGGTGGAATGATTAAGTGTTTATGTAATGGGATTCCAAAATAATGTTGTATATAGTATCGCCGAATATTGGAATATTTATGTATTGGTCTATTGTGGTTTTCTTTATTTTTATGGTACCGGTAACCATGGAAAGTGATTGAGATATTTTTGGAAAGAAGACGATATGCACATAATTAAGGGATAAAGAGAAAATGAAATGTTTGACAGTATTCATTAACTCATGACTGATATAAAAAAATAGTTATATCATGGTTTGAGTATATATAATTTTAGGGTTTTGGTATGTGGAAAGAGTTAACTTTTGACAGCACTCATGTTTTCACGAAGATTCAATGGGTATTCATTTTTCAAGAGAATACATGATTAATGCCTTCAAATGTTTGGAATGTGACCAACAAGACAGATCTTATGATATATGGGGATCAACGATGGTATTAACATGCTTGTTATATGAAATTTCTAGTAATCGTTTTCACTATAATATGATAATGGACTTAAATATTATGGATAAGCCTAAAGATTGGGATGGATTATGTTGGGCATAAGTTAGTATTGTATTTTTAGGAAAAAAAAAGGACAACCTACAGAATGAGCGACAACCCGTCACGTCGGACAAGGCTGTGGGAATCGAACCCACAACTGAAGTGCAACATGCCTTTATTTCCTACCACTGGCCCACAGGAAGTCCCTGGTTAGAAGAAACTAGTTTTATTTTTTTATACATAATGATAGATGAAGTATAAGTCCATTTTGGAACTATATATGATTAATCTCACCATAGATGGAATTATGTATATAACTTTTGCTAACATATGTTTGAGACGGATGGAATGACCTATCATTCTATCACATGATCTGCTAAAACTTCACGAAATACAAATTCAACTTCATTTCTTAAATAGATGAAGTGGAAATTGTTCAAGGCACGAACAACGGTGATATTATACCAAAATAAAGTAAGTATTTATTCTAATTTAAATTCTTCAACTTTAGGGAAATGATCTTGAAAACCAAAATGTTGTCCTAGAGCCCTTATATCCGATGAATTAGATGGTAACCTAGATCTTCACAAATTTATGGCTTTTTGATTGTTGGATGTTTCATAGCCATGTTCTCTTCCACTCTCCATCAGAACATGACTTTTATATTTCTCTTCCATATCCATATTTTCACATATGTTCTCCTATGTGGAAACCCAATGATTAGTTAATTTGGGTGACTGTTACGTTTCATACTTTAGTTTTTAAATCCAAGTTTTGGTATTCCTTTTTATGATGTGGGATTCTATTAACGAAAATTTCGAGTAGTAAACCATTTATAACCCTGCCGAATTTCGAGGGTGAAATTCATTTTAATAGGTGGTAGAATGT
This sequence comes from Viscum album, assembly GCA_963277665.1. Classification (NCBI taxonomy): domain Eukaryota; kingdom Viridiplantae; phylum Streptophyta; class Magnoliopsida; order Santalales; family Viscaceae; genus Viscum; species Viscum album. The sequence continues at coordinate 1,328,995,717 of OY728145.1, read as the reverse complement.
AACACCCCAAGATTTTATGAAAAATTTTATTTTTAATTTCATTAATGTCTTGTGTTGTACGCTACACCAAAAGTATCTTGCACAACACACATCCTTGACTTGGCTTACATTACACGCAATCACGACCTTCCATGATAGCGTGTGTTGTACGCAATACCGAGTTTCGCTAAACAGCGATATGTTATATATACTAGCCGTTATGAATAGTAATACATACTTTTTTAAATTTTATAAATTTTATCTTTCAAAATGGACTTCATTTTTGGATTCAGAATATCTAAATTAGCCTAGGGTGAATTTTTGGTATTTTTCTGAAAACTTTCAATTTTTGATGAATAGTGGAAACACTGGGTTAGTATTTAAAAACCGTCTTTTTTATTTAAATAATTATTTATTTTATTTAAATTTACTTTAGGTCAAAATTGATACATAATACCTATATAAGTTAAATTTATCTCATTGGAGTCATTTTATAATAATTTTAGATATATATAAAATTTATTGAACTTATCACCGTCTTTTACCCACCTCTTAGAAGAATTTGAAAATTTACATAAAAATTAATTTTACCGCTTCTCTGAGTGAAATTTCAAAAATCCGAGAGACATGGTTAATATCAAGGACTAAAATGTGGTTCAATGAGACGAAAATAATTTTTGGTGAATAGCAACCTTTTACTATTTTTTACCACGGTTAAAAGTAAATAGGGTAATTAAGGGTAAAAATTATATTATTATTACCCTAACACATATCCTAATTCTATTGGATAAGTGTTATTAGACTAAAAACAACCTTTGGAATAAAATATGACCATTTAGGTTCACTTGGATTAGATTAGGACATTTATTATTAATTTATTTAAAGAAGGTTAAAATAGTTAAAATCAAAGTTTAATAACTAAATAATTTTTAATATAGGGTTATACATAAAATAAATTCGACTATAAATATTCATTAGAAATATATAAATATTTCCTACATAATGGTATTTTATTTGTAATTTTTAGTCATTAAATAAGTTAATTTATTTATGACACAATGATGATGCAATAATTATCTTATTAATGAAATATTGACATAATTGATGTTATAAATACCAAAATAAATGTAATTTGAGACTTTTAATGAATTAAAATACTTTTCTAGGTTAATATGACATGTTATTATTGATTTAGTTAACACATTTATAACTAATAATTCTGTTATAATTTTCACAAAAATAAATTACCAAATAGTGTCAAAATTGACAGAAAATAGTTTTTAAAACAAATATTATATTATTAATTGTTATTTTATTCATAAAAATCTAAGGTTCGGAAAAATTACTTATATAAGGTTATATATATTAATAATAAACAACTTGGAGTTCTTTTGGCTTGTTATACTAAGTTTATTAACCTTATAGTGTAAGAAAACAAAAAGACACGGTAAAAGAATATTTATTTAACTTAAAGTTAAATCTAAATGATAAGGTTAAAATAGAAACCTAAACATGTATAAATTCTATTGGATGAGAGGATTTCGACCCATCCCCGCCTTATCATAGAAATAACTCAATTTTTAGATATTAAAAACCGAATATGACTTTATAATAAAATAATATTTTTAGTTATTCCGAAGATGCCCCTCTCCTCCCTTATAAAAGGGCACCTCCTCCCTCTCTTCCTCACACCACTTTGAGCCTTCAAGCTCGGAAACCCCTACTAATTTATCTTCTCCACTTCCCTAGAAACATCATGGAGGTTCTGGTCTTCTTCAAAGACCAATATTAGTGCCCTAAGATGAGGTTTCAAAAAGGCGTGTCGAAAGAAGAGGTAATATCTGTTACCGATTCTTTCAACTTTATTTATTTTCCTATTTATTCTTCTTTAGTTGTTTCATTATGAAGTAATAACATCAGTATCACTAATATACTGATATGTTATTATATGTATGAAAGAACTCTATTTCACCATCTATCCATCCTATGGAAAACAAAATCACCGCGCGTGCGTACGTATGGAATACCGTCTCCACGCCGTGGTGTAATCTATTTTCGACCACCACCTTATATGGATGGGTATAATGGTGTAAATAAATAACTATATATGATTATTGAAAAGTGATATTGATTCCAAAATATTATACATACAATTCAATTCAATTCCATGATCATGGGAATGGTATCATCGCTCGTGCGTACGTACAGACTACCATCTCCACGACACGATGAGATTCATTCTCCATGTTAACTATTCATGAATGATTATAAAGTATATATAATAAGTAATAATGAAATATATGAAATAATAATGATACTGTTTTTATGTGTATATATATGTATTTCATCGACTTCATTTCATTCAATTCAATAAGGAAACGAAAACAGCGTTCATGCGTATGTACGGTCTACCGTCTCCATGAACGGTGTATTTCATTCCATTTAATCGATCTATCATATATATACGTATATAATGATTATATATTATATATAAATAATGTTTTAAATTCTTTAATTAAGTAAATCATTATACAAGTAATATTATCACAAACAACAAGTCCAAACACATATGATAAATAAAACGATTTAACCCAAAATGCTGCTTTAACATGGAACTTACAAAAGAACGGGTAATATAAAGTCATAAGTGAACCATATATGATATAATAATAATGAATATGATTCTATAATAATTCAATGAAATTATTTAAATCATTATACAGGAGTTTCAGAAACGTAGGAAGCATATCAAACCTAAGGTAAGGGATAATGTTGCAATCTCAATTGTTTTCTATCCGAGATTGCTTATACCTAAGTATTTACTGGGGTAATATTTGTCATCCATGACAAATTTTTATAAAAATATTTTCATGTATGTTTAAAGACCTTTTTACCCATTTTTGACTTTTACTACATGGTATGTAAGGAATCTTATTTTGATTACCATACGAGGTACCTTTTTGAATTTTACGGAAAAAGTATGAGAAGAATGTTTTTTTTAAATTATACAGCACAAACAAATTTTTACGGTTTTATAAAGCCTTATTTTCATGAAGCTTCCTACAAAATATTTCATGACTATTTTCAACAAAATCCTTTTCATTTAAAATTTCATGACATTTTGTGGAAAGAGAATGATTTTGAATAAGAAATGATATTTTTCGCAAGAATTCATTTCAAGTGTTTTATCAAAACCATTTTTCATCTAAGATGACATTATTTCATATGTGTATGTTTCAAGTATCATGTCTCTATCATTTACATGTTTTCACTTTTCTTACTATGAAATGATGTCCATTTCTTTTATATGGATTATGTGATGATGGGATGATGTTTATGAAACCCATTTTATTTAATGGGTTATTATGAGTGATGTATTTTTATTTTGTGGCACAAGTAAGAATGATTTCATTATGAGATGGGTGGGACCTATATCTCCCTCCAATTAATTGGGTAAAGATTTATATCTCATGAGATAGACATGGCTGGAATGGTAAGTTAATCTGGTTCAGTGTTACAGGACTGAAACGAGGAGTGAACTCAATTTAGAAAGGGACTTTGTCCACTTAGATGGTCATTCCTAAAATGCCTTGGCTACAATGAAAATAATAACATGTGCTTAATGGTTTCCACAATTACATGTTTTATTCCCATGCTATTTTATCATGATTGATGTTACTTTATGATATATGCCTTACATACTTTCTAGATTCATGTCTTTGCCCAAGATTTTGATATTTAGATTTTATGTTCAAGTTTTTGCATTCAAAATTTTATGGATTGTTTTATGTTTTCTATGTTTACCCTTACTGGGCATTTGAGCTCACCCCTTTTATGATTTTTTCCCCAGGATATAAAGAAAGGATTAAGGTAAGAAAAAGAGGGGAAGATCTTTATGGGAGATGTTGAAGATCTCTCACCATGATTAGAAGATTATATTACGAGTTTCCAAAGATACTAAACTATTACAGTCCTTGTGTGTCTATTTTTGTTATGTACTAAGTATTCCGAAAAAGTAATGTAATGTCCATGTACGTCAAGCTTCGGGCCTCTATAGTTGGTATCAGAGGAAAGGTTTCGTCAACCTTTGGAAACTAGGATACGAAAACATTAGTGAGATCCCTATAGATTTTTCTAAGGTATGTCTAGGGATGTCCCTAAGGATAAGTATACGTATTGGATATAGTCCTAGAACTAAGGTAATGATTTTAGAATTTAACCTAAGATGTTAGATATTGAGGGTAATCCCCCTTTATTATGTTGTTTTCCTAGCATGATTTTTCCTCTCACACTATACTTTTTGGGTTTTAGAAGATGGCTGGAACCCGAAGGAACCGTGTTGATCAATGTAATAGAAAATGCAATGATTGTCCTCCTGAACAAACCAACATTATGGGAGACGGAGTGAAAATTATTATATCAACACTAACACAAGCTATGAATCATTCTGGACTTCCAAATGAGCAGAGGAGGGAACAATATTCTATTGAGTCCTTAATGAGGCAGCGTCCACCTTCATTTAGCGGGTCTTCTGATCCCTTAGTGGCTGAACAATGGATCATTACCACTGAAAAGATATTTTCAGTTCTACAATGTTCTGAGCATGATAAAGTCATCTTAGCAGTATATCGTTTGAAAGGTGATGCAGATTAATGGTGGAATATTATCAAGAATACGAGGACAAGAGATGAAATAGAGTCCATGGAATGGGACAATTTCATGAACATATTTTTCAATAAGTACTTCCCTCGTATTCTTTGAACAAAGATGGAGAAGGAGTTTCTTGAACTAAAGAAAAAAGATGATGAATCTGTTGGTATATAAGAAGCGAATTTTACAAGGCTTGCAAGGTATGCATCTGGATTTATCATCCAACCTAAAAGTAAAGTTGATCGATTCTTCAGTGGCTTAAAACAAAATATTCGAAGGGAATTAGCTATAAGAGACTTCAGAAGCTATGAAGAAATTGTGTGTTGTGCTATCAAGGTAGAAATGGAAGTTGGTGTTACATATCCATCTCATGGTTTTGACAGGAAACGAAAGATGGAGTTCAAGGAGAAATCTCAGAATAATGGTGAAAAGAAGATGAATGTTTCCTTATGCTCAAAGTGTGGAAAGAAGCATGGTGGAGATTGTCTAAAAGAGACTAAAAAATGTTTTTAGTGTGGAAAAGAAGGTCATCGAGCAACTGAGTGTCGATGTAATGGAAAAAGGGTTGCTAATGATGTGAATAAAGAAAAGACTGTAGGAAACGCACCACCAACACTTCAATGCTTCAATTGAAATGAAATGGGGCATTATGCTAATCAATTCCCTAATCCAAGGGATAATGATGATCGACATGAGCAACCTCTTAAGACAAAGGACAAAGGGAAGTCACATGCGATCACTATTGGTGATGTTGAATATGACAACGATGTGGTGGAATGATTAAGTGTTTTGGTAATGGGATTCCAAAATAATGTTGTATATAGTATCATGGAATATTGGAATATTTATGTATTGGTCTATTGTAGTTTTCAATAAATTTATGGTACCGGTAACCATGGAAAGGGATTGAGATATTTTTGGAAAGAAGATGTTGTGTGCATAATGAATGGATAAGGAGAAAATGAAATGTTTGACAGTATTCATGAGCTCATGACTGATATAAGGAAATAGTTATATCATGGTTTGAGTATATTGAATTTTAGGGTTTTGGTATGTGTAAAGAGTTAACTTTTGACAGCACTCGTGTTTTCACTAAAATTCAATGGGTATTCATTTTTCAAGAGAATACATGATTAAGGCCTTTGAATGTTTGGAATGTGACCAACAACACATATCTTATGATATATGGGGATCAACGATGGTATTAACATGCTTGTTATATGAAATCTCTGGTAATCGTTTTCACTATAATATGAGAATGGACTGCAATATAATGGATAAGCCTAAATATTGGAATGGATTATGTTGGATATAAGTTAGTATTGTATTTTTAGAAAAAAAAGGACAACCTACAGAACGAGCGATAACTCGTCATGTCGGACAAGGCTGTGGGAATCGAACCCACAACCAAAGTGCGACAAGCCTTTATTTCCTACCACTGGCCTACAGGAAATCCCTGGTTAGTAGAAACTAGTTTTATTTTATTATACAGAATGATAGATGAATTATAAGTCCATTTTGGAACTATATATGATTAATCTCACCATAGATGGAATTATGTATATACCGTTTTCTAACTTATGTTTGAGGCAGATGGAATGACCTATCATTCTATCAAATGATCTGCTAAAACTTCGCGAAATACTAATTCAACTTCATTTCTTAAATAGATGAAGTGGAAATTGTTTAAGGCACGAACAACGGTGAGATTATACCAAAATAAAGTAATTATTTATTCTAATTCAAATTCTTCAAATTTAGGGAAATGATCGTGAAAACCAAAAATGTTTTCATAGTGCCCTTATATCTGATGAATCAGATGGTACCCTAGTTCATCACAAATTTATGTCTTTTTTATTGTTGGATTTTTCATAGCCATGTTCTCTTCCACTCTCCATCAGAACATGACGGTTATATTTCTCTTCTATATCCATATTTTCACCTATGTTCTCCTATGTGGAAACCCAGTGATTAGTTAATTTGGGTAACTGTTACGTTTCATACATTATTTTTTAAATCTAAGTTTTGGTATTTCTTTTTACGATGTGGGTTTCAATTAAAGAAACTTTCAAGTAGTAAACCATTTATAACCCTGACGAATTTCGAAGGCGAAATACCTTTTAAGGGGGGTAGAATGTAACACCCTGAGATTTTATGAAAAATATTCTTTTTAATTTCATTAATGTCTTGTGTTGTACGCTACACCAAAAGGAGCTTTCACAACACGCATCCCTGACTTGGCTTGCATTACACGCAATCACGACCTTCCATGATTGTGTGTGTTGTATGCAATACTGAGTTTCGCTAAACAACGATATGTTATATATACTAGCAGTTATGAATAGTAATACACACTTTTTGAAATTTTATATATTTTATCTTCTAAAATTGACTTCATTTTTGGATTATGAATATTTAAATTATCCTTGGGTGAATTTTTGGTATTTTTCTGAAAACATTCAATTTTTGATGAATAATGAAAACACTCGGTTACTATTTAAAAACCGACTTTTTATTTAAATAATTATTTATTTTATTTAAATTTATTTTGGGTCAAAATTGATACATAATACCTATATAAGTTCAATTTAAGTCATTGGAGTCATTTTATAATAATTTTATATATATAAAAATTTTATTGAACTTTTCACCGTCTTTTACCCACCTCCTAGGAGAATATTCAAATTTACATAAAACATAATTTTACCACATCAGTGAGTGGAACTTTGAAAATACAAGAGACATGGTTAGTATCAAGGACTAAAATGTGGTTCAATGAGATGAAAATAATTTTTGGTGATTAGTAACTTTTTACTTTGTTTACCACGGTTAAAAGTAAATAGGGTATTTAAGGGTAAAAATGATATTATTATTACCCTAAAACATGTCCTAATTATATTTGATAAGTGTAATTAGACCAAAAACAACCTTAGGAATAATATATGACCATTTAGGCCTACTTGGATTAGTTTAGTACATTTATTATTAATTTATTTAAAGAAGGGTTAAAATAGTTAAAATCAAAGTTTAATAACTAAATCATTTTTAATGATGGGTTATACATACGATAAATTAAACTATAAATATTCATTAAAAAGATAAAACAATATCCTACATAATGGTAATTTATTTGTAATTTTTAGACATTAAATAATTTAATTTATTTATGACACAACGATGATGCAGTAATTATCTTATTAATGAAATATTGACATAATTGATGTTATAAATACCCAAATAAATGTAATTTGAGAATTTTAATGAATTAAAATAATTTTCTAGTTTAATATGAAAATTTAGTGTTTATTTAGTTAACTCATTTCGAACTAATCATTCTGTTATGATTTTCAAAAAAATCAATTACCAAATAGTGTCAAAATTGACATAAAATAGTTTTTAAAACAAATACTATATTATTAATTGTTATTTTATTCCTAAAAATCTAAGGTTCGGCCAAATGACTTATATAAAGTTATATATATTAATAATAAACAACTTGGTGTTCTTTTGTCTTGTAATAGTATGCTTATTAACCTTATAGTGTAAGAAAAGAATAAGACACGGTAAAAGAAAACTTATTTAACTTAAAGTTAAATCTAAATGATAAGGTTAAAATAGAAACCGAAACTTGTATAAATTATATTTGATGAGAGTATTTCGACCCATCCCCACCTTATCTTCGAAATAACTCAATTTGGAGCTATTAAAAACCGAATATGACTTTATAATAAAATAATATTTTTAGTTATTTCAAAGGTGCCCCTCTCCTCCCTTATAAAAGGGAACCTCCTCCCTCTCTTCCTCACACCACGTTGAGCCTTCAAGCTCGGCCAACCCATTCCAATTTTTCTTCTCCACTTCCTAGATACATCCTATAGGTTCCGGTATTCTTCAAATACCAATAGTAGTTCCCTAAGAAGAGGTTTCAAAAAGGCGTGTCGAAAGAAGAGGTAATATCTGTTACCAATTCTTTCAACTTTATTTCTTCTTCTACTTATTCTTAATTAGTTGTTTCATTATGAAGTAATAACATCAGTATCACTCATATACTGATATGTTATTATAACTATGAAACAACCCTATTTCACCAACTATCCATCCTACGGAAAACGAAATCACCGCTCGTGCGTACGTATGGAATACCGTCTCCACGCCGTGGTGTAATCTGTTTTCGACCACCACCTTACTTGGATGGGTATAATGGTGTAAATAAATAACTATATATGATTATTGAAAAGTTATATTGATTATGAGATATTATACATACAATTCAATGCAATTTCACGATTATGGGATTGATATCATCGCTCGTGCGTACGTACGGACTACCATCTCCCCGACGCGATGAGATTCATCCTACATGTTAACCATTCATGAATGATTATAAACTATATATAATAAGTAATAATGAAATAGATGAAATAATAATGATACTCAATTTATGTGTATATATATGTATGTCATCTACTTAATTTCATTCAATTCAATAAGGAAACGAAAACAGCGTTCATGCGTACGTACGGCCTACATTCTCCATGAACGGTGTATTTCATTCCATTTAATTGATCTATCATATATATATGTATATACTGAATATATATTATATATAAATCATGTTCTAAATTATTTAACTAATTAAATCAGGATATAAGTAATAATATCAAGAACAACAATTCCAAACACGTACGATAAATAAAATGATTTAACCCAAAACGCAGCTTTAACATGGAACTTACAAAAGAATGGGTTATATAAAGTCACAAGTGAACCATATATGATATCATAACAATGAATATGATTCTGTAGTAAGTCAATGACATTATGTAAATCATTTTACAAGAGGTTCAGAAACGTAGGAAGCATATCGGACCTAAGGTAAGGGATAATGTTGCAACCTCAATTGTTTTCTATCCGAGGTTGCTTATACGTAAGTATTTACCGAGGCAATATTTATCATTCATGACCAAGTTTTATAAAAATGTTTTCATGTATGTTTAAATTCCTTTTTGGCCATTTTGACTTTTACTACATGGTATGTAAGGAATCTTATTTTGATTACCATTCAAGGTACCTTTTTGACTTTTCCAGCAAAAGTACGAGAAGAATGTTTTTTTTAAATTATAGGGCATGAACAAATTTTTACGGTTTTATAAAGCCTTATTTTGATGAATCTTTCTCCGAAAGATTTCATGACTATTTTCAACAAAATCCTTTTCTTTTAAAATTGTATTATATTTTGTGGAAAGAGAATGATTTTGAATAAGAAAGGATATTTTCCTCAAGAATTCATTTCAAGTGTTTTATCAAAATGATTTTTCATATAAGATGACATTATATCATATGTGTATGTTTCAAGTATCATGTCTCTATGATTTACATGGTGTCACTTTTCTTATTATGAAATGATATCCATTTCTTTTATATGGATTATGTGATGATGGGATGATGTTAATGAAACTCATTTTATTTAATGGGTTATTATGAGTGATGTATGTTTATTTTGTGGCACAAGTAAGAATGATTTCATCATGAGATGGGTGGGACCTATATCTCCCTCCAATGCATTGGGTAAAGATTTATATCTCCTGAGATAGACATGGCTGGAAAGGTAAGTTAATCTTGTTCAGTGTTATAGGACTGAAACGAGGAGTGAACTCGATTCAGAATGGGAATTTGTCCACTAAGATGGTCTTGGCAGCAATGCCTTGCTACTATGGAAATCATAACATGTGCTTAATGGTTTCCATAATTACATGTTTGATTCCCATGCTACATTATCATGATTGATGTTCCCTTATGAAATATGCCTTACGTACTTCCAACATTCTTGTCTTTGCTGAAGATTTTGATGTTTATATTTTATGTTAAAGTTTTTGCATTTAAATGTTTATGGATTGTTTTATGTTCTCTATGTTTACCCTTACTGGAAATTTGATCTCACCCCTTTTATGTTTTTCCCCAGGATATAAAGAAAGGATTTAGGTAAGAAAAAAAGGGGAAGATCTTTATGGTAGATGTTGAAGATCTTTCACCATGATTAGAGGATTATATTCCGAGTTTCCAAAGACACTAAACTATTACGGTCCATGTGTGTCTTTTTTTATTATGTACTATCTATTACGAAAAAGTAATGTAATGTCCATGTACGTCAAGCTTTGGGCCTCTACTGTTGGTATCAGAGGAAAGGTTTAGTAGACCTTTGGAAACTAGGTTGCGAAAACATTAGTGAGATCCCTAGAGATATTTCTATGGTATGTCTAGGGATGTCCCTTAGGATAAGTATACGTATAGGATATAGTCCTATAACTACGGTAACAATCATAGAATTTAACCTAAGATGTTAGATATTGAGGGTACTCCCCCTTTATTATGTTGTTTTCCTAGAGTGATTTTTGCCTCTCACACTATTCATTTTGGGTTTTAGATGATGGATGGAACCCGAAGGAACCATGTTGATCAATGTAATGGAAAATTCAATAATTGTCCTCCTGAACAAACCAACATTATGGGAGATGGAGTGTAAAATATTATTTCAATACTTACACAAGCTATGAATCATTCTGGACTTCCAAATGAGAAGAGGAGGGAACAATATTCTATTGAGTCCTTCATGAGGCAGCGTCCAACTTCATTCAGTGGGTCTTCTGATCCCTTAGTGGCTAAACAATGGATCAGTTCCACTGAAACGATATTTTTAGTTCAACAATGTTCTGAGCATGATATAGTCATCTTAGTAGTATATCGTTTGGAAGTGATGATGATCAATGGTGGAATCTTATCAAGAATACGAGGCCAATAGATGAAATTGAGTCCATGGAATGGGATGAGTTCAAGAACATATTTTTCAATAAGTACTTCCCTCATATTCTTCGAACAAAGATGGAGAAGGAGTTTTTTAAACTAAAGAAAAAGGATGATGAATCTGTTGGTATATACGGAGCGAATTTTATAAGGCTTGCAAGGTATGCATCTCGTTTTATCATCCAACCTGAATGTAAAGTTGATCGATTCTTCAGTGGCTTAAAACCAAATCTTCTAAGGGAATTAGCTATAAGAGACTTCAGTAGCTATGAAGAAATTGTGCGTTGCGCTATCAAGGTAGAAATGGAAGTTGGTGTTACTTATCCATCTCATGGTTTTGACAAGAAACGAAAGATGGAGTTCAAGGATAAATCTCAAAATAATGGTGAAAAGAAGATGAATGTTTCCTTATGCTCAATGTGTGGAAATGAGCATGGTGGAGATTGTCTTAAAGGGACTAGAAAATGTTTTAAGTGTGGAAAAGAAGGTTATAGAGCAGCTGAGTGTCGATGTAATGGAAAAAGGGTTTCTAATGATCTGAATAATGAAAAGACTGTAGAGAACGCACCACCAACACTTCAATGCTTCAAGTGCAATGAAATGGGGCATTATGCTAATCAATTCTCTAATCCAAGGGTTAATGATGATCGACATGAGCAACCACTTAAGGAAAAATACAAAGGGAATTCACATGTGATCACTATTGGTGATGTTGAATATGACAACGATGTGGGTGAATTATTAAGTGTTTATGTAATAGGATTCCAAAACAATGTTGTATATAGTATCGTGGAATATTGGAATATTTATGTATTGGTCTATTGTGTTTTTAAATAATTTTATAGTATCGGTAACCATGGAAAGTGATAGAGATATTTTTGGAAAGAAGATGATATACGCATAATGAAGGGATAAGGAGAAAATGAAATGTTTGACAGTATTCATGAGCTCACAACTGATATAAGGAAATAGTTATATCATGGTTTGAGTATATAGAATATTAGGGTTTTGGCATGTGGAAAAAGTTAACTTTTGAAAGCACTCATGTTTTCACTAAGATTCAATGGGTATTTTATTTTCAAGAGAATACATGATTAAGGCTTTCGAATGTTTGGAATGTGACCAACAAGACATATCTTATGATATATGGGGATCAACGATGGTATTAACTTGCTTGTTATATGTAATCTCTGGTAATCGTCTTCACTATAATATCAGAATGGACTGCAATATTATGGATAAGCCTAAATATTGGAATAGATTATGTTGGACATAAGTTAGTATTGTATTTTTGGAAAAAAAGGAAAACCTGCAGAACGAGCGACAACCCATCACGTCGGACAAGGCTGTGGGAAACGAACCCACAACCGAACTGCGACAAGCCTTTATTTCCTACCACTGGCCTACAGGAAGTCCCTGGTTAGTAGAAACTAGTTTTATTTTTTTATACAGAATGATAGATGAAGTATAAGTCCATTTTGGAACTATATATGATTAATCTCACCATAGATGGAATTATGTATATAACGTTTGCTAACTTATGTTTGAGATAGATGGAATTACCTATCATTCTATCACATGATCTTCTAAAACTTCGCGAAATACAAATTCAACTTCATTTCTTAAAGAGATGAAGTGGAAATTGTTCAAGTCATGAACAACGGTGATATTATACCAAAATAATTTAAGTATTTATTCTAATTCAAATTCTTCAACTTTAGAGAAATGATCTTGAAAACCAAAAATGTTGTCCTAGTGCCCTTATATCCGATGAATCAGATGGTACCCTAGATCATCACAAATTTATGGCTTTGTGATTGTTGGATTTTTCATAGCCATGTTCTCTACCACTCTCCATCAGAACATGACAGTTAGATTTCTCTTCCATATCCATATTTCCACCCATGTTCTCCTATGTGGAAACCCAGTTATTAGTTAATTTGGGTAACTGTTACATTTCAGAATTTATTTTTTAAAGCCAAGTTTTGGTATTACTTTTTACGATGTGGGTTTCTATTAATGAAACTTTTGAGTAGTAAACCATTTATAACCCCGACGAATTTCGAGGGCGAAATTCATTTTAATGGGGTAGAATGTAACACCCCGAGATTTTATGAAAAATATTTTTTTTAATTTCATTAATGTATTCTGTTGTATGCTACACCAAAAGAAGTTTTCACAACACGCATCCCTGACTTGACTTGCATTACACGCAATCACGACCTTCCATGATAGCTTGTGTTGTACGCAATACCGAGTTTCGCTAAACAACGATATGTTATATAAACTAGTAGTTATGAATAGTAATACCCACTTTTTGAAATTTTAAAAAATTTATCTTTCAAAATGGACTTCATTTTTGGATTTAGAATATCGAAATTAGCCTAGGGTGAATTTTTGGTATTTTTCTGAAAACTTTCAATTTTTGATGAATAGTGAAAACACTGGGTTACTATTTCAAACCCGACTTTTTATTTAAATAATTATTTATTTTATTTAAATTTATTTTAGGTCAAAATTGATATATAATACCTATATAAGTTCAATTTTAGTCATTGGAGTCATTTTATAATAATTTTAGATATATAAAAATATTATTGAACTTTTCACCGTCATTTACCCACCTCCTAGTAGAATTTGCAAATTTACATAAAACATAATTTTACCGCTTGTGTGAGTGGAATTTCAAAAATCCGAGAGACACTGTTAATATCAAGGACTAATCTATGGTTTAATGAGAAGGAAATAATTTTTGGTGAATAGTAACTTTTTACTTTTTTTACCATGGTTAAAATTAAATAGGGTAATTAAGGGTAAAATGATATTATTATTACCCTAACACATGTCCTAATTCTATTGGATAAGTGTAATTCTAAAAACAAAAATCTTAGGAATACAATATGACCATTTATGCCCACTTGGATTAGATTAGGACATTTATTATTAATTTATTTGAAGAAGGGTTCAAATAGTTAAAATCAATGTTTAATAACTAAACCATTTTTAATATAGGGTTATACATAAGATAAATTCGACTATAAATATTAATTATAAATATAAAAATATTTAATACATAATGATATTTTATTTGTGATTTATAGACATTAAATAATTTAATTTATTTATGACACAATGATGATGAAGCAATTATCTTATTAATGAAATACTGGCATAATTGATGTTATAAATACCCAAATAAATGTAATTTGAGACTTTTAATGAATTCCAATAATTTTCTAGGTTAATATGACATGTTAGTATTAATTTAGATAACTCATTTCTAACTAATCATTCCGTTAAGAGTTTCGTAAAAATCAATTACCAAATAGTGTCAAAATTGACATAAAATAGTTTTTAAATCAAATATTATATTATTAATTGTTATTTTATTCCTAAAAATCAAAGGTTCGACCAAATGACTTATATAAGGTTATATATATTAATAAAAAAAACTTGGAGTTCTTTTGGCTTGTTATAGTATGTTTATTAACCTTATAGTGTAAGAAAACAAGAAGACATGGTAAAAGAAAATTTATTTAACTTAAAGTTAAATCAAAATGATTAGGTTAAAAGAGAAACCTAAACATGTATAAATTCTATTGGATGAGAGGATTTAGACCCATCCCCACCTTATCTTGGAAATTACTCAATTTGGAGATATTAAAAACCGAATATGACTTTATAATAAAATAATATTTTTAGTTATTCCAAAGGTGCCCCTCTCATCCCTTATAAAAGGGCACCTTCTACCTCTCTTCCTCACACTACATTGAGCCTTCATGCTCTACCAACCCCTGCCAATTTCTCTTCTCCACTTCCCTAGAAACATACTAGAGGTTCTGGTCTTCTTCAAAGACCAATATCAGTGCCCTAAAGGGAGGTTTCAAAAAGGCGTGTCGAAAGAAGAGGTAATATCTGTTACCGATTCTTTAAACTTTATTTCTCCTTATACCGCTTCTTCTTTAGTTATTTCATTATGAAGTAATAACATCAGTACCAATAATATAATAATATGTTATTATAAGTATAAAACAACACTATTTCACCATCTATCCATCCTATGGAAAATTAAATCACCGCACGTGTGTACGTACGGAATACCGTCTCCACGCCGTGGTGTAATCTATTTTCGACCACCACCTTACTTGGATGGGTATAATGGTGTAAATAAAAAACTATAAATGATTATTGAAAATTGATATTGATTCTGAAATATTATAAATACACTTCAATGCAATTCCATGATCATGGGAATTATATCATCGCTCGTGCGTACGTACGGACTACCGTCTCCACGACGCAATGAGATTCATTCTCCATATTAACCATTCATGAATGATTATAAATTATATATAATAAGTAATCATGAAATAGATGAAATATTAATGATACTATATTTATGCGTATATATATTTATTTCATCTAATTAATTTCATTCAATTCAATAAGGAAACGAAAACAGAGTTCATGCGTACGTACGGCCTACCTTTTCTATGAACGGTGTATTTCATTCCATTTAATCGATCTATCATATATATATGTATATAATGAATATATATTATATATAAATCATGTTTTAAATTCTTGAATTAAGTAAATCAATATATAAGTAATAATATCAAGAACAATAAATCCACACACATACGATAAATAAAACAATTTAACCCAAAACGCTGCTTTAACATGGAACTTACAAAAGAACGGGTAATATAAAGTCATAAGTGAACCATATATGATATCATAACAATGAATATGATTATGTAATAAGTCAATGAAATTATTTAAATCATTATACCGGAGGTTCAGAAACGTACAAAGCATATCAGACCTAAGGTAAGGGATAATGTTGCAATCTCAATTGTTTTCTATCCTAGATTGCTTATACGTAAGTATTTACTGGGGTAATATTTATCATCCATGTCCAAGTTTTATAAAAAAAATTCATGTATGTTTAAAGTATTTTTTTCCCATTTTTTACTTTTACGACATGGTATGTAAGGAATCTTTTTTTGATTACCATATGAGGTACCTTTATGACTTTTCTGAGAAAAGTACGAGAAGAATGTTTTTTTAACTTATACGGCATGAACAGATTTTTATGGTTTTATAAAGCCTATTTTTCATGAAGCTTCCTCCAAAATATTTCTTGACTATTTTCTATAAAATCATTTTCTATTAAAAGTGCATGACATTTTGTGGAAAAAGAATGATTTTTAAGAAGAAATGATATTTTCCTCAAGAACTCATTTCAAGTGTTTTATGAAAACCATTTTTCATCTAAGATGACATTATTTAATATGTGTATGTTTCAAGTATCATGTCTCTATGATTTACATGGTTTCTCTTTTCTTATTATGAAATGATATCCATTTCTTTTATATGGATTTTTTGAGGATGGGATGATGTTTATGAAACCCATTTTATTTATTAGGGTATTTTGAGTGATGTATGTTTATTTTGTGGCACAAGTAAGAATGATTTAATTATGAGATGGGTGGGACCTATATCTCCCTCAAATTCATTGGGTAAATATTTATATCTCATGAGATAGACATGGCTGGAATGGTAAGTTAATCTAGTTCAGTGTTACCGGACTGAAACGAGGCGTGAACTCGATTCAGAAAGGGACTTTGTCCACTAATATGGTCTTGGCAGCAATGCCTTGGCTACTATGGAAATCATAACATGTTCTTAATGGTTTCCACAATTACATGTTTTATTCCCATGATATTTTATCATGATTTATGTTCCCTTATGATATATGCCTTACGTACTTCCATGATTCTTGTCTTTTCTAAAGATTTTGATGTTTAAATTTTATGTTCATGTTTTTGAATTCAAATGTTTATGGATTGTTTGATGTTCTCTATGTTTACCCTTACTGGGCATTTGAGATCACCCCTTTGATGTTTTCCTTTCCACAGGATATAAAGAAAGGTTTTGGGTAAGAAAAAAAGGGGAAGATCTTTGTTGGAGATGTTGAAGATCTTTCACCACGATTAGAAGATTATATTCCGAGGTTCCAAAGACACTAAACTATTACGGTCCTTGTGTGTCTGTTTTTGTTATGTACTAAGTATTCCAAAAAAGTAATGTAATGTCCATGTACGTCAAGCTTCGGGCCTCTTCATTAACTGTGAACTAGTTGGAGCGTCCACATAGGTCTGACCCATATGTATATAGGGAAGCAGTATCGTTTGGCTTCTTGTGACTAAGAGGCTTGTGCGGAATATCATAATTCCGAGGATTGGGCCACACATAAATGTCGAAAAATTGTGTAGTTTATTTTCATGTGATATGACCTTTCATAGATTCCCCATACAAGTCTGACCTATGTATGGGGGAAAAGGGAATTTATTTTCTATTGGGTGGGATATGATTCTGAATCCGAGAGTTAATACATATTCTGCGAAGGCAGGAAGAAAGACATACATAGTTATGAATGTTCCATTCAATTGTTTTCTCAATGTATTAGGGACACATGAGAGAATTTTGGTTTCACTTGATATGAGTTTCGGACCTATCATATTCCCCTATGATTTATTTGTGTAGGAGAATCCTCATCACTGATCTCAATATCATGTGAGTTGTACTCAGTGTGAGAAACAAGGTGTGGTTGTAGAGTCTCCTTCACAAGTACGAGGAGGTAGTGAACATAATAGTGGCATTTTACTTTTTCTTCTTGTTGCGCTTGGACCATGATCAAAGATCGAGGTATCGTTGCATATCCTGTGAGGGAAGAAATCAAGCCACACGTAGTTCTATGTGTACCCCATACCAATTTGGCTCGTTCCAACAGGTAGGGGAACTTGTATTCTACCTATCACTGTTTCTAGGTCTTCCATGTTACCCCATAGTTGACCATTGTAAGGGAATCTCAACCACCCATCCTAATCTCACAGGAGTTATATTCGATGTGAGAAACAAGGGGTGATAATGGTTCCTCTATGAATATGGGTATATATGGGTGTTATAGAAGCATTATTTCGATGGGGGAGGGCTAGGATCGAGGATCGAGGCGTCTCTACGTATCATATGAGATGAGGAATCTATATGAACGTAGTTATGTGAGAGGTTATGCGGTTCATTATCATGTGATTATGACATTTTAGGATATGTAGTTTAACATCTTATAGAGATAACATGAGTCATAGTTTAATTCCATGTTTGAGGGACGATCTCCTTACAGTTTAATGTCATGTGGAAAGGATGATGACTCATAGTTTATGGTCTTAGAGTTTTGGACCATGGAATTGGGGGTATTATAACTCATAGTTTAGGGTTGTATAGCTCACACCATAACATTATGCCGTATTTTTACTCATAGTTTAGTTTCATAGGGTTTGGAACATGGAATTATGGTTGGTTGTTACTTATAGTTTAATGTCTTAGAGCTTAGACCTAGGATTCATGGGGTTTTGTCGTTACTCATAGTTTACGGTCTTAGAGGCGGAAGCATGATATGGGAGCATTTTTAATACATATTTTAAGGTCTTAGAGTTTGTACCTTAGAATTTGGGGCATTTTTATGACTCGTAGTTTTGGGTCATAGAGATCGGACCTTATCATGCAGTATAATAATGTAACACCCCAACCCTAGTTACCCAATGTCGGTGCATTATTACTTAACATTGGTATGATCACAAGAGATCAGGTCTCAAAAGACCGATTAGTTTAGTAGACTTGGAAGTACTATATATATTCAAACATTTTATATTAAATTATGAAATTGAAATAATCTAACATTGTGTCTCCTTTGAACACACTCATATCCCTAAACCTATTCCTCCAGGTCAATCATAATATACTTCTACACATCATGGGAAAAAATAAAACATAAGAATGGGGTGAGCTCTAATGCTCAGTGAGGATAACAATATTACAGAAACTATCATCAGAAAATAGAAACATTTAAAGCAATGTATAAGACTAAAACACAAGAATTTTAAACATAAACATTATCATAATATGGAAATGATAAATCAAATAATTCAATTTAATTATTCACATGGATATTTTACTAGTCGAATAATCACATGTAATATCAATATATAATTTCATAATGATGGAATGTATAAAGTCGGGCATCATAACCACATAGTAAAGACCTCGTGCCAAGATAAAAATAAATATTTTGTCAAGGCCTTAATTCAAAAAACTAGTTTTTCTAATGAGACCTACTGATGCATCGAGGAGCTATAGCGGGATTCACCCATAACATACTAAGTCCAATTCATTCCTCATATGAAAAGGATGAAACATAACATAAACCTTTATATTAAAACTAGCATACAAAATGATAATACTTTAACCATAAACCATGAATGGTATAAAAAACACATTCATAGTCAAGCATATCCCAAAACCTTAAATACAATATAGAAGATTTTATCATAATAAATCATCTTCAAAAAAGTATAAAATCCATCAAAGCATGTTGACATAGATGAAATCAAAACTATTTGAGAGAAATATCTCTTTCTATTTTGAAATCATTTAAAAGTCATGTAATTATAAAATTAAACATTTATTTATAATATATTCTTATAATATTGTAATGGAAGCTTTAAGGGTGTTATAACGGTGGAAATAGCCGCATCCTCCGTATAAGTTAAAAAACATTCTTACCTAAATTTGTCGAAAAGTTCTTAAAGTACCATGTTTAGAAAATGACGAAAATATTTCATTCAAAAAAATTTTAAACAGTAAAAAATGGTATAAATGACATTAACCCATATTCTAGGAAATAGTAAAAATTCTTTGAAATATATTTTTATGAATCACAAATATGGATGACAACAAAGTCCCAGTAGATACTTACGTATAAACAACCTCGTATAAATAATGAGATTGTAAAATTAACTTTTACCTTGTAATTTTACTTGGTTGAGGGTACTTTAACCTCATATATACTAGTTAAATAATTTTTTTTAAATTATACAAGAACCACATACGTAAATATGATATCATATATGATCTTATAATATTGCTTTGTTAATGATATTTCAGTAGTATCATTAATTTTTGTGTTGAATGATTCATTTTCCTTCGTATGTTATGTTATGTAAGTCATGTTTGTTTTTGATAGGAAGTATTTGATTAATATAAAAAATGATATTAAGATCATAAACATTATTTTCAATCATCATATAAATATTATTCTTGAATGGTTACGATGGGGGAATGAATCTCAATGAGTTCGTGGAGACGGTTATCCGTATGTATGCACGAGAAAAAATATCATTCTATTGATGGTGAAATAGTATGTAAATGGATGTTATATCATATATACATATTTATTAACATGTTATATTTATTATCTAAATCAATTATGCCCATTATTATACCCATCCAAATACTGAAGTGTTTAATACAAAACTGCACAACGATGTGGAGACGGTAAGTCATACGTACGCACGTATGGTGACTTTTTCATTAATTGGATGGATAGAATAATGAATATAGTTGTACCATATTTTTAATAACATCAATTTATGTAGAAGTTACTGGAGTTATTGTTTCGGTATGTAAATAATAATGAAAGAGGAAGTGGAAGAAGAATCATACTTTGAAAGAAGGGATAAAATTATTACCTTGTCTTTCTGATCAATGCAAGGACTCTAAGTTTAAGGGAGAGTAGTTGGGAAGTTATTTGAGCAAGGTTTTGTCAATAAAAATGGATTTGGAGGTTTGAAATTAATTAATGTGTAAGTATCCTTTTATAAGATAGGTGAAGGTCACTTTAGGAAAAACATGAAATAAATTTCTAATAGAACCTCAAGTGGTTTATTAATGACATATATATCATTATATAAGTACATTTGTCTAACCATATATTTTTAGGAATATTATATCATTTAATAAAATAGTATTGGTTTCAAAAAATCATTTATGCCAATTTTGACACAATTTAGTATTTGGATTTTGTGAAAGTCAAAAAAAAATTATTACATAGAAAAAATACATTAAATAATCCTTAAAATTTCATATTAACCAATAAAATTAGTTTAATTCTTAAAATGTATCGACTTAAATTTATTTTGATATTTATAATATCAATTATTTTAATATTTCATTAATATGGTAATTACTACCTCATAATTGTTTCATAAAAAAATTAATTATTTAATGTATAAGAATTATAAATTAAATACCATGATGTAGGAAATCCTTTTTCTTTTCTAATTAATATTTATAGTAAAAATTATCTTTTGTACAGTCCTATATTAAAAATTGTTTAGTTATTACAATTTTAATTTATTACTTTCAACCCTTCTTTAAATAAAATAATAAAAAAAGTCCTAATCTAATTCAACTAGATGAAATAGGATCCTAATTTATTCCTAAGGTTGATTTTGGTTGAAAAAAACCTATCCAATAGAATTAGGACAACTGTTATGGGAATTATAATATCATTTTTACCTTTAATTACCCTATTTACTTTAAAACAAGAAAAATAAAATTCAAAAGTTAATGTTCGCCAAATAATATTTTCAGCCTATTGAACCACATTTCACTTAAATATTTCAAGCATGTCTCTCAGATTTTTGATATCAAATCACACTTGAAGTAAAATTACATTTCATGCAAATTTGTAAATGTTCCTAGAAGGTGTGTAAAAGACGTTAAAAAGATCAGTAAAATTTTATACATCTAATTTTGTAATCAAATTACTCCAATGAATTAAATTGAACTTATATAGGTATTACGTATCTATTTTGACTATAAAATAAATTTAAATAAAAATATTATTTATTTAAATAAATGTCAGTTTTAAACAATAATGGAGTGTTTTTCACTATTCATCAAAAATTGATACTTTTCCAATAAATAAAAAAAATTATCTCTAAGCTAATTTTGATATTCCAAATGCAAAAATACAGTCCATTTTGAAAATTAAAATTTATAAAATTTTAAATACTTGGTATTACTATTCATAACGGCTAGTTTGATTGGTCGTGGTGTGATAGAACTCGAATTTTCATACAACAGAAGATATTTCATTATTCAAACATAAGTGTATCATGGATGCTTGGGGTGTTACATTATTCCCTCCTTCAAATAATTTCATGCAAAAAATTTCTAGAATACTTCTTCAAAAAATGTTTCAGGTGGTTATTCATCATAACTTCCTCAGGTTCACACGTTGTCTCTTCAATTTTATGGTTTCTCCAAAGAAATATTACCATACAAGTCATCTGGTTTCTCACCACTTATTTTCTGGTATCAAGAATTCTAATAGACTCTTCTCAATAAGACAGATCGAGTACCATTTCTATTTCTTCATAGGTGAGTAAATGCATTGTGTCGGGCATGAATTTTCTTAACAGTAATAGGTGGAAGACATCCTGAACTTTGGAGAGACTATGCGGTATTGACAAACGATATGCAACAAATCCAATTTGTTCTAGAATTTCGAAATTTCAGATGTACCTGGGACTTAATTTACCCTTCTTAGCGAAACATAACAGAAACTTCCATGAAGATACCTTCAAGAAAACATGATCTCCTACTTGAAATTCCAAATATTTCATTCGGTTATCGTCATAGCTCTTTTTCCTACTCTGAGCTACTTTGATGTGGGTTTGGATAATCTTCACCTTTTCCGTTGTTTCCTCTCCAGGTTCTGGGCCTGTGAGTTTTCTTTCACTAACATCATCCCATCAAGTTGGTCTGTGACATCTCTTTAAAAAAAACTTCATATGGTTCAATCTTAATACTTGAATGGAAGATATTGTTATAGGAAAATTCTACCATAGGTAAATGTTGATCCCACATACCTTGAAATTCAAGTGATAAAGGTATAAACATGTATTCTGAGGCTTGAATAGTCTATTCTGATTGTCCCTGAGTTTGAGGTGGGAGGCTGTGGATAACCAAAGTTCAATATCTATGGATTTCTGAAGACTATTCCAGAATCATGAGGTAAAACAGGGATCACGATCACAAAATAATCGATAATGGTACACCATGAAGTATTACAACTTCATTAAGATATAGGTTTGTTAAACTTTCAAGAGGTAAATCTTCTCTAGTAACAAGAAAATGTGATGACTTTGTATGAAAATTAATAATGACCTATATCATTCCTTCTATGAGTCTTTGGTATTCCCATGAAAAAAGTCGATCATAATATCATCTCATTTCCACTAAGGTATGGGAAGATGTTTCATGACTTCTCCATGATGTTTTCTTCCAGCCTTCACCTAGTGACAAACCATACATCTTGAAAAATAATCACCAATATCCCTCTTCATGTTGTCTAAAAAATATGTTCCTTCAAATCACTATACATCTTAGTGCTACCGGGGTGTATAGAAAAATTTGAGTTATGAGCATAATCCAACATTTCCCTTTTTAGATCAGGTATGTCATGAACACAATGTCTCTTCCCAAATTCCAAAATTCCATCTTCATATAAGAAGTCAATTAATCTCCCATCATTCACAGCTTTAACTTTATTTTTTAAACTGATCATCATCAGTATAAGAACTTTTTATCCTTTATAGTAAATAT
Organism: Viscum album; assembly: GCA_963277665.1. Taxonomy (NCBI): domain Eukaryota; kingdom Viridiplantae; phylum Streptophyta; class Magnoliopsida; order Santalales; family Viscaceae; genus Viscum; species Viscum album. The sequence goes on along the minus strand of OY728145.1, from coordinate 1,328,971,771 downwards.
GGTTTGGAAACCATTTAAAAAGGTATTGATGTTTCACCTTCCATGACTATTCCCATATCCGTCTTTACTAAATACATGAATTTACGAACCCTTTCAACTCTCATCTTGTTCATAACTCCATGATCCTTTCAACTCAAAGCATCAACCACCTTATTTTCCTTCCTCGGGTGGTAGTGTATAGTGAAATAATAATCATTGAGTAGTTCAAGCCATCATCTTTGGTTCATGTTGAGTTCATTCAGTAAGAAAATATACTTCAAACTCTTGTGATCGGTATATATCTCACATTTTTTACCATAGAGATAGGTTCTCTATATCTTCAATGAAAATATCGCAATTTATAACACAAGATCATGAGTGGGATAATTTTTTTCATGAATTTTTAGCTGTCATGATGAATAGGAAATAACACTATCATTATGTATAGGGACACAACCATGTCCTTTATTTGAAGCATCACTATAAATAACAAACACATCTTTCCCTAATGGTAGATTCAAGATATGAGGATTGGATAATTTTATCTTCAGTTCTTCAAAACATTCTTCAAACTCATTTGTCCAAACAAATTTAACACCATTACATGTGAGGTTGGTTAATGGGTTATCCAAATGGGAAACATTATGGATGAAATGCTGATAATAGCATTTCAAACCAATAAAACTACGTACCTCAGTTATACTCGTCAGTGATGACCATTCATGAATTTGTCTTCACTTATAAGGATAAATAGAGATTCCATCCTTGGAGACAATATAAACAAGAAAATAAATATCTTGAAGCCATAATTCACACTTTCTAAACTTATCATATAATTCATTTCTTCTAAGAGTTTTCAGAATAGTGAGCAGGTGGTTTTCATGATCCTTGTTTCTTTTAGAGTATACCAAGATATCATCAATAAATACCACAAAAAAGTCATAAAGATATTCCTTGAAATATATATTCATTAAATCCATGAAAAAAGTGGGTGCATTAGTCAATCCAAAAGGAATTACTATAAACTCATAATTCCCATACCTGGTATGAAATTATGTCTTCAGAATGTCTTCATTCATCATGCACAACTGATGATATAAATATCAAAGTTAAATCTTTTAAAAATATTGAGCTCCATGAATTTTATCAAATAAATCATCAATTTGAGGTAGGGGATACTTGTTCTTTATTGTTATTGCATTGATCTCCTAGTAGTCAATGCACAAACTCATAGATCCATTTTTCTTCTTAACAAAAAGAACATGGGCTCCCCATTGAGAAATACTAGGGTGAATAAATATTTTATTACACAATTCTTCTATTTGTTACTTGAGTTCCACTAATTCCACAATGGCCATTCTATAAGGGGTCTTCGATATGGGCCATGAACCAAGAAATATGTCAATGGAAAATTCAATTTCTCTTTCTGGAGAATAGCTAGGTAAATCCACTAGAAACACGTCAACATATTCTTAAACAATACTTATATCCTATATTATTACATTCCTAAACTCACTGAATGTTTTTTGACTCCCTTCTTCACCAATAATTGAACTTAGTAGAGATACTAGGGGAGGATATATATGAGATGCAGATGGTGATGTTTATGCTCTAAATATAAGGTATTATTTATCATCATCAAAAATTAAAACGTCATTCTTCTTAAAATATATTTTTTCATCATGGTAAGAAATCCAATCCATACCGAGGATTATATCAAATTCAATCATGGGTATGAAATTAAGATCAGCAGATAAATCACGTTTATATACCATAATGGTAACAGATTGAAAAAACATTGTTGAAATGATTCCCTTAAGAGTTTTGACCGGTAACTCCCTTGTTAAATCAAATTGTAAATATATAATTTTCATGGAAGACTAGGAAGAAATGTAGGAATTTAATGATCTAGAATCAAATAAAGCATTGGATAAATTTGAGGAAATGATTAATGTACCTGGAACCATGTCATTCGTAACTTCAATCTCTGCAATTGTGATCGCATAATCTTGTCATTACTCCCTTGTAGTTTTCTAAGGTATGTTTACATGAAGCTTAAAACATTAATTTTCATAATTCCCTATTTCATTAAAATTGAATCATTCAACATTGATAGCCTCTTTATTCTCCTTGAAATCACGAGCTTGGGGGAAATTTTCACCACACTGGTAACATACTCTTATTCCCTATGGGAAAGTACCGGGGTGTTTCTTCCCATATTTAATACAGGATGGAAATTCAACTTTTCCCTTCTTCCCCTTATTCCAATTTCTAGAGTGTTTATGAAGATCTAAACTTATCTTTCCTTTATTTAAAGTAGTAAGACTTAGAGAATTTATTTTCTATTATGATATCACATGAGACTATATCTTCGTACGATGAAAAGGATTGTGAGACCAATTCTTGATGGATAAATGGTTTTAACCCATAAATGAATCAATCAATCTTACTAATTGGTTTGCGTATATAATTTTCATAATGACTTTCTAACCTCGTAAAGTTACCCTCATACATTGCGACATTCAAATCATCTTTTTTTTTAGATTTAGAAATTGCCTTTACGTGTCCACTCGATGTTCATGAGGAAAGTATTTTTATAATAAAAGATCATTAAACTCCCTCCATTCCATATTTGGTACTTCGTCATCCTCTTTTCTATTTTTAATTAATGAACACCATTGATCTGCACCTCCTGTGAGAAGATAAACTTCCATGACAACTATTCCCTTTCGCTTCTCCCCAAAACATGAAATATTTTATCTTAAGAAATTATTCATTTTTTCAATAAAAATGTATTGGTAGTCCCATTGAATGTTGGTTGTTGTTTCCTCATGAAGCGGTCTAATATTTATACTCTGAATTGTGGATCAGGGTGCTTTGTACGGGTAAGGTTATTATTAATAACCTGAGTGAGTTATCCCAGTATAGTTGTCAGTTGTCTAGCACCAGTTGCATCACTAGATAAACAGTAATTATCTTGAGTAAAAGGGAAATCCCTACATGTATTATGTGAATTGATATAGTTTCCTTTCCATACACTAGAGACCATTTTTAAATAACAGCATACACTATATTAGTTTATGAATCGCAATACACAATTCCAAACTGGTAAAATACCTAATAAAAATGGAACACTTTGTGATTATAATCTATAATCAAAAAAATGTTTTCTTTGAGAAATTATTTACTAATAAATGCTTCATAATGGATTGTAAAGAATATATGAATTTTCTTAAGCATATCCCCCAGGAATTTCGTAACCAAGAGTGCAGTAAGGCCCATTGTCATGCACCAGTTCTCATTTGAATCTAGATCAAAATGGTGATTTCAGGTTTTTACCCGAGATAAATATTTACCAGAGCTTCCTATATCTTTTATTATCCAGACAGCAATGTATTTCATGGAAAATTCACAAAATCTCCACATTACCAAAATTCTTGGTATTTCTTATATACTAATCCTCAAAGTCTATCTTAGGTTAATGTTCTCTAATCAGAGTTTTTATAAATCTAGTTTCCAATGTTTGTACTAAAAATCCTATGATACCCACTATAACACAGAAACACTAGTTACCTAGAGTTGTTTCATTATTACATAACATTTTCATTATCATAGGAGATCATGTCTTGAAAGACTGGTTATTTTATTACCCTTCGAAGTACTACATACAAACATATGTTTATAATTAAATTATGGAATGGAAAAACTACATAATTATGTATCCTTTGAACACACCCATATCCCTTAGCCTATACCTATAGGATAATAATAATATTCTTTTTCACATCCTTGGAAAAATAAAACATAAGAAATGGGTGAGCTCATATGCTCAGTAGGGATAATAATATGGCAGAAACTATCATAAGAAAAAATAAAAATTTATAGAAATGTGTAAGAATAAAACAAAATACATTTAAACGTAAACATCAGCATAATATGAAAAATATAAATCAAATAATTCCATTTACTTATTCACATGGATATTCTACTAGTCGAATAATCACATGTAATATAAATAGTTAATTTCATAATGATGGAATGTATATTGTCAGACATTATAACCACATAGTCGAGGCCTCATGCCAATACTGAAAAAATGATTTTTCAAGGCCTTATTCCAAGACACTAGTTTGTCTCATGAGACTAAAAAATGGATCGAGAAAATATAGCGATCTCCACCCGTCACTTAGTATGTCAAATTCATTCCTCGTATGAAAAGGCTGAAAGATAACATAAACATTTGTATAAAAACTAGCATAAGAAAGGTTAATACTTTAACCATAAACCATGAATTATATTAAAATAACACATCCATTGTCAAATATATCCCAAAACCTTCAATACAATAAGGATTATTGTATCATAATAAATCAACTTTAAACAATTGTAAAATCCATCAAAGGATCTTGACATAGATGAAATCAAAATTATTTGAGACAAATTTCTCTTTCTATTTTGAAATCATTTAAAAGTCACATTATTATAAAAGAACTTTTATTTTGAAAATATTATAATATGATTATAAGGGGTGCTTCAAAGTTGTTATAATAGAGGAAAATAGCTGCACCCGTTGAATAACTTAAAAACATATTATTACCTTAATTCGTCGAAAAGGACATAAAGTACCTTGTTTAAAAAATGACAGAAAGATTCCTTTCAAAATATTTTATAAAGTCAAAAACAGGTATAAATGAATTTAACCCATATTCTAGGAAATAGTAAAAATGTTTGGAAATACATTTTAAAAAAACTAATATGGATGATAATGAAGTCCAAATAAATTCTTATTTATAAACAACGTCGTATAAATAAAAATATTGTAAAATTAACCATTACCTTATACATTTCTTTGTTCGAGGGTATGTTAAACTATTGTATAATAGTTAACTCATTTTTATTAAATTATAAAAGAACCACATAAATAAATATGATATCATATATGATCTTCTAATATTTCTTTGTTAATGATATTTCAAACGTATCATTGTTTTGGGTGTTAGCTGATTCGTTTTCCTTTATATGTTTGGTTACGTAAGTCATGATTTTTATTGATAGGATGTACTTGATTCATATATCGAATGATATTAAGTTCTTAAAAATTATTTTTAGTCATCAAATGAAAATTATCCTTGAATGGTTATGATGGGGAATGAATCTCATCATGTTCATGGATACTGTAATCTGTACATATGCACAAGAAACAATATCGTTCTATTGATGGTGAAATCGTATGTAAATGGATGGTATATCATATATGAATAATAATAAGCATGATATATTTATTATTTAAATCAATTATACTCATTATTATACCCATCCAAATAATTAAGTGTTGAATAACAAACTACACCACGACGTGGAGATGGTAAATCGTACGTATGCATGTATGGTGACTTTTTCATTCATAGGATGGATTTAATAATGAATATAGTTGTACCATATTTATAATAACATAAAATTATGTAGAAGGTATGGAGTAATTATTTTGGTATGTAATCAACAAAGAAACAGTAAGTGGAAGAATAAAAGAACTTTGAAAGTGGTGATGAAATAATTACCTATTCTTAAGGTGCTTCCTTTTGATTTCATCAAAAGGGCTCCTGAGGTTGGATTTCTGATCAAATTAATGCCTATAGGTTTAAGGGAGTGTATTTGGGGGGATATTTGAGTTAGGTTTGGCCATGTAAAATGGCTTTTGATGTGTCAAATTAAAAGAAGTGGAAGTACCCTTTCATAAGAGAGTTGAGGGTCACTTTAGGAAAAGCTTGAAATATTATTTTATTATAAAATCATTTTCAGTATCTAATGGATCTAAATTGATTTATTTAAAGGTTAAGGTGGGTATGGGTCTAAATATTCTCAATCAATAGGTTTTATAAATTTTTTGGTAACCATATTAACATTACCTTTTAGATTTAATTCTTAGTTAAATAGTTTGTCTTTTACCATGTCTTTTTTTATTTTTATGTTATATGGTAAATAAACTTACAATAAAATGCCAAGAGAAACTCAAGTGGTTAATTAATGACATATATTTAATTATATAATTACTTTGGACTAACAATATTTTTTTATAAATATTATATCATTTAATAATATAGTATTTGTTTCAAAAATCATTTATGTCAATTGTGACACTATTTAGTATTTGGTTTTCTGAAAGTCAAAAAAAGGTGATTACTTAAAAAAAAATTCATTAAATGAACCTTAAAATGTCATATCATCCACTAAAATTAGTTTAATTCATCAAAAGTATCGATTTAAATTTATTATGATATTTATAATATCAATTATTTTATTCTTTCATTAATATGGTAATTACTGCATCATCATTGTGTCAAAAATATATTTAATTATTTAACATCCAAAAATTATAAATAAAATACCATGATAATGGAATTATTTTCATCTTTATAAAGAATATTTATAGTAAAATTTATCTTTTTTATAATCCTATATTAAAAATGGTTTAGTTATTAAAATTTGAATTCAACACTTTTAATCCTTCTTTAAATAAAATAATAATAAATGTCCTAATCTAATCATAGTGGATCAAATAGGATCATAATTTACTCCTAAGGATGATTTTGTTCGAAAAAAACTTATCCAACAGAATTAGTACATGTGTTACGGAAATTATAATATCATTTTGACCTTTAATTACCCAATTTACTTTTAACCGTGGTAAATAATATTAAAAAGTTACTATTCCCAAAAAATTATATTCATCCTATTAAACCACATTTTACTTACTGATGTCAACCATGTCTCTTTAATTTTTTAAATTCAAATCATAGAAGTGGTATAATTACATTTTATGCAAATTTTTAAATGTTCCTAGAAGGTGGGTAAAAGACATTAAAAATTTCAATAAAATTTTATACATATAGTTTTATTAAAAAATGATGCAAATGAATTACATTAAAATTATATTGGTATTATGTATCTATTTTTAATTTAAAATAATTTTAAATAAAAACAATTATCATTTAAATAAATGTCAATTTTAAACAATAACACAGTGTTTTTTACTATTCATCACAAATTGAAAGTTTTCAAAATAATACCAAAAAATACACCCTAGGGTAATTTTAATATTTCTGAATCCAAAAATGTAGTCCATTTTGAAATATAAAATTTATAAAATTTCAAAAAATGGGTATTAATATTCATAATGGCTATTTTTATTGGTCGTGGTGTGCTAGACTCGAAGTTGTGTACAATGCAAGCTATTGCCTTAATCAAAGAGAAGCATATTGTAGAAGTTTAAGATGTTATAGATAACTCATAGTTTAGGTTCATAGATCTCAAAACTTAGCATTGGGGTTTTATAACTCATATTTTAGGTTCATAGAGCTCGTACCTTAACATTGTGGGGCATGTTTACTCATAGTATAGGGTCATGTAGTTTGGACCATGGCCTTATGGTTGGCTGTTACTCATAGTTTATGGTCTTAGATCTCATACAGTTTCATCATGTTGTTTTTTCATTACTCATATTTTAAGGTCTTAATGTTTGGACCATAAAATGGGGGGGAGGATTTTATGGCTCATATTTTATGTTTGTAGAGTTTTGACCTTTGGAATTTCTGATATTCTTCAAGAAATTCACATTTGTAGGAGTCGTCATGAGCTGTCTGTCCATTGATATCAGGGCATATGCTCTATTGGAATAAACCCTATGTATGAAATATGGATCTTCCCACTTTGGTTCATGCTTTGGGGGATTCTTCTTAAGTATCATCAGGGTTATAAGGACTAACACCGTTTCTCCTTTGAGAAAATATCAAAGGCGAACCTTTTTGTTGAAGGCTCGTGCAATTCGATTTTGGTAGATTTCCAAATGGTGCAGAGTATGCATCCTTTTCTCATCTAGACTTTCCAAATCATCAAACCATCTCTGGGACTGATCATCTAAGGATAGTTGATAAAAAATATCCACATGAAGTGATGGCACATGGATTTTGATAGGTAACACCACCTATGCCATGTATACAAGCGAGTATAGGGTTGCCTGGGTGGTAGTGAAGGTCATGGTCTGGTAAGCCCATAAAATGAAGGAGCTTTTTTTGCCACGATTTCTTATCCTTATCAACCATATTTTGATTTATACTAGATATATTTTTATTGAAATACTTTACTTGACCATTTTCCTCAGCGTGGTAATGGGACGAACAGTTCTCTTTGATTCCATACTCCTGGTATAGCTTGTCCAGCTCAGCTGAGAAAAAGATAGTGATGTTGTCTGTCAGTATTGCATGACGGACAACAAATTTGGTGATGATGTTTTCATTCCCAAAACTAATGATGTTTTTTCCCAAACATCTATTAGGGGCACGACTTCGTCCCATTTGGAAACGATGTAGGTCACCATGAGTATAAACTTGAATTGTCTAGCTGTTGCTGGAGGATATGGTCCCATAACATCCATCCCCCAAGAGACGAATGGCTAGTAGTACTTAGTTGTATGATGTAACTCTGGGGGTGGTGTATGATATTATCATGAACTTGGCAGGAATGGCATGTCTTAGTGAATATGGAACAATCCTGTATCATGGGGGGCCAGTAATACCCAAGCCTCCAGATTTGGTGAGAGAGCTTGGTTGCTAACTGGTGTGCCCCAAAAGATCCATTGTGCACTTATTCCATGATGGTAACAGTCTCCTCTCCATCAATAAACCTAAAAAGGACTCTATCAAGGCCTCATTTGTAGATAACCTTTTCATTATTTACCCCATTGTATAGGACAAAGTTTACTACCTGTGTTCGGACTAGCTTGCTTCCAGTCCTATCTGATGGGAGTTCCCTATTATGAAGGTAATTTTCAATGAGAGAAATCCAACCAGTGGTATGAACATAAGTCTTAGGAACATGACTAATTTCATCAATTCCCACTATGTTTCCATGGATTAACGGCACGACCATCCAATAGTGAGCAATGTTAATTACTATTTCACCCAGGTTAGCATCGTCCAAGGTTGTGGCTGCATTTTCCAATGCATTGGCTTGAGCATTTTTTCACCAGGGGACATACGTCAACAATGGTACTGAAAGGAATTCTTCCATCAGTGCTCGGACACGGTTCATTAAAGGAACCAATACTTCTTTCTTGATAGAATATTCATCGTTGACCTGTCTGATGACTAGATCTTAATCAATGTTTATTTTTAGGTGTTTTCCTTTCACTTGAGTTCCAATTCTAGGATTGCAATGAGGGCCTAATACACTACTTCACTGTTCTTACATCCTTTTGAAAGTAGGAATGAGTAAGTCAAGGTGTCCTTTTGGGAAATATGGGTATAACTCCCAACATTAATTTGTTGATCTTGGGATCCTCCCACCTTTTCCCTTTTGGGATTCTTTATGCACCATCAAAGTGCATTTCTCATGCCTGGGGGTCCTCCCGGATGGAAAACACCACTTCATTTGGATGTTTGGCATCCGATGGTGCTATTTCTTCTGATAGTTTCTCATCCAAGATATCTTCTAACACTTTTCCTTTGATGGTATTTGGGGAACATATCATATTTCATACTATTGTAGGATGACCACCCATCATGATAGGTGCCCATTCACCATGGGATGGTTGAGGATATATTTGAGAGGGTTGTAGTGGGAGACCTGGTGGACTTCATGATGCGACAGGTAATTCTTCAGCTTATGAACAACAATAATTTGGGTTAGCCAGTTCTTTCCAATCTTCAAATACTATGTTTGAGGATCGATCATTGTCCTGCTGAGGTAGTAGAGGTTGTTCTCACTGCCGGCATTATTCTTCTATTTGATGAAGGTGTCTAATGACCATTCTAGGGTAGTTACATATAAAATTATTGGTCAACCCTAAACATGTGGCATGATCATTGTAGGGCTTAGGGGATATCTTTTAATATTTTCAAATTATTCTTGATAATCATTATCCAACTCATTCGTAACTCCTTTCTTCATGAGCCTAGTAAAAGGTAAAAATTAACCTTCCTGGTTAGATATGAAGCACAGAATGCAGGTGAGGTTCCCCCAAAGACCTCTCAACTATGTGAGGTTGCGAGGTAGGTACATTCCATGTATGGATTTTTTCTTCTCAGGGTCGAATTCAATGCAATGACGGTGTACAACGAAGATGAGGAATTTTCTCTAGGTGATGCCAAAGGTGCTTTTAAAGGGATTCATCTTTAAACTGTGTTATTAAAATTTTTTGAATATAGTTACAAGATCAGATAGGTGGTTCATGTTTTGTCATGATTTAATGACCAGGTCATCGACATAACACTAGAAGAGTTTCCCTAATAATGGATTGAGGATGCAACCCATTGCAGGATGATATGTGGTGATGACGTTCATTAGACAAAAGGGAATCACTTTATAAGAGAACACACCCTGAGAGGCCCTAAAAGTAGTGGCTTCTTCATCTCCTCCAGCCATCCTTATTTGATTGTATCCATAATATCCATCCACGAAGGAGAGGGCATCGTATCCGGCTATGGCATCGATCAAAAATTATGTAATAGGGACTGGGAAGTCATATTTTGGGCATTGCTGATTAAAGACCCGGAAGTTAATGAATATTATAATCTGTCCATTCTTCTTTTTGACAGGGACTATGTTTTCCAGCCATATTGGATATTGGACCTCCCATATGAAGTTGTCTTTTACCATCTTTTCAACTTCAGCCTCTATTTTGGAAGCATGTGTCAGGTGGGTCCTTCTGGATGCTTTCTTATATCCCTGGTGATCTTCTAGTAAGCCTTAATGGTGAGTGGAAAACTTAGGATCGAGGCCTAACATTTCCATGATATTTTAGGAAACAAATCTTGATTTTTCATTAGAAAGGAGGTTTATTCTTCATTTTCCTCGACCAGAATGGCCACACTGATCAGAGTGGTCCATGGATCATTTTCGGTGCCTATATTTATCACCTTAGGTTCATAAATTATTGTGGAGACACCTTATTCGAATGAAGGAGGGGAATAGTTTACGTCTTCTACCTCTTACTCTTCTTCTTCATCATCTTCATAATCTTCCTCTTCTAATGGATAAATGATTTTTGAGACGAACTCTTCGATGTTGGAATAGAAATCGTCTGTTCCCTTAGCGTGTGAGGAAATGGTAGTTTGACGTCCGGAGGATGGTCTGATAGCATCATTGATGTGGATTTTTTTGAAAACATGGGATTTATCACTCTTTTCTCTGTGTTTGATCTTGGTGTTCGTAATAGAGACCATTCATACAACTAGTTCGGCATACGGGCTTGCGTTTATGCATTCAACTTGGTTGATGGGTAGTACGTACTCTTCCCTAAGTTGATGGATTGGGTCGGTGGGAGCCATATCCAATCCATTCGGGGCATTTATCCAATCAGCTTCATCAGCCACGAGATGTATTTCTTCCGACTCATATAACACAGTTTTGATATAATGTGACTCTCAAAATTTGAAAGGGGATTTATCGGCGTGCAACGTCCCATTTTTTCCATTAGTGAAATATTTAATGAAATGATGGTATGAGGATAGAATTGCAGTGTGCTAATGCCGCCAAGCCCCCCAAAAAGGATGTTGTAGGTCATACGTTTCTGGAGCATCAGAAACTCAGAGTCTAATATAAGTTATTTTAACCCAGTTTTATTCTTGATTCTTCCCAATGGTTTTTCTTCAATATTTTAGTATCCCAGCAGAGTTGCAGTGCAGGGTGTCAATCTATATTCCTCATATCTCAGCCAAAAAAGAATTTATAGTAGGAGTAGGTTAACTCCAAAAATGTTGTTGATGATGATCCTTTGAACATAGATTCCATTTATATTATCAAACCCATATTTGGGATTGATGTTCCCTTTCATGATGGAATCTTCATTCTTGTCTGTGAAGGAGATGACATAATGACAATATTGAGGACTTTTCTCCATACAGAAGATTTTGTCCACTACTACTTCACCCTCAAACTTCTGGGGACTTAGTAAGGCTTTGATGAGTGCCTCCCTAAGATCTGTAGAAAGGCCCAATGCATCTAGGATTGATAGATTTTCTTTTAATAAAGCCTGCTACTTCAAAATGTCATATCTATTCTCTAAAGTTCAGCACTTCCCAGCTCAGGGTTTTTATTTTACAAACACTTTAGGGTTTTATATTTGGATATAGATGGTTCGGCCTCTATAGTAGGGGCTGGAGGTACTGCAGTCCTGTTACATCCCGAGATTTTATAAAAAATATTGTTTTTAATTTAATTAATGTCTTTTGTTGTACGCTACACCAAAAGGAGCTTGCACAACCCGCATCCTTGACTTGCCTTGCATTACATGTAATCGCGACCTTCCTCGATAGCGTGTGTAGTACGCAATACCGAGTTTCACTAAACAACAATATGCTATTAAAATATTATTAAAACTAGCCATTATGAATAGTAATAACCACTTTTTGAAATTTTGTAAATTTTATTCGGAATATCGAAATTAGCTTAGGGTGAAATTTTGGTGATTTTCGGATAACTTTCATATTTTGATGAATAGTGAAAATTACTAAATTTTAATTAAAAACAACTTTTTCAATCGAAATAATTAATAGTGATAAATTATTAATTTGAGTGGTTTTAAAGTATATTTAGAATATATTTTTACAATTTAATACAATGTTGGTCATTGGATGTAATTTCACATTTAAACCAGACATAAACAAGTGTCAATCTTTTAATAGTTATTATCTCTTAAGAACACGCTATTTGTTTTGACGAAGGGAATTAATTTTTAAATTAATTAATGCAACTGATATGTTTTGAATTTGGTAAAATAGAAATCATTTTTGAGTTCATAATATCAAATATAGCTTAGGCCTAATATTTTGGTTTTTTTCTGAAAACTATCAATTTTTGATGAATAGTGAAACCACTAAGTGGTAGTTAAAAAAACTGAATTTTTCATAAAACGTAATTTTCCCGCTTCTATGAGTGGAATTTCAAAAATCTGAGAGACACTATTGATGTCAGTATGTAAAATGTGGTTCAATGAGATAAAAATAATTTTTGGTGAACAATAACTTTTTACTTTTATTTACCATGGTTAAAAGTAAATAGGGTAATTAAGGGTAGAAATGATATTATTATTACCCTAACACATGTCCTAATTCTATTGGACAAGTGAAATTCGACCAAAAACAATCTTAGGAATAAAATATGACCATTTAGGCCCACATGGATTAGATTAGGACATTTATTATTAATTTATTTAAAGAAGGGTTAAAACATTTAAAATCAAAGTTTATTTACTAAAACATTTTTAATATAGGGATATACACAAGATAAATTCGATTTTAAATATTCATTAGAAATCTAAACAGGTTTCGTACATAATGGTATTTTATTTTTAATTTTTAGACATCAAATAATTTAATATATATATGACACAAAGATGATGCAGTAATTATCTTATTAATGAAATATTGACATAATTGATGTTATAAATACCAAAATAAATGTAATTTAAGACTTTTTATGAATTAAACTAATTTTCTAGGTTAATATGACATGTTAGTATTGATTTAATTAACTTTTTTTGAACTTATCATTCTGTTATGATTTTCACAAAAATCAATTACTAAATAGTGTCAAAATTGACATAAAATAGTTTTTAAAACAAATATTATATTATTAATTGTTATTTTATTCCTAAAAATCTAAGGTTTGTCCAAATGACTTAGATAATGTTATATATATTAATAATAAACAATTTTTGGTTCGTTTGGCTTCTTATATTATGTTTATTAACCTTATAGTGTAAGAACACAAGAAGACACGGTAAAAGTAAAATTATTTAACTTAATGTTAAATCTAAATGATAAAGTTAAAATCGAAACCTAAACTTGTCTAAATTCTATTGGATGAGATTATTTCAAACCATACCCACCTTATCCTTGAAAGAAATCAATTTGGAGCTATTTAAAACCGAACTTGACTTTATAATAAAATAATATTTTTAGTTATTCCAAAGGTGCCCCTCTCCTCCCTTATAAAAAGGCACCTCCTCCCTCTCTTCCTCACACAACTTTGAGCCTTCATGCTCGGCCAACCTCTGCCTAATTCTCTTCTCCACTTCCCTAGAAACATCCTAGAGGTTCTGGTCTTCCTCAAAGACCAATTTTGGTACCCTAAGAGGAGGTCTCAAAGAGGCGCTTCAAAAAAGAGGTAATTTCCGTTACCATTTCTTTCACCTTTATTTCTTCTTACACTTCTTCTTATAAGGTTGTTTCATTACGAAGTAATAACATTAGTATCACTCATATACTTATATGTTATTATAAATATGAAACAACTCTAATTAACCTTCTATCCATCCTACGGAAAAAGGAAATCACCGCGCGTGCGTACGTACGGAATACCGTCTCCACACCGTGGTGTAATCTGCTTTTCCACCAACACCATACATAGATGGGTATTAGGGTGTAAAGAATAACTATTCATAGTTATTATAACATAATAATGATTCTGATATATTGTATCATCCACTCCAATTCAATTCAATAATTATTGAAATGATATCATCGCTCGTGCGTACGTACGGACTACCGTCTCCACAACGCGATGAGATTCATTTTCCATGTTAACCATTTAAGAATGATTATAAAGTATATATAAGCAATAATAATAAAATATATGACATTATAAAGATACTTGATTATGTTTATATATATTTATGTCATCTACTTAATTCCATTCAACTCAATAAGGAAACTAAAACAGCGTTCATGCGTACGAACGGCCTACCGTCTCCATGAACGGTGTATTTCTTTCCATTTATTGATCCATTATATATATATGTATATTCTGAATATATATTATATATAAATAATGTTTTTTATTATGGAATTAAGTAATCATGATCTATGTAATCATATGAATAATTACAAGTTAAAACACGAACGACAAATGAGACGATTTTACCCAAAACGCTACTTTAACATGAATTTACAAATGAACGGGTAATATAAAGTCATAAGTGAACCATATATGATATAATAACAATGAATATGATTGTATAATAAGTCAATGACATTATTTAAATCATTATACAGGAGGTTCAGACACTTACGAAGAAAATCGGACCTAAGGTAAGGGAAATTTCACAATCTCATTTTTATCCGAGATTGTTTATACTTTAGTATTTACTGGGGTGTATTTTATCATCCACATCCATGTTTTCTGAATATGAAATATTATTTCCATCCACCTACAAATGTTTAAATCCAATTTTACCCTTCGGTGAGGTTTTCGTAAAGAATATGAAAGGAATATTTTGTCGTTTTTCGTACGAGGTACTTTTTGACTTTTCCAACAAAAGTACGAGAAGGATGTTTTTATAACTTATACGACATGAATGGATTTTTAAAACATTATTTACAAGAAGAATCCTTTACAAGTTTTCAAGTTTATTTTTTAATCAACTTCTTTTAGTTTAAAGTTGTATGACATGTTAAGAAAGGAAAAATGTTTTTGAAGAAGAAAGGATATTTTCCCCAAGAATGGAGTTCAAGTGTTTTATCAAAATTATTTTCCATCTAAGAAAATAAAGGGTTCTGTTTTTATCCCTATTATTACATTGATTTGATTATGTTGTGATGGAATTATTTTTATGAATTCCTTTATCTTATATGAATTGTTTTATGATGTCATGATGTTTAAGATTCCATTTGTATTACATGGGTTATGCAATGATGTATGATTTATGATTTTGTGGCACACATAAGAATGGTATCATTATGAGATGGGTGAGACCTATATCTCTCTCCAACGCATTGGGTAAAGATTTTATATCTCATGAGATAGACATGGCTGGAATTGTAGGTTATACCGGTTCAGTGAAACAGGACTGAAACGAGGGTGACTCGGTTCAGAAAGGGACTTTGTCCACTAAGATAGTCTTGGCAATGAGTCTTGACTAACAAGAAATGATTCTCTATGATTATGTGTGTATGCCACAAAGTTTAATGTTTTAAGTTATGATTATTGTGATAAATTTCACTACCATGAGTTATCCCAGGTTATGAAATTATGATCTCTTTTACAGGTTAAGATTTCCAAAAGTTATGTGCTTATGTATATGATGTGATTGATATTTCTTTTGTTTACCCTTACTGAGCATTTGAGCTCACCCTTTTATGTTTACTTTTCCCCAGGATATAAAGAAAGGTTTTAGGTATAAAAAAAAGAAGATATTTTTGGGAGATGTTGAAGATCTTTCAGCAGGATTAGAAGATTATATTCCGAGTTTCCAAAAACACTAAACTATTACGATCCTTGTGTGTGTGTTTTTGTTATGTACTAAGTATTCCACAAATTTAATGTAATGTCAATGTACGTCAAGATTCGGGTCTCTACAGTTGGTATCAGAGGAAAATTTTAGTCAACCTTTGGAAACTAGGATTCGAAAACGTTAGTGAGATCCCTATAGATATTTCTAAGGTATGTAAAAGGATGTCCCTAAGGATAAGTATACGTATAGGATATAGTCCTAGAACTACGGTAACAATCTTAGAATTAAACCTAAGATGTTAGATATTGAAGGTACTCCCCCTTTATTATGTTGTTTTCCCTAGCATGTTTTTTGCCTCTCACACTATTCTTTTTGGGTTTTAGAAAATGGATGGAAACAAGATGATTCATGATAATGGAGGATATGATGGACAATGGAATGATATTATTCATGATAAACAAAATGAAATAGGATTTGGAAGTCCAAACATCATTATTATGCCGAATCAGCAATCTCATAATATGATCAATAAAGTAAAATTTGGTAAGTTTTCTAACTCGGCTAATAAGAGAATGATGGAGTTTCATGATGATCATAGAGGAAAGAAAGTTAAATTTCCCCTATGTAAATCATGTGGGAAGAGGCATCAAGGAGAATGTTTCAAAGGAACTGGAAGATGCTTTGGGTGTGGAAAAGAAGGACACAAAGCCAGTAAGTGCAAAGGAAAAGGTTCAGTTAACACCAGGGATGAGGATAATGGTATTGCTACGATATCAATAATGGTTAAATGTTTTAAATGTGGAATGTACGGGCATTATGAAAACCAATGCCCTAAGGGAAAGTATCGTGAAGAGAATCAGCATGGTCGTATGGGTAGTATTTATGTTGATGATGATGAAGAGACTACAAATGATATGTGAGATGAATGAATTGTCGAAGTTCGGTCAATGGTTTAAGAATGTAGTGAAATGATGACATGTTTATCATGTGTAATGTTGTATAAGTAATCTCATGGTACTATGGAATAAAGAGACATCTAAGGATTGTTACACTGTTGTCTTTACTTGAGTTTTGAAAGTGTATGATTAATGGTACCAGTATCCCTAAAAGGTTATTCAGATATTTTTTGGAATGTAGATGATATGCGCATAATGAAGGGATAAGACGATAATGAGATGTTTGATTGTATTCATGAGCTCATGATTGATATAAGGACTAAGTAATATCATGGTTTGAGTATATAGAATTTTTAGGATTTTGGATTATGGAAAGTGTTAACTTTTAACTGCATTCATGTTTTCACTAAGGTTCAATGTGTATTCATTCTTCAAAAGAATACATGATTAAGGTATTCACATGTTTGTAATTTGACGAACAAGATATATCTTATGATATATGGGGGATAAATGATTGCATTCACGTGATTGTTCTGTGACATTTCAAGTAACCATTTTCTTTATACTATGAGCTTGGACCGAAGTATTTTAGATAAACTTAGAATGGATTATGTTGGACATAAGTTAGGATAAAACGTTTTTCAATATTATTGATGGGATGTTATAGTAATATAGCTTTAGAAAAAGGAAAACCTGCAGGACGGGCGACAACCCATCGCGTCGGACAAGGCTGTGGGAATCGAACCCACAACCGAAGTGCGACTGGCCTTTATCGCCTACCACTGGCCTACAGGAAGTCCCTGTTTAGTAGAAACTAGTTTTATTATAATAAGCAGTATGATATATGAAGTATAAGTCCATTTTAGGAACCATATATGATTAATATCACTATAGAATGACTTTTGTATATTTAATAAATTTTGCTAACCTTTTATTTGAGACAGATGTAATGACCCGTCATTCTATCACATGATCTGCTAACACTTCACGAATAACAAATTCAACTTCATTTATTTAAGAGATGAAGTGGAAATTGTCCAAAGAATGACAAACGGTGAGACTATACCAAAATCACGAAATTATTTCTTTTAATTCCAATTTCATCAACTTTAGCGAACTGATCTTGAAAACCAAAAATGTTTTCCTAGTGATCTTATATCTGATGAATCAGTTGGTACCTTAGATCGTCACAAATTTATGGATTTGTGATTGTTGTCTTTTCCATAGCCA
Organism: Viscum album; assembly: GCA_963277665.1. Taxonomy (NCBI): domain Eukaryota; kingdom Viridiplantae; phylum Streptophyta; class Magnoliopsida; order Santalales; family Viscaceae; genus Viscum; species Viscum album. The sequence continues at coordinate 1,328,953,438 of OY728145.1, read as the reverse complement.
TGTTCTCTACCACTCTCCATCAGAACATGATGGTTAGACTTTTCTTCCATATCCATATTTTCACCTATGTGGAAACCCGGTGATTAGTTTATTTGGGTAACCGTTAAGTTTCATACTTTTGTTTTTAAAGATTAGTTTTGGTATTCCTTTTTACGATGTGGGTTTCTATCAAAGAAATTTTCGAATAGTAAACCATTTATAACCCCGACGAATTTCGAGGGAGAAATTCATTTTAAGGGGGGTAGATTGTAACATCCCGAGATTTTATGAAAAATATTCTTTTTAATTTCATTAATGTCTTGTGTTGTACGCTACACCAAAAGGAGCTTGCACAACACGCATCCTTGACTTTCCATGCATTACATGTAATTGCGACCTTCCTCGATAGCGTGTGTAGTACGCAATACCGAGTTTCACTAAACAATGATATGCTATTGAAATATTATTAAAACTAGCCATTATGAATAGTAATAACCACTTTTTGAAAATTTGTAAATTTTATTCGGAATATCGAAATTATCTTAGGGTGAAATTTTGGTGATTTTCGGATAACTTTCATATTTTGATGAATAGTGAAAATTAATAAATTTTAATTAAAAACAACTTTTTCAATCGAAATAATTAATAGTGATAAATTATTAATTTGAGTGGTTTTAAAGTATATTTAGAATATATTTTTACAATTTAATACAATGTTGGTCATTGAATGTAATTTCACATTTAAACCAGACATAAACAAGTGTCAATCTTTTAATAGTTATTATCTCTTAAGAACACGCTATTTGTTTTGACGACGGGAATTAATTTTTAAATTAATTAATGCAACAGATATGTTTTGAATTTGGTAAAATAGAAATCATTTTGGAGTTCATAATATCAAATATAGCTTAGGCCTAATTTTTGGGTTTTTTCTGAAAACTTTCAATTTTTGATGAATAGTGAAACCACTAAGTGGTAGTTAAAAAACAGAATTTTTCATAAAACTTAATTTTACCGCTTCTATGAGTGGAATTTCAAAAATCCGAGAGACACGGTTGATGTCAGTAAGTAAAATGTGGTTCAACGAGATAAAAATAATTTTTGGTGAATAGTAACTTTTTTACTTCTATTTACCACGGTTAAAAGTAAATAGGGTAATTAAGGGTAGAAATGATATTATTATTACGCTAAAACATGTCCTAATTATATTGGACAAGTTCAATTCGACCAAAAACAAACTTAAGAATAAAATATGACCATTTAGGCCCACTTGGATTAGATTTGGAGATTTATTATTAATTTATTTAAAGAAGGGTTAAAAGAGTTAAAATCAAAGTTTATTTACTAAAACATTTTTAATATAGGGTTATACATAAGATAAATTAGATTTTAATTATTCATTAGAAAGCTAAATAGATTTCCTACATAATGGAATTTTATTTTTAATTTTTATACATCAAATAATTTAATATACTTATGACACAAAGATGATGCAGTAATTATCTTATTAATGAAATATTGACATAATTGATGTTATAAATACCAAAATAAATTTAATTTAAGACTTTTTATGAATTACACTAATTTTCTAGGTTAATATGACATGTTAGTATTGATTTAATTAAATTTTTTCGAACTTATCATTCTGTTATGACTTTCACAAAAATCAATTACTAAATAGTGACAAAAGTGACATAAAATAGTTTTTAAAACAAATATTATATTATTAATTGTTATTTTATTTCTAAAAATCTATGGGTCGGACAAATGACTTAGATAAGGTTATATATATTAATAATAAACAATTTGGTGTTCGTTTGGCTTCTTATATTATGTTTATTAACCTTATAGTGTAAGAACACAAGAAAACACGGTAAAAGTAAAATTATTTAACTTAATGTTAAATCTAAATGATAAAGTTACAATAGGAACCTAAACTTGTATAAATTCTATTGGATGAGAGTATTTCTAACCATACCCACCTTATCCTCGAAATAAATCAATTTGGAGCTATTTAAAACCAAACTGGACTTTATAATAAAATAATATTTTTAGTTATTCCAAATGTGCCCCTCTCCTCCCTTATAAAAGGGAACCTCCTCCCTCTCTTCCTCACAAAACTTTGAGCCTTCATGATCGGCCAAACTCTACAAAATTCTCTTCTCCACTTCCCTAGCAACATCCTAGAGGTTCTTGTCTTCCTCAAAGACCAATTTTGGTACCCTAATAGGAGGTCTCAAAGAGGCACTCTAAAGAAGAGGTAATTTCCGTTACCAATTCTTTCACCTTTATTTCTTCTTCCACTTCTTCTTCTAAGGTTGTTTCATTATGAAGTAATAACATCAGTATCACTCATATACTGATATGTTATTATAAATATGAAACAACTCTAATTAACCTTCTATCCATCCTACGGAAAAAGGAAATCACCGCGCGTGCGTACGTACGGAATACCGTCTCCACGCCGTGGTGTAATCTGCCTTTCCACCAACACCTTACATAGATGGGTATTATGGTGTAAAGAATAACTATAAATAGTTATTATAACATAATAATTATTCTGATATATTGTATCATCCACTTCAATTCAATTCAATAATTATGGAAATGATATCATCGCTCGTGCGTACGTACGGACTACCGTCTCCACGACGCGATGAGATTCATTTTCCATGTTAACCATTTAAGAATGATTATAAAGTCTATATAAGCAATAATAATGAAATATATGACATTATAAAGCTACTGTATTTATGTTTATATATATGTATGTCATCTACTTAATACCATTCAATTCAATAAGGAAACGAAAACAACATTCATGCGTATGAACGGCCTACCGTCTCCATGAACGGTGTATTTCTTTCCATTTATCAATCCATTATATATATATATATTCTGAATATATATTATATATAAATCATGTTTTATATTCTGGAATTAAGTAATCATGATCTAAGTAATCATATGAATAATTACATGTTAAAACACGAACGACAAATGAGACGATTTTACCCAAAACGCTACTTTAACATGAATTTACAAAAGAACGGGTAATATAAAGTCATAAGTGAACCATATATGATATAGTAACAATAAATACAATTCTGTAATAAGTCAATGCCATTATTTAAATCATTATACAGGAGGTTCAGACACTTACGAAGAAAATCGGACCTAAGGTAAGGGAAATATCACAATCTCATTTTTATCCGAGATTGTTTATACTTTAGTATTTACTGGGGGTATTTTATCATCCACATCCATGTTTCCTGAATATGAAATATTATTTCCATCCACCTAGAAATGTTTAAATCCAATTTTACCCTTCGGTGAGTTTTTAGTAAAGAATATGAAAGGAATATTTTGTCGTTTTTCGTACGAGGTACTTTTTGACATTTCCGACAAAAGTACGAGAAGAATGTTTTTTTAACTTATACGACATGAATGGATTTTTAAAACATTATTTCCAAGAAGAATCCTTTACAAGTTTTCAAGTTTATTTTTTTAATCAACTTCTTTTAGTTTAAAGTTGTATGACATGTTAATAAAGGAAAAATGTTTTTGAAGAAGAAAGGATATTTTCCTCAAGAATGGAGTTCAAGTGTTTTATCAAAATTATTTTCCATCTAAGATAATAAAGGGTTCTATTTTTATCTCTATTATTACATTGATTTGATTATGTTGTGATGGAATTATTTTTAGGAATTCCTTTATCTTATATGAATTGTTTTATGATGTCATGATGTTTAAGATTCCCATTTGTATTACATGGGTTATGTAATGATGTATGATTTATGATTTTGTGGCACACATAAGAATGGTATCATTATGAGATGGGTGGGACCTATATATCCCTCCAATACATTGGGTAAAGATTTTATATCTCATGAGATAGACATGGCTGGAATGGTAGGTTATACCGGTTCAATGAAACAGGACTGAAACGAGGGTGACTCGGTTTAGAAAGGGACTTTGTCCACTAAGATAGTCTTGGCAATGAGTCTTGACTAACAAGAAATGATTCTCTATGATTATGTGTGTATGCGACAAAGTTTAATGTTTTAAGTTATGATTATTGTGATTACATTTCACTGCCATGAGTTATCCCAGGTTATGAAATTTTTATCTGTAACACCCCGAGCTTCCACGATACGCTTCTCATTCAATAATGCAATAGCTTGCATTGTACGCAACTTCGAGTTCTAAAACACTACGACTAATCAAAGTAGCCATTATGAATAGTAATAACCACTTTTTAAAATTATAGAAATTTTATATTTCAAAATGGACTTCATTTTTGTATTCGGAATATCGAAATTAGCCTATGTTGAATTTTTGGTATTTTTCTGAGAACTTCCATTTTTTTATGAATAGTGAAAAATACTTAAAACAACTTTTTTAATCAAAATAATGTATAGTGATAAATTATAAAATTGAGTGGTTTTAAAGTATAATTAGAATATATTTTTACCATTTTATCCAACGGTGTTCATTAGAAATAATCTAACATTGAAAATGGACATAAACAATTGCCAATCTTTTGATATAAATTGTTTCTTAAAACACGCTATTTGTTGTGACAGCGGGAATTAATTATAAAATTAATTAATGCAACTTATATGTTTGAAATTTTTTTAAAATAGACATAATTTTTGAATTCGGAATATCAATTATAGCTTAGGGTGAAATTTTGGCATTGTTCTGAAAAACTTCAATTTTTGATTAATAGTGAAACCACTAAGTGGTAGTTAAATAACTGATTTTTCGTTTAAATGAAATATCACCACTTCTGTGATTTTATTTTCAAAAATATGAAATACATGGTTTTCATTAAGAAGTAAAATGTGGTTCAATGAGATTAATATAATTTTTGGTTAATAGTAACTTTTAAGTTCTTAATCGCGATTAGAGGTAATTAGTGTAGTTTAAGGTAAAAATAATGTTTTAATAATATGAGATGAGCTTGAAACATGTCCTACCCTCATTGGATGTGCCATGGCCGACCAGGAAAATCCATGGGTCAACTTGGGGACCCCATGGAGCCACTTTAGTTGGAAAATTACATAAATACCTTTTATTTAATGTTAAAGTAAAAAAATGACACAAACATGAAATGTTTTACTAAAAAAATATTTACATGGTGTTATACAAGTAATAATTTTGACTATAAATAGTCATTGGAAATCTAAAAATATTTCCTACATCATAGTATTTTTTTATAATTTTTAGACATTAAATAAATTAAATTATTTATGACATCATGATGATGCATCGATGACCTCATTATTTAACGATTTAAATTAAATAAAAAGATAATGTAAAATACAAGGCTTACACATGTCAAAAACATATTGGATGGGTGGATTTCGAACCCTTATCACCTTATCCACGAATTATATATGTGTGGGACCTTTAGAATCAGAAAATCATTGTATAATAATGTAACATTTCAATCATTCCAAAAGAGCCCCTCCTCTCCTCTTATAAAAGGCCCCAACCTCTACCACCTTATTCACACTTTCAATCCTTTTGGTTCGGCCAAACTCTGCCCAAATACTCTCCCAACTTCTCTCCCTTCATCCTAGAAGCTTTACTTTTGTCATAAAGCCATCCTAAGGAGTCCTTTTGATCAAATCAAAAGGAAGAACCCGAAGAAGAGGTAACATTTTCATCACCCTCTTTCAAGTTTCTTTCTTCTTCCACTCCCTCTTTGTTTATTATTTCAATTCTCAAATTATAACTCCATTATCTTCTATATAATGTGATGTTATTATAAATATGGAACAACCATATTCAGTATTCTACCCATCATTTGAATGACATGTCACCATACGTGCGTACGTACGGCTTACCGTCTCCACGTCGTGGTGTAATTGTTATTCAATATATTATTATTTAGATGGGTATAATAATGATATGTAATTCATGTAAATAATAAATATAACATGATAATTATTCTGTATATATGATATACTATCCAATTATATAATATTTTAATATCAAAATAATGATATTGTCGATCGTGCGTACATACGGACTACCGTCTCCACGAACGCGATGAGATTCATTCTCCGTCGTATCCATTCAAGTATAATTATCATTTGATGATTTTAAAATAATGTTCAAGGACATGATATCATTCTGGATATGAATAAGATACAACCTATCCATGAAAAACACGACTTACGTAACAAAACATATAAAATAAAACGAGTAAGTTAACACCCGAAACAACGATAAATCTAAGATATTGTAAACAAAGCAATGTTAAAAGATCATATATGATATCATATGAATGTATATGATTCTTGTATAATTTAATAACAATTATTTCACCATTATACAGGAGGTTAACCTACCCCAACCAAGGAAAAGTACAAGGTAAGGGTTTACTTCACAACCTCTTCATTATCCAAGGTTGTTTATACATAATTATCTACTGGGACCTCGTTATCATGCACATCCATGTTTCTTAAAAATGTCTTTCAAAACATTTTTACTAATAAATGGAAAATGGGTTAAAGTCATTTATACCCTTATACGTTTTTGAAAGGAATCTTACCGTCGTTTTCCAAACAATGTACTTTTTGACCTTTTTGAAAAATTTAAGGTAAGAATGTTTTTTTCACTTATACAGCGGGTGAGGCTATTTTCCGCCATTATAACTTTGTCAAAGCTTCCCTTACAAGCTTATAATAATATTTTCAAATTAAATGTATTATTTTATAATTATGGTACTTTTAAATGATTTCAAAAAAGAGAGATATTTCTCTCAAATAGCTTTGATTTCATCCATGTCAACATCCTTTGATGGGTTTTAAGTTTATTTGAAATTGATTTATGATACAAAACTTCCATTGAGCATTTTGTGAATCATTTGACTGTGGATGTGTTATTTTTATACCATCCATAGTTTATGGAGAAACTATTGACATTTCGTATGCTAGTTTTAATATGAATATTTATGTTATGTTTAAACCTATTCATATGAGGAATGTATTAGACTTAATAAGTGGCCGGTGGAGCCCGCTATAGCTCCTCGATGCATCGGTAGGTCTCATGAGACAACTAGACGTGGAATTGGCCGTGGCCCTTTCCCAATTTGATTTACGGTTTTGGCCGTGGCCTTAATCATTTTAGACATCTTGGTCGAGGCCTTGACAAAATGTTTCAGAATGTCTGGCATTATACATTCCCTCATTATGAAAGTGGTTATTGATATTTCATGTGATTATTAATCTAGTAGAATATCCATGTGAGTAAGTAATGGAATTATTTTATTTTACTTTTTCCATATTGTGCTGAAGTTCAAGTTCAGTAAGGCTTTTGTTTTAGTTATACATTGCCTTAAATGATTATGTTTTCTTATGAAAGCTTCCGCTATATTTTTATCCTTAATGAGCATCTGAGCTCACCCCTTTCAATGTTTTAATATTTTCCAGGATGTGAAGAAGTATTTTATGAATGACCTGCAGGGATAGTCATAAGAGGTTATGAGTGTGGACTATGAAGACTTTGTTATTAGTTTTTCACCTTATGATGTAATGTAACATTTATGAATGTATCTAGTGTTTCCGAGGCTACTAAACTAATCGGTCTTTCGAGACTTGATCTTTTGTGATCATGCCAATGTTACGAAGTAATGCACTGACTCTGTATAGCTGGGGTCGGGGTGTTACAGTTGGTATCAGAGGAAGTTTAGTACAAACCTTGGAAGCTAGATTTAGACAAACTCTGATTAGATCACGTAGACCTAAGATGATCTTTGAGGATTAGTATAGAAGAACTTCCTAAAATTTTGGTATTGTAGAGATTTTGTGAGTTTTCCGAGTAATACATCCCTGTCTGGATACAAGCAGGTAGAGGCGGCTCTGGCACAGATGTACCTAGGGGTAAAACCCAAAAACACCGCTTTGAGCTAGACTCGAACGGGAACTGGTGCACGACAACGGGCCTTGCTGCACTCTTGGTTATGACACTCTCGGGGTATATGATTAGGATAATTCCCATTTTCTTTACAAACCACTATGAAGGGTTACGAGTATATACTTCCTCAAAGAAAACATTTTTATAATTAAGGATTATATCCATAATTAGTTCAATTTATGTTAAGTGTTTTACAAGTATGGAATTATGTATTTTGATTCATAAACTAATCTATTTTTTGCCATTATTTAGAAATGGCGCCTAGTGGAAGGAATGGAAACCATATCAATGCACGCACTCCGTGTAGGGATTTCCCTCCTGCTCAAGATAATTATGGTGGAGCTAGTGATAAAACTGGTGCTGATCAACTTATTACCATACTGGGACAACTCACTCAGGTTATGAATAATAACCTTACTCGTATGGAGCACCCTGATCCGCAACGTGGAGGATCAATGTTAGACCGCTTCATGAGGCAACAACCACCAAAATTTAATGGGGGTACAAATCCGTTAGTAACTGAGCAATGGATAAACTCCTTAGGGAAAATATTCCACGCCTTGGGGAGTAGCGAAAGGGAGAAGGTTATCATGAAAGTTTACTGCCTCACTGGAGATGCTGATCAATGGTGGTCATTGATTCAAAATACAAAGGAAGATGATGACGTATCGAATATGGAATGGAGGGAGTTCAAAGATATTTTCTTAGAAAAATACTTTCCTCGAGACCATCGAGCGGATATGGAAAGTCAATTTCTGAGTCTGAGGCAGAAGGAGGATGAGAATGTCGCAAAGTATGAGGCTAACTTTACAAGGTTAGCAAGGTATGCTGCAGATTATATACGTAACCCAAGAAGTAAGATTGATCATTTCTTTGATGGGTTAAAACGATTTCTCCGTCGAGCTTTAGTATCACAATCCTTCTCATCGTATGAAGATATTGTCTCGTGTGCTATCAAGACAGAAAATGAATTTTCTAAGTCTTATGAAAACAAAGTAAAGAAAGAGAAGAAGAGAACGGTGGAACAAGAGACAGATAAAGGGAAAATGGAAAGAAGGATTTTCCATTATGTGATAATTGTGGGAAGAATCACCCTGGTACTTGCCTAAAAGGAATGGGAGTTTGTTATAAATGTGGAGAAAAAGGTCATCAGGCGCGTGATTGTAAGGGAAAGAAAGAGGCTATCAATGTTGAATGCTACAATTGTAGGGAAATGGGGCATTATGCAAATGAATGTCCTAAGCGTCAGGGAAACTTACCTCAGAAAAGGCCAAGGGATCAAGGACAATCTTATGCTATGACTACAGTTGAAGCGGAATAATTAATGTATTGGTGCTTTTGGACTCATGGATTATATTCTGGTTATTAGAATAATGTGATATATATATAAGGATTGTACTGCAGTACTTGTTGTTTCAGTAAGGTTTTAATATGATGAAGGTAATCATATTTTTAGTATGTGACAACAAGAGAAACTATACTTTGTTTGGGGAATCTGATAAATTGATTTTGGAATTAAGAGACCTTTTAGAGAAAGTCTGGACAGAGGTATTTTGGATAACTATAAAGGTTGGAGTGGATTAAGTTGATCTTTGGATAGTATTGTTTAAGGTTAAAAAAATTATGAAGATTATTTTTGGAATATTATAATACTATAGTTTTAGGAAAAGGACAACCTGCAGGGTGGGGAATAACCCATCGCGTCGGACAAAGCTGCAGGAATCGAACCCACAATCATAGTGCGACATGACTTTATTTCCTACCACTAGACTACAGGAAGTCCCTGGTTATTACAAAATAATTTTACTAATCTAAATGGTATGTGTTAACATTTGGAACCTTATACAATTAGGATAAGTATAATATTTTTGAGTTCTATTATCTTTTTGAGTGAAAGATGAGTTAAAGGTTGGAACTCTAATTGTCAAGAATAAATATATATATACCTATCTCTTATTCAATGAATGAATTAATTCTTAATCTTTTGTAAAGGGATATTAAAACAAAAAAATGTGTTATCCTAATACCTTATGTCTTGTTGAACTGATGATATTTTAAATCAACATAGATTGAAGGCTTTGAGGCCCTCAATTTGACAGTTGATTGTGATTGAGGACCTCAATCACTCCCTACAAATATTTACGTTTTCCCTCTAATTATATGTCTCTAATTTCCACCAATGTTCTCCTAATCGAGATCATAATTGGGTGGTGACTTTTTCATTTCCCTTTCCCACTTATTAAGGATAAATTTTATTAATCTTATTTCCGATGTGGGTTTTCCACGAAGGTATTTTCTATTTTCAACCTTTTATTTTCAAAGAAAAAATTTCAAATTGCGAGGACGCAATTTATTGAAGGAGGGGAGAATGTAACACCCCGAGCTTCCACGATACGCTTCTCATTCAATAATGCAATAGCTTGCGTTGTACGCAACTTCGAGTTCTAAAACACCGTGAGTAATCAATGTAGCCATTATGAATAGTAATAACCACTTTTTAAAATTACAGAAATTTTATATTTCAAAATGGACTTCATTTTTGTATTCGGAATATCGAAATTAGCCTATGTTGAATTTTTGGTATTTTTCTGAGAACTTCCATTTTTTATGAATAGTGAAAAATACTTAAAACAAATTTTTAATAAAAATAATTTATAGTGATAAGTTATAAAATTGAGTGGTTTTAAAGTATAATTAGAATATATTTTTACCATTTTATCCAATGGTGTTCATTATAATTAATTTATCATTGAAAATGGACATAAACAATTGCCAATCTTTTGATATAAATTGTTTCTTAAAACACGCTATTTGTTGTGACAGCGGGAATTAATTATAAAATTAATTAATTCAACTTATATGTTTGTAATTTTGTAAAATAGACATCATTTTTGAATTTGGAATATCAATTATAGCTTAGGGTGAAATTTTGGCATTGTTATGAAAATCTTCAATTTTTGATGAATAGTGAAACCACTAAGTGGTAGTTAAATAACTGATTTTTCGTTTAAATGAAATATTACCACTTCTGTGATTTGATTTTCAAAAATACGACATACATGGTTGTCATTAAGAAGTAAAATGTGGTTCAATGAGATTAATATAATTTTTGGTGAATAGTAACTTTTAAGTTCTTAATCGCGATTATAGGTAATTAGTGTAGTTTAAGGTAAAAATAATGTTTTAATAATATGAGATGAGAATGAAAAATTTCCTACCCTCATTGGATGTTCCATGGCCGACCAAGAAAATCCATGGGTCAACTTGGGGACCCCATAGAGCCACTTTAGTTGGAAAATTACATAAATACCTTTTATTTAATGTTAAAGTAAAAAAATGACACAAACATGAAATGTTTTACTAAAACAATTTTTAAATGGTGTTATACAAGTCATAATTTTGACTATAAATAGTCATTGGAGATATAAAAAGATTTCCTACATCGTAGTATTATTTTTATAATTTTTAGACATTAAATAAATTAAATTATTTAAGACATAATGATGATGCACCGATGACCTCATTATTTAATGATTTAAATTAAATAAAAATATAATGTAAAATCCAAGGCTTACACATGTCAAAAACCTATTGGATGGGTGGATTTCAAACCCTTATCACCTTATCCATGAATTATATATGTGTGGGACCTTTATAATCCGAAAAGCATTGTATAATAATGTAACATTTCAATCCTTCCAAAAGAGCCCCTCCTCTCCTCTTATAAAAGGCCCCCACCTCTACCACCTTATTCAAACTTTCAAGCCCTTTCGTTCGGCCAACCTCTTCCCAAATACTCTCCCAACTTCTCTCCCTTCATACTAGAAGCTTTACTTTAGTCATAAATCCATCCTAAGGAGTCTTTTTGATCAAATCAAAAGGAAGAACCCGAAGAAGATGTAACATTTTCATCACCCTCTTTCAAGTTTCTTTCTTCTTCCACTCCCTCTTTGTTTATTATTTCAATTTTAAAATTATAACTCCAGTATCTTCTATATACTGTGATGTTATTATAAATATGTAACAACCATATTCATTATTCTACCCATCATTTGAATGACATGTCACCATACGTGCGTACGTACGGCTTACCGTCTCCACATCGTGGTGTAATTGTTATTCAATATATTATTATTTAGATGGGTATAATAATGATATGTAATTCATGTAAATAATAAATATAACATTATAATGATTCTGTATATATGATATACTATCCAATTATATATTATTTTAATATCAAAATCATGATATTGTCGCTCGTGCGTACGTACGGACTACCGTTTCCACGAACGCGATGAGATTCATTCTCCGTCGTATCCATTCAAGTATAATTATCATTTGATGATTTAAAAATAATGTTTAAGGAAATGATATCATTCTGTATATGAATAAGATACAACCTATCCAGGAAAAACACGACTTACGTAACAAATCATATAAAAGAAAACGAGTAAGTTAACACCCGAAACAATGATAAATCTAAGATATTGTTAACAAAGAAATGTTAAAAGATCATATATGATATCATATGAATGTATATGATTCTTGTATAATTTAATAACAATTATTTCACCATTATACAGGAGGTTAACCTACCCCAACCAAGGAAAAGTACAAGGTAAGGGTTTACTTCACAACCTCTTCATTATCCAAGGTTGTTTATACATAATTATCTACTGGGTCCTCGTTATCATCCACATCCATATTTCTTAAAAATGCCTTTCAAAACATTTTTACTATTAAATGGAAAATGGGTTAAAGTCATTTATACCCTTATACGTTTTTGAATGGAATCTTACCGTCGTTTTCCAAACAATGTACTTTTTGACCTTTTTGACAAATTTAAGGTAAGAATGTTTTTTTAACTTATACGGCGGGTGCGGTTATTTTCCGCCATTATAACTTCGTCAAAGCTTCCCTTACATGATTATAATAATATTTTCAAAGTAAATGTATTATTTTATAATTATGGGACATTTAAATGATTTCAAAAAAGAGAGATATTTCTCTCAAATAGCTTTGATTTCATCCATGTCAACATCCTTTGATGGGTTTTAAGTTTATTTGAAATTGATTTATGATACAAAACTTCCATTGAGCATTTTGTGAAACATTTGACTGTGGATGTGTTATTTTTATACAATCCATAGTTTATGGAGAAACTGTTGACATTTCGTATGCTAGTTTTAATACGAATATTTATGTTATGTTTAAACCTATTCATATGAGGAATGTATTGGACTTAATAAGTGACGGGTGGAGCCCGCTATAGCTCCTCGATGCATCGGTAGGTCTCATGAGACAACTAGACGTGTAATTGGCCGAGGCCCTTTCCCAATTTGATTTATGGTTTTGGCTGAGGCCTTAATCATTTTAGAAGTCTTGGCTGATGCCTTGACAAAATGTTTTAGAATGTCTGGAATTATACATTCCCTCATTATGAAAGTGGTTATTGATATTTCATGTGATTATTTGTCTAGTAGAATATCCATGTGAGTAAGTAATGGAATTATTTTATTTTACTTTTTCCATATTATGCTGAAGTTCAAGTTTAGTAAGGCTTTTGTTTCAGTTATACATTGCCTTAAATGCTTATGTTTTCTTATGAAAGCTTCCGCTATATTGTTATCCTTACTGAGCATCTGAGCTCACCCCTTTCAATGTTTTAATATTTTCCAGGATGTGAAGAAGTATTTTATGAATGACCTACAGGGATAGTCAGAAGAGGTTATGAGTGTGGACTATGAAGACTTTGTTATTAGTTTTTCACCATATGATGTAATGTAACATTTATGAATGTATCTAGTGTTTCCAAGGCTACTAAACTAATCGTTCTTTTGAGACTTGATCTTTTGTGATCATGCCAATGTTACGAAGTAATGCACCGACTCTGGGTAGTTGGGGTCGGGGCGTTACATGATCTCTTTTACAGGTTAAGATTTCCAAAATTTATGTGCTTATATATATGATGTGATTGATATTTCTTTTGTTTACCCTTACTGATCATTTGAGCTCACCCTTTTATGTTTGCTTTTCCCCAGGATATAAGGAAAGGTTTTAGGTATAAAAAAAGAAGATATTTATGGGAGATGTTGAAGATCTTTCACCAGGATTAGAAGATTATATTCCGAGTTTCCAAAGACACTAAGCTATTACGATCCTTGTGTGTGTTTTTGTTATGTACTAAGTATTCCACAAATGTAATGTAATGTCAATGTACGTCAAGCTTCAGGTCTCTACAAGTCCTTTCCACGTTCCGAACTATTTCACCTGTATACCATGGATGTTTTGGTATTTTTTCTTACCCTAATGTATATTCCAAGATTATTGGTATTGTATTTGTTCCAACAGGGTTTAAGGAGCATTCTAGTTCTTGTGGTGTCTGTTGGAGGGTCCTTCCGTGAGTTTCCACGATGTTAACGGTTTGTCTTGTGGTGTGGCTGAGAATTTGACTCCTGACATGATCATACATTCCAGGAAAACTTCTATCTTCTACAGAAACTTCCTCCAACTCTCCATTTGGGCATGTGGAATTCGGTTTCGGGGCCATCATCTTCATCATGGAAGGGTTACATCCTGTGAATGACCTTAACGGAGCCGAAGATCAGTTCTTGATCTGACACCATTTCTGTCAGACTTTCTCCTTCTAATGGTGTCATTTCGCAGGATGGTGGCCATTGTTCCATGAATATTGGAATGAAGTAAAAATTCATCAATACTGACATCAGATTTGGTATCATCACATATTCTTGCTCTTGATTTCTACCCTTCTGGTATTTAGAAAACTGTGGGGCTGAGAAGGATGGATGTGTCATATTAGAATCTTTTGGGGGCACAGTTGGTTGTTTCAACTATCCCTGGAGGATTCCATGGACTTGGTAGATAGTTTTCTAAGTCATACATCTGTCAAAATTTTGCTCCTTGCTGGTGACTATTTTCCACTCCTCATCTTATATTGAGTCGAAGGCAGAAACATACTCCACCTTTGTTGGTGGCGGGACCAACTTGACTTTCCTGGAATCCACTATCTTTTGTATGAGATCCTTGAGAACAAAGCACTCCTGGATGGTATGTCCAAGTATTTGATGATACATATAATAATGTGGATGATGGTAGAGACCTGCTACATCAGCTCGATTTGGCTCTAGAAGCTGGGGAAAATTGAAATTCATTGGAGCTATGAAGTTTCCAGGGATCTGGTCATCTCAGAATGAATAAACATTATTTATTCATTCTCTAAACTGATTTCCTTTGGCACCTCGTAACTCATCTGGTCGAGGTGGTGGTTTTTTTCATTCATGGGGTTCTGCACGTTTTGGTGGGGGCCTGCTACTAGAGCTAGTGTCAAGGGTGTCTTAAGAATTAAATAAGATGTTTTAGATTTTACCGTTCTTTTCTTAGGGGCTGATGGGGCCACTCAGGACATAAGATTGGTATGATGCAAAGAGTATTCTATCCTTTGGGAAATGGCATAGAAGTCTCTAAATCCACTGGTGCACATCACCGAGATGAGTGGCATTTTCAATTCATCGTGAAGGTTATCGATGCAGATGAAGAGCATCTAAACCTAGGGGAGTGGTCAGGTCAGGGAATATTTCAGGCCCTTCCATCTGGCAATGAAGGCTAAGAATCTTTCATTCTCCCATTATTTCCAATTTATGAGGTCACTGATCGTTATCTTGGGAAGAAATGAACTGAACTAGAAGACAAACTATTGAAAAAGGTCCTCCCATCCTGTTATTGAATTGTTTTGTTGTCTATTATACCATAAGAAAGTAAATTTCTGTAGTCTTTGTATGAAACAGAAGAGTTTTATGGCTTTTTTCTACACTAGAGTGCCCGTCATGGGATCACAATAAGAGGCATAGTGCATAAAATGATTTTCTGGGTCCTCGAGCCATTGAATATTGGATATACGAGGTTCCTGAAGTTTGGAAGTGGTGGAAAATTTCTCACCCACTCAAGGTACGGTTTGTGTTGTGGTTGTATCAAAGTGTGTCGCCCCTCCATGGCTTCTATTCGACCTATTAGCTATTAGACAGTGTTTAAGATCTCGTGATGCATGTCCTTTTGGACTTGATCTTGAGTTGGTGTGGATGTGGCCAAGACTGGGCGTGTCAGTGCTACTAGAACATGGGGTTGATACCCAGTCGAAGGTATCATTTGCGGAATTACCTGTATATATTTTGGTTTCCTTCCTAGTGAGGGGAAGTCTTGATGTCCTTTCAGGGCCTAGTTGAATTGGCCTTCGATAATGGATTCATTCACTATAATCGGTGACTGTGGCATGGGAAGCTCTTCTGGGAGCACCTGTTGACATTCCACGGGGGTAACACATCTGGTGAGGTAACATCCTCGACGTTTCTTGCAATTAATTGGCCTGATCTCTTTCATTTATTCCTCCTTCCTGGTGAACATTTCCTCGATGGTGAGGGAAAAATTCACATGGGGAGGAGGAGTCATGTCATAGATTACCTAAGATTTATTTTTCCCCGCGTTAGGGTTTCACGGGGGAGGTAACAATTCATTAGTTGAGGGGGCACCCAAATTTAGGATTTCCAACTAGTTCTGGGTATGCGCACCATCAAGATTGGTGTGGGATGACTCTGGGAAGGAACCATATTCCGTTACGTCCTCTCCCCCTACTTCATTTCATGTGATATTTTTGGGGTTAATGTTTACCATGTTCACCAATATGTACTGCAAGCTAACGAGTCCTTGGGAATTGGCGACAAACCTAAATTTATAACCAACTTACTACATAGAACTGTGGCAAGATAGGGTCGAACCACAGATAGGCATCATGTTGTGTTGGCGATCTAAAAAGAACTAAACAAAAAAAACACACACAAGATAAAGCAAAAACAGTATGTGGTGGTGAAGTGAAGTGAATGAGAATTAGTGTGTGAGGAAGTAAAGGTGAACTGGTGAGTGTAATGATGGTAGACAGAATCAGAAAAAGAAATTGTCATGAAAACAACCAAAATATGAGTAAGGGGAGAGAGTCCACTGGCCAATTAAAATATTGATTACTCTTTTTCATGCACTGAAGTTTATGAAATAAGGATTTGACTTAATGTAATTGGTAATATTTTTCATCTGGTCAGTTTGCAATGAAATAATTTGTATAGTCCTTGAACTGTAAAATTCATTCCATCCAATGGTGATAACAAGTCTGATGACACTGGGCTCAACTTGTCTGTTGAGTTTAGTGTGTCTCTCTCATTTGATAATGACATACTTTTCAGTGAGTTCCTATAATTGAAATAGTTTTTATTATGGTTCAAACAAGATCAGTTTTCACTCAACCTTGTTGATTTGAAAATAAACTCATTGTAAACTATGAGAGAGACAATCCAAAAAAATGATTCAGCGCATGAATTGGACTAAACAAATCAATTCAGCCGGATTATTCCCCCCCCCCCCCTGAAAGGAATTTAGCTAGACATATTTGTTGGTTTTAATACAAAAATAGAATTAAAATAAACTAAGGTCATATTGAAATGAATTTCCAAAAAACAGAGCATAAGACAAATAAAAAGGTTTGTCTCCCTACTTGTGCTCCTGAAAGTTCTAATCCCTATTGTTCAGTGGTGGCTACGACATTGGAACCCACTCGATTTCCTACCCTGGGAATCAAGGTCTGAAATTCTATGATATTATGCTCTCAGTACTCCAATCTACTAGCCTCTGTGATGTTGTTTGTTACTCTCGCTCTCTTTCCCAGTCTGGATCGATAATTCCTATCATGTCCTTCCCCTCCATGTGTATATCATCTCGCACCCATCATGGAAACTAATGACCCAGTAGAAGTCTCTGGAATCTCACCCAAGGTGTTCTATGGCCTCCACATGGATCTTTTATTGTGTTTCTTCCTCCTGTCTAGTCACTAGAGCAGTTTCTCCTAACTGAATGAAATTGTGCGCGCCCGGCGAGCCACAACCCTCCCTCTGCAAAAAACACACGTGAGTTTAAATAAAAATAAAAATAAACTATTATATACCATATACTATATCACTACTTAAAAAATCCTTGTAATATATTATTTTTTATAATATATAATAATATTATTAATAATATATGTTATTATAAGTATTTTCCTTAATTAATAATTATATTATTATGATATATAAAAGCTTATATACTATTATTAATATACACATTACTATTATTCTATAGTATATGATATATATATGCTATACTATATGTTATAATTTTATATATATTATAATAGGTTTATATTCTAAAAAATAAAAAAAATAAAAAATGAAATTTTAGGTTGAGGGAGGGGTGCAGCATGGATGATAGGGGATAAGTGGAAAGGGGTTACAGTGTGCAGAGGTGAGGTGGAAGGCGAGGGTCAAGGTGGATTCGGGTGATGCGGGTTCAGGCCACAGCGAGGGGTGGAGCAGTGCTTGCGGATGGTGGGGCCGAGGTGCGGGTTCCAGTTGTGGATCAAGGGGAACGACCTACTGAAGTAGAGGGATAGGGGCGCAGATGAAATAGTGCTGTATAGTGTTAAAAGGGATAATGGGAAGGTGGGAGCTCGAGTGACAGTGTTGTGCCTAGTTTGGGCAGAGTATTAGGAGCGTCGGCTGTGTGGGCTTGTGGAACGACTATGGAGCAGGTCAGAGGTGGAGCATGGATGGCTGGAGTAGAGGGATAGGGTGCGGATGAGTGGGGTTCCAACGCACAATGAATATGTGGAAGGTGATTCCATGTGTTTGAATGGAGAGGCCAGAACGGCGGCTATACGAGAGGAGTAAGGTATCAAAACATTGGGTTTGATCTAGTTCAGATTTGGATGAATTATGTTTCAATTAGATCGATTGTTCTTCTATCGTTGAATCTGGAGAAACTGTGATGAATTGATTTTTCTTCCTTTTTTTGCGTTGTTCAATTTGATGCATTTGTTTTCATGTTGTTGGGCTGATGAGTGTGGATGTGGTGTGAAGGTGAGGGTATGTTGCAATGGCACAGGGGAGCCGAGGTGTAGAAGTGGAATGGTGGAAAAGGAAGGAAGCTGTGCAGGGGTTTGTTGCGGCACCGTGTGTGAACCGGTGGCACATGAACTGAGTGAAACAATGGCACATGCACCGTGTGTTCAAAGGAACAGTGGATGGGGGTGAGAAAATGGCTGTGTGAAGTGGTGAGATAGTGAAAAACTGAAATAGTGGTTGATGTTCACAGTGAGATAGTGAAGGTACTGTAGTGGCTGGGAAAATGGTGATATGTGCCACTGTTTTTTGAAAAGGTGAGACAGGTTGGAGGCAATAAGGTGGCATCGTGACCATGAAGAAACTGCGGCATGTAGCAACACCTGCAAAATAAACACAACAAGAAAAAATTAAATAATTTAATAATTTAATAAAACTAAAAATTGGTCAATCGATTAATAAATTAAATTGAATATATTTAAAAACTACATTAATAAAACAATGTTAAATAATAAAATTAATTGTTTTTAATTTATAATAATGAATTTATTTTCATTAAAAATTATAAAAAAATTATTTAAAAAACAAATTAGACCATTTAAAATCACTAACATAAATTAATCAACCAATTAATTAAATAATTAATAAATTACATTAAAGAATAATAAAAATTAGTCAAATAAAATTAAATTGTTAAAACTAATTTAATTATTTAAAGACATAACAAGGTACATGTGTTATTTATGTATAATTTAAGAATAAATAATTAATAAATGTAATTAATAAATTAAAATTTATTGAAAACTAATAACATAACGAATTAATTAAATGAAATTAAAATAACAACTTAAATTTATTGTTGAAAAACAATAAATAATAAACTACAAAAAACAAACTTTTATTACATAAACACATTTTTCATAATGTAATTTACAAAATAGAACAATTAATAAATATTACACAAAATGAAATGGTTTATTATTAAAAATTCGATAAAAAATATAAAAAAGGATGTAGAAAAGTACATTAAAAATGAGCCACATCAAACTCCCCCACACTTAAAACTTTGTTTGTCATCAAACAAGTGCATGACTTTGAATTTAAAACAGAAAGATGATTTGTGAGTTTCAGTTCAAAAAGAGTGCATGATTAAACTTTAATACCTAGAGGAGTCGGACCAACCAATGAGTCAGGATTTTCACTGGTGTTCAAAAAAATGATGTCTTGTCTAGCATCAAATACTCACTCGAAGTCAATAGCCTCAAAATTTCATACACTATCAAGTTTGTCGTGCCTCTTTGTGTATTCATTAACTATCCTACTTCACATTCCAATTCAAGTCCTAATTCAAGGAGTGTTGACATGTTAGATGACGTGGAACTAAAAACTTTACCAAGGGAACCTTCCATTATCATCTTCCCCCAGGTTCTAGATGTTAAAGTCCATTAATTTTTTCACTTTAATGATTCAACTCAAATGAACATTAACCAAGTCAATTTCCCCGTTCTTCATCGTGGTTCAAAATTCCCATCACCTTAATGAGTTCATTTTTGACAAGGGAAATTTATTTTAATCTTTCCTAACAATATTCCATGTGCAGAGCACTATGCATAGAACTTATTATGGTTGAAATTGGCTTTATTCATTCACAGAAACGAACCCAATGCACCTTGTATCAGATACTCACCATGGAATACCATTTTTCCATTTTACTACAGTTACAAAGGACTTAATGAATACTCATTCAATTTGAATTCCTAAAGTTATTGAATATTATTTTATTAAAATGTGAGTCCCCTAGGTTCTTGTGAGAACATATAGTTACTCCATGTCATGATCCTCATCCCACAAAACCTATCCAGTCGCACTCCCATACTTAGTTCCTAAATAGAAATGTTCATAGAGGCAGTGAACAATTGCACTCAGCAATCACTCATGCTTAACAATTTCTGACTAAGTGCCACTCTCGACAACTACTGAGATGTTATCCACTAATAGGACAAAATTGAAGTACCAGTGAAACTCGAATGGCCATAAAGTGATAAAATAATTTGAATTTTCTTGAATGGAATTTTGCGACTTTTGAAAAATAAAATTGCCATTTTTTTACAAACACAGTCTCAGGTTCAAGAAGGGGGAATTCTACATGACACCAGAATGACCCCTATCCCCCACAAATAAAACCCAAAATTGTCCCCAATGTTGTATCTCATGGTGGGAGATAGTTTATGTTCAAAAGAGATGGATATTTTAGTTGAAAAAGGGTATGGTGGGGTAGCAATGAGGTTCCAAAATTTTCTTTGCCAGACAAAAAGATAGAAAAGAAAAATAGAAACAAAAAAACAAAAGAACTCAACCACACCAACCATCACTAGCAACCAAGTACAGTTCTATTCTTACACTATTCATGCTTTGAATCATTGTGAGTAGATAAAATAATTTATCAATGACATTTAATTAGAAGCATGATGAATAGTGATGTGCAACAACATAATGAAATTGAAAGCAGTGGGTCCAACCAGGTTTCAAAAATCACTTGAAAATAATTTTTCAATTCTCTAGATACTAGAAACTAAACACCCATGAAAGAAAGCACAGTATAAGAGTTTTAAAAATCAGTGGGAAGACCCTATGATTAGTTCACAGTGAAGATAAAGCAAGTAATTAAAATTGAAAAAGGGTATAACAACAATTTCTTTAATTATTGGACCTTTAACAGTGGCTTCCATTATCAGATCCTCGTCAACAGTAGTGGGTTATTACTCTTCTCAATTTACCTGCATGTTTATTTAAGTAAAAAAATATTGCAGAGTTTTATGTTCAGGAAAATTCACCCAAGAGAGTGATTATAAAGAAATTTTATCCATATAATGAAGTGGATTTCTCCCTTGGGTTTTCTAGGCCATGTTTCGAGCAGCAAAAACACTCTCTCTAAAACAAAAACATATCATGATGCACCATCAAGTAGTTAAGAGGTTAAACTGGAGAAAACGAAGTAGAGGTTACCTTTATTTACGAACAATAATAAAAGGGAAACAACGAAGAAGCCATGGGTATGTTCTGATGAAACACTGAGTTTATAGTACTCAGTTAGACATGAAATAGTCCATTCTTTTTATAGATATATGACAACCAAGACCTTTTCTTCCCTTAAAAGATGTTCTTAATCCTTTTTCCATTGACTATTAATGGTAAATTTTCTTCTCCAACTAGTTCAACAGCTCCATCAACCAACACTTTAACAATTGTAAAGGGTCCTAACCACTTGGACTTCAACTTTCTTGGAAACAGCTTCATTCTAGAATTGAAAAGTAGGACTCTCCCACCAACCTTGAAATTAATATTTTGAATGATTTAGTCATGAAAAGCCATTTTTTTTAAATTTCATCATTCTCATAGGACTCTCTTTGAATCTCCTCCATCACACTTAGCTCTAAGATTCTCCTTTCACCAGCAGACTTAAAATAAAAGTTAAGAGCCTTCAATGCCCAGTATGATCTCTGTTTTAGCTCAATAGGTAGATGACATGTTTTCCCAGAGAGTATTCTATATGGTGACATCCCTATATTACTCTTGTAATCAGTTTTGTAGGCCCAAAGGTCGTCATCTAACTTCCTTGACCGGTCCTTTCAAGAAATAGAAACTGTTTTCTCAAAAATATGTTTGAGTTCCTTATTTGAAATTTCTTCTTGCCCACTGGATTGTGGGTTGTAAGTGGTGAC
The DNA here is from genome assembly GCA_963277665.1 of Viscum album. Taxonomy (NCBI): domain Eukaryota; kingdom Viridiplantae; phylum Streptophyta; class Magnoliopsida; order Santalales; family Viscaceae; genus Viscum; species Viscum album. Next base: position 1,328,930,868 of record OY728145.1, on the reverse strand, counting down.
TATCCTATGTGATCACCATACTTCTCCATCAAACCTTTGAACTTATAATTCTTGAAATGGGTCCCATTATCAGTGATGAATACTCGAGGTAAACCCAACCTGGAAAAGATGTTTTTCATGATGAATTTCACAACACTAGCAGCTGAATTGTCAGGTAGAGCTATTGCCTCAACCCACTTGGAAACGTAGTCCACAGCAACAAAAACGTACTCATTCCCATAAGAATATGGGAATGGTCCCATGAAGTCCATTCCCCACACATTAAAGATTTCAACCTCTAGAATACCTTATTGGGGTACTTCCTTCCTTATTCCAATATTTCCTAACATTTTTCAGTTTTCACAGCCAATAACAAGACTCCTAGCATCTTTAAATAGTGTTGGCCAGTAGAAACTAGCATATATGACCTTTTGAGAAGTCCATTATCCTCCATGGTGGCCACCCCAAGGTGATGAATGGAAGCTCTGAAGTATGGGAAAAATATCATCCTCAACCACACATCTTCTAAAAATCCCATCAGCACACCTCCTAAAGAGAAGTGGGTGATCCCAAAAATAATATTTCAGTTCAGATTTAAACATCTTCCTCTGGTTGTCGGAGGGGTCCTTGGGCATGACTCCAGCTGCAAGAAAGGTGGCATAGTCTGTGAAACAAGCATACTACTGCATAGAAGTTGAAAACAATTGTTCATTATGGAAAGAAGTTTTGATATCTTTTGGTTCCTTACTTAGGGAATTGGGTAATCGAGACAAGTGATCTGCAACTACATTCACAGCCCCTTTCTTATCCTTAATAACTAAATCAAACTTCTATAACTGCAAGGTCCACCTCATGAGTATGGGTTTTAGTCCTTTTTATCCAGAAAGGACATTACAGAAGGATGATCTGTGAAAATTATTATCCTTGATCCTATCAAGTACTATCTGAACTTCTCCAAATCAAACATCACAGCAGCCAAATCCCTTTCAGTGGTAGAATAATTCTTCTGAGTATCGTCCAACAGCTTTCTTGCATTGTAAATAACATGGAGTTTCCTATCCTTCCTCTCCCCAAACACAGCTCATTTTGAAAAGTCAAAAACACCACACATAACCTCAAAAGGAAGCTTCCAGTTAGGAGCAATAATTATAGGGGAAGAAGTCCACTTCTCCTTGATAATATTAAAGGCCTCTTGACATGTCTCATCGATGAAAAAGGGTGTTTCCTTAACTATTAGGGAGTACAGGGTTCTGGTAATCTTAGAAAAGTCCTTAATGATCCTCCTATAGAACCCAACATAGCCCAAGAAACTTATGATTCCTTTAAAATTTTCAGGTGGGGAAATCTTTTGTATGAACTCAATCTTAGTATTATAGACCTCCATCCCCTTATTAGAAAATTTATGTCCCAAAACTATGCCTTTAGTGGCCATGAATTGGCACTTTTCACAGTTTAAGAATAAATTTGTCTCTCGAAACCTTTCTAACACTAGTTCTAGAATTTTCAGACAGGTCTCAAAGTTATTTATCACAACAAAAAAATCATCCATGAACACTTCAATTATCCTTTCAATCATATCTGAAAAAATTTCCATCATACACCTCTGAAAAGTGTCGAGATCACCACACAAGCCAAATGGAATCTGCTGGTAGGAAAATGTCTCAAATGGACCGATGAAGGTGGTTTTATCTTGGTCCTCATGTGAAATGGAAATCTGTTTGTTACCAAAATAACCATCAAGAAACCAGAATAATTAATTGGCTTCCAATATCTCTAACTTTTGATCCAAAATGGTGTGGGAAAGTGATCATTTCTTATGGCAGAATTCAACATTCTGTAGTCTATACAGACTCTTTATTTATTCACTACTCTTGTCTAGATTTTCTCATTCTTTTCATTAGTAAGCATTTTCACTCCAATATTTTTGGGTACCACCAAGACAGGACTTACCCAGGGGCTATAATATATGGGAAAATTTATTCCAGCATCAACCAACCTAATGAATTCTTCTCTCAAAACATTCTTCATGTTGGGGTTGAGTATTCTTTGGGATTCTACTCTGGGTTACACTCAGGTTCCATGGTAATTTTATCTATGCAGAAGGCTAGACATATCCCCTTGATTTTATCAATCTTCCAGCCCATGACTGACTTTTATTTCTTCAAAACACTTAGCATATTTTTCTCTTGACTCACCTCTAGGTTGGATAAAATGTTAACAGGAAGTGTAGAACTGTCTCCTAAAAAGTAATATTCAAAATGAGTACGAAGGGGTTTGATTTCAAGGGTTGGTGGTGACCGGCTTGAGAAAAGACACTTGGGCCTGGGTAGCCCAAGTTCTTCATGCTGCCTCTTGATGAAGGCAGTAAAGAAGGATTTTTCCTCAGTGCTAGAGCTTCCAAAATATATCTCCTCAAACTCAGACTCTTATCTCAGGGTAAGAATTTGCTCCAAAACAAACTCATCTAAGTGATCCAATAATTCTCCCCCGTACCCATTAACTAGTTCAATCTCTTTACTTGAGCTCATCCCCAAGCAAGAGGCATCATGGATCTCAGGTTCACTATTGATTTCATCTATCATTCTCAGAAACTCCTCTTCGTCCTTATCAAAATTACTCATACCAACTAACATCTCATCTTTGGGGAAGGATGAGTGGGTTGTTTCTTGGATTTTCATAAACACGTTGAATTCATCTTTCTTTTCACCCAAATTGAAAATATGTTTCCCCTTAGACACATCTATCACAGCTCCCCATGTGGCCAAGAAGGGCCTACCGAGAATGATAGGGAACTTCTGTCCACACTCCCTATCAAGGATAAGAAAGTCAGCTGAAAAAAATAGTTAGCCTACTCCCACTATCAGATCATCCACCCTACCTACTGGATTAGTAATAGACCTATCAGCAAGCTATAACACAACAGTGGTGGGTTGGGGAACTCCTAATAATAGGTGATGAAAAAGTGACAGGTGAATCAGATTAATACTATCACCCAGATCACACAAACAACTGAACTTACCACCTTTATCCCCAAAAGTGAGAGGGATGAAAAACCTTCCTGGGTCTTGAAGATTAAGAGGTATCATATTCTGCAAGACTGTACTACACTCCTCTATTAATCTATAGGTGGAAAATTCTTCCAATGTTTTTTTGTTTAAACAAATTTTCTTGAGTTATTTTATATATAAAGGGATTTCAATCAAGGAATCCAAGAATGGGATATCAATGTTCAATCTTTTAACCACTTTCAAAAAATTTCACAGTTCTGAATCATGAATTGACTTCTAAATTCGTTGTGGGAAAGGGATTTCAAGGGAAAAATTCCTCAAACTTGGGGGAATATCTTCAGCTTCCTCTTCAAAATATTTATTCCCTTTGTTGTCATTGTTTTTCAATCCATTTTCTTTTGGTTTTTGAGTTGGGACAGCAAGAATGGGAGTGATTCCAGTGGTGCTGTCCAGTTTTCCAGATTCTGGTTCTTTCAGATTTGAGTTTCCAACGTCATCCAATTTTTCATTTTTAGCATTTCGGGGTTCCTTATTAGGATATTGGTGAGTTTGGAGACCACTTCTGGTGATCATAACCATGTAATTCTACCTATTATTGGCTTCAGTGGTATCGGGCATCCTACCCCTTTCTATATTACTAGAATACCTTGCCAACTGCCCCATTTGAATTTCTAAATTCTTAATTCTAGCATCCATTTGAACTTTATTATAATAATTGTTGGTCTTTTGTTCATCAAACCTCCCTATTATCGGATAGAACATGTCTCTCACCTCATCTTTTGATTTGGATGATTCATCCTTAGGTTGGGGTTGGGGTTGGAATTGCTGCCTAGGAGGTTGCTGGAATCCCGGAGGGGCAGTAGGTCGGAGGACTCCCTGCTACCTCCATGACAGGTTCGGATGGTACTTATACCCCTGATTGTAGGTGTTGGAAAAAGGGTCATCCCTAGGATGCATCCAAGGTCCATAGCTAGCAAGTTGTTACTCTCATGAGGGTAAACATGCACATCAATGTTTGAACAGCAGGTTTGAGAATGGCCATACATTCCACAGTGGTGGCACGACTCCTTAAGGGTTTGATGTGGGTTATCATTAAAGAACCCAGCAGCTTGGTCTTCAGCTTGAGGATCAGGGGAGATTTCCATTTTCAAAATGGTTCTCCTCCTAGAGAATTTGTGTTGGGAGTTTGGATCTAAGTTGTTAAATATTTGTTTGAGCTCCTCAGCAGTCCTATCACTAAAGTATCATCTAGGAGACTGATCCACCAAGGTTTGGCGTTAAGGGGTGAGACTATTATAGAGGCTATACATGAGGAATTGGGGTGCAAATTGATGGTTTGGACACTGCATAAGAAAACATCTAAACCTATCCTAGGCTTCGTGAAGCATTTCTCCTTCTTCATGAAGGTATCCAGTAATTTTGTGCCTAATTTCAGATGTCAATCTCCTAGGATTGAACTTCATTGTGAAATCATTATAAACATGATTCCTGGTGACAAAGAAATCTTCTTCTAACTATTAGAACCAATACCTAACATTTACCTTAATGAACAAGGGAACCACTCTCAGTTTAAGCTCTTCCTTAGTGAGACCCCCAAGTGGATGTTGCTGGACAGTAGAGTAGAAGGCTCTAATGAGGTCAAAAAAGTCTACCCTAGGAATTACATTGAAGGTAGGAAACTGACTAAGAATATATTGCATGATATCTTAATTCCTGGACCTAGGAGAGAGTCTAATGCGTGAAGGGTAACTAGACATTGTAGGTAGTAATAACTCTCTCAAATTGTGCCTCTCAGATATCTCATTTCTAGGTGGGTTAATCATTCCAGGTTGGTTCATTTTCTAAGGAAGTGGATTATTTAGGTTTTCATTTCCGTTATCTTCCATTTTGACCTTGTCATTGTTCTTTTTCACTTTCTTGATGTGCTTATCAATTTTAGGGTTACCAGGTACTAACTATTCAGACTTAGACCTGGTTTGCATGCAGCAGGTTCACAATTTTCTTTTTGAATTTCCCTTTTCTTTTTCAAGATTATTTTAAGTTATTTTTAGTGATTTTTTTTATATTTGAATTTTTGTTTTGATTTTTTTATATCACACCTAGCCTCCCCATAAACGGTGCCAAAATATGCACGTTCACGCGTCTTTGGGCATCGGTGGCAAACTAAAATTTATACCCTTCTTACTATATAGAACTGTGGAAAGATAGGGTCGAACCATATAGAGGCCACATGTTGTGTTGGCGATTTAAAAAAACTAAACAAAAAAACAAAAAAAAGAACAAGTACAAATAGTTGGTTGTGGTGATGTGGAGTGAATGAGAATTTGTTTGTGAGGATGTGAAGGTGAACTAGGGAGTTCAATGAGGGTAGACAGAATCAGCATGGGAAATTGTGGTGAAAACAACCAATAGATGAGTAGGGGGAGAGATTCCGCTGACTGATTCCAATGTTTCTTATTATTGGTCATGCACTGAAGTTTAAGAAATATGGATCTGAATTAAAGATATTGGCCATATTTTTGGTCTAGTTTATTTTAAATGAAATAATTCTTACAGTCCTTCAACTATAAAATTCATTCCATCTAATGGCGATGAAAAGTCAGATGTCACTGGGCTCAACATGTTAGTTGAGTTCAGTGTGTCTCTCTCATTTGAGCATGACTCACTTGTCAGTGTGTTCCTCAAACTGAAACAGTTTACATTAAGGTTCAATCAATATCAGTTTTCACTCATCCTTGTTGATTTGAAAATAAACTCATTGTTAACAGTGAGAGAGACAATCCAAAAAAATAACGCAGTGCATGAATCAGACAAAAAAATCAAATCAACCAACTTATTCCCCCCCCGAAAGGAATTTAGCTGCACATAATGGTTTGTTTTAATGCATAAACCGAATTAAAATCAACAAATCTCATATTGAAATGAATTTATGAAAAACAGAGCATAAGGAAAATAAAAAAGTTCATCTCCCTGCTTGAGCTCATGAATGTTTTAATCCATGCTGCTCAATGGTGGCTACGACATTGGAACCCACTAGATGTCCCACCCTTGGGATCGAGGTTTGAAATGCTCTAATATACTTCTCTTGGTACTTTTATCTGGTATCCTATTTGATGATGTATGTTCCTCTCACTCTCTTTCCCAGTCTAGATTAATAATTCATATCGGGTCCTTCCCCTCTGTGTGTCCATCATCTTGCACTAATCATGGAAAATAATGATCTAGTCGAAGTCTCTAGAATCTCGTCTGAGGTGTTCCCTGGGCTCCACGTGGAACTCTCATTGTGCTTCTTCCTCCCACCTTATCACTAGAGCAGTTGCTCCTAACTGAATGAAATGGTGCGTGCGCGGCGAGCAACAACCCTCCCTTTGCAAAAAACGCACTTGAGTCCAAATAAAAATAAAAAGAAACTATTATATACCATATATTATATCAATACTTAAAAAACTTATAAAAATATATAATTTAATTACTATTAATATATGTTATCATAACTATATTATTTAATTAATATATATATTATTATGTTATATAAAATATTATATACTTTTATTAATATTCTTATCATTATTATTCTATAGTATTTGATATATGTATGTTTTATTATGTTTTATAATGTTATATATATTATAATAAGTTTATATTTTATAAAATAAAACAAAAAAAAATAAATGTGAGGTCGAGGGAGGGGTGCGGCGTAGATGATAGGGGAGGAAAAGGGGAATGGTGAAAGTGGTTTTAGCGTGTAGAGGTGAGGTGGAAGGTGAGGGCCAAGGTGGCTTTGGGAGAAGTGGGTTATGGCCTTAGCGAGGGGTGGATCTGGGATTGCAGATGGTGAGGCTAAGGTGTAGGTTCTAGCTGTTGTGAAAGGGGTGAGGCCTACTGGAGCAGAGGGATCGGGGCGCGATTGAAAGAGTGCGGTAGAGAGTTCAAATGGAGATTGGGAAGGTGGGAGCTCGAGCAATGGCGATGTTCCTAGTTCAGACAGGGGATTAGGAGCAGCGGCTTTGCAGACTTGCTGCGTGACTGTGGTGGGGAGCAGAGGTGGATCACGACCGGTTGGAGTAGAAGGATAGTGGCACAAATGAGTGGGGTTCAGGCGCACAATGGATAGGTGGAAGGCAAGGCTAGGGGTTCTAATGGAGAGGCTGGAATGGTGGCTGTGAGAGATGATTAAGGTAACAAAATAGTGGGTTAGATATAGTTCTGATTTTCTAAATTAGGTTTCACCTAGATCGATTGTTCTTCTATCATTGAATTTGGAAAAACAGAGTTGAATCGATTTTTCTTTTCTGTGTTTGCACTAATCAATTTTTTGCATTTGTTTCCATGTTGTTGTGCTCCTGAGTTTGGATGTGGTGTGAAGGTGAGGGTATGATGTGAAGGCATAAGGGAGATGAGGTGGAGAAGTGGGATGGTGGCAAAAGAATGGAGTGGTGCATGTGTTTGTTGTGGCACCATGTGTGAACCAGTGGCACATGCATTATGTTAAACAATGGCACAAGCACTGTGTGTGCAAAAGGACGGTGGATGGGGGTGAGACAGTGGCTATGTGACAGAGTGAGACAGTGAAGAGCAGAAACGGTGGTTGATGTTCACGGTGAGATATTGAAGCTGCTGCGGTGGCTGGGAAAAAGGTGAGACATGCCACCTTTTTTTAAATGGTGAGACAGGTTGGAGGTAATATGGTGGCACTGTGACCGTGAAGAAACCGCGACACACAACTACACCTGAAAAATAAACACAACAAAAAAATTAAATAAATTAATAATTTAATAAAACTAAAAATAGATTAATCAATTACTAAATTAAATTGAACAGAATTAAAAACTAAATAAATAATACCAAGTTAAATAATAAAATTAATTATGTTTTATATAAAAGAGTGAATTTAATTTTTTAAAAAATTATAAAAACATGATTTAAAGAAACAAGTTACAACCATTTAAAATCACTAACGTAAATTAATCAACCAATTAATTAAATAATTATTAAAGTAAATTAAAGAATAATAAAAATTAATTTAATAAAATTATATTGTTAAAACTAATTTAATTATTTATAGACATAAAAACTAACATGTGTTAATTATTTTATAATTTAAGAATAACAAATTAATAAATTAAATTAATAAATTAAAAAATATTGATGACTAATAACATAAAAAATTATTAAATGAAATTAAAATAACAACTTAATTTTATTATTGAAAAACAATAATAAATAAACTACAAAAAAACAATATTAAAACATAAATACATTTTTCATAATGTTATTTACAAAATGAAACAATTGATAAATATTACACAAAAATACAATGGTTGGATAATAAAAATTTAACAAAAAATATAAATAATGACATAGAAAGAGCATTAAAAATGATCCACATCACGTACCACATTGGGGGTGGTGTACCCTGTGTCGAATGGTAAGAAGGCTTTATGCGCCCTTTGCTGGACATTATCCTTCCCTTCTATGGTATTCTTCGAGTTTATTGGAAAAGATTGACCTGAGGGGAGACCGGGTCTATCCTCATAACATTCCTTTGTCTAGGAGGGAGTAAAACACAACAAGGGGTGGAATAGGTAACTCCTATGTCAATCATTATTCTTTATTGGTGGAAGACAGATGTCTGTTGTGTGGGGATTCAAGGTAAAAATGCCCCTAGCCCTAGGGGTTGGGGTCATTCTCGTTCAACTTTTGATGTGTTACGACCAAGATTTATTGGTCTTATGGGAGAGTTTGGTTTTAAAAATTCCCCTAGCCCTTGGGGATGGGGTTGTTTCTCTATTGCAGCAGTAGCCACCTCTTTTTCCACCCTTTCAATTTCATGTACTCCCAGAATGGTGTGAGCTGAGTATGGAATTGGGCCTACACAAAGTATATAGACTTTTCAAGACATAGGAACTACTTGATGATTGGATACCCTATCGTGGGAAGCCTACTGGATGTTCCTGGTCTCCGGACTTGGAATATTTTCGATGGTTTGTTCTCTTTGGCCCTGATTCTTTTGAGACGTACTCGGGTCCAATTTTTGTTGAGTTTCCCATTTCTTCTAAGTAGGGGTTTCACATGATTGTTTCCCCTAGATGATGACATTTCAAGATGTAATTTCCAATGGGGCATGCTGAACGGGATGTGGGTGAAGTGAAAACCTCCATGTTCTCCCCATCCCCAAATTTGAACTCCATATGGGGCATTTCCAATGAGGAAACACAATTTATGTCATGCATGGAGAAAGCCAGTTCATGGACATTCATTCTCCTTTCTGATTGTGGTTTCCATGCTCACGGTTGGGATTCTAAGTCGATCAGATAGCGAAGCTCCCTTATCATGTTTACATGGTCTGTGTACCCTTCGTAGGGTAGGAATTTTTCTTTCACATTTCGAAGATTCGTCCACATGTTAAGGTGAATGTCATGTGTTCATTATCCCGACAACTCTCCTGGTATGTCAAAGTGATAAGTGGTTGTAAGCCAATACCTCAATGAAATATTATCCCTATCTTGTTGTCTTCTCACAAGAAACATATCAAGATGTTGTTCTTATGGAGTCTCCTCTACTTGATATGCCCATATCGACTGCTTCTTAATAATTTTGTTCCAAGAAACCGGGTTGGTGGGAGCCTTATTGATTTGCAGAGGCCGTGATGGTGGCTTAGAAGATGAGGGTAGCCTTGGGCCATCCTTTGGATGAGAAAGAATAGTTCTCATTATAGGCAGAGTACCTAATGTTCCAAACTCCATTCTGAGCGCCTCAAGGTATGAGGGATTTCTTATATTTACTTTGTTAAGGGGTTAACCTTTTTTCTATCATGGATTTTGGTTGTGAGGATGACCTTCGCAAGTGGTGTTGTGATGTCGAGGAATACCATTGCAACTTGATGCCCGGTCGCGGGAATTTACTTTAGGAAGGACCTTCAGGGCGGGTTGTAGTAAGCGGACGACCTTCATACTGATTAATGTCACTATGGGAATACCTTCATAGCAACTGTCATTATGGTGGGTGACTTGGCAATGATCGTTATCATGGAAAGGACTACCAACATGACTTGATACTGGGATATAGGGAGATTTTTTTGTAGTGTACATCCTGGGGAGGTCCTTTAGGATGTAATGTAATGAGGGTAGGACCTTCTTGTTGCTTGATGTTACTATGGGGAGGACCTTTATAGAAACTGTCATTTTGGGGAAGACCTTCTCAATGACAGACATCATGGTGAGGACTACCATCTTGAATTGATGTCTGATTGCATGGATTAGCATATCTGTAGCGTATACCTCGGGGAGGACCATCAAGATGGAAGAAAACAAGGGGGGACCTTCTTGTTGTTTGATATTCCAGTTAAGGGGAGGGATACTCGGACACACATCAAGAGATAGGCTCTCATGATCGATCATTATTTACCCATGGAGTAATCCCCCGTGGGTTCTCTATGGAGGACATTCAGATCTGTTGGTAGATACATTGTGCGGAGGACCGTCACAACTACTACTTCCACTTCCATAATTTTTTTAATGTAATGATAGGGTCATGATCCTTTGTTGATATATGTTTGAGGGTGGTAGAAACCCTAGCTTCCATCATAGCATGATCATGTATGTGCTCTTCATTTTTCGGCTGCCTTTAGAGCTCTCCATTCTTAGGAGCTCTGTTGGGGGTAACTGAGGCCATATACTATTGTTAATGGACTTCGTATACGGTTTTATATCCCATTTGGTCCTGTGATGTCATCATAATACACTGATGGGAATCTTGTGTTTTGGTAGGGATATGTGCCTTCCCTAGAGAAGCCACCACATTAGACCTACATCCCCCAATTCGAACATGTATTTATTCCCGATACGGTTGTCTATATGTCATGGGATATTTTATTTGACCCTCCTAGACTACATTAGGGGTGAATAACTTCTTCAGAGTGGCTAACAAATTTTGAGAGTGAGTCATTCTGTTCGAGGAAAATGGGTTGTGGGCACGATTTCTTGCCTTTGCCGCTGATGAAATGATATCTTGGCATGTTTGGAAAATATGGTCTTGAATCAACATTTGATCTTCCATCTTTTACAGGATGTGCTGGGATACATCTTTTATTAGAACAGGTATTAAGGCCCATTTTAATGTTGGTGAAAGAGTTTTTGTCTACTCCTATTTTCCATGATTTTCTAGTATATACTGGCAGTTCTCCATTGTCAGGATAGATGAATGAGTCTGTCAGCGGATATCTTATCTAGTTTCCACCATATTTGACTGTTGATCTTTATATTCATGAGATGGGATTTTCATCTTCTCTCTTGCTACTATATTTATCTCATGGTATTTGTAAGCATCTGCATGAATTTGACTCTACTCGTATTTGTTTTCTGCCCTATTTGGATGGTGAGATTGAAATAAATAAATAGGTGTTTGTGCATTCATATAGCCTATTTATACCCTATATAGATGGAATACATGAAATGATTTAGTATGTGTTTGTTCCTGGGTATAGCTGAGTGCCACCCTATTTGGATGGAGGACTTGTTGGGCATCGAAGGACACCTGAATCTGCATGTAGTTTTCCACTCTTTATACATGGCAGGGCTAGTGAGCAGTAGTAGAAACATGCATGTGCTCGTATCGTTCCATGCTATTTCTGTGGTGTGCTTGATTGTAGAGGGCATAGTTGTGTGTCTTCCCATATAACGTTGTTGTCTTAATACAACAGAGTTGCTCCTCAGGAACCAAAGGGATATTGTGTTTCTGATTATATATTCACCGCCCTTGGCAGGCAGCCCGTGGGGCCTCGGTCACTTGGACATTGGATTTTTCCCTTATCAAAAGGTCCTCCTCGATGGGAGGAATCTTGGTCGTCCGGTGTCGGCAGCGACACTCTCTGGAGGGGGCTCGTGAGTAGGACCCCTGTGAAATTGAGATGAATTTTTCATCATTGACTTCTTCTACCTCCCTTAGGTGGGGGGTGGGGGTAGTCATTGTCATGTTTTAGGGACATGCTTTGGAAATTATTTGAGATTACCAATGGGTCTTCCTGGTGCTGGGTAGTCGACAGCGGATGAAGAAGCGACTACCAGACCATTGCATACTAGAGGGTTTTTCTTGCAGCCTCTAGCGTGGGGAGAGTATCATTTCAATGGTACACTTTGATCAGCATATTGGATGCCCAACATTGAAGATGATGGGTAGTTAAGGGGGTATTTCTCTTCATTGAGGCCTCGACCACCCACAAGATTGATGATGGGTGTGTCTGTATGGATCACATTGATGTCATTTGGATCAAAAATCACTCTACGGGAACCTATAATATACATATATGACATACATACCAAAAAACATCATCAAAGTAGCATTCCTTTAAACATATGCATATTTGGAGATTCATCCTAACTTCCTTCCCCTTTTCCTTTTCATCATGGAAAAGGTGGCTAAGTGGGGTGAGACCGCAACCTTGGTTGAGAATTCACATCTGGTTCACTATTTTTTGTTCCACCTCTGAGGTAGTGCATTTAGACATATCGAGGTGAAAAAAATAGTATGACGTGAAATATCCTCTTTTTCTTTTATCATTAGGGTAGACCCACCACCTTGGGTAAGGATTCACATCAGGTTCACCATTTTTGTTACACCTCCAAGGTGGCACATTTACGCATTCTGAGAATAAAAAAATTTTCTGAAGTGATGTATCATTTTTTCTTTTCTCATTAGGGTAGAACCGCCACCTTGGTTAAGGATTCACATCAGGTTCACCATTTTTTCTGCCTCCGAGGTGGCAGATTTACATGTAACGGGGTGAATAAAATGGTATGGTGTGCATTATCCTTTTGTCTTTTATCATTGGGGTAGAACTACCACCTTGTTTAGAGATTCACGTCAGGTTCACCATTTTTGTTCCGCCTCCGTGGTGGTGAATTTACGGGAAGTGTGGAAATGGTCGATGAGGATCTTCACCCTTCCCTTTTTCTATAGAGTTGGGTTGGTGTAGAAAACAAAATTCCTTTGTTTCAACCCATTCGATGTCATTATCCTTTAAAGAATGTTGAATTAACCTTGGGGGAACTATTGGTCCCAATGGGTGATTGTGTGCGGGACGAGTACCCATGAAATCTATACTTCTCAAATGTAACTTCCTCAGATGGTCTCCAATGAGTTTATTCGTGGAGCCAAGAACTTCCAAAAGCCCTCGTATCCATGATTCATGGACCTTATTTCCAAAGGCAGACACTCGTCGGCTGATGATTAGGCCAACTAAACATAAAGACTCCATTGGTTGAGAGGATGGGAGGTCAGGCTCACCGCTCCCTTCTAGGGGATGATTCTAACCTATTCTAGGACTCTATTATCGATTTATGTCATGTTAATATGTTCATGAACCCTTGTATCATTCTAGAAGAGTGTGTCCATGGGATACCCTTGGTGTGTAAAATTGTCTTAAGCATGCATATATTTGATGCTATTGAGGTGATGTTGACTTGAGCCATATTGTAAGGCACTCCAGAGTTTATCATCATCCAGGGGGACAGAAGGTGACTTGATGTTGGGATCGGGCCCACAAGGAGGGGTTTCTACATATCATCAGGAGTGGAATCACAACCAACTTAGTTCGGATTGTTTGGGGATTACGCATAGAAGCTTCCCATTTGAGGGGGCATGGTTGGGTGGACCCTTTATGGATGGGAACCCATTTGATCTTGGGCCTTCTGGATGGTGTCATATGTATCCTATTTTGATCAAGAATCAGAGTTCTCATATTTCCAAAGGTGTAGGTATTAGGCATGGGAGGTACCCATTTGAGGAGGCATAGTTGGGTGGACCCTTTATAGATGGGCACCCATTTGAGATCAGGCCTTCTAGAAGGCATCCTACGTATCCTATTTTGATTAGGAAGTAGAGTTATCATAGTTCATAAGGTGTGCATGTTGTGATATTCACAAACCTTTAATCCCACTTGAGTCATGCATGGTGTGAGAAACAATAGGATTTCAAAGATTAAACAATGCACATTCCTCCTACCCTCATGGTGGGGAAGGGAGAGCCCTCGAAAGAAGAGACCGGGGTGAACGTGGGAATGGGTGAGGAGCAATAAACCATTCTATATGAGATGGCATTGAAAGTCATGTGGCCCAACCATGAATGATTGGGGACTTACCCTAGTGGGAGGGCCCCAGAGCACTTTCTAAAAGGGGAGTAGTTTCTTCCTTGTCAAAGGGGGGAGCAAACATAACCCCCTTGACCAATAATTATCCCTCATTGAATAGAAAAGAAAGTGATTACCATTAATCCATAGAAGAGGGAGGTTCACTTCGGCGTCCCGAGGACGGGCTCTGAGTTACCATGGGAATTTTTCCTCACAGGAATTCCTAAATCCTACACCTTTGTGGGGAGGGCCTTCATGACTCAGCTTACGATGGGTATATAGAATCAATGGGGCAAGCTGATGCATCTGATGGTATGATCATATAGGTTCGGTGGCATTGGAGGAGGCTTTGGCCTAATTTCAAAGGACTGGTTATTAGAGGGACCATTGAGGACTGAACAGTAGTGGAAGGGTGAGGTAGGAACCAGTGGGAATAATAGCTGAAAACACCCCATTCTGCATACTAGTTTTCCACATGGGATGGGGAGTCTCCACATACTGTTTTGGTATGTGGGCAGAGGGTTCATCCACATACTACTGCAGATTGCATGCATGGGTATCATTCACCTTGTACTGAAGTGGTATGTGGATCAATATTCAGCTTTGGGTTACATCTGCATACTGATTTGGTATGTGGTTCTGAGTTCAGTTTGCGTAGTGGTACACTTCATGGAGCACCATACTAGAGTAGGGTTCGGGGGATCGTAACTCGTGGGGAGTTCATCCTTGATAAGTCTTTGGTTTTTTGATTCACAATTTATGTTTTTGGTTCTTTTATTATTATTCAATTCCCCCATTTTCTGGTTCGCGACCAGCTGTACCTGCGGAGGAGTGGTTTCCAGTTCATGCATCACCGATGAAACAAGACGGAAGATAGAGTGTAACCTCTAAGTCTCCCTAAATTATTCTTCTTCTTTCCTTCTCTCAATATATCTCCCTCTCTATGTGTACCTTGATACCTCTACTATGCTCCTTTAATAGATCACTGGAATGATCGTATATATTAGGCACGCGACACCATTTGTCGAGGCCCATTGAAGCAATATCCTGACCTGCATAAGACTCGGTCAACCGGGGTTGTTCAGGCTTTGGTTTGCGATAAAGGTTTGCAGAACCCTACCTGTTCACTTCATTCGTGATCTGATGGGTTTGTGGTATGGTATGAGGACTTTCCTTACACACGCAACCCCTTTAGTTGACGCGATTCATAGTTTACCTTGCTTGCCAGCCATCGCCTCACGGGCCAGCAATTCGTGGATTGTCTCGCATACCTGGCAGTTCACGATCCATCTTCTCTACGTACCTTTAACAGTGTTGGTATGCAGTCCACCTAAAAACATTGAATACATTAATTCCTTCAAGTTCCATCATATAATTGAAACTCAATTTGAGTCCCTTTGCCTTGATGGACTTGTTGAATCACTTTATTCCTTATGCAAAGCAATCATGGGTGGATTTTCTCCTCTTGGAATAATTTTCCGGACCCTACAATGAACATGGTTTGAGATTATTTTAGGTATCATTACAATAAAAGGAAATACTGAGAGAAGATAATTCCCACATTGGATTATTGAGTTTCCTGTATGAGAAATCCTTGGAAGTAAAGTACAATAGAAAACATAGGGATATCTGAAACTTATATAGCTAGGAGAGGATTTATAGAGGATATAAAAGTCATATTTTCAAGGAATAATTTGTTGACAATGTATGAATTTAATATATGGAGGTGATATACTATTATTAGGGATGTAAATGGCACTTCAAGAAATAGGCAATAGTTGTTAGAAATACATTTACATTATTCATGTTTGAGTGGAAATAAATTAGAAAAAGAGGGGGTTTTGGGATGAGATAATTCTGAAACTCCTTTCAACTATCCATTTTGAAACACTCTAAGAGTAATTTTATGATATTGTTTTTTGACAATTAACATTGTACCAATATTAAATTTTACCTTGATAGTTAATATTTAAACATAGTATTTAACATTATTAAAAAAATTAATAATTGTTCTCTTTATTAAATTTGAATATATTGATTTCAAATTTGATTTTTAACACATAAAAGTTCTAATGGGGTGAATAGTTAATTTTAAAATAAACACACTTAATCATGTAAATATTTTTTTTATATAAAATTACATTTCTAGGATTTTAATTTATATATAATATATAATTTTAATTTATAAATATTATTAATACATCAATTTATTTTTTTATAAACAAATATTATTTAAGAGTATTTCAATGAAATCTAAAACATAATTCCACCATCTAAACACTTCATCATATGAAAGGGATGAAAATAATTTTTCTTTTCAAAATAACATTTTAATTTATTTTTAAAAAATATTATTCATGGGATTATATGTTCATATAATATTTTTAAATGTGTAATGTTATTTCTAAAATATATATTTTATTAATATGTTTTTTAGTCATCGAGGAAAATTATACATAATGATAAAATTATACAAAGTCTAATTTTCACCAAACCTATATTATTGGACTGAAAATCAACCATTTCAGGGAAAACAATAAAATTAATACATAGAATGTTTTTCGGTGATAAATTTAAAGATGAATTTTATTTTATAAAATTTAAAATAAAAAACGTGTAAAGATTTATTTTAAAATAAAATATATAATACAATGAAAATGGGTTTTATGGAAAATAACAATTTTTTTCAATATTAACTCACATTAATTATTTAAGATCTATTTTTTACTAATTACCATATTAGTATTTGAAATTTATTTACTGATAAATTTATCATAATACATTGAGGTTTTTATTCTTTAGGTGTAGTTTTTGACACATGTTATTAAACATAACATCAATTTTAAAAATTCTTGAATTCCATGAGCTTATAGTCCAGTCTATTTCTCAATAACTTCTATATTTATAGGATATATAGTTATTACATTTCTAGTGATTAAATAACATATAAATGATAATTTCTGTATCCATAATTAATACATTCTATGATTATAATATAGTATTTCCATTCATAAGGATTCTAACAATATCCACAATTGTTCTTCATACTTATCTTTACTTGTGGAATACTTTAAAAAATCATATATAAAACTAATATTCAAGATAGTCTCTAAATACTATATTCATTACATCCATGAACATATCAAGATAATTTATAGGTCAAAATGTAATAATAAAAATTAATATTTTCCATACCTCCACTGGAATGATTTCTTTGAAATATCTTCTATGTTGACCCTTAATTGATGATATCTAAATAAATGATCAATTTTTTAGAAGTTATAAGAACCTATGAGTTGACTAAAGGGACCTTAGATATGTGTATGATGACAAATATTATATATTGTGATTTTATTAAGCTCATGATAATCAATACAAAGAATCATTGATCCATCTATATTTTTAACAAATAAGATTGCTAGGGCCCATGGGAAAGTCATCGAGCATATAAATCCTTTATCCAAATTATCTTGATGTAGTTTCTTTAATTACTATAATTAAATGGGGTTAATTATATATGGAATCATTGAAACCATCATTGATCTTGTTATGAGTTCAATCTAAAACACAACCTCATGATCTATAGTATGAATGACTTGTTAATACCAATATATATTAGAATATTACAATAAAATAAAATATAATCCATGTTGAATTCTTTGAAAATCATCTGAGTTATCAATACCACATTATTGGGTATCAAGATCCATAAAATAGAATCTAATGATAATTGATTCTAATGATTATCATTTAATATATATTTGAAGAATGTATGATTTAGGATATGCAGTGACATCTCTTTATCCTAATAATTGATATGTCATTTGTTAATGGATAAAAAATCCATAACTAATTTCATGCCAAATTATTCCATGGTGAGAATAACTCTATTTATAGGAAATAAATATGATAAAATATTTATTTGATAATGGGTATATATATTAGAAACAATCATTATTCAACAAGGTGTTTTTAATGATATTTTATTATCCAATGATTAATGTGGTGAATTATTATTCTTAGAAAACAAGTTAAATGTAAAATAATGTAATGAACCATAATCAATAATGGAAATTGAATTTATCGAGTGGAAAATATGTATCCCTTTCTATAAGGCCCCAGCCTTAAACCTTACTTAATCTTGATTTATTACAAGATTACACATTGAGGATCTTTTCGGGTTTAGAGTTTTAGAGAATTAGATCATAAAACTTGCATTACATTCCACATATAAACAAAGTGGTTACATAAAGATAGTATTCTTATTTCCCATCAATGGAAACATATTTAAAATAAAACATGGATTCTTTCTTGACACTTCCTTGACACTATCATCATATCATGTACCTTTCCCTTGACCTGTGAAAACATTTCAAAAAAACATGGGATGAGCATAAAATTATCAGTAAGGGATATATTAATATGGAAAGGAATCATGGGTATATATATACCTAAGAATGAAATCATAATTTACCCATAAAACATAAGCACTTTAACATACCTCATAAAATCATGAATAAATCATAGAAATCATAAGACATAAAGGTAACATGAGGCATTCATAACATTCTTACGTAGGGAGTAACCCTCTTGGTTTTGTTTGGAATACCCATCACAGTATATTCCCAAAATATCTTTGGAGAAACCTTAATTTTTCACTCCTTCGTGTTTCCCAATGCGTTGGAGAGATATATCAGGCTCACCCGCCCTTAGTTTATCCCGGAACCACCCATCTTCATAATAATGCCCAAAAACCTCAACATAATCGTATCACATAAAACATGCATAAAGGAAACATAACATTTCCAACATTCAATCACAAGATATAAATACAACACATTTATATAAAAAAATTATGAAAACCATTTTCAATACCAAAATAAAATAAAATGAAAACATTGTATTTATTTTTTTTTTGAAAAGAAGGTATGGCTTGTAGAGGAAGCCGAAACTCAAATAACGGTCACGGCGGCGGAGAAGTCGTTGTCGCCGCATACGTACGACAAAAACATTCCCTTTTGTTGTTTAGTAAAACGATTCGTATAAAAAAAGATTCCTTTTGGATAAACGTAAATATAAAAGGGGTTTATACACCGTATAAAAGAAAGTTGTGTATAAAACAAAATATGCATCAATGAAAGGAGATTGAGACGAAGTCCCATACCTCGGGTCCGACTTGACTCGATCGTTCTTTAACGTCCTGAATAATAAACTTGAGTTAATTTCTACTTTATTAAGAACCTTTTTAATGTTCATTATTCCTTTTATATCACTTATTTCCATGTTACAAACATTATGTAACCATTTAATTTAATAATGTTTGTTTTGTTGATATTTGGTTCTTAAGTCGAAGGTGGACTTCTTACAATTACATATAGTTCGTGTGGTCAAAGGTTCTTTATATCCAGAATGGAATTCTTGATTTGGATAGCATATATATCATATATATCAAGCATATACATGTATTTATAATATTACATAATCATTTAGAGGTAAGAAATGAGATGCATCGTTCATGGAGACGGTAAGCCGTACGTACGCATGAACACTACTTTCATTTCTTTGTCATATTAATGGAATTAAAAATAAATGAAAGGTATGTATATTTTAATTCCATAATTATATTCATCATTTATATGTATAATTCATTATATATATCCATTAGATACATGTACTTTTAATAGTACATTACATTTGGGGATAAGAAATGAAATGCACCGTTCATGGAGACGGTAAGCCGTATGTACGCATGAACGCTACTTTTATTTCTATCTCATACTTTAATAGAAATAAATAATAATGATATAGAGGTATATTATAATTCCAGTATAACATAATATATAATAACTTTAAATCCATCCTTTATATGTCCCACATATGGCATTAACGAATCACATCACTTTGAGGGGGCGGTAGTCCGCACTTCCTTAAATGAAGATATCGTGTTTACCTATAATGGAAACCATAAAGGTATTTCCAAAATGAAAAATACAGAAGATTAAGGAAAACATAAACATATTATATATCATATATAAGTATAGTGTCATCGTAATGGCCACCTTTGAAGGTGTTAAAAGAATGTTGAACAATCATCGTTTCGGGAGGCAGAAATTCACCATCCACGGAAACAGTATGTTCTTTAACCATTAGATGTAGGTGTGTGTAAGTGTAGCTCGAATAATTCCTATAAAAATATCCTAGTATATTGAGGATACTGAATTTGTTACAAAAAAAAAGAATAAAAAGAGTTTAGGGGGTTGGAGAAGCAAAATAAAACAAAAGGACTGAAAAGAAGACATTACCTTAAAATCGGGTAACTCTCTTAGATTTGAGCTCAAAGGCTTCCTTGGGAAAACTTCTGCCCAATGTGAGGATTCAAGGAGTAAGAGGGGGATGTGTAGAGCCAAAATGGGCAGTTTCTGGCCGAGCCAGAGGCTTTGGGAGTGTGGGTAAGGAGGTAGAGGTGGGGGCCTTTTATAAGAGGAGATGAGGGGCACTCTTGGAAGGTAAAGAAAAGTCAATTTATTTTAAAATGGTATTCAGATTTAAGAGGTCCCACATTGATTTGTTTCGAGGATAAGGTGATAAGGGTTCTAAATCCACCCATAAAATAGGCTTTTTCCATGTGTAGGTCTTAGATTTTACATTATCTTTCCATTTTATTTAAATCGTTAAATAATGAGGTCATCGCTGCATCATCATGATGTCATAAATAATTTAATTTATTTAATGTCTCAAAATTATAAAAAAAATACTATGATGTAGGAAATAGTTTTATCTTTCCAATTACTACTTATAATAAAAAATATGACTTGTATAACCCCATGTGAAATTTTTTTTAGTAAAACATCTCATGTGTGTGTCATTTTTACTTTAACATTAAATAAAAGGTATTTATGTCATTTTCCAACCAAAGTGGCTCCATGGGGTCCCCAAGTTGACCCATGGATTGTCTTGTTCGGACATGACACATCCAATAAGGGTAGGACATGTGTCTAGGTATTTTCATTTTATTATAACATTATTCTTACCTTAAACTACACTAATTACCTCTAATCGCGATTAAGAACTTAAGAGTTACTATTCACAAAAAAATTATTTTAATCTCATTGAACCACATTTTACTTCTTAATGACAACCATGTATGCCGGATTTTTGAAATTCAAAACACAGAAGTGGTAAAATTTCATTTAAACGAAAAATCAGTTTTTATAAGTACCACTTAGTGGTTTCACTATTCATAAAAAATTGATGTTTTTTAGAAAAATACCAAAAATTCATTCTAAGCTATATTTGTTATTCCAAAATAAAAAATGAAGTCTATTTTACATAATTGAAAACATATAATTCACATTAATTAATTTAACAATTAATTCCCAATGTCATGACAAATAGCGTATTTTTATGAAACAATAAGTATCAAAAGATTGACACTAGTTTAAGTCCGATTTCAAAGTGAAATTAATTCCAACGACCACTATTGGATTTAATGGTAAAAATATTTTCTAATTTCACTTTAAAAACAATTCAAATGATAATCTAATAATATAAATAAATTATATTAAAAAGAGGTTTTGAATTAAAATACAACATTTTACACTATTCATTAAAAAATGAACTTTATCGGAAAGATACCAAAAATTTACACAAAGTAAATTTTGATGTCCCAATTCTAAAGAAGAGTTATATTTGGTCCAATAGAATTTATAAGATTGATCAAAACTATATTTAATGACGGTTCACCGTCAAAAGGTGATAAGTGAATCCTTAGTGAAAATTTGGGTATAAATGCCTAAAATTGAATTCTTTCCGTATTTTAAGCCTTTATATTTTATTGGATAAATGTAAAAACATTTAAAAACATATATAATCATATTTTAGTTATTTATATCCATTCCCGCCAATACAACGACAACATGTTAACTACAATTTAAAATAATATTATTATATTACTAGTGTACAACGTAAGTTTTCAAAGGAACTCATCATTGCGTATCAGGTACGCTATCGAACATAGAAACCCCTTTAAAGTAAAATTAATATTTAATTCATAAATATTAATAAATACGAAAATGTTTTATTCATTATTTACCTGGGATGTTACATCCTTCCCCCCTTTTGGGAATTGCTTCCTCACAATTTTATTCACTTATCAAAATAAGTGGGGGTATTTATCTCTCATAGCATTTTTAGATTCCCACGTTGCCTCTTAAACCATATGGTTTTTCCACAAAACCTTTACCTGGTGAATTACCTTATATTGCAACACTTGCTCTCTTCGGTCAAGAATCTGGACTGGTTGTTCTTCATAAGATAGGTTCTCTTCCAGATAAACTACCTCTGGACTCAAAACATGAGATGGATCTGGCATATACATTCTCAACATCAAAACATGAAAAACATTGTGTACCTGAGATAAACTCGGAGGTAAGGCCACTTGGTAAGAAACTGATCAAACTTTATCTAGAATTTCATATGGTCCAATAAACCTTGGACTCAACTTTCCTTTCTTACCAAATCTCATCACACTTTTCCAAGGAGAAACCTTGAGAAAAACATGGTCACCTACCTCAAAAGATAGATGCTTCCTCCGGTTATCCGCATAAATCTTCTGCCTGCTCTGAGCTGTTCTCATGAGCTTCTGAATCAACTGAACTTTTTCTACCATCTATTCTACCAATTCTTGTCCCATCAGCATCCTTTCACCCACTTCATCCCAAAATGCTGGAGTTCGACACTGCTTCCCATATAATGCCTCAAATGGTTCCATCTGTATACAGGAATGAAAACTGTTATTATAAGAAAACTCAACCAAAAAAAGATGTTGGTCCCAACTTCCCTGATAATCCATCAAACAAGCTCGTAGCATATCCTCCAAGGTCTGAATTGTTCGTTCGGACTACCCATCTGATTGAGGATGAAAAGTTGTACTAAAATTTAATTCAGTACCCAACGACTTCTGAAGGCCTTTCAAAAAGTTAGAAGTGAACATGCGATCATGATCAGATACAATGGAGAGAGGAACTCCATATAAGATGACTATCCCTTTAAGATACAAACGGGAAAGTTGATCTAGGGAAAAAGTATCTCGTATAGCAAGGAAATGAGCAGATTTAGTCAAGCGATCAACAATAACCCAAATTGCATTATTACCTCAAGATGTCCTCGGTAATCCCACAACGTAGTCCATGGATATATTCTCCCATTTCCACTCTGGCACTGGTAAAGACTGAAGCATCCCTTTTGGTAACTGCCGCTCTGCTTTAACCTGCTGACAAGCCAAACAATTCACTGTAAAATCAGCAATATCCCTTTTCATTCCATCCCACCAGTAATACTCCCAGAGATCTCTGTACATCTTAGTACTGCCAGGATGAACTGAAAATGAGGAACTATGAGCCTCACATAACAACTCATTCTTCAACTGTGAATCACAAGGCACACATAATCTCTTCCCAAACCTCAAAACACAATCATTATCAATGTTGAATTCAGGCATCTTACCCTTCTGAACCAGCTCTACCTTTTTCTACAACTCACTATATTCCCTCTGTGCTTGCTAAATTCTGTCTGATAGAGAAGATCTCACTGATACCTGAAAGAAAACAGAAGGACTTCCTACACCAACAACTTCTATGCCAAAGTTCATCAAATCAAAAACCAAAGGATCTCGTTCCAAACATAGCATGGTTAATGAAGCATTACTTTTTCAACTCAAAGAATCGGCCACTTTATTTTCTTTTCCCGGATGGTAGTGAATTGTACAATCATAATCCTTGATTAATTCCAGCCATCTCCTTTGTCTCATGTTCAATTCTTTCTGAGTGAATATATACTTTAAAATTTTGTGATCAGTATATATTTCACACTTTACTCCATAAAAATGATGCCTCCAAATTTTTAAAGCAAAAACAACAGCAGCTAATTCCAAATCATGTGTAGGGTAATTTATCTCATGAGTTTTCAACTGACGTGAAAGATAAGAAATTACCTGATCATTCTGCATAAGGAAACAGCCAAGTCCCTTCAATGAAGCATCATTGTATATAAAAAACTCACCATTATTGGAAGGAAGTTCAAAAACTGGAGCATTCACCAATCTTCTTTTCAACTCCAGAAAACAATCATCACATTCTTTTGTCAAGATGAACTTAACACCCTTATGAGTTAGCTTATTCATTAGACTAGATAACCGTGAAAATTTTTCAACAAAACTTCAGTAGTAACCTGCCAAACCAAGAAAACTATGGATCTCGGTTGAATTTGTGGGTCTTGGCCATTCTTCAACAACTTTGGTTTTAGTAGGATCAACAGTTATGCCATCCTTTGAAACAATGTGACCCAGGAAAGAAATTTGTTGTAACCAAAACTCACACTTGCTGAATTTTCCATATAGTCTCTTTTATTTAAAGGTTTTCAAGATAACCCTTAAATGACTTTCATGCTCCTCTTTACTTTTAGAAAACACCAAAATATCATCGATGAAAACAACCACAAACTTATCCAAGAACTCATGGAAAATTCTATTCATAAGGTCCATGAATATAGCAGGTTCATTGGTTAACCCAAAAGGCATAACTATAAATTCATAATGGCCATATCTTGTACGGAAAGAAGTCTTCGGAACATCTGCTTCCTTTACCTTCAGCTGATGATACCCCGATCTCAAGTCAATCTTTGAAAAATACTGAGCTCCCTGGAGCTTATCAAACAAATCATCGATATGAGGTAAATGATTTTTTTTAACAGTGATGTTATTCAAGGCTCTATAATCAATGAAAAGTCTCATTGATCCATCATTCTTTTTAACAAATAAGACAAGAGCACCCCATGGTGATGTTCTAGGTCGAATGAAACCATTATCTAATAACTCCTGCAATTGCTTCTTTAACTCTAAAAGTTCAACTTGAGCCATCACTGCAAAAAAAAACTGTTTAGTTCTGATTCTGACCATCTTAGGATACTGATTCGAAAGGTCATTATACTCTGTATGACTTCCTAGAAAATCTTCTCTGTTTCCTCTATGGAAAAAAATTCCGAACACAGAAATATCTTAGGCGAAGCAACATGGGAATCTATAAATTCTATATCATTTCAATCATACTATAAATTAATTTATAATTTAACACTTTTCTAACTCCTAAAGTTGTGTAAACCGACCTTTGATACCAACTATAAGGCCCCAGCCTTAAACCTTACTTAATCTTGAGTTATTACAAGATTACACATTGAGGATCTTTTCGGGTTTAGAGTTTTATAGAATTAGATCATAAAACTTGCATTACATTCCACATATAAACAAAGTGGTTACATAAAGATAGTATTCTTCTTTCCCATCAATGGAAACATATTTAAAATAAAACATGGATTATTTCTTGACACTTCCTTTACATTATCATCATATCATGTACCTTTCCCTTGACCTGTAAAAACATTTCAAAAAAACTTGGGATGAGCATAAAAAGCTCAGTAAGGGATATAAAAATATGGAAAGGAAACATGGGTACATATATACATAAAAATGAAATCATACTTTACCCATAAAACATAAGCACTTTAACATACCTCATCAAATCATGAATAAATCATAGAAATCATAAGACATAAAGGTAACACGAGGCATTCATAACATTCTTACGTAGGGAGTAACCCTCTTGGTTACGTTTGGAATACCCATTAAAGTATATTCCCTAAATATATTCAGAGAAACCTTAACGTTTCACTCCTTCGTGTTACCCAATACATTGGAGAGCTATATCGGGCTCACCCGCCCTTAGTTTATCACGGAACCACCCGTCTTCATAATAATTCCCAAGAACCTCAACATAATCGTATCACATAAAACATGCATAAAGGAAACATAACATTTTCACCTTTCAATCACAAGATATAAATACAAAACATTGATATAAAAACATTATGAAAACCATTTTCAATACCAAAATAAAAGAAAACTAAAACATGTTATTTATTTTTCTTTTAAAAAGAAGGTATGGCTTGTAGAGGAAGCCCAAACTCAAATAACAGTCACGATGCCAGAGAAGTCGTTGTCGCCGCATACGTACGACAAAAACATTCCCTTTTGTCGTTTAGTAAAAATATTTGTATAAAAAAATATTCCTTTTGGATAAACGTAAATGTCAAAGGGGTTTATACATCGTATAAAATAAAGTTGTGTATAAAACAAAATATGCCTCAATGAAAGAAGATTGAGACGAAGTCCCATACCTCGGGTCTGACTTGACTCGATCGTTCTTTAATGTCCTGAATAATAAACTTGAGTTAATTTATACTTTATTAAGAACCTTTTTAAAGTTCATTATTCCTTTTATATCACTTATTGACATGTTATAAACATTATGTAACCATTTAAGTTAATAATGTTTGTTTTGTCGATATTTGGTTCTTAAGTCGAAAGTGGACTTCTTACAATTACATGTTGTTCGTGTGGTCAAAGGTTCTTTATATCCAAAATGAAATTCCTGATTTGGATAGAATATATATCATATATATCCAGAATATACATGTATTTATAATATGAAATAATCATTTAGAGGTAAGAAATGAAATGCACCGTTCATGGAGACGGTAAGTCGTACGTACGCATGAACGCTACTTTCATTTCTTTGTCATATTAATGGAATTACAACTAAATGAGAGGTATGTATATTTTAATTACAGAATTATATTCATCATTTAGATGTATCATTCATTATATATATCCATTATATACATGTACTTTTAATAGTACATTACATTTGGGGATAAGAAATGAAATGCACCGTTCATGGAGACGGTAAGCCGTACGTACACATGAACGCTACTTTCATTTCTATCTCATACTTTAATGAGAAGAAATAATAATGATATAGATGTATATTATAATTCCAGTATAACATCATATATAATAACTTTAAATCCATCCTTTATATGTCCCACATATGGCATTAACGAATCACATCACTTTGAGGGGGCAGTAGTCCACACTTCCTTAAATGAAGATATCATGTTTACCCATAATGGAAACCATAAAGGTATGTCCAAAATGAAAAATACAGAATCTTAAGGAAAACATAAAAATATTATATATCATATATAAATATAGTGTCATCTTAATGTCCACCTTTGAAGGTGTTAAAAGAATGTTGAACAATCATCATTTTGGGAGGCAGAAATTCGCCATCCGCGAAACAATATTTTCTTTAACCATTAGATGTAGGTGTGTGTAAGTGTTGCTCGAATAATTCTTATAAAAATACCCTAGTATATTTAGGATACTGGAGTTGTTACAAAAGAAAAGAATAAAAAGAGTTTAGGGGGTTGGAGAAGCAAAATAAAACAAAAGGACTCAAAATAAGACATTACCTTAAAATCGGGTAACTCTCTTAGATTTGAGCTCAAAGGCTTCCTTGTGAAGACTTCTACCAAAAGTGAGGCTTCAAGGAGTAATAGAGGGATGTGGAGATCCAAAATGGGTATGTTTTGGCCGAGCCAAAGGCTTTGGGAGTGTGGGTAAGGACGTAGAGGTGGGGGCCTTTTATAAGAGGAGAGGAGGGGCACTCTTGGAAGTTAAAGAAAAGTCACTTTATTTTAAAATGGTATTCGGATTTAAGAGGTCCCACATTGATTTGTTTCGAGGCTAAGGTGATAAGGGTTCGAACTCCACCCATACAATAGGTTTTTTCCATGTGTAGGTCTTAGATTTTACATTATCTTTCCATTTTATTTAAATCGTTAAATAATGAGGTCATCGCTGCATCATCACGATGTTATAAATAATTTAATTTATTTAATGTATAAAAATTATAAAACAAAAACTATGAGGTAGGAAATATTTTTATATTTCCAATAACTATTTATAATAAAAAAATATGACTTTTATAACCCCATGTAAAAATTGGTTTAATTTAACATCTCATGTGTGTGTCATTTTTACTTTAACATTAAATAAAAGGTATTTATGTCATTTTCTACCAAAGTGGATCCATGGGGTCCCCAAGTTGACCCATGGATTGTATTGGTCGGCCATGAAACATCCAATAAGGTTAGTACATGTGTCTAGGTATTTTCATTTTATTATAACATTATTCTTACCTTAAACTACACTAATTACCTCTAATCGCGATTAAGAACATAAGAGTTAATATTCACCAAAAAATTATTTAATCTCATTGAACCACATTTTACTTCTTAATGACAACCATGTATGTCGGATTTTTGAAATTCAAAACACAGAAGTGGTAAAATTTCATTTAAACGAAAAATCAGTTTTTATAAGTACCACTTAGTGGTTTCACTATTCATCAAAAATTGGAGTTTTTCAGAAAAATACCAAAAATTCACCCTAAGCTACATTTGATATTCCGAATTAAAAAATGAAGTCTATTTTACAAAATTCAAAACATATAAGTCACATTAATTAATTTAATAATTAATTCCCGCTGTCATAACAAATAGCGTGTTTTTTTGAAACAATAAGTATCAAAAGATTGACACTAGTTTAAGTCCGATTTCAAAGTGAAATTAATTCCAACGACCACTATTAGATTTAATGGTAAATTTTTTTTCTAATTTAACTTTAAAACCAATTCAAATGATAATCTAATAATATAAATAAATTAGATTAAAAAGAGGTTTTGAATTAAAATACAACATTTACACTATTCATTAAAAAATGAACTTTATCGGAAAGATGCCAAAAATTTACACAAAGTAAATTTTGATGTCCCGATTCTAAAGAAGAGTTATATTTGGTCCAATAGAATTTATAAGATTGATCAAAACTATATTTAATGACGGTTCTCCGTCAAAAGGTGATAAGTGAACCCTTAGTGAAAATTAGGGTATAAATGCCTAAAATTGAATTCTTTCCGTATTTTAAGCCTTTATCTTTTATTGGATAAATGTAAAAACATTTAAAAACATATATAATCATATTTTAGTTATTTCTATCCATTCCCACCAATACAACGATAACATGTTAACTACCATTTAAAATAATATTATTAAATTACTAGTGTGCAACGTATGTTTTCAAAGGAACTCATCGTTGCGTATCGGGTATGCTATCGAATATAGCAACCCCTTTAAAGTAAAATTAATATTTAAATCGTAAATATTAATAAATACGAAAATGTTTTATTCATTATTAACCTGGGATGTTACATCCTTCCCCCTTTTGGGAATTGCTTCCTCACAATTTTATTCACTTATCAAAATAAGTGGGGGTATTTATCCCTCATAGCATTTTTAGATTCCCACGTTGCCTCTTCAACCATATGGTTTTTCCACAAAACCTTTACCGGGTGAATTACCTTATTTTGCAACACTTTCTCTCTTCGGTCAAGAATCTGGACTGGTTGTTCTTCATAAGATAGGTTCTCTTTCAGCTGAACTACGTCTGGACTCAAAACATGAGATGGATCTGGCATATACATTATCAACATCGAAACATGAAAAACATTGTGTACCTGAGATAAACTCGGAGGTAAAGCCACTCGGTAAGCAACTGATCCAACTTTCTCCAGAATTTCATATGGTCTAATAAACCTTGGACTCGGTTTTCCTTTCTTACCAAATCTCATCACACTTTTCCAAGTAGAAACATTGAGAAAAACATGATCACCTACCTCGTAAGATAGATCCTTCCTCTGGTTTTCTGCATAACTCTTCTGCCCGATCTGAGCTGTTCTCATGTGCTTCTGAATCCACTGAACTTTTTCTGCCATCTCTTCTACCAATTCTATCCCCATCAGCTTCCTTTCACCCACTTCATCCCAAAATGCTGGAGTTCGACACCGCTTCCTATATAATGCCTCAAATGGTGCCATCTGTATACTGGAATGAAAACTGTTATTATACGAAAACTCAACCAAAGAAAGATGTTTGTCCCAACTTCCATGATAATCCATCGAACAAGCTCGTAGCATATCCTCCAAGGTCTGAATTGTTCATTCTGACTGCCCATCTGATTGAGGATGAAAAGCTGTACTAAATTTTAATTCAGTACCCAACGACTTCTGAAGGCCTTTCCAAAAGTTAGAAGTGAACTTGGGATCACGATCTGATACAATGGAGAGAGGAACTCCATGTAACCAGACTATCTCTTTAAGATACAAACGGGAATGTTGATCTAGGGAAAAAGTATCTCGTATAGCAAGGAAATGATCAGATTTAGTCAAGCGATCAACAATAACCCAGATTGAATTATTACCTCGAGATGTCCTCGGTAATCCCACAACGAAGTCCATGGATATATTCTCCCATTTCCACTCTGGCACTGGTAAAGGTTGAAGCACCCCTTTCGGTAACTACTACTCTGCTTTAACCTACTGACAATCCAAACACTTCACAGTAAAATCAGCAAAATCCCTTTTCATTCCATCCCACCAGTAATACTCCCGCAGATCTCTGTACATCTTAGTACCGCCAGGATGAACTGAAAACGGGGAACTATGAGCCTCACATAACAACTCATTCTTCAACTGTGAATCACAAGGCACACATAATCTATTCCCAAACCTCAAAACACAATCATTATCAATGTTGAATTCAGGCAACTTACCCTTATGAACCAGCTCTACCTTTTTCTACAACTCACTGTCTTCCCTCTGTGCTTGCTTAATTCTGTCTGATAGAGAAGATCTCACTGATACCTGAAACAAAACAGAAGGACTTCCTACACCAACAACTTCTATGCCAAAGTTCATCAAATCAAAAACTAAAGGATCTCTTTCCAAATGTATCATGGTTAATGAAGCATTACTTTTTCGACTCAAAGCATCAGCCTCTTTATTTTCTTTTCCCGGATGGTAGTGAATTGTACAATCATAATCCTTGATTAATTCCAGCCATCTCTTTTTTATTATGTTCAATTCTTTCTGAGTGAATATATACTTTAAACTTTTGTGATCAGTATATATTTCACACTTTACTCCATACAAATGATGCCTCTAAATTTTTAAAGCAAAAAACAACAGGAGCTAATTCCAAATCAGGTGTAGGGTAATTTATCTCATGATTTTTCAACTGACGTGAAGCATAAGCAATTACCTGATCATTCTGCATAAGGAAACAACCAAGTCCCTTCAGTGAAGCATCACTGTATATAACAAACTCACCATTCCTGGAAGGAAGTTCCAAAACTGGAGCATTCACCAATCTTCTTTTCAACTCCTGAAAACAATCATCACATTCTTTTGTCCAGATGAACTTAACACCCTTATGAGTTATCTTAGTCATTGGACTAGATAACTGTGATAAATTTTCAACAAAACTTCGGTAGTAACCTGCCAAACCACGAAAACTACGGATCTCGGCTGCATTTGTGGGTCTTGGCCATTCTTCAACAACTTTTGTTATAGTAGGATCAATAGTTATGCCATCCTTTGAAACAATGTGACCTAGGAAAGAAATTTGTTGTAAACAAAACTCACACTTGCTGAATTTTCCATATAGTTTCTTTTATTTTAAGGTTTTCAAGATAAGCCTTAAATGAATTTCATGCTCCTCTTTACTTTTAGAAAACACCAAAATTTCATCGATGAAAACAACCACAAGATTATCTAATAACTCATGGAAAATTCTATTCATAAGGCCCATGAATATAGTAGGTGCATTGGTTAACCCAAAAGGCATAACTAAAAATTCACAATGGCCATATCTTGTACGGAACGCGGTCTTCAGAACATCTGATTCCTTTACCTTCAGCTGATGGTACCCCGATCTCAAGTCAATCTTTGAAAAATACTGAGCTCCCTGGAGCTGATCAAACAAATCATCGATATCAGGTAAAGGATATTTGTTCTTAACAGTGATGTTATTCAAGGCTCTATAATCAATGCAATGTCTCATTGAACCATCTTTATTTTTAACAAACAAGACAGGATCTCCCCATGGTGTTGTGCTAGGTCAAATGAAACCATTATCTAATAACTCCTACAATTGCTTCTATAACTCTAAAAGTTCAACTTGAGCCATCAATGCAAAAAAAACTGTTTAGTTCTGATTCTGACCATCTCAGGATACTGATTCGAAAGGTCATTATACTCTGTATGCCTTCCTAGAAAAGCTGCTCTGTTTCCTCTATGGAAAACCATTCCGAACATAGAAATATCTTAGGCGAAGCAACATGGTAATCCATAAATGCTATATCATTTCAATCATACTATAAATTAATTAATAATTTAACACTTTTCTAACTCCTAAAGTTGTCTAAACCGGCCTTTTATACCAACTATAAGGCCCCAGCCATAAACCTTACTTAATCTTGAGTTATTACAAGATTACACATTGAGGATCTTTTTGGGTTTATAGTTTTAGAGAATTATATCATAAAACTTGCATTACATTCCACATATAAACAAAGTGGTTAAATAAATATAGTATTTTACTTTCCCATCAATGGAAACATATTTAAAATAAAACATGGATTCTTTCCTGACACTTCCTTGACACTATCATCATATCATGTACCTTTCCCTTGACTTGTGAAAACATTTCAAAAAAACTTGGGATGAGCATAAAAAGATCAGTAAGGGATATAAAAATATGGAAAGGAAACAAGGGTACATATATACATAAGAATGAAATCATACATTACCCATAAAACATAATCCCTTTAACATACCTCATCAAATCATGAATAAATCAAATAAATCATAAGACATAAAGGTAACTTGAGGCATTCATAACATTCTTATGTAGGGAGTAACCCTCTTGGTTACGTTTGGAATACCCATCACAGTATATTCCCTAAATCTCTTCAGAGAAACCTTAAAGTTTCACTCCTTCGCGTTACCCAATGCATTGGAGATTATATCGGGCTCACCCACCCTTAGTTTCTCATAGAACCACCCGTCTTCATAATAATTCCCAATGACCTCAACATAATCGTATCACATAAAACATGCATAAAGGAAACATAACTTTTCCACCTTTCAATCACAAGATATCAATACAACACATTGATATAAAAACATAATGAAAATCATTTTCAATACCAAAATAAAAGAAAATTAAAACATGGTATTTATTTTTCCTTTGAAAAGATGGTATGGCTTGTAGAGGAAGCTGAAACTCAAATAACGGTCATGGTGGCGGAGAAATCGTTGTCGCCGCATACGTACGACAAAAACATTCCCTTTTTTCGTTTAGTAAAATGCTTCGTATAAAAAAAGATTCCTTTTTGATAAACGTAAAAGACAAAGGGTTTTATACACCATATAAAAGAAGGTTGTGTATAAAACAAAATATGCCTCAATGAAAGGAGATTGAGACGAAGTCCCATACCTCGGGTCCGACTTGACTTGATCATTCTTTAACGTCCTGAATAATAAACTTGAGTTAATTTCTACTTGATTAATAACATTTTAAAGTTAATTATTCTTTTTATATCACTTATTTCCATGTTATAAACATTATGTAACCATTTAAGTTAATAATGTTTGTTTTTTCGATATTTGGTTTTTAAGTCAAAAGTGGACTTCTTACAATTACATGTTGTTCGTGTGGTCAAAGGTTCTTTATATCCAGAATGAAATTCCTGATTTGGATAGCATATATATCATATATATCCAGAATATACATGTATTTATAATATTACATAATCATTTAGATGTAAAAAATGAAATGCACCGTTCATGGAGACGGTAAGCCGTACGTACGCATGAACGCTACTTTCATTTCTTTGTCATATTAAAGGAATTAAAACTAAATGAGAGGTATGTATATTTTAATTCCAGAATTATATTCATCATTTATATGTATCATTAATTATATATATCCATTATATACATGTACTTTTAATAGTACATTACATTTGGGGATAAGAAATGAAATGCACCGTTCCTAGAGACGGTAAGTCGTACGTACGCGTGAACGCTACTTTCATTTATATCTAATAATTTAATGGAATGAAATAATAATTATATAGAGGTATATTATAATTCCAGTATAACATCATATATAATAACTTTAAATCCATCCTTTATATGTCCCACATATGGCATTAACGAATCACATCACTTTGAGGGGGCGGTAGTCCGCACTTCCTTAAATGAAGATATCGTGTTTACCCATAATGGTAACCATAAAGGTATGTCCAAAATGAAAAATACAGAAGCTTAAGGAAAACATAAACATATTATATATCATATATAAATATAGTGTCTTCTTAATGTCCACCTTTGAAGGTGTTAAAAAAATGTTGAACAATCATCGTTTCGGGAGGCAGAATTTCCCCATCCACGGAAACAGTATGTTCTTTAACCATTAGATGAAGGTGTGTGTAAGTGTAGCTCGAATACTTCTTATAACAACATCCTAGTATATTGAGGATACTGGATTTTTTACAAAAGAAAATAATAAAAAGATTTTAGGTGGTTGGAGAAGCAAAATAAAACAAAAGGACTCAAAAGGAGACATTACCTTAAAATCGGGTAACTCTCTTAGATTTGAGCACAAAGGATTCCTTGGGAAGACTTCTCCCCAAATTGAGGCTTCAAGGAGTAAGAGTGGGATGTGGAGAGCCAAAATGGGCAGGGTTTGGCGGAGGAAAAAGCTTTGGGAGTGTGGGTAAGGAGGTAGAGGTGGGGGCCTTTTATAAGAGGAGAGGAGGGGCACTCTTGGAAGCTAAAGAAAAGACACTTTATTTTAAAATGGTATTCAGATTTAAGAGGTCCCACATTGATGTGTTTCGAGGATAAGGTGATAAGGGTTATAAATCCACCCATACAATAGGTTTTGTCCATGTGTAGGTCTTAGATTTTACATTATCTTTCCATTTTATTTAAATCGTTAAATAATGAGGTCATCACTGCATCATCATGATGTCATAAATAATTTAAATAATTTAATATATAAAAATTATAAAAAAATACTATGATGTAAGAAATATTTTTATATTTCCAATTACTATTTATAATCAAAAATCTGACTTGTATAACCCCATGTAAAAATTGTTTTAGTAAAACATCTCATGTGTGTGTCATTTTTACTTTAACATTAAATAAAAGGTATTTATGTCATTTTCCAACCAAAGTGGCTCCATGGGGTCCCCAAGTTGACCCATGACTTTTTTTGGTCGGCCATGACACATCCAATAAGGGTAGGACATGTGTCTAGGTATTTTCATTTTATTATAACATTATTCTTACCTTAAACTACACTAATTACCTCTAATCACGATTAAGAACTTAAGAGTTACTATTCACCAAAATATTATTTTAATCTCATTGAACCACATTTTACTTCGTAATGACAACCATGTATGTTGGATTTTTGAAATTCAAAACACAGAAGTGGTAAAATTTCATTTAAATGAAAAATCAGTTTTTATAAGTACCACATAGTGGTTTCTCTATTCATCAAAAATTGAAAATTTTCAGAAAAATACCAAAAATTCACCCTAAGCTATATTTGATATTCCGAATTCAAAAATGAAGTCTATTTTACAAAATTCAAAACATATAAGTCACATTCATGAATTTAATAATTAATTCCCATTGTCATGACAAATAGCGTGTTTTTATGAAACAATAAGCATCAAAAGATTGACACTAGTTTAAGTCCGATTTCAAAGTGAAATTAATTCCAATGACCACTATTGGATTTAATGGTAAAAATATTTTCTAATTTCACATTAAAACCAATTCAAATGATAATCTAATCATATAAATAAATTATGATTAAAAAGAGGTTTTGAATTAAAATACAACATTTTACACTATTCATTAAAAAATGAACTTTATCGGAAAGATACCAAAAAATCACACAAAGTAAATTTTGATGTCCCGATTCTAAAGAAGAGTTGTATTTGGTCCAATAGAATTTATAATATTGATCAAAACAATATCTAATGACGATTCGCCGTCAAAAGGTGATAAGTGAACCCTTAGTGAAAATTAGGGTATAAATGCCTAAAATTGAATTCTTTTCGTATTTTAAGCCTTGATATTTTATTGGATAAATGTAAAAACATTTAAAAACATATATAATCATATTTTAGTTATTTCTATCCATTACCACCAATACAACTGCAACATGTTAACTACCATTTAAAATAATATTATTATATTACTAGTGTACAACGTAAGTTTTCAAAGGAACTCATCGTTGCGTATTGGGTACGCTATCGAACATAGCAACCCCTTTAAAGTAAAATTAACATTTAATTCGTAAATATTAATAAATACAAAAATGTTTTATTCATTATTTACCTGGGATGTTACATCTTTTCCCCCTTTTGGGAATTGCGTCCTCGCAATTTTATTCACTTATCAAAATAAGTGGGGGTATTTATCCCTCATAGCATTTTCAGATTCCAACGTTGTCTCTTCAACCATATGGGTTTTCCACAAAACCTTTACCTGGTGAATTACCTTATTTCGCAACACTTTCTCTCTTCGGTCAAGAATCTGGACTGGTTGTTCTTCATAAGATAGGTTCTCTTCCAGCTGAACTACCTCTAGACTCAAAACATGAGATAGATATGGCATATACTTTCTAAACATCGAAACATGAAAAACATTGTGTACCTGAGATAAACTCAGAGGTAAATCCACTCAGTAAGCAACTGATCCAACTTTCTCCATAATTTCATATGGTCCAATAAACCTTGGACTCAGCTTTCCTTTCTTACCAAATCTCATCACACTTTTCCAAGGAGAAACCTTGACAAAAACATGATCACCTACCTCGAAAGATAGATCCTTCCTCTGGTTATCCACATAACTCTTCTGCCTGCTCTGAGCTGTTCTCATGTGCTTCTGAATCAACTGAAATTTCTCTACCATCTCTTCTACCAATTCTGGTCCCATCAGCTTCCTTTCACCCACTTCATCCCAAAATGCTGGAGTTCAACACCGCTTCCCATATAATGCCTCAAATGGTGCCATCTGTATACTGGAATGAAAACTGTTATTATAAGAAAACTCAACCAAAGAATGATGTTGGTCCCAAATTCCCTTATAATCCATCGAACATGCTCGTAGCATATCCTCCAAGGTCTGAATTGTTCGTTCTGACTGCCCATCTGATTGAGGATGAAAAGATGTACTAAAATTTAATTCAGTACCCAACGGCTTCTGAAGGCCTTTCCAAAAGTTAGAAGTGAACTTGGGATCACGATCAGATACAATGGAGAGAGGAAATCCATGTAACCTGATTATCCCTTTAAGATACAAACCGGAAAGTTGATCTAGGGAAAAAGTATCTCGTATAGTAAGGAAATGAGCAGATTTAGTCAAGCGATCAACAATAACCCAGATTGCATTATTACCTCGAGATGTCCTCGGTAATCCCACAACGAAGTCCATGGATATATTCTCCCATTTCCACTCTGGCACTGTTAAAGGCTGAAGCATCCCTTTCGGTAACTGCCGCTCTTCTTTAACATGCTGACAAGCCAAACACTTCACAGTAAAATCAGCAATATCCCTTTTCATTCCATCCCACCAGTAATACTCCCGCAGATCTCTGTACATCTTAGTACTGCCAGGATGAACTGAAAACGGGGAACTATGAGCCTCACATAACAACTCATTCTTCAACTGTGAATCACAAGGCACACATAATCTCTTCCCAAACCTCAAAACACAATCATTATCAATGTTGAATTCAGGCAACATACCCTTCTGAACCATCTCTACCTTTTTCTACAACTCACTGTCTTCCCTCTGTGCTTGCTTAATTTTGTCTGATAGAGAAGATCTCACTGATACCTGAAACAAAATAGAAGGACTTCCTGCACCAACAACTTCTATGCCAAAGTTCATAAAATCAAAAACCAAAGGATCTCGTTCCAAACGTAGCATGGTTAATGAAGCATTACTTTTTCGACTCAAAGCATCGGCCACTTTATTTGCTTTTCCTGGATGGTAGTGAATTGTACTATCATAATCCTTGATTAATTCCATCCATCTCCTTTGTCTCATGTTCAATTCTTTCTGAGCGAATATATACTTTAATATTTTGTGATCAGTATATATTTCACACTTTACTCTATACAAATGATGCCTCCAAATTTTTAAAGAAAAAACAACAGCAGCTAATTCCAAATCATGTGTAGGGTAATTTATCTCATGAGTTTTCAACTGACGTGAAGCATAAGCAATTACCTGATCATTCTGCATAAGGACATAGCCAATTCCCTTCAATGAAGCATCACTGTATATAACAAACTCACCATTCCTGGAAGGAAGTTCCAAAACTGGAGCATTCACCAATCTTCTTTTCAACTCCTGAAAACAATCATCACATACTTTTGTCCAGATGAACTTAACTCCCTTACGAGTTAGCTTAGTCATTGAACTAGATAACCGTGAAAAATTTTCAACAAACCTTCTGTAGTAACCTTCCATACCAAGAAAACTACGGATCTCATTTGCATTTGTGGGTCTTGGCCATTCTTCAACAACTTTTGTTTTAGTAGGATCAACAGTTATGCCATCCTTTGAAACAATGTGACCCAGGAATGAAATTTGTGGCAACCAAAACTCACACTTGCTGAATTTTCCATATAGTTTCTTTTATTATAAGGTTTTCAAGATAACCCTAAAAGGACTTTCATGCTCCTCTTTACTTTTAGAAAACACCAAAATATCATCGATGAAAACAACCACAAACTTATCCAAGAACTCATGGAAAATTCTATTCATAAGGTCCATGAATATAGAAGGTGCATTGGCTAACCCAAAAGGCATAACTACAAATTCATAATGGCCATATCTTGTACGGAACGCGGTCTTCGGAACATCTGATTCCTTTACCTTCGGCTGATGGTACCCCGATCTCAAGTAAATCTTTGAAAAATACTGAGCTCCCTGGAGCTGATCAAACAAATCATCGATATGAGGTAAAGGATATTTGTTCTTAACAGTGATGTTATTCAAGGCTCTATAATCAATGCAAAGTCTCATTGATCCATCTTTCTTTTTAACAAACAAGACAGGAGCACCCCATGGTGATGTACTAGGTCGAATAAAACCTTTATCTAATAACTCCTGCAATTTCTTCTTTAACTCTAAAAGTTCAACTTGAGCCATCACTGCAAAAAAAACTGTTTAGTTCTGATTCTGACCATCTCAGGATACTGATTCGAATGGTCATTATACTCTGTATGCCTTCCTAGAAAAGCTGCTCTGTTTCCTCTATGGAAAACCATTCCGAACATAGAAATATCTTAGGCGAAGCAACATGGTAATCCATAAATTCTATATCATTTCAATCATACTATAAATTAATTTATAATTTAACACTTTTCTAACTCCTAAAGTTTTCTAAACCGACCTTTGATTCCAACTATAAGGCCCAAACCTTAAACCTTACTTAATCTTGAGTTATTAAAAGATTACACATTGAGGATCTTTTCGGGTTTAGAGTTTTAGAGAATTAGATCATAAAATGTGCATTACATTCCACATATAAACAAAGTGGTTACATAAAGATAGTATTCTTCTTTCCCATCAATGGAAACATATTTAAAATTAAACATTGATTCTTTCTTGACAATTCCTTGACACTATCATCAAATCAAGTACCTTTCCCTTGACCTGTGAAAACATTTCAAAAAAACTTGGGATGAGCATAAAAAGATCAGTATGGGATATAAAAATATGGAAATGAAACATAGGTACATATATACATAAGAATGAAATCATACATTACCCATAAAACATAAGCACTTTAACATACCTCATCAAATCATGAATAAATCATAGAAATCATAAGACATAAAGGTAACTTGAGGCATTCATAACATTCTTATGTAGGGAGTAACCCTCTTGGTTACGTTTGGAATACCCATCACAGTATATTCCCTAAATCTCTTCGGAGAAACCTTAATGTTTCACTCCTTCGTGTTACCCAATGCATTGGAGAGCTATATCGGGCTCACCCGCCCTTCGTTTATCACAGAACCACACGTCTTCATAATAATTCCCAAGAACCTCAACATAATCGTATCACATAAAACATGCATAAAGGAAACATAACATTTCCACCTTTCAATCACAAGATATCAATACAACACATTGATATAAAAACATTATGAAAACAATTTTCAATACCAAAATAAAAGAAAATTAAAACATGGTATTTATTTTTCTTTTAAAAAGAAGGTATGGCTTGTAGAGGAAGCCGGAACTCAAATAACGGTCACGACGGCGGAGAAGTCGTTGTCGCCGCATACGTACGACAAAAACATTTCCTTTTTTTGTTTAGTAAAATGCTTCGTATAAAAAAATATTCCTTTTGGATAAACATAAAAGTCAAAGGGGTTTATACACCGTATAAAAGAAAGTTGTGAATAAAACAAAATATGCCTCAATGAAAGGAGATTGAGACGAAGTCTCATACCTCGGGTCCGACTTGACTCGATCGTTCTTTAACATCCTCAATAATAAACATGATTTAATTTCTACTTGATTAAGAACCTTTTTAAAGTTAATTATTCATTTTATATCACTTATTTCCATGTTATAAACATTATGTAACCATTTATGTTAATAATGTTTGTTTTGTCGATATTTGGTTCTTAAGTCGAAAGTGGACTTCTTACAATTACATGTTGTTCGTGTGGTTAATGGTTCTTTATATCCAGAATGTCATTCCTGATTTGTATTGCATATATATCATATATATCCAGTATATACATGTATTTGTAATATTACATAATCATTTATAGGTAAGAAATGAAATGCACCGTTCATGGAGACGGTAAGCCGTACGTACGCATGAACGCTACTTTCATTTCTTTGTCATATTAATGGAATTAAAACTAAATGAGAGGTATCTATATTTTAATTCTAGAATTATATTCATCATTTAGATGAATCATTCATTATATATATCCATTATATACATGTACTTTTAAAAGTACATTACATTTGGGGATAAGAAATGAAATGCACTGTTCATGGAGACGGTAACCCGTACGTACGCATGAACGCTACTTTCATTTCTATCTCATACTTTAATGGAAAAAAATAATAGTGATATAGAGGTATATTATAATTCCAGTATAACATCATATATAATAACTTTAAATCCATCCTTTATATGTCCCACATATTGCATTAACGAATCACATCACTTTGAGGGGGCGGTAGTCCGCACTTCCTTAAATGAAGATGTCGTGTTTACCCATAATGGAAACCATAAAGGTATGTCCAAAATGAAAAATATAGAAGATTAAGGAAAACATAAACATATTATATATAATATATAAATATAGTGTCATCTTAAAGGCCACCTTTGAAGGTGTTAAAAGAATGTTGAACAATCATCGTTTCGGGAGGCAGAAATTCGCCATCCACGGAAATAGTATGTTCTTTAACCATTAGATGTAGGTGTGTTTAAGTGTAGCTCTAATAAATATTATAAAAACATCCTAGTATATTTAGGATACTTTATTTGTTACAAAAGAAAAGAATAAAAAGAGTTTAGGGGGTTGGAGATGCAAAATAAAACAAAAGGACTCAAAAGAAGACATTACCTTAAAATCGGGTAACTCTCGTAGATTTGAGCTCAAAGGCTTCCTTGGGAAGAATTATGCCCAAAGTTAGGCTTCAAGGAGTAAGAGAGGGATGTGGAGAGCCAAAATGGTCAGGGGTTGGCTGAGGAAAAAGCTTTGGGAGTGTGGGTAAGGAGGTAGAGGTGGGGGCCTTTTATAAGAGGAGAGGAGGGGCACTCTTGGAAGCTAAAGAAAAGTCACTTTATTTTAAAATGGTATTCGGATTTAAGAGGTCCCACATTGATTTTTTTCGAGGATAAGGTAATAAGGGTTCTAAATCCACCCATACAATAGGTTTTGGCCATGTGTTGCTCTTATATTTTACATTATCTTTCCATTTTATTTAAATCGTTAAATAATGAGGTCATCGCTGCATCATCATGATGTCATAAATAATTTATTTTATTTAATGTCTAAAAATTATAAAAAAAATACTATGATGTAGGAAATATTTTTATCTTTCCAATTATTATTTATAATCAAAAATCTGACTTGTATAACCCCATGTAAAAATTGTTTTAGTAAAACATCTCATGTGTGTGTCATTTTTACTTTAACATTAAATAAAAGGTATTTATGTCATTTTCCAACCAAAGTGGCTCCATGGGGTCCCCAAGTTTACCCATGACTTTTCTTGGTAGTCCATGACACATCCAATAATGTTAGGACTTGTGTCTAGGTAATTTCATTTTATTATAACATTATTCTTACCTTAAACTACACTAATTACCTCTAATCGCGATTAAGAACTTAAGAGTTACTATTCACCAAAAAATTCATTCAATCTCATTGAACCACATTTTACTTCTTAATGACAACCATGTATGTTGGATTTTTGAAATTCAAAACACAGAAGTGGTTAAATTTCATTTAAACGCAAAATCAGTTTTTATAAGTACCACTTAGTGGTTTCACTATTCATCAAAAATTGAAGTTTTTCAGAAAAATACCAAAAATTCACCCTAAGCTATATTTGATATTCAGAATTCAAAAATTAAGTATATTTTACAAAATTAAAAACATATAAGTCACATTAATTAATTTAATAATTAATTCCCGCTATCATGACAAATAGCGTGTTTTTATGAAACAATAAGTATCAAAAGATTGACACTAGTTTAAGTCTGATTTCAAAGTGAAATTAATTCCAACGACCACTATTGGATTTAATGGTAAAAATATTTTCTAATTTCACTCTAAAACCAATTCAAATCATAATTTAATCATATAAATAGATTAGATTAAAAAGAGGTTTTGAATTAAAATACATCATTTTACACTATTCATTAAAAAATGAACTTTATCGGAAAGATACCAAAAATTTACACAAAGTAAATTTTGATGTCCCGATTCTAAAGAACAGTTATATTTGGTCCAATGAAATCTATAAGATTGATCAAAACTATATTTAATGACGGTTCACCGTCAAAAGGTGATAAGTGAACCCTTAGTGAAAATTAGGGTATAAATGCCTAAAATTGAATTCTTTCCGTATTTTAAGCCTTTATCTTTTATTGGATAAATGTAAAAACATTTAAAAACATATATAATCATATTTTAGTTATTTCTATCCATTCCCGCCAATACAATGGAAACATATTAACTACCATTTAAAATAATATTATTATATTACAAGTGTGCAACGTAAGTTTTCAAAGGAACTCATCGTTGCATATCGGGTATGCTATCGAACATAGAAACCCCTTTAAAGTAAAATTAATATTTAATTCGTAAATATTAATAAATACGAAAATGTTTTATTCATTATTTACCTGGGATGTTACACTTTCACCACATTTGTTATCCCAATTAGGTTAACTACCTTGAGGGGGTGAATTGGGGTATGATAGATAAAAATAACTTCCCCTTCAGATCATTTGTCATTGTTAAACAAAATGTTCTTCTCTTTTCTTCTTGTATAAATATATGAATTGAAGTGAAATAATTTACGAGATTAATTTAATTTTAAATGATTCACCCTCACTCAGCTATGTCCAAGGAGCATAAAATGGCATTATGCAAATGTAAAAAATCCACTAACGCTCACTGCCAAATTAAAATTTCAAGGATATATCACTTATATGCTCAGGCTCATGACCTTTACAAGATTTATGGAATTGTCACTTCATTCTCAATTGTCACTCCCTTTGTCTCTTTCTCTGTCTCACTGCTGGTGGAAAATATCATTGTCTTTTTCTTCCTTCACTCACTACTATTAGAAGGGATCCAATCACTGTTTATGGGCTTGTAGGCCCCTTCATTTGTATGAATTAATGCATCCAAAACTATTGGTAGATTCTCTTTTGATGTATATTTTTCACCCATATATGAAATCCACTTTCTTGTATACTATAAGTTAATGGAAATTTCTTTCACGGAATGTTTAAGTTGCTTCGTAGAACACTTTCTTCCTCTCTGAACTGTGTTGTACCACATAGTGTATAAGCTTCACAGACCACCCCTTTTATGAACCTCCCCTACTCTATAGACCATCTCTACTTTCACATTTGGGTACCACCTCCACATACAACTTCCAAATATCATCTACATGTACCACTTTTTCTTTTGAAAAATTTCTTATTCTATGGAGTGCTACTTCCATGGACATATAGATCTCCTTTCACAGAATCCTCCTCACAAACCGCTTCGTCCTTTGCAGAATTCTACCCCGTGAATCACTTCCAGACTTCAAAAAATTCCTACAGCAATGATGTTTTCTTATGAAAATATCTCTATGTAATGATGGTATTGGATCTCCATATAGAAGAAAATAGATCCAAATATTTTCCTAATCTGTTTGACCCAAATCATCATTGTGGCACAACATTCACTATATACTGCTCCTTCCATGAACCATTTCCCTACATATTCCACATACAACTTCTCTTAGTTCACGAATGCTCAAATAACAATCTAATTTTTTCCAGCTTCAATCCATAACACATACTACAGGAATTCCACTTACCTATAGCCTTCTCGTGAATTGGTCCT
The DNA here is from genome assembly GCA_963277665.1 of Viscum album. NCBI lineage: Eukaryota > Viridiplantae > Streptophyta > Magnoliopsida > Santalales > Viscaceae > Viscum > Viscum album. The sequence goes on along the minus strand of OY728145.1, from coordinate 1,328,886,254 downwards.
CCTTTGCATCCCATGTACCGTGTTTCACAGTCCACATAGTGCTGCAATGCAGAATCCTTCCTTTATCGATTTCCCAAAGCTATTCTTCGTACCACCCTTTTCATTCTGAGAACTATCATTCAATGTCTGTGCATCATGTACTCCTACATCGAAATATACCTTTTCAAAAAACAAACTCCCAATTTTGAGGCCCAAAAATTTGGAAAACAGTGGGAAACTATGCCACCTTAAAAAACTACTTTCTAATACACAATCCATACACATTCCCTATAATATGGATTTTTCAACAAACACAATTACACCCAAAAAACGCCAAGAATAATCCATGAGTAATTTTTTCCCAACAATCTTACCAGTTGGGTTTGTTGACACCTTCTTCATAATTTGAATCCATGTTAAATCTCCTCCCACCTTTTAATAGAATTCACTTCTTGTTATCAATATGACGATAAAATAATTACTCAACACATACTTCAATCCCACATAAGTAATATTCAACATGATAAACAAAATTATAATGTAAAGTTCATTAGTGAATCACTTTATTCTAATATAAAACCATTCTTCTACTTTCATCATGATCCTCAACTACCATGATATATATACTTTGATCGATCACTTGAAGCATAATAATATTTTATATTCCCCTTACATCACTTCTCCCCCTAATAACTTTGAATCCCCTTATCTCGCTGATCCACCTAGCATTTTCTCCCCATTTCTTAATTAATACAATATATCCCATTTAAAATCTAAAAAAATTCTCTCCCTGTCAATGAATGTGAAGGACATTCCACTTAGGTATACAACCGAGTAATGACAACACATTAGCGCATAAGGGGAAAACACACCATACCTCATGGATAGGGGGTCCCAATTCCACACTTTTTCATGTGCGGGTAACCAAATGAACATCATGATCTAGGAGATTACATTAAAATGATTCATTGGTAAAGGACATTGTCAAAATGTACTTAAATTATTTTTCTATTAGCACATAATCCAATTTAACAAGCTCTTATTCCTCCTTCTCCTTGATAAAATGTTACTTGATTTAAATGTTCTTTGTCCTTGAGTGATGTGATTGATTTTTTCTATAATTTATAGAACATGAATTATCAAAATGGATTCTGATCAGAGAATTAACTTCAACTCACATATCATAAAACTACTACCTCATCCACAATATTTGAGTTCATGCTTGAGATTACACAATATACTCAGCTTCTACGGTACTTCATGAAATGAAATCTTGTTTCTTTATTAGGAAAGAAGTACTTAAGAATCTATGATAGAATGCACCACCTAATATTGATTTTCTATCTTCTACTGAACAAACCCATTCTGTATCTATGTATCCCAACAACTCTTGCAAATATTTATCATTATACCTTAATCCAAAATCCATTGTTCCCTTGATCTACTGAATTATTCATTTAATTGACAGAAGTTGGGTTTCCTTGAGATTACTTTGATATCATGCTTCTTGAAATGAGGAAAAACAATATCAACTCTTGTCATTGTCATGTACAATATATGTCTGTTGATTTTCATGTATTCTATGATATTGAATATATTTCTTTTATCGTTACGTGAAAGTTTCATCTGGGTATCCACCATAGTATTCATCTCCTTGGAATTATCCATTCAAAATATTTTTAGAATGACCTTAGAATATTTGTATTGAGGAATGAATACTTTATTCATTCCTTGTGTTAGCTGTAGAATATGGAAAAATATCGGTTCACCAATCATTGACATTTTGAACTCAATTTTCATGAATTTTGAAAATTGTCTACACTATGCTTCATCTGATCCAACGAAGATTATTTCATCAACATATACGAGAACCATCATTCTTTGATCAATCTTATTTACCACAAAAAATTGTAATAAACTCCATAATGATTGTAACCAAAATTCTTCAAAAATCGATCTAGCATTGACTACCATTCTCTTGGGGGTTTCTTCATACCATAAATATCCTTCTATAGCTAAAAAACTCAGTTCTCATCTTTATGAATGAGAAAACCATCTATATTTTCAATTTAAACTTATTCTTCCATAAACCCATTTAGAAAATGATGACCTGACATCCATAGGGAAACCCTTGAACATTAATTGCGTTGATATAGCCACGAAAAATATTATTGCCTCTATCTATGAAACATGTGAAAATGCCTCTTCAAAACCAATTCCATCAATATGGGAGTACAATTTTCACACTAGTCATTATTTTTTTTGATTCATTTCACCTTATTCATTCATCTTATTACAAATGACCCATTTTATCCAGATGAAATTCTTATCTATTGGCCTCAAAACAATCTCTCATGTCTGATTATTGTACATTTGGTCAAGCAAATCATTCATAGCCTGAACCCAATTCTCATATCCAATTACTTCAGTAAAACATTAAGGATCTACCTATAATAAGTACAATGCTTGTTGTAGAGTCTTCATCCTCCTTGTCTTAATTGGAGTTGTCTGATAACCAATCATGTTTCTTCTATCAATTTTAACACTTGTCTTCTGTATTTTTGCAAATACTAAATTGTGCTCATCTTTTTCATCGTCTAAATCTTATTCTGAATCAGCCTCTATGACTAGTGCCTCCCCTAATCTTCTTATCTCTTTATCAATATCCTCCAAAGACTGATCATATATTTACTGAATATTTTCTTCATTCTCTATTATAGTTACATCATGGATTTAAATATCCATTCCCAACCACATATTGATGAAATTTTTTTCTTTTCTTTACTTTGAGTATCCCTGAAATACCCCATCATATCCAATGGATTGAAACTTCTTTTTTTTCTAGATATTGATAAAGAAACACATACTTATAAAGAAACAAAATTACTTCAACATTGGATTTTTCCATACCAAATCTCACATGGATTCTTATATTATTTTGGATACAACAATTCTCTTTTTTATGTGTAAATATATGTCATCACTACCTCATTCCAGAACTTATTTAGTATGTATTTCTCAATGAGAATTGTTCTAGCCATGTTGTTGATAATTATTTTTCTTTATTGATAAAACTCTCTTTTTTGTAGATATATCACTACTAAAACTTGATTCCTTATCTCATGTTTCTGATGATAATCCTCCACTTGGTTATTTTTGAACTGATTACCATTATCAGAACTGATTTTCTAAATTTTTTCACCTATAATTTCTTCAACATCCCATCGATATCTTGTAATGAAAATGAACAACTCATACTTTTGGGTGATGATTGATACTCAATCCATTCTACTAAAATCATCAATGAAGAGAACATGGTATCTTTTTCCATCAATAGAGGATGGTAAAATTGGTCTTCACACATCAATATGAACCAACTAAAGCAGTCTTGTTGACCTTTTATCTTTTTCCTTATTTGAATTTTTAATGATCTTCCCATATTGGTAGCATCACACTTATGGGTACGATTACATGATAATCTAGGGTGATCTATCACTGCATCACGTTTCACTAGGTCTTCCAAGGATGTTTGGCTAAAGTGTCCAAGATGTTTATTCCATAACTTGTTTTCTTCTTTCTTTGACAGAAATCGAATATCTTCTTCTCCACTCACAAGGTATATATTTCCTTTCGTATGATTTTTCTACAAAACAAATGTATCATTTTTTTATGACACATAATTTTGTTGAAAATATTATGGAATGTCTTGATTCACAAAGATGACAATCACTACGCAAGTTCTGATAGGTACCTTCAATGACTAAGACATCAACATGTCTCATGCCTTTTCCCCCAAACATGGTTTTTCCGAAGCCAACAATCTTTATGCCTTCATCATTTCTAATTCTTATGAATCCTAATTTATCAAACCAATTTATGCCCACCATATCTTTATTAAATATCATATGAGTGGTGCATTCACTATCAATAATCAATATTATAGTGTGATCTAATGCTTTAAAATCAATCTTTTCAACCATTGATTATTCAAAAATCTTCTTCTTCTTTGTCCATGTTTTTGATTTCATACCTTATACTGATTGATAATAATCATATTCCTTGAGGTATGATATACCATCTTCATCTTACAATACTGAAAAATGATATTTCTTTTTCATCTCATTTTTGGAAATTCTGAATTGCTTATTATAACCACATCCATTCTGTTTCATCACATTTCTCATCATTATTGATGAAAAATATATTTCCACTGCCCAAATCATCCACACTTGAAATAGTGTCCTCCGAATGATATTCTAGAAAAGTGAGTTTTGTATAGAAGACTCAATTGATCATGTTACCTTGTGAACCTCTTCTCTATGGAACATACATTTTGTGAGTTCCCCATCTTTCCACAATACTAACATTTCATGCGGGTTGCATTCTTGTGTGGAAATATTGAACCACCTTTTCTCCCTTGGGATCCCTGAATTTTATGATTCTAAATCATGTGAAAATCATTCCTCAATTTTGGGGTGGGAGCTTTTGGTCTAAATTCAATCATTACTACTCTCTTTTTGGGATAAATCCCCATACCAACTGTATCATTCTAATCAATCATTTTCCTTTCCTAACACTCCTTTTTTTGCATCATTGGAACTCTAAAATATATTTTTCCTTTTTTTTTGTTTCATGTGAATCCTGAATTAATGTAATAAAAAGTTTCTCTAGATCTATAACTTTTTTTATCATACTGAAAACATTCCCTTCAATCACTTCAACATGTTTTATATGATCTTTTTCAATATTACTCAGACTATCGATCTCTCTTTTCATTTATTCAATTTTGAGCTTGTACTCAAGAACCTTTTCTGATATCTCTCGCATTGAAAACTTCATTTTTATCAATATAGTTATTCATCTCAGACTTCTCTTCTTACTCCTACTACATATTGATTTTGGAATCATGAACAAATTTGTTATATTCCTTTGTTTTGGATCTCCAAGAACCTATATCTTTTACACTAGCATTTAATTTAGCCTAAAGTTCAACTCTTCCTTCTAATTCTCCATTATCACAATATCCTTCTTCCTTTGTTGGGAAATTTCCCATAACTTCCACCATAGCATCTCATTTATGATCCTACAAGTCCTCTATCTCTTTTGACGCAGATTCATCTAAACATCCATCTTTTTTTCCAAGATGATTTTTATTATTGAAGAAATTTATCTTTTCACTTATTCTAACATTCACATTGGCTGAATAATTCTTCCAGGGAGTTTCATCATTGTCTTCATTATCATCTTCACTTTTATTAGGTCACTTTTCTGAGAAATGTCCAATCTTTCTACATCGGTAGCATACAAGTGGAAGTTTACCTTTGAACTTTCCTCTTCCACTTTATAGATTTAAAGTAATAAATGACATGACATCATTCAAATTGTTTTACTCCTGACTATCTTCAACAAACAGCTTATTGGTAAATGTTAATGCCAATTCTTTGGACTTCCACTTTTCCGAAACATTGTTATCTTCATTTGTCATTTCGTATGCTACAAGATTACTATGCATGTTATCAAATTTCAGCTCCTTCAGATATTTATCTTACAATATAGAAACCTTGGGATTAAACCAAGGTGGTTTTTTTCTCAATATATGCTTGAAATTATTTATATCTTCAATAATTTCTCTAAGAATGTTCATGTATTCAACGAAAACATTTACATGATAAAATATTTTATTAATAGACTCATTAGGATGCATTCTGAAATACTTATATTTGTTCTATAGAACCTATATATTTTATTCTCTAATTTTGAGTCACCCTCATAAATGTTCAATGTCTTCTCCCATATATCATATGATGTTTTATAAGACTTAACCTTTGTATAGATTGAATTTGATATGGATCCCCCTAAATCATTATTCCCATTACAATTAGTATCCAATTCCATTCTATCAGCTTCTAATAATGCACCATAGTCTATATTGTCTTATATTCTGTGCATAGATATTGTAAATGCATCCATTCCTAATGATCAGAAGTAGTTCTATATATGATTCTTCCATAATTGAAAATTGTTTCCATCAAAGATTGGAATACCCTTTTGATTGAAAAACTACATTTCTTTTACTCATAGAGAACCACTAACTTTAAACACTTCCATATGATACCAATTTTTATCCCAATTAGATTAAATACCCTTAGAGGTGGAATGAATCAGGGTATGATAGATTAAAATAATTGCCCCTTCAAATCTTGTTTCATCGGTAAACAAAACTCTTTTATAAATTTTCCCCATAGAAATATATGAAAAGAAATTAAATCATATACATGGCACAATTATTTTTACTTGGTCCATCCTCACTAGGCTATCTCCATGGTTCATACAATTCTTTTGTGCTGATGTACCATATCATATAACGATCACTTCAAAATTACAAGGTTTGGGAAAGATCACTTCTATTCCCAACCTCACTACCTTTATAAGATTTAGGGTCTTCTACCTAAATTCCCCAGGGCCACTCTCTATGTCTCTTTCTCTGGATCACTACTAGTGGAAAGGATGATTGTTTTCCTCTCCTCCACTCATTGCTCTCAGTAGGGATCCACTCAATGTTTATGGACTTGTTGGTCCCTTCATTTTCAGTAAAGCATGCATCCTCGACTACTGGTAGATGCTCTATTGAAGTCCATTTTTAAACAATAGATGAAATATATTTTCCCTGTACTGTTAGATAGTAGAAATTTCTCTCACGAACTATTTCAGTCCCTTCACGAACCACCTACTTCCTCTTCCAACTGAGTTGTATTTCATAGTGCATAAGTTTCATAGAACATATGTTCAATGAACAACCCATGATCTGTGGACTGTCACCACTTCTGCCTTCACATACCGCCTTCACGTACCACCTCCACATATCATCATCACGTACCAATTTCACTTCTATATAATTCATTATTCAGTGAACTTGTTATTCTATAGAACCCTTATTTTCCGTTCATGAAATCCTCCTCATGAACTATTTCACCGTTCTCATAATTCTTCATCATGAACCAATTTCGGTCTTCACCGAAATCCCAGAGTGAATACGTTTTATTAGAAAAAATTTCCTAAGTAATGATGGGATTGGTGCTCCATATATAGGAAAATAAATCTTAAATTCTGTCTCATTTATTTCACCCAAATACTCAATGTGGTACTGCATTCAGCTTGTACTACTCATTCCACAACCCATTTCCTGATGTGGTCTGCATACAGCCTGTATTTCTTAACAGTGGCCCAAACCACTATATTGTTTTCACCAATGGCAAGCCATCATGCGTACTAAATTCCTTCTGTGTACCACTAGCATTCTTTTGAACCATCATTGATTCATAGAGTATACCTCATACATGGTCCATTTACCATTTTTCATTGTCAAAAACCAAAATTACAACAAATCACACCAAGAGGATGCCTTGATGTATTTTTTCCCAACATCTTCATTACCAAGATCCACCTTAGTAGTACAGATAACATACACTCATCCATGCTCCCTTGGTTTATGAGGCTATTAGGATATATTCTATTTAATAAATCCAGTATCAGTGTAGTTATTATCATTATTCCAAAACTACTTTCACTTGATGAATTCATGGATGAGAGGAACATTAGTTGGGTAACTCTTCAAATATTTGGTGTTACGTGGAACTAATGTATTTTTATAGATGTTTTGATCTTGGTGGTGAGTTTTACTATAAATAAAATAGTTCCAGGATTCCTTGAGTAAATTATACAGGTGATTTCTCCCATATTTTTGACATATAGGTAGTTGTCCATTCATTCCACCATGTATCATGTCATCAATGTTTTCATGACACTCTAATTTTGTTTTCTTATCCCCAAAATAATGATAATCCCCAATTACCATATTTTCCTTTAACACACATTAAACAATATCATCATAGATTCTATAGCCTCTTATGGATAATTCCCTTCAAACATTTTCTTTTAAGATACCTATTAAATGACCTATCATTATTTCAAATATAGAGATATCAATTGAGCATTAACCAATTAAAATTATAAACATATCTTTATATATGAAAACATGTACATTCAACTTTTGTTTCATTCACAGAAATTATATCTCCATCTCTATGTAAATAGTTTATTGAAAGTGGATGATGAATAATAAATTCATAAAATCCAACCATTTCAAAGTTTCTATTTCCTCTCCCTATTTTATGTTTTTAATGTGAGTCCACTATTGGTCAACCACCCATTAAAAATGAATGATATTGTGAAACAAATTTACAATTCTTCAAGAATATGTGAGAAAAAAATATAGTTTCCATTGCATTAATCAATTAATAAATAATAAGTAGAGTAAAACAACCACTAGAGGAGTATTGATGTGGTCACATGAAAGACACGATAGCTATAAATTCATATTTTTTTTGTGTTTTTTTTTAAATTTGGTTATTTTTATTACTCATGGATTACGATAGTTGGGTGGGAATTTCTATGGGGTTTCGTAAACTAGAACCAATCCCATTAATAACTTCATTAGGAAAATCATATCACATCCAAAATCACCCATTTTAAACACAGTTCTCCATTATACAGTTATTTCATAAATAAATAAAATTTAATTATAAGAATAAATAATCTTAAAATAAAAAAAATAATATATAAGGGATGAATCATAAATAAATTTTTTTCCTTAGCAATAAATTTTTTGTTTTCCGACCTTAGATAATCATTGGCTAATATCTAATAGGATCCCTAACCATAACATAATATTGTGTTGAAATACATCTTCATATATACCAAAGAGAATTTTAATTAACCAATTCTTCTCACAATTATGTTTATAGACATTTGTGAAGTCTAATGATCAATCATCATGCACTATTACAAAGATTGAGTGGAAAACCAACTAAACATTTCTTAGGTGGTTAACCCAAGGTGGATATATGGCCCAACCCCACGAAATTTTTATTATTATAATTGGGATATAATCACTTAGAAACCCATAGAATCTCTAATTTACCAAAATTCATCATGTTATCCTATAAATAGTTCTAGTTCTAGGGTTCCCACTATAGTTATCTATACCATTTCACAGAATAATTAAACCATTCTATAATACCAACTAATGTTACCCTGGATACATAAACAAACAAATTCCATTCTTTTACATGAATAATCCTTCCATCAAAAAATAATTTTAGAGAATAAATAACTAAAAGTTTATTAAATTGGAATATTTTCTACATAGAAAACTTATTTTATAATACTTGTCAAAATATATCTGAAAATAAACATTAAATTAACTTATAAAACATTCAAAATAAGTAACCATCTTCAAAACATATGGAATTATCAGAACCAATGAAATATGTGAGCTCTAATGCTGCATCATGGAAAACATGTAGGATAAAAATAATGGAAAATAAGTGAATGTAATTTGAGAAAATGGGTATGAGAACATAATAAGAATAAACAGTTATATATTTGAGAATCATACCCAGAAATAATATATTATAAAAGTTTTATGAAATAAAACATTGATGTAAAATAAATCAAAAATAAAAAGTGAGTCGAATCATAAGCCAATAATGATGGGACTTTATTAAAATGATACCATATTTTTGTAGAATAACATATTTATATATAATAGAAATTAAATAATTCACAAGAATAATGCATATTATATAATTTTAGAACAACCATATTTATATAGAAACCTCACCTTTATGAGTCGGTCACTTTATACCAATCATAGGAGAAACTAAATTGATCCAATTTATATATTTCTCTTAATATATTAACATTTAACTAATGAATTGGAGGGTGATATAGGACCTCATTCATCATTCTTCCATATTAACATGTTCTACATGAAAATCATTAACATATAATTAATAATGAATTCGTAGAAATAAATTATATTTCATATATCCTCTAAATGATAACCAAACAACTTTTGTAACATAAATAACCCATGAAAAGAAAATAAGTTTCATAACATCTCAAGAAGGTATAAAATAACACCATGCATTTGATCGATTAAGAATAAAATATTATCACCCTAAAATAATCACATAATTAAATAAATACGGAGGGATGTAATTGAAACATACCTCTATTAGAGAAATATATTTTTTATGATAGAGAGGAAAATGTAAATGAAATCCTAAAATGGATTTCTGGGACTTTTTTGTAATCATTTATATAAAGGTCATAGACAAGAATGTCTTTTCAAAAAGTCTCCATTGTTTTAGAAAATGATATTAAAAATATTCATGATTTTTTATTTGAATTAAAAATAGTTTTTAATTGAGATTTTATATTTAAAATCATTTAATATTTAATGTTAATTATTGTAGTGAACATTGGAATAAGAATTTCAAGAAGAAATCATATAGCTCAAAGGAAGAGGTTTGAATTACCGAATCACTTATATTTTCAATTTAATTCCAAATAAGTTAATTAAAATCTTTCATCATGAAGATAAACATGTTAATTACTTATTTCAAAACATTATTCACACATTTTTTTAATTGTTTGTTTAATTTGAAATAATTCTATTCATGTATATTAGTTCCTTTTTATTTATTATCAATATTGGGTGTTTATAAATAGATTTTTCAATGCTTTATAATATAGGTTTCAATCAAACATATTATTTGAAAGTTAATAATTAAAAAACAATTAATGGTACTAAAATTGTTATTTATTATTACCAATAATGATATAATTCTATTTCATGATATTTTTTCCTGTTTCCTGAAAAAGAATTCAGCGATGAAATAGTTTTGGATTATTTATTGGTATAGATGTACTACATTATAATGGTAATTAAATTATTTATCCATAAATGACAATATTAATGATACTTATTATTGACATATACCATACTTACTCATCAATTATAATTTATAACCATCCATTAAGGAGGTAGTGAAAAATGGAATTCCTTGTTCGTTGGATGTGGTTGTTTGCATGAATACATGGATGATGAATTTATTTTTAGATGAACATAAGAAAGAATTAGTATGATATATTAATTAATACTCATAAACATGTCATTTGTATCATAGATATTTATAAAATTCTATTTTTATGTCATCCATGTAAGGTGATGAATGAAAAAACAAAACATGTTATTTCTTGGAGGTTGTAATGAACAAATAACCAAAAGTGCCATTCTCATTTTCATTAATGATTTAGGGATAAGATGAAAATTTATTAACCCATTAATAAAAATATTTTCATTATTTATTTAATACTAATATTATAATGTTATAATGTTAGTGAATCTTTTGAATGAAAAAATAAATGGAAGGACCAAATTTAATGAATGATATGTGTTTACCTTATGATTTGAACAATCTCTTGATGTTCTTATTGGAAATGGGGAACATTGGCCACTCTAATATGACTTGATGTTTAAGGACATGTAATAATAGTATAAATTTTAGAAAATAATTATAGTTTCATATGGTAAGAATATTATTTTTTTAGTCATGAAGTGGCGGTGATAGACCCCTTTTATAAATAAATAAAAGGGAACTATTATGAATAACCTTTATTTTTCAATTGTACAATTACACTGCTAATGTGTCAATTATTGTACTAGTATTGTAGATCCAAAATATCCCTTTTACATTAGGTTTTTATAGTCTCCAAGAACCTTCATACTCGTTTTATGATCTTTTTTATGTGTGTTTACATGGTGTTATCTTGTTATTGTGTGTCCTATAGTTAATTTCTTTAAAAAAGAATTCTGAAATATTTTGGATGAAATAAACCTAATTTTGGAAAATCACCAATGTGAGATTTTTTTATACATGGTGAAAATGTAGACATCGATCACTCAATAATTCCAATCACATTTATAAATGAAACAATTGTGAAAATTAACTACATATCAAAATTGCCTATATGAAAATTACCTTTGCCGACCAGATTGACTTTGTGAAAAATCACCTACATAATCAATCAGTTGTGTAAAATGATTATTTTGATTCATTAGGTATGTGTTTTATCAGATTATTAAATCAGATATATTAATAATTCATTGAAATCATTTCAATCTGCCACATCAGATTCCATTATGTGGGTAAAAATAATACTTGATTCCCCTTGTCTATGTGAAGAAAAATTGGAGTTGTGGATTCAAATATTCAATTCAGATACGTGGATTTAATTCTCAAAATTGGTTAAATAATGATTCAAATTGGTATTTATTTACATTGAAGAACTTATGTAATTGTTTATTTCTTTTGTTAAATCCTTAAATGACCGATTACCTCTCAATGAAAAAATTGATTATAATAAGATCTATGTACCGAGAAAGAATATAAGAGAAAGGATATTATATTTTTATCTAATTGTTTCAATGTATTTTCAATAAAAATGATTTTTCATAGATCCATGATTTTATGGATTATTTTTTTCATAGTTAAGTGATAATTACTGAATTCTTTTTTAAGTGTGAGATCATGGACTATTTCATGTGAAGTGGCGTTCCCAAGAAAATATAGAGAACTCATTCTCAAATATCTACTAAACAAAACACTATTTTTATTAAAAAATAAAAAATAATATTTATAATATTTAGTATTTATTCATCTTGAAAATTATTTTTTATATAGAAATTTTATCCATGGTCAATTTATTCTTTAGATCACCTCTATTGGAGAACTTTCTTTTCCATCAAATGTATCTTGTAGCTATGTGCTAAATAATGTAAATACATCTTATTTTTTATATTTATTTACAAAGTTCCCCCAAAAAATAATCATTAAAGGATGTTGATTGTAAATTATTTCTAGAGACCATGTAAAATATCATGTTCTAGTATAAAGTGTTGACCCATTGTACTTAGTCATGCAATCCATGAAAAAAGGAATGGTCGACTGAAAATCATTATACTCATGTATAAGATTACAGGTTGAGTGTATTTGGGGACTTCTATTCCCTAAAAAACTATTAATATATTTTTGTATGTTTATTTTAATTATTATTTTATTTATTATACATTATTTATTAAATAATTGATCAGAAATCAGTCATAATCATGATAGGGTGATTTTTCAAAGTAAGGAATAATATAAATAAGTCAATTATCACAGCTCCCTACATCAGTCATAATAAGGATAATATGAGGAATCTATTCTTGAGTTATCTTATTTGAAACATTTAACTATAATGATCTCACCAATAATGGATTCTATGAATGAAAATAGATAAGGTATTTCGATGGTTAGAGAACCATATATCAATTGTGGTAATTATAGTTATTGTAAGGAACATATGATGATATATCTAATGAACCATGATCTAATGTATTGTTAAAAAAATAGGAATCCTTAGGAATATAAAAATATATAACTATAAACATGAGATATTATAACTAAAGAAAAATATCATAATAATTCTAAGGATATGAATGATATAATATTTGTATTAGTTCTATATGAGAACATATGAGTTTTTAATGTCAAAATGCTCATGAAATTTGAACCAAAATTCCAATATCTTAAGAATGAACATATAATTTAAGAGATATTATATATAATAATACCAAATTAAAACTTCACACATTTAGAATGAAATATCATGTGATTATTACACAATTGAGTGATATAAGTATAGAAACTATAAATAAGGTTTCTATACTAGGGAAGAATAATGCTTAACTAGATCAGGATCTAAATATTTGTAGAATACAACCCTAGAGGAGGAGTGGTATTTTGGATGCTAATAGATAATCAATATATGTAAAACTAATCAAAATAAAATATCTTTTTGGTACTTTAATAATTTATAAGGAAGAAATGAAATTTGTGGCTAGAGAAAACATGCTAGTTAAAAAGGATATTTCTTCTTTAAAAGTCTCAAATTCAAAGTAGTATAAGAAATGTTATGATTTTTTGATAGTTTTGTCATCAAATGAAAATTATTCTTGTAATTATTTTTATATAGTGATATTTCATAATTTTCCAATAAATTAAATAAGTTATTTATTTATAGAATCATTTTTATGAAACCTATTAATATATATATATATATATATATTCTAGTGAAGTAAATTTTTATGAGTATAAGAAGCTTGGACACTTCAAGATTGATTATTTGCAGCTTCAAGATGACAAAAAATACAGAAAATAAATATTTCAATAATGTTGGTTATAAGAATAAGGATAACAAATCTATCAAGGAAACATGTATTTATTTTATGGATTCTAGTGGTGTTTATGTATTGACTTAAAAAAAATAATTCTAATCAGAAATACAACATGTGTTTGACGAAACATATTGATAAGGTAAATTATTTATAATTACATGATCTTGAAAAAAAATAAAAAAAACTAATCAGTTGAGGAAATAGATGAGTATTTTTTCATGTTTGAAACTAAGAATGACTCATTAAATAACTATTATAACTCTGAAAAAATCATAAGTGATTATTATTGAAAAGAAAGACATAACTAAAAAAATCTATGATTAAAAACCAAACTGGAAAATGAGGTAGCATCATGAAATGAACATGGAATTAGCTTTGAAAAATTAATAAATAATTTTCAAGAATTTCATTATGATGCTATTTTATTTCTAAAAGGATAAAATTATTTAAATCAAATTATTTGAAACTATAAATCTCATAAAAATATATTTGGTATATGATGTCATGTTGTAAAACAAATATCTTATAAGAAATTTTCTATTTCTAGTTCTAAGAATATAAATATTTAAATAATTAATTATTATCATTGTGGTGAGTTGGGAAACTATGAAAATAATTCCATTTTAAGTAACATAGATTTCTGTTGAGTTAAAATAATATTTTTTCATGAAATGATTTAAAAATTTCAATACAAATGGTTTTGGATATCCCATTCAAATTTGGATTCATAAATCGTTAGCTCTAACCTTGATGGACCCAATAAAATATGGGTACCAAAATAATTTGTTGTTTATGTTGTCTTCGTACGTACAAGTTCCCAAGAGCACCAATGAAAGATGGTATAAAAAATGGATTCTCAAAGAATTTGAGTGGTGGTTTTACTAATATTAACTCATTATTAATGATAGATGAATGTCATGTCACCTATTGTAAAAATTTGATAATAATGATTATGTGAGTTTGATATATTAGAAATCTAAACTTTGTACTTATCAGCAACTTCCTCTATATGGAATGATTAAACCATAATGATATAAGTTTCTCTGAACATTTTGATGAAGGATATTTTATTCATTCTTTAAATAATACACTTTTTGTTTGTAAAGAAAAAATACAAAAATTTAATGCACCACGAATAGAAAATTTCTACACTCTAGATCATAATTCGTAAAGTATACAAAAGTTGAACTATTTAAATGATGAAAAAAAATTCATGTATATGGAATAGAAAATTTTTACATTATAATTTCTATTATTTTATAAAATTGTAGAAAAATGAATTCAGTTTAAGATTTACCTAAAGTTAAATGGAATAAAATGATTTTATGCGATGTAAGCCAAATTGGAAAAAACATAAGTAACGATTTAAACTAATTGGACAAGTGTCTACATCAATAAATCTAAAGATTATTCACATATATTTTTTTGGAAAATATATATTTGTAAAACTAAGAGGAAAATATTTTGTTATTTTTTTATATATTGATTGTTGATTATTTACCTTGGGTTTATTATTTAGAGTCAAAAGTGATCCTTGTTATATTTTTTTATGTTTTCGAAAACAGTTTACAAAATATAATGTTGTTGACATTATTTCGTTAATATTTTATCAAGGATGAGAATTTGAAAACCATGATATTAGTTCCTATTTCTAAAAAATTTATATCAAGAGTACATTTTAGTCTCCTGGGGAACCTGAATAGAATGGCGTTGTTTAAAGGAGTAATATTTCCTTGAATGTAGTTTCTAGAACTATATTATTTTAATATAACTTTTTTCCCATTTTTAAGTTGAAGTTGTGAATAAAACATGTTATTTTATAAAAAGAGTTCTAATAATGCATATTATAAAGAAAAAACCCTATGAAACATGGAATAATAGAAATCCAAAAGTTGGTTAAATTAATTTTTTTGGATTTAACGCATATATTCTGAACATCATTGATAATCTTGTTATGTCTGATTTGAATGATGATGATGTAATCAAACTAGTTTATTCTACTACTTCAAAAGAACATATAGTTTTTAATAAAATATTAATTGTTTTTTAATAAACAATTCATGTGAAATTTAAAAAAAAATTTCATTTTGATAACAATGTACCAAAATATGATGAACTATGTGACTCTTTTCGAATCATTAGAGTTAAACCACTCTTCGATAAAAAAGGATGAAGAGTTGTAATTGGATTTTCCATATCCAAATCCTGAAATGTTGTATGCTAGTGAACAATAATGCTTTCAGCCTAGAAAACATAGAATACTTAAGAACCATCCTTTAGAAACTATTATAAGAAGGTAAGAATAATGTATTATAATTATAAAGACTTTATGAAACCATGACTTGTTTTATTACTTTTAATATTTTTTTGAGACTAAGTCTATATAAGAATTCATAGTATATGAATGTTAGTTTTTAGCTATGTGAGATGAATTAATCTAGTTTAGGAGGAATAAGGTATTATTATTAGTTGATATACCCCATGACTATACATTCCTATGAAAAAGATGAGTTTTTAAGAATAAGTATGATGATCATGGTGTGACAACTAGGAACACAGATACATTAGTATCTAAAGGGTATAATAAGGAAGTATTTATAGACTATGACGAGTCATTTTCCTCCGTAACTAGATTATATTTCATTAGGCTTCATTTAACCTATGAATCATATTTTAATTTTAAATTATATCATATTGATGTGAACTCTACTTATATATATTATTTTATAATTAATGAAGTGTATATTGAACATCCTTCGATATTTTAGAAACCACATTTTCCAAAATATAGTTTTTAAACATAACCAACATCTTTATGACCTCAAACAAACACCAATAAATTTATATGCATTTTTATTTTAATTTATTTTATTAAATGGGATTTCAATACGTAATGAAAATCCTACATTATTTAAGAATAAATCATCTTTTTATATCTGGTTAGTGAAAATATATGTTGATGTTTTAATTTTTTGTTTTACAATTCTGAAATTGGGTAATGAGTTTTCAAAAGGCATGCAAAAATAATTTAAAATGATTTTTATTGTGAATTAAATTATTTTCTAGGTTTTTAAAATTTTTAAAAACAATTTAGGAATGTCATAAATCAAATAAAACACATACATGAATTTATTAAAATGTTTCAAATTAAAATAGTTAATTTAAATAATTCTCAAATGATTTATAATAAAAATCAGGACATGGATGAAGCTATAAAACTAATTGAGAAAAAATATATTCAGAGGAAAATATAATATTTTTTTATTTCCCTACTAGTTGTGAAAGTATCATGTTTACATTATGTGTTTGTTCATGATTTTAACCTCATCCTAAAGGATCATATATATAATCTTCTAATTGGAATTTAAGATATTTAAAAGGAAAAAGTTCTCTTTCCTTTATTTTTATAAAAACTGCTCATATTAACTTAATGTCATACCCAAATGCCTGATTTGGTGGATGCAGACTAGATATGATGAGTACATCAAGAACATGACACTTTCTAGATAACCCCTTTTATACTTCTCTCATAATAGGAAATACTATGTTTTATTATCTATATGTGAAGTAGAAAACATTGCTGCTAGTAGTTGTTGTGCAGTAGTGTTGTTGTTGAAACACACCTTAATAGAAATTGGATAAAATTATAATCAAGTATAAATTTAATTTTTTTACACTAGTGACATCAAAATTTCTTAGATTTCAATAAATCATTAAAAAACAAATAACATTTTCCTAATTAATTATTTTATAAGAGTTCATTCTCAAAATTTGATATTTCTCTAGATTTAATTTCTTTAACGGACTTTTAAGTAAATATTTTACTAAACTACATTCATGTTATTGTATTTATTTTATTAAAATAAAAATGGTACAATTTTTTAAATATATTTAATTTGGTTTAATTATTCTAATTTAAATGAATAATTTCTATTCATTGGTGTTAAAATTTAAAATGAGTGATCTATTATATTATTAAGATTAATGTTATGTGTAAATTAATCACAATTCTATTATTTGTTTATTAAAATTTAAAATACATAAATTCAAATGTTTTCATTAATATTGATTTATTAATTAATAAAAGGTAACCCTAAAAAGAAATTGGGTATGTAAAAAAATAGGAGTTCAGTTATGTGACAATTTATAAAATCTGCAAAAAATATTTTTACCATTTGAATATGTAACATCACTTTGATGTTGAACCATCAACTATAACTTCTTTATCCTTATTCATCTTAGAACTCAGCTATTGGAAATAGGAATTTCCTAGTGGTTTGATAATAGAATCTCATGTTTGTATAAGAAATTAAATTTTAGTTGAATAAGAGTCCTTCATGGAAGGCCAATAGATATGGAATGGATAATAAAAATTGAAATTATAATAAAGAAGGATCTTGGGTTTCATGGTTGGATTTTTTTTGATTATAAAATGTTGTTTTTCGTTTTAGGCAAAATTTCTTGACTTATTGAATAATTTTGATCTTCAATTTAATCAAAAAAAGGATATAATCTCATCAAATATTAATGGAATGGATGTTGTAGTTTCTTATATTGAAATGGATGATATTATTTGTTTCACCTGTGAGGTAGAGTATTCATTTAGTCTTACACTTGTTGTGATAATATCAGTAGTTCAAAATGAAGCTTACAGGTTTTTGTTTAAAACAACTATTTTCGAAATGAACCCTATAAAAGAGCCACCTATTGAATGGTACATTTTATATTTGTTCTTTTAGACAGGTATAATATACCGAGTAGGATTGGTAGAGAATGTTATGTTCATGATATTTCTTTGATGTGCATCTGGATTAATAATTTAAAAATGATCTTTAAATATACATGATGAGGTTCATACATCAATAAAGTAAAGTGAAATAAAAATTAAACTACTATACTTATGGTACCTTAATGAATTTAGTTTTGATAATTAAAAAGTATATTTAAATCAATGTGATGTAATAAAAATTCATAAAATAAATACTCTATCATTAGTTATATTAAATAATATTGGATATTCCTTGAATTATTCTATGAATTATCTTATAGAATTTGGTCAAAGAATGTGTGACTATGTGGTAGTAAACTCATGCCTCACTACCTAGTGATTCCATACCTATTGAGATAGTGAATGATAGGTTAGTATAGGAGAAAAAACCTCTAAGATATAAGTCTTTAGTTCTAGTTATCAATCCTATTATTTTTTATCCCATCTAGATTTAGTAGTATGTGACTCCAAAGAACCATGTTACTAGTGATGTTGTTGTTTCTACTGATGAATGTTAGAATATGATATAGTTGTTCAGACAGCTGTTGATTTTTATGATGTTTGACTAGCTACACTACTATAAATAATCACAATTAACAACACAAAAATCGGCCACTATCAGTGCTAGAAAAAAACTGACTACCTTAGTGCAATTAAAAGTCCATGGATTTTATCAGCTCTAAAAAACACACTAATAAAAGACCTTATTTTTTAGTGCTTTTATTTATCACTGATAAATTGACCCTTTATAAATTATTAAAAATGTACTGATAAATGGTGTATTTTATCAGAACTTTTATTTGAACTGATAAAGGTGAAAACTATAGTGTAATGTTGCAACACAATACATCACTGGAAACATGTGTGGGGTGCTAAAATAACACAATGTATCAGTAGAAATAGTAACAAAAATTACCAAAATTAGATAAAAATATTGTATTTAAATGAAATAAAATCTCAAACAGAAATACAACAAAAATCAAACACTATTATAGAGAAGGTCATTTGTTTTTTCAAAAATTAATTTAAATTTGGAATAACATGGTGTCGTTTGGGTCTTACTAGTAACACCATGTGTAAAATTGATGTGTGAATAATTTCTACACATCAAAAATTCATTGTGGATCATTTTCCTCAAGTATAAAAACAATCATATTTTTTATTGGTTTTGAGTTTGTTTTTTGTTTTTTATTAAAATTATTGTCAGTTTTGAATAAAAAGATGCACTTTGAGTCATACCCATCATATCGTGCATGAGATTGAGTTGTAACCAATCCCAACACATCACAAATGATCTATGTATTATTTTTCAAATGTAAAAAACAATCCGAATGAATTTTTACGATTTTGAGTATGTCAGAAATTATTTTCACCAAAATTAATGTCAATTTTGATTAAACAAGACACACTTGGAGACATATCTATCACATTGTTCATTATATTGTGGAATGGCTAAATGATATACATCCCAAAGGACTCATGATTCATTTTCCAAATGTATCAAAATATTCGGAATGTGTTTCCACAGTTTTGAGTATGCCATGTGTATTTTTCTACAAAAATGTCATGTTAAACTCAAAACATGAACTTTATCCATAAAGGTGACATCATGTGTTGTTTTGAAATGATAATGATTCATACACATAGAAAATGAATTATGAATCGTTTTCTTAAATTATCAAGGCAATCCAAGTGTGTTTTCTTTCTTTTTAGTGAGTGACACTTTTTTTATTATAATGTCAATTTTAAATGAATAATAAACACTTGGAGTCATGCTGGTAATAATGTATGTTAGATTAAGATTTAGTTTAACCCTATAAGTAACAAATGACATATGGAAAATTAAGTTAGAAAACAATATAAATGGGTTTTTTTGGTTTTGAGTGTGTCATTTGTTTCTTTCACTCAAATTAATGTCAATCTTGAATAAAAAAGATGCCCTTTGAGTCATACCAGTCACACCAGGAATCAGATTTATGAATTATGGAATGATACACATCCAAAATGACTCATCAATCATTATCCTAAATTATCAAAACAATTCAAATATTTTTATTCAGTGTTGACTACACTAAATATGTTTTTACTACCATGTCATTTTGAACTAAAAACACACACTTTGATCTGTACATGTGGCATCGTGTTTGGGTTGGACATGAGACAAATTCATATACATCACATGTTAATTTTGAATCATGGTTCCAAATTATCAACATAATTCAAGTGTATTTTCTACGTTTTTAGTGAGTGACACTTTTTGTATTAAAATGTAAATTTTAAACTGATAAAGGACACTTAGAGTAGTACTGGTCACACCATGGATCAGATAGAGGTTTTTTTTCATCCCTTCAGGGAATGAATGGAATAAGGATAATTTTCCTAAAGTAACCATACTATCCAAAATAATTTTCATGATTCTGAGCACACCACGTTTGTTTTTTTACGAAAATTTCATTTTAAACCGGAAAGACACACAATGATTCTTATATTAAGTGACACATGTTGTGTGAAATTTTAAACAAATGTTATCAGACACAATCGTGGAATGTCCTTTACTCTAGCTAATTTACCAACAATTTTATTATTTTCATGTAAGTGCTTCTTATCTTCCTCTTCATTGGTATCCACCTCGATCTTCACCTCTTCCTCCTCCTCCAAGTCAGTCTTTGATTATAAATATACCTCTTCCTTTACCTCTACCTATTCCTCTACCTTTGCCTATACCTATACCTTCACCTCAATGATTTCCCATCAATTGTATTTTTTGAAGGTTAGTGCTTCTAAAAAAATTGATTTCCTTCATTACTGTTATACTTGAGAAAGAGATCAAGAATAATATATAATAATTCTGACACTAATTCTTCACACCCAAAATATATTTTGATGGTCATAACTCATACGAGATCACAAAAATATAATGTAATCACCTATCTTTTTTCGTCAAACATTCTAACAAAATGTATGATGCTCACTCATCTCTAAATAAATTGATTTCTTCTTTTGAGTGAATATTTTTTCATAAATCATGATAGTACTTAGGAAATATAGAAAAACAAATTATTATAAAATATATTTAATGAAATTATTATTACCTTCGGAAATTACATGTTTGTGGAAGTTGGTGTTTTCATGATTTGTGATTTCTCTCAAAATTTAAAAAACATAATATCCATAATTGATTGCATTATATTGTTTCAGACACTGCAAAAACATTGACCAAAATAAGTAAATTAATTTTATATTTTTTGTTAGCTAAATCTTTCTATATTTACTTTAATTTGCTTTCATTTGTAGTAATCCACATGCTTTATATGTTCAAACACCGACTTCATGCCCTGATCTAGCCTGTATTTAGAGACCTACCTATAATAAAAAAAATTCTCATTAAAAGAAATACCAACCATACAATTTTATTTTTATCTATAATATATAGGTTGATTATAGTGTATTACATATTCACAATACACATATATTTGGTCGGTTGGTTGGAAATCCATACACTGAATCCAAAAAATAAATATTCTGGGTGTCTATGTTCATTTCTATAAGAATCTAGTGCTCTATCAAAAATAAAAAACAATTATGTAAAAAAATAAAAAATATAATTTATGTGATTAGATCATAGAGTTTTACCCATGCACTGTAGGGATCAAAAAAAGTTTTTCGTATGATTATTTTTTATTTAAATGTTGAGTAATTTGTCTTATTTTCATCTTAATTTCATCCTAATTAAAATTAATTTATTACATAGAAATGATACAAGGATTAATGAATCCAAATAATTCCTTTAATTATATTCACTTTATAATGTTCTAATTTAAAAGCTTATAAAAAATAGAAATATTTATTTAGTTTAATAAAAATATTTAGATCACTATTTAGATTGACATATTATGAAAATGTACCTTATGTATTTATTCACAACTGATCCACCTATACATTCATTCTTTAGAAACATATTTAGAGTCTCGAGGTTGTTATTTATATCAAGGAATCTCTATATATTTATTCTTTATATTCAATGTATCAAAATATTTTTATCTTTAAATGTGGTCCCTATATTAAGTTGTAATGATAATTAATATTTCTCTAGAACCGGTGGGGGAGAAGGTACTCTCGGAAGGACATTTTCTTTTCATGGTCGATTCACTAGATTTTCTTAATTCGACATTTCATTTCACCACCGCTTTACCCATATGTAATATCATACCTATCATCAGAGCTTTTATTATCATCAATTAAATGTTTTTCAAACAAAAACATATGTCAGGGATGTACCTCAAGTATATTTATAAGATTGGATGACCATGCTATGAAAGCACCAATATTATGTTTGACCATTTTAATATCCAAAACATTAAGTGGAACATGTATCTCAGTATCCATCTGATAAGATACCTCAGTCCCCACTCTCATGTAATGTTTTGGAGGTTTTTATTATGTAGTTGTTATCATGGGATATTATACATTATATCCATTGCAACATAGTAGTATGTTGGTGTTGATAGATAATAATCACATACAATTGTACCCTACATCATTTTAGTAATATAATGTTATCAGATATTTTTTGATACAAATTTATGATAAAGAGTATTGAAAAAATTGATTACCATGGGTAAGGTAGACAGTTAGGAGAATGACTGGCCTCAAAACTAGTGGGATCATTTGGTCCATTTGTGGATATTTTATACACCTCTTGTTCAATTTGATCATTTCTTATACATTGGGCTCCCAGACCAAACCACAAAATAATATCTTGTTGTGAGTCTATTTTTGTCTTCATTACTCTCATTATATTATATGTTTCCTCATATGGTTTTATCTCCTCAAAATATGTTCGAGGAGAGACTCCAAAACTAATCATCTAACATGACCATATTGTTCAAGTTACTTCAAATCTACTGAAAATTAATTTTCTATTGGTATGTCCATTGTCGATTCTTGTTTCTAAACCATATAAAAAATATGAACATATTTATTTTTATGTAATTTTGTTATAAATCATAAAAATTTACAATTAATTTATACTTACACATTCTTCCCATTCTGTGTTTGTGTTTTCATTAACTAATATACCATCCTTATTTACACGAGCCTCCTTCTATAGCACATTGTGAGGGATGGAAGTGGATTCAAATTTTGATTCATCAATATGTATATACACAAAGGAACATATGTTTCTTCATATCACAAAATTAGTCTATTATTATTAATTTAAAAATATATATCTATTTATTATCTAATGAAGTGTACCCCATCATTCCTTTACGATTTGGGTTTTCAATTTTGGATATAATTTCATTATTTTAAGCACTGTTTTTTTGTTTCATAAATTAAATTTTTTAAATCACATTGGATAAAATAAATAATGTTTAAGAGTATATTAACAACCATAGTGCACCTAAAATAATTTTTCACTATGATGATTGCTGAATTCAGCCCATGTTTTTGGCATTATATTGTTTGAATAACTATTTTTAGGGTAGAGATTTATTTTCCCCTCAATATACCAATGATGTAACATCATCATAAGAGTTTGTAAGCCTGTATGGTCTTTTCCAGCGACCATTAAGAAACATTTATTCTATAAATCTTCTAAATTAATCAAAGTCCCAAGGAATGATGAAACAAAATTTATCTTTCATTATATAATTTTTAGTAAAATTGGGAAAGTATATTATAACATTGTCATTATATCATTCCAAAGTATTTCTTGCATTACAAGTTGTACGTGACACCATGATTCAAAATAAATTGGAACATTCATCCTCATTGTGACCCCAAGTGAGCAAATGAATATTGACTTGTTGGGGTTAATAGGTTGGCGATGATGATTCAAACCAAGATCAAATTTTATACCCAAAATTCTTACCATGGTGATTTATTCAAAACTATAATTATAAATCATTCTAGTTTATTTTATTTTTATCATCAACATGTTGTTGATCCCCTACTAATTCTACAGTTTCATCATCAATATTCCATTCTTTCTCAGGATTGGAAACATCATCATGTTAATAATATATTTTCTTTATGAGTTGTCAAACATTTAATTTTTCTTGAATAACAACAATGGAATACACTTCATGCATAAAAGTCAACAATTTCGTGCATCTTGAATGAAATTTTTTTTTTCTGACTTGAATAGAGAAATAATACAACAATACAATTGTACAACTAACATTAATTAACTTTATTTAATTTGTCCTCAGAATCATGATTTCCTTCCATCTCATGATGATTTATTTGAGACTAATCATTCCCTCTTTCAAATTATACTTCCTCCCATCATTGTTCGGGAGGTATGTCATAAATGATCTTTGGAAACACAATGATGGAAGGAAGGCTTGTTAGAAATAGGGATTCCAATCAATCATCAAGATATGGAAGAAAATCAAGTGTCTTAGGATTAATGTGTCATAGGGACCTACACTAATGGAATCACTCAACAAGTCTCCTTAATTTAATAGGAATCATATATACTTATCTTTGTTGAAAATTATTCCAGATATCTTGATGTAGATCTATCATTTTCTCTAGGAATGTCATATATTACAACTGATAATGATATTATTGGTTGTAAAATTTAATATTGGATGGTGGTATGCCTGCAACTAAATCATATTCTATGATGAATCTTTAATCGTGCACCATGACTAGTCTCCTCAAATATGATAGGAGATATCATATTTTGTTTATCATATTTAATAATTGTGGAGATATCGTATTTTTTCTTTGATCATATATTTCACACAAACTAGGGATAAAGTCATGTTTTATGATATCAAAAATTGTATGAAAAAATGTATCGTGAATCCTTATATTTCCAGTATGTCATTCCATATTATGTGTTATAGCCATATGATATTGGTGAACCAAGAAATCCTTCATATCATAATATTTGAAATTGAAATAATACAATATGAGATTTATTTATTTGAAAAATTAATATATTAATACATTATGTCCTTGTGGAACATGTCTCTGATACAACTTATGGGTTTTAGGGTATCACCCTCTTACAATTAGAGGGATAAAAAACCCAAACAAGGGATGATTTATCTCAGTGATAAATGTGAATAGAAACAAAGAAAAACAAATATAACATACTTTTAACATAGTATCAATGGATTCCATATTAAAGATTAAATAGAATATTTTATTTTCATAACATTGAAGTAGAAAAAAATATATTTTAGACTTTGAGGAGATTACACAAGGCTTGTATCATAGAAATATTCTTAAGGAACCTCCATCACTAAAGGATTTTAATCACCTTAACAGTGTGATAAACAATGATCAAATAAGAAGAGAGTTTTGTGTATGGAATGAAAAAAAGTGTTACAATTATAATACTGGGGTTATATACCATTATAATTACTCTAAATTTAATAAAGATTTTCTTGAGCATTGACCGCCATCTCCTGGAAGTTGATAATTTCATCACTTTAGATTAATTCTTTAATTGAGTGTTTTAATAAATGTTTCAATCCATTAATGATGACCCTTATGATTTATAATTTATTAGAGACCATTTGGGATATGTATCCAAATTCAATCATACAATGTCATATATTTAATGCCCCACAAAAATCTACATTGTTCATATTTCATAACCTCTGATTAATGTATATATAATCATAGATTTTAATTTATGATTCAAGGGTAAAAGAAAATAAGACATCTATATTTTGTTCATTTTGGACATGGATAAAATATTACATGACTTATACGAATAAAGATCCAAAACATCAAAAGAATATTTTAATCAAATCTTTTCTCTCTATGGTTATTCACCATGTTATATGACTTTTCAAATCATTGTTTTTTCATACGAAATAATTTTCTCTCTATTTTCATTAGTAAATCATAAATTGCATATTATAGTTTTCTTGATCAACTATCCAACTTTGGATAACTCACTTACTTTTGAGAGATGCAAATATTATATGTTGTTGTGTATTTCTATGTCCATTTACTCAATGATTTATCAACTCTATCCAACCTAGGAAAATTGTTTTGTGTAATGAGAATAATTTTCTCACCAAAGAAATTCCCCATAACTCTCTATAGCTAATGAATAATGTTTAATAATAATATCAAATTAATTAAAAAACTCTCACAACTTGGATCAATAAATTTTTTGGATCGTGACTAAATAATTCAATATTTTTTTTAATTCAATAAAAAAATTCAACAAAATCATAAATCTAAATAACCCATTACATAGTTTAACAATTTACATGAATAACCAAAATCCACAAAACACGATTTAATGATTTTTACACTTACCATTATCCCTATATGTTTGTCACCCATAAATGAGGGCCACAACTTCATATCCTCAAATCCTTATAAACCCATATAATTAATCTTTTCTAATATATAATCTAGTTTATAAGATGATTTAAATTTGAGAAACTTTCAATATTTTGAACCCTATATTAAACAAATGAAGAGACAACTGGCGGGGGATGAGAGGTCTCCATGCTAATGTCTAGAAGAAAGTGAAAAAACTATTTTTGTCTCTATGGACAAATGGGTTGGATAGCCAAATACATATGAAAGGGGGAAAATGAAGAAATAGAACCATGCTCATTGTATTTCATTAGCGTAGATAATAGATATAGGGTTCGTCATGTTTAAGAATAGTGAAAAAAATGAAAAACGTGGAACACAAAGCATTAAACAACATTAGAGGAAGAGTAGAAAATAACATAAATTGGATTTCAGACTTGACTAATCTAATGAAATATAGAGGAGTTGTGCCAGAAGTAGAGGAGTTTCGTGAGGGCTTGAGAATCATGAGGGACTGAGCTGTGGTTAGTGGTTTTTTAAATAGACCGAGGACACTTTTTATAGCACTTTAACAAAATTTCTGACAAAGATCCCTTTTATAATCACTAAATTTATAAGTGTTGAAAAATATATCTTTTAATAGTATTTTTAACAATAAAAATGATTGATCTTTATCAGCGCTAAAAAATCAATGATAAAATTTTTATAATTATAATTCTTTAAATACCTTTATTATAATTTAATAATAATTTAAATATATTTATTATAATTTTTTAATTATTTAAATAAATAAATAAATATATATAATTCTATATAATTTTTTTAAAAAACAATAATTATATATTTATAATATAGTAAATATGCATTTATAGATATATATATTTATAAATATTAATTTACAAATATGTTTTTAACATTATTAATGGATATATAATCTTAAATATATGCATTTTAAAAATGAGTGAAATTTAATAATTCAAATTGAGTACACTTTAAAAATATTAAAAATGGATATGTTTTATAAATTAAATATAATTTATTCAAAAAATATGAAAATATATTTAATTGGATGAATATATATTGAAAATACTAAAACATAATTAATAAGTATATATAAATAAATAAAATAAAATGCTCAAATTCCAAAATAAAATAAAAAATAAAAAACATTAAAAATATATACACTAACTATAGTATTAAAAACAAATAAATTAGATTAATTGATTAAGAAATAATAAATGTATCATGTTATATTGAAATTATAAAATATACTAAAATTGAATAAATTGCATAAATATTAGGTGTATGTATTTCTATATACTGGGTAAATATATTATTGTGTGAATTAGTGTATAAAAATACATTAACACACACACACACAAATATATATATATGTGGGGGTGAAAAAATGCAACACACGATGACAGATATATGGTAAACTAAAAAATCAAATAACATTAAAAATGAATAAGACATTAATATGTTTTTTATTAACATTATATATATTATACTTTTATATTTTTTATATCTATATTTATTATATAATATTATATAAAATATATAATATATATATGTGCATATTAAAGTTATTCATTTTTATCAATAATTATTTAATTAATAATATGTTTCATATTTTTCTTAATTTACTCATTTTATTTTTATTTGTTAAATTTTTAATTTTATTTTGGAACATTATCAAAGCTAAAAGAGTGCTAAAATCTTGCATATAAAGGCAAACTTTTATCAGCATTAAAAATAAAGCACTAATAAAGGGTACCTTTATCA
Organism: Viscum album; assembly: GCA_963277665.1. Classification (NCBI taxonomy): domain Eukaryota; kingdom Viridiplantae; phylum Streptophyta; class Magnoliopsida; order Santalales; family Viscaceae; genus Viscum; species Viscum album. Next base: position 1,328,857,296 of record OY728145.1, on the reverse strand, counting down.
GCACTAAAATAAAGCGCAGATAACGGTTTCGTTTTATTAGTGCTAAAAAATGTTCTGATGATGGGTTCCCTTTATCAGAACTTTTTTTAGTGATAATAAAAGGATTCCATTATCAAAACTTGTTTTAGCACTGATAAAGATGAAATTTTTTAGCGAATGTTTCTAGTTGTAAATTCAAGCGCTATTATAAGCATGTTTTTAGTTGTTCAAAAATTGGGTTTGGGGCTTCTAAAATTCATATAAGTCCTTATTTAAAAGAATTTCATGTTTTAGATGAAAAAATTATTCTTCTATCACATATTCATAGAAGAAGGAATGCTAATGTGGTTTCGTAATCTAAAAATTATGCCATCAAACCATTAAAACCATCTTCACCTAGAACAAAAAATGGAGTAACTCTATTTTTGGAAGAGTTCAAAAAAATGGAAAATGAAGTTATTTCATATGAAACAATGATCGAACTCGAAAATCTAAGAGTATATTATTATAATTAAAAGTGAATCTAGTTGCATAAAAATATGAAATAAGGGAACTTAAAGTGTCCTCTTTATCCATGACAAGTTTTAATAATTTTTTGGGATGGTGGATGCCCAAAAAAGTATTGATCAATATTATTTTAAAATATCCACCTTTCTAGTAATCAAGTTAAAAAAAATTTCTAACGAACTTGATGTAATTAAAACATTAATAAGTGGTTTAAAATATGTTTATACTACAAAAGTTTAGCTTCATGATCTTATTACGTTGGTTTCATCTCAATGGGATGTGTTTCAGAATCCATCATTAGTGAAATCAGGTTTAACCCATGATTTCTTGCTAAAATAAAATCCTATTGAGGTAAAGTGAAATGGACTCTTCACAATTTGAAAATTTATTTGATAATTTTGTTTAGATATATATAAAAAAATTAAAACACTCTTCTGCTGCTACCTCAGTTTTGAATGTGCTTCCATATTATTAGAACAGATTTTATTAGATGTTGTCAGAGTTGATTTTGGAATATTTTCAGTTTTAGTGTCTCCAATTTTAAATTCATTCTATAGTGTTGATGGAGGACATGAAAAACGATCTTCTTGGTCAATTTTATGGTATCCATGAATCTATTATGAATTCTATTGTTTAGTTAGTTCTGATTTTGAATGAAACATTTTTCCATATTGAGAAATCTATTTTGAGATATGATAAATGAATAGTTATATGTTACAAAGAACAAAAAAGAAATAATTTCTCGCTTCCATAAATAGAATTATAAAAACACTAAACTATTTTTCAAATAGCAAAAGGAAATCTATTCAACATGTATGGTAGTATTTTACATGGAAGATTCATGTTCATAATCAGAATAATTTTCATAAGTTTATGTTTTAGTTATTGATTTGGTGATTTTATACAAACAACCAATAGTTGGAGGATCATTTGAACCTAAACCTACTGTTTTATTTCATTACTATGAATACTCTCCCAATGATGTTAAAGATATTTTTTAAATTTTAATATAGAAATTGAACAAAATGATTTAAAATTTTCAGTAACTAAGTGTTATTATAGTATACATGTGGTAATATATGAATATAATTATTAAGAAGGGTCTTCTAGATATACCTTGTGGTTTGTCAGCTGCAAAAATTTCCCCACTGCTTCCCCTCTATTTTTCAGTTAGTCTACATGTTTCTCTTCAATGAAAGAATATCAAATTATAAGATTTAATAATAATGTATCAACACAATTCTCTGAAATACACAATCAATAATCTCTTTTGATTCATGAAATTTTCATGTTTGATGTAATTATGGGGATCAATATGAGTGATGAATATCTATTTCAAATAAGAAGAAGAATACCACATGGTGTTGAACCAAATAGTACTTCTTAGTAGACCAGTATGATAATATACATTTTTAGGATAATTTAGTACCCTCAATATCAACCCCACCTACATATAGAACTTTTCTATCTTTGAACCCACCATCACACAAACTAACCTGGATTCCCATAATGATATTTTGTAATTATTCTGAGTGGATATATATTTTTATTTCAAAAAAACTAATGAAATAATAATTTTTTTGGTTTCTGATGTATTCATTTGGATTATTTTCATTTGATGTTTTTGTCACATTATTATATTTTAATAAAATTCAGTCCTTCCAAATTAAATAATTACATGTTTTAAACCATTTAAATAGTTCATAACTCCAACATAAAATATTAAACTACGTTTTAACTCTCATTTCCATTCATTTTTAATGAAATAAAATGTGGGATAACATTCAACCTTACCAAAATAGGGGATATGTTTTAAACATTTTTAAATTTAAAAAATGGGTAGAATTCTTAAGAAATTGATAAGTTTATATCTTTCACAATGCATGAATAACTAATTAAGGGGGAGAAACACTACATTTTAAACAATATCATTCAATTTTTGTTATTTTTGTTATTTCTACTAAAATATAATATGTTTATTATTATCATCAATAAAAGATATTTTATAGGAATAATAATGTATATACAACATATCCCATATACATTACGTTTTGATAATCTCAAATACCATTTATATTTTGATAATGAATTTTTTAAGTGTGTTTAGATGGTGTTATATTTTTCTTATCTATTTGGTGTTTAATTTATTTAAATATGAATACTGGACTATTTTGGATGAAATCATCCTAAATATAGGAAATTGGATACAAGGAATTTTTAAAAACATGGTGGAAAAGACTACATCAATCAACTGGAAACATCATTTTCCTTTGAAAATGAAACAACCACATTAATCAGCTATGTTATGGAACCTCCTATGTGGAAATACAAGTATCAAAAGATCACATATGTGAGAAACCACCTATGTGATCAATTGGATATATAAAATGGATTGATGGAGTAATCAGATACATAATAAACCAGCTATATAAATTGGCAATGTGAAGAAATTGAATACATAATTTCAATCCTCCTATTTTTATTCATCTATGTGAGTAAAAATACAACAATATTCAATTTTTCTACATGAAGTAAAATTATCTATATAGATTAAATTACAAAATTAATCTATGAGGATTAAATTCTAAAAATAAGCAACATCATGCACAATGATGGAATTTATTATCATTGAATCACTGAAGTAATAATTTAATGCTATCATACAATCCTTAAATTATTGATTACTTATTTATGGAAAAACTGTTTATAATAATATCCATGAACTTAGGTAGAAGTCATGTTAAAGGAGGTATTAATTTTCTCTAATGTTTCTGATGTCCTTTTATATAAAAAAGACATGTCATAGATCCATAATTATATAGATCATCTGTTGTTATTTTAAATGAGATATAGTTCATTAAATTAAAATTTTGATAGTTTAGACCATTTCAGGTGTACTTAAGTGCATATGAAAATAAATAGAACTCAGTCTCAAAGATCTCCAAAATGAAACTATGTTTTTTTAACAAAAACTAAGAAAAATAAGTTTCTTTTTTCATCTTATTTTCTTATTATCAAATCATTTTTGAGTTAAAAAGAATCTTATTGAGATACTTATTCATTAGATCATCTCTATTATATATCCATCATTTTCTATCAATTGTATCTTACTGTAGTGAGATGAAAACTATAAAACCATTCAATTTTTTATCATTGATTGTAAATGTTCCCATAAAAATAATCTTTGTAGGATATGATTTTAAATTAATTATAAAGACTAGGTAAAAGATTTTGTTCTCGTACCAGTTCTCAACTATATTCACTCAATCTCATAGTCTATAGAAAAAGGATTCAAAATCACCCAAAAAAAGAATGTTCTAGTGAAAATCATCATACCCGTTTAGAAGAGTGATAGTGGAGTGGAATATGGGGATTTTATTCCCAAAAATACTATAAATATATATTTATCTATTTCAATTCATTATTATTTTATATTCACTACATAATTTATTAAAAAATATATCAAATATCAGTCATAAACAAGGATGGGCTGTTATTTAATTTAATATAAATTTATACAATGCAATTTATCCCCCCTCAAGAGTATTAATATGTTCATTCTCAGACAACATCAATGAAACCATAAATTGGGAATAATAAATTTTGGTATTATATTGCATCAATTATTCTATGTCCATGAATTCACATATATGTTATAATCTTTTTTAATTCATTTACTCTTATTTATTACTTCTAATGTTATTTGTATTTACCATGGTCAATAGTTTTTACCAAAGTAACATATGCTTTATTAAAATTATCAAGTAGCTACAAAATATTTGTTGGATGAACCAAAATTAAACCACTATATAATAAAATTAAATTTAAAAATAATAAAAATGAACTTAAAATTGAAACATTATATATATAGAAAAATATTTTAGTATAAAATTGATGTTTTAAACATTATGTATACATAATCTTATTTAGCATTGACTAAAAATTATATTTTGGTTAAAATAATTATGCATGTTTTTTAAAATTAGGTTAGAATCATTATTTAAAAAAATTAATTTAAATGATTAGATAAAAATTACATAATGTTAACTAAAAAAAATTATGAAAATTATAGTTTTCCCCTTCTCATTATAATAAACATTATTCATAGAAATTATATTATTTATGTATAAAAATAAAATGGGACTATTTTAACATAACATAGACCTACTTAATCCAAATATGGATTCCATTTGACATAATAAAATTTCTAATGCTGATAAAAACTATAATTTCAAATTAGAGCACTTAATGCATAAAATTTATTTTAAAAAACAAAGGTATCTCCAAAAATAAAATGTCCTTTGTTTTTTGAAACCATTTTATATTGTTTTTATAAAGTGATTTCATCAATTTATATCTTAAATTTTAATGGATATAATATAATAATAATATCTAATAATTTAATTAAGGTAACATTGTTTTAATTTTTTAGTGTTTCATTCAAGAGAAACTACACACACAATATTTAATTAGGGAAAATATTTCCCTAAAATTTTTGTTCATTACATAAACCTAATCCCAAGAAGCATTAGTAAACTAGATCTTGTGAACCCTCGTATAAGATTATTAATTTTGATTGTGGGTTTTGGGATCTCTGAGATGAACTTCTCATCATACTCTTGAAGGGTCGAGGTTGTACAATGTTGGAAATAGAGGGACTAATGGGAGACCTCTTGAATAGCTCCCAAATAGTATTGTTGATATTCTTTGCATATTGTTACAACTGACACCGACAGTGGAGATAGGTGTCGGGCCACTATGTGTATCATATATAGAAGTGTTTGGATATTCTTATATGGGGAACATGCTTCCCTTTAGCCAAAAATTGATAGGACGGACTAAAGGAGCTCGTCTCCGAAATGAATTCACGAGTTTTCACTATGGTTGGTAGAGTCATTAAGAAGGTATCCTCGCACTAGGGAATTTACCACCTTGAATTGGAGGCTTTGTCCTGGTGATAGTGTATGTAAGATCAGTATTTCAAAAACCTACATCATAATGAAGGCTTGTATTTAGGGAATCAACTAGTGGTGTGGGAGTGACTGATCTGTCCTTCGATTTCCAAACCTTTCCATGGGAATCATGAAACTTGATGGTTCATTTAGTAATTTTTTTGATGTCGTAAAATATTATGAGATATAAAATGTAACTCCCGGACCCCATAAGCCTAGATTCAGTGCATTATTTTAATATATTGGCATGATTACAAAAAATCATGTCCCGAAAGACCGATCAGTTTAGCAGTCTTGGAAAATATATTACATACATGAATGTTACATTACAAATAATAAATTAAATTACAATATAAATGATCCATTGATAACGCCATTAATTCCCTAGAATAACCCTTCATATCAATCATAATACACTTCTTGGAATCCTAGGAAAACAAAAAATAAGGAAGGGGTGAGCTCAAATGCTCAGTAAGGATAACAATATATCGGAATCTTTCACAAATAAGCCTAAACATTAAAGGCAATGTATAAAACATAAAATAACCCTCTTAAACTTAAAATTCATCATAATATGGAAAAGGTAAATAAAATAATGTCATTTACTTATTTACATAGATATTCTACTAGTCGAATAATATAATTCAATATCCATAGCCAATTTCATAATGATGGAATTCATAATGCGAGACTTCATAACCACATAGTCAAGGCCCTGTGCCAAGACTATAAATATGATTTTGTCAAGGACTTATGCCAATACACTAGTTTGTTTCATGAGACATACCGATGTATTGAGGAGCTATAGAGGGCTCCACCCGTCACTTACTAAGTCCAATTCATTCCTCATATGAGAGGGTTTAAACATAACATAAACATTCATATTAAAACTAGCATACGAAATTTCAAAACATTATCCATAAACTATGAATTTTATAAAAATAACACATCCACAATCAAACATATCACAAAACCTTCAATAAAATATGGATTATTTGTATCATACTAAATCAACCTCGATCAAGAATAAAATCCAACAAAGGATGTTTAAACAGTTGAAAATTATCAGTAAAAATATTTGAGAGAAATATCCATTTTTCATGAAATCATTTAAATGAAACATGATTTATAAAAGGAATTAATTAAAAATATATTTTTTAATAAAAGTGTATCATAACAATTTGATCCTTCTGAAATTAATTAACATTTTAAAACATTCATGTCCATATAAATATATCTTTAAAACCATTTTGAAAACATAGAAATTAATGAGAAAGGATTAGAAGAATAAATCTCTAAAACATTTAAAATGATGTTTTAGTAAAAAATTCATTAAAAATAATCCCTTTTAAAGTTATTTTATGAAACATGTACATGGGTAATAAATATGTCACAATAGATACTTACATAAAAACAACCTCGGATAATAAAGAGATTGTGAAATTAACCCTTACCCTGCGCTTTCCTTTTGTCAAGGGTACATTTAACCTCATATATAATGACCGTAATATGTTATTAAATTATACAAGAATCATATTCATATTTATTATATCATACATGATTCATTTATGACTTTATACAACCCATTTAATAATTATTTCCATGTTAAGATAACATTTTGGGTAATAATCGCTTTCTTTTTCGTACGTGTTTTAACTTGTTATTCTTGATCATATCATTTAGATCATGATTTAAATACTTCAAGAATATAAAAATTGATTTATATATCATATATATTTATAATATAAATATTTATATTAGATAGATATATTAAATGGATGGCACTGTTTATGAAGACTGTAGGTCGTACGTACACATAAATGCTTTTTCCGTTTTCATGTCGTATTGAATGGAAGTAAGTGAATAAGATATATGTAAGTACATAAATATATACATACATACATACATACATATATATATATATAATATCATTATTATTTCATATATTACATACTTATTAATAATATATATTTTTATAATCATCGTTGAGTGGTGAACGTGGGAATAAATCTCACCGCGTCATGGAGACGGTAATCCGTAAGTACGCACGAGCGACAATATCATTGTATTGATGGTGAAATCATAATTAATTGGATTGTATATCATATGTACAGAATCATTAAAATGTTATATTTATTATTTTTAATCACTTATACTCATTATTATACCCATCCAAATAATGATGTTTTCGAACAACAAAAAAACCACGACGTGGAGACGGTAAGACGTACGCACACACGTATAGTGATATTGTCATTTATAGGATGGATAGAATTACGAATATTGTTGTACCATATTTATAATTATATCATATTAGGTAGGAGGAACTCGATTTATTATTTTGATATGGAAACAACAAAGAAAGAGGAAGTGGAAGAGAAAAAGAACATGAAAGTTGGTGGTGAAATTATTACATCTTCTTCGAGTGTTTCCTTTTGAGTTGATCAAAAGGAATCCTTTGGTTGGATTTTTGATCAAAGTATTGACTATATGTTTATGTGAGGACAGTTCATCGGATATTTGGGAAGGGGTTGTCCGATCAAAATGGCTTTGGGGGTGTGATTTCAAGAGAAGGGGAATTTCCTTTTATAAAAGAGGTGGGGGTCACATTAGGAAAAGCTTCAAATATTACTTTATAATAAAATCATTTTCGGTTTCTAATTTCTCTGAAATAATTTTTTTCTAGGATACAGTGGGTATGGGTCGAAAAACACACAACCAATAGGTTTTAGACAGGATTAGGTCACCATATTAACCTTATCTTTTAGATTTAATCCTTAGTTAAATAGTTTAACTTTTACCATGTAATATATTATTATTACAATAAATGATTAATAAAATTACTATAAAAATAAAAGAGAAAATCAAGAGGTTCATTAATTATATACCTATCATTATATAAGTTCTTTGGAAGAACAATAGATTATTAGGACTATTATATAATTTAATAATGTAATATTTGTTTTAAAAACTCATTTATGTCAATTCTGACACTATTTAGTATTTGGTATTTTTAAAAGTGGTCACAACATTATTACTTAGAACAAAATACATTTAATCAACTATAAAATTTCATATTCACCTAGAATATTTTTTTATGTAATAAAAACATTGAAGTTAAATTTATCTTAATATTTTTAATACCATTTATTTGATTCCTTCATTAATAAGGTAATTACTGCAGCATCATTGTTTCATAAATAAATTTAATTATTTAATGTCTAAAAATTATAAATAAAATACTATGATTTAAGAAATTATTTTATCTTTCTAATGAATATTTATAGTCGAATTTATCTTTTGTATAACCCTATATTAAAACTTTTTTATTTATAAAACATTGAATTTAACAATTCTAACTCTTCATTAAATAAAAGAATAATAAATGTTCTAATCTAATCTGAGTGGAACAAAAGGAACATATTTTATTCCAAAGGTAGTTTCTAGTTGAATCTCACATATACAATAGATCTATAAAATGTGTTAGGATAATTAAAATATAATTTTTACCTTTTATTACCATATTTATTTTTAGCCGTGGTAAATAAAAGTCAAAAGTTACTTCTCACCAAAAATTACATTCATCTTATTGAAGCACATTTTACTTACTGATGTCAACTATGTCTCTCGGATTTTTGAAATTCAACTCACAGAAGCGGTAAAATTATGTTTTATACAAATTTGCAAATGCTCTGAGAAGGTGGTTAAAATCGATAAAAAGTTCAATAAACATTATACATTTAATTTTGTTATATAATGATTCCAATGAATTACATTGAACTTATATTGGTATTATAGATCTATTTTGACTTAAAAAATTAAATAATATAAATAGTTATTTAAATAAAAAGTTGTTTTTAAATAATAATGGATTGTTTTTCACTATTCCTCAAAAACTGAAAGTTTTCAGAATATTACCAAAAATTCTTCCTAAGATAATTTTGATATTATGAATTTAAAAATGAATTCTATTTTACCAAATTCAAAACATAGAATTTTCATTTATTAATTTAAAATTAATTTCTATTGTCAAAACCAAAAAGTTGGTTCTTAAAAAGTAAAAACTATCAAAAGGTTAACATGTGTTTATCTCAAATATAGATGTGAAATTACTTATAATGACCAAAAATGTTTTAAATGATAAAAATATAATCTAATTATACTTAAAAAACATTCAAATTCATAATTTAAAAATATAAATTTTTTTGATTAAAAAAGTTGTTTTCAATTAATACATTGTATTTTTCACTATTAATCAAAAAATGAAAGTTATCATAAAAGTACCAAAAAGTTATCCAAACTAAATTTGTATGTCCCTCTTCTAAATAAGAATTTAATTTCATTAAATTGAAAATATAAAAGTGTCAAATATTGGTTTTAAAAAAGGGTTCCCCATTAAAAGGTGGTAAAATTGCATTTTTTGAAAAATACTTCTATTATCTGAAAAAATGAATTTGTTCTTATATTATGTCTAAGAAACACATATTATGGATGTTAAAATTATATAGATTATATAAGATTCAAAATGTATTTAATAATATTCATAACCTCTTTTTAAACAGCTAGTTTGGTAAGTTGTGGTGCGCTCGAACTCGGTGTTGCGTGTAGCAGAAGATATTGAATTATTTTAATTAGATAACATACTATGAAATCATTGGGTGTTACATTCTCCCCTAATTCAATAAATTGAATCCTATAAATTTTAAATTTTTCATAAAAAATAAAAGGTTAATAATAGAAAATACCTTTGTGGAAAACCCACAACGGAAATTGGGTTAATAAAATTTAGTATTAATAAGAGGGAAAGGGAATGAAAAGTCACCACCAAATTGTGATCTCGATTATGAGGACATTGGTGGAAATTAAAGAAACATAATTATAGGAAAAACTCTAATATTTATATGGATTTATTGAGGTCATAAATCACAAACAAGTGTAATATTGAGGGCTTCAAAGTCATCAATCTATGATGATTTAAAATATAATTAGTTCAACAGAACATAAGGTATTAGGATAACACATTTTTGGTTTTAAGATCCCTTACCTAATGTTTAAGAATTAATTTCTCCATATAATAAGAAAAAAATATACATGATAATTATATTTTCATCCTTAAACTAATTCCTACCACAAATTCATCTTTCACTCTAAAACATAATAGAATTCAAAAATACTCTATTTATCTTAATCATATGAGGTTCCAAAAATAATGAATTTATAATTTATTTTTCAGACTATTTAAAAAAACTACATTATACAAACTAAGACATCACAGAGGTCCGTGGTAGGTGATACACCCTTTTCTCCCTTCAATTGCGGGTTTAATTCTCACGGCCTTGCCGGATGCGACGGTTTGTCGCCCGACCTCCGGGATTTCTTTTCATAAAAATAAAAAAATGATATTATGAAATGCTTTAACCTTAACAATAGAATCCAATGTGAAACTCAATTCATTATATCCTTTAGTCTTATCTAAAATAATTCTTTCCAAACTCACAGTCCAAAATTTAATAGGAAGGTAAACACAATGAAGATCTTTTTTCAATGTAATAACATGTGAATACCTTAATCATGTATTCTTTTAAAACACAGGAACACCTTGAGTTACCAAAAAACAATATTTATTATATTCATGCTCCCTTATTCCTAATAGAATACTAGATATACTCCTTATATCCAAAAATGTTGTAAACTCCAACAATGATGGGATAAACAAACCATTAATTAGTTCCAAATATTTCTATAATATCCAATAGAATTTATACAAATCAACCATCTTTTATTCCAAAATCACTACCTTAGTACCAGAACTATATTATGGTTTATCTTTACTTCAACCATGTATTTTCCAAAAAAAATAACTTGCTATTGAGTCACTTTTATTAAAACCATATAATCTCAAATCGTAAATGAAATAATATTGCAGTACAGTCCTTATATACTCTATAATTCTTATCACATGTAAATAATTAATAAAATACCCATGTGAAACAATAATATAATAACAACATAAGAACTCTGATCATTCCTCTCCATCTTCGGTAGTATCATAAAATGCTTATTATCCAATAGCAACATTTGGGGTATACTGTGATGATTTGGACATTGATTCGCGTAGTGTCCCAACTCTTTGCAGATGAAGAATTAAACATTTAAAACCTTTTTATTACCCTTTAAATCACGTACTTGGTGACCTTTTTATCCATATTAATAGAAAAACCCCATTCCCTTCATGCATTTTTACCAAGGTGATTCTTTCCATAGTAATCATATATGGGGAAATCCTTCTTTCCCCACTTCCCTTTATCCATCTTTCTCTATACCATCCTTTTCTTCTCTTTATTCCCTTCAAAGCCATAGGACATTGAGAATTTTTCACTTATCTTATTAACACACGATACCATTTCTTCATCTGAAAAGAATACGTTGTAGACTATTTCCCTTCTAAATGATGGCTTAAGACTATGAAAAATATGATCCTTCTTACCCTTTGGATAATGCATATTGCGGGAGTTCTCATTCCATCTACTGGGCACCATTTCAAAATGACGACACACACTAGGTTATTTCATATCATACTGTATAATCCAAAAAGTAGAATAATTCTTAACAATAATTATATATTTTTTCATAGCTATTCTTATAATCATAAAAATGGTTTCTTTGCTTGGATATTTACTCATATATCCTTCATAATGGTTTGTAAATAAATTTTGAATTATCCTAAGAATACCCACTTGGAGTGTCGTACCCAAGAGTGCAGCAAAGCTCGTAGTCGTGCACCGATTCCCATTCAAGTCAAGCTCAAAGCTATGTTTTCAGGTTTTACCCCTAGGTACATCTGTTCCAGAGGCTCATCTACCTGCTTGTATCCAGACATGGATGTATTACTTGTAAAACTCAAAAAATATCTACAGTACAAAAATTCTAGGAAGTTCTTCTATACTAATCCTCAACGTTTATCATAGGGTGATGATTCCTAATCAGAGTTTATCTAAATGTAGTTTCCAAGGTTATTGATAAAATTCATCTCATACCAATTATATTGCCCCAACACCAGGTTCCCAGAGTCGGTGCATTATTTTAATACATTGGCATGATTGCAAGGAATCAAGTCCGGAAAGACCGATCAGTTTAGCAGTATCGGAAGATAGAATACATACATGAACGTTACATTAAACATTAGAAAATAAAACACAACATAAATTATCTTTTTATAATGCAATCAATCCCCTAGATTAACCCTGCTTATCAATCATAATACACTTCTTGGAATCTTGGTAAAATAAAACATAAGGAAGTGGTGAGCTCAAATGCTCAGTAAGGATAAAAATATAGCAGAAACTTTCACAAATAAGCATAAAAATTTAAGGAAATTTATAAAACTAAAACAAAGGACTCTTAAACTCAATCTTCTGCATAATATGGCAATGATAAATCAAATAATTCCATTTTCTTATTCACATAGATATTCTACTAGTCAAATAATCACATGCAATATCCATCGCCAATTTCATAATGATGGAATGCATAATGCCAGACTTCATAACCACATAGTCAATGCCTTGGATAAGACTACAAATAAGATTTTTTCAAGGCCTTGTTCCAAGACACAAGTTTTTCTCATGATACCTACTGATGCATCAAGGAGCTATAGATGGATCCACCCGTCACTTTCGAAGTCCAATTCATTCCTCATATGAAAGGGTTTAAACATAACATAAACATTCTTAACAAAACTAGCATAAGAAATGTCAATACTTTATCCATAAACCATGAATGGTATTAAAATAAAACATAAACAGTCAAACATAACACAAAAACATCAATACAATATGGAATATTTATTTCATAATAAATCAACCTCGATCAAGAATAAAAACCCATAAAAGATGATTTCATAGTTGAAAATGATCAGTAAAAATCTTTGAGAAAAATTTCCCTTTTTTATGAAATCATTCAAAAGTCACATAATTTATAAATGAAATCATTTAAATGATAGTTTTGAATCAAATTGTATCATACCACTTTGAAAATTTTGAAAGGAATTATAATTTTAAAACAATCATGTCTATATAAATAAATCCTTAAAACAATTTTGAAAACATGGACATTAATAAGAATGTTTTAGAAGAATAAATCATTAAAATGTCTAAAATGTTTTTTAGTAAACAAGTCCCTTAAAAATAATCCCTTTGAAAACACTTTTATTAGACATGGACATGGATAATAAATATGTCCCGGTAGAAACTTTCTTAAAAACAACCTTGGATATTAAAGAGATTTTGATATTAACTCTTTCCTTGCACTTTTCGTTGGAAGAGGGTATGTTTAACATCCTATATAATGAAAATAGTATGTTATTAAATTATACCAGAACCATATTCATATTTATTATTTCATACAAGATTTATTGATCACTTTATAGTAACCATTTAATAATGATTTTCATGTTAAATTAACATTTTGGTTAAAAATCGCTTTCTTTTTCGTACGTGTTTTAACTTGTTATTCTTGATCGTATCATTTATATCATGATTTAAATACTTCCATAATATAAACCATGATTTATATATCATATATATTTATAATATAAATATTTAAAATAGATATATATATGAAATGGAAGCCACTGTTTATGGAGACGGTCGGTCGTACGTATGCATAAAGGTTGTTTCTGTTTTCATTTTGTATTGAATGAATGTAACTGAATAAGATATATATAAGTACATACATATATACATATATATATATATCTACAGTATCATTATTTTTTTATATATTACATATTTATTAATAAAATATATTTTTATAATCATCTTTGAGTGGGGAATGTGGGAATTGAATCTCATCGCGTCGTGGAGACGGTAATCCGTACGTACACACGAGCGACAATATCATTATATTGCTGGTGAAATAATATTTAATTGGATGGTATATCATATATACAGAAAAATTAAAATGTTATATTTATTATTTAAATTAGTTATACTCATTATTATACCAATCCAAATAATTATGTGTTTGAATAAAAAATGCCACCACGACGTAGAGACAGTAAGCCGTAGATAGACACGTATGATGACTTTATCATTTATAGGATGAATAGAATAACTAATAATGGTGTAACATATTTATAATAACATCACAGAATATAGGGGTACTGGAGTTATTATTTTTTTATAGAAACAACAAATAAAAAGGAAGTGGAAGAAGGAAAGAACTTGAAAGAGGGTGGTGAAATTATTCCCTCTTCTATGGGTGATTCCTTTTTAGTTGATTAAAATGGATCCTTAGGATGGAATTATGATCAAAGTAAGGACTATATTTTTATTTGAGTGAAGTTGGGAGGCTATTTAGGTAGGGTTTTTCTGGGCCAAATTTCTTTGGAGGTGTTATTTCGAGAGAAGGGGAAGTGCCATTGTATAAGAGAGGTGATGGTCAATTTAGGGAAATCTTGAAATATTATTTCATAATAAAATCATTTTTGATTTCTAATGGATCTGAAATAATTTATTTCTAGTATAAGGTGGGGATGGATCTAAAAACACTAAACTTATAGGTTTTAGACAGGTTTATGTAACCATATTAACATTATCTTTTAGATTTAATCCTTAGTTAAATATTTAACTTTTACCATGTATTCTATTATTATAATAATAAATTGTTAATAAACATATTATAAAAACTCAAGAGAACCAAAAGTGGTTCATTAATGATATACCTATCCCTATATATGTTCTTTGGTAGATCCTTAGATTTTTAGGATTATTATATAATTTAATAATATAATAATTTTTTTAAAAACACATATATGTCAATTTTGAGACTATTTAGTATTTGGTTTTTGTGAAAGCCATCAAAACGTTATTACTTCTAAAAAATACATTTAATCAACTCTAACATTTCATATTCACCTATAAAATTCCTGTATGTCATAAAAACTTTAAAATTATTGTTATTTTAATATTTATAATACCATTTATTTGAATCATTCATTAATAAGGTAATTAATGTAACATCATTGTGTCATAAATAAATTTAATTATTTAATATCTAGAAATTAAAATAAATACCATGATTTAGGAAATATTTTTATCTTTCTATGTAATATTTATAGTCTAATTTATCTTTTGTATAACCCTATATTATAAATGTTTTATTTATAAAACTTTAAATTTTAAAATTTTAATTGTTTTTTAAATAAAATAATAATAAATGTCCTAATCTAATCGAAGTGGACCTAAAGGATCATATTTTATTCATATGGTTGATTTTTTTCGAATGTCACTTATCCAATAGAATTAGTACATGTGTTAGGATAATTAGAATATCATTTTTACCTTTAATTACTCTATTTACTTTTAACTGTGGTAAATAAAAGTCAAAAGTTTATATTCACCAAAAATTATTTTCATCTTATTGAACCACATTTTACTTAATTATTTCAACCATTTCTCTCATATTTTTGAAATTCAACTCACAGAAGTGGTAAAATTAAGTTTTATAAAATTTTCAAATGCTCCTAGAAGGTGGGTAAAAAACGGTAAAAAGTTCAATAAAAATGTATAAAATAATTTTATTAAAAATGTAACCAATGAATTACATTGAAATTATATATTTATTATATTTATATTTTGACTGAAATTTTTTTAAAATAAAATATATAATTATTTAAATAAAAAGTCGGTTTTAAATAATAACTGAGTGTTTTTCACTATTCATCAAAAATTGAATGTTTTCAGAAAAATACCAAAAATTCACCCTAAGCTAATTTTGAAATTATGAATTGAAAAATGAATTATACTTTACCAAATTGAAAACATATAAGTTGCATTTACTAATTCAAAATTAATTCATGTTGTCAAAAACAAAATGTGGGTTTTAAGAAAGTAAAAACAATCAAAAGATTGACATGTGTTTATGTCAAATTTAAATGTGAAATTACCTATAATGTACTAAGTTGTATTGAATGATAAAAATATAATATAATTATACTTCTAAACCTTACAAATTAATTATATAAAACTCTAAAATTTTCTCACTACAAAAGTTGTTTTCAATTAAAACATTGTATTTTTCACTATTCTTCAAAATATAAATGTTATCAAAAAAGTGCCAAAAAATTATCCATACTAAATTTTTATGTCCCGATTCTAAATAAGAATTAAATTTAATTATATTAAATATATAAAAGTGTAAAGTATTGTTTTTAAAAAGGGTTCTTCATTAAAAGGCAGTAAAATTGCATTTTTTGAAAATACATCTTTTATTTAAAAAAATAATTTGTTCTTATATTATGTCTAAGAAACACATAATATGGATGTTAAAATTATATAAAGTATATAAGATTCAAAATTCAGTTATTAATATTTATAACTACTTTTTGAACGTCTAGTTTGGTAAGTTGTGGTGTGCTCAAATTTGGTGTTGCGTGTAGCGTAAGTTAATGAATTACTTTAATGAGATAACCTACTATGAAATCTTGGGGTGTTACAAAAATAATTAAAATAAGGAAAACATAAATTAATCACAATAATTAAGTATTCATGGCTATTAAATCTCTTTCACATGTAAATCATTTCATGTTGTGTTCACCATTTTTGTTCTCATGTACATTCAAAGACACATTTTTTTGTTGTGGTCCTACATTTTTAATGATGTGACTATTAATATATTCCACTGACTCTTTGAATTAATCATCTAGGTTGAGTGGATTGGAGATCAAATAATCCCTTAAGGTGTCTTATTATCTAGTTCAGTTATCTCTTATTTATTATGGACATATTTATGAAATCATTCAAAAAACGATACTAATATCCCATTCTTAAGAGTGTTCATTTGATAATATTCATCAATTTAGTGATTTTCATGTATCAATTATTCTTCATATTTCCATTAGTAGTTGATTACACTATGGTTTTAATTCAAATAGAATGGAAATTTTTAACTTATCACCATCGAAGGATTTAGTAGTTCTTGTAGAGTAAGGATAATGCCCATGAGAGGGGATTCTTGAGTATCACTATGAAGTGAATTATAACCCACAGAGTTTAGAACCATTAAACAAGCCATGCCATACCATTAAATTTTATATGACAATAGATAATGTGGTGCCTATATGGTTGTGCATAAATGAAAAATTATGTTTCTTTTATAGTGATACATCTAGAAAAAAATGATGGAATTTTCATGTTCATGAATCCCGGATGATGATGTATTGTATTTTATTTTCATATGAAAAGTAAATGTTCTGATAAGTTCAAATACATGAATAATGGACTACTAGGTGAAAATGGAATATAAATGATTTGTTTGGTAATTACACACATGTGGAGCATTCTAGTTTATCCCATATGTTGGTGGATAAATAAGAAAGGGTACAAATCATTTCCTGCTCCATCCAATGGTACCCCTCCATGATCGATTATAAAATAAGTGAGGTAATGACATTATAATACTTAATCTAGTAGGCCACTTGTTCAAAACTAGCACCAATGATATATAATCACACACAAAGGAGTCATTACCCTAATAAATATTTAAAAAGTAAGATATAATATGAGAACAAACACTAAAAAATCCATATCATTAAAAAAATACAAATATGTTATGTGATTTCATATGTATTTGGATAGAACTAAAATATAAATATAGAAGAGGTAAATCCTTTGAAATGACAACAATGTACGAATAGCTCATGAATATATCATTGAACTAGTAATTCCATGCTCAATCATCAACCATATTCAGCTAACGAGAAAAAATTATATATATATATATATATATATATAGGGTGATCATAACATATACACACAATATAATCCTCTATGAATCCTCTTTCTTAAAATGTTAATGAATCATACTCAAGACTAACGACTACAAAAAAGAAACTAACTCATCACCTAAACAGGTATACTATTATTTTCATATCCTCCGCATGGATCCCTCACTAAAAAGTGCACAAAAGGGTAATAATAACATTGATAACACACAAATATAGATATTTTAATATATGTATATATATAAAGGGGACCATATAACCAATTCACCATTTTTTTACCATGAACACACCCAAATGTCTCAAAACATATCCATTATCTCATTCATAAATAATCATGCCCAAAAACAACAGGAAACCATATCTTGTAATGAAACACATGTGGTAAATCATCACATCCAACGTATCTATATATAAACCACACTTATTTGTGAAACCAAAAAAACTGTGTGTTCTATACTATACCATAAGCAATCACAGAATATTAATATCAAAACTATACTAATACTTATGATATAACATAAAAAACATGTGAATGTGAAATAAACTCAAGACATCAAGATCACATGACACAAGTATAGGAAATCAACATTGTGAATACCTACACGTAATCCCATTATCCAATAGGGTGTGCGGGAGAGGGTGTAGTCATACATCTCTAGCCTCACTAACCTCGATGTTGTGGAAAACACCCCTAGAACATTTGGCTATCATTTCCCCTTCTAATATTGGTGGCTTCTGTACGAAATAAAAAATAATATCACATAATTATATCCTAAAACCACACTAAGGGAAACCAACTATAGTTAGACTCATTTTCTACTATTATCATACAAGGCACAAAGCTACCACAACCAAGATCTAGATATCAAATAAGCATAAAATCATCATGTTAAATGATTGTTTTCTCATAATCAATTTATAAAAATTATTCAATTTTCAATTCATAGATTAATATTTAATCATCCAATGCATTTTTCTTTGGATTTTTTAATTCTATTCTTGTATTCTCATTTTTTTCATCTTCTTAAGTAAGCATCAAGAACTAGCACTATTAATTAATTAATTATCATTTCATAAAAATATGGGTAATCATGGAATGAAAATATGTTACATATTAAAAGGGGCATTCATAAGGTATAGCATCAAACTAGATCTCATAGTTTGAAACTATTCACACATATAACTTCAAAACAACTACCGTCATGTAAGAAGCAATCTTTATGTAATCATCATTGAGAAATCACAGCTATGAACTCATCTTAACTACCCTAGGGTCATGCATACCACAACTTCTCATAATATAATAGATAATAACCCATATTATTGTCTTAACATCCAAAAAGTCATGCTTCCAGTATTGTGACACCTCATACAACCACCATCATCATAACCAAAATAGCCTCAGGAATCCAACCCATTTATCATCAAATCATTACAATCACACAACATTACCATTTATTCATATCAAGGATCTAAAATCTTGATTACATATACATATCAAATATATTATTCAACAGATAATTTCAAAGTCATCTAAAACCTTAACATCAAGGAATTTAATCCTCCCATAATCTAGAATTTCCGTCTTCTTCTCCAATCTATTAATAATTTACCAACTATAATTTAAATTTCATTTTGATTTTACCAGAGTATTACGCATAGATTTATGGAATTATTTAACTAATATAATTTTCTAGTAGTAGTTATAATCCTTATAACAAATCTTTATGAATTAATTCCTTGTCTAAATAAATCCAAGATGATAAGTAATTATTTTGTTCATGCATCTTTAATTTAATTAACAATATCATCGTAGTTTATATTTATATATATTTCAAGAATTAAACAATGTTGAAAAAAATTATAGTTATATAGATTAAAAATTATCTAGTATATATTGAGAGGGGATACAAAACACAGACAATAATAAACTTTACTATTCATTTAATTTAAAAAACATAAAATATTAATTATAATTAACTTAAAATAATCCCCATATCAAATTTTTAATATCTATAATTATAATATAATGACCATAATGGTTTATTAAGTATTTTAATGCTACAACATTCTATAATTTTTATTTTATAAAATAATTTTTAAACAACGACTTGCAATTATATGTTTATCTCTTACGGTTAATTTCTATAATAATTATCATTATTCTACGGCATGTGAAAACTATTTTACAAGAAATTCCAAAAACATGTGATTATAGGTTATATAACTCCTCAACAATTTCTATAATTATATTTATCATGAATAAATAACACTATATTTAAACATATAAAATTCTATAATCATAATATGAATAAAACTATCTAAAGTGTGCAATTATATTTCTAATTCAATTCTAGAAATTGAAAAATTATAAATATTTCAGCACACGTGATACTTTTATACAATGTATTACATTGATTTTGATGTTTAAAATAATAGTAAGTAACTAATTTAATGTGAAATTTTGTTTATTTAAAATTCAATATTAATAAAATGTTAGAAATCAAGAATAAATAATTCTACAAAATGAATGAAATATACTATTTAAATTACTAAAATATCATGGGAAATTTTTATGAATATTATACAACATGAAAATCTCCATTATATTAAATATTATGAGGTAGAATGTTTTTTGATGTTTATTCATAAAAGAAATTATCATATTATATACTTTACTTATTCAATGTAAATTCTTTTATTCGAATTTAATGATTAAAAATAACAATCAATACACGTGACAAAAATATTTTCTCATAGTTATGTTCACGAATATGGAATATTATTTATATACCACATGTGATAATTCTGTGATAAAATCAATTTAACTAATACCATGAAATAATAATTCTTTTCCCCCCTTTAATTTTTATAGAATATTAAATAAGAATTATTTATATAAGGTATGATAAAAAATTTCCCAATTAATCAAAATATCTATTCATCGTGTGATATAACCAAACTATTATATTTTTATGTCTGATAAAATACATTCAGAGAAAGGTAAAATAGTTGTGATCTAATCACACTTTCACTTTAAAACATGGAGAACTAAAAAAATCATGACCTAGAAGAAACAAACATTATATGCATCACCCAAAATAAAAGGGTGATGAATATGTACACAATACAGAAACTCATAGGAGATCATTATATGTCTTTTCGATGATTTGAAGATCATTAAATGTTATTTTTCGATCACTCAAAAATGAAATAGTTGAATGGTGACTTGAATAATAAAAATCAGGTATTTTAAGACTTATGGATACTAGTTACACATAGATATTTGATATCCATTAAATTCATAACAAAACAATTTTATTTTAATTTAATTATCATGTCTCATATTAAGACTCTTAAATTTATAAAAAATCAACGATTTCATTTTATGTCCATTGAGAAATTCAAAACCATTCAATTTCAACATTTAATTCCATAATTTACATTACATGTCTAATTGGAAAGGAAATATATAACTTTAAGAAATTTCATATACCCATACCTATTTTGAATATACAAAAGAAGGATAACATGGATTTACACTTATATAGATCACAGATTTCAAAGAGTATATTAATGAAACAATGGAATGTATGGATCAAACCATACAAAATAAAGTTTTACCTATACATATCAAAGGATTACAATTACACAACTAAAGGAAATACAGGTTTATCCTTACATGATATAATTATTACCCTTAGGTATTCTACATAAAATCATGGATACCCTTACATGGTATTGAAGTTACATGTATATTGATATTTGATAATAGTAAATTGATAACTTGTCAAAAAGGAAAAGTCACCTTTATTAAAGTGAAACAAGGTTACACCAAATGAGAGAAGTATTTTTTTTACAAAATTCCCTTTGCAAGAAAGGAAAATGATCCTCGATAATAGCATTGGTTAGTGTTAGCTTAATAGAAGATATCCATTTGATGTAAATCCCATATAAAATGTAATTTTGTTCCAAATTTCCATGAGTGATGATGTAATTCATTGATGAGAGATAATCTAATATATTATTCCATCGAGCAGAGAGCTTCTAATAAAGGCGAATAATACCATTATTGATTTCTTTACCAATAGTGGAGGAATCACACTTAAGACATAAAGTAATCCAACCACATTGATTTTCCATATCGTCTGCATTTATTATCCCATGAGTTTTAGGCTCTACCGAAGTAAGGAGACCACATGGACCAAAAAATCATCTCCTTACATCACAAAGATTATTTTTGAAAATACAACCATATCCAAAAGGACTTGGAATACCTCTTTATGTTCCATCGATGTAGAATTTATCAAACCTGGTGTAGAGTGAATCTGTATGACTTCATGGTTTTCATTGGGGCATGATAATTACTGGTAATAAAATAAAATTAACATAGAAAAATCATGGATAGATTTATCAAAAAATCATCTTTGAATGGAATTTTCATTTTTTACATCCAAGAAAGTTATAACCTCGGAAGAATGTAAAGATAAATTTACACTATCATTGATCATTGTTTTATATTATGTCCAAATGACATGGATAATTTCTATACTAGAAACCACAAAAAAATATACAACAAATGAGAAAGTGTAATCTGGGTAAAAAAAATAAGTCATTTATGAATGATGGATTCCAAATAAATAGGTAACTCAAAGAGATCCAAAGTAGTGTCCCATAGAGAATTAGCAGTCCAGAAAATATGGACTAACTGACCAGGATCATCAGGATGTTGGCTGCACAGTTTACAACATGATAATATATTAATTTCAGCGCACTGTAAGAGTGTGTCTGTAGGATTTCTTGTGTGCATTATCCTCCCAGAAAGTGATGAGAATGAGGGAGATTTCCATCTCATGTATAGAATCATAGACCAGCAGTTGGATTTCCCCAAAACCATTGTGACATAATATAATTTGGAATCCATGCTTCTATTAATGGCTTGCTCCAAAATAATAGTATCTTCATTGTAGATGAAGGTACAATTTCTAACCACTTATTTTACATCATTGGGATGATTGTTTATAGAGGGGTCCAATTTCTCTTTAATTTACATATTTCTATCAAGTAAAGGATCAACTTAACTTAAAAGTTTCGTGATATGAGTACCTATCTAATTGCATTACCGAAAATTGAGAGAAGAATTAATGATAACCAACCAGTGAGTATTCACTATAATAAGGTAAACGAAAGGTTTTAAAAGAAGAAAAAACAATAGAGTCCATGTTGTTCTGAGTTCCAAATTTGTGAATTCTGATGAATATGAGTATAATAAAGGATAGAGAATCTAATTTCTCTATGACGAATATAAAAAAAAAGTTGATTTGAAAGTATTGACTGAATATAAAGAGGATTTTCAAACCAAGATATCCATGGTCAATTGGTTTATAGAATTGTATCCATGATACAATGGAAATTTTCATTTGAAGAATTCTTCCACTATAGAAAATGTTCCTGATGCTGGTACATATACTCGTGGTGAGATCAACTTCCATTTATAAACCAAAAAAAATCTCCAATTTATTAAACAATCATTTCTTTCTCAAGACTGATTCTGCCCACCATTGAGAGAGTATTTCCTTTCTAAGAGGCCAATTGATTTTTAATTTAAATTATATTTTGAGAGAAGGAGAAAATAAAAGGTTTATCCCAGAAAATGGTAAAACCATGATAGGAGAAAGGATGTTAACCCTCATTAATTTCCATTTCATTGGGACTTCCAAAATTTCTGACAGTAGGAATTCTCTTCCCAAAATATAAGGACATTTTCTAATATATCTAAAGTCTGGATACTTCTTCATTAGGCTGGGGAACATTCCTGAAACCTCTATAAGAAGTAATGTAACCTTTAGGAGATCCATTAATAAGAACACAAAAATGGGCTGAACTAAGGTGGATTTTAAACCATTTAACTGAATAATATAAGATTACTTATTATTTAAAAAAAATCCTAAAAACACTTTAAAAATATTATATTTAATTTTAAAAGTTGAAAAATAATATCCAAATAAAATTTAAAACCATTGAAATTAATTTTTGAATTTTGAGACCATTTTAAAACCTCTTATTAATAAATAAAAAACACTCTTGGACAAAAAAACACCACATAATGACAAATTAAGGCTCAATAATATTTTGTACCTTTACATTAGATACCACAAAGATATTTCTTATCCTAATTAATTCTTACAATATTTTGGAAAGATAAAAAAGTTAAGAGATATAATTTTTTCCCTTAGTGAGTACATCTCAGGGATATCATTATATTTAGAACTAAAAAAGCACTCTATAGGAAGAAAATGTATAACTATGAAACATAATTAAAACATTCTTTATAAATTCTCATTGGGGGATACCCATAAAATTGGAATAAGGCCTTAAAAAAACATTGGATCAAGGGATATGAGAAATTTAAAATAAAAACATGATAATGTGATAGTTCATCACAATAATTTCATGCATAAAATTACTTGGGATACTAGGCATGCATTTGTGATTATCATTACTATTTAAGATCCCTTAATCATAATAAAGGAAAAATAGTTATCCTTGACAAACTTAATATAAAATTTATACCAATCAAAAAAAACCTTACAAAAAACACTATAGAATAAAACAATTTCAGAAATGATCACTTAATGTTGATTTAAATAGAAATCATAGATATATTTGTAGGTGAAAAAATAATTATATCTAGAACATCAATAATTTTTCTTAGAAATCCCATAAATATATATATATACTTCATCCTAATTTAGTGTCCTAGAAATTATTAAACTATAATACTTTTGGAATATTTATTTTTTTATTAATTTAATACAATTATTTCATAATACAATATTAAGAATGATAGATATTCTACTTAAAAAAATTCATTATGCCTTTAATAATCAAGGAGATCAAAACATATCATGCTTTTTGAAAGATTCCTTACATTCTAGACATGATATATAAATATTAATTTTAAAACATGTAGAATTTAAAGTACATGATGAATTTTTATGTTATGTCTCTTTCAATTAGAATCTAAAAAGAAATATTACCCTTTTAATTAAAACCATTTCAATCCCTTTTTGAAAAACTATTTATCAAATTTCTCAATGTGAAAAAAAATCTAATAAATTTCAAAAATCATTTTTGGAATAATTTAACCTTTTATAGAAGAGATAAAAATGGACTATTTGATAAAAAAATTCCAAAAAAATAATTTTTTAATAACAATTTTGTTACTAATGAAGGAAGTAAAATAAAAAATAGTTTAATTGATTCAATTAATCATGCATTAAAACTTTAATTAATCCACTAACTAGTGTAATTAAAACCAAATCATGTTTCATATGAAATAATAAATATATTATACAAAATTTAAATATCCTAAGCATGATGTCTATCCTAACATATTTAACATGGTTTCCATGAGAACTCACATATATAGACAAGTTAAAATAATTCAACATTTTTTTAAATAACATAGTTCTACCATGATATTTACTATGTTAAATTCAACACATATAACATCAAGTGTAAAAAAATTCATAAAATGGGAAATATGAAAAACATGAGGTCGGTACAATAATATTTGTTATGATTTTTCTCAAATATTTTCAGAAAAACATTAATAAATAGGAAAACAACAACACAAAACTATGGAGCATTTAATGTCCAAATTATCATTTACTAAATGTGTATGACATTACTTAAATGATTTTTAAATTAACACTCATAACATACCTTAATAAAGAAATGCACTTACATAAACACAAATGAAAATTACTATAGGTATAAAAATAAATGGAACACATCCACCATGATATGATATTTTATAGTTTGGGTGGATATGAAACTCACATATTATTTTAAAACACATATATAAAAAAATGTTTCATAATGTGTGAAATGTCCCTTCTCTTCATGTGATCAAGGCTATAACACATGTCACTAGTATGAGAGGAATCCCATACAAGGGTGTAAACACTCAAGGCTAAAACCAAATCATTTAAAAAAAGAAGATACATGATCGATAAAAAATAAAATTTTAATTAAAAACATTATAGATAAAATTATTGTATACTAGGAAGAGAATATATTAAATAAAAAACATAATAGATTTAATATCCTTGAACTAGGGCCCATATAACAGGGACTAAGTTAATATTATATTCATTAGAATAATGGATGGCATTTTATAACCCATTTTTCTAAACTACATCTCCACCCTAATAGGAATGAGAGAAGAGTATTAAATGAATATGATGATTTCAAACCATACCCCAGACCATATCATCACATTATTGAGCCTAAGAGAGAGTTATAGAATGATAAGAAAAAGGATAGAGGAATCATTTCCCCAAAACATACCTCTATATTGATAGTAGGACTAAGGAATAAGTTATCCATTCCTTCTATAAATTATATTAGGAGTGGGTTGGAAACTAAGGTTTGGAATGGTATAATAAATCATGGATCAAGGATTTAATAGGTGTGTTTCAATGGAGTGAATGAGGATGATTCCATGCACTAATTAAGAAACTAAAAAATCAAAAAATGAATATAATCCAACACATTCACTTAAAATATCTAATTGTCCAAGGGTTCTAGTCTCAAAAATTTGATTCATAGATCACACTATATATCCATAGAAAACCTCAAAATTTTTAAAGTGAAGGTAAACTAGCAAAAGATGGAAATTTCCCTTTTTAGTTGAATAAAGAAACGAAACTTTAATTTTATTCATTTAAGATCCCAAAAAAATACTGTTATGTCCCTAAAAACCCCATGGAATTGCCACCATCACTTTTAAGGTCTCCTAAACAATATCATTATAGTGATAAAAACCTTGTGATCCTTAAGAAGTAATAAAATTGATTGTAATATATGATTCCACAAACCATACACTATCTCATTATCTTAAATGGATCCCTCAAACATCTATAGACAATAGTTCTATAACTCTTACAGTTTCCTCCTTTGAGGATTCTCATCATCATCCCCCAATTTGTGGTGATTTCTTAGCACATATAAATAATTATGATGTCGACCTGGAGCCACTCTGGCATGCGCGTCGCAACATGTGAAAATTTGAAAATTTTTATAACCAACTGGATACTATAAAATTGGTGAGCAGGGTCGAACCACAGAGAGCACATAATCTATTTCACTAAAAATGTTTCGTTGGACAATGTTTAGACGGAAAAAGGTTGAGGGAATTCCTATTTGTGAGTTTTCTTTTTTTCCTTTTTAATTAAACTAAATGGAGAGAAGACAAAAGATAAAAAGAAAATCGTAAATGAGAATGATTATGGACACTAAATCAACAAAATGTGTCGAGGATGCTGGTGTCAAAATTAAATTATCACGTAGAGATGAAAAATATTCTTTTATATGATTAAATATTTATTCTGTTTAGTTATCACCTGTTCTGAAAATATAAGCATTTTTTAGATGCTCAATTTAAATTTCCCAATTTATTTAATGTCCTATTCTATGGTGTCATAAATAAATTAGAAAACCTATTCAAGTCCCAAACTATACGGTGAAATGGCACAACCCATTTCTCACAATGTTGTGTCACCAATTTGTACCTACCATCGGTCAACGCGTTTTACCTTCTCGGACCGCCGCGTCGACTTATAATTAAAAGGGCCAGTTTCAATTTCAGAAATTAATTAAGTGCAAAAATAATTTAAACAGGTAAATATTCAATTAAAATAAATTTAATTGACAATTAATCATCAAATATTATCGTTGCATGGAATGCGCAATAATTTTAATTACTCAAAAAATATCCCAACACTAAGAAAATTACCCCGACATTACAACTGAAAGAATAAATGTAGTGATAAAATGATATGTCATGTGAAATAACACCGCGTTACTGAATAAATTAAGTGTCCATATTTATTTTCGCCGTGCAGAGCAACCCTCGGCACATTATGACGTCGCGCACCAACTACGTGACCACCGGAACAAAAGATATGAGTGGTGAAGTGGATGCTAGTTGGATCCTCGGATAGCGGTGTCCGGTGCGTGGCTGCTGATCGGCTCCTCGGATGGCGGTGACCGGTGCGCTGCAAAAAAAACAGAAGCAGGGGGTGTGGCGAGATGAGGAGGGTAGCAGCTGGGGGTGCGGGCTCTGTTGGGTAGAGGGAAGCGAAGGAGAGGTCGGGTGGCGCGGGTACAGCGGGGTGTGGGGTCTTAGGAAGGGGAGAGGGAGAGGCAGATGGGGTGATGGGAAAGGGAGAATGGAGCAGTAGGGGGAGGTCGGATGGAGGTGGCACTGGGCAGTGGGGCGCGACGGAGGAAGAGGGGAGGTAGCTCGGGGGGTATAAGGAGTGTTCGAGAGAGAGCCAGAGGCGAGCCCAGAGGTTAGAGGCTGAGAGAGAGGTGGGGGCAGTGGGATGGAGTGGTGAGGCAAGGGGTATCGGGGTAGCGGGATGGGAGTGTGGGGCGAGAGAGAGGGGAGGTGTGGGGGTAAGGGAGAGGTCGGGTGTCAGTGGGTAAGGGGGAGAAAAAGGAGGCGGTCTAGGTGGGAGATAAGGGGAGAAGACGGCGGGATAGGGGAGGGGATTAGAGAGAGAAGGTTAAAAAAAGAAGTGTCATGGGATTGATAGGGGAGGGGAGCGGGTCAAGGTGGGTAGGGGGAAAGTAAAAAAAAATCAAATTTCAGATTCAAATTTTAAAAATAAAATTAAATAAAAATTTGTTAAATGATAATAATAATAAAGAAAAAACTAATATCAAACAATAATAATAATAGAATCAAATATATAAAATTCTAATTGACTATAAACAAAAATAATTAAAAGAAATTTTAATGATACTAATACTAATAAAGTTGATTAAAATATATAAAATTAATATAAACTAATAAAAATACTTAAATACCAATATCGATATATAAATTAACTAAAAATTATCAAAATAAGTAAATTACTATAAAACTACAAAAATAAACTACAAATATAAAAAATGGTTAAACTTATTAATTAAAAATAATTAATAAAATTATAAAAATACATGTAAAAATCCATGTACATCAAATCCCCAACACTTAAACTTTTCACTCCTAGGAAAAACAATCAGAATGAAAACACAACTGGTCGTAGACAAATCGAAACAACCAAGTTACAAGTTCAAAATTTCTCAGTCTCTTTTTCCCATAAAATATCATTCTTCATTTGAAACTCTGATTTTCAAAATCATATTTTCTTATACTCATAATCTTTTGAAAACAAGTATGTTCACTCATTTATCATGTGACCTACCTTTCCATTAAACTCATTGCTCGAAAAATTTGATCAACGTTTTTCTCACATCTCATACACATGCATACTTACCATAGGCTTGCCATGAATTTCACATATCCACTAGTGGGAATCAAAATAATGAACCAATCTCAAGGTCTTTACATGAGGTTAAAATGTTTCTGAAGCTGTGGGATGGTGGGTTAAAAAAATTGACATCTTTTTTGTAAAAAGTAGTGTCGAATCTTGAAATAAATTCATGATATATGTCAATACAAATGTATCCCTCAAATTTCTCTCTCAAACTCTCACTCTCCCACACTTAAAACATTGCTTGTCCCCAAGAATATGATAATCCAATGTTTCACTCTTTTTTTCACACTTTTTTTATGATACAACTTAGTCAAATAATATGGTCAGGAAAAAATGGTGAGTATCAACTCAAAAACCCCATGAAATAAATGTCATACAATAATCCCAAAGAATGGTACACAAGTAGTGTGTATGATGTAACATCTCAATGAAGCTATGTCATATAGAAAACTCTTTATTTCTTGGATTAATGGATCATCTCTTTTATAGGTATCCCCAAAGATGAGGGTTTCCACGTAATGACCACAAATGTACTCATTGTTGGAACCAAAAGGATTCCATATTCCCATATCAAAATACATGCAATGAATTTGGCTACTCTAAAAAATAACTCATATGATCAGGATCAGATAATGTCACTCCATGTACATCAAATGACTCACTCCCCCTCGAAGAACCCTCTCCACTAGTAAATCGCTCCCCCACACTTAGATTGAAAAATATCATGCACAAATTCAAGAAATTGGTAGGGAAGGGTATAGACTTAGGCTCATCCTAAAATGATCCTTCATGTCATTTAAGGGCTATATGATGGAGAAAATGTATGGGTGGATCAGTGGGTCAATGGGGATGAAAAATAAAATAGATTCCTTGATCATTTAGTGCAACGTTCAAAAATACCTATCGCATTGATGGAAAACATGGCATATTCTAGAAGACATAACATGGTTGAGATTCCCTAAAGAAAAAAATAAATAAGAGATGATGTAAAATGGTCCAGGGTCCTCACGGGTATGGAAATATAATGTTGGAAAACATAGATGAGAATGAGTGAAAATAAGTGTCTCGAAAATATATAAGTTTTTGAAAAAAACATTTTCAAAGCATGAAATAATATCATCAATCATCTAAGTCATGAGATCAAGGATCAAATAATTCCAAAAATAGATCTAGGTGCTCAAACTGTCTAGGGACACAAGTGGTATGTTCCCAACTGTTTTGCGACAAAAATACAGTGGATTTCACGTGGGATTATTAATCACAAGAATTTTAGTTTTTTTTCAAAATTTTCATGTTTTTTTAGTTTACATGGTGTTGTTGGAAGCATAAAATATGAAAAAAATAAAACACTTCCCTGTGTAAGTTCAGATAGATGAAGAGAGGCTGTTTATATCATATGAAGCTCTAAAAATGATATACCTGTAAAATCTACACATCGAAAACACATACCCACATCATATCAATAAGATAACACCAAGGATCATATAAATGGAAGTTGAAATGTAGATGAGTGACAAGTGCACACAAATATCAGGAGTAGCTAAAAAAATTTCACACAATCCATGTTTTATTTTCTCAAACAAACTAGTATAGTTAAAAGATGTAAAGGTAAAAAAAGAAACTGGAACATGGGTTGCCTCCTAGGAAGCGCTATGTTTTACATCTTCATCCAGACAGATGGACAATGGTCAATCATCTTGGTCCATCGGCTCTGAAATCCTATGCCTCTTGTGAGAACTAGTGGTTGTGTCTTCAATCTCACGGGGATGCTTAGTGGGATTAACCACCTACGGAGCATAGTGAGGATGAATCTGGTGAGGGAGGAACGAAATATGTTCCCTTTCTGGTGGTGCTGGCTTCTGAGCATGAATCTCTAATGAAAGTTCCTCAAGCCGGCGCTCCAAATCAGCCAGATGTTGAGTCCTCCATCGTACTAAGTCAGAGGGAGACGGAACAAGCGTATCGATGACCACAGAAGAATCAACAAGGCTAGACATTTTTTTAGCTGAATCCACAAAATAGATAGAGAGATAGAGATAGAGTAAGAAAACAAATATCAAAGAATGAAGAAGCAGTCGGGTTGCCTCTCGATCAGGACTAAGTTTAACATCTTCAGCCATACAAATAACATCTTATTGTAATTGTAGTTCTTCAATTATTCATATCGTATCCGAAGTGTTTTAATGTTTAAGGTGTTTACTATTAAAATTAAATGGAGGATTCTTCCCATCAGAAGTTTTGACAGCACCATGTGGATGAACAATTGTGACAGTGTAAGGACCCAACCACTTTGACTTGAGTTTTCCATCCATGATTCGAAGTTGTGAGTTGAAGAGGAGAACATTGTTTCTTGCTGAAAAATTTCTTTGCTTGATCCTCTTGTCATTCCAGGCTAGAGTTATCACTTTTTAAATCAAAGCATTGTCATATGCTTATATCCTCATCTCAGCTAGTCCATTCATCTGTAGAAAACGCTTCTCTTGGGCAGTTTTTAAATCAAAATTTAGTTTCTTCAAAGCCCAAAAAGCTTTATGTTCTAATTCTACAGTTAAGAGGAAGGTTATTCCAAAGACCAATCGATATCAGGACATTCCAATAGTTGTCTTGCAGGCAGTTCTGTAGGCCCAAAGTGCATCATCATGTTTTGTGACCCAATCATTCCTAGATGTATTTTTCAGTTTTCTCCAAAATTCCCTTAATTTCTCGGTTTGAAACCTTAGCTTGGCCATTGGTATGTGGATGGTATGGTGTGCTCATGTACTGGTGACATCCATGGAGAGTCATTAGCTTCTAAAATAGTGCATTATTGAATTGGGTACCACCATCATTGATGATGAGCATTGGAATTCCAAACTGGGTGAAAATACGTTGCTTTAAAAATTTGATGACAAATAGAGCAGTATTTTCCGAAAATGATTTAGATTCCACCCATTTTGACACATATTCCACAAAGACAAGGATATAGGATTTCCCAAAAGATTTAGTTAAAGTACCCATGAAGTCAATTCTCTGTATGTCAAAAATTTCAATGCCCATAATTGAGTGTTGTGGATTTCGCGCTTCCATCTTATACCCTCTGTTCTTTGGAATTTGTCACAATTCATGACGAATTCACGAATATCATGATTCATGGTCGGCCAGAAAAAACCACATTGTAACACTTTGCTGATTGTTCGATGAATCCCATGGTGTCTCTTATCTTCTCTAGTGTGGCACAAGTCCAAA
Organism: Viscum album; assembly: GCA_963277665.1. Lineage (NCBI taxonomy): Eukaryota > Viridiplantae > Streptophyta > Magnoliopsida > Santalales > Viscaceae > Viscum > Viscum album. The sequence goes on along the minus strand of OY728145.1, from coordinate 1,328,824,516 downwards.
ACACTATCAACTTCTTCTTTAGGGATGCATCTTCTTATCATTCCATCTATACAGTCTTTGAAAAGTAAAGGATCATCCCAATAGTAATGTAGTGCTTCATTCAAAAATCTTTCCCTCTGTTCCTTAGATAAATCTATATGTATCACACCTGAAGCTAAGTAGTTAACAAAATCAGAATACCAAGGTGTGATTGTCTCAATGTCATAGACTTGTTCATCAGGAAATGTTTCATTGATTAGTTCGACATTTATTTCACTTGTGTCATGGTTGAGGCATGATAAATGATCTACAAAAAAAATTTTTGTTCCCTTTTTGTCCTTGAATTCATTGTCAAATTTATGAGGTAACAATATCCATCGAATGAGTCTGGGTTTTGCATCTTTCTTGGTCATCAGATACCGAAGTGCAGAGTGATCCATATAGACAGTGACTTCTGAGAACAACAGATGGGATCGAAATTTATCAAAGGCAAAGACAACTACTAGCAGATCTTTTTTAGTTGTTGTGTAATTATATTGAGCCTCATTCAAAGTGCGGCTAGCATAGTAGATTGGCCTAAAGATCTTTTCTTTTCTTTGTCCCAAGGTAGATCCAACTCCCCAGTCACTGGCATCACACATTAACTCGAATGGTTGCTCCCAATCAGGTGAAATCATTATCAGGGCTTCAACCAAACGCTGCCTTAATAATTTAAATGCTTCTTAACATTCAGGCCCGAAGTGGAACGTGAAATCTTTTCCCAATAGGTTTGTAAGGGGTCCACCAATAACAGAGAAATCCTTAATGAAGCAACTGTAGAATCCAACGTTCCCAAGAAAACCTCAAATGGAATGAACTGAAGAAGGCATGGGTAGGTCAGAGATGGTACTAATCTTTGTGGCATCAACTTTATTTCCTTTCTTTGAAATTTTATGACCTAAAACTATTCCACTTTGTACCATGATGTGTGACTTTTCCCAATTAAGCACCAGATTATTTTCTTCTCATATTTCTAAAACCTTATCCAAATGTTCTAGATAGTTATCAAAAGAATCTCCATACACATAGAAGTCATCCATGAAAATTTCCAAGAACTCTTCAATCATGTCATGGAACATTGCCATCATTCATCATTGAAATGTGGATGGAGCATTACACATTCCAAAAGGCATTCTACTATAAGATGAAGTACCATATGGACAAGTGATCGTTCTTTTCTCTTGATCCTCTAGTGTCATTTCTATTTGATTATATGCTGAGTATCCATCTAGAAAAAATAGTAATCTCGTCCTGTCAATCGTTCAAGGATTTGATCAATAAAGGGTAATGGGAAGTGATCCTTCCTGGTGGCATCATTCAATTTTCTATAGTCGATGCACACTCTCCATACAATCACTGTTCTTGTGGTTATCAATTCTCCTTTATCATTCTCAATCACTATGGTTCCACCCTTTTTAGGTACCACTTGCAATGGGCTAACCCACTGACTATCAGATATTGGAAATATTAAACCATCATCAAGAAGATTAATGACTTCTTTCTTGACTACTTCTTTCATGATAGGTGTTAAGCATCGTTGTGGTTTCCTGCAAGGTTTTGAATTATCTTCCATATGTATTCTTTGAGTATAGATGGCAGGACTTATACCTTTTAGATCAGCAATCGTCCATCCAATGGTTGGCTTCCTTTGTGATAGGACATTGATCAATTTGCTTTCTTGTTCACTTGAAAGATTTCCATTGATGATGACTCGTAAGGTGTTTAAATATCCTAAGTAACTTTATCTCAGGTTTGATTGAAGTGTTTTAAGCTCAAGTGTTGGAGGATTTTCAACTGATGGAGAGAGTGATGTCATGTCATGTCTATCTAGAGGCTCGACTATGTTTCTGATGAATTCCACTACCTCGATTGATTCAGTAAGATCATCATTTTCTTTATATAAATCTGTGAGTTCCAGTGCATTGCTTGCTAACTCATCCCATTCTTTAATCGTATCCAAGAAATGACAGTCATCTATAATCAGGTTTTCCATAACCTTTAGGACATCAAATGTTATGTTCTCATCCCCAATTCTAAAAATTTACTTTCCCTCTGGGACATCAACAAGCGCTCTGCATGTTACTAATAAGGGTCTCCTGATAATGAGTGGGATGTCCATGTATTCTTCCATATCGAGGACAATGAAATCAGCAGGGAAGTAACATTTATTAACCTTGAAAAGTACGTCCTCTAGAATCCATTAAGGATTCTTCACTGATCAGTCAGCCATTTTAAAGGCGACCCTCATTGTATGACCGCTGAACATTCCTCGTGCATTATAATTGTTCCCACATCATCTAGTTTTATTCTTTTCGACCGAAGCTCCTTGAGAAATTTATCATAGAGGGGAATTTTTGTGATGGCTTCCACAAAAAGATTATTTATTTTATGCTTTTTGAACATCTCGATGAATTTCAAAAAATGAACATCCAAATTCCTTTTCTTCAGTCTTTGTGGAAATGGAGAAGGTGGTATGTGGGATTTCACTCTTTCGTTGTGTGACTCATTTTCCTTTTCCTTTCTTGCCTTTTCATTTTTTGAAAGTTTGTTCTAATCTTCCTCCTCTTTGGTTTCATGTTGGACTGCTTTGTTTATTGAGTCGCCATTCTCAGTGGCAGGTATAGGTGTCTCATCTATTGGTTGAAAATCAGGCCTTTGGTGCTCTGGTAGCTGTGCACCACTTCACAATGTGATGGCTTTTTCTTCTTCTCTTGGGTTGACTCTTGTGTTACTTGGTTGAGTTCCTTGCTGACAGTTTTTCATTTGTGCGGCTAACTGACCGACTTGATTTTCAATGTTTCACATGGAAGCTTGTATGTTTTGGGATTCCATATCTTGTGATTCAAACCGTGATGTATTATACATCATTAACTTTTATATAGTTTCTCCCCAATATTTTTGACCTTGCGTTGTAGTAGGGGCACAGTATGTTGTTTACTTTTTCTCCTTATAATGTTGTTGCTGATGGAATGGTGGTCGGAATTTTTATTGAGATCCTTGATCTTATGATTGCATGGCGAGTCTAAAAACAGGTTGAGTAGTGAACCCATGTGGACCCATGTTCTAGTTCATTGGACGAGTAGCCACTGGTTCCTTCCAACCTTGATTTTGTGTATTGCCTTACTAGTTTTTGTTGTAATTGTCTCCATAATTTCCTCTGTTGAAGATGACAAAGTTATTTTCAGACATCTTGGTCTCAGATGTGTTATATGGACACATGGGATAATCATGAGGACCACCACAGTGTGGACAGTTTTTAGCTTGAACAACATAGACTAGCTTAAGTGGGTTTGTTGACAAGTTGTCAATCCTCTTGTTGAGAGCTTCAAATTATGCAGCTATGAATGTCTGGGTATCAACGTGATGCACTCCTGCCTTTCTTCTTGAAAACTATTATGGCAAGTGGAAACTATTTTCGGCCATGTTTTGAATTAAAATGTACAGGTCTTCAGGATCCATTTCCATGAATGCATTCCCAGTAGTTGTGTTGACTGCAGACTTACTCTCGGGTTGTATTCTATAGTAGAAAGCTTACAGCTGGTTTTCCAACTTCATCCCATGATGAGGAAAACCTCTTAACATGGACTTGAATCTTTCCCAATATTCTCCTAATGTTTCGTATTCACTTTTACAAAAGGAGTCAAGGTCTCTCTTGTTTTTCAAAGATTGAGATGTTGTGTAATATCGATCAAGAAATTTTATTCTCAACACTTCCCATGTGAAAAATATTTTGGGGTCGAGACTTTCCAACCAGTCATTTTCTTTCCCTTGCAACAAGAATGGAAAAGTCACAGGATCAATGCATAATCTATTACTCCTTTATATTTAAATGTATCACAGACTTCGAGAAATCTATTCACATGCAAATAAGGGTCTTCACTGCTCAATCCAGGAAATTGTGCATGTTGTTGGAGCAGGTTGATCGTGGACGGCTTCAATTCAAAGTGTGTTTCTTGAATTATCGGTCTTGTTATGCATGAGCTAACTCCAACTGTGTTGGGTCACAACTCTTGTCTCATAGTAGTCTGAGGCCTTTGATTATCGAGACGGTTTTGGAAAAGTGGATGGACTTGTACACTAGGAAGCGTTAGAATGTGAGTTTCAATGCTTTCCTTTGGTGGATGTATTTCATTTGCGGATGAGGTACTGATTTATTGCTTTCCCTTTCTTTGATGTTCATGTTTGAGATCAAGGGGTGGGTCATTCTTTGACGGATCAGAATTACGAGTGTTCACCATTTAGGTGAACAGTTCCTAAAGCAATGTCTACTTGAAATTTTTTTCATACTAGATGTGTGCGTACTCCCTGGCAACGGAGCAAAAAAAATTTCACGCGCGTCGTAATGCGTGCAAAATTCCAAATTTTTATAATGAACTGGCTACTGTAAAAGTGGAGAGAAGGTTCGAACCACAGAGAGCACAGAATCTAGTTCAATAAAAATCTTTTGTTGGACATTGTTTAGACAAACAAAGGTTTAGGGAATTCCTATTTTTGAGCTTTCTTTTTTTTATTTTTAATAAAACTAAAAGGTGAGAAGGAAAAAGGTAAAAATAAAATTGTAAATGAAAATTATGATGGACTCTAAATAAACAAAATGTGTCGGGGATGCTGGTGTCACAATTAAATTATCACGCAGACATGCAAAATATTCTTTTATGTGATTAAATATTTATTCTGTTTAGTAATCGCCAGTTCCGAAAATATAAGTATTTTTTAGATAATCAATTTAAATTTCCCAATTTATTTAAAGTACCATTATCTAGTGTCATAAATAAATTAGAAAACTCGTTCATATCTCGAACTATACGGAGAAATGAGACAACCCGTTTCTCACAATGTTTTGTCACTAATTTGCACCTACCATTGATCAAAACGGTTTACCTTCTCGGACCACCGCGTCGACTTATAATTAAAATGGCCCATTTCAATTTCAGAAATTAATTAAATGCAAAAATAATTAAATAGATAAACATTCAATTAAAATAAATTTAATTGAAAATTATTCATCAAATAATATCATTGTATGGAATGCGCAATAATTTTAATTACTCAACCAACATCCCGACACTAAGAAAATTACCCTGACATCACAACTGAAAGAATAAAAGTAGTGATAAAATGATATTTCATGTGAAATAACACCGAGTTACCAAAGCAATGAAGTTTATGTCCTTATTTTCACCACGCACAGAAACCCCCAGCATGTGATGACGTCGCTCACCAACTACGCGACCACCAGAACAAAGGATATGAGTGGTGAAGCGGATGCTGGTCGGATCCTCGGATAGCAGTGTCCGGTGCGCGCCTGCTGATCGGCTCCTCGGATGGCGGTGACCGGTGCGCTGCAAAAAAAACACAAGCAGGGGGTTGTGACGGGATGAGGAGGGTAGCGGTTGGGGGTGCAGGCTCTGCTGGGGAGAGGGCAGCGAAGGAGAGGCCGGGTGGCGCGAGTCCAGTGGGGTGTGGGGTCTTCGGAAAGAGAGAGGGAGATTTGGCTAGGTGATGGGAGAGGGATAATGGAGTAGCAGGGGGTAGCCAGATGGAGGAGGCACTGGCCAGTGGGGTGCGACGGAGGAAGAAGGGATGCGGCTCGGGGGTAGTGGGGGTCTTCGAGAGAGAGATGGCGGCGGGCCCAGACGGGGGAGGCCGAGAGAGAGGTGGGGGGTGTCGGGAAGGAGAGGCAAGGCATGGGGCGGCAGGGTAGTAGGATGGGAGTGCGGGGTGAGAGGGAGTGGAGGCGTGGGGGTAAGGGAGAGGTCGGGTGGTGGCGAGTAGGGGGGAGAAAAAGGAGACGGTCCAGGTGGGAGATAAGGGGAGAAGGCGGCGGGATAGGGGATGGGATTGGATAGAGAAGGTTAAAAAAAATAAGTGGCATGGGATTGATAGTGGAGGGGAGCGGGTCAAGGGGGTAAGGGGAAAGTAAAAAAAAATCAAATTTCAGATTCAAAATTTAAAAATAAAATTCTATAAAAATTTGTTAAATGTTAATAATAATAACAAAATACTAATATCAAACAATAATAATAATAATAGGATTAAATATGTAAAATTATAATTAACTATAAACAAAAATAATTAAAATATATAAAATTAATATAAACTAATAAAAATACTAAAATACTAATATTGATATAAAAATTAACTAAAAATTATCAAAATAACTAAATTACTATAAAACTAAAAATATAAACTAAAAATATAAAAAATGGTTAAACTAATTAATTAAAACTATGTTAGAAAATTATAAAAATACATGTAAAAATCCATGTACATCAAATCCAACACACATAAACTTTTTCTCTCCTGGGAAAAACAACCATAAAGAAAACACAGGTGGTCGTACATAAATCAAAACATCCATGTTACAAGTTAAAAAAAATTCAATCTATTTTTCCCATAAAATATCATGCTTCATTTGAAACTCCCATAATCAAAAATCACTTTTCTTATACTTATAATCTTCTCAAAACAAGTACGTGCACTCGTTTATCATGTGACCTACCTTGCCGTTACACTCATTGCTCGAAAAATTTGATCAATGTTTTTCTCAGTTCTCACACACATCCATGATTACCATAGGCTTGCCATGAATTTCACATCTCCACTAGTGGGAATCAATAGAATGCACCAATATCAAGGACTTTACATGAGGTTCAAATGTTTCTGAAGCTGTGGGACGGTGGGTTAAAAAAATTGACATCTTTTTGGTAAAAAAGAGGGTTGAATCTTGAAATAAATGCATGATATATGTCAATCCAAATGTCTCCCTCAAACAACTCTCTCAAACTCTCGCTCCCCCACAGTTAAAACATTGCTTCTCTCCAAGCATATGATAATCCAATGTTTCGCTCTTTTTTCACTCTTTTTTTAATATACAACTCACTCAAATAATATGGTTAGGAAAAACTGGTGAGTATCAACTCAAAAACCCCATGAAATAATTTTCAGACAATAATCCCAAATAATGTTACACATGTAGCATATACGATGTAACATATCAATGAGGCTAGGTCATATAGAAAACTCTCTAGTTCCTGGAGTAATGGATCATCACTTTTATAGGTATCCACAAAGGTGGGGGTTACCGCATAATGACCACCAATGTACTCATTGTTGGAACTGAAAGGAATCTATATTCCTATATCAAAATACATGAAATGAGTGTGGCTACTCTAAAAAATAACTCATATCATCAGTATGGGATAATGTCACTCCATGTACATCAAATGACTCCCTGCACCTCAAAGAACCCTCTGCATGAGTAAATCGGTCCCCCACACTTAGATTGAAAAATATCATGCACAAATTCAAGAAATTGGTAGGGAAGGGTATCGGCTTGGTCTCATACTAAAAGGCACTTTCATAGCTTCTAAGGGATATATGATGGAGAAAATTTATGGGTGGCTCAGTGGGTCAACAGGGCTGAAAAATAAAACAGATGCATCGATCATTTTAGTGAAACTTTCATAAATTCCTATCACCTCGATAGAAAAACAAGGAAAGTTCTAGAAGACATAACATGGTTGATATTTCCTCAAGAAAAAGAAAAATAAGAGACGATGTAAAATGGTCCAGAGTCCCCACGAGTATGGAAATATAATGTTGGACAGCACATATGAGAATGATTGCAAATAAGTGTCTCGAAAATATACAAGTTTTTGAAAAACAATTTTAAAGCATGAAATAATATCAGTAATCATCTAAGTCATGAGATCAAGGATCAAGGAATTCCAAAACCAGAACAAGGTGCTCAAACTGTCTAGGGACACAAGTGGTATGTTCCCAACTGTGTTGCGGAAAAAATACAGTGGATTTCATGTGGGTTCATTAATTACAATAATGTTAGTTTATTTTTCAAAATATTCATGTTTTTTTAGTTTACGTTGTGTTGTTGGAAGCATAAAATATGACAAAAATAAAACACTTCCCTGTGTAAGTGCAGATAGATGCAGAGAGGCTGTTTGTATCCAATGAAGCTCCAGAAATGATGTACCTGTAAAATCTACACATGGACAACAAATACCCGCATCATATCATAATTATAACACCAAGGATCATATAAATGGAAGTAGAAATGCAGAAGAGTTACATCTGCACACAAATATCAGAATTAGCTTAACATTTTTCACACATGCCATGTTTTATTTTTGCAAACAAACTAGAATAGTTATAAGATGAAAAGGGAAAAAAATGAAACTGTAACATGGGTTGCCTCCCAGGAAGTGCTAAGTTTTATGTATTTAGCTAGATGGATAGACAATGTTCAATCATATTGGTCCATCAGCTCAGAACTCCTCTACATCTTGCGAGAACTAGTGGCTATGTCATCGATCTCACCGAGATTCTTAGTGGGATTAACCACCTTCGGAGCATAGTGAGTGTGAATTTGGTGAGGGAGGAACAGAATATGTTCTCTTTGTGGTGGTTTTGGCTGCTGAGCATGAATCTATAATGAAAGTTCCTCAAGCCGGCGCACGAGATCATCCAGACGCTTAGTCATCCGTCGTACTAAGTCAGAGGGAGACAGAACAAGCACATCGATGACCACATAAGAATCGGAAGACATAAACATTTTTTTAGTTGCATCCACAAAATATATAGAGAGATAGAGATAGAGTAAGAAAAAAACAATCAAAGAATGAAGATGTAGTCGGGTTGCCTCCCGATCAACGCTAAGTTTAACGTCTTCAGCCAGACATATAACTTCTCATTGTAATTTTAGTTCTTCAATGATGCCTATCGTATCCGATGTTTGGTAAAGATTAAGGCATGGACCATTAACTTTGAATGGAGGCATCTTCCCATCAGAAAATTCTACATCACCATGTGGATAAACAATTGTGATAGTGTAAGGACCCTACCACTTCGACTTGAGTTTTCTGACCATGATTTGAAGTCGTGAGTTGAAGAGGAGAGCTTTTTCACCTACTGAAAAATTTCATTTTTGGATCTATTTATCATGCCAGGCTCTAGTTTTCGCTTTGTAAATAAAATCATTGTCATATTCTTCTCTCTTCATCTCATCTAGTTCATTCATCTGTAGAAAACGCTTCTCTTGGATAGTTTTGAAATCAAAATTCAGTTTCATCACAGCCCAATAAGCTTTATGTTCCAATTCTACAGGTAAGTGGAAGGTTTTTCCAAAGACCAATCGATATGGGGACATTCCAATAGGTGACTTATAGGCGGTTTTTTAGGCCCAAAGTGCATTTGGTGACCCAATCATTCCTAGATGTATTTATAGTTTTCTCCATAATACCCCTAATTTCTTGGTTTGAAACCTCAGCTTGGACATTGGTCTGTGGATGGTAGGGTGTTCTCGTGTAGTGGTGACATCCATGGTGAGTCAGTAGCTACTAAAATAGCGCATTATTGAAGTGGGTAACACAGTCACTGATGATGATCCTTGGAATTCTGAAGCAGGTAAAAATGTGTTGCTTTAAAATTTTGATGATGACTCGAGCAGTATTTTCCAAAAATGCTTCAACTTCATCCCATTTTGACACATAGTCCACACAGACAAGGATGTAATATTTCCCAAAGGTTTTAGGAAAAATACCCATGAAGTCAATTCCTCATATGTCAAAAATTTCAATGCCCATAATTGAGTGTTGTGGCATTTCGCGCTTCCATCTTATACTGCCATTTCTTTGTCAGTTGTCACAATTCATGACGAATTTACAAATATCATGATTCATGGTTGGCCAGTACAAACCACATTGTGACACATTTCTGATTTTTGATGAATCCCATGGTGTCCCCAAGATTCTTTAGTGTGGAACAAGTTCAAAACACTATCAACTTTTTCTTCACGGATGCATCTTCTTATCATTCCATCCACACAGTCTTTGAAAAGTAAAGGATCATCCTAGTAGTAATGTCACACTTCAATCAAAAATATTTTCCTCTGTTCCTTTGATAAATTTAGATGTATCACTCCTAAAGCTAATTAGTTCACGAATTCAACATACCAAGGTGTGATTGTCTCAATGGCATAGAGTTGTTCATCAGTAAATGTTTCATTAATTAGTTCGACATTTATTTCACTTGTGTCATGGTCGAGGCATGATAAATAATCCGAAACAACATTCTCTATTCCCTTTTTTTCCTTGAATTCAATGACCAATTCTTGAAGTAACAGTATCCATCGGATGAGTTTGGGTTATGCATCTCTCTTGGTCATCAGATACTGAAGTGTAGGGTGATCCATAAAGACAGTGACTTTTGAGAACAACAGATGGGATCGAAATTTATCAAAGGAAAAGACAACTACTAGCAGCTCTTTTTCAGATATTGTGTAATTATGTTGAGCATCATTCAAAGTGCGGATAGAATAGTATATTGGCCTAAATATCTTTTCTTTTCTTTATCCCAAGGCAGCTCCAACTGCCCAGTCACTAGTATTACACATTAACTCGATTGACTGCTCCCAATCAGGTGAAATCATTATCAAGGCTTCCACCAAGTGCTGCCTTAATAATTTAAATGCTTCCTGAAATTGAGGCCCGAAGTTGAATGTGACATCTTTTCCCAATAGGTTCGTAAGGGGTTTGGAAATAACAAAGAAATCCTTAATGAAGCGTCTATAGAATCCAACGTGCCCAAGAAAACCTCGAATGGAACGAACTGAAGAAGGCATGGGTAGCTCAGAGATAGTACTAATCTTTGCTGCGTCAACTTCAATTCCTTTCATTGAAATTTAATGACCTAAAAATATTCCACTTTATACCATGAAGTGTGACTTTACCCAATTAAGCACTAGATTCTTTTCTTCGCATCTTGCCAAAACCTTATCCAAATGCTCTAGACATTCATCAAAATAATCTCCATACACAAAGAAGTCATCCATGAATATTTCCATGAACTCTTCAATCATATCATGGAACATTTCCATTATGCATCGTTGAAATGTAGCTGGAGAATTACACATTCCAAAAGGCATTCTCTGATAAGAAAAAGTACCATATAGACAAGTGAACGTTCTTTTATTTTGATCCTCGAGTGTCACAACTATTAAATTATTGATTGAGTATCCTTATAGAAAACAATATTAATCTCATCCTGCCAATCATTCAAGGATTTGATCAATAAAGGGTAACATGAAGTGATCCTTCCTAGTGGCATCATTCAATTTTCGATAGTCGACGCACACTCTCCATCCAGGCACTATTATTGTGGTTATCAATTCTACTTTATCATTCTCAATCACTGTGGTTCTACCCTTTTTAGGTACCACTTTCAATGGGATGACCCACTGACTATCAGCTATTGGAAATATTAAACCAGCATCCAGAAGTATAATGACCTCTTTCTTGACTACTTCTTTCATGGGAGTGGTTTAGCATCGTTGTGGTTTCATGTAAGGTTTTGAATTATCTTCCATATGTATTCTGTGAGTACAGATGGTAGGACTTATACCTTTTAGATCAGTAATCATCCATCCTATTGCTGGTTTCCTTTTTTATTGGAAATTGAGAAATTTGCTTTCTTGTTCACATGAAAGATTGGCATTGATGATGACTGGTAAAGTGTTTAAATATCCCAAGTAACTGTATCTCAGGTTTCATGTAAGGGGTTTAAGCTCAAGTGTTATAGTATTTTCAATTGATGGAGTGAGTGAAGTGATGTCATGTCTATCTAGAGGCTCAACTATGTTTCTGCTAAATTCCTCTACCTTGATTGATTCAGTAATATATTCATTTTATTTTTGTAAATCCGTGAGATCCAGTGCATCACTTGGTAACTCATCCCATTCTTCAATCGTATCCATGATTTGACAGTCTGCTACAGATGGTTTTTCCAAATCCTATAGGACATAAAATCTTATGTTCTCATCCCAAATTCTAAAAATTAACTTTCCCTCTTGGACATCAACCAACACTCTGCATGTTTCTAATAAGGATCTCTTGAAAATGAGTGGGACGTCCTTGTATTATTCCATATTGAGGATAATGAAATCAACATGGAAGTAATATTTATCAACCTTGACAAGTATGTCCTCTAGAATCCCTTGAGGATGCTTTACTGATCGTTATTCCATTTGCAAGGTGACCCTCATTGGCTTTAATTCTATGATGCCCAGTTCTACAAGGATTCCAGATGGAATGAGATTGACACTAGTTCTGAGGTCACACAAAGCTCTTCCAAATTGACATCCTCCAATATTGTAAGGAATATAGAAACTACCCGGGTAACTTATTTTTGGAGGTATGGATCTGCGTATGACCGCTGGACATTCCTCGTGCATTATAACTATTCCCACATCATTTAGTTTTCTTCTTTTCGACAGAAGCTCCTTGAGAAATTCAGCATAGTGGGGCATTTATGTGATGTCTTCTGCAAAAGAAATATTTATTTGAAAATTTTTTAACATCTCCATTAATTTCAAAAATTGAGCATCCAACATACTTTGCTTCAGTCTTTGTGGAAATGGAGGTGGTGGTATGTGGGATTTCACTCTTTCATTGAGTGCCTAGTTTTCTTTTTCCTTTCTTGCCTTTTCATTTTTTACAAGTTTGATTTGATCTTCCTCCTCTTTGGTTTCAAGTTGGATTGCTTTGTTTGTTGAGTCTCCATTCTTAGTGGTAGGTATAAGTGTCTCATCTATTGGTTGAAAATCAGGCCTTTGGTGCTCTGGTAACTATTCTCCACTTCAAAATGTCATGGATTTTGCATCTTCTTCTGGGTTGACTCTTGTGTTACTTGGTAGAGTTCCTTGCTGTCAGTTTTTCATTTGTGTGGCTAACTGACCGACTTGATTTTCCATGTTTCGCATGGAAGCTTGTATGTTTTGGGTTTCCATATCTTGTGATTCAAACCATGATTTATTAGACATAATTAACTTTGATATATTTTCTCCCCATTATTTTTGACCTTGTGTTGCAGTAGGGGCACAATCCGTTGTTTTCTTTTTCTCCTTATATTGTTGTTGCTGATGGAATAATGGTCGGTATTTATCTTGAGATCCTTGATCTTGTGATTGCATGGCAGGTCTGAAAGAAGGTTGAGCAGTGAACCCAGGTGGACCCATGTTCTGGTTCATTGGTTGAGTAGCCACTGGTTCCTTCCAACCATTATTTTGGGTTTGGCCTTGCCTGTTTGTGTTGTAATTGTTTCCATAATTTACTCTGTTGTAGATGAAAAAGTTAGCTTTAGACATCTTGGTCTCAGATGTGTTATATGGACACATGGGATAATCCTGAGGACCACCATAGTGTGGATATTGTTCATCTTGAACAACATGGACTGGCTAAGCGGGTTTATTGACATGTTGACAATCCTCTTGTTGAGAGCTTCAAATTGTGTAGCAATGAATGTCTAGGCATCAACGTGATGCACTCCTGCCTTTCTTCTTGAAAAATGTTTTGGCCACTGGAAACTACATTCGGCCATGTTTTGAATTAAAATGTATAAATCTTCAAGATCCATTTCCATGAATGCATTGCCAGTAGATGTGTTGATTGCAGACTTACTCTCGAGTTGAAGTCCTTAGTAGAAAGATTGCAGCTAGTTTTCCAACATCATCCCAAGATGAGGACATCGTCTTAAGATGGACTTGATTCTTTCCCAAGATTTTCCTAATGATTCACATTCACTTTGACAAAAGAAGTCGAGGTCTCTCTTTTTTTTCAAAGATTGATCTGTTGTGTAATATCGATCAAGAAATTTTCTTCTCAACACTTCCCAAGTGAAAACTGTTTCGGGGTTGAGACATTCCTACCAGTCCTTTTCTTTTCCTTGCAATGAGAATGGAAACAGTCACAGGATCAACGCATCATCCATTAATCCGTTATATTTAAATGTATCACAGACTTCGAGAACTCTATTAACATGCATATAACGGTCTTCGCTGCTCAATCCATGAAATTATGCATGTTGTTGGAGCAAGTTGATCTTGGAAGGATTCAATTCAAAGGGCGTTTCTTGAATTCTCGGTTTTGTTATGCCTGATCTAACTCTAACTGTGTTGGGTCGCAACTCTTGCCTCATAGTAGTCCAAGGCCTTTTATTATTGAGACAGTTTTGGAAAAGTGGATGGACTTGTCCTCTAAGAAGCATCGGAATGTGAGTTTCAACGCTTTCCTCGGATGGATGTATTGCATTTGCGGATGAGGTTCTGATTTGTTATTTTCCCTTTCTTTTATGTTAATGTTGGAGATCAAGGGTTTGGCCATTATTTGACAGATTAGAATTACAAGTGTTCACCATTTTGGCGAACAGTGCCTAAATCAAGGTCTACATGAAATTTTCATAATTCTAGACATGCATGTGCTCCCTGGAAACGGCGCTAGAAATTTGGAACGCGTGTTGCATCCCGTGCCAATTAGAAAATTTTTATAAACAACTTTCCACTATAAAAGTGGCGATCAGGGTCGAACCAAAGAGATAATGGAATCTAGTTCAATAAAAATGTTTCGTTGGACAATGTTTAGAAGGGAAAAGGTTGAGGGAATTCATATTTTTGAGTTTTTTTTCTCTTTTAATAAAACTAAAAGGTGAGAAGAAAAAAGATAAAAAGAAAATTGAAAATAAGAATGATGATGGACTCTAAATCAACAAAATGTGTCAGGGATGCTGGTGTCGCAATTAAATTATCACGCAGCCATGAAAAATATTCTTTTATGTGATTAAATATTTTTTCTATTTAGTTATTGCCAGTTCCAAAAATATAATCATTTTTTAGATGCTCAATTTAAATTTCCCAATTTATTTAAAGTCCCATTATCTGGTGTCATAAATAAATTAGAAAAGTCGTTCAAGTCCCGAACTATACGGAGAAATGACACAACACATTTCTCACAAAGTTGTGTCACCAATTTGCACCTACCATCGGTCAACACGGTTTACCATCTTGGAATGATGCGTCTACTAATAATTAAAAGGGCCAGTTTCAATTTCAGTATTTAATTCAGTGAAAAAATAATTGAAATAGATAAGCATTCAATTAAAATAAATTTAATTGACAATTAATCATCAAATAATATCGTTGCATGGCATGATCAATAATTTTAATTACTCAACCAACATCCCGAAACTAATAAAATTACCCCGACATCACAATTGAAATAATAAATGCTGTATTAAAATGATATGTCATGTGAAATAACACCGCGTTATCGAAGCAATGAAGTGTCCATCTTTATTTTCACCATGCACAGCAACCCTCGGCACCTGATGACGTCGCACACCAACTATGTGACCACCGGAACAAAAGATATGAGTGGTGAAGTGGATGCTAGTCGGCTCCTCCGATAGAAGTGTTCGGTGTGTGGCTGCTGATCAGATTCTCGGATGGCGGTAACCGGTGTGCCACAAATAAAAGCAGGGGGTGCGATGGGATGAGGAGGGTAGTGGCTAGGAGTGCGGGGAGAGAGAGAGGGGAGGCGCAGGGGTAAGGGAGAGGCTGGGTGGTGGCGGGTAGGGGGTAGAAAAAGGAGGTGGTCCAGGTGAAAGATAAGGGGAGAAGGTGGCGGGATAGGAGAGGGGATTGGAGAGAAAAGGTTAAAAAAAGAAGTGGCATGGGATTGATAGGGGAGGGGGGAGGGTCAAGGGGGTAGGGGGGAAAGTAAAAAAACAAATTCAAATTTCAAATTCAAAATTTAAAAATAAATGTTAATAAAAATTTATTAAATGTTAATAATAATAATAATACTAATTTCAAACAATAATAATAATAATAATAGAACTAAATATATTAAATTATAATTAACTATAAACAAAAATAATTAAAATAAATGTTAATGAAACTAATACTAAAATATTTAATTAAAATATATAAAATTAATATAAACTAATAATAATACTAAAATACTGATATCGATATTTAAATTAACTAAAAAATATCAAAATAACTAAATTACTATAAAACTATATTAATAAACTAAATATATAAAAAAATATTAAACTAATTAATTAAAACTAAGTTAAAAAATTATAAAAACACATGTAAAAATCCATGTACATCACACTCCTAAAGAAGAACATACATTAGGGACTCCTAAACCTAGGAAAAGATTATTTTAATCATTAATAAGATAATTCATTTTATCCTATTCTCTATTGTCTACCCAGTTCAAACATAGGTGTATATAACAATAATGCATTATTCCTTCCTAGTCTTCTACCCTATAAGAATCATCACTTCAATTAGCATTTCCATTAAAATTAATGGCCCTTGTGTTGGATTATAAGGGAACCCAAAATCCCATTTCCTATATAGTCTCTCTTGATTATACAATGTACCATCCTTAGTCGATACCATTTTTTATAAACACATGCATCAACTTTAATAGCTTACTCTAAACTCCATTATATCTCTGAACCATCACCTTTGACACCACTCCATCATGACAACATCCATCCAAAGGTACCCTACCAATCGACAAATGGATAAAGAGAGGAAATGTATAATGCTTCCTTCCTCCAATTGGCCATGAGTGGGTAACTATCATCAATGGTATATAATCACACACATCAGAAGCATTACCCTAATAATGATTTGATAAGAAAGAGATAGAATGAGAAAACCCACCAAATAACTCAATCTCATATTAAATAAAGAAGAACTTACAATACAAGATCTGATTATATATATATCTAGATACAACTAGAATGAAAATATAAAAGATATAAGTTCTTGGTAGTGACCAAAAATCTTCAATAACTCATGAAAAACTCTTTTGAAATATTCTTGTTATCCCACTCACAAAAAATATCTTGTAGATTAAGGAAATAATTCATATATATGTAGGGTGAGAATAATATGAGTAGAGAGTATGATCCTTCCTGAAATCTCTCATGAAAAAAATGAAATAATAAAACTAATTCGTGATTAAAAAGTTAATAGAACTAACCTATCACCTAAAGAGTTATAAATTTTCATTATCCATGTTCACCATGTCTTAAAAACTAAATAACACATATAATTAAAATGACAGCGTTGAGAACTTATATAAAGGGCAATGGGTACTCTATGGCCTCATTCCAACTAGTTTTCTGCTCTCAATCCACCATGTCACACGTATTGAGCCATCATATCTTCCATATTAATAATGTTTCAAAATAAAGTAGGACCATATAAAACCCTAAACCATGTGAACCAAATTATCACATCCACATCCAACATATAATAACAAATTTCATTTCTAGAATCCATCATACAAAGTGTATTATATACAATATCTCAATATATTACAAATCGTACAGAACATAGAAGTAATAGTTATTAGAATAATACTTCTAGAATACATGTATTTGAAATATCCTCAATAAATCACGTCCGACAAGACACATGCTTATGAAACCAACCATGTGCATACCCTCATGTAATTCCACAATAGAAGAGATAGTTGGTTTGAGGGGTTTTTTAGCCATCTATATCCTCACCAACAACACTATAATAAAAACCACCCCCAAAGTTTTTTGGTCTATTATTCCCTTACAACATTGTTGGAGTTTTCAGGAAATAACAAATCATACAAAATAGATATAGATCACAACCATGATAAGTAAAACAATCTAGTTGTTGACTCATCTTCTGCTATAATCACATAGGACACCCGACCGCCAACACTAAGGTATAAATATCAAATAATCATAGAAGCACCAAGTTTAATATTAGCTAATTCATTGTTAATTAATTAATATAATCTTGTTTTAATTTAATAAATGAATATTTTCATCCCTTTATCAATTTTATGAAATGAATTTTAATTCATTGCTTATATTGTCGAGTATATTATCTTCCTGAGTAACCCTCATGAACCAACCCCATTTTTCATTAATTTTTTATCATTAAATAAAAAACATGGTACAATGATACTTGGCCTATGCTGCAACATATAATATTCAATAACAGTTCATAACATCAAACTACATCCAATAGTTTAGATCATTCCATATTAATAACAACGAACAATCAACCATCATGTAATAATTAATCAATAAGTAAGAATGCATGATATTTCCCAACACTAAACTCTTCTTAGTAACCCCATTATCATCCCCAACACCACTACACATCATATAAAATCTGAAATCAATTGTATATATCTTCACATCAATCACCCCAAGCCACAAGAATCATCATAATCATCACCATATTCTCCCACTATAATTATAAACAGAAGGTTGTACCACCATCATCATTATATTCACTATAGCCTCATACATCTATCCCATCGCTCATTAAATCATTCCATACACATAATTTTATTATTCAATAACATCAAGGATCTAAATTATAGAGTATAAATAAAAATAAATTATTGTTCCACATGTAATTTTAATCTAAACTAAGGCAATAACATAAATAAATTCAAGCCTATCACAATTAAGAATGTGCTTCCTCAGTCCCAATCAATTCAACTTTAATAAAAAAATCTATTTTTATTCCATAGAGAGTTGAATAGATTGTTTTTAGTTGGATTATAGAATTATGAAACAAATATTGGTATCTAGAAGTAGCTATAATGAACATGAAATGATTCAAACAATAATTATATGATTAATTAATTCCTAGATGATAAGTAATTATAATTCTCCTCCCAGTTTAATTTAAGTAACATTAAAAATAAAATTTTCTTTATTTATCCATTTCAATCATTTAAAAATTTTAAATTAAAATGAAAATACATCCATGTTTACAGAATACTATCAATTAAATATATGTAGGTGACACAAAATTAAATCTATAACAAAACCAACCATTAGACTAATTTATACAACATAAAACATTAATTATCATTAACATGAAATAACCCTCATTTCTATTTTCTAATATCAATAATTAATAAAATAATTGTCAACATAATTTATTACACAATTTAATGTTGAAACATTGTGCCACTTTGATTTTTTTCTACTATTAGACACACAATGCTATGTGATTATCAATTTCCATATCTTGGATAATTTTCAAAATAATTTTCACTACTCTATATCATATGATATCTTTTTAGAAATAAAATCCCACGTAATATAAATTTTTTTTATCTCTCCTAGAAAATTTCTATCATTAAATGTATCAGAAATATATATATAACATATTTAAACATATAATGTTATATAATCATAAGATAATTTAATTAACTACAAAATTAAATATTATTTTAATTTTAATTCTAGAAAAAATTATATTTAGAATAATTCACAACATGTGATAACTTTATCTAATTTATTACATTAATTTCCTTGTTTAAAACAACAGTAATAATGGACCAACATGTGATAATAATTTTCTATGAAAATTATATATTTATAATAAACTGGTAATCTTTATGAAATAATTCTGCAGCAATAACTAATATGTTATTTCAATTATTAAAATATTAAGAGAATATATGAAGAATATTTCATAACATCTAAATATAATTAATATTGAATATTACCAAGAAAAAAGTGTATTCTCGTTTAATTATAAATTAAATTTTCCAAATACATTTATCAATTCATCAATTTAAATTATTTTATTCAAATTTAAAATTAATAATTTTATCAATTAATAATAATTTTCTACTCCATAAACATTCAATGATATGGAATATAATATACATACTATTAGAAATAATTATGATAATTTAAAACGTACCATAAAATAATAATTCCTTTTTCCCTTTCATTATTTCCATCATATTATTTAAATTTTTTTATATAAAGAACTCCAAGGAGTTTACTAGTTTTATAAAAATATTCAGTCATCATATGATGTAACCATATTTTCTTCTTAATTCTAAAGACATCCATTTATTAAAAGGATGCATTTACAACATCCAATGACACCTAAAATTTAACAAATGATTATGTAATAGATATCATACCTATAAGAAATGATCTTTACAACCTACACTAAAAATAGAGGATATTAAAAGATGTGCACAACCACGAAACTCACATGTGATCTTTGGAAAATTTCTTGATGACTTAAAGACCAGGAATGGTGATTATTTTTCCACCCAATCACAAAATAAATGAATAAATACTTGAAAAATTAAAATCAAGTATTTTAAAATACATTGATAAATGTTCTATACAGATATTTAATCCACATATAAATCATATTAAAAAATTTTCATTTTATTTTATTCACAAGACTTTTTTTATGACACCAAACTTTATGGAATGTCAATTTTTGTTCATAAAATAGTAAATATATTCAAAATAATCTTATTTCTAAATTGATTCCATAATTAACATTACAGGTCAGACAAGGAAGTATTATATAATCTAAATAATTTTCCACAACCCTTACATGACAATAATGATCTAATAAGGGCAACATGGATTTACCCTCATGAGGCTCAAGGATTTCAGAGAGTAAATTTACACAATCAGGGAAAATGTGTGGGGACCCACACACAGGTCATGTTTTACGTTTATCTTATGAAATATAACCATTTCACAACTAAAGATAAAATAGGTTTATCCTTGCATGAAAAACTTATGGCCCTTACAAAACATGTTCAATAGTTAGGATATCATTATATGAGTATAGGATACCATAGAATAACTGTATGTGAGATGGGAATGTCCCTTATATGAGATTCAATATGACTCTAGGACCTTTAGGGAATAATGGAAACAATATGGTGACCTTTATGTAAGAACACGAGAAAATCATGTGGAAGTTAAAAATAGTAGGTGACCATTACATAGGCCATATTAAATTTGAAATAACTTTACATAAGCATAAGAATTCTCATATGACCATAACAAGAGGTTTGGAAACCAATGCATAAACTTATGAATTATCTATAAAAACATTCATAGTTATTCCTAATATAATGAAATAGTATGTTATCATTATTAAACCCATAAAAAATCTATATATATTATTATTTATACTCCAAATTTCAGCATTTCACAAAGGCCAACAGATTTACCATTACGCAAGGAAGGATTCTGGTAAAAGGGGATGTAATTTCTAAAAAATACTATAATTTATGGTAATCAATATACTAAATTTCAATATATAAGATATTAATTAATTTAAAAAATACCAATTAATTAAAAAATATTATAATAAATTTAAAATTATTTAAACTAATCACCTTATAAACATTAAAATCTTTGAAATTTATTTCATCATTTACATCAGAATTTGAAAAACACATATTATAATATAAAACAATCTTTCATAATACTAATCACCCAATAATTAAAAAGGAAGGCTTGAGAATATTAAACACTTTTACAGTATGGTTAGAGATTATACATCAAATGAGGCCCATTTTTCTAGTAGGAAACCCATATATACATGTCCACCATTCATCAATTAAAAAATTTATAAAGAATTGTGACTGGAATCAATGGTGATATGTCCAAATATATTGGAGTTGGGACATACTCCAGGTTATAATCCCATATTCATCTCATGATCACTCATTGGATACAAGGGTGGTCTGTTAGGGGATTTTTGAAGCACCAAATGATCTTTATAATGATCCACAATTATCATGAGATAAGATATAGCAAGGATAGAGTTGGATTATTTCACATAAACCTTATCAATATTACACATATAGGTCAACCAATTACATTAATTTTTTTGGAGGATATCTTAGAGGAAGAAGGATGAATGTATCAAGGAAATACTAGATTCATAGACTGATGATGATAACAAACCCTCTTATCAACGGAATACATGATTTCAAAAACCATAAGGATACTATTGTTTAGGGAGGAAAACTGATTAAAAATACTTTATACTCTTTCCAATCCAAATATTAAAATAATAAAGGATAGAATGGTGGGACATAAATATGAATGATAATATAATCATGTAATTACTGTGGCTTTGTAGGAGAACTTGATGGAATATCCCTATTTGTGTTTTGACCTTGGAGAAAATATGATAAAATGGTCGTTGGTTTTAATTCAACATTGGTTGGTGATTTAGTAAAAAGAAGGGGTGTAAAACCGATATGGGTATTCAAAATAGGGACTCCTCATGAAGTGACTGAACATTTCTTGAATCTTTCACAATAATGTAGTATTGAAAAGTGGAAAATTTGTAATTTTGTTATGTTCAATTAGAAAATATAATGTTCTTTTATGTTAATGGGTAGGGTTTTACATATTCAATGAGTTTTAAAGATGACGTAAAGAGAATATTTATGTGAGAATTTCCGAAGTAGAAAAACAATACGACTAGCCTTTATGAATGATGTCACATTGAAGGTACCATAAATCCTTCAAATAGGTTAGGATTCAATAAATTAAACTTAGAAGTTAACTCAGAGATTTATTTAAGTAAAGTATAAAGGGTTTGGTTAAAAAATGATGAATATTGTAAAAAAATGTAAATTTTCTCAAACATCATGAATTTTTTAAAAGGATCTCACTATAATGAGTGTTTTGTGAATATTTATAGGAAACCCTAATAACTATTTCCTTGGAATTGGTGGACCAGCACAAAAAATAATGTATACAGTTACATAAGGATTTATCTTTAGAAACATGAATGAATATTTTCTATAAATGATCTATTATGGAATGGATAATGAAGTATTTTGATATAGTAAACGGTGTATTCTAATAGAGTGGAGGATTCTTTCTGAAGTGAAAATTAAATGAATCTGATGTGAATTTAAATCCCTTTATTTGAATATTTTATTATTTTCAGGAGAACCACCTCAATCTGAAGTGACTACAAATCATATGTATTAGGAGTATACCAATTTTGGACAATTTATCCAGCAATGATAATTTTTAGTAGTCACTCTTTAAATGAGAACCCTTATAATATGAAGGGAATTCCAAAACTGAAGGCATTCCATTGTGTTGAAAATTTATCCTTCACATATTTTATTTTATTCTCTCCTTGTTTGAAGTGTTGATCAACTATTTGGATGTTTTAATAAAATATTTACTCATGTTTATAAACATTTAAGATAATATCAAATGTTTGAAATCAATTATATAGATTTTTGTGATATCCTATGATGATATATATACACAAAAGATAAATAAAGGTTGGTAGGATTTAAGAGTATGTGTTCTAGTAGGTTATTCAATTTGAATCTGGGTCTATTTTGATCATGAAAACATCTAATCGTATTGGAGGTTGTTAAAGAAATTATTGAGTACTAGTAAAATAATTTTGGGAAAGTGTATCATTCATTTTCAATCATCATATCATTATTTGATGATGATGGTTGGATTTTATATTGTGTACTTTAATGTTCCATCTTATTCATGGATATAGATGTATTAGGGAGTGTATGTTTTTATTTTCAAGATCATACTACCAACATAAAAAAGATAAATTATAATAGTAAATATTTCAAATGTTTTATTCGTAGTCAAAAAATTGAGGTATTAATTTGAATAAATTTTATTCACTATGATATGTCATAGATCACTAGAATCTATCTCATAGTGCATAAGAATAATTTGTATACATGTTGATGTCACTCTTAGGGGGAGTATTATCTCACAATTTGAACAATAATGAGATTATACATCACCACCAGAACACATTACTTTTGTTGGTAGTGTTCCATGGAAAATATATTATCATTTTTTGGAGAGACACAATGTTTTTAATAGAGGTTCAATTCTATTCACCAACCCAACGGGCTTAAAGATATAATAATTTAATATCCATGAAATTTGAATATCACCAACTCCCTACCAATGAAGTAGTTACAAAATAATGGGAGGTCTACCATTTAAATTGATTATGACATCCATGTACTATTAGTTTAACACGTATATGAGTGAGGATTCTATAGGAATTATTTGATAATTTTTAAGCTTTAACTGGATATATGGAAAATATTTTATTGACTATAGTACTTGATTGAAATGTTTTAGAATAGACAAGACCAATAATTTTCACCCATCTAATTAGTCAGTACACCTTGAATGAGACCTTCATAGGGATTATTATTCTCAATTTAGTAATGTTTCATAAGTGGGTTGGTATTTTAACTAAACCATGGTGGTTCCTTTATGTTAGTGAGTAATGATATTTTAAGTGAGTTTGAACCCTACTCTCTTATAAACTATCCATTTTTAATGTAGATAAAAACTTGAAGTATTGTAGAAATAAATTATAAAATACATTTATAATCTAATCACATTTATTAAATTGTATAATTTTAAAAAATAATTTATTGGAATGTATATTTCCATGATATTTTGGAATGATATTTTTCTTTTGGTGACTTATTTTTATTATATAGTTTATTTCCTTTTTTATGTATATATGTTATTTTTATCAATACACAATGATTGTCCAAATATTAAAATGGAAAATATAGATTGTAATGATTGTTATACAATGCCTATGTAGGCACCAGATATTAATGATTGCGGGGCCTATATGCCTATCATGATATTGTAGATTTTTTATTATACCTATTATGTATATGTTGTTATGATATTCTATGTACGTGGAAGGGTTTATTTATTATTATAAATTGTTTTTAGTTACTCACTACATTAAAAACATAGTTATATGATGGATAGTTATTTATGTTGATTTCCTTAGAGTACATATAGGGGTTCCTAGGTCCCTTGATATTACATCATTTCAGTGGATTAATATACCTCTACCTCAAGATATTTCCCCCCCTTTGAAAGGATGTAGTCCCATCCCTTGTTTATATTACACTTCTCTAGGAAGCATGAGACTGGATGTATGTAGACTTTCTCAACAAGATTGACCAAAAGGATGTAATACTTCTTTATAAAATTATAGTGATGGTAAATGAAGGTATAGTTTATCCTAAATCAAGGCCCAAATAGGGTATTATGTTTTTCACAGTGATATCACATGTGTATGGATAACCAACACCCATGTTTAAAAAAAATTGTATTTTTATATATATTTATTATTGTTTTTTTCAAAAAAATAAAAATCATTATATTATATAACATATCACACTTGAAATTACTTATTTATACATTATTGTGTTAGTGACACTATCAGTGATGCCTTACGATGTTATTTACTCACAACCTCTATATGAATATTGGGGACTATGTAGTTACCCTTATGAAATTTCAGGTATGAACAAGTTTTTATTAATATCAACTTGGATGTTCAATGGTTTATCATGATGTATGTTAGTAATTATGGACTAAAAAAGAATATGTTATGGAGGTGTCCCACATTGGAATGAGGAGCCATACATTATATTGTATAATATTTCTATTAGATTAATTTCTCTTCCAATATATTTTATTATTATTTTAATCTATTGTGATGTTTTTTTCATGAAAATAATGGGAAAATTTTATATTATAATTATTGTACAAGAGGTACCCTATGGAATAAAAGTTATCATTTTATTTTGGGACATGTTATATATAATTATGGATAATTTTGGGTTTTGGTATAAACTACCATTGTAATATAATTCCACCAACATAGCATAATTTTCCACCAATGATAATACTACAACCTTGGTACTAATATAAATCCCCTAGAGATTGGTGAACACACTTTGTGGTCTTTTATGGTTTTATTAAAGATTCAAATTGAGTAGTTATAATAAATATCAAGTTTAATCTCCCGCTATAATCTTCATCCTAAATTATGGGATTGAACGTGAATGTATCCAATTACTAGTGATAATTTCCTTGTGAAAATTAAAATTAAATTAAGTTGACTTTTTTTTTAAATATACAAGAAACAATTAATAAAATGTAATGAAAATGAATACTTTTTTGAATCAAACATCAAAACAAAGAAATAGAAAAAAGACCCCCATTAGCTTTTTTATCAAATATTTAATATTATATACTTATATTAAATATATAGGTACATGTGTCTATGGGTGTACAGACACATACACATGAATTTACTGTAAATTTATATTAATGATATATATGTGTACATGTATGTATTCATATATTTATATGTGTGTGTGGGGGGGGGGGAGTAAATATATACATAGTATATATATATATATGCTGAATAAATACTAACACAGATACATATATTAAAATACATGCCCACATGCATGAATATATTCATGAAAACAAACACAAACAAACATGTGTATATATATACACACATACACAAATAGGTATATATACATGCTTGAACGTATGTATATATGTATGTATGTATGTATATGTTTATAAATGTGTATGTGTATTTATATAAAAATTTTATATAAATATATCTATATTTACATAAATATATACATATATGTATGTTTGTATATATATATATATATAATTAATATACATACAGACATATAAATATATATGTAATTAATGTGAATTTTTTTAATGTATAATTTTTTTTTCATTTTATTTATATTATAATTTAAATTTATAATATTCTATTTGTGCGTATCTATACTACCTTGAAACAATATATTCCAAAATCATCGTTTAGTTGTCTAGGTGGAAATGAAAATCAATGTCTCAAGCTGGAAGAATATGTTTGTTCAACCTCATGATCACCTTGAAATCTTTGTATTCTTTTTCCATAAACAAATAGATTACAAGCCCAATGATTTATGTGCTCCTTCAATGGAATCATGTGATACTCCAACTGGATGGTTTGTATACAATCAAACATGACATGTTATACAACCCAAAAAAACAAAATGTCACTTTATGAGGTTATTGATATCCCTTAAAACATGAATGACAAGTCAATTGATTACTTCCATAATTCCAAAAACAACATGAATATAGCCCCCTAATGTTTTTATTTAATTAAAAAAGTACCAATTTTCTGATAGGGGAATATTATTCAAGAAAACCAATAGTAGAGGAATCTTCAACAATAAGAAATAATTCAAGAAGATATGCAACATCATTGTAACGTCCCGACCATCCTCACTACTAAACATGAGTCCGAACCAGTTGCCACATGACCTCAAGCACGCCTCCCCGTACGCCAGAGGCTGCCGACTAGCAGTGAGGGTCTAAGGATAGACAGTGGGGAGACTATACCCACATTTTAGTGTTCAAAAATAGAAAAACGAAATAAATAGTAGAAAAAGTATAATAAATGGATAAGCAGTGGAAAGAAGATTTTATAAATCTTGTACAAAACAAATGGCCAATATCAAATAATACAGTGGATGCATGCAAGACATGCTAATGATACAAAAGTAGAAAACTGTGAATAAGACAACATGCTTTACATTTCCATGCATAAATAAATAAATAATGACTCAAAGCCCAAAGGGAGATCTCCTCGAGCATCTCGACCCTCCGCTCGGTTTGGTGGTCCTAACTCTTATGTAAATGCAAACATTATAGTCCTGAAACCAAATAGAATCTACTCGGTTACCCAGTGAAATGGCGGCCCGAGTAGGGTGTGAGATATAAATATCAGTAGGTCGGGACCACCAGTGTCTACCCCTAACCATACATTTAATAAATAACTTATAACATGTGAAGGAATGCATAAATTAAGTAAACTGAACAATGTAACTATATACCCAAGTACCTACTTCAGCCCTCAGCTGGTGTCTGAACCTGCATTATGCATTTTTCATACATACTCAATATTCATTACATATTCATTCATCGGTTATTAATTATTCCAATATTAATAAATTATGATGGTCTTGAGATTTGGTCTATGCCCAACATCTCCTATATAAATCACTCACCACATATGTCTCTAAATACCATCTAAGTAATCAATGTAAAGACTAATTCCAAACTTGT
Organism: Viscum album; assembly: GCA_963277665.1. Taxonomy (NCBI): domain Eukaryota; kingdom Viridiplantae; phylum Streptophyta; class Magnoliopsida; order Santalales; family Viscaceae; genus Viscum; species Viscum album. The sequence continues at coordinate 1,328,796,853 of OY728145.1, read as the reverse complement.
GCTTTGGCTTGGATAACACGTTATAAGTTTATCAATTCAACATTTCATATACTAAGTCTGAGCTCGCCCACTAAATGTGGTTCACCCAAATCCTAAATTAATCTAAAACCTTCCTCATAAATAAATCAAAAATCATCATGTCTTAACATCTTTCATTAACCATTAACTCATTTCATGCTTGAAAAATTGGAACAACAGTCCAATGTTAATTAATGGGTGTAGAACATCATGTATAGCACCCTCATGAGTATTTGGAGCATAATTCCTTGTCTCACAACCCATGGGTATTTGGAGCATCAGTCCCTGACCCATAAAAGAATATTTTCTTTCAAGATGCATGTAGAACACCATATCTAGCACCTCGTGAGTATTTAGAGCTTCAGTCCTTGTCTCACAACCCATTTATCATTCATACGTATATATTTATCGTTGGTGTAGAAAACCATGTCTTTCACCCCGTGAGTATTTGGAGTTTCAGTCCTTGTCTCACAACCAATTTATAAATCATACATATATATTTATTGTTGGTGTATAACACCATGTCTAACACCCCAAACCATCCATTAATTAATGAATAATGTAATTAATCCAATCCGTTAATTACTTCAACAACTAATTAACAACATAAATCACCCATCAAAATTCAAACCTTAATTAACCATTCAACATCTCAACAGTAAATAATTAATTAACAATTAATTGTTCTTAGCAAGAAAAATAAATAATTAACTCAACATTTAATTATCCAAATTCGTTAACAATTCTTAACTCGTCCACTCAAACAGTGATTCCTATAAGACTTTAACAATTTACATTCACATCATAATCATCAAAAAACATGTTGAACAAGCCCATATAATTAGCAACCATCTCATGCATCATCTCATAATATAGAATAACTCCCTCCAAGGAAACGTTTTTCTTGGAAATCTAACATGTATCAAAAGGTACCCTTGGCCAATAGTCGTAACAAACAATCAATTCACAATCTTAATTTAATGCATGAAAATTAATTAATTCAAAATTAATTAATTAAATATTATTTCTTAAACCAATCATAAATTAATTAACCATTTAAAATTTAACATGTAATAATTAATCCATCCATTAATTATTACCAATTTCTAATTTATACTTTTGAACATGTCAAATATTCAATATTCCCAATAATTTATAAAAGCCACAAATTTTATTCCAACTCATGACTTGATAATTAATTATACAGTTAATTACCCTATTATACATTCTGGCCATTCAAATAATTTATCTGTTTAATCATATCACTTTAACCAAATTATAAAAACATGATTAAAAACAACACAAGTTCAAGCCCTCATTTATCTCACGTGGGTGGCATCATTTAATAACATCAAAAGTCTCATGCATAGACATATCATAATCATGGAAACTTATATTCTCAATTTATTTACAGAATCTATAAATCTTAAAATAAACTTTTATAGATTTGAGACCCTACCTCAGGGTGACACCATTTTAAATCTGAAGCACTTTAATGTACTTGGTAGCAACTAGTCCACAACTCGACCTTAATCGCACGTGCGCACAACTTTATATATATATATATATATATATATATATATCTGTGTGCGTTGTCTACATTGATCAACGAAAATTACATATATTAAACCAGTAACCAGAATCAAAGTTGTAATGAACGTCGCACCTCTAACTTGGTACCAAGAACTAATAAAAAAATTTAACAGGCCTTAATATAACCGGTGCAAAACCAAACCACGGGTTCAGAAACTAACCCGAACCAACGGAGATAAGACAATTCGAGACCATCCGCCTCACCCTTGGAGGCAGATGTCGGATTATGGACCAATGGGACCCGAGTCTACATTCTCATATCCTAAAAATAGAGGAATGAAATGATCAGATTAAAACCAGACCTTTGGGTTTTAGCTGAGAAAATAAGGAGAGAGAGTGAAGTAAAATGATCGATGTGAATCACCAGTTATACGCAGACGGACTCACCTTGACGAGGCAGACAAGATTTGTGAAGAGTCTGAGGAAAATTGTCGCCCGCAAAGTGGAGTCCGAGAGAGGGGTGGTGCGTCTCTAGGTATTTCCTGGAGGGGGGTTGCACCATGGAGGTCGCGCACTGCATGAGCTCCGCCCGGGTGTCGCGCTGCTACAAGGAGGGTTGCTCGGGGGTTTTGCGTGCCTCTTGGTCGCACCACAGGAAGGAGCTCACGCCGAGGAGGGAGTTTGAATATGGTAGGAAGGGGCCGCATCATGGGGTGCGCTGATGCGTGCGTGTTGCACCTTGTGTGTAGGGAGGAAGAAGAGGGGAATTTGATTCCCTTAATTTTCTTTTTCAAACCCCTAAATAAATTTCCATTAATAATAGTTATTATTAAACCCTTAAAAACCCAATAATAATACTACGATTAATGTGAAAATAATAATAATAAAGGATAATAATAATACTCATTTTATTATTATTATTATACACATTAAACACATATCTAAAAATTTAAAAAGTCCCTAATTAATCCTTCTTAAAGAAAACGTATCATTTGATAAAATCAAACACCCCTTTACTCCTCAATTAAATTAAAATCTCTTTGACTTCAATGTAATAAAAAAAATTCCTTTCCCATAATTAATAAAATTCGTTTTTCCTTGAATTTAATTAATTAACAAAATAATAATTATTATTATTATAATTAAATCCTCATTATTATTATTATTAAAACTTTCATTTTTTTAAATTTCAACCAAAACTCCCAAATTCATTATTATTATTTTTTATAAAAATAATATCCATAATGATCAATAATTATGACACCCTTAAAACCATAATGATAAAAATATAATTATTATTACTGAAACCCTTGATATAACCCGACAACTCTATTAAATAAACACACTCCATTAAATTCGAAACTGCTTATTTAATTATGAATTTCAACGAGATACCCAACATCCTCGTTAAATTCACCTAAATATTACACCCCATTAAATAAAAACAAAACTTTGACAAACACCATAATTAAATTGTATTAAAAGAAACAATAAAACATCCATTTTAATTATGTCCAACTCCCCCATTTAAATCCACATTAATTATCCAATTCAATTTTAACCTTTATTTATTATTATTGTAATAAATGTTTCATAATTAATTATAAAACTCCATATTGATCATTAAATTATTTTAACATTTATTTAACTAATTAACCAAAAAAATAATAACATCAATATTATTATTATTCAAAAATTCATTTATTTAAAAACCCAAACCCCCAATTTATTACAATATCATTAATATGATAAAAACTATAACCCATAACCCCTCATTTAATGAAAAGTTTCTATGAGAAGCTCAAAATCCACATTTAATTCTCATAAATCATACACTCCTTTAAAATGAAATTATAATCACAAAGTATCAAAATAATTTATGACTCTGTAATAAGAACAATGTCATTATAATTATTAGCACATTTCTCCATTTAATAAAAAAAATTCTTTTCATAATTCTAAAACTCTTCATTTAAATAAAATGGTTTTTTGATAAACCCAAAAGCCACGTCAATACCTTAAACTGCCATTTAATTAATTTTTTAACATTAAATAAATTTTACAACCACAATAATAGTAATAATAACTTCATTATTATTATTATTATTAAAACTTTATTTTAATTAATCCAAAAATATCATATAATCTTATTTAATTAAAATAATAATAATAATAATTTATTTAATAAGATATATTGCACAGGTTGGACCGCAATCATGCGCTGCCCATGTAGATCCATTAAAGTGTATTTTTTCAGATATGGTGCACCCGAGACTCATCGGGACAACCACTAAAATATATCGGGTAATTAGGAAATTCCAGAAACTACACTATTTAGTGTTCCAACACTCAGAATTAAATTCTAGAGCTCAGTTTAAAAAAAACGAACCATTGATAAATCGAATTTTTTTTTGAAAACATCCGTATTTTAACCCGGTTCAAAATCAAAGGACTTTACAATATACCCACCTTAAAAACTTATCATCCCCGAGAATCCATCGGGAACAACTACTAAATAAACCGACCTACCAAGGTCATTTAAAAAATCAGTCAAAAAAATATTACCATACAACTCCGTTCTAGAATCGTGACATCACCTGCTGACACGTTTATCCAAAATGATGCAACAATACACACCTTAGAATTTTCCTTAACGTCTCAAGAAAATATTATCTGCTCACGAGCGCGTGTTTTTAGAATACATTAATGCATGTGTGTGACATTCCTTGAACCATGTTCACCACATCAAAAATTTATCATAAAAATCCATAACACAAACCTATCGACATGCCAAAACAACTGAGTCCCAAGAAGTCCTCTAAAGTAATGGGATGATCATACTTTAATAGCCTAGAACATTATATGGGTACTACCTACCATGGGTTATCCCCTTACAAAACATAAAAATTGACCCTCTCTCTTGGTCACGCAAAACTGAAATCACAAGGATAAAAAAAACCTTTTTCTTTTAGGAATTTTAATTAATTCATTTCAACATTTTAACATTTGAATAAATTTCAACATACACACAAGTACCTATTCAAAAAAAGTCACTTGGTTTTAAAACAAAAAACTATGGAAAAAGTAGCCATGTTATTAGAAAAATCCTCTTTAATTATCATTCAAAGTTATTCAAATATAAATAGGGAATTTAGCATCTAAATTCCTTTTATAGAAAACACGACCTCCAAAGTTCCCAATTATTCAATCTGGGTTCTTCCAAAAGAAGCCCAACAACAGTTCATTATAATCAAAACTCAATAGTTATACATTTGTAACCATTTTCAAACATATTATGGTTGTATATGGTTCAAACACATGGGTGGCCATCTACCAATCGACAAGGTGCCCATACACCTTATCACTGGAATTTGTCCCAATTTATCACAATCAATATTTATTTAACATTTTATCTTTATCACCCCTTTCACATATCCAAAAAATCTCTAACATGTAAGCATAAGCAGTAACACAACAACATGCTATAACACATAAGAATGGCACAACAACAAAACATGATAATAACTGAAACAGTATGGAATATAATCAATCAAGCATGTTAAATCTATTACCGGAATAAGGTATCTATAGAGGATGCTAAAGCAGATCAAAACATGGCATTGCACCCAACGAACACAATCTAAATTAGTAGTAATCCTACTAATGGAACTACATGGCATGTTATATGCACGACATGTGAATCTATAAGTGAATAAGATGATGCATGTACGAAACTTCCTTGCCATATAAGGCCAAGACAATTATTTTTCAAAATTCTCAAAATCAATAAACAACATAAAATACACCAGTCACTCGAGGTGAAATCATACCAACTGTAACCTATAATAGTACAAACATCAATTCCCATCCCGGGCCACTCGTTTATTTCCTGTACATGAGGTTATCAGTCCCAAGCATGGATATTACCCCAAGCGCCGATACATTCCTAGTATCCTATCTCCCATCCCCAAAACAAAAAGGCAAAGGAAAATAATGAAAACTTAAACCCTTAATACCACTTTGTAACATCCCGACCCAGCTCACCACTAAACCGGAGGCCGGACCAGTCACCACATGACCTCAAGCGCACCTCCTCGTATGCCAGAGGCTTCCGACTAGCAGCGAGGGTCTAAGGATAGTCATTGGGGAGACTATACCATCATTTTAGTGTTCAAAGATAGACAAAGGCAATAAATAGCAGAAATGGTATAATAAATGAATAAGCAGCGGAAAGCATATTTTATAAATCTTGTACAAAACAAATGGCCAACGCCAAATTATACAACGGATGCATGCATGACATGAAAATGATAAAAAATTAGAAAACAATGAACAAAACCGCATGTTTTACATTTAAATGCATAAATAAATAAATAATGACTCAAATCCAAATGGGAGATCTCCTCGAGCATCCCAAGCCTTTGCTCGGTCATTTTCTCCTAACTCCCATGTAAATGCAAATAGCATAGTCCTGCAAACAAATAGAATCTACTCAGGTATCGAGTGCAATGGCGACCCGAGTTGGGTGTGAGATATAAATCTCAGCAGGCCGGGACCACCAGTGTCTACCCCAAACCAGACATTTAATAAATAACTTATAACATATGAAGGCGTGCATAAATTAAGTAAATGTTACAATGTAACTATATACCCAAGTACCTGCTTCATCCCTCAGCTGGTGTCTGAACCTGCATTATACATTTGTCATATATACTCAATATTCATTACATATTCATTCATCGATTATTAATTATTCCAATCTTAATAAATTATGATGGTATTGAGATTTTTCCTATGCCCAACATCTCCCATATAGATCACCCACCACATATGTCTCTAAAGGCCATCTAAGTAATCAATGTAATGATTAATTCCAAGATTGTGCTTGGGCTTGGATAACACATCATCAGTTATTCAATTCAACCTTTCATATACTAAGTCTGAGCCCTCCCACTAAAAGTGGTTCGCCCAAATCATAAATAAGTCTGAAAACTTCCACATAAACAATTCACAAATCATCATGTCTCCATATCCTTCATTAACCATTAACTCATTTCATGCATGAACAATTGGACCCACAGTCCAATGTTAATTAATGGGTGCAGAACATCATGTCTAGCACCCTTGTGAGTACTTGGAGCGTCAGTCCTTGTCTCACAACCCATGGGTATTTGTAGCATCAGTCCCTGACCCATAAAAAAATATTTTCCTACAAGCATGGAGTAGAACGCCATGTCTAGCACCCCGTGATTATTTGGAGCTTCAATCCATGTCTCACAATCCATTTATCAAGCATACGCATATATTTATCTTTGGTGTAGAACACCATGTCTATCACCCTGTGAGTATTTGGAGCTTCTGTCCTTGTCTCACAACCTGTTTATCAGTCATACATATATATTTATCATTGGTGTAGAACACCATGTCTAAAACCCCAAAACCATCTATTAATTAATTCATAAATTAATTAATCTAATCCGTTAATTAATTCATCAACTAATTAATAACATAAATCAACCATCAAAAGTCAACCCTTAATTAACCATTCAACATCTCAATAGTAAATAACTAATTAAAAATTAATTGTTCTTAGCATTCCAAATAAACAATTAACTCAACATTTAATTATAGAAATTCGTTAACAAGTCTGAACCCATCCACTCAAATAGTTATTCATCCAGAACATTAACAATTTACATACACATCATAATCATCACAAAATATGCTGAACAATCCCATATATTTAGCAACCATCTCATGAATCATCTCATAATATAGAACAACTCCATCCAAGACAACTTTATGCATGAAAATCTAAAAAGTATCAAAAAGTACCCTTGGCCAACAGTTGTAACAAACAATCAATTCACAATCTTAATTTAATGCATGCAAATTAATTAATTAAAAAATTAACTAGTTAAATATTACCCCTTAAACCAATCATAAATTAATTAACCATTTAACATTTTACATGTAATAATTAATCCATCCATTAATTATTACCAATTTCTAATTTTTACTTTTGAACATGTCAAATATTCAATATTCCCAATCATCATTAAAAGCCACAAATTTTATTCCAACTCATGACTTGATTATTAATCATATAATTAATTACCATATTAGGAATTCTTCCCATTCAAATCATTTAACTGTTTAATCATATCACTTTAACAAAATTAGAAAAACATGCTTAAAAACAACACAATTTTAAGCCATCATTTAACTCACGTGGGCCGCATCAGTTAATAACTTCAAAAGTTTCATGCATCGACATATCATAATCAAGGAAACTAACATTCTCAATTTATTTAAAGAGTTTATAATTCTTAAAATAAAGTGTTAATGATTTGAGACCCTACCTCGGGGTGGCACCATTTCAAATCTGAAGTGCTTTAATGTACTTGGCAGCAACCAGTCCACAACTCGTCCGTAATAGCACGTGCGAACACCTTTATATATGTGTGTGTGTGTGTGTGTGTGCGCACGCGCATTTTCTACATTGATCAATGAAAATTACATATATTAAACCGGTATCCAAAATCAAAGTTGTAATGAACAACGCACCTCTAACTTGGTACCAAGAACTCATAAAAAAATTTAACAGTCCTAAACATAACCGGTGAAAAACCAAACTGCGGGTTCAGAAACTAACCCGAACCAACCTAGTGAAGACAATTTGAGACCATCCACCTCACCCTTGGTAGCAGATGTCAGATTATGGACCAATGGGTCCTGAGTCAACATTTGCATATCCTAAAAATAGAGGAACGCAATGATCATATTAAAACTGAACCTTTGGGTTTTTGCTGAGAAAACTAGGCAAGAGAGACGAGTAAAATGATCGATGCGAATCACCAGTTATACGTAGACGGAATCACATTAACGAGGCAGACAAGATTCATGAAGAGTCTGAGGGGAATTGTCGTGCGCAAAGTGGAGTCTGGGAGAGGGGTGGTGCGCCTCTAGGTATTGCCCGGAGGGGGGTTTCACCACGGAGGTCGCGGACTACAGGAGCTCCACCTAGGTGTTAAGCTGCTATAGGGAGGGTCTCTTGGGGGTTCGTGTGCCTCTTGGTCGCACTGCGGGAAGGAGATCACGCCGAGGAGGGAGCTTGAAGGAGGGGGGAAGGGGCCACTTCATGGGGTGTGTTGCTGCGTGTGTGTTGCACCTTGCACGTAGGGAGGAAGAAGAGGGGAATTCGAATCCCTGTATTTTCTTTTTCAAACCCCTAAATTAATTGCCATTAATAATAGTTATTATTAAACTTTTAAAAAAAATACTACCATTAATGTGATAATAATAATCAAAAATGATAATAATAATACTCATTTTATTATTATTATTATACACATTAAACACTTATCTAAAAAGTAAAACACTCCCCAATTAATCCCTTTTAATGGAGACGTTTCATTCGAGAAAATCAAACTCCCCTTTACTCCTCAATTAAATTAAAATCTCACTGACTTCAAAGTAATAAAAAAATTCCTTTCCCACAATTAATATAATTCGGGTTTTCTTGAATATAATTAATTAACAAAATAATAATAATAATAATAATAATTAAATCATTATTATTATTATTATTAAAATTTTTATTCTTTTTTAATTTCAACAAAAACTCTCCAATTCATTATTATTAATATTTATAATAATAATATCCATAATGATTGATAATTATTAAACTCGTAAAACCATAATAATAAAAATATAATTATTATTACTAAAACCTTTGATATAACCCAACAACTCTATTAAATAACCACACTCCTTCATTTAATTCGAAACTGCTTATTTAATTAAGTGTTTCATCGTGATACCCAACAACCTCATTAAATTCACCTAAATATTACACACCATTAAATAAAAACAGAACTTTGACAAACCCCATAATTAAATTGTATTAAAAGAAACAATAAAACACAAATTTTAATTATGTCCAACTTCCCCATTTAAATCCACATTAATTATCCCATTCGTTTTTAACCTTCTTTTATTATTCTTGTAATAAATGTTTCATAAATAATTATAAAACACCATATTGATCATTAAATTATTTTAACATTTATTTAACTAAGTAACCGCAAAAATAATAATAACATCATTATTAGTATTATTAAAACTTTCATTTATTTAAAAACACAAACCCCCAATTTATTACAATATCATTAATATGATAAAAACTCAAACCCATAACCCATCATTTAATTAACAGTTTCTTTGAGAAGCTCAAAACCAACATTTAATTCTCATAAATGATACACTCCTTTAACATGCAATTAAAATCTAAAAGTATAAAAATAATTTATGACTCCGTAATAATAACAGTGACATTATTATTATGAGCACATTCCTCCTTTTAATAAAAAATGGTCCTTTAATAATTCTGAAAATCTTCATTTAAATAAAACAGTTCTTTGATAAACCAAAAAGTCACATCAATACCTTCAACTTCCATTTAATTAATTCTTTAACATTCAATGAATTTAACAACCAAAATAATAGTAATAATAACTTCATTATTATTATTATTATTATTAAAAATTTATATTAATTAATCCAATAATATCATATAGTCATATTTAATTAAAAATAATAATAATTTATTAAATAAGATAAACTGCACAGGTTCGACTGCAACTATGCGATGCCCATGAAGATGCATTAAATTCGATTTATTCGGATCTGGTGCACCTGAGACTCATCAGGACACCCGCTAAAATTTATCAGGTAATTACCAAATTCCAGAAACTACACAATTAGGTGTTCCGACACTCAGAATAACATTCCAGAGCACAGTTTAAAAAAATGAACCGTTGATAAATTGAAAAATAATTCAAAAACATTCATATTTTAACCCGGTTCAAAAACACGGGAATTTACAATCATAACAACCTAATCATCATGGATTCTAAAAATCAGAACACAATTCATCCATCACCCAATAAGGATACCTCTATGGAAGATCTATAGGTACTGACATATTACTCCATATTAGCTATAAGGAACTAGTCTTCAGATTTCCTCAAATTACAGCCTATGGATTAATGATGTAGAAGATATTAATCAAATCTTCACCTACGTGTAGTATGTCGTAAGTTGTTACGAGCATGTGCTTGACCACTTTCCCAATAAAAACATCACTAAAAACTTTCTTGAGTTACTGATCAAATTCATTACTAATATTTTATAGAGTAACCAGATCTACATCCTCCTTCTCAATCCTTCTGCCTCAATCATCGTACAAATTTATAATGCCTTGAATTTACAATGTTTGAAAACCAAAATTTTTCCTTTCATTCACATTTTATGTATATTAACTATGGAATGTTTTCATCATCCAAGGTAAAAAAATGTTCAATGGGGCACACTTTTCCATATTTGAATACCTTACAGGTGTTGGGTGTACATGGTATACCGAAGAATCCTCTTTGATTGAAACTCATTCACCACATTCCACTATTAATTCATGGATCTAGGAAAATGTTGATGGTGTGTCTATTAGATCCCTTGAACACATTGGATGTGGAAGATTCTTCCATAATCAACATGTCTTCATCAAACTTTTAATCTACCACTATATTGTAATTGAAGGGATGATGAAACTAAACATTGGGTTAAGATTCTTGTGATCAGCCATGCAATCCATCATGCATGAAAATCTATATGGATTCAGTGAGACTCAATGCTTTACATTTAATCCCTATGATCTAGTGCTATAATTTTTAACTAATATGTGATTCCTTAGTGGATTTATTTTCTTGAGGCCATTTTTCACCTAAACAAGGTCATCACACATGCTTATAGGGATGCAAATCAAGTTGAAGATGATTTTTCAAAGAGAGAAATTATGTATATGGGATAACAATAGTATTTTTAGACCTCATAATATTTCACAAACATGGTGGATGTGTACATGTTGGGTCAACACAATCCTATTTTTTTAATAACCCCTTGTAATCCCAGAACATTTTATTTATATTTATAAATAAATGTTAGGATCTTGATCATATTAATCAATAACATTTTGGAGTATATATGTGTGTTTCTATATGTATGTGTGTATAGGGTTTAGGATGGATATGCTAGGAAGGATTGTTATAGTCCCTATTTTGGGTTGGAAACATGATGATTTATTATTTCCATTTGGATAAAAGTACCCAAAACCCATCCTTATATACTATTATTACTCTTCGCTTTCTATCACTAATTTTTTTATTTTGTAAAAGATCGTATTAAAATATTTATTTGTACACCATAAATATTTCTATCCATATAAGTATGTGAAATCATTAATTAATATATAATAATTATACACTCACATAATATAGGTTATCATTGCACTACTCAATGGGATTGGCCATATGCGGTGTCGGGTAGCTCTCGAGATCATGTTTAGATGAAATATAACTTGTGTACATGTGTATTTACATTGATTTATACTCCCTTACCATACCTATTTTATAAAGACCCGCATATGAATGACAATATATGATTTCATTATTTTCAATTTAATGTGATTTGATAACACATATGTATACACACACATATATGTCTATATATATAAGAATACTTGTATAGGTTTATAATATTTTATAAAATATATATATACCAATTCATATAATATATTTATAAGAAATAATTTTATAATACAAATAATTATAAGAAAATGGATTTTATGAAGCATGCCCTCGCCCATTGAGATACTCTCAATAGTGAATTGTTTGACCAAGGTAATAAACCTTTTTAACCATAATCTAGTTTGAATGTGTCATTTATAGACATCATCATAGATAAAAAAAAGATTGACTGCTGTATTTTAATGTTTTTAAAAGGGGTATGTTTTGGAATCCCATATTGGATAATGCATTGGAGTGTGGATCCCATTATTATTAGGAAAACTTTATTACTATTTAAAATTATAAAGAAAGAGGGTATCAACCTATGTGGGGTGGTGTACCACTCCTTCCACACACAAACACACACATGTCCGTGAATGTGAAATGTTTCACTTTGGTGGCTCACATTGCACTTCACACGCCATGATTGTGTGAGGTTCTTCTAGGAGCCTTAATTTTTCATTAATATTTAATGGGTGTACTATTTTGGACATAAGACCTAAAATATATGTTTGGTTGGACTATATGGTTCTCTAAATGGGTATGATCTAGACTGTTGATCACATCCAAAACAATCAAAGGGATACAATGTTTCACTAGTGGGTTTCATCTATGCCACCTAATCGATCGGGTTAGATCTAATGGAAATTATTAAATTTAGAATGGATATACCTTAATATAATGATTATTAATGAAAAACTAGGGAGAAATCCTTTTAAGAATGAGTTTCTCTAGGGATATAAAATGGATTTCCCATTAGATAGAAAATCTAAATAATTCAAAAGTACTTCACTCCCATTCCTCTAAAAATTGATATTCCTAAACAAAATTCTACAATAATAAATGTTAGTTTGTTGGTGCAAAACCAAAAAACAATATCTAGAGCTAACTTGGTTTCAATTAGTCTTCAAGGTACACTCTCCAAAAAGTAATTGTATTATGTATTGATCCATCATTTTATCCAAATGTGGATTCTTTTTCACCCCATATTACTACTGATTTGAATGGGAGAATCTACTATTAAAGACAAAGACAATGTAACATTATTTATTGATTCCTTATACTATAAACCAAGAAAATTCCATATCCATTATATAAAAATTCTCCAAACAATATCAAGAGTAAATTATCATCAAGAGGGATATGATTATGCTCAATAAATGTTTAATGGTAATGAATTTTTTTGGAAATAAAATTAAGAGGTTGATTAATAGAATTCAACCCTTATTTTAATGATTAAAGTGGTTTATATTCTCTAAACTCCAAAAAACAACACATAATAATATGGAAAACTTCATGTTTACCACAAATAAATAATATTGATAAATTATTACCTCATGCATTGAGACATTTTCTCAATAACATAGATGATGACCTCATAAACACATATCGACATATTCAAATTATAAATGAGATATGTTATTCATTGAATTTAATTTACACCACTAAGGAATATAATATTAATAAAATATTTGTAAGAATGATTGTTTCATAAAAAATGGTAGATAGTACATCTATAATTGAATAATTCTATGAAATACAATGCATCTTACATCACCATATGAAAAACCAAATGAACATGGATGATGAAATCGTTATCACAAAAACCATTGATATTCTCCCTATGTCATAGAAGAATGTTAAACAATATAGAAATAATAATAATGAAGATATTTCCCTCAATGTGTTATCAATCTATATATAAATTAAAGACTCATATAAAATTAATTCATATGAAATTGAGTTGAAGGATGATAAATGGATGGTCTTCATGGAAAAGGGATTAGATCTATATTGTTCCTAAAATGGAAAAAGTCCAAACCATACTTCATAATTACACTATGTGTCTATGATCTTCGAGAATAATTTTCATGGATGTAAATATTCTTGGTGGACTGTTTTTGGTGATACATGAAATATGTTCAGAAACAAATCAACCCAAATTCATGTGAATCCATCATTGACAGTAGATCTATCTATGCGAGAAACTCTGTAATTATTGACATTTTATGGAAGGGAGTGGTTGATCATGATATTACCTTGGGAAATATCCAATAAATAAATGATTCCATATGTGTTCTTGAATTTTTTTGAAACTTATTATTTGGGATATTGTTAAAAAACATGGGTTTAAAATTGTATTTGAGGATTATATGTTTTTTCTGTACAAAGTAAGATCATTGTTGGAAATGGTCAATTGTACAATGAATTATTCATATTGAATTAAGATATTTTTTTTATTACATTCTAGAGTCCTTTGATTTATTTCATAATCATTTAGGTCACATAAATTTTATGAAAAAGAAATAATTTTGAAAAATTGAATTATTACCCATCATGGACAAAATTGATAAAATATTTTTAACCTATATTAAAACAAAAATAGTTAGGAAACCATATCTAACGTTATAAAAGAAAAATTTACCATATTGATTTAATACATAGTGACTTATGTCATTCTAATGATAGACTGACCACTCATAATAAAGGGTACTTTGTTACATTTATTGATGTTTATTCTAGACTATTCTGCATACATCTTTTACCAGGACAAGATGATGATATGGATAAATTATATATCTATAAAAATGAGTTATAAAACCAATGTGGGACTATAATTAAATATATTAGATCTAAAAATATGGGTGAATACAAGTGTGCTATATTTTTTTAATCACTTGGGATCATACATGATGTGATATATCCCTATACACCTTAACAAAATGTTCTACCTAAGAGAAATATTATAACATTAGTTGAAATGGTTTCTTTGATGATGTATTTTTAAGGCCTCATAAAAGGTTTTTAGGGAGAGGATTTATTGAGATCAAGTCACTTCCTATATTTGATCACCATGAAATTGAAGGTAATGGATCCATAAGTATTTTGTAATACAATGAAAACAATGTATAAAAAGTTAAATTTTTTGTGTTGTACAACAATTATAAAAGTACCACAAACTAAAATAAAAAAAATTGGATAGAATATATATTGATAGTATTTTTTGGATCATTCTAAGGATTTTATATTCATTTTTATAAAATGTAATGATTTAGAAAATGTTAATACAACAATGTATTCATGAGATTCTATTTTTTAGGAATATAGGTTTACCTCTTTACATTTAAAAATCCCATCAGGGGAATCTAGATCAAATAAATATATATCTCAATAAGATAGGTACAATTATTTTCATAATAGTAAATGACCTCCTTTACCCAAGGAATATGGTTATTATTTCTATACTTAATTTTTGTAAGGAACCATTTATAGTATTGTAACACAAACTCAATTTTTAATCAATATATAGTCTGATCTAAAATAATTCAAAAAGGATATGTAATATTATGATATATAACATTAAAATAATGATAAAAATTATGAAATGGATTATATATCTGAGAAATATATTTTATTTGAACATTCACAAGGTTCAGACCTTATAGATTGAAGTGGTTATTTAGAAAAAATAAATTGGTCAATGGTATAATTAATAAATATATATCAATGTTGTAAGATAAGGGGTTTACTAAAAAATAAGAAATCAATTATGTCATTACCAATACTCCTTTGGTTAATAATATATTAATTATAGTTATTCATGATTTAGATTCGATATATAATTTGGAAAATCACTATATGGTTATGATGAAAAAACATTAATGGTGAATTGTATGATGAAATATATATATATATAGAATATAAAGGGAATCACATTAACTAGTAATTAAATGAAAGACATTAAATTAGTATGTTCCCTGTATATGTTAAAAAAACCTCCAAAAAAATTATACAAAATTTAATGAAATACTCTTATAAAATTGTTTTTTAGTTGGAAATTAGAAAAATATTTCTATTTTTGGATCCATAATAACCATAGTGTTGTTATTTTTTATAAGTAGATGGAATATATATAATTGTAATTGATATGAATCAAATAAATGATTAAAGAAATATTTTATATTATAACTTTGATATGAAATACTTATGTGAATATCATTTTATTTTTTGTATTCAAGTTTATTGGAAATGATAATTTCATTATACTTTCTCAATATCATTGTATATTAAAAATATTAAATACATACAAATATTATGATTCTTCAACACATTTTAAACCATATTTTTTTGGGATTAAAATGATACCAATTATAGGTAAGGAAGTTGTCCAATTTTAAAATTCATGAGTGTTCAGGTGTCACATGTATACCATGACATGTACAATATCTAACATTTCATATGTTTTTTGAATGTTAAATAGTGGTTTGTGTATTCTAATATAATGATTCACTCATTTTAGCATGAGTATTTTTAATCATATTTTAATAAAATTGAAGGTTTTTAATGGAAATAACCATGAAATTAATTTTTTATTTAATATGTGTGAATTCACAATTTAGGTATTAAATGGAATCAAAATGTGTAAATTTTATGGTTTCATTTTACTATAGAATATTTTTTCTATAATTACAAAGTGTTAAATTATTATATATGTTAAAATAGTACCAACTCAGTTATACCTAATCCCAAAGGGACTGAAGCTACTTATCCAGCTAGTGATGGTACAACTAGCCATTCATCCTAATAAGGAGGGTCTACCAACTGGAAGGAGGATGATTGGGTCATGCCCATGTGAGAGCCTAGAGTGTGGACCTAATCCCATAGGTCTGTGAGGGTTGGAACATACCATGTAAGTGGTTTATCATTGTAAAAGGAGCCCCACCATACAAAAGGTGATCTATTCTACTATTATTTTGTATTTCTAGATATAAAATCACTCAATCATCATGATCTATGATGTGAGATTGAATTTTCTCTATCACTGTTCACCACATTAAGAATTGTTGGCATATTTCGTCACTTTTGATCCATCGTTCTCAGATATACCTCTGTGAAACCTTCCACTACTCGACGATGATCATCGCCATATTCATACCATTTGATACACCATGGTTTCCTCCCTAGAAACTTGAGCTTTATCCAAAACACCATGAAGAATATCTAGAACACCATAAATCCCTTCAGATTCCTTGAAAAACTACCTTCAAGCTAATTTTTATGGGGTAAATTCCATTCATGGTGAAAAGGAAATATATCTATCCATTGTAAATGATGGATGGATTAGATGAGAAGATCTATAACACTAACACAATGTGATGTTGTAGCTCCTCAGATGAATGAAATGTTGTAGGAGTGTTATTCTATGTTGTTAGGCAGACACCATAGAGATTCCATTTTATGTCGTCTCTTCTGAGAATTAAGAGATTGTTTCATATGTGCATAATGATCTATGTCATAAAAATAGTTGAATAATTTTCCATGATATTCATTGTTGAACCATTCAAGAGGATTTAAATAATGGGCATGCCATAATGGTAGTGTCAAAGATTTAAAAAATTATAATTTGAATAGGCTGAACCATGGTGATACTACTATGGAATGAAGGGTGTGAAAAAATAAGTTGTTTATTTTTTCATTAAAATATTATACATAAAGCTAAAATGTTGGATTCAACATTAGACTATAAGCCCATAAAGTAGTCATGAAGAGAAGATGCCTCTATATTGTATGGTCTTTCTCTATTCCAAAGAAGTGATCAACACTAAATTTTTAAAACCTTTGATATCATAAAAGATTCAATGGGGTGAAAATAAAAAGATATAATAAAACATTGAACCATGTTAAAGTAAATATATGGAACATAAAAATTTTGAAGATAGAGGGATTTCTACATTTAAAAATTGAGGGGGATTATGGTCACTAAAATTTATCAAAGGATACGTTGTGTACTACTACTACTACTACCACTGTTACTACTCTATTTTCATTTTATTTTACTATTATAGTCTATATTATTTCTTGAATTTCATTATACTACTAATTCATTTTCTACATCTATATTCTTCCACTATGTTTTCTAATTATCTATCTCTCTCTCCCTCTCTCTCTTTCTCTCTACTATTTTCCTCTCATTATTTCCAATGTGTCCATTTAATTATAAATTTTGAGGACTAAATAGAGTCTTGGACTTGTTTGAGGATAGGTGTTTCTTATATTTTCTTCTTAAATTACATTGGTCTTATCAATGTTATTTGGTGACTAAGACTGAAGTGTATGGGTGTGGGGATTTTCCATTATCACATAGATATGAAACTCAACTCTATTGTTTTATTTATATCATTACCCTCTATTCCATTGAACAAAACAATTCATACACTGGAGTTGATCTATTCAATGGATGAAACAATAGGCCATATATACAGATCTTGGAATATTACACACTATTTATTGAGGTGGGTCATCAACCATGATTATAGGAGGAGGTTAAATTTATTTTTATTTTGAATTCGATATTTTACAATAAGTAATATTATGATTTGTGGTTTATATATTAGAATTTACATTTGATCTATCAATATAAATTTAAACTACCAACATGAATAATAAAAGAACATAAAATCAACCCTTATGTCCATGTAATTCATTTATTAATCCCCATTCAATTTTCCTTACATGTTAGTATACATTTAAATATTTCTTTCATCCCTTTTTTATTATAAAATAATAAAAATAAAAAACATAAGTATTTTAGGAGAAATATAATTAGTAATTTGATAAATGTGAGGATCTTTAAGTGAGATGATCCTCATTATAAATTTTTCTATAATAGGAAAATAAAATTAGTATATTTTTCCACACCCATTGACGAGTGTACCAAAAAACATAATGTCGTTTCCTTGTATCAAATCCATTTGCTATTCAAATTTTTTTTTCACATGTACATAATTGTTCGTTTGTTCGTAAAAGTAATATTTTATAATGACATTTTAAAATAATTGTCATTATTCTTTTGAAAACTACTCAAAGATGAATGTATAAAAATAAGTATTTCAAAATGATGATGAATCCCTCAAGTTAAGGGATAATGATCTCATGTTAGTGATCAAATAGATATAGAGTTTTAAAGAGATTGGAATCTCACATAAGGTTTTTAATTACATGGTAAATAATTTTTAAACTCACTATCAATGACTAAAGGCCTTAAGGGAAGCACAATTTGATCATCACAGTTTTGCTGAAAATTTATAAGAGGTTGTCGCCCTACGGGAGGAACATACAAAACCCAACCATCTCAATATATAGATTGAAACTAAATATGAATAGACATAGTGGATTTATGATGAGGAAAGATTCACTTTTGAGCTATTTGTGGGATATCATCATGATTTGGACAAGTTTGGGATTGAGGATGATGTGTAACATGATCCACCAATCTATTACAAAGCACAATAGGAAAAACCATTTCATATCACTCTTAAATTTTAAGAGGAATAAATCAATCAATTTTTGGAGTTTTAAGAAATGTTAAAGAATTTTGAATTCCTAAATCCATCTAGTGAAATCTAAATTATATTGCAACTTACCACTGATGAAATGAAAAAATAAAAACAGAATCAAGGAGTTGATCATTTATTAGAGCCATTATTACAGCTTTTGTTCAATCAGAATTGATAATAAATTGGAAATGTTTTTTAATTTATAGTTTCAACCAATCCATGTATTTTCATGGATTAATAAGAAAAATAATACCACACACCTAAAAAATAACACACTGAGATCCCTTATTTAATTGAACATGAATTAGAGGAAGTCTACGAGGAAATCCAAGTGGATTATCCTTAAGAAAGCAAGACATAGTCTACTAAAATTGAATTGGGGAGATTTCATATTGATTATTAATGATTGTATTCTTTTTAGGTGAAATTATATTCTATCATTCCCCTTGAAAATTCAATTCATGTATCCCACATTAATCTACATCTTGAAATAAATTAGGATGTTGCACAAGTAGAAACCCAAAAGGAGGATGATCCATATTTCATCCTACCCCATATATGAATGTTATAACTTCTTATAAATGTGATATATTGGGTGTACTATGTTCATGGATTATTCATCAATGACAATAAATAAGTACAAGAAAAAAAAGGAGTATGTGGTGGTTCAAGTCCTTGAAACTACACCCAAAAACAAATTATGAATGAAAGATAGAGATTCCATTCCAGAGGAAGTAAAATTCCAGGGGACACATAAGGGAATGTATCAAGAAATTTAACATTTTAATCATTGATTGACATTCAAATTTTTTACCAAGAAATTTATTTAGAATATTGCCCAATCCCATATTACTTATCTTTAATGACTTGATACCTATGTTTTAATTGATTGATTTAATTTTCTAGGAAAATTATAGAAGAATAAATCCCCAAAATAGTGGGAAAAGGATAGTAATAATGATTCAAGAGAAAAGGAATTTTACTTTTATGTTTACATTATAATAAATGTGAATTATTTCTGAAAATTATGTTATGAGCTAAAAAACTAGAAATTGCATTTCCATAACCAAAATTTTGTTTTTTTAATTTACCTATCTAGGAGACATTATTTATTTTGGAACTTTAGGATTTTATTATTTTTATTTCAATGACAATTATATTTATGGTGTAAAATAAAAATTTAAATTATCCATGTGATGCATGGATGTTAATGTGATGAATAAAAAATTAAAGGAATTGGTTGGATCTTTTAAATGAAATTTATTGTACAATTATAATAATTTCAATTTCTAAAAAATATGTAGACTATTTTTTATTATTTTTCATCCCAGGATTTATTGTCCCAAATTATATATTCCAATACCAACATAATTTATAGACCTAATACTTTCTATTATATATTGATTATTTTGATGAGACCTTATGGGGTAGGTCACCTACTATAACTTTCAATGGGACTCATAAAAGATATGAATGTGATGAATCCCATTTAAAATCATTGAGGATTATTTTTATTATAAATCCTTTATCATTGATATATCCTTTTATATCAATCATTGTTTATCCCATATAGACCGTGAATGATCTTGAAAGGAATGAACAACATTTCAGTCCATTTTTATCCAATCCTACCCTTCTCTTAGTAATTATAATTATATTTCAATATTGATGTATGGGGGTGGTCTTTTTCAAGGTGTAATGAAGAAATACATTGTATGTAAAATGTGTGGGGTGATACATTGGATATTTGGAAAGTTATTTGATTCTATCATTGTGATTTCATTGTTCCAATCATTAGATAATGAAAAAAAATTAAAATCTGTTGTGGCTTCAGAAAATCAAAAATCATTATTACTAGGATTATGATATTTATCACAAGTGGGTAGGTGCTACATATGTGATTTTTCACAAGAATATATTTTTAAAAATTAAATTAAAAATTAGTTTCAAAAAAATGGAAAACTAATAATACTGAAAACTAAAGAAGTATCTATTTATATTATATCAAATCATTGATCATGACCTTACATTGTACATGGGAAGTGGGAGTTTTTATATTAAAATTGATATTTTTATTTCACATTTCATTTCATATCATCCATCATTCTTTAGATTTAACTTTCATATTTGAGTCATAAATGTTTTTAATATATTCAATACCAAACATAATGTTTTGATTCATTAAAACCTTTACTGAAAAATACCTCATGATTTTATGTTCTTTCATCCTTCACAATGTGAAGAAATTAGTTCCATTACATTCCTTTGAAAAAGGGCCATGTACTCATGTTGTTATCATAAGTGAACGTTAATTTTTATATTGAGTTCTATGTTAAAATATTCAATGTGCAATATATTAGTAATTATAATGATTAATAATAATGAATTGGGAAAAAATAGTGAATTAAAGGAATACATCCATAATTTTCCATGTGATAATGTAAATTATATTTATGGACAATTTCTTATCAAAATGATAAGTTTAATTGATATTTATTTTGGACTGTGAAAAATTATTTTAAAAATTAAAATTGTGAAATTCATTTCAGTGATATTTAAATATCAATATTTTTTTATATATTAAATTATTTTTTTTAATTTAATTCATGAATAAAATTATAATTCATGTGTGGTGGTAGTTGATGCCCTCATTTTAGTATGAAAATTTTGAATCATTTTTAGTTTAAATACCCAAGTAATTAAATATTCAAATAAAATGTGATAATTCGGAATTGAGGATTTAAAATGAATTAAAATGTGGATTTTTTATTTTTTTATCTATATTATATATTATTTATAATTAATATGTTTTCTAATGTTTTATTATAAAAAATAGGTCCATCTTATCTATCTCCCAACAAAAAGGTCCAAAAGCCAATTAGCCAACTTTTAAAGTGATGGCTAGGCATGCAGTCCAACAAAGAGAACTTGTTGAGAATGAGGAGGAGGAATAAATAGTGTTCTTATGAGTGAGAAATTTTGTGGGAATAACCCCACAAGTCCTTGTAGTTAGCATGGGACATGGATGAGTATTATTGGTGTATCAAGTTCAAATCCCTACAACATGTGAAATAGGTTATTATTCTTGTGGATTGTAATTTATACAAGCAATCAACAATGGTAAAATCATCTGTGGGATGAAATTTTATTAGTCACTAGTCTCCATGTACAAAATTAGTGTCACCGAATAATTTTTCTTCTCCCTAATGTTCTGAAACACCTCTCCACATCCTACTACTACTCGATGATGATTATTTCCATCAGTAACTCACCAAAGAAACCATGGAAGCCACCATGGAAACTCAGGGTCAATAAATATTTCCATATTAATGATTGGCACCACTATAAATCCCTTCAGGTTCCATATATTACTTTCGATAAGAACATTTTAAAGGGTATGATTCCATTCATGATGAGGAGGATATTTATTCATCCAATGTGAAGGATGTAAGGCTTAGATGAGTATCACTACACTACTACCTCCATGATACACCACATTTCCCAAAAAGAAAGAAATACAATAGGAGTGTCGAGTTGTGTTGTTGTACATGTTCCATGGAGAATCCTTTTTAGGAAGTAGCCTACTTTTGACCATGTAGACTATGTTGCGTCTTGGAATCAAAATCGTGACCATTTTAATGCTGATGTATTTTAAATGAGATCGCTTGTTTCACTATTGAGGATGAGGTGTAGCATAAGCATACCATTAATAGCAGAGATGAAGTATGAAAAAATTGTACCTTAAAGAGGTACACCATGGTGGTACTATGGAATCATTGAGGGTTTCAAATAGGTAGTGGAATATTTTAACATTTTATTGATCTACAATAAGATACAGTTGTGGATGACACATGGAACTGTAAAACAAAGTAGTATCCATGTGGTAAATATATGTCTATGCCGCAAGGTCTTTCAACACACTGTATAAGTGATCAACCCCAAAATTTAGAAACCCATGATATTTTTTCTGATTAATTTATTGACTCTAAAATGATATAATCAAAATTTTACACATGATAAAGAAAGTATATGGAATTATAAATGGTGGAGATAGAGGGATTCCACTATCTATAAAAATAGGGGCATTCTTACACTAAATATTATCAGAGGATTGAGAGTGTACTATTGTAATATCTAATATATATATATATATATATATATTATTTTTGTTTTCTAAAGTATTTTAGATGATTTCATGTAGGAAAATATGTTTATAGTTCAAGTGCACTATTTTATTCATCAAATATGTTTTAAAATTATATATATATATATATATATATATCTTCTCTTATTCATATTTTTTCCACTATGACTTATTAGTACAAATAATGGAACATTGACCTAAGGATTTTACTTGAAGGATGATAGGTGATTCAAGAATTCTGTTATTCAATTATATATGTTTTATTTATTTTTTTAGTGAATAAGTGTGTAGTGTGTAGGACTAGGGGTTATACACCATGATAAGGATCTTGAACTCATCTATATTATTTTTTTAAATCATTTCCATCCCTTTCATTTAATATGATCTCTTAACAAAGATTTTTTCAATGATCAATTGATAAAACAGAATATGATAGAGTTAGGTCTTGTAAGATGCCACACTCTTGATTTAGATTTGTCATAAACATCTATTATAGTAGGTGGTTGAAGTTAGTTTTTTTACATTCAAGATTTTTCAACTAATAAATTTATGA
Organism: Viscum album; assembly: GCA_963277665.1. Taxonomy (NCBI): domain Eukaryota; kingdom Viridiplantae; phylum Streptophyta; class Magnoliopsida; order Santalales; family Viscaceae; genus Viscum; species Viscum album. The sequence goes on along the minus strand of OY728145.1, from coordinate 1,328,772,646 downwards.
TTTTTGGTTCATGAATGTGATTTTAGAATTGAACAACTAAAATGAATATAAACATTCAACCTGAATAATGAAGGAACTTGAAAATAAACCTAAAGGTCTCATACTTACTTTACCAACCCCCTATCTATTTTCATTTCATGTTAGTGTATATTTTGATTCTTTAACCCATGTCTTTTCATTGTTTTTTAAAATAATAAAAAACAAAAATATGTATATTATGTGAATTAGAATTATTATGTGAGTAATTGTAAATATATTCTAGTGAGAAGACCATGATTAGCCATTTTCCTTTACTAGGAAAATAAAAACAGTATCTTTTTCCACACCCACAAACATGTTTATTTCAGTTATTCCTAATGGGATGTGGCTAAAAGGGTATTGACACAACTAAAGGGAACTATGGAATACTTTGTACGTTATATTAGAAACACAAGGGTATTGTAATCACTTTTGTATATAATAAGGATAAATAATCTATAGGATCAATCTTCTTTGAGTGGGTTGGTTCTTAAATGTGGGGGTGGAGCAATATTTTCAGTATATGTGAAAAAAATAATATATAAAAAATGAAAATGGATTCTAAGTTTATTTTTTAGCATATACAAGAATAGAATCTGAAAAGATTAGATCTCTTATATTAGATCTATCATTATGTCTTAAACCAATATCATTGTTTTTTGTATGATTTGATAGTAAACTAACATTCTTATGCTATAAAATAATACTTATAATGGAAAGTAAAGTCACATTGTTCTCATACGTAAATCTATGAGGATGTTAAAATAGAATTACATCATAACATTTTACTTTTTTAGATCGTACCAATATTTGGGGGAACAACTAACAAAGGTACTTTTAGGGGTGCTGGTACAAAAAATTAATTTTTTGAGTCTAAATTAATTTTTGAAAGGACAATAATAATGGGATCTCAAAATTACATTGTATAACTTCTCATTAATAAGTTCAATGTAAGAAAATATATCATATATCTTATGGAAACACCAATGATATATTACTCCCTAGGAAAATTTTATTTGTTGCCAGGGAAAAAATGTTGGAGAGTTAAAAAGTATTAGTATGAAAATTCTTTCAAATAATTGTTGAAACATGTGAAGAAATTTTCATTTACATATATTAATATTAGAGTGTGGAAAATCCAAATATATTATAAATTTGGATCTCAAATATTCATAAAAGGATATGTTTCACATGGGTATAAGGTGTTTTATGCTTGGATGATGAATGAATGAATTGGAATGAACTTTTATAGGATGAATTCTCCAGACTAAATAATTTAGATGTATGGGGAAATTTCCACCTATTTCTTTATTTAAATTGGATTTTTTCTCTGCTATATTAATGTTAAATTGAGCTATATATTTATTTATACATGTTCATTCAAAGGAAGTATGATGATTTATCTTTAAAATAGACATTAAAATATATTAAAATTTTGGGGAATTATTTTTTTTCCTTCCTTTTAAAAATATTTTTCTTGTTTTATGTTTTTAAAATAATAAGGTATTGGAACTCAACATTAGAAAATGGTTTTAAGTGTGCTTCCCATTATTAAATAGAACTATTTATTAAAATATACAAAACAAATAAATTGAAAAGTGTATAATCATGTGTGGGATAGTTTACTACAATATCCACACACACATGAACATGTTCTTATAAAAGAAAAATGTGGTACTTCAGTAGGTAATATTGGACTTCACATGCTACAGTAGGGAAAGGTGTTTGGAGGAGCCTCACTTTCTCATGAAGGCTTTATGGGTCATACCATTTGGGCTTAGTCCTGAATTGACACATCTAGTGGGTAGGCATGGTTTACTACATAGGTATGATAAGAACCATCAATTCAATAAGGTGTGATCTAACCAATTTAACAACTCTATAATGGGTGATATATAGACCACTTAATCAATCTGGTTTTTTGTAATATAAAAAATGAAATCTTGAATATATATATATATATTCATTTCTATAATTGGTATCTACCACTTGAAATAGGTTTGATTATGTTAAATAATGGGTTTTTCTAGGTCTATAAAATAGTTTTCCCATAAAATTAAATAGATATAGAATTCATAATGAATTCACTTCCATTACTCACAAAATGGTGATTCATCAATATCGTTCTACAATGAATAAAGGCACATTTTTGGTACAAGGAAAAAAATCTCATTCTAGTTGTCTCGTATTTCTAAGGATTTTTCAAGGGATACAATCCAAAATAATCTTATCTTCGTTATCAATCCATTGTTGTATCCAAAATATGATTCATTGGTAACCCATATTATTTTTAATTTTGTGGGAGAGAATCTACTCTAAAAGCGACAGACAACATAATGTGCCCTGAAGATATCCTTATATTATCATGTAAGAAAACATTAAATAGATTATCCATTAGTATTCTTAATAGTGACATTGGATTATCCTTAGTGAATCTTAAAAGACAAATTTAAAAATTTCATTCCATCTCTCCATGTTACAATGAGATATTTCAGAAGCATTTATAGATGAGGTGGCTGTTATTTTTCTGATAATTTTTGAATGAGACTTTATGGAATATTCCTGGTCTCATATAGGAATATTGTTGTGATATTCTTGATTAATTAGGTGGTTATATTTTATATGTTTGATATTATACTTAAATATAATCTCAAAATTCTTATGAAATTATATGATGGTGTTGAGTATTATCACTGTTGTGATAAATTATCACAAAACTCATAATGAAACTAAATCAAAATTTATAATTGGTCTATATTTGTTCATGAAGAATATGAATCATTTGTTCCTCCAATTTAGGTGGGTTTTATTGGACTCCTACTACTTAAATTTACACCTTATTAATATTCAATATAATAATATTATTATGTTTTTTCCACCCTTAGTAGCATTAGGACATATATCACTATTTTTGTATTATACTCAAAATAACATCCTAGTTCACTTTAGGAATGTTGATTTTGAATAGATTATATCATTTATTACATTAGTTATGTCATGAATATATTCTATTTTATTATTCCATATTTCATTATTGAGGCAATCTAATAGTGGTTTGTGGAAAATCCTCCTTACCTTTGCATCTAAAGAAATGAATGTCTTATACAGGTATCAGTAGGATGCATGCCCACAATGGAGAATAATGTTATTTCTTTATTGAATAAAATTTCACCGAGGATGAATTATTTTTATAAGAAAATATTATTTTAATATAGATATTGGATTCCTTGTAAGTTGTACAATATTCGTGTTTGGATGGGTATACACACAATGGATTTACAATCCATGATTTAAAAAGTGTTCTGGTTGATTAACTAGATATTTTTAGTCCCTTAAATTTTAAATTTTACGTATGTTTCAGTGATGATGATGTTACATTAATGTTGTTATATATTTAAGATCTTGTCTGGCATATTTAATCTAAAGATATCCATATATAGAATAACATATTTTCTATATATATCATGTAAGTATCCATTGAAATTAATTTTTATAAAGAAGATATTATAGATAATTTGGGTGAAATTGATGAAATAATAGTTTCTAGAATGGAGAATATTTTTTTGTTGATGTTTCTTTAAGGCTCAATATTATTGCAGAATAGGATAAAACTATGTTGCTATTTCTACCACTTTTTTGGTAATTTGTGGTAATTATGTTAATTACACATATATTAAAGGTAAAAATCTAGGTTCATCCTAAATTAATCTCACAGTACCTTAATTAATTAAATATATAATGAAATGATGAATGTTTCACCTTAGAGCTAGTGAAGAAGAATACAGAAATGAATGATTAATCAAGATCACATAGAACAAAGATAATAAGAATATTTTAAAAGGATAGGTTAACTTTAATAACTAATTGTAATGTCCATATTTATAATGCATAATTTATAAAAAATTATTTAGTATAGGCATTTATTGAAAAGAATAATTATGGAAGAAATTCTTAAGTTATATTAAATAATTAATAATATTTTTGTATTCATAATGAAGATTCATTTTGGAAATATGATATGTGTAAGGTTATGTTCAAGATGAATAAATATATTCAACTACATGCATAAATTATTTTTCATATTTATGATCCCCACCATAAAGACTAAAAATATTATTATACTATCATTGTTATAGTTCACCTCTTTTGGGTCCATAGAACCACCTAGTGAAAAGTTTTCCTCTGAAACATACACCATGAGAACTATGAAACAAACCATAGAATTTGAATGAAACCATGTTTAATGAATTATTTATAATAAGAAAGTAATGTTACTATAAACATGATCCATAAAAAACATGAAAGAAAAAACAGAAAATTTCATCTTGAAGAAAAAAATTAAAAGAAATTAAGGGAAAAACAACACAAGTTTTAATGTGGTTCAGACTAAGTCCTACTCCAGGGTTGGAACACTTTAATAATTTTTTAAAAAAGTTTATTTTAAATGATTCAATTTCTTGGATCAATCTTATTGTAACTTATTAATCTCTCCTAAAAATATTTTAGGTCTAAACTGATGTGACCTTTATCCAATATCCATAAAGAGTATGTCCATAAGGTTCTAATATTCATGGGAATTCGTTCACAAAAACAAATACATCCATTAACATAACTCATCTTTCCTTTTAATAGTTAATGATTTTAAAAACAATATGCATTAAACATTATATAAATATAGAATAAAAACATACAAATCCTCTAATTATTCACTATTAAATCCTTTATTTCACTAAATTTTCTCATTCAAGTCTACCTATATCCTTCCGATTGACATGTTTCCATTTTCCTAACCTTCAGCGTTCTTGATATTGGAATTTTTGAAAATAGTTACACCAAATAATAATATATCATTAGGTATTGAAAATTATACTTTTATAATCACTCATTATGTATCTTCTAGTAATTAACTAAAGAATTATTCTCACTTGGCTTATCATAAAAATCTCCCACTTGATAATAATTTTCATGATTCACCATGAACTCTTCCTTTTGAATCCATATAAATTATTCTACTCTCAAAGAACCTTTATAGTTTTATACCTCCCCTATTCTTCTTCTAGTAATCCAATCCTGATAGAGGTGTAATAAATCCAAAATATATCTTAGACTATAACCTTGGTCTAAAACGATTTTGAATTAAAAACTCCAACCACAATCTATAGATACAGCACATTGTTGGACAATTGAATCTAATTTTATATATAATTAAAGAATAATCTATTTTTCGTCCATCCCCTAAGATCCACCAATTGACTGTTTATCCAAAGAATATAATTATCATATTTCATTTATGCTATGAAATCTTCTTTCATTGTTGAATATGTAACTACTATTAAAATATTTGACATTTAAATCAAAATACTTCCTCTAAAAGTGAACAAATATTTAGTAGTGCTTCCCTGAGTGCTTGTATCTATTCCATATTTTGAATCCGTAATACTCAAATAAATTCTCAAATTAAAAATAATATTCAAGGATTAAAAACCTTGGAGACACTAAAAGAACCAATTTATCTATTTATGGTGTTCTTATCAAGGATTAACCATGAAACCGATAACTACTCACATTCATCCGTAATGTACAATAATTTAAAAACCATAACATACATCATGATTTTGATGACCAATGTATAAAAGAACCATTTCTAGGTACGCATCCACTATTCATGCCCTAGATACCTTGTCCTTTCACAACATGAACTGTCCATCCAAGGGAGTGGAAACTACCTTCAATTCACTCAATATTAATCCATATACGGCCTTCCAAATGTAGTTAGTCTGAGTCGGGTATTAATTAATAGAAATTAATTTTATTATAATTTACATCTATTGTATTTTTGAGTGAGATTATTTAAATGAAATCTTATTGGTAGTTTAGTTTTCATCTCAAAAATCATTTCCTTTTCCATCATGAAAATAATCATGTCATCCTCATAGAGAAGAAGATTAATGAAACTCTAATGACCAAACACACTCCTACAAAAGTAATGATCAATATTAATCTAGATAAACATTTTTCCTCCATATAGACATTGAAATTTTTGTTCCACTGCCTTGGTTCATTATTCAACCCATATCAGTTCATACTTATAATCCAGATAATTCTATAAATCTATTTATAGATAAAACATCTATTTATTCCATGAAAACTTCTATATTTGATTCTCAGGGAATAAATATGGTTTTTACATATAATTTTTATAGATGAAACATTTCCATAAAAACCATATTTATCACCCCATAACTAGTCATGGATTTACTAATCAGAGAAAATATCATGGAAAATATATACCTTGTTTTGGTTGAAAACCCTTCATGAAAGGCCCCATTTTGTACCTCCATTTATTTTATACTTATTCATTCAGTTGATAAACCCATTTATAATAAATTACACCGCTCTTAAAATTTTATTTTTATTATCTCTGATGACCTAGAAACATGTATGAAATCCATCAAATCCCTCATATATAACTACCAATAGCTTGAGTCTTTTAGACATTTAGACTCTTAAGGGATTATATTTACTTCATTATCCTTGAGATATAGATAGTCCAAGTCAATAATTTATAATTTCACATGGAAGTAAATCCTACTATATAGCCTCAACTTACTCTAATGGTCTTCTCTTTTAGAAACCATTTCATAAGGTATTTCAACATATAGATATATCTATTCAAGTTCCATATTCCTTATGCATTCAAGTACTAATACCCTTGAAAATACAATCAAAACATTATTATCATCTATAATTTAATTTGGGAAACCTAATGATTTTGAAACAATTATACTTCATGAACATTCCATTAATTTTTTACCTCCATTCAGAAAATCCGTAACTTGGGGTGAATTTTTTATCTAAGATTTAACTTCTAATGGGATCCAATATTTCTACAATAACTCTTCATTGAATATAACATTCATTCATTTGAAAACATTCTAATTATTGTTATCCAAGGGTATAAATAAAATTTTTATATCCCCAACCTCCTAATAAATATCATTTCCAGTTATAATCAAACATTCCCCTTTTCGTAGAGTCAATATTAATATAAGAAATTAAACCAAGTAATTTGATATGATAAATTTTGATCGTCCTTCTGGAATACCATTATTTCAAAATTTCTTGTCCTAATGGAGGGAAGGGACTCATGTTCAACATGTAAGAGACAAAATTCAGGGATGCTACAAATAATTTGATTAGAAAACTATTATGAATCTTTATTCATCATTCCTCTAAATTGATGAATATTTTATACTCTCCATGAAATCATTTAGTTTTGGACTAAATTGAAAGTTAATCACAAACTATATTTCATTTAGGTAATAAATCCTCCAAAATTTCATTCTTCTATACTCTATACCATTTTAAGAATATAAATGTCATGACTTGACCCTAACTGGGGCTCGAGCAAGAACTACCCCAATCCCACCTCAATAGGCTAGGGGTGGGGACATGCGTCGAAAAGCATATCTTAAATGGGATTCCATTTCTTAATTTACATTTCCACACACATCCAACCATCACAATGGATATTTATATAGAAATAGTAATAAAAATATGAAATAACTAGAATATAACTAAAAAACCACTTGGGTGTACAAGAGAGTGCTAGTCAAAAATGAAATGTAAAATAGAAAAAATACATTCCCAACCAGAAGATTCCCCAACATGGAAAAATAGGAAATAAATGTCTGAGGGAGCCTCGATCTTGGTCTCTATGAAAAAGCCACTGTGCGCAGTCTAATGCACCAGGTATAACTAAGAACATATGAATTCATCACTGATCTTTCCATCATCTTCATAATACAAAATATGTGTAATAAATCCCTATATTGGGGTGATTATATACATATCTAGTAGTATGCAACTGAATATGAATGGTGGAGTAGTAAGAGGCACAATATGAATTAAAATATAGTAAATAGTGAACAGATCAACCTAAAGAAAGTAAGAAACCTCATCCAACTATAGGGAGATCAATGTCATGTATGCGGACAACATGTCCTGTCTTTTCGACCCACCATAAATATGGATACATATATACATAACGATATATATTCTCAGTAAAACTAGATCTAACGATAGATAAAGGGGGTCTCCATTTCACAGACCAGCCCAGGAAATGATCGTTTATAGTTCTAGGAGTCCATTAATGATTCTCAGTATCTCAGGTCACTACCTAGAGGTAACTATTTTAAGGCACACTCCTGGCCACTTTTCATCACAATTGAGGGGGAATAATCACTAATTACAAGACACTCACCATAGTGTGTTAGGGTTTTCCTCTCAATAAGAACCCATAGAGGAATCGTGCCCTGATGCGTCAGGGGGGTTACACTATATAGTTTGAGGACTCATCCCTTGGTGTGATTGGGGGTTTTACTATAGTTTCACTATGAACAACACCGTATCTAATAGGGTGTTCTAATTATTAGGTAGAGGGCCCTCACCCAAGATAATGGGGGGGGGGTTCCACTCTATAGGTTGTGGACACATGACATTATGTGACATGGGGGTTCAACTCTAGTGAAATAGGTACCATAACCTATCAAATAAGGGATTTTAAATCAATAGATAGAGTACCCACACCTGGGTTGATGGTGTTTATACTCTATAGGACAAGTAAAATCACCCTGGTGCGACATGGGAGTTCCAATCTAGTGTCACAAGGGCCCACAACCTATCTGATATGGTGTTCTACTTGGTAGATAGAGGATACATTCCCAAACTGATTAGATTTCCACTGTATTGGGTGGGGACCTTCACCCTGGTATAATAAGGGGTTCCAATCATGTGTTAGGAGGACCCACACCATACGGGTTTACACTTGGTAGATTGAGGACCCACACCTAAGAAAATGGGGGGGGGATTCCACTTTCTAGATCATAGTGATCCTTTACCTGATCACTTATGTCACCATGTGATGCCTAAATAATCATCATGATTAGAAAATCTCAAATAATATCCCAAAATCATTAACATAGGGAACCATCATGTTTTATGTGGAGAAAAAATTAGTATAGGTTAATCATGGTCCAAAATATGAGGTCAATCGTAGGATATATGTGAGTTTGAAATTTCCTAAAAAGGATCAAAGGTGTACACGATATGTAAGGGGACCCTCATAGAATGTGGTCCCAGTGCACTACCTAGATGTGTTCATATAGGTATAGATCTCAAAAACCCATGTGAAAATACATGAAATGAAAAAGGTATACTCAGTGTGTCTGATTCTCTTGAGGTCCTACACATGATCTCTAGCTATGTTTGTGTAATTTACCCGATGTTCATATACATTGGTACACAACATGTCCATCCACATGGGTTTCCACTTATGATTATGGTCATGTTTGTGTACTCTCACATGGAATGTTTCTTTTATTGTCTGTTTCTATTTACTCCTAGAGTACACACAAGGCTGCTGAGATATGGTCACACAGTGTGTGGGGATCCCACATGGTGTTTGATACTTATAAATCCCTGAAACCCTAGACACCACATCTTAGGTCCTACACACAATGTGTTCATCAAACTAAATGGTGTATAGTAATGTTTTCATATAACTTAAGATCTACCTTCAACCATCAAAATATAGTTGTTCAGCCTTTAGATCCACCCTTTTTTCAAATGAAATTGGTGGATCTAAACTTTTATGGGAAATTTAGGCCCTCCATTATCCAAAAATAAGAATATTGTGTCTACACACAAGGCTCACACAAACCACTATCACCCCTCATTATCCTAATTACTTATTTTTTATCGATATTTAATCTTAAATATCTAAAAAGAAACACACGTTATATAATGATTAATCAACTTATCCATCTTTGATATCTTATCTCGTCACTTCAAATGAAACAATTGCGAATATAGGGGTAAGATCGGTCTTTGTCAATCCCAAAAATGTCGAATCATGACCCCATGGTCCAATGATATCAACCATGAATAATTTTGGGATAAAGTCATAAAAAATGGTTAAATGGTCATTTTCTAAGTGATATTGGAAAAAAAACATGATTAAGTGATCCAGGATAGAATACAATTGATAACAAATTAAATTTGAATACACAGGCGCATGTAATGTCATAAAATTAGCACAGATCAAAGAAAGAATGATTATACTCAATAGATTTAAAATAAATGATATAAACATAAAATTGATGAGTCCTACTCTGATATTGGATCATTAATCATTGAAGAATGTCTCTACTGATGATTGAGAGGAATCATTGTGTTTGCATTACTATGATCTTCTCTTTTCCATAGATTCATCATTTTCGGATGTGATTTTCTAATGGAAGTAGGAGAAGAGTACTTGGGATCCTCCTAGAGTTTATGAACATAAACATGGATGATTCTCAATAATGATGTGTTTGTATGAAATTATGTAAGGTCAAATGAATTAATTAATTTAGTTAGTTAGTTAATTAATCTACAGAACATACTACCAATGGTCGTTATATCTGAATTCTCTGTGTCGACTTCTATTTTGTCACTCCTAGGGTAAACATCACATTCTATACTTAACTATGATCTCATATTTCTGAAATGAGATTCCATTTAAGAGTAATCCAATTTTATTTATGAAACTGCGTGCACATAATATAAAATATAAATAATATTTTTATAGAATTAATTTCCAGAACAGTATACCTATAAATTTTATTTCTTCTTAACACCTTGCTAAAAACATATATATATATATATATAAATATTTTAACATCCTATAAGGAAAAAAAATAGAGAATTTAAATAATTCCATATTTCTATAGGTTTTTTTCCATGAATATTACAAATAAATGAAATAGACTATGATACTGAGCCAACATCTTGTTGTCCCATTCCAAAGAGTTCTCATGCACATTTACATATTTACACAATACGCAAATTGAGGGGGTGGTTTTTCCTTAGAGTGTCCTATATTTTCAATCCTCAATCTCCCCTTGGTGCTTCAAAAAAGTTTCTCCATCCTCGATTTCCATCTACCCAAAGACAATAATGTGCATGGAGTTATGCACATATCTCAGAAACTATGACATAAGGAAGATGTCATGAACCAAATCCAATTTTTCGGGTTAGGTGAAGTGGTAAGATATCTTAAAAAACCTCTATAGGATCTCAAATGGCCCTTTGAACCTCAGTGATAGCTTGAATCCGTAGCCAAACCTCTACCATCCTAATCATGGGGATACACTTAGGGAAACATTTTTTCACTAATTTAACTCTAAGGGTCTACAATTTCAATTTGTGTAAGATTAATGCATGCTCTGGGATTTCTTCATCCGCTCAAAGATAACCTAGACCTTCTCCATTATTACCTCTACCATATCAGCACCTAAAAGAGATGCCTCAATGATCTCTATTCAGAACTAGGATGACCTTTACAGTCTCTCATATATGGAATCATTTGTTTCCATTATAATAGTAGAGTGGTAGCTGTTTTTATATGCTAACACTACCAATCTAAAGTGATCCTCCCAGCTCCGTCCAAAATCAAACATGTAATCTATATGAATATCCTCCAACACCTGGATAGTGTACTCGTTTTTCCAGTCTCTATGGTGGAAATTATATAATTGTCCTCATCTAGGTCATCAATTCTTCATGCAAGCCTCTCCACAATCCTAATGTCAACTGTGCATCATGATCGGAGACAGCAGTCGAGGGAACCCCAAGAAGGCAAACTACCTCTCCTGCCAACACCTTACTCAAACTCTACACCTAAAACAACTCCTTGATAGTAAGTAAGTGTATTTATTCATGATTGAGATAATTATCACCAATATATTGTCATGTACCATCTATACGCACCGAATCCCTATCACAATGTCCACGGATATTCTGTCCCACTTCCTCTCTGGGAACTCAAGGGGATACAACAGACCTACTAGAACATGATGCTCATACTTCACCTAATTATAGGCGAGGCGCCATGATATGAATTCAACCATTGTCTATATCATTCTAGACCAAAAAACATCTACTAATGATATATGTACATCTTCCCCATAATGGGATGTAAAACTGGTGGAGAGGTGTGGAACTTTCGCATCACCTCCCCCCACATCATAACTGACACCACCGTCCATCCCTAGAAAAGGGTGATGTGATTACATCCTTCATAATACCCACCTGGTAAATATCCTATGGATATTTGGTCATGAATGACCTCAATGTTGATGTATTCCCTCTAGGACTCTATCACATGATTGACAAGTGGATGTGGAAACACCATTTACTAAAGAAAAGTTTCACCCTACTACACCACTATGTTTAGTTTCATGGAAGACAGCTACTCAGAAGCATCATGCACCATGAAAGCCCAATAATTCCTAATAATTTAATATTCTACAGTATTTTTATTCCATAGATTATATACTATATCATATTCATACTATTATAGGAAATTTAACTAGTGATGATATCTCGTGATCAATTCTCTCTACATGAAGACATACTAGAGACTTTGATGATCTGATTAAACCAAAACGTACTCTCCCAGATGATAGTGCATCCATAACCTCATGAAAAATACTATTTCATCAATCTCATGGTCATGATTCACATATTATTTCTCATGGGGTCTCAAATTCCTCAAAATATATAAAATAACTGCCCACCTCTACATCAACACACATCCATGCACATATTTTGAGACATATCAATACACTACATACTCCATTCCATCCTCTAGTAGTCTCAAAATAAGATCACCCATTTTCCACATCATCAACTCCTTCAAGTCCACATGGAATTACATAGTCCCGGTAAATGAATACTCTTTCCATCTCAATGAAGTCAAATGTGGTTGTAGTCCTAGATAAGTCTTCAAAAAATATCTAGTAGTAACCCACCAAGTCATGAAAGCTCCACATATATGACATGTCATTATGAAGATTATAATTAAGCTATGAATCTATATTTATTATGTCCATAGCTATAAAATTATTGTAAATGATAGTACCGAGAAAATGAATCTTTTGAATCTAGAACGGGTGCTTCGAGAGCATGACATAAAGCTAGCTCTCCTAAAGGAAATCTTGGACTAACATCAAGCGCTCTAAATTCTCCCCTAACTCATATTATATGAGTATTTCAATAATGAATAAAACCATAGACAATTCCAAGTATAGATGGAAGATATAGTTCATGAAATCCATAAACAAGTTAGGGGATTCATCACAATAAAGGGAATCACCACGAACTCATAGTGTACATACCAGAATCAGAATACCGGCTCTATAATATCAGTATTTAAAACCATATACTAGTGGTAGATAGACCTGAGATCAATCTTTGAGAACCATATCACATGTCGCAATTTTTTAAAGAGGTCATCAATCCTCAGTAAGGGGTACTTGTTCTTTATCATTTCTTGGTTAAGGTAATGATAGTCTAGGCATATCCACAATCTCTCATCCACTTGTTTCCTAAAAAAACTAGAGCTTCCTAGGAGGACATGCTAGGCCTGATAAAACCCTTCTCTCTATGGTCCTCCAACTATAACTAGAAATCCATAAGATTTTTAGGGGCCATCAAATATTCCGTAGAAAATAACAAAGTGGTTCTGGGTGAATGTAAATAAAAAACTCAATCTCCTGACTTAGAGGTAGTTCTGAAACATCCTCAAGGAATAAAACCATGATATGATCCACAACTGAAGAAATATAGATTTTTGATGATCCTAATGCACCAAATGATGTACTCTCTAACTAATGGGTGAAAGGATGTAACCTCCTACTCGTGAGAACCACTCTTCTCACCCATAAAAGAGAATCATGTCACATCATTGTGAATGCATCTAACTCATATCTTGTGACAACAAATATGGTAACATACCATAGAAAACTAATCCATACCCATGATGAATTCAAAGGTTTCTGTTATGATGACCAAAAGGCCCCAAATGATCCTCTATCTACCATTCGTTATATCACACTACAATTAGATTAACGATATATAAGAAGTGTTCTATGTAGGAATATCAAGATGAAGCCATTATGAAAATTACTCTATTGGGATATGAAAATATAACACTAGGAGTATATATATGAATTAGTTACTCACACCTACATCTAATAATACTGAGGAAATAGTATGAAATGCACAGATCTCACTAATGATCATATAATATACCATGGGATCAAAATCCTCTATAGCCTAAATCTATCCACGACCTTGACCGCTAGCTCCCTGATCCAGAAATGGTTTGTCTAGTGGTGGTGGTGAAAGTATCTCATAGTTTCATCCTCAAATTACATATCCTCATAATCTTATTCTAACTCAACCTCCCTTGGGACCACCCTTCCCTCATTTGGGAGATCTCTTGTCATGATGTCGCCCCTACCGCGATGGTCAGTCAGCTACCTGCTTGCACCCCTCAGCACATCTAGTCAGGAAGTGACATGTTATTTGAAATCAACCTTCCCAAAAATATAATTTACCTCTCTAAAATTCCCTATACCTCTTTTTGTACTTACCATATTATTGATTCTGATCACGGGGAGGTATCATTAGAAGATATCATGTCTACGGGCTTCAGCTAGATGACTCATTCCTACAATGCCCAGTTCCGGCACTAGCTATCTATAATCCCTTTTAATGGAAAATATATATATCTAGTTCCATCTCAAACACCTTATAATGTGGGGGGATGCACACAGGAACTACAATATCATGAATCTCACTTCATAGTCCCTTCTCAAACATCCATGCTAAAAAATATCCATCTTGGATCATGTTGAGGGAGTACCGCATAAGGGAAGTGAACCTCAATGTGTTATAATTCACTATCATCATTACCTTCTAAAGCTACATAATATTTTGAATGTAAACTAAGAAAAATAAGTGGGGAAATTCTTCTCATGAAATAAATACTGGAATTTGGGCCATCAGAGTGTCGATTCGTTGTGCATGTGGGAAAAAAGACTCACCCAGTACCCTATTTCTCCATGTAAAAGTATATATTCTTGGATTTCCACATAATATATCAGTGTTGGACAATACTGATGATACATACCACTAACTATTTCCAATCCACTACTTCCTAGGGATTTAGGTTGCTATGGAAGCTCAACGGCCTCTAATGTTGGAAGTCACATAGTACGCTAATCCTTCACACATCTTCATCCTACCCTGATGGTATTATATTCTTATGAATTGGTAAAAGTTCTGCTACCTATTCATCTGGTTGAATAATCTCATGTGATGGACCCTAAAAGGAGGCCTCATTTCTCCTCGGGTCATCTTCATGATATGGAACAAGTATCCTTATTGGCTATCAACAGGGAGGCAACATGAAATTTTAATCAATGCATACACTAGTTAGATGTTCATATATATATATATATATAATGGGGTGATGAATCATGAAGGATATTCCATGAATCAATCCTATATGATTCATGATCCATTAACCCCTAAAAATGATTTCTTGATATGCTGAGTCAATAAGAAGGCAGTCACGGTCCTGGTGAATGAATACATCAGCCTCCCATACCATCACTCAATTACCTTTCCTAAGAGCTTCACTTGAGACACATTTAAAATATTTCCCTAAGTAAAAAATCATCATTATGGGACTACAACAAATATCATCTGATATAGGTAACTTCTCTGATACTAATCTTTCACATCACACCCTAACCCGAGATCATGCCACAACTACCCAAAGCCCCCCTCCATTGGCCAGCAGGTAGTGACGGGCACAAAAATACATATCCTAAAGAGTATTAACCTGCCTAATTAATATTTAAACACACAACTGGCCATATAAATTAATAATTGAAGAGTAATAATAATAAAAAGGTGAAACAATAAAAATATAATCAAACATGGATAACCTCTATGGTGTACAAGAGTATGGTAGTGAAACATTAAAAGTAAAAGGTGAAAGTAGATGTAGAACCAGAAGATTACCCAAACTCAAAAATAAGGAATTTAAAAAACTGTGATAGCATAGATTTTTCTATCTGAGGTATATCTAGAATATGTAGTCCAATACACCAGGTATCTGTAAGCTCCACTGAAATCACTGTCGACCTATCTGGTTTTTGCATAAGACACTAGACCTGTGGGAGAATACCATGTTGGGTTGAGTATATAAATATCAATTAGGAATCCCTGAAATATGAAAGGGGAGATTTAAGGGACATAATAGGAAGTGAAATATAGTAAAATATGAATAGATAAACCCAAATCATGTAGAAAACCTTATCCATCCATATGGAGCTCAATGCGTCATGTATGTAGACTATAAGGCACATCTATTTAACCCAAAGAAAGAGAGTAGTAAAATCCATAAAATGGATATAGATTGATTTATATTATTAGAAAAATAATCTAAAATTATATAGATAGATCATCTCCATATCACATACCAACCTTGGAAATGAGTCCCTAATAGTTCTGTGAGTCTATCAATGATGCACAACATATCACATGTCTACCCATAAGTAACTGTGTGATGCACCACTCCTCGACATTGTGATGCATAGTCAAGGGGGAACAACATCTAAGTAGGGGATTCGTTCCTTGATGCATCAGCGGGCTTCCACTATGAAGGTCGATGATCCGAGCCTTGGTGTAACTTGGGAGTTCCACTCTAGTGTTGTGAGGACTTGAACCTTATCCGATAAGGGGTTTCACTCGGTATGTAGAGAACCCATTCCAAAGATAGTGGGGGTTCCAATCTATTAGTTGATAATTCACGTCCTAGTGTAACAGTTTTGATTCTACTATAGTTCATGATGACACATGCCATAAGTGATATTGTGTTCCACTTAGTAGATAGAGGATCCACACCTAATCTTATGGGGGGTTCCACTCTATAGGTCGAGGATCTAGGCCATAGTGAAATGGTGGGTCCAATCTAGTGTCCTAAGTACCCAAACCTTTTCTGATATGGTGGTCCCAATCTGTTGAAAAAGTACCCCTCCTAAAACTGATGGAGGTTCCATTCAATAGGTTGAGGACCAGAATCCTGGTGTGATATGGGGTTCCACTATAGTGGAATAATAACTGACACCCTATCTGATAGAGGGTCCCCTTAATAGATAGAGGACTCACACCCAATATTTTGGGGGATTCCACTCTATAGGTAACTAGTGATAATCTACCTAATCATTATAGTTATTGTATGCTGCCTAATTAAGAATATTTCCTGGAACATCTCACATCATCTCCCAAAAGCCACACCAGAAGGCAGAATCACATTTTACATGAAAAGAAAACTCAGTATGTGCTACTCATTGGCTAAAATATAAGTCCAACCATAATATATACAAGAGTTTAACATTTCCAAAAAAATCGTGGGGTACGTGACATGTGAGGGGACCTACATGGTGTGTGGTCTCACCCTACCAAATGCCAATTTCCTTAGGTGTACACATCTCAACAACCAATGAAACAATAAATTAAAATTCCTAGAACCTTGAGGTCCTTACTATATACTATTCCTAGGCCTATGTACTTTTCCACATGTTCTTGTACTTTGTTACATGTCATGTCCATCCACACATGGTTGAACCCATGCATGTGTCCATGTTTGTGTACTTAGAACATGGATTGTTCCTGGACATGACCACATATGTGTACTCTCATATTACATGCCGATCCTCCAACATAATATCACATCGCATGTAGGGATACCAATCAGTGTTTGATACATATAAATCATTAAATCCCTAGCCACCACAACATACAGGACACACATCATGTGTTCATTGAACAATAGTGTGTAAGGAAGAGTTTTTCACAGAAATTATGATCTATTATCAAACATCCCAATTTTTTGTTCCTACATTAGATAAGGCCTTGTATTTACATAAAATTAGTGGATCTACGCTCCGTCCACTGATTTAGATCCCCCAATGGATGAAAATTAGAATCATATTTCAACTTAAGAAGCTCGCACAAACTGAAATCATTTCACATACTTCTCAATTATTTCAATGTTATTAATCTTCTATCTCAGATCCATTAAATTTGATACCCATTATACAAAAATCATTCCCCAAATAAAACCTTGATCTTTGATCCCTTCATCATTCGCAAAACCATTGTGATTCTGAGGGTCCAATCTGGATCGGTCCCACATTGAAATATTGAATCATGAAACTAGGGATCAATGATGAAAACTATGAATAATTTATCGGTGAAATACACAAAAAAATAGTTAAAAAATCATTTACAAAGAGTTCTTGTCCTATTATTGTTTTTATGATTCAGGGTTATAATTTAATTGAGAACAAATTTAAATTCAATACACTGGTGCATCTACTTTTTGATAATTGGAGCAGATCAAATAAGTAATGGCTTTGCTCAATCTATTTAATCAAGAAGGGTGTAACCCAAAAATTTTCAATTCATACTTTATGATTGGATTGTTCGTCATCAAATAATGTTCCTTCCCATGATTGAGAGTAGTCATGTTCACAACACTTTGATCTACTCTGATCTAGAGATTTATTATGATCAGATGCGATTCTCCAGCATAACGAGGAAAAGAGAGCTATAAATCCTCCTAGGGTTTATGTAACTAAACCTATAGTATTATACATAATGATTTATTTATATGAAATTATGTTAGGTCAATTAAATTAAATAATTAATTTAATTAATTAATAATTCTACCAAACATACCTTCAACAACCGATTTACCCGGATGCACCGCACTGACTTGTTTTTTAACTACACCTATGGTTAAAATCTTATTAAGTACTCAACCATGGTCTCATAATTATGATATGAGATTTACTGTATGATTTTTCCCATTTTATTTAGGAAATTTTGGGTGTGTAATATAAAATATATTAATTGTTTTTGGAAAATTGATTTTGGGAAAATTGATCCTCAAAATCATACATTGTCTTAGCACATGGCTCTAAATATATATATAGAAATATTTCAAAGGCTTACAATAAAAACAATAAGGTCTCCACATTAATAATTATAGTTTAAATATGCATTCCTTTTCCACCATGTAACTTAATCGAATAAGGGTTCCAAAATCATCAAAAAAATATATGAAGAATACACACACATTATATTTCAAATTATTGATGAAGAGAACATAGTAAGATGATCCTCCATAAGAAATAACATGAGATAGATCGCATACATTCCAATAAATGACCATTAACATTCAATCCTCTATTGTTTTATCTTCAAATTAGAATAAAATATTCATCTTCTTCACAATGATTTATTATTTATATGTTTTATTATCCTTAAATCAAATATTCAGTATTCATTTATAAGCTAGGATATTCATTTAATTATTTCTTTTGTGATGAGAAAATTTTTGAAATATTATTATTGATGTTATATTTTTTGTTTTTATCTCACCTTTTGAAACCCTTATATGGTACAAAGTTTCTTCATTTCATTTCTTTCTTTCTTATCCCTCTCTTTAGTGTAGTGTTAAATTAAGATATAGATTCTATAATCCATGACTCTTGAGAAATGTAGACACTAAATTGAAAATGTGTTGTATCTTTCAAAGGAGAGTTTAAATTCATCTAGAAGAATATTTTAATGAAGTCACTATTTTTTCAATATAATATTTCTTCTTTTTCTAGTTATCTCCACATTTACAAAACATGGGAATTCCACCATAAATTGAACAACTATAACTCATGACTCTTCTTCCATTGTATTTCCTATAACTAATTAATACAAAAGAAAATCCCCTACCTTCGACACTACATGAATTTATAGTTATTTATCTTACATTATTTTTCTAGATAATCTCATTCATTATTAGGACATTAAAATCCATAAATAGTAAGTCTAATATACCATTGGAGTTACTCATTATAGTCATAATTACATCCCATGATTTTATGAGTGATGAATGTAACAAAAATTCCCACTCTTTATCATTGAAACAAACCATGATCAAATATAACTAACTATAAATTATTTTGAAATCAATGTCATTATAAACCGGTGACATTACTTTAGATTTTATCATGTTGAGTAACTTCAGGGACATGAAAATTCTTTCTATATAAGTTGGATTCTCATAAATATTGGAAGTAGTAATCAAAATTTATGAAGATAGATTCACCTCATGGATGATATAATCCACATTCCAAGATAAAGACACTAAGATCCACACTGATTCTACTTATCCAGAATGATATTTTATCCTTTATTAAAATATTTTAACTAAGTTCTAGTCAATAGAAGATCATGATTAATATATAGTTGGGAATACAAGATTTAAATCTTATAAAATGTGAAATCCTCCACATTAAACATTTTCACATAGAATATACTAGGATATAATTCTATTACTTCCTGAATTGATGAATTCACACTAACTTCTGAAACACATAAGAGGGATAAATAATAACTTAAAATAATTATCCTACAACGTCGAAGGTAGAATGAATCTACTGATCTGAACTCTAAAATTCATTTTCCTCAGTATGGCCATCCAATCCAATTCAATATTATTTTAATATAACTTTTTTTGTTCGTAGAACTTCTTATAGAGAAGATATCCTTTAGAAAATATCCAATATAAATGACAAACTAGAACCATAGAATTATAATGAACTCATATTTAATTATTTATCTAGAATTTGGAAGAAAATTCACCAGAAATATGCACCAATACAGAAAGGAAAAATTCCTGAAATTTTTTCCTGGGAGATAACTATAGAAAAAAATAAATGAAAAGAACAACACATGATTTAACAGAGTTTAAACTAAGTCCTAATATATGGAGGCACACTTCAATAAAAAAATTTAAATTAATAAAATACGATTAGAGTGTTGTCATCCACGTCCTATTGGAATACATTAACCCACTATAAAAATATAATATATACCAACTAAACTAACTAATTCCACCATCTTTCGATATCCATTTAAAGTATGTCAACATGGAACCAGTATTTATATGTATCGCTTCACTTTTTCAATGTCATGAACAAAATTAACACTTATTTTATAGAATAGTATGTACTTCGTAAATGTCATGATATAACTCAAGGGAAATATTATAATAAAACATTAAATATATATATTAAATATTACATGTGTATCCTCTATATAATCCTTTTCTCAAGTCCATTACATCAAAACAATTCATCCTTCTAAACTAATGAGTTGCTTATGTTTTACATGCTTCTATTTGAATAGCTTATGGACTTATTGATTGAAAAAATCTAGAAAATGGGTATGTCACTCCACCATATACCATCTTTATTTTGAAACTAGTCATCCAAAATCATTTCATTCATAATTTATAATTCATACACAAATATTGTATTCCAAATACTGAAAACCAACAACCTTCACCATGATTGAATAGGTCCCATACATATCATAAAAGCCTCCATATATTCCATAAGCTAATGACTAGTATTGAGGGTATATGTATATCATCGAGATATTATACTATATATGGTATATATGGTCATAAATCACAATATAATAAATATTATAAATAGTAACCCCAATATAAAATCAATTTAAAAAATAAACATCTCAGCTAAGTTTCATCCAAAAGTAATAAAAATCATCATACTATAATAAAATGGAATATATATCTGTAAGATATGTTATAAAATAATATGAATGATCTCTCATGGGAAGATAATATAAATCAATATCCAAAATAAAAAAATGGTTACATCCATAAAATTTTTCTCATTTTCTAGCATTATTTCATCTAAAT
This sequence comes from Viscum album, assembly GCA_963277665.1. Lineage (NCBI taxonomy): Eukaryota > Viridiplantae > Streptophyta > Magnoliopsida > Santalales > Viscaceae > Viscum > Viscum album. The sequence goes on along the minus strand of OY728145.1, from coordinate 1,328,750,937 downwards.
ACTCTAATACCAAATCCCAAATCAACAATCTAATAGAGGTAGTTTTACCTGAATTGAATCCCAAAATCGAATCCATCTCATGTAAAAGGGAACCTAAGTAGGGTGTCAGTATATCTCAGTTTTCCTCCACCAATGGTTTCGCAAAAAAATTACCCAAAAATTAAAGTGCATGATCTATAATGAATTCTAGAAAAGTAAAAAAATAACATACCACATTGAGGAATTATTAAAAGGAAGATAACATCTGACCATAAATTCTAGAGCTACTTCCATAATGGTATGATACAACCATATTTTGGACACACATGTGAGATGAATGATATGTTACTCAACTCATAATCAATTTGAGTGAACTATCACCATCGGGTATCACTCAGTGAATGATATATCAATATCACATCTAAACCAATAGAATGATTTATCACCAATCTAAAATCAAGGGTGAATGAGACATTTCATGGTGAACTAGGTATCATCAACAATAGGTGTATGATATGTCACCAACACCCAAACCGGTTGGGTGATACAACACTAACATGCAACTTAGGTGGATGAGGAACCACCAACATAACAATCCATTGGGAGATTACATACAGTTACTGAAAACATACAGATGTGTGATACACCAAAAATATCAAATCCCTTAGTTAGATGATGCACTAATGATCATAATATATAGGTGAAAAATATACTAATATTAAGAAATCTCTCAGTGGATGAGGTGCCACAAATAAATCATCATCATGGTGTAAAATGGATCACTGAACCATATCAGGTTGATGTGACACCACAAATACAAATCATTGTGGATGATGAATCACCAATATATATCATTGGGTTGTGAGATATAACCAAAACATCCCACATGGTTTATGGGATAACACTAACATACAAATGGTGGATAAGGTTCTGTCAACAAGCTATCCTAGTGAATGATTCATCACTAATAATCAACACATAGATGAATGGAAGTCTTACAGAGATAGTCAACAACATTACTGCCTTGGGAGATCCTATTAACCAATCAGATCAGGCCTTGAAAGTATTGAGAGAAATACCAACCCAATGCAATGGGATAAAAACATCCAATAGCCCATCATCGCCTATTAAAAATCTAACCATTAGATAATTTATTGAAACTCTAATGATGTATGAATCTGAGATGGAAGATGAATCTAATGAGTACAAAATCTTGATAAAAAGATAAAATACTCCTCTAAAAGTTACATCTCAGAAGACAAGTAGAAATATAAAACAAGAGATCAAAAATGATGAAATTTCTTACTCATCTGATTTAGAGATGGAATTGGAATAGATGGACAAAAAGTTAAGAAAATTTTATATGAAGAAGAAAGGATTCAAAAAATCCTTCACGAAAGATGAGAAAGATCCAAACGTAGTCAGATGCTATAAATGGTTGAAAACGGGTGACATAAGACCTGACTATCCTCTACTAAAAAGAGAAAATAAAAGGATGTTTTTCAAAAAATACTCATTATGAGAAGAAAGATAAAAGAGCAATGAATGCTACATGGAGCGTTTCTAAAGACTCCAACATCTCATCAAATTATGTCTCAAAAAAATAAGAATCAAATTTAAAAGAAAACATGTGTTTCATCGATGAATATATTGAGGTACAATCTTATTACTCTTTCAATTATGATTCAGACCGTAACTGTTCACATGAAAAACATGCAGCCTACTGAAACATGCTAGAAGAAAGATATGATTCCTTATTAAAAAAGAATAAATAACTAAAAAATATTTACAATGCAATTTTAGGAGAAAGAGAAAGTTTGATAAAACATCATCAAGAGTTAATATGGAAATATAACTCATCTAACAAAAATCATGCTAATCATGAAACTAAGATCAAAACACTGCAAGATGAAGTAAAAACCTACAAAATTTCAGCTCTCTTTTTTTAAAAAGGAGAAAATACCTTAAATTAAATTCTTGGTAAGAATGTAATTAATAAATAATGATATGGAATAGGTAGTAATGATGAGAAACCTAAACTTTATAAAAACTATTTTTTTCCAAATACAAAAGGCGTAATTTGCAACTATTGTGGAATAAAAGGTCATACAACTAGAAACTATTATTTAAAAAATACCAAAATTCATGGAATTAAAAAAATACTTTATTTAAAATAGTGTATTTAACCCAAATGATTATATAAAAACAAATCATATCTGGATTACCAGATTACTGCTAGCAAACACTGCTGGACCCATGAGAATATGGGTTCCAAAACAAACCATTGTTTAAATTCTTTTGCAGAAAGAAGGGAACAGAAGAAAAAAAGAAATATGGCACATGGATAGTGGATGCTCCCGGAATATGAGTGGAAACTCATTGAACATTAAAACCTTAACTCAAAATGATGGTTGATTAGTCACCTTTGGTGACAATTCAAATGGAAAAATAAATGGAATTGGAACTGTTGGAGATCCAGTAGTTGTCTCAATAAATAAAGTAATTTATGTACAAAGATTGAAACACAACCTAATAAGTATTTCTCAAATTTGGGATTATGGTTAGAGAGATGATTTTTCTAAAAACTGATGTTATGTTTTTAAAGATAAATTCCTTAAATTTAGAGAATCCAAAACTAACAATGATTATACCATGTACCTAAATTCCTTGGGTAAACAAAAAGTTAATTGTTTAGCTACTAAAAAATAAAACTGGATCTAGCATAGAAGACTTGGACATTAAAATGTTTTTTCTCTACATAAGTTGTCTAAGAAAAAATTAGTTTATGATTTACCTAGTATTAAATTTGAAAGTGAGAGATTCTATGATGCATGTCAAATTGGCAAGCAACAAAAGTAATACATAAAATTAATTACCAAAATTTATACATCTAAACCTTTAGAACTAATCCATAGGGATCTGTTTGGACCTTCAAGAGTGTAATGTTTGGCTAGTAAATTATATTTATATGTTTTAGTTGATTATTATTCTTTATTTACATGGATATATTTTATAAAAAATAAAAATAAAGATTTTACTATATTTGAATTTTTTTGCAAATCTATTCAAAATGAAAAGGATTTTAAAATAATTTCAATAAGAAGTTTTCATGGTGGAGAATTTGAGAATCAATAATTCAATTAATTTTTCTCAAATATAGGTATTAAACACACGTTTTATGCACCAATAACACCTCATAAGAATGGAATTTTAGAAAGAACAAAAAGAACTATTGAGGAAATGGAAAGGATTGTTCTAAATGAATACAATCTTCATACCAATTTCTGGGAAGAAGTTGTTATAAAATACTATTATATAATGAATAGAGTTTTGATTAGACCAATTTTCAAAAAGAAATATTATGATCTTTAGAATAACAGAAAACCTAAAGTAAAATACTTTAATGTTTTTGGATGCAAGGTTTATATCTTGAAAACCAAGGAAAATCTTGGTAAGTTTGATCCAAAATCTAATGAAGGAATTTTATTATGATATTCTACTACCTCCAAAGCTTATAGAGTTTGTAATAAAAATTAAATTATTATTAATGAATCAGTTCATGATAAATTTGATGAATCTGGCCCTTTTGAAAAAAGGAAATATCAAATTGATGAATCTAACCCTAATGATATCATCAGACTTGAAAACTTAAAAGATTATTTTGAAAATGATATAAAAAAATTCAGTCTAGATCAGAAGAACATGTCACTAAAATACTTAATAATATTTTACCTATACTGTCTAGAACTCTAAATAATTACCCTTTAGAAACGGTTATAAGAAACCAAGACACTGGAATAAAAACTAGAAGAAATATAGGAAATCTAGTTGACTTTTCTGCCTTTCAATCCCGATTATAATCTAATTCAATAGAAGAAGCCTTAGTTGATGAAAGTTGGATGATAGAAATACAAGAAAAACAAAACTAATTCAAAATAAATTAAGTTTCGAAATTAGTTAAAATAACAAACTATCCAATTATTGGAACTAAATGGGTCTTTAGAAATAAGAAATATGATCAAGGAATTATATCTAGAAATAAAGAAAGACTAGTAGCGAAAGCATATAATCGTGATGAATCTATAGATTATGATGATACCTTTTACACTATAGCTAGATTAGAATCCATTAGGATCCTTTGAGCCTATGCGTCTCATATGAATTTTAAATTATTTCATATGGATGTTAAGTCTCTATTCTCAAACCGTTATTTAATGGATAAATTTTATGTTGAGAAACCTCTTGTTTTTGAAAATTCTCAAAAACCAGATTTTGTTTTTAAAATTACTAAAGCACTTTGTGGCCTTAAACAAGCACTTAAATCTTCGTATGAAGATTAATTTCTTTTCATTTAGGAAAATTATTTTACTGTGGGTGTGGAAGATCCAACACTTTTCAATAAAACTATAAATTCTAGTATTTTATTCGTTCAAATTTAGGTTGATGATGAAATTTTTGGATCAAAAAATAAAAAAACTTTTTCATGAGTTTTCAAACATAATGAAAAAAAATTAAATGAGTATGATGGGAGAACTAAATTTTCTTTTTAGGACTTCAAATCTATCAAAAAGTATTTTGGAAATTTTTTTAATCAAAATAAATATATTACTAATTTACTAGATAAATTTAGACTTGAAAATAGTAAGACATATACAACTCATATCTGTACTAATGTAAAACTTGATTTTGATGAAACTGGATAACCTATAGACAACAAGTTATATAGAGGTATGATTTTTAGTTAATTATATCTTACTTCCAAAAGGCTAGATATTATATACTCAGTATGTCTTGGTGCAAGATTTCATTAAAATCCTAAAGAATCTCTTCTTACAACTGTCAAAAGAAATTTTAGATATTTAAAAGAAACTGTTTTTCAATATCTTCATTTTCAAAAAACTTTTGGTTTTAATTTAATTTCATATTCGAATACATATTTGGAAAGTTTTAGATAATATTGAAAAACCACCATAGGAACATGTCACTTTTTTTGGAAAATATTTAGTGTCATGGTCTAGTATGAAACAACACATAGTTTCTCTGTTAATAGCCGAGATAGAATATGTATCTACATGCCGTTGTTGTGCACAAGTATTATGGATGAAAAATAATCTTATTGAATTTGGATTAAATGTAGATAATACACTTATTTTATGTGATAATAATTGTGCTATAAATATTTCATAAAATCATATAATTCATTCTAGAACTAATCATATTGATATTAGACATCATTTTCTAAAAGATCATGTTCATAAAAAGAATATATTTTTATAATTTATATGTACTAAATTTAAATTAGCTGATATTTTTACTAAACCACTTCCCACAGAAATTTTTGATTTTATTAGGGGGTTTAGGTTTATTCAACTTTAAATAAATTTTTTTTTTTTTAATTATTTTTTTTAAAAAAATTTTTATTTAATCTTAATTTTATTTGATCATATTTTTTTAAGAAAAATTCACTATTAAAAATGATATAGTTACTTATCATTTAAATAAGTTGTGCTTTTATTTTTATTTTGTAATAAATTTTAGATATTTTTCATAGTGTTTAATTTATTTTTAAAATCAGTAATGATTATTATGTACATAATGAAATGGGAATCAAGGCACAATTAGAGCCCATTTTGAAATCTAAAACTACTCTTTTTCTCAAAACCTTTTGAACTACCAAAACCCTTTACCTCTTTCCTCTTCCATTTCTCTCACCTTTTAAACCCTAGAACATCAAACCTTTAGATATTTTAAATATAAATAGAAAAAAATGAGAATCAACGAATGAAAACCCAGTGATGTGAAGAGTCAGTGTTCAAATGGATAGAAACTCCTTCAGGGAAAATTCATTGATCTGTAATTGTTGTATCAGAAAAATCTGATGCTAAAGCAAGAATTATCTTTTCAAGATATTGAAACGATATTCTGTGAGGACTACACTAAATTTATGTATGAATTTTAGTTGAGAAAGTTCTATAAAATTGTACAATTTCATTTGGGGGATATAGAAGATTCTATTGTTGCAAAGATTAATGACTGGGATTTATCGATCTCTTCTTTTGAAATAAAAAAAAATCTTTAACTTCCCTCAAAATGGATTTTTTCATTTTAATATAAAGTCTATAGAGAATAACAATCATAAATATGTGGATATTAAATATTTTTTATTTTGATCGACTAACATAAGGAAAATGATGGTAAAATATTTAGAACCAAATCAGACAATTTTGGTTAAGTTCATTCAGACTGGGATAGCCTCAAGGATGTCTGTGATTGGGAAGATTCTTTTTCCAGATATGTATATAATGTTTCTATATTTAAATGATGTAAAGCTTAATTTTCCATGATATGTGATTAGATATTTGAATTACTCTTATCAACCTGAGGCTCGAATGAATTTCTATCCTTATAGATGATTTATTTCAAAGTTTTTCTTTATGAAATATATGGTATGATTGATTGATGAAAGAGTCGTATGCCTTCACATTAATGTGTTGAATTTTGGATCTTTAAGAAAGATCAGATTTTTTTAGAGAATTGTAAAAGGTAAAATCGTGTCTTTTGGAGCTGAAGAGGATCAAGAATCTACTTAGGTGGAGAAACCTACAAAATCAAGAAAAGGTATGGATGAATCTTGAATAGGGGAAGTATCAAAGACATTAGGAAGAATCATATTTGAAATAGAAGATGAACCTGCTAATGAAGAAAGTTATTGAGGACATATTAGTTCCATGAAAACTACAATTGTTCATGAAACTACTATGGATACAATTCTTGAAAAAAGAGATCTTTTAAGTTATATGATTTTGCGAGAATATATTTCAGAATAAAGACAGAGGGAAGTTTCTTCTCAAGTAGAAGTGGATGTTTTGCCTATGGTTTAGGTAGAGACAAGAACTGAGGAGGTACCTCAGATTGAAAAAACTCATGAAATGGAAATTATAGAGCAATGTTTAGATTATATTGACTCTATACATCAGATTCAAGAAAATATTCAAGACACAATTTCTCAAGAAGAACACCTATCATTATAAGTTGAGATTGAAGATCACCATATTCATGAAAATTTTAATATAATTCATACAGAAGTTGTAAATGGATCTTTCTTAGTTGATATTTCTCGAGAAAAAATAGTTGAGCAACCAGTGGAGCAGGATGAAGAAGAGATATCAAATACTCAATATTTACCACTGATCTTGGTAAATATAGTTGTGAATCAAGCATAGGGTGCCTCTAATTTTATGTCTGGTCATATTGAGGAACATGTAAAAAAATTTAACAGAGACAAAGTAGAGAATGATGCTTTAAGAAGAGAGTTAGAGATAGAGAAACATAAATTTCAAAATCTGAAAGATAGTTCTGCTTCGAAGAAAGAGGTTGATGTTTTTAAAAAGGAATTGCTGATAGAAGCTTCAAAATTAAAATATAAAGATGCATTAAAAAAATATTTGGAATAACATAAAAGTTTTATGGAGAAAACATTTGCAACTATCACTGGAATTCAATAAATTACATTAGGTACTTCGCCTGATTTGATAACAAGATTCCAAGCCATTACAATAATAATGGGAAACATGAATGCCAGGTTGTAGGATTTATAGTGTAGTAGCACTCCTTTGTCTGTTCTATTGGAAAATCAGAAACATCTTGTTGATCACCTTACCTCAAGTGAACCAGGTATTAGATAATTATTGATCAGATTCACTGAGAAGCTCAATCATTTTATGGATAATGAAGAGTGATTGCATGAGTTTTCAGAGTGAATCTCATTGAAGATATTAATTTAACTCAAGAAGGAGGAGATCTAATTATTCATTTGATAGATAGTTTTATGATGAGATAAAGGATATAGTTAGAAGAGTTTAAGGATGTTATTCAGAATCGTTGAGATACCATTTTTCAAACATTCATCCTAACAACCTTGATTTATAATCATTCATGTACTTGTATATTGTTTTATTAATGGAATTTATTATTTATCATAATTTATGTGTTTTTAAATTTTCTTATGTCATATTTAGACTACCAAAAAAATCCAGATTCTTTTATTGATAACCATTTTCACATAAAATTTTCTTACAAGTTTAGTGCTACATTAAATGTTTTCTATTCCTTATTCTATAATTATTTATGACATCACAAAAAATGAAGAAAAAATTGAATAAACAAAAAATTTTACATAGTTTTTTAATTAATAATTTAGGGGAAAAATTGATTTTTAACGTTTGGAGAGAAATTTGGATAAACTAGTATTTTATATTTTCAAAGCGGTATTTCGAAGTAAAAAATTAAATATTGTTTTTATCCGGGAAAAATTCTCACTAATATGTAAATACTTTTTTGGGTTTTTTGATCATCAATATGGGGTAGATTGTTGAGCATGTATTGTTTCAACAATACTCTATATTTTTATGATAATTTTGATTCTCACAAATACCCTTACTTTTCATTCCAATGATTTTACTTTAAGTATATTTCAGGAAATTAATATTCATTATATTCCCAATTTTGGAATAATATTAAATCATATGATTTGCGTGAAATATTTTTCAAACTATTTGGAAAGTTATTCTATGTGTTCTGGAAACACATTTCATACCATACATTAGAAATAAAAGAATAAGGATTAAATCCTACGTTTATTTTATGGGAGTTACCAAAATTATGGTTCATCAACCTTACATTTGCAAGGAACCTTATGTTAATTATTTGAGAAAAGTATGGTTGAAGAACCTTACATAAGTATGGATACTTATGTTTTCTTCACAAAAGTATGGATATTCAACCTTACTTTTGTAATGAACCTTACGTTCTATCAAAAAGTTTGGATCATGAGCCTTACGTTAAGAAGCTAAGAAAAGTATGGATCATGAATGATACATTCCAAAGTTAAAGAGAAAATTATGGATCATCATCATTACGTTTGTAATCAACCTTATGTTTAATATATGGTATATATGGGGTGCTTATAAAAATAACCCTACATTTTAATTCTTTAAGAGTTGGAGATTTTAATTTGGGACTTTATCATACAACGGTCTTTTACAAAATATCAGGCTGATTTCAAGATCAATTCAATCCCCGATTTTTTATGTGTATATTGGGATGATATAAATCTTTTTATATGTGATTTAAAGGATTTATTCAAAAGAAGAATTTCATGACAATTATTAGGGGAAGTTAGGACCACCATTTCATTTTTGGGTTTTTAATATTTTGATCTTTCAGGAAAATATTTCGGATCTGAATTTATGAATAAAGTGCTCATCTTTATTCTATATATTCTGTGTATCTGAATTTTTTAGATTACATGGGGGACACTATATCTCTTGATTTTACAGTGATTAAAAAATTAAAAACTAGAGATATTTGAGTTTCACAAAAGACATAGATTTTATTATTCTTTTAAAAGATCATTTACAGATCTGCTCCTAAAAAGAATGGCCACATTTTGTCTTATATCAGAAAGAGAAATGTTAAATATTTACTTATTCTACACTGGAGATCTATCGTGAATTTTTTTCTAATTTTTTACTGAATATATTTCAAGATTAATTGAAGCCGGATAGATTCAGAACTGCTCTTACCTAAAGAACAACCTTTTTGAAGATGACAATCCATTTATTGTCAGTTTAGTACTACTGCAACTGTGAAGATCAATTGGAATGTATTTTTCAAACCAATACACTTTTATTTTGAGTACCGGCTTCTCATACTAAGTTTTTTGATTGGTTTTGTGTTTAGACCAAGAAGGCTCTGCTTTATCCTTAAATTATAAAGGTGCCAACTGCCTACACTCAGTTGTGGATGGTCTCATGAAAAGAGGACATACTAGTGAAAATCTCCAAGCTCATGGAGTAGAGAATTGGTGGAGTAGACTAGGGGATCATTGTTCCCCAAACCACTATAAATATTTTCATTAGGATATATATGTATTTCTATTCCATAAATAATCTGATAAAGATAAAAGGAAAGAGTTGATTATCATCATGATTTCTCAAGAAGTTTTGAAAGACACAATTCACCCCCTCTTGTGTATATTTTGTATAACATGATCCAATAGGAACTCGTAGTGACTGGATCAAACATATAGGTTTTTGGTGCTCGACCTTAACATATATTCAATTATAGAAATGAGAGAAAAAATCACCAATTCCCCATCTCACATGGCCACCATTTTCTAATCCCTATGTCATAAAAAATCTTCGTAGTTCTTGGTTCCACATCCGATTGGGAATTATGTAAATACCCCATATATCATTCTTGACTGATAAAGATACAATGAAATGATTCTAATAGAATAAAATTACATCGATAGAGGACAAAAAGTCATGAATGGTCTCCCCAACATAAAAATGGTCTCTAATTATAAGAAACTCATCATCAAGTTTTTGTTCTAGAAGAATCATCTCGAGATGAATATAGTGAAACTAAACTCTCACCAAATAAACTTCGTCCCTTGATTCATAGACCCCAATATGTATCTATGAAAAAATATACATCAAGGTCAACCCTTCTGATGATTCCTTCATGACCTAGGTCATAAGTTTCATTCTCAATTCATCCTTAATGAAATTACCCTAACCCGAGGTATTAGTGATGTAAAAGTTGAATAATATTAGGTATTCCACCCAATTCCTCTGGTAGATATTCAAATATTTTTTTTATCGAACATATTACTCAAGATCCTATGGTTAAAATACATGGTAAACCTTTCTCGAAAAAGGTAATACCACAAACCCCTTAGTTTATACATCACAACTACAAGTTCATGGTCATAGGTTGGATAATTCTTTTCATGTTCCGTAAAGTGATGAGAACTATAATCAACTACAAGATCACCCTATATAAGAACATAACCCAATCCTGAACCAAATATGATACATAAGACCACATAGCCCTCCCCAACCCCTAGAAGAGTAAACTTTAGTGTATTATTCAAGATATTTTTTAGCTCAACAAAATAATTATGGCATTTTTCACCACAAAGAAAACCCTACAGTATTTTCTACTAGACTAGTCATCAAAGAGGAAAACATTAAGAATTACATTACAAACCTAAAATAATACCAAGCTACGAACAATAATTTTTGAAACTTGAAAACATTATATCGTTGTTCCCATATCATTAAAACATTCACCTTCATATGATCTACTAATATACCATATTACGACACCATGTGTCCCAAGAACTTCACTTCTTGAATCCGTAAACAACATTTTGATATATTTGAATAATTTTGGGGATTTCTAAAAAAATTAAAAAACTACACTCAGATGATCCCCAATATCCTCCTCAATCCTAGATTAAACAAGGTTTTCATCCATGAAGACGAAAATGAAAGTATTATGATACTATTGTAAAATATTTTTCATTAAATCCATAAATATTGTATGATCATTGGTTAGATGAAATAGCATGAAAATGTACTCATAATGGCAATACCATCTCCTAAACGCTATTTTATGAATGTCATATTCTTTTATCCTCAACTGATGGTATCTAAATTGAAGATTAATATTCGACAAACACTTATCTCTTTTTAACTTATCACACAGATCTTCAATACATAGAAAAATATACATGTTCTCTATCAAATCTTGTTTGAGTTTCTAATAATCAAAATAGAAGATATGTGATGCATCTTCTTTCTTAGAAAAGAGTACAAGGACATCCCTAGGAGACACACTTGGGTGTATAAAGCCTTTCACTTATAGATCATCCAAGTGAGTCTTAAACCCTTTAATATTAGATTGATCCATATGGTGATAAGGAATAGACATTGTTAGTGTATGAGGTACTAAATCAGTAGAAAACTCTACCTCTCTAACTATTAGATAAATAGAGAAGTTCAAATGAAAATTATTTGGAAACAGGATAAAAACTAGAGGGATATCGCAATTCAAATATTCTTACTTAATCTAAAACAAGAATATAGATATTAATTTTCCAAAATCTGGTTATGAGGATCTAGATATACTTGTACTTGGGTCATATTCTACTAGAAAACTCAAAAAACCCATTCAGGCGCAATAAAGGAGACTTGTTGAAGATAGAAATATATTTTTGATTTATTGGAAATGAGAAATGCATCGTGAAAATGATGTCAAGTAGTTTGATGTAAATAAGGGGAAAATTCCAAGAAATATCAACAGTTGATAAAGAGAAACACAATTAGGACTATAGAGAACTTGTTCTCTATTCATTCCTAGGGGTGTAGTAATATCCAACACATAAGATAAAAAAACTATATAAAGATTAATAAGATTAAAAATATCTGTTGAAATAAAAAAATGAAATGCACTAGTATCAAATATAGTAATCTAAAATGATGAATTTATATTGATGGTTCCTATCATAATTGTTGTACTTGTATCGGCTTCTTCCGGAGACTCTACTACTACATGAAGATTCTTCATTGTGGATGCCTATGGAGGGAACCCCATTATTCATTAATAATTTGATTGAACCACAGTTTTATTAGGTAGTGATGATATCATGACACTACATGGAGTATAATATATATGGAATAAATTTTCTATGTGGATTGAGTTCCCACAAGTGCCAAAAATCTTTGGTGAATTAGTGAAAACCCACTTATCATTACCATGCTTTCCACAAAAGTAGGAAATAAAAGGGCCTCTACCAAGAACTACAAGAGTTATATAAATAAACTTATGTCAATAGAAACCATGAGAGTTTTAATTATTCCTCTTTCCTTTAAGTGAAATCAAAACACAAATAGGAAAAATATGAACTCCCCTCAAACCTGAATTTCTAGACAGGTCTATTTTGATAATCGTCGCTCTATCCAATACATGAGCATAAAAAGGAATCTTCGGTAAGAAAATATGAGGAAAAATATTAGATCAAAGTCCCATATCAAACCTTTTATTATTCATATTCTAATTCAATATAATGTCATGTGAAAACTATATAATCTTAGTAGAATGGTTTACATTTTTTTACGATCATGATAGCATGCTTGAGTTTGAAAACTCAATAGCCATTTTCAACACCATCAACTCCAGATGGAACTGGTCAGTGAAAATATCTTTTAAGTCTTTCTAGTATAATCCATCATGTTCCTTGACCATCAGTATCATTTCCAACTATCTCATTCTAGGTCCCTCCAGTAAGAAGGTGGATCACTTCACCTTTAATTCATTAGGTGTCTCTAAGAGCCCAAATAAACATTCAATCCTTCTCAACCATTCCTCATCCTCTATATAATCATTTAATCCATTGAAATCTAGTGGATTATAGTGAAGGAACATTGATGAATGAATTTATAAAACAACATTTGACGTTTCATAGCAAGAATGATAAACAAGAAATGGTGGTGGTGCTTATCCCAGAGCATAGACAATAAAAACAATTTACTCAACAAGACTTAGGTTCACTAGATAATTTTCTCATTATGGTTCATCAAGGCATTTTTCTAGGATCTAATTCACAGAAAATATAAAAATAATAAACCATAAAAACATGAGTAGGAAATAATGAATACATCATATTAACACCAAAAATATTAACAAGGGGAAATTAACCCAACATATAAACAAACATGATTTGAATTTAGATTTACCTAAATAAAAATTAGGAAAAACACTAGAACTAATTTTAAAAATGCCATTCTGAAATGAAACCTGGTGACTTAAGGTTCATTATGGTGAGATCTGTCAAGGTATTCAAAGGCAAAAACCTCTTATGTTTTGACTGGATTACACAACTATGTATTGAAATCAATGCGAGATGCTTAACCAACTCATTTAATACCACTTTATAATGAATCATCTTAGATACCCTGGTTACATGATAAATGAGTAGATAATGAAAGAACCTAAGGGGTGTTCCTGATCCCCATGGGTTGATTACAATAACCTGGTATCACACAATATGGACGTGGTATTGAATTTTCCAAAAACACATTTGAATCAATATATAGTAATCAGTATTCATATTAGAAAACTCCGCCGTGAGAACTGTACCAGAATCAAATGGCTAATAAAACCCAAAGTACAAGAAAAATTACCAAAAGCATGATAAAAACCCAAGAACCCAAATAAAAAGGAAACAAAATCCCAAGGATCTATAAAAATAATAACATATTAGTGGTGCCTTACCCTTGCTCAAACCTAGAAGAAGATAATCTATAAACACTAGAAGGAACACGTAGGGTGTGAGCTAAAATTCCTACAGTGTAAAGACATAGAACACAATTTTCTAGAGTTAGTTCCTTATATTAATACATTGTAATGATTAAAAGAAAGTTGTATCTAGAAGTAACTAATAGTTTATTAGTTTTGAAAAAAAACAATTTCAACATTTCAAATTGAAATGAAATACATAAAAAAAATTCCATTGGAAACATCAATGACTCCTAGATTATCCCAGAAAGTCATTTATAATATTCATGTACAGAACCTGGAGAAGTAAAACATATAAAAGGTTTGGGATCAGATGATCATCGAGGGTAATTAATACAGTGGAAGTTGTTATAAAAATAATCTCTAGGCATTGAAGACAATTAAAAACACTTGCCTTTAAAAATGTACTTGAGAATAATATTGAAAGAATGAAAGATGATTAAATAAGGCCATATAAATGACCATAAGAGAATTAAACATAACCATTGATATTATAATAGTCGAATAATCACATGGTTTATCAATTACTAATACTATAATGAGTGAATACATAATGAATAACATCTGAAACATATTGTCAAGGCCTTATCCAAGATGTCTGAAAATACTATTGTAAGGCCTCTGCCAAGACCCAATTATATTTTACCTCATCAGACATACTAATTCTTTGAGGTGATGTATTATTCCCTACATATCACTTTCTAAGTCCAATTAATTCCTCATATTAAATGGGATAAACATAAACAACATAAACACATGTAATAACTTTCCCCAATCTATATACATAAACACTAACCATTCTGAGTAGTATGGTGAATGGTAATAAGATAGCTCATCCATAGATAAACTAGTTGTGAACCATATAATATAATATGTCATATGATAAAAATAATATATTAACCACAATATGACATAAAATTAAATATAGGTTTTTAAATATACAAAAATACTCTTATAAAATAATCAATGAATTTTTTAGAGAAATACACTTTTAGTTTGAAAATAAGTATTCTTTTGGAAGGAACATTTCATAAAAAGAAAAATGAACTATGGTAGTTTTTCCATGATGAAATTTTTGGTTTTAGATTTTTTTTCTTAAAACAGATTATATACTGCCCTTGAAAATAGGTATTAATTTGATAAGTTCCCTTTAATCAGGCTTGTTTATCAAGAAGAATTGAGAAATATATTTATAAAACGTTTAACTCTCCATAAAATAAGGAAATATTTTGATTGGTACACATATATAGAACATTAAAATGGAATTTTTGGGGATTAAATAATAATAATTACGAATTTAATTGGGTTTAATACATACAAAGACTAACCCGAAATAAAATGGGAGTTCGGGTGGAAAACCCTCACCATAGGTCCGAATGTGTTCTTTAAATGACATTAAATTAATGTATAATCAAATAAAATCCATTACGTAATTAATTCATAACCTTATACACATGTATTATATTTATTATAATTTTATTAAGTTCATTTATGGTCTTTTGGATGATTTATAAGATGCAATTTTATCTCCTAAGAGCCTTTGATTCCTTGGTTTTCATGATTTGTATATGTGTATATGAGTATGGATGTTCTTGAGGAAATTGTATAATTATCCAAAATTGAAATTATATGATAATAATTAACATTAATAATTTTAAATGGTTATATAATTCATTTTTTATATGGTATGTGTTTGAGTTATTATATATAACATTAGTGATAATCATTTAGATTATTTTGGCGATATTTCGATTATTATAAACATGTTTTGTCGTATGAATTAGTATTATGTATATATACTTGTTTCAGAACATTACATAAGATATAATACATATTTCATAATCTTTTTCAACCATAAAATTGGTTTCATGACCAGCCTTTGAGGATAAATTTAAGAACAAAGGATTGTCATCCTCGATGGTTGTAAATCGGCACCTCCCAGACGATGATTTTGTTTCTTAAACGTAAGAGGGAGAGGTAGTAGTTTTGGGAAGTATATTCCATTAACATGATATCATTCTAGTATATTTATGATAATTGATATGTCATGATTATTTTAATAGATTGGGTTAAAAGAAGATAAGAAAATAAAATAAATTGAAAATGAAATTAAATGAAAAAGTGAGAGGGTTTACCTCTTGAAATATCCTTCTTGAGAACCTCCTTAAGTGATGGTATTTTGGTCTTTTTTGAAAGACCAATATATATTGGACTTCAAGAGAAACTAAGGGAGAGTATTTGGGATGAAATTTCACAAGATTCAAGGTTTAGAGGATTGAAGAGAATAGGGGGTGATGGGTGGTTTTTTATAGTGGATGATAGGAGTGATTTTTTAATATATTATTCATTATTTTATTATTTTTCTCATGAAAAGAAATAGTGTTATTTATTGTGAAGAAATAGTAATAATTGACTATCAGTTTGATCCAATTTCCATTTACATCATCCATGACTTAGACATGATGCAAAAATTCATTTATTTATCATATTTCATAAATAATCAAATTCCACTATTAACCAAAAATTCAATTATTTTAGATAAAAATCACCCAAAATATTTTTTGACACGTTAAGGATAAAAATTAGTCCTATTTTCTCAAAAATATATTCAAAATATTTGAAATTTAATTTTTAAATAAAATCATTATTTACATAAAAAATACAATTTTTTTAAAACTAAAACTGATTTTATGACACCTTGAAAAATGAACTAAGATCATATTAAATTATCCTAAAATTGGAGTAAAACAAAAAATTTAAATTTTATAAATTTTAAAATTATTTTGATTAAAATTATTAATTTAAAATTGTAATTAAATATTTATTACTCAAAAAATTACCAACACTTAATTTTGAATTTTTAAAATATTCACTCTCATTTATAATGTGCCAAAAATATTTACTCTTCATCAAAAATATAAGTTCATCTTTTAAAACTCTTAATATCTTACAGATTGCGACTTTTTATTCCTTTTTTTTGAAATTCTAAACATATAAGATAAAAAATTGTGTTTAACGACTATGTTACAACTATGTCCTATAATAATGTGTTTTTCTCACAGAGACTCAATGTTGAATGAATTCTATATTAAATTTATTTATAAAACCTTGGGGAGTTTCATTCTTCCCTATTAAAAAAATTTCATCCTCTAAATTACTAGAATGTCACATCATAAAAATATTTGGGCAGTTCTTCATTATAAGCTCCTCATGACCCCACGTTGCCTCTTCAATTTTATGTTTTTTCCAAAGTACCTTTACCATTGGAGTCCTTTGATTCCTCAACACCTATTCTATAGTGTCGTGAATCAATATAGGCTCTTCACAGTAAGATAAGTCTGGTTCAAATTCTATACCATCAAATATGAGTTCATGCATTGTGTCTAGAATGTACTTTATCAACTGTGAGACATGGAATAAATTGTGTACCATAGAAATCCAAGGTGACATTGCCAAACGATAATCCAAAAATAAAACTCTCTCTAGAATTTCAAAAGGACCAATGTTCTTGTGGCTTAGTTTCCCTTTATTACAAAATCTTATAACACCTTTCCATAGAGATACTATCAATAAAATGTGTTCTACAACATGAAATTCAAATCCTTCCTTCAAGTTTCAACATTTCTCTTTTTCCTACTTTATGGTTCTTTGATATAGGTTTGAATAGGATTTACCTTCACTGTTGTTTCCTCCAAAATCTCTAAACCTACAAGATTACTCTCACTAACATCATCCCAACATGTTACTGTATGAAATCTCTTTCCGTACAATGCTTCATATGGTGCCATTTGAATACTATAAAGGAAATATTTGTTTTATTAAAACATTACTAAAGGTAAATAATTATCCCATATAACTTGAAAATCAAGTGATAATTATCTAAACATGCCTTCTAAGGTTTGGATCATCATTTTCTAACTTCCCATCAGTTTGAGGATGATAAGAAGTACTCAAATTATGCTCAATATCCAAATATTTCTAGAGACTTTTCTAGAATATAAATGTAAATAGTGTATCATGATCAAAAAAATTTGAGAGAGGCCCTCCAAGAAGTCTCACAACTTCATTGATCTAGATCCATGTAAGATGCTTCAGTGGAAAATCATAAATTATATTGAATAAATGTTTAGTTTTGTAAGTCGATCCACAATTATCCATATTGAATCATTACCTCATGGTGTTTTTGGTAATTAAATGAAAAAATCAAAGGTGATTTCATCTAATTTCTATGTAGTAATAGGTAGAGGTTGTATAAATTCTCTAGGATGTTGTCTTTCAGCATTCACCAGTTGATAGACTGAAAATATTGATACATGGTCAGCAATTTCACACAATATGTTGTCCCGCCAGAAATGTTAATTAAAATATCTATAAATCCTAGTCATACTGAGGTGTATATATAAATTCAAACAATGGTTACGATCCAATAAATCTATTTTTAGCTCAGGTATAGAGGGAACACATTGACTTATCCCAAATTTCATTATTCCATCCTCATACAAGAAATATGCAACTTCCCATTATTCACTTCTTTATGTTTCTTTTGAATATTATCATCAACAGATTAATAATTTTTAATTCATTACAATGAACATGGTTTAGAAAAAAATTGAGAAATTAATGATGCTTCACCTTCTTTGATAATTCCCATATCCAACCTTGCTAGATTCATGTTTGTATGATCCTTATAAATCCTCGATTTGTTAAGAACTCCATGATCCATCTTGCTCAATGCATATTCCACTTTATTTTCCATACATGGATGGTTGTGTATGTAAAAATCCTAATCTTAGTGTAGCTCGAGCCATCGCCTTTGCCTCATGTTGAGTTCTTTCTGTGAGAAGATATATTTCAAGATCTTATGATCAGTATATATCTCACATCTTTCACCAGAGAGAAAATGTATCCATATCTTCAGTGGAAATATTACAGCTACTGACTCAAGATCATGAGTTGGATAGTTCTATTAATTAAATTTTAACTTCCTTTATGTATAAGAAATAAATATATCATTCTTCATAAGGGAAAAACATGTAATTTATTTGATGTATTGCTATAAATCACAAACCCACTATTCCTTGATGGTAGATTCAACCTTGGAGCATTAAAGAACCTCTTATTCAATTCTTCCAAACATTCTTTGCAGTATTTTTCCCATTCAAACGTAACCCCTTTATGAGTATGCTTGGTTAACCGGTTAGCTAATTAGGTGAAGTTATTTATGAATCACCGATAATAACCTTCTAAACAAAGAAAAATATTTACCTCGATTATGTTTGTTGGAGTATTCCATTCTTGATATTCCTTTGTCATTATAGGATCAACTAAGATTCATGCTTAGAGACTATATGACCATGAAGAGAAACTATTTGAATCTAGAATTCACACTTTCTAAACATCCCATATAACTCATTTATTCTAAGAGTCTTGAGAATAATGCGCAAGTGAATCTAATGATATTCATAGCTTTTAGAGTATACCATGATATCATAAATAAACACCACAATTAATTCATTAAAATATTTCGTGATAACACTATTCATTAGATCCATGAAAACATAGGGTGAATTAGTTAGTCCAAAAGCAATTACTATAATCTCTAAATGCCCATACATGGTTTGAAATGTTGTCTTTGGAATATCTTCCATCGACACATGAAACTGATGATATCCATATCAAAGGTAAGTCTTCAAAAAATATTGGGCTTCATGAAGATGATCAAATAAAACATCAATTCAAGGAAGGGGATACTTTTTTATTATTGTAATAGCATTGATTTTTATATAGTCAATGCATAGCCTCATGGATCCATCATTTTTCTTGACAGTGATAACAGGGGATCCCCATGGAGAAACACTAGGTTGGATAAATGGTTTATCACTCAATTCCTCTAGTTTTTTCTTTGGATATACTAGTTCCATTATGTTCATTATATAAAGGGTCTTTGAAATAGGTCTTTCACGAGGGATTAAATCAATAGAGAACTCAAATTCCCACTTTAGAGGATGTCTAGGTAAATCCTCTCAGAATACATCAATGTATTCTTGCACAATAGGTACATCATAAATTATAAGGTTTCTTTCCTCACCCATAGATATTTTTTTATCTTCCTGCCTGATAATTGCATTCAGTATAGGTACTAGGGGTGGATCTGGATTAGAATCAAATGGTGATGTTTCTTCTCTAAAGATAACATAATCAACACCTTCCTCACAAATCATAATTTCCTTCTTTTTTAAGTATATTTTTACCTTATATGTTGAATTCTATTCCATGCCAACGATTTTATAAAATTCAAACATAGGTATAATGATAAAATCACCAGATGAAGCACATTTATATGACATAATGAGGATTTCTTGACATAACTTTGTTGCAATTAGACTTCCCATAAGGGTTTTTACTGACAATTACCTTGTTAATGAAAATTTTAAATATCTAATTTTTAAGAAAATTTGGAAGATATAATGTAATGTGATTATCCATAATCAAATAAATCATTGGAAAAGTTTAAGGAAACAATTTTTGTACCTTCATCCCTAGCATTAGGAACTTCAAAATCAGCAGTTGTTATCGTATAAGCTTGGACTTTCTCCCTTGGCCTTCTATGGGGACTTATTCCTTAACACTTAGTAAAATAATTAGCATAACATCCCATATCATTATAATTGTTTCATTGAACATTGGTTCCTTATTTCTTACCCTTGCAATCTCATGGTTTGATGCCTCTTTCTCCACATTTGTAACATACTCTTTTTCCTTTTAAGTAGGCTCTGAGGTGTTTCTATCAAAAAGTATCAAATTTTGGAAAACACTTATTTTTTTACTTCCCTTTATCCATTCATTCCTCTTCCACCCACTTGTTCTCTTTCATTACTTTAAAGTCATAAGGAATATAAAATTATTTCTCTATGTTTATTGCACATGAGATTATATCTTTGTATGATGAGAATGTTTTAGAAAATAGTTTCCATTAGAGAAATGGTTTTAAAAAATCAATGAATTGAACAATGTTTCTCCTTAGATTATGTATGTATTATACAACATGACTATCTAGACTTGTAAAATTGTCATCATAATTCACAATGTTTTCATCCTATTTTTGTTTCAAACTCAGGAATTACCACTCCATATCTGCTCACTTTTCTTGAGAAAAATATTTTTTACGAATATTTCCTTAAAGTACATCCATTAAATATCTTCTATTTATTCCTCCTCATTCATGTTTTGAATTATTAACCACCACTGATCTGTATCTCTTGATAGATAATAAACTACAATGACAACCCTCTCCCTTTCGTTACATCCCAATGTGAGAAATATCTTCTCTAGAAAACGTATCTGGTGCTCTTTAACAAATGGATTCATAGTTTCATTGAATTATAGATCATGTTTTCAAAAAAAGTGGTCTAACAATTTTCCTCCATGATTTGGATCAAGATTCTCCAAATAGATAAGGTTATTGTTCATAACCTGGGTCAACTATCCTAGTATAGATATAAGTTTCTCTACACCTGTCGTAGATCCAGTACTAATGTCATTATCTGGCATAAAAGGAAAATCCATACGTGGTATACATGTTTTCATGTGATTCCCATTCCTTCCACTAGGTGACATTTCTAAATAATGTCTTGTAATAAATTGGGTTATGAATAAAAATGTATAATGCAAGAATAGTGAAATATTTAACAGAAGTATAAATTTTATACATGTCTAATTACATAATCATAATCATGGTTACTTTGAGGACACATTTACATTTAAATACTTCATAATGGTTTATAATGAAAATTTGAATTCTCATAAGCATATCCCCAGGTAGTGTCAAACCTGGTGCACATTAACGCATGTTGTCATGTACGAGGTTACCCTGAGTCAATACCAAAACACATTGTAAAAGTTTTTACTCTGAGGTACACATGTTCCAAAACCACACCAACTTGTAGTATCTAGACACAGATTTATTTCCTAGAAAGATCGAAATAATATACACCTTAAAAAAATTATATTATTTTCTTGTGTACTAATCCTTAATATGTATGTTAGGGGTTTTCCCCTAATCTATGTTTTCTAAATATAGTTTCAATGTTTTCTAATAAAATTCCTCTGACGCCGCCTGTAAAGGCCCAGACCCCAGTTTCTCAGATTCAGTGCCTTATATTAATTAGATTTTAATGATTACAATAGTGTTATATCCTGAAAGAATGAATAGAATAGTAGTTTTGGAAAACAATATTCCAACATAAGTTCAACATTAAAACTTAAAATGAAATGCATAATAACAATTCCATTGGAAACGTCTATGACCCCTATATTATCCCTAAAATCCATTATTAATATTAATCTTCACAATCTGGTGAAGGTAAAACATATGAAAGGGGTGATATCATATTCTTGGAAAGGGAAAGTAATACAGTGGAAGTTATCATAAAAATAAACACTATGCATGGTGAATAACTAAAAACACAAGCCTTTGAAAATATACTTGAGAATAATATAGAAGGAATGAAAGATGATTAAATAAGTCCATATAAATGACCATCAGATAATGAAACATAAAAATAGATATTTTATTAGTAGAATAATAATATGTTATATCAATTACTAATACCATAATGAGGTATTTCATAGTCTCATACATCTAAAACATATTGTCAAGGCCTTGACCAAGACGTCTTAAAATACTAGGGTAAGCCCACATTAAAGACCCAATTAGTTTTTGTATCATGATACTTGATGGTGGAAAGAGGGACTATAGTGGTCCCCATGAATCAATATCTAATTAAAATTCATTATTCTTATGAAATGGGGTAAACATAAACAACATGAACAAATGAAATAACTTTCCCCAATCTGTACACATAAACACTAACCATTCTGAGTAGTATAGTGAACGGTGTCAGGATAGCTTATCCACAGTAAAAATGAACATAAAAAATTTAATAAAATACATTAGATGATAAATAAAAGATATTAACCTTAATTAGACAAAAAAATCAATAGAGGTGTTGAAATAGACAAAAAACTCTAAAAAACATCGAGGAACTTTTGAGAGAAATAAACTTTTACATTGAAAAGAATAGTTTTTTTGGAAAACAATTTTCATAAAACCAGAAATGAACTAGTTTAGTTTTTCTATTATTAAAGGACTGGTTTTATAAAAATAATTTTGGCATAAAACATATTATATAGTTCCGTTAAAAATTGCTATGATTTTGAGAAGTTCCCTTCAATCAGGCTTGTTTATCTAAAAGAATTGAGAAAAAAGATTATAAATCATTTAACTACCCATAACATAATAAAGATTTATGATTGTTAAAAATATATAAAAAATTAAAACATAATTTATGAGTAGTAAATAATAAGAATTAATAATTTAATTTTGATTATGAGAGACAAAGAGTAACCTGAAAGAAAGTGGAGGTTCGGGTAGAAAAGTTATACCTTATGTATAAATGTGTTCTGAACATGACCATAATGTCCTTGATAATAAAATTAAATCTGATAATTAATTAACTGATTTCATTATCTGAATTTTATTTATTTATTATTATTTTTTAATTTCATTCATGTCCTTTAGGATGAGTTATAAGATATAATTTTATCGCTTGGGAGCCTTCGATTCCTTGGTTTCCCCGATCGGTAAACTTGTATATGAGTATGGAAGTTCTTGTGGAATTGGTGTAATTATATAGAAATAAATTTATATGATACTAATTAAAATACCAAATATAAAATGGTGATATAATTAATTTGTTTATATGGTATGAGTATGAGTTATTAGATAGAACATTAGTGAAAATCATTTAGATTATTTTGGCAATATTTCGATTATTACAAACTAGTTTTGTTGTATGAATGAGTATTATGTATATATACTAGTTTAATAAAATTAAATAATACATAATACATATTTAATAATATTATTCAACCATAAAAATTGTTTCTTGAATAGCCTTGACTGATAAATTTAATAACGAAGGTTCGTTATCATTGGAGGTTGTAAATAATCGCCTCTCAGAAGTTGATTTCATTTTTAAACAATATAGAGAGAGAGATAGATAGTATTTGGATGAAATATATTCAATTAAAATTATATAATTATAGTATATAGATGATAATAGAGTTATAATTGTTATTTTTCTTAGAGCAGGTGAGGATAAGATAATAATAAAAATTGATAATGAAATTAGAAGAAAAAGGAAGAGGGTTTACCTCTTTAAATATCCTCCTTGAGATCCTCCTTAAGGGATGTGATTTGGGTATTTTGGAAAGAAAATATCTATTGGATGTGTATATAGGCTAGGGAAGTGTATTTTGGTAGAACATTGACAAGAATCAAGGCTTAGAGGAGTGTAAGAGAAGAGGGGTGAAGGGGTGGTTTTATATTGGAGGAGCAGGCTTATTTTTGAATATCTTATTCATTATTTTATTTGTTTTCTCAAGAGAAGTAATAGTTTTTATTATTATAAAAATATACCTAATAATTGAATTTTATTTTAAACTAATTTCCATTTTCATAATCCACGAATCAAGCATGATGCAATTTTTCATCTCTTTAGCATATTACATAAATTATCGAATTTCACTATTCACCAAAAAAATCAAGTATTTCAGAAAAATCCCCAAAATTCACCCTAAACACTTTTTAATGTGTAAAATTAGATAATGGAATTTATTTTATCAAATAAATTTTTTAAATTTTTTAAATTCAATTTTTATATAAAAACATCATTTACATTGAAAATATAATTTTTTTAAATAAAATGATTTTATAACACCCTTAAAATTTAATTAAGGTCTTATTAAATTATCCTAAAATAATAGGAAAAAAAAATATTTATATTTTTATTGAAAATTAATTTTATTTTGCATCAATTGTTTTTAAAATTTTCATTAAATATTCATTACTCATAAAAATACTAACACTTAATTATTAATTTTGAAAATATTCACACTCATTTCTAAGGTTCCTAATATTTATTTATAATAATAGGGGTGAGGTTAAGGATCATATTAATATTCATAATAGTAAATTACTCTTCATAGTGGTCAAGTTAATATTCACCAAAAATGTATTTTGATCCTATCAGACTCTAAATATCTTGTGGATCGCAACTTTGTGTGTCTGTTTTTGGAAATTGAAAACTTAGAAACGGAAAAATTATGTTTAAAAACATAGTTATGAATAAATCCTATAAAAATATTTTCTTCATAAAGACTCATTTTTTACTGAATTCCATGTTATATTTATTTGTAATTCCTTGGGATGTTATAAGTAGGGTCACAAATCGGATTCCACAATAATACTACACAATTAATTAAACAATTAAAGATTTCAAATTTAAATGTACAGACATGTCTGTTCTAAATAATATATAAATAAAATCATTATTCACATTTAAAATGATGGAACTAATTTAAAATAATGTCTTAATATCCATTTAATATAAAATAGTTTATATAAATTTAGAAGTCATGTGTAAAATAGTTCACAAGCAATGAAATTTTTATCAATGAATTTAACAACAGTCTACCTAGTCATCTTCCAATAGGTATGATATTTCTAGGATATGGGACTCCCTTACTCTCAAATGGTTATAAAAAATGTGCATACACATGTCCCTTAGACACTGGATAAAGAGGAACCCATCCCCATCTGATCAGGGATGTGACATGTTGCATATGTATTATTAGTGTTGTAAAGAATAAATAGAGTGTTGTCCCAAATAAATCACTACCTAAATAGGATTTCATGTCCTCAAAATATAATCAATAATTGAAAATTTATTTCAATACAATTTAAAATAAACTCATTTCATTTACCATTTCAGTATTCAAATTTTTTATTTAAAACCTAACATATTGTTTTTTAATCAAATCATGCATTTTTTCAAGATGAAAATAGTGGGTTATATCAAAATAATTTAATCTATATACATCAAATAAAAAATTTAAATCAATTTCCACAAATAAATTTCACAATTAAAATTCCACAAATTAATTTTTCATAATTTTTCTATCCAATTTCACAACACACCCCAAGTCAATGGAATTGGAGGATTTCCACAATTTTCATGCCAAATACAATTAAAATAAAAAATTAAATGGAATTTATTTTTAATAAATAAATTGAAATAAATTAAATTTAAATTATATAATATAATTTAAATCAAAAAATTCTAGGTTTTTAAAATTGGCCATCATAAATGGAACCACCTACCTCAGGACTGTGGGATATTGAAACATAAATCCCTATTCTGGAAACTATAATAATGAAAATTGGAAATTAGGATCTGGTAATCAAACCCAGATTCTAAATATGAAATAAATAGTATTATATCCTAAAATAACACAAACACCTATAAAAAAATTAGGGAGGATAGAATAGAGAGTGGGGAAATAGAATGGGAATAAGAAACATACCATGGATATATTAAACATCATTCAACATTATTGTTTTCACTACAATAGGAATTTATAGGGACCATGATCACATATTGTAAGATTACATGGAAGAATAAGAAATTTTAGAGTTGTACATGCAAATTGGGAACATCAAATGAGGATCTATTGGTTTTAAAATTAATTTTCAGAATAATTAAATCTCGTACGCATAGTTAGTTGGGAATGTCCACAAGCTTAGAAAAACCATTCTCCCTAATCATGTTCCCCTTATGGTGGGGATTTATGGTTTTTCCTTGGTGTGAAAATGGTTTTTAAAACCTTTCACCCATCGTACAAACCCTCACAGTCATAGTTTTCACGGTTTTCACCAGTATGGTGCGCAGTTTTGAGAAACCATCTGCCAACCATGAACAACCCAACAAATTCAAACCGATTACAAAATCTCACCCAAAAAAACACTAAAAGAAACAACAAAAAATTAATGACCCAAATAATTTGTATAGTAATACATAAAATATCGAATGGAATTTATGATTACCAAGTGATACAACCTATTCAATCCCATGAAAAAATAATCAACCAATAATTCGGATAAACCGTCACCATGAGAGAGCCCATGTCAACATCTCTAGGGTAAAATTCTTCATCATAGAGATTCAATGATCTAAGGGTTATGTTCTCAGGTATAACCCATTATCATAAAAGGAAGGATTATGAATCCAAGAACATTATATATATATATATTGATCCTATATAAATCCACCAATAATTGGAGATTTGGATGGTCTTTAATTTGGTAGATTTTCGTTGAAGAAATCTTTAGTATGGGATCGAGTTACCCATTCAGGGTGCCCCAGACCTATGAGAAATTTTAAGTGGACCTAAGGGTAGTTGGGAAATAAGATATAGTCTTGGTATCATTTGGGTTTTCACTACATCATTGGAATATCATCACATACAAAAATAATTGGTGGATCATAGACACATTCAAATTCCACATAATGAACATAAAGGCCAAGATAAGCCTCTAGGAAATAAAAATAGTCAATGGAGATCTACTTATGGGGGATTTTATTGTAAGATTAATTTTAATGACCACCATTATGGGATGATATGGTTAGAACCCCCCACATGAAATGGGTATTCATTGGTTGGTTAAGAACATAATTGATGATGTTCTTCACCCTCTAATTGATATTCCCCTCAGTAACTATGTTAGGATCATCATGATGAAAAATGGAAGAGATCTACATCCATGTATTCCCTATAACTTCCTAACCCATTTGAACCATTTTAACCATTATAATCATTAATCTTATAGGAAAAAACTATTGGAAGAAAAACAATAGAAATTGGATTTGGAGGTCATCCCTTTTTGTGAAATTGTATGGATAGTTACTCCCTTATAACTTTATTTTATAAATCACATTAAAAATTTTATAATAATGATAAAACATTATTTTTGTTATCTAATCTATATTATTATACAAAATGAAAACATAGTTAATAAAATAATATATCACTAAAATTGTTTTACAAAAAATTTGGAATATGAAGATTCATGATATTCCACTACCATTAGACTTAAAATAATTGTAGTGGTGTTGAATCAACTAATCAGTGGATAAATAAACATGTTAGGTTCATTAGTTAGTGAAGATGTTTTTGTTGATGTCATTATATCATACATTGATCTTTTTTAGATTTTGAACATTGTATATTATAAAAATATTTTTGATAAATGAATGAATACCTTTATAATAAAAATAAAACATATGAGAATCAATCATTATAAAAGTTTATATTAATTTTTATCTTTTCAATTTCCTATTACTGGGATTTTATCCAAACTATGTAATATTTTTCTTTCTATGTGTTTTTATTAAGTGATATTATTATAATTTTTGCACTTTAAATATATTTATAATTTCCATTGTAATAAATTTTATACCAATTCTTCAAGATTGAGATCTAAAAGGGAAAGGAAAATTGAGAAATTTATGATCATCTGATCAAGTTGTTTTAGTGAATGCTTGATATAGATTAGGTAGTTTAGTTTTGTGGAAGATAACTTATACTGATGGGTTTAAATGGGGGATTCTAGGGATGGGAAGGGTTTCTATATGATAGGTATAATATTGGCGATACCTTATGATAGGTTTAATGTCTTGGATACCTCATAAAAGGTTTATAGATCTACTATTCACATTGGTCTAAAAGTGAAGAATTAATAAAGATTATTCTAAAGGATTATATCATGTCATAACTAATATAATTTTTATTTCTTTAATACTTCAATTTTATTAGTTTTGAAATTACTATTGATTTAATTCTTCCCTCAGTTATTGTATTACATTTTTAAAAATTTCCAATGTATCAACTCTTTCACTGGTAAGTTTTAAAATACCAATCATTTTACTTCCACTACTCTAATATCAGTTCATATAGTTAAGATTTTTGTTACTCTAATCTTAATATAATTTGGTAATTTGAAATATAGATCAACATTATACATAAAGAATGTGATAATTATATGTTATTTTAATTATAATTGACCACATATATTTTATTATAATTACTATAACACACCCGAAAAACAATTGGTCTAAGAGGATCCCTTACCACGATTCTATGATTGAAAAATACCATTTTATTATTTTCACACACTTTTAAGGAAAAAGTGGGAAAACTCATAATGTCAAATGACATAAGATCATGTATGAAAATAAATATCTGAACCGTTATTATATTTTTAAAATAGATTCTTTAAACTATCGATGTTCGTAGAGGAGAGTTATTTTTGTGATTGTAGGGGTACCAATTGAAATACATAAATGTTTAAATCTAACTAGATCACCTAATTTTGATGGAGATTATTATGGGTACTAATGTGATTATATTAAATCATATATCTTTAATACTAGATTTGATAACATTATTATGATGATATGAACCAATATTGTACTTTAGAATGATAAAATTCACTTGTCTCATAAATAAAAACAAGAATATCTAGTAAACTTTAAATTTGGTAATACTTTATCATGTTTTATGACAAGGAACGTCAATATTAAAATATTTTCATATGCAGTGGGAATGGAATTTGGGAGAAGCTAAAAATTACAAATTTTTAAGCATCCAAATATTTAGAAACTCACATACCTATGAAAATAACCTTTCACCAAGCCGTTGATTTTATTTCTAGTGAAATTATAAAACAAATACATAAAAATATTTATTTAAATTGAAATTTGCTAAAAATTTCTAGGTTAAAGTATTTATCAAATTATCAACACAATTTAATTATTGTTAATATTATTAAAAAATAATCAGATTCCATGAGAATTTTATTCTATGAAACAAATAATTTTATAAAATAAGCAAGGATGAATTAATTGTAATATTAATGCAGCATGGTTGAAAAACGAGATGAGACACTGAAAAAGATAAAAGGAAAATGGGTTAGTATTTTATTTTAATTTAGGTAATCCTAATTCCACTAACTTTAATACTTGTGTAAAAATTTTGAAATATCTTATTTAAAAGAGAAAATGTAAGTATTCACATCAAAGTGATTGAGAAGAAAAAAATGAACTTTCTAAAATTTAAAGATGAATGAATAAACATTTTGATAATTCAAATTTTTGAAATTATTATTAGAAAAATGGGAATGGTAAAAAAAGATAATAAGGATTCTTCAAATGTTCTGTTCTATAAATGTTGGAAGGAATGTCATATCAGCCTTGATTTTCTAAAATTAAAGCATAAAAATGTAAATTCAAGAAGTTTTTTAAAATAAAATCTAATAAAATATTTAATTTTTTACATTCATATAGTACTAGTGATAGTGACATATCTTTAGATAGTTTATATGAAGTATGTGGAATAGAAAGATTAAAAATTGTTTGATTTTATTAAAATATTTTATGGAATTCTAAAATTTTCATGATAATCGTATCTACAAAATCCCTAAAAAATTATCACTTGATTTTAAAATTGATTATAACATTGATGATAAATATTCAAATTCACCAAAAGATGAAAATGATAATCCATCAGATGTTGAAAAAGTTTTTTCATTGAAGGAGGATGAAACATTACCTATTATAATAGTAATGGATAAATATGTATTTCTTACGAAACAATATTTTAATAATATTTATCAAAAATGATTTTATTATTGAAATACCTATTAAATATGATCATATAATATTGAAATAAACATTTAAATATAAATTATTCAACTGAATTAGATTCATAAAATAATTCAGCTTTGAATTATTTTGATCAAAATTTAGATTACAGAAAATCCAATGATGCTGATTATAATTTTATTGTTCAACATTAATTTATTTTATATAACATAAGGTACAATTTAACTAAATTTTATTCAGTTAAATAAAATTTTGATATAATTTATAAAAATATGATCTTCTATATATTTAAATGGAATTTTATATACATATAATAATCATTTTATTCATTTAAAATTTATTGTACCTAAAAGTGCGCCTTTATAAAATAAATTTCATTGAGGTGGCCAATAGAGTTAATATTTTTCTTTAAAGAATATCAAACTATTTTCATTTCCATGATGTTTTTATATTACAATAACTATCATATGTAGAATATAAAATATTTGGTTAGATGTTACTTACAAAAATGATATTTTATAATATAAATGGATGAAAACGCGTGTGGCTATAAAGAAAATAATTTTATATTTTTTCGAAAAGAAGATAATTATAAAATGTAGAAAAACATTTTACATTTATATCATATGTTATCATAATTTGATTTGATATATTTCAAACATCTGAAATTTAAATAAATCGGAAAGAGGAAGACTCCTTTTTTAAGAAAATACCTTGGGTGAAAACATTATAATTCGTGATATTTTTTTATGGTAAATACTTACATAAAATTATTTTATATTTTATATGGATTAACTATAAACTCTAAGTATAAGTTATTTGTGTGATGAGGGATATCATCTAAAATTTATGAAATAAAAATTTATTGCCTAATGTACTGAAAAACAAATTTCATTTTTTCTTATGATAGGAATGAACATTTTCACACACACAACATAGAATAATTAAATAATAAAAATTTTACTTTTATAATTAAAACTATAGGCATGTCTTTGTTATTTAATAGAATATTAAAACAGTTTAATTTATATCTAATATACTATCTATGAATTTTTATGTTGGGGATCTGCAAGAGCTTAAACATATTTCAATAGGAGACTTTGATCCATGTCAATTTGGTATTTAGTATAGGCCACGAATTAAATATAAAAGTGAAGTATCAAGTAATAAATATTTTTAATTAGTACACATAGCTCAAAATAGTCAAAAAATAGAAGTATTGGAGGAAAATTCTAGGTATATTTCATTGTTTATGGTTACACATGATTTACCATGGTATTTTTTTTACTAAAAAATCTAAATATTTTTAATTAATTTAATGTATTTAATGCACCTATTAAAAATGGGAAGACCTTACCTCTGAATACTATCTAGAGTTATAATACTTGTGAGTTCTTTTACTCTTATTTTGAAACTTTTTTTAGTAATAAATTTATTAATCAAATTTTTTATTTAATTACAGTACCACCTCATAAAAATTATTTGAATGAAAAAATGTAATTCCTTAGTATATTAGTCAAAACATTCTAAGTGAGTATTATATATCTTTACATTTGTTAGATTATGACCTGAGTACTTATTTTTATATAAAAAATTGAATTGTATTTAGACCTTTACTTAATAATACTTCTTTTGTGTTGTGGACCAAAAAAGGGGAAAAATTTATTAAATATGAGTTTTAGTGAGAAAAGTATTCCCACTAAATATAAAAGTTTACTTAGATTTATTTGACACTTATACCAATGAAGGGGTATTTATTCGTTATAATACAACAAGTATGGATTATAGTGTTTTTAATATAAGAAATAATATTATTTAGGAAGCAGTTCATGTAATGATTGATGAATTCAATCTTTTTTAAAAACTTTAAAAAAATATATAACACCATGAACTTTTCAAAATATATTTTGTAACCTTTCCAGATAAAAAATTTAAACTACAAATGATAAATCCTTCAGCAGTAATACGATTGGAATTTCACTATTCAAAAGTTTTTTCATTAGAATATGCATATTCATTCGTTAAATATAATATGACTACCTTATCCAAAAAGATGATAGTATTACAAAATTATCCTTCTAATTATATTATTTATGATATTTATCAACTGGTTAAAACTATAATTTCCCTATGATATAATTTTTAGAATCAGACTTTACTATGAACATTTAAACCTAAAATAATGGATGATTATTTATATAGTGAAACATGAAAAATGGTTCATGTAAAAAGAGTACAAACAATTTGAATAGAACAAAGTTTATAACTTAGTTAAAAAGTCTAAAAAATTATTGTTCATTAGAGTGAAATGTGTTTCTTGAAGTGAATGTGATGAAATTGGATTACTTTTTATAAATAATGAGATACTTGTTAATAAAGGCTATTTTCAAGAATAATGGATAAATTATGATGAATTTTTTTAATAAGTAGCAGGATTATAATATAACAGAATATTATTAGCATTTTTAGCTTAGTAATATTGAATTTTATAATATTAATGTGAAATTTGCATTCCATAACGATTATGATGAAGATAAATTTCATGTTGAAAAACCTTATGTTTTTGAAGATTCTAAATTTATAGAAACAATATCTGAACAAACTAAATTATTTTGTGGACATAAAATATCCCCAAGAGCATATAATTTTATAGTTACTAGATATTTAAATTAAAATATTTTTTAAAAGGAATTATTGATCCAACGCTTTTCATAATCTATTCTCAAAAACACTATTTGTGCCCAAATATATATTCATGTCAATTTTTTTGTTTAACTCATAAATCCATTTCTAATAAATTTTCTACTTTTATATGAAATTACTTTTAAATGGTAGTGATGGGAGAACAAATTGTTTTCCATATTTTTTTTACATATTTCAAAAACTATAGGAAATATTTTAACTCAACATAAATGTATTAAATATTTTATAATTTTTTTTTCAAAACTTAATAAACATAATTAATTCTATAAAAATAAATTTTAAACATTATCTTGATTACTTCGGTAAATTTATTTATAAAAGTCAGTATAGATATATGATTAATTTTTTTCTATATCATACTAAAATTTAATCAAACATAATGTTTTCAGTATGTCTATGTGTGAGACTTCATGCTAATCCAAAATAATCACATCTGAATATGGTAGAATGAATTTTCTAAAACCTTAAAGGTAAAAAATACATCGATTATTTAATTCTTCTAGAAGTGATTTTTAATAAAATAGATACTCAGATTCTAACTTTGAAGACAATATTGTTTCATAGAAAATATACATCATTAATATTTTATTTCTTAGGATCATATTTAGTATATTTTTATACAAGAAAACAATTATACACCACATTACACTAATTATGTATAATATGTAGTAGTTATAAGTTGTTATTCATAAATGTTATGAATTGAACACACACTCAGTGACTGGTTTGAGTTATCTTGAACATCAATTCAATATGATGATACTAGTGGAATTTACTTATATAAAAACCTATCAAAAAATTAAAGAACACAAAAATTATATGTTTGGAAATATTTTCGTATGGATTATACTGAAAAATAGATATTATTATTCACTTTATGATAAGAGAAAATAATCTTGTTAATTTTTTTTTCCAAAAATCCTACTTCTAATATATTCAAATTTTCAAAATAGAATTTCAGAATTATTAAACTCAAGTGATATTTCATAAAAATCATGTTTAATCAATCTTATAAAATTAAAAAATCTTCCTGATGATAGAAATTTTTTTACAAAGCTATTTTTAAAACATACAATTTTTTCAAAACAAATTTATTTTCAAAAAAAATTTGAGTTCTCAAAATATAATTATTTCTAAAAACATCTTTATATAAAAAACATAACTAATTTTCAAAAATTATCTATATCTACAAACACAACATTATTTTAAAACATATCTATTTTTCAAATATTTTTAATTTTTAAAAATTACAAATTTTTCTAAACAACATGCTTTTTCAAAACATAATGATTTTCAAAATATATCCCTTTTTCAAACATAACTATTTTTCAAAACATAACTATTTTTTAGACTAATATTTTTTCCATAACATAACTATATTTAAAAATTATCTATATTTAAAATGTTATGTGTTTTTTAAATATAACTGTTTTTCAACACATAAATATTTTTTGAAACATAAATTATCTAAAAACTAATCTTTTTTTAAATCATAACATTTTTTCGAAAATAAATATTTTTTGAAATATCTGTGTTTTTCAAACTTATCTATTTTTTTAAATCATATCTATTTTTAAAAACAATTAAATTTTTCAAACACATTTGTTATTCAAAACATATCCCGTATAATGTTTATTCAAACTTATCTTTTTCAATATTTGTTTATTCAAACTATTCTGATTTTTAAAATATTACAATTTTCAAAAAAACTATTTTTCAAACCTATCTATTTTTAAATATGAAACTATTCCTCTAAATTAGTTCCTTTTAAAACATAGGTATGTTTTATAATGATTGTTTTCAAATTTATATGTTTATCAAAGAAATTGGCATATTTATGTAACTTATTGCAAGATATTTTCATAAAACATGCTTATAATGAACGATTATCTAATATTTATGGAAAATTACATCAATAAGGATTAATCATTTCAAATATATCATTTGATATTTATTTTTAATATTATTTAATTTATAAAAAGATACTCTAAAATTAAAAATAGGTTACATTAATTCAAATAGAGGGAGTTTATATTATTTCTCAAAATGTTATTTTTCATTTTCTACACAAGTAAATTTTAAATTGAATTCATGAAATAATATTTAAAACATATGTTTTTCCATTAATTTTATATAAATTTATTTGAGAAACACATATAATTAAATGTAAAACTTTATGGATAATAAATATATCAATTTCCTACTTAAGGATTTTAACCTAAAGTATTATTAATTTTTAGTCCTATTTTCATATTCACTTTTCTATGTAGAAATATTTTTCATTGAAAGAATGCTTCCAAAATTTTATCTAAAGAGGATCAAAAGACTATATGTGAAGATTGAATTTTCATTTCAAAAATACTAATATAATTATATGTATCCATATTACTATCTATAATTTATGATGAACAAGGTGATGTTCAACGTCTAATAATTTTGAATCTTGTTTTTATTACATGGAGATTCCAAATAAAATCATTATGACTAGTGAAGAATGTTAAGATCAACTTAATCTGTCCTAATAAAAATATCATGTTATATAGTATACGAATGTAGAAATGGAATTGATGTAGAGAAATTATATTACATCAACAATTTTAAAACAATTCATACTGATTTGAATAGGTGAAAAAATCCAAATAAAACTAAAACATATGATTAATGAATCCACAAAACACAATTAAAATTTAATTTATTTAATTTATTTTTTATATTCTATATTTATTTTTAATAATATCAAAGGGGGATAATATTAATATTTTTTTAACCCACCACTTTTCTAATTTATTATCTGAATTTTAGGAGGATAAATTTAATGAAATAGTTTTTTTCTATTTTATATTATATGTTATTTTATTAATTATTGTTTTAAGTATTTTTTGTTCTTCTATAATGTTTTATTATTTTTTTCCCATAACATATAGATATAAATTCTATATCCTGAATACTTTAATGATATTTCCTTTTAATTTAAGTTATTATTTTCAAATTTTAATGTGCTTCCTGTTTTTAACAAAAAAGGATGTTAATAATGGGGAGATTTTTGAGTAAATTACTCACTTTATAAATCACAACACACTTCTTGTAACTATGATATAACTTGTTGTTTTATGATATATTATTAGATTGAATAAAAATATATTAACTGAAATACCAGATCTCAAATACAATTTCAAAAAAATCGGGTAATATGAAGATTAATTCTTGACTACTTCTTTCGGATTTAGATGAACTATAAGGATGATCATTTAACTCATTAGTGGATATAAAAATATACTTAGTTCATCAATATATAATTTTTTTTACTAATTATCTAAAAATTAACTCCTATTTTTTTTTAATTTTAACCAATGAATTTTATTACAATTTTTCCTATAAATTAAGCTACACCTCAAGCATTACAAGAACATAAATGAGAATAAAAAATTATAAAATATTTTGTTCATTTTGATGGTTTAATATTTATTATATTATATATTACTCCTGATCGTTATAATATATTTTCTTCTAATTGTTTTTGTTTAGAGATACCATTATACGGGTTTCACTATAAATATTTTAAAATTTTACATTATAATAATGTTTCCTTAGATACATCATAATAAATTGATTTTTGGGGATAGGAAGACAGAAAAAGTTATGATCATCAAGTTAAGGGATCCTTTGTCTAGGAACACATACCTCAAGAAAGTTTTATGTGTGGATGTAAGCTACTTCTAAAAGGATTATTTCAGAGAACCCAGTGATAATATGGTAGAACATATGATAGGTACAAAATCAATAACACCTTATGATAGATTTAATTTGATGGATACTGTAGATTAATTATATAAGTCCCCAACCATAAAAATTATATAATTTTTAATTTAGTCATGAATATACTTTCTTTCACATAGAGGTTATTTTTATGTTTAGTTTTTTTAAAAATCAGTCCATCATTAATCCATAACATCTTATAATCATACAAGAGGATACTACCAAAATTGTATCCATTTTTTTCAAAATATAATACCTTTATGATAAAACATGATTTATTTTCTTGATAAATATATTATTGACTTCTTCCTTTATCTAACCCATCCTTATACCCTGTGGATATCATTTCAAGACATGGGTTGGGCACAAAAATCTATGTAAGGGATATAAAATAAAGAATGAAACCATTATTCCATCAATATTTTAAACTCAAGAAAACATTTCCACAACATAAAACTTTTCAACCATAAAAACATACATCATTAAATCATAAGATTCTTAAAATACTTCTTAGAAATCTTAAATCATAATAGTGACATGTGAAATCCATATCAAACTTATATTATAGATTTTATAGCTACATAGTGAGTAACCATCATGGTCATGTTTGGAATACCCATCAAAGTATATTCCTTAAATATATTAGGATAAACTCTATCGTTTAACACTATCTCATTACCCAATGTATTAGATATATATCACAGGCTCAACCACCCTAATTTTATCATGGAAGCAACTATATACATAATAAATTCCCAAGAACCAAAACATAATCACAACACATAAATCATGCATGATGGAAAAATAACATTTCCACATTGGAATCATAATATTTTATTTTAAGATATTGACATCGTCAATCCCATATAAAAATAATTCAATACCAAAATACATAAAATTGGAATATGGTATTTATTTTTCTTTTAAATGCATTAAGTATTATATAAAAATCTAAATTTAAAAAAAATTATTACAACAGAAAAGTAGTAGTTGTGGTCGTATATGTTGAAAACATTTCTTTTTCTATTATGAATCTAATGTTAAAATATCCTTATAAAAATATTCCTTTTAAAAAATTAATTAAATTAAAAATATAAATAAAATATAATATATTAAAAACTAATTTCACAAATAATAGTTTATTTACATAATCAAGAAGTAGAAATTTAACCTAAAGAATGGAAATTGTTTTTAGTTATTCCATTACATCGAGTCTGACTTGTCTCAAACATTTGGTATCTTCATGAATAATAAACATAGTTTAATTTATACTTTATGTAGAACCATTTTAAATTTTATTATTAATTTTATGTCATTTATTACTATGTTATAACAATTACATAATTATTTAAGTTCATGTTGGATGTTTTTTCGATATTCGGTACTAGGGTGGAAAATAAACTTTGTATGATTTCAATAGTCCATGTGGTCATAATTCCATCATTTTTATAAAATAAAAAATGATATAATTATCTTATATTTCCATTATATAATTATTTATACTAGTCTTTTAATACAATAAAACACCATTTCTGGAAACTTTCGGTCGTATGTACGTATGAAAGCTATTTTCTTTTTTCTTATTGTATAAATAGAGTAAAATTAAATAAAATGTATATAAATATGTATAAATATATAATATCATTATAATATTATTAATATTTCATTTATATCATATATATTTACTAAAAAAATCCCTAATACATTCCACATGATTTTTGAACAAATCACATCTTTTTGAGGAGGCTGTAGTCCACCTGTCACGAAACAAAGTTATCGTATAAAAACAATATGTAATGAATGAAGGTATTTATAATATAAAATTTAAATAATATTAAATAAGTTATAATATAAATATAAATATATATATTATTTAACCTTAACAATAGATTTAATTCTAGTCATGAAGGAGGTAATGGAAAAATAATAAAAATATTATTCACGAAGTCGATTAAACGTCATAACATGGACCACCATATCGTTTCATTGAATAAGAGGAAGTGAGAATAGAAATGGATATTAAATATTCCATTAGAAATATAAAACTATATTAGGTTCATGATTCTGGAGTAATCATTCATTTATGGATGAATTAGGTGATGAGAAAGTAGAAAAAAATTAAGAGAGGTACTTTGAGAAAATTACCTATTGAATATCCCCTCTTTGAAAGACCCTTAAAAAACTTGGATTTGGGATTTTGTTGAGTCCAGAAACACTTGGACGTGTAGAGAGTTAGTAGGAGAGGTTTTGGAAGAGCTCTGAGGATTTACAAGGCTTTTTTGGTCAAAATAGGGTGGTGGAGAGGTGGTATTTATAATCGAGGAGAGGTGGGTTAAAGGGATTAATTTATTTATTATTTTATATTAAAAGATAACCATATAGAGGTGGAATTAAATTCAAAGAATTTGGATTGTAATTAATATTTTATATGCTAGTTAGGGTCGATCCACACCTCAACCAACCATTAAATGTTTTAGTTTTTAGTTATGTTATGCTTTTATCTTTTATTTTTAACCCTTGTAAAAGTTTTACTTTTACTACGGTAAATAATTTTTTAACCATGGTAAATTTTTTATAACTAAAAATGAAATTTAACATATAACCTAATTTAGGCATTACGATTCCAAAAAATGGAACCCATTTTACCTAATTCAATTCCCAAAATTAGTAAAATTAGACTTATAATTAATTATGTAGACAAAATTAAAAAAAGGGTCTTTAAAGTAAAATGGTCAAAAGATTGAAATATTTTTATATCTAATTTCAATTTGGAATTGATTTAAATGGAAAAAATTGAATTAAATTATTAAAACATAATATAAAAATACTTTAAATCCAATTAAAAGGATAATATTGCAATTTCAATAAATTTGATGAAAAAGAAGTTTTGAATTAAAATGCAGTATTTTTTCTATTCATTAAATTGTGAAAGTTACGAGAAAATACCAAAAAAATATCCAACCTAAATTTTGATATCTCAATTTCAAATAAGAATATTATTTTTTCAAATAAAACAAATAAAATTTTTAAAATATTTATTTAAAAAGTGTTCTCCATCAAAAGGTGGTAAATCTACCTTTTAAAAATATTAGAGCTTTTATACCAAAATTGGATTTATACTTATTTTACATCCATAAAATTCATTGGAAAAAGTAAAAATAATTATTAAACATCTGTAAAAATAATATAGTTAGTTCTTTTTATTCCAACCAATACTATAGTTAGAAGATAACTATAATTTAAAATATTAATATTAATATGGTATTAATTTTTTGTATAACTCAGTCTTGGGTACAACATAAGATTTTAGAGAAACTCGTTGTTGTGAGTTGGGTATGATATCAAACATAAAATCCTCTTTAATGTATTATTATTATCTAATTCATATTAATTAATAGATTTTAAAAAGTATTATTCTATAATTACCTGGGATGTTACATCCTTCCCCCATTTTGGAGATTGTGTCCTCATAATTTTATTCACTTATCAAATAAGTCGGGGTATTTCTCCATCATATCATTTTCAGATTCCCATGTTTCTTATTCAAACATATGGTTTTTCCATAAAAACATAACTAGATATAACATCTTATTTCTCAACACATGCTCTCTATGATCAATAATTTAGACTGGTTATTCCTCATTAGAAAGATTCTCTTCCAACTGAACTACTTCTTTACACAAAACAATAGACGTATTTTGAATATCATTTAAAATTACAGATACACAAAAACACTATGTACCTAGGATTAAATATTAGGTAAAGCCACTCGGTAGGCAACTTATCCAACTTTCTCTAGGATTTAATAGGGTCTAATAGACCGTCGACCCATTTTCACCTTCTTTCTTAAATGTATCACACTTTTCCATTAAGAAAATTTCCAAAAGACATGATCACCTGCCTCAAAATAAAGATCATAACTTTGTTTATATTCATAACTTTTCTACCTACTCTAAGCTATCCTCATATGTTTCTGAATCAACTGATCTTTTTCTACTATCACTTCTACCAATTTTGGTCCAATCATCATCACCTACTTCATTCAAAAAATCTAGAGTTTGACACCACTTACCACATAATTCCTCAATTGGTGTAATCTGTATACTGGAATGAAAATTGTAATTATAAAAGATCTGGAACAAAGAAAGATAATGATCCCAACATACATGGTAATCTATCGAACATGTGCATAGCATATCCTCCAATGTCTGAATTTTTCATTCTATCTTCCCATCTTATTGAGGATGAAAAGTTATAATAAATTTTAATTATCTTTCCAACAATTTCTAAAGCCCTTTACAAAAGTTGGACGTGAACCTGGGGTCATGATCATATAAAATGGAGAGCGGAACTCCATGATACCAAAATATCTCATTAATATACCACTGAGAATGTTTATATAA
Organism: Viscum album; assembly: GCA_963277665.1. NCBI lineage: Eukaryota > Viridiplantae > Streptophyta > Magnoliopsida > Santalales > Viscaceae > Viscum > Viscum album. The sequence continues at coordinate 1,328,709,386 of OY728145.1, read as the reverse complement.
AGAAAGAGTATCTCTAATAAGAATAAAATGAGAATATTTAGTCAATCAATCAATAATAACCCAGATTTAATTTTTATCTTGAGAAGTCTTCGCTAATCCCACTAGAAAACCCGTGGATATATTTTCCCATTTGCACTAAGAAACCAGAAAAGGCTGAAGAATTCTCTTAGGTAATTTTCATTCATCTTTAACCTATTGACAAGTTAAACACTTCACAGTAATTTCAGCAAAATCTCTTTTCATTATATCCCACAAGTGAAACTTTCAAAGATCTCTGTACATATTAGTACTACCATGATGAACAAGAAATGTAGAACTATGAGCTTTACATAACAAATCTTTATTCAAATATAGACCACAAGTCACACATAACTCTTCCCAAATATTAAAACAAAATATTTTCAATCTAAAATTAAAGTAACTTACCCTTCTGAACCAATTCTAACTTTTTCTACAGCTCATTGTATTCCTTCTGTTCTTGATTAATTCATTCTGATAGAGACGACTGAATTGAAACTGAAAACATAATATAAGAGTTTCATGAACTAATAACTTCGAAGAAAAAAATTCAACTTGTCACTAACCAAAATATCATGTTCCAAACGTAACATGATTAATGTAGCATTACTTATTCAACTCAAAGTATTGACTTCATTATTTTCTTTTCCTGGATTGTAATAAATCGTGCAATCATAATCCCTAATTAATTACAATATTCTCTTCTGTATCATGTTAAATTATTTCTGAGTGAATATATACTTCAAAACTTTTTGTTTTTATATATTTTAAATTTTACTCCATATAGATGATGCCTCCATATTTTTAACTCAAAAACAATAAGACCTAATTCTAAATCATTTGTACAGTAATTTTACTCATGAGTATTCAACTGTCATGAACCATAAGTAATTACCTGATAATTCTGTATTAGGAAACAACCAATTCCTTTTAATGAATAATCACTATAGATAAAAAATTCACAAATTTTGGATGGTAATGAAAATAATCAAGCATTCAGGAATATTTTTTCAATTCCTGAAAACAAACATCACATTCTTTTGTCCAGATGAACATAACACCTTTTTGAGTTAACATAGTCAGTAGGCCAAATAACCATGCTAAATTCTATTAAAAATATTTAGTAATAGCCTACTAAACCATGAAAATTTATAATCTCTGTTATATTTTTGTGTCTCGACCATCCTTCAACAACTTTCTTTTTAGCGGGATCAACATTTATTCCATATTTAGAAAAATGTGACCAAGGAATGAAATTTTTTTAACCAAAACTCACACTTTCTGAATTTACCATACAGTTTTTCTCTTTTAAGGTTTTTAACACAACCCCTAAATTACTTTCATGCTCCTCTTTACTTTTAGTATATATCAAAATTCCATCAATAAACACAACTAAAAAATTTTCTAATAACTTGTTGAATATTCTATTCTTAATAACCATGAATACAATAAGTTAATTAGTTAACAAAAATTTCCTAAATACAAATTCATAATGGCCATATCTAGTATGAAAAACAATCTTTAGAATGTATTCTTCCTTTACTTTTAACTAATGGTACCTCGACCTCAAGTCAACCATCAAACAATACTGAGATCCCTGGATCTGATCAAACAGATCATCAATATGAGAAAAATTATACTTATTAATAAATGTGATATCATTCAAGGATCTATGATCAATGAAAATTATCAATGAACCATATTTATTTTTAATAATCAGGACTGGATAACCTCGTGGTGATGTTCTATGTCGAATGAAACTTTTATATAATAACTCCTGTAATTGCTTCCTCAACTCTAAAAGTTTAATATGGGCTATTCAGTAAGGCGGTTTCTAAATTGTCTTGGCATCAGGAACTAAGTCCATAGAAAATTTATCTTCTTGATTAGGTATAATACTATACTGCTCATCAAGAAAAACATTAAGATACTTATTTACCATTGGAACATCATTAATGTGAATAGTTACTTTTTTTGGACAATATGTTCATGAAAACATTCATTTCTATATTTTAATACTTTCTTATCTTCCTGATATGTTATCAATGTTATGGGTTCATTCCTTTACAAAAACTGAAAGTATTTCAGAAATGAAAATACTTTATCTCTACAGACATCCTTAGCATGGTAAACAGACTGCCAATCTATAACTAGAATAACATCAAACTTTACTAGAGATAAAACAATAAGTTTTTTGGGTATATTCTTTCCACAAAAATGGATATGAAGATTCTAAAAAAAATTCCTCAACATTTCCCCTCAGGTATTTTTATCTTAATTTTTGGATTCATTTCATGAGGTGGAATTTCCAATTTAATTGGAAACTTCATAGAAAAGAAAGAATTTTTAGACCCTGAATAAAATAAAATAGTGGCATAATATGAGTAAAGAAAAAATGTACCAGATACCACTAACATTAATGGCCCAAAATTCATTGAAGTAGTTGAGATGGATTTCACCATACCTTTCTTCTTATAGTATGGATGCATCCCTGTATTCGAGTTCTTCATTGGGAACTCATTTGCGTAATGATCCATCTCATTACACTTAAAAAATTACTATCTATAAATTATATTTTTAATTACTACTACCATTATCTTTTTTAGTATAGTTACGAGCCTTATGCCCCATTTTACCACATCAGAAGCACTACCAGAACTCATAAGGCATTCTCCAATATGATTTTTTGTAAGATCCCAACCTTTTCTGGAGTCAATATCAAGAACATTTTTAGGTACTTTGTATGTTTTTTAGTACCTCTGTTTTAGAGTAGTGACTTGGGGTACATTTGGGGGAACTTTTAAGTAAAACAAACACGTAGTGGGTTGTGCACGGTTTGTGCATGGTTTGACAAACCGTATGACCAAACCGTGCCAACCAAGCAGAACTGGACAGAGAGGTATGCAAGGTTTACACACGGTTTGACAAACCATGTGACCAAACTATGTGGACTGTGCATCTCAGGACAGTAAGGTCCACACGGTTTGCGCACGGTTTGACAAATCGTGCGCCACTGCCTAGGAAACCGTGCACACAGTTTTTAATTCTCGAAATCATTTTTAAAACCACCCGAACTCTGGGACTTCTTTATTTTCCAACCTTGGATTAGGCATGGAAATTTATAGGTGTTTCCAAAGCATCTTGTATAGATTCCAAGGCGATGCAAACACGTTTTCTCTAGATTGAAGGCTCTGATTAAAGATCTGCTATCCTTTTGGTAAGTAGATTTCATCCTATTGTTTATTCTGTTCTTTCCTCTGTCTGTCTTTGAACTTTTCAGGGTTGATTTCCATTGTTTCCATGGATCTAAACCTATGATTAAAGGTATAGATCTAGGATGGTGGATCAAGATCTAGTTTTTCAAGATCTTAATGCCTTTGATCTTATTTTTTGGTTTTGAGGATTTACATCCAGAACTTGATCGATGACGTTGTACAACTCGGATTTTTGGGGATTTTAATTTGGCTAACTTCAGTCAATAAATCGAGGTAGGTGTTCTATATCCAATCCCACAATATCATCTTCTTAGGTGTATACAGTTGTATAGAGGTCGTGGCATAAATAATTAATTGGTGGTTTGGTGATGCGATTCTTTGTGAATTGTGGATCTAGTTGAATATGGGTGAGAGTTATGATGGAAGGACAAATATGATTAAACATTTGAATATGGTTGTATATGTGAATTGGTTATTTGTTATGAAAAAGGGTTGTGGGACATGAACTTACGCTCTTAATACCCACAGAGGTTCTAGACATGGCGTTCTAGAACCAATGACCTGCATGAATTTGATATTTTATGGGACAGAGACTAAGTCTCCAAATACCCATGGGGTTGTAAGACATGGGCTGATGCTCCAAATACTCACATGTTCACTAGACATGACATTCTGCACTCTTTCATTTATTTTATACAATGGTTTAATTTTTCTATTCATAAACATAATAATTTTACATATTAATTATGAATTGAACAGGAGGAATAGTTTAAGCTCCTACACGGGCTGAATTAGGCTTTTTGTTTTGGGTGTTCTTGGGAACCTGGATGTTTAAGTTATTAAAGAAAGTATAATTGCATAAATATAATTGTTTTCCCTATTTCCATAATTTGTTATTAATGTAACAACATACACTTCATTTTGACTGGATTATTTTTAAAACTATTGGTGGTGACCTACTGAGTCGTACTCACACCCTACTTAGGCTGCCTGATCGGTACTCGAATAGACTTTGTTGTTGTAGGACAGGACAACGGCAAGAGCCCGGGTAAGATTGCTGAGTTTGGGATAGAGCATGGTTGAGGGATCCAGACATGGTTCACGACCTGTTGGGAGTCGTTGTGTAATTACTTTAGTTTCATTATAGACACTTGGCACTTTCATAGTCATAGCATGTTTTACCTTTCAGTGGAGTATTGTATTTCCATTCTCTTTTATTTTGCTAGTGACATTGTACTATTTTATTTATATGTGTTTCTGCTATTTCTTAGTTACTTACACTGGTATTTTATTCTGTTAACAGTGGGTATAGTCTCCCCAAGACTGACTTACTAGACCCTCGCTGCTAATCAGCACCCTCTGGCATATGGGGAGGCGGGCATGAGGGATTGTGACTAACCGGCTCGGAGCACCAATCGGTGGCTCCCAGGTCGGGACGTTAAAAAGTGGTATCAGAGGAGGTTTTTATTTCTTCTTATTTTGTCTTACTATTTGGGGAAGGTAGACAGGGAATTAGGGAAAGTCCGGGCTTGATAATGAGCTCATGCATGGGAGTTGCAAACCCATGTATGGGGGAAAACCCAAGTACTCAAGGTGGGATTGCTGTTATTTTTTTTGTCGTTACAGTTGAATATTATCTCACATTGGGTGATGCACTAGTTGTGTGATGTTTTTATTATTTATGGAATTTGTTGAGTATTTATTCGTGGCTCAGAATAGCATGAGTGTCTCATCTACATGCATCATTCTAGGCACTCAGGATTATTGTGACATGCATCATATTAGGCACGCATAGGAAAACAGATTATGGGTAGATTGTTAAACTGAAACTATTTCTTTTCCTTTCTTGTGTAGTTCTAATAAAAATGGTGTCTAATTTTGAGATTGAAAGAAATAATTGTGAAGTTATATGAATAATTTGGTTGTGAGTAATTATGGTAACATTGTGAACTGTTTTCTAAACTGTATGTTTGGCTTGTAGAATTATGACTCCACGACGCTTTTTGAGAGGACGAGCGGGGGTTATAGGTAGAAATGGTTCTCCAGGGGGAGAACCTGAGGCACTAATAATACAATCTAAAGAAGCGGGGGAAATGTTTTGAGAGAACTTCACATGTTTCATGCAAATGATGGAAAGAGGCCCAGGGTGGGTTTTGAAAAGCATGTCTAATCTGACTAGGGAGTTTCAGTTGCAGCACCCACAGACTTTGACTAGAGAGGGTGGTCCGGAGAAAGCTATGTTTTGGATTGAATCTACCCAGACTATACATGACCACCTGGAGGCACCTGTTGAGAAGAGAGTCTTGTTGGCAGCTTACATGTTGTGTGGTCAAGCCAAACGTTGGTGGGACATACAGACTCAGAATGGGCAGCTGGAGGCTGTGGAATGGAAGGAATTTCAGGAGAAGTTCTTGGAGCACTTCTATCCAGAGACGCTCAGACAGGAGAAATCATTTGATTTCGTGTGGCTAAATCAAGGTAATATGTCTATAATGGACTATGAGGGACACCGTACCGACTTACAACGTTTTTCTCCAACATTGGAAGCAGATGAGACCACATCATCAAGAAGATTTCAGGATATACTTAAATGTGAAATTAAGTCACAAGTGAATATTTTTAGGCTGAAGAAGTTTCCGGAAGTGGTAAATCAGGCTCTCATCTCAGAGGGAAACCTCAAGTAGGCTTCTAGTGGTGGAAAATGTTTTTTTCTGGATGGTCAGGTGGGGCGAGTTTTGAGAGTAAGAAAAGACGTTATGAGAATGTCATCCAAGGAGCTGGGAGACAGAGTAACCTGACAAAGGGGTCAGTTACACAAGACCTTACCAAAGTGTTTTTCCACCAGTGTGGAAGGCTGGGAAATTATCGTAATCAATGTCCCCGACCTCCTATTGAATGCAGAACCTATGGTAGGATGAGACATCTCTAAAAGTCCTACATGAACCCAAAGAATTCAGGTTGTGATGAATTTTCTAAATAGATTCAGAGTGTGGTAAGGGGATTCTTTGAACCCTTTCAGTCCCAAAGTTGGAGTTCTACTGGCCGAGGTGGTAAGGGTGACAGATGTGGTGCTCTTGGGCTACAACGCCCATATCAGCAGAGTGGTATAGGTCATAGGTGTCAGTTGGCATCACCGGTAAGAGGAGAAGCACAGTTGCATGCAGTACAACCTACACTTGTGGATAACGAGGCTAGACCCTCGACAGTGAGAGGTACTATTATTGTTACATCTACTTTATCTAACGCCATATTTGATATCGGTGCATCTCATTCTATTATATCTACAAATATTGTCAATGGTTTGAGTTTGGAATTGGATTTTGTGAGTAAGGCTATAACGATAGTCGCACCTTTGGGGGTACAATATAGTGGCATCTGTATGTGCAAGGGATGTTCTCTTGAGATCCGAGAATACCGTTTCCTATGGGATATCTATATCCTTGATATTACAGGCTTCAACCTAATCCTAGGTATGGACTGGTTAGTCACATAACGAGCCCACACTGATTGTTATCGTCGAAGGGTGACATTTATGTCTCCTGTATGTGACCATTACATTCACCATGGGGAGTGGGATATCCAGGTAGGCCGAGCGCGGCCGATTACTCCGCAACTGGGATAGATCACAACCCAAGTTTCAAGTCTTTTACTAGATGACGAATGTATTAGGAAATATTTCCTTCCACCAGTGGTTGTTTTGTTTCAGGATGTATTCCCCGAAGACTTCGCAGGGCTACCACATAAGAGAGATGTTGAATTTACTGTTGATCTCATTCCAGGAGCTGAGGCAGTATCTATTCCACCATATAGAATGGCACCGAAAAAGCATCAAGAACTCAAAGCTCATTAGGAAGACTTGAAGGATAAATGATTTATCTGTCCAAGTAAGTCTCCATGGGAATCGCTTGTACTGTTTGCAAAGAAGGATGATGGTAGATTACGTTTGTGTGTTGATTATCGTAGGTTTAACAAGATGACTATGAAGAACCGATATCCTATACCATGTATTAATGATCTATTTGGCCAGTTGAAGCAAGACAGTGTTTTCTCAAAGATCGACTTAAGATCGGGGTATCATCGGTTGAGAGTTCGAACTTCTGATATACCAAGGACTTCTTTTAGGAGTAGGTATGGGATTTATGAGTATGTTATAATTCCATTTGGGTTAACAAATTGACTAGTACTGTTTATGGCCATTATGAATAGGATCTTGCATCCGTACCTAGATCAGTTTATAGTAGTATTTGTTGAAAACATCTTAGTTTACTCCATGACACAAGACAATAATGCCCAACATCTTGACATCGTCTTGATTACACTGAGAGAGCATCGAATATATGACAAGCTATCTAAGGGTCAATTTTGTATTGATCAGGTACACTTCATGGGACACATTATCTCGAAGAATGGTGTTTTAGTGGATCCATAGAAGGTCCAGGAAGTGGTTTCTTGGGAGCAGCCCAAGAATATTTTTCGATATCCAAAGCTTTATGGGGTTAGCATGATATTAGAGGAGATTTATCCAATACTTTTCCCATTTGGAAACACCAGTTTTGGGATTGAACAAAATGGGAGTAAAGTTTGAATGGTCGGAGGCTTACAAGACATCTTTTTAGGAGATAATGAAGTCTTTGATGTCTGCACCTATTTTGGATCTACCAGAGTAAGGTGAAGAGTACACGGTGTATTGTGATGGTTCTGGGATAGGACACAAAGCTGTGTTGATGTAAAGAGATAAATTTGTGGCCCAAGGGTCTCAATAGCTAAGGCCACATGAAAGGAATTACCCAACGTATGACCTTGAGTTGGCAGCGGTGGTTTAAGCTTTTAGGTGTTGGAGACACTACCTCATGGGTGAATGGTTTACAGTTTATACAGACCACAAGGGTTTGAAGTACATCTTTTCCGAAAATGATTTGAATCTTCATCATAGGAGATAGGTTGAGTATATGGGGTCTTTTGATTTTGAGCTGGTATATACACTTGGGAAAGGAAAAGATGTGGCTGATTCTTTGAGTAGGAAGACTCATACTCAGATTGTTCAGGAATCTAGTGCCTAGTGGATGATGATGTCGTTGCTAGCTGAAATGCATGTTGTGGTTCATGAGAGACAGGAGGAAATGGAACTCGTGTCAGTTGCAGTGAATTCTACACTTTTCAGATGGATCAAAGACAAGCAATATGGAGACACAAAATGCTTGCCCTTGAGGGAAAACTTTGAAGGTGGGGAGACACCTTTGGACTAGAAGATAGATGAGATTGATATCATTTTTATGAAGAATCGGGATTTTGTTCCTACGATCATGTGAGAGGAGCTCATGCGGGAATTTCATTCCGGGTAGTGCACCCTGGTGTGACCAAAATCTATTGTGATCTGTGACAACAGTTTTTGGGGTTAGGCTTGAAGAAGGAGATAGCAGGTTTCGTGACACGATGCTTTACCTATCAGCAGGTGTAGGTGGGCATCAATGACTTGGAGGTTTACTATGACCTTTGTCCATTCAACAAAGGAAGAGGGATGACGTGGCCATGGACTTCGTGATAGGCCTTCCAAAAACACTTTGGAAGAATGATACTATTTGGGTCATTGTTGATCAACTAACAAAGGTGGCACATTTCTTTCCTATAAGGGAAACTTTTACAGTTGAGCGGTTAGTAGAGTTGTATTTTTATAGGATTGTTCGATTTCACGGGATGCCATGAACTATATTTTCAGATCACGATTCATGGTTTACTTCACGTTTCTGGAAGGGATTGTAGAAGGCAATTGGTATGCATGTTTTATTGAGTAAGGCTTTCCATCCGCCAATAGATAGACAGTCAGAGCGTACTATACAAGTGCTTGAAGATATGTTGAGGGCTTGTGTACTTGAATTCGGTGTTACATGGGAGAATAACCTATATTTAGTGGAGTTTTCCTATAAAAATAGTTATTAGGCAACTATACAGATGAAACCATACGAGTCTCTTTATGGTAGGCCCTGTAGATCACCGCTATGATGGATAGAAGCAGGTGAGTCAAAGTTTTTGGGACCGAGTCTCGTGTAGGAGATAATAGAGTAGGTTCATCTAATTCAGAAATGTATGGCTACAACTCTTAGTAGGCAGAAGTCATACGCTGACATAAAGAGATCGCCCTTAGAGTTTATAAAGGGTGATCTTATTTTCCTTCGGGTGTCACCTAGGTTGGGTCACCGTAGGATACAGAGGTAGGGAAAGTTGGCACCTAGGTTTGTTGGACCTTTTGATATCATGAAGAGTGTCAGGATGGTAGAATACCAATTGGCTCTTCCAAAGAAATATAGTGTTATGCATGATGTTTTTCATGTATCAAAACTATGACTGTATCACCCCGACCCTTCTCATGTGATCGATGTGGATGATGTTGAGTTATAAATAGATGCTTCCTTTGAGGAACATCTGATATGTGTGTTGGATCATAGTGAGAGGTTGTTGAGGGGAAAGACTGTACCGATAGTTCGTGCTTTATGGAAGCATGTATGGGTGAAGGAAGATATATGGGAAAGTGAGATAGATATACGGACTCAGTGGCCTGATATTTTTAGCTCTAAATCTCAAAGAAGTTCGGGAGTACAGCTCGAGGACGAGCTATTATAAGTTGGGGGATAATGTAAGATCTCGACATTTTCTAGAGTCAATCTCAGGCACGTTTTTAGTTACTTTCGATGTTTTTTAGTACCTCTATTTTGCAGTAGTGACTTGGGGTGCGTTTGGGTGTACTTTTAGTTAAAACAAAAGGGAAGTGGGTTGTGCATGGTTTGTGCATGGTTTGACAAAACGTGCGACCAAACTGTGAAAACCAAGAAGAAATAGATAGAGAGGTATGCAAAGTTTACACATGGTTAAACAAACCGTGCGACCAAACCATGTGGATCGTGCATCTTTGGAATGTGAGGTCTGCACGGTTTGCGCACAGTTTTACAAACCATGTTCCACTGTCCAAGAAATCATGCATGCGGTTTTTAATTGTGAAAATCCTTTTTAAAACCACTTGAACTCCGGGACTTCCTTATTTTCTGACCTTGGTTCGGGCTTGGAAATTTCTAGGTGTTTCCAAATCCTCTTGAAGAGATTCCTAGGTGATCCAAACACCCTTTCTCAAGATTTAAGGCTCGGGATTGAAGATCCGCTCTCCTTTCAGTAAGTAGATTTCATCATGTTGTTTATTCCTTTCTTTCCTCTATCTTTCCTTGATCTTTTCTTGGGAGATTTCCATCATTTCCATGGATCTAAACCTACGAGTTAAGGTATAGATCTAGGATGGGGGATCTAGATCATTTTTTGCAAGATCTTAATTCCTTCGATCTTATTTTTTGGTTTTGAATATTTATATCCAGAACTTGATCGATGATGTTGTACTGCTCATATTTTTGGGGATTTTCGTTGGGCTAACATCCATCAATCAATCGAGGTAGGTGTTCTAAATACAAACCCACAGTCTCATCGTGTTAGGCGTGTGTATTTGTATAAATGTCATGGCATAAATAATTCATTGTTGGTTTGGTTATGCGGTTCTTTGTTGTGAATTTTGGATCTAGTTGAATTTGGGTGAGAGTTATGATGGAAGGATAAAGATGATTAAACATTTGAAAATGGTTGTATATGTGAATTGGTTATTTGTTTTTAAAAACGGTTGTGGGACACAGACTGAAGCTCCTAATACCCACAAAGGTTCTAGACATGGCGTTTTAGAACCAAAGACATGCAAGAATTTGAAATTTTATGGGATAAGGACTGGTTCTCTAAACACCCATGGGGTTGTGAGAAAGGGATTGATGCTCCAAATACACACATGTGTGTGCTAGACATTATGTTCTACACTCTTTTATTTATTTTTTATGATGGTTTCATTTTGCTATTAATAAACATAATATTGTGACATAGTAACTATGAATTGAACAGGGGGTGGTTTATGCTCCTACACAAGCCGAAGCTGGCTTTGTGTTTTGGGTGTTCTCAGGAACCTAGATGTTTAACATATTAAAGAATGGTTTATTGAATAAATATAATTGTTTTATCTGTTTACTTACTTTGTTATTAATGACACAACATACACTACTTTTAGCCTGGATTTTTTTTACACTATTGCTGGTGACCTAATGAGTCGTACTCACACCCTACTCAGGCTGCCTGATCGGTACCCGAATAAGCTTTTTTGTTGTAGTATAGGATAAGGGAAAGATCCCTGGTGAGATTGCTGAGTTGGGGATGGAGCTTGGTTGAGGGAGCCGGACACGGTTCGGGACCAGTTGGGAGTCGTTGTGTCTTTACATTAGTTTCATTGTAGACATTTGGCACATGCATAGTCATAGAATGTTTTACCTTTCAGTTCAGTATTGTATTTCCATTTTATTTTATTATGCTAGTGAAATTGTATTATGTTATTTATATGTGTTTATGGTATTTCTTGGATACTTCCACTAGTATTTTATTCTGTTAACAGAGGTTATAGTCTCCCCAAGACTGACTTACTAGACCCTCGCTGCTAGTCGTCAACCTCTGGAGTATAGGGAGGCGTTCTTGAGGGCTTTTGACCAACTGGCTCAGAGCACTGTTCAGTTGCTACCGGGTCAGGATGTTACATTTTTACAACAATATTCAAAAAATGTAATCATAAATTTAATAGCATCATTCATTTTTGATTAATTATTCTGTTTGAACTTCCACCTCGACCTATCATTATTCTATTTTTCAGAGAACACGTGATCATCAGAAAACTTTATTTCCACCTTCCACGCACATTGAACAAGTTTTTCATTACTTTTAAACTCATGAGAATCCAATTCCCTTAAATACAATGGATTTAATCCTGGTTGAAAATTATTTATTTTACTATCAAGATCCTGGATGAAATATAGAGCATACTAAGCCATTCGAGTGAATGTTTCTTTGCATACAGCCACTGATTCATCATCTTACCTCAATTCCAAGAATTTTTTATATATCCTAAGTTGGATTGCCTAAGGAAAATATTTTTCACCAACTTTTTTTTTAATTCATCTTAATCAAGATCATCAATCTCCCCACAATCATTGATATTATTAACCATCGACCACCACTGATTGGATGAACCTTCCAAATGGTAAACAGTAAGACCCACCATTTGATTTTCTAAACACCCCATTACAATGAAAATTATTTCTACAGATTTAAACCACCCTTCCGCTAGAACAGGGTAAAATGATCCCTTGAATGATAGAAGATGTTGACTAATGAAATGTTCCACTACCAACATGTTTCTCTGCAGTTGATATTGAGGATCTCATGAATGGATACCACCATCATTTATTTCCTAAGTCTATTGATCCATTGCTCCAACAAACTGCTTAGTTCCGATTCTAAACATCTCAGGTTTATAATTTGGAAGGTCTTTTTTACTCATGATGTCATCCTTGCAAAGATACCATGTTTCTTATATGGAGAACCGTTCTAAAAATACATATATTAGATGAATAAACATGTTAATCTTCAAATTATATATCATTTCAATTTTAACAAAAAGTAAAAATCATTTATGGTTATTTTATTAACAATATCTTAACACCTAAAGTTATCTAAACCTGCCTCAGGTAGAAACTATAAGCATCAAACCTCAAACATTACATAATCATGAGTTTATTTAAGAATTTACATGCTTTCACATTGAGGATATTTTCAGGTATCGAGTATTAGAGAATTAGGTCATCATTAAAAATTAAAATCTAATATTCATACAAGAGGATACTACCAAAATAGTATCCATTTTCTAAAAATATAAACCATTTAAAATAAAACATGATTTCTTTTCATAAAAAAAATCTTCTTCACATATTAATTTCTATTAACTATCTTTATACCCTATTTAAAACATTTCAAAACATGGTATGTGCACAAAAAATATATTTAAGGATATGAAATAAAGAATTAAATCGTTAGTCCTTGAATATTTTAAACTCAAATTTTTTTTTCGTAAAATCATAATTTTTACCAATAAAAACATACCTCATTAAATCATAAGATTAATGAAAATAATTTATAGTAATAATAAAACATAAACGTAACTTTTTCAATTCATATCATACTTAAATTTTATATTTTACATCTATATAGGGAGTAACCTTCATGGTTATGTTTGGAATACCCGTCACATTATATTCCCTAAATCGCAAAAGAGAAACCCTATCGTTTAACTCTGTCTCATTACCCAATGAATTAGTGAGCTATAACGGGTTCACCCACCCTCAGTTTATTATGGAACCACCTGTATACATAATCAATTCCCATGAACCAAAATACAATAACAACACATAAATCATGAATAAAAGGAAAATTACATTTCCACATTGCAATCCAAAGAAATTATTTCATGATATTGACATAATAAATCCATTATCAAAATAATTTTCAACACCAAAAATACATGAAAATGTAATATGGTTTTATTTTAATTTTAAAAAATTTAAGTCTTATATAGGAATCCAAATATCAAATAATGGTTATAGTGGTAAATAGGTCATTGTCACCGTATATGTTAAAAAAATTGATTTTTCCGTTTTGTACGGAAAGTAAAAAACTCAACGTAAAAAGATTACATTAAAATATTGAATTAAATAAAAAGATATAAATAAAATATTAGATATTAAAAATTTATATCACATGTAATATACCATTGACATAATCAATAAGTAGACATTTAACCCAATAAATGGAAATTCGGTTAATGAATTCACTTACCTCTAGTCCGACTTGTCTCGTATGATATTTATATCCATGATTAATAAAAATAGGTTAATTTATACATTCTAGATAACCTCTTTCATGTTTACTATTCATTTAATATCCCTTATTACCATGTTATAATAATTACATAGTTATTTAAGTTCATGTTAGATGTTTTGTCGATATTTGGTACTTGAGACGAAAATGAACTTGGTATGATGTCAATAGTCCATGTGGTCATAATTACATCATCTCCATAATATAAAACATGATATAAATATATTATATATTCATTATATAATTATATTATAATAATATTTTTAGATAAACTAAAAATAACATTCATGGAGACGGTAGGATGTACTTACACATGAACTTTATTTTCATATTTCCTATCGTACTGAAAGAAGTGAAAATAAATGAAATGTATTTAAATATGTATACATATATAATATCATTAGAATAGAATTTATATTTAATTTATATAAAATATTTTTACTAAAATAATCCTTAATATATTCCATGTGATGTGTGAATGAATGACTTCATTTTGAGGAGGTGGTAGTCCACACGTCCGTATATGATGTTATCATGTAACAACAATATAGAAAGCATGAAGGTATGTTTAATATACAATTTACATAATATTAAATAGTTTATAATATATATTTAAATATTATTTAACTTGAAAATAGTTTTAAGATGATCCATGAATGTGGTAGTGTAAAATAAACAAAAAGATTATTCATAGAGGTGATTTACCGACATAACTTGGACAATAAATTTGTTTCTTTGAATAAGAGGTGGAGAGAAAATAAATGGATATGATAAATTCCATTATAAACATTACACTATAGTATGTACATTATTATGGAGTTATAATGCGTTTATGGATGAAGTAAGTGATGAGAAAGTAGAAAAAGGAAATAAATTAAGAGAGGTGCTTTGAGAAAATTACCACTTGAATATCCCCTCCATAAAAGACATGTATGGTCCTTGTATTTGAAATTTTGGTGATACCATACTAACTTGGAAGTATGTAAAGTGAGGAGTAGAGTTTTTAGGATATATTTTAGAAGATAAAAGGATCTTGGGATTGAAATAGGGTGGTGGATCGGTGGTATTTATACTTGATTAGAGGTGGGTTCAAGTGATTAATTTGTTGATTATTATACCTTAAAAGCTAACCATATGGAGGTGGAATAAAATTCCACGAATTTGGATTTTAATTAATATTTTATAGGTTGTTTAGGTTCAATACACACCTAAACCAACCATTAAATGTTGTATTTTTTAGGTATATTATGCTTTTAACTTTTAAATTTCACCCCTATCAAAATTTTACTTTTACGACCGAATATAATTTTTTTACAATGGTAAATTTTTTATACCTAATAATTTAATTGACCATAATACATAATTTTGAAGTTATTATTATAAATATGTAATCTATTTTACCTAATTTAATTCATATAATTGTGAAAATTATATTTAAAATTAATTCCGCATATAAAACTAAATCCCAGGCTTTCAAAGTTAAACGTTCAAATGATTGAAATGTTTTTATATCTAATTTCAATTTGAAATTAATTAAAATGACCAAAATTGGATTAAATTAAAAAAATCTAAACATAATTTAAATCTTATTAAAATTATAATCTTAAAATTTAAATAAGTTAGATGAAAAAGTAGTTTTGAATTAAAATGCAGTATTTTTTACTTTTCATTAAAATATGAAAGTTATGATAAAAACACCAAAAATATATCCAAACTAAATTTTGATATCCATATTTCAATGAAGTAGTTTATTTTTAAAAATATCACATATAAAAGATTAAAAACTATATTTAAAATAGGTTTTCCATCAAAAGGTGGTCAATCTACCTTTTAAAAATATTAATGCTTTTTATGCCAAAAAATGGATTTATTCTTATTTTGGTCAATAAAATTTATTGTAAGAGAGTAAAAAAAATTAATAAAAATGTGTAGACATATAATAGTTAGTCATGTTCATTCCATCTAATACCACTTCAAGGCAGTACCAACCATTTAAAATAATAATATTACTAATGTATTATTTTTTTGTATAACTCAGTCTTGTGTGTAACTGAAGATTTCAAAAAAAATATATTGTTTCATGTAGGGTACACTATCAGACATAGAGTCCCATTTAAAGTAAAATTAATTTATAATTCATAAATATTAATAGATATTAAAATGTCTTATTCTATAATTACCTATAATGTTACAAATTAGACATATCTACCTTTCACTATCCAGTAAAACTGATGTTTAAAAAAATAATCTTTTAAATGGGTATTTGTTTATACCAATACTCCTGATTTTTCATTTAAATCATAAACTTCATTGTTTCTGGTATTAAAATGATTTAATTCATTAATTATTTATTGTAATAAAATTAGTTTACATTTATGATCACCAATCTCTCATCGATTATTGATAATATACTAATCGTTTCATTTTATCTATACCAAAAACATTCTATAATGTTTAGACTTCCATTATTACGGTCATTAATTCTATAACTATGCAAAAAATATATTAATTTAATGCAAATTCACCCCATATTATATTTTATTTACCATCACACCTCTAAAAATGGACTCCAAGGTCAAACAAATGAATCTTTTGGTAGGCCTACTTGATAGGATCATCCGTGTGTACCTTCTCCCAGTGTATAAGTAAAAAAATGGGGTAAGAATTAAGTATTACATTATGGTGTATTGATTTTTAAGAGAAGTATGGATCAACCTAGGGGTGACAATTTTTTCCAAGATATACTGGTATCTTGGAAACATATATTTGGGGAAGTTCCCATTCAGATTTATTCATCCTTATTTAGTTTATATGGTTGGATCACATCTCATAGGGTGGATATGAGTTCACCAATGACTAAATTACTCTAGGTTATTACTTTAAGATCTATATATATAGAATATGTCAAGTTAGAAAACTCCCATATTCTGTATATGTTATGGGAAATAAGTTAAACCTCAATAATAAGTTCACTATCCTATTGTACACATCTCTGATAGGCATGATCATTGAAACTTAATTGATATCCACCCATTAAATTCTTAAATAATTTATCTAAGAGATGACATTCTAGAATACGGATCATTGGGGAGATTATTAGTGAAGCATATAACCTTTTTGATTTGGGTGAAATTTCTAATTTTTAGAGAATGAATATCTTATCCTAACTCTATGTGAACATGTTGAATGACACCATATGGTTTCACACTATTCTGGAAAATAGGTATATAGGAATATAAAAAAACACATTTCACATTCCCAATGGGCAATACCATCATTAGGTTGTCGACTGAACATAATATGATGTGGATCTTAACATACCTCAACCGGTTGTTGGATGAAGTAGTGTCTCAGTTCAAGGGACCAATGTAGATCTAGTGAAGAGAAGATCATGAGGGGAAAATGGGGGTATAAAAGCCTTGTATAAGGCTCCCACCAATAAATTCTATACTGCCTCAGATTCTATAAAAATGGCTAGGGAGCTAGGAGACTTCTTCCTTGATGAGTGAAGTGCCTCTTCTGCCACTGATTCCTAATGATGAAGGTTTTTATGGGCCTATATGAATTAGTAATATTATATTATAACTTCATTAGTACTATATATTTAAGATACAGGCCATGTCGATGAGTTTGTTTTTATGGATTTTGAAAATTTCATCTCACCCATTAGAGTCACCTATGAGGGTCATCTTGTATAATTTGAATCTTATATCCAAGAACAGAAAGTTATGGTTTACTCCATTTAAGGTATTTTTTTAATTGATCTCAGAACACTAAATTATGGATCTCATGTTAATGAGTTGAGTGGATGGTGATCTTTAGGGATTTATTATGTGTGGGATATGATGAATGTAGAGGTGGATGGTCATATATTTTCTTGATAACAGGTAAATTCTCATTTTCACATTACATTCCATTATCAATGGCTCATTTGATCTCTTATTTTTTATATTTTTAGAAATATAATCGATTTTGGTTTCCTATAATATATCAATAATATTTCTTTGGTGGCACATTTCTCATCCCAAGTGATTATAAGAGTAATGAGTTTGAAGATAAAACTTCATGTTCTTAAATGGAAAAACTACATGTTGTGTCCTTTGACTGTGCAGAAATATTTCCAATGGCTCCATAATTAATTCCTCCCATAGGGGTACCCTTATAAGAAATTAATAGGAAGGAATAAGTATGGTTTTGTATATTTATCTTCATCCAATATTTCTAGGTAAATCTTATATCCACAAACACACTTCCTAAGTTGCGTTTATGACCTCATATTAGTCCACCAACTTGTTTATATGTTGATTCAATCATTATAGGTAATAGAATCTTATAAATGAATCACAAATTAGTAGTAATTGTATGTTTCAAAGATATGTAATAATGTGAAAATTTAGATTAAAATAATTCAATTTTAAATAATGTAATTAACATTTAACAACTACCATTATGTTTAATATGATATACTAGGAAAATATTAGTTGCATGTGACATTATAACCTAACCATTTAATTGGTTGTAAAAATAGTAATAGAAATATTATGAAACATATTTATAAATGTTATATTTAAATGATTGATTACTTCAAAATAAAAATTCATTCCATATTGAATAAAGGAAATTTATATTTCAAAAATATGTTATAGCTTAAAATTGTTTTTATTTCATTTCTCAAACATACATTATAAATAATTTCAAAGAAAATAGACATTTTATTTGAGGAAATAAATATAATTTATAAAATAATCATGTAAATATTATCTTATAGTGAATTTTTTATATTTTATAGAATATATCTATATTTTAGTGAATAGTTAAAATTATTACAATTTTTAAAACCATCATTTCTTTTCATTACATAATATCATTTAATATTATCCTTCTTTTTTTATTTCATATTAATGTAAAAGAACTCCTATTTAAATACAAATAATTTAATTTATTTAAAGACACAAAGTATTAAAGAAAAGGAAATAGAAAACACACCCTTGAGCTTGAAGGGACTTGAATTATCACTTATACGGGTTTACCTACTCCACAAAAATAAAGTAACATTTACTTTTCTGAAGGCCTAGTTCATAGAAGTCCATTAAATAGGTTTAAACCTATTTCAATGGCACTCATCTTCCATCGCCTTCATATCTTCCTACCTGCATCAGCACCCATTTTATTGAAGGCATCATAAATTTCATCATGGGGGGTACCAATATTATAAAATTTGTTCTTAGATTTGGAAACTAGTGGTTAATTCTACTCATTTTCTCTATATATTCATTTTTGGGATTAAAATTAATTTTTTTTGAAAATAGTATATATGTTCTAAGTGTGTTTTTACCTTAATTTTATAAATACATAAATAATGATTATGATGTTAAATAAATATATATAATAATTAATAAATTAAATATTTTAAAATTGATCTATTTATTTATAGGTAATTTAATTGATGTAAATTTAATTTTATATTTAAAGAATAATTTTTCAATAAATAGTTCTTATTTCATTTAAAAAACTTATTTTAATGGGAATTTATACACACTACCAAAATATAATAATTTAAATTTTATTAAATTTTTAAAAATAAAATAAATAAAATAAATAAATAATTTTATGGTATTTTTTCATAATGAATTGTAAAAAGAGTAAAATTTTGTTACAAAAATTATGCTTAAAAGGCTTTATTAGGGGGAAAAATGATAATTGTTACAATTACATAAAATTATTCTAAATTATATTGGATATATATATATATATCCAATATATTCCTCCCAAAATAAATCATCTAATTTGGAGTCACATTTATTGAGAAAGATATTTAAATATTTTAATCTTTCAAAAAAATTATAGGGTGCCCTCTTGTTGGGAAAAAATCCCTCAAGGTATCATTGAAGCATTTTTTAGGTGATTCTGTTTGTTGACATAGTTGACAACTGTGATGTGATTGTTGACAAAGCAAACCATGACATACAAATTTTTTGACAAAGGGGATTTCATGGTGGATTTTCAAGTTCAAGAGCTGTGGATAATGATCAATATTTGATTCAAGAACTTCGACAAAGGAATGAAATATCTGGAGGTGGTATAAAAAGAACATATACAAGGTGGCGTCGTTTTCCAGTGGTTGCCAAATTTTTGGGCTTGAAAATTGACAAATGATGAAAAGTGGTTTCTGTCAAAAGGAATTGCGCTGCGTGTACTTCATGGTTTGAAAACTTGCGCGCCATATGATTTTTAAGATCAGATCATAAAAATATGGCAAATGGATAAGGGTCGTGAAAGTATTGAGTTGGTCGCGCAGGTGACTTGCGCGCCAAGAGAAAGGACTTGCACGCCGGTGCCTAGGAGGATTGGAAACTTGCGCACCTGTTGATTTTCATGATCAGAACATCAAAATATGACAAAGTAAATAGGTTCGCGAAAGTTTGGAAGTGGGTTTCACAAGTGACTGGCAGAGGAAGAGACATGCACGCCGAGACATGCATGCCGAGGGTTGACTTGTGCGCTGTCACGCAGGGTGGTCAAATTGCCTATAAATACTAGACCACCCCTCCTCATTTCTCAATGGAGTTTAACACTTTGAGAAATCAGAGCTCCCGTCGCGCAGGTGTGGTGGTCACGCAAGTGGTGGTGTGTCGTGCAAGTGGGACTTGCGCGCCAGATTTGAAGAAGGGCGATTGTTGGTAGTTGTGGGCCAATATTGGATTGGGCGTAAAAGGAAGTGTGTCGCGCATGTTTGGAGTTGAAGAAGCTTGTGTTTCACAAGTGTGTGAGGTGGACTTGAACACCAATTGTGACTTGCGCACCGATACATACGTGCCTAGGTAGACTTGCGCTCCAAGTAAGGTTGATTCCACAGCCATATTTTCGGGTCGCGTGGAAGCTGGGAGATTGCCTGATACCTTCGGTGAAAAGTGATATTCATCTATAGGTGAAGGATGGGCTTCAACAGAGAATCTACATAAAGATAAAGATGCATTCCTTCATGCAAATGAAGAGACCGATAGTTCTATAAACTGTGAGTGGATTCCCTCCAGATCAGTGAGCAAAGGAAGAGGAAGAAGTTGATCCTCTCCACCGGGAGTGATCTAGAGAGAGAAACAGGGAGTAACCCTTGGGATAGCAGTGAGATGACCCTAAACCTTTTAAAGGAAGTGAGCCTCAGACAGAATGATTGTGCCCAAACCTTATAATCCACAGCTAGTAAAGTTTAGTGGAATTTGGTACGACCGAAAACTTGTCGGCGTATGCTCCATAGATGTAGCCCAGTGAGGGTGAACCAAGTAAAAATAACTGTGTTATGTGCATGCTTTAATTTCTGTTTATATTGTTCTACATGAAAGATTAATAAGAGTGTTTTTCTTAATAGCGAAACAAGATCAGAACGGGCTTTAATTTTTAATTAGTCATACTCTGATTCACCCCCCTCTCAGGGTATTCAGCCTTGTAGACCTAACAATTGGTTTCAGAGGGAGGTTGATATTTGTTCTTCTCTCAATGGACGTCACTAATCATAAAGGTATTTCGATCTTCGATGGATGTAATTTTCTAATATGGAAGAATCGAATGAAACTCTATTTCCGGTCTTTGGGAATGGATGTGTTTTCAGTATCTATGCATGGTATCACAGCTTGTATTTCTAGTGGTGCTTTATCAGAAGCTGAGCACATAGAGTTGGATTCTGATGCCAAAGCAATCAATTCCTTGGGGGAGCCCTTTCCAATCCCATATATACAGAGATGATGTCATGTAAAATGTCACATGCCATTTGGGAAAATCTTTTGAATATATATGAAGGGGATAAATTGGTTAGAGAGGCTAAGCTACAAGTGTTGTGGAACAAGTATGAAGATCTAAGAATGAACCCGAGTGAATTAGTTGATGCATTTTTCGACAGGGTAAATGTTTTTGTGGAAGACATGCAGGGTCTTGGAGAAGTCATCGAAGATATAAATATTGTGAAGTGTATCTTGAGAAAAATTCCACCTCGGTTTAATCTGAAAGTCTCAGTCTTAGAAGATAAAGACCAAAAAGAGCTAACATTGGATAACTTTCACAGTACCCTTGTTGCATTTGAAATGAGGAATGATGATAACGATGATGTGGAAAAAGGGAAATCCAGAGAGGTGGCATTTTATGCCATGAAGATGCTTACCATTGAAGAATCTCAAGAAGAAGAAGAAGAGATAGATGAGGTGATGTCATTCCCCTCCTCAAATCTTCAAAGAGGAAAAGGAATGTTTAAAGGGAAGCTTCCACATTCTTGTTTTCGATTTGGAAAGGTTGTACATATTGCGGTATGGTTCCCCAAAAAGCTTCAAGAATAAAATTATGAAGATGAAGTTGAAACTACCAAGAAGAAATTTTCAGCCTATGTGAAAGGGAAGAAGCAGTTGAAGAGAAACTTCTTCAAGAAGAAGAATCTTCTATCACAATAAATAGACAGTTCAGATGAGTCTGAGGTTGAAGAGGTAGAGGAGATTGAAAATTTAAAAGATTCTGGAGAAAATTCTATAGTGGAAGTCATCGGTAGTTCTCAAGAGAAGAACAAAATCGAAGGTGATGATTAAGAAGAAGAAGTCGAGGGAAGAGTTGACATGAAACCTGAGTTAGAGGCTGCTCTTGAAAAGATAGATGTTTGGAGAACCAAAAAAATTAAATCTAAAGAAGTTTTTCATGATGCCAATCACTATATGCAACAGTAGGAAGAATAGAAGTCTGAGTTGTTGGAATAAATTGAGAAACTCAAGACATTAACACCAAATAACTCAGAATCAGTTAGTGAATATAAGCTCAAAATTTAAGAATAGAAATGGGAGATCAATTTCTTGAATAGAAAAGTGAAAGATCAATTCAAGTGCATAGAATAACATGAAGAAGAAGTGGTCAGCCTGCGACAAAAACTAAAGGATCAATAAAAACTCTTGACCCCCAATGTGATATCATAAAAGCAGGCCATTCAGAAGACAGATAAGATGAAAGATAAGGCCTATTGTTCAGCAGGAGTGAAGCCGCAAGTGAGCTCAAATGTTAAGGCTGATTCAGGGCTTGATAAAAAGTATAAATCTGTGGCAGTTGATGTCAGACCGAAAGCACTCGTCCCAAAATTGAAGGTTGATTTGGGAACAAAGAAGAATTAGAATATTCAGATATCCTACAGGGAAAATCGTAGTGCTGAAGTAACATGATGGAATGAACCTTATATCAGGTGTTATTGTTTAGGGAATATGGTACATTCACAGTATGTTTGTTCCATAGCCAAGAGATATAGAAGGGAACAAGAAGAGAGGTGTAAGCGCAATAGAGAATGGTTTTATAGAACATATTTCGAAGGACAGTGTTTTGGTGTGGAGGATTTGGGCACATGGCTAGGTACCACACTTCCACCATTCAGAGAAATGTGCCAAAGAAAATCAAAACATTCTCAAGCAGAAGATCAATAAACTGACAGGTGAATTAGAAATGTAGAATAGATTTACAGCTTTTCAAGATGAAGTTGGTCCATCATTCTCTGAGAAATAACAGAAGCCTCAATCCATACTGAGTGTGAAAGAAAAATTATAGACCAATAAGAAGAAAAATGAGAAGGTCGTGGTGGCAGA
Source organism: Viscum album (assembly GCA_963277665.1). NCBI lineage: Eukaryota > Viridiplantae > Streptophyta > Magnoliopsida > Santalales > Viscaceae > Viscum > Viscum album. The sequence continues at coordinate 1,328,685,778 of OY728145.1, read as the reverse complement.
GATTGCCCTTAAAGCATCAGATCACTCTGGTGTGTGGATCCTTGATAGTGGGTTCACATCTCACATGATGGGTAATAAGGATCTTGTTACAGGCATAAAATATGACAAAGAAGGATTTGTAAAATTTTGAAACGATGAAGCCCTGGAGATTGTTGGCTTAGGAAAAGCCATGTTTGGGGGCAAAGAAATGAGTCATGCTGATGTCTTGGTAGTGGAGGGTCTTAGTCATAACTTGCTCAGTGTCAGTCAACTATGTGACTCTGGGAATTCTATCTGATTTAACAAGAAGATGTGTGATGTGAAAGAAAATATGGAGTAGTAGTTCTACAGGAAAAATGGACAAAGGGAAATATTTACCTTGTAGGTGGGGAAGGAGATTCATGCCTTTTATCCAGAGAGGAAGAAAACTAGTTGTGGCATAAGCGACTTAGTCATATATTCCATCCATATATGGAAGATCTTGTAATGTGTGATGCTTATAGAGGCCTTCCCAAATTATCATGTGATCTCACTCACACATGTGATGCTTTCCAATAAGGTAAGATCATCAGAAAGACATACAAGCCAAAGGAACAGAGATCAACCAGACTGCTCGAATTAGTTCATCTTGATGTATGTGGACCTATCTCACCTCGAGCTATAAATGGGAAAAGGTACTGTGTTCTTTTCATTGATGATTATAGCATAATGGAATGGGTATTTTTCATTCCCCATAATACAGAGGTGTTCAGATGCATAAAGAAGTATAGGATGGAATCAGAAAGGATTCTTGGGAAGAAAATTCTGAAGTTTCGTACTGATAACGTTATGAAATTCACCAACAGTCAAGTCAAAGACTATATCGAGAAACAAAGGATAAGGAATCATGTTTCATCAGTGAGAACTCCCCAACAGAATGGAGTGGTTGAGAGGAGAAATTAAATCATCAACAACATGGCTAGAACGATGGTTATTGAAAAGGACCTACCGGTGAAATTTTGGAAGGAAGCAGTTTTGACATCGGTCTATATTTCGAACAGGTCTCTGTTGTGTCTGAAGGAAGGGAAGACTACGTATGAAATGTGGTACGGAAAGAATACAATGCTGAAATACTTTCGAATCATTGGGAGAAAGTGCTTCATTCTCAACAAATAAAATCATAGGAAGTTTGAGTCACGAGGAGATGAGGGGATATTTCTTGGCTACTCAGGGAAAATCAAAGAATATAAATTCTTATCAAAAAGTTAGGAAAAATTGTTGAGAGAAATGATGTCACTATAGTTGAAAATGAACAGAATAATCAACAACCTAGTGAACAATTTCTAGATGAAAGTGATGATGAGGTATGAAACACAGGGGGAGTAGAAGTGGTGGAGGATGACATAGAAGAAGATACTGATGATGAACAAGAAAGTGTCAAGTCTGTGTCTGTAAGGAAGCCAAAGGGTCGAGCTGAAATTGATAGGCAGAATATCATTGGTGATCAGACAGCTCCAGTTCAGACTTGAAGAATTAAATAATTTCAGTAAACATCATTTTCATCTTAGGAGGAGCCGGAATGTTTTTCCGATGCAACTGAAGATGAAAACTGGGTTCCGGCTATGAATGAAGAGCTTGATCATATTGAGAAGAACCAGACATGGGAAATTGTTTCAAGATCAGCATACAAGAAGGTCATCAGGACTAAATGGGTCTATCGCAACAAGATGAATGAATATAGCATAGTAATTTAGAAAAAATCATGGCTAGTGTAGAAGGGATACTCCTAGATAGAGGGAATAGATGTTTATGAGATATTTTCACTGGTTGCAAGGCTGGAGACAATCAGATTATTTTTTGCCATAGCAGTGCACCGAAAGTTCAAAATGTTCCAAATGGATGTCAAATCTGCATTATTGAATGGTGTTCTGGAAGAGGAGGTGTATATTGAGAAGCCAAGTGTTTTTCTCAGTCATGAGGATGAGAACAATGTTTGCAGGCTGAAGAAGACATTGTATGGGTTGAAACAAGCACCAAGTGCATGGTACTCAACGCTTGATTAGTATTTGAAGAGGCTTGGTTTCCAATGAGGGGGAGTTGATTACAATCTCTATTTCAACAACAATAGTAATCAAAGGATGATGGTGCTGGTGTATGTAGATGACATAATTTTTGGCAGATTAGATGAATCTCAGTGCAGACAGTTTTCCAAATTCATGAAAAATGAATTTGAAATGTCATTGATTGGAGAGCTAACGTTTTTCCTTGGTCTACAGGTGACACAAGGAAGGAATGGAACATTCATTTCTCAATCTAAATATTCCTAAGAGGTTCTGAGAATTTTTGAAATGGATAATTCCAAGGAAATGAAGACTCTGGTTGCTACTCGGATGAAATTATCAAAATATTAGAATGTCAAGGTAGTTAATATCACAAAATATAGGAAAATTATTGGAAGTTTGTTGTACTTGACCACAAAAAGTCCTGATATTGTTTTCTCCACATTCCAACCAGAGAGATATCAGAGTAATCCCAAGGAAAGACACATGCTTTCAGTGAAAATAATACTTCAGTATATCCAAGGCACAGTGGATTTTGTCTTGACATATACTGACAAATCTCAGACGTAGTTATTGGGATATTCTGATGCAGACTGGGCCGATTTAGTGGATGATAGAAAATCAACACCAGGTGGTGCATTCTATCTTGGTGGATTTTGTATCTCTTGGATAAAGAAGAAGCAAGATTTCATTTCATTGAGCATCGCGGAAGCTGACTATATTGCAGCCACTCAAGCATGCACACAATTATTGTGAATGAATAAGAAGCTTGAAGATATGGGTGTTGATGTGAAGTCCCTGATCGGAATCTAGTGTGATAACTCAAGTGCTATAAATCTCAAAAAAAATATTGTCCATCACTCAGGAATAAATAAAATTGAGATAAAGTATCATTTTAATAAGGAGAAGGTTTAACAGGGAATTGTGAAGTTGGAGTATGTGCCTACAGAGCTACAGGTTGTAGACATTCTGACAAAGTCCTTACCCAAGGATGCTTTTGAGATACCTCGACTGGCTCTGAGAGTTTAGTCGACTCCCCCAATTGAAAGAGTGTGAATGTGGAACACCCCCTCTCCCTGAGGTATGATGTGTGTTTCCCTAATGTGCTGGTATGTTCTTTACTCTGTTACATACTGCAAAGGTCTGACCTTTGGGTTCGTTGACAAAGGGGGAGAAAATAGTGATTGTTTAAGGGAGAGACAGTGTAGAAATTTGATAAATCTTGAATGATCTAGGGAGAAGCTAACAGGTGGAGCAGTGAGATATGGGGAGATCTATGAGAAAGAGGAAGATCATTTTAAATCTGACGATACTAGAAGTGATCGATCAAAGAATAGATATCATGACAGCTGAGGATCGTGATAAAAGCAGAAGAGTGGTGTTGGAAGAATATTTCCAAAAATTGGTATCAGTTTGGAAAAAATTGGTATCTGTCTAGTGTAAACAACGGGTGTAAGAGATGAAGTGATTCATTGATGAAATTTTCATTTAATCTTGTTTCTCATGTCGAGCATTGCCCATGTGGGCTTAGAGTACATGTTGAGTAAATCCTTCATCGCTATCAGAATAATATTTGGGTGAATGGTGGTTGAAGAGTTAACAATGTTTCTTTTTATGGAAGAGTTTTCAACAAACCCAGAGGGGTAGATTATTGGGAAAGAATCCCTCAAGGTATCATTGAATCATTTTTGAGGTGATTGTGTTTTTTGACAAAGTTGAAAACTGTGCTGTGATTGTTGACAAAGAAAACCATGACAAACAAATTTGTGGAAAAAGGGGATTTCATGGTGGATTGTCAAGTTCAAGAGTTGTGGTTAATGATCAATGTTTGATTGAAGAACTATGACAAAGGAATGGATGATCTAGAGATGGTACAAAAAGAAAAAATACAAGGTGGTATTGTTTTCCAGTGTTTTCCAAATTTTTGGTCCTAAAAATTGACAAATGAAGAAAAGTGGTTTTTGGAAAAAAATACTAGCGCACCGTGTACATGATGGCTTGAAAACTTTCAATCCATATGTTTTTCAAGATCATATCATAAAAATATTGAAAAGGGATAAGGTTCGTGCAAGTATTGAGTTGGCCGCGTAGGTGACTTGCGCGCCAAGAGAAAGGACTTGCGCACCGGTGCCTAGGAGGATTGGAAACATGCACGCCTATTGATTTTTGAGATCATAACATAAAAATATGGAAAAGGAAATAGGTTCATGAAAGTTTAGAAGTGGGTCGCGCAAGTGACTAGAAGGGGAAAATACTTGTGCATCGAGACTTGCGCACTGAGGGTTGACTTTCGCATCGTCGCACAGGGTGGTCAAATTGGCAACAAATACTGGACCACCCCTCATCATTTCTCAACGAAGTTCAACACTATGAGAAATCAGAGATCCAATCGCGCAGTTTTGGTGGTCGCGCAAGTGGTGGTGTGTCATGCAAGTGGGACATGTGCGCTATATTTGAAGAAGGGAGATTGTTGGCAGTTGTGTGCCAATATTAGATTGGGCGTAAAAGGAACTGTGTCGCCCAGGTTTGGAGTTAAAGAAGCTTGTGCTGCGCATGTTTGTGAGGTGGACCTTCGCACTAGTTGTGACTTGCACGCCGATACTTGTGTGCCGAGGTAGACTTTCGCGGCATGTAAGGTTGATTCCTCGGCCATATTTTTGGGCAGCGTGAAAGCTATGAGATTTCCTAATACCTTCGGTGCAAAGTGATATTCATCTATAGGTGAAAGTTGGACATCAACAGAGCATCTACATAAAGAGAAATATGCATTCATTCATGAAAATGAAGATACCTACAAGTCTACAAACTGTGAGTGTATTTCCTCCAGAGTAGTGAGAAAAGGATGAGGAATAAGGTGATCCTCTCCACCAGCGGTAATCCAGAGGGAGAGAAATAGGGAGTGACCATTGGGAAAGCAGTGAGCTAACCCTAATCCATGTAAAGGCAGGGAGCCTGAGACAGAGTGACAGTTCCCAAACCTTATAATCCACATCTAGTGAAGTTTAGTGGAATTTGGTACGACTGGAAACTTGTCGGTGTATGCTCCTTGGACGTAGCCCAGTGAGCGTGAACCAAGTAAAAATCACTGTGTCCTGTGCATGCTTTAATTTTTGTTTATACTGCGTAACAGGAAATAGAGAGAAGATTGTTCTTCTTAACGGTTAAACAAGATCAGAACGGGCTGTAATTTTTAATTATTCATACCCGGATTCACCCCCCCCCCTCTTAGGGTATTCAGCCTTGTGGACCTAACACCTCTCCCTTCCTAATAAAAGGAAACAATATCTTCTCTCTTTATTAATATTCATGATCCTTAAATATTATCCTATACATGAACAAATAACCTCTTAAAATCCCTCTCCAAGACTAATAGGTCCTTTTTTTATCAAAATATAGGCCTAATAAACCGTAATGTGTAAGCGACATGAGGTTTTCCAAATAATAGGTATAGCTATTAATAACATGTTTTCATTTTATTTAATCCTAAACCTACTTAAATTATGTTATTGACATTATTATCTAACAACATAATTATATTATATATTTATTTATTTAATTTTCTTTATTTAATAAACTTTATTCCTCTCCTTCTTCATCAAATGGTGAAGGAATGAACCATCCATGCATACATGCAGAGTACTTCCTCTCAAAGAGATGTTTTTCATTTTCCATCATAATAATTCATGTAAAATTATTATGATTTAAATAATTATTATAAATTTATTTATGACATAATTATAGAAATATAAATATAATATATCAATCATATTCTTACCATCCCACGAATTTAGAAATGATAGTTTCACTCATGCTTATGTGTGGACTACCACCTCCACAAAGTGATGTGGTTAAATTTTTAGGCCCACATTTCAGGAATGATTCTAAATATTTAAATAATGAATTTATATTATATGTATATCATTATTAAAAAAATACATGATGGAACGATGATTAATATACATTGACCAAAACTACTGAATCAGAACCTATATGAAAAATGAAATAGTTAACACTCAAAAATAATGATTTTAATAAGAATGTGACTATAAATAGGTGTAGATATGTTGTATGTGGAAAATATAAAATATTTCACGGACATATATGGTTTTAGTTATGAATTATAATAAATATAAATTTATTATATTGTAGGATAAAGACACTTAAAAAGAATGTCGGACCTAAGTTAAGGGTTTATTTCAGTATCGTATCTTTATCAAAGATTATATATGATTTTGTTTCATTTGGGTGAATGATATGATCTTTATATATTAAAAACATAAATCTTTTAAAAATTTATTTCTATAAATCAAATTTACCCCTTTTATTCTCATCTCTTATGTACTCACAGTAAAAAAAATGATTTTATGAAAAATTGAATTCGTTTTAATATTTAGTCCACAGTCGATTTCTTAAATTTCAATAATATATTGAAAATGTTTCAAATAATGACTTTGATATTATCCAAAATTTTATTAATGTAAATTGAACCCATGTTTTTTCTATCGATAAAAACATTGTAATGTAATCATCCTATTGATTTCAAAATGAGTGGCTTTTTTCCAAAGGTGTTATGAGAATATTTATTTTAACGTAAACTACATAAAAGACTTTCCCCACCATCATGAATACTCTAATAATTGAATAATTCTTTACAAGGTTCCATGGATATTTCCAATAAAAAATATTTCTTAATATTTTTGAAATTTTTATATTTTAAATATGTGATTTCAAAATTAAAAGGCTATTTTCCTCATGAATTATTCATGAAATATTTTAAAATTATTTTCACCAATTTTAAAAATATATTAAAAAATATTTTACTTTATAGAGATTATAATTTAATGATACCATCCACCATATTTATATGGATTTTCTTTGATAATTTTAAATGGAGAGATTATTGTAATTTTACAACCAATTCATTAATTATAGATAGTTATTGATTATTAGAGAATGTTGATTAAATTGTCTTATTTATTAATGTGATCAATGTATTGAAAATATTATATAAAAAGTGGTACATGGAGTTATATATCCCCTTGAACCATCGGTAGGTCTCATGATACAAAATAGGTTGGGTATTTGAAGTATTCTTTACCCATTTTTGTAGGAAGGCTTAGAATGAGTCCTTAATGGTATGTTTACAATGTCTAAAAATATGCATTCCATTATTATGAAACCAGTTATTGATTTGCATATGATTATTGGGAGAGTTAATATATTCATGTATATGTGTTAAGATTATATGATTATTTATATGGAATTATTTTATCATCATTTATTCCTAAAATATTATTTAGTTCATACTAATTCTATGGTAGCTTCTGCTATACGCATTCTATTTCTGAGTATTTGATGTCACCCTTTTATTTTGATTCATTTTGTGAGGATACAAGGATATTTAATATGGATGACATGAAATGATATTCTTAATGTAAGGATAATGTTCTCACAAAAATAATTATGTTGTATTTTAGCATTTTAAATGTAATATGAGATTCATATATGTATTGAGTTTCTATAGACTACTAAACTACTCGATCACTTGATATGTAAGATCATGTATCTTAAGAGAATATAGTAATGTAAACAATGACTATAAGGTATTAGGGTTTGGATTTTTATAGTTGGTATTATAGAAATTTTATTAAGATCTTTGGGAAGTATATTTAGGAAAAAATTATTTGAAGATCATAACTGTATGGTTTATTAGTGGGATAAGTCTATGTAAAATATAATATTTTATTGGTTTGGTAAAGTAGATATTGTGAGTATTTACAAAAAAATAAATCCATGTCTAAATACTTGAAATATAAGGTTGTTGTGGAAAAATTAACCTTTGTATAACAATATTAAATTATTCGTATTAGGTATTAACTCGATAATAAATGGTTTAAGATGAGTAGGCCTAAGACAACACAATAACATAGAAATATATAGAGATATACCTTCATTGAGTCATGTTCACTTTCGGAACCATTATGAAATAGTTAAAAATATTTTTATAATTAGATGAAATTACAAAAGATAACAATGTTATTATTTTGAGATTAGATATGAATACATTATCGATTTAAGAATAGTATTTTACCTAATTTGGAATTATAATCTATGTTTCATAAAGTCAAGAGATAAAATATTTTTCCCATTAATTAGAAATGGTACAAAATTTATGTAAGGGAAAGCATATCAATAACTATGATCTATGTATGTATTCCACTCCAAAAAAATTCTATAAACTGGAGTAGTAGCTGAGAAGATTATAAAAAAATATTAGTAAATGTTATGACTAGTAATCTTGTCTGTATAGATAAATCTATTTATTCAATGATGATACAATGATGTCAGACGATGTCATAGAGTGGAATAACTCATACTTTAATGGAACTACTAATCTGGTAGTGGATAAATAATGTATTTATTTCATTTAAAATATGTTTAATGATTTTTGGGATACTGAATGGGAACATGTTATTATGAAAATGTTTTACTTAAATAGAGATTCCAATCAATGGTATATAATTATTTAAAATAATAAGAAGGATAGGGAAATATATGTCGTGCAATTGGATACTCTTTAGGAAATTATTTTTGAAAAATACATTCTGCGTGATAAACGTGTATATTTGGGAAATCAGTTTTGAAATTTTTCACAAATGCGATGGTATTTTTTTACTGAGTAGGATTCAATAAATACAATATATCATGACATGTTATAGACTACAAACCTAATCTAGAGAGCAAGATTTTTCATTTCATTAGTAGAAAAAATAAATTCCATAAATGGTTTTTGATATCTAAAACATTTTCATCATATGATGAAATTGTATCAATTTCCCTCAAGGAATATAAAGAATTCCAAAAATCATATATTTTCAAAGGAAATAAGTTTGTAAATAGAAGATATGATCTATAATTAAATGGGAATGTGGAAAAAACAAAAATCTTAAGAGTTTGGTTTTCAATATGTAATAATAAGGAAAAAGAACAACCTGGTACTTGCTTGAAGGGAATGATAATATTCACCAGCTATAAATAGAATGGTCATCGGGGATGTGAATGTAAAGCAAAAAAAGCCACCAATATCTAGTGATTAAATTGTGGGGAGATGGGGAACTACACAAAAAAATTTACCATGATTCAAGGTTATTTAATTTATAATATTATAATGGATCAATGAAAGAATTTTGAAATTACAACCTCTAAAGTTGAAATCCCATAAGTTTAGATAGTATGTAATTTAACCATAAACTCAGATTTAGATAATCGTTTGTTTGATATTATATCTAAAAAGTCATTTATATCTTATATTAATATGGAAACATAACCAAAATCTATGATAAAGGAGTTTATAATCAAAACACATGGTTAGAATATAGCTGTAATGAGAATACAATGTGTGGCCTCTAAAAAGATGTAGATATATTCTCTAGTTACAAACATGGTTGTTATACTTATTCATTATTTTTTAAAAATAATATTTTTTTAGGTTTATTTTTTTGCTCATTTATGATTTAATTGATGAATAACAATAATATATATTAAACTTGTACTATTATAATTAAAATTTCAAAGATATATAGCATTTTATGGGTATTATTATTTATGTTTTACGAAATAATGTATTATGTCTTCACAAGTAGGTTTATTGATATTATGTGTAATATTTACACAAAAAATATCTTTTTTAGGTCAATGAAAAATCTTTTAATTCTTTTACATACCTTAAAATCCATTATGTATTGATTTTAGTTTTTCAAGAATGAAATATTACTTATAAGTCATTCACCAATGGAAAATGGGATGCCAATAAGTTGAATGTAATTGAAACCAAAAATGAAATTATGAAGTTTCATTTATCGATTTTCTCTCTTATTATTTTGTAAAATAAATCATAAACATCTAATAATGGGAACTAAAAAATGATTTATTTTTTTCAAACAATCATTTCTGATGAATTTATGGTATTTTCACCCCTCACTAATTAATGGTTTTGTTCTCAGTAACTTCTTCTTGACTATGTAATATACCAATATATATGATTATTTGGATGTTACCCTTATCTTAAATGTCTATATAATCACTTAATATTAATCTTCTCCATATATTGGAAACTAATTATGTGTTATTTTGATTAATGTTTTGGATTTTCACTATCCCTTTTTAAAGGATGTATTATTATCCATTTGTAAAAGGATGGTTGTCGATAATAATATTATTAAATATTCAAACCTTGATTAAAGATATTAAAATTTAAAAGAACAATTTTATTTAAGGGTAGATAATTTAGCACTAGAAAATTTTATTTTAAAATAATACAATACTTGATAGCTTACATTACATGCAACACCGTGCTGTAATAATATTGTGATATACTATAAAAATATTTTTAAAATCACTCTATTGTAACATAAATTTAAAATTGGGGGTATGAATATTAATGTGCTACATTATGAAAAATATTTATAATGGTTTTTTTATAATGTATTGGTTAATACATTGAAAATTTTATTTATTTTTTAGTAATGGAACATTATGCTTCAAAAATATCTTATCCTTAAAAATGTGTTTTATTTAATTTTGGTAATGGATATTAAAATTTATTTATATGTATTTTAAGAAATTTTATTTTGGTAAATGATAATAATTTAATAAATACTCATGTCAATATAACATTAGGATGATTTTTTTATTTTTTAGAAAACATTTACATGTAACAGAATAGATAAAATTCCAATATTTATTAAACTATCATTTATCTTCATTAAATATAAAACATAAAATTCCCCATTATATTTTGAATTTTATATTAAAGTAAAATAATTAAAATTTAATTATAAATAACCTTATTTACTACATAGGAATCAAAAATATACTTGATTTGGGGGTAACTCTGTTTTTTGTCTTAAAAACACTTTTTTGAACTATTTTTATGTGAAAATGTGCATTTATGTTAACTAAGTAAATAAATATTAAAAATTAATTATTTTATTGAAATTTAAATAATATATATTAAATTAGATATTTTATCATTAATCTTATATTTATTATATGTAAAAAATGGATGTAAATTTAATTTTACACTTAAAAATACATTTGGCTTAAAATTGTTTTCATTGCATTTTACTCAATTTTTAAAATGTTAATTTATTCTACTTATTGAAATTAAATATTGAAAAAATTATTAAATATTTTTATACATTAAATTTAATAAAATTTAAAATATTGATCTAATTTTTTGGTAATAATTAGTTATAAATTGTAATCATTTTTCATCATGGAACTGGTTAAAACAGGTTCACCGATGTGTGGAGGGGGTGTAAAACTATTTATTAAGGGTTCAAAATACATGAAAATTGTATTGAATAATTTTTACCTATAAATTTAGTACATATCTATTCCCCCCTTCTAATAAAGTCTAATTACAACCAACATGCCTTCAGTAATACATTACAATATTTAATTTTTTTTAAAAAATTACTTATATGTCCTCTATATCCCTTACAAAAGAACAACATTTATCCTCTATTACTCATACTAAATTGTCCTTCTATCTCATGAAATAAAACATAAAATTCTTTAATAAAATCCATTAACAAGATCTATAGGTTATTCTTTTACAAAAATACAAACCATAGAAGGCTTAAGTTGTAATCTAAGGGAAGATGTCAAAATAAGAGGAATGAAATTTAAATAATTTTATTTTTTTTACTTATTAGATTCATATGGGGTAATATTAAAAATAAACACACATACACCACACATTCAGAGTCTAGATTAACCCACCATATCCAGAACAATTTATTATTACATGTCCTACAATCCCCTCATCAAATGAGAAATAAAATCTACATTGATACACATATGTGGAGTACCTCCTCATGAAGCGAAGATTTTTTTAGTAACCAGCTATCATAAATGGTTATTATATTCGATATAATGTTTATATATTATATTAAGAACATGAAAGAAAATATAATATATAATTTAAATATTAACCCTTCCACCCAATAAAAAATGATAACATCGTGCATGCGTACATGTGGACTACCACCTCTACAAAGTAATGTGATTAATTTATCATGTCCTCCTTCCAGTACTAATTATAAATATGTATATATTTAATATTTATGATATTTATGTCATGATTAGAAATTTTTTATTATTTAACCCTGATAATGATTCAGTTACTTAGACTATTAAACAAAAATTTACATGATAAATGAAATTGTCAACACACTGAAACAATGGTTTTTATAAGTATTTAAAAATAAACAGGTGTTTAAATGTTATAAATAGATCATATATGATATTATAAGTATTTATAATGTTATTATATAGATGAATAATATATTAAATTTATATTAATATTGGATAAAATCACAATTTAAGAAAGATATACTTGAGGTAAGTGTTTATTTCACAATCTCATCCTTATTTAGAATTATCTATAATTAAAATTACTTTCATAGAATTATATCATATTTTTCTCTTATAACCCATTAATTTTGTTCTTCCCTAGGTTTTTTTCTTAATTACAATTTTTCCATTCATTTTTTTCTCTGTCTCTAATCAAAGGTCTGAATGAATGTTTTTAATAAAAAATACATTTTTCCAATTTAATATGGAATTTTTTCAATCATTTATGTATTTTAATTAAAATACTTCCTAGAATACAATTACTATTCTCCAATTACTAATTAAATGAATATTTCCCAATTTTAAAATTCATAGAAATTTTTTATATATAATTTAATATTTTTTTAAATGATACGCTTTTTCATTGATGGTGTAATGGACATATTTGGTTTACCCTAAACTGCTAGAATACCTTTTACCATCACCATGAATAATAATTTCATTACTTTAATTAATGGATCATATGGTTATCTCATAATAAAAAGTATTACCAAATATTTTTGAAATTTTACATATTTTAAATAAATGAAATTAAAATGTAAAATTTATTTTCTTCAAGAAAATTTCTAGTGATCTTTTAAAAGTTTCTTCATCTTTATCTACATAATTTAATGAATCTTATGTCTTACTTAGGTTATAATATAATGATACCTTACACCATATTTCAATGGATTTTATATGGTCATTTTGACGTGGGAATGATACACATTCCCTATGTTATTTCTTAAATTGCATATAATTATTTATTATTTAGTCATGTTCATTAATTTGTATTGTTTAATCATATGATGTATGCATAGGAATTGTTAATTGATATGAAGGTAATAGAATTATAATCACCATCGATGAATCAGTTGATATCATGAGAGAAAATGGGTTTGGTATTTCGAATATTTCTTATTTATTTATGTATGTTTCCATTGCATGAGGCCTCGAAGGAATGTTTAATACGTAAAACATTATTAATTCCCTCATTATAAAATTAGTTATTAAAGTTAATGTTATTATTTGAATATTAATGATATCAATGGATTTGTTTCAATGTTATGTGTTTATTTATATGGAATTAATTTATTATAATTTATTTTTGAATGTATTTTTCATCTCTTATATATTGTATGATAGATTTTAGTATACACAGTCCCTTACTAAGCATTAGAGTACATATTTTATTTTCATTCCTTTCTCTAGGATTCAATAAATATACTATGATTGATATGAAATGTTATACTAGAGGAAATGATAAAATTATCAAAAATAAACAATGCCTTTTTTGATATTTTAAAATTTTATGTGTGATACATGTGTATATCTACTCTTATAAGATGATTTCAGTATTTGGTCCCTCAGGATATGATCCGTTGTATATAGTTCGAATATAGTAGTCTCACCACTATCTCTGGGATTTTGGGGACATCATTGTTATAATAGATTCTTGGTCTAAATCTTAACATTGATGTGTTAATCATTTTATAGGAATATTTGAGATTAGTGGATGAAAATATGAATATTGGACCCTTGGATGATCAACCTATATCTGATTTCATTTATTTTACTATGCCATTTCATGAATTTGAATTATCATTATGTTTTCACTTTCATTCTATGTAAAAGTAATAAATATTGGTTTCATTATGTACCCATCCATGGTGATGTTCAAGATGTACTCGGTCCAAATGTTCCCATTAATCTTATTACCCTACTAGAGGATGTACCATCCTGGAAATACACTCTTATTATACCCTTTGATATGTGTGAAGTGGTTTAAAAAAATCTCCATAAAATATAGGTTTTTATCAAATCTAATTATTATTCATTCCTCTCTTATTTCTACTAACTAACTTTTTCAAGATGTTAATTTAAATATCCCTTATTTAAACTAAAGAACATCTAGTGCTTGTAGCTTTGGTGCCTCGTTCAGTGAATTTCATATGGGTACATACTAGTTTAGTACTGTCTCACTATTGAGAGAATCAGACCACAAATTATTTGAGTGATTTAGGTCATGATTATATACTAATTATTGTTATGGAATCCAAATGAAACATGAATTATACTTCACATTAATATATGACATGATAGTATGAGATGAGGGACATCTTAATGATGGTTTATGAGACCCCTTTGCAATTCTAGAGGATATCTAGGTCACCTTTATCAGATGTTCATCATTTTGGGATTTGATGTGTGTCACTATCATGCAATACATTATAGATTAAAGGATGTTATTCATGCTCGGGAGCGAGTGATGATGTTATAGATGAAGCTTTCAAAAATATATTATTAATCCCATTATACAAGACTAAGTAATATATAACATCATAAAACTTCATAACATTCCAAAAAAGAGGAAATTTATAAATATGAAATTATTTAAGTAATTCACCATGTATACCATCCTAAAAAATAGTTGGCTATTGTCTAGAAGGTAGTAGAGGATCATCAAAAGATGATCAAGGGAGATGATCATTTTTGTTTGGATATTATTGAAAGGATAAGTCATAAAGACTTGATATATAGGTTGATACTATAAATTTAGATGAGATAATTTAGACAATTAATGACTCGTTGAAAGAAATAACCGAACTTTAGGAGTATATCAGGTGAAACATGTTGTATAATTCCAATTCATGCATGCTTTTGTATATGATGTAGGAGAGGATCAGAATTGTGGATTATCCTCTCAGGATTTCCCAATGAATGAACAAAATTCTCTCTATATTTTTATTCAATTTACACTCCCCTCTGTCAACATTATGACAAGTTCAAGATGATTTAATTTAATTAAGAATTGTGATATAACAATTACCTAACATAATTAGGTTTTTTATTGTGGTTGATCAATTAAATAATAAATTAAAACTAAAAAAGTAAATGATTATATATATGAATCAATATATAAAAACATAATCATATACACTTGAACATATATAAGTTGGCAGAATATAGAAGTTTTGATACCATCATTGTTCTTCATGAAAATTACTTCTAACAAGGAACTCTAAAATTCAATTTCCACTTGAAAATTTACTCTTATAGGAATATAATTGATATAAAAATAGTGGAACATTTAAAATAAACATGATATAATATATTTATTTTTAGTTGTGATTGGTGTGAATAACTCAACATATTGAAAATTATGAAGGGTATTTTGAATTTGTATTTAAATACTACAACGGCATCAAGTTCCCTAAGATTAGATATTCAATAATTTCTTAAACCAATATGAACCAATATATGGGAGGGATATGACGTTTCTCTTACATTTTATTTTATAGAGAGACATAGAAATCAAAACATTAATTTTTCTGGGTCTAAATGGGGTTCCCTAAAAGTATTATTTCCATTAATCAATGTAAAAAATTTCAATTTTGTGGACACAGAAAGTCATAGAGGGTAGTAACTCAACTTTTTCATAGGCTTCCCTTTGTAGGGTTTCAAACAAAAAAATGTTGTACCTTGTTTTCTTAAATTAATTAATTTTTTTTGTAATTCTATGTAGGATGTATGCTATGTGGTAGGAGAATCATATTTTTCTAGGATTCCATTTTTGTGTTTTTAACCAAGTGAGTATCATATCTCCTTGATTTTGAAATTGATGGTCATAAAATTTAGAATAATGGGTCAGATTGTATGGTCATTCATCTTTTACCACATGTTGAGATAGTCTATATTGATGGGGAAATGTGGTACACCATTGTTAATAGAGAACCCATTACAAATATAGGCATGCTTGAAGGAATATGTTTGTAGTTTTAGGTCTAATTTCTCATAACAAGATCTTTTTAGTGTATGATGGTCATAAATCATTAACAAAAGTGTTACATGGTCTATATACAGAGGAAATGGTAATCCTAAAATGAATTAAGATCCCAATGATATTATAAAAAATCTCATTCATGGGTGCACACATATTAACATCATGGTTCTTACACCATGAGTGAAAGATGTGATATTAAAATCCATGTAGATATAAAGAGTTATAAGTGCTCTCGCTTATTTGAATAATGAATGGAATTACAATAAATAAAAACATAATATATTTGATTCATGAAATAATGTAGTAAAATAAAAAAGATAAGGATTAAAAATGACCAAATATGACTGATGGTTTCCAGATAAGTTTTGTCAAGAGAACATAAGGTTCGAGGACCATCTCTTTAAGATGAAAACATGTTAATTGTTGGTATGGAATATATGTTTCAAAAATTATCATTAACAGTAATGATATCCATTTAAGAATTAGATAAACTCATAAATAGTATCCATGAGTTATTTTTAGTCATCAAATTACATAAGTCACATAGTGTGTAATATGGAAAGAGGACATTCAAAATTTAATTAAAACAGCACATTTAAAGATAACCATGTGTGGGTTATAATAGAATATTAAAATAGAGTTAAAGTGAATAGTGATATATGTTTTGTTCAATGAAAAATGAAATATACATCACTATATATCCTGAAATAAAAATGATGAATCCATAAATAATTCTTTAATAATATATATCATTCCAATATAGATCCTCTTATAGAAACACCGAATGTGAATGAGAAGCCTATAAACAGGGAAAACTATTTGAAAATGATGGAATGTGTCTATGGGACCATGATTGATGATCAAAATATAACTACATATCTTGAAATAATAGTAATGAGGCAACACATAGTTCTTATAAGTATTATATACACAAATATAAATTATAGGTAGGGGAACGATATGATAACTATATTGTTGTATTATGATTTAAATGGGAAAACCCATGGTGAATGAGGAAAAAATAAACATTATGAAAATACTTTTTTATATAGGTGAAATTTACCTTTATAATGATGTATGTAGAAAGGTTCGTACCCTAAGGACTCTTAAAATATTCTTTCTCTCATGTATGGAAATTATGTACCTTAACAGAGACCACTACAAGAAGTTTAAGGGTCGTGTATGGTATTAAATATGTCATAGAGTTTAATTTCATGTGAATATGAATAATGTTCTAGGTAGTTTAAGTTCATATAAGGAATTAGATTATTTAAAGTTATTTTCACCAATCCATCTCATGTGAATAAATGATATAAAATTATATTAACATTCAACCAATAAAAAACTTATGTAAACTATTGAGTCTTGATATGGAATGATGAAGTGGATATTTTATGGGGATAAGACCTACAAGTGAACCTATAAAATAAATTATCAACATTGTTGTCTATTTGATGAAAATATAATTCAATATTTAGATATATTTGGGAAATTAGTTGATACACACATATAGTTTATGCATAGGTGAATGAAAGATTAATTTTCTTAGGTTCATGTCTTTTGTAATAAATGTGATTTAAATGAGTATGATGTTGAAAACATTATATTAAATCTAGTGGGATTTTTTTGAAAGACACTATACAATAAATCTTGGTGTCACTAACTATCCAAAAATGATACCACTCAATCCACAAATAGTTCTTAGTGAGTAACCTCTACAAATATCAGGATAAGGTTCTTATGAATGATGAAACAAATACTAATATTGGGCCCTCTAGAAACATTATTTTAATGATAGGTCCCAAACACTAAGATATATATGGAAATTAAGTTGGCATCATTTTCATATAGACTCTGGTCAATATCTCTAGGAATCACAATAGATATTGTGATTATAAAAAATCATTACAACTTATATTTTTTGAAAGGCTCCCTCTATGTATTTATAACTCTTCTTAAAGGGATCAGGTGATTAAATTTATGGTAACCTAAGTACATGGTGTGAAGAAAACTAATGTAAATAATGTTAGAATCTGAGATAAATAGAAATAGTTCCATACTAATTCATGACCCTGTTTTGACATATCATGATCTAGTATATGATTTATCACTAAAGAAAATGATAGGCATGAAGATGGAATATATGGATATGCTAGGGATATGGGATTTAGGAATCAGTAAATATCATATAAAAATTCTATTGAAGACACATGTAATTTTGGTGAGGAATATTTTTTTGTATATTTGTAGAACCCTTTTAATTTGGATGAAAATTATGGACATGACAATCAACTCCCTGAGAAAAAAAATATTAGTATTTGAATTGATATCTCAGACATGGGGAATTTATGACATGAAATTTCATGGAGTAGACCTCCCTATATATTTTATGGTCATATAGGATAGACCACACGGACTAGATTAAATTAATATGGGATGGAATGGATATAATGTATTTTAACATTATATGACAAGGATGGTGTGTTTTCTAATTTAATGTCATGAATCATGGATTTGAACCCACTGTGAAACTATATATAGTACTTATTGAGAAACCTTCCATTATTGGTAGGTTAAATACACTCTCATCAATGGTAATTAATGAGTAGTAATATTTTTTTGAAATTTATTTTGGATTAAGAAACCTCTGATATCATCTATAGTTGATGGGGATTATTCCTTGGTGTCATTTGGGTCCCCATAGCTTGAATGAATTCTCCTAGGTTGAATGAGTGGATTAAAACTTTTTATTTGGTGTTCATGAATCTTTATTATGATATATATCAAGGTCAAACTAATATCAAACGACTATGTTAACATCATGTTTTTTCTATTTCAACATTGGTTTTTAATTTATATTGTTCCTTCCAACATTAAAACACATTTCAAAATTAGTTATATAAAATTCACATGAAATAGACTTTGAAAAAAGACCCATCCAATTTGTCAGAAGATCTTTCACATCAGTTATATATATTACTAATGTAGAAAGTAACTTTTCATACCATTTATATACATAATTATGTTAGAAACATACTTTTCGTTTTAGTTATATAGATAGCCTATAAAAAGTTGGAAAGTTAGAAATAAAATATTAGTACACAAAATATCATGTTGATCAAGAAAATAAAATTGAAATCATAACATTTTTTCAAATAAATAAAAAAACATGCATTAGTATTTTTCTTACTTCTCCATGATTGAACATATTTCCTATGACATTAGATATCATTTATGTATACTCATTTGATTCATAATGAAAAACTAATGAGGAATCTTAAGAACTGGCTTGTAGATCTCTTATCATAGCATAATTTTACTTGAAAGCATCATATCCATAAAGAATGAAAATTGTAAAAAATGTATATAATGAAAAAAATGAAAAAATAATTACGATATGGGTAGATTACCACATCATATTTATCAAATAATGTAAAAAGAGTAAATCTATAAATTATATGATAAGGGGAATATATAGTTCAGGAAAATTTTTTAATTGTAATTATTTTGATATATTTATAAGAGAGAGGATAAATATTGAAAACAAACAGTTAATTTATAATAGAGAAGAAAAATTCACAAGTACATGATTTGAAAAATTAAAACTTCGTTAAGCAATCAATTTAAAAAGAAATCTCATAGAATTCAGTTGTTGGTTTTTATAAAAACTAATGTTAAAAGTAGTTAAATGTATAATTTTAATAGCATTTGTATAATAATGGACTTCAGTTTTTTTTAAATATATATTTTTCATTTGGTTTCTAAAAACCAATGTTAAAAGATACGTCTAATGTCTAATTTTAATAAGTAGGCATTAAAATTATATTTTTATCTTTTATGTTTTTAAACATAAGGATTTTTGTATATTTTAACATTAGTTTTATAGAAAACAACATTAAAATCCTTTCCCCCATTAGTGTTTTTAAAGAAGACAATAAAATACATTCAAAAATAGACAATTTTTACTACTATTTTGTAGTGTTCGTAAACATTTCTTGTCAAGTATCTCAAATTCGTCAATTAATACATGAGACTATTCTTATTTAGAAAATTAAACAAGTACAGTGATTTGAGATGAGTGTTATTAAACCATGATGGGAATAAAAGCATATGTCCCATTACACAAACATATATTGGTTCACCTATAAGGCCCTGACCTCAAAAATTACATAATCTCAAATTAAGTTAATAATTTACGTCAAGGATCTTTTTAGGTTTAGAGCTTTAGAGAATTAGTTCATAACATATATATGAAAACTTGAATATTACATGTAGACACAACTACTCAGTATCCATTTTTTCATAAAATAAAAAATCTTTGAAAAAAAGAGTCATATCTTGTTCTATCTTATAAGCAACATGACTTTTCCTTGATTTCATCCTTGACCCTATTCTACTTTATGTCCAGTGAAAAACATTTCAAACACTAGGGATGAACATAAAAATCTCAATAAGGATACATAAAGAAGGAAAACTATTTTTTTCCAAACAACAAGTAAACCATGAATAACATAACTTAAGTAACAATTTTCACCTTTATGGAGTATTAAACACACTTCACTGAATAAAAGATCATTTCTTACCCATTTTATACCAAAAGATTACCATAAAAACCATAGAAATAACACATAACATATATAGGTAACTTGGGACATAAATGTACTTAAATGGAATAACCATACTGTCAACTTCCACACATATCACTAAATGAAATAGCCATACATCCGAATTCCATACCCAATGAATTGGAGGTTATAACATAACCAACCACCATGGTTTATCACAGCACCACTCGTTATGTGTTTTATCACGTAAAAACCTTCCAAATGTCCAAGTACCATTATAAAATAATAACACATAAAATATTGCAAATATAAACATTTCACTACTAAAATTTAATTTTCAATCACAAGAAATAATTTCAAGATATTGAAATAATCAATCCAATGCAAAAACAATTTACAATACGAAACTCTGGAAAAAAAATAAGGTATTTCTTTTCCTTTTAAAAACTTTAAGTCTTATAGAGGAAACCAAATAATTATTATGGCGGCGGAGAGGTCATTCTCGCCGTAAAAATTAATAACAATCCTTTTTTTTAGTAAAATTCTTTGTAAAAAAATTACCTTTGAATGAAAAGAAAAGTCAAAGGATTTTATACACTGTATAAAATAATGACGTGTATAAACAAAAATATACCTTAATTAAAGGAGATTGAGACGAAGTCCCTTACCTCACGTCCGACTTGACTTATTCGTTCTTTAATCTCCTAAATAATAAACTAAAGTTAATTTATACTTTCTTCAGAACCTTTTTTAAAGTTTATTATTAATTTTATATCCCTTATTACAATGTTATAGACATTACAAATTTATTTATGTTAATAACAGTCGTCTTGTCGATATTTGATACTTGAGTCAAAAATTAAATTCTTATAATTACATGTTTCCCATGTGGTAAAAAGTCCATTATCTCTAGAATGATATTAATGATTTAGATATCTTATATATCATACATATCTAATATATTTATTTATTTAAAATAGTACATAACATTTGGAGATAATAAATGAAATGCACCGTTCAAGGAGACAGTACGTCTTACGTACGCATGAATGCTACTTTTATTTATATTTCGTATTTTAATGGAACTAAAACATAATGAAACATTGGTATATCATAATTCAAGTATAATATCATATTTTTTATACGTTTTTTGAGTTCATTAATACCATCCTTTATACATTCCATGTGTGGTATGAATGAATCATATTACTTTGAGGGGGCCATAGTCCACATTTCCTAAAATGAGATTATCATGTTTACCCATTATGGAAACCATAATTGTATAACATAAATAAAAAATAAATAATCTTATGGAAAACAGAATGATAATGTATATCATATATAAATAAAGTTCCATTATAATGGCCACTATAAGAGGTTGTACGAGAAGATTGAATAATCATGGATTCGTGAGGCAGTCGTTCGCCGTCCCCATAAATAGTATGTTCTTTCCCCTTAGATGGAGGTGTGTGTAAGTGTAGTTCGAATCCTTATCATAACAACAACCTAGTATATTTAAGAGGATATTTTTGTTATAAAATAATGTAATAAAAAGAGTTAAGGGGTAGGAGAAGTAAAATAAAATAAATGAACATAAGAGAAGATGTTACCTTTAAATTGGGTAACTCCATTTGGATTGAACCAAAAGGCTTTATTGATGTGACTTATGCCTAAGGGAAGGCTTAATAGTAGAAGAGAAGGATTTAGGGATCTTAATTGGGAATATTTTGAACAAGCCAAGGGGCTTGAGAGGTGTGAGTAATGGTTTAGAGGTGAGGTATTTTTATAAGGGGATAAGGGGCTCTTTAGGAATGTTTGAAAATATTATTTTATTATATTATGATTTTCGGTTTATAAAGATCCAAAACTCATTAAAGTCAAAGATAAGATGACTCGTGTTCGAAATAAAATCATCCAATAAGAGTTGAACAGATTTTAAATAATGTTTTAATTTTTATAATCTTATTTATTTAAATCATTCATTAATGAGGTAAACATTGTATCATTATTGTGTCATAAATAATTTTATTTATTTGATGTCTAAAAATTATAAAAAAAATATCATGATATTGGAAATATTTTTAAATTTTAAATGAATATTTATAGTCAAAGATATAACTTATATAACCCCATGTAAAAATTGATTTACTAAAAGATATATGTTTTTGCCCTTTTTGTCTTTACTTTAAATTAATTAATATAAAGTGTCATTATCACTCTTAAGTGGCTCCATGGGGTACCAAAATCGACCCAATGATGCCAATCGTCGGAAATGTATCATCCAATAGTATTAGGACACATTTTCGGGTAATTTAATTTTATTATAATATTATTTTTATCTTTAATTACCCTATTTACCTTTAACCGCGGTATATAAAAGTCAAAAAGTTAGTATCCACCAAAAATTATTTTCATCTTATTAAACCCCATTTTACTTAATGATAAAAACCATGTATGTCGGATTTTTGGAATTCAAATCACAGAAGTGGTAAAATTTTATTTAAATGCAAAAGTCGGTTTTTTAACTACTACTCAGTGTTTTCACTATTCATCAAAAAAAGAAGGTTTTCTAAAAAATACAGAAAAATCATCCTAAGATATATTTGATATTACAAATTAAATAATGATTTCTATTTTAAAAAATTCAAAAAATAGAAGTTTCATTAATTAATATATAATTAATTATTGTTTTCAAAACAAAAAACGTGTTTCAATGAAAAAATAACTACAAAAATATCGACACAAGTTTATGTCCAATTTCAAAGTGAAATTACTTCTAATAACCAACATTGGATTAAATGGTAAAAATATAATCCAATTAAAATTTAAAACCAATTAAAAATATAATATAACCATATAAATAAATTAGATTAAAAGGATGTTTGGAATTAAAATACAGTATCTTACATTATTCATTAAAAATTAAATTTTATCAGAAAAATACCAAAAATTGACCCAAAGTAAATTTTGATATCCTGATTCTAAGGAAAAAATTTATTTTGTCAAATAAGACATATAAAAGTGACCAAAACTATATTTAAAGAGGGTTCACCGTCAAAAGGCGGTAAATCGACCTTTTTAAGAATATGAGAGTATTTATGCATAAAATCGGAATTTTTCTTATTTTAAGCCGCTAACATTTATTTGATAAATTTAAAAACATTTAAGAAATATGTATATTTATATTTTAGTTAGTTATTTTCATTCCCACCATTACTATGGAAAGGCATTAACAACTATTTAAAATAATATTATATTATTATTTTTCAGTATCACTTAGCATTATGTGAAACATTAGACTTTAGAGAAACTCATTGTGGCATGTCAGGTATGCCATCAATCATATCATCCCCTTTAATGTGAAATTAATATTTAATTCAAAAAATTTAATAAATATTAAAATGTTTTATTCTTTTTTTAGTTGGGATGTTATATCCTTCCCCCCTTTTGGAAATTGCATCCTCGTAATTTTTATTCACTTATCACATAAGTGGGGGTATTTATCCTTCAAAGAATTTTCAGATTCACACATTGCCTCTTCAATCATATGGTTTTTTCACACAACCTTTACATGATGAATTACCTTATTCCACAACACTTTCTCTCTTCGGTCAAGAATCTAGATTGGTTGTTCCTCGTTAAATAGATTCTCTTCCAACTAAACCACCTCTAGGCTCAAAACATGATATGGATCCGGTATATACATTCTCAACATTGAAACCTGAAAGACATTGTGTACATGGGATAAACATGGAGGTAAATCCACTCTATATGAAATTGATCCAACTTTTTCTAGGATTTCATAAGGTCTAATTAACCTAATAATCAACATTCCCTTCTTACCAAAACGCATTACACTTTTCCATGAAGAAACATTTAGAGATACATAATCACCTAACTCAAAAGAAAGATCCTTCCTCCAGTTAACCACATAACTTTTCTACCTTTTTTGAGTTATTATCATGTTCTTCTGAATCAACTGATCCTTTTCTGTCATCTCTTCTCTCAATTATGGTCCCATCAACTTCCTTTCACCTACTTCTTCCCAAAAATCTTGAGTTTGAAACAGATTTCCATATAATGCCTCAAATGGAGCCATCTGTATACTGGAATAAAAACTGTTATTATAATAAAATTAAACCAGAGAAATATGTTGGTCTAAAATTCCATGGAAATCCATTTAGAAAGCATGTATAATATACTCCATGGTTTGAATTTTTCATTCTAATTTCCCATCTTATTGTGAATGAAAATATGTACAAAAAATTTATTCAGTACTCAACAACTTTTGAAGGCCTTTCCAAAAGTTTTATGTGAACCTGGGATCACAATCCTATAAAATGGAGATGGGAACTCCAAGAAACCTCACTATCTCTTTAGAATACAATCAAGAATTTTGATCTATAGAATGATTATCTCGAATAGAAAGGAAATGACCAAATTTAGTCAATCAGTCAACAATTGCCCAAATTGTATTATTACTTGAGATGTCTTCGGTAATCCCACAATAATGTCCATAGATATATTTTTCCCATTTCCACTCTGGCACTGGTAAAGAATGTGGCATCTCTTGTGGTAACTTCTCCCCTGCTTTAACCTATTTCCATGTTAGAAACATCATAGTAAAATCAGCAATATCTCTTTTCATACCATCCCACCAGTAATACTCCTAAAGTTCTTTGTACATCTAAGTACTACCAGGATGAACTAAAAACAGAGAAGAATAAGCTTCACATAATAACTCTTTTTTCAACTGTGAATTACAAGCCACACATAGTCTCTCCCAAAATCTCAAAACACAATCATTATCAATGTTAAAATTAGTAAACTTACCCTTCTAAACCAACACTATCTTTTTCTGCAACTCACTATCTTCCTTCTGCACTTTCTTAATTATGAATGATAGATATGATTTCACTGACACCTGAAACAAAAAAAAGGAATTTCCTACACCAAAAACTTCTATGAAAAATTTAATCAAATCATTAATTGAAGGATTTTTTTTCAAATGTTACATGGTTAATGTAGATTTACATTTTTGACTCAAAGTATCAGCCACTTTATTCGCCATTCCTGAATTCTAATGAATCGTGCAATCATTATCCTTGATTAATTCCAGCCATCTCCTCTATCTCATGTTCAATTATTTTTTAGTGAATATATACATCTAAGATTTGTGATCATTATAATTTCCACACTTTACTCCATAAAAATTATACCTCCAAATTTTAATAGAAAAAACAACAGTAGCTAATTCCAAATCATTTGTAGGACAATTAAACTCATGATATTTCAACTAACGTAAATCATAAGTAATAACTTTATCATTCTACATAAGGACACAACCATTTCCTTTCAATGAAGCATCACTGTAGATAAAAATCTCACCATTTCGAGAAGTATGTGCCAAAACTGGATCATTCCCCAATCTTATTTTCTATTCCTAAAAACAATCATCATATTCTTTTGTCCAGATGAAGATAACACCTTTTCATGTTAACATAGTCCATGGACTAGATAACCGTGCAAAATTCTCAATAAATCTCAATTAATAACCTGCTAAACCAAGAAACCTATGGATCTCGGTTATATTGGTGTTTCTTTGCCATTCGTCAACAACATGTGTTTTAGGAGGATCAACAATTATGCCATTTTTTGAAACAATGTGACCATGGAATGAAATTTTTTGTAACTAAAACTCACACTTTCTAAATTTCCCATGGAGTTTCTTTTCTTTTAAGGTTTTCTAGACAACCATTAAATGACTTTCATTGTCCTATTTACTTTTCGAAGAAACTAAGATATCATTAATTAACACAACCAAAAACATATCAAAAAAGTCACGTAAAATTATATTCACAAGATCCATGAATACAGCAGGTGTATTGGTTAACCCAAAGGGAATAAATACAAATTTATAATGTTCATATCTATTACGAAATGTGGTCTTCAGAATTTCTGGTTCCTTTACTTTCGACTGATGGTACCCCAACCTCAATTCAATATTTGAAAAATACTGAGCTCCCTGGAGCTGATCAAACAAATCATCAATATGTGGTAAAGGATACTTGTTCTTAATAGTGATGTTATGAAATGCTCTATAATAAATAAAAAGTCTCATTGAACCATCTTTAACTTTAACAAACAAGATATGAGAACCCCCTGGTGATGTGCTAGGTTGAACAAAACCTTTATCTAATAACTCTTGTAATTGCTTCTTTAACTCTAAAAGAAAAATTTGATCCATTTGATAAGGGGGTTTTGAAATTGGATTAGTATTAGGAACTAATTCAACAGTAAATTCAAATTCTCAATCAAGTATAATACAAGGAAACTCATTTGAAAAAACATTGAGGTACTCATTTTCCAGTGGCACATCATTAATCCGAATAGTTTGTTTGTTTTCAAAAATATGTGCAAGGTAACATTAATATCCATATTTTGCTAGTTTCTCAGATTACCAATATGTTATCAAAATAAGGGTGCATTCTTGTACCCAAACTGAATTATTTTCTGAAAATAATCCTCTTTAGCTTTGCAGTCAATCATAGCATGATAAACGTAAATCCAATCCATACCCAAAATAATATCAAACTCTACTAGAGAAAAAACTATAATGTTTTCAGGTAGATTATTTTGGCACACAAGGATTGGAAGGTTCTTATGTTTTCTTTTTTTTTCTCAATATTTCCCACTAGTGTTTTTACTATAAGTTCAAGATTCATATCTTAATATGGAATTCCTAATTTTACTATAAAACTTATAATAAATGAATGA
The DNA here is from genome assembly GCA_963277665.1 of Viscum album. Classification (NCBI taxonomy): domain Eukaryota; kingdom Viridiplantae; phylum Streptophyta; class Magnoliopsida; order Santalales; family Viscaceae; genus Viscum; species Viscum album. The sequence goes on along the minus strand of OY728145.1, from coordinate 1,328,658,236 downwards.
ATGTTTAGACCCTAAATCAAACAACAAATTGGCATAATCTGAAAAAACAAAAATGTACCTGATACTACTGCATTTGATGGCCCAACATCTACTAGTAGTTGCAAAGGATTTTAATACCCATTTATTCTTGTAATCTGGATGCTTTCCCTCAGTTGAGTTCTTTGTTAGACACTCATTTGCATAATGACCCATTTCATTGCACATAAAACTTTTTACTGACTATAAATTAGATTTTGTCTTACCATTACCCTAATCTTTTTCAGTGCAATTATGAGCCTTATGTCCCATTTTACCATATCGGTAGCACATAACAGAATTCAAAATACATTCCCCAAAATGCTTTTTATGACAATTTTCCCAAACTTTAATATTAATTTTCTTACCATCAGACTTTTTTGAAGAGTTCTTCCCTTTCGTCTACCACCTCGACCTCTTATTATTTCATTTTTCAAATATCACCCGATCATCGACAAACTCTATTTCCACCTTCTCTGCACATCAAACAAGTTTTTCATAACTTTGGAACACATGAAAATTTAAATCCCTTTGATAATTTTTATTTAATATTGAGTAAAAATGGTTGATTTTACTATCAAGATATCGTATAATGTTTGAAGCATACCTTGTAAATCAAGTAGATTTTTCTTCATAAGCAGCCACTAAGTCATTGTCATGACTCAATTCAAGGAATTGTTTTTCCATCCTATGTCAATCAACCATAGGGAAATATTTCTCAAGAAACATACCTTTGAATTCATCCCAATAAAGATAATCAATCTTCTCACTATCCATGATATTTTTCACCATCGACCACCACTGATCAGCTTCACCTTAAAAATGGTAAACAACGATACTAACCTTTTGATTTCCTGAACACCCCATGACATCGAAAATATTCACCAGTGATTTATTCCAACCTTCAGCTAGCATAGGGTCAGATGATCCTCTGAATGATGGGGGGTGTTGCCTCATGAAATGCTTCACTACTAACAAGTTCCTATATGGTTGATCTGGATGATCTTGTGTATGGATACCACCACCATTTATAGCCTGAGTCATCTATGTCATCACTGCAACAAACTATTCAATTCCAATTCCAACCATCTCAGGTTGCTGATTTTCAAGGTTATTCTCTTCTGTATGCCTTCCCAGCAAAGTTGCCTTGTTTCCTCTACGGAAAACCATTATGGAAAAAGAAATATATTTGGCGAAGAAAAATAGTAGTCTATAAATGTTTTATTATTTTAACATTACCATAAATTAATTTTTCGATATTAATTTAACAATTTCCTATCTTCTAATGTTGTCTAAACCGATCTCAGATACCAATTATAAGGTGCCGACCATAAACATTACATAATCTTGAATTAAGTTAATAATTCACATTGAGGATATTTTCGGTTTTATAGCTTTAGAGAATTAGGTCATATCATATACATAACAACATGAATATTACATGTTGACAATTCTACTCAGTATCCATTGTTTTTATAAAATAAAAGCACTTTCAAAAAAAGGGTCATGTATAGTTCCATGAATCAGATAGCATGACTTTTCCTTGATCCCATCCTTGACCCTATTACACTTTATGTCCTGTGAAAAACATTTCAAAAACATGGGATGATCGTAAAAATCTCATTAAGGGATACACAAATAAGTCAAACTGTTATTTTTTTAAAACAACAAGTAAACTATGAATACATTATCATAAGTAAAAATTTTCACCTTCATGAAGTAGTAAATACTCTTCACTGAATAAAATATCATTTCTCACTAATTTTTAACCAAAATATTACCATAAAACCCATAGAAATCACACATAACATATATTGGTAACTTAGGACATAAACAAACTTAAATGGAATAACCATACAGTCGACTTCCACACATATCACTAAATAGAATAGTTATAGAGCCGACTTCCATACCCAATGAATTGGAAGTTATAATGTAACCACCCATCCTAGTTTATCATGGCACCACCCATAATTTTATTTCTCATGTAACCACCCGTCAAATTTCCATGTACCATTATAAAATTATAACACCTAAAATATTTCAAATATAAACATTTCACTAATAAAATTTAATTTTCATTCACAAGAAATCATTTCATGATATTGAAACAATGAATACATTTCAAAAAACATTTTCAATACCAAAACACCCAAAAACAAAATAAGGGATTTATTTTCCTTTTAAAAACATTAAGGCTTATAGAGGAAGCCAAATAACGATTACGGCAGCGGAGAGGTCATTGTTGACCAAAACGTTAAAAACATTCCTTTTCTCATTTATTAAAATGATTATTAGAAAAACAATATTCCCATTAAATGAAATGAAAAGTCAAATTATTTTGTACACTGTATAAAAGAAAGTCGTGTATAAAGAAAAAATTTCCTCAATGAATGGAGATTCAGACGAAATCCCTTACCTCGTGTCCGACTTGGATTGTTCGTTCTTTAATCTCGTGAATAATAAACTAAAGTTAATTTCTACTTAAGTAAAAAACTTTTTTTATTTTTATTATTCCTTTTATATCACTTATTACAACATTATAAGCATTAAAAAATTATTTAAGTTATTAACGGTGGCTTTGTCGATATTTGGTACTTGAGTCAAAAATAAACTTTTTATAATAAAATGTTGTCCGTGTGGTAAAATTTCCATTATCTACAAAATGATATTAATGATTTATATATCATATATATCATACATATCTAGTATATATATGTATTTATAATAGTATATAACATTTGGAGATAAGAAATGAAATGCACCATTCATAGAGATGGTAAGTCGTACGTACGCATGAATGCTACTTTCATTTCTATTTCATATTTTAATGGAATGAAAACATAATGATACCTAGGTATATCATAACCAGTATAATATCATATTTTATATTAATTACATAATTTCATTAACACCATCCTTTATATGTTCTATGTATGTTATGAATGAGTCATATCACTTTGAGGGGGTGGTAGTCCGCACTTCCTCAAATGAAATTATCATTTTTAACCATTATGGAAAACATAAAGGTATTCTCTAAATGAAAAATACATAAGCATAAAGAAAACATAAACATAATATATATCATATAAAATTAATGTTCCATCATAATTTCCACCATAAGATGCTATAGGATATAATTGAACAATCATCGTTTCGTGATGCGGTAGTTTTCCGTCCACAGAAATAGTATGTTCTTCACCCATTAGACGGAGGTGTGTGTAAGTGTAGTTAAAATACATCTTAAAAACAACCTAATATATTGAGGATACTATTTTTGATATAAAATAAATTAATAAAAAGTTATTAATGGGTTGGAGAAATAAAATGAAAGAAAATAACTTAAGATAACATGTTACTTTTAAATCAGGTAACTCCATTTTGTTTGAACCAAAAGGATTTATTGATGTGCCTTCTGCCTAAGGAAAGGCTTCTAGGTGGAATATAGTGATGTAGGGAGCTTAATTGGGAAGAGGATGGATGAGCCAAGGGGTTTGAGATGTGTGAGTAATGGGTTAGTTGTGAGGTGTTGTTATAAGGGGGAGGAGGTGCTCTATTAGAAAGTTGGAAAATATTATTTTGTTATATAATTTTTTTTAGTTTCTAAAAGTAAAAAACTAATTAAAGTTGAAGATAAGATGACTCATGTTCGAAATAAAATCATCTAATAAGAATTGGACCAGTTTTAGATATTGTTTTAATTTTTTATAATCTAATTTATTTATATCATTCATTAATGAGGTAAACATTGCATCATTATTGTGTCGTAAATAATTTCATTTATCTGATGTAAAATAATTTTAAAAAAAAATATCATGATGTACGAAATCTTTTTTTCTTTATAATAAATATTTATAGTCTAAGAGATAACATATATAACCCCATATAAAAATTTATTTCCTAAAAGATATATGTTAATGTCGTTTATGTATTTACTTTAAATTAATTACTATAAAATGTCATTATCACTCTTAAGTAGCTTAATGGGGTCCCAAAATTGACCTAAATATTCCCATGGTAAGAAATGTATCAACCAATAGGACTAGGAAACATGTTATGGTAATTTATTATTACTATAATTTTATTTTTACCTTGAATTACCCTATGTACCTTTAACCGCGGTAAATACAAGTAAAAAGTTACTATTCACTAGAAATTATTTTCATCTTATTGAACCCCATTTTACTTACTAATAACAACCATGTTTGTCAGATTTTTTAAATTCAATTCACAAAAGCGGTGAAATTTCATTTAAATTGAAAATTCGGTTTTTTAACTACTACTCTGTGTTTTCACTATTCGTCAAAAAATGATGGTTTTGAGACAAATACCAAAAATTCAGAAAAATATATATTTGATATTATGAATTAAAAAATTATGTCTATTTTACCAAATTCAAAACATAGAAGTTGCATTAAATAATTTAAAATTAATTCCCGTTGTCAAAACAAAAAAGCGTGTTTGAGAAAAATAATAACTACAAAAAAATATTTACACTTTTTTATGTCCAATTTCTATGTGAAATTACTTCTACTGACCAACATTGGAATAATGGTAAAAATATAATCCAAATTATACTTTAAAACCAATAAAAAATATAATCTATCCATATAAATGAATTAGATTAAAAGGCGGTTTTGAATTAAAATACAGTATTTTTCACTACTCCTTAAAAAATGAATTTTATTAGAATAATACAAATAATTTACACCAAGTAAATTTTGATATCCCAATTCTAAAGAAGAATTTTATTTTGTCAAATAGAACATATAAAAGTTACCAAAACTAGATTTAAAGAGGGTTCTCCATCAAAAGGTGGAAAATAGACCTTTTAAAGAATATAAGAGTGTTTATGCTTAAAATCAGATTTTTTCTTATTTTAAGCCTCTAACTTTTATTGGATAATTTTGTAAACATTTAATAAATATGTATAATAATATTCTTGTTAGTTATTTTCATTCCCAAAAATACTACGGCTATGCATTAACTTCCATTTAAAATAATAGTATATTATTTTTTTTCAGTATGACTTTGCACTGTGTGCAACATTAGACTTTAGAGAAACCCATTGTGGAGTGTCAGGTATTCCTTCAAACATAGAATCCCCTACAAAGTGAAATTAACATTAATTTACAAAAATTTAATAAATATTAAAATTACTTATTCTTTATTTACCTGAGATGTTACATCACCTATGTAGTAGTAATAGTTTTTGGGTAATAAGTGCGCAAATAATGTATAAGTTTATCTAGACAATGCCTCTTTCCTTTTTCCATCATTATATGAAGTATATTAGATAATGTTTTACTAAATTATTTTATCAATCCATTGATTACTAAATGATATAATGATAAATATCATAACTCTATATTATACTTTCGATATATTCATTTCACTTTAATAGAAAGGATTTTTTTTGTTTTTCCATTAATTTTATATGGGGGTCACAAAATTTAGTAATGATATTTGACATAATGAAATTGAAAATAACTATCATTCTGAATTCACTTTGGGGACTTTATTTAGCTAATTTGGAGAATAAATTGTTATTTTTACTGTCTAGGATTTTTCGGTGTATTATATTTAAATATTATATGGATTATATTGGAGACCAGGTGTTGAGATGACCATTGATTATGAGGCCTAGTGTTCCTAGAATAAATGTTTTAAATATATTAAAATATTAAAAATAATGTTCACGTATCTTTCCTATAAAAGTTAAACAACTTCAAAATGGGTTCCCATATCAGAAATCTGAGGGCACCGTTGCATTCAGAGAAGCATCTTTACCCTACGCGTGACTGAACATTGGTTGATATGGGTCCATAATAAAAAGTAGTCATTAGAATTTTTTATGAATAAAATAAATTGATAATTTTTTTATTATATTTTTTTTATTTTCTTTAACATAGCTACACAAAGAAACTTTTTATTTAAAATAAACATTTAGGTAGGGATCCCGGGTAAGGCGCATAACTCAATAATTCCCTCAAGGATCTATAGAGGAAACCTTAATGACTTCTCTTGGAGGGTAGTGATGGAACTGTGGATCGAATATCAAAGAACGTTTTTCTTAAAGGATCTCGCTGGAAAAAATTGAACTTCAATAGAGAGTGATCCAATTCCAAAGAACGATGCATTATTATGGATTTCCATCCCTGATATTGAATTCAATGACAAACACGGACCAAACAATGAATAGGTTGATCCACAATTTGATTTTTCCTTGTGTGATGGGTTATAATATTTGGGATTTATAGGTTTTTGTTAAAGAGATTATTGTTTTTATTGTTTATCATTCTTACAGGAATGGATCAAAGGATGGAATGAACAACAGCTGAGTTTCGTTCATCAAATGTTTTTCTTGTGCATTTTTTATCCTTCGATTGTTCTACGCATTCTTCATTCTTCAATAACCTTTTAACGACCGATTGATTCCCCTTCATTTCTTGGCACAATGATACAAAATTTAAGATAAAATATTTTGAGGACATGAGAAAGGTGTGATAGTGATGGTGATAGATGAATCAAAGTGACTTGGGAGAAATCATTCTTTTGGAGAAATTCATTGTATTTGATTTCATCAGTTTTTGAGATAATTACCAGCCCAAAACCTCTCGTATGGGTACTAGGTTAGTGAAAAAACCCATTCTCTTGACCTTCTAGGTGATCCAAGCCCTGGAGAAAACCCCGATGATCATCCTAGGTGAGTTATAGGAAGAAAATGAATTTCTCAAAATTCCAGCACATACGATGTGTAGTCCAGGCTACATGGCCAGTGTTCGTCACCGTACCACTCAGTGTGTACTATAGGAATTACACGACCATGGGTGGAGTACATAGGTTTCCTACATGATGTGTACTTACCCACATGGAATGGATTGAACCGGTTACAATGATTACCCCATGTACTATTACACAAGCCAGGTTACATGGGTTGACACCGTGTACTAGCACATGGCCAGAGCACACAAGCAAACCCTAGATGGAAGGGCATAGTGTGTGACCCCTTATACATTCTATGTACTCATATTCTACATTAAAAGTCTTAAAGGCATAGTCTATTGTATAATTCCGTTAAGGGACATGATGTGTGACCCAACTACACATCATTTACCCGTTTTTACACAACTCGATTCTCCTGTCCTCTACATCTTAGATTGGTTTTGTTATGATTTTTTCACTTTATAGTTTCTCCTAAATGTTGGTATGAATCATTTCCTACACACATGACTATGATACCTTCAACAGGACATCTTGGATATAGCCGTGAAACCCCCTAAGAGTCCCGAAATAGGAGCTTTTATTAACTCTTTATGCCCTACGTATAGTCTTTAGTATTTATGTGACTATCATTATAGTGCATCAGTCCTCTACATAGTGGGTTAATCTAGATTGAGTTTTTGGTATCACCTCATGGCTCTAGTTGTGATCCTCACCTATGTATCATATATCCCTTTAGATATGTCATCATACGTCTATCTCATGATAGATCCTGATGAATATGTCTTCTTGGATGGACATCACCAAGGCTTTTAGACTCTGGATTGTGTTCTGTCGGATGATTACTTCATGGAATCTTTGAGATGAATCCCTATTGTTGGTATGTGGTAGTCAGGACTTACCTATATACTACATGTCTTTGATTGGGTATATCTGGATATTCTTATACTTTTTGTAGACATATACTTTTATAGAAGTGATTGTAATTTCCTTTTTAATATTTCTTTGTGGTTTTGAGGTTTCCAACTAAGCATTATTATACTCTCCCGTGCACAAGCTTTTCTAGAACATGTCGTGCCTTATGCTGACGAGTGACTTTTAAAAAATTTCACGATAGACCAGGACCAAATAGAGCTTTGTGAGATCATTCATGTCGAGGTGTTCCTACGGCTACATATAGTTGTCTCGGTACCTTTTTGTTTACAGGATGTACTTGTGGTTTAAAAAATAATTTTTGTGGGCTTGTATTCTTGCCCAGTTTAATTTACTTACTTTACATTCATGTCGAAATCTATTGGTTGTGATATGGTGGTATGAATGCATGGTTTACGTAGTGGTTTTTAAATTTCATCATTTTGGGGGCTTGGGGATGGGTGTGTGAGTACACGTACATAGGAAATGCCTCCCAGGTTAGTGATATTCATAATGAATGCTAGTCACCATCCCCTAGCCTATTAGAGATGGGCTAGGCGATTCGTGGTACGAGCCCCACTGGGATGGGTCATGACAGAGTGGTATCTGAGCATGTATGTTCTACATTAAGACTAGGAGTCACTGATATTAGTTTGGGGAAATATTGTTAAGTATTTCGAGTTCAGATTACTAGCCAGGGACACCAGTGTTGGTGTGGGTGGCCAATATATCCATAAACTAGGACTCTAATAACCTGGGTTTCGACATGGTTCATGAGGACCCTGTTTTTTAGGAAAATAATGCTACATGCATCACATAGTAATGGGTTGTGGTTTCCATGCCCTTCCTGAGTCAATTACCCAAATATACTCATTGATCGGGGTACATCTTGTTTACTTATCAGATTTATTTTCAATGCATTCTAGCTATAATTCAATACCTTGATCATAATGATGACCCCCACATTTATGAGGCTTCGATACAAAGTCCAGCTCCCCAGATGCGACCTCCAGTTGGTGCACCAGCTATACCTCCACCTGTGGAGCAGAAAGTGGTACCCATAGTACCAGTGGATGAGGAGTGATGCCTGAGAACACTTCTTGTGTTTCAGAGATAAAATACCCTCAGTTTATAAGGTGATTCCAAACCCTAGGAAGTTGAGCTCTATCTTGTGGTGGTTACATAAGTTTTCCACCTTGTCCGTAAACTAGTAGAACATATGGTTGTTCTAGCGGTGATCCTTCTACACGAATCTACTGGGAGATGGTGGATTTTGGATATCCAGACTCTCGATGAGGTTACTCTTTCATAGAAAGAGTTTTATAACCTCTTTAGAGAGGATTTCTCACCAATTACACCGATATATGTGCATATAAACGAGCTTCTTCAACTCTAGTAGGGTAGCATGAAAGTGGATGATTATTTAACGAGGGTTAACAACCTTTCTAGGTACTCAATGGATAAGGTTATAGATTAGTACTTCTGGGTTCAGACCTATGATCGATTACTTCATAGGGATATCTAAGAATCATTATCCCTATATGCATCTTGGCATATTGTGGGGTGGTTAGTTGATCTTTGGTGGTTGAAATATTCTTAGGCAAGCTGATACAACAGTGGTAGTCAGTACTGGATGGGAAGGAGTAGTGACCTCAACCGAAAGGAGATGATGTCAGTACCAAGGAACTGGATGTGGGATATGTTTGAGGAGGATCTCCCGGGGAGAGATGATATATAGTTCATGTCTCAAAAGGTGTGTCCAATAATCCAAGGGAGATTCAGTGTTATTCAGATGACGGTAGGGGACATCCGACTAGAGATTTTCCAATCCATCGTGTTGCTGACATAGACACTAGGATGAACCATAAAGGAATTTACAACCACAGGATCTGGTAGGCCCATAGGGAATGAAATGTGGAAGATGTTCTAGGAGATAATCAAGAGGTGGTCGAAGTTTTGACTTATTTCCACCACCTCCCTCAGGAGGTCCACACTCAGCTCAAGGAGCTGGATGACAGGGGTGGGGAAAACTATATGTGGTCGAGGCATATGACCTAGGGGCTCCATGAATGACTAAAGGTATGATCAAGGTATTTTTTATTTTATCTATCATAATTATAGATACATGTCATAGTCATTTCTTTCCCACCACATTAATTATTTGAGACCTTGAGATTCCAGTTGAAACATTGAATCAACCCTTACACACGGAGACACTAACTAGAGAAGACTCAATGATCAAACATTTATAATAACATTGTGCCGTGACCCTTAGTGGTGAGTTTTTCTATTGGATCCTATTGGTGGCAGTGTCAAGGCCTTAAAATTACATTATTTGTATGGATTGGTCATCCACAATCTATGCCCATATTGACTATTCTAGGATAAGGTTTTGGTACATCCATATAAATTTAATGGAGTTTTCTTTTATTGGTAAACAGGAAAGCCTAACAGAAGAGGATGGGATCATGCATAGGAGGGTATATCTTATTACTCATCAGTTGGTTTGTCTAAACCTCTGTGTAGCGGATGTTATGATCTTCCAATTTCTAGAAGTTTCGGAGGAGTATGAGTACATTCTTATTGAATATGTTCTAGGATTACCACTTCTACATGATATAGACTTCTACATTTATTTACACCTCGGTAGGACATCGATATATGGACCAACATATCAAATGGATACTACAAAGCTTCGTGAGATGATGCTGCAATTATAGGACTTGAAGAAGAAGGGCTTTGTGTGACCTAGTGATTCACCCTGGGCAGCCCTAGTTTTGTTTTCCAAAAAGGCATAAGGGAGCTTGAGGTAGTGTGTGGACTATCAATTCTTGAACCAGGTGATCATGAAGAACAATTATACACTTCTTCAGATCAATCATCTCTTGGATCAGTTGAGTGGGGGAATTATGGTTCTCGAAGTTTTAAATCATATTAGGTTATCTCCAATTGAGAGTATAGGGCGATGATATAACAAAGATGGATTTCAGATGTCATTATGGTCACTATGAGTACATAGTGATTCCCTTTGTTATGAAGAATTCCCCAACAGTGTTCATGGGAATCATGAAATAGATATTTCATCATTACATGGACCAGATCATAGTAATCATTATCGATGATATCCTTGTGTACTCGGTGCCCAAGGAGAAGAATTCAAGACACAAAAGGATGGTACTTGACATAATCTGAGAGAACCTTTTTTATGGGAATCTCTATATTTTCTAGTTAAAGAATCATGTGTTCCACTTTTTGGGACATGTTATCTCATTGGATGGAGTGGCAATGGACCCAGACAAGGTTGAGGCAGTGTTTGCAAGGGAGCTACCTAAGAACGTGATGGAGGTGTGGAGCTTTCTCAGGCTATCAGGCTATTATCGGATATTCATACCTGTTTTTTCTAGGATATCATCACCCATGATAGCTTTCACTCGAAATGGGTATCCTTTCATGGGGATAGAGAAGTGCCATCAGTCTTTTTAGTATTTAAGGAAGTGTTTTATGAGCTCTCTGATATTGAGATTGTTAGAGAGTGGTGTTGAGTAGTAGTGTTATGTGATGCATCAAGAAACGTGCTTAGTTTTGTTCTAGTGAAGAGGTGTGTGGTGATTTCATATGTTTCATTCCATTTGAGACCACATGAGTAGAAATATGTGACCCATGATCTTGAATTACCATCAGTAGTCTTCACGTTGAAGATGTCATGACACTACTTGATGAGAAATATGTTTATCATATACTCCAATCACAAGAGTCTCAAGTTTAGCTTCTCCTAGAAGGATCTCAACTTTATAGGTATAGAGTTTCTACAGAACTATGGATTTGATATTTTCTATACTCTTATATGGGGAAAGTGATGGAAAATTCTCTCAGAAGAAGATATAGTTCTCAATTTCTAAAGGATGCATCAGAGAAATTGGACTCGTTATAGTTTTCGTTTTGTGGATGGGGATAGAGTAGAATACTTATAGTGTATGGTTTTTACCCATTCACTCATACAACAATTCATGGAGGTATAGCTTGGGGATTCTAAATCTGATACCCAACTTGATCATATGTCCACAGGGCATTCATCTAATTGATATTCATAAGGTGGATAGAACACCATTCTTTTCCAAGAACACATAGTAGTACAAGTGGCATTGTGAGGGGAGGTTCTGATAGATTTTCATACATCCCCTATGGCAGTACATCTAGGTTTTTTGAAAATGTACCAAGACCTCATACAATAGTTTTGGTGGAGAGGGATAAAGAAGAGTGTTGCAAAGTTTATTTCTCAATGCCTTACATGTCAGTAAGTGATGGATGGGCACTAGGTTTCAACATGTTTTTCTCAAAAACATAAGGTGATTGAATGGATGAGGGTTGGGATATCGATGGACTTTATGATGGATTTACCATGTACCTCCAGGGCACATGATTTCATATGGGTGATTTTTGACCAACTCACCAAGTTGACCCACTTCATAACTATCCAAGAGCAGAGTTCTGTAGATATCTTAGGAGCCTTTATTTGTAGCATATAGTTAGACTCTATGGAGTCCCATAAATGATTGTTTTAGATCATGATTATAGTATTATATCATAATTTTAAAAGGGATTAATGGAGGAAATTGCATACCATTTACGCTTGAGAAAAACATTTCACCCACAGATGGATGACCAGACAGATCAGACCATTCACATCTTGGAGGACATGTTGTGATCTTTCATGTTGGAATTGGGATGTAGTTGGTAGGATCACCTAACACTAGTGGAGTTCATTTACAATAATAGCTACTATTCCACCATTGGTATGGCACTATTTGAGAGTTTGTATGGGCGGCCCTATAGGTCACCACTTTTCTGGACTGACTCAGGAGAGTCATCACTCATTGGCCATGAGTTAGTGAAAGCTACTATAGAGAAGTTACAGATCATCCATGAGCAGACAAAGACCGCACAAAGCCCTCAGAAGTCTTATGAAGAAAGGCAAAAGAGGCTTTAGGAGTTTGAGGAAGGAGACCACATGTTCCAACAGGTGTCACCTTGATGTGGATTATTGATATTTTTCTGAGGTGGTAAGTTATCTCAAAGGTTTATCAGACCTTTTTAGATACTAAATAGATTTGGAGAGGCTGATTACTTCTACGCTCTACCCCCACAGTTGGATCGGGTACAGGATGTCTTCCACAAGTCACGTGTAAGGAGGTATGTGCATGACCCATCACATGTCATAGACTGGGGAGAGTTGGACATCAAGGATGGATTAAATTTTTTTGATTACCTAATGGAGATCTAGTATTGGCATGAGAGGATCATTTATGTATAATATATCCTTTTGGTGCATTTCTGGTGGCACCACAGGAATCTCCAAGAGATCACATGGGAGTTGGAGGATCAGATGATTTCACAATACCCACATCTTTTGGAGTATCCTTTATTTTTTCTTTTTAGGGTCGTAAATCCATAAGGTGGGGGGATTTTAATGTCTCATAATTTTATATTTATTATTTTTAAATATTACATGGATTATATTTGAGACCAAGGTCTAAGAATGCATTCAATTCTAGGGCCCGATGGGCCTAAAATAATTGTTTGAAATATATTATACTATTAAAAAGCATGTACTTGTAGTTTTCCAAGAATGTGTAATAAAATATAAATGGGTCCCTAAATCATAAATTTATGGGAATTATTGCATTCAAAGTAGTCGATTTACCCTAGGAGCAACTTAACACTGGTCGGCACAGGTCGACAGTAAAAAGTAGTAACTGGCGTATTTTATGAATAAAATAAATTGAGAATTTATTTTATTTATTTCCATTTCATCAACGAAATGACTCTTTTTATATTATATAATACTTTAAACAATGATACAAGGTTTGGATCATAATCTAGGAATTCTATAAAGGCTCTAGGGATGGATCCCTGAAGATTTCTCTCAGCAGGAGATGACGAAACTGTGGATCAAATATTGATGAACATCGTTCTTGATGAATCTCACTAGTGGAAATTGATCTTCAATAGAAAGAGATCCAATTCCCAGGTAGGATTCATTATTTTGGATTTACATAATTATTCATGAATTCAATGATGAACACTTACCAACTAATGAACAAGTGGATCTTTGGTTCAATTATTCCTTATGGTATGGTTTATACATAGCGGGATTTACATGTTTTTTATAGAGATAATTGTTTTTATTGTTGATTTTTCTTATGAGAATTGATCGAGGCTTGATCGAATAATGGCTGAGTTTCATTGTTAGGATTTATTTCTTTTGCATTTTCTCTCTCCTACTGTTCTACACATTCTTCATTCTTCAATGGATTTTGAATGAATTACCAGTACACCTTCTTTTAATGGCACAACAATAATAAATTTAAGATCCAACATATGAATGAATCAGTGGAGGTGTCATGGTGATATTGAATGATGAATTGAAGTGATTTGTGAGAAAGTTTCTTCGGGAGAAATGAATTGGAATTTATTTAATTGTTTTTTCAAGAAAATTGAAGACCTGAAATCCCTTTTGGGTGTTAAGGTGGTGAGATGAAGCTTGATATTGAATTATGAGGTTAAACCAGCACTAAAATTGAACAAGATGATTAGATGAGGAAAGTAGGGGATAAAGATGTCTTTTTTGGAAATTCCATAACACATGGCTTGTAGTCTTGGATACACGATGTGTGTTCACAACCAGTCCACTTGGCATGTACTCTGGGAAGTACATGGGCACCAGGTGGAGTACACGTGTTTCCTACAATACATGTACTTCCCCACTTGGTATGGCCTAAATCGGATACATAGATTACACCATGTACTGGTACATTGGGAAGGTTACACGGGTTGAAACCATGTATTGGAACATAGCTAGAGTACATGGGAAGACCCCAGATGGAGGAAATAAGGTGTGTGTCCTTCTACATTCCTTGTATCCATATTCTACATGAAATTTTCTAAAGAAACATTTCATTGTTTACAGGTAGTACCTTGGGTCAAGGGACAAGACGTGTGACCCTAATACATGTTGTGCACCCCTTTCTACATGGCATGATTCTCTTTTTCTCTGTATCTTAGACATGTTATGTTAGTGTTGAATCCTATTATAATTTTTCCTAATTTTATGAATGAATAATTTACTACTCATAGGAATATGATCCTTTCAGTAGGACTACCAGGATAGAGTTGTGGAATCCCCCGATGAGGCTGAGAGTATGATCCTCTATTAATTCATTTTCCCCTAGGAAAATTCTTCGGTATTGACGTGGCCAACATTACAAGGATTATATCCTCTACATAGAGGGTAAATCCATATTGAGATGTTTGTACCACCTCATGGACCTGGTTGTGACCCTCAACTACATATCCTATCTCTCTTTATATATGTCAATGAATCTATCTCTCATGATGGTTACTAACAAACAGTACTTCTCCTTTGGATGCCACCACAGCTATTGGTCTCAGGGGTGTTTCCTCTTGGATGGGTGCATTATGGAATATTCAAGCTGAATCCCTAGTTTTGGTATGTGGTAGTCATGACTTACATCTAGAATACCTATCATGGATTGAATATACTTGGATATTTTTATATGTGTTATATACATATAGTTGTGTAGAGATGACTATACTTTATTTTTTTATATTTCCTTGTGGTTTTGGGGCATCCTACTGAGTATTGTAATACTCACCCCTAAACAATATTTTTCCACATGTTTTGGGGCTTGTAAAGATGAGAGACTTTTTGATGAAGTCCTATGAGGACTTGGGATAGATAGAGATTTGTGAGAGCTAGCAAAATGATGTGTTTCTATGGCTATAGACTGTAGTCCCAGTATCATTTGTTTGCAGGTTGGACTTAGGGTTTACAAACTCTTTTTCATGGGCTTGTATTTTGGCCTGTTTTACATTACTTTCTTCACTTTCACGTCATAATATGTTAGTTGGTATTTATTGGTACTCATGCATTTGTTTACTAAGTGGTCTTTAGATTTCATCATTTTGTGGGATTGGAGATGGGTGTTTTCATATAGGTACAAAGGCAATGCCTCCCTTGTTAGTGATATTCCTATTGGTTTCCAGTCACCAAATCCTCTCCAATTGTAGGTGGGCTTGGGGATTCTTGGAATGGGCCCCACTAGGACGCGTCGTGACATTTTTATTATTGATGTACTTGAATTTACTAGAAGTTATATAGACACAAGCCTCTTACAAAATTAATTACATGATTCTTGACTTAAAAATGATCAAATGAAACCCCTAATAGCTCAAGGTCTATTGTATTTGGGAAACTAGGTCTATAATACATTGTAACAAAACTAAAATACATCATCATTATTTTAATCCCTATAATGAGTTATGAAATCACTTTTATGATGTATAAATTCATAGGAAACATAGATAATGCATAAGTAAAATGGCATCATATAAAGCCTTGTAAGGGAATAAGCATTATAACATAGAATAACATGTGATTAAAATGGTATAAAATGATGTCATAAGATAAAATTCTCATGAATAATCATATGAAACATGTCATAGTTAAGATTTAATCATAACATGATGGAATCATAGGAATGTGGAAACATTCTAAGACATGATATTGAAATCATAATTCATAGAGATCTGTGAATACATCATAACACGGTGGACAGACATGCATAATGTATTTGTTTTACTCCCTAATCTCATACATATCTTCTCATAAGATATAAATATTACCCAATACATTATATTTCTATTTCGGGTCACCCATAAAAACATGAACATGAATTTTTGTTTTATAAAAGTAAATCAAACATAATAATTATACATGGACTTATGTGGGTAATATTATCATGTCATATAGAATAACCAAATGGAATACAATAATGTTCCACGAAAAAATAAATTAATGAATTCCTATATATTAATAGGTGTAAAATAATTATAGACATGAAAAATGATTTCCACATAATTTTGATACATTAAAATGAGTGGAGAAGTAAATTTAAAAATATACCTCCAAAGCATGATTTAAGAGAAAAGTGTAGAATCATTATATTTGGGAAAGGGAATAATAATTTTCCTAAAAAAATATACAAAAAATGAGTAATTTTAGAAATAATGTATGGTTTAAAACATTTTATATAGTATTTAATGAAATAAAAATAAATATATGTAACATTTAATTGGAATGTTTTATGAATAAAATTTAGAAGGGAAACACAAAAATATGTAAATATCCAAAAAAAATTAAGGTAATGTTAACTATGTATATATATGTACATAATATATAGAAAAAATGTTAAATAAATACATTATTTTAATATTGTATTGAATTGAATATTACATGAAAAAAATGGACAAAAATAATGGAGGTTGGTTTTGTAAGTTACCTTAAATTAGGTTTACATAAAAAGTATTTCAGTAGAGAAATTAGTGGGTTTTATATCCTGAATAATGAAAACAAGGATATCATAGGTATATATGTAGGGTAAATGTATATAAAGAATATAAATTATTTCAACTAATAATCAAATATATAAAGTGATATAGAATGATAAAAAGAATCACTCAATGAAAAGATTGTGGTTCGGAGAGTTCCTTTACCTTATGTCAAGATTCCCTCTACTCATTCACTTATCCTCGTAAATAAAAAAATAGAATTATTAAATATATTAATTTGATCCTTTTATAAATATATTTTATTATCATCATTCTTTTTATTTTATTTTATAGGTAAATAATTAATATAGTATTTTTGTTTATATAGTCCCAATGGTGTTTGTATCGTGTTTTGAAGGATGGATTAATGTGTAGGTAATTATGATATTTCTTGTGGACTAGTTTGATTACTAAATAAGATTAATGGTATGGATTTAAAGTGTTTCTATAAATTTAAAAGGTTCTTGGTATCCAATAGAATACATATAATGGCATAACTTTTAGGGTATATGTGTAATTTCTAAACACTTAGTTAATTTATGTGTGATTACCGATCATGGTGAATTTTTTAGGTTTCCCTTAATATTATGGATATATATCCATCACATAATGTGAAGGAAAATATAATATAGTAATTTATATCACTTTAAACAACAAAAAGTGTATTTAAACTAGTTGTAAAGGTGATGGGTAAAAATGATGTAAGTCATTCATTGAGGTTGTGAAGTTATCATAATATAAACAACAATATTTATTTTAGAATGAAATTTAATGATTTTTTATTATTGATATTCCACTAAAAAATAATATTATAGTATTTTTACTATACTTTTTCCATTATTTAATTCTTTATTAAAGAAGTGAAGAGGATTTTGAAGAAAGGAATAAGAAATCATAGTTCGATTAAGAACATTACTACTTTTGATGTCCTCTCTTGAATGAAACATTAATATACATTCGTATAGTATATTGGTTAGGACATATCTACTTGTAAAATTTTAGAGGATTGGGTATAGAATTGGGTATAATATGGGAGATCTCTGAATCTTATAAAGAGCAAGGAGAAATGGTTGTGAGGGGTGATTTTTATAATCAGTGGAGAGTAGTGTTTTTTAATATAATATCAATTATTCTATTTTTATTTCAAGAAGAAAAAATTTTATTGATTCATGAGAATATATTGATTAATGTGTGCATTTTATTTGGATATATTGATTTCTTACATCATCCATGACTCAATATGTCATAAATAAATTTATATCGTCAAATACCATATGTTTCCTATTAAACTACACACAATAATTCAACTATATTAGGAAAGTAACAAAAAATAACCATAACTATTTTTCAATGTGTAGAAAAAAAAATTAAAAATGATTATATAAACATAATTTTATAAATATTATAAATTTATTTTAAAAAAATACAAATTTATTTGAACAAAATACTAAATTTTTTATTATATTCAACTTTTTCACCCTCTAAAAAATACTTCTGATATAAATAAAATTTGTATATTTTACCACTGTATGATAATATTAATTATTTAAAGATATATTATTTATTATAAAAATAAAAAAAATATTTATAAAAATATTTATTTTAATATTTTTGGAACATTTATATATCTATAATATGATATGAATTTTCAATAATATAATTTAATTAGATACATAAATATTATTTTCCACTTACATATGTGAGGATACTAACCAATTTATCAGGATACCATTCATAATGGTTATATTACTATTCCAAATGTCATATTATCATTCCTATGGTCGTATTTTTAGTGGTCATATAGGTTCCATACATTCGACAAATACATAAAATTTTATTATATCTCCATTAACTACTATTTCTTCTCAATTTTATATATTTTAATTTCTATAATGGGTGTTGTCTTTCAAGTGTTCTATATCACTTATAAAATATTCTTTGAGAAAGTGATAATTCATGGGGATCAAGAAGAAACAAACCTTCTTATTACATTCATTATATTTTATAATTTTTGTCTCATTGTATAACATTACTTATAGATATAATTGTTTTTTAAAATATAATGTTCAAGTCAATATATTAATTTTTTTGGTTCTATATTGAGGTTCTTTCACTTAAAACAATACTAAAATACTCCATTAAAATATCATTTCATCCTCTGATAAAATGAGTGTAATTATATATCATTGATTCTTAATGTTCCTATATCACCTCTTTATACTTTTGGTTCTTCCATTGTACATTGACAAGGTTAGTAATATTATTTCATTGAACAATGTCTCTACAGTAGAAGATCTTCACTAATAGATCCTTATAAGAGATATCATTAACCAATTGTACCACCTCTAAATTAAATACATGTGAGGGATATGGTATGTGATTCCTTAAGAGGGATGCATGTAATATGTCATCTAATTAATATAGATTTTGTAGGAGAGATTGTTGATATTACATATCTATGATGAAATAAAGATTCTTAAATCATCTAATGTATCTTTGGCTTAGCTTTCCCTTCACCCAAAATATCACGACTTTCTTCCATATAGATATGTTGTGGAATACATTGTATCCAATGTAAAACTCTATGTTTCTTTGACAGTTATCAATATAGCTCTTTTTTTAATTTGAAATATCTTTTTGTGCTCATAAATTGACTTGACCATTTCTACCATGTCTTCTACAATTTCAAGTCCCAAAAACATGGATTCAAAAACTTCATCCCAACATGTAGGTTTCCTATATTTTTTACGTAGAAGGGTTAATATGGATCCATTTTTTTTCTTGAATTGAAGATATTATTGTTTGATAAAACCACTATTAGAATATATTGATCACATCTTCTAATGTTTATCAAACATTCTATAAACATTTCCTCATGTTTCTAGTTAGTCCATTCTAATTAGAAATCAGTTTTAGGGAGATCAGTTGTACTAAAGATCAACATATTGTTTAGAGCATATTGTATACTTTTCCAGAACATAGAGGTAAACCATTTATCTCAATCGAGTACCAAAACATTCTTTTTTAAATTTCATGAAATCCAATTTTTAGGGGTACAGTGAGAACCATCACAAAATCACCTAGTTCATAACATTGTACAAGGAATGGAAAGTTCAAAAATATATATTAAACTATAGCTATCCAAAAAAAATGATCAAAAATGAAGGATAAAAACTAAAAAATAATCTTCATGCATGAACAAGTGTTTATGATACCTTAGTCCAAATCCACATTCTAAGGTAAAAAGTGTAAAATAATATTACTAGGGTTCCAGTCAACACATAAAAAAAGTTCATGAATATCATGATCTAGATGAAGATGAAAACAATATGTGTTCTTTGTTACACTTTGAGATAGATAGGTCACTCTTATATTTCAAAAATATTTCTATTATATCCTTTTTAGGATGAATTTTTATACTCTACCCAATATCAGTGGAGATAATATTCAGAACATCCATGTAATCATCCATAGCGAACAGGCCCTAGTCTACATCCTATGAAATGTAATTAATTTTTGAATCAATACACTACTCGCATGGTTCATCAACTCACATTGTAACTCATTCCTCTAGAAATCTAGAAAACTCTTACTTATTCAGTTTTATAGTGTTAAGGGATAATTTTGATTCCACTTCATAAGCTCTACTAAGTTTTAGAAAAGAGTAATTCATTTTTCTAAATAAATTCAATGAAAATGGGTAATCCCAATGTTTATTCTTCCATGGGTCCTCAATAACAGTTTTGGGGATAGAAATATTCTGGTATGGTTTCACATTCTATTCTTAAACTTGAGATTTACATACATCATATTCTATCATTTTATGAGAGATAACATTTCTAGTCGATCTTGTGACTATAGTGCTAAGAAAAAATGAATAGTTTTTTCATGAACGCGCTCTATTTAATTAGTTGGTAATACCATCTGTGTCCACTAAAAATTTATTTTATTTCATGGCTAAAACATGAAAAATGTCCTCTTCATGATGTATATACATTCAAGTTGATTGAGTGATAAGTCCTCTCTAATGGAAATGAAGCTAGAATTATTTTTAATATGATCCACTATAAATGATATGGTAGTATTTCCTCTGGATTTTTTCGTAACGCATATAAAAAATTACATGGAGATGATTTCCCATTTCCATGTAGTAAAGTGTAACATTTTTATCATTTTCTTTTAATTTTTCTTCACTATATTCACTTGTTTACATAAAAGTAACATTGATCTATATTCATTAATCTCATTATTTATATTACCCCACCAATAGTTCTCTCAGATATATAGATACTTCTTTATGACACTTCTGTTGATAGATAATTTCAATCCATGTGAATCATTCAGCAAATTCTTTAGATTAATATTTCAGGGTACACATAACAATAGACCTAATCATAAAAATTATTCTTCGTTAATTTTGATCTCCTAGGATTTCTATTTTATTATATCACCCACTTTATTCTATATTTCCAAATCATCCCTTTGAGTATCCTTTGTCTTCTCTAGAATTGATGGGTAATAATCCATTTTAGATAAGTAGGATGTTTCTCCCTATATTATTATGTCTATGTTGATCATTTCCAATTCTAAAATGATTTTTTCCTTCTCAATTATCATAATTGATAAGGATGTAGGATCCATTCTGTATAGAGAATCTACTATGTCACCTTCATGTGATTGTAAAAGATTTAACAGTCAAAATACATGATCATCTATAACCATATGAAATGGTTCATATTATGATAATTCTGTGTGAATATAATTTAGTCTATTATGATCTATATATATTTCACACTTGTCCACATAGAGACTATGTTGACAAATCTTCAATGTGAAGATAACTGCAGCCAAATACGAATGATGTTTTGTATAGTTGTACTCATGAATGGTAAATTTACTTTTGGTATAAGCTATTAAATTTTCATTTTTCATTTATACACAATGTAATATTTTCTATGAGTCATTACTATATAACATGAATTGTTCCCCCTTGATATTAATGTGAAGGCTGGTTTTTTGGTAAGCAACTTCTTCAATTTCTTAAATATATGTTCATATTCAATAGTCCTGAAAAACTTTATTCCATTCATCATTATATATAGAAATGGGTTTTAATTTAATGGTAATTTCCTAAAAAAATTATTTTTTTAATCCTGATACTCCAATGAAACTATATATCTCTATTACATATGTTAGTTTGGGTCTGTCCTCACTCACCTTTATCCAAGAAGGATCTAAAAATATTTCTTCGTTTTCCATAAAATTTAAAAAAAATGGCATTTCTTTCTTCAAAATATCACATGTAAAGTAAATTTCATCCAGTTTCTCCTATCACAATATATTTGTCTTAATAATAAAATACTCCCCAAGTTACACAATAATTTTGGACTATATTAGAAATTCATCTATTATGATGACTAAAAATTCTCAAGGTATTCTCAAAATAAAATATTCATATATTCAATGATGATTGTTGAAACTTTAATGAGATTCAAGTGAATATCTATGAACTCATAGTTTCCATACCTTGTTTGAAACACTTCCTTTGAAATATCTTCCTTCTTCATTGTTAATTGTTGATACCAAACCAAATTTCCACCTTAGATTATTATTGGGCCCCTCATAGTTTATCATACAAGTCATAAAATCAAGAAATAAGATACTTTTTCATCATCAATATTTTTATGAGTACAAAACAATCAGTTTAGAGGCACAATAATCCATCCTTATTCTTGATTAAGAAGACAACAACACCCACTTATGAAGAAAATTAGTATATAAAACCCTTTTCAAGATTCCCTTATAATTTATTTTTCATCTGTTCCAATTTTTGGTGTACATATTATTTGGAGTCTTAAATATGGTTTGTGTTCTATTAATAGGTTTAATTGTAAACACAACCTCCCAGTTAAGAGTAATACCACTAAACTTTTCAGGTAATACATCATTATAGTCCTTCACAACAGGTATGTCTTCATGATTTATCTCTCCTTTTTCATAACCATCTGTGGTAGATATGATTACTCATAATTAAGTAATATTCATTCTTTTTAAGAATATTCCAATGAATATTCATTGTTTTCTTTACATGAATATATAATAGGAGGATGATTAAGGATATAGATAGTGATTTACATATCTTATAAGTTGATGTTTGATATATATAGAGACCGTTGATCCATGTCTAATATAGAATCAAATTGTAAAAAATTAAGTATGATAATATTTTATGCGAGGTTTAGTCTACAAACATTGACTAAGGAAGAGTAATATACATGGGATTCAATAGTTTAATGATTTTCTATTCTTGTAGATAACATGTCCTCCATGTTCTGGAGTGCTTTATAAATATTTCTATTAAACATGTATGATATGAATGAATGTGTAGAACTATAATCATACATGATATTTTTGGTTAATTAAAATATGATAAAGATTACACTCTCTATTTAATTTTGGTTACAATCATTTACTTAAAACATAATAAAGCTATGAATAAAAAGAAATAAACTGATAAGCATATGAAAATGGAAATAATGAACTTAGAAGAAATGAATTGTAAATTACATGTATATCTTATAGAAATAGTCTATAGATTTAAATCTAGGTTATTCATGGAAATTTTAATATTATAATATCAATCCTTACAATCTATTCAAGTCCTATATAATTTTTCATAAAGAGCATTTCAATTTACCAAATCATATCCCTTGTTAGTGTTAACCTAGTTGTGCCACAATTCAACTTTGTATTGAACTAAGTATAAGTCAAATTATTTCCAAAAGATAATTTTTATATGTATTAAACATAATTAAATCTAATTTAGTTCCACATTCTCTTATAAAATATGGATAGGTATTTCATTTCATGGAATCTATACTCTATATACATTACTAACATTTTCAAAAAAAATTATTATACTTAAACTAGTACCTTTGATTTGTATGAATGTATTCTTATCATAATCCCCCAAAAAATAACATTTTAAATTGATAATAAATATAGGAACCCAAGACACTTATATATATTATTACATGATTTTCTACATAAAAATCAATAAACGCAACCCCAATGTTCTAGAGGCCTATTTCCTTTGTGAAAATAAGTCCATAATACATCATCATAAAACAATAATAAAACATACTTATTTCAATACTTATAATTGTATCCAAAATCCGTTAAATCTTATAAAACTAAATTGGATAACCTTGTGAATACATAAGTATAATGGGTGATCATTAAATTCTAGTACGAGAACTAACATGATAATGAAGCACAACATATGAATCAAATGACATGACATTATTTCATAAAAGATAAGGATAATAAATAGTCATATGGAAGAATGAATAAAATAATGTTTCAGAATAAATTCATGTAATCATATGATTGTTGAAACATAATTATACATGACATCATAAGCATAGGTAAAGGATCATTGTCAAGGCATCATAACATGGTGGACAGAGTCCCATAATGGATTGGGTTTACTCCTCAATCCAACACATATCATATCATGAGATATAAAAATTATCCAATGTGTTAGAGCACAATATGGATAAACCAATCATAAGATGAACATGAATTTCTATTCCATAAAAGAAAGTCAAACATGATACATAAACATAATAATTACACATGAAATGAAATTTCTTACATAATCTTTTCTTATAGAATTACCAAATGGAATTCTATAATGATATACATAAAATATGGGATTAAATAAATATAGTACATTCATGGGATAAAAAATAATAGGCAATAAAGAATTATATCCTTTTGAAGTGAATGCATTGAAATTTGTAGATATGTAACTTTTGAAATTAAACTTTTTTATGGATTTTAGGGAAAAGAGTAATGTGTATTTTAAGAGGGGAAAGTGAATAATAACTTATATAAAATAATAAATGAATTAAAATTTATTTCCATAACAAAATTAGAAAATTTATAAAATGTTTATGTTTTAAATAATTTTATGGTGTTCTACATGAAATTTAGTGATAAATATAGAAGTTTCCTATAATTAAGTTTTTTTACGTATAAAATCAGGAAAGAAACCATAAAAATATGTATATCCCAAATAAAATAAAGTAATAGTAAAAATTTATATATATGATGGGAATATATATATTCATATATAATATTAAGTGAATTAAAGAGAATAATATTGTGATGTTGTGTGTTTTAGAGGATAAAAAAACTACCCAAAATAAAATATGGGGGGTTCAGAAGTTCCCTAAAATCAAGTTTACATAGAAGAAATATTTGAGAATAAAAAATCATAGGATTATATATACCTAACAAAGAAAAATTTAATATACAAGGTATATACCCATGTTACATATATATATATTAGAAAACATTCATCTATCTTAAAATTAAATAGAGAAAGTGAGGTAGAGATAGGTATCAAATAACCCAAAGAGAAGAGTCTAGTTTGGAGAGGTCCCTTACTGTGAGTTTATATTATCTCTTCACATGCACTTAACCACAATAATTATAAAGTTATATTTATAAAATATATGATTTATAGCCTTATTAAAATGTATTTTATTTATTTTCATGCTTTAATGTTACTTTATTGTAATTTAATTGAGGTATTTTTTTTATTTAAATCTTTCTAAGTTTGTTAATGTCATGGTTCTATAGTTGGATTATTTTTTACATAATTATAAGTTTTACTAAATATTGGTTACGTAACTCCAAAAGTTTTATGGTATAGATTTAAAGGGTTTCCAAAAGTTAAACAGGTTCGTAGTAACAAATTGTATTAATAAATAATCACAATTTATATGGTATATGTGTTATTGTTATATGCTTAGTTCATTTAGGATGTTTTTCTCACTATGATGAGATTATTGGGATTCATTTAATAATATGATAATATATCCATTCCAAAATGTGAATATAAATATAATATACTTATATTATATGTGAATATATCCCATAAATGAATGTGTTGGTTAAAATTAAACGTTATTCATAGATGTGGTGAACCTTCCATAACAAGAACAATTATTTTTATTTCACAATTAAATGAAAATTTGTTTGATAAATGATATTGAATTAAAAATATAAAATTAAATTATATATATTATTATAGCATTGTTATGTAATGTTTAATTGAAGTGTTTAGTGGGATTTGTAAGAGGATAAAATAAATAGATATTTAAATTATGAACATTGCCACTTTGGATATCCTCTCATCGTGAACACTTTGTGAAACCTTAATATTTTATTTTGGTAAGACTATAACTCCCAAGACATGTGTAGAGGGATAGATAGATATTTTCATAACATCTGGTCAAGCTAAAAAAATATAAAGTGTGAGGAAAAAGGGTGGTGAAGGGTACTATTTAGAATATGAGATGAGTGTTTCAAAATATAGTATTGATTAGTTTATTATTTTTTCCCAATACAACCAATAGTGTTGATTTTTGTGAATATTTATAGTAATTAGTGTATGTGATTTTGATCTAATGCTTTCATACATCATCCATGACTCATTAATTCATGTATTTAACAAATAATGATTAATATCTTATTATTGCATATTTCATTATTCAACAAAAATTCAACTATTTTAGGAAAATAAAACAATTAAACAATTTTTTTATACATTTAGATTCTAAAAATTAAATAAAATTTATGAAAATAAGATTCAAAAAATGGGAATATTTTATCATTTTTAAAACATTTATATTTTTATTAAATAATATAAATTTGATATAATTTAATTTCATACGACACCAAAATATTATTTTACACTTCCATATGTGACGATACTGCTAATTTGAGGTAGTTTATTTCTATATTGTAATATCGATCCTCAATATCCAATAATGTATTACTAATATATTATATATTTTTCTTTTTAACCTCATTATTATTTTGAAATTTAAGTGAAACAAGTTATCATTCGTGATTTTCCACACATATTACAAGAGGATTTCCCCATACACATGACAATAATATAGATAGATATAGGATATACTTCCTATGATAATTTATGGTTTTCTAAAAATATTCATCCTAGAGAAAAATAAAACCCCTTTATTCAAAAACTTTTTGAAGTAAAAACACTTGAAAAAAATGTTTCATATGAAGAATATGATTTAATTATGATTTAACTTGATTCTCATTAATTACTTCTGATTTTAGATAAGTGGTATATAATGTTTGTCCTTTTTTATTTTTAGGATTTACTTTAATTCTCTGATGGAATGTCGTGATGCCATGAAATTTCTATTGTGTTTCCCCAAAATCACATTCAAGGTGTTCATCATCAATTTTTTTCAAAATATTATTTAATAATATCTCAATATTTCAATGTTTATTCCAACATCATTGAGATTTTCTAACAAGATAATACATTTATAACTCTATAGTTTTCTTTATGAAATACTTAGAAATACTGTGTTTGGAAAATTGTTATGTATCCTCGGTGTTATTTAAGAAAAAGGTAATTACATGATAAAAGTGTACCCATTTGGGTTCTTTAATGATTTTGGACTCCTCGTCTATAGAATCCATCAAGATTTGATAATATCCAGAAGAACATTTTTTTAAATTCTATTCCTTTGAATCTCAAAATTTCATCAATCAACCGTTCTATAATCATAACTAGGTATCCATCCTTTTTAAAGTGTGTGTTTATATCCAGAAAGTCAATGTAAACATAGATTATGAAGTTCATTTTATTAATGTGGATGATATTGGTAAGAAAATTTGGGTATCAAACATCCCATATAAAGATTGATTTAATCATGTTATGAACTTCTATTTTCACATTGGTAACATGGGTGATATTCATTCTACAAATTGATTGTCTATAAATATAGTGTTCATATTGTAGAATGAAAAGATGGGTGTACACCTAGTGATAAAACCTAGTAATTTTATTATATATTCATGAAAATAAATATTGGAATTAAATTATATTGTACATTTTCTTTTCCAATTAATCAGAGTTCATGGAGACACTAGTCAATATTGGCCATAAATATTCCTTTTTTTACTATGATTATCCTAACAGAGTTCATCAACAGTGATTAAAACACCTTCATTGAATGTTAGATAAACATATATGATTTTAAACCCTTCATATTTTTTACTATCTAAGGTGGAAAAGGGAATGACATATTTGTATCTAGAAGATGGTGTGGGGGAATATATACTTCAATCCTTATCACACCCCCCTTAGAATGGCTACTATTATTATGTATTAATAACACCATTAGAATAGAAGTGAATGTACCTAATTTCTTTTCACTTATTTTAGGAATCATTTACAATAAATCAAGGAGACTTGGATTGTATATTTTAATAACATTCTAAACTACTCTCATAAAATATATTATTAAGGGAAATATTGATTTACATTAATTTGGTTATGTTTGTTTCCTCTATTGGTGGTGACTAATTATTGGACTCAATTGATTTACTATTGTATTATAAGAAAGTAATTATAGGGTTTATTTCCCTATATAATGTGACATTTTTATCTTTATTAATTCCTAAATCTAGATTTTATGCCTCATTTTGGTTAACGAGAAGCATTTAGCCTCCACAAAGTCCACCTCATGGTTTAATGGTTGTGATTTCCAAGCTATTAAGAGTAGTTATTTGTATGGTGTTTTTTACCATCAACTAATTTTACTATATTTGGTAATATCCTATGTCTATATATATATATATATATATATATTAAAAGTACTAAAAGGTAAATCTATCACCATATGAGAACCCAAATATTTTATCAATATACTTTTTTATCCACTGATGATATGATTGTGTGCTTCCTTGTATATGGAATCCCTTCTCTTCGTTACACATTAATTAATGATATATTACATAATAGTATGCACAATACAACCCCAATGATCAATTAGTCTAGTTTATTTATGAATTAGGTATATAACACAATATATTTAATGTGGGATTCATCAATATTATTGAAAACATCCATAACATGCTTCTAAAATTCAATAGATTTTTAAAACTACACAAGGTAACCTAGGAACATACATAATTAAGGGGTGATCTAAAAAGACCAATAAGGTAATAAACATGAAATAACATGAATAATGTATAAAATTTTAGATAATATGAATATAAATGAAACACATAAGTGGTGAGAATCATGAACATGAACAGTGAGGCTTGATATAGCATGATAACATAAAGTCAATATGGGAAATGTGGGAAAAACAAAAAATATATAATAATAAACATAGTTCAAGGATAAATGACAACAAAAAATGATTTAAAAGACCCATGATATATTAGGTTAAATCCCTAATCCCTTTCATGACGTCTCATGATAAAAAATATTACCAATTTCATTAAAGCGCAATATATTTCTAGGCGCACTTGTAATGTTAATTTCATTTGAATATATAAGTGTGCCACACAAATCATACAACATGGAATAATTTATCATCACATTTTATTTAAAGATCATAGAGTGTGTAATTTATACATTTATTTAACCAAACAAAATAAATATAAGTTTATAAAGGTGAACACCCTTTATTGGAAATGGGTATGAGTATTCACTACAGAATTGTTTGACATGGAAAATCAGGATGAACATTTGGAAGAATAATGGGGGTATATAATGATTCATGGTAGGGTATTATGATAGTGAAAGGGATATATAATAATTTATACATCATAAGGGAAGTAATTAATATATGTAATAACATATCCCAACATTATCAATTAGAGAATTAAGGCATAACACAATGAAGATTCTTTCATAAAGAAGAGAAAAAGAGGATCCTTTACCTTAAGAGAGTGATTACAGATTCTTGGTAGGGGCTTCTTTAGTTCATGGGGGAACCTTGTGAGGACTATAGAGAAGTGAGGGTGCAGTAAGGACATGTTCCAAGGTTTTTAAGTGATGATAAAAGGATTCATGGGTGGGGTTATATAGGAAATGAGTGGGGTTATATAGGAAATGAGTGGGGAATTCTTTATTATTTCACAAACATAGGTTTTGGACTCTATAGAATAATTTAATAAAACCCAAAAACCTTCCCATGGTTTTCAACCATGATTTATGCCAATTTGGAGTGGATTTAATTATTTTATTTTTACATGGTCTGAAGATATTAAAATATTCCCCTGGGTGATGTGGAGGTGAGTCATGTCCGTAAAGAAATGATTTAAAACCTTAAAATAAATTATTAGTCTTGGATACCAATTATATTATTTATTAAATCATTTTTTGGTCATTATAAACTCACCATATATTTATATTGTATTTAATAATTACCATAAAATTATATTATCATAATAAATTATGAAAAAATTACTATTGGATATTTTTCATGTTATGATTCAAAAAAATATATTAATTTTATATAATTTATTTTCATATATGTTAAATTCTACTTTTAAAATAATAATCTATATTTATTGAGAAATTATGGAATTTTTTATAATAATATCTTTTGAACCATTGTAAAAATAATATTTGACTTCTTATAAATTATATTATCAATTATATTAATAAAAATTTATTAATAATAATATTTTATTAAAATAATAATATTTTAAAAAATCAATAATTCACCAAAAATAATCCCTTAATTTAATTTCAATTATTCCCAAAAATAATTTTTTATTTTTTCAAAAAAAATTACAAATTAATATTAATAAAATGAAAATGTATTAAATTTTTATATACCATATACATATTCATATTTTTAGGGTCTTGAAACATATCCCTTTATTGCACTATTATATTCTTTAAGGGAAAGGTGTGTGATGGAGAGACTTTTATGTGGTTGTTCATCATATATGGTTTTGGCTGTTATCTTGATGAGTATGAAATTATCATATAAAAAATTACACTCAAGCATAAGTTGTTGGATCTTATCTTTGGCTCGGTCAAGGAAAAATCTTATGGATGATATTTCCCATAGATTCTCCAATAAATGGGCTTCATATGGTGTGACATTACTTGTTGCTTCCATCACATCCATTATATGTATCAATTGGGTTTTTTAGAATCCTATATTTAAAATAATCTTATGATCTCTATTAAATGGCTATATTATCAATTATTATAATTTTTAACTATATTTTAAATTCGATGTGATATAACTAAACTAAATATTTTCATGAGTTTTATATAACCATAATACATAATAATAAATTTATTTTAACCACAAAGGCAATATTATTTATAAAACTTAGGGTCATTACAATATTCCCCATTCAAAAATTTATCCCTCTAAAGTTTCCTTTCAAATACTAAAAAATGATGGTAATTTTGTTTCGTCACTTCTTGTGGTTCCGACATCTCTTCTTGAAAATTTCAGTTTCTCCGAAGTACTTAGAAATAGGTGAACTATCTTATTCTATGGAACATTTTCTCTAGGATCTAAGATCATCACCAACTCCACCACATAGGAAAGATCATTTTCCATTAGTATCACTTTTTAATTGAGCACATGTGTGGGTTATGATATGTACTTCCTTAAGAGTGATTTTTGGAACACATCATGAACTTGAGATAGTTTAGGGGAGACTGATAGTCAATAGTTCATCACTCTGATGTGATCAAGGATCAGAAAGGGGCCATTGAATCTAGGACTAAGGATTACCTTCTTCCCAAATAAGATCATCATATTCAATGGAGATCTGTGGAGGAATACATTTTCTCTAATATAAAACTATAGTTTTATTGAACAATTTTATTTTTTACTCTTTTGTTGAATTTGAGAATCATTGATGTGATGTTGAATGGTCCTGGACATTTCCAGTAAATCATCGAACATTTCAAGACCTAATAGATTTTGTTCCCTAATATCATCTCAATACACAAGTGTTCTGTACCTCTCCCATAATGGTCTTTATAGGGGTCTAATTGGATTCTTGAGTGGAAACTATTATTGTATGAGAACTATAATAGAGTAATATGTTAATCTTATCCTCCTTTGAAGTCAATTCAGTATTCTTTCAACATTCCATCACATTTATGGATATTCTGCTTAGATTTGACATCAGTTTGATGGTGATAATCCATGCGGATGTTCAAATCAGTATTTAGATAATGTTGGGGAATCTTCAAGAATATCTAGGTAAATTGTGGATTTCCATCAAATAAAATCAATAGTGGTGTTCTACATAGCCTCACCACTTATAAAATGTATATCGTTGCATGTTCATCGACTGATAAATACTCTCAATTGGAAATGATGTGACCAGTATTTGTAATATTATCAACCAGAACCCATATTTCATTGTTTATTCTTGATCATAAGATCAATAAAAATGTACGGTGTTATGTTTTCCCATTCCCATGTAGTTATGGATAACGATTTCTTCATCACCTAATATTTTTTCCATTAATCCTTCACTTTCAGACATAAAAGACATCTTTATGTATATTATAATATAACTTCTTCATATTTTCAAACCAATAGTGATCTCAGAGATCTCAATATATCTTTTTTCTTCTCGGATGGATCAAGAAGGTCGATTACGCACTTCATCCAATAACTCATTTTCTAACTCAATGTTTTATTATTTAAAATCTATAAACCCAAATATTATAACTCCTTATATAATAACTTTTAACTCCAAGTATTTCCATTTTCTTATATCATTCAGTTTATTTGTAATTCCCACATCATCTCTTTGAGAATCATTGATCCTCTCCAGAATGTATAGTTGAGAAATCATTCTTGAAAGGATTGATGATGTTCACCACTGTGTGATTCCCATGTCCACCATATCCAACCCTAAGAAGATTGGACCCTTCTCAATTCCCATACTGACAAAATTTCTTCATCCTTCCTACTTATAGCATCATACAATCTATTTTCATTCCCATGATAGTTGGGGATTGATCATTAATTGTACATAATCGGCTCGAACTATATTTTCTATTACATATTCAAAACTTCTTGTGTGAATATATCCTTCAGTATCTTTTGATCCATATATATTTCACAAATCTCCCTAAAGAGATAATATTACCATATTTTAAACACAAAGATCACTGCAGATAACTGCATGTCATGTGTTGGGAATATTTGTTTATGAATATTCAATTTCATTGAGTTATAAACTATCACTTTTTCATTATTCATTAACACACATCATGATCCCTTCTTTGAAGCATCATTGTATACCATGAAAATTTTTCAACTTATTGTTAGTGTAATATAGGTGTAGTGATAGGACACTTTTTCAACTCCTTAAATCTCTATTCAAATTAATTTTTCTTAAAAACATTGACTCAATTCTAAGTTAGATTTGTTAGAGGGTTTGACAATGGTGAATTTTTTTGGACAAATCAATAATAGTACCTAGGTATTACAATGAAACTATGGATTTCAGTCCCAGATGTTGGCCTCAACCATCCCTAAATTGCATA
Source organism: Viscum album (assembly GCA_963277665.1). NCBI lineage: Eukaryota > Viridiplantae > Streptophyta > Magnoliopsida > Santalales > Viscaceae > Viscum > Viscum album. The sequence continues at coordinate 1,328,624,785 of OY728145.1, read as the reverse complement.
TGTCTTTAAAGTGTCAAAATATATCCAATTAAATCTGATAATATTTCTAAATAATGATAATTACTTCAACTAAAACTCACATTTGATTTATTTTTCATAATATTTATCCATTTGTATGTTTTTTAGTACATTTCTAAAATTCTCCCTAAGATCCTCCTTGATTTTAGAGTATATTAGAGAAACATCTGTAAACACAACCACGAATTTTTTGATGTAATATCTAAAGTATTTATTCATCAAGTCCGTGAATATTTATATAGTATTAGTTAGTTCTAATGATGGAAATATGAACTCATGGTGCCTAAACCATGTACGGAATGTAGTAAAGAGGATACCCTCCTTCTTCACCCCTGATAATACCATGACCTTAGGTCAACCTTAGAGAAGCATTTTGCTAAAAAAGTTGATTGAAAAAGTCATTAATCTATTGTAGAGAATAATTTTTCCTTATCATGATCTTTTTGAGCTCACGGTAATCAATGGAAAGGCTCACTGACCCATCATTTTTCTTGATGGAGAGGACTGGTGCACCACACAGTGAATCACTTAGGTACATAAACCCTTTATCTAGATTTTCTTGTATTTTTTTCTTTAGATCCTCATGTTCCACAACAATGATTATATATGGATTATTTTATAATATAAATTCCCCATGTATAATATCAACTGAAAATTCAACCTATCTTCTAAGAGGATGACCATAAAATTCATTCGGAATAAATTTATTGTATTCCCTCATAATGGTCATGTGTTCAAGGATGGTCTTTTTCATTGAATCTATAATTGGATATAGATATTATTTATCATAGGGTAATAATATAAATGCTTGATATAGTTGTTCTAAAGAACATTAATCCTATTTTTTCACATGTACAGAATCATGGGATGATTCCGGAGACGAAGAGTGATTTCATTATTATGGAAATTTATATTGGATCTATTTAAGGAAATATAATGCATAAACATAACTGCATAAAATTACACTAGAGGGAGTATCACATAGTTTTCTACGAAGTTATTCCCAGAATGTTTTTACATGGGAGGAGTTATAAACTTGGGATTCAACAGTATCACCATTTAGTATTTTCACTAACAACTCCACTTCCGTGGTTTTTTGTGGTGTTTGAATAGTGATACTAAACTTCCACAATATGATGGAATTTTTTGAATAAGAATAAAAATTTATGTTCACTAATCATGAATGAATGACTAGAATACCTGTCACCACATTGTTATCAGGATCAACCTTAGTGGTTTTGATGGAATAATCTCACCCCTGCTTCCTTGGAAGTTGTTAGTTGTCTCCAAGAACCCTTGGAATAGGGCATTAATTTTCAAGGTTCTATTGTTCCCTGTAGTTGTAGTAATGAAATATACTCTAAGGGTTAACTATAACATTCATTTCTTCCATCACGTAAGTGGGTTTCGTCTATCAGGAATCACTAACTAGGTGTCCTTCCTTACCAAACCTAATGTGTTTCCTCATCCCCTTATTCAATTTTCAAGGTATTTATTTCTACACTTTTGATAAGTTGGATAGTGAAATTTATTTCCACTTTTTGATTTCTCCAATAATGCTAGAATTAAAATTTAATTTCAATATATTATCCACATGATTCTCATTAGATTCACTAATATATATTTCAATATTGAGGGATCATTAGATAATTTCTTAAAATCTATCCATGTCTCAGATCACCAGGTCATTTCATATAATAGGTTATATCCCACTAGAGAAGCAGTTTTCCTTCTATTATAGGCTAACAAAAAATTCCATGGTTTATCATTCATGTATTGTGATGTTTTCCACATAGGCACAGATAGATTAATCACCTTTCTTCTCATGGGTAAGGAAATCACATTCTATTTTAAGTTAGAGAGTTTGGGGAAAATATTTATCCAAAAACATTTTACATAATTCCTTTCACCCCATTGATTAGATTTCCTCCTCAGGATTTGTATTATTTATAAATTTCCACCATTAACCAAATTCTCCCTCCATAGGATAATGAGCCAAAAAAACCATCTCTTGTTCAAAATATTAATGTATATAGAATATCTTCTATATGGGTTTGATTCTTTATTTAGTGATTAAGGGATCAGAGGATCCACTAAAAGTCAAATTCCTTTTTCACATGAAGGTCTCAATGTGATATTTCTCCTTCTCGATGAGATTTGGTCACTTTACTAATCTAGCATTCTATTCATAACCTGATTCATATGAGAGAGTATCATCAAAATTTTCTTGATTCCTACTTTTATTAGGATGGGAATCTCAGTTGGGTAGTCATCATATTTAACTTTACATTTTTTGTTAACTAATTTACTTCTATTTCATACCATTTTATAGAATAAAGATAAAATAAGGGATGAGTATTTTTATCTACTAAACACATAAATGGGAATCCAACGGCATTAATGGTTTATCTTATAAATGATGTTTATGTCCTTAACGTATAATTTTATTGGCATTAATCTATTTAATTCACAATATATTTCTTAACATATACAGTTAAGGTCATTGTTCCCTTAATAATAGTTCAAAATGAGTTTTTGAGTTTACCAAAGTATATCCCCTAGTATTTTCAAACCACGTGTGGGGAAAGGCCCATTTCTGTTAATTGTACTCAGTCAAGTCTAGATCAATGTGGTGAATTCGATTTTTACCCCTATATACACATTTTCCATAGCAACATCAACTTCTACTATCTGGAGAGCGATTTTGTTTCATATAAACTACTTACTCCACAAATTACCAAAATTTAGGGATGTATTCCTATTTTTATTCTTATCACTAAGACTTTATATAGTGTTTTCTAATCCAAAATCCAAAAAATAACTAAAACTTACTTTGATACCAACTATGACAACTCTTCGATTTATTACACATTAAGTCATGAGTTATTTCCTAAGACACACGTAATAAAACCTAAAAGATCAATAAATATAATATACTTAGGAATTTGGTACGTATAATAACATATTGAACGTGGGATACAATAACATTATTGTTGAACCCTCTGTGATATAGTGGTTTTCATAATAAAAAATAATATCAATTTAGAAATTCTATTATTTCATGCCATTTAATATCTATAAGTAAATAAGTTATTTCATACTGTAAAATACACTTCAATAACTCAATAAACTATATTTATGATTAAATATATTTACATGTGTATATTTCAATTTATTTATGGATGTCACTTAATCTAGTAGTGCTTTTTGTATGATAGTCACCTCATAAGATTCTCAGAAGTACCCGACACCGTTAGTTCAGATCAACACACCGATGGATGAAACATCGATGATCGACTCACTTATAGATGACAAATCGATGATAGACTCACCTATGGATGACACATCAATGATCGACACACTGATGATTGACATGCTGATGGAAGACACATTGATGATCGACTCACTGATAGACAATGCACCGATGGTCGACTCACCGATGGATAAGTTACCAATAAACGACTCAACGATGGGTGACAGACCGATATCCCAAATGACTCACTGATAATCTGAGTCACCGATACCATTAGAAATAACCAACCGAAACTCGGAGTCATCGATGGTGACAGACCGATGCTAACAGACAGATGCTGACAGACCGATGCTGACAGACCGATGCTGACAGACAGATGATGACAGACCAATGCAAATGAGTCAGCTATACTTATGACTCACTGATACTCATAAATACTATTTCAAATTTATTTATTAAAATTTATTTCTAACGGTAATATTTAGACAAATCAATGTTACTGACATTATTTAATGTTGTATGTAGGACAATCCGTATACAGTTTGAGGTACATGTACATGGGGAGATCTTCAAACCTACTAGACATTGAAGTATAAAAGTATTACAAGATAAACTATGCATAGTGTGTTTGTGAGACAGACTGGGAGAATGTTCTAAATTAGTGAAAATAGAATAACTCGAAAAGTTGGGCAAGAACTCAAAGCTATAGTACACAAGGAGTTCAATAAGACAAGCAATAACATGCTAAATTTCTTTGAACATCCAAACATTGAAGTGATGAACTTTTCACACCTAGAAGATATAGTACATAGGCTACGATACTCTATTCTGAAGTCATCTTCTAGAAGAGGACTTGAATATCATTTTATATTCTTCAATATAGTATAGATCTCCCTTGCATAACATGCAGAGAATTGTAAACTCCATTCCTCATTTATAAATTTATTATGATCTTGTGTTTACTTGTTTGAGCAGTGTGTGCATCTGTTTGGTTCACACACACGGTCACCTATGCATAACTGGAGGATACTCAATATCCACACATTCACTCTCTTTTTTCTCTTATATCCCATGTAGAATAGTGGAAGTGATCAAGTGTGATCTGTTTGTTTTTTCCACGAATAACTATGGTAGAGGCCAAGTGTGACCTAGACAGCCTTATGTTCTAATGTGAACCTCGATCTAGGGTGTGGATCCAAAATTGTATTAATATAAACTTCTTGGTGGTAGTTTATCACCAAGTGGAGATGATTAAGTCCCAGGTTGAGACAAAATCTCTTGTTTTTATCTGTTGTGTATTTATCTTTTAGTTTAATCTGATTTGTGTTTATTTCATTTCAAATAAAAATAAATTGAACATTGATTGTTAGTTTAGCAATTTTTTATATGTTTATTAAATCGTTACATTATTTTAAAAAGTTCAAATAATCTTAGGATTGGTAAATCTGAGAAGTAATCAATCTTCTAAGAAATTAATTGAACATTTAAGAATTTTTTAAATTCACTACAAACTGACTTTGATTATATTTTTAATTAGGGGTTATCTTTTAAAGAAACCTTTTTAACAGAACTTGTTATAGATACTAAATTCACCCCCTCTTGAGTGATCTACTCTGACCAACCATTATTGAAAACTTACTTCATTTGCTTCTAAGCTTCCATCTCTTTTTAAAACTGCACGGGATTAACTGGGGAAATACCTATAAAAGGGGTGAGCTATAAAGCATAGTAAGGGAATAAACAAGGAATAACATGAATAAAGTATTAAATGTTAGACAATGGGTATATAAATGAGAAAAAAGGGGTTATAATCATAAATATGAACAATTATTCATGACAAAACATTATAACCTAAAGACAACATGGGATATGTGGAATCAGCATAAAACAAAACATCATAAAAAAAATGTTAACGATGAATTACAAAAACAAATCTTTATGTAAAAAAGTCTCTTGATAGATTAGGATCACTCTATAATCCCATTGAATACATATCATGACACTAAAACATTTACTAATTATTTGGAGCACTATATAATTACAGGTTCACCATCCGCTGTCATTTAATTCACACACATAAGTATGCGACAAATAACATAAAATATGGAATAATTTATCAAAAAAATTTATTCCATGATAAGGAAGTGTGGAAAAGATACATGTATTTCCCAAATCAAATAATTTTAAGTTTATATATGTATAAAACCATTATAAGAAATGAGTATTGAAATTCAAGACACAATCTTTTGGCATAGAAAATTACAATGAAATTTCAACAGCATAACGGGGGAACATAAATATTCATGGGAGAGGTTTATGAAATTGAAAGGGGTCTATCATAATTTATAAATCATAAGAGAGGTAAGGGAGATATATAAGAACATATCCCAAAATTATTAATTAAAGAATAAAGGCATATGATAATGAAGATTTTTGAATAAAGAGGAGAATAGAGGATCCCTTACCATGAGAGGGTGATTCCAAATGCTTGGGAGAATCTTATTGATAGCATGGAGGAACCTTGGGAGGATTCATGAGTTGTGATGGTTGACTAAATAAATTCTTAATAGTTATTGATTGAATATCTATGAAAAACAATTTTGGTTTACTTAAGAAATGGGTGGTGAATTCTATATTATTTCTCAAACATAGCTTTTGGACTCTATATAATAAAGTAATCAATACCAAAAACCTTCCCATTGTTTTTTTACATTGTTTCGGAAAAAGTAGAGTTATTTTAATTATTTTATTAGTAAGGGGGACTAAATTATAAAAATATTTCACTTACTAATGTGGATGTGGGTCATGTCCTTAAAGAGAAGACTTTAAAGGTGAAAAATATATTTTATTTTTCTGATAATTTATAAATGATTTATAAAATTAACTAAATAAACTTAAGATTAAAATAATTTAATAAGGAAACATAGATTTGGTCTTGAATCCCCTTTATAAAATTTATTAAATATTTTTTTAGTTATTATGATGTCATATCACACACTATATATTTATAACATTTTCAATTTTTATATAAAAATTGAACTATCTCTGAAAATTATGAAAAATTCACTATTGGATAATTTTGACATTATAATTCAGAAAATAATATTTTTCTTATCCAAATAATTTTCTATATTTTTGAATATTCACTTTTATAGAAAATAATCTTCATTTATTGAGAAATATTGAGTTTTTGGAAAACTATAGTTTTCCAACCCTTATTAATATTACATTAGAATTCATAAAAATTAATTGATCATTTAAATTTGATAAACATTAGTTAATAATAAAATTATATTAATTTTTTATTATTTAAAAAATTCATTAATTCAATGAACTAAACTCCTTAATTGAATTTGAATATTAACCAAAAATAAAATTCTTATTTTATTGTATCAAAATAAAAATGATTTAAAGAGTAACAATAATAAAGAGAAAATATTTTCATTTATTCTATAAAATATACATATTCAAATTTTTAGGGTCTTGATACATATTTCTTTATTACATTGAAAAAATACTTAAGGGTAAGGTTAACAACATTGAGATATTCTTGGGGATGTTCAGTGTACATGGTTTGGACTGTGATCTCGATAGGCTTAAACTTATCACATAAATAGTTTTGCTTGTGCTTAATGTAATGCCCCAACCCCAGTTCCCCAGAGTCGGTTCATTATTGCATAACATTGGCATGATCAAAAAAGATCAAGTCTCGAAAGACATATTAGTTTAGTAGCCTTGGAAACACTAGATACATTGATAATTGTTACATTACATCATAAAGTGAAAATCTACAATAACAAAGTCTCCATAGTCCAAACTGATATCCTCTTCTGACTATCCCTGCAGGTCATTCATAAAATACTTCTTCACATCCTGGAAAATATTAAAACATTGAAAGGGGTGAGCTCAGATGCTTAGTAAGGATAACAATATTGTGGAAGCTTTCATCAATAAACATAAACATTTAAGGCAATGTATAACTAAAACAAAATCCTTTTTAAACTTGAACTTCAGCATAATATAGAAAAAATAAAATTAAATAATTCCATTTACTTACTCACATGGATATTCTACTAGTCGAATAATCACATGCAATATCAATAACCACTTTCATAATGATGGAATGTGTAATGCCAGACTATCATAACCACGTAGCCAAGGCCTCGTGCCAAGACTACAAATAAGATTTTGTCAAGGCCTCATGCCAAGACACTAGTTTGTCTCATGAGACCTACCGATGCATCGAGGAGCTATAGCGGGCTCCACCAGTCACATATTAAGTCCAATGCATTCCTCATATGAACAAGTTTAAACATATCATAAACCATAACATAATCGTATCACATAACACATGCATAAAGGAAACATAACATTTCCACATTTCAATCACAAGATATCAATACAACACATTGATATAATAAAAACATTTTCAATACCATTTTCAATACCAATATAAAATAAAATCTAAACTTTGTAATTATTTTTTATTTAGAAAACGTTATGGCTTGTAGAGGAAGCCGAAACTCAAATAATAGTCGCGGTGGCGGAGAAGTCGTTGTCTCCCTATACGTATGGAAAAAAACATTCCCTTTTGAATTTTATTAAAACTCTTCGTATAAAAAAAGATTCCATTTGAATAAATGTAAAATTTAAATGGGTTTATAAACTATATAAAAGAAAGTTGTGTATAAAACAAAATATGCCTCAATGAAAGGAGATTGAGACAAAGTCCTTTTCAAAGATAATTTTTTTAAATAAAATAGATCTATTATGTGTATTCACTATAAGTACACATAAATACTATACAAATACAAGATAGGACATAATAATATAATGACATAATTTGAAAGTAAGAGATTAACCCAAAGAATGGAAATTGGGTTAAGAAGTTCTCTTACCGTGTGTCCGACTTGACTCGACCGTTCTTTAACCTCGTGAATAATAAACTAGAGTTAATCTCTACTTTATTAAAATCCTTTTCCAAGTTCATTATTCCTTTTATATCACTTATTACCATGTTATGACCACTATGTAATTATTTAAGGTTATAACGGTCGTTTTGTCGATCCTAGGTACTTGAGTCAAAAATAAACTTCTTATAATTACACATAGTTCATGTGGTAAAATATCCATTATCTCCAGAATTATATCCATGATGTAGATATAATATATATCATATATATCCAGTATATACATTCATTTATAATATTACATAACATTTAGAGGTAAGAAATGAAATGCACCGTTCATGGATACGGTAAGCCGTACGTACGCATGAACGCTAATTTCATTCCTATTTCGTATTTAATGGAATGAAGTTATAATTATATAAAGTTATAATATAATTACAGTATAATATAATGTATAATACCATTTAATCCATCTTTTATACATCCCACATATGGCATTAACGATTCAAATCACTTTGAGGGGGCGGTATTCCGCACTTCCTCAAATGAAAATATCGCGTTTACCCATAATGGAAACCATAAAGGTATCCCATAAATAAAAATACATAAGCTTAAGTAAAACATAAACATATTATATATCATATTTAAATATATGGACATCTTAATGGACACCTTTTAAGGTGTTACATGAGTGTTGAACAATCATCGTTTTGTGAGGCAGAAATTCGCCATCCACAGAAACAGTATGTTCTTTAACCATTAGATGTATGTGTGTGTAAGTGTAGCTATAATAATTCTTATAACAACATCCTAGTATATTTAGGATACTATTTTTGTTACAAAACAAATAAATAAAAAGAGTTTATGGGGTTGGAGAATCAAAATAAAACATAAGAACACAAGAGAGAACACTACCTTTCAAACGGGTAACTCTTTTTGATTTGAGCTCAAAGGATTCCTTGGGAAAAATTATGCCCAAATTGAGGCTTATAGGAGTAAGAGATAGAAGTTGAGAGACAAAATGGGTAGGGGTTGGTTGATACAAAGGCTTGAGAGGTGTGGGTAAGGTGGTAGAGGTGGGGGCCTTTTATAAGAGGAGATGAGGGGCACTCTTGGAAAGATTGAAATGTTACTTTATTATGAAATTCTTTTAGGATTCTAAAGGACCCACAATGATATATTTTGAGGATAAGGTGATAAGGGTTCGACATACTCTCATACAATAGGTTTTAGAAAAGTTTAAGCCTTATATTTTACATTATCCTTCCATTTTATTTAAATAGTTAGTTAATGAGGTAATCACTGCATCATTATTGTGTCATAAAAAATTTAATTTATTTAATGTCTAAGAATTATAAAAAAATATCATGATGTAGGAAATCTTTTTATCTTTCTAATAAATATTTATAGTAAAAAATATGACTTGTATAACCCAATTTAAAAATTGTTTTAGTAAAACAACTCATGTTTGTGACATTTTTATTTTAACATTAAATAAAAAGTTTTTATTGTCATTTTCCTACCAAAGTGGCTCAATGGGGTACCCAAGTTGACCCATGGATTTTCTTGGTCGGAAATGACTCATCCAATAGGGGTAGGACAAGTGTAAAGGTATTTTCATATTTTTATAATATCATTTTTACCTTAAATTTCACTAATTACCTTTAATCGCGATTAATTAAACTTAAAAGTTACTATTCACCAAAAATTATTTTAATCCCATTAAACCACATTTTACTTCCTAATGACAACCATGTATTTCGGATTTTTGAAATTCAAATCACATAAGTGGTAATGTTTCATTTAAACAAAAAATCAGTTTTTTAACTACCACTTAGTGGTTTCACTATTCGTCAAAAATTGATGTTTTCCAGAACAATGCCAAAATTTCACCCTAAGCTATAATTGATATTCCAAATTCAAAAATTATGTCTATTTTACAAAATTCCAAACATATAAGTTGCATTAGTTAATTTTATAATTAATTCCCGCTGTCACAAAAAATAGCATGTTTTTAAGAAACAATATATATCAAAAGATTGACAATTGTTTATGTCCAATTTGAAAGTGAAATTAATTATAATGTCCACCATTGGATAAAATGGTAAAAATATATTCTAATTATACTTTAAAACCACTCACTAGTATAATTTATCACTATAAATTATTTTGATTAAAAAGGTTGTTTTTATGTATTTTTCACTATTCATAAAAATTTGGAAGTTCGGAGAAAAATACCAAAAATTCAACATAGGCTAATTTCGATATTCAAAATCCAAAAATAAAGTCCATTTTGAAATATAAAATATATATAACTTCAAAAGTTGGTTATTACTATTCATAATGGCTATTTTTATTTGTCGCGATGTGTTAGAATCTCGAACTTGCTACAATACAAGCTATTGCATTACTGAAAGAGAAGCGTATCGTGGAAGCTCGGGGTGTTACATTATCCCCTCCTTCAACAAATTGTGTCCTCGGAATTTGAAATTTTTCTTTGAAAATAAATGGTTGAAAAGAGAAAATACCTTTTTGGAAAACCCACATCGGAAATAGGGTTATTAAAAATATAACATTAAAAGATAGAAAGATAAGTACAAAGGTCACCTGAGATAGCCCATACTAGGATTCTATGAAAATATGGATATGGAAGAAAAACAAACAATCAAGGTTTGATGGAGAGTTGTAGAAAACAGGATTAGGAGAAAGTTAACAATAATAAAGTCACAAACTTGTGATTGGTTGAACGATCATTGAATCCCCAGTCAGAAAAGTTAACCGGCTATGTTTTGGTTTTAAGTTACCTTTCATAAAGATGAGGAATTTATTTAAGAGATTTACTAAGAATGTATGAAAATATACTTACTTGTCTTGTAGACTTTCATTCTTTTATAAATTTTTACCACAAACCCATCTTTCACTCCAAATGGTTACAGAACTCAAAAATATTCTATTTATCCTAATTGTATAAGGTTCTAAATATTACCACATACCATTTAGATTAGGAAAACTATTTTTTAATAACCAGGGACTTCTTGTAGGCTAGTGGTAGGTAATAAAGGCTTGTCGCACTATGGTTGTGGGTTCGATTCCTGCAGCTTTTTCCGACGCGACGGGTTATGCCCCACCCTACAGGTTGTCCTTTTCCTAAAACTATAGTATTATAATATTCCAAAAGAAATCTTCAAAAATGTTTTAACCTTAAACAATACTATCCAAAGATCAACTTAATTCATTCCAACCTTTATAGTTATCCAAAATACCTCTATCTGGGCTTTCTCTAAAAGGTCTCTAAATTCCAAAATCAATTGTAACATCAGATTCCCCAAACATAGTAAAGTTTCTCTTATTGTCACATACTAAAAATATGATTACCTTAATCATGTTAAATCCTTAATGAAAACAACATGTACTGTAGTACAATACTTATATATTTATATATCACATTATCCTTATAACCAGAATATAATGCTTGATTCCAAAAGCACCAATACATTAATTATTCCACTTCAACTGTAGTAACAGCATAAGATTGTACTTGATCCCTTGGCCTTTTCTGAGGTAAGTTTCCCTGAAGCTTAGGACATTCATTGGCATAATGCCCCATTTCCCTACAATTGTAGCATTCAACATTGATAGCCTCTTTCTTTCTCTTACAATCACGATCCTGGTGACCTTTTTCTCCACATTTATAACAATCTCCCATTTCTTTTAGGCAAGTACCAGGGTGATTCTTCCCACAATTATTGCATAATTGAAAATCCTTCTTTCCCTTTTTCCCTTTATCTGTCTCTTGTTCCACCATTCCCTTATTCTCTTGCTTTACTTTTTTGTCATAAGACTTAGAGAATTCCTTTTCTGTCTTGATAGCACACGAGACAATATCTTCCTACGATGAGAAGGATTGTGATACTAAAGCTCGACGGATAAATGGTTTTAACCCATCAAAGAAACAATAAATCTTACTTCTTGGGTTACGTATATAATCTGCAGCATACCTCGCTAACCTTGTAAAGTTAGCCTCATACTTTGCAACATTCTCATCCTCCTTTTGTCTCAGACTTAGAAATTTCCTTTCCATATCTGCTCGATGGTCATGTAGAAAGTATTTTTCAAAGAAAATTTCCATAAACTCCCTCCATTCCATACTTGATACTTCTTCATCTTCCTTTGTGTTTTGAATCAGCGACCACCATTGATTTCCATCTCCAGTGAGGCGGTAGACTGCCATGACAACCTTCTCCCTTTCGCTACTCCCCAAGGCGTGGAATATATTCTCTAAGGACTTTATCCATTGCTCAGCTACTAATGGATTTGTACCCCCATTAAATGTTGGCAGTTGTTTCCTCATGAAGCAGTCTAACATTGATCCTCCACGTTGCGGATCAGGGTGCTCCATACGATTAAGGTTATTATTCATAACCTTAGTGAGTTGTCCCAGTATGGTAATAAGTTGATCAGCACCAGTTGTATCTCCAGATCCACAATAATTATCTTGAGCAGGAGGGCAATCCCAACACGGAGTGCGTGCATTGATACGGTTTCCATTCCTTCCACTAGGTGCCATTTCTAAACAATGGCATAAACTAGATTAGTTTATGAATCAAAATACATAATTCCATAATTTTAAAATACTTAACACAAATTGAACTATTTATGGATATAATCCATAATCATAAAAAAAAAATTGAGGAAGTATATACCCATAACCCTTCATAGTGGTTTGTAAAGAAAATGAGAATTATCCTAAGCATATCCCCTGGGAGTGTCGTAACCATGAGTGCAGCAAGGCCCATTATCGTGCACCAGTTCCCGTTCGAGTCTAGCTCAAAGCAGTGTTTTTGGGTTTTATCCTTAGGTACATCTGTGCCAGAGCCGCCTCTACCTGCTCGTATCCAGATAGGGATGTATTGCTCGGAAAACATACAAAATCTCTATAATACCAAAATTCTATGAAGTTATTCTATACTAATCCTCAAAGTCTATCTTCGGGCTATGTGCTCTAATCAGAGTTTATATAAATCTAGCTTCCAAGGTTAGTACTAAACTACCTCTGATACAAACTGTAACGCCCCGAACGCAGTTACCTGGAGTCAGTGCATTATTGCATAACATTGGCATTATCACAAGAGATCAAGTCTCGAAAGACCGATTAGTTTAGTATCCTTGGAAACACTAGATACATTCATAAATGTTACATTAAATCATAAAGTAAAAATCTACAATAACAAAGTCTCCATAGTCCACACTCATATCCTCTTCTGACGATCCATGCAGGTCATTCATAAAATACTTCTTCACATCCTGGAAAATATTAAAACATTGAAAGGGGTGAGCTCAGATGCTCAGTAAGGATAACAATATTGCGGAATCTTTCATCAATAAACATAAACATTTAAGGCAGTGTATAACTAAAAAAAGCCATTTTAAACTTGAACTTTAGAATAATATGGCAAAAATAAAATTAAATAATTTCATTTACTTACTCACATGGATATTCTACTAGTCAAATAATCACATGCAATATCAATAACCACTTTCATAATGATGGAATGCATAATGCCAGACTATCACAACCACATAGCCAAGGCCTCATTCCAAGACTAAAAATAAGATTTTGTTAAGGCCTCGTGCCAAGACACTAGTTTGTCTCATGAGACCTACCGACGCATCGAGGAGTTATAGCGGGCTCCACCCATCACTTATTAATACCAATGCATTCCTCATATGAACAGGTTTAAACATATCATAAACCATAACATAATCGTATCACATAACGCATGCATAAAGGAATCATAACATTTCCACATTTCAATCACAAGATATCAATACAACACATTGATATAATAAAAAAAATTCAAAACCATTTTCAATACCAAAATAAAAGAAAATTAAAACTTTGTAATAATTTTTTATTTAGAAAAGGTTCTGGCTTGTAGAGAAAGATGAAACTCAAATAATGGTCGTGGCGGCGGAGAAGTCATTGTCGCCGTATACGTACAGAAAAAAACATTCCCTTTTGTCTTTTAGTAAAACTCTTCGTATAAAAAATATTCCGTTTGAATAAACATAAAAGTGAAATGGGTTTATACACCGTATAAAAGAAAGTTGTGTATAAAACAAAATATGCCTCAATGAAAGGAGATTGAGAAAATTTCCTTTTCAAAGATCATTTTTTTTAAATAAAATAGATCTATTATGTGTATTCACTATAAGTACACATAAATATAGTACAAATACAAGATAGGAAATAATAATATAATGAAATAATATGAAAGTAGGAGAATAACCCAAAGAATGGAAATTGAGTTAAGAAGTTCCCTTACCTTGTGTTCGACTTGACTCGACCATTTTTTAACCTCCTGAATAATAAACTATAGTTAATCTCTACTTGCTTAAGATCCTTTTTCAAGTTCATTATTCCTTTTATATCACTTATTACCATGTTATGAGCACTATGTAATTATTTAAGTTAATAACGGTCATTTTGTCAATCCTAGGTACTTGAGTCAAAAATAAACTTCTTATAATTACACTTTGTTCATGTGGTAAAATATCCATTATCTCAAGAATTATATCCATTATGTAGATATCATATATATCATATATATTCAGTATATACATTCATTTATAATATTACATAACATTTAGAGGTTAGAAATGAAATGCACCGTTGATGGAGACGGTAAGCCGTACGTACGAATGAACGCTACTTTCATTCCTATTTCGTATTTAATGGAATGAAGTTATAATTATATAAAGGTATAATATAATTACAGTATCATATAATGTATAATACCATTTACTCCATCCTTCATATATTCCACATATGGCATTAACGATTCAAATCACTTTGAGGGGGTGGTAGTCCGCACTTCCTCAAATGAAAATATCGCATTTACCCATAATGGAAACCATAAAGGTATTCCATAAATGAAAAATATAGAAGCTAAAGTAAAACATAAACATATTATATATCATATATAAATATAGGGTCATTTTAATGGCCACCTTTGAAGGTGTTAGATGAGTGTTGAACAATCATCGTTTCGTGAGGCAGAAATTCACCATCCACAGAAATAGTATGTTCTTTAACCATTAGATGTATGTGTGTGTAAGTGTAGCTAGAATCCTTCTTATAACAACATCCTAGTATATTTAGAATACTGGTTTTGTTACAAAATAAATTAATAAAAAGATTTTATGGGGTTGGAGAAGAAAAATAAAACATAAGAACACAAGAGAGAACACAACCATTAAAACGAGTAACTCTTTTTAATTTGAGATCAAAGGCTTCCTTGGGAAGAATTCATCCCAAAGTGAGGCTTCTATGAGTAAGATAGGGAAGTGTAGAGACAAAATGGGTAGGTTTTGGCTGAGAAAAAGGCTTGAGAGGTGTGGGTAAGGTGGTAGAGGTGGGGGGATTTTATAAGAGGAGAGGAGGGGCACTCTTGGAAAGATTGAAATGCTACTTTATTATGAAATTATTTTCGGATTATAAAGGTACCAAAATGATATATTTCTAGGATAAGGTGATAAGGGTTAGAAATATGCTCATCCAATAGGTTTTAGACAAGTTTAAGCCTTATATTTTACAATATCATTCCATTTTATTTAAATCGTTAATTAATGAGGTAATCGCTGCATCATTATTTTGTCATAAAATATTTAATTTATTTAATGTCCAAAAATTATAAAAAAAATTTCACGATGGAAGAAATATTTTTAGCTTTCTAATTAATATTTATAGTAAAAACTATGACTTGTATAACCCCATTTAAAAATTGTTTTAGTAAAACAACTCATGTTTGTGACATTTTTATTTTAAGATTAAATAAAAAAACTTTATTGTCATTTTCCTACCAAAGTGGATTCAGGGGTCCCCAAGTTGACCCTTGGATTGTCTGGGTTGGCCCTGACTCATCTAATAGGGGTAGGACAAGTGTAAAGGTATTTTCGTATTTTTATAATATCATTTTTACCTTCAATTTCACTAATTACCTTAATCGCTATTAATTAAACTTAAAAGTTACTATTCACTAAAAATTATTTTAATCCCATTGAACCACATTTCACTTCATAATGACAACCACGTATATCGCATTTTTTAAATTAAAATCACAGAATTGGTAATTTTTCATTTAAATGAAAAATCAGCTTTTAACTACCACTTAGTGGTTTCACTATTTTTCAAAAATTGAAGTTTTTCAGAACAATGCCAAAATTTCACCCTAAGCTATAATTGATATTCCGAATTCAAAAATGATGACTATTTTAAAAAATTCCAAACATATAATTTGCATTAATTAATTTTATAATTAATTCCCACTGTCACAACAAATAGCGTGTTTTTAAGAAACAATATATATCAAAAGATTGTCAATTGTTTTTGTCCAATTTCAAAGTGAAATTAATTATAATGACCACCATTGGATAAAATGGTAAAAATATATTCTAATTATACTTTAAAACCACTCAATAGAATAATTTATCACTATAAATTATTTTGATTAAAAAGGTTGTTTTTAAGTATTTTTCAGTATTCATAAAAATTTGGAAATTCTCAGAAAAATACCAAAAATTCAACATAGGCTAATTTCGATATTCCGAATCCAAAAATAAAGTCCATTTTGAAATATAAAATATATATAATTTCAAAAGGTGGTTATTACTATTCATAATGGCTATTTTTATTGGTCACGGTGTGTTAGAATCTCGAACTTGCGTACAATGCAAGCTATTGCATTATTGAAAGAGAAGCGTATCATGGAAGCTCGGGGTGTTACACTTAATTTGTTAGATATTAGATTGGGATTGGTCAAGGGAAAATCACAGGGAGGTTATCTCCCTTGAATGATCTGATAAATGGGCTTCATAGGGTACAATCATACTAGTTGAGGCCATCACATCAATTGTCTCTTTCAATTGGAACTGTCATAATCCTTTATTTATAATGATCATATGATAACTTTTACATGGAAATATTATTAACAGTTATTATGCGTGATTATTTTTTTAAATTTTATAGGATATAATAAAATTAAATAGGTGTATGATTTTTATATAACCATGATACATAATAATGCATTTAATTCAACCACCAAATGAATTTTATTTATAATATATTTGGTCATTACATTGTAACACCCCAATATTTTAAAATAAATTACACTTTAAAAAAATTTTATTTCCCCAATAACATGCATTACATGAAACACCAAGTTTAAAAGAACTAAAATATACTATTAAAATATTGTTATTTAATATGACCATTATATCCTATATGTTAAATTGGAAAAAAAAGGGTATGACTAAGTAAATTATTAAAATTAAACAGTTTATGCATGTATTAAATAAATTCATTGGTTAAAAATTTATTATAAATATAAATAAAATTCATTTAAAATTAAATGTAATTTTTTTCTGGAAAATTATTTTTTTGATGACAACATGTTTTTTCTGATAAAATAAATAAATTAACAACTTTTGGATAAATTTTTTAATGATATTAAAATATTATATATTCAATTAAAAATTATATCATTCATCTAATAATTTTCCTTCATGTGAGAATAATAAACCCTATTTTATTCCTAAATATAGTGTTTTTATAAAAATAAATTTCACAACATTTTCAAACTTATTTTAACATTAATTGTTACCACTTTTATTAAATGTATTTTAAATAATGAAATTAATTTTTGAAATAATAATTTCAAAATTATGTTGGATTGAAATGTTGATAATTTTCTAAAAAGATTATATTCCTAGTGTATGGTAAAGGAATGTTGATTTTTATTGAAAACCACATTTTTTTAAATAAAATTGTAATGTACAATTATTTATTATATTATATCAAAAGTACAATTAGTTAAATTATATAATAATTAATTTATTATAATTAATTTTAATAAATTGTCTCTTCAATATTATTATATATATTTTTATACTTATGAAAACATTTCATTTGGAAAACTGTTATTTCATCACGTCAGTGGGTTTAACATTAAATTAAATTCTAAAAATTTTATTAATAAAATTAATAAAAATTGATTTTATATATGAAATCTACATAATTAATATTATATAATATGTTAAAAAAATTTAGTCACAATGAATAGTAAAAATAGTAAAAATATGTTTCTATGAATAGGGTTAAAATGGGTTTACTGAGGCTTAAGCTATGAATATTAGGATTAAAGTGACCTAATGTCTTTATAAATTTATATTTTATATTCATATTATAACCTTATATTATATATTTTTCCATATTAATCCTTTTGAATATTTTTTCATGTGAAATATGTGCATATAATGTTTTTATTTTCAAAAAATCTAAGTGAGTCCTCTCACCCACTTATAAAAGGGAACCACCAACCTTTCCCCTTCACACACCCAAACCCATTTGTTTTTAGAAATTTATAGATAAAATTATTTCATTACCTTCATCCACACAACCTATATCCCTTTCAGTGATGATAAATCTATTCTAAGAAGGCTTTATATATAAATCTAAAGAGTTTCTCCAATGAGGATGTATAGTTCTTAATCTTGTGTTTTCATTTTTTTCTCCATTAAAATCCTTAAAATATCCATAAATTATGATAATATGTAATAAAAAAAGAATTTAATATATAATTATAAATTATTATATTAATTTAATAGCCTATATTCATCCCCTATTCCAAAAAATTTGATATAAAACTGTCGATCATGTGTATGGTTGACTTCCACCTCAGGAATCAATGTAATTCATTTCCTTATCACTGTTTTTGAATTATTGATATAATGATTTATTTAATGACTATATTTTATATTTCTCGAATACTTATAATTCTATAATTATAATATCAGATCAACCTTATTACATTCCAATCAATTGAAAAATATAATACCGCTCGTGCATACATGCATACTACCTCCTCCTCGAAGAGATTTGATTCGTTATTATTATTATTTTTACATGGATGGTAATAAGGATTGATTTAATTAATATATATGATATATATGATATATTAATGATTCTAAAAAGGTTATTTTCATTTTTCATTCATTTATTCCATTCATCAACAAAATGAAAACAACGTTCATGCGTAGTTACAGCCTACCGTCTCGATGAATGGTGTAACTCATTTTCCTGTATATAGAGTTTTTTGGACTATTATATATACATATATAACTGATATATTTGACATTTATATCATAGATACCTAAATTAGGATTACGAAATCATGATAAAAGTATAAGGACCAAAACTAAAAACCCAAAATATACAATAAAAACTAAGCTGTTATTACCCATAACCGAGATATTAACAAAGAATTGACAATTAATCGGTGATAAAAGATTTTTGGTATATTATTTATAGAATGATATATATATGAGTGTTGTTATTTAATATATTTATTATAATACTATATTTATTTTATATGATTTCCAGACACATACAAAGTAAATCATACCTAAGGTAAGGGACTCTACCTCAATTTCTTTTCATTGAGACATATTTTAATGTTATCCATGAATTGTATTTATATAAAGTATATATTAAATTTAATACATGTTATATTATTAATCCTTCAAAAATAATGGAATTGTATGTCGTAATTGTAATTATTTATCCAATGGGATTTAACTTGAATGATGTTAAGTGGTAAGGGTTTCTCATCTCACTTTTACTTATGTGAGACATATTCCACATTCAACACATAATGTATTTATGTGGTTTACATACATACCATTTGAAATTTTATATCATTAATCAATTTTTCCAGGATATTTAAAGTCTCAATTAATGTTTTTCCCTTGGTATTATGATTCAAAAGTTACCAAAGTGAAAATGTTTTTTTACAATGTAATATGTTTTCACAATTTCTTATGTTTAAGTATCCCTTTGGGGAATTATTTGATATTCTTATCACAAAAATTATTAATTTTATTCAACTATTATTATTCATTAACATTTACAATAATATTACCATTTTTACCTCTTTTTAACTAAAAATGATTGAGAAAATGTTTTAATGAAGAAAGACTCTACATCTCACATCGGTCTAAAATCTATTTTCTTCCATACACATGTTTCCTAAAAATATTTCCAAAAATGTTTTTATATTATTAAAATGAAATTTTAAAGTAATTTTATCTATATTTTATTGTTTTAAAAATAATTTTAAAGTAATATTATTATCATTTTTAGAATTAATTAATTTTTAACATTTTTATAATAGTGTGAATGGAAAGTTTTTTACCATATGTGGCATGTATGTAATTACCCCTCACCATGAAAAATTATTACATTGAATCATACATTAAAAGTTTACATGTTTCTTTAAAAATAATGAATTACAAAATATTCTAAAAATATTTAGTTTTTAAATTTAATTTTCAAAATTGAAAACATTACTTTAATCAAGACTGTTCTTAAGAATATTTTTATGGTATTATTATTCATCAAGAACATGAAACCTTTATAATACTTGTGATTCAATGGGGATATATTTATTGATAAAATAATTTTTCTTTATTTGGATGGATTATTATTAGTTTAACTGGTGAAAGTATTTGTATTCTATATTCTGGTTTTTTTAATAAATCTAATTATTGTTTTTTAATTAATGTGGATTAATTTATATTGATAATTC
Source organism: Viscum album (assembly GCA_963277665.1). Taxonomy (NCBI): domain Eukaryota; kingdom Viridiplantae; phylum Streptophyta; class Magnoliopsida; order Santalales; family Viscaceae; genus Viscum; species Viscum album. The sequence continues at coordinate 1,328,603,960 of OY728145.1, read as the reverse complement.
ATATGATCAATGATGTTGGATTATTAATTTAAGGGTTGGGTCTATAATTAAGTATCCATTTGATGAATTGGTAGGTATCTTGACACAAACTAGTTTGGGTATTTTCCTAAGTCCTTATCCATTTATATATGATTTCCCAATATGAGGCATCAATAGTAAGTTTTAGTTGTTCATAATTCTGAATTTAATCATTATCAAATAAGTTATTGATTTCCATGTGATTTTTTATAATAACATTGTATACGTTTGTAGCTATTATGATTATTTTTATTTCACTATTTGATCATCTTTTTTATGGGCGTATTATAAATTCATTATTAACTTCCATTGTATGTGTACACATACGGAGCATCTAAAGTCACATTATTGTTATGTTTCATTTACCTAGGATGAAAAAAATTGTATTATGATTGATATATAAAGATATTATAAAGGGAGTAATGGTGTTCTCAAATAAAATAATATATTTTATTTTATTTTTTCAATTGTAAAATGATTTTAAATTATTTATATATTTTTTGGAGACTACTAAAATATTTCATCTTTGTGGGTGTTATTGTAAGTATTTCACCACCAAATATGGACTAATAGGTTCAGTTTCATTATAGTTTGTATCAATGGATTTTTATTAGAATCCTTTGAAACTAGATTTAGGAAAACATAACACTTTGATGGAAATTGAGAATAACTCTAAATATAGGATAACATAATAATATTTTGTTATGGAATATATTATATGTTTTTCCTATATATACATCCTTGCTTTGATTATAAAAGTGTATGTGGCTCTATAAAAGTTATACCTTAGTTTAATAACTCTAAAAAGGGTTCATTATACATTGACCCAATCATCACATAGTTTACAATAATGGTCCTTGTTACACACATAGTTTGACACTCCTGGGGGATATTCATTGGTTAATTCACATTTTATTTATGAACCATAATGTGGTAATTTCATAGATGATGAAAATTAATGACCTAGTTTAAAACAACAATTATTTTGATTAAAAAGAAGGTGTCATTATTTATACATCCTATAAATTATTATATAGTTTTCTACAATGATTATTATTGATCATACTCGGTTTTTTATATTTATTAAATTGATAGAACCTAAATAAATTTTGTTATGAAGTAATATTATAGAAAATGTTTTGATTTTGAGTAAACACAAGGGATGATGTCTGGAAATAAATGTATCCTGGTTATGCCTAATCAGTTATCATAATATATTATTAACAACCTAAAACATAACAAACTCTTAGACTCTATAATGTAGAGAATGGTGGAGTTCATTGATAGCATAGGTGGTGATGATCATCGATAAAATAAGGATCAATTTTCTTCATGTCATAAATTTGTAAATACACCAAGGAGAACATATAAAAGGAATAGTAAAATGTCTTATATGTTGAAATTAATGACATAATTCTTATAATTTTCAATGAAATGAAAAAATTTCAATGGATTGGAATAACTTTATTCCTATAGATCCATTAATTGTTTGTTTTCCTAAATATGGGGAACTTAACGATCATACAAGACAATTCCATCTTTTAATGGTTAAATAATAAACTAAGAAAAGACCTATGTTATACCAATCTTTGATGTGATGGTATATTAGTATTTATTTATTGGGATACATTAAAGATGTAGCAGAATTATTTTTTTCAATTGAATTTTTATTATACGAGTCATTATGAATTTAAGGATTGTGTTAATATTTGGAACAATATATCTCTTCATCCTATATTAACTTAAGACTAAGGGATACCATATTTGGTTTATGAGTTTATGTTTGATTAGAAGTTCAATGTCTCATGAACCCTTTTTAAAGATTTAAGTGATGGGATTATCATGTCATTGATTACATTTTAGGATACATATGTGTTAGAATAAAATTTTGTATTATTATGGGTTTTAGTGAAAAATATATTTAATGAAGAATGCCCAAGATTTTAGAAGAAATAAGTTTATTGGTATTTATAACCTTTAGGTTTTATATAGTTTATGATGATAAGGTAATTATGGGTTTTTAAATTATCAGAACATGTGTCTCAAAATATAGATGATAATGGGATTGAAATTTGATTTGATGATTATAGTTATTTTTGAGGATTTTAATCAATTAGTTTTTTTAATTTTATTGGAATTATTTTAATTTTGTTTTAGAAAAATTATAACCAAAATTCTAGGAGACATGTAATCACATATGTTAAGTCCATGGGGCCTTAACCCACAACTGAAGGGAGACAAGATTTAAATTCCTACCACTATCCAATGTGATGTAATTATTATTATGACAATATTTTTACTCAAAAAAACATGACGGATAAATATTAAGTTGATTTGGGGAAACCTATTTTTTGATCAAAATATTTTCATTTTGTGGAGATTATTGATACTCCAAGGGACATTTTATTAGTTTCAGTTATATATAACCATTAGGGTTAACATAAAGGAATATATGGGAAGAATTATATCATGTTTTTGGTGGTTTACGATAAAGGGTGTGAATAAACCGTTGTAGTTAAATAATTTTTTAAAGAAATTTTTATTAGTGATATACTAGATATTTGTAAATTTATTAATGGAATGATATATGTTAAACTTTTGGTTTTGTTGTTGAATTTTAGAGATTAATGTTTGAAGGTTTATTCATTTTATGTATTACCTTACATTGTGATACCAATTTTTTTACTAAATATTTGAGGAATAACTTGAGATTTTTGGTGGATTACATTTTTTGTTAGATGTTAATTTTTTTGATTCATGAATAAAACAATTAATATTGAATATTGTTTTTTTAGATTGAGAAATGAAGTGCAAATTTATCAAATAAAAAACAATGGATGAAATTGTATTTATGATATAAATAGATGTCAAATAATTATATTTTTCTATTCTTCATATTGATAGTTAATGAATCCCTCAACATTAGAAAAAGAATCTGAGATAATATTTTATACATTTACCTACATTTTTTGTTAATCAATGTTCTATTGACACAACTTGATTTTATGGTTTTATTTTTGTTAGCATTCTATTAATCATTCACATAATAATGATAAATGTTCTATATCACTCTCCATAATTATATATGATTTTATTACATGTCTATATCATTACTTACCACTATTTTCCCCTTCTCTAAATCATATTTATATGCTAGATGACCATCGTACTTCACTTCTCTCTTATTAAGAATATGTTTTATTAACCTTTTTTATGATTTGGGTTTTCAAAAAAAGGTTGTTCCTACGATGAAGAAAATATAATTGTGAGGGCCCAATTTATTTAGTTTTGGGGTAAAATGAAACAAACCAAGGCATTATAATATATTCCTCTTTAAATAAATTTTATTTCCATGATATCTTGTGTTACACGTAACCCCGATCTTAAATGAACTAAAATATATTACTAAAATATTATTATCTTATGTGACCATTATAACATAAGCATTAAATATGAATATATGGATATGTATAAATAAATTATTAATAGTATAATTCTTACACATGTATTATATATATTATTTTTATGTCAATTTATTGTAAATGAAATTAATAATCATTTGAAAGTAAAATATATTTTTTTCTAGAAAATAGTTTTTATGAACACAATGTGTTTTTATTATAATAAATTAAACAAATATGAAATTTATAATTATTTAAAATTAAATTTTAGTATTATATATTAAAAAAATATATTCTTCATTCCTCTAATATTTTTAGAGTCATGAGATAGGTATAAATTTAGTTTTATGGTTATAAACAGTACTGTTCTAAAAACCAGTTTCATCATGTTTGGAAAAATTATATTAAAATTCATTTTTTCTATTTTTAGAAAATTATTCTCTAATAATGAAAATAATTTTTTAAATCAGATTTTATAAATTAACATAGAATAAATTTTGTATAATTTTCAAAAAAAATATTATTTTTCAATGAGTAGCGAAAAATATTGATTTTTATTGAAAGAGGATTAAATGATTAAATAATTTTAAAATATTAATTTTGTTCAAATTATTTTTAAAGGTAAAATTATTTCAATAATATCATTATTTATCCAAAAAAAATTTAATCAATTATATTTCTGATTTTAATATAAACCCTTTTTATACTTATGAAAACTTTTTCTTTAGAAACATGTTTTTCATCACTTCTATGGATTTAACTTTAAAAGAAATTCTAACAATTATAGAAATGAATTTGAAAAAAGTACTTAATATTTTTAATAATAATAATTAATATCGCATTGTTAGTTAAACTATGTTTTTATTCATAATTAAAAGTTATAAAAATAAAAAATCATTGTCACAGTTAAGGTTCAAACGAGTTTACCAGTGTTTAAAGTAAGAAGATAAGGGTTATAATAAAATTTAAACTTTTATATTTTATATTATTTGGAAAAATTTACATATCATGTAATATAAGGTTCTATAATGATCCATTTTTATCCTTTTTAGGTGAAAACTGGGGGTATAATTTATTATATTAAAAATTTCTATGTGTTTCCTCTCACCTAATTATAAACGGGAACACCCTATCCTTTCCAATTCACACTTACAAAACCATTAGGATCAGCCAATACCTAACAAAATAATTTAATTAAATTCATTCCCATGAACTATAGTCTATATTTTGTTAATAAAAATATTCTATGAAAACATTAGTTATAAACCAAATGAGTTTTTCAAAAGAATATGTATAGTTCTTAACCATGTGTTTTCATTTTGTACCATATTTTAAATCCATAAAATATAAATAAAATATTATAAAATAATAAACCTATAATATAACATATACTAAGATGTTATTATTTTAATTTCGTAACATATATCCATCCCATCTTCCAATAAATCAGAAACAAAATCATCGATCATGTGTACGGTGGAGTACCGCCACGTGAATTGATGTAAATCATTTTCCATCACCATATCTCTTGGATGGATACAATAATTTATGTAATATTTATATATCATATTTTTTATATAATCATACTTCTATAAATATTCTATCACGTATTCCTTATTTCCTTATAATTCATTGGAAAATGATAATATCACTCTTGTGTGTGTGGGGACTACCACATCCACGAAGTGATGTGATTCATTTTTCATATTATTTTTACATGTATAGAAAAAATGATGGATTTAATTAATATATATTATTTATATTATATAATATTTATTATTTAAATTTCATTTTTCACATAACATTCTATAATTCCATCTACAAATAAATTGAAAATAGAGTTCATGCGTATGTATGGCCTACTCTCGCCATGAATGGTGTAACTCATTTTATCTCTCAATATTTTTATGTAATATTGTATATAAATATTAAATTGAAATATATGATATCTATGTAGTGGTTAAAATTATTTATATTATTAAACCATGATCAAATTACAAGGACATAAACTAAAAAACCAAAATATACAAGAAAAACAAAGAAATTATTATCCATAATAGTTATTTTAACAAATATTTGTTAATAAACTAGTGAAAAAAGATTACACATAAATAATAAATGGTAATATATATATTATTATTGTACTAACATTGTTTTAAAACAATTCTATATTTGTTTTACTGGAGGTTCATACACATATGAAGTAAATATAACATGAGGTAAGTGATTCCTTCTAAGATTTTATTCATTGAGGAAGATTTTAATGTTATTCATGTGTTTCTTTTATTTGGTTTATATATTTCCAATTTTACATGTTATATCATGAATACTTCATACAAAATGATATTTTATGTTCAAATTTTAGTAATTTAATATAAAGGGATTTAACATGAATGTTACAAAGTAGTAAGGGTTTCTTGTCTCACTTTTACTTCTATAAGATGAATTCCATATTCACAACTAATTTCTTTCATATGGTGTAATTAATAACTTTTTGAATTTTTATATCATGGATATCTTTACCATAATAGTATTTTATGTTTCAATTGATGTTATATATTTCATGGATCCTAGTATTCAAAATTAAATACGTCGTATTGGATTATTTCACAGTCTATTTATTATTCAAGAATAATTATTCATGAGTATCCCATGAAGGAATTGTATGATATTTATAAAATAAACCCAATTTGTTTTTTAAACTATTATTATTCATTAACTCTTCAACTAATAGTACTATTTTATTCTTCATATTGTTACATAAAATGATTCCTAATATTTTTATGAAAATATGACTGTCTTTCCCACATCATTAGAAAATCATATTTCCTCCATGGTTTTCTAAAATCATTTCAAATTTTTTTTCAAGAATCTCCAAATTATTTAATAATGATATTTTAAACCATTTATGAATTTTTAAATTTTTTTTGGAATGGAATCTTCTTTTGAGTTTATAGATGTTGCACTTTTTAATCTTTCTACACTAGTGTGAAATGAGTATTTAATAAAACTTATATTGAATGTATGGAATTACCCATATTCATGACCCATCATCAATTTGGAGAATTTGATACATGATTACATAGTTAATTATGAAGAAAATATATTTCCTAATACTCTATAAATTTATCATTTTTAATAGTAAATTTTAAAAGTGAATTTTTTCCTCCACAAAGTTATAATGATCTTTTGTTGTATTACTATTCATAAAAAACCCTTATTTATACATATGATTCACTGGGAATATATTGTATTTATTCTATGCTTATTCTTTATTTGAATGGTTTATGATTAATTTTACTAAGAAAATTATTGATATTTTGTATTTTCATTCTTCCGACATGAAAAGTTATTTTTTTTAAGGAATATTGGTTGTCTTGTATTGATTATTCATATGATAAATGCATTGGAATTATTATTTGATGGGTTAGTCTTGAAATTACATATCCCCCTGATGCATCATTTGGTCCCATGAGATAAATTATCATCGCTATTTGTCTTAGGCCTTACCGATTTTTGTGATATGTCATGGAATCAGGCCTCAAAAGTAAGCCTTAAATATCCAGTATTATGCATTGCATCATTATAAAATTAGTAACTAATTTTCATGCGATTATTTTAATTTTTATGATATCCATTGATATATTTAGTTATCATGTTATTATTTTTATATAATTATTTGATCATCATTTATTATTTCTATATTATTCATTACTTATTAGATTCTATAATATGCATACCCTTAATGAGAATCTCATATCACCCTTCAATATGTTTCCCTTTCCTCAGATGATGGGATGTTTATTATGATTGATAATAATGGGTATGATAATTATAAGATTGGATACGATTGTAAATTCTATGTTTTAATTTATGTTTTCAATTGTAATATTATTTTTGAGTATGTGTATAGTTTTCCTAGACTAATAAAATATTTGGTCTTCTGCATGGGATTGTAATAAAGTAACTGAAATCTCTAGGATACTGGGGTTAGGTTTATTATATTAATACATAAATATATATCCATGAATGTCCTACCAAGACCTTTAAATTTGTGAATTTCCAAAACACTATAAATTCAAGGTTAGAAATGAGGTCCTTGATTTGGTGATTGTGATTGATCCTTATTAGGGGTCTCAACACACTCTTATCATACCCTTGGAATGTTAGGATAGTTGGAGACAAGTAATTCCCATAATGTCCTATGTATTGAAGTGTCCCAGTCAATATATGTTTGTATCAAAACTTATATCAATTAGGGCCTAACAAATCATGAAATTATCGAGCTCATGAGATATATATTGGGGTATGATGTGCCTATCTATAGTAGTGTCCCAGCATTTTCTTGGAAGGATATTGTAGTTTTACATTCTATAGTGTTGGTCACCACTTGATACGTATTGATTGTAGACACACCACTCCCAAACTCTTTGGGGTTTAAAAACACCTCAATATGGTATTCTATGAGTACATTAGATAGGTAAAGGGAACCAATGATTGAATTATTATCTGTGATGAAAATGAGTTTCTTCAAAAAATTTAATTTTTAGATCAGGGACCAGTGATCCCAATCACAAGGTTGTTTCTTACCTCGGGCATAGGGTTCATGGAATCCTATACCAGATACCCCATTCCTTAGATATAACTACTAGTTGATTATGCTATCTAGGGGTTACGCTGATCAAAAAACACATATTTTGACGTGGACTTTATAATTTCATTTATTTTATATTATCTTCCTATATAAATTGGGGTAAATGATTTATAGAGAATTAAATATCATATGTATGTTCCTTTTGAGTTTTCTGAAGTGCATATCATCAATTTTGAAATATATATGTTACTTCAGCAGAAATGATTCCTGACTTTTTTTGTCTACTATGGATTCATCTTCCCTAGCCTCCACAACTCCTTCCTCAATTATTGATTTTGAATTTATTTTCATCAAATTATTAATCATCTATTAAGTGGTATATAAATGACTTAAATTTACATATCAATTTTAGAACCCCTCATATATTTATAATCACATTTAGTGGGGAAGTCCCATCCTCTTTATTGTAACGTCCTAGTTCCAGAAGCCTCCCAGAGGCGCCCCGTAACCGGTTGGTCACATGGCCTCAAGCGTATTTCCCCAAATGCTAGAGGTTGCTGACTAACAGTGAGGGCCTTGGGTGTGATGGTGTGGAAACTATGTCCTTATTGGCAGAGTAACATAGAGGTATATGAACAATTATACAATAACGGAAGTAGTTAATATCCAACAACAGTAAATAGCGGAAGACTCGTAAAGAAACAACTGGAGAAAAATATATATAAATGATGCATGGTACATATATGTCTAGGAAAACAGCCAAAAAATCACAATGATGAATACAGTGCTAAACCAAACTACAAAAGGAAAACAGATGAGAAACTCCTCAGCATCGCAAGTCTCGGCTTGGTCACATGCTCTCCAGCTCCAATGCAATCATGTACCTAAAGTTGAAGGGTGCTTTCCCTTGTCTATACCTGCAACAATATAATCTGTTTGGGCCCAAAATCATTTCCCAAATAGAGTGTGAGACTAATCCCAGTAGTCAACCACCTGAAGATATGTGCCTAACAGTCAGTAAATATATGGTAGGTAAAAGTATAGAGAGCAGTAAACATGAAAGTACTCATCAACAAAAAATCCACAGTCCAATTAACACGCAATACCTAATCAAAGAAGATAACACAAATAGGTAACCCTCTGGGAAGTACTCACAGCCTATCCATTATGGTCCTTCCTAGTATATTCAAGCAACCTTTAGGAAGCACACATAGTCTCACCCTTCTGGTTCAACAAAAGTATATACTATCTAAGGAAGCACTCCCTGTCAATTCCCCCTATAGTCTTGTATCATTACTAAAGGAGCTCTAGGGAAGCACTTACGTCACATTACCTTTGTGGTCCACGTCGAGGAACTACAAACTCTCTGAGGAAGCACTCAATGCCAATTCCCCCAGTGGTCTCACAACGTATTATAAAGACACTCTGAAGAACCCCTTACGTCCATTCTCTCTGTGGTCTACTACACTAGGTTATCACAGCCCTATGTAAGTCAATGAAGCATAGTGTGTGTGTAACGTCCTGGTTCTGGAAGCCACCCAGAGGCGCCCCGTACCCAATTGGTCACATTGCCTCAAGCCCATTTCCCCAAAATCCAAAGGTTGCTGACTAACAGCGAGGGCCTTGGGTGTGAAAGTGGGGAAACTATGCCCTCATTAGCAGAGTACACAGTAGAAGTAAAGAAAAGATGCAATAGCGGAAGCAGTAAATATCAAAAAACAATAAACAGTGGCAGAATAAAATAATAATAAACTGGCGCACATATGTATATATGAAATGATTCATGATATATATCTAGGAAATCAGCCAAACAGGTCACAATGCTAGAAATACAAACAGTACCAAAACAAGTACAAAAGGAAAGATAAATTGATCTGCAGCATCGCAAGGCTAAGCTTAGTCCCATGCTCTCCTTCTCCAAAGCAATCATGTACCCGATGTCTAAGGGTGCTTTCCCATGTATATACCTGCGAAAACATAGTCTGATTGGGCCCAAAAGCATGGCTCAAACAGGGTGTGAGACTAAATCCCAATAGGCAACCACCCGAAGATTTGTGCCTAACAGTCAGTGAGTATATGAATGGTAATTGTACAGTAAGCAGTAAATTGTAACAGTAAACAACAGGCAGTAATCAGTAAGCAGTAACAGGATGATATACAATAGTAATCAATCCACAGGAAAACAAGCAGCAGTGAAGCCAATATCTAACCAAAATAGGAACCTCTCTGGGAAGTACTCACAACCAACCCCTCTAGTCCTAACCGAAAAGTACAAACAACCCTCTAGGCAGTTCACTCAACCTAACCCCTATGGTTTGGTCATATGAAATTATAAGACTCTCTGGGGAAGCTCACTCAGTCAATTCCCCTTATAGTCTAGGGTAGTCAAGGACTCTCTGAGGAAGATCACACGGTCTAACCCTCTTATAGCCCCATGGTCTAGGATCTCTCTGAGGAAGCACACTCGGTCAATCCCTCTTATAGTCTTAGATCTATCACAGACTCTCTAAGGAAGCTCTCTCAATAATTTCCTCTTCTAGCATGGATTGGTTTAAGGAAATTTAAACAAGTAAAGTCTCTCTGAGGAAGTTCACTCGGTCTACCCCCTGTAGTCTATAATATCTAAGAATCACTGAGAAGCTCACTCAGTCTATCCCATGTAGTCTATAATATCAAAGACTCTCTCGGAAGCTCACTTGGTCTATCCCTTATAGTATATAGTTCCAGGTTCTCACAGTCCAATTATAGTTTGTGCATAATAATGATATAAGGCCAAAGTACACCTATAGAGCTACTTGGCTAACCAGTCTACAGATACAAGAATGTCAATAAAATCACTCCATCCTACAGTCACAAGGCATGGAAAACAGGTATAACATCCAAAGGATAACAAGAACCAAAGGCCGTAAACTGAACAAGGCAATGGAAAAAACATCCAAGCACATCAATTATCCTCAAACAAGATCAAATTACCTCTACACAAGCAAACAAAAAAGGCAGGAAAACAACATGGGAAAAACGGTAAACACACAATACCTCGTTCATGGGTATTGGTGGAATATGCACATAAAACTCAAAGACATCAAAAGGTAAGGCACAAAAAACCTACCTTGATGCTAAGAGATCAATATACTTGAACCATGGGGCTTGGTTCTCCTTAGAACATTGTAGATCTATGAAAAATCACAAAACGCTCAACCCACAATATCTTGAGAAAGAAGGAAAATCATGGAATGAAACTCAAGAGGAAGAAAGAGCTCACCACTGTAGTTCCAACACAATCTAAGGTGGTCGATTTGGCCAACAGACAGAGGCTCGGGGGCTCGGAGGATGTTTTCGGCTATATGGACGCTCCCGGTCACATAACCTTGAGAAGAACACAATTTTTTCGATTAGGAGCGACCCCGGTCCGTTTAATGAAAAAAATATAAAGTACACGACATGTGATTTTAGAGTACACGACATGTACTATGCCTTTCCGTACTCCAATTTAAGCAGCCTCCACATTGCCCCTACACACCATGTGTGTGGCCTAGACACAGCCAGCACACAGCCTTGTGTGGCATCAAATTACACGGTGTGTACTCATAAAGTACACAGCGTGTACTTTGAAAATTTACAGATTTCCTTCTTTTTCTCAAAAAGGATCAGAAAAGGAAAAACATACCTGAAATGATGATCTGTGTTCTTACAAACATCCCCCCTTAAAGAAATCCATCCACGAATTTCCCTAGTGAGGCGTAGAAGAAGAAACCCTGAATAGCTCCGGCCACTGTGATCGTACATCGGCCTCCCTCTCCCAGGTCTCGTCCTGTACTCGCCCGTGCTTCCATAGCACCCATACCAAAAGAACAGATCGGCCACGGAGGACCTTAGAACAGTGATTGAAAATCTGGATACGATGCTCCCCAAACAACACATCTTCTTCGAGCTCAACCTCCTTGGGTTGAAAGGCATGAGATATATATGAAAAGTAACATCGAAGCTGAGAGATGTGGAAGACGTCGTGCATGTCCTGGTACCTCTGAGGTAACTCCAACTAATATGCAATCGGCCAAACTCTCTCGATTAGCATAAGACTTCTATCGAGACTGGGCTGTAGCCATCCTCTTCCAAATCAACTCTATCTACTCTGAGGTCTCCTTAACAAGATGAGGTCCTAGCAAAGCTGCCTCTCATACCTCCAGCCAGCACAAAGGTGATCGGTATGGCCTACCGTACAAAACCTCGTGAGGTTCCATCTAAATAGTCACCTGAAAACTGTTTTTATAGGAAAACTCCACAAGAGGAATATTCTTCTCCCAAGAACTGCCAAGGTCTAGAATGCAAGCTCGGATAATATCCTCAAGCACATGGATCGAACGCTCAGACTGGCCATCTATCTGGGGATGGTATGCTATAATCAAAAGTACCTATGTACCCAAATCCTTAGGAAGCCCCTACCAGAACCAAGAAGTAAAACGTGCATCCCTTTCTAAAACAATAGTGTGGAACTCCATGCAGACATACAATATCTTGGATGTACAACTGCCCCATATCATCAACGCTGAAAGTATCCTTGATCAGCAAGAAGTGAGAAACCTTAGTAAGCTGGTCGACGACAACCCAAACAGCATCACTCCCTCGAGGTAACCTCGGTAACTTGGTCACAAAGTCCATCAGAACATCGTTCCACTTCGACTCAGGAATGGGTAACTGCTGTAAATGCCCCACTGGTCGTTGATGCTCAGCTTTCACTTGCTGAAAAGTTGAACATCTCATGATGAACCCAGCAATATCACTCTTCATACCTAGGCACCATTACTAGCGGTGTAGATTAGGATACATCTTGGTGACACCAGGATGAACTGCCAAACTGAAGAATGAAAATCCTGCATCATTTCCTCGCGTATGTCTACCGACACCCATACGCATCCCTGGAAATGCAAGATCTCATCCTCGCCCACTGTACATCAAGGAAGAGGGTCTTCTCCTAACACACTCTTCTGCTGGACAGGGCCTTCAGAGTCTGATAGCTGCCTCATGCTTATATGATCAAGAAGGGTAGAGGTAACATCTACAGATGATAGAAAAGTCTCCCCCTGTTTGTCGTGCACCTCCCAATGCATCTTAGAGAACAGATCCAAAAGCTTCCACTCACTTTTGGCCTCATGAACTGCCTAAATATGAGTTCTTCTGCTCAACGCATCAGCCACTGCGTTTACCTTTCTCAGTGTATAGGCATGCTCAAAGTCGAAGGACTAGAGATACTCGACCCACCTGCACTGTCTTAGATTCAGATCACTTTGAGTGAAGATGTACTTGAGACTCTTGTGATCGGTGAAAACTACAAAGTGATCTCCCAGAATGTAATGTCTCCAACAGTGTAAGGCATGAACAATAGCTACCAACTCTAGATCGTGTGTCGGGTAGTTTCTCTTGTGTGGCCTCAACTGCCGAGAACCGTACACAACGAATCCATCTCCTAGCATAAGAATAGCTCCCAATCCGATACCTGAAGCATCATAGTAGACTGTATAGCTCTTTTTTGGCTCTGTAAATACTAGTATCGGTGCTGACTTCAACCACCCCTTCAACTTCTAAAAGGCTAACTCACAAGAACCTGACCATAAGAACTTCGCACCTTTCTTGGTCAGGCCTGTCAGCGGTGCTGCAAGGCGTGAAAAGCCCTCTATGAAATGCTTGTAGTATCTAGTCAGCCCTAGAAAACTCCACACCTCAAAGACATTCTTTGGTAGTTCCCAGGAAACTACAACTCCCACTTTCTCTTGGTCTATTGATACACCTGTCTCTGTGATAACATGACCTAAGAAGTAAATATGATCCATCCAAAAGTCGCATTTCGAGATCTTAGCATAAAACTGATGCTCTCTCAGTGTACTCAGAATGATCTCAAGATGGGTAGCATGGTCGTGTCGAGTGTGAGAGTGCACCAAGATGTCGTCCACGAAATCCACCATGAAGTAATCCAAGTATGGATGGAACACTCGGTTCATAAATGCCATAAAATCTATTGGCACATTCGTGAGACCGAATGGTGTGACCTTATACTCGTATAGACCATACCTGCTCCTGAAGGCTGTAAGAGGTATATCTGATGGTCTAATGTTAAACTGATGATAACCGGACCTCAAATAAGTCTTTGAGATCACCCGAGATCCTCTAAGCTGGTCAAAGAGGTCATCAATCCTCGAAAAAGGATATCGGTTCTTGACCGTCAACTGGTTCGGCTTCCGATAATACACGCAAATCCTAAGGGTGTCATTTTCCTTCATCGAAAACAGGACAGGCGAACCCCAAGGAGAAGTACTCGGTCGGATGAAACCCTTTGCTTACAACTCCTCCAACTGCTTCTTGATCTATTGCAACTCAGGTGTAGCCATCCTATAAGGAGGAATAGGCACCAGTTCCACTCCTGGAAAGAGCTCAAATGAGAATTCTACCTCACGCTCCGGAGGAAAACCTCAAAAGTCCTCTGGAAAGACATCACTGAAATGATCCACCACTGGAGGAAAGTCTAACTGTGAAGTCCCCTGTTCATCCAGATAAGGACTGGTAATCAGGGTTGTAACTCCTCCTATCCCATGATGCTCTGGTCCAGCTCTACCCGCCTAGACATCCCACTCACCTCTATGCAGAAATGATCTACCCTCTGGTGATACGAAACTCACCCTGCGGTGATAGCAGTCGATGAATTTATGTAAGATAACTAACCGATCAATACCAAGAATGACATCATTGTATATCATCTCTAGGAAATAGAGGTCCCATAAGAAGTGACACCCTGCAATCTCAAGAGGGAACTCTTTGAACTGATGTATGATAGATATCCTTATTCCCAATGGTGTATCTAGAGTCAACATGTTGACAGACAAAAAGATAAAAAGCCCAAGGCTCTCTACAACAGCAACAGATATAAAGTTTTGTGAAGCACAAGGATCAAAAAGGGCTGAAGATAAAACTGAGGCTACTAAGATCATACCATGAACTGTGGAAGGGGCGGGATCCTTCTCCTGATAGGTCTGTTCCACGATGAAATTCTGGCCTATACTGTGGCCCTGCACCCCTGACTAACCACTCTGAGCTGATCCACTCGGATATCGCTGGTAACCTGGTGTCTGACCACAATGATCGCGACCTCCACCTCATCCCGAATGACAGGAAGAACTCTAGTTCCCACACTAGTGAGAAACTGGAAATACATCTCTTGTACGTGGGGTCATAGAAGAACCCCTACCACCAGTTGTAGGTGTGAATATCTGAAAAAAAATGTTGAAGATGGCCCATCTTTCCACATGATCGGCACCCCATCGGGTCTCTATAGAACTGAGGCCTAGTATGCCCACTCCTACCACACTAGTAGAATACAACCTGGCTGCCCGAAGATACATTCTTCCAACCCTGATCTCCTCAAGAAGACTCCCTACGGCGCATCCTTCTATCATTAAGAGGAACACTGACTTTGTATGTCGAACCGCCCTGGCCCACTGCTCTAGAATCTATCATATTGCGCTCAGGGATCAACGCCTGGTTGACGATAGCAGATATCGAAGTCAACCTAAACTTATTCACCTGGGAAAGGATCTCCTGCCTAAGACCATCCTCAAACTTCTTAGCAAATAACAAATCATCACCTGATGGAATCGTCGTGAAGCACTATAGCTCAGTAAAACGAGATGAGTACTCCATAACAGAAAGAGTACCCTGCTCTAGACTCATAATCTCTTGGGCTTGGTCATCCCTCGAGGTATTCGGATAAAAGTAATCATAGAAGATGTGTCGAAACTCATCTCATGTCATACTCTGCTGGCTCCCTGACTGTGAGATCACCTCCCACCACCTCTTGGAGGTATCTCGCAGCATATAAGTAGAAAGCTTTACCCTTTTATCTAGAGGTATCTCCAAATGCTCAAAGCTCATCAGAGTGGCCTCTAGGCAAAACTCTACATCCTAGGGTCCTCTATCCCCAGAGAAAGTAAGAGGATGTTGTTACTGGAAAACCTGCGTCAACTCATCCATCGACGGGGCAGGAGGTGGTGCTCCCTGAAGGGTCTGCATCATGATCATGAAGTCCTCCCTAAACTACACATCGGCACCAACAATGGGTATAACTACTGGTGCCATGGTGGGCACAATAGGAGGATCTGCAGGAGGATCTGCAGGAGGATCTGCAAGAGATCCCTGATTAGCCATATCCGGTGTCTGATCACCGTCTAGCAGCTGGCGTTCAACCGAAGGACATCTTGGAGGCATAACTCTGAACGATCAAAAGCACACATTAGATACGTATTATCAAGGACAGAGAACACAAGAGTACAAAACGGGAACAAGAGAAAGAAAAACTCAAGTTTTACCAAAAAAGACTACACGGCGTGTATAAAACTACATGACATGTTATTTAAAGCCATTCACATGGGCGTGTACTTCTGCCACAGCTGGTCGTGTAACACCCCAGACTACACGGCGTGTTGTTCCCCCTCACGGCGTGTACTTGAACTTCATTACCCTTCCCGAGTCTCTTTACACGGCTAAATCACACGGTCCCCTTAACCCTGGACTACACGGCGTGTTCACTAAGGTCATGACATGTACTTGAAAAGGGTTCGGCAACCGTGTTGTTAGTTACATGTCCAGCTACACGGCTGACCGCTTACACAACGTGTTCCGAACAAACACGGCGTGTATAGGAGTAGATAACACCAACCTGTGTTGTCTGCGACACGGCTGGGTACCTAGAACGAGGATACATGGCATATTCTTACCAAACACGGTGTGTAATACACGCACTTCTCCAACCCATGTTGTTAGAGACACGGCTGGGTACACGACTCACTACTACACGGTGTGTACATAACGTACCCAGCGTGTACCTAAAAACTCCTCACACCCTTTGTTTCTGATCACCCAGTCAGTAACACGGTTTAAACCTACATAGCATGTAGTCATAAATTACAGGGCGTTTATTCTGGGTTTTTCTGGGCAATAGCTCAGAAACTGCACTGAAGCCCATAAACACTGAAAAACTGACATGGAGGTGCCAAATTTGGATCTGCGAGGACCCATACTCCCCGCGAATCAAAGCTTGACATCTCATATAAGTCATGTACATGAGAAACAAGTCAACTATCCACCAAGTTCCGATTCATGAGGTCCCATAACACCTCAAGAACCAAAATCTGGCGTTCATTTATGCAAGGTATAACACAACCAATTTCTCTATCAAACTTTAGGGATTATATCAAAGAATCTATCACAACTTCATTCATTATCTACAAAACATCTATCACAACAACATGCAATTGATAATGCACCATAGAGGGCATGTAAAGAATGCATGGCATGTGATTTCTAACAAGTTCCTATATGATGCATGAGATGGCATACCCTCATCTCATCAGGTTGCGATAGAAATAGAATCGCAATAGAAACAAAAATAACAACACAAATCATGTGAGTCACTCAAGGTGAAATCATATCAACCATAAAATCTCAAAACCAAAATCTGTAATAAACGAGGTAGATTGGATTTTCCCTATACACGGGTTATCTACTCCCGGGCACAGCTTATTCCCAAGTACCGAATCCATCCTATCTCTGAAAAACGGCTCCAAAGAGTAATCAAGAGAAAAATATTCCTCTGATACCACTTTGTACCGTTTCGGTTCTGGAATCCACCAAGAGGTACCCTGTACCCGGTTGGTCACATTTCCCCAAGAACATTTCCCCAAACACCAGAGGCTACCGACTAGCAGTGGGGTCATTGGGTTTGATAGAGGGGAAACTATGCCCTCATTGGGAGAGTACACAGCGGAAGTAAACAAAACATGCAATAGCTGAAGCAGTAAATATCAAACAACAATAAACAGTGAAAGACTAGAATAAAAAACAATTGGAGCACATATGTATATATGAAATGATGTATGATACATATCTAGGAATGCGTCCAAACTAGTAACAATTATAGAAATACAAACAGTACCAAAATGAGTACACAAGGAAAGATAAATTGCTCTGCAGCATCGCAAGCCTAAGCTTGGTCACATGCTCTCCTGCTCCAAATCAATCAAGTACCTGAAGATGAAGGGTGCTTTCCCTTTCTATACCTGCAACAACATAGTCTAATTGGGCCCAAAAGCATGGCCCAAACAGGGTGTGAGACCAAATCCTAGTACGCAACCACCTGAAGATCCGTGCCTAACAGTCAGTGAGTATATGGCAGGTAATAGTACAGTTAGCAGTAAACAGTAATAGTAAACAGCAGGCTGTAATCAGTAAGCAGTAACAGGATGATATACAATAGTAATCAGTCCACAGAACAACAAGCAGTAGTGAATCCAACAACTAATCACAACAGGAACCCCTCTAGTAATTACTCGCAGCCAACCCCTCTGGTCCTAACCGAAAACTACCAACAACCCTCTGGGAAGTGGACTCGGCCTAACCCATCTGGTTTGGTCATACGAAATTATAAGACTCTCTGGGGAAGATCTCTTAGTCAATTCCACTTTTAGTCTAGGGTCATCAAGGACTCTTTGAGGAAGATCACACGGTCTAACCCTATTATAGCCCCATGGTCTAGAAACTCTCTGAGGAAGTGCACTCTGTCAATTCCTCATATAGTCTCAGGTCTATCACCGACTCTCTGAGGAAGCTCACACGTTCAATTCCTCATTTAGCCTTGAAAGGTTTAAGGAAATTCAAAAACGTAAAGACTCTTTGAGGAATCTCACTTGGTATACCCCCTTGTAGTCTATAATATCCAAGACTCTTTGGGAATCTCACTCAGTATATCCCATGTTGTCTATAATGTCCAAGACTATCTGGGAAGCTCAGTCGGTCTATCCCTTATAGTCTGTAGTTCCAGGATCTCACAGTCCCCTGCCAGTCAGTGCATAATAATTCTATAGGGCTAAAGTACACCTGTAGATCTACTTGGATAACCCATCTATAGAAAAAATCATGTCAAGAAAATCACTACATCCTACGGTCATAAGGCATGGAAAACAGGTATAATGGCCAAAGGCTAAAAAGACCCATAGTTTGTAAACAGAACAAGGCAATGGGAAAAACATCCAAGCACAACAATTATCCTCAAACATTTTCAACTTACCTCTACACAATCAAACAACCATGGAAGGAAAATAACATGGGAAAAATGGTAAACACACAATACCCCGTTCACGGGTACTGGTGGAATTTGCACATAAAACTCAAATACTTTGAAAGGTAAGGCAAAAACCTCCTACCTTGATGCTAGGAGATCAATATACTTGAACCACGAACCTTGATTCTCCATATAATTTCATAAATCTAAAAAAATCACAAAACGCTCAACCCACGATATCTTGAGAAAGAAAAAAAATCATGGAATAAAACTCAAGAAGAAGGAAGATCTCACCACCGCGGTTCCAACGTAATCGATGGAGGTCGATTCAACAAACAGACGGAGGATCAGGGGCTTGGAGGATGTTCACAGTCGTACAGACACTCTTGGTCAAAGAGCCTTGAGAAGAAGATGATTCTTTCAATTAGGCGTGACCCCGGTCCGTTTAATGAAAAAAAAGAAAGTACATGACATGTAATTTTGGAGTACACAGCGTGTACTATGCCTTTCCGTACTCCGCTTTAAGCGGCCTCCACATCGCCCCTACACACTGTGTGTGTGGCCCAGACACGGCCAACACATGGCCTTGCATGGCATGGAAGTACACAACGTGTACTCATTAAGTACATGACGTGTGCTTTGAGAATTTCTAGAATTTCTTCTTTTTCTCAAAAACAACCAGAAAAGGAAAAATTTAACTAAAATGAAGATCCGGGTTTTTACAGTGTGTATCGGCCAAATTAACCTCAAGAACTACTTGTCTAGCATTCTACAACATAACAGCATGTTAGAAAAAGAACACTCCAACCTACAACACTAGGTATGGAACTGGAAATAGCCTAACAGGCAAAACTAGACCAACCGGTCATAAACAAGCGAAACATGCATGGTAAAAACATCCAAAGCACAGAAAAATACCCTATTCACAAACAATAACCACTACATAGGCATACAAGAAAAACATGCAAACAACAGGGGATATATAATAAATAGGCAATACCCCATTCAAGGGTATTGGTGGAATTTGCACATATTATTCAAAGACCTTCAACAGGAAGGCACAAACCACCTACCATGATGTTAATAGATCTATATACATGAACCATCAGGCTTTAAATGCCTTAAAACATCGAAGATCTACAAAAACATCATAAACGTTCAACCCATGATAACTTGGAAAGGAGAAGTAATTGGTAAATGATTCTGTAGGAGAAGAGAGAACTCACCACTGTGATTCCAATGCACTCACCGGTGTTCAAATCAGAGTACGGACGGAGGTTCAGGGGATCGTTGAAGATCCGTGGCTGTTCGGCCCTCTCGGACAAAGACGACCTAAAAGAAGTCGATTCTGGCGATTGGATGCGACCCCGGTGTATTTAATGAAAAAAACATTACATGACGTGTACTTTTTGAGTACACGTCCTGTAATCTCCTTTTTCGTACTCCGCATTAGGCGGCCTCCATGTCACCCCTACATGGCCATGGGTGAGGCCATGACAGGGCCCACACACGGCCTCCAGCGGCATTGAAGTACAAGGCGTGTTCTCATAAAGTACACGGCGGATACATATAAAATTTATAGAAACTTATATTTTCTCAAAAACTCCAAGAAAAAGGGAAAACATACCTAAAAAAGAAGAATCGGGTTCTTAGAAACTTCCCCCTTAAATAAATTCATCCCCGAATTTCCCATAGCGGGGCATAGAAGAAGAAACCCCGAACAGTTCTGGCCACTGTGATCGTATATTGGCCTTCCTATCCCAGGTCTCATCCTGCACCCACCCATGTGGCCATTGCACACGTACTAGAGGAATAGAACAGCCACAGAAAACCTTCGTACTGTGATCAAAAATCTGGAAAGGATTCTCCTCGAAAGATGCATCCACCTCCAACTTGACTTCCTCAGGATGGAAAGCATGAGATGGGTCTGAAAAGTAACGTCGGATCTGAGAAATGTGGAAGACGTCGTACATAGCTTGGTACCTATGAGGTAACTATAGCCGATAGGCAGCCATCCCAACACTCTCCAACACCTCAAACGGCCTCACGTACCTCAGCAAAAGCTTACCCTCTCTCTTAATCCTCTTGTGTCCTAACCTTGGTGTGACATGCAGAAAAACCTAATCCCCAACCTCGAACTCCAGAGGTCATCTCCGCTGATCAGCATGAGACTTCTGATGAGATTGTGCAGTATTCACCCTCTTCCGAATCAACTCTATCTACTCTGTGGTCTCCTGAACAAGACAAGGTCCCAACAAGACTGTCTCTCCTGCCTCCAGCCAACACAAGGGTGATCGGTATGGCCTACCGTACAAAGCCTCATAAGGTGCCATATGAATAGTCACTTAAAGACTATTATTGTAGGAAATATCCATAAGAGGTATATGTTTCTCCCAAGAACCTCCAAAATCCAGGATGCATGCTCGGAGCATGTCCTCATGCACATGAATCCTATGCTCGGACTGGCCATCTGTCTAGGGATGGTAAGTTGTACTCAAAAGCACCTATGTACCCAAAGCTTTCTGAAGACCCTTCCAGACCCAAGAAGTAAAACGTTCATCCCTGTCTAAAATGATGGATTGTGGAACTCCACACAGACGTACAATCTCAAGGATGTGCAACCGACCCAACTCATCAACACTGAAGGTCTCCTTAATCGGCAAGAAGTGGGTGATCTTCGTAAGCCTATCAATGACAACCCTATACTACATTGTTCCCTCGAGGAGACCTCCGCAACCCCATCAATAAATACATCGCAACGTCATTTCACATCCACTCAGGAATGGATAACTTCTGTAAAATCCCTACTGGTCACTAATGCTCCACTTTCACCTGCTGACAAGTGGAGCACCTCATGACGAAACCAGCAGTATCCCTCTTCATACATAGCCACCAATACTTATTCTGTAGGTCACAATCATCTTGGTGACACCTGTATAAACATCCCAAACTGAGGAATGAAAATATCCCATCATCTCCTCGCTTATATCTGTTGGCACCCATACGCGTCCTTGGAAATGCAACATCTCATCCTCGCCTGTGGTCCAACCAGGAATAGGGTCCTCTCTTGACACACTCTCCCTTAGGACTAAGCCTTCATAATCTGATAGTTTCCTCATTCATAACCAATCAAGAAGTGTAGTGTTAACAACTACCGAAGATAAAAAAGACTACCCCAGTCTGTCGTGCACCTCCAAATGCATCTCCAAGAACAGAGCCATAAGTTTCCACTCACTTTTGGGCTCCCGAACTACCTGTATTTGAGTCCTCCTAGTCCACACATCAGCCACTACATTGCCATTCCCCAACGTATAGGAAATGTCAATGTAAAAAGACCGAAGGTACTCAACCCACCTTCGCTGTCTCAAATTCGGATCACGTTGAGTGAAGATGCACTTGAGACTCTTGTGGTCGGTGAAAACCACAAATTGATCTCCCAGAAGATAATGTCTACAACATTGTAAGGCATGAACAATTACCACCAACTTGAGATTGTGTGTCCGATAGTTCCTATCATGTTTCCTTAACTGCTGAGACCTTTATGCAACGAATCCATCTCCTTGCATAAGCACAGCTCCCAACCCGATACCTGAGGTATCACAATAAAAATTGTAGCTATTTCTGAGCTCTGGAAAGACAAGTATCTGTGCTGAAGTCAACCTCCCTTTCAACTCTTGAAAAGATGACTCACAAGAATCTGACCATAAGAACTTCGCATCCTTCTTGATTAGACCCATCAATGTTGCCGCTAAGCATGAAAAGTCTTGAAAGAGGAATTTGTAGTATCCATCCATCCCTAGAAAACTCTACACCTCAAAGACGTTCTTGGGCTGCTCCTACGAAACTACTGATCTCACTTTCTCTGGGTTTACTGATACTCCTGTCTCTGAGATAACATGACCCAAGAAGTGAATCTAATCCATCCAAATGTGGAATTTTGAGAGCTTAGAATATAACTGATGATCTCTCAGTGTACTCAGAATGATCTCAAGATGTGTGTCATGGTCGTGTCAAATGTGAGAATACACCAAGATATCGTCCAAAAAAACAACCATGAAGGAATCCAAGTATGGATGGAACACTCGGTTCATCAGTGCCATGAAAATTATCAGTACGTTCATGAGGCCGAACGGCATAACCAAATACTCATATTTACCATAACCACTCTAGAAGGATTTGAGAGGTATATCAGATGGTCTAACGCGCAACTGATGATAACCAGACCTCATGTCGATCTTCGAGAACACTCGGGCTCCTCGAAGCTGACCAAAGAGATCATCAATCCTTGGCAAGGTATATCGGTTCTTGATCGTCAACTGGTTTAGCTTCCGATAATCCACACAAAGCATAAGGGTGTTGTCTGCCTTCTTCGTGAATAGGACAGGAAATCCCTAAGAAGATGTACTTGGTTGGATGAAACCCTTTGCCTGCAACTCCTCCAACTGCTTCTTGAGCTCCTACAGCATAGGTGTAGTCATCCTATAAGGAGGAATGGACACCAGTGCCACTCCTAGCACACGTTCAATAAAAAATCTACCTCACACTCTGGAGGGAAACCTGAAAAGTCCTCTGGAATGACACCCCTGAAACGATCCACCAATGGAGGAAAGTATAACTGTGAAGTTCTCTAGTCATCCCGGTACAGACTGGAAATCGGTGTTGTAACTCCACCTAGCCCATGATGCTCAGGTCTTGCTCCACTCTCCTGGACATCCCACTCACCTCGATGAAGAAAATATTTACCCTCTGGTGATATGAAGCTCACCCTGCGACGATAATAGTCGACAACTTCTTGGAAGGGAACTAACTAGTCCTTCCTGAGAATGGCATCATAGCCTGTCATCTCTAGGACATAGAGGTCCCATAAAAATTTATTCCCAGCAACCTCTATTGGGAACTCCTTGCACTGACGCACACTAGTCATCCTAGTCCCCAACGGTGTGTCTAGAGTCAAAGTATCGGTAGAGGAAAAGATGCAGATCCCAAGGCTCTCTACAACAACAATAGAGATAAAACTATGAGAATCTGTTATATTGAAAAGAGCAGAAGAGAAAACTGAGGATACTAAGATCGTACCTCAAACTGTAGAGGGTCCAAGATCCTGCACCTTCTGGGTCTACTCCACTACAAAAGCATGACCTGTACCACAACCCTATGACCCTTTCCTGGACGCTTTGAGCTGATCCACCCTACTGTTGCTAAAAGATAGCTGACTGACCACTATGGACATGACCTTCACCTTGGCCTGAACGACCAGAAGAACTCTAGTTCCCAGACTGGTGAGATATTGGTGGTGCTGCTCTTGAACGAGGAGTCATGGATGAACCCTTGTCCCCAGCTGTTGGTGAAAATACCTAATATAAGGACTGAAGGTGACCCATCTTGCCGTAAGATCGACACTCCATTAGGTCTCTCTGGCACTACGGCCTCTTATGCCCAGCACTTCCACAATGGTAGTATACCACCTGGATACCTAAAGATGTGTCTCGCTGCCTCGTATCACCACTTGTAGACTCCGTACAGCGCTTCCTGTTGTCAGTTGTTGAAGCCCTAACTCTGGAATGAGACTGCCCTGGATCTCAGCTCCGGAATCTCTCAGATTGCGCTCCAAAATCAGTTCCTGTTTGACGATGGAAGTTATGGAAGTCATCCTAAAGATATTCAACTGTGAGCGGATCTCCCGTCTGAGACAATCTTCAAACTTCCTTTCCAAGAACAATCCATCGCTACCCTAGAGGGGTGTGAAACGCTGAATCTTAGTGAAATGAGAGGAATAATCCATTAAAGAAAGAGTACGCTACTCAAGGCTAATGAACTCCCAGGCTCGATTGTCCATCAAGGACTCTGGATAGAAGTAGTCGTAAAAGACGCGCTGAAACTCCTCCCACGCCAAAACATGCTAATGACCTGCCTGTGAGAACATGTCCCACCACTTCTTGGCAGAGTCTCATAGCATGTAGGTAGCGATCTTGACCCGCCTTTCTAGAGGCATCTCCAGATGCTCAAATATTGTCATCAATAATTCTATCCAAAACTCTGCAGCATGAGGCCTCCTTCCCCTGAGAAGGTGAGAGGATGCTGCTACTGGAAAACCTGCATCATGTCTGCCATAGTCGAGGTAAGAGGTGATTCTCCCTGAAAGGTCTGCATCATCCTCATAAAGCATTCCCTAAAATGCGAATCGTAGCCTATAACCGGTATCACTGCTGGTGCCAAGGCTAGCACAATAAAAGGATCTGTAGGAATCCACTGATCAGCCATATCTGGCACATGATCACTGCCCTGCAACTGGAAAAAAATTGGAGGACGTCTCAATGGAATGACTCTGTAAGGTCAAACACACACCTAAGATTCAAGATTATCAAAGACTTAAATCCAAAAAAAAGGAACAGAAGAAAGAAGAATTCACGTTTTATAAAAAATGACTATAAGGAATGTACTTTTACTACACGGTGTGTTCCCTTAAGTAATTTACATGTGAATGTACTTTAGTTTAAACTGGTCGGGTAACACCCCAAACAAACGACATGTTATCCTAACACATGGCATGTACCTGAATCCTCTTCCCCTGCCCAAGTACTTCTACATGGCTAATCCACATGGCTCTTCCAAGAAAAGACTACACGACGTGTTCTCAGTAGACACGACGTGTACTAGACAAGCTTCACGTGACCCGTGTTGTTAGTGACACGGTCAAACACACGGCTCTAACCACAATGGCGTGTTCTTGGGAGACACGACATGTACTCGAAAGGATAACACAGACCCATGTTTTTCGTGACACGGTTGGGTACCTGGTTCAGACTACATGGCGTGTTCATAGTAGACATGACATGTATAAGAAGTGACTCCACTGACCGTGTTGTTTACTACACGTTCGGACTTCTAGGATTACCCTACACGGCGTGCACAATCGGTACACAGCGTGTTTCCATGATATTTTCCCTATCTCATGTCTCTTCCTACACAGCATGTGACATTGTTAGAGAATGCACAATTTGTATAATAGGTACACGACATGTCCTAATGAAAAATAGTTTCTTCCCAAACAGAAGAACACATGGCGTGTAGTAAAAACTACACGGAGTGTATTCTAGGTTTTCTCAGATAGTAAGCCTCAGAAACTACTCCAGAACCCATAAAACACTGAAACGAACTCTAAACGTTCCAAATTACGATCCTTGAGTGCCCATACTCCCCTAAAATCAAAGTTTGGAATCTTTAAATAGTTACAAACAAGGTAAACAAGTAAATGATCCACAAAATTGTCGGTCCATGAGGGCCCATAACACCTCAAGACCCAAATCTTGGCATTCATTCAAACAAAACCTTACACAATCAATGCTCTAACAAGAAGAAGACATTTTTATCAAGGTATATATCTCAATAGCATGCATATTCTACACAACACCTATCACAAAAACATGCAATTACTATTGCAACCTAGATAACATGGCAAGAATTCATGACATGTGATTTCTAACAGGTGCTTATATGATGCATGAGATAGAATACCCTCATATCATTGTCTTGGGACAAAAAATAAAACCTCAATGACATCAATAGTAATAGTACAAAACATGTGAATCACTCAACGGTGAAATCAAATCAACTGTAAAATTGCAAACTTGTCAAATTGAAAAAAATGAGGTAGATTGGATTTTCCCTGTAAATGGTTTAGCTACTCCTGGGCACAGCTTATTACCAAGATCCTATTCTGTCCAATCCCTGGATAAAGGCTCCAAATAGTAATTCAAGAGAAAAGAATCCTCTAAGACCACTTTGTAACATCCCGGTTCTGAAAGCCACCCAGAGGCTCCCCGTACCCGGTTCGCCACATGGCCTCAAGTGTATTTCCCCTAATGCCAGAGGCTTCCGACTAGAAGCGAGGGCCTTGGCTATGATGGGGGGGAAACTATTCCCTCATTGGAAAAGTAACACAGTGAAAGATAAACAATTATACAATAAGGGAAGCAGTAAATATCTAACAACAGTAAACAACAGAATACTGGTAAAGAAACAACTGGAGAAAAATATATATAAATGATGCATGATAAATATATGTCTAGGAAAATAGCCAGGCAAGTCACAATGCTGAATACAGTGCTAAACCAAATTAAAAAAAATATGAGCAACTCGTCAGCATCGCAAGCCTCAGCTTGGTCCTATACTCTCCAGCTCCAATGAAATAAAGTACATGAAGTCGAAGGGCGCTTTCCCTTTTCTATACATGTAGTAATATAATCTGTTTGGGCCAAAAGAATGACCGAAATAGGGTGTGAGACCAATCCCAGTAGGAAACCATTCAAAGATCTATGCCTAATAGTCAGTGAATATATGGATGTTAAAAGTATAGAAAGTAGTAAATAGGAAAGTACTCAACAGCAAACAATCCACAGTCCAATTATCAAGAAACATCTAATCAAAGAAGATAACATAAATTGGTAACCCTCTGGGAAGTACTCACAGCCTATCCCCTTTGGTCCTACCTAGTAGATATATGCAAACCTATGGGAAGCCCCCATAGTCCCACCCCTCTGGTTCAGCTAATGTTTAGATTCTCTGAGGAAACACTCACCATCAATTCCCTCTATAGTCTCGTATCGGTACTAAAGGAGCTCTAGGGAAGCACTTACGTCACATTCCCTCTGTGTCCCACGTCGAGGAACTATAGAGTCTCTGAGGAAGCACTCAACGTCAATTCCCCATATGGTCTTGCATCATATAATAAAGACACTCTGGAGAAGCCCTTACATCCACTCTCCTTGTGGTCTACTACACTAGGTTCTCACGGCCCTGTGTAAGTCAAAGAAGCATAGTGCATGTTTTGGCCAAAGTAACCTCAAGAAATACTTGGGTAGCATTCTATAGCATAACAGCATGTCATAAAAAGAACACTCCAACCTACAACTACAGTTATAGAACTGGAAATAGCCTAACAGGAAAAACTAGACCAACTGGTCATAAACAGGAAAAACATGAATGGTCAAAACTTCCAAAGCATAGAAAAATACCCTATTAACAAACAATAACCTCTACACTAGAATAAAAGAAAAATAGGAAAACAATAGGGGAAAAACTGTAAACACACAATACCCCGTTCAAGGGTATTTGTGGAATTTTCACATAATATTCAAATACTTTCAATAGGAACACACAAACCACCTAACTTGATGTTAAGACATTGATATACTTGAACCATGGGGCTTGAATCTCTTTATAACATCAATGATCAACAAAAACGTCTAAAAATTTCAACCCACGATAATATGGAAAAGAGAATGAATTGGGAACTATGCTCTAGGAGAAGAGAGAACTGACCACTGCGATTCCAACGCGCTCACCGGTGTTCCAATCAGAGGAAAAATGGAGGTTCGGGGGCTCATCAGAGATCTGTGGCTGCTCGATGCTCTCAGACGAAGAAGACCTAAAATAAGTAGATTCTGGCGATTAAACGCGATCCCGGTGCATTTAATGAAAAAAATGTACATTGTGTGTACTCTCTTTTTCCATACTCCGCTTTAGGAAGCCTCCATATCACCCCACAAGGCCATGTGTGTGGCCATGACATGGCCCGTTCACGACCTCCAGCGGCATCAAAGTAATCAGTGTGTATTCATAAAGTACATGGTGTGTACTTTGAAAATTTCCAGAAACTCCTCTTTTCTCAAAAAACTCTAGAAAAAGAAAAAACATACCTAAAAATAAGAACTGGGTTCCTACCCTTATGATGGTGTAAAGAATTACTATAGTGTTTGGACCATATCGAGCACCAACAAGTGTTCTTCTTCTTCTTCCACCATGTTTCATTAGTGATGATTATAATAAATCTCATAATTTTGTTATAAAAAATAACACCTTTGGTATCACATGGGGGATTTGGGTAACTATTTTTGATATAGATGTTCCCTAAGTATTTCATGTTCTCTACTCACCAATTTCATTATATTTTAATCATTATACTTCCATATAGATCTTCTTGTATCTTATTTACACTCTTAATTTACTTTATTTTGGGAGTAAAATTCACATTTCACCTATATTTGGGTTTTACTAAGATTTATTTATTCAAAATCAATAATTTTCAAATAATATATATTAAAATATGATATTACCTTATATTTTATTCATTCAAATCTATCTAAAACAACATTAGTCAGGATGATCTCTCATAAAACGTTATTTAGCCTCCCAATATTCACCAATGTAATCATGTTATTTTTCTAAGGCAGTGATAAATAACTCTCTAACAAGGATTTGTTTTATAAAAATACATTATACTTCTAGAACTCAAATGTTTGGTGGTTTTTCTCTCTATTCAAATCCAATTTAGGTTTTTTAATAAAAATATATATTTATAGGTGGGATAATATATTGAGTATGTTTGGGACCTAGAGTTTTATTAGTGTTGGTTTGAGAATAAGTTATATTTTCACCACTCTACTAGGTTTAGAATGGAATATTTTGGTAACTATGAACTGATTATAGACTCATAGAAACCACTAGGGTACTCTATTTGAATGAGTGTAAGGGATAATCCATCATTGATATTTTCAATGAATATATCTAACAACATCACATGATAAAGAAGTATATTTAGTGAATATGTTAATGTTTTTCACCAGCAGATGTAGTCTGAGACATTTTCCTTTAAATTTGTTTTCAATTCTAGAAGTAGAGGGCCATAAAATTCCGTTCCGTATATCTGAAGTAGTAAAGAAATTAATAATTAAGATCCTCCCAATTAATGAAAAAAACATGTTAGCTGGTTTATGTATAACAAAAATACTACTCCATCTAGGGTTTAGATAAAGAACCTAATATTATTCCCCTTATTTCTTTATCATTCCCATCATAGTGCTACATTAGGATTCTAAGTGTGTGATATGCTACTCTAGATCTCTTGAACCATTGAATATCGAGAATGTAGAATTTACAATATTTTTATGAGATAGATTTATATCCACCCTTTCATGGTTAATTTCCCATTCAATTTACAAATAATTTATCACCTATACATGTATTCTATGTGAGTGAAAATATCCTTAAAAAAATATAAGATTTCTTTTGGTATTTTTTTCTAGGATAAAACTAATGTGGAAGTAGTGGATAGAGTCTGACATGACAAGATCACTTGTGCCTACTCTTAATATCTATATTGTTATTTCATGGATTATTTGATCTAAAATTAAGGTATTAGCAATCCCTAATGAGGTAATTAATGATATCCATTAACCAACATTGTTTGATAAACTAGTTTTTTACCCATTTTTTTTATTGAATTGACTCTACTCGCCTTGGCTAAATAGGTCATTCTTATTGAAGTTGTTTTTTAATTGTAGTAATATCTTCCTTAATAATGTAGTTTTAATAAATAGTGATATTTTATTTGAATAACTCATTATTTATTCTCTTCATCTTTTCCAATTCAATTTCACATTGTGTAATCCTCTCCCTAGTGGAGAGTGGCCCAACATTTTCAAGTGGTGGGTGGGAAGTGTCTATATACAAACTTCATTTGTCCTTGGATGATGTTTACTGGGTGGTGAAAACTAAATTTTTTTATTATAACTTATATATTGAGTTTGAAAATGATTTTTGGTATGTGAGTATTCTTCACATATTTCTATATGGAGCATGTTTCAAACAAATTTTTCCTCATCACAATATTTTGGGTCAGTATCTTTCTCTTTTCCTTATGATGTCCAAGTAACAACAACATTCACATATGAAAAACATGAAATGATGATCATGTACTCATTTATATAAGTTTTAAAATGGATTTTCTATCCTTTTAATATAACTTGATGGAAATATTATAATCCTACACAAAAATCGATTTCAAAGAGATTCATTTTGACTTACAGCCCTATAGAAGTTTCATTCTCTCTCTCTCCTTTGTTCTATCATAAAAGTGGTTTATAGAAATTGATCCTTAGAAATTCCCACCTACCTTTACTAAATGTGATACTATGGTAGAATTTTAATAAACAAGTAGAAGAAATTGTGTGGGTTATTTCATCTGAAGTCTCTCCATGTCTAGAAATGACTGACTTCCTTGAAGGTGTCGGGGTAACAATTCCCCTATAACTATTGGATATTCCATGTATTGTTTTTCCACTATGAAGACTATTCCATGGTACATATTTGACTGTTTCATCTACAATGTTTTTGTTAGTGGAAAATATCCCAACCCTGTGGTCTTCTGTTACTTTTATTATTCTTATTAAGAAGCAATTATTTCATCCTCTTTATATTTTTGAGCCTCTGTCCTTTTATGATCTTTCTACATCAGATATTGAGTATGGGAATTTTTTACTATCAAGGATGTATCTATAGTTTTAGGATTTTTTTCCATCAATATTTTAGTAGATTTCAAATTATCTAAATCTTTATACTAATTAGAATCAATTTTTTCCCCTACTAAGAATAATGTTTATGGGATTTAGTAATGGTAGGACTTCAATTGATGGAATAACTAGAATAAAAAACCCGAGAGATAAATATTGGGAAAACAGTGATGAAATTTAAAGCCTCTTTTCTAAATGAAACTCAGTTTACACTATTAAGGGTGAAATTTAGAGCCCTATATTCACCTTACCTTTATTTAAATTTTTCAGGTTGAGTATTGGTGATTATCTATTAGAGTGCCATTATACTTCTGTGGTAAGATTCTTGGTCACAATCACATTGAACCCCTAACTTAATCTTATGAGCTACTAAAAATGTGGCCACATAATGTTGATAGAAAGATTACTTTATCCCCTTGATACTATATATTTTATGTCATGTATCTTGTCTAAATTTATAATATATTCTCCCATAAGTTTTAATTAAAGAAGGGTATACCTTACTCTATCAATTCCACTGGGATGTCATAGATGGAATTGGAAATGCCATAGAACAAAAATTATATTCTATTTTTGACCATATCATTCCATCTAAAAATTGAGTTCTAATAATCTTATATGATAAGTTTCTTAACATGACTTTCCATAAAGGTCATTTCACCATTGTATTTTTATATAGAGTATGATCATTCTGAATCTCCTTTAAAAAATTAAATTGAAATTTATCTGAGGGTGGAATAGATGATGATTATCACATGAGGATATCATTTAATTGGGATGATACATCAGTTTTGATTGATGAGGCTCTTGGTGTATGTGTCCTTGATATATTTATTATCTCTTTTGTAACTATAATCATGGAGAATCATTAACCGTATGAGGGCTTTTTTGTTGATAATATGATTAACTATGATGAGGTCCTTCACAAAAACCACCTTGGGGAGGGCCTCCATGGTTGGACTTCATATTATTTTCGGTATGATTGCATAGAAAGTTATCTTTTGAGGATCTCCAAATCTACATGGTTTCAACTGATTGTGGGTATTAACATTGTGTATGATTACAATCCATCTATTTCTATTAGTATTACTTCTATGTTTGAAAATTTTCAGTATTAAATATAGTACCTCGTTTATAAGTACTATAGGGGAACCTCTAGAGATATTTTTTATGGTTATACATTAATAAACTCCACAGTTGATACTCTCTTGAGTAACTCTAGAGTTTCTAGATATGATAGTACCATTAAGTCCTCCATAGATAATATATACTATGGATGAAATCACTGACCATAGTCAGCTTATTCTATTGATGATGAGTTGGAGAATTTTTGAGTGACTATTAGAATATTATGATGACCTTAGAGGATGTTTAATTAAACATGGATATGATTCTATTACTATATTTTTTATTCTCACATGTGAGATATCATTATTTCATTCTTCATTAGTTGAACTTTTGTCCAACCCTTGATCTGAACTGGGAATGCACTGTGTGAGAACTAACCTTCATGAATGAGATCCCTCTGAGGTAACTCATTGCTTTGTATCATAATATGTTGATTAACTTCATATGTTGTATTGGGGAAATGAATATTCTCCTTGGGTGTCTTAATAATATTGAGGTAGGATTCATGTGTCTAAGAAGAAATATGATCTTACTCTTTGAATTTTTTTATCATATTCTAGTGTAATTTATAGCTCCTAGTGAGAATAAATCCCTTTTTGGTAGAATTTATTACAATATAATTTAAAAAATCATATTTTTTAGAAGAAATATTGGAATTATTCATGGTTTTCATTGAGATATAATACTAGGCTTCAAGAGTTTTCAAGATAACATAGATATAATACTACTCTTGAGGTGCTATAAAAAATTACTAATATGATTAATGGGTATTTATAGGAAAAAGTATATAAGTCTATTCTTGAGAATTCATTTTCTATCACCTCTAGAGATACCTCCTTTGGGTTTTGTTGTTAGGATAATCAGGACTAATATCTCCAAAATGGACAGCTCAGCATATTCATCGGAGGCTTGGGATATGTGGTGATGGAAATGAGGGTGGATATCTAGAGCCCCATTGGGAAGATCATGTGTATCCATAGGGATGTAAATGATTTTATTTTCTATATACCTTAGTCAATTAATGTTTATTTTGTTTCTCTCTAGGAAGAGGAGCCTAAAATAGTTTGATTTGGACAAAGGAGACACTTTCTCCCTAATGACCCATCAATGGTAGGATTAACATTGGGGGTTAATCTCTTAAAATATTTCATGTGATAACCCTAAAATTTGAATAATTATTTTAATATGGAACTCAATATGAGTTCATTTAATAACATACACTAGTTTCCTGGTTTAGAGATAATCCATGTCTAGGTGTTGGGATGATGACCTTTTTAGTGGAAGATCCACTTCTTTAGGACATATTCTAATGATGTGTGGTAGAATAAGGTTCTTAAAAAGTATTATAGGGTTTACTAGGGATCATTAAGTGAGATAGTGTACATTTAGATTCCGTATAATATCTGAGAGGGACAACAACCACAAATAAGTAACCCCTAGGTTAGTATTATAGGAAAAAGCGTGTGGTGAATCAATATATTCCATAATTAAAGGTTTTAAATTAGTTTCCTCATTCTAATTATAAAATTAAACCATACTCATGTGTTCCAAGTGATTATTTACATCATTTCTAAAAGAAGTTATTCAGTGTGGTAGAATATCAACAACTTTGGTTGTGAATAGGTTAATATGATTGGAGACCGACTCGTCTATTAAGAAAAATGATCTCCTATTAAAGGAATCACTTACACATTTAATAGGAATTAGTGAAATACTTACTAATAATAATACATGTTACCTATATGTGAGTAGTCTATTAATTTCATTCATTGATCGTAATATCAATATATATCATAGTTTCTCTATTTATTTTCCATTAGTGGATGATTATATTATGGTATAAAGTTATGAATATGGTTCTCTAGAGTTTATCTTCTTCCAAGGAAGTGGTAATAATAGTAGAGTTGGGAACAATCCCATGAGAGGTGATTTATAAATATCCAGATGAATGGAATTAAATCCTATATAGTTTGGGATTTCTTAATGGGTAACATTATAAATTTTATGGTCATGTGATAGGGACAACATTAGTGCCTTTTAGGGTCATGTAACAATGACTCGTTTGAGTTCATTTAAGGTTATGCATACAGACTAACACCAAGTTGTTTAAAATCATAAAAAAAATTATATTTTATATACTTCTTAACATAATGTAGGTAGGACTACTAGGTTAATGAAACATTGTAATGGTTTATGTGGGAAATATATATGATCAACCATTTTTTGTTCACACTTTTCTTTAGTAACTATACTAGACAGGATATGGTCAGTGAATGAACTTGATGAGAGGATAATATGTGTTTCCACCTCATTTCTATTGATAATTAATAAGTTAAGTAAGTCTAGAATCATATGTGATTTGACCAAATTGATAAGTGTTATATTATAAAGAAAACTAAATCCCCATAATAGATACAAATCCTTAAGTATACCAAATAGACCCATTGGTTTCGAAAAGTTTAATAATATGATTAATATGGAATATCTTGGATGATAATCTCAGTCATTCAGAGGTTTCATTGGTAGAATAATGATCAGGCCCCTCTTTATAAAAAAAATACATGATTTTAACCACCATTAAGGTCATTTGGGTTTTGCATAAATTCCATAGACTAACTAATTGTTGAAAGAATACATTATTGAATTGGAGAAATCTGGAGTGTATGGGTTCATGATTATGTAAATTGGGATTCATTATATGGGTCTTAATTAAATGGTATTTTTGAGGCCTTTTACTTTATAATGTAATCCAAAAAAATCATTTGGGTTAATTCAGCCTAGGTAGATTACATGGGTTAAAGAAGGGATGAAAGGGAGGCCTCATTTATTATAATAGTGGTTATTCATAAATAAATTGACCACTAGTCATTTATTTCACTCAAATGGACCATTTAGAAGTATCCAAAATCGACTTTAGAAAACTTTTATTTCATATGAGATTGGTATCTTCATTGGATGTGTATTGCTTTCTAGGTCCATGGTCTTGAAAAGGTACTATTGATAAAATACTTATGTGAGTGACCAGTTGAAAAATAATTTCACATGATTCCATAAAAAAGAACCGTATACAGAAGAATAAACATAGTTTTTACATTATGAGGGATTTACCATGACATTATTTTATAGTTTCCTCCCCCAATCAATATCTTAAACTTGAGAGTTACCATAGATATTTCATCGATGGATATTATAAAGTATATTAATTTAAAGTGATATTCTTTTTCACTAAATTAAGGTCATAGAATTAACCATTAAATTCAGTACTTAACCCCAACTTATGTATTCTTTATTTATATGGAGAACATGTTACCATGTTACCAAAATTAGTGGAAGAAATTTTGAAAAGTTTTTATGATGCCAAAAAGGATCACCTCCACATATCTATAAAGGATTAATTGATTGAAGTAGTAAAGTATCATTATCCTGATGTTATAATGTGGTGCCCAACAAAAAATATGATACATGCACATGGAGGATTATCATCATTCTTCTATAAACCAATGTCATATGTATGGTTGTTTCGGAGTCATGAAGGATAACTATGTTTATGTTGATAATATAGGCCAATCATGAGGCTTTTGAAATTCAACGATTTATATTCACTCTTTTTAATCAAATTATGGCCAATTTTGAGGCTTTTAAATGAACATTTGGTATTAGATTCCTATAAGTGACTTGATTTATTTCATTTTTATTTTTCTCCATTTCCATTTTTCTTCCCTTTCAAGTAGTCATCATCTTTTGTGGGAGCCAACATTTATGTTTATCTATCATTTTGTTTGATAAAAATGTTTTCCTACAAATTTATTATAAAAAAATACACAATATATTTATATATGTATATATATTTTCAAATATATATTAACATATATACAAAAATACACACATACCCACATATTTTAATGTAATTATCGAAAAATATAGTAACAAATATATATATATATATATAAGTATATAAATGTATTTCTGTATAATTGTATACATAAATATATATATAATTATATAAATATATAAATATTTACAAATATATATTAATGTGACAAAAAATAAACACACGTATAAATAAATATATATTTATTATATTTATGAACACATGTACATATAGATATAAAAAATAAATGTAAACACACAAACATGGAAAATATTTTGGGGATAAAATTTAGTGCTTCGAAATTATATCATACTAAACATTCATGAACATTGGTTTTAGAATATATGAAGCCCAAAAAATTATATTTTATTAGAATATAAAATAGTGATACATCCATGATGGTTTCTTGATTATTTCTTCATAAAAGTGAAAATTTTATTTTTTTGGTTTATTTAGTTTTTTTTGAAATTAATAATGAGAAAACGCCCCTTATTCTAAGAATCTTTTTTGTAATGGGAAGACCCTTTGATTAATATAAAATGTTGGAATTTATCATTGAAAATTATTCACTAGAAAATAAAAATCAATAAAAATCAAGAAATAATTAAAATATATATATAAATAAAAGGAGGTTCGGATTTAGAACCAAAAATCATGAAATTGAACTTTTATCTACTATAATTGAAATTGATGTACCTAGGAATGGATAATAACACTAATAATAATGGTAATGAGTCATTGATGAACATGTTTTATAATTTATTCTTAATTAAATCAACATATGTAACCTTTTTAACTTCAATGTATTATAATGAAAAACCATAGCCTCACTCATGTATGAAACAAATAAAAGAACAATGTAAAATAGGAATTTTACAAGGTTTATCCCTTTCAATGAAAACCTACTCCTCATCATGATTGGTTCATATCCATAACCATTGATACTATTATAAGAACAAATGGTATCAGGCTTATTGTATTGGTAGAGAGTCACAATATGTGTATCGAGAGTCACATTAGAATGTAAACTATTACGCTACCAAGAAAAAATATGATACTAGAATTAGAATGTTATTACTGATAGTTTATTCATTTAATCCACTTCAAAAATAGTTATTTCTTGATTATCCTCATGTATATTTAAGAATAAAAACTCACTTCTTGGAAATTCCATGATAGAACTACTTCTTGATATCAAACTTGGATGACCTCATTAAATACTGAAGCTCAAATAAATGTAGATGATTTCATGAAAGCATTGAGATTCTGGAACCCTTATTCTTCTAGAATTTTA
Organism: Viscum album; assembly: GCA_963277665.1. Lineage (NCBI taxonomy): Eukaryota > Viridiplantae > Streptophyta > Magnoliopsida > Santalales > Viscaceae > Viscum > Viscum album. The sequence continues at coordinate 1,328,566,200 of OY728145.1, read as the reverse complement.
ATTCCATGTTTTCTATATCTTAATTAAATTTTCCATCTCTTTAATAGCTCGATATTTGTGGGAAACTCAAAATATTATAATTACTTTAATTTAAATAATCCATTTTCTAGTTTGGTATTATTGATTGTTCCCTCAACAGTATAACACACCATGATCTAATTTGTTTCCTCACTTAGTTATTCCAATTTTCATGCACATAAATCTCCTAAATAATATATTAATTAATTAACTTCATGTATCAAGTAGAATTACACATCTACCCTTCTTCCCATTTGGTTACCCAAAAAGATAATTTGATAATATTCTCTACCTTCGAAAAATGTTAAATAATAATTCAAAATTAAATGAATTTTAGAATTTAGTATAATAAATTTTTATTCTTGTCACTATTTTAGATTGAACCCATATATTTTGAACATATAGTTTTTGGAGCTTCTTGGGAACATTTCACAATGAAAATCATCATCTTAAAACCCACACATAAAGTCCAAGCTTGAATAACTATATAATCATAAGAAAGTTGTTATTTAAATTCCTATATTGAATAACATTACCACATTTAAATTCTAGATTTAGTATTTGGAAAATAGTCTATAAAAACATATGGTTGATAAAAATCTCGATTTTTTAGTTGAAAACCCTTAGAACATCAAATATAAATACACAGTGATAACCCATTTCAAATTATCACTTGAATTAGATTTAATAATATTTTAAATACGAAATTTTAACCTTTGATGACTAGTTAATAAATTTCCATATTTTATTTCATTAAAATATTCAAATTTTGGAATAAAATATTTTTTCCATTGAGATTCACTAACATTTATTTATGTGCCGATTTCATATGATCATACAGTTCATACCATCATCCAAATAGTTGACTTGATTTGTATGACTATAAAATCATATAAAATTATAATATATATTGTAACACAATGTAATAATATTGGAGAATCAAAAGACTTATGATTAATTATTATAATGTATTCTATCTCTGAAAACATATAATCATGTCTTTTAAATATTTATAATACTAAATATTTATTTTTTTAACTCAAATACTTACTCTTAAAGAGAAGCCTCTTACTTTATCTAAATACTTATGGTGAAGTATTAATATAATGACTTATATGGGGACTCAATTTAATTCAAAATGATACAAAGATATACACTCATCCCAAAAGGATATATTTTCATGCCTTTAACACTGGAATTCCTCATCTCAATGTCTCATGATCAGCTAAATGAATTTTTAAGATGGTTTCTCTTGATAAAGACTTTCATTTAGACCTATAGTCAGTCTATTGAGTCTAGAAATTCTCGATCACCTTAAAAAACTATATAAATTATTTAAAATCAATCTATATATCATTAAGAATCTCAAATACACTTCAATTAATTCTAATATCATATCTGCAACTTCATAAAAATTATTAAATATTATCTAGAATATTGAAAATAAATGAAAAATAATAATAACTCTAAGTTTACTTCAATCTCACCCGTTAGTTTTTGTTAACATCCCCATTCAACTATTCTATAGAATCTCATATCTTCTTCCAAACAAATCAATAATCGTGGGAATCAAAAAATCATAATCTATATCCCATGATACATGTCTTTCACCACAATATTAGATAAGGTATTGCTCTTGAGATCTTTACATCCCTTCATGTCGAGAAATTATGACCATGTGAAATTGATACGCTCTCTCAATAAATACATCCAAATCCAAATTTCAAAAATCCCTCCCAAATTAAATTTTTTTCCCGAGCCTCATATTAAAAGTTAGTAAAAACCCACTATTGAAAATGACTCTATTTCTTTTTTATATATAATTCTAATGAAATTTCTAAAAAAAATTCTTACACAGTCCAAATCTAATTAGAGATAATTTTGAAAAATCATCAAGTGAGAGGACAGTATTGACCATGTTTATTTATAACCGCTTCACTCCTCTCCCATAGAATATGTTTTCTGAAAATATCCAAAATATGATTTTGGGCAGAAATATATTCAATCCTGCTATATTTGTTGGACACTCAGTCTATTATGAAATGATACATGATTTTAGAGTGTTTTGATCTAGAATACTACACTAGTATATTTATTAGATTTATATCACTCAAATTATCACATATTATCTTCAATATCCACTCGGTCACAAATCTAGAGTAATTTTAATTCACTTACATCAATAAAAAATGCGTACATGAATGATTAGTAGTCATATAATCTTCCAAAAATGTATTCAATATCAAAGAATTATGATTCATTCTATACCTAAAACCACAACCCTCACCAATAAAGAAAGTCACACTAGAAATGGATTTTTTTTTTCTATATAATAATCAACCTGAAATTTATTCTTAAATGAAATATGGTTCAAATTAGTACAACATCTATAAAATATATTGTAATTCACTAAAAATTTCACATATATCTACAATAACATTTCTATAAGCATGTGTGACTATTATGGTTCACTCTGAAATCATGTAAAACATATCACTACATATGATATGTCAGTACTATATGTTTTTAGTAAAAAAATTACATTTAATCTTATAAAATAATTTTGATAAACTTTACTACCATTTTTATCGTTACATAGTTTTATTCCTTACATCAATTTTATTTGAAATTTCTATATACTCACCCAAGAAAATATTTTTCAACAATTATATAGAACATTTTTCTTGAGAAAAAAATATGTAATCTTCTATACACACAATATTCATTCCCAAAAAATTGGTCATCTCACCCATCAATGACATGCCAAACTAATTCATCATCTACTCCAGGAACTCCTCACATGGGATTTCCTTTTCCCTATAACAATTATGTCATTAATGTAAATAGTGAAAATCAGTGTATATATGGATAAATGATTGATATATATATTGTTACCATCAATTCATTTTGTGAAATTCATTTTCCTTAGTCACCCATAATGTTTTGGGTACTATGATCTATGAGATTTTTTGAATCCATAGAATTCCTATTTAAATATACACACCATATTTCCATCCATATAAAGAATAAAACCATTATGTTCCTTAATAAGGACCTCTTACTTGATATCACTATTAAAATATATAGATTTCACATACATTTGATTCTCATTATAGTTCTTATGTACATCCACTAACAAAAAAAACTGATTGTTTCATGTGATTCTAATAGATAATATTTTTCATCAATGTCCATGCCTTACATTTTTGTATATTCTTTTTATACAATCCTAGACCTATTTCTTATCACATTACATTACATTTTCATTTTTTTTCTTGAATGCCTACTTATGAATGATTACATATTTATCTTTAGTAATTTGTAATAACCCCAATTTTGAGTTCTATTAAATTTTATTTATCTCATCATTAATAGATATAACACACTCATATTTATCAATATATTTTGCCAAAAATATTGGATAAATTTTAGATATTATAGATATTTGGTTTTCTATTATTACTCTTCTTATAGGACACACATGTTCCCCTTTATTTCCTATTATATTCTCTAAATCTATACAATTTTTCAATTTTTTATATCTTACAATTTGATTTATATAGTCCTCATCATCATAAGTCTAATTAGAATCAATATTAACAACCTTATTCTCAAATCATTATTACTATTTAAACAGTTTTTCAACGTTCATCCCCTTACCAACTTATATTTCCTCAGCTTAACTCTCAAAAAACACTATATAATTTTAATAATTATCATATATTTTAACATCTCAATATTTAAAATTCTCATGTATCTTATAATTTTATCACTTTTACCCATGATAACAGATTTGTATCCAATAAAAACCCCCTTATCATATTTCTCTTCAAACATTCCCAAATTGCTGCCTTTTATCATTTTAAAACATGGAATCCCAAAGACATTGAGAAACATGAATGTTGGATTAATATTTTACCAAATATCACATAAAATTAAATGTTAATTAGGTGTCACAAGATATAATTTGGTAATTTTTTTAGAATCCCACAAGTCTTTTATGTAATAAAAACTTGAGACATAATTTTAATCAGGCATTGTTATGTCAATCTATATAGTGCTTTTAGTCTTCTTCCCTATAAAAACTTTCTTTTATAATGTCTCTAGTGTGTGTAATTAATTATTAATTCCATTATTAGATAGATTTATTATAAATATATGACATATATATTTATTTAGTTATTATATTTAAATTTCATAATATTAAATTAAAACTATTAACATGTCCCCTAAAAATTTCAAACAATTCATTATATTCTGAATTGTTCTTAATGAATATCACATAATTCAATCATGTAAAATTTCCTATGAATGTGGTAAAATATAAATCACCATTTTCATACTTTTTTATTATGGGACTATATAAAACAAAATGAATTAATTCCAATTGTTTGATAGAGAGAATGTCAGTTATCTTATGATATTTTTGAATCATCCTATCATTCAGTTATCCTATAAAAAATATTTCCTTATATTTTCATATTGGGGATATATATCAATATCAATTTTCAAAAAAAACATAGGATTTTTTTCGAGAAGGCCAAGTAACATTTTCAATAGAATTCTCTCATAATTTTCACCTACATAATTGAAATTAGTTGTGTCACTAATTAAAAAAACAAATATGATTTTATATATTATATTGTTTAATAATACTTATAACTAATAATACTTTAATGATACATAAGTCCATTTTGAAATTAAATTCAAGCCCATAAATGTTGATCTGTTCAACAATTACCAAGGTGCACTTAAGCCCTTCTATATACAATACATCAAGAAATTTTAGATTCAAGGATTCAATTTTACTAAACCATACCCCCTTGTTTGTTTACAATTAACCATTTACAAAAGAGGTTAATACACCATATGTTTATTAAGAGTTTTAAAAATATAAAAATTATCTATCATGTAGTAAGAACTATATGGACCTTACTTTAAAATATAATATAATAGAGTGTCTCTAGAGTAGAATTCACTTTAATTTCACATATATCATTTAGGTGCATTATTTTATATAATTTGTAAAAAATCGTACATATTAAACCCATATATTAAAAGTGTACAAATCATCCAAGTATTCATTTTTCCCATAAAAATAACTATTTTAATTCAATCATGATTTCTTTTTACGAAAAATCATCATGGTTTTCTTCTTAACCTCATCCTTATCCATAATCATCGATAAAATCCTATAAAAATCATTTTAAAATATATGCTGAGAACAAACAGATCAATAAAGCACATTAAAGATATAATGATACCTATATTGCATTAAAATTTATAAAATATTTACTAACTAAAAATAAGAATTAGGATTAAAATAAACCCTTTTCTTACACAAGAAAACTTTTCCTCTACCTGATACTTTTTACAAATAATTTCCTTATATATATTTATATGAAAATAAATTATAATGGTTTCCTTGAAAATTTTAAAATTACCTGATCTTTTTTGAAAAATTATACTTTTCACTCTTACATATGGAATAACCATCAAGGTATAAATGTAGTAATCATCATAGCTACACATGGAATACCAATCACTGTTACAAATGAAGTAACCACCATTATTACACTTATACTCACCACCAAGGAAATATTCAAATTAACCATCATAGCTAATCATGTAATTACTTAATGGTGAAATTTTGAACATTACATTATATTAACCATCATAACTACTCATAGATTAACAATCATAGAAAATATTTTAATAACCATAAATTGCAACTTCAAAACATTACCCAAAGAATTTGAGAAGTATAATGGGGAGAACCCTATGTATACCATATATCAGGCTCACATATGATCTATAATGTTGCTCAAACCATAGTAAATAATTTAAAAGGACCATATCATGAATAAAATCCTTGAAAAACACTTTTAATACCATGGGAAAAAAAATTAGATTTCAAAATACCCTTTTTCAACACATTTTTTTTAAATAAGAAAATAACCGAATTAATAAATAATCCATTTTATTTTATGTTAAACATGGATTAATACAAAATATAAAATAGAATTGTTGATGAATTGTTATTTTGTTTATATCTTCTCGTTTCTTAGAGGGTAAAAATCATTAATTAGGTATTTTTGTCATAAAATATAAAAAGTAACTCTTTTAGAAAACACCAAAAAGATTCCTTTAAAACCATTCTGTAAAAAGGAAAAAAAATGGAAAAACTACATTAAACAGTTATCGGGGAATATTAATGACCTTTTTTTATTTTTTTTATAAGATATGGAAATTAATGAAATTTATTTATAAAATAAATCATAAAAACTTTTCAAATAAGGTTTTAATGTAAGGTGTCTCTTACATTCAGTCTAAATCATAGTGTACGATATTTATCTTCTTGAATAATATAATTTGGTTTTTTATTTAATTTAATAAAAAATTTCAGGTTTATTATACCCTTATTTCATTTAATTCCATATATTATACAATTACATAATAATTTATGTTCGTGATGGATGTTTTGACAATATTCCTTTCATAAGTGGAATATGACTTTTGTAGTTTAAATTATAGTCAAAGAGATCATAATTAAACCACATGTACAATAATATTTATGATATAAATATAATTTTTTAAATTTAAACTATACGATGAAAACTAGTCATGAAAATATGTTTTGAAAAATGAACTATGTAACAAACATGAAGATGATAGTCCATATGTACGCATGAGTAACGTTTGCATTTTTCAACAATAAATATAAAAAGAAATTAAATATAATTTTATAATTAAATAATTATTTTAAAATTGTATATATAATATTATTTAGTTAAATATACTTATATATATCATCCTTGTGATGTGGTGATGAAAACAAAATCACATCACTTAATGAAGGTGGTGGTCCACATATATGCACAAATGGAATTATCATTCTATTTTACTTGGAAAGGTAACAAGTAAAATGTTTTATTATATTTTAATAATGATAAATATTTTAGGAAGATCATATATAAACATTAATTCCATCAATATAATCCACCAATGAGAGATATTGATGTAAAACAAATGATATTACTTCACGATGTTGTAGTCCTCTGTACACATGAATGATCATTTAATTTACCATATGATTTAAAAGAATATGTATATAGGATGAGATATTAAAATAACAACATATAAAGTTATATAGGATAATTTGTTTTATTATTTTATCAGGGTGGATGATGATTTAAAGGAGGTTTAAGAAGAAACAAAACTAAAGAACGCAATTGAAAACTATAACTCCTCTTTTGAAAACCTCATTTTCTTTAACCCCTTAAGACCTATATGATTGAAATTATGATTATATCAGTACCTCATACTAATTTAAATGATTATATTATGGGGTATTGTAATTAATTTTCAAAACAAATGGTTTTACATGTGTGAAGAATTGAGAATAAGAGGTGACATTTATGAGAGAGGGAAGGGGAACTCTTTGAATATCTCAAAATTTTAAACAAATATAAATTAATATTTATATCAAAATAGATCAAAAAATATTTATTTATAATGGAATATGTGTATATGTATAAATAAACCCACAAAATAATTTTTGGAAAAGTTTAGGTTTCATGTTTTTCCTTATCATTTGGTTTGAAACTATCATTAACCCTTTTAAAACATACCATAACAACAAGTATGTTAACACATTGAGGGTAAATATAGTTAGTATAAATGGATTTATGGACATTAAATGGAAAAAGATTAAATTTTTTAAAATATTAAAAATATAATAGAACATTCTAATATTTTTATAAACTTTATGTCATTTAAAAGACTATTTTTTATTTTAACAAATAACTGATGTCAATTTTTTGGAGTATTCATTACATTAAATTTAATAATATCATGATAACATGTATAATTAAAAAAAATTTAATAAATCCATAACATGTAAATTTAATCTATAAAATTATCTTATTATATTAACAATCTCAAATTATATTACTTTAAATATTTTTATTAACACTTATTTGATATTTCCATTAATTGAATAATTACTACTTCGGCATTGTGTAAGAATATGAATTAATTATTTTATTACATAAAATTAAAAACTAATTACCATTGGGTCGTTTCATACTACTTATTCTATTATTTTTTACCCTTAATTAGCTAATTTACCCTTTACCATGGTAACAAAAATACTATGGATATTATTCATATTGACCAAATATATAGGGGAACAATATAATAAATTTTTACCACATGAATAAAAATATAGAATCCATTTTTAATATATAAAAACATATAAGTGGGAGAATTAAATTTAAAATTAATCCTATAATATGAAATAAGAACCCGTTTTCTTGGAAATGGGATTTTAAAACAAAAAATGTACTTATACAATAATAAGTTAAAATGATAAATAAAATATATTAAATCTAACTAAATAGTATATAAGTTACTTTGGTATAAATTTCTAAATAATTAAGGGTATTTTTAATTTATAGAATATGATTGTTGTATAAAAATTAGTATTTTTCACTATTTAATGAAAATATAATAACTTAAATAACTAATTACTATGAACAAAATGACACCTGGATGTTCAGGGTGGTATATAGTGGTAAAAACTAAGAGAATATCCACTGATAGTGAGATTAAAATCATGGGGAACCAATTCTATGATAAAATAAATAATAAGTATGTCATTATGGGATCCATTTCTAGCTTGGTTGTCAATAGTGAAGTCTCCCTCCCACAAAGTGTGGGTGACCTTTATTCCATTACATATGATAGATTCGAACTTCCTGATGAAATATGTTTGATATGACTGATTTCAATTATTTTCTAACATTAAACCCACCATATTCTTAGAATCTGATTCGATAACAGGAATATTGATGTTTTAAAGCTTGCATAGGAAAAGCCCAATAAAGAGGGTTCCAGTCACTACCTCAATTGAGTTACCTAATCTATAAAAATAATTGAAACTAATGACCACTAACCATATGGAATCAAAAAATGACCACCTCCTCCCATAAATCCCTAAATGAATGACCCATCCACATTGAGATTAAATCCTAAAATATGGGGTCTCTATTTGATCCGCCTCCTAAGTGAACATGTACTGACAGAGTTTGAGCCTCTGAAAATAAGGACCATATCCACTTCCTATGTCTATTAGCCATGAATTAAATATCCAAACTCAGCCAATAGAGAAAGAACCAAAACATTATATGTTAAAGGGAACAATGTTTTCCTTCTTGACATTTGTTCATTATGTCCTATATCATCATATACACTATGGAAATCACCATTCTATGGATTTTCATCATGGGAGACTAAAAATAACACTTTAGGAAACATATTGATAGAAACTCACATAATTCCTCCACCAAAAACTAAAGTCCCAACATATTTCTGACCATCTATCAATAAAAATTAGACTAAACATCTTTAATAAACAAGTTTCTGATAGATTCAGAATTTGGATTCTCACAGCACATGAACTTGACGGCCATGTTTATCCATATATTTTAAACGTTTCTTTCAATAAGGAAAAAATTATTGTATAAACACTACGTGGGTAAATTCATCTTCATTAATATAACATTAAAATGGAGCATGCTTTCCCCCAATTCCATCTTTTAGATGGGTCACCTAGACCTGATAAGGTACTAATAACAAAACTCTCTTGACGTCGACTCTTTGAAACCAAATTTATCTACCTCATCAATGTTAATCATTATTTAATTAATGGTTTTTTTATCCTCATCAATATTTTATAAAATAAACCTTGTATACAAGCTCACTCATTTGAATAAAATATCTGAAACTAGGGATCATGGAATAAAGAGGATCCATATAGCCTATTTTTATTTCTAAAACATGTTGTTTCCTCACCTAATCACTCACTACACTTTTCCATACATCATGATAAGTTTATTTATAATGCATCATAGTGGATTTGATCGATCTCGTGATCACTCATACCAATTTCTCTAGTCCTACACATATTTACTCCCCATTATCATTTCCTATAAGTTGTTCCCTTTGATAATGTCCCAGTCTAATCTCCCTTGATTGGATTTCATGAAATCGACTACAATCCTCAAGTCGATCCCCCCCTACATGTGGCCTGACTAGCCACTTCAACAAATCCCAATGGCACTTATCCTCGAATTTTTGATAAAAAATGAATGAATTAATTATTTTCTCAATTCTATCAATGATTCCCTTTAGTAGTTTTATTATAGAGAGCACATGCATGTGAATCTATGTTAACACACTATTTTCCAGTGTGATCCTCTCATCAAATAAGAGATTCTTGTTTTTTCAATTGAATATATTAATTATTATCTAACTGAATTCCTTATAAAATAGAACATATTTATGTTTCAAGTCTATGATTTTATCTCCTAGGTACTTTATTGGGTGGCTTCACATTTCAATGACCAATTTTTCCAAGATGATCCTTCCATGCTCGGATGAGTACAAATTTGAAAGATACACACTTCACTTCCAATAGTTTATCTATTGGACACTACGTCATCTATAAATCTTTATCTATTTGTTAAACCCATCAATTTATATTGTACTCCAATGAATAAAGAATATTATTTCATCCCCACATATCAAGTGATACACTGCTTCCACCCTGGTTTGGTTCTTGAAATCTTGGATAAACCCTCTTTCCAAGTCACATTTAGTATTTATTTATAGAACCTACAGTACAACAACGAAAAGGCTATGTGATAAAGGGTATCACTTCCTTATACCTCATAATATTTTAAATAAACCAAAGAATCTTCCAATTAACAACCCCAAGATATATGCGGTGGAAAAGTATCTAAAGATCAAATCATGGATCTAGAAATTAAATCTAAAAATCTCTATGTATTACAAAATAAAATATTATTCCATGATATTTCATACATTATCCATATCCACCATGATCATTATGTAATACCAAGAAATTTAACATTTATTTACATAACTATATCTATAATGATCCCAATCACCCCTAAATTCTCTTACCCTTTATGAATATATGTTTTCACTAGATATAATATGATAAAGCACTCCATTAATCCTTTTCTAGATGATATTGGTTCGAATTTTTATGATATTTTCTATAAACATAATTTCTAAATTGGATCAATGTAGTTGGATCCTTCAATTTCATAACTACAACCACATTATATGTTTTGATGGCTTTGGATTTGTGTCCTCCCTAAAAAATAATGCATTTCTTCAATGAACTAAATATTAACAATTTCCCATGAAAATATGTAAAACATAAATAGGATGTTTTTTGGACCTGGTGTACTTTCATCATTCAAGGAAAACCAGGCCTCCTTGGTTAACTTTTCATATTGTATAGACTCCATATCATTTAAATCATCATCAGAGACAAGATATTAATTTGTTTTTCAAGAAGTATGCATCTCTTCATTCTCTCACACTTCTCTCATAACCTAGTAGAACTTATCCCATAAAGAGGTATTCAAAGTGTTTCTCTATAAGGTTTCTAGCCACCTTTAGGTCTTAGGTGATGGAACCATTCTACAAAATTATATTAATAGATATAATGGTGTTTTTATCTTTCTTAAGGGTGTGAAATATTCCCTTATTTCAATCCATATCCTTGATATATAGTTCCCCTGACTTATCCCTTTTCACCCATTAAATCTCATATAGTTTCCCTCCTAATGTTTTTTTATTAACAACCATTGCTAAAAATACTTCCTCATCCAAAATTTCCAAAATACTATCTTATAACTTGTTGATTTAATTACTAAGTTATTATGAAATAGTGTTATAGTTGAATCTATTAGTTTTCCACTCTCGATGTGTTCCCTTAATCTATTTAGTATATCACTATTATTTTTCCAAGTATTAGAATTAGTCACATAATCAACTGAATGATTCACCATCTATAAGAATCATCCATCCTTTTTCCTTCTCTCCATGAAGAAAACGTGAAAAAAAAACATCTATCATCTATTTTAATCGGAACCAGAAGATGGGAGATATCAAAATAAACCCTAGGTATGTGAGTAATCCCTAACTATATATAAGAGTAAAATCCATGAAAGATGGATAGAGATCAGTCCAGCATGCTCTGTATTCATTATTTTTGTTTCTTATTGTTACACCAATTACAAGGTTTGCCCAAAAATACTATTTCCATAAATCTATTTACAGAAAATAACTCATTAAAATCATGAATCAAACATGAAATGTACATCCCTCCCCCATTCTTCTCAAATATGTTAGTGATGGAGTTGAAATCCCCACCCCAGAACTGCAGAAGGTTCTCCAATTAGAACTCTTATAACACATTATGTAACATCAACCTATAAAGAAGATTTAGTTTTTATAAACAACTATGAAAAGAAAAATGGAATCACAAATAGACACATTTTCAGTAATATATTGATCTAAGACCTCCAATGTTTGGAAAATAATGTTTTGTTTCCAAAATATCCAATCATGATTTTTATGTGGAAAATTTTGAATCAAGTTTGGAAATCCATGATTTCCATTAAAATTAATTATTATTTCTTCCTTGTTTATTGTCAAGGTCATCTAAAATGAGAACATGGTGTTTTATTACATCAAATAATTAGAAGGAGTACTTACCCGAGGCCCATAATCCCCTAAAATATAATAGGTTTCCTAGTAGAATAAAATTGTTGGGAAGTGAAATCCTTTACATAGATGAGAAAATATGACATCTAAGGATTGATAAAGAGTGATAGTAAACATTTTCATGCGAAATTTTACCATCCTAATGCGATAGATATATCATGGATTAAAAGGTAATTGATTTCTCAGTAAGAACATTAAACAGGTAACATCTTTTTTTCAAAATCATTTACACAGAGTTGAATATTTTTTTATAATATGGAATTTGAAAAGAAGGAATTATAGATACATGAAAAGTGTAACTTCATCCATTGAATTAGTTTAATCCAAAATCTCATCATTTTCATCTAATACTGAGTATTCAGGATGAATTTTTCCTACTTGATGTAGTTGAATCAATATGTACAGATTGATAAGTCCCAAAAATAATAATAACATAATCCTTATATCTTTTAGAATTTACCAAAAATAAAATGATTAGTATATGATAATAAAATTTACAAAAATAAATAAACCATTAAATGAAGAAAAAATACCATATTATCCAAAATTAAATAGTAATACCTAACTGTAAACATATATTTTTTAATAAATTAAAATTAAAAAAATACCACCAAAATATTAAAAACTATGATTAAACCCAAAAATAAGAAGGATTTAATCAAATCACCTTACAATATAAATTTAGAATTTATCTCTAGATCATATAAATGACTTCCAATGTCTCATATCACAATGTACATGCCTTAGTAATATAATCACCAAGATCCTCTAGCCATTTCATTAAAAAAACTAAATCACCATAAATCCGTAAAAAAATATTATGTACATTGAATGTATAATTAAACATTTATTCATCAAATAATATACAATAATATATTATATTGTTCCCAAAATAGTTAGAATATTATCAAATACCATTAATCACCTAACCATCAAATCGATTTCTAATCTAATGTTTATCTATAAATTAAAAAATATGTTCACCAAAAACAACTTGACCTTTATCCATGAACTCATTAAAATAAATAAAAACAATTTCATGTTAACCAGACCATCCCATAGTTCTGTGGTAGGTGATGCACCCTTGTGGAATTTAATTTTTGGGTTTAAACCTCATGCCCTTGCCCAAGATCATAACTTATCACCCAATCTTGGGTTAACCTTTTGCAAAAACTATATTAATATAATTCCAATAACATTCCATAAATATGATGAACATCCTAAAAAATTTAGTAACCCATAATTAACTTAAAATCAAATATCATACAAACCCTAATGGTTATCCATACATTTAAACATAAAACCGTGAAAATGAAAGGAATTATTCTTCAAATAACATTTTCAATAAAACATATAAAAAACTAAAGGGCGGTATAATAATAATTATGCCACAAAATACTATGAATCAACTTAGTCATTAACCACATAAAATATCAAATAGGATGTGTAAGACTTTTAACTTATTATCCACCTTAAACATATAAACCCATGGTTTTTTTCAAAACTCTTAATTTTACAAAATTTGAAAACATTATAATATCTAATGTTATCTAAGACATGATAAGATACCAGATATAAATAAATGGATATAAATAGTATTTAATAAAGTGTATTTACACTAGAATTCACCTTATTTTTTCAGATATCATTTTGGATTATATTTGTATTGAATTAGTAAAAAATATTACATATTAAACTAACAAATTATGACAAGAAACATTTACTTAGTATCCATTTTTTCAAAAAAAATTAAATAAAACATGATTTCTTATGGAGTCAAATACGAAAGGTTTTCATCATGACCTCATCTTTGTCCAGAGTCTTTCTTAAAATCCTATGAAAAAAATATAAACATTGGAGGAGCATAAAAATCTTAATAAGGAACATAAAATAAATAATGATACCATTATTCCATTAAATTATTTAATTATTTTCCTTTTTAAAAATAAATATTAGGTTAAATATAAATACCTTTCTTTGAAAATAATTCATTTTATCTTCCCAAAAAATTTTCTAAAACATTTCATTAGAAAACCTTAATGAAAACTATACTCATAATGGTTTCTTTGAAAATTTTAAAATCATGTGAATTTTTTTTCAATAAGTTATGTTTTCTAATCAAATATATGGAATGACCATATAGTTTATTAATGGATTAAACCACAACACTACACACATAATAACCATAACTATTACAAATGAAGTAACCATCACAGTTATAATTGATTTGATCATCCTAGTTAAATCTACTGTAACCATCAATGTTTGAAATTGATGGAATTTATAGTAAACTTACAAAACATAATTTAGATTGACTATCACATCTACTCATGGATTAACAATCACATTTAATCTTGGAATAACCATCGTGGTCAACATCAAATAATTTCCCAATTAATTGAATAGATATAAAGGGGATTACAATATATGTATGCCATATCATTATCTCTAGTGATCTATAATAAGGATAAACCCTTCATAAATATTTTTTCCATAACATGATTTAAACCCTTCAAAACCCCTTCTAAACCCAAGTTCAAAATTCTTCCTGATATCATATTACTAATTTTTCTTGAAAATCACTTTTAAAATAAATAAAATGCGCATAATGAAGAAAGAATATTTCATTGAAAATAACCATTAAAACAAATAAAGTTTACATAAGATCACTGAATCATAATGATGTTATAAAAATAAACTCATGTGGTATATGTTAAAAAATCATTCCTTTTTAATTTTTCTATAAAAGTTACAATTTATCTTATTTGGAAGTTGAAAAAAATAATACTTTCAACACATTTAATAATTTGTAAAATAGAGGTAAAAATTAATTAAAAAATATAGGTGAATAAAAAAAAATCTATAAAACTTTTTAATAATATATATATATATATAAGAAAAATATTTATAAAATCAATATTTAAATATTTTATGACTAGGTGTTGATGTAAAGTGTCACTTACATTGAGTCCAACCCATCATGTATGTTATCTATCTACATGAATAATAAAATTATCATACTTATTAATTTTATTAATAACATTTTCAAGTTCATTATTCCATTATTTCATTTAATATCATGTTATATACAACTACTTTATCATTTAACATCACATCAGATGTTTTAATGATATTCTATTCATTAGTCCCAAATGTATTCAGTAGGATGACTTATGGATATAGATTTCACTGTTATATCAACTAGAAAATAATTTTAATGACCTAAATTATCATTTTCATATATCTTTTATACTTTTAAAAAATAATAATCATTTTTTTAAATAAACTACATTATAATCATGGGGACCATAGGTCGTACGTAAGCATGTGTAATGTTTTTATTTTCTGACGATCATTATAGAAATCAGGTAAATATTATTTTATCATTAAAGAATTAAAATAATATCATATATAACATACTTTTTCATTAAATAAACTTATATATATTGTCATAGTGATGTGGTGATGAAAAACGAATAGCATTGCCTCTTGAATGTGGTAGTCCCCATGTATGTACGAACATAATTATCATTTTTTAGTGATCAAAAAGGTAATAATAAAATTGATATATTATATTTTTAAAATTATAAATATTTTATTAATATATTATATAAATATTAATTCCATAATTATAATAAATCTCTGAGAGAAGGTGATGGAAAACGAATTACAACTATGTGTGGGGAAGTAGCCCACTGTAAACACAAATGATTGTTTTGTTTCCCATTTAAATGAAGAGGATATGTTTACAGTTTTTTATTATAATATAATAAAATTTCAGTATATAGAGTATAATGGTTTATTATTATATCATTTTTAATAATATCTGAAGGAATTGGAAGAAGAAACAAAACTAACACATATAGTTGAAAACTATACCTCTTCTTTAGAAAACATCCTTTTCTTAACATATTAATAACTATATGATTGATATTAGGCCTAAACCAATAAATATAAAATAATGGGAGGTAATATATGAACGGATATTTATATTAATTATCTGGTCCATTAGAATTTTTAATTATAAAAGATTGATAATAAGTGGTTCCCTTATATAAGGAGATAAGAGGGGCACTCTTTCAATTTACCACAATATTAAATTAATATAAATTAATATTTAATTACAAATGAATACAAACATATTTATTTATGTTATAATATATTTATGGGTCTAAATAATCCCATAAATGTTTTTCAAATTTGTTGTGGACACATTTTATAATTTTGTTTTAACTCCTCATTAACCTCTTTTAAACATAGCATGATAACAATGATTTTCACTCTTTGAGGGTCAATATAATTACTATAAATCTAAAAAGGAAATTAATTGACCATGCTTGATATTATAAACGATATAACAATAATTTTTATGAATCCAGGATTTTTAGGAAGTTTATATCAATTTATAAATTTTTTTATCACTAATGTCAATTTTTAGAAATAGTCTTTAACATGAGATTACAAATATCAATGTAACACCTATAAATTGAAAACAAATATTTTCATAAATCCCTAAAATGTCATGTTAATTTATAAATTATTTTATTTTATTAATTATCTGTAACCTTATTGATTTTTTAGTAGTTGTTTTTTATTTCCATTAATTGAATAATTGTTATGTCATCCATGTGTTGGAATTCAGTTTATTTATTTCATCA
The DNA here is from genome assembly GCA_963277665.1 of Viscum album. NCBI lineage: Eukaryota > Viridiplantae > Streptophyta > Magnoliopsida > Santalales > Viscaceae > Viscum > Viscum album. The sequence continues at coordinate 1,328,548,918 of OY728145.1, read as the reverse complement.
CTGTTTTTTAATAAATTTTGGTAATGAAGAAAAATATTTTATCTTCCATGATACTAATTTTAGGTTAATATAACCATTATATATCCTCAAATTAAAAATATTATATTTATTAAAAACACGAGTGACATGTTTGACTTTTTGTGAAATAAAATACTACAAATGTCATAATCTAATCCAAGTGGTCATAAAATAAAATTTATCTGAATATTTTATGGGTATTGGTGAAATTATCCCTTAAAATAAAACTTAGGTATGTTTTGGGGTAATTTTATAGTACTTATCATTTTATTTGTAACCATTAATTAATTGTTTTACCCTTTACCGTGGCAACAATAATTACTAAGGATACTATTCATATTAGAAAAAATAAAAGGGCATTATTTAATACTTTTGGAACTATAAATTCAAAATATGGAAACCATTTTTAAATATTCAAAACCCAAAGGTTGAATAATTTATTTTAAAATTAATCTCACAAAAATAATATGATACCCTTTTAATGATTTTTTATACCCAAAAACATACTTATACCAAAATAAGGTATAAAGATGAATAAAATGTAAATTATTAAATTATTATAAACTAAAGATTAATCTTGTTAAATTGATATAATATTAACATTATTCAAGTAATTTTTAGTATAATGAATTTTTTTTTTGAAAATCTATATTGTTGCTTATTCACTGAATATTGAATCAACTATGAAAATTATCAAAAACTATTCCAAATATAGTTTTGACTTGTTATATTTGAATGTAAAATTTATATTTTTAACTAATTTTTATTAAATTATTGAAATTTATTATAATATTAAATCCTAAAAATAAAGAAAATCCATTTTTAAATAAATTGTTTCTTATGGAATTAGTAAATTTATTAAATGTTCGAGAGATTATTTAAAAATATTTGATTAATAAAGTCTTAATGAGTATGACCATTTAATATTTTTTAATTCTCTAAATAATATCCATTCCCAATAATTTAACTAATATGTTATAGTGGAAACATTTAAATAGTATTATTTTATTTTTAGTTTATCCTTGGTGATATTTATCATGTATTTTATCTAACGTTGTCTTTCCTGTTAAAATATCAAGATATTATAATAACAAAAAATATCATAAACCCATGACATATATGTTTTTCTACAATTCATTTTAATATATTCTAGAAATTATTTTTGTTCCACATGATTCTGAATAATATTTTCTTTTCTTAGAATAGTCATTTTGTCTTGAAAAGATTTTCATACACATATATAAACTGTAAACCCACCGATCACATATTCTTAGAACATCCTCAAGTCACTCCAATCAATTCATTGTATGAAATTTTGAAATATTAATCTTCATGCATTGTCATCTATGAGAACTAGATATCATGTCCTCTGAAAGACTCCCATTGACTTAATGTATCATTCTAGGTATGGAAATATTCTACCAGGATATGTTAGCCTTATGTTCAAATGTTCTAAACGATAAGAAGTATACTAGGAATCTAAATAATAATAGATATTAAATATTCTACTTCAAATTGTTTTTGGAATTTGTTCTTACTTTAAACATTTTATTTGAATTTGCTTCTATTTGGGATTCACAATTCTTCTAGGTGTCTTCCATTCTTCTGCTGATATAGATAAATATTTCTCCCAATTTGTCATTTCCCATAATTTACCATATTTTTTATTTTTAACAACCATTATTAGTAAAAATATAAATATATTGGGATTTATAAAGTATAGTTTCAACACTTCCTTTTATTAAATCTATCTCAGATTATTTAAACGATTCATCCAAGACATCAATTTTTTTATGAAGTCCTACTTCAACATTATCGGTTCATTCTCAGACATAATATAATTGAATAATTTAATTAATAATTATTCTTATATAAATTTAAATATATCTTCAAGAGCAACAATCATATTCTCATCATCATCCACTTAGAACCTAAATTTTTTTATCACTTCAATAAGGGTTTCTTCTTTCATTTCACACAAAAACTTCTCCTCAGGTAGTTTCTTCATTTTCTCACTAAATTTTTTATCAACCATTAGAATGAAATTCTTCTCAACAGAACTATCAATATCATCCTTCAACATATGTTATATCTCAGTTGGTTCTAAATCAACTTCTACACTACATAATTATTCAAAGACGTTTTCAAAAATATCAATAAAATTGTTATATCTCTCCTCCAAATCACATTCAAAATTACTAATAGATGTGTGATTATCTATGTATTATTATATCATAACACTTCATCTCATTATTCAAGAATATATATTCTCACTTAATCTAACTTTTTATGATTATTTTAAATCTTATCCCACTTCATTTTCTAAGGATTATCATCTTCATTAGAATCATCATCTACACTATTATTCTTAGGATTAATAATGAAAAATTTCCATATTTCATTATATTTGTAGTATATAAGTGGAAAAATTCATTTTCTCTTGATTCTTAACTTATTAATACTATTTTAAATAAGATAAATTATTCTTTGATTTTCTCCATAATAAATTTCATTTTTTATGTAACTTTATTCTTGATCATTAATGTTTTCATTGATTTATAACTTTCGTATATTCTAAAAACACATTATATCATATAAATTTTTCCTAAAGGTTGTATTTTTTATAATTTCATAATATTTGAAAATGTTATGTAATTTATATAGATAAATACCCACTATATCTTCTAGAGTTTTTATCTTAGGATAAATACCATCCAAAAAATTCGGCTTGAGCTTCAAAAAAATTATCGAATCTTCATGTTTTTCACCAAACCCTATAATATTTCTAAGAACTTTATTTACCTAAGTAAAATAGTTATCAATATTATATTCATTATCTATATTGATATCATTAAATTATTTATGAAAATCTATAATTTAACCTCCTTGAATTTCACATTTCCTTTATAGTTACATTCCATATTGTCTAAGATATATTTTGATGAAGTCCTATAATAATATAATGGAAATTTAATGATAGGGATAATAGAATGTAATCTTTAGGACTTACTACCAACCTTCATATTTTTAATGTCATAACTCATGGGATCTCCACTGGAAAAAAACACATAGCTTATTTTGGTGAAAATCCTAGTTGAAACTTTATTAATGTATTTTATGGTAGTTCTCAAAATAAAGTTACTATGTCTATTCCTTCACAGATCTGACCTGCCATCTTTCAACATAATGGTCATCCAGGATACATTATTTTCACTAGAGTATATTTATATTCTTTTCTTGGATCTTTATTCTTTTTAGTATGTTCATTTATCAACATCAATTTCATAAATTTATAAATATATCCTCCAAATCTATAGGATTTTAATGATATTTTATATTACTCTTTGGTTATAAGAATTTTATATAACAAATTCTATTTTGAATATTATTAACAACATTTTTTATATCAATCTTTATAGAATTATCTGGTTCCCCTGCAAAGTTTATTAAATTGCCTCGTTTCATTGAAACCACTATCAAACCCCTATTTCCCTTATTTGGTTATTTTTTAGTATCTCCTGAGTTTACTCACTAATTGGGTTTCCCCTTTTCAATTTCTATACTAGTTGCGGTGCTATTTCAAATTTATTTGGATACCTCCCTATTATCTCAGACCTTTGTTTCAGGGATTTTCACCATTGTCAATTGATCTAATCCATTTCCATTTGATATTTGGAAATAAAATAGAGACTATGGATTTTTCTAGAATATTATCTTTGTAAATATCCTAAACTATTGTAAAAACATCAATAAATTGGGTCACCTATCTTTGTGTTTTGGAATGGTTAAAAATGAATTTTCTAGATTATTGATGACTCATTTATAATAAATATTCTTAGGATGAAAAAGAAATAAAAGATCTAGTTGTACTTTCTAAGGTCAATACTCCTCAATATGTTTTCTCAAACTATAGTGATCAAACAACCCAAAATCAATTAATTCTATATTCTACAAAAAATAATAGGTTTTTTAAATTTTATGGAGGTTATTAGTAATGCTCAACCTTCCATTGAACTAATAGATAAAATAGATCTTGTGGTAACTTGGTTGTCCCTAGGGTATTCCAAATTCTTGTATTTTATGGATACTTCGGGTTTTTATCCTCTTAAACAAGGTGGTTATGGTGAATACTACTATGATTTGGTATATTCCATGAATTATGGTGAATCAAACCAAGATGAAAATAAACAAGTTAAATAAATTGAGGATGATTTATTTCACTTGTGTTATAAAAATATTAATAAGTTATTTTTTACTCTGATTGATTTATTACTTTGAATTCTAGAAATAATCAGAGACATAATGACTGTTCAAAATTTGGGAAAATATTTTTTCTAAATCCACTACGATAATTATATAAAAAAAACCCCTCCCCCCACTCCAATTTTTTTTGATGAGGGTTCTTCATAATCATTTGATGAAGATTATATGGATTATTTCAAGAATATCACAAACTATAATAATGTTATCAAGGAAAGACTTGGATAAGAATATTATCCCTTTGTTGAGGAAAATGAAAAGAGTAATTTGGATAGATATTTAAATATTAAGATAACATTGGTTGATTTCCTAAATATTAGTGAGCCTATGTATGACAGAGTTCAATATGAACCTGATTAGAATCCTTATTTTGATTATATTCACCTTCCTTAGTAATAACTTTCATTAATTATTGATTACATGGTTATTTAATGATATCATTTTTATGATACTTCTAAAAAGTTTTATTTTTGTTGTTTGTTGGTAACAAAAGCTTATAAGAGACTCATTATTACCATTGAATATATTTTTCTAATGTTGATGATAGTGTTTATATTTTTATTCCTACTGCATAATATTCATAACATATTATTATTGAATCTTGGTGCTCTATTAGGACATGGTGATGTTTTTTTAATTGATAATTTCATTGAAATGAATTTTAAATTGAATCATTTTAATAGAGTGCTCTTGAAGTTGATTGTACATTCTTCTATATTGAATTCATTTGGTTTTTTAATAAATTATTGTTGATTGGTTTTTTACATATATAATCTAGAATGTTTGGGAATTAAAGATGAGGATAAAAGGAGGGGAGATTATACTTACATGAATGCATGGGTCTATTAAAAATGTAGTGATGGATATGTTAAACTTTTCATACCATAAGACTACAATTGGATGATGGTTGATACAGAAAATAAAGGTTATCATACTGATCAATAATGTTTTTTATAAATCTATTAATAAGTGAAGTAATTAGAATGGTGTTGGATGATACCTATCATAAGTCCTCCTTCCTTGATTTCTGAATATTCTCAATAAAGTAGATTACTCGATATTATTGTTTGTTTAAAATTTATAGTTGATTTATAGGGTTTTCAATTGGAAAATTATTTTGGTGTCTTAAATAATGTTTTTATAAGGAAATTAATCATTATAACCTTTCAATTTATTTGTGGTGAATGTTCATTCCACAAAATTGTTTCACTACATAACTCACTTTCATTAATAATTTAATACAGTTTATGGGTCATGTGACCAACTAATGAATCAAATTGTTTCATATTGAATGCTATATTTAAAATATATAAAACTATTATGGGATAATCCCCTTCATTTATTAAAAAATCAAAAACTGCAACATTTAAAATCTCTAATCTTTGGGATATAAGATATTGCAACATTAGGTTCTTCAAAATTTGATATTTCTTTATTAAAATGAATCAACACCATTTCCCTTCAAAAAATTAATATTTTCTATTCTTAGAACATAATTGAATATAATTGAGGTTACATTATGTGATACCAATTGATGCTACTAAGATCAGATAAAACCCACAATAAAGGGGGTTGAATCACTATAGACTTGTATTTACAATTTCCACAAAACTAAATTAACCTCTCTAACCTATTGAAAAAAAAGTAAAACCATCAATCAAACATACATTAATTATTCAATCTAGATTAATCCATCTCCATCCCTCTAAATAATAGTTCAAATGACACCATAACAACTCATAAGTCTTAATAAATACATTTAATCACATCTATCATGTTGATAAAAATGAAAACCATTAGGGAATTCAAGGAATTGTCAAAAAGGATGGAAGGTGTAGTTTCATGAAATAAATAAAATGGTCAAATTTAGGTGGAGAAAAGAATAAGTCTAAATATAAATATAGAATTTTCTAAAAAACTTCTTTGAAAGAGGATATAAAGGAGGGATAACAAACATTCTTAGTTCATGAAATAATGCATTATTTTTCACTATAACTAAAAAATATTATATATTTCATAAAGAGGTAGGGAATATATAACCTTAAAAAATATTATATAATCTAATAAGAGAATCCTTTGAAGTAAAGACTCTTCTATAACACCAATATATTTTCTGGAAAAAAATTTAAAAGAGATTTGATCTTTTCCATTTTTTATGGGACATGAAAAACTGATTTTGGATTTTGTTACATGTAACAATGGTTTTATAATTTATTACATGCAAAAATATATTCCTGTATTTTTACAAAGAAAATATTGAGTTTATCTTGTGTTACACACAACACCATTATAAGGACCTGACCTTAAACATTAAAAAATCTTGAATTAAATGAATAATTCACATTGAAGATCTATTCAGGTTTACAGTTCTAGATAATTAGGCCATAACTATTACATTACATCTCAAAAATTAAAAAGTAGACAATTTTACTCATTTTAAAAAAAAAATTGTAAAATAAAAACTCTTGAAAACAAGTTTCATGTCTAGTTCCATGTTTTAGATAGCATGACTTTTCATGGATTCCATCCTTGACCATGTTCATCTTTATGTCCTGTGAAATTTTTTTTCAGAACATGGGATGAGCAAAAAAAGCTCAGTAAGGATTATAAAAAAAAAGAAAGAAAACATTAGTTCATAAATACATACATAACATAATCTCTTTAGCATACCTCATGAAATCATAAGAATTATGAATAACACATAGAAATCATAAATCATAAAGGTAACATATGGCATCCATATCATACTTACATTGTAGCAATCACAGAGACATAGGGAGTTACATTAGAATACCCATCACAATATATTCCCCAAATCACTTAGGAGAAACATTCATGTTAACCTTCGTTATGTTAACCAATTCATTGGAGAGCTATCTCGGGCTCACACACCCTAGGTTAATCATGGAACCACCCTTATACGTAAATAATTTCCAAGAACCATAACATATTAATAACACATAAAACAAACATAAAGGAAAGATAACATTTCTACATTTCAATCACAATATATCATTTAAATATATTTACATATCAAATCCATTATAAAAACAATTTTCAATACCAAAATACATAAAAGATTATATGGTATTTATTTTCCTTTTAAAAACATTATGGATTGTTAATGAAGCCATAGATCAAATAATACACACGGCGGTAGAAATCTCATTTTCACCGAGTATGTTAAAAGAAACTTTATTTTTTATTGTTTAGTAAAATTCTTCATAGAAAAAGATTCCCATTGAAAGAAATGTAATTTAAAAGTTGTTTATACATCGTATTAAATAAATTTGTGTATAAAACAAAATATGCTTCAATGAATGGAGATTGACACGAAGTCCCTTACCTCATGTCCGACTTGACCCTTTCATTCTTTAATCTCCTGAATAATAAACTAATGTTAACTTATAAATTATTAAGATAATTTTTCAAGTTTATCAATCCTTTTAAATCACTTATTACAATGTTATAAATATTATGTAATCATTTTAAGTTAATAATGGTGGTTTTGTCGATATTTGGTACTTGAGTCAAAAATGGACTTCTTATAATTACAAGTTGTTGTCGTGGTCAAATGTTAATTATATCCAGAATGATATTCATAATTTAGATATCATATATATCATATATATCCAGTATATATATGTATTTATAACAGTAAATAACATTTGGAGATAAGACATGAAATGCACCGTTTATGGCGATGGTAAGTTGTATGTACGCATGAATGCTACTTTCATTTCTATTTCATATTTAATGGAATGAAAACATAATGATAAATAGTTGTATTATAATTCCAATATAATATCATATATAATTTCATTAACCCTATCCTTTATATGTTCCATGTAAGGCATGAATGATTCATATCACTTTGAGGGGGTGGTAGTCCGCACTTCTTCAAATTTGATTATCGTATTTATCCACTATGGAAACCATAATGGTATTCTATAAATGAAAATACATAAGCATAGAAACAATATAAATATAATATATATCATATATAAATATAGTTTCATCTTAATGGCCACCATAAGAGGTTGTAGGAGATAATTGAACAATCATCGTTTAGTGAGGCGTTAGTTTTTCATCCACCGAAACTGTATGTTCTTTAACAATTACATGGATGTGTGTGTAAATGTAGTTTTAATCCTTGTCATAACAACAACCTAGTATATTTAGGATACTGGTTTTGTTATAAAATAAATGAATAAAAATATTTTAGTGCATTGGAGAAGTAAAATAAAACAAAATAACTTAAGAGAAGATGTTGCCTTTAAATCGGGTAACTCCCTTTGGTTTAAACCACAAGGGTTTCTTGAAGTTCCTTTTGACTAAGCTAAGGCTTATAAAAAGAAGATAGGGATATTGAGAGATTATTTGGGCAGTGGTTGGATGATCCAAGGGGCTTGAGAGGTGTCATTAATGGGTTAAAGGTAAGGTATTTTTAAAAGGTGGAGGAGGGGCTCTTTCAGAAATTTTGGAAATATCATCTTATTATATAATGATTTTTGGTTTATAAAGGTCCAAAACTTAATAAATTCAAATATAAGATGAATAATAGTTGAAATAAAATAATCCAATAAAAATTGGACAGGTTTTGGATATTATTTTAATCTATAAATTCTTATTTATTTAAATCATTTATTAATGAGGTAAACATTGCATCATTATTGTGTCATAAATAATTAAATTTATTTCATGTTAAAAATTATAAATAAAATAACATAATGTAAGAAATTGTTTTATCATTCTAATTAATATTTGTAGTCAAATATATCAATTATATAACCCCACATTAAAATTGTTTTAGAAAACCAATTCAAGTTTCTGATATTTTTATTTTTTCTTTAAATAAAAAGTTATTAACATCATTATCTTAACCTAGTGGAATTAGAAGTCCAAAAGTCTCACCCAAATATATTCTTGGTTTTCCATTACTCAAAAAATTATGTTAGTACATGTGTTAAGTAAATTTTATATTATTATAATAATTTTTTACCTTGAATTGCTCTATTTACCTTTAACCACGGTAAATAAAAGTCAAAAGTTATTATTCACCAAAAAATATTTTCATTTTATTGAACCACATTTTACTTACTAATAACATCCATGTATTTCAGATTTTTGAAATTCAATTCACATAAGTGTTAAAATTTCATTTAAATGAAAAATTCATCCTTTTAACTACTACTTAGTGTTTTCACTATTCCTCAAAAATTGAAGTTTTTCAGAAAATACCAAAAATTCATCCTAAGCTATATTTGATATTCGAAATTAAAAAACGATGTCTATTTTACCTAATTAAATACATTTAATTTTCATTAATTAATTTAAAATTAATTCCCGTTGTCAAAACAAAAAGCGTGTTTTTGAAAAATAATAACTATCAAAAGATTGACACTTGTTTATGTCCAATTTCAAAGTGAAAATACATCCAATGACCAACATTTGACTAAATGGTAAAAATGTATTCTAATTAAACTTTAAAACAAAATAAAAATATAGTCCAACCATATAAATAAACTATATTAAAAGGCAGTTTTGAATTAAAATACATTATTTTTCACTATTCATTAAAAAATAAATTTTATCAGAAGAATACCAAAAATTTAGAAAAAGTAAATTTTGATGTCCCAATTGTAAAGAAGAATTTTATTTTCACAAATAGAACATATAAAAGTGAAAAAAACTATATTTAATGAGGGTTCTTCATCAAAAGGCAGTAAATTGACCTTTTAGTGAATATTAGAGTATTTGTGCTTAAAATTGGATTCATTCACATTTTAAGCCTCTAAATTTTATTTGATAAAGGTAAAAACATTTTACCAACATGTATAATCATATTTTAGTTAGTTTTATTCAATCCTATCAATACAATGTCTAGGCGTTAACTACCATTTAAAATAATAATATTATATTATTAGTGTGCAACGTAATATTTCAAAGAAACCCATTGTTGCATATCAGGTACGCCATCAAACATAGAATCCCCTTTAAACTAAAATTGATATTTAATTCACAAATATTAATAAATATAAAAATTACATATTTCTTTATTTACTTGGAATGTTACATCCTTCCCCCCTTTTAAAAATTGTGTCCTCGCGATTTTATTCACTTATCCAATTAATTGGGGTATTTACCCTCATAGCGTTATCAGATTCTCATGTTGCATCTTCAACCGTATGGTTTTCTATAAAACCTTTAACATGTGAATTACCTAATTCCACAACACTTTCTATCTTCGCTGAAAAATCGGGACAAGCAGTTCCTCATAAGAGAGATTCTCTTCCAACTGAACTATCTCTAGTCTCAAAACAAGAGAAGGATCTGGCATATACTTTCTCAACATTGAAACATGAAAAACATTGTGTACCTAGGATAAATTTAGAGGTAATGCCACTATGTATGCAACTAATTCAACATTCTCTAAGATTTCATAAGTCCCAATTAACCTAGGACTCAACTTTCCTTTCTTACCAAAATGCATCACACTTTTCCTTAGAGAAACATTGAGAAATACATGATCACCTACATCAAAAGAAAGATCCTTCCTCCGATTATCAGCATAACTTTTCTGCCAACTCTAAGCTGTTCTCATGTGCTTCTAAATCAACTTTACTTTTTTTGCCATCTCTTCTACCAATTCTGGTCCCGTCAACTTCCTTTCACCTACCTAATCCCAAAAAGATGGAGGTTGACATCGCTTCCCATATAATTACTCAAACATAGCCATCTGTATACTGGAATGAAAATTTTTAATATATGAAAATTCAACCAAAGAAAGATGTTGTCCCCAACTTCCCTGGTAATCCAATGAACAAGCATGTAGCATATCATACAAGGTATGAATTGTTCATTCTGACTGCCCATCTGATTGAGGATGAAAAGATATACTAAAATTTAATCAGTACCCAATGACTTCTGAAAGCCTTTCTAAAAGTTGTACGTAATGTTGGGATCACGATTAGAAACAATGGAGATGAGAACACCATGAAACCTGACTATCTCTTTAACATACAGCCAGGAAAGTTGATCTAGAGAAAAAGTATCTCGAATAGGAAAGAAATTAGGATATTTACTCAACAGATCAACAATAACCCAGATTTCATTATTACCTCGAGATGTCTTCGGTAATCCCACAACGAAGTCCATGGATATATTTTCCCATTTCCACTCTCGCACCGATAAATACTGAAGCATCCCATTTTGTAACTACCGCTCCTCTTTAACCTGCTGAAAAGTCAAACACCTCACAGTAAAGTCAGCAATATCTCTTTCATTCCATCCCACCAGTAACACTCCCGAAGATCTCTATACATCTTAGTACTTCCAGGACGAAATGAAAATGGAGAACTATGAGATTAACATAACAACTCATTATTAAATTGTGTATCACTAGGCACACATAATCTCTTTCCAAATAAAAAAATACAATCATTATCAATGTTAAAATCAGGAAACCTTCCCTTCTGAACCAAATCCACCTTTTTCTGCAACTCACTGTATTCCTTTTGTGCTTGCTTAATTCTGTATGATAGAGATGATTTCACAGGAACCTGAAACAAAACTGAGGAATTTCCTGCACCAACAAATTCTATGCCAAATTTCATCAAATAATTAATCTAAGGATCTTGTTTCAAACATAACTTGGTTAATGTATCATTACTTTTTTCAACTCAAAGCATCAACCACTTTATTTTCCTTTCACAGACTGTACAAGTTCGTGTAATCATAATCATTGATTAATTCCATCCATCTCCTCAGTCACATGTTTAGTTCTTTCTATGTGAATATAAACTTTAAACATTTGTGGCAAGTATATCATCCAAATTTTACTCCATAAAGATGATGCCTCAAAATTTGTAATGAAAAAACAAGAGCAGCTATTTCCAAATCATGTGTAGGGTAATTTAACTCATGAGGTTTCAACTGACATGAAGTATAAGAAATTACCTGATCATTCTCCATAAGGACATAGCCAAGTCCATTAGATGGATAATCACTATAGATAACAAAATCAACATTTTTGGAAGGTAGTGCCAAAACTAGATCTTTCACCAATCATCTTTTCATTTCCTGAAAACAATCATCACATTATTTTTTCCAGATGAACTTAACACATTTTTTAGTTTACTTAGTCATTGGAGAATATAACCATAAAAACATTTCAACAAACCATTGGTAATAACCTTCCAAACCAAGAAAACTATGGATCTCAGTTATATTTGTGGGTCTTAGACATTCTTCAACAACTTTTGTTTTAGTAGGATCAACAGTTATGCCATTTTTGAAACAATGTGACCAAGGATAGAAATTTGTTGTAACTAAATCTCACACATGCTGAATTTCCCATACAGTTTCTTTTCATTAAATCTTTTTAAGAAAATCCTTAAATGAAATCCGTGCTCCTCTTTACTTTTAGAATAAACCAAAATATCATCAATTAACACAACCACAAACTTATCCAAAAACTCGCATAAAATTCTATTCCTAAGATCCATGAATACAGCAGGTGCATTGGTTAAACCAAAAGGAATAAAAATATATTCACAATGGACATATATAGTACGAAACATGGTCTTTAGAATGTATTCTTACTTTACATTCAAATGATGGTACCGTGACTTCAAGTCAATATTTGAAAAATACTGAGCTCCTTGGAGTAGCTCAAACAAATCAGCAATATGAGGAAAAGGATACTTGTTCTTAACAGTGATGTTATTCAATGCTCTATAATAAATGAAAAGTCTCATTGAACCATATTCCTTTTTAACAAAAAAGATAAGAGCATCCCAAGGTGATGTGCTAAGTCAAATGAAACCATTATCTAACAACTCATGTTATTGAATTTTTAACTCTAAAAGTTCAATTTGATCCATTAGATAAGGGGGTTTTGAAATTGGCTTAACATCAGGAACTAAGTCAACTATAAATTCATCTTCCTGGTCTGGTATAATACTAGAAAACTCATCTAGAAAAACAAAAAGGTACTCATTTACAACTGGTACATCATTAATCTAAATAATTCCTTTGTTTTCAACAATATGTACAAGGAAACATTCATTTTCATCTTTTACTAGATTCTCAGCTTCTTGATATGTTAGCAACAGTAAGGGTTCATTCTTGTACAAAAACTAAATTTTTTTCTGAAAATAAACCTCCTTTGCTCTGCAGTCAATCATAGCATGATAAAAAAAAGTCAATCCGTACCCAAAATAACATCATACTCTACTTGAAGCAAAACTATAAGTATTACAGGTAGATTCTTTCCACACACAAGGACATGAAGGTTCTTATGATTTCTTTTTGTCTCAACATTTCCCCCTGGTGTTTTTACCATAAGTTAAAGATTCATATCTTGATATGAAATTCAAAATTTACTAGAAAACGTATCAGAAATGAAAGAATGTGTAGACCCTAAATCAAACAAGACATTAGCATAATCTGAACAAAAAAATGTACCTGATACTACTTCATTTGATGGACCAACATCTGCTGAAGTAGTTGTAAATGATTTAACCACCCCTTTCTACTTGTAGTTTGGTTTATTTCCTTCAATTGAGTTCTTTATTTGACAATCATTTACATAATGTCCCATTTCATTACACTTAAAACATTTTACTGATTGTAAATTCAATTTTTTCTTACAATTAAACTGATCTTTTTCAGTGTAATTACAATCCTTATGTCCCATTTTACCACATCGGTATCACATACTAGAATTCAAAAGACATTCCCCAACATTCTTTTTACCACAGTTTACACAAACTATAAACTTAAGTTTCTTACCATTTGACTTTTTTGAAGAGTTCTTTCCTTTCTTCTGCCACCTAGACCTCTTATTATGTTGTTTTTCAAAGAAAACTTGATCTTCAGAAAACTCCATTTCCATATTCTCCGCACATCAAAAAAGTTTTTCAAAACATTTGAACTCATGTGATGTTAAATCCCTTCGATAATTTTTCTTTAATATTGAGTAAAAACGGTTGATTTTACTCTCAAGATCTCATATGAAATTTAGAGCATACCTTGTCAGTTGAGTGAAGTTTTCTTCATAAGAAGCCACTGAGTCATCCTCCCACCTCAATTACAAGAATTGTATTCCCATCCTAAGATGAACCACCACAGAAAAATATTTCTCAAGAAATATACCTTTGAATTCATCCTAATCAATAGCATCAATATCCTCACTATCCCTGATATTTTTCACCATTGACCTCCACTGATCAGCTTCTCCTTCAAAATAGTAAACATCAAGACTAACCTTTTGATGTTCTGAACACCCCATGACATCAAAAATATTTTCCAGTGCTTTAATCCACCATTCTTCTAGCACAGGGTTAGATGATCCTTTGAATGATGGGGGTGTTTCATCATGAAGTGCTTCACTACTAACATGTTACTCTGTGGTTGATCTGGATGATATCGTACATGGATACCACCACCATTTATAGCCTTAGTAAACTATGCAATCACTAAAAAATATTGTTCAGTTCGGATTATGACCATCTCAGGTTACTAATTTGGAAGGTTGTCTTCCTCTTAATGTTGTCTCATCACAGCTACCCTACTTCCTATGCGGAAAACCATTCAGAACATAGAAAAATCATAGGCAAAGCTACATGGTAATCCTTAAATGCTATATCATTTCAATCTTACCATAAAATAATTTATGGACATTAATTTAATAATATTATAACTTCTAAAGTTATCTAAACTGAACTCTAATACATACTATAAGGACCCATCCTTAAACATTACATAATCTTGAATTAAATGTATAATTCACATTTAGGTCTCTTTTCAGGTTTGGTGTTTTAGAGAATTAGGCCATAACTATTACATAACATCTTAAAAATTACAAATTGAACAATTCTACTCAGTTTTGATTTTTTCATCAAATAAAAACTCTTAGAAAAAAGAGTCATATCTAGTTCCATGTTTTAGACAGCATGACTTTTCCATGATACCATTTTGACCCTATTCATCTCTAAGTCCTGTGAAAAACATTTCAAAACATGGGATGAACATAAAAAGCTCAGTAAGGGTTATAAAACAAAGAAATAAAACATTAGTTCATCAATACATACATAACATAAGCTCTTTAGCATACCTCATGAAATCATAAGAATTATGAATAACACATATAAATAATAAATCATAAAGGTAACTTGTTCCATCAATATCATACTTACATTGTAGCAATCATAGCTACATAGGGAGTTATGTTAGAATACCCATCACAATATATTCCCCAAATCTCTTAGGAAAAACATTCATGTTAACCTTCATTATGTTACCCAATGCATTGGATAGCTATCCCGGGCTCACACACCCTAGGTTTATCATGGAACCACCCTTATACGTAAATAATGCCCAAGAACCATAACATATTCATAACCCATAAAACAAAAATAAAAAAAAAGATAAGATTTCCACATTTCAATCACAATATATAATTTAAATATATTGACATAAAAATTCCATTAACAAAACAATTTTCAATACCAAAATATGTAAAAGGATATATGGTATTTATTTTCCTTTTAAAAAAATTACATCTGGTTAAGGAAGCCATAGATCAAATAATACTCAAGGCGGAAGAAAGGTCATTATCATCACATACATTAAAAGAAACATTATTTTTTGTCATTTAGTAAAACGCCTCATATAAAAAGATTCCCTTTGAATGAAATGAAATTTAAAAGGTATTTATATAGCATGTAAAATAAATTCATGTATAAAACAAAATATGCCTCAATGAATGTAGATTGAGATGAAGTCCCTTACCTCGTGTCCGACTTGACCCCTTCCTTATTTAATCTCTTGAATAATAAACTAAAGGAAATTTCAACTAGCTTAATAACATTTTTCAAGTTTATCATTCCTTTTAAATCACTTATTACCATGTTATAATCATTATGAAATCATTTTAAGTTAATAATTGTTGTTTTGTCGATATTTGGTATTTGAGTAAAAAATGGACTTCTTATAATTACAAGTTGCTCATGTGGTCAAAATTTAATTATATCCAGAATGATATTAAAGATTTAGATATCATATATATCTAGTATATATATGTATTTATAATAGTATATAACATTTGGGGAAAAGAAATGAAATGCACCGTTCATGGAGACGGTAAGTTGTACGTATGCTTGAACGCTACATTCATTTCTATTTTGTATTTAATGGAATGAAAACATAATGATATATAGGTATATTATAATTCCAGTATAATATCATATATAATTTAATTAACTCTATCCTTAATAATTTCCACATAAGGCATGAATGAGTCACAACACTTTGAGGGGGCGGTAGTTTGTACTTCCTCAAATGAGATTATCATATTTACCCACCATGGAAACCATAAAGGTATTTTATAAATGAAAAATATAGAAGAAAAGAAACAATATAAATATAATATATATTTCATATAAATACAGTTCCATCTTAATGTCCACTATAAGTGGTGGTCGGAGATAATTGAACATCCATCGTTTCGTCAGGCGTTTGTTCGCCGTCAACAGAAACAGTTTGTTATTTACCCATTAAACTGAGGTGTGTGTAAATTTAGTTCGAATCCTTCTCATAAAAACAACCTATTATATTTAGGATACTATTTTTGTTATAAAATAAATGAATAAAAATAGTTTAGGGGGCGGGAGAAGTGAAATAAAATAAAAGAACATAAGAGAAGACGTTACCTTTAAATCGGATACCTCCATTTGGTTTAAACCAAAATGGTTTCTTGAAGTGCCTTATTCCTAAACTAAGGCTTCTAGGTGGTATATAGGGATCTTGGAAGCTTATTTGGGTAGAGTTTGGATGATATAATGGGCTTGAGAGGTGTGAGTAATGGGTTAGAGGTTAGGCATGTTTATAAGGGGGAGGAGGGGATCTTTAGGAAAGTGTGGAAATATTATTTTATTATATAATTATTTTAAGTTTATAAAGGTCCAAAACTTATTATGGTCAATGATAAGAAGACTCATGATCTAAATAAAATAATTCAATACAAATTGGACAGGTTTTGGATAATATTTTAATCTTTATAATCTTATTTATTTAAATAATGTTTAAATGAGGTAAACACTACATCATTATTGTGTCATCAATAATTTAATTTATTTGATGCCTAAAAATTATAAAACAAATAAAGTAATGTTGGAAATATTTTTATATTTATAATAAATATTTATATCCAAATATATAAATTATATAACCCCATATTAAATTTTTTTTAGCAAAGCAATATATTTTTATGATATTTTTATTTTTACTTTAAATAAAAAGTTATTAATATCATTATCTTACCCAAGTGGATTTAAAACGACAAAGGCCTCACACAAGGATTATCTTGGTATTCCATTACTCATCCAATAAGATTAGGGCAAGTGTTAAGTTAATTTTATATTATTATAATATTTTTTTTACCTGGAATTACCCTACTTACCTTTAACTGCGGTATATAAAAGTCAAAAGTTACTATTTACAAAAAAATATTTTCATCTTATTGAACCACATTTTACTTAATAATAATAACCATGTATGTCAGATTTTTGAGATTCAATTCAGAAAAGTTGTAAAATTTCATTTAAATGAAAAAATCATCTTTTTAACTACTACTAAGTGTTTTCACTATTCATAAAAAATTGATGTTTTTCAGAAAAATACCAAAACTTCAGCCTAAGATATATTTGATATTATGAATTTAAAAGTGATTTATATTTTACCAAATTCAATACATATATGTTTCATTAATTAATTTGAAATTAATTCTCGTTGTCAAAACAAAAAGTATGTTTTTATGAAATAATAACTATCAAAAGATTGACACTTTTTTATGTCCAATCTCAAAGTTAAATTACTTCCAATGACCAAAATTGAATTAATGGAAAAAATATATTAAAATTACACATTAAAACCAATTGAAAATATAATCTAACTGTATAAATAAATTATATTAAAAGGCAGTTTTGAGATAAAATACAGTATTTTTCACTATACAGTAACAGCTGAATTTTATCAGAAAAATAGCCAAAATTTACCAAAAGTACATTTTTTATGTCCCGATTCTAAAGAAGAAATTTATTTTTTTCAGATTTAATGTATAAAAGTTACCAGAATAAGATTTAAAGGGGGTTCTCCATCAAAAGGTAGTAAATCGACCTTTTAAAGAATATTAGAGTATATGTGCTTAAAATTGGATTCATTCACATTTTAAGCCTCTAACTTTTATTGAATAAATGTAAAAACATTTAAAAAAAATTATAATCATATTTTAGTTAGTTCTATTTATTATTTCCAATACAACAGTTAGGCGTTAACTACCATTTAAAATAATAATAATATATTATTAGAGTGCAACGTAAGATTTCCAAGAAACCTGTTGTTGCATATCGAGTACGCCATCGAACATAGAATCCCCTTTAAAGTAAAATTAATATTTAATTTACAAGTATTAATAAATATGAAATTTTCATATTTCTTTATTTACCTGGGATGTTACAACCATTTCTAATCAAAACATGTCATATAATTAAAATATTATTATTTAATATAATATTTATCACCAAGCTATTGGAATGGAGGGTATGTGTAGGGATAAATAAAAAAATGAAAATAATTTTCAGATGTGTATATATAATGAATTATGTTTTTACCAATAAATTATAAATTAAAATAAATTTATTTAAAAATAAAGAAAATCTCTTTATAAAAAACTATTTTTATGTAAAAAATGTGATCCACCTAAATAAAATAAAAAAAAACAAATTTTGGTGAATGATTTCAATCAAGTGTATATGATATATATATATATATATATTCATATAACTATTTAACGTTTATCTTATGTATTTTCATTACAATATATAAGAATAAATCCAATTTTACACATAAAAATTGTATCTTCTCAAAAAAAGATGTTTTATCACCTTTTTATATGGAACATATTTTTATAATTAAATTTTAAATTTTATAAATATAATTTTATAAAATTTAAAACATTTTTTAAAATTTTATATCAAAATTATATTAGTTTGAATTTTTTGGATTTTTATTAAACGTTTCACTTTTTTTTAATAGTGAAAAATAATAAATTTTAATTGAAAACCGTCTTTTCCTTTAATTAATTTATAGTGTTAAATTATATTTAATTTTTTTAAGTTAAATTAGTTCAATAGAATATTCATTAATCCAATTCAGGTTCTGAGTTCTCGGAATTTAGACTTCGAACATTCTGAGTTTAGGTTCCGAGTTCTCTGAATTCAGATTCCGAACATTCTAAGGTTAGGTTATGAATTCTATGAATTAAGACTCTAAACTTTATGAGTTCAGGTTCTGAGATCACTGAGCTCAGATTCCGAACCTTCAGAGTTTAGGTTCCAAATTCTTTGAATTCAGACTCTGAACTCTTTGATTTTAGGTTCTTAATTCTCTGAATTCAGACTCCGAACATTCTGAGTTCAGGTTACGAATTCTCTAAATTCAGACTCCGAACTTTCTGAATTCATACTCTGAATTCTTAAGAATTCAGACTTTGAATATCCTTGAAATTCATACTCCAGAATTCTATAGAATTTAGATTATGAATTCTTTGGAAAACAGAATCTGATTATTTATGTATTATAGACACTGAATGGTTTTTGGTTAGACTCTGAACTTTTATTTTTCAATACATTCTGAAAAATGGTTTTGGTTAAGCAACCATATTTTTATTACATTTGTTTTAGTTATAAAATGATTTCATTCATTAAGTTACTAACTAATAGTTTTTTGAGTGAAACGTGTACTAGTCCCTCCGAAATTCAAGGAAAAATATGACCATTGGAGGAGGGAGTTGACAGTTCAAGATGTTCCTATAAATAAGAGCTCATTTGAAAGAGCTCACATAAAAAAGAATTAACTTTGATGATTGTTTGATAACTCTAGAGATTACATGATGAAGTGATTTATAGAGATAGACTCTCATGATTAGTGCATACTGAACATCTTGTTCAGAATTACATTGTGAGACTCTGAATGTTGCTTAGTACATTCGAGGGCTTCCGGGGATAGGAATACAGAGGTGCCAACTACCATGAAGTTCGAGGGCTTGTGGGGATACAAGACAAACTCCAATCATCATATCGAGGGATTACCCTAGTTTGGGTAAGACATACTTTCTTGAAAGTATAAATCAAGGGAACTTTATCCAAGGTTGTTGGATACCTTTCTCTTTGTGATAAAAATTTTACTACTTGTTACATGTATTGTTTCAGGCTTTCTACTGAATTTTGGTTGTTGAGGAAAGTATAACTATCTTATACATTCTTGTACTTGTATACTCTAATTATGTAAGATTCTATATGCATTAAGGTAAAATCTTTATCTTTGTAAACTTTTGTTATGTTTCATTTCCAGAACCACATTTCCAGAGTCAACCATTTTTGTAGAACTAAGTGGTTTTTTGAATTTATCTTGTTTACCTTTGTTAAACATTACCATTTTTAAAGTTCCAAAGGAATTTATTAAAGTATAAAATTCACCCCCCCCCCTCTTGTATATTGAGCATCTAAATCATTATTTCGATACTAAAATCTGTATCATTTCAATCCTATAATTGGTATCATAGGAGGTCTCTGAAATACTTATATTCACATATAAGTATTCATGTTCAAGTTTTTCATTGTTCTATATTTTCCTTTCATAGGATATTTTTATCCTTGTTTAGAAACATTTATTACTGACAAGTTTGTGTGGAAATATATTTTATTTGAGACGGAAGGAATGAATGTTGGTTCTATTGAAAATATTAATCCTTGTAGACCGCCTATTTTTTATGGGAATGATTATGAATATTAAAGAGATCATGTGAAGACATTTTTCATTAACACTGGAGTAGACAACTTTGTTATGCTTACTGGAGATTACAATATTTATAATAAGGAAGTCAGAACTTTTACTAATCAAGAAAAGTCAAAATATCAACTTAACTACAAGGTACGCAATACTTTATTGTGTTTCATGACCAAGAATATATATACCCAGATTTCATCTTGTGAAGCTGCAAATTCTATTTGGAAGAATCTTGAAGCAACTCATTTTAGTACATACAAAGTTATTGAAACTAGAGGAGTTATTATTAGAGCTGAGTATCATGGTTTTGTATTTCCTTATGGAGAAAAAATATTTAAGGTACAATGGAGATTAATTACTATTGTCAATATCTTACAACCCATGGGTGAGAAATGTTTAGATGATGAGGCACTTGTAGACAAGATTTTAGACACCATGCCTAATTAGTGGGAATCCAAGAGAACAGCTATAGATGAGAATAGAAAATTCTCACAGATCACTCTGGATGAGATTTTTGGAACTCTTCTTCAACATGAGACTAGAATGAAGAGAGTTGATGACATTGTTAAGAATAATAATGAGAATGGAAGTGTTACTTTTACAGCTACTTCAAATCATATGAACGGCAAGACTCTTGAGTGAGTTATAAGATCTATGTCTAAGAATGTTACTTTTTTATATGAATCAAGTAAAAGTGAACATTCTAAGAATAAACTAGCTAATCTTTATCAAATAATGAAAAATATAATTGGGAAGAAATAATTTCATTATAGATATAAGAAGAAAGAAATAAAGGAAAAGAAAGACTCTGAAGTCATTTGTTATGAATGCAAAAGAGCTAGACATATAAGTCCAGATTGTCCTATGCTTAAGAGAAACTATAGAAAGAAAAAAATAATTCTGAGAGGAATAGAAAGAAGTACTACAAAGTTAAATCTAAGAAAATTTTGAAAGCTAGTGACACCTGGAGTGCCAGTGGTGGAGACTCTTCTAATTAATCCTCAGATTAAGAATCTTCTGGTCAGAAGAATCTTGGTTTACTTTCCAAGTAACCTATTGAAAATCATTCTTTAATGGCTATGGTACACAATGATGGATCTATCACCAATTATCCTTGAATACTAATTATAGTGATATTAAATATTATGAATCCTCTGATGAAGAATCTTTTTTTATGAAGATAATACTTTACCAACCTATGTAGAAATTTCTACGTTTTATATACTCCTTGAGAATAAAAATCATAAAGTCGAAAAAGCTTGATAAAGAAACTTCTAGAATTTATATTCTTACTAAGAAAATATCAAATCATTCTAAAGAACTTGATAATAAAACCCTTTTATTTTGAAATTATTTTACAAAACCTTGAGGAAGTAAATTCTGAGAAGGATAAACTTTCTATGGATCTAGAAAAAAAATTTCTAAGAAAGATGTTTTCAAGCCTAACTCTAGTGCTAAAAATGATGTTTTTGAGAATAAGAACATATTTATTAGACTATAGATAGAGATATTTTTACTTGAGGAAGTGTTTGTCAAACATTACCTTAGGTAAGGAAAATTTTGATAAGATATATTCTCAAATTCTACCTTTAAGGAATAATTCAGGTTTTGGTTATACTAGTTCAAAACCGTTTTTAGTAAGAATTATTATGTTCCTCAAAGTAATCCTTTCTGCACTAAGTGTCATTGTGGTGGGTATTAGAAAAAAATTGTTCCTTAATGAAAACATAGTCTTTAGTTTTTCATAAAGATTATTTTTCAAAGAAATTGTGGATTTCTAAAAATTTTCTTTTTGAATTTTCCAGATCCAAGAAAGTTTGGGTTCCGAAAGTCTAACACTCTTATTTTCAAGAAAAGAAATAAAGTACCAATAGAAATACTTGGTACATGGATAGTGGATGTTCCCAACACAAGACTGGTAATAAAAACTTCTTTGGAAAGATTATCCAGACGAAAGGGGGAAATTTAACTTTCAGAGATAATGCTACAAGAGAAATTATTGTTATAGGTAACATCCTTATTCTTGGAAAAACGTTTATTTAAAATGTTTTATTTGTTAAAAGTCTTAAGTACAACCTTATGGATCACACACAAAAAAGAGATATCATTCTTCAATTTATTGATCCACAAGATAAACTTGTTGATATTTTCACAAAATCATTATCATTCGATAGATTTTAATATATTAAACAGTAGTTATGAATGATAATTGTAAGGTAATCATCCTTATTAACTTCTTGTTAAAACTTATCTCCTTACAGTAAAAAACTTTTTTTCATTGGGGGAGTACATTTGTTTGTTAAATTTCTAAAAAATTTCATAGCCTAAAATTAATTCATTGTCTAAAATTTTTCTTAGTCTAAAATTATTTGTAGTCTAAAATTTTTCGTAGTCTAAAATTTTTCATAGTCTAAAATTTTTTTCGTAGTCTAAAATTTCTCGTAGTCAAATTTTTTTTCATACTTAAAATTTTCGTAATGAAAATTTTCATTCTTAAATTTTTCACAATGAAGATTTTCATACTTAAATTTTTCATAATGAACATTGTCATAGCTAGATTGTTCGTAGTAAATGTCTTTATAATCAAAATATTCCAAATCTAAAGTTTATCAAGAAGAATTTTCCTCAATACGAATAATCTTCCTAGCAATCCAAAAGATATGTTACCTTTCTTAAATTTTCATAATCAACTTTTACTTTTTGGTAATTTCATCTTTTATTAAACTTTCGTATTCACCTTTTCTTAAATCTGAATGTCTTTCGTAAAAAACCTCAAAAGATCGGATTCTATCAAAATTTCCTTCTAACTATCATCTCAACCGTTAGATCAGATCAGAAGGTTTTTCCACCATTCTATTGAGTATGGAAGTTGAACTGTGGCCTCAATTTCCTATATAAAGGACCCCCAATGATTTTCTCATGATGAAACTCAAGCCTTCACGTGCTGAAGTTATGCCCCCCAACATAAGTTCGTTCTGAACTTCTTAGATCTTTCTCACTTCTGAATGTCTGTCAATGTCTCCTCACTGAAAGATATGTCAACTATCAAACCAATCTATAAATGGTAGATATACATAGAATGGTTAGTTGATCTGAAGTTTTTTTCAAAGTATGATTCTATTATCTCAAATAATATAAATCTGAATGGATGGGAAAGTGTTTGCCTTTCAAAATAAAAAGCTCGTGATTTGGTATATCTGGATTTGTTAATATAATTCTATGAGTTGGTAATTTTTTTAAGGAATAAGGGAGGAGTAGGTTTTCATTCAAGTGTTATGCAAAGACATATCCACTTTCTTACACCAACACTGCAGGCTTGGTTGGTTTAACATATGAATGGGAAGCTGAGTTTTTTTTCTCATAAGATTCCTGATGTTCAAGGAAGTTTTGATAAGGTGAAGGTCATGGATTGTCTTGGAATTTTAGAGGTAAAGACGCTGAATATTCTTCACCTGTATCTAAATTATCGGATTATTGAGTTGTGGGATCAAGTATTCTTCATACCGAGAAAAGGAGACAAGGATACATGGAAGAAAAGTGATATGTACATTCTGGACTTCTTGGTAAACCTAAGGAATATAAACTTGGTTAAGAACATCACGTTTACGATTGAGAACATAATGAATGGAAATCTAAAGGCTCATATTATCACGTACCTAGCCATTCTATCAAAGATGATTGTTCAGTGTTTAGAATCCTTTAAAATTCCATGCAGATAATAGTTGAAGAATTGTAAAGTTATGTTGTTGAGTGATGACACACTGAGAACGATGAAAGTTGGATTTTCTTAAGAATAAAAAAATGATTTTCCTGAAGAGGATTCAAAAGCCTTGCTGAAGAAACTGGTAGTGGATGAGACTTCCAAAAATTGTAGAAGGAAGAGGAAGTTTAAGGATATGGAAGAGAAGGAAAAAACCACAATGGATAAAGAAACCCAATCTACACCACCGAAGCCAAAGAAGAAAAAAGCCTATCCTGAGGAGGTTGTGGCTAAATGGAGATAAGACAAGAGAAATTAGAGAGATGGGGATCCTAAGATTGGCTTGGACCCTAATGAAGAAAAATCTTTGAAAGAAAAGGCAGTAGAAGATCTTGACAAGCAAGAAAAAGAGAAGAAGTAGAAGAAGAAGTTTTCGGGGGATGAAATAGTACAATCAAATCTAAAGGCTGCTGAGAGAGCTTCCGAGAATATTCTGGTACCAGAATCGTTTTTATTAGAACAACTATCTAAAACATTGAGAAAGAATTTTGTAATTCAGGAAAAACATTTAAAAGAATTTTTCCAACAAAATAATTTGTTGAAGAAGAAGTATTGTAAGAAGAAGAAGAAGGAAGTAAGTGGTGATACTGAAGAACTGATATAGAAATTTGAAAATTTTCATGATAAGGAAAGCCCTTTTAAAAAATTCTCATTCCGAACCTCTCAAGTTGAATCATCAAATCTTGCTACTCCTGGGATGGATGAAGAAAAGGCTGAATACGAAGTAGACAACACATCTGGGGAAGAAAGCATCAATAAAAATTTTATTCACCCAAAGGATGTTGAGACAGGAGCTGAAAATGAAGAATTTTATGAATAACAAATCTCTCATTTATCTGATAGTGAACATGAATCTCCTGATCAAGATGAAGTCATTCAAATGGTTGATAAGGGAAAACAAGTAGTAGTTGATACACCTACCAATGTTGTGGTAAAGAATAAAGATGTTGGTGGTTCTTCAAAGAGGAAACCTTCTGTGTTAGAAAAAGAAACCTCACCAAAACAAATCTCTGATTCGGAATCGTCCTTCCATGGACATGATTTTTTAGTCTAGTCTATTGAATATTTTTGGGACAATACCAATATTTCCCAATATAGAATCAGGATTACAAATGTTTCAACACTCATTGAATCATAAATTGGATTCAATATCCATAGTGATGGATAAGTGTGTCAAACTCGAGGAAGACTTCAAGACTTCTCTTATTAGCTATGAATCTCATAAAATATTATGTAAAAATATGACAAGATGGTCAATAAATACATTTGAAGAGATGATAATTCGTGATGAATTCTAAGAAAGTGTCAATGGTTCATTTGACACTAAATATGTAAAGATCAAGGATCTCACAAATATTTTTGAGAAAAATCTAACTCTGGAACAGAATTAATAGATGTAAGAAGTGAAATATCTGAATGGAAAGTTGTATTCAGTTTCTTAGAGTTGGAAGAGGGAAAGAGATCTTAGAATCGATCTTGCAGAGAGATATTCTAAGAAAGAAGAAGTTCTAAAGGGGCAGCCAGAATCTATTAAGGCTCAGGAAGAAAAAATCAAAGCCTTAGAGAAGAAAACAGAAGATCAGGATCAGATTCTCAAACGAGCAGAAAAGGATCACAAAGAACTCTAGAATCTCAAAACCATAGTAAAGAAGTTGATCCTGAAGGAGAAGGAAGGATAATCTAGTTCAATTCCGATATTTTGTTGTATTTCTTACCTGTACAGGTTTTTCCAATCGTAATTAAATTTTGAGTTTCTCTTCATATATTTTTTCCCTAGTACTAATGTTTCAGGTACCATGTTTTCTTTTCCATTCCCTTTATTCATTTTTGAAAACAGCAAAGGGGGAGATTGGAAAATGGAATACAAAGTAAAAGAACAAATTTCCCTAAGTAAGGGGGAGTTCATATCAGGGGGTGTTCTTATCCAAGAATATTTTTGTATAAAATAAAATGCTAAGCCTCAATCCAGAAATATAGAATACGATCCTTAGTGTTTCCAAATCCTAAGGTGGGGTTAGTCGTATTTATCATTACCCACGTGTTAAGGGAGATAAGTTTTATTTTCAGAGTCCAGGAAAATATTTTCTAAGTCCTTATATTGTTTTTTGAAAGGATGTTTTTGCTTTCCAAAAAGGAGGAGATTGATGAGTCAATAAGGTTTCCTTATGAATTTTCCATTCCTTCATGTTTTAAAAATCACAAACACTCTATCATTAGAAAAATTTATTTTCCCCTTTATTTTATCTTAATAAGGAAAATTTTCCTTCCTTAAGGAAAATTTATCCTTAAAATGTTTTCATTATTCATATCATATTTTCTCTAAAACTAACTCATTTTATTTCTAAGTATAAAATTCGGTTTCTTATCTAAAACATGGGAATATTATAAATAATTAGATATAGAGTATTCTATTTTCAAGATTCGGATTCATGTTCTGAATTATCGGAATTTAGACTCTGAACTTTCTGAGTTTAGGTTCCGAGTTCTCTGAATTCAGATTCTGGACTTTCAGAGTTCAGGTTCCGAATTCTCTGAATTCAAACTCCAAACATTTTGAGTTCCGGTTCCATGTTCCCAGAATTCAGATTCTAAACTTTCTGAGTTTAGGTTTCAAAATCTCTGAATTCAGACACCAAACTCTCTAATTACAGTTTCTGAATTCTGTGAATTCAGACTCTGAGCTTTCTGAGTTGAGGTTTAGAAATCTATGAATTCAAAATCAGAACTTTCTGAATTCAGAATCCAAATTCTTATGAATTCAGACTCTGAATTTCCTTGAAATTTAGACTTTAGAATACAATTGAATTTCGATTACGTATTCTTTAGAAAATAGAATCTGAATATTTATGTATTATAAACACCAAATGGCTTTTGGTTAGACTCTGAACTTTTATTTTTCTTTACATTCTGAAAAATGATTTTGGTTAAGCAATCATATTTTTCTTACACTTGTTTTAGGTATAAAATTATGTCATTCATTCAGTTACTAACTAACCATTGTTTGAGTGTCAAGTGTACTTTTCCCTCTGAAATTCAAGGAAAATTATGACCATTGCAGGAGGGAGCCGACCGTGGAATATGTGCCTATAAATATGATCTCATTTAAAAGAGATCACAATAAAACAACAACTAACTTTGATGACTGTTCTAGAACTCTAGAGATTACATGATGATGTCATTTATAGAGAGAGACTCTCATGCTTAGTGTGTACTGAACATCTTGTTTAGAATTGCTTCTGGCGACTCTGAATGTTGCGGAGTACATTTGAGGGCTTCTGGGGATAGGATGACAGAGGCACGGACTACTAAGATGTTCGAGGGCTTGCGGGATAGCAAGACAAACTACGATCATCATATAGAGGGCTTACCCTGGTGTGGGTAAGACATACTTTCTTGAAAGTATAAATCAAGGGACCTTTATCCATGGTTGTTGGATACCCTTCTCTTTGGGTTAAAAGATTTACTAATTGTTACTTGTATTGTTTCATGTTTTCCGCTGCATTTTGGTTGTTGAGGAAAGTATAAAAATATTATACTTTTCTATACTTGTATACTCTGATTAAGTAATATTATATATGCTTTAAGGTACTATATTTATCTTTGTAAACTTTTGTTAATTTTCATTTCCGGAACCACATTTCTGGAATCAAGCAAGTCTATAGAACTAAGAGGTTTTGTGAATTTATCTTGTTTAACTTTGTTAAACATTACCATCTTTAAAAGTTCCAAATGAATTTTTTAAAGTATTCAATTCACCCCCCACCATCTTGTATATTGAGCATCTACATCACTATTTTGATACTATAATAAGTATCATTTTGATCCTACATTTTGTACAAACAAATAAAGAATACTCAAATAATAAGTCATGTTCTTCAATGAGCATATTTATTTTATTTATTTCTCCACCATCATCAATTATTATTATATCGTGATTATGTAAATAATTGTGTTTCATAAATATAATTATATTTTTTTTGTTAATTTTATGAAATTAATCCTTCCCCACTTCTATTAAATGGGTTATGCAATAACCATTCATCTGTGTGGTGGATTACCACCTCGTGAACCAATATCATTTAATTTTCCATTATGACCTCTCACAGCTGGACTTAATGATGTATTTATTGTATATATAGGATATACAATATATTTATGATGTTATTATCATTATGGAATCATTAAATTACCCAAACCGTCATTATTTCCATTTTTTGGGAATATGATAATGTCGCTTGTGTGTACGGTGGTCTACCGCCTTGTAAAGTGATGTTATTCATTAATGTTTTATAAGGAATGTATTAAGTATTAATTTAATAAAAATACATGATATATATGACATAAAAATTATTCTAAAATGATATTATATATCATTTAATTTTATTTCTTCAAACTGATAAGAAAATGTAAAACATTAATATTCATGACCAATGTAAGATGACTAAAAATATTAAAAAAAATCAAAACATATACAAAAAAGTGGTTATTACCTAAAACATACCATTAAAATAGAATTATAAATAAATAGGTAATAAATGTCCATAATAAAATCACATATTCCATTATATATATAAATATTGATAACTAATAAATGTATAATTAACTTATATTTATTATTTTACAGTTTTTAATTTGTATTATGAAAGTTAATACTTAATGTATGGGATTATCATCTCAATTTTTTCTTTTGTGAGATACATACCATATTCACCGCCAATTTATTTTATGTTTTGTGTATTCTTATCATGAATGTATTTTATAATTTTTATATTGAGAACTATTTGTATTTTTATACCCATTTTAGGATCTCACATTCATGGTGTCTAGGTTTAAAATGACACCAAAACATTAAGGGATTTTAGTCTATTTTTTCCTTCTTCAAGATTTCTATTCTGCACCAATATTCTTTCATACGATGTATATACTGCCTATTTTAAATAAAATATAATGTAATTATTCATCCTCGTGATATTTTAAGATTGATTTTATGTTATTCATTCATGGTTTATATGACTCCATGATTCCAAAGTGGTGATGGTTTCATGATACAATGTCATCGTTTACTAGGATTCATTATGATAAAGTCTCCAATATTGAAAACACAGGATCTACCTCTAAATAATTATCACGAATTTTATTATCCTCAATTTATTCATGATATATTTATATAATGGAATTTTTTTTCCACTCTTTCTTACTTAAAATAATGAAGAATTGTTTTAATGAATATCCTATTTTATTTCTCCCTTTTGTTAGAAATCTATTTTCTCCAGAAACCATGTTTCCAAAAAAAATTAAAAATAATTTTATTATTCTTTTTTATTTTTATAATAAATTATTAACCATGTTTTAATTTTTATAAAATGATTTGTAATGAATATTCATGTCGTTTTCAAAACAGTTCTCTATTGTATTTTACCGAAAATGTGAAATGAATCATTATTTTTTACAAGCACGACGTGAACATTATTTCCCACTTCCAGGAACACTCAATGATTTAAAGATTAGATTATATGTTTTCAAATTTGTTTTAAATTATTTCCTTAATATTTGTGATAATTTATAATTTAATAAATTATTTCATATTGAAATATATTTTGAAAGTGTTTTAATTTTTCAAAATTATTTTTCCAAGATAGAATGATATTATCCCCAAGGATACATCTTCTTTACTTGGGATATAATCCCAGGATACCATTATTATTCATTATCTGAATGTATTATATTAATTATGAAATGATTTTTATGAAACCCATTTCTCTTTCGCATGTTATACCATGACAAAATGATTATAAATTCCTCTCTTTTTTTATATTGGTTATGTACTGATGAAATAATGAAATTATTATGAAACCTATTTATTTCCCACTTATTATGTTATGATTTAATGTTTATAAAACACATTTCATTCCATTTTTTTATGATATGAAAGATTTTTTCTGATCTTTTGACACACATATGTATGATTTTCATTATGTTACAGTGTTTACATTATAACCAAGAAATATGGTGATGTTATAACCATGGATGGTGGTTATGTTATAACAAATGACCAGTTCTACCTTTACCAGCCTCCAATTCCTTGTATAAATATTTCTTTCTCATGATATTAATAGAACTATAATATTAAAACAAAATGGTTTAGTAAGACATGCCTGGAACGGTGAATAAATCCATTTTAGTAAGATAGGACCGGAATAGGGAGTGAGCCTAGTTCAGTTATATAGGGATAGAATGAGGAGTTAACATGGTTCGGTAAGATAAGAATTGAACGGGGAGTGAATGTGGTCTAGTAAGACAATATTGGAATGGGGAGTGAAACTTGTTCATTATGACATTGATGGAATATATAGTGAACCTAGATCAGTAAGACATCACGATAATGGGTATTGAACATGGTTCAGTAATACATGATTGCAAAGGGGTGTGAACTAGTTGAGAAAGATAGTTTTGGAATGGGGAGTGAAGTTAGTTTTACAAGGGAATTTATACACTATGATGATCTTGGGAGTGATCCATGACTAGTAAGATGTTTTGGGTAGTGATCCAATTCTAATATAATAGCCTTAGAAATGAACCTCAAATAATATGGAAATTATTTTCTATGCTTATGTGTATTCCAAAGAAATATGTCTTATGCAACTGTTATTCTCTCTTGGCTCATGTTTCTCTGATTTACATATCATTAATGTCTTAAGAACTTCTAAATATTATGACATTAATCCATATTATGATCTCTAATATGAAGGGTATGGATATAGAGTGTTATGTTCATTCTATCATACCCTTATGTTCATGTTATACATATGTATTTAACTTTTTAACCCTTACTGATCATATAATCTCACCCTTTATTAAGTTTCCTTCCCCTAATTTATGAAGAGAGGTTTTATGAATGGTATACCAATAAATAGTTCTTAATGCGAGGATATTTATGAGATGCATTTAGAATCATTCACCATATTAAAATATTTGGTTCCATGTTTCCATAGTCACTAAACTATTGTTATCCCCAAGCATGTGTTTTTTTTATTTTAATTAATATTTAAAATAAATTATATAAAATACTATAAGTGGAAGTTTGGGATGCTATTTTTTATCAAATTAATATTTTAGTAAACATTTAGAACTTGGATGAGAAAACTTTAGCGATATCCTAGGGATATTTCTAAGGTTACGTTATGGGATGTATCTAAAGATATGTCTAAGGATGAATCAAAGTATTGGAAAATGTCCTGTAATTTTTGGTAAAGTATAGATTTAGTGGTTCCCAAGAAATAAAATATTTTTCTAGATACTACAAATTGATGTAGATATTTCAAAGAGGATATTAGGGGTAATAACTCCAAAAATAGTGCATTAAGATGGACTCAATCATCACCTAGTGCATGGAAATAGGTATTATTGCACACCTTCGTTTACACTCCCTCGGGATATGCTTGGAAAATTCATAAAATCATTATGAACCGTCATGAAGGATTTAAATAGATGATAAATATAAATGAACATGGGTAAACCTAAGTTTTCATAGATTAAAAAAAGGTTTTTGTATTTAGACCCCGTACATGATTTTTTAGACTATGTGATTTTCCATTATGTTTAAATTTTCTCACACTATACTTTATAGTTTTGGTACATAATGGGAACCATAAGGAACTGAATTAACATTTAATGTGATGGATAATTTATAGATGAGCATCCAAATGGGATGATTGTTTGGTTAAAGTATATTGCGATTATACCTAATAATTTTTCACAGAATAAGACTAATAATGTATACCTTAGTCAACTCTAATACTCACCAAACAAGAGAAGAAATTATTTCAATGAGATTTCATGTGACAGAAACCATAGAGGAAAGAAGATTCAGTTTCATAAATGTTGATAAAGTTTAAATAAGTAACCAAGAGAATGTCTCAGATGAATATGAAGATGTTCTAACTTTTTATAAGAAGGAAATAAAGCATGTAACTAAAAAAGGAAAAATAAAAATTTCAATCAACATAATGGATGAGAATGGTGGTCTCCCAAATATATCATTGATTGCTGCATTCGTTAAATGTGGACTAAATGGGCAATATAAAAAACTGAAGTTTTAGGGGAAATATCAGGAAGAAAATCAAAAAGGTTGAATGAGTAATGGTTATATTTCTGATGATGAATAGACTGCATATGACTTGTGAAGGGAAAGAAATATTAATGAATTAGATGATGAATCATATATAATGAAGTTAGATGAATGAATGATTTATATATTGGAATTCAAACATTATTTTATCTGAATCATAAAATATTTAAGTATTGTTCAACATAATCTTTTCATTGAGTATTTGAAAGAATATCTAAAATCATGATGATAGACTTGAAAATTTATTTAATAGAGATGTTATATATGGAAAATAAAACTCAATATTTTCCAGATATTTAGATAATGATGTTGGGATAAAGAGATGTTGGATATGAATATATAAATAAGATAGTACTAATTATATTCAAAATGATTATTTATTTTTTTTTAAAAAATTATGTTATCACTCATGAAGTTTATAACATTTTGGGATTTAAGTAATAGATCCAATAACATTTTTTTACGTATGGAATGAGGAAGAATGTATGTTTTTATTAAGGTTTTATAGTAATTCCAATTTCAATAGAATACATGATAAAGGTATTGAAAATATTTGTATGTGTCAATTAAGAGCATTTTCAGGCCATTGGGGGGATTAATTATAAGTTCTTTTTTAAAATTTATTGAATACATTTCTAATGATTTAGATTTTAATCATTTTGACTTGTCATATGGTTAACCATTTAGGAAATTGTTTTTCTTGAATATTAAAGGAGGATTTAGAGATTAATGTATTATTTTATCATATGAATATTTATGCACAAGGGATAAATTATTCTAACCATTTTGTTGTGATGATAACTAATGATAGATTGAATGAATTATTAGTTTTTCTATGGATCTTATGATCGATTAGTGAATTAGGCATAAAAAATTCACAATCTTTTAATATAGTATGAGATAAATTTTAAATTGATCAAGGAACAAATAAAGAGAGATATTGTGATTATAAAATGGAATAACATCAATTAAGGGTATCTTCTCTTAAAAATTCATAAAAATTTGGAAAATGGATCCTGAAAAAAATCGTGTCATATTGTCACCATTTTTTATAATGTCAATGACCTTTTCACACCTATTTGGTCTTTTTTTATGGTCACTAACATTATATAGATCACTGACTCTCTTTTGATCAGTTTTCTTTATAACTCTCTATAATGATTTATGCTTTTCTTTCATGTCCAAATCTTCAATCCCACCAATGTTGTCCAATGTGGAAACCTAGTTATGTGTACATTTTGGTATCCTTAATGATCCCATTATTCTATTTTAAGGGTAGTTTTATTATTTATTTTTATGATTTGAGTTTCTATGATGTAATTTTTAGATGTTAAAACTATTATTATTGAGAAGAATTTCAAAGGATAAATTCTTTTTAATTGGGGTAGAAAGTAACATCCCGATATTTTTTGAAATTCTAAATTTCAAATAGATATGTTCTTTTCCATATTTTTATGACATGAATACCTAATTTTGGATTGCATTAAATGTAACAATTATTTTATATTATGTTACACATGAAACTATGTTTGTACTTTGTTACATAGAATACCAAGTTTATCTTGTGTTACACACATCAACAAGTTTAAATAAAATGTTTCATACAATTAATATATTATTATTAAATATAGTAGTTATCACCTATATATTAAAATATAGGGTATGAACTGAATTAATTAAAATTTTAAAATATGGTTTACACATCTGTATATAATGCATTCTTTAGTAACCAATTTATTATAAATAAAAATAAAAACTATTTGAATTGAATGAAATTATTTTTAAGAAAAAAATAATTCTTAATGAAAAAAATTTATTCCACCTCAATAAAAATAAAAATACATTTTTTGGATGATTTTAATAACTTTTAAATGATATATATATTTAAAAAACTATCTATCATTCATCTTATGTGTTTCTTATGCACTTTCTAATAATAAATCCAATTTCATGCTTAAAACTGTGTTTTTCTAAAAAAAATTTTAGCACCTTTTTATAGAACGCATATTATAAAACAAATTTTTCAAGTTTTTTAAAATTAATTTTATAAAATAATTTTCATTTTTGAATGATAAATTTCCAATTTATCTTAGGGGGTATTTTTTGTATTTTTGTGTAAAGATTAATTTTTTAGCAATAGTGAAAATACTGAATTTCAATTGAAAAATGAACTTTCATTTAATTTATTTATAATTATAATGAATATTTTAGTTTAATTTTAATATTAAATTATTTAATTTGTAAATTGTTAAAAAAATCTATTTAATTTCAATCCATTATATATTAAATTTAGAAATATAAATATTGTAAACTATTGAATATTTTCTATTTAAAACCTGCATATCTCATTGTGTCTACATGATTAATTTTAAATTGAATTATTCCAATTATATGAATGGAATTTTAAAAAATGGATTCAATATTTATAATCATAATAATTAATTTTATCTAAACATTTATGATTAATTTTTTACCAAAATAAATAGTGAGTTATTTGAATATTATATACCACACTTGAGGTAAAAATTGGTTTACTAGGGGTTAAAATAAAGTGATTATGTTGATAATGACCTATAAACATGTCTGAAAACTATTTCCTAAACATATTTATACCATTATTGATCCAAGGTTTGATAATAATCCATTTTTTACCATTTTTATTTAAGAAAATTTGGGATCACTCAACTCTTTTCAAAAATACCTTGTGTGTCATCTCCCCCACTTATAAATGGACAACACCTCTCCTCCCTTCATCACACCTTCAGCCCTATTTGGGTCAAACAATAACATATCAAATCAAAAACCAAATTTCCTACTCTCATACTATAATCCTTATTATGGGAATAAATCTAAACTATGAAGGCTTTAGTTCAAACCTAAGTATAATACTCAAATAATTGGTAGTGATCTTCAAATAGCATCTTTACATTATTTCTTTCTCCACATACTTCAATTATTATAAAATATTTATTATATAATAACCCCATTATATTCAATATAATTATAATTTTTTATATCATCTTCATGGACTAAATCTATTTCCAATTCCATCAAACGGGTTACGAAATCATCATTCATCTATAAGGAGGACTAACACCTCATGAACAAATATTGTTTGTTTTTTCATTTATACATATCACGGTTTGACTTAATGATGGATTTCTTTTTTATATATTATATGTTTAATATTTATTATGTTTCTTATTATTCTCAATTTATATATCCCACAGACATTCATTCTTTCCATTTTCTGGGAATACAATATTGTTGCTCATGTGTATAGTGGACTACCACCACATGAAGCGATGTGATTCATTCACACTTTACAAGGAAAATATTAAGGATGAGTATAATAAAAATATGTTAAATATTTTACATAATCATTATTGTAGATTTATAACATATATCATTTACTTTTCTTTCTTTCAAACAAAAAATGAAAGAAAATATCTGTTAGGTGTGCGTGTGACCTACCATCTCTATAAATAGTGAATTTCATATTCTATCACTAAATTTTATGGGTTAATATAAATAAATATATATTGAGTATATATGATATTTAAATAATGTTTATAATTATCGATATTGTGGAATCATTATAAAAGTAACAAGAACAATAGTATAATAAATCAATGAAAATACAAAAAACCACGCTGTTATTTCCTATAACCTAACTTTAAAATGGAATTATTAATAAATGGGTAATAAAATGTTATAAAAAATTAATATATGTTATGAAATATTTTAATATTGTTATTTAGAATATGTATAGTAAACTTATATTTATTATACAGGATTTTGGAATGAGTACGATAAAATTCAACACATAAGGTAAGGTATTTTTGTCTAAATTTTTACATTTGTGAGACACATTCCATATTCCCCACCTATTTGAATTATTTGGTTTCTATACTAACCATGAATGAATTTTATTGTTCTTATTTTATGATTTATATTAATTTAAATACCAATTTAATGACATCTATTTCATGGGGACTACTATTAAAATGTTACAAAAATGCTAAGGGGGTTTTTTTTATCAATTTTCCTTCTTTGATGCATACATTATGTTATGAGCCAATATTCATTCACAAGGTGTTAAAAAATACCCTTTAAAATGTAATTTCATGAAATTATTCATCCTCATTATATTATAAGTTTCTATTTTTGTTATTCCATCATGGGGTTTATGATTCAATGTCTCTAAAGTGTTAAATGTTTCATGTTACAATCTCATCGTTTATGAGGATTATTTGTGTTTAAGACTCCTACGTTGAAACCAAATGATATAAATATCAATAATTCCAATTAAATTTCATCTCCTATTTTTAATCATTATATATTAAATTAATTGAACCATTTTGTAGTCATTAGCAAGAAGATCAGGATCTGGTGTGATCTGGTCTTCAAAAAAATATATAAAAAGGAAAGAGTCAGGAATACAAGGGGTTATTACATAGGCGAGTGTACAACACACCACATCTATCTGCATCAACCATTGATCACAATAATCAGGGTCCGTGAAAGACCTCATCATATCAGGACCAAGTAGAGCCTTTTTTTCCAATGTATCAGCAACCTGATTAGCCTGCCGATACAAATGATAAATAGCCATGTGTATTTGACTGGATTGGTTGAGGCACTCAACCACTGAGGAATCACATGCCAAGGCACATTACGCGTTCTAGTATTCAATGTGTGTACTACAGTCATAGGGTTAGATTCAATCCAAATACATCTCCAAATAAATTGGACAACGTACCTTATATCATGAATCATGGTCCATAGCTCAGCTTCTAAAGTGGTGAAAAGGCCAATGTAATGACAAAATCATCCCTTGACAAACCCACGAAAAGTGAGGAAAACACCTCTGCATCCCGATGGACCCGGTGCACCTGACACAGCTCATTAAAAATTCACTTTGAGGCATGTTGTAATCAGTGGAATCCATCTGATATGTTTAGGCATCCAAGGTTTACGGGGTCGGACAGAAACTCCAAGCAACCTTAGAGTTTGAAGGTCATAAATAGTGTTAGCCATCACACCATCCTGGATCACCGACGCAGCGTACACATCCCTGTGGGTGGAGATCATTCCCTTTTGAACATCATCATGTGCACCATCAAACAAATCCATGTTCTGTGATTCCCACAATGACGTAATGATCCCCGCAATGGCAGCAACGAGAAGGTTGCACAACTTCTCATTGTAGCGCATATGCAGCAACTCGGACAGCAGGTCAGGAAGCAGAATTCCAGAGTCCACCGCAAGCCCGAACAGCATTCCCATATAATTCCAGAGTTTTCGGGCCTGACCACACTCTGTAAACACAAGTTGTGTGGTTTCCTTCCGAGACCTACATAAAGCACACCTGGACGCCATCTGAAAACTTTCATGCTTTAAGAATTCATATGCGGGAAGAATGTTCTTCCATATTCTCCAAAGCAGGAGAAACCGGGCTGGCCGAATGAATGGGGCCCTGATTTTCAAGAGCCATGTTGGGGAATGGCTAGTATCGCCACATACAATCCTATAGAACTCCTTGGGGTCAAAAATACCAGTCCTTCTAGGAAGCGAGATCAGTTTTTGAAAATCCATAAATGCACAATTATTAATTTGAGACAACACATAGTCAGTGACATTCAACTCATGAAAAATCTGATGTGATAGAAAGTCCAAGATGGACAATGATGTAGCTTCAGATGGAACATTCAAAGAATGCAAGGGCAGACCCAGCCACAAGGTGTTCCAGCAACTAAGAGTGGAGTCTATACTGACTATCCATTTAGTATCCTGCATTATCATTGCATAGGCCTGCTTGATGGAAGCCCATACTAAGGATTGAAGGTAGTATTTGTATCCATTCATGAGACATTTTGTGAACCTTCTCGATAGAAACTCATCATCAATCTCATTTGATATCATCCTCTAAGTGAATATTTCAATCAGACCATCATTAAAGGTGTGAAGATCCTTGACCCCTAATCCTCCCATTTCTATAGGTTTTATGCAATCTTTCCACTTCACCGTGACCAAACATCTTTTCAAACATTGATTCTGTCCAAATAAAGTTTCTTACCAGGCTTTGATGCTCCTTAATAAGCCCTCGAGGCCATTTGTAAAGTGGGAAATAGTAAACAAATTTGGATGTAATAACTGAATTCACAAGAAAAACCCTTCCAGCCATAGACATATATTTCCCTTTCCAACTGGAAAGATGATGAGTAATACCAGAATAAATGCCTTCCAGATATTGTTGTTTCACCCTTCCCCAGAAAAGAGGCACCCCAAGATATTGAAAGGCCAAGGATACCCGCTTCACCCTAAGATATCAAATGATCATATTCTTCATTCAAGCAGAAATTCCATTACCAAAGAAAATTGATGATTTATCCCATCTTATGGCATGTCCAGCCACAACCACATAATGAGAAAAAAGATCCTCAATGTAGGATATGGTTCTCATTGAAGCCTACCCCAGCAATAAAATGTCATCAGCATAGAGGAGATGGGATTGAGCATGATCTTTATACCAGCTCTAATCCTCTTATAAATACCCATATGAGCAAGCTCATTGAATCATCAACTTAGGTAATCCTCTGCAATAGCAAACAGAATACTCGATAGGGGGTCACCTTGTTGTTCACGTCTTGAGCAAGATAAGAACCCCTAGGCATGCCGTTAATAAGAATTGACATCCATGAGGATCCAAGAATATAATTATTCCGGTTCAGAAATATGTCCTAAAACCCATGCCTGTGAAGGACCTCAATGAGAAAACTCTATTTAAGGGTGTCAAAATCCTTAGATATGTCAATCATAAGAAAAATCACCCCTCCTTTGACTTTGGTTTCATGATATTAACACTCTATGAGGCCATGAAAAGGCATTGTTGTATGTTCCTTCCAGGGACAAAACCAAATTGATTTGCAGTGATCAGACCATCAACAATCCCACCTATCCTGCACATGATGATCTTACTGATGAGCTTAGGTATTGTATTCCCAAGGGCAATAGTCTTGAAATCTTTAATGTCAAGGGAATTATCCTTCATTGGAATGTGGGTAATGAAGCATGAGTTCATCCCATGGGGTATATATGAATGATAGAAGAAATCTCTTATGGAATGCTAAATATCATCCTGCACAATATCCTAGAAGAACATAAAATTTTATTATTGAATCCATCTGGGCCTGGTGCACTCTCAAGATTAAGAGATAGGAGAGATGATCTGATTTCCCCCTTGGAATGTGGGATGTGATAAACTGGTTCAAATCCTCATCAATATAGGGGCTAATATTGTCCACTAGGTTAGAGGAGCAGGGCTGTCCATTATCGGAGTATATTCCTCTAAAATAGTCAACAACAACTGATGCAATCTCATTATCATCAGAGTAAATGTGGTTACCAATTATGATCACCTTTTTTCCAGCACGCACTCTCCTCTCCTTATGAAATCTATTGAAGAGCTTCGAATTTCTATTTCCATCCTTAATCCATTTCACATCCAATGGATTTTTAACCATTCTATCCTTCACCATGAGAAGATAATCCAGCCTATTATGCGCCATGATTTCATCCCTAGATGGGATGGGCTGATGTTCATGATCAATTTGAATTCTTCCAAGATCCACCTCAGCAAATTTAATGTCTTCATCAATTTTGGAGAATGATTTCATGATCCATTCCTTTAACAACCCATTCAAATGATTTAATTTGATAGAAATTATATGAAGAGGGATCACAATGGGATCAAGCCTCCATGCCTCCAAGACAATTTCCCTACATCCTGAGATCACAAGCAAAGAATTATTAAACTGAAAGTGTGTGGGGGCTGACCGCATCCTCTGAAAGTTGATATCCACAATAACTGGATTATGATCAGAGTGATACTTGGGAAGAATAAAACCAGAGACCCTTGGGAAAATATTCTGGTCATCAATTTGCACAAGGAATCTATCAATTTTGCTGGCCTGCTTCCCTTCCAATGTGTATTTTCACCATGTGAAGTTAGTTCCAGTAAGAGGGATCTGAATAAGATTACAGGAATCAATGCACTCAGAGAATTCATAAGTTGTTGTCCCATTAAAATTAGTCCCAGTTTTTTCCCTAGGCGTCAAGACAGTGCTAAAGTCACCAACAAGCATCCACCTCTGGTCCATCCTTAGAGTGGTAGATTTAAGGTCCTCCCATATCTCCATCCTCCTTAAATAAGAGGTGGAGGCATAGAAAAATGAGACAGAGATATTCTGTATAGCATTGTTGCAGCTAATAAGAATAATCTAGGGTTTTCTAATGAAAGAATTAATTTGAATACAATCATGTCTCAGGACCCACAAGTGATCCATGCTCAAGCTATGATGATTACTAGATATAAGATTAAAGCCAATAGAACTCTATTTGAATCCTTTCTAGTTTCCAAAGAGAAGATTTGGTTCTGCAATACCAACAAGCATCGACTTATAGGTCATGATGTAATGTCGAAGGGCCCTAACAGTACAAGAATTTTTCATCCATTGATAATTCCAATATAAAATCCTCATTTAAACCCATTTTTGAGTTTATTGAAATTTTTTTGAAAGGAATATTCAAATCATTTTCCCTAAAATTCCTATTTGGATTTTACCAAAAATGTGAAAACAATATTTGTGTTTAGCATACTAGCATTGAATAATATTTCCCTCTATAATGGCCACTAAATTATTTCAATATTTCCTTGATTTTTTTGAAATTTATTTTTATGTAAAATAATTTCCTTATTATTTGGGGAAATTTAGTTTTTAAATTTTCCTTGTAAAGTGTAATGTATTTATAATGTGTTTGATGTTTTAATTTTTTTCAAAGTGGAAAGGACATTTTCCAGAAGAAATTTTTTAAATTATTTGAAAAAGCTTCCATTATATCATTTTAATGTTATTTTTAGATAAAATTATTTTCATATTGTTTTATTTTTTAAACATTTATTTTAAATGAAATTATATCTTCCACATGACATGAACCAAGTAGTATTTAAAAATTATTTTCCATCTAAGATGAAATTCCATGAAGTTAGTTATGATTTATTTGGAATTTGGTCTAAATATAAAATTATTATTATTTATCTAATTATTTATTAATTATTACTAAATGATTATGAAACATGTTTCTCTACGACATGTTATACAACGATAAAATTATTATAAACCCCCTTTCTTTTTCCATGGGTTATGCTCTGATGAAATAATAAAATGATTATGAAAACCTTTTTTTCAACAAGTTATGTTACGATGAAATTTTTATGAAACATAATTTATTTCATGGGTTCTAATATGGTATATTTTTTTTTATATTTTGGAACAAATTTGTATGATTTTTTTTATGTTATTATGGTTCTGATATAACCGATGATGTGGGTTATGATATAACCAATAAAAGGTGGGACATATATCTCCATCCGATGAATTGTGTAAATAAGTGTATCTCAAGATATATATATATATATATATGGAATGGGGAGTGATGTGGATTCATTAAAATAGGAATGGAACATTGAGTAAAACTAGTTTAGTATGATAGTTCTAGAATGGGGAGTTACCTCAATTAAATAAGACAGGTCTAGAATGGGGAGTGAATCTGATTTAGTGAGAAATTGTTAGAATGGGGTATGAACATAATTTAGTAAGACATAACTAGAACGGGGAGTGAACCTAGTTTAGTATGATAGGGTAGGAAATTGTAGTTAACCTTGCTTAGTAAGATATGATTGGAATGAGGAGTGAACCTGGTTCAGTAAAACATGAATAAAATGTGGAGTAAACCGAGTTTAGTATGATAAGGTAGGAATGGGGAGTGAAAAATGTTAATTAATGTTATTTTTTAACTATGTTAGTCTTTTGAGTGATCCAAGACCACTTTGATGGTTTGGGGTGTGAACACATTCTAATAATATAGCCTTGGTAATGATCCTTAACTAATATGGAAATGATATTATGTGCTTATATGGATGTCACAAATATATTTCTTTTTTTCTAATGTTATTATCTATTGGATAATTTTATATGATTTAATTATGATTCACGTCTTATGATATACCAATATTTGTTCCATGATTCATGATTATGATATTTTATATTCAAGGTATGGTAATCAAATTTTATTCACATTCTTTTATATAATTAAGTTCATGTTATTCTTGTGTATATTCCTTGGATGCCCTTAATGGGCATTTAAACTCATCCTTTTTTATGTTTCCTCTCACTAGGTTAAGAATAAAGCTTTCATATAGGTCATACATATGATGAGTACATTATGGTAAGATATTTATAGCATACAATCATGATCATTCCCCATATTAGAAGATGGTGGTCCACATTTCCAAAGGTAGTAAATTTTATGGTCCTCAAACTCTTGTTTATGTAATGTAATGTATGTTCATCAAATATAATGTAATATCCATATTTTAGAATACTATGTTACTATATTATAAATGATTTTTTTTTGTTCTAGATCATGTATCCATGTTCCATTTTTTAAATTTAACCTATAGAGGTCATGTATAGGTGAAAAAATTTAGATAAAGTTAATATAGTAGATAACCCATTTTTATTGTTATTTTTAATATTATTTTTATGAATTATTTTAGGAAAATATTGTTTTAAAAAAATCATATTTAAATCTTAATTGGAATGCAAATTTTAATTTTAATTGTTTTCTTTGATTTTTTATATGTGTCATGGTAATGAACACACATGATAATTATGAGAAATATGACGTTATTCAATGTTTTTAGAATATTACTTACAATATTTATATTTTAATTTTTATAATTTTAAATTACTATTTTATCTTTTTAGAGTTAGAAATTACTTTCCATAATTAAACTATTGAATTAACTATTTGCCTATGATAAAACCATTCCTAGAAATACAATCATTCCTCATTTTGGAATTTATTATGAAGATTATTGCATAATATTAAGGGAGGATG
The DNA here is from genome assembly GCA_963277665.1 of Viscum album. Lineage (NCBI taxonomy): Eukaryota > Viridiplantae > Streptophyta > Magnoliopsida > Santalales > Viscaceae > Viscum > Viscum album. The sequence continues at coordinate 1,328,504,936 of OY728145.1, read as the reverse complement.
TGTGATGAAAATTATATTAATGATGGATTAATGAATCAGGATTTTGGTGAATTAATTAATTTGAGTAAATGAAAATTTTTAAAAAGTTATTTTTTTAAAACAAATTGAGAATTTTTTAGAGTAGAATTGGAATTGAATAAAAAATTATAAATTAAAACTATACATGTGAAAAAATAATGTTGAAAAATAAAAATATAGGGTTAAAAATAATGTAATTAATGTGGATTGAACTATAACTATTTTACCTCTAGAATTGTTGTCATTACTGTTATAAATTGTGTCCAGAGGTGATTGTTGGTGTATATATGGGTTATATGATTTTTTTGACCTTTAAATATTTTATAGAAACTTTAATTATCAATGATATTAATCTTTTAATAAGATTCTAAAAAAAATTATAAATAGTATCGAACGGTAAAAAAACAAATAATTATTAAGAGATGAAAAACTTGTTCAAAATAATAATTATATTTAAAAATAAAATATAATATAATATAGTGTTGGATAGGTTGATAAGCCTATAAATCATTTAGGGTTCCTTTTGATAATGAAATTGTTTATATATAGTTTTTTCACACATTTAAAAAAACTTCTTAATTAAATGGGGTAGTATTGTATTTTATTTAAACATCATAAAATTTTTATCCATAAAATAAAAAAATAGCATTTTAAGGTAATCTTTCACTTAATGGAGTGTTGTTTTGAGAAAAGTGGTTCTTCATATGGTTTCAGATGGGGGTTCCATTGGAATGATATTAAAATAATTTATATTATCCATAAAATCTTTAGTTTCCATTGTGGGATAATTTTAATAAATATTATTATTCTTTAATAAATTAACTTTCTACTAAATAAATTTATATACTAATCTTGTAGATGAAATTAAATATACACTTAGTTCTCAATTATATAAACATGTATGAAACTGTCATAGAGGGAGAATTTGTTAATTAATGAGATTTCATTGTACAGTGGAGGTATGATTCTTAGATTCTAATGTTCCCTTATGTTATAATAATTCCACCGAATTTAATTCTTATTCTATATTTACTATGATAAAAGGCTGGACGAAAAATTCATCGATTTTTAAGATTAAACTAGTATAAATGAAAATCAAATTAGAATGGAATCAATCCATGATATAAATTAGGGTAATTATAAGAAGGGATTTGATAATTTATAAATTATCTCTATGATATGAAGAAAAAGAGATTATATTCATGATATAAGGAATATATAATTTGATTCTATATTTCAACTTGTTTTAATTTTTTATTTTTTAATATAATTTGGAATTAAATATTTAGAAATTCTTTTAGATATATTATTTGAAATGAATTTTCATAAAATTCGGAATGAAATCACAAAATTGATAATTATATTAAAAATATTATCCATGTATATAGATAATGATGAATATAAAATATTTATATAAATAACATCATGATCTAACATACCTATTTAATTTCATCAAATATATAATTTTGTTTGATATCACAGTCTTTATCTATTGTTGGTTTAATTTTTTAATTATGGATCTATATTTTTGACTATGTTGTTCTCCAAAAGTTTAAAATGTATTGTGAAAATATAAATTATTTTGGAACACTTTATCCCTATAAAAACTTCATGTATAACAGTGGTATCATGTAGTGTGGTAGTGGATAGAAGAGAATGGGAGCATGAAGATAATTGTCCAAACAAATAATTGGATTCCATAGAAGATGAAATAACAGCCCAGTAATGGAATGGATTAGTTGAGTAGTAAGAGTTACATAGAATCCTTTGAACATAATTATTTAATGGTTAAATTCATTACCAAATGATAAAAATGGGGGTGGGGTGTTCCCCATTTTATTGGAACTCCCCGATCGATATGATTGTATAATACAATTCAGGTTCATATCAGTGTATAGGGGATAATGTTTGGGTTTAATGACAATAATCACAAATCCCAAGGGTGTGTTGAATAAAGTGGGGTCCCCCAGAAGAATAGGGGAGCCATTTATAACTACCCAAATAATTTAATGAGAAATATATGTGTAGGGGGAATTGTGTATACAGATATAGACTTAAACATCAAGTAATCTTGATTATTAAGTTAAGAATTAATTCTATTATATTTTTGGATTTTTATGGGTTAGAGTTTTAGATTATTATTCTACCACCCTTACATAAATAAATATGAAATCACAAAGTGAAAACTACCACATAGTATCCATTTTTTCCAGAAAACAATACATTTATGATATAATAATTTTTCTTTTCATGACATATCATAAAAATTTTAATCATTCCCTTTTACATATCTCTAAAAATATATAAAACTATATGAAGAAACATTATAAAACAATTAATGAACACAAAATGATCATTAAGTGTCAAAAAAGAAATAAAGAAACACTTTTGTTCATGAATTCTTAAAAAAATTTCCTTTTACAAAAATATATATTGGACTCCAAATAAACATTTTATTACCCAAGAAATAAACGTTTCAAAAAAAATATTTTCATCAAAAAATTTATCCTAAATTGTAAATGACAAATTAAACTCATATTGGTTTATTATAAGTCATGATAAAATCCTGAAAACTTCTATCACAATGTTATAATTTTAACCCATAATATAATGAAAATACTTTTCTTTAAATATAATATTATTGTCTTACTTTATGAGATCATATAGTTTATATAAAAACATTAGAATGAATAAAAAATCATGTAGGTAACTTTTCAAATCATTAAACATCAATCAAAATTTTCTAGTGAACATAATCATTAAAAAATCCGATGGAGGGATATAACAGACCAACTAGTACTTGGTTTCTAATGTGACAACTCATCCATTATTTATAATATAACCATTGTTCCTTGGTTTATAAATGAACCACCTATAAATGGTTTATAATAGAACAACCCATCCATGGTTTATAAGATATCCAACCTTCTTCATAAATAATTTCAAACAGCTATATCGTGAATATTACACATAAATTATTGAAAAAGTATAAAAAATTTCCTTGCACCCATAAGAAAAATATTTTCATATATCAAAATATAACATTAATTTTAAAACCATATATATAAATACTTAATACATAGGGAATTAGGTTTTTTATTTAAATATATAATTTAAGATTAAAAATAAATTCAATCATAAAATAAGGGTTATATAGGTGGTAAAACCCACTAACACTATATACATTAAAATTAAACATTCATTTTGTAATTTATAATGAATGTCAAAACATTCCATATGAAATATGTAAAAGTATTCGTTTTAAAAAACTTTTAAAGTGATTCAAAATAGACATGAAATTTCCATTATAATAAAATTATTTCCATATAAATACATATCTTAAATAATTTTTTTAATATGGATATGGAATAGAGATATTTCAAAAAAATAGTTAAAATATTTAAAATGAAGCTTTTAAAGTAAAGTGTCCTTTACATTGAGCCATAATTATCATACATGTTCTTTAACATCAAGAATATTAATTTTACATTAATTATTTACATTGTTAATAACCTTACCCATTTTTATCATTACTTTTTCATCTATTTCCATGTAATGTTCAATTACATAATAATTTATGTTTATATGAGGTGTTTAGAATATATTCAGCTCATATGTCCAAAATGAATTTGGTTGGATGACTAGAGTAAATGAATTAATTATTCCTCCATCTCTATATTAATAATAATTAAATAATTATCATGTTTATACATCAATTATACTTTTAAATAACATCATGAATGATGTTTATGAAAAATGAACTACCTTTAAATCATGGAGATGTTAGGCCATATAAATGCATGAATAATGTTTGAATTTGTCAATGATCACAATAAAAATAATGTATATATTATTATATATTATCGTAATGATAATTATATAATAGATATATTATTATTTATTTAAATACCTATATATAGTATCCATGTGGATTGGTTATTAAAAAGAAATCACATCACATCGGGGAGTAGGTAGTCCACATGTACTCACAAACGACATTATCATTTTTCTATGGAGATAAAGGTAAGTAGGTATATGATATTTTATCTTTACATAATGATAAATATGTTATGAATTTAATATTTATATAGTAAATCCCTAATAATTACCACCATGAGAGGAATATATTTCAAATTACTTACATTGATGTGTGGGGATGTACTCCATCATACACATGAATGATTGTTTTATTTCCCATTAGATTGAAGAGGGCGTGGATTTTGGTTTCAACATTAACAAAAAAAATATAATCATATGAAATTTAATTTTGTTTTTATTTAAGATTATTTTAAAAATATTTTAATGATATATAAGAATAAATTTAACAAAAATTCATGGTTAATAACTATACCACTTCATTGGATAACTTCTTTAGGATTACATATAAAACCATCCTAGAATGGATTTCTCAAAAAATGCCCCTAGGGTTTTACTTTTATATAATATGTGACAATTAGATGAAAAAGGGCCAAAATATGGAATTTTAGAACATTTATCATCCTAATTATCCTTTTTTATATTTTTATGATTTATATAATTTAATAAAATAATATTTAACATAAAAATATCCTTAATTTATTTTCTGAAACTGTTCATTTAATTTCACTTTGAAAACAAAATGATATAAAATGAATTCAACAATAATATTTTAACACATCACTATAAATTTATATTTTTCTTTAAAATTTAGGGAACAAAATAATTCCTTCAAATTATATTACTTTTAATATTTTTAAATTCATTTATTTAATTTTTCTATTAATTTTAATAATATTGTGATGGTGTTGCGTAAGATTTTTAGGTAATTATTTAATCACTAAAAATTAGAAAAAAATAATCGATATAAATCATTTATCTTTAAAATAAAACATTAATAGTCAAACTTATCCTCTATTTATTCCTATGTTTGAAGATTACATATTTTTAAATAAAGAGAATGGTATTTTTTTACTATTCATTACATAAAATTGTATAATGGTCAAAATCAACGAAATATGGAACGAAGTTTCAATATATTTTGTAATTTAAAGGATATAGAGAAATTAAAATAATCTAAAAGGAAAATAGAACATGTTGGGGTCATTGTTTTTCTCTTTGTCCTATTATTTTTAAACTAAATTACCTGATGTACCTTTATAATCGTGATAATTATTTACTACAATTACTATTCATAATGAAAAAATACAAAAGGGACTTATTTACCATATTTGGATCTTTAAATTAAAAATAATCAATCCAATTTTCCTGATTCAATTTCTAGAAGTGGAAGAAATAAATTAATAATTTTTATGAAATATGTAATGAAAAATAGTTTTTTAGAAAAAAAATTCCCTTTAAGTATAAAAAAATTTTAATAAAAAATTCATGAATAAAATAAATTACAAAGACGAAAATTATTTTATGTTTAATTAAAAGAAACTAAAAAAAATTAAATTAATCCATAATATATTTTAAATTTGTAACTAATGAAAATTAAAATATATTATTTTTTGATATAATTATTGTTCACTATTTATTGAAAAATGAAATATTTCAGAAAAATATCAAAATTTCACCATAAAAAAAATTTTGATATGTAATTTTTTAAAATTATATAATTTTTATCAAATAATGTTTTAAAATTTACAATAATTAATTAAAATATTTTATCAAAAGAAAAATAAAAACCATGTATGAAGAAAACGTATTGTTAAAGAAAAAATGAATTTTCTAAAACTTTTGTGATTATTTACTATGAATTTATCAATATTGAGTATGAACATTATATATATTTCATAATCTATTTAATCATATTCATACCATAAAATTTAATGGATCTATTATAACAATAATTGTTAAATAATAATATTCCATTGTTGATTTAGGCTTGGTATTTCTTGTCATATACGTTATCAAATATAGTTTTTTTTAATTCCATAGATATGAAATTCTCCCAACCACATTAATAAATGGTTTGAAATTTGAAAATATGTTTGTTGAAATCCAATTCTATAAAAAAGTGTTAATAAAACATCCTCTTGAAAATAGAGAAAATGAAATAATAATTTTATCTAGAATGACACATAACTATGAATAAAAATAGGAGAAAATTAGGGGGATATGAAAAAATTGACGTGGAGGATAAATATAATTTCCAAATAATTATAGAGAATTACATTAATCATTGATCAAAATAGAGTGAATGATAAATAAAATTTTAATAAATTAAATCAAAGGTGTGAGAAAAGGGAATTTGATTCAATGAAATTTAATATAATAGTATAACATTTTAGTTTCATGATCCATTTAATTGATCTGAGGAATTATTTTACCATATAAACTAATATAAATGTAAATATACTTACTTAAAAAGTATAATTTAATCTAAAAATAAATTTCGACCACAATATCATATTTTTTATGAAATTTGGAATATTAAAGATGATTTTCTCATTACTAAAGAACTAAAATCAATATATAATGAATCAAATAATCTAAAATCATTTCCTCCATTTTTTGTATATTAACCAAAACTAAAATTATTATCACAAGTTGATAAAATTTCCAAAAATTAATAAACCTTCATATGATGAAAAAAAATGCCAATCTCTAAATCCTAAATGATAACACCCAAAGTTTATCATGGATTATTTGATAAATAAGAAAGCTTAAAATTATTTAAATATACTTGACCATGCTTAAAACCCAAAAATAAGAATAATTTGAGAACATATTATTCTAATAATAATTCATAAATTATCTCCAATCAACATTAGTCGCACATTAAGGTATACAGTAAAAAATTTATATACCTTAATTGTATAATATCCTTAATATGATAATAATTTTCATAAATTAACTAAATCATAATAAATAGATATTAAACTAATATATGAATCCAACAGATAATTCAACCGTTATTTCTCCGATAAAAACCCATAATAGTCTATTTCTATATATCATATAATGTTCCCCAAAATTATTCCGATCTTAGTTTGAAATAAAATTACTCCCTTAATCAAAAAATAAAATTTTCAATCTCATTGTCATATATAAAACAAAACTTATATTCCTAAAATATTATTAATCATTATCCATCAAATCATTTAATTAAAAATTCATAATAATCAGGACATCATGTAGGCCAGTGGTTAGGGATGCACCTTTATCACCATTTGGTTGTGGGTTCAAGACTTTTCAACCTTCTTGGATGTGATTTGTTTTTCCTTATCCAATGAGATTTCCTTTTCACTAATAAAAAATTAATATAATTACTATAACATTGTAAATAAATGTGATGAACATCCTCAAAATTATAATACAATTATTTATAAATAAACCTTCACATTAACCCTAAGGGTCACATATTCATTAACCAAACAAATATTCTCCCAAAAATATAATTAGGAACTTTAAAATCTCATCACTTGTTACCTATAAAGGAGATTTTATGCCTTGTAACTTACGATCAACTGTAAAACCATAATCACGTGATAGTATCTATAACACTTAAGTTAACTTAGAATTAAAAGATTATAATATCAAATGTTTTCTGAACCTTTCTTATCATACCAACTATAAGGACACAACCTTAATCATTATATAATCAAGCGTTTTATGTAATGAATTCATTCTATTATATATAAGGATCTTTATAATTTATAGTTTTATAGGATTAGAACAACACCCATACAAAAATAAATATTATATAAAAAATTTCACAATTCCACATAATATCATGTCTTCTTATAAAACAAAACTTTATTGATATATCACTTTTTCCCTTACTAGCGTATCTTCACAATTTTTACCATAACCTCATCATTTCTTCTAAAAACCATTAAATGTAATGCCCCGACCCTAGAAGCCTGGATCCAGTGTAATATTTTATTACATTAGCATGATTATAAGGAATAAAATCTATAAAGAACTAATAGTTTAGTAGTCTTATTAAACTAGATACAAACTTGAAATTCACATTATAATCTAAAACAAAAAATTACACAATGAAATTTCTTAGAGAATTCCATTAATCCCTTTTGTGTGATCCAACATATCAAAATCAAAGAACATATTTGTATCCCAGGGGAAAATAAAACATATGGAATGGGTGATATCATGTGCTTAGTAAGGATAAGCGTACAATGGAAGTAATAATAAAACAATATGAATAAATAATATGTAAATGTAATGAACAAAACATAGTTTCAATTTAAACAATAGGATAAGGAATAATCAAGACGGAAAGGTAAATAAATGAAAAAAATTTCATTTAAATAATCACATGAGATGGGAAACTTAGACATGGATATTATAATAGTATAATTATAACATGGAATATCAAAAATTAATCTCATAATTATGGAATGAATAATGTTGGACATCTGAAACATATTATCATGTCCTCAACCAAGACATCTAAAAATAAATAGATAACGCCTTTTCAAGATCCTTATCTTAAAATTAATGGGAAAGGTCTCAGCCAATTCCATACCAACTTTTACTTTTGAGGGTTACCAATGCATCTAGGGGATACATAAGTCCCCTCCCATCACATACTATGTCCAATACATTCCTCATATAAAAAAGGGGAATCTTAAAAACATAAACATTTTTATTGAAAAAATATCATATGATATCTGAATACATCAACCATAAACCATGAATGGTATCAAAATAGAACATCAACATCCAAAACCATTCATAAACCACTCAATTAAATCTGGTAAATTATATTATAACAGATCCCCCTCAAATAATAATAATATTTAATAAGAATTTTGACATATATAAGAATAAATATAATAAAATATTTTCAAATTTCTTGAGAAAAATACCCTTTTATATTAAAATAATTTATTTTAAATCCATGAATTATAAATGAAAAAAAAAATATTTGAAAATAACTATATAAAAATTTAAATCATTATTTGAAACATTAATGTTTTAAAGAGGCAATAAAATCATCTCATGATGTATAAGTAAAATAAACAATCCTTCCATATTTTTGTCAAAAAATTAATAAAGTAATTAATTGGTATAATGAATAAAAAAAATATTTCTTTCTTACTATTTTATAAAAATTAAAATATGGGTAATAATAATTATAAAATGTTTAGGATAATAATAAAAATATTTTCAGAAACATTTTTAAGAAACATGCACAAGGAAAATAATAATTTAAATGATTCATTTGAAATATTCTCGAGGAAAATTATATTTAAACATTCTAAAGTTTCCCATACCACTTTGAAACATTTGAAATATAAAAATTATATTAATTTTTCTTATAATATCAAGATAACAATAATATTCATGATATAAAATTTCAACGGAGATTTATATACATCACACAACAAAAATAAGTGTTGATTAAGGTATATATCTCACATATGTAAAGGTGAGACGAGAAACCCCTTACTACTTGAGTAACATTAGAATCATGAACCCCATATAAGAATAACATAAATTAAAGATGTTAATATCATTATATAAATAAAATTAATTATATAACTGTCATAGGTCAGTATATACACCACACAAAAGAAGAGAGTGGTGAATATGGAATGTACCTCATAGAAATAAAAATTGAGTTGAAATTTCCAAACATTAAACTTCCTTTAAACTAACATAATTTAACATCCTATATTATCTTCTTATTTAATTTAATCAACCATTTTTTTATCATATTTTTTTTATTACCCTTGTTTCAGTTATTAGCTTCTTTATTTTCATTTGCATGTATTTTCATGTAAGTCTTGTTTCTTATGAATAAGATATATTATCTTCATATCCATGTTTATATTAAGTTCATTAATATTATATTCACTCATCATATAAATTAATTTATAATAATTATTTAATGGTTAACATGGATAATGAATCTCATCGTGTCATGAAGACATCAGGTCATACGTACGTTTGAGCAATGGTATCCTTCCTTTAATGGTAATGTGGTACGGAATTAGATGGAATATTATTTATATAAAATAAATATCATGTCATTTTTATTATTGATTTCCATTATATCCATAATTATACCAATTGATGTACTGTATTGACGAACAAAATATGACACCACATCGTCGAGATGGTAAGTCATGCATACGCACGCATGGTGATATTATTTTACATAGGATAGAAAAAAGAGTATTATGTCTGTACCATAATCATAATAACACATAATAATATATATTATACAAGATTTATTACTTTATTATAGAAAAAACATAGGAAAATTAATTATAATAATAAATGAAATTAAATGAATTGGTAAAATAATTACCACTTCTTCAGTAAACTTAGTTTACATATCCCCTTGAAAACACTATGGTTGGTCTTTTGAGAAGAGAATTTCCTATATGATTTTTATAGGGAATTTTATAAGATAAATGGATAGTTTTTGGTTGTGATAGAATGCTAAAAGTGGTGTGAGGTAGTGATGGAAGATGTGACCATTTATAATTGGGGTGGTGATCGCTTTATGTGACTCTCAAAATATTAAATTAATTTAAATTATTTTTAAATTACAAATGGATAAAAAGTGAGTTATTTTGTAGAAAGGATAAGGATGGTTCTGAATCATCTATACCAATAATTTTTATACATTTTTAGGTCTCATTATTAACTTTATCCATTGGATTTAATCGTTAGTTGAACTGTTTAACTCTTACCATGACAACATGACTTTTTACACTTTAAGGGTTAATATAGTTACTATAAAATGAATGAACATAAAATGGATCATTGATGATATATTTAAACTTATTATATGTATTTGGATTAATTTTATATTTTTATGAATTTTTTATCATTTAATAAAATGATATTTATTTTAAAGTATCATTTTTGTCAATTTTGATTCTATTCATTATTTGTCATTCTTAAAAGCAGACTAACAACATGATAACTTAGAATAAAAACTTATAACATATCAAAATTATACAAAATATATCTATAAAATTGTTGTATTTTATTATTTTTGTTAAATTATATTTATTTCATTATTTTTAATATCATTTATTTTATATTTCTATTAATTAATCAATTACTACATCATCATTATGCAAACCAATAATTAAATTATTTCTTCTCTAAAAACTAAAAATAAATTACCAATAAAAATATAAATTTATTATCTTTAACATGACTATTTATAGTCTAATTTATCTTTTATACAAACCTATATTAAAAAAATTTACATATTAAAAATATGACTATGATATCTTTAACATATCTTTAAAAAATATTTTAAATGTCATATTCATACCAAAATTTCATAGAAATGTTATAATTTTATCTCATGTATGGTTTTGGTCGAAACCCAATCATCCTATTAAATTAGTACAATTGTTTTTGTAATTTTTTAATATTATAATATATTTTTACCTTTAATTACCCGATCTACCCATAAATGTGTTAAATAGAAATTTACTAATGTTACTAATCATAATATCAAAAAAAATTATCATATTAGACTATAAATATCATAATAATTATAAATATTCATATATTTTTTTCAATTTCAATACACAAAAGTAGCTAAATTATTGTTTACGCTAATCCTATAGATATCGTGAGAAGGCAAGTAAATGGAAACGTTTTAATGATCAATAAGTTTTTATGTCTAATTTTAGCATAAAAATGATTCCAATAAAATAAATTAGATTAATATATATATTATTTATCTATTTGAAATTAAAAAAATTAATTTATAAGATTATTTGAATAGAAAATCATTTTTTAACTACAATATAGTGTTTTTCATTGTTCACCAAAAAATGAAACTTCTCAGAAAAATTCCAAAAAATCACCCAAAATTAATTTTGATATTCCAAATTAAAATATTAAATATATATTAAAAAATTATAAAATTTATACAATTTAGTTTTAAAATAGGTGCACCTTTAAAATTTGGTAAAATTGCCTTTATAAAAATATTGGTTTCTTTGTATAGTATTGGGTTTGTTCATATCGTAAGGCGATAATATACATTGTATGAATGTAAAAATATGTGATTGGATATATAGCTTATAAATTTACAATATAAATTCTCTAAAAGTGTTATAATTTAATTAACTAATAAAAACATGAGTAAATAGTGTTTTGTTTATACCCAATGTTGTGTGCATTGTAATATATCAACAAAATTAAATTTATTCTAAAAGGAAAACATGGTAAAACCTTTTGGTGTTACATTCTCCCTAACATCAAAAAATTTCATCCTCATAATTTCAAATTTCACTTCGAAAATCAATGTTTGATACTACAAAATTCTATTGTGGGAACCCATATTATAAATAAATTTAATAAAATATCCTCTTAATTAGAGGTAAAGGGAAATGTGATGGTCACCACCAAATTTTGAATTCAAGAAGTAGAACATTGGTGGAAAGTGAAAAAATGGACATAGAAAAGAAATATAACTATGAAGTTCTGATGGAGAGTGATAGAGAACATGTTCAGGAGATTGCTAACAGACACAAAGCTATAAATATGTGATGATCCAATAGACCATTTGTTTCATCAAAAAATGAAGGTACTAGGATAAAAGTTTTTTTAAGATCTTTTCCATAGATTTTAATAATTCATTTACTTTATTATATAATAATATAAGGAAACATACTTACATAACAAGTATAGTTTTGTCCTTTACTCAATTTCCACCAAACACTCATCATTTTCCACAAATGATTAGTATTTAAGATTTTTTTTCATGCCTTTAGATTTAGAATCATCTTCTACAGACCACATAATCCAAAAAAGTAAAACTATATATTCCTCATTTTCATTATAAATTTACCAAAACCAAATTTTTAAAAAACAATTATGATAATTTTCCAAAAAAAATATCCAAAATTCAATAGTAAAAACAAAGGTTAAAAATAGATCATTCAAAAAATAATTATCCATCTTCAAAACTATTATACACTATGATTGAAACTAGAAAAATAAAAATGATTTGATAATGTAGTCTTCCTTCTAAAATCAACCACTCTTAGTGTCTTATACCAAAAATTTAATTTCCAAAATAACATAAACTCCAAGAAGTACAAACCATTTCCACAAATAAACGGAATCACCATAAGTCTGAAGTAAAATAATATTTGAATCAAAAATAAAATTCATTATTTATTCCTCATAATATTATATTTACCAAAATCTTATAGTATTCCAAAAATATAAAACATCTCCCAAAATAATTTTAATCTCTTAATAATCAAATCAACTTACAATCCCAATGTTATCTATTTGATAAAACAAATGAACCTAAATTAAAATTATTTGTTTTCATTAGATATTTTAAATGAAAAAATAATGCTAACTATGACATCATATAGTCCATTGGTAGGTGGTGTAACATTGTCACCCTTTAGTTGTGGGTTCAAACATTGCGACCTTGCTTGAGAGAATGGGTTGTCACCCGACATGTGGGTTATCTCTTTTTAAAAGTATATTAGTATTATCCAAAAATGTCATAATCATCCAAAATAATAGTCTAAATATATTCATCATTAAAAAATGTTTTCACCCCTATGTTTATCTCATACATTTCATTTTTTAGTCCCAGTACTATAAATACCTTAAATTCAATTATCATATAAACCCTAAGAGTTATTATTTCCTTTAAACACATGTCCATAAATTATAAAGTCATTATTTCTTAAATAACTTTTCTTCACACCAACTAAAGAAATGGGTTTTGTTTTCTAAAATATTTTTTACTAAATATAGTTCCCAAGGATTCTAATAAACTTCCTTTGATACCAATGATAACTCCCCAACCTTTTAAGCTTAGAGCTGGTGCATTATTTTTATTAAATTGGCATGATTGCAAGCAATCAAATCCCAAAGGACTGAATAGTTTATTAGTCTGGCTAAACAATATACATACTTAAATTTATAATTAAAATCTATAACATAGAAAGACACAAATAAATTTCTTTGAGAATAACATTAATCCCCTTATTGTAACCCTGTATATCAAAATAAAAACATGTCTTTGTATCCTCGGGGAAAATAAAACCTACAAAAGGGGAGAGGTCATATGCGCAGTATGGGTAAGATTAAAATTGATGTAATTATGAAATAGTGTGAATAAATAATTGGAATGGTAAATAACTGAACACACTTTATAATTAAACAACTTGATAAATAATAATCAAGATGGAGGTGTAAATAAATGAAACACATGCCATTTAAATAATCACATTACCCAGGAAACTTAACCGTGGATATTATTCTAGTAAAATAATCACGTGAAAATCAATAACTAATCTCATATTGATGGAATTTATAATATTGGACATCTGAAACATACAACCTAATCCTCATCCAAGACATATAAAAATAAATTTTTAATGCCTCGGCCAAATCCATATCTAAAAATAAATTGGAAAGGCATCATCCAAGTCTATATATAGTTTTTCTTATGATACTTAATAATGTATTGAGGGGATATATAGGGCATTTCCCCTAACTTATTATGTCTAATGAATTCCTCATTTGAAAAGGGTTAAACTTAAACAATATAAACATTCATATTGAAAATCTAGAATACCAAATGTGAATACTTCAACCATAAATCATGAGTGTTATCAAAATAGTACATCCACAGGAAAACCCATTGAGAAACCATTCAATGAAATATGGTAAATTATATCATAAGAGATCAACCTCAAATAATCATAATATTCAATAAGGATGATGACATATATTCAAATACTCTCATAAAATTGTTAGAAATATATTAAGAAAAATACAATTTTTTACTTTGAAATAATTTATTTAAAATATATGAATTTATAAAAGATAAAATTTTATTTTGAAAAAAAAAACATTTTAAACTTGTAAATTACTCTTTAAAACATTATTTTTTCCTGGTGATGGTAAAATACCCTCATGTAAAATAAGTTTAGAAAAAACCCGCATTTCGTATCTTTGTCAAAAAATTCATAAAGTACATCATTTAGAAAATGATTGTAATATTTCATTAAAAAATTTTTATAAAAAATCATACTTGAGTAAAATTATTTTTTCAAAATTTGTTGGATAATATTAAAAATATTTTCGATTTTTTTTAAGAAATATTGACATGGATGGTTATAATTTAAATGATTTCTTTCAAATATTCATGAAAAAAATAATATTTAAACATTACAAAGTGCATCATACCAAATTGAGAAATTTGAACTATTGTAACTAACATTAATTTGACTTATAATATCAAGAGAATAAGGATATTCAGAATATAACATGTAAAGGATCTTTATGTACACTAAACAACGAAAATAACTTGTGAATAATGAATATTTTTTACAGAAGTAAAGGTGAGGCAAGAAACCCCTTACTACTTGACTAACATTAGAATCATGTACCCAATAAAATAATAACATCAATTAAATATTTTAATATCATTAAATTAATTAAATTAATGAGATAAAATTTCATGGGTTGTTATATATACCACACAAAATTAGCGAGTAGTGAATATTGCATGTATCATATTGAAATAAATAGTGAGAGAAAAGTATCTTATCTTATGCTTCTGTTAGACAAACATGATTTAACATATTGTATAATGGATTTAAGAAATTTATTAACTTATATAATAACTTTATTCATATTTATTGTAACAACCTGAGATTTTATGAGAATTGCTATTTTTAATTTCATTGATGTCTTGTGTTATACCCGACAACAAAATTAAATTGTTCTATACTTAACACCATATTAGCTTGCAGTATACACAACACTAATATTGGATCGTGTTACACACAATTTCAAGTTCGTTTGATAGAAGTTATTTTACGCAACATTGAGTGTTGATATATATATATTCAATGTATAAATGAAATATTGTTGGATTCTATTATACGAAACAACAAATGAATCTTGCACTAAACACAACCCCGACTTTGCTTTCATTACACGCAACTGCGACCTTCCATGATAGCGTGTGTCATACGCGATACCAAGTTTCACTAAACGAGATATTATTATATTATTATTATGAACTAGTAGTTATGAATAGTAATACCCACTTTTTGAAAGTTTATAAATTTTTTCTTTCAAAATGGACTTCATTTTTGGATTCAGAATATCGAAATTAGTCGAGGGTGAATTTTTGGTATTTTTCTGAAAACATTCAATTTTTGATGAATAGTGAAAATACTGGGTTACTATTTAAAAACCAAATTTTGATTTAAATAATTATTTATTTTATTTAAATTAATTTTAGGTCAAAATTTATACATAATACCTATATAAGTTCAATGTAATTAATTGTAGTGTTTTATAATAATTTTAGATATATAAAAATTTTATTGAACTTTTCACCGTCTTTTACCCACCTCTTAGGAGAATTTGAAAATTTACATAAAACATAATTTTACCGCTTCTGTGAGTGGAATTTAGAAAATACAAGAGACATGGTTAATATCCAGAAGTAAAATGTGGTTCAATGAGATGAAAATAATTTTGGTTGAATACTAACGTTTTACTTTTATTTACCACGGTTAAAAGTAAGTCTGGTAATTAAGGGTAAAATTGATATTAATATTACCCTAACACATGTCCTAATTCTATTTTACAAGTGTATCTCGACCAAAAAAACCTTAGAAATAAAATATTACCATTTAGGTCCACTTGGATTAGATTCGGACATTTATTATTATTTTATTTACAGAATAGTTAAAATTGTTAAAATCAAAGTTTAATAGATAAAACATTTTTAATATAGGGCTATACATAAGATAAAACTAGACTATAAAAATTAATTAGAAAGCTAAAAATATTTACTACATAAATGTAATTTTATTTATAATTTTTAGACATTAAATAAATTAATTTATTTAGTATACAATGATGATGCATTAATTACCTTATTAATGAAATATTAACATAATGGATGTTATAAATACCCAAATAAATGTAAATTTAGGATTTTTATGAATTACACTAATTTTCTAGGTTAATATAACATGTTATTATTTATTTATTTAAATTTAGTTTAACTAATAATTCTGTTATAAGTTTCACAAAAATCAATTACCAAATAGTGTCAAAATTGACATAAAATAGTTTTTAAAACAAATATTATATTATTAATTTTTATTTTATTCCTAAAAATCTAAGGTTCGGAAATATGATTTAGATAAGGTTATATATATTAATAATGAACAACTTGGGGATATTTTGGCTGGTTATAGTATGTTTATTAACCATCTAGTGGAAGAAATCAAGAAGACACAGTAAAAGTTAAATTATTTAACTTAGAGTTAAATCTAAAAGATAAGGTTAAAATAGTAATCTAAACTCGTATAAAACCTATTGGTTGAGAGTATTTCGACCCATCCCCACATTTTCTTCTAAATAAATCAATTTTGAGCTATTATAAACCGAATATGACTTTATTATAAAATAATATTTTATGTTTTTTCAAAGGTGCCCCTCTCCTCCCTTATAAAAAGGGCACCCATTCCCTCTTCTCTTCACACCATTTTGAGCCTTGAATCTCGTCCAACCCCTGAAAATTCCTCTTTTAAACCTCTATAGTTATATCTTAGAGGTTCTGGTCTTCTCCAAAGACCAACTCTAGTGCCATAAGAATAAGTTTAAAATAGGTGCGTCGAGGAAGAGGTAATCTCTTCTATCGACGCTTTCAAGTTTCTTTCTGCTTCTAATTCCTCTTATTTAGATGTTTCATTATAAATTAATAACATCAGTATTACATATATACTGATATGTTATTATAAATATGAAAAAACCCTATTTCACCTTCTACCCATCCTACGGAATTGAAATCACTGCGCGTGCGTACGTATAGAATACTGTCTCCACGCCGTGGTTTAATCAGTTTTTCCACCAACACCTTACTTGGATTGGTATAATGGTGAAAATAATAACTATATATGATTATTATAACATCATACTGATTCTAATATATTATATCATCTACTCCAATTCCATTCAATAAATATTGGAATGATATCATCGCTCGTGCATACGTACGGATTACCGTCTCCACGACGTGATGAGATTCATTTTCCATGTTAACAATTCAAGAATGATTATAAAGTATATATAATAAGTAATCATGACATATATGACATAATAATTATATTTTATTTATTTACATATATATATGCATGTCATATTCTAAATTCCATTCATTTCAATATGGAAATGAAAACAATGTTCATGTGTACGTACGACCTACCGTCTCCTTGAATGATGTATTTCTTTCCCTTTATCGATCTATTATATATATGTATATTCTGAATATATATTATATATAAATCATGTTTTATATTCTGTAATTAAGTAATCCTAATCTAAGTAATCATATTAATAATTACAAGTCAAAACACGGATGATAAATGAAACGATTTAAACCAAAACGCTACATTAACATGAATTTATAAAAGAACAGGTAATATAAAGTCATAAGTGAACCATATATGATATCATAACAATGAAGATGATTATTTAATAATTCAATTACATTATTTAAATAATTTTACAGTAGTTTCGGATACGTACAAAGCATATCAGACCTAAGGTAAGGGATAACTTTTTCAATCTCATTTTTATCAGAGATTGTTTATTCGTAAGTGTTTACGGGGGTTATATTTATCATCCATGTCACTGTTTTCTAAAAATGGTTTCATGTATATTTAAAGTTCTTTTTACCCATTTTTGACTTTTACTACATGGTATGTAAGTAATCTTTCTTCTGTTTACCATACGAGGTACTTTTTGACTTTTCCGGTAAAAGTACGAGAAGAATTTTTTTTAACTTATACGGCGTGAATAGATTTTTACGGTTTCATAACGACTTATTTCAATGAAGTTTCCTCTACAAAATTTCATGACTATTTTCAACAAAATCCTTTTCATTTAAAATGGAATGGCATTTTGTGAAAAGAAAATTATTTTGAAGAAGAAAGGATATTTTTCTCAAGAATTCATCTCAAGTGTTTTATAAAAACCATTTTCCATCTAAGATGACATTATTTCATATGTGTATGTTTCAAGTATAATCTCTCTATTATTTACATGGTTTGATTCTTATTTTGATGAAATTATATCCATTTATTTTATATGGATTATGTTATGATGGGATGATGTTTATGAAACCCATTTTATTATTTGGGTTATGATGAATGATTTATGTTTATGTTGTGGGACACGAAAGAATTATTTCATTATGAGATGGGTGGGACCTATTTGTCCTTAAAATGCATTGGGTAAAGATTTATATCTCATGATATAGACATTGTTGGAATGGTATGTTAATCTGATTCAGTAAAACAGGACTAGAACGAGGTGTGAACTCGATTCAGAAAGGGACAATGTCCATTAAGATGGTCTTGGCAGCAATGCCTTGGCTACTATGGAAATCTTATCATGTGCTAAATAGTTTCCAAAATCACATGTCTTATTCCCATGATATTTTATCATAATTGTTGTTACTTTATGATATATGCCTTACATACATCAAAGATTTATGTCTTTGCTCAAAATTTTGATGTTTAGATTTTATGTTCAAGTTTTTACATTAAAATGATTATAGATTGTTTGATGTTATCTATGTTTAACCTTACTGAGCATTTGAGCTCACCCTTTTTATGTAATCTTTTCCCCAGGATATAAAGAATGGTTTTAGGTAATCAAAAAAATGGGAAGATCTTTATGGGAGATGTTGAAGATCTTTCACCATGATTAGAAGATTATGTTCCGAGTTTCCAAACACACTAAATTATTACGGTCCTTGAGTGTTTGTTTTTGTTATGTATTAATTATTCCGCAAAAGTAATGTAATGTCCATGTACATCATGCTTTGGGTATATAAATTTATTATATCATATATGATCTTATTATATTATTTTATCACACGTTCGTTGATAATATTTTGTTATTACCCATGTTTTGATAGTTACCTGCTTCATTTTTCTATGCATGTATTGTCATGTAAGTATTGCTTTTATGAATAGGATATATGTTATTCATATACATGATGATATTAAGTAGATAAATATTAAATTCACTAATATTATACATTTCTTTATAATAATTTTTGATTGGTTAACATGGAAAATGAATCTCCTCGCATCGTGGAGATGGTAGGTCATATGTATGCATAACGAAGGTATCATTCACTTAAAGGTAAATTAGTATGGAATTGGATGGTATATTAAATATACTTTATAAATATCATGTAATTTTTATTAATTTTATCCATTATATCTATTATATCCATCATTATACTAAAACAAATAAAGTAGTGATGAAAAATCGATTACACCATGGCATGGAGACGGTAAGTTGTAAATATACACACATATAGATATTGTTTTTCATAGGATCAATAGAAGGAGTATTATGGTTGTACCATAATGATAATAAGACCTTGTCTTGTATAAGTTACTATATTTTCTACTTTTTATGGAAATAACTTAGGAATAAGAAATAGAATAAGAAATGAACTTAAATGAATTGGTAAAACAATTACCTCTTTGGAAAACCTCCTTTGGATGTCCTCTTAGGGACACTAGGATAAATATTTTGAGAATAAAACAACCTATAGGATGTGTATATGGATGTTTATAGTAGAACATGATAGGTTGTATTTGATCTATAAGGCTCAATGTGTTGTGAGGTAGTGATGTAGGAGGTTCCCTTTTATAACTGAGGTGAGGGTCACTTTAGGAACATCTCAAAATATTAAATTAATATAAATTAAATTTAAACACCCAATGGCTCAAAAGATAATTATTTATAAATAAAATTTTTATTTTTCTAAATACTCTCCTAAAATGATTTATATTCATTTTTAGTTCCCATTGTAAACTTTATCTTTTCTATTTAACTCTTAGTTAAACTCTTTATCTCTTATCATGAAAACTTGGATTTTTACACTTTAAGGGTTATATAGTCATAATAAAATGACAATAGACCCCCAAATGGAATATTTAAGACATATTTATGATTATTATATTTATTTGTACTATAGTTTTATGATTTTTTATCATTTAATACAAAATTATTTATTTTAAAGTATAATTTATTTCAATATTGATACTATTCATTATTTTTGTTTTTAAAAAATATCGTATCAATGAGATAACTTGAAAAAAACGCTTATAATATGTCACTAACATATCCATTTTATTCATAAACTTCTTTTATTTCATTAATTATGTTATATTATATTTATTATAAAATTTTAAATATCATTTATTTGATATTTACATTAATTAAAAAATTACTACATCATCATTATGCAAGACATTAATTAAATTATTTCATCCCTAAAAATTAAAATTAAAATATAATTAATGAGATAAATTTATTATATTTCAAATTAAAATTTATAGAATAATTTATATTCTGTATAACTCTATATTAAAAATGATTTACTTATTAAAAATATGACTACAATATTTTTAACTTATCGAGAAATAATATATTATAAATGTCATATTCTTACCAAACTAGATTAAAAAAGTTATACATTCGTCCCATGGATGATTTTGGATGAAAATAACTAATACAATTAAATTAAAAAAAGTTTTATGGTAACTTTATAATACTATAATATTATTTTTACCTTTAATTACCTGATTTACCCTTAACCGTGGTAAATAAAAAATTTCTAAATCTATTATTCATAATGTAAAAAATAATAATTTGACCATATTAAAATATAAATATCATAATTATTACAACAAATTACTTCTATTTTTTCAAATTCAACTCATATAACAGGCTAAATTAAATTTAACAATAATCCTGTATATGTGGCGAGAAGGCGGGTAAAAAAAATGTTCCAATGTTCAATAAGTTTTTATATCTAATTTTAACATAAGTTTGATTAAAATAACCTAAATTTTATTTATATATGTATTATTGATCTCTTTTTACTTTAAAATAAATTTAAAGTATCATAATTATTTTATCAAAAGGTCAATTGTTTAACAACACTGCAGTATTTTTCACTATTTACCAAAAATTGCAACTTCTTAAAAAAATACCAAAAATTCACCCTAATATATTTTTTATATTAAAAATTCAAAAACGAATTAAATTTTGAAAAATATCAATTATATATTTTAACTAAAAAAATCATAGTGACTAGGATATCATGTAGTCTAGTGGTAGGGTGTGTAACCTTGTAACCCTTCAGTTGTGGGATCAAACATCGTGGCCTTACCGTGCACGATAGGTTGTCACCCAACCTACGGGTTGTCTATTTTTAAAAATATATTAATATTATCCAAAATTGTGATAATATTCCTAAAAAATAACCTATATATATTCAATTTTTAAAAATGTTTTAACCACAAAATTTATCTCATACATTTCATTTTGCAGTCCCAATACTATAAATACCTTAAATTCAATGATCATATAAACCCTAACAGTTATCCTTAACTTTAAACACATGTCCATAAATTAGAAATGGATTTTTTCTTAAATACTTTTTCTTCACACATAATAAAAAAATGGTCTGTGTTACCTAATATATTTTTTACTAAATATAGTTCCCAGGGTTTTTAATAAACATCCTTTGATACCAATTATAACTCCCTAACCCTAGAAGCATAGAGCTAGAGCATTATTTTTATTACATTATCATGATTTCAAGGAATAAAATATCAAAGGACCAAATATATTAATGGTCTTGGTAAACTAGATACATGAATTAAATTCACAATACAATATATAACATAAAAATACACAAAGAAATTTCTTCGAGCATTCCATTAATCCACTATGTGTAACCTGGATATCAAAATCAAAATACATCTTCATATCCTGGGGGAAATAAAACTTGTGCAAGGGGAGATATCATATTATCATTAGGGGTATGCATATAATTCATGTAATTATGAAACAATTTCAATAAATAATATGGAGTAGTAATGAACAGAATACACTTTCCATTTAAACAACTTGATAAGGAATAATCAATATGGAAAGGTAAATAAATGAAACAAAATCCATTTAAATAATCACAGGATCAATTAACCATAACCATGGATATTATTCTAGTCAAATAATCACATGTAATATCAATAAATAATCGAATATTTATGGAATGGATAACATTGAACATCGAAAATATACCACCGAGGCCTCATCCAAGACATCTTAAAATAAAGGGTAAATGCCTTGGCCAAATCCATATTCATAAATAAATGGGAAAGGCATTGGTCAAGTTCATATATAGTGTGTCTCATGAGACCTACCAATACATATAGGGTCTATATAGGTCCCCACCCATCACTTACTACATTAAATGCATTCCTCATATGAAAATTGTTAAACTTAAACAATATAAACATTCGTATTGAAAATCTTGCATATAAAATGTGAATACTTCAACTATAAACCATGAATAGTACAAAAATAGAACACACATAACCAAAACCATTTATAAACCTTTAAATGAAATATGGTAAATTATATCATAAGATATAAACCTTAAATTTTCATAATATTCCACAAGGATGATGACATAAATTGAAATACTCTAATAAAAACGTTTGAAATTTCTTGATAAAAATATATTTTTTTACTTTGGAATAATTTATTTAAAGGATTTAAATTTATCAAAGAAAACATTTAATTTGAAAAAAAAACTATTTAAACTTGTAAATTACTCTCTAAAACATTATGTTTTCCTGATGGTGGTAATATATTTTCATGTTATATAAGTTAAAAAACACGCCTTTTGTATTTTTGTTGAAAAAGTCATAAAGTACCTCATTTGGAAAATGATAAAAATATTTCATTAAAACCATTTTATACAAATTAAATAATTCTTAAAACTAATTTTAAAATTTATAGGATAGTATTAGAAATATTTTGGAATTTTGTTTAAGAAATATGGACTTGCATTGTAATAATTTAAATGATTTCTTTGAAATATTCTTGATAAAAATAATATTTAAACATTCCAAAGTGTCTCATACCATATTGAAACATTTAAACTATAATAACTAAATTAATGTAACTTATAATATCAAGATAATAATGATATTCATTATATAACTTTTCTAAGGATCTTTATATACACTACACAACAAAAATAACTAGTGAATAAGGCATATATCTCACAGAACTAAAGGTCAGGCGAGAAACTCATTACTACTTGAGTAACATTAGAAACATAAACCCAATAAAATAATATCATAAATTAGAGATTTTAATATCATTAAATAAATGAAACTAATTATATAAAATGTAATAGGTTGGTATAAACACCACACAAAAGAATCGAGTGGTGAATATGGTATGTATCACACTAAAATAAAAAGTGAGATGAAATTCCCTTACCTTACTATTACGTTAGGTGGACATGATTTAACCTCCTATATAATTGTTTAAAAAAATTATTAATTTATATCATTACTTTATTTATATTTATGATATCATATATGATCTTCTTATATTATTTTATCACTTGATTTTATAATATTTAGTTATTACCCCTATTTCGGTTGTTAATTGCTTCATTTTTCTATACATGTTTTGTCATGTATGTATTATTTATTATGAATAGGGTATATTTTCTTCATATCCATGATGATATTAAGTTCATAAATATTAAATTCACTCATCATATACATTTGTTTATTGTATTTTTTGATTGGTTAACGTGTAGAATGAATCTCATCGTGTTGTCGAGATGGTAGGTCATACATACAAATTAAGAAGGTATCATTCACTTAATGTTAAATTTTTAAAGAATTTGTTGGTATATTAATTATAAATAATCAATATCATTTCATTTTTATTAATTATATATATTATATATATCATTATACTCATCCAAATAAAGTGGTGATGAAAAATATATTACACCACAACATGGAGATGATAAGTTCTATGTACACACATGGTGATATTGTTTTTTATGATGGATAAAGGAGGATTATGGTTTTCCCATAATCATAATAACACCTCATAATATATTATTTACTGGATTTATTACTTTATTAAGTAAATAGAATAGAGATATTAAGTATAAGAATAAATAACTTAAATTAATTGGTAAGACAATTAACTATTCTCTAGTAAACCTCCTTTGGATATCCTCTTAGGGAAAATAGGGTCAGCACATTCAGAATAAAATAACCTCTATGATATGTATTGGGAATTTTATAAAAGATCAAGGTCGGGTTTGGTCTTACTATAAGGAACAAGGTGTTGTGAGGTAGTGATGGAGGAGGTGCCCTTTTCTAATTGAGGCGAAGGGTCACTTTAGAAATTTCTAAAAATATTAAATTAATATAAAATAATTTTTAATTCCAAATGGATAAGAAGTTGTTTATTTCTAATAAAAGACTATTATTAATCTAAATCATTTCAAAAAATTATTTTTATTCATGTTTAGGTCACATTATTAACATCATCTTTTCGATTTAACCCTTAGTTAAACCCTTTAACTCTTATCATGACAACATGGATTTTTACACATTAAGGGTTAATATAGTTACAATATATCACAAAAAAGAATCTTGAATGGATCATTTATGATATATTTAACCTTATAATAGAAATTTAGACCAATTTTTTATTTTTATGAATTTTATATCATTTAAAAAATTATTATTTATTTTAAAGTATCATTTATTTCCATTTTGATACTATAAATCGTTGGTCTTTTTTACAAATATCCTAAAAACATGATAAATTCAAACCAAAACTTCTAATATATCACCCACATATCAATTTTATCCATAAAATTATTGGATGTTAAGAATTATGATAAATTATATTTATTTTAATATTTTAAATATCATTTATTTGATATTTCAATTAACTAAATAATTATTACATCATCATTATGAAAGCCATTAATTAAATTATTTCTTTCTTAAAAATTAATAATAAATTATAATGATGAATATAAATTTATTATTTTTCAAATTGAAATTTATAATGTAATTTATATTCATTATAACCCTATATTAAAAAATGATTTTCTATTAAAAATATGAGTACGTCATTTTTAAAATATCTTTAAATAAAATATTATAAATATATAATTCTTATCAAACTGGATTAAAATGTTATTATTTCTTTACATTGATTAATTTGGTCAAAAAATCATCCAAATAAATTAGGACAAGTTTAAGGGTAAATTTATAATATATTATTATTTTTACCTCTAATTACCGGATTTACTCTTAACCGTGGAAAATAAATTTTTTTAAAGTAATTGATCACAATATAAATAAAATAAGTTAACCCTATTAAAATATAAATATCATACTAAATACAAAAAAATATGACTATTTTTCAAAATTCAACTCGTAGAAGTGGCTAAATTATGTTTGACACTAATCCTACAAATGTAGTGAGAAGGAAGGTAAAAGGAAATGTTCCAATGTTCAATAAGTTTTTATATCTAATTTTATCATAGAATTTATTACAATAACTAAACTTTTATTAATATATGTGTTATTGAACTATTTTTACATTAAAATGAATTTAAATTATCATAATTATTTAAACAAAAAGTTAGTTTTTTAACAACAATGCAGTATTTTCACTATTCACCAAAATTTAAAACTTCTTAGAAAAATACCAAAAATTTATCCTAATATAAATTTTTATATTCAAAATTCATAAATGAATTAAACTTTGACAAATAAAATCTATAAAAAAACTAAAATTCAATTTTAAAAAAGGTGCACCATTTAAATTTTATAAAATTACTTTAATAAAAATATAGGTTTCTATGTGTAATATTAGGTTCATTTATATTGTATGCCTATAAAATACATTTTATGAATTTAAAAAAAATTTATTCTATATATAACATACAACTTTTCTATATAAATTCTATAAAATCGTTATAATTTAATTGAATATGAAAAACATGACTAAATACTATTTTTTTTAAACCAATGTTGTGTGAATTGTATGATATCAACAAAATTAAATTTATTCTAAAATTAAAATATGGTAAATTCTTGGGTTGTTACATTAAAACTCAATGAAACATATTTTAAAAACATATAGTGTGAAAATATCTATATGGTTGATTAAATAATGAAATAAATAATAACTTTAGTTCATGAGTGCTTATAAAAAATTATCAATTTTTATAAATAATCATTGGGCTGAAAATAAAAAATTCATTACCTAAGAAATAAAATTTTATGAAAAAGTATTTTAAAAAAATATTTCATAATAAATATTAATGGGCTATAATACTCATAATGGTTTCTTCAAAATCATTTTAAACTCAAGAACCTTTTTTCACAGTTTTATACTTTTCAACCTAATGAAGTAGAAATTATTTTATTTAAACATAATCTCATTATCTTACCTTGTGAGATTATGAGGTTTATATAAACACCCTATAAAACATAAATAAATCATGCAAATAACTTGGGACATAATTTTACTTCAATCATAATTCCCTAGGTAACATAATCATTACCCATTGTATTGGAGGGATATAATGAACCCATGCATACTTGGTTTATAATGTAACCACGTGTCCTTGCTATATAATGGAATAACCCATCCTTGGTTTATAATATAACCACTCGCATAAGATTTATAATATAACTATTAATCATTGTTTTATAAAACAAAACCCTATCATCATAAACAATTTCCATGAACCATAACAAAACCCTAACATGTGGAAGATTTAATAATTTTGAAAATGTTCTATGCACCTAGAAGAAAAACATTTATAGATATTGAAATATCCATTCCATTTAAAAGATTTAATGAAAATAACAAGAACATATGGAAGAAACGTTTTAAATTTATGAAAACATTGAATATTATAATGGAATCCAAACATAAAATAAATATTATAGCGGTGGGGAAAACTATTGGAATCATATATGTTAAAATAGAAAAAATTTATCATTTATAAATAAATTAATAAACATTCTATATATGATATGTAAAAATATTCCTTTTGAAAAACATAAATAGAAATGAAAAGAGGCATAAAATTTCCATAATACTTTTTAACACCGATATATTTTAGAATGTATTTCTATTTGAATAACTTTTATTTCTTTGATATCTCTTGTCACATGAAACGTCTCATTTAAATGAACCACTATATTTTATGAAAAAAATTATTTAAAAATTAAAATCATAACCTAGAAGGAAAATTTAGTGGTGTAAATGTGAATAATCATATTTGAAATATATATAAATATTTTTGAGTAATTCACAGGAAATATGTTATCAATTTTTAGTAAAGTTGTTGTATGATTTATAAATGAATTTTCTTCAAAATTGATTTTTTATTTAATTCTGTGGATCTAAAAAATAATAATTTTATAACTATTTTATAATTTTTATTTTGAAAATTGAAATCAATTTTTTAAATCATTATATCAAAATTAACTTATGGTGAAATTTTGAGTTTTTTCTAAAAATATTGATACTTTACTGAATAGTGTTAATACTAATCTTTGTACAACTATCATTTTTTCATTTAAAAACACTAATAATATTTTTAATTTTATCCTTAATTAATATAATTATCATTTATATTTAAATTATATATTTTATTTCATATTAATGGCCATTATATGTGATCCTTGTAATGACCCAATGTTTTACGAATGGAATTCCCTTCTTATAATTATATCATATAGTGTAATAACATAAAATTACATTAAGAACACGATAAAAACTTTATAAATGTTGAATGAGTGAAATAAAAGGTATTTCTAGAAGTTAAGGAACATATACCAATGAAATAATAACATGAACTTCAGAATAGTAATGTGACACTTATGAATAGTAAATTAGTAAATATAATAGAAACCTCACCAATGAAATTATAAATAATATTTATCCATCTTATAAGTGAAAATATGATATAATTATATCATATAACATGTAAATATTTTAAAAATTATTAATTAAGTATTGGTATTTTCGTAAGTCAAAAATATTTAGCTACAATTTTATGACTAATTTAATAATTTAAAATAAAATTTAATTTCATAAATTTTATTCTTAAATTTGTTTTTCTATATCTTATTACTATAAGATAATTTTATGTAACCTTAATAAATTTTTCAAAGTGTAAGAAAACGAGTTTTAATTTTTAAATATTTATTTTCCAAGTAAATAATGATTTTAATTAAAAATTAAATTTATCATATTTATAAAATAATTTTCATAAAATGGAGTTCATTTTTTTAATTATACATGTTGAAAAATTGTTCGGGTGAATTTTTTGGATTTTTCTAAAATACTTGAATCTTGTGAATAATGAAATATAATAATTTATAGTATATGTAAATTAATGATTTTTTGAGTCATGCTTATGTCATGGATGATGTATGTGACCATTTTTTAAAATTGACAATCACACATTAATGTGTTTAGTCTTAATAATCAGCACTGTTATTTTTTCTTGATCAAAATAACAAAATAATGATTAAAATAATGGAAAAACCCTCCTCTTCTCCACTATAAATACCACCCTCACCCCCTCTTCTCCTCACACCTCTAAAAACATGAGCCTTCTCTTTATTCTACCAAACAATCTTCTCAAATCACTCCCCTATATTTAGGAGCTTTTTTCTTAACGAAAGACCAAAAACCAATAACTTAAGAAGGCTCTCAAGCGGAAGGAATCAAGAGGTAAACCCATCTTCCGTTTTCTTTCAATTTCTTTTCAAGTTCATTTATTTTATTTTTCTATCCTAAACTCACCTCATACAAAAGGTATTAAAACTATATTTCCTTACATATATTGTAATTTCTTTTATTCTAATGCAATAATTCATCATCACCCCTCCTTTACCCTTCTTTTATCTTGAAATAAAAACACCATCCGAGATGTGTTAATTTATCACATTCAAGGACGAAAGGTTTTCAATTTATATTGTCATATTAAATTGTGGTCGTGAAACCATTATTATGGTTGAACCAGATTTCTATATGTGTAATATATCCTATTTAATTTTATGGAATCATTTTTTTAAAATTATATAAAATAATAAAATAAAACAAGTTCATTGTGATCAAAACCACTCAAAATAATCCAAGCGTTTATTGTTAATGATTTATCTAATGAATTATCCCCAATACTGGAAAAAATTGTATTTTAATATTCTATAATTATATTAATAACCCATAAGTTATGTTA
This sequence comes from Viscum album, assembly GCA_963277665.1. Classification (NCBI taxonomy): domain Eukaryota; kingdom Viridiplantae; phylum Streptophyta; class Magnoliopsida; order Santalales; family Viscaceae; genus Viscum; species Viscum album. The sequence goes on along the minus strand of OY728145.1, from coordinate 1,328,474,779 downwards.
TTTAAAACTATCCTCGTTATATATAATTTTCCGTATTCATATACAAGAAAACTGATAATGAAAACCAATGAATTCAACGCCCCCAAATGAAGAAATTGAATTTCACAACCTACAAAAAGGGACATAAATGAACTTACTAAAATTGTACCAAGTGAAATATATATATAAATTATTCTATATTTATTAATTAATTATTCTAATTGTATTATTTAGGATATTAGGATCAAGTGCATAATTGTTTCAGACATAAGGTAAGGGCTTATAGTCGAACATCTATTATTATTTTGGGTTACTCTTCCTTTGTTTTTACCCAAATAAAGATCTATTTTATTGTTAATTACATCTTAAAAATGATTTTCATATGTTCTAAACTCATCTATCTAGATCCATTCAACCTTATTTCTGGGGATGTATATTTTTTTGAAATCTTCCCTACACAATTCTTCCTGATAAGAAAGCCTGATTTAAGGGAGATTCCAGAATTCTTAAACATTTGAAATTATGCCTCATAATCTATTTTAAGCCACAATTATTTTCTTAAAATCATTAATTTTGTCATTAAAAAGTACCTTGGTTCAATTATGGTTTTACATAAAGAATTATTCCTTTTCTATTTTAAATAATCTTGAAAGTTTTTGTTAAACCGTACTAAAATTTATTATATTTAAATTCTCTAGAACACACCATTCACTTAAGTTTGACATTACATATCATGATATATTCCTATATTCCATTATTAATGTCCATGTATTATTTAATTCCTTTCTTTCATGGATACATTTATGATATGACCATTTATAATGCTTTTGACATGATTACCATACCCAATTCATTCCAAGGGTAACCATTATGTTTATGTTTGATTAATTATGTATAGTTATTTATGTGGAAATCATATTCAGAAAAATTTTATGATGGGTGAATCCATATAGCACTCTAATTCATTGGATAAAGTTTAGTCTCATGATACTTTATGTGCAATGGTCTTAGTGGTAGCATTGACTCGTGATTTTCTATGAGCAATGAGCTTTGACTCGTTCTCCTCTATGTGCAACAAGATTTGACTTGTGCTCCTCTATATGAAATAAGCCTCGAATCTTGATAAAGTCATGTTATAGGGTTATTAAAAATTACTATGATTCCATTATTATACGATCCCATGTTCCTCAAGTTATTATTACTTACATTTAATCATGTTTCATTCCTTTTTATATAATTTTTCTTTCTAACCCATGTTCTAAGATTTGTTCTTCTGTTTGATCCCATACTGGGCTTATACCTTATTCATTTTTTCATGTTACCCCCGTTAATCCTATTCATATGTATGATCACAATGTAAGTTAGGATATCATTATGAATATTAAATAAATAAATGTTGTATTTTTTCCCAGGATTTCATTTTTTTGTACCTACTCTTCCAAGACACTAGACTGTGCAATCCTTGGATTGTAATTTTAATATTTAATTATGATTAAAATCAAGTAATATTTTTTGATTAAGGCTAGGGTTTCTTTATTTGGTATAATAATAAGGTCTAGTTATTTTTGGGAGATTAGGTTTAGAATCACTTTAATAAGAACCATAGGGATGATACTAAATATAATAAAACATCCCTTAATTTGGTAAGTATAGAGTAATTGGTTTATCGGTAAAATGCATCCCTATTTGGATACTAAAAGTGGATTCAGTTCTATAATGGATGTACCTATAAGTAAAAACTCTGACAAGGTGTTCTGGGATTGGCTTGGGGTAACCCGGTACATGACAATGGGCCTTACTATGCGCCTAATTTGACACTCTCAGGGGATATTCTTTGGTAAATTCATAATATCATTACAAACCATTATTAAGGGAAAAAATATACCATAAGAATATATGTTAGGAAACAAATCTTATATAACATAGATTAAAGCCAAGGTAATCACATGTTAGGATATACTTTTCCTTTACAAGTTTATCCATCTATGTTTAAAGTTTCCTTTTCATACTTATTAGTTAAGTATTAAAGACCCCATATTGCACCTTTTTAGCTAATGGTTGGAAATAAATGAACACATTCAAACAATAAATATTATATCCAATCTGATTACTAGCCTAATGAAATACCTAATTTGTTGGGAAAGGGGGATCAAAACATCAGGAAAGTACTTGATCAACTAGTTCAAGTTATGAATAATAACATGAATTGTGTGGAAGGCCCTCCTTATACAAGGAAAGAGAAAGTTTCCATCGAACCCTTTATGTAGAAAAGGCCTCACATGTTTATTGGATATTCTGATCCCCTCCTTATACAATAGTGGATTAACTCCATTAACCCCGAATGGACCAAAGGCCTTATTATTATTTTTTTATGGACAATACCCCTTTTAAGGGTTGAAGTGGAATAATTACATGACCCGTAGGCCCAAGGCACATGGCCCGACCCAACCTGATGGGAAATACGTGACCTGAAGTCCTAAAGGCATGCTATTCCCATTACATGACCCATAATCCCATCCCACTAGAACTTCCCCTCCCTATCTTTTGTATCATTTATCACCTAGCTTACCAACTTGAATTGTTGATTGGCTAGCATTTACCCATACAAAGCTTCATGGTTCTTGGTCCCAATGGCAGTTTTCATACCCTCTCATTCTTCCAATCCAAATAGAACTACTTCTAGTGGCTGCTACTCTTTGCTCTAATCCTCTACTGGGGCCTGCTCTATGTAAAATAGGCTACTTCATGGTCTCTGTGGCCTGAAGTCCCTTAATCCCAAAGGCCTTTGATGACCCAAAGGCCCTAAGACTCGTATGCCCAAACTGATGGTCAGAAGGCCCAAATCAGGGGAATAGTTATGGTAATTATTGTATCTAATAATACTTTTTACAATACTTTTATTGTAACCTGGAAATTTTCCTCTACCCAGTTTCTAATCTGTGTCTCTTGGATGCCAAGAAGGAGCCCTTACAACTCAGGTATGGGCTCGTTAGCTAGATTAACTCCATTGAAAAGATATTCTTTGTCCTCTAGTGCTCAGAATAAGGGAAATTCGTTCTTGTGGTTTATCATTTTTATGGGGAAGCTGGTTAGTGGTGGACACTGATAAAAAATATGAATTCCAAGGAGGAAATTTATTCCATGGATTGGGAGGAATTCAAGAATACATTTTTCAATAAATATTTTCCCCGAACCCTCTATCTCAAGATGGAATGACATTTCCACAGACTTAAGATGAAGGAAGATGAGTCTATCGATGTGTATATAGAAAACTTCACTAGGCATGCAAGATGCACCTCTAGCTATGTCATGAGCATTGAAAGCAAGGTGGATCACTTCATTAGAAGACCAAATCCAAGTCTACAAAAAGATTTTGTGATTCATGACTTAGACAATTATGAGTAGATTGTATGTTATGCCCTTAATTTTGAAATGAAGATCGGAGACTCTTAGAGGTCTCATGGACCCAATAAAAAAAGGGAAAATGGATTTTAACATGGTTGGATAAGAGAACAAATCCAACTATGGAGAGAAGACAGAACATCCCACGTGAAAAAATTGTAGGAAGAAGCATCCTGGTAACTATCTAAAGGGAACTAGGAAATGCTTCAAATGTGGAATAATGGGGAATATGGAAAAGAACTGTTGAAGAGATATAGAAAATCCCACTAACATGGAAGAATAATTAAAGGTAAATATCAATTCTCATATAGTTGTGTAGTTTTTCAAATTCAAGGAACATGGGAATTTTTCAATCCAATGCCCTAATCCTAGGGTTTTCGAAGGCAATCAACAATAACCTCCAAGGAAAAAATGAAGGGATTAGGCTACTACTACTGCTGATGTGGATCTAGAAAATGATGTGGTGATAGATACACTAGTTATTCATTCAATAATAGTGGACATACTATTTGATTCTAGTTCTAGGAATTATTTCATATCTTGAAAGTTTAGTAGAACTATCCAAACACCACCTCAAAATATGGTTATTGAGTTATCTATGAGAATAGGTAATGGGGAAATTATTTCTTCCAATGGATATAACTCATCCCCGGTTAATGGTTTTGGACTAAACCTCCATGAAAATATTGTTTTACATTCTTTAGTAGAGTTCAATGCTATTTTGGGCATGGAGTTTCTATTTTTAGTGAAATCCAACATCATCTATTGGGATAGGGAGATTACTCTTCACATCCGGAAGCATCCTCAAATTCTTTACAAGTGTAAAGATGAAGATGAATCTCATTTAGAATCATTTTCTCAAGTGTGGATATTAATTCCTTATGAGAAATCAAATCTCTCTCAAATGATTGAGACAAAAGAGATGATCATGCTTAAAGATATGATCATCGTGATGGATTACACTGATGTATTACCTATATAATTTCCTAGTCCTTTGCATGACCAAGAATTTGAGTTCTCAATTGAACTTATTCCTGGATCTCTTACTATATCAAAGACACCTTATAGAATGGCCATTGTTGAGCTAGAAGAACTGAATAAGCAGTTATATGAGAATATGGACAAGGGTTTTATATGCCCGAGTGCTTTACCATGGGGTTCACCTATCCTCTTTCACAATAAAAATAATGGGTCAATGCACCTCTACATTTATTATCGTGAGATCAATAAAATTAATATAAAGAAAAAGTATCCCTTGCCACAGATAGAAAACTTGTTCAATCAGCTACATGGGAATAGTTTTTTTCTAAGGTGCACCTTCAGTCAGTATATCACCAATTAATGGTGAGGAAGGAATATATTCCCAAGACATATTTTCAAATGATGTATAAACACTATGAGTCCATAGTGATGCCCTTTAGAATCAATAATTACCCTTAAATATTCATGGATTTAATGAATAAAGAATTTAGACAGTACCTTAACAAATTTTTGGTAGTCTTTAATGATGATATTCTGATATACTTCCAAAGTAAGGAAGAACATGAGGAGCATTTGAATACTATGTTGAAGACATTGAGAAGGGATAAAATTTATGCCAAGTATAGTAAATGTGAGTTATGGATGGAGGAAGTATCATTCTTGTGTAATTTTATTACTATAAAAGGAATATTTTTCGATCATTCCAAGATAAAGGAAATAGAAGAGTCGCCCATGCCAACATCTGTAATGGAGATCTGCAGCTTTCTTGGTCTAGCTGAGTATTATCTATGATTTTTGAAGAAGTTATCATGATTTTCAAACCCAATTAAAAATATGAAATGAAAGGGAGTGAAGTTTTTCTAGACATAATAATGTGAGTTATGATTTAAGGATCTCAAAAAGAGTCTTATCATTGCACAAGTACTCACACTCCCAAAAAGTAGAGAACTCATTGTGGTATACAGTAATGCTTAAAAGAAAAACTTAGTTTGTTTATTGATGTAAAATCATAAAGTGATAGCCAATACCTCAAGGTAGTTGAAAATTGATCATAAAAACTATCCTACGCAAGATCTGAAGTTGGCAGCTATGATATTTTTGTTAAAAATCTTAAGGTATATCTCTATGGGGAGAAGTGTGAGATATATAATGATTACAAGAGTCTCAAATATATATTCATATAGAAGGATCTTAACATGTTCTAGTCAAGATGGTTATATATCATCAAGTATTAAGACTTCTCAATCCAGTACCATCTTGGTAAGGAAAATAAGGTGGTGGATGCTCTAACTATAAAGGATCCTGCATCTTTATCAATGATGATAAATGAGAAGGATCCAATTTTCTTAGACTTAAAAAAGATGTAAATTTGAATCATTAATCAGGGAATATCATGATTTCTTTCCCAAATGATATCTCAACCATCCCTTTTAGAGAAAATAAATGATAATCAGAGAAATGATGTGGAGATTCAAAAAAATGTGGAAACTATCTAAAATAGGAATAACTCAAAGATCAAGATTAGTGAGGATGGAGTCATATTATTTGGATGACGAATATGGGTAAAATATAATTCAAAGATAAAGAAATGACTTCTGAATGATTCATATAGCTCAACCTTCTCAATTCACCCAGGGAGCAAAAAGATGCTTCAACTTCTCTAGGAGAACTTTTGGTGAGATAATATGAAAAAGGAGATCGCTGAATATACATTAAAGTTATTGGTATTTCAGAAAGTGAAGGAATAAAAGACAAAAAAATTAATGGTTTGATTCATAAATTGTCCATACCATCATGGAAGTGGGAGAAAGTCACCATGGACATTGTCACTGGACTTATAAGGAAATCTGAAGCAAACAATTTTTTCTGGGTTATTGTGGATCTTCTAACAAAGACATCTCACTTTATCAAATTTTATAGTACTTCTAATTATATCAACTTGAATGGATATATATCAAAGAAGTGGAAAGGGTGCATGGAGTACCATTAAAAATTGTATTTGATCGATATCCAAGATTCACCTAAAAGTTATGTAAAAGTATCCAGCATGCTCTAAGCACTGATCCAAACTTCAATACGGTCTATCATCCTCAAATTGATGGAAAATTTGAGATAATTATTCCTAAACTAAAATACATGTTGAGAGTGAGTTCTATTGACTTCTATGGAGGATGGGACCAATATCTGCCTCTAATTGAGTTCTATTACAACAATAGTTTCTGCTCTATAATTTGAATGGCTCTATATGAAGCCCTTTATGGGAAAAGGATTAGAACACTATGATTTTGGGATAAAGTTGGTGAACATAAGCTTCTTGGACCTAAAATGGTCCAAGAAATGGTAAATAAGGTGAAAACCATCCATCATCACATCAAGGAAGCCCAAAGTCACCAAAATAGTTATTTAGACAATCATCAATGAGATCTTGAGTTCAAAGTTAGAGACATGGTATTCCTCTGAATATATCCAAAGAAGAGGATCATGAGATTCAAGAAGAAAGGGAAGCTAAGTCCCGGGTACATTAACTACTTCCAGATTATTTATCATGTCATATATTTGGAATATCTTCTAGAACTTCCCACTACCATGTCTAAAGTATATGATGTATTCCACATATCCATCTTAAGAAAGAACATACCAGATCCATCACATGTACTACTTCAGATGAGGTATAGTTGTAGAATGATCTTTCTTATGAGGAGAATCAAGTGAAGATATTGGATCATAGAGATAAAGTTCTATACAAATGAATAATCACCTAGTCAAAGTACTATGGTCAAACCATAAGTACGAAGTGGAGACATGGGAACTAGAGGAAGCAATCAAGGATAAGTACCCACACTTGTTTCATCTTATAATGTAAAATGAACTTTTAAGGATGAAATTTCATAAGGATGGAAGAATATAATGACCCAATGTTTTAGAAACGGAATTACCTTCTTATAATTATTTTATATGGTATAATCACATAAAATCACATTAAAAACACAATAAAAACATTATAAATGATTAATGGGAAAAATAAAAGGTATTTCTAAAACATAAGGAACATATACCAATGAAGAAGTAAATTGACCATCAAAATACTAATGAACCACTTATGAATATTGAACCATCCAATATAATAGTAACCTTATCAATGAAATTATAAAAAAATTATCCATCTTATCAATGATAATATGGGAAAATTATATTATTGTATAAGTAAGTAAATTTTTAAACAATTATTAATCTAGTGTTTTTATTTTTGTAAGTCATCAATATTTAATTACAATTTTATGACTAATTTAATAATTTAAAATAAAATTTATTTTTTCAAATTTTATTCATAAATTATTGTTTTGATGTCTTATTATTATATCAAAGTTTTATGAGACCTTAATAAATTTTTCAAATTGTTAGAAATGTAGTTTTAATTTTAAAATTTTTATTTTCCACATAAATAATGATTTTAATTAAAAATTATATCTATGACATTTTTAAAATTATTTTAATAAAATTGGGGTCATTTTTGAATTCTATAAGTCAAGGTATGTTTATGGTTATTTTTTGTATTTTTCTAAAATACTTGATTTTTTGGTGAATAATGAAATACAATAATTTACAGTATAAGTAACTAAATTAATTTTTGAGTATTTCTTGAGTCTTGTAATATGTAAGTTAACATTTTTTATAATTCACATCAACACAAAACTGTATTTAGTCTCAATAATCAGTATTATTTCTACTCTTTACAAAATAATAAAAAATAATTAAAATAATGGGAAAACCCTCCTCTCCTCCCGTATAAATACCACCCATCACCCCCTCTTCTCCGCAATCTATCAATCCATTATCCTTGCCTATATTTTTCCCAATAAACTTCCCAAATATCTCCCCCACATCCATTATCTTTTGGTCTTAACAAAATACCAAAAACAATTCCTTTATAAGGTTCTCAAGTGGAAGGAATTAAGAGGTAAACCCCTCTCCCATTTTCTTTCAATTTCTTTTCAGGTTTCATTATTCTATTTTTATCTCCTAAAATATCATCATACAAAAGGTATAATAAATCCAGTACCTTTAAAATACTTTATTTTTTCTATTCTAATGGAATAACTCATCATGATCTCTCATTTCCCCTCCTTTTATACTCGAAATTAAAACACCGTCTCATATGTGTTAATTTATCACATTCAAGGATGGATGGTTTTCAATTTCTATTATCATCTTCAATACTGGTCATGAAAAAAAATTTATGGTTGAACTAGATTATTATATTTTAAATATATACTATGAAATTTTCAATAATTATTTTTTTCAAATGATGTAAAATAATAAAACAAAATAAGTTCATTGTGAGTAAAACTTCAAATAATAATCCAAGCATTTAGCATTAATGATTTATCCAATTAATTACCCTAAATTCCTGAAAAAATGGTATTTTAATATTCTATAATTCCATTAATAACATATAATTTCAGTTCTGGAAAACTATCCTCATTCTATATATTTCTCCATACTCAAATACAAGTAAACTGATAATGAAAACCAAGGAAATAAACTCTCCCAAATGATGAAATTTGATTTCATAACCCAACAAAAAGGAACATAAATGAACTTTATAAAATTGTAATAAATAAAATAAATATATAAATGGTTTTGGATTTATTAATTAATTAATCTAATTTAATTATTCATGACATTAAGATAGAGTGCAGAATCGTTTCGTAAATAAGGCGAGAGATTATACCCGAACATCCATTATTCATTTAGGTTACTCATACTCTCTTTTTACCCAATACAAATTCTATTTTCATTTTTATTAAATATTATAAATTCGGTTTATATTTTCCAAAATCAAGTATCAAGATCTTTTCATCCTTATTTTGTGTGATATACATGTTTTTAAAAGGTTCCCTACTCAATGCTTTTGGATATGCAAGCCTAATTTAAGGGAACTTCCTGAATTCTTAACCATTTTCAAGTGTGAAAAATAAACTATTTTAAACCCCACTATTTCTATAAAATCACTCATTTTATATTTAAAAAATACTTTGGTTCAATTCTTGATTTACACAAACAATTATGTCTTTTCCATTTTAAAGAATCTTGAAAAGTTTCCGTTGAACTACACTAAAATATCTTATTTCTAAAGTTTCTTAATCACTACCTTCACTTAATTTTGACAGTAATTATCATGATATATTACTATATTCCTTTATTAATTTCCATTTATGATTTAATTCCTTTATTTCATAGAAAATTTTATGATATGTCCATTTTTTTTCTTTTGACATGATTACAAAACCTAATTCTTTACATGGGTAACTCTTATGTTTATGTTTGATTACTTATGTATGGTTCCTTATGAAGAAATAATATTCATGAAGATGTTATTATTGGTGTCTCAATATATCACTCTAATTAATTTTGTAAAGTTTAGTCTCATGAGGTGTTATGTGCAACGATCATGGTGGTAGCCTTGACTCGTGCTCATCTATGTGCATCGAGTTTTCACTCGTGCTCCTATGTGTGCAAAGATCTTTGACTAGTGCTACTCTATGTGCAAAGAGACATGAATTGTGATTATTTCATTTTTTATGGTGCTTCAACATTAATATTATTCCATGATTATATGATCCCAGGTTCTACATGTTATGATTCCTTACATTTAATCATGTTCTATGGCTTTTTATATCATTAGGCTTTATAACCCACGTGTTAAGCTTTATTCTTATGTTTATTCCCTTACTAGGATTATAGTTAATCCCTTTGTTCATGTTATCCTCATGTTATCCTAGGAATATATATGAGCATAATTGATGTTAGGAGCTCTTTATAAAGATTAAATGAAGAACTATTTTATTTTTTTACCATGTTTTCATCACTCTTTGTGGGATAGTTATAAAATGAATACATTTAATTCATTGATATTTAATATAATAAAATATATTCTATATTTTGAATTATAATTGATAATATTTTTTAATAATGTAACAATTATTTTGACATAATAAATAGTATAAATAGTAAAAAAAATATCCATGTTAAAATGATAAATTTGGTTAACCTTCGTTAAAACTAAGTGATAAGGCCACCGATTTTCTTCTTCAAAATTTTTCGATGAAATTATTTATACTCTTATCTTTTTTTGATCGATATTTATTTTTATATCATAATTTTTTACATGTATGTGACCAATATAATATTTTATGTAAATAAAAATAAAAAATGTCCCTTTCTTACTTTTGAGTATCTCTTATGTGTTCACATGGGGAAAATCAAGTTTTATATTAATATTAAAAGTAATTTTATGAATAACTAAAACATTTTCAAGGTGTAGAATTATTTATTATTTTTATTAATTAAATAATTATATTAAATTTTAATGAAATTATGACATGATATTTATTCAACTAATAGAAAAAATGAAATAAATCATATTTGAAATATTAAATCTAATATAAACTGAATAAATTATTTTGTTAAATGAATTTTTTAGAAACATATATCATATTATTTATGTGGGGATTTTTTTTATTTTAATTCCATTTTTCATGATTTTTTGAAAGTAAAATTAAATGAATAGTAAAAAATGTAACTAAATATATTTTATAAAATAATTTAAAATTAAAAAAACTTATTTTTTGAATTTTTTTTTGAAATGGTTTAAAATGTTATCTATTCTCCATTTATTGGCCAATTTTCCTTTAATATTATCTATTTTGACCCATAAATACTAAAAACATTATTATACCTGTAATTGAAAAAAGGGCTAAGGCAGGTCAAAAAATATAAAGGTAAAAACCTAATGCAAACTTTTCCAAATATTATAGGAAGGTATTATTTCAACCCATAATAATAATATCTTGGAATTATATCATTTTGGATACTTTTTTATACGGAAATTAATTTATATCAAATTAAGAATCTTTAAATTCAAAAAGAGCCCCACCCCTCACATAAAAGGGAATCTCCACTCTACATTTATTCAAAGATAAAATGATATTTATTTTATAAAAAAATGAAAAAAATTTTTACATAATCACCTTACCACATCCTAGAGGTCTTGTATTGTTTAAAAAATCATCTTAGGAAGGATTTTGGTGTAAAACTAAAGAAGTTATCTAATGAATGTGTATCTTTCATAACCAAGAATTTTATTTTTATTTCTACTTCAACAACCTTTAAATATTATTCATCAATTATGATATAATAAAATTAATATCTCCCAAATAAATTAAAATTTTCAATTTAATTTCATAGATTATATCTATATCTACTTCCATAATATGGGAAATGAAATTGACATTCATTTGTATGGTGTACTACCTCTTTCCTAACCGATATAATTTTTTTTCAATCACTACCATTCACATATGGTTTTAATGATGGATTTAGAATATATATATATATATATGAATCTATTTTAATATTTATCATTCTTGAAAAATAATTTATTATTTAATTTATTAAAATTACATTTTTTAAAAATGATAAAATTGTTCATGTGTACATGTGGATTACCACATCCATCAAGTGATGTGATTCACTTGTCATTGGGTTATATGACCTTTTCATTGTATTTTATTTTCCATGATTAATTGTGTAATGAATAAATATAATTTTATGTTTTATTTTAAAAACAACTATGTGAATTTAAACATTTATACACATAATAAATTCATTTTCTAATTCTCACTTCATTGTTATCATCTTATTAAGAGTTTTAATCTCCATTTCAATTCTATTAAGAAATATTTTTCATAATCTAGCAATTTATTTTTAGGTTGTATATTTATTGCCCGCTTGATGTGTTATATTATATATATAATTACTTTCATGGTATAAAATATTTCTTTTTAATTTATTTCTTTGATGAGTTTTATGATTCATATGTTACCAATGTTGGAAAGGTTTTCTGTTATAGTCTCATTGTTTTTCAATATTGTTTAAAATTTTGTTTCTAATGATAAAATTTCAATATATACCTCTCAATAATATCATGGTAGCTTATTCTACTCAATTTTATCTTATATAATAAATTTTTCCATCAATTTTCTTCTCATTATTTTCCCAATTTAATTAATGAATGTTTTCAAGAAAAATAAACATCATTTCTTTATTCGATCGAAAATCCTTTCTATTACACGATAGTGTTCTCGGAAACCATTTTGAATATTTTTTTCATTATACTAAAATTATTGTTTGGAATAATTTTTACCCATGTTTAAATTTTTTTAAAATGTTTTCAAAGAAATATTCCTACCATTTTATGAATGATTTTCATTAGACTTTTTATCCAAAATATGGAAGGAATAATTGTTTTAACATGTATGACATGATAGGAATTCCCAACCACCATGAACTCTCAATGATTTGAATAATTATTTATATGTATAAAAAAAATTCCAAATAAAATTGTTTGTTTAATATTTTGAAATTTTTTGTGTTTTAAATAAATGATGTCAAAGTGAAAAGGTATTTTATTAGAGAAATGTTCATAGTGATATTTTAAAATATTTGTTCCATCTATGACGATATCCTTTAATGTTTCCAAATCATTAGTGGGGATATAATCCAAATTATATCATACTTATTCATTATATGCATGGTTATAATTATGATGATAATAATTTGATGAAACCTATTTCCTTTCCATGGGTTATGACTTGATGAAATGCTTACATAACCTATTTCTTTTCACAGGTTATAATTTGATGAATTTTTTATGATCTTTTGTCACACATTTTTATGATTTTCATTATCTATTGTTCTGGTCTATAATTTTATATTCCTTCAATTTATTTGTTAAATTTGGATATCTCATGACATAAATGGTCCTGGAATGGGTATTGTATCCAGTTCAGTATGGGACTCTATCCACTATGATTTTCTCGGAAGTGAACCTTGAGTACTATGATGGTATGGGGAGTGAACTCAATATACTATAATTGTGTTGAAAGTAATAAATAAAACTAAATAAATGATTTTATATGCTTTTGTGGATTCTTGAAACTCATGTCTAACGCCTATGTTATCTTCTCACGGATTATGTTCATTGATTATTTTGTGATTCATGTCATATGAAGTGGAAAGATTTATGTCATGACTAAATATTATAATCTACGATACAGATATTATGGTTCTAAAATGTAAAGGAATTGTTCTCAAACCCTTATTCTCCTATTATGTTTAAGATATCATTTATTTCTCCCTTTTTTACCCTTACTGAGCATCTTATCTCACCCTTTCTTAAGATTTTTTTCCACATGTTCTGAAAAAGGTATTATGTTTGATATGTATAATTAGGGGGATAGTTGTGAAGAACATAGTGGTAAATGATGTAGTATACTTATTAAATAGTTTTATATATATATAGTTTTCCAAAGATACTAGACCTATAAGATTTTGGAATGAATCATTATGTTATGAAATGAATATCATTCTATCAACATGTAATGTTTATATAAAATATATGGGCCACTATAGTTTTTATTGGAGAAAAGATTAAATATCGTTGGAAACATGGATGATTAAAGTTATTGAGATCATTATGATAATCCTATATATTGGAGAACATCCTATGTTATAGTAAATAAAGGATTTTGTTTTAAAATTGAAAATCACCAATGTATGGATACTAAAAGTTTATGTGGCTTTTGAAAAATGAATCTAGTATAGATAACCCACAAAAGAGTTTATTGATTATATCTCTTCCATCATTCTAGTATATAGTGATTTATCCCTTATCAACACCTGGTTTGGTACACACACGATATATTCTTAAGTTAATTCAAATTTTCATTATGAAATATAAAGAAGGATTTGAATATATTATGACCAATGGTTGAATAGATTAAAACTAAATTTTTATATATTTGGTAAAAGGTTCCAGGATTTAAACATTATATTAATTTTTTTTCTTGATCTATCACTTTGATTATTATTTATCACAATTTTTTTGGTTTTATACAGTGCATGGAACTAGGAGGATTCATATCAATAGTTAATGGGACATGAAATGGGGTTACTGTTCACATGAGAAACAAAATTAAATATGAACTCAAAAGAGAAACATTATAATTTTTCATAAAAAGATATTTTCATATCTAATTAACAACATAAACATCAATGAGTTTCCTAACACATCAAATAAGAGGAATATAGAATTTTATGAATTTTTATGTTGTAATGAACAGAGGAAATAATTTCATTTTTTTAAATGATAATAATGTGGGAAATAGAACCCAAGATAATTTCATAAAGGAACTAGAATTTATTTTCTATGTTGAAATAAATGTTATCAAGAAATGAATTCCCAAGTAATTAAACTTCTTTTATGTGGGGAACTTTTCCATTATCTGAGTTAATTCCCTAATCCAAGGGTTAAATCCTAAACAAATTATTGAACTTTGTTAGTCCAATTATTGAAGTTATAGGTTTGAACTATTTTGGTATGTTGATTCAATAATTATGTTATATAATTTTTTAACAAATATAATATGGTTAATATAATCATTAGACATAAAAGGGTGGTTTTCAAAAGTTATTCAATATGGATTTACTATAATATATTGAACGACACTGATAACCTGGAAAATGAATTTAGTGGTATGGTGATATTTTATGGAAAAAAATATTGAGGATAAGATATCCCATAATATGTTATTTATATTATGTTAAAACTATTTAGTTGAGATAATGAGATGATTGATACAGATAAATAAATGGACTTATAATGGTGAACATGAAATTGGTCAGTAATTTGACGATATAGGGATTTATAATGAATATTATTTCATTTTTTTATGTATGTAATATATTAAATTTTCTATTATTTAATTTTGGAAATTATGTTAAATATTGTTTTTTGAATCATAGTCATTATCATTGAGGTTTTATAGTTATTAAGATTATTTTGAGAAATTGTTACCATGTTTCAATAGAATCTATGATCATAGTATGAAAATGTGGGGTATTTGGAATTATAATCAAGGTTATTTTTTGGGTAAAATTATTGAAGTTGATATTAGAATATATATATATATATGACCAGATAATTTATATTTTTTAGTTTTGTGTTTTTTTATAATATATTTTCGAGTTGTAAGGTTAACTATTTATGAGATGGATTAGATTGATTTTTGGTTATTATTGTTGAGGTTTCAAATATTAATGTAGTATATTTTTCTATATTTAATAAGTTTTACTTACTATTTTGGTTTTGATTTTAACTATAGGTATGATGTATGACATATCAAAATTTCATGTATTTTAAGATCCATTAAAATTTAATTTTAGTGCTTCAAGCATGAAAAACTCACCTCAAATATTCATATCATCGAGTAAGACATGAAGTGAGAAATGATTTACCTATAACCAAAGGATGAAATTAATCTTTTGGAAATGAAATAAATACTATAAGTATGTTTTTTCATATTCACATTTTTGATATTGAAATAATCCAACAAAATGTTCAAAAATATCTTCATTAAAATTTAATGGTTTTGTGGTTGTTAACATTATCTTGACAAAGAAACATATCATTATCCATTTTTTCATGGGAATTATTTTTCTCCTCTATATCCATATTCTCACTTCCAACAGATTTTATCCAATTTGGAACCTAGTTTTTCATTATTCCATATTTCCTTCATACATCCCTTTCCTTATTTTTAAGATGTTATTTTATTAACCCCTTTTAGATTATGGGTTCTCTATAAAATAATTTTTGAATCTCAAACCATTGATTATTGATCATAAGTTAAAATTGCAAGGATTAAATTCTTTAATGGTGGGAATAATGTATCACCGCTATATTTTATAATATTTTTCTTTTAAAATAATTTTAATTTCTTTGATATAATTTTTATATGAAATATCTTTTTTTTAACAAACCTAAATATACTATTAAAATATTAATATTTAAAAAAGACCTTTATAACCAAGTAATTAATGTTTGCAGTATAATTTTGAATAAAAACATTATGAAATATATAAAAAAAATTTATTGATTCTTAGGAAATAAGTACTAAATTTTTAATGAAGTCATTTTATACTTCAAGAATACATTTTCATCAAAAATTATTTTATTAAATTTTGTGTTTACAACTATTTCTTTGGGATATATCACACACTTAGTTGGGAAAATTTCTCCAAAAGTTTGATTGTGTGGGCTTTGATGTTTATAAAAGCATTCTTGTTGGATTCACCAAACATGTTTATCTTCCATAGAATCACCCAGTGGTTCCCACTTCCATAATTGAGTGTAGAACTTACTTCCAAAGGAAGGAGGGCAATTGGGGTTTCTGACCCAATGGCACTTAGGAACAGACTTTAGTTAATGGGATGGGAGGTTGGGATACCCATATACTTTTGGGGGAAATTATTTCTGACTATGGGATCCTCTTATTAATTTATGATATCATTTAAAATCTTTTCCTTCTCTCAATATGGGGTTGGTTACCTTAAAGTGATTAAGTGTTGAATATTTCCATATAAAAAATTGGTTCTATTAATGATTACATTTGTATGTATCTGAGGTTATTCATGTAATTATTATAAATTTTTAGATTCTTATATATTGAATCATTATAACCTAGAACTTCAGAATTTATAGTCATATAGGGAGGCAGTTAATATTCCAAGGATGTCATTGTTCCTTTACGAGGCATCCTACATATCCAATATAGAAGACAAATCAAAATCCACATATTTTGTTAAAATTGTGCTGCTTAAAGTCATGTGACATGTATACAAATGATGGAAATTATTCTCTATGTATCATGATAAAACCTCAGAGAAGTATCCTGTGTATCATAATTATATAAAGAATATGATTCATCTTAATTCAATCACTCCCTCAAGACTCAAACTGAGGTGTATTCCTTGTTATGGGGGTATTCATATCATCCCACTGATTGGGGATTACACATTTTGGTCACCCTGGGTAGTGGAGATTCATTATTTGAATGATATCATCATTGAAAATCCATAACCCATGTGATCCATACTTAATGTGAGAAACATGAGAGAACAAGTAATTAATATCACTATATATGGATGTAAGACTTACATTTTGGGACAAACATTTGGATTTTTAATGTAGATCTCATTCCATAATAAGGATTCCTATGTATCTTGGTAATGGAGCGAATGGTAGTCATAATAGTTCAGTTTCCTTTAAATTATGTTGGTAGATAATGAATAATTATAAACCCATGAAATATATTTGGTCACAATGGTTTAAATGTCATAGGCATGGAGGTATATACACTGAGGTGGATTCCCCTTAGATCTCAGGCCTTAAGGAGGTGTCCTACGCATCCTAGTTGAACCCGGAATTAGGGTTCTTGTAGTAAAATTACCTACATAATCCATTTGTGTATAAGGACGAAATTTAAGCCCATATGATAGATTTGGTCTTAATGGTTTGAATATCAAGGACATGGACATATATTTATAGAGGTATATTCTCATCATATCTTAGGCCTCATCGAGCTATTCAACATATCTGGGTTATAGAAGGAATCAAATTTCTCAAATTTTTATTAACTTTTCAATATGCTAGTGGATGGGTAAGGATGATAATTTCTTAAAAGATATTGACTCCTTATTGTTAGAATATTGGGGAAAATTAGGTAATTACATCGAGGGGGATTTCTATTAGAGATTGGGACTAATGGAGGCAGCCTATATATAATGATTATAGTAGTAATCAAAGTTATCACAGTTCAATTTTGGGGTATTTCCAAAAATATCCATTGGAAATGGGTTTCATGCCTTGAGACATCTTCATGAAATATCCTAATTATCAACTTGAAATGTCCTAGTTTTCTTCCTAACATGCCTAAGGGTGTTTCATGGTCTATCATGACATGATCAGAGGAAATCACATGATCATCGATGACATGATTGGAAGGCATCAAATGATTGAGGATGACTTGTCATGAGGACTTTATAAGATCATGTTTGAATTGTATGGGGGTGTCGCATAACCTGGATGACTTTTCTAGAGTACATTGAGAGACCCAGCTGACATGTTCATAGTAATTTGTGTGATCTATACTAAAATGTATATGTGTCACAGAATACCTTGGGTGACATGTCTGAAGGATATCACAAGACTTGGCTAGCAATGCCCAAGGGAATCTCAAAACTTAGATGGCCAGCTGAGCATCATGAAACTTTTTTGACATTTCCAAGGTACATTTCATGATCCAAATGGCATGTCTAGGGAGTGTCACATGACGTAAGAAACATGTCCCAATGTTGTATAATGATCTACATGAGTCATACGAAGCATGTGAAGATCAAAGAATTTGTCTTTGTACAAATATCTTCTCTTTTAGTATTTATTATAGCATCTATTGCATATGTGCTTTAGGTCTATCTAGAATTATTTTATTTTAGGTTTTGTGTGACCTAGTTGATAGGCGGGACACCCTTCGTATAATCCAACTTATATGATAAAATTACTTCTTGTGATCTATAGAATGATCATGAAAATAACCTATGCATTCCACATGATCCTTTTGGTCATTCCATAGAATTTACATAGTGTAAGGCCTTTTTAATTGTTTTTATATTCTCTTAGAGAAATATTATTATGCTCTCTCATTTGTGATGGATCCTAGATTCAATGAATTTTTGTGTTAAGGTGCGGGGGTATTTATAAGAAGTGCAACCAATGTTAAATTCCACCTTGCGTGGCACATATCTTAGCAATTGGGGATTTAGTATGCGGATTGATTTTGTGTCAGGGTATTTTCATGATCCTTCCATTGAAATAAGTGATATTTAGTGATATTAGGAGTGTTTATATTTTCTATTCTAATTAGGATCATTCCTATAAAAAAGATTTCTCCTAACCATGTAGATATGTTAAGGATATTTCATAAAGTTTTTTCAGTATGTCTATGAGTATCCACGATATCATGACACCCATTCAAAGGCTTTTTCATGATCTAAGATGACTTGAATGGGGTCATTCATGAGACTGATGTAGCTTGTCAATTGGGGTTTTATGAGATCAAGCTGACTTGTTGAGGGGTATCCTGATATTGTGATGGATTTTCAATGGATCCTTCCAAAGATCAGGACATCATATATAAGGACCTTTGTTATAATATGTTGGATTTCCATGAGTTCCTCATGTGATCAATGTTTCTTTCTTAGGGAATATGACCCCTTCACATTAAGGCCATTGTATCCTTGCGCTGAATGAAATTTCTGCCATTTCTTTTGTTATCTCTTTCATTATATTACATGTTTTTTGGATCTTGAAAAGTTGTGTTATTATTGTCGAATACATTAACTCTTCTTACATGTGACATGTCATGTGACCAATAATGGGACTTATAGTGATGTGTGAACATTTTCAGGGACAAACCCCTTTGTTTGTCTATGCAGCCAAAGGGGTAGTGAAAAATTTGTATGGATATGTGTAAATCCCTTCACGTAAGAAAGTGGCCATGTCAACATACTCTTGCACAATAAGGTGTAGATGTCTATAGGGCTATGTGGTGCCTTGCGAATCATATAAGAACATCACATAAAGAAAAATGACCAAATATGGTCTTTTTATTTAACATATTTTCATTTTTATTTTCAATGTGTTATGGATTATTATTTAGATCATGCCAGTAGAAAAGTCTCATATTGTGGAAGAGCTCTCTTGGCAGCCTCTCAGTGATCATTTAGTGTCTTGTATGCCTTCTCAAGAGTATGGAGGCTAGTAAAGGGGAATCCACGTGATCTTCATCTAGTTATACACTGTGCATAACCAATTTTCATGACCTTCATAAGGTCATTCAATTTCTTATCCTCTTGAAGGCTACATGATAATAATGATTTATAAAAATTATCTACCTTTGTTTTTTATAGAAAATAATACCCATAAATTTGGTATTTCTTCACATGCATATTTCCCAATACTCATTTAGTGGGTGTCAAAAAATTTCCCCCTCCCCTTATGAGAGATGTTTGTGGGTATAAGTTGTCAATTATAAGGAAATTAAATTCCCGCATGAGTCCTTATGGATACCTCTAGTCAGTGTTTTGGGAGATATTTGGACTTTCAGGTGATTGTCGGTATTTAGTAGAGTGCCCTATAATTAAGTGAATGGAGAGGAGATCATTTTAAAACAGAACTAAACTCTATAGATCTATTTCTATTTTCTTTTATGAGGTGACCCCATCACCAGACCTCATTTCAAGATCATGTTCAAATGATTCTATTCATTGAATTATTGAGAGACATGTCCACAAGATAGTTTCATGAGAACCATTTCGTGAGTTCTATTTATAAGACCTAATTTTCCTTATAACTTGTTAGAATCAACCACAAATCCATCTTCCGTAATTGCTTAAACTTTTCCCATATGATTTTATTGAAAATTTTGAATGATCTGTTGGCTCATTCTCCCAATCCCTTAGCTATTATGTGGTTCATGTGACTATATTTGGGTCACGCGATCATGATCCTTTTGATAGGTCATCTGGCAGTAAAATGCCTCATGACCTATGATGCATGTGATATCTCCATGGATTTACTAGTTCATGTGACCTTTATCATGTCATGTGATTATTAGTCCCTTTATGTTTCAGAAGATATGCAAGACAGTGTAGAATTCATGAACCTATTTTTATAGGATTTCATGCATGTCTAATATACTCTCATATTTTTATGCACATGGATTTCAACTCTCATGAATCTTCTAGCATGATCGTCTAAATGGTATTTATGTCTAGGAATCATAACACTGATCCTCAATATAGAGTATATTAAAAAAATGATATTTTGAAGAATATTATCTAATCCGAACATAAAAGCAATCCCTTATCACACCAACTTCCCCTAGAAACATTTCATGACTAAGAAGAACACATTCATAATCTCTTTCATGGTTTGGGGGAGGGTTTATTTGACCACCATCCATTATATGAAATTGTGTGAAAAAATATCTTGACATAGAAATATTTGGTTTTTATAAATAGGATCTTACGTGATTTTGATGAGGGGACTCACCTGGATTAACTAATGGGGGAAGATTCTGAGGAATTTGAATAGAGCCATCAGATCATATCTTAGTTGAATTACCAAAAGGATGTCTTAGCTTCAAAGATAGTAGGACATTAGGATATCATAGCCCACTCAATTTCTGATCTCTTAGTTTCATCATCCTCATTATAAACCACTCATAAAATGATTATGGATATTCCTACTCATATCCAGACTCTTTCCCTAGGTTATTAGTATAAGAATCATTGTGATTGGCACTTTTGTGGTCAATCGATTCTTCTCGTCAGACTCCTTCCAATTTTTCCATCTCATCTGGAAAAATATCATTATAGTTTGATCATCAATGTTTTTTATTGAATTTATGGAGACGCTCTGAAATGCATAGATCATATATTTTTCATTCTATTAATGAATAAATCTTTTGACCAATACATATCATTGTTAAATTTTCTTTCATTCCTGATGTGCATTGATATTTCATTGATATGATTTTTCATTAATCATCAACAATACCCATCAATCATATATTATAATGTATGTTTGAATTCCAAGAATTGAATGTTTATATTATAACATATTTTCGTCTAGAAATTATCATGAATTCCCACAAATAGGAGATTTCACATTGATGTTTCCATTCTATTTATATTCAGATTACTTGATTCACAAAAGGATAATTTGGAAAATATATATGTCCTAGATAGAGTATGATCAATATTTGGCCTAAACCAATGGACTTAGAATGAAAAGATGGTTTTTTATAAGGTTATATGGTGGGCCCCTCAAGATTTATATATTCTTATTCATATTTTCCTTATTTTTTTCTAAGATCTGTATAGGGGAAGGATTAGTGGGCATGGACTGAAAATTTTCCCTGGATACCCTCTTATAGGTATTAAAATGAAAATATTTAACCCTTTTACATTTTATAAGTGCTCAATATTTCCTCGATCACACAAATTTTATGCCTAGTAAGCAGATATTGAAATTTTCCACATGATGTCCTTATAATATTTACAAATAGGTGATGTTTATTTTTCTTTTGGTCTTGAAAACTAGACCACTATTGTGCTATAGTTTAGGGTCTTCAATATCAGACCTTCTATGGATATAATTTATTGTCTTTTAGCTCGGACCATATGTTGTAGTAGTTTAAGGTATTTTATCTAAGACCATCTATTTCTTGAAATTATCATATTCGATGAAGAGTTCTCAAAGAAGTTTAATTTCATGTCTTAAGTACATATTCCATGTAGTTTAAAGTCATTTGGTGAGGAAATCTACCATGTGGTTTAACATTATGTGATAAGAACATATGTCATGTAGTTCAACGTCATGTGGTAAAAAAATATTCCAGGATATTTAACATCATGTGTTAAGACATAAATATTATTTTCAGTTTAAAGTATTTTTTCTAGTGCATGATTTATGTACATGGAACATGGGGGCGACATTCCAAGAATGACCCAAAACACATTTGGGTGGTGAGTTTTGTTATGGTGTTTCCAAGTCTGATAGGTATTGGAGTTCCTTTCATTTAAGGAAGAGATTATTCGGGTTGGTAGTCCAAATCCCTTATGTGTCACCAATATGGTCAAACAGAGGTGTCTAAACTCTTTTCTAGGGGTCTGGGAAGATGTATGGTGTTATAATTGTCTAAGTGTAGAATATTGGGGATTCTAGGTTTACCAGGTTAGTTGGAATATGGGTTGAGTAAGTAATAACCTAAAAGTTTATGTCAAGGAATATATAATGGGGATGAAATTTTATGGATGACCCATAACACCCTAAGGTGTTGGGATCCACTATGAAGTTACCAGGGATTGTAATGATAGTAGTTCCTTTCTTGTAATGAGGATACACTTGTTTCTAGTAGGTCAAAGCCCTTATACATTTATTTCATGGTCGAACATAGGTGACCCCACTCTTTTATGAGGTCCAAGAAATATTTTCAAACACTCAAACATCCTAATGATAAGGTTTTTTTGGATCGAATGATGTCTCAAAATTGTTTTGGCACCCTATAGTAGTTTAGATCTTAATTGGGAATCTCAAGCACTAAGGCCTACTGTTTTGAGCCTAGGGGTGTGGGCCATCAAAAGGTTTTTGAATGGAGTTTCACATTCCTTCTTTAAGATAGGGTATAATTAATAGTGATCTAACATCAAGTGTGTAAAACCTGCTTGAATAGTCTGATTATGGGAATTATAAATTATAGTCTAATTATCTTGGTTCATGAGGATGGAATAGGATAATCATGTAATGGATGATATAAAATACACTAATATGATGAGTTTCACCGTGATGATGTCAGGTCTCACAAGGATTAGAGTTCCATTTTAACAAATAATGAATCATTTTGTTGACGACCATAGGTGCATATTCTAGAGCCATATGAATACATTCATAGTCAAACAAATTGTCTCTTGAAGTCGGGCATCCTTTTCCCAGTTCCATGGATGGTTTTTGGTGATCTGAGGCATGAAAATAATGAATCTTAATTTTTGTAAAGTTTAATATTCAAGATGGGTTTGAGAAACCTAAAGGTTGTGTCACTTCATAGGGAACACATTTTCAAAGTGTATAGATATGAAAAATCATCACTCTACCTTTTTTCTGGACTAAGCTGTTCAAGGACCATGGATCAACTTTTACAAGGGCTATAGACTAGGGCCTGTGAGATTTATTCCTCAATTAAGTATGACCTAATGTTTTTCTAAATGCGGGAGATGAATATTTTTTTGAGCAACGAATTGACTCTTACGCAGACTACCCACTTTGGTTTTTCAACCTAACAAGTTTTTTGTCTCTTTAAATAATAATTTAAGGCCTTTCGATTTAGACTATAAATGGATAAATGATAAGGTACTATATATTTTGAAAAATAGTATGTAGTTTATGGTAATAAATAACATGGACCTGATATGTGGGGAATGATACACAGGAGCCTAATTAGGATACCTAGGGTCAAGAGTACTCTAACATATTTTCTGAGAAGGAGATAAAAATGTTATAAATCATTGATATAGTTTCTTATCCCATTAGTAATCATATAGGACAATGATACCATGGGTGGACCAGAACACCCTAAGGTGTTGAGTTCCGTCATGGTGTCGTCAGGCTAACAATGTCATTAATCCCATCTTGTAAGGACAATATGTCTCAAGTTAGTAGGTATAAGCCCTTATGAATCAATATAATGTTAAAAAAGTTATATATTTTCCTTTAAAAGGAAAATGAATGGTTTTTGTAAACCTGAGGCACTCAAGAAGTGAGGTTTGGTTTTATGGGCGTAGGTTCTTAAATGATTACAACAAAACCCCTAATCTGGTTGATCGAGGTTTTGATTTTTTTGTCCTTTCATAGGGAATGTTGATGGGTGATGGTATGAACATTTTGACATCGTGTATTGGGAATGTGATTACCATGCATTTTTAATGCCAAGTCACAATTATGTTTTCCTTGTCATTTAAGACCATGTTGTAAGGATGTTTTACATTCCATGTATTTTAACATCATGTGGTAAGGATATTGGAACCAACGACAAAAGTTTGTGTGATATACAAGGGTATACATTACATTGGTTTAGGGAATTAGGATGCAAAGAGTATCGTTTACCTATTTATAGTAATATTGGTGGATATCCATGTGTTGGGACCCTTTTTCATAGGTTTATCATAAGTGTAAGAAATCTATACATATATATGACTCATTGATAGGTAAAATGGGATTTTATGACTCGAACTGTTTTGGTAGAGGGGTATATACTACTTTTTTCATACAGTTTAATTTCATGATTCTATGAAATTCATTAATAGGTGTTGGTTGTATTCAATTATCGGTGTATTTTTATCATTTCATATTTTTTTTATGAACCTAATTTTAAGGATATGGATGTCACTACATATCATGTGATGATAGGAATAAATCCCTATGTAGTCATACATGAATATTACTTATGAAGGTCTAACCTATATACAGAGATGGGTGGATACATATATATTATTATATCTATCCCCATCAACTGAAGATCTAGGTGTCACATCATATCTTACAAAAATAAGAATCAAGCCACATGTATTACATGAATGGAAAACTCTCTACATAGTTTTGACCCAAACGTAGAGGGGGGAATTGTTCAATGTTGATTGTTGTAGTTGGCATTGGGATTAGAGATCTGTGCATCTCTACGTATACAATGATGGTAGGAGTCAAGATATATATAGTTATTGAGAATACATTATGTTTATTGTCCATTGGTGAGGAAATATGTACCCCAACATGGAAAGGTAATATTGTGACTAGGCCCAATAATGGAGATTTGGGCATCACTATATATCTAATGATGGAAATAATCAAGCCACAAGTAGTTCTTCAATGGGTTGATCCTATGTAGATATAAACCTTAAGTATAGGGGGCATTTTTTTCATTGATTGTCTAATCTAGACCAATGAATGGAGATCTGAGAGTCATTATGTATTTTGTGGTGATAGGAATCAAGCTACGTGTAGTTCAAGAATAGTGGTGTGGTGGGAGTCTAGAAACAAGGGTAGCAGTCCTCTCAGGAAAGGGCCATTGTAATTCATAGTTTTATGTCATGACAGGGACATCAACTATTTAATTTAACATCATTCGGTGAGTAATCATGGTGTGACTTTTAAGGTCTTTCATAGAGGACCATGATAATATTCTCTTGAACTAATATGTATCAATCATGTAGGTATTCCCTTACTGGAATTCATAAGTCCAAGTGATCCATCCCCAGTGTGATAAATGGGGATGGTAAGGGTTACTTTCTTGACATGGAAGAATTAAGAGAAAGGAAATGGGAATTTTGTATCATGTAGTGGCTAGGAAAACCTATAGGATCTAGGCATTCCTATATATCTTATTGTTATGGGAAACATGTTGTACATAGTTCTAGACTAACCGCTCTGTTTTTTGTCATGTAGTGAGGACGGTCTTTTAGTTTAATGTCATGTGGTAAGGATGAAGATGACTAAATGTGAAAGAAGAGGAATATTGTGTGTAGGCCCGATAATTAATGTTTGGGAATCACGATGTTACCTATGATGTTAGGAATCAAGACACACATTGTTTTGGGTAGATATACAGTTTAGTTTCATGTGATGAGAACATTAGTCGTGTAGTTTAATGTCATGCAGTAAAGATGAATGTCACTGAGATGGAAAAGAATGTGTGACCATTGTAGTACAGTCTGAGGTCTTCAGAATGGGAGTAATACATTGTGTTTGGGACCATTAATGGAGATTCAGGTTTCACTATATA
The DNA here is from genome assembly GCA_963277665.1 of Viscum album. Classification (NCBI taxonomy): domain Eukaryota; kingdom Viridiplantae; phylum Streptophyta; class Magnoliopsida; order Santalales; family Viscaceae; genus Viscum; species Viscum album. The sequence goes on along the minus strand of OY728145.1, from coordinate 1,328,448,119 downwards.
TAATGTTGTGTTAGAAATCAATCCACGTGTAGTTCTTGGATATAAATTCTCTATATTGGTCTAACACTTGCATAAGGATATGGTAAAAATAATTTTCTTTTGGATAGATCTATCTCATGTATGATGAATCATTATTGAGGTGATGCTTCCCATACAGTCTAATGTCATCTGTTAAGGATGTCTCAATTTGAGTTTAATGTCATGTGCTCAGGACGTGTTCAGTATACTTTAACATTATGTGATTACAATGAGTTTATGTAGTTAAATTGCATGAAAATAAGAAAATTAATTAATTATAGTTTAAAATCTTACTAAATAGAATTATTTTATTCATTATAAATTCATGTGGTTAGGATTTTTATAATTCTTCATGGAATCTATGAAAAGTATTTATTAAAAAACTATACATTTTTGGGGGTTGTGGCATGTTCCTCGTGCATTGTATCTGTGAGTATTCTATGTTGTAATAATTTGTATATATAAAATAAGTCCCTTCACATTTGGGTTCCATATTTGGAGGTTATTACTGGTATCATTGGGGATATAAGAGTTAGTATTGATTCTCCTTGAGTAATGAACAAATGGAAACCTTTTTACTGAAGTCACATGTGATCTACATCTAATGTAATTTGAGGTTATTTAATGTGTGCAACCTACTCTAATAAATCCTCTCTAATTCTTATAGCATTTTTTTATTTCTCATCACCCAAGATTTGTTCACAGAGAGCTATTCCAATCAGGGGAAACAAGACTTGTATGGGAAACACAGACTCAGTTCCTTATATAAATGAATATGAATTTTCTTGTGTATTACTATGTGTAGTAGTATGGTAGGGCCATAATTCATGGAGGAGATTATCTATCCAGGAATTCTTATCTTTATCCACCATATTTTGGAGTATATTCGAAAAATTCTTATTAAATTTGTCTATTTTTATATTTACCACTTCTAGAAATTGGTATGAATGGTTGGTATCCATTTTGTACTCCTGTTACATTTTCTTCAACTCTATAGAATAGAAGTTGGTTTAATTATACATCAATATTGTGTGAGGGACTCCAAACCTAGTGATGACAATTGAATTTTAAAATTGTATGTTATTCTTCATCCAGACTTCATTGAGGGGTATTTCCTCATTCCATTTAGAAAACAAGTTAGTATAAGTAATGATGTATTTAAACATCTTGGTTCTTGCTAGGGGATATGGTCCCACAACATTCATTCCACACATGGAAAACATATAGGAATATTTAGTTGTGTGTAACATTTATATGGTTTGATGTATGGGGTTTGGATGGATCTAGAATTTATGAAATTTCATGGTATGTTCTACATATCCCGATATCATTTTTTTAACTCCTAACCAAGCCTTCTGGTTTGGTAGGAGAGTCTGGTCCTAGACTGATGAGCATCACAAGAGCCTACATGTACATCTTCGATGATGGTGGAAATCTTTTTTTATGCAATTCATCTGAGGGGGGTTCTATTAAAGACCCATTTTAAAGGACTTTTTTCTCATTTGGAATATCCCAAAGGGTAATTTTCACTACTCGATGCCGAATCGGTTCTCTTTCATCTCATTATATTGGGATGGATCAATTTTGGTGATAGTAAATTATCATATCCATTCATCCAAGGGTGGATATTAGTTATTCATGATATGGGGTTGTTTTGATCGGATTTATCTCCTCCATGTTTCAAACAATTACCGGTGAGATCATCCTTTGAGGTGAGATGCATATGATTACTTTATCTTTATCAGTGTTGTCATGGAATTTAGTTGCATTGGATTATGGGTCAGCATGAGCATTCTATGAATGGGGGACATTATGTAATGTGTGTTCAAAGGGGAACTCTACCACCATTCTTCTGATGTATCCATTGACATTGTCCAATTCTTCCTTCATGATGGAAAATTACACACTAACTTGATTTATTAGTAGCTCTGAATCCCCAATGATGTTTAGGTGGTGTATTTGTAGTTTTAGAGCCTATTCATAGCCAGAAGTGAGGGCTTGGTACTCTGCCTCATTATTCATAAAAATTTGCGATAGTGAGAATGAGTAAGTAAGAAATAGAAACAAACACAATCCCTATGACATCCCAATTGAGCCTTCGGTTTTTGAGAATATGGCTGATACGACTTTGAGAGGTGCCATCAAAATACATTTCTCATGTTCAAGGAGTTTCATGGGAATAAAAGTCCTCCTCATTTTGTTGTTTGGTTTTCCATTAGAATACTCTATATTGTGGGATTTTCTTTGACAAAATCAGATATAAATAACCATTTTACTACCATATATGACACGAGTTACATGTTATACAGTTAGATAATTCCTTCTAATTTGTCCAAACACTTGGTTTGCATAGGAGGGCCAAAAATGTAATTTAGATAGTTGATATGATATAAAAAGTGGAAATGGTGGTGCTTCAATTAATTCCTCATTTTTTTCATGGAAAATATGAGAGTGAAGTAGTTATTCTTAAAATCATATTATACGGTATCTGTACCTAACATTGTTCAACCGATGTAGTAGATACTATTCTCATTCATCATATCCTTTTTTTAGTGTAAATAGTTCCAAGTGATCATTCCATGGTGGTGAAAAATAAAATGAGTGGCATTCACTCCACTAGCAACATCCGGATTAGTTGGCGTAGATTTTACTACATGATACTCTTGAAGGATTCTTGGTATTCCTCATCTCATGGGTAGATGACTCCCTTATTCATTAACATGGTGACAGGGAGAGATTTTCTGACAAATTTTGATATGAAACACAAAATGTATGTGAGGTTTCTTTGGATCCCCCTCAGTTATTAAATATTTTTAGGGGGTGACATTGGTATAATTTCACTAGTCTTATCTGGGTTTACCTTGATGTCATGGGGGAATAAAATAAAGTCTAAGAACATCCCTGATGTTACCCCAAAAGAGTATTTTAGTGGATTCATCTTTAGACATTTCTGTCGAAACTTTTTGAAGGATGTCTGAAGGTTCGTAAGGTGATCAAATCACTGTTAGTATTTTACTACAAGGTCGTCAATGAAACATTCCTCTATTAATCCCCAGAATTATTTAAAGATATGATACATGGTTCATTGATAATTTTAAATAGTGTTCATTTAACCCAAAGGGAATAAACTAATACCAGAAGAGTCCTTGGGTTGATCTAAAGGCAGTGACATCCTAGTCTTCAAGGGAAATATCTATCTTATTGTACCCTAAGTAACCATCCATGAAGGAAATGTCTTAGAAGCTAGAAATTAAATTTATCAATAGTTCTATGATTGGAAATGGTAATTCTTCTTTTTGGAAGTGTCGATTGAGTTCTTCGAAATTGATGTATCCCCTAACCCCCATTCTTTTTCATAATATGGACGAAGTTTGAAATCCATATTATGGACTTTACATCCTAAAAAATCATATTTAATAAATTTGTTAACTTTCGACTCTATGTTAGTAGCATGGGAGGGTTTCGTACTCCTAGATTCCTTCTTGAAACCATAATGGTCATCAAGTAATCCCAGATGGTGTGTAGCCACATTAGGGTTCAGTCTAGGAATTTCTCTTTAATTCCAATCAGACATGTATAAATGCTGATATATAAATAAATTATAAAACTCTTTCTCCTTTATATTCATGGAGACAGTAATCTATATTGGCTGAATTTCTTCCTTTTCCCATATTCAAATTCTTTATCTCATCAGTGGTGGTGGAGAATCCTTCTTCAAATGCATGAGGGGATCTCCTATGGTCATCCTCTTCTTCTTCCACCTTCGATCCGGTGAAGGAATTTTCAAATGAAATAGGAAATATGAGGGAATATGTATTACTTTCTGGATTATAGAAGACATTGGAGGAGACATTGAAATACCCTACTACCACAATATTTTCAAAAAGATTTCAAATCTGATTTCATTTTTCAATGTCACTAGGGATAAAAGGAGCATGGACATCTGAGATTGAGATTATTTCCTCAACAAGATTTATGGGTAGCATAAAATAACGATCAATAATACTCTAGGTATTTTCAAGGGTAGTCCCCAATCAATTTGGGAATGAAAGAAATATGTTTTCATCCACCATTTCTTAGTTTCTCTCCCATTTTTAAAAACCTACCTCAATATATGTGGCTTCCCAAGACTAAAAAGGGGAACTATCACCATGTTTTATGCCATCCTTCCCAGTAATTGGTTATTTCAAAAATTTATTGAATGTTGAAGGTACCTTCACATGGACGTGAATACAAGTCCTTCTTAGTAATACATTATGTATTTTTTCTTGTTAGATAACCTTGAAATCAGTGTCTGATGTGAGATCCCCAAATTGAGTTTTGAGCTTTATCATCATGATGGGTCATTGGTCAATCATTTCATGCCCTTGAATTATCATATTTTTGGGAGATAAGTCATGTTCATTATATCACATATGATAGAGGGTTATAATCAGAATCAATTTTATCCTAGAACCATTTTCAATCAGAGACCTTTAGATGTCAAAATTATTGAGTCCTCCAGAAACATATAGGGTTCTTATGTGACTATCAATGACCACTTCCGGATATAGATCTATAAATGAGACAGTGAAATGGAATTTTGATTTCATATTCTCCACTTGATAAACCTAAGTTACAGAAACTTGATTGTCCAATTCTTGTTTACTCTAGAGGGATTCAATGAGCACCTATACATGTTCTTTTTAAAGATACACATAATCCCTTATTGAGATCTTGGATGGAAAACCGCCACCTATTTCAAAATGTTTTACCTTTTCTCCAGAGGTATTTTATTATTGATGTGGGTATGATATAAATTATAAAGTTTAGGAGCTATATAATTTTATCCAAACATGCCTAGTGTATATTCATGTCTTGAGGAAGCATATGTTGCTAGTGGTGTAGGTCATGTTGGCCTTCCCCGTTATCTGGGCTAATCTGACAGTCTCACCCTCACTAGTCTTTCATGTATGAAGATTGGGATTTATTGACCTTAGTAGGGTTTTTAGGCTCATCCATGTATCTATTGGGAATGTTTGAGTGTTATCCAGTGGATCTATGCAGAATATATTTTCATTGTGGGGATGTGACCATGCTGTTGTGTCTGACTACATTAGCACTCTCCTATGATCCTTCTATTGCGGCCTCAGTCTCCCTAGTCAGGTTTCAAGAACTCATAATCCGAGTCATATTCATCATCATAGAATTATTCTACGAAGTTTATTAAATTAACAAAAAAATATTATCTCTTCGTCTGATGAGTGTTCCTTATGGTGGGGTGGTTCCCATTCTACAGATGTTGAATGAATGAAATCTAAAAATGTTTAGGCTAGTGTGAGAGATATGTATTAGTAATCTTCTTCATGTTATTCCTATTTTTGATGGTTTTTTCCACTATTAGGTGGTTTTCTCTATGTCAAATATCTAGGTGATAGTACTATTATAGGTTTCATAAGATATTCTCTCGGGTTAGTAAGGGCTCGGTCGACATTTTTCAAGCCATCCAATTGTCAAACTTCTTCCCACACCATACTGGAACATTTTTTAAATCACAATATTATTTTGACTGGGTAATGGTTACACAAGTCACTAGTGATGGGTTTTTCTCTAACATCACCTATCTATAATCAACCCTACTTTGGAGTACCTCTTTGAACTAGAAGAAATATTGGATTCTTGTGACCCAGTATTCTATAGAAAGGGTTGTAGTCAGGACGATCTATGAGGATAACCTCATTGGGATTTCTGGTTTGTGGTGCCTATATTAGGTTATTTTCCATGTCCATAATGAAATAACTAGGAACCTTGTTGTTTCATATATATTATTTTTTAATCCTCATATCCTCAAATACCAAGACACTATAATCTCTTTTTTATTCTATCAGAAGCCAATTTATGGACTATTGTCACTTGATAGGAGGCATTATGTTGTTTACGAACTTCCTAGGTTCTATAATGGAAAATGTTACTAGTTTTATGGTACCAAGGACATTATATACCTTTTAGATCCATCTATATTGTGTTGATGGCATGATATGAGACTTAGCTTAGGTCTTCTGAATAAAATCATGTAGACATTGTTCCATTTATACATACTCATGGATTCCCCCTGGATACTTGATTAGGATCAGAGGTGTCTACAAATCATCCCATATATTTTTAGTAAAACATTCCAGTTATTTATCATGGGAGAGAAGGATTTGGGATGCGTTGGTTAAACCATCCCATTGGGATATAAATTTAAACACCATTCAATGTTCTCATTTATTATAGTTCATTCAGTCAAAAATTATAATTTCACTCAGTGAGGAGCTGAACTGGTAAAGGAATTAATAATGAAGTTACTCCCATACTACAACATATCCTACTATAATATTTTTCTACCAAAAAAAGGTTGGCACAATCAGAAACTATAAAAAACACTTCAACTTGGTTGCCTTCAGTTGATCTCATGGTCCCACCATTAGACCACATCTAGATATGAAATGTGTGATATGTTTCTCTGGGTATCCTATGATATCAAAGGTCGAGAAGGTAATATTTACAATTTTGGATGGGGAAAAAGTATCATCCCCACATTTCGGATATGGATTTTTCTCAAAATACATAGGTGCATGTTAACCTTCAATGGATTCCATTTAGGTAGCCAACTACTCAATGGAATTAAGCATTTCTAGTGGTATTGTAGTCTAAGTTTCCTCATATCTATAGGTAATGGACTTGGCCTTATAAGGTGGCCTTATTTTCATATCCCGATGATTTTCAATCCAAAAAAGGACTGAGTGGTATCCCTAAATAGGGAGAGGTTATCACAGTAATGGACAAAAGTCATGGTCATAATCTACTTTCCCATTTATATAAACTATCTATCTGGATCAAGATATAGTATGAAATTCATATTTCACTCATGTATGTGGATTATATATTTCTTGATGTATTGGATGAGGGATATTCATATCCTCATGAAGAAAATACAAAGTAGAAATGTTTCCCCTAAGTATCTCCCTATTGAGTTGTTTTAGAGTTTGTATCCCATTCTCAAATTGCTTCAACTACTCCTCCATGGAATGAGTTTAGTAACTTCTAGGAAAGTGGGATATGGAAATAGATTTTCCTTTTCCCTTGGTAGTGTTCCATTGTAGAGATGGAAAATCAATATTCAAAGGCAACCGGTTTTGGATTCTCCTATGGTTTTGTGTACGTGGGCCTCAATTTGTGCATCCAAATCACCCTCCTCTCAAGGAATATTTTTGTATTATGTCCCTCTACATTTACATCATGATCTACATTATCTATTTTGTTAAAAGTGAAGAAAATCATATAGGTTTATCTGGCAATGGTAGTTATCCATTTACACTCATTGAAATAAGATGATTTTTAATTGCCTGTATTTAGGTTGTTTCTCGATATATTGAATAATTTTTTCTAGAGACCACATTGGGGTTTGATTTCCCTATCTTTACTATCCTTAAATCTCATCCTATGAAAAGTGACCATGAGGGTGTTTCCAGTCATGTCTTTGGAACAATCCCCGAATATAAAAGGATTTTCTTATGGTGGGAGGAATGGATGGAATGTTAACCATCATTATTTTCATTCCAACATAGAGAATATTAATTCTCTATATGGTAATGATAATAATTAAAATTACTATAACTATTTGGTTTGGGAACTATTCAGGGCCACTATTAGAATTTTTTGATCTTGTTGTTGAGGATATACTGATTCTAGATGAGGACTTGATGTCTATTGGGATGAAAATTTAGATGTAAATTTCCATAACCCTATGGGTTGGGGTTGATATAGAATCACTGTTAATTTCACTAAGACCATCATCGGGGAATATAAAATTGTTAATGGAGATTGAGATATAAATTTTACATAGAATAGTGGGATGACATTGATTTTTAGCTACTATAAATATGCCCTAAATCCTCTCAGGGAGTGATGATATGAGGGGTAGAGGAAGTGGTAAATATTCTTCCAGCCTGGCAGGTCGAGTTTTCTTTTGGATGAATTCTAGGGGAGATGATATTGTGGCCTATTTAATTTGTTGAATAAGTCATCATGTTTGAGATGGGTGAAATGATTTTCCAGGATGAGAGACTCTTTCTATGGGATGTTGTCGCGTTAACCATAATATTGGAATATGTGTGTGAAATTCATTCCAATTTCTTTGTGGGGAGTAGTTTAAAGAAATGAGGTCAGTTCACTCCATTCATCCATAATATCTTTCCATCATTAAAGATAGGGTATTATTTTTTAGTTACCAACTATCTCACATGTTAGTTAGTCCCCTAATTTCTCTAGAGACTATGAAATTATTAGAATCCATATTTTTGGATTCATGCTATTCTAGGTGTATAATGAAGTGTAATTATCCATATTTCTCCCATATTCGGATACAAACATATTAGGATGATTTGGAGATCATTTGATTGAGATTTTTCATGATACAAAGACAAAAACTATGTAGGTTTTTTTCATTCACTTATACTCCTGAGATCTAGGCTACAGAAAGGGTTCTCATATCTAGATGACAATAAAGTGTATTGATGGTATAAAAATGATACTCATATATTGGAAAATAATTCTTTCAAGACTTCAAATTCTTATTAATTTCCCACATATTTTCACATATGTAAGGTATGTAATATTTTTCTAGATTATTTGGAAACTATACTTAAAATTTGAAAGGGGAAAGAACATTATGAGGAGGTTGTTTCTAGATAACATTCTCCATATGTCAATTTCGTCTTCCCCTACATCTGACTTATATGCCTCCACCTGGTCAGACCATATAAATTACATCTCGAGGTCATCTACTAGTCATGGTAAATGGTTTCTATTAGTTGATGGGTAAATATAAACAATTGACCCCAATGTCATAAGCACCTATCTATATGATGTTTTATATGTTTTTATAACCTCTCTATATTGATGTGTCTATTTAAGGGAAGTATTTCCTTATTTTTAGTAGATATCACTGTGGGGAGGTTGACCATGGCTGATTTTAGGAGTATAGTCAATATGATCTGTCTCCACACTACCACATGGAGAAATATTGGGGTAATGATTTTATTATTCTTTATTTAAAGTGATGAAGGACCCTTGGAATGTTGATAATTTTTCTTGAATGTCCTAAAGAAGACTATCATTGAGTAGATTAGGGATATGATCATTGGTATGCATCACAACCAAAAATATTCTAGCCTCCCTTCTATAATTGTACAGGAACATGTGCCTACTATATAATGTTTCATGGAATAAATTAATAAACATCTAGTGTTATGGGATTATTATCCCACCAAATTTAAGTTGTTAAAGTATTCCAATGATCTTCTTCATTATCGATAGGAATATGAGCCTACTTAGGGGTCGTTTCCTGAATATTTCGATCAACCCTGGCTGATGTCGGGATATGAAATTGGTTGAAATATGCACTCCCAAATGGAATATTCCTACAAACCTATGGAATGGTATATAGGATATTATCCTCCTCCTTTATATCCTTTGAATGATTTAGGTGTCATCGTTCATCAGTATTAGAAGGGATATGAACTAGGATTCCATTCGCTACTGGAATATGCCAATTAGATTCACTAACAATAGTATGATCATGTCCTGAATAATGTTCTACTATAACATGGAGAGACTCATTTGTAAAGGGTATATGAGCTAAATCCTAATTATTTGGTTTATTTTTTTAGTATTTTTAAATAAGTACATGACCCTATTCTGAGGAATGAGTTTCTCTCACTTAGTGAACCCTAGTCAGAATGGGGATATGAGCATGATCCTGAGCATTTGGAGTATGCCTCCAGTCATTTTTAACAAGAATGTGTTCCTGTCTCGAACAATGTTCCACTCTCACACTATGAGAACAAGTTGGAAGGGGAATATGAGCTAGGTCCGGTGCCTCATCCTTTATTGGAATATGATGACAATCCTATGGGACGAGGAAAAAAAGGTGTGGTTTCTCTATAGTAACCACTTGTTCATTTTAATTAGAGTGTTTTTATTTCCATTTTATAGTGATATGAATATGTAAATGTCCTTATATTTATACTAGTGCCATAATATTTTTTTGAGTTTTTTAACTATTTCTATGATGTAATGGCCTTTTAACAATGTTTGAACATGAATGTAAGAATTTAATCTTTCTATCTTCACTATATAAAAGTTATTTTATTCAATTGAAGAAGGGAAATGATCCCAAATATTTAATATTTATGCTACTATAATATAATAATGGGATTCATAGTTGGGGGTAGGGATATGTTCATTATGGGATCCTGGATTTTTTTTACATAACTTTTCATTACATTTTACAAACAGATGATCTTTAAAATCTGGTGTCTTGGAAATCAAGAACATAATACATGAAAACAACATAAAGCATTATTATAAATCACTTTTAAGGCTTCATCATAGGTTTATCCTATGTACAATTACTGCATCTCATATCCTGGAGACATACATCAAAGGAAATGGTGAGCCGAAGGCTCAATAAGGAAAATAAGTGAAACAATTGACATGTGATCTTGAGCAATATTAATAAGAACATGATAAAAATCATAAAGGCATGAGAAATGGAAGAATAGGAATATCATAATAAAAAGAACATGAATCATAACTTTAATATGAGGCTACAACATTTCATTTAGACATTCATGAACATATCACCAAGGTTTATCCCTGAGGTGTCATAAAAATTACCAAGGTTATTCACCAAGGTATCGTGAAGCATGTCATCTTTGGAGATTAATTCTTTACCAAATGAATTGGAGCGCTATCAGGGAGAACCCTTAATATGTCTTTAATTTCATGTGATCCACATAGGTCATAATTAAACATTTCATAAATAACCCAAATAGAGTAAAATAAATGGGTTTCACTTCGAAATCGTGACATTTTAAATGTGCTTAAAAAAAATATTGTTATGTCATTTATAACCCAAGGAAAGGGAGTGAGGGTTACATGTATGTCAATTAAAGATTAAAATATATCATTTGTGTATCCATGAACACCCTTAGAAACGAAATAGGTCTGGGTATTCACATAAATAAAACAAGGGAATTCCTTGAGAAAAAGAGAGCGAAATTTTTAGACGAAATTTCTACAGCATAATAACTATATAACATGGTTTTAGAAAATAATATAAAGAGAGGATACAAGGGTCTCCCATCAATAAATGAATAAATTTACAGTATAGGTATAGAATAAAAAGAAATAAGATCATGGTGTGGACAATTGAATGACAAACCACATGAAAAGGAAACTTGCAAGGAAACAGAAAGCGTGATTTCTTTTACAAAAATTTGGCAGCCTAACGGCATCACATAAAAATTCAGAAAATAAATTGATTAGAGCATAAATGGTCTCTCATAATTTGGAAATGAAATGGAAATTATTAAATATATATATATGAACAATATCCCTCATAATAAAATGGAACTATAAGATATAACATAAAGGAATTCATTACTTGAAAGAGGAGGGTGAAAGGTTCCCATACCTTAAAGAGTAGTGATGAAGCTTACATTTTCCTATATTTTATACTGTAAATAATTGTTTATAATCCCACCCTAGTGTTATTGAATGGGTAATTGTCATGTTTTTAGGTTTTAGTGTTATTTTGGGCATAAATGTGAAAAATGACTAATTCTGGATTTTTGACAGATTTTTACATCAAGGGTATTTTTGTCAATTAATGAAAAATATAATTCCAAATTTTATTATTAAATTTTTTTATAATCCTTATTTTACTTCCTTCATATTTTTCTTGTGGACCAGGAGCTGATTCGGCCATATAAGGGGTTTGAAGATTCATTAAAGTTGGACATTTGTTTCGGGCGAACAGCGTGGACACCACCAATGTAACAGAACCAAAACTCACCCTACACACATAAAAATGAGGGTTTTCCACCTGTGATGGAACGAGGACATCTCGAAATGACCTTAAATGAAATTTGGGTAATTTATGAATTCATTAAGGTGTAAATTAAATGACATACTTTTCGAAGAACCATCCTAGAAGCTTCATCTGGAAACATAAACTGAGAATAAAATATTCATAACTCCTTCATCTGTTTTAAAAATTAACTAAACTTTGGAGGAGAGACGACCAATATATTTATGAACAACATTTAATAAGGGTGGAACACGTGAATAGGTCATTTATGGGGTCTAAAACGTGAAAACTTTCGGGGGTCGAATTCTGCTTCTAAAAGGAGGCCCTCACCTCCTTCCCAAAGCGTCCCATTCTCCATCCATTCCTTCAAGGCGGCAAGGAGGAGATCTCCACCGAGGGAGGTCGGCCGCAAATATTTCCCCATTATTTTTAATTTATTTATTTTCATTATTTTTAGTTTTCAATTGTAATTTAGATTTCTAATTAATTCATGCTTTGTTTTTATTTTTGTCTCCGCCAATTTACCCTCTTTTCTTCCTCTCATCTTACCATTGTGAACTATAATACTCATGATCATGAGTAACTAATCCAAGGAATATCCCAAGGGAGTAATCATGTTCTTGAACCCAAGACCATGTTTTTAATATTCTTTGAGTTAATTCTAAGGATAATTTATAGTGGGTGTAATCCTCATTGTGGTTATCTAAAGATTAACTTCTTAATCTACACCCATTTTCCCTTGATTGAGAAGGTGGATGGAGGGTGTGCTTGGTGATTGGTAGGTAGAATTTTCATTCATAACTGGTGTAGAATAAGGTGTGCACACATACGATGGAGTGTGTAAACTAAGAATATTTGAAATGGGCCAATGAAGGTGCTCCCTGAAAATTCTCTCAGGAGAACTTCCTTTCTTCCATAATTTCATTCTGTTTAGCATTGCATGGTAATTTATAATTGAATGTTAGTTTCCCATTATTATTTTTATATCAATTAATTTATTAGATTACATTTATTTTATAAAATATAAAACAACAAAAATAATTAGAATAGGTGAACTAGAATAAGTGATTGAACTGACTTCAATGCTCCTCCAGTGAGACAACCCTGGTCAGCCACTGTGCTGCATTAGTTAAATAAATTTGCTTTTGCCACGCCCTACGATAGTCATTCATCAAAAGTGGTGTCGTTTCCGGGGAGCTAAGTAGTTATTTCGATCACTTTTTCAAAATTCTCATTTTTTTAAATATTTTATTTTATTTTCATTAAGAAAAATATTTAAAAAAAAATTATTTTTTCCATGATTTATTCAAATTCAAATTTTTATGCATGGAAAGATTACTCGCAGGTGCAATATCAAGAACCAGAAATTGATTATCATGATCTAAATGACCCGGTTGAAAGGATTAGTAATAATCTTGATGATTTGGGGAGGAAAATGTAATGGGCATTGTATTACGTTCATGCAAGGATGGAGCAACCCGACCCTGAGCTGGAGCAAGAACCTAAGATAGTGGTTGAAGAAATTTCACCACTCATCATTGAAGAACCAAAGGAGGTAAATGTCGTGGTACCTGAAAACTCGTTCATCCCCACTCAACCAATTCTACCCGATATAGATGAAAAGGGGGATGAATTTCCTGCTGATCCAAATGTGGGAGATCAACAAGAATTGGATAATTTCTGGAATGAATGTGAGGAGTTTATTGATCTCCCCAGCCTTGCAAAAAAGAAGATCCAGCACCATTATAAGAAGACCCCACCCAATTGGTGGAATTTGAAGTCAATATAGAGGAGTCTGACAACCTACATCCATCCTGTGATGATCAACTCCAAGAGGAACTTTCCATCGAAGAAGAGATTCAAGATGAACCAACTCAGGGACATGATACATTCTTGAACTCAAATTCTTTTAATTTTGTTGAAATGAATTTGAGTATAACTCTAAATTTTTTTGAATTTTCAGAATCAGATGACTCTTATTATTCCTTGGAGGATGAAGATACAAAAGAAGATGCACCTGTTGAAGAACATCTAGAGCTCCCAGGAGATGTTGAACATTTACTAGAGGGAGAACAATAAGAGAAAGTAAATGTTTCACAAGTAGAAATGAATAAGGCAGAGGTTCCATACTTCATCCTACCCCCACCATGAAATCTATACCAAATTGTGAAGGGGAGGATCTGGTATACTTTGTCTATGGAGTCCTCCTCAATAAGAACAAAGAACTACAAGCTGGGAAGAGCCACATGTTGTGGTTTAAATCAAAGAAGCTTCATCCACTAACAGATTATGGATAAAAGTCGGTACTGCCCTCTGGAGGCAATAAAAGATTCCAGGTCCCACTTGGGGGATCATACCAAGATTTATCTTTACATGATTTCTAGTAATTTAAATTTTAAATTCAGTATTAGGAAATTGTATAGCATGTCCCCCCCTATTTAATTTTGAGCATAAATGAAATGATCCTTGGGATTAATTGAGTAATTTTTATTGTGTAGGGTGATGAAGGTAGAAGGAATCCTCGAGAATTATAGGAAGAGGACGAAATCAATATTTCTGAAGGGAGTTAATATTTTACGATTATCATTTAAACTCCTTTAATTTTTTGGTCCAAAATATATTTTGAGCTTTAATGAATAATCTTATCACATTTCACACATCAATTGATTTCGAAAGAGTTGAAATGATTTTTGAAATAATTGATTTTAAATGATTTTTGATGTGAAAATATTTTTCTTGAATTGGATTGTCAATCATTTTTATGAGTTGGAATGATTTTTGAAATCCATGACCATGAAACACTGACTAAAAATATGTTTCCAATCCTGTGAGGTATTCTAAACCACTTTTACATATTCTTCCAAATACCCACACTTTATTGATGGAAACTTGAATTTTGGGTGAAAACCAGAATTTTTGAATAATTCTCTTTCAAAGCTTTAGATTTCATGGAATGTATTTGAAATGATTGAGGCATCTCTTTGGATAGCCAAATTTTATCTTGAGACCCACCTTAACATTTATCCTTCATAAGCCTTTAGATTTCATGAAATTCCTTATAGTTTTAAGCCATATTACAATACCATTTTTCTTTAACTACCCGCACTTTTAGAATTTTTGCATGGATATTTCAAGTTTGAGTGTGGGGGAAGGGCCTTTCGTGTGCGTTTATTAGGATATGTATCATTTTTGGGTGGTGTAATGTGGGCATCATCATTTTGGGAAATGTATTATTAGAAAATTGGGCATGAGTCGTCATTTCATTATGCTTCTTTCATTTCATCCGGTTCTCCATAAAAAATGAGAGAAAAAAATTCAACATAAAGTTGTGCCTGTCTGGAGCTTTACAAAAAAAATAAAATAAAGTTGTGCCTTTCTGGAGCTTTACAAAAAAATAGGGATAACTTGAATGATATCATTATTTGTAATAATTTATTGAATCATGAAAAATGTAATTAAAAGGGGAGCGGGTTGTGATTCACATTTCAAGTGGATTTGAGCGTGGTTCATCTTGTGTTTTCACTTGATTAATCATGAATTATACTTAAGAGTACAACCTCCTTTTTCGAGCCTGAAACGTTTTCAATCATTTTCCCACCAACCCTATGCCATAGAATCATTTGAACCTTTAATTAAATCCCCCATGATTTCATTAATGGTCATGTTTCACGCTATGTAGAAATGAGAATTTTCACAAGCCTATAGTGATACATGCAATTTCCAAGTATGAGCATAACTATAGAATCAACTTCTCTTGAGTGAAGAGTGACATAAAATTCAATGTGAGGTAGGTTGTGATTGGGCTATGGATTGATTTATGAGGTTGAAAAAAAATTAATAATTGAAATTAAAATGATAGAGGCTTGTTATTCATATATGAGACATGATGGAATTCTATTTTGGATAAAATCATTGATATTTTCTAATTTTTTATTGTTGTGTGGATTTTGATTTGGATGTAAGATGATTGCCCAGGAGTGCAATGTTTAAGTGTGGGGGAGTGATGAAGCTTACATTTTCCTATATTTTATACTGTAAATCATTGTTTATAATCCCACCATGGTGTTATTTAATGGGTAATTGTCACATTTTTTTGTTTTATTGTTATTTGGAGCATAAATGTGAAAAATGACTAATTCTGGATTTTTGACAGATTTTTACGTCAAGGGTATTTTGGTCATTTAATGAAAAATATAATTCCAAATTTTCTGATTCAAATTTTTTTATAATTATTATTTTAGTTCCTTCTTTTTTTTCTCTAGACCGGGAGTTGATTCTGCCATCTAGGGGGTTTGAAAATTCATTGAAGTTGGACGTTTTTTTTCGGGCGGACAGCGTGGACACCACCAATGTAACGGAACCCAAACGCAGGTTACACACATCCGAATGAGGTTTTTCTACCTGGGATAAAACGAGGAAATCTAGGAACAACCTTAAAATAAATTTGGGAAATTTTGGAAGTCATTAAGGAGGAAATGAAATGACATACTTTTGGAGGAACCATCCTTGAAGCTTCATCCAAAAACAGAAACCAAGAATTAAAAATTCATAAATCCTTCATCTGGGTTCCAAATTATATGAACATTGGAGGAGATACGGAAACGATATTTATGAACAAAATTAATTAAAGGTGGAATGCATTAAGATTTCATTTATGGGGTATAAAACGCACAAACTTTCTGGGGTCGAATTCTTCCTATAAAAGGAGGCCCTCACCTCCTTCCCAAAGCATCCCATTCTCCATCCATTCCTTCAAGGAACCAAGGAAGAGATCTCCACCGAGGGAGGTCGGCTGCAAATCTTTCCCCTTTATTTTTATTTTATTTCTTTTATTTATTTTTAGTTTTCAATTTTAATTTATATTTCTAATAAAATCATGCATTGTTTTTATTTTTGTGTCCACTGATTCACCCTCTTTTCTTCCTCTCATCTTACCATTTTGAACTATAATACTCATGATCATGAGTAACTAATCCGAGGAATATCCCAAGGGAGTAATCAGGTTCTTGAACCCAATACCATGTTTTTAATATTCTTTGAGTTAATTTTATGGATAATTTATAGTGGGTGTAATCCTCACTGTGGTTGTCTAATGATTAACTTCTTAATCTACAACCATTTTCCCTTGATTGAGGGGGTGGGTGGAGGGTGTGCTTGGCGATCGCTAAGTAGACTTTTCATTCATAAATGGTGTAGAATAAAGGGTGCACACATACGATTGAGTGTGTACACTAAGAATATTTGAAACTTTCCAATGAAGGTGCTCCCTGGAAATTCTCTCAGGAGATCTTCCTTTCTTCCATAATTCCATTCTGTTTAGAATTGCATGGTAATTTATAATTGAATGTTAGTTTCCTATTATTTTTTATTTCAATTAATTTATTAAATTCCATTTATTTTAAAAAATATAAAACAATAAAAATAAATAGATTATGTGAACTAGAATAAGTGATTGAACTGAATTCATTGCTCCTCAAGTGAGACGACCCTGGTCAGCCATTGTGCTGCATGAGGAAAATAAATTTGCTTTTGCCACGCCCTACGACAGGCGTGCGTCATGTAACTTCGAAAGCATGAAGGTTGGGAGATTGGGAGGCTTAAGGGCACCTTCGGAGGACTCCTTGGGATGTAAGGAGACAAAAACGTTGTTGAGGAGGATTTTCGAATGAAATGAATGAGGGAAATGGCTTGGTATTTATAGGAAAAGTGAGGGAATAAATTATTAATTTCCTAGGGACACCTCATCAGTGGTATTTGTAAAACCATGGGTTCTCCCATTGTATTTTATCATGTTATTGGCCACATGGGACACATAATAGCTTATATCACTGTTCATAAGTCGACCATAAATTTTACATCATTATTACATCATTAATGATGTCATTAAACACCCGAAACTCAAAACTGTATTTTTACTATTAACCAAAAATTCAACTGTTTTAGAAAAATCACAAAAAATCACCTTAACATAATATTGATGCTCTGAATTCAAAAATTAACTCCATTTTATGAAAATAATTTTCTAAATAATTTTAATTTAATATTTAATTAAAATCATTATTTATTCCAAAAATAAAACTTTAAAACTATAACTCATTTTGTAACACCGTAAAAAAGTAATAAAGGTCCCATAAAATTATCATATAACCATAAGACAATAAAGTAACCATATATGATTAAATTTTATGAAAATAAATTACCATTTTAAATTGATAAACTAATTATGAAATTGTAAATAAAATATTTATGACATACAAAAATACCAAAATGTATACTATGATCGTTTTCACTTTTAAGATGTTTAAATTGTATTTATACATTCATCGGTGAAATTTCTATTTTTTTGTCCAAATTACTATTCATTAGTATTCATTACTATTCATATGGGAATGTTACTATTCATAATTTACTATTCAATAGAAATCAAGTTGATTTAATTAGACTCTAAATTTCTCACTGATCACAACTATAAAAGGCCATTTTTTGAAAATCATTTCACATTATTAATTATTAATGAGTACAAAAATATTTTAAAATACCCTTTTTTCTAAAATTCATCAATAATAAACATCCTATATTTATCCGGATATTTTAAATTCAAAAAAATTTCCATAATAATAAATAAAAATTTTATTTATTTAAAAAGATTACACAAAGTAGCTAAGGTCTCATTACATAGACCCTTATAACACCTGCATAGAACCTAAGTGTAAGGTGTATTACGGTGATAGAATCTTGCGGTGGCTCTAACAACATCAACCGAGTGGTGATTTCTATCAGGAACTTCTCTCTTAGGCGATTCTGTTCAAGATTCATATGTTGATGTTCGGCTTGGGCTTAGTCCAGAGCAAAGTCCAGTGATGTTTCCTCCTTCCCAAGCTCTGTGTAGAGACCTGGTTTTTTCCTATAAGACTTTGGAATATTTCTACATATAATTCCATAGCTTGGAGCAAGGATAGAGTGCGATTCCGAGGCCCGATGTACCTGGAATAAATTTTATAAAAATGTTAAGTGTTTTTATAATATGCATGTGGCAGTGTTGTGTTTCCTCCTAAACGGTAGCTTGAATTGGAATTCTGAGGGAATGGTTGCATCCGGATCGCGTCGTTTACCCTAGGATGGGTGTAAAGGTTGCGGGAGTGGGCCTGCTGTGAGAGATGTCACCAAGGGGAAAAATCGTCATTTTGAAATAATGACTTAGTGATTTTTATCACTGACTTTCTTTTCGAATACCTTTCAAATGAAGTCTTGGAATGGAAATTTGATACTTCCGTTGAGTTCAAAATGGGGCATTTGGCCTATGCTCAATATAAAATAGGCGGGCACGGATGTTTCAGAATCCTCACCCATCGGTAGAGTTTCAGAGAGAGTTTATAAATTCGTTTGTGGAATTAGGGGAAAGCCCTAATTTCCACTCTCTCTCTTTCTCTATCTCCCTATCTCCCCCAAGGGTTCTTTGACATTCTTCAGAATTCTTCTTCGTTCTTCACCGGATTGAGGAGAGAACTCTGGTGGATCGAAGCAGGATCGCAGCGGATGCATCACCAATGATGAACGACCGGATCGAGGTAGGTTTTCTGATTAATTTTTGAACCTTCGTTAATTTCTTGTGTTTTTGTAAATTTCATATTTTAATTTCTATAACTTTGGAATTGGGACGATGGCCGAACGAACACGACCATCGTCTGAGCCCCGTTCTAAATCCCACTCTTAGGTGTTCTTCGTCCAAATTTTCGGAAGTGAAATTCTAGTCAGATCGACGATCGGGGGTAGGCTCTGCAAAGGCCTCGTCCCGAGGATCCCAAACCCGCGTTCGGTTTTAGAATCAGGCCACTAGAATAGTGGCGGTGGTCGTCGGAAGACCTGGCTCTGGAAAGGAAGGTGGCCGGAGGTTAGGGTGGCGCAGCGGGGTTCGGACGTCAGGCAGCGGGTGTGGTTGGAGCACCAATGGACGAGCGGAGGCCGGTGCGGTGTGCGACGGCGTCAGGGATGTCGTTGGAGGGGCGGGTGAGGCTGGGCCTGTGGCGGAGCGAGGAGCTAGAGCGGACTACGTGAGGCGGTGCGGTGTCGGCCGGAGGTGGCGCAGCGGTGCGGTTGAGCACCAGAGCTACGGGCTCCTATGGGTGCGGTCGAGCAGGCTGCGACCGGCACAGTGTATGCCTGAGGTGGGCGGCAGTGCGCAGCGGGAGGCGGAGGTTCCGAGGGCGCCAACCTGTCATGGTCGGAGGAGACCCCTCGGGTTTAGCGCTCGGGGGAGCGCACCGCGGACGAGGACCCACAAAGCGCGGGTCCTGCTGGGTGACGTGGAGGAGACCGACCAACTGGCCAGTCTGATTCAAAAAGAAAAGAAAAAGAAAAAAAAGAAAACAAAAACCATACCCAATGTGGGTCCTGTGTTTCTAGAGCGGGTTGCAGCCAGTGGGCCATGGTGAGACGGGCCGGACCCGCAGCTGGTCCATGGGCCGACGGTTAGGACCGGGCCGATCGAGGTGAACTGGCCCTGTTGGACCCCTTGCGATCAAGGGGACATATCTCTTAAACGGCGTGTCTGTTTGATGTGATGTCTATGGATGTGGGCCCGTGTCTTTGAGACGAACTTTTTAAGTTGGGTTTTGGGGTTTTTAGGTTCTTAGCCCGATGACGGGTGACCCAAAACGCTTTAGTTTAATAATATTAAATTGTTATTAAAGTTGCGACGGACGTGGTTCGCGAGCCAGATGTCCGTTTGACGTGCCGTCAGAGGAACTGTGGCCCTGGAGGTGTGACGGACCTTCCAAAGTTGGTTAAAAACCCTTTTGGATTGGTTTTGTTGCTCGGTGGAATGAAACACTTAATGCGAATAATTAATTAATTAATTAATTATTCACATTAATCGTGTGTCAGACCTAACTCCTGTTTGGGATGTCTGAGTGACGCGCCATCAGCGGCAGTGTGACCCCAGTCCTCGTGCGGACTTTTTGAGATGCTTCCCAAAGCATTTGGGTTGGAGACAAGGTGCGGGGACCACATGTCCTGGTTCAAACGTTTTATAGTGAAAAGCCACTTTTTCACCTGACATCCGTTTGGGGTGTTTGAGTACTCATTTCTGAGTGTTTTTTTGACGGGATTGGTACAGTGCAATCCACCTGCCTAAATTGGGGCCCATAGTATGGGCCCCATGAGGTGTCTTTCGGACGTATGCTGCATTTTTATGACTTATGCTACATAAGTCTGTTCAAAGAAAATGAATAGCCTACGCAATGTGGTCATCTGCAAGGAACACAATGGTACAATCTGCATGACGTGTTTCGGGATCGAGGTGTGGGCCCCACAGGGGCCCGTTTTCATATAACACTGGGAGTTACAACTTCTGCATCTAGAGCCCGTTTTAGGCACCTTCAGTGGCATTGTGACCCTGGCATCGAGGTGAAGTTTACGAGGGTGGTTTCCGGCGTCGGAGCTGGAATTGAGGGGTGGGCCCCATGGGCCGTCTCTTAAGTTGGGTGTAGCGTATTTCACCTTTTTCTTCAGACTTCCGTTTGGGGTGTATGAGTAGCCGTTTCGGCATGTTTTTATGTGATCATCGTGATGACGCAATTTTCCCTACCTTTTCTAGGACTGAGGTGTCGTATGAGCTTAAAGCGGTGTTGAATAATCTTTTCACCATGAGCCCGTTTCAAGCGAGTAAATAGTCTATCTCACATTTTTTCTGTGAGGATTACAATTGTGTAAACTATTTGGGTGTGGGGAGCCGCTTTCAAGATCTAATTAAATTTGGAAACCTGAACGAGCATTGGTCGAAGGTTCCTTTGATGCACTCCAAACCTACGCATGGTAGCAGTGTAAGTGACACCCAGAGATGGCATGGGAAGTGCGGAGTTATCGGCCTAGTTCTGGGTTTTCCCTCCAGCGGGGCTGGGTAGTGGATTACCCATTGACCTTAGGGTTTACCCTCTAGTGGGTCTGGGAAGTGGGTTACCTGTTGACTTTAGGGTTTACCCTCCAGCGGGGCAGGGCAGTGGGTTACCCGACGACCTTTTGTGGTTTACCCTCCAGCGAGGCTGGCCAGTGGGTTACCTGATGACCTCTTGTGGTTTACCCTCCATCGGGGCTGGGCAGTGGGTTACCTAATGACCTCTAGTGGTTTACCCTCCAGCAGGGCTGGGCAATGGGTTACCTGATGACCTCTTGTGGTTTACCCTCTAGCGGGGCGAGGCAGTGGGTTACCCGATGACTTCTTTCAGTATCATCCCTTTCTATGAGGCTAGTCGGTGACGTTTCTCTGTGATTACCGTAGTGGGACCCTTGGTTGTTGGTTTAGCGATGAGGCAGCTTTGGCATGCAGGATTATTGGGCATCATTGATGGCTACCCTTAGAACTATTGGTGACATTTCTAAGGCTGAGATTAGAGATAGAGATCCCCTTACAAACTTGTTTGGGTTTCTTTTTGAGCATATATATATATACACCCTATTTTGTTCCCACTCCTTAGGTTCAGTTACTCTCCTTCTAGGAGGGGTGAAGACATGTGGGTATGCCACATGATTTTCATGTCTAGCTCCTCTTAGATTGGACAAGTCTACTTCCTTCATGTTGTTGCGTCAAGGTCCACTCTCTATATTGTAATATTACACTATTCTTGATCTGTATACTACTCACTATTTTAGTATCCCCTTTGTTTCTCCCTCGATATTTCAAGGCATCCTAGTGATTATCTTTATACTCACCCCTGATTGGGCATTGTCCGCACTTGTTGTACCCTTACAGACGATGTACATGTCGGTCAAGACCACGGATGAGAGTAGAGGACACATGAGCTTGGGCTCTGTTCAGTGGTTGTAGAAGGACTTTCCGGGTGTGAGACTCACCAGCTGTTTACTTTCATTTCCCTATTGTCGGGTTGTGGCACCTTTTTGGTTGGGTGCATGTTTTTTCCCTTTTACTGTTCAGTTTACTCATCAATCTACTTTTCAGCACTTTACTTGTACTGGTTAGAGGTCGATGCATGTATGTTGGTTTCCCTTTTGTAGAAGTTTTGTATCTTTCTTTATTTTCTCTGCACTTTTTCATTGAGTGAGTCGTGTGTGTGTGTGTGTGTGTGTGTATAGTTTCATAGGAAAAGGACTCCCCTAGTTTGTTGTGTCATCGGCGCTAGTCACCAGCCCCTGGCCTATGGAGGTGGGCTTGAGGTTGTTGTGGCTTGAGCCCTGGTAATGGTCAGGTCATGACAAAGTGGTATCAGAGGTGGTTCGTTCCTTGGGGCATTGTTCGGATGTCCCTAAAAAGGAATTTGTTGAGTTTTGGGTCAATAGTGTCAACGTGTCTCGAGAGTGGCTCTCAGGCCAGGGAGTCCAGTGATGGTGAAATGGCCAAGGTATCCATTCACCCAGACCCTGATAACCCTCTTGTTGACTCGACACATTGAGACACTTGTTGCAAGGAATTTGGTCCATGCATCATATAGGATCGAGTCTTGAATGTCCTTTTGAAGTCATCTCCCCATCGTTGTTGATATATATATGCTCATTTGACCACAGTACTCCTTGATCAGATTCAGGACGTCCCCGTGAAGATATACAGCTAGAATACTAGCTCTGTTTCGTGATGACGACTCCATGAGCAATGAGGCCTCTGTTCGAGATCCATCATATGATTACCCTTCTCCAGGAGGACAGGCAGCAGCACCTCCATCTGTGGAGTAGGAGATAGTACCGATAGCAAGGTTTGATGATGAGCACAGGCTGGGCACACTACGTGAGTTCCATCATCAGATACCACTGAGGTTCCATGGTGATCCATACCCTCAGATAGTGAAGGGTTGGCTAGAGTCAATGGTTCACCTCTTCAGCCGTGTCCGGATACTAGCAGGTTAGATGGTGGCTTTGACAGCCTGTCTTTTTCCACCAAGCAGTTTGGTATAGTAGAGCTAGGGTTACTCAGATGCACGATGAGTTGGTACTCTCATGGGATGACTTATATCAGCTATTTCATGAGGAGTATTACCCCCTCCTACTTATGATTTCTACGGTTTCAGGAGCTGCTAGAGCTTCAGTGGGGAGTGATGGTAGTGGCTGAGTATGCAAGTAGGTTCGCAGACTTTACTCAATACTCTTTGGATGTGGTCCATGATGGGAACTTCCGAGCACTGAAGTTTGAGAGAGATCTCTATAGAGGAGATTTGTGCCATC
The DNA here is from genome assembly GCA_963277665.1 of Viscum album. Classification (NCBI taxonomy): domain Eukaryota; kingdom Viridiplantae; phylum Streptophyta; class Magnoliopsida; order Santalales; family Viscaceae; genus Viscum; species Viscum album. Next base: position 1,328,424,037 of record OY728145.1, on the reverse strand, counting down.
GTTGTGCCCTTGTGTGTCCACACCCATCTCAGGGTGTTGGAGAAGGCACTGGTGATAGAGAAATTTCTGTCAGAGGGACATCGATTGGCAGGGCCTCAACCCTAGAGGTCTCCCCTTGATGAGACTCGGGAACATGGTCGGGGACATCATAGAGCACTGAGACAGCCCAGGGAGGACTAGTGCTATGTTTGTGATGTGTGAGGTCATGTGGTGTGAGACTACTCGACAAAATGTGCAGATTTTTCCAGATAGTTGGTAGATGCACCACCACGACAGACGTAGTGTCATGATCAGAGATCCCCCAAGTGAGGACATGGTGGTCCCCAAGGAGGTGGTGTTAGAAAGAAAGCGGGAAGAACTTTTTTTGGCAGACAATGTTTCTAGGTCCTTCCACGACCACTAGGCGGCCCATGTCAGGCTCAGGGAGCTGACAGACGGGGTCTCAGGCGGCTGTGTGCAATGGATTTCTACAATCCTGCAACGCATGAGATGATAAGAGGTATGCTCTGTGTCTTTTTCTACTTTTCTCAGTAGAACTTGTCGGACACCTCGTGAGGTACTCTTTAGTCTATCTCCTTGTTTGAGGGGTTACCGAGGGTGACGCAGGGCGTCGGTGTAACCCGATGTTGGTGTTGTCTGACATAGCTTTGAATGCACAGGAAAGAGGGGTTCTTCCCCACTAAGATGCATTTTTTTGATGCGATCAAAACCATGAGGGAGAGTCAGTACCACCCAAAGAGGATAGTATTGAGGTGAGGTGGATGAGTCCTTCTAACATGTGCCTTCATGGCGGGGTTGTGTGGTGGAGTGTCAGAGTAGGTTCTGGATTTTCCAGTGGGGATTTTCTGATTGACCCCCTTTTGCTTGAGGTTACACTAGTGGGTTTGGAAGAGTGCCTATTTTGGGGATTACTCTCCTTCCAAGAGGGGAAAATACATGTGGGGTATGCCACGTGCTTTCCGTGTCTAGCCTCTAGCAGTTGGATGAGTTTGCTTGCCTGCCTTGTTCATTGGTACCTAGAATGATCAATGTCAATGTTGATACTATTATCAAGTACAGGTCGAGGTGATGGACACCCCATAAACAAAACTACGTGTTTCACTATGTAGTGCTGGTGGTGGTAGCCCTTGCACTGAGAATGTGGAGATGCTATCTTCTGGGAGATCGCTTTGTGGTTTTCTCAGACCACTAGTTTCTCAGGTGCGTCTTCACCCAGAGAGACTTGAACCTGAGACGACGGTGCTGGTTGAAATTTTTGTAGTACTATGACTTCGAGGTAGTCTATGTTTTGGAAAATGGAAGTGTTGTAGAAGGTTCCCTTAGCAGAGATCCTCGGTTTTGATGTACCGACAATGAAATTTGTGTGACTGGATATCCTTGGGTTTTCTGAAAGAGGGAATCATGAGACAATTTTCCAGGAACAAATTGTGATTTCGGTCGCGATGTTGAAAGTATCGGTGTGGCCGGGGAAGGCCCTAGAGTTTCTTTGGGCCGTTCAAGAATCGTGCAAGTGGTTGAGAGGTTTCCTACCATCTTGCTCTACCCTCCCAATAGTAGGAGTGGGTGAAAGGCGTCTTCCACATGTCGCAGCCGATGAGGTGCGTGAGTGTTCCTACACATTTCATCGGAAGTAACATACCTTATGAGCATGAACCATCCCATTGGTTCACGTGTTGTGCCAACATGGTGCTATGCAAGTTTTCTTAGGAGTTGGAGAGCTAGGTGTGAGCTCTGTATCCTGAGTTTTTTTCCTTGTTTTCCTTTTCGGGGACGAAAATCTTGAAGGATGGAATAATGTAGAGACCTGTTTTTTCCCTATAAGACTTTGTAATATTTCTAAATATAATTCTAGAGCTATGTGTGAAGACGGAATGCGATTCTGAGGCCCGGTGTCCCCAAAATAAATTTTATAAAAATGTTAAGTGTTTTTATACTATACACGTGGTGGGGTTGTGTTTCCTCCTAACCAGTAGCTTGGATCGTAAATACGAGTCCATTGTTCCATACGGAGCGTTCCATTTATCCTAGGAGGGGTGTAAAAGTTGTGGGCGCGAGCCTGCAGTGAGAGATGTCACCCAGGGTAAAAATTGTCATTTGGAAATAATGACTTAGTGATTTTTATCAAGCGCGTTCTTTTAGAATAACTTTTGAACGATGTCTCAGAATGTAAGTATGATACTTCTGTTGAGTTCAAAATGGAGTGTTTTTCCTAGGCGCGATATAAAATAGGCGAGTGCAGAGGTTTTGGAATCATCATTTGTCGGTAGATTCTCAGAGAGAGTTTATAAATTTGTTTGTGGAATTAAGGGAAGCCCTAATTTCCCTTCTCTCACTCTCTCTCTCTCTCTATCTCTCTCTCTCTCTCTACCTCGAGAATTATTTGACGTTATTTGGTGTTCTTCGTTGTTCTTCGCCGGAGTGAGCAGTGAACTCCGGTGGATCGAAGCGGGATCACAGCGGACGCGTCGCCAACGACGAAAGGCCGGATCGTGGTAGGTTTTCTGAATAATTTTCGCACCTTCATCAATTTCTGGAGTTATTTTCAATTTCATCGTTTAATTTCTATAATTTTGGAATTGGTACGATGGTCGAACGAGCACGACCATCATCCAAGCCCCGTTCTAAATCCCACTCTTGGGCGTTCTTCGTCCCAATTTTCGGACGTACAATTCTAGTCAGATCGACGATCGGGGCCAGGCGCTGTGAAGGCCTCATCCCAAGGATCCTGAACCCACATTCGGTTTTGAAATAGGGCCACTGGAGTAGTGGAGGCAGCCGTCGGAAGCACCGGTTCAGGAAATTGCGGTGGCCGGAGGTCGGGGTGGTGCGGAGGGGTTCGGGCGTCTGGTAGCGAGTGTGGCCGGAGCACCGGCGGACGACCGGAGGAAGATGCCATGCACAGTAGTGTTGGGGCTGCTAGAGGAGGGGTGGACGAGGCTGTACAGGAGGCGGAGCGGGGAGCCGGAGCAGACCGCGTGAGGCGGCGCGGTGCAGGCTGGAGGTGGCGCAGCGGTGTGGTTGAGCACCGGAGTTGCGAGTTCCGGTGGGGCGGTCGTGCAGGCGACGACCGGCGTGGTGCTGGCTAGAGGTGGGCGGCATTGCACTGTTGGAGGTGGAGGTACCGAGGGCGCCAGCCCATTGTGGTCAGAGGAGACCCTCGAGGTTAGTGCTTGGGAGAGCGCGTCGCAGATAAGGACCTACAAAGTGCGGGTCCTACTGGGCGACACGGAGGAGACCGGCCAACTGGTCGGTCTGATTTGAAAAAAAAATAAAAAAATAAAAAATGGACCCGAGGAAGGCTCGGTGTTGCTGGAGCGAGCCGTGGCCCGTGGGATGCGGGTCGGCGGTTCGGACCGGGCCGCCAGGGTGAACCGGCCTGGTTGGGCCCCTTGCGATCAAGGGATTGTATCTCTTAAACGGCGTGTCTGTTTGACGCGTTGTCTATGGCTGTGGTTTCGTCTCTTCGAGACAGACTTTTTTAAGTTTGGTTATTGGGTTTTTGGGTTCTTCCCCTGAAGACGGGTGACCCGAAACGCTTTAGTGTAATAATATTAAATTGTTATTAAAATTGCGACAGACATGGTTCGCGAGCCAGACGTCCGTTTGACGCGCCGTTAGAGGAGTTGTGGCCTTGGAGTTCTGAAGGACCTTCCAAAGTTGGTTCAAAACCCTTGCGGATTGGTTTCGTTGATCGGTGGCACGAAATGCTTAATACGAATAATTAATTAATTAATTAATTATTTATTTATTTATTTATTTATTTATTCTTGTGTCGGACCTAACTCTTGTTTGGGATGTCTGATTGACGTACTGTTAGTGGCAGCATAACCCTAGTCCTCGTGTGGACTTTTTGAGATGTTTTCCGAAGCGTTCGGATAAGAGAAAAGGTGGGTCCCCAAAGGGTCGGGTTCACATATTTTACGGTGAAATGCCATTTTTTCACTCGACACCCCTTTTGGGTGTTTGAGTACTCATTTCTGAGTGTTTTTATGAAGGTATTGCGATGGTGCAATCCGGCTGCCTAAATTCAAGCCTGAGGCGTGGGCCCCATGAGGCGGATTTCGGATGTTTGCTACATTTTTATGACTTATGCTACATAAGTCCATTTAGGGAAAATGAATAGCCTAAGCCGCATGGTCATCTACAAGGAACACAATGGTACGATATGCGTGACGTGTTTCGGGATCGAGGTGTGGGCCTCACCGGGCCCCGTTTGCATATAATGTGGGGAGTTGCAGCTTCTGCATTCGGAGTCCATTTTAGGCGCCGTCAGTGGCGTTGTGACCCGGGCATCGAGGTGAAGTTGACTAGGGTGGTTTCAGGCGTTGGAGCCGGAGTTGAGGCATGGGCCCTATGGGCCGTCTCTTAAGCTGTGTGCAGCGTACTGCGCCTTTTTCATCAGACGTCTATTTGGGGCGTATGAGTAGTCGTTTCGGAATGTTTTTCAGTGATAATCACAAGGTCTGAGTTCGCCCTCCCTTTTCTGGGACTGTGGTATGGGCCCCACGAGGCGTCGTATGAGCTTAAAGAGGTGTTGAATTACATTTTCACCGGGAGCCTGTTTCCAGCAAGTAAGTAGTCTATCTCGTGTGTTTTTCTGTGAGGATTACAAAGGTGTAATATATTTGGGGTGAAGAGCCTTTTTCCAGATATCATTAAAAGTGGAAACATGAACGGGCATTTATCGGAGGTTCCTTTGATGTACTCCAAACCAATGCACAGTAGAGGTGTTAGTGACACCAAGAGATGGCACTGGCAGTGCAGGGTTATCAGACCAGTTCCGGGTTTTCCCTCCAGTGGGTTTGGGTAGTGGGTTACCCGTTTTCCTTAGGGTTTACCCACCAATGGGGCTGGGTAGTGTGTTACCTGTTGACTTTATGGTTTACCCTCCAGCGGGGCTAGGCAGTGGGTTACCCGATGAACTTTTGTGGTTTACCCTCTAGCGGGGTCGGGCAGTGGGTTACCAGATGACCTCTTGTGGTTTACCCTCTATCGGGTCTAGGCAGTGGGTTACCGGATGACCTCTTGTGGTTTACCCTCCAGCGGAGCTGGGCAGTGGGTTACCCGACGACCTCTTGTGGTTTACCCTCCAACGGGGCTGGTCAGTGGGTTACCCAACGACTTCTTTCAGACTCAGCCCTTTCTATGAGGCTATTTAGTGACTTTTGTCCATGATTACCGGAGTGGGACCCTTGGTTGGTTGGTTTAGCGATGAGGCAACTTTGGCATGTGGGATTGTTGGGTATCAGTGATGGATACCCTTAGAACTGTTGGTGACTTTTCCTGGGCTGAGTTTGGAGATAAATACCCCCTTACACACTCATTCGGGTTTCTTGTTTATTATATATATATATATATATATCCTACTTCTATTCCCACTCCTTGGGTTCTATTACTCTCCTTTAAGGATTGGAAAAGACGTATGGGGTATGCCACATGATTTCTGTGTCTAGGTCCTCTTGGATTTGACGAGTCTACTTCGTTCCTTTTGTTGGGTCAAGCTGCACTCTCTTTATTGTACTCCTACATTGTTCTTGATATGTCTACAACTCACAGTTTTAGTATCCCCTTTGTTTCTCCCTCGAGCTTTCGGGGCATCCTACTGAGTATCTTTATACTCACCCCTGCATGGGCTTTGATCGTACTTGTTTTCCCCTTGCAGATGATGGACAGGTTGGTCGAGACCACGAATGAGCGTAGAGGACACAAGATCTTGGGCTATGTTCAGTGGATATAGAAGGACTTTCTGGGTGTGAGACTCTCAAGCTTTTTACTTCCGTTTCCCTGTTGCTGGTTGTGGCACCTTTCTGGTTCGGCGCGTGTTTTTACCCTTTTACTGTTTAGTTTTCTTGTCATTCTACTTTTCAGTACTTTACATGTACTGGTTAGAGGTCGATGCATGTATGTTGGTTTCCCTTTTGTATCAGTGTTGTATCTTGCTTACTATTCTCTTCACTTTTCCATTGAGTGTGTCGCATGTGTGTGTATAGTTTCATAGGCAAAGGCATCCCCTAGTTTGTTGTGCCTTCGGCACTAGTCGCCAGCCCCTGGCCTATGGAGGCGGGCTTGGGGTAGTTGGGGATCGAGCCCCGGTACGGGTCGGGTCGTGACACTCCAATAGATGGGCTTCGTATGGCCCAAGTCTACTAGATGAGGCCATTCAATCTTCTTTATATATTACATAACCAAGATAACTATATTTATGAAAACACAACTTTAATATTTTAGTTTCCAACAATCATATAACAGTCGAAACCCAACGATATCATTTTAATGATACCCACTTCATTAATTAAAGGATATAGTTTTGTTGAGTATAAAATAAAATAACACAAAAATTTAGGAAACAAATATAATTAAAAAGTTTGGGTCGTTACATTATTCCCCCCTTAAGAAATTTTGTACCTGAAATTTTATCTCATACCCTCTGATGAGAAAAGGTGTGGGTACTTCTATCTCAAAGACTCCTCCGGTTCCCACATGGCTTCTTCACATTTTTGGTTCCTCCAAAACACCTTAACAAATTGGGTAGTCTTGTTTCATTGAACCTTGTCTCTATGATCCAATATCTACACTGGATACTTCTCATAAGAGAGGTCATGTTCCAGTTGTACAACCTCTTGATTTAGTACATGTGAAGGGTCAGGTATGTACTTCCTCAAGAGGGATACATGGAAGACATCATGAACTTGTTCTATATTTGGCGGATGTGCAAGCTGATAGGCCACTACTCCCACATGATAAATGATTTCATAGGGGCTAATGTACCTAGGGATGAGCTTCCCTTTTTTCCCAAACATCATGACTCTCTTCAAAGGTGAAATCTGAAGAAATACTTTATCACCAACATCAAACTCCAAGTCCCTTCGATGGTTGCTGGCATAGCTCTTTTGTCGACTCAGAGCAGCCTTAATGTTTTCCTGGATGGCATGGACCGTTTCTGCCTTCTCTTGCACATGATCAGGCCCAAGAAGCTTTCTCTCACCAGCTTCATCCCAACAAGTAAGGGTTCTACATCGCTTCCCATATAGAGATTCATAGGGTTCCATTTGAATTCTTGAGTGGCATTTGTTGTTGTAATAGAACTCAACTAAATGAAGATATTGATCCCATCCATCTTTAAATTCCATTGAGAATGTTCTTAGAATTTCCTTGAGTGTTTTAATAGTCCTTTCATATTGTCCATCAGTTTGGGGGTGATAGGACGTACTGAAATTCAATTTAGTGCTCGGAGCTTGTTGAAGACTTCTCCAAAATTTTGATGTGAACCTTGGATCATGATTAGATATGATATAAAGTGGAACTCCATGCATCCTAACCACTTCCTTCACATAAATCCTCACAAGTTGATCAAGAGAGAAATATTCCTGAATGGAGATAAAATGGGAAGTCTTGGTGAGATGGTCCACAATAACCCATATCGCATTGTTTCCTTTGGATGTTCTTGGGAGACCAGTGACACATTCCATAATGATATTGTCCCACTTCCATGTTGGTATGGGTAGTGGTTGCAATACCCTTTTATGAAGTTGTCACTTCACCTTGATTTTCTGATATACCAGGCACCTTGACGTGTAGTCAACAATCTCCCTTTTCATATTATCCCACCAATAATGATCACGAAGGTCCCTATACATTTTCATGATACTGGGATGTATAGAGAAAGTAGAGCTATGAGATTCATCCATCAGCACCTTCTTTATTTCTGAAATAGATGGAACACATAGTCTTGTACAAAATTTCAGTACACCTTCTTGATCAGTATTGAACTCGGGAAACTTCCCAACCATCACAACCTCAAACATCTTCTGTAACAAAGGATCTTCTTTATGAGATTTCTTGATATTCTCTAGTAATGACGGTTGATAAATCATTTGGGTTAGGTTTGATGATGTCCCTTCCTTTATAATTCCCATTTCCAGTTTTACTAGTTCATTGATCAAAGGATCTATTTGAATCCTCATAATTGATAGAACAACTGGGTCTATCCTGTTTAATGCACTAGAAACTTTGTTTGCTCTTCTAGGTTGATAATTAATTGAACAATCATAGTCTTCAAGAAGTTCCAACCATCTCTTTTGTATCATGTTCAATTCCTTTTGTGTGAAAATATAATTCAAACTTTGATGGTCTGTGTATATATAACATTTCTCTCCATAAAGATAGTGCCTCCATATCTTCAGAGAAAAAACGACCGAAGCCAGCTCCAGATCATGCGTAGGATAGTTCTTCTCATGATTCTTCAACTGTCGAGATGTATAAGAAATGACCTTGTCATTTTTCATGAGGACAAAACCAATCCCTTTCAGAGATGAATCCCTAAAAATAACGAATCCTTATCCACTTGATGGCAGAGTTAACACGGGTGCAGTGACCAATCTCTTCTTTAGCTCTTAGAAACTTTCCTTACACTCTTTTTTCTAGATTATCTTGAACCCTTTTAACGTTAATTTGTTTAATGGATTAGAAAGTCATGAAAATATTTTCTCAAACCTCCTATAATATCCCACTAATCCACGGATACTATGAATCTCATTTATTGTTGTAGGCTAAGGCCATTCCTCTACAACTTTTGTCTTTGTAGGGTCAACTGTGATGCCTTCATTAGTTACAATGTTCCCCAAGAAAGTGACTTTTTGTAACCAAAATTTACATTTACTGAACATTCCAAAAAGCCTCTCCTTTTATAGAGTTTGAAAAATAACCCTTAGATGATCTTCATGCTCCTCGCGAATTTTGGAATATATCAGAATATCATCAATAAAAACTACCACAAAGTTATCAAGGTAGTCCTTAAAGACTCTATTTGTCAAATCCATAAAAATATCAGATGCATTAATCAGTCCAAAAGGCATAACAACAAACTCATAATGCCCATATCTTTATCGGAAGGAAGCTTTTGGAAAATCTTCTTTTTTCACCCTCAATGGATGATAACCAGATCAAAGATCAATCTTAGAGAAGAATTGAGCCCCACAAAGTTGGTCAAATAAGTTATAAATTCTTGGAAGAGGGTCTTTGTTCTTTATTTTGATCCTGTTCAGATCTATATAATCAATGCATATCCACATTGATCCATCCTTCTTCTTTACAAAGATAACAGGTGCTCCCCAAGGAGACACACTCAGTCAGATAAACCCCTTCTCCAAAAGATCTCAGATCTGTTTCTTTAATTTTTCCAGCTCCACATCTTACAGCCTATATGGGGTCTTTGATATTTTATGATATCTAGGTATGAGTTCAATAGAGAACTCTACCTCTCTTTCTGGGGGAGTTCGAGGCAACTCCTCATGAAAATACATCAATGTATTCCTGGATGATGTGGACATTTTCTATCCTCAAACTCTCATTTCCTTCTTCTTCTTCACTGATCAATTCCATAAATAAGGATATAGGAGGTTCTTCTAGACAATGATAATGTAGAGATATCTCTACGTGGAAGATGACTGTAGGTTTTCCATTCAAGACAATCAAGATTTCCTTACTTATGTATTTGATCTTATCATTATACTTTGAGAGTCAGTCCATCCCTAGTATAATGTCAAATTCCAACATAGCAAGGATGACTATATATGGGATAAGATTGTGCTCACCAAAGTAAATACTAGAGTTTTTAAACACTGATGATGCTTGGATAATCCCACCATGAGTCTTGAGTAATAATTCTACTTTTAGAAAGTCGGGGGATGATTCAAAATTCTTTGAAAACTTGGAGGAAATAAAGGAATGTATAGAACCATAATCAAACAAAGTACTTTCTAGATTTGATATAACAACAAGAGTACTTTCCACCACATCATTTGGAGCTTCAACTTCAGCTGTCGTGATAGAAAATGCACGACCTTTCTCCGTTGGCCTTTGCTGAGGCTGATGGTGGTTGCCCTCCGCTACCCTTGAATTTGGACAGAGATTGGAAAAGTTCCAAAGTTGTCTACACTTAAAGCGCTGGACATCTGGTAGGGCCTACACCATCTTCCACTTGTTATTAGTGTTTTGAAGTTGAGGTTTCACCTCACTATGAAAATTCCTCACAATATGTAAATCACTTCCATACTTGTAGGATTTCTCTCTCCCGAGCAGGTAGTTCCCTGAATGCTTCTTGCCCCATTTATTACACGTGGGAAGTTTCACTTGCTTGCCTCTTCTTCATTGATCAAAGCTCCTCCCTAATCTGGGCTCCATTGATCTATTTTTTTCATTTGATTTACGAGACCACTACGTCTCACTGAACTCTAGTTTGAATTTCATTGAACTCCGTATGATCTCCTCATATCTGTCATAGTCTCAGTTGGCTAGATTATTCCACATATAAGGTATCAGTCCACCTAAAAATCTATCAAACATACCATTAGGATCCATGAAAAATCTTGACTTGTAACGGGAAAGTCTTTTTAATGTTCATCTCGTAGCTTCCAACAGATTCATTCTCCTTCTGTTCCTGCTCGAGAAACTTCTTCTCCATTCTTATTCTCATGGAACGAGGGAAATACTTACTAAAGAAGATCCCTCTAAACTCTTCCAACTCCATAACTTCAACCTCCACTCTTTGCCTCATGTTTTTAATCAATTCCCACCACTAATCAACTTCTCCCTCTAAGCGATAGACATCCAAGGTGACCTTCTCTTTCTATAAACAGTGGATCACAGAAAAGATCTTCTCTATAGAGCTGATCTACTGTTCAGCAATCAATGGGTCGGTCGATCCACTGAAGGTTGGTGGTCATTGATGCATAAAGGACTCAATAGAATGTTGTTCACTTCACGGTGAGATCAGTCTCTCAGCTTGATTCAATTTATTTCTCATAACTTGCATCAGTTGGTTCATCATTCGCATGAATGTTTCCATTCTGTCTTCAATTGGAGGTTCGTCAGCGCATAGTCCATTACGGTCACCATTTCCACGGTTCCTCCTGTTACCCTCTATCCTCTAAAAGAATAAAACCTTAGGGAGAAACTCATTTAATTTAAGAATATTTTAACAATAAAGGATTTTATGTCTTAAAACTTCTTTAAAAAATTACATTTCTCTATAAATCCTTCATAATGATTCATAAAAAGCTTGTGATTAACCAAACATATCCCCCAGAAGTGTCCTAACCAAGAGTGCAGCAAGACCCATTTTCGTGTACTAGGATACCCCTGGTCAAGCCTAAAACTCCTTTTCATATTTTTCACTCCTAGATACCTCTGTGGCAGAGCCGCCTCTACCTGCTCGTATCGAGACAGGGATGTATTTTCTTGATAAACCACTTACTCCATATTCACCAAAATACCAGGAAGTTTTCCTATATTTAAACATTTTTATAGGATTCTTCCAAAAGTTATTGTAGCCTAATTTTCATAAATAACTAAACTATCATTTGATACCAACTATGGAATTCATCCTTTTTATTACATAACTTTTCATTACATTTTATAAACATAGGATCTTTAAAGTCTAGTGTCTTGCAAATCAGGAACAAAATACATGAAAACAACATAAAAAATTCTTCTAAACCAATCGTATGGCTTCATAATAGGTTCATCCTATGTAAAATTACTGCATCTCATATTATGGAGACATAAATCAAAGGAAAGGGTGATTAGAAGGCTTAGTATGGAAAACAACTGAAATAATGGGCATGTGATCTTGAGCAATATTAATAAGAACATGATAAAAATCATAAAGGCACGAGCAATGGAAGAACAGTAATATCATAATAAAAAAAACATGAATCATAACTTGAATATTTGGATACAAGATTTCATTTAGACATTCATGAACATATCACCAAGGTTTCTCCCCGAGTTGTCATAAAAAATACCAAGGTTATTCACTAAGGTATCATGAAACTTGTCATCTCTAGAGATTAATTCTTTACCCAATGCATTGGATTGCTATCAGGGTGCACCCTTAATATGTCTTTACTTTCATGTGACCCACATAAATCATAATCAAACATTTCATAAAAAATCCAAAGGGAGTAAAGGAAATGTGTTTCACTTCAAAATCGTGACGTTTTAAAAGTGCTTAAAAATAAGATCGTTATTTCATTTATAACCCATAGAAAGGGAGTTAGGGTTACATGTATGTAATTTATAGAATCAAATATATCATTTTTTTGTATCTATGAACACCCTTATAAACTAAATAGGTCTGGTTATTCACATAATTAAAACAATAGAATTCCTTGAGAAAAAGAGAGAGAAATTTTGAGGCGAAATTTTTGCTGCGTAACAGCTATATAACATGGTTTTAAAAAATAATATAATGATAGGGGACAAGGGTATCCAATAAATAAATGAATCATTTTATAGTATAGGTAGAGAATAAAATAAAATAAGATCATGGTGTTTAAAATTGAATGACACACCACATGAAAAAGAATCTTGCAAGGAAAGAGAAATCACGATTTCTTTTATGAAAATTCGGCAGTCTAACTGCGTCACATAAAATTTAGAAAATCAATTTATGGGAGTGGAAAGGGTCTTTAATAATTTGGAAATAAAACATACAGTAGTAAAGATATAGAAGAACAATCCAACTAATAATAAAATGGAACTATAGGCATAACATAAATGAAGTCATGACTTAAAAGTGGAAGGTTAAAGGTTCCCTTACCATGAAGAGTAACTTCAAAATCTTGAAGGTCGGGACCTTGGGAGGCTTGAGGGCACCTTGGAAGGACTCCTTAGGAGGTAAGGAGACCAGAACATCATTGAGGAGTTTTTTGGAATGAAATGAATGAGGGAAATGGCTTGGTATTTATAAAAAAAGTGAAGGAATAAATTATTAATTTCCAAGGGACATCTCATCAGTGGTATTTGTAAACCCATGGGAATTCCCATGGTATTTTCCCATGGTGTTGAAAACTTGGGAAAAATCATAGAATATCTCACTATTCATAAGTCTACCAGAAATCTTACATCATAATTACATCATTAATGATTTCATTAAACACCCGAAACTCAAAACTGTATTTTTACTATTCACTGAAAATTCAACTGTTTCAGAAAAATCCCAAAAATTCACCCTAACCTAATATCAATGCTCTGAATTCAAAAATTAACTCCATTTATGAAAATAATTTTCTAAATAATTTTAATTTAATTTTTAATAAAAATCATTATTTATTCCAAAAATAAAACATTAAAACTATAACTCATTTTGTAACACCTTAAGAAAGTAATCAAGGTCCCATAAAATTATTGTATAACCATAAGACAATAAAGTAACAATATATGATTAAATTTTATGAAAATAAATTTCCATTTTAAATTATTAAATTAATTATAAATTTGTAAATAAAATATTTATGACATACAAATATACCAAAACTTATACTATGATCATTTTTTCATTTTTAATATGTTTAAATTGTATTTATACATTCATGGGTGATGTTTCTATTTTTTTGTCCAATTACTATTCATTACTATTCATATGGTTATGTTACTATTCATACTTTGATATTCACTAAAAATCATGTTGATCTTATTAGACTCTAAATTTATCACTGATCACAACTGTAGAAGACCATTTTTTGAAAATCATTTCACATTATTAATTATTTAAAGAATAGAAAAAAAAATTAAAATACCCTTTTTTTTCCTAAATTCATCAATAATACACATCCTATATTTATTCAGATATTTGAAATTCACAAACTTTTCCATAATAAGAAATAACAATTTTATTTATATAAAAGGACTACACAATGTAGCTATGTTCTCTTTACATATCCCCTTATAACACTGGTAAAGGACCTAAGTGTAAAGTGTGTTATGGTGATAGAATCTTGGGGTGGCTCAGACAATATTGCCCGAGTAGTGATTTCTACCAGCTTAAAATTCTCCCTTAGGCGATTTTGTTCAATCTTCATATGTTGAAGTTCATCTTGGGCTTGGTCCAGAGTAAAGCCCAGTGATGCTACCTCCTTCCCAAGCTCTGACAGATGGGCTTCATATGGCCCGAGTCTACTAGATGAGGCCATTCAGTCTTATATCTATATTAATTAACCAAGATAACTGTATTTATAAAAACACAACGTTAAAATTATAGTTTCCAACGGCCTTATAAAATTCAAAACCCAACTGTATCATTTTAATTATACCCACTTCATTAATTAAAGTATACAGTTTTTTTGAGTATAAAATAAAATAACACACAAATTTAGGAAACAAATATAATTAAAAAGTTCAGGTTGTTACATGCATCCCCTATACGGGATGTAGAAATATGCCCACAGACTTTCTATGAGTGAGCTGGGATATGATCTTACTCGATGGATATCGCCAAAATATTTCAGCACTCTTCATCAGTAGAAGTGGGTATTTGAGGCCACTTTTAGTTATACAGATCTTTTTGGACCTGAAGTTTCTTCCTTGGTATCCATGCATGATTTTCAGAAGTGTCAATGTGTCTGTTGGTGCCCTCAGCAGGTGACTAAGAATCATTAGAAGGACAATATTGGTGAATTCCATTAATGGGATCCCTCTTAGAAGTCTCCTAAACTAGAAGGGAGCCATATTGGACTCCTTAATCCACATTTATTAAATATCAATGGTGGTAATTGAAAAAATCAACGGATAAACATTCTAATCATTTGGTGATAGAAATGAGTGCCACTGACTATACTGCATCTCTCTTTAGATTAGGTGGGCACATTAGTTTTAGTGTTTGGATACCCTCAAGTGTTTCATCATGGTTTTGGATTGAACCATGTCAATGGTATTCCTAGAACATTACATCCAACACCTTTTATTGAGGGTGTCAGATGGGTGAAGTCATTCTACACCCTATAGGGATTATATCCATAGCTGATATTTTATAATGGTTAATGGAAGAAGACATGATCCTGGGTTTAGTATTGTTTTTGAGGTTAGTATTTGTAGTCACAAGGACAATAAGGAATGGGGTCACCAATTAGTTCATTTTCATAGGCATGATACATTCTTAATCAAATATGAATAGGTAACACAATTGTATTTTCTTATTTCTGTTTTGGCCATCCTGCTCGTGTGTACTTTTCACAGTGATGATGGACATATTTAATGAGAACCCCATCTATATAAAAACATCCAATAATTTTTTTCATTTGAATGATTTTTTTATTTCTCTATTTTTTATATAGTATATGAAAACAAAATCGAATGATTCATGGTAAATTGAATATTTTTCTATTTTATAGATTTAAATCATGTTCACCATTTTCTTGTTTGGAGATTTCATAGGCATAGTTGGTAAAAAAATCTGGACATTTGAATTTTGGTTTTTTATGAATGTACAATCATTCATATTAGGTTCACTATTCTTGTTTATCTTCCAAATAAACTCCCAAAAGTTCCCATGTCTATAAGGGAGTATAGACCTACTTTCCAAAGGTAGTAGGTCTATTGGAGTTTCAGACCCATTAGGACATATAAACTCACCTTATTAAATAGTATGGTAGTTCAGGCTCATCATACCCTTTTAGTGGGAAATTTTTCTATACATAGGGACTCTCTAAAAGATTTAAGATGTGTTTGAGAATCTATTCCTAATCCTGAGATGAAACTGGTTATACTAAAAAATTGATTAGGTGTTAAATCATTCCATATAAAAAATGGGGCCTATTAGTGAGTCCATCCACATATATCTAAGGTTCTTTGTTCATTTTTCATGAATGGATAGTTGGTAATATATTTAAGCTGTATAATAAGGAACTCAAAAATTTTATATCACCCTGGGAGGAGGTTAATATTTTGAGGATGGGATTGATCTTTTATGAGGAATCCTACATATCCAATTTATAAAAAATTATGACACATGTAGTTCATTATACACGCACATCTTAACATAATTTTTACATGACATATATGAGGGAACATGTGCAAAAAGTATCGATATAGAGCCATAAACATGCATCATACATATCCTAGTTACAAAAGGATTAAGAGTCATTCATGTTCAATCACATCGTTGGGACTCACCCTGAGGTGGATTCCCTTATATAGGGGTAGTCACATCATGTAAATGATCAGGGATTACACAGTGAGGCCACCCTAGCTAGTGGAGATTCATGATTTAGATGACATGATCATTGAAAATCCATAATCCCATCTGATCCAAGCTTGATGTAAGAAATATTGGAGACCATGTAACTGGTATCATTGCATGTGATGCGAGGATTTCTTGAAGAGATATCCCTTTCTAGGTTTAATATAGAGCTCAAACCTTATGAGGGTATCCAATTTATCCTATTTATGATATGAATTAGATTCATATTTTTTCATTCACCTTATCAACCCACTAGTGGGTGAGGAAGAATTATACTCCCATGGGATATATTGTGTCTTGATGGTTGGAATTTTGTAGACAAGGTGAGACTTGCACTGAGGTGGATTCCCATTAAAGTTTATGACTTGGGGAGGCTTCTTGCATATCCAATTTATATAAATAATTATTTTTTTGGAGTTTTATTACCTTCTGAATCCACTTTTGTATGAGAAAAAATGATAATATGATTGGATAGATTTGGTCTTGATCATTGGAATTTTGAAGACATGGTGGGACTTAGACAGGGGTGGATTCCCATTTGACCTTAGACATTATGTAGGCATCCAACATATCCTGTTTATTGCAATAATTAGAAATCTTAAAGTTTAGTTACATTCTCAATATTCTAGTGGATGATGAACAATGATAATAACATAAGATAGATTAGGTCCCAATGGTTGGAATGTTGGGGATATTGAGGGAGTCACACTGAGGTAGATTCCAATTTTAGATCAGGCCTCTAGGTGGCATCCTAAGTATTCTAGTTATATCAATAATTACTACTCTGATAGTTAAATTTGGGGGTATAAAAAAATACACTCACTAAAAAATGGTATCATTTCCTGATACATATTCCTGACATGACTTGATTGACTTTGTGACATGTCCCGATTGTCTTCCTGACATGTCTATCAGTGTCACATCTTCAAGGATGACTTGTCTGGAGGACATCGCATGACCAGGGCTAACATGACTAGAAGGAATTTCATTATTGAGGTTGACTTGTCTAGACTATGTTGTTTGATTAGTCCTGACATGCCTCTAGTGTGCCAAATGACCCACCTAAAATGTCTAGAGGAAATTGCAAGATCTATGATAAAATGTCTATAGGAAATCACATTTTCCATGATAAAATATCTAGAGAACATCATGAGGCCTGGATGACTTTTCCGGAGGATTTTATATCTTCCATGATGAAATGTCTTAGTGCCATTGTATATCTTGAGAATCATGTATTGAGGACATTTTAAGACTCAACTAGAAATCTTGGGGGGATTCCCAATGCATGGGTGGCAAGCCTGGAGGGAATCATATCACTTTCTTCACATTTCCAAGGGACATCATATAATCTAAATGGAATTTCAAGGGATTGTTTCAAGACATATGTAACATGTACCTATGTTGTCTCATGATCTAGATGAGTCATGTGAAGGGAATGATGAATAGAAAATCTATCTTCACATTTTCCTCCCACCTTTTAGTCTTTATTTCACCTGTTATTTCTTATTTTCTATATATTATTATAGTTTTATCTTATATTCGAGTTCATGTAACCTAACCAACATTTGGGATGCCCTTAACATAATCATATTGATATGATAAAAGTCTTTCATGTGATCTATTGAGTGATCATGAAGAACTCCTATTCATATTGTGTTATCCTTTAGTTAATTCCCTGGATTTTATCTCGTATAACACTTTTTCAATTTCTTGACTAGTCAGTCTTTGAATTAAACTCCAACACTTCCTTTCATGATGGATCATGTATTCAAGGATTTTTTATGCAGTGGGTTTCTTATAGGCCTCAACACCTAGGTTAAATGTTTACTTATTTGGTGCATATATCATGGATTTTGGATGGATTATATGGAAGAATTTTGTTTCATGTGATTAACATGATCCTATAATAGGAATTCCCTGGTTTTGTGTGATATTAAATGAACAAGATAATGTTCCACATATTCAATTTTTATAGGGTCTAGGAAAATCAAGTGGATTTTTCTAGACAATGTGGACATGTCATTTTGATTTTATATGGTTTGGATGACATGTCTAGGGGTTTGTGCGAGATCAGGACACTCGTAGAAAGGCTTTCACGTGATCATATATGACTTTTCTTGAGTCATTCTCAAGACTAATGTGGATTGTAAATAGGTATTCCACATGATTATGATGATATGATGATGGGTCTTCTAAGATCATGTTGCCTTTTCAAGGGAGCCTTCATGTGAATATGTCCTCATATCTAATGGATTTTGTGATAATATGATGGATTTTCAAGAGGACCTCATGTGATAAATGGTATTTTCCTGAGTAATATGACCTATTTTGTGTGATGTACATAATATCCTAACTCTGTAAGAAGCTTCTACAGTTCCACTTTTTAGTTAATTCTTTATTTTACAAGGGTTGGGGATCTCATGAAGTTAAGCGAGTGTTGTCGAAGAAAATCAATCTCCTTTCCTATGATGCCTCGCATGACCAATATTGGATCTTATGGAGATGAATGGGAATTGGAATGGAAAACCCCCTCTACCTGACTATTGAGATAAAGCTACATCAAATAATTCAATAGAAATGTATAAAACTCTTCTCTTGATGAAAGGGGAAATGTAAACATGCCCTTAGGTAATAAGGTCGACATGTCTCCAGGGCTCTATAGTTTATTTTGAACCATGTGTGCACATCATAAAATGATCAATGGATGTATAATGTCTCCCTCATTTACATATTTTCACCTATTATTTTTCAAGGTTTTTTTATGACTTTCCAGCTCATGCTAGTTGACTAGTCACATAGTTCATATAAACCCTCCTATCATCCTCTGCATAATCAAGGAGTATCTTGGACACCTTCCCAAGAATAAGGAGGCTTGTCAATGAGGATTCATGTGATCTTTAAAAGGATTTGTGATGCGCATGACCCGTTTAGAAGACCTTTCGAAGGTCATTCAATCACGTTTCCTCTTGAATGTTTCATTATCCTCATGATTTTACAAACTTCTCTTCTCTTGTTTTAAGGATAAAATAATACATATAATTCATGTATTTCTTCAATTAAAATTTTTTTTATGAACATTTAGCTAGAATAAACTTCAAAATTTAATTAATTTACATTACATTTATAATTATTATTTTAAAATATTAAATTCATTTTATAAATTTTCATTTTTACATTTTCTAAAGTTGAAATTTTGTGATTTTTATAAAAAATGAATTTCTTAGTGAATAGTGAAAAATAAAAAAAATTGTAACACATTCATTTATTTTCATTAAGAAAACACATTATATTTTTATTTTAATCCTAAAAAAATATAACACTCCTTTATTTATAAATATTATAATTAATTAAATTCTAATCAATATTAAATTTTACCATGGTAAAAAAATACTTTTAGACTTGGAAATTAATTTTTGTGGAAAATAATTTTTCATCGTTCATTATTGGATTTTAAAAATTTTTATTAAGAACCTTTTTATGAATTAAATTTGTTTAAATGGATTCAATATTTGGAATAATAAATAAATTTACTATTTAATTTCATCAACATAATTATTTTCTGTAAAAAATAGTAAAAGGTCATCACCACTATAATAATGTAAATCAAGTTAAACTAGGGTAAAATGAATTGACATGACCACCATTTCTCAACTTCAATATTATTTGATGAAAATAATTATACCCTTATCACCTTAGGATAGATATTTAATTTTTATGGGACACATTTCGATGAAAATGTCCAGTATAATATTTTATGTAATGATTAAGGCAGAATGTCACTCTCTTATTTTTAAATAACTTTTATCTATTATCATAAGTAAAAAAATAAATTTGGAAATGAATAATAATAGTTGAGTATAGTGAAATAATTTTCATAATGGTAATTCATTTTAAATTTAATTAGTGAAATAATAACCTTAAATGTTTTGGCAATGTTGACACTATATTTATTCAATTAACTAAAAAATAAAAGATTTATATAATATTAGAAGAAAAATAAATATAATGAAATATTGTGTTCCAAAAAAAATAGATACATAGAACACGTTTTTGATATTTTAAAGGATTATATTAGAATTAAATTTCTTTCATGGTGTTTTCCAAATGAATTCAAATAAATATTTTCTAAAATGAAATTAATGATATTTGAAAATAAAAAATATTTTATTAATTTTTTAAAAATTATGAAAATTGTTATATTTCGTCAATATTATTTGGATACAAATTTACATATCGACCATGATAACTTTATTATAAAATTTACCTTTAGTTGTAACTATCTTGATCACTAAATAGTAAATACATTAATATCGTGGTAACTATTAAAGAGGGTTAATGCGGGTTAAAACAAAATCACACAGGTAAAAAACCTAATATGAACTATCCAAATTTTATTGGATGTTTAAATTTTCATCCATACCCCCCCCCCCCCCAAAAAAATTCTAATCATATCTATTTGTAGTGTTGTTTCTTGAAAATTAATTTATATTAATTAAATATATTAGTAAATTCTACAATATCCCCTCCCCTCACTTATAATAGGGAATATGGTCTCCTATATTATTCACACATAAAATGCCTTCTTATTGGGAAAAAACCTACCCAAATACCTTTATTAATTCCCTTAAAATGTCCTATAGTCCTTGGTGTGATTATAAAATCCCTTTATGAAGCCTTTTGGGGAAAACCTAAAGATGTTGTCCAAAGAAGAAGTATAATTCCTAACTGAGTTTTTTTATTTAATTTATTCTTTCACCTCTTAAGTATATTATTCAACCATGATAATATAATGAAATATATATCTACCAAATAGTGAGATGAATTTATGTAAATTTAATAACCTATATCCATATCCTATTCTATAAAATGTGAAATGAAACCATCATTCATTTGTACGGAAGACTACTGTCTCGCAAACTGTTGAAATTAATTTTCCATATCCAACACTCATGACCGGTTTTAATGATGGATTTTATATATTTTTATGTGTGTGTGTGTGATATTTAATTCATATTTATCATTATATAATGATATATTATAAATTTTCTTACCTTTCCATTCATTAAAAATGATAACTTCATTCGTGCATACATGTAGATTACCATGTCCACAAAGTGATATTATTTGATTTTCATAATTGTATCACATAAATACTACATGTAATTATATTTAATTAAATAATATAATATTAATTTTATAAATATAATTATGTAAATAAAAAATGATTCATATTTTTTATTCATCATGATCTTTGATAAATAAAAATCTTCCTTGTGTTTACATATGACATAACATCTCCATTATTGTAATGTAGTTCAATTTTAATAAACATATTTTATTGTTGGTTTTAAAATTATAATTTATAAAAAAAATGATAATTATTTAATGATTCTTAGTACAGATATTATAGAAAAATGGCCTCCTTTCCAATTGTAAATCAACTAAATCCATTTGGTACATATCAACTAAATATCATCGAAATGTTCAGCGTGAACTTAATTAATAAATAATTTAACATAACATGGTATTAAATAAAATAAAATTCAAATTAAATATGAAATATTTTCTTAATAAAGTAATTAATTAACCTAATTTTATTATTCAGTATGGTAAATAACAAACATGATGAGCCATACATTAGTTAATGGGTTTCATAACTCAATTTCTATTTATTATGTTATATTATGTCTCCATTGACTTTGATATTAGATGATTACGTTTTTAATGACTTTTAAGTATTCTATATTGAATATAAAATTATTTAATGCGGAATTAAATTTGATGAAAAATAAATTCATTAATTAATCCTCACTTTAGCAGTATGGTCTTTGTAAGATATTTCTTGTTAATTTTCACTCTATTGAGAAAAATTTGGTATTATACACCAGTTTATTTTTATGAGTCACATCTATTATCCCTTTGATATGTAATATAATTAATATATTTATATTCATTGTATATAATTCTTCATTTTATTTCATTTTTATCATGAGGGTTATTATTTAAATTTTACTAAAGTAGAATGGGATTTATGTTACAATCTCTTTATCTATCAGTATTGTTTGTGAATATAGTTCCGATGATGAAATTTCATGATATAACTCTCAATAATTCAATGAATTTTTCTTATAATCGATTTATTCCTATATAAAACATGTTTTCCTTTCATATTCTACTCTTTTTATACTCAAGAGTTTGAAAAAAAATTAAGAAAAATTGATACTCTTTCTCTCTTCGACTAAAAACCCATTCTCTTCTAGGTCCATGTGTTCTATAAATATTTTAAAGAATATTTTTACTATTCAATATTGAATTTTTAAAGTCATTTTTACCAATGTTTTAACTTTTATAAAAAAAATGGAATCTTTTTTTCATTTTATAAATCAGGTTCTTTTGAATTTTAACCAAAAATGTGAAATGAATCTTTATTTAAATATATAAATCATGAATAGAATATCCATCCATAATGGCTGCTCAATGAATTGAATATTACTTTAAAATATTTTAAAATAATTCTCAAAAAAAATTATTTAATATGTGGTAAATTTTTAGACTTAAAATAATCAATGTCAATGTGAAAAGGTTATTTTTCTCGACAAATGTTCCAAGTGGTATTTTAAAATACATTTCCATCTAAGATGATTTCTTTGATGTTTCAAAATATTTAATGAGGATATAAACCAAATTATACCATATATATTATTTCTATGTGTGGTTTATGATTATGACGATAAAATGTTTATGAAACCAATTTATTTTCCAAATATTATTATTTGATAAAATGATTATGAGACCCATTTATTTTCATGTGTTTTGAAATGATGAATGTTTGACAATAATGTGTCACACATATGTATGATTTTCATTATGTTAAGTGTTGTAAAATAATTATATATCCCTACAATTCATTGGTTAAATATGGATATCTCATGAGATAAATTGGACTGGAATGGGGAGTGATCCCAGTTCTGTAGGGACTTTGTCCACTATGATTGTCTTAAGAGTGAAGCTTAATGACTATGATAGTTTAGGGAGTGAGCCCAATACAATATAATAGTATTTTATGTAATTCTATAAAACTAAGGAAATTATTTTATATGCTTATGTGTACTCCAAGAGCTTATGTCTTATACCTTTGTTATTATCTCATGGATTATGATATGTGATTACTTTATGATTCATGTATTATGAACAACCAGTATTTATTACATGTAGAAATATTATGAAATATTATATGTAGTGTAAGATTTAAAAATTTTATTATCATGTTCCCATACACTTTTTCACATGTTATGATTAAGTAATTATTGATATCTCCCTTTTTTCCCTTACTTAGAATCTAATCCCAAACTTTTTAATGATTCATTTCCCTATTCTATAAAATAAAGGTATTAAATATGATATGTCTTAGAAGAGTTCTAGTAATGATTAAATTTATGGGAGAATAAGTATCTAACTAATTAATCATTTAATAATTTATCAAAGTTTCCAAATATACTAAAACTATAAGATTTTGGAATGGATCAATATTTTATATAAAAAAGATTCTTCAAATAAGGATAAATATCCATGTAAAAAATTATGGGTCATTATATAAGTCATTTATTTCCATATTAATACATCTAAAAAATTTAATAATAGGTACATGGAATATAAATTTTTTGGAAATAAATATTTATAACATTCAAAATGAGAATTTTATTGTAAAATTCCCCTTACCTTGAGCCCATGTCATCACATACATTTTTACCTTCCTAATTAGTAAACATATTTTAATAATTTACATTATTAATAACATTTTAAAAGAATAACTTTAATTTTATTTTATCTATTATAATTTTATATTCAATTACTTAATAATTTAAGTCCATATGAGAAGTTTTGATGATGTTTGGCTCATATGTCCAAAATGACATCGGTTGGTTGAATATGGTAAACAAGGTCATCATTCCATCATCAATGGAATAATAATAATTAATTTATTATCATTTTTATAAATAAATAATAATTTTAAAACCAATCATGAAATATGGATATTAAAAACAAACTATGTTAAAATCCTATAGAAGATTGGTCATATGTATGAATGAGTAATGTTTCTATTATTCAATGATCATGAAACAAATAATGTAAGTATTATTTTATTAATAAATAGTGTTAATTATATCATAAATACCATATTATATCATTATATATTTTTATATAAAAACAATGTAATGTTATTATGAATAATGAATCAAATTGCTTCACGGAGGTGGTAGTTGACATATATGCACACATGGCATTTTCAATTAATAATGGACAGAAATGTAAGAACAAATATCATAAATTATCTTTAAATAGAGATAAATATATAATTATTATCATATTTATTAATTAAATCCATAAATATCTCCATATGTGACAGTCGGAGATTGATAAAAATTACATCGGTTTGTGAGGTGGTAGTTTTCTATACACACGAACGATAGATTTATTTCTCATTTTATGGAAGTGGAGATGGATTTAGGTTATTAAATTTTCATAAAAACATCTCAGTATATGTAATATAATTATATTATTTTTTTTCATAATTTTTAATAAGATATTAAGGAGGTAAAATAATAAATATAATGAAACTTTTATACCTCTTCTTCAGACAAACCCTTTAGGGTTATAACTTAATCCTTTCTAGATTTTAAATCTGATCAAACAAAATCCTCTAGGGTGTGAGGAGGGATGTTATAAAGGTATTTTGGTTGTGATTTTCTTAACATAATGGTCTTTTATGTGTGTAATGGAGATGATAGGGGTTCCCTTTTATAATGAAAGGAGGGGAATTTATGGAATTTTTTTAATATTTAATTAATATTATTTAGTTTTCATATTTAAATTGAACAAATGTAATAATATTTCCATATAATATCAATATTATTAAAAAATAATCAAATATATATATATATTGGACAACTTTATGTGATTTTTTGACCCTTATTTTTTTATTTTAATCATGTGCTACCCCTTTTAATGATTATGATGATAACACAGTTTTTTGCCCTTTAGAGGTCATGATAGTTACCATTAAAAGAAAATTTATAAATAAATGGAGCATGGTTGATAATTTAAACCATATCCATATCACTTATCTAAGGATATGATTTTTTGGAATATTAAATCAATTTTAGAAATTTATTTTATTATAAAATATTATTTCTGTGATTTTTGGAAATACATGATATATTATAATATAATATGTGTCTAACTCATGAAAAATGATTTCAAAATGACATGGAGTTGATGATAATGAATATATTATTTTAATTTAATAATAAAATAAAATTATGATCATTTTTTGCATCATTTTAAACCTTACAAATAGGATCAACCCCTTGATTAACTAAATTTAGCCTTAACCGCGATAATGGATTTTTCAATTCTAGAGGGTTGTAATTTTATGCATAATGTGAAAATTGGATCATAAATGGAAAATTGATGAAATTTTAGACCATTTATAATCATAATTTTCAATTTTTCAATATTTTTATGACTTTTAAATAATTTAATAAAATATTATTTAACAGAAGATATCATTAATTTCACTTTTGACACTATTCATTTAATTTGATTTTTAATAAACATGAAGGAAAAATAAATCAATTATAATCCATTCATACCACACTAAAAAGTTAAAGTTGTTTTAAAAATTAATGGTATGTATTAATTAATTTAAATTAAAATACTATTAATATTTTTAAAATAATTTATTATGTTTTTTTTATAAAATGAATAAATATTATGTCGCTGTTGTGTAATAATTTTAGATAATTAATTCATTAATAAAAATTAAAAAAACAATTACTATGATAAACAATCATTAATGATTCAAATAGCCATTTAATTATTGAACATTGCCTTTATTTATCCATATTTTAAAAAAAATTGTGATAATAATACAAATAGAATTTCATTTTTAACTTTTCCATACAAAAAAATAATATAAAGGTCAAAAACAGATAAATATTCCTCGTAGTTTAAATATTTTCAAAACATAGAAGGAATTGGATGAACTCCACTCATTCAATATGATAAATAAAATGTTTTATGGTCATTTTTAAATCCTTATCATATTATTTTAACCTTGATTACATGATTTACCGTTACTCGGGTGATAATTGTTTACTAGTATTTTGATAAATAATGATAAAAAATAAAATAAACATATTTACAAAATTTATAACTCCTGATTCAAAAAAAATGCTTTTATACCAAATTTAAAAATATAATTCATTAAAAATACCAAAATTGAATTATGTTTAATCAAAAGAAACTACTGATCTTTTAAAATTAATATAAAATAGAATTTTATTCTGCAAATAATTTAAATGAAAATGTTATTCTCAATAAAACTCATTATTTTTCAATATTAATTTAAAAATATTAATTTTTTGGAAAAATACCAAAATTTCCCGAAAATATAATTTTGATGTGCTGATTTAAAAAATTATATCCTTTTTATAAAATAGTAATAAAAAAATTTCAAAAAAATACTTATAATAGTTTTTTAAACAAATAACTAAAAACCATTTTCAATAAAATATTATCTTGAAAAATAAATTAACTTTATAAAAAATTATTGATTATTTACTAAAACATTTTCAATATTTAGTAGGAACAATATATATATTTCATAAAAAAGTTAATACTATTCATACCCACCAATTTTATAGTTAGTATATAACAACCATATTTAAATAATAACTTTTCATGGTTAATTTAGGATTGGTTTTGTTTATTGTATAAGATATTGGAAATAGTTTTATTTTTAGAGTCTCGGGGTGTTACATGGTGTATCTATTTTGAACACAAAAAAATATGTTGGAATTTTTTTTCCTCCCAGTCATAATACATCCCTATTAATATTATTTTGAAGAAGTTTGGTTGTCTGATTTTGGAAATATTTATTAAAGAATACTATTGGACTCTTGTTTACTTTCCCTTATACTAAACATAATAAAAACTTATATTTGAGATATATATATGATGTGTTTGTGACTTTGATCTATTATTTCTATAATGGAAAATATTTTAGGACCAAAAGATTAATAAATTGTAATAATTATTGTAAAATTATTTTTGAATTAATAATATTTATACATATTAATATATATATATATATTGGGATAATTAAAATCTATGAATAGCAGTTACCTTTTGTGAAAAATGTTTTAGTGGAACGAGAAAATAATATTAATATATATTAATCAATGGTGATTCATTTAATTATGTTTTTTATATATTTTTTAATTGTATAAATAAAAATTAATGAAAATAATGATAATTAAATATTTAATTATTAATGGTTTTCCATACGATGTACTAATGATTTTAAAATTAATTATTAATATATTTTGATAAAATGAGTCTTTTAAAATGGAATTTAGTATATAGAATATATAAAAGTTGTGATTTTTCAATTAAATATTAAAAATCTACTAATTTATGGAAATAAGATAAATTATCATAAGTTTTATGATAATTTTAAATGGAGTAAGAGGGGCATGAGTTTATCACCTAAAATGAGTTAATTATTGTTTAATAGAAATTATTATAATTAATTGTTTGTTTTGTTTTTTTATTGAGGTGGAAAATCAAAAGATTTATTTTAATATATGTTTTTAAAAAAAATTAATGTGATTTAATAGGATAAATTATTAAAATATTTTGTTGGGTATTAATTATCTAAGAAATAAAAAAATATTTAATATAACATTGATAAAGGTGTATACTAGTAATTGTGAAGTATTTACTTGATGAGGATATGGATATTATTTCATTTATTTGATATTCCTATGAAAATTATTTTGAATGATGACATGCACCTTAATAAATTATGTGGTGAGTTATATTAGAAAGAAATCCATATAAAATATGATAATTATATGGAATATTGGGATGATAATAAGGATCAATTATGATGATATTGAGATTTATATAAGTATTTTAATAATATGGTGAAATGAATAATAAAATGAGAGAAATTTAAATTTTGTTGGATTTTTATGATCAATGAATATATATATATGCGTATAAAATGAAATAATGGAATTTTGGACAATTATGTGGGAAGCTTCATGTAATTTATTAGTGGATCGTTTATTGGG
Source organism: Viscum album (assembly GCA_963277665.1). Lineage (NCBI taxonomy): Eukaryota > Viridiplantae > Streptophyta > Magnoliopsida > Santalales > Viscaceae > Viscum > Viscum album. The sequence goes on along the minus strand of OY728145.1, from coordinate 1,328,395,879 downwards.
TATTTTTTTAGATAGGTGAAAAAGATACACACAATAAAACCCTTACTCCTATAATATAGATTTGGTAGTTATTTTACTATATAGGGACAAGATAAAAGAGATCAAATCCTAATTTATCGAATAATATAGTAGTTATGGGAGACTAGATATATAAATGATTCTCACATTAAATTTTAAAACATGAAATACAACTTAAACATCTAGTGAGAACATTATTAATTATTCTATTATATCCTTGAAATCATTCAAAATTCCCTTTTTGGTATTCTAGGGAAAATAAAACATTATAAAGGGATATTTCATATACTCGGTAAGAGAAAGCATAAAAAGAAAGCTATCATTGAATAAAATAATCATTAATAATCTAGATATATAAAAAATATTTGGTTATTCTATATAAAAAATAACATGAAATTGGAGTATACCAATGGTTGACATAACAACAACAAAAATCGCATGAATTAAAATTACTAGTTTTGTAGTGATAGACTGTACAATATCATACATCATAATATTACCATCAAGTCCTTGTTCAAAGAAATAATACATTAATAGGTATATCGTGCACCCAATATCGAAACTAGTTTGTCGCATGATACATATCGATACATTGATTAGAAATAACATCACCGAACCATCACTTACAGTTTCTAATTCATAAATCATATAAAAAAAATAAATATAATTTGACATACAATCAATAAATACATTCATATTGAAAAAAATTTATAATAAATGTCAACATTTTCCCCAGTCAATAAAAATAACAATATAATTATAAGATATCCATAGAAATAAATTGATTGGTATTATTATATTATATCCCTAGTAAAATATAATAATCATCACTACATGTTTAAATAGATGAAAATATCATTAAAACGTCATTTAAGAGTTTCATTGAAAACATATGAAAAATATCCTTTTATTTTGATAGTAATTTAAATGATAGTTTCTATAATATCAAAAAAATACCTCTCCAAGAAAAAAAAATGTAAACATATAAAGTAATCTTAAATGAAATTAATAGTTATGAAAGTAAGATAATATTTTTATTCAGTAAATGATAAAACAAATAATATCATTCCACATTTACTAAAAATTCAAACAACCTTGTTTGTAAATCTACAAGAAATTTACATTTTTACCTTTACAAATAAATGCAATTGTAGTTGAACTTGAATATAAAATAAACAATGGGTCATAGTAAAAACAACCATGAAAACATTATAGAGAATGTGTATATATATTTTCATTAAAAAAATCATAATCATTTTTAGTACCAAATAGTGTAAAGGAAATGAAATCATTTGAACATCCTATATAACTATATGGGAAGAAAATTAATATTTTTTAAAAATTTATATAGTTTATAATTTCATTCAATTCTATATTAAAAATAAACAATCCCATATAAAAATTATATTATAGATTAACAATTACTTTAGTATTCTTCTTGGTTAGATGCATTATATCATCCCAAATAATAAATTAATATTATTTAAATACTCTATTAAGAACCTTTATCATGTATATTTCATTTTTTAGGTAATTTTTAATCATCTTACATTCGTTCATTAAATATTTCTTTCTAATGTTGACCAGATAATGTTGTTCATTTTATATCTCCAAAATAATTGCTCTATATTATTTGAGGTTAAAGGTGTTATTAAATAATTTCATCATATAAATAATTTTAATAATTTCATAGATATAATTTTTTCATTATATATAATTTTATAATAATATATTTATTTTTGTAATATAAATATTAATTACATTTATATGTGGACATGGTAGTCCTCAAACATGAAGAAACAATGTTATCATTCTCGAATAGTTTGAAGGTAATGAAGGAAGATGATGTATTATATTTAAATAATCATAATAATTTGATAAATTCATAAATATTAATTATTTATTTCTTTATAACAATCCTTTTAATGTGGATATGAGAAAAAAATTAAACCGTTATGTGGAGATGGTATGTCATGCTTATACCAAAGAGTTGTTTTCATTTTTTATTAGATGGAAAACTAATTGAAATGGGTTTAACATAAATATAATCAAATTATATTATATTAACTATATTTATGTTATCATGTCATCATGATCATATAATATTTTATGGATGTAGAAAAATAAATAAACATGAAAACACTCAATTTAGAGTTATAACACTTCTTTGGAAAACATCTCTTTCATTACACCTTCATCTATCTAAGATTGGTATTTTGGTGTGACCAGGACCTCTAGGTTATGAGAATGGATGTTGTTAAGGTATTTGGGTAGTTATTTTTGAGCTAACTAGCTCATGTTTTTTGAATAATATGGGAGAGGTGGTTCCCTTATATAATTTATATGAGTGATACACTTATAAATATTCTCAACTTCTAAATATTATAGGATTCTAACTCAAATATACATGGAATGTTAAAAAAATAATTTTCCAAGATAAGGTGTATTTTAAAAAATATCCCTATCCAATTATAATTAATATGAGGTTTTATGAGCATATCAAAAGTTTTTAATCATCATTAAGTCATTTTACCCCTTTATCATGGTGACATCATTTCTAAAAATATTATTATTCATAGTTACCCATAATGAAATTGAACTCATTAAAAAATTATAAGCTAATAATTAATAATTTCATACCCATTTTTCATGATTTATTTTTTATAATTTGTATATATTATTTTTTATAAAAGTCTACAAATAATAATAAAAATTAATTTTTTAGAAAAATGAGTTTTTATGCGTAAAAGTAATATTGTACTAAAATAAAATATATTGATGATTAAATTAGAATTAGTTATATTATTTTTAATAATATTGATGTAATTTTTATTTAGTACTAAATATAAATTATAATGGGGATGAAAAAATGATATTTCTTAAAAAAATATGACATTTTTCACTATTCACCCAAAAATCAAATATTTCTAAAAATTAAAAAGAAATACCTTAAGATAAATTAGACCTCATAAACTAATAAATGATATCGATTCAATAAAAATAATATTATAAAATTTCTAAATTTAAATTTTAAATACAACCTTGAACAGTTTTAATGAAAATGATGAAATAATAGGATGTTCATTTTATAATATTACAAGGATGTAATTTTTACCTATTAAAAGATATTATCAAGTATTAAATTCACTTCCACCTAAATAATTTCAACAGTTACATTTTTATAAATGTTATTTAATAAATAAATGAGGGAAACCCTTCCTAAAATCTTCTTAAAGAACATATTTTTCCTCTTCTAGATTGCGAATTATTCAAAGAACCTTCACTAGTTGTGTTTTTTGATTCAGTAAGATATTTTTTCTATTGTTATGAATCTAGAAAGTATCTTTACAAAATGATAAATCATGTTTTAATTGCATTTCCTCATATTTATCATATAAATTGGGTATGGCATGTACTTCTTTAATAATGAGATGTGAAACATGTCATGAACATTATAGAGGATAGGAGGGATTTCCAAAGGGTAATTTATAACTCTAATTGTTTCAAGAATTTCAAAAGACCTTATGTAACTATTACTTAGTATTAATTTCTTATTGAAACAAAAAACACCCTTCCATAGAGATACCTTTATGAAAAAATGATCTCTCACTTCAAATTATAAATACTTTTTTTTGGTTACCGACGTAGTTTTTTTCTACATTTCAGCTTCCATAATATGACTCTAAATAGTATTCACTTAAAATATTTTATATTGAATGAAGAATGGTCCTATGATCATTCATTCACAATATTTATCTAAACAAGTTTGAGTACAACACTACTTTCTATATGATGATTCATATTCTTCTATTTGAATACTTGTATGGAAGCAATTATTATATGTGAATTCCACCACAGGTAAATACAGATCCCACATATCTTGATTATCAAGTGATCATTACCAAAAAATGACTTCTAATATTGGAATAGTTGTTTTAGACTTTACATCATCTTTATGTTTATTGGAATTTCTCAAATATAGCTCAGTATCAACAGCATTTTGAATAGTATTCTAAAATATAATGTAAATTTTGGTACCTTATAAAAAGTATTGAAATAGTTACACCATGAAGTCTCACAACTTCATTAATTTCAATATGTTTGAGGAGATAAAGAGTTAGATCATCCATTATATTTATAAAATGTGAATACATTATATGTTGGTAAACAATAACCCATATGACATCATTACTTCTACGATTTTTTTATTATAGTAAGAAATACCAAAGTAATGTCATCCAATTTCTATACAGGTATATGTAGAAGTTCCATGGTTTATTTAGGATAATGATTCTCCGGAATTACCTATTTATAGTCCAAGAATCTAGATACATAGTTTAAAATTTCATCTTTCATATTAACCCACCAAATTCTTTCCTTCAAATACTAATTCTTTTTTGGTTATACCAAGACGTATTTAGAAATTTGAGCTTTTAGATTCATCCAATAATTCTCTTTTTAGTTTAGGAAATGTATAAATGCATATCCTCCTTCAGGAATTTGTTCTATAGTATCCATAAATGAATCTGAAAAAACATTCCATCATTAATAGATTTTATTTTATTTCTACTATTCACATCATGAATGAGAGAGAATTTTATTTTCCCTATTAGGGATGTTTTAGAAACCATTTTAAAATATTTACTTGAGTTACATTCATTTTAATTTTCTATTCTATCACTTCAAATGTATTTGAATGGTCAATTGATAGTCCATACATAGGGAAACAATTCCATGAAGTGGAACTTCCTAAATACAGAATACCCAAGTTTTAAACCTTCTATATTTAACCTTTTCTCTAAGATACTTATGAATGATTCTCAAATGACTCTTTTTCTCATTAATATTTTTAGTGCATACTAATATATGCTTAGTAAATACCATTAAAAAATTATAGATACAATCCATGAATACTATATCCATTAGATCTATAAAAATATAGGCCGCATGAGTTAATCCAAAGGCAATCATTGTTAATTTCGGATGACCATACAACCTAAAAAATATTGTCTCTTGAATATTATATATATTTACTTATAGTTAATGATACCCAAAATTAAAATAATTCATTGAAAAATATTAATCTCACTGAAATTGATGAAATAAGTCATCAATAAAGGAAGTATGTTACTTGTTCCTTAAATAAATAGAAATTATTTCCCTATAAGTGATTCAAAATATCATTGATCCATCATTATTCATAAAAACCCATTAGGTTCACATGGTGAAACAAAATGGTGTATAAATAACATATCACAATTCTCTTTTAGTTGTTTCATCAATCCCATTAACTCCACTTTTTCAATGTTTTAGTGATTCATAGATAAAGGTTTTTCATCAGATATGAGATCAATAGAAATCTCAACCTCATTATCAGGTGTATTTTCATATATTTCTTTAGAAAACACATTAATAAATTTGTAAAAAATATGTATACCATATATCTAAGTATATATTTCAAATTCTCAAGTTGTATTTTTTTCTTTTTATCAGGATATCATAAGGGGGATTCATGGGAGGGGTATCCAAACATGATTCAGATGATGCAGACCCCAATAATTTTAAGGGATTTCACATCTCTATCTAGAATAATAATCATCTTCTCTTTGAAATAATTTTTTTTCTCTATAATTTGAAATCCAAACTAAGGACTATATCATATTCAACCATTGGTATAATAATAATATATGTAAATAGTGTATATCCATCTGACATAATTTGAAATGACTAAAATATCCTTGTTTCAATAAGATATACACTATGAGTCTTTATTTTCAACTCCCTACATAATATCTGATGTAAATATCTAATTTTCATGAAAAACATCAAAGAAATAAATGAGTGAAAAGATCCAGAATCAAATAACACATTAAAAAATTTGGGTGTTATAATCAAATTTATTTAGACTACATATTTAGGAAGCTCAACCTCTGCTATAGTGATTTTATATTATATTCCTTGATCCCTTTTCCTTTTCTATAGTGAATTTTCTTTAACACTTTGTGTATTCCTTTGAATAGTTCCCCATGTCCTTGTATTTGAATTATTGAACATCGGTGGTTTATTTCACACCCATTCAATCACAATCATGGATTCTTTTCACTCCACTCATGAACCAGACTCCCATTTCCATCAAGAATGCTTAATGTTTTGTATTTCATGTTTTATTATATGTTTGTAATTATACCCTTCAATTAATCTATTTTTTCTATATTTATTTTTTTAGAGTTCTAATCTGCTTGCTTCTTTTCTGGTTTTCCATGAAAGTCATAATATATGGAGATTTATTTGTCTATAATTATGGAACTTGGTAATATATCATCATATACTAAAAATTTTTGATATTAAAAGGCATATTTTTACCCCCTATAAGTTTCAATAAATATTACTTGTTTTATTTCACACATAATTCGTGATAATATTTTCTAACCATGTAAAGATAAATTCATATTCGGTGACATTTTATAATTACTTTTTTCTTATATTGGGTAATTTTATCTATATTTCATCTTATTTCTTATATTGAAATTATTCTTTTAATAATATCTTCATGAATGTAATTTACTACATAATATTTATTCCTCTAACTCTTTATTATTATAGATGAATTACCACCATTGATCATAATATCCATTGAGACAATAAATTTCCATGGTAATGGAATCCCATTCACAAATTATGAAAGGTATAAATATCTTCTATAGGGACATAATCTATATCTCAGGCACTAGTGGATTAGTAGACCCATTGGGTAATGGGAGTTATTGTCTCAGGAAGTGGTCCAAAATTATCGCACCATGTTGGGGATCAGAAGGATTCTCCCAATGGAACAGGTTATTGGTCATGACTAGAATAAACTACCCCAAAATAGTTATAATTTGAACAAATATAAATCAAATTAATAAATGTTACAATGAGAGAAATCCCTATATATATTATATGAATTGATACAGTTCTCATTCCATCAATGAGGTATAATTTCTAGGATATGGTATATAAAATATTTTCATATTATGTTTTAAATTTTTAATCATAGTTTATAGTTATAAATCTTGTGTAATGGTTTATATAAATTGAATATTTATATATAGTTAATATCAAAATAATTAGCTTATTGTCATTAGAAATATCTTTTAATTGTAAATTTTTTTGTCAAATCATTCCTAAATGTTTTTAAATAGTTTATAAATAAACCAAATTATATCCCTTTGTTGTGTTTATCTATGTGTGTATTCTTATCCCCACTCACCATGTACGAAGTGAAAATTGAGTTGACACTCAACCTACTTTTTTTAGAGTGTTTTCCTTTGTTGAATCTATTCTATATCCACATGCATATTACATTATGATGATATTGTCTTAATTTCTAGGTAACCACACACTCTAACTTACCAAAACATCATGATAGTATCCTATAATTTGAATTATCACAAAATACTATTATGTGGATATGTAATTTAATCTATGTTTTCCTCAATATAGTAAAAATTTTAATTCTAAACTTCCTTTAATAACAAATTTAATACCCTGACTCTAGTAAAAAAATGTTAGTGGATATTTTTCTACATTGGCACAACATACAAGATAAAACATCTTGAAGGATCCAGTAGTTAATCTTCCTTATGAAACTATATACATTCATGATTGTCATATTTGTACTGAAAAAACTAAATACATATTAAATTTATAATCATAACATTATTAATTTATCTATTATATCCCTATAATTATTAATAGATTTCTTCTTGGTATCTTAGGGAAGGTAAAATTAGATAAAGGGTGAGAATGAATTCTCACTAAGAGAATGATTATAATTGAATCTATTATATAAGTAATAAATTGTGAATAATATTGAAAAGATAAAAAATAGTCACATATTCCATATAATTAATAACATAAAATGGTATTTTATTATGGTTGGAAAAACAATATAAATAATAACCTTGGTAATAATGACTATCATAATGGTGACATAATGAATAATTCATGACATCATTGTCATGAAGGCCTTATTCTAATACATCATATAAAAATAGGTAAGGAAAATTCCAAATACCAAAACTATTTTGTATCATGAGACCTAGCAATCTATTGAGGGTATATAATGTGTAAGAACCCGGATCTTCATTTCAGGTATGCTTTTCCTCTTTCTGTAGTTTTTAAGAAAAATGGAGTTTCTGGAAAATTTCGAAGTACATGCCGTGTACTTTATGATTACATGCTGTGTACTCTTCTGCGGCTCGAAGCCGTGTGCTGGCCATACCCGGGCCACACACAAGGTGTGTAGGGGTGACGTGGAGGCCGATTTTGGTGGAGTTTGGAAAAACCCAATACACGCCATGTACTTTAAAAATACACGCCGTGTACTTTTCCTTTTTTTCACAAAACACACCAGGGTCGCGCCTGATGGAAAGAACACACCCCTTGTCCAGGTTCTTCGTTCGAGAGCGACCCGTATGGCCGGATCTTCACCGAGCCCCCGCCTCTCTGTCCGTTCTCCGATTCGTGCACGGTCGATTGCGTTGAAAGCATAGCGGTGAGTTCTTTCTTCTTTTTTACCCTTGTTTTCCAATTCTTCCTCCTTCTCAAGTTATCCAAGGTTGAACATTTTGTATGTTTTCTCAGATCTACGATGTTTTAGTGGGAATAATCCATCGTGGTCCATGCATATCGATCTCCAAGGATCGAGGTAGGTGGTTTGTTCCTTACTGTTCAAAGTCTCTGAATTTTATGTGAAAATTCCACCAATATCCGTGAATGGGGTATTGCGTGTTTACCTTTTTGCCTCATCATTTTCCTTCCTTTCTTGTATGCTTGTGTAGAGGTAATTTGACCATGTTAGAGGATAGTTTGTTGTGCTTTGATGTATTTTCCCTTGATTTTTTCTATTTATTACCTTTGGGTCTCGTTTGCCATTGGATGCTACACCTATTTTCATGCCTTGCAGTTATAGGTTGAAGTGAAATTCATGACATGCTTGTTGCCTTGTAGACTATTTAGCTAAGTAGCTCTATAGCTGTACTTTGGTTAGCCAAGTATCTCTATAGGTGTAATTTGGCCTTATAGCATTATTATGCACATACTGGCACGGGGCTGAGAGAATTTGGTGTTGTAGACTATAAGGGATATACCGAGTGAGCTTCCCAGAGAGTCTTAGATATTACAGACTATATAGGGGATGGACCCAGGGAGCTCCCAGAGAGTCTTGGATTTTATAGAATACATGAGGGTAGACTGAGTGAGCTCCTTAGAGAGTCTTACCTTGTTTGAATCTCTTTAAGAACCTTCTCAGGCTAGAGGAGGAATTGATAGAGTGTGCTTCCTCAGAGAGTGTGTCGTATACCTGAGGCTATAGGAGGAATTGACCGAGATAGCTTCCTCAGAGAGTCTCTAGACCTTGGGGCTAAGAGGGTTAGACCGTGTGATCTTCCTCAAGAGAGTCCCTGACTACCCTAGACTATAAAGGGAATTGACCGAGTGAGCTTCCCCAAAGAGTCTCATAAATTCGTATGACCAAGCCAGAGGGGTTAGGCTGAGTGCACTGCCCAGAGTGTTGTGATACTTCTTGGATAGGACTAGAGTGGATGGTTGTGAGTACTTCCCAGAGGGTTTTGGGATTATTATCTGTTTATTTCATTGCTGTTGATTTTTTGTGGATTGATTGTTTCTATGTGTCATCCGGTTTTACTGCTACTATTTACTGCCTTCTGCTTGCTGTTGTTGTTTACTGCTTATTGTACTTTTAGCTGCCATATACTCACTGACTGTTAGGCATAGATCTTCGGGTGAATGACTATTGGGATTTTATCTCACACCCTATTTGGGCCATACTTTTGGGCCCAATTAGACTATGTTGTTGCAGGAATAGACAAGGGCAAGTGCCCTTTGACTTCTGGAACGTGATTGCTTTGAGCAGGAGAGCATGGGACTGAGTTTTGGCTCGCGATGCAGAGGATCTGTTTACTTTTATTTTGTAATTTTTTTGGTACTGTAGTGTTTTCCATCATTGTGACTTGTTTGGTTGTTTTCCTATTTATGTATCATGCATCATTTCTTGTCTACATATGTGCTCCAGATTGTTGATTTAGTCTTCCGTTGTTATATTGTTTGTTATTACTGCTTCCGCTATTGTATGTTTATTCTTCTTCCACTGTGTACTCTTCCAATGAGGTCAATGTTTCCCAACTGTCACACCTAAGTCCCTCACTGTTAGTAGGTATCCTCTGGCGTTTGGGGAAATGCGCTTGAGGCCATGTGACCAACCGGGTGCGGGGCGCCTCTGGGTGGCTTCCGGAACCGGGATGTTACAAAGTGGTATCAGAGGAATTATTTTCTCTCGCATTACTATTTGGAGACTTAGCTAGGGATGGGATGGATTTAGTACATGGTAATAAGTTGTGCCTGGGAGTAACTAACCCGTGTATGGGGAAATGCTATACTACCTCATTTATTTCAGTTTTCTGGTTTTGAGATTTTACGGTTGATACGATTTCACCTAGAGTGATTCACATGTCGTGTACTATTATTGTTTTGATATTACGGTTCTATTTCTGTAGCAACCCGATGAGATGAGGGTATGACATCTCATGCATCATATAAGCACTTCTTGAAATCACATGCCACACATTCTTTCCATGCCATTTAGGGTGCATTAGCGATTCCATGTTGTTGTGATAGATGTTGTGTAGATTATTCATGCTGCTGTGATAAATTCTTGATAGAATATCTACTGCTTGTTAGATAATTGTTTGTATTGTAATTTTTTTAAATGAATACCAAATTTTGATTCTTGAGGTGTTATGGGCCCTCTTGAATCCGAAATTGGTGGATCGTGATCCTGTTTTCTCTTGTATATGACTGTAGGATATTCCAAGCTTTGATTTGTGGGGAGTTTGGGCCCTCACGGATCAGAATTAGGCACCTCTTTACCTTGTTTTCAGTGTTTCTAGGTTTCTGTTCAGTTTCTGAGCTACTGCCTAGAAAAACCCATAATACACGGCATGTACTTTATGGTTACATGCCATGTAGTTTTTAGGCCATGTTACTGGCTGTGTGTGCAGGAACACGGAGTTGTGAAAATAACTTCAGGAGCACACCGTGTACGGTATGCACACATCGTGTAGTGTCGCGCCTTGTACCCAGCCATGTCACTAACAACACAGGTTGGGGAATCTCGAGTAGAACATGTCATGTGGGTGAAGAACAAGTCGTGTAGTTCTGTCCAGGAACCCGGCTGTGTCACGAACAACACGGTTTGGTGTGACCTTCTCTAAGACACGCCATGTTACTTTTTTAACACGCCATATAGTATTACCCAGGTACTCGGCCGTGTCACAAAAAACACGGGACGGTGTCACCTTATCTTATACACGCCGTGTTTTTTCGGAACACACCGTGTAAGGGCCAGCCATGTAGAAGGTCGTTTAACTAACAACATGGGACGCCGAGTCAGTGTCTAGTACATGTCATGTCCCTAGGGAACATGCTGTGTAGTTTGAGGTTAGTTTGAACCATGTGAGTTATCCGTGTAAATAGACTCGGGTAGGGGAATAGTCTTCAGGCACACTCCGTGTGTTGGGTCAACACGCCGTGTAGTTTGAGGTGTTACATGACCTATAGGGCAGGTGTACACGCCAATGTCAGTGGCTTCAGAAGACACATCGTGTAGTTTTGATACTTGTTGTGTAGTCATGTTTTGTAAACTTGTGTGTTTTTCTTCCCTTGTTCTTATTATATACTATTGTTTTATCTATACATGGTTTTCTTATCTAGGTTATACTTTTGATCTTTCAGAGGTATGCCTCTGAGATGTCCTCCAGTTTTACATCTGTCGTCAGGCAGTCATTAGACGCCAGATATGGCTGATCAGGGACTTCTTGCTGATCCTCCAGTCGAGCCAGCCTTAGCACTGGCTATCAAACCCGTTTTAGGTGCTGATGTGCAGTTCGGGGAGGAATTCTTGAAGATGATACAGACCTTCCAGGGAGCGTCGCCTCCTACCCCGTCGATGGATGAGTTGATGCGAGTTTTCTAGCAGCAACATCCTCCTACTTTTTCAGGGGATGGAGGACCTCAGGCTGTAGAGTCGTGGATATAGGCCACACTGACCATCTTTGAGCACCTAGAGATCCCTCCTGAGAAAAGGGTAAAATTGGATACTTATATGCTCAGTGACACCGCCAAGAGGTGGTGGGAGGTGATCTCATGGTCAGGGAATCAGCATGATATGTCTTGGGATGAGTTTTGACGTACCTTCTATGACTACATCTATTTGGAGACCCTGAGGGCCGATCGAGTCCAAGAGTTTATGAGTCTGCAGCAAGGTACTCTCTCTGTTATGGATTACTCATCTCGTTTCACTAATCTACAACATTTCACACCGATCCTAGCAGGTGATGAGTTGTTCCTTGCTAGGAGGTTTGAGGATGGTCTCAGGAAGGAGATCTGTTCCCAGGTGAATATATTCTAGTTGACTTCGATATCCTCCATCATCAACCAGGCATTGATCATTGAGCGCAATCTGAGGTATTCTGGAGCAGTGAGCTAGGGCTGTTCGATATCGAGAGCTGGTGTTCCTCCTACAGATAGTAGGAAGCGTCACAGAGAGTCTTCTTGAGGAGATTGAGGTTCACAGGATACGTCTTATGGAAGCCAGTTTGTATGCTACCAGTATGGTAGGAGTGGTAATACTAGGCCTCAGTGCCAGAGGGATCTGATGGAGTGCCGGTCTTGCAGCAAGATGGGCAATCTTCAGTGTTTCTGTCACATATTCTAACCTTCAGCTGGTGGTAGGGGTTCCTCTATGACCCCGCATTTTGGAAATGCTTCACTAGTTTCCCACCAGTCAGGGAACTGGAGTTCTTCCGGCCGGTCAAACCGAGGTGGAGGTCGCGTTCATGGTTGTCAGTCACTAGGTCATCGGCGACAGCAGAGTGGATCAGCTCAGAACGGTCATCCAGGGGCGTAGGGCCATGGTGCAGGCCAATCTTTTACCGTGGAGCAGACCTATCAGGAGCATGATCTCGACCCTTCTACTGTTCGAGGTACGATCTTAGTAGCCTCAGTTTTTATCTTCAGTTCTTGTCGATACTGGTGCTTCCCATAGCTTTATCTTTTTCGCGGTTGTGGAGAGCCTTGGGCTCTGTATCTTTTCATCTGCTGACTTGTTGACTATTGACACACCTTTGGGAATGAAGACATCTAGCGTACGTCAGTGCAGAGAGTGCCCTCTCAAGGTTGCGGGGTGTCATTTCTTATGGGACCTCTATGTCCTAGAGATGATGGGCTATGACGTCATTCTCAGGATGGACTGGTTAGTTCCTTTCCAGGCAGTCATCGATTTCTATCGTCGCAGGGTGAGTTTTGTATCACCAGTGGGCGGATCTTTCCTTTATAGAGGCAAGTGGGATGTCCAGGCGGGTAGAGCTGGACCAGAGCACCATGGGCTAGGGGAAGTTACAGCCCATATTTCCAGTATTTATCTGGATAACCAGTGGGACTTCACAGTTAGACTTTTCTCCAGTGGTGGATCCTTTTAGGGATGTCTTTCTAGAAGACTTTTCAGGTTTACCTCCAGACCGTGAGGTAGACTTCTCGATTGAGCGCATTCCAGGAGCGGCACCAATGTCCATTCCTCCTTATAGGATGGCTACACATGAGTTGCTGGAGCTCAAGAAGAAGTTGGAGGAGTTTCAGGCAAAGGGTTTCATCCGAACCAGTACTTCTCCATGGGGTTCGCCTGTCCTGTTTGGAAAGAAGGCAGACGGTACCCTTCTGTATTGTGTGGATTATCGGAGGATAAACCAGTTGACGGTCAAGAACTGATATCCCTTGCCGAGGATCGATGATCTCTTTGATCAGCTTCGAGGAGCCCGGGTGTTCTCGAAGATCAACTTGAGGTCCGGTTATCGTCATTTGCATGTTAGACCATCAGATATACCTATGATAGTTTTCAGGAGCAGATATGGTCTTTTCGAGTATACAGTCATCTCGTTCGGTCTCATGAACGCACCTGTAGTTTTCATGGCAGTAATGAACCGAGTTTTCCATCCATACATGGAATCATTTATCATGGTATTTGTGGATGATATCTTGGTGTACTCTCACACTCGACACGACCATGCCACACATATTGAGATCATTATGAGTACACTGAGAGAGCATCAGCTGTATGTTAAACTCTCGAAGTGCCACTTTTGGATGGATCAAATTCACATCCTGGGTCATGTTATCTCGGAGACATGAGTGTCAGTGGACCCAGAGAAAGTGAGATCTGTAGTTTCTTGGGAGCAACCATAGAACGTATTTGAGGTGAGGAGTTTCCTAGGGCTGGCCGGATACTACAGACGCTTCATTTAGGACTTCTCTTGCCTAGAAGCACCGTTGACAGGTCTGACCAAGAAGGGGCTGAAGTTTTTATGGTCAGATTCTTGTGAGTCATCCTTTTAGGAGCGGAAGGGGAGGTCGACGTCATCACTGATACTAGTCTTGCCAGAGCCAGGCAAGGGATACACTATTTACTGTGATGCTTCAGGTATCGGGCTGGGAGCTGTGCTCATGCAGGGAGATGGAGTTGTTGCGTACGGGTCTCAGCAGTTGAGGACACATGAGAGGAACTACCCTACGCACGATCTAGAGTTGGCAGCAGTTATTCATGCCTTATTCTATTGGAGACACTATCTTCTGGGAGAGCACTTTGTGGTTTTCACTAACCACAAGAGTCTCAAGTATATCTTCACTCAGTGTGATCTGAACATGAGACAGCGCAGGTGGGTCGAGTATCTTCAGTCCTTTGACTTCGAGCTCGCCTATACGCGGGGAAAGGGAAATGCAGTGGCAGATGCGTTGAGCAGACGAACTCATATTCAGGCAGTTTATGAGGATAGTAGTGAGTGGAATCTTATGGCTCTGTTCTCTGAGATGCACTTGGAGGTTCATGACAGGAATAGACATGTCTTTCTTTCATCTGTGGCTATTACCTCTATAATTCAGGATCGGGTATGAATGAGGTAGTTATCAGATTCGGAGGCCTTAGTCCTGTGGGAGAGTGTGTTAGGAGGGGACCCTCTTCCAGGATGGACAGTGGGCGAGGATGAGATCTTTTGTTTCCAGGGCTGCGTATCGGGATCTTCATCGCTAGTACTGGTGGCCAGGTATGAAGAGGGGTTTTTCTGGTTTTTTCATGCGATGGTCTACTTGTCAGCAGGTGAAAGCAGAGCATCAGTGACCAGCAGGGCTTTTAGAGCAGTTAACCATTCTGGAGTGGAATTGGAACGATGTCACGATGGACTTCGTGACTAGGTTACCAAGGTCACCTCGGGGAAGTGATGCTAGATTCAGAGATAGGGTAAGCTTTCACCATGGTACTTCAGGCCGTTTCAGGTGTGGAGAGAGTCGGTCCGGTCGCCTATCGGTTGCAGCTACCTCAGAGGTACCGGGCTATGTATGACGTCTTCCACGTCTCTCATCTTCGACGTTACTTTTCAGACTCGTCTCATGTCTTTCAGCCTGAGGAGGTTGAGATCAAAGCGGATGCGTCATTTCAAGAGCATACTATCTGGATTGTTGATCGTAGTACAAAGGTTCTCTGAGGTCGGTCTGTTCCACTGGTATGAGTGTTATGGCAGCACGGGCGAGTATAGGATGAGACTTGGGAGAGGGAGGCAGAGGTTCGATTGCAGTGGCTGGAGCTATTCGAGGACCCTTCTTCTACACCCACCTAGGGAAATTCGGGAACTAATTTCTTTAAGGGGGGAAGTTTGTAAGAACCCAGATCTTCGTTTTAGGTACACTTTTCCTTTTTCTGAAGTTTTTAAGAAAAATGGATTTTCTAGAAAATTTTGAAGTACATTCTCTGTACCTTCTGAGTACACGCCGTGTACTCTTCTCCGGCTCAAATCCTTGTATTGGCCATGCCCGTGCCACACACATGGTGTGTAGGGGTGACATGGAGGCCGATTTTGGTGGAGTATGAAAAAACCCAATACACGTCGTGTACTTTAAAAATACATTCCATGTACTTTTCTTTTTTTCACAAAACGCACTGGGGTCACGCCTGACGGAAAGAACACACCCCTTCTCCAGTTTCTTCATCCAAGAGCGACCCGTATGACCAGATCTCCCCCGATCCCCCGCCTCTTCGTCCATTCTCCGATTCGAGCACGGTCGATTGCGTTGGAAGTGCAACGGTGAGTTCTTCCATCTGCTTGAGCCTGGTTTTCCAATTATTAGTCCTTCTCAAGTTATCTATGGTTGAACGTTTTGTGAATTTTCTCAGATCTATGAATTTCTAGGGTGAATTAGCCGTCGTGGTCCAATTATATAAATCTCCTAGGATCAAGGTAGGTGGTTTGTGCCTTACCTTTCAAAGTCTCTGAGTTTTATGTGCCAATTCCACCAATACCCGTGAATGGGGTATTGCGTGTTTACCTTTTTGCCTTGTTGTTTTCCGGCCTTGCTTGTATGCTTGTGTAGAGGTAATTTGACCATGTTAGAGGATAGTTTGTTGTTCTTTTAAGTATTTTCCCTTGCTTTGTTCTGTTTATAACCTTTGGGTCTCATTTTCTTTTGGTTTCCACACCTGTTTTCATGCCTTGAAATTATAGGTTGAAGTGGAATTCATGACATGCCTGTTTCCTTGTAGACTGTTTAGCTAAGTAGCTCTATAGGTGTACTTTGGTTAGCCAAGTATCTCGATAGGTGTAATTTGTCCTTATAGAATTATTATGCACAGACTGGCACGGGGCTGAGAGGACCTGGTGCTGTAGACTATAAGGGATAGACCGAGTGAGCTTCACAAAGAGTCTTAGATATTACAGAATACAAAGGGGATGGACAGAGTGAGCTCCCAGAGAGTCTTAGATTTTATAGACTACAGGAGGGTAGACCGAGTGAGCTTCCTCAGAGAGTCTTACCTTGTTTGAATCTATTTAAGAACCTTCCCTGGCTAGAGGGGGAATTGACCGAGTGCGCTTCCTTAGAGAGTCTGTGGTATACCTCAGGCTATAAGAGGAATTGACCGAGATAGCTTCCTTAGAGATTCTTTTGACCTTGGGGCTAAGAGGGTTAGACCACGTGATCTTCCTCAAGAGAGTCCCTGACTACCCTAGACTATAAGGGTAATTGACTGAGTGAGCTTCCCTAGATAGTCTCATAAATTCATATGACCAAGCCAGAGGGGTTAGGCTAAGTGCACTGCCTAGATGGTTGTGATACTTCTTGGATAGGACCAGAGTGGATGGCTGTGAGTACTTCCCAGAGGGTTTCTGGCTTATTAGCTATTTGTTTCACTGCTGTTGATTTGTTCTAGATTGATTGCTGTTATGTATCATCCTGTTTTACTGCTTACGGTTTTTTGCCTTCTGCTTTCTGTTTTTGTTTACTGCTTATTGTACTTTTACCTTCCATATACTCTCTGACTGTTAGGCATAGATCTTCGGGTGAATGCCTAGTGGGATTTTATCTCACACCCTGTTTGTGCCATACTTTTGGGCCCATGCAGACTATGTTGTTGCAGGAATAGACAAGGGAAATATCCCTTCGACTTCTAGAACTTGATTGCTTGGAGTAGGAGAGCATGGGACCGAGTTTTGGTTCGCGATGCTGAGGAGTTGTTTACTTTTATTTTGTACTTGTTTTGGTACTGTAGTGTTTTCCAGCATTGTGACTTGTTTGGCTGTTTTCCTAGTTATGTATCATGCATCATTTCTTGTCTACATATGTGCTCCAGTTTGTTGATTTAGTCTTCCATTGTTATATTGTTGGTTATTAATTCTTCCGATATTGAATTTTTATTCTTCTTCCACTGTGTACTCTTCCAATGAGGGCATAGTTTTCCCACTGTCACACCCAAGGCCCTCACTGATAGTCGGCAACCTCTGGTGTTTGGGGAAATGTGCTTGAGGCCATGTGACCAATTGGGTACGGGGCTCCTCTGGGTGCCTTCCGGAACCGGGACGTTACATAATGGCCCCCATATATCACTTAATAATTCTAATGGATTCATTTTATAAATTAAATGAATAAAAATTTAATGTATAATCAACATAAACATTTGCATTGAAAAACTAATATATGATATATTTACTTTTTCCCTAGTTAATAAGTAGAACCACATGATCATAACACATCATAAAAATCAAGGTGGATGGTATAATTATAATATATTCACCTTAAAGAATAATAATCTTCAAATTATATTGAGATCGATGAAAATATCATTAATAGAGCATTTAACTCGTTTTTTAAAATAAGAGAAAATTTTCCTTTTCTTTTGAAAAAAATTTAAATAAAATTTTCTAAACTTTTGAGAAAATTATTTTCGGAAAGTAAATAAGGATTATTGTAATATATTCATCAAATAATATTATTTTTATGATGTGAATAAAATACATTCATATGATAAATGTTAAAACTAATATTCCCTTTAAACATTTTGTAATATTTCAAAAGAATCATGTTTGAAAAGTGATATGAAGATAAATTTTAAAACATTGTATGGAAACTAAAATATAATTCATAATGAATTAATAGAACCAATGGAGTATATTAAATACATTATTAATAACATTATAGAGAACATTGATATAGAGTATAAAGATTTTTGTATAGAAGGATACATAATATTGGTTTTTTTTTAAACATTTACCAAGTTATTTTATATACCAAAGACTATAAAATGAAAGTAAAACAAGTAAAATTTATTGGTAAAAAGATGATTATAAAACATACATTGTTTAAAAATAGATATACCTTATAATTTTATTTAATGGTAATTTGAACATAAATAAACCCAAATAAAAATGATATTGTAGAATAAACCCTTACCCCATACTTATCCATAGTCAAACAAATTATATCATCTTTAATAATTAATTTACATTTACTAAATAATTTCTCAAGAAACATGGCCATCAATATTTCATTTTTATTACTTTTTTAATCATTTGGGATTCATTCATTGAATTGTTTCGATTATTTTAACAACATAAGGTTGTTTGGTAAATTTCTAAAAACTTACTTTAGTATATTAACTGAGGATGAAGATGTTATTAAATGGTTCCATCATATCTATAATTTTCATAGTTTCATTTCAATATGATTCTCTTCATTATATTCAATTTTTTATTTATCCATGTATGGTGGTAATAAAAAAATAGACCACGTCTATTAGTTGAGGTGGTATTCCACATGTACGCATTAATGATGATATAAATATCCATATGATGGAAAGTTATGAAAGTTGATGATATATTATATTTGTAGAGTAATAATTATTTCCTAAATATATTATATATTCATTTATTCTATCATTATAAAAATCAATGTAATGGGGTGATTAAAAAATTAATTATACTACTACATGGACAAGGTAGGTCATAGGTATGCATGGGTGGTGATTTCATTTTCTATAGGATTGAAAGGAGATGAAAAAGGTTGTTCCATTATTATAATAACATTTACGTATATGTGAGATATTGATGTTTTTTCATAAATTTTCTTATATAATGATTTCATTAATTTATCATTTATTTTCAAGCGTAAAAAACACTTATTTTTTATTAATTAAATTGTTTAAGTAGGTTTAATTATTATATTTATCAAAATATTTATTTTTTTCTTGGAATTCTTGGACTTTTTGGTTATTAATATGGATCTTGTTTTATTAATCTATTTATTCTAGATAATTTTAAGAATTCTAAAATCACTATTTAAAACCCTACATTTAATGTCAATTTTTTGTTTGGAAACCTAACTTTCAATAAGGAATGATACTTTTGGAACCTTACATTTGATGTGAATGTTTGGTTTGGTAATATAAATTTTATAAGGAATCCAAAAATTGATTACATAACATTTCTTTTGTAAACATAATATTTGGAATCAACCATACATTTTGATTGTACATTTTGATGTTATACATACACATTGTAATCCTACATTGAATTAGTCTTTCAAAGGATTTGAATGTTGTATATATTTGACATTATTTATAATGTTTTTTTTAGATTAAATATCTCATTAAATGAAATTTGAGGACCATTTCAGATGTTCTTCAACAATATATTAAATAATTCTTTATTCCCATGAAAATTATGATTTTTAGAGGTATATTAAATTAAATTTTAAAAGGCACTAATCATTTTGAAAATCATAGTATATCTATTGATAATATTAGATATGGTTAATTAGAATCAAATCATATTTCTTATTTATTCTCAATTAAATTATCTATTTGAAAATATTGAGACAAATATTTTTAAACAACTCTATATATCTCTAATGTGCTGAAAGATGAATCTCTTTTTAATTTTTTTAGGTTTTTTTATATTAACATTTTTTCTTATGTTATATCTAAATTTTATAATTTTTTGTGGTTTTTTAAATCCATTCTTAGGAATACATATATATCTCATGTTTTAATAGTCATCTGTTTATCAATACTGTTATGAAGAATTTATTTTTTCTTCCACCATTTTATTTAAACATTATCTACATAAACCCATTATTTCGTCATAAGAACTTTGATATAAAGTACTTCTTATTTTCTTCTAATGATATCTTTTTTGTTAGTCTTAGAGGTAATTATGAGCTAAGCTATTATTCAACAATGTCTCCTAGATAAAAGAACATATTTTCTATAAAAAAAGTATCATGAAGAGAGAATTGGCGGAGTGGCCTATGGGACCTTTCTGTCCCAAACTATAATAATAATTATCTTTTTCTTTATTTTTATACTGCATAATCTAATTTAAAAAAATTGAATAGTATCTCATTCAAAATCGCAAATATAAACTGATTTTAAATTATACATTTTTTCTTCAAAATATAAAATTCACCCCCTTTCTTTTTCATTTTTTTCTAACTTAATAAGTTGTATCAATTTAGTTATATTTTAGTAATCCTTTTAATCACTAGAAATCATGAGTAAAATGATATAGAAAAAGAAATATTTCTATGTAAGAGCCCAAAAAATGCTTTTCAATGATTATACCACAATATTTAAATGGATAAAATTATTATTGTAGGAAATCCAATATGGTAATGTATTTAAAGAATATTTATATCAAATATTATGTGAAGATTGTCCAACCTTATGAAATCCCTAAAGAGGAGCTAGAAATATGGTATTCTACTAATGAATATGAATATGATATTTATTCAACATCCATTAATTAACCATTTGTGAATATGGACTAATTGTATTCAATCACGTCTCTTTATTCCCTACTTTATGTGATGAGTGGTAGAAATTGGAAGTCGAATTTGAGTGAACTAATAATGTAATATAGTTGAGGTAAGACACTTCTAAATTAAAATTTAATAAATTTAAAATCTAAGAAGGTGAATTTATTACTCAAATGAATAGAATATTGATTAAAATAATCAATTGTTTTTCTTCCCTGGAAAGTGTAATTAAAGACTAGATTTGGTGTTGGTTATCCCACTAGTTTTACCCTCTATGAGAATTGATTACCTACTAAAATATGAAAATCAAATCCTATTAAAAATATTATGAGGAAGTAATTTATCAGTACATTGATGATTTATGAGGCTGAAATGTATTCTCAAAGTAAAGATCACAGAATGATCAATAAGGAGAATATTTCTGATAATTTATCTATTCCATAAAATGAAAATAAGTATAAGGAGAATTCTATTAAAATAGTAAATAGTAACTCTCTCACTTCCCAAGAAGATGCAATAAGCTATATAAAATGAATAAAGGTTTCATGAATTCCTTCATGGATTATATGGATAATTGTGATGGATAGAATAAGTTTAGGTGTTATGAGTGTAACTAAATAGGTCATATCAGACCTATTTTCCCATAACTGAATGGGATAACATAAAATATAGAAAAAGATACAAATGAAAGATTATTATGAGAGAAAAGGGATGAAGGATATAAAGGCTACATGGATTGTTTTTGAAAACTCCATTAACTTTTTTTTTTCTGATTTAGAACCTAATAAGTTGAATATGAAAGAAAACATGTGATGTATTGTAAGGAAGAAGGGGTAACATCATACGATTCGTCTTCTTCTAATTATAAAAGCTTCTCAAATGTTAAATAGTATTATATTGTTCAATTTTTGAAGAAAATATCAATACTTGATGAAAATTTATAAATATTTTAATAATATTCATAATTCTCTCATGAGTGAAAAAGAAAAAATTTTAAAAAAAACCTATAATTTATAGAGAAATTATTGAAATCTACATCAAGTTCACTTTGAATTAAAATAAAATTAAAGATTCATAAGATTAAGTAAATTTATTTAAAATTGTTGATATAATATTTAATAAATTATAAGATTAATTAAAAAATATTATTGGTACAAATGATATGAGAAAAAAAATATAAGGTATTGATAGTAATTGTGAAAAATCAAATCTATGTAGGTTATATTTGTTCAAGTTTGATAAATAACAATACATCTAGAGTTTCCAACTATTACAAGTGAATTATAGGACATAGTTATAATAAATATTTCTTAAAAATCCATATATTTTTTATTTTATAAATGATTTTGTTTCAAATGATTTATTTAAAGTCGTTTCATGAAAGGTGAAACAGATCTAGTTTCACATACCATTGTTTAGTGACCTTACAGGGCCCAATAGAATTTGGATAATAAAAAATTGTTTGATTTAATTTTAGGTGGAAATATATACGGATTAAAATAAAATATCGTAAATGGATAGTTTCTTATCATGGAATATGAGTAGATATATTTTAAATTTACATGCACTATGGAAAGTAGTTAAATTTTTGGTTGTATTTGTTTTTAATTCAGAAGGAAGGATCATTCGAGTAGGATTAGTTGGAGACCCAAAAACATTCATGATAAAAAATCTCTAGGTTCAAGGGTTGAAAAAATATTTCATAAGTACATCTAAAATATAAAATGACGTCTTTTTTTTGTTTTTATAAAAGTACATGTGATATATTTACCAATAAAATTATTAATATTATAGAACCTATGACTAAAAAGGTTTATATATTGGAACTTTGTTCCTTATGTGAATAGAAAGTGAATCGTTTATGTGTTGAAATAAGTAAATCCTAGATCTATAATATAAAACATGGTCATTGAAACATATTTCCCCTATCTTTGTTATCAAATAGAAATTTAATTTCATATCTTCTTAATATTAAGTTTGATTAAAATAGAACTAGTGATGCATGAAAAATAGGCAAGTAGTATAAGTAATAATTAAATTCCATTAACAATATTACAAAATTAAAACATTTAAAACATAAGGAAGTGGATTTTTTTTAGACCATATACAGTAGTAAGATTGGAAAAAAGACTATTTTTCTCTGATTTCATTGATTTGTTCATATTTAATTAGGGTTATTTAATAATTCTAAAAAGTGGATCTTTTTCAATATTTTTGATTTTCTAGGTTTTTTCAAAATTAAAAATATTTTAAAACAATTTCAAATAAAAAATATCAAGGGGAAGAGTTTGATAATCTAGAGATTAATTTTTTTCTTAAACTTTTTTATTAAACAAACATTTTCTTCTCAAATAACACCTCACCGGAATGGAATTATAAGATGAAGAAATTATTCATTAAAAGTTTTATACATTCTATTTTTCTTTTCCTTAGTATTTATAATCACAAAAAGAATTCTTAAAATATTATTCTAAAAACTTTTCATATCCTAAGTATTTTAAAATGTTTTTGTAGAAAATAAATTTTTCTATAGAATGTAGATCTAGTTTCTAAATAAATAAATATAAACTTTATATTCTTAAATATGATACATTAAAATGACTAGGATTATATTCTATCATTCTAAGAAAAACCTTTTCCATCAAATTGACTAATGTTATATCCATTATACCGACTTATTTCATATCCATTAGATTGACCATTGTTCAGATCGGTCAGACTAACTATAGTTCAGTTCAACGGATTAATAATATTTTTCTTCTTTGGACAAAAACAAATTTATAATTTCGGTGTTGCAATTATTTCTATTAGATGTAATTTATTACAACATTGTAATGGTGTTATCAAATTACATCATATGAAGCATTTCATTAGATTTCCAGTAAAGATCATAAAATTCCATTGCAACCAACTCTGAGATTTATAGAAATATTAATTTTTTAGGGATGCCTATAAATAAGAGTTCATTAAAGGAGATGGGAAGTGATTCATTTTTAAAATAAACATTTTTGATGATTTTTCTGATTGATCGTCTCATTCTTATTCTTTATAATCCTTCCGAGATTTATTGTTCTATGGATTCTGATTGAGGAATTATAAAATCACTAGAATGTTTTTATTTTGTTTTCTCTTTTTTGATCAAGGTTTATACCATGGTCTTCCTAGGATAAGATGATAGGTGATATCGACCAAGATGATTGAGGGATTCTAGGGTATTGGATGATATATCTAACACTGATTATAAAATCAATGTCTTCTAGGGTATTTGATGACATAGCTGACACTAATCATCATATCGAGTGATTATAATTTTTTTTGAAGATAGCGCTACACCAATCATCATATTGAGAGATTTATTGGTAAGGAAGGACAGAAAAAACATTTAGGTTGAAAACTATGAATATCATAATTCAATATTTCTTATATCATTAACTATTAAGGTTAAAGAGTTTAATATATGTTATTATGCTTCTATGTTATTTTTAATTTACTATATTTTTTTATATTACTTTTTTTGACAATTTTTCTATTCTACTATGAATTTTATATAAAAAAATATTTTTTAACTAAATGATTATAATAACTTTTTAATAAGGTTGTCTGTGATTCTGATTAATAAATCTAATTTATTTGATGAATTCTGAGTCTGATATATGCACTCTAATCAACAGAATATTTTTTATTATGAATTTTATAATAAAAGAAAGTTTGGATTATTTTGTTAGTTTAATTTTTTAAACTATGATTCTCTCACATCTTGTTTCTATCAAATACCAATAAAATCCAACATTTTGTACCATATCATGCTCTATGTATATAATTGTTTTGTTTTTACTTATGTTATCAACTACTAGTTATTATGTATTTATAAACTATTTTGTATAAAGTATTTTCACACTAACTTTTATTGTGTAAATTGATTCTATATTTATAATATTGAAGGTTTAAACATTGGTACTCTTGAGAATTTTAATCCTACCAAACCACCAATTTCTAATGGTGTTGATTAAGACAAATGGAGGTACATGATGAAAAAAATGTTATTAATATTGGTGTTGATAATTTTGTTATACTGATTGGTAATTATAATAAAATAGAATGATGTTACTTCTTTTACTAATTCAGAGAATTTGGGATATCAGTTGAATTGTAGATTTAAAATAACACTATGATGATCTATGAGAAGAAACATATTTAGTCAAATTTTATCTTGTAAAGGTACAAATATTATATGGAATAAGTTGAAGGTAACTAATTTTTAACTTCAAAAGTCATTAAACCCTGAAGATATTTGCTTTTAGTGGATTATCAAAAAAATTATTTCATTCCAAGAATGTTAGTTAGAATGAGAACCAAAGGTTTATGACTATTATAAAAATTTTAGAAACTCTTAGAGATAAATATATTAAAGATTGAATAAACGTTTAGAAAAGAATTTATACAATTCCAAGTGAATGAGAGTCTAAAAGGAATGCATTGGATTATACTAGAAGAATTATTAATCTTAATCTAGACAATTATTTTGAGCCCTTATATAGTATGAGAGAATATTGAAAAGGGATACAAAAAAATGAAAAACAACAATAGAGGTGTTTTATTTTCTAAAATTTATAATGTTTTAAATAAATTTCAATCTACTGAAAAAGACAAAATGTCTTCTAAAAATCATAAAGTTGTTTTTGAATCAGAAATGAGTTGATTGGAATATTCTGGTAATCAATTAAAAAATATTATGTGAAGGATAAACCAGATAGTTGAAAAAAAGATTTCAAATACAGATGATGATGATAAATGAAGGAAGGCTATACATATTAGACTATATTTTCTTAACTTAAAGAGAATGAAAAATAATGAAAGTTATTCTGATAGAAATTCCATTAAGTATTATAATAATAAATATGAAAAAAATTAGGCAGCAAATACTTGGAGTTAGAGTAGATGAGATAGTTATTCTAAGAATTCATCAGATAATTAATGTTCAATATTGAAGAATATCAGATTCTATATATAAAAACAAAATATTGAAAAAATCATGGATAAGGTAACACCATAATATATAAAAAAATCACATTAAATACTAATGACCCTTATAGTAATAATGAAACTAATTCTACATCTTCTGATGAAGAATATTATTTATCACAAGAAAATAACACTATACCATGTTTGGAATAGGTGTTTAGATTTTCTAAACTTTTATAAGATTAAAATGATAAAATATATAAAAAACTTTACTTTCCACAAGAAATTGTTTTGAAATATAATTCAAAAATATCAAATTTAACTTCTAAAATCTCTTATATTTATAAATCTTTATACTAATATAATTTATAGAAATGTTATCATTCCAAATAATTTGAAAATTATAATTTCAAGAAAACTAGTTTATGAAATGATATTGTAAAACATTGTTTGAATACAATTTTTAATGATGATAAAAATCCATTCATAAAACTGAATTCTAAAATTTATAGTTTGTAAAATATTTTTTCTAAAATTTCCACAGGAAAGGAAAACACCGATAAGTTTTATAATGAAGTTTACCTCATAAATATGTTTTGGGAAGGGTTTATAACAATATAAAATATTTTTTTCATAATAACTATTTTTTTTTTTGAAAAGTTCTCAATTTTTCACTATGTTTCAATGTTTTTGGAACTCAATAAATAAATTTTCATTGAATAAAATCCATTTCTTGTTATTTCACAAAGCATATTTTTCAAAATAATTAAAATTTTCAAAACAACATAAAGTTGATAAAATATGGATTCCTAAAATTTTACTTTCTGATATAACCAGACACAAGAAAATGTTAGATCCAAAAAACTAATGTTTTATGTTATAAGAAAAATAAGCAATGTACCAAAAATAAAAAAATTTCATACATGGTTATTAGTTTCTCGAAACACATGACTAGGAACAAAGACAATTGTAATATGATTATAGTGATGAATGGTGGAGAATTCACTTTTGTGAATAATAATCAAGGGGAAATTATCAGAATATGTAACATTATTCTTGTGGGAAAATAACTAACTTCAAATGTTTTAATTATTTTAATACTTATGTACAACATTATTAGAATTATCCAATTATGTGATTAAGGATACATTGAGAAATTCAGGAATAAAAAATGCACTATTCATATTTATAAAGATGAATTTATTATTTCATCCAATAATCATGAGAATGCTTACACAATAAACATATATGGCCTTAGAAGCCATGATATATATTGCCTTAGTTAAATGGAACACCAATCATGGTTATAGAATATAAAATTATGACATTGTAATATTAAAATTTTAGTTATGTTGTCTATAAAGGGACTAATTAAGGATATACAAGAATTTAGTTTTGATACTTATAAAGTATGTGATCCTTCTAGTTTAGTAAGAAATTCAAGTCAATTATTAAATATAATAGTTAAGTCTCAACTTTTGATGATTTATATTTATTTCGCATTGGCATGTTTTGTCCAGAAAAACTATATGTATTATTGTAAAATACTATTTATATGTTCTGGTTTATGAATTTTGTGGATATACTTGGGTCTATTTTTTGTCTTAGTAGTCTAAAGCCTTTTGATGTTTTAAAACATTTGTATCAAGAGTTAAAAATGAGAAAAAATAGGCTTGATAACTATTTATAGTGATCATGATGGAAAATTTTTTATTCTAATTTGGAAACATTTTGAAATAAAAAAGGTATTATACCTAACTTTTTGGAGCCCAGAACTCTATAAAAAAATCGTATAGTTAAAATTAAAATTTTAATTATTCAAGATATTACTATAACCATGTTGAGTGAACACTCAGTTGATAAATAGTTTTAGGTTTAATTGGTTATTAAAAGATATTATGATATATATATATATAGTTTTATTAAGGAAATTAATTAGTAAAACTTATTATAGATTGTGGGATTGAAGGAAACAAAGGAATTCGTACAATAATTTTTTAGTCGAAAAGTATAAATTTGATTACAAAAGATAACATAGATAAATTTTCTCCAAAAAGTTATGAAGGAATAATTTTTATCTATTCTAAAAATAGTAAGGAATCTATATTTTTCAAACAAAAATACACCCACTATTGAGTAAATAGTGCATGTTATGTTTGATGAAAGTGATCCTTTTTTTCAAAAATCCTCAACCTAAATCTACAGATGTTATTTCTAAAACATCTTTTCAACATATGCTGGAACGTTGTTCCCGTGAGATAAAAATTGAAAAAGTATATTTCTTAGTTTACACCTCAAGAATAAATTCTTTATGTTTTTTTATAAAAGATCCTTTTAAATCCAACGAATTAGTTGTTTCATAGGAATCATCCTAATGATATCATCATCGGTGATGTAGATCAACTAGTTATAACTACACATTCTCCTCGAAATGAAATTAAAAAATTCTCACATTAATCTCAATTCAACCATAAAACACTCAATGAGTATTTAGATGATGAATATTGGAAAAAATAAATGAAATATGAACTCAATGAATTCAATAAAAATCAATATTGGGAATCTATTTAATGACATAAAGATACATTATAATTGGAGTAAAATGGATTTTCTGAAGAAACAAATGCGATAAAAATGGAATAACAGTTTGAAATAAATCTATACATACTGTGAAGGGTTATAATCAATAATATGGATTAGATAATGAAGAAACATATGATCTCATATCTATAATTGAAGCCATTCAAATATTTCTAAGATATGCAAAATTCATAAATTTCAAACATGTTCAAATGGATTTGAAGTGTGTATTTATTAATAAATATGTATAGGATTATGATTATATAAAACAACCACCATTCTTGAGAATTAAAAATATATAGAACATGTATTTAAACAAACTAAGGAACTTTATTGAGTCCAAAAATCCCCAAGATAATAGTATGATAGATTAGCTTGTTTTCTCTGAAAAAAATATTTTTCTTTAGGAGGTTCAAATCAAACTCTTTCTATAAAATAGATCCTAAAAAATTGTCATTGTTCAAATTTATTTCAATGATATTATATTTGATTTAACTCAAAAAAATTAATAGATTCCTTTGAAGATATTATGAATTCGAAGTTTGAAATGATCAAAATCATATAACATAATTTTTTTATATGTTTTAAAATTTCTAAAAAAACATAATGAACATTTATATATCATCATAATTATATAATATATCTTTATAATAAATTCATATATGAAAATAATAAAATTATATGTACTCCTATCAGAAGGATGGAGGGAGGCCTCTACAGTAACAAGAAAAAATTTCTTGTGATGAAAGGATGACAAGAGGAACAACTTGAGTGCAGGGAAAGCAGGGAAAGAACTGTCATCTTGGCTTCACCCAGGATAGTATCCAAAACTCAGGACCAGGGGGGCAGTTCCACTTGGAAATCATGTTCTGGATATGAGACGCAGCCTCCACTTTGCAACCTTAATCTAAATATCTCCAATTCCCCTCCCCTCTCCCCGAGGGGTCAGGCCAGAAAGATTGTGCATGTGAACTCAGTTAATCCTGTTTACACAAGGAGTTAAACTAGAGGTTAATTCAATTGTGTGATTCAATGTTTCCCAAGACCGAATCATGATATGTGGCTTCAACGAAGGTGTCTAATTCATAGGGTTAATTTCACTGTTTATTTTATCTCTTATGGAACAAAGTGGTGATGTATTATGATGCTTTACTTCT
This sequence comes from Viscum album, assembly GCA_963277665.1. Classification (NCBI taxonomy): domain Eukaryota; kingdom Viridiplantae; phylum Streptophyta; class Magnoliopsida; order Santalales; family Viscaceae; genus Viscum; species Viscum album. The sequence continues at coordinate 1,328,365,976 of OY728145.1, read as the reverse complement.
TTTTTGTGGTTTTTTAGTGTTCAGGTTCTCACCCAGTCCCTTAAAATTGTTTTCTTCCTCAATAAAAAAATTAATTTTCAGTCAGTCCAATCAGAACCCCCAGTATATTAGATATTGATGAATCTGGGAAACCATTCGATCAAAATATCATTATAGGAATGATTGGATGTTTACTATACTTAACTATTAGTTTTTTGTATTTAATTTTTTTATGTATGTTTATATGATAGATATCATGAAAATCCAAAAGAGTTCCACCTTAACGCTATAAAAATATTTTTTTCATTATCATAATGGAAATATGGATATAGGTTCTTTTTACTCTTTTAGAAATGATTTGGTATTAACGTTTTTTTAATACTGGATTTAGTGGTTATATAATGGATAAAAAATTACTTTTGAAACATTTAATTTCTTTAGTTAAGATTTAGTTTCCTGGTATTTTAAGAAACAATACTCAGTCTCACTTTCCACCGATGAATCTAAATATGTAGCAATTGGAAGTTTTTATGATAAAGTGTTGTGGATGCAACACACACTCATAGACTATGGAATGAGTTTTAGTAAAGCTCAAATATTGTGTGATAACATAAGTTCCATCACATTATATAAAAACCCCACACATCACTCAGGAGAAAAAATATATAGATTTAAGACTCCATTTCAATTGAGATCACACACAAAAATGAGATATTATTTTTAAATTCATTGGAACTAAACAAAAATTTGTATATCTTTTTACAAAACCTCATAGTTCTGATATATTTGAATATATAAAATTAAAGTTATGAATGGTCAATATCAAGTTATCATTCATATATAATTCCGATTTACCAATCTCCTTACATTAATGAAATCCTTCTCAAAGATGGAGTATATATGTTGTAGTTTTCTAAAATAATTTTTTTCCTAATATTTTTTTTCATAGCCTTCAAAATTTAATAAACAAATTTTTTTAAAAAATTGTATTAAATAATTAATTTTTACAAATTTTTTTCTAAATTAATTTTTCTAGAAAAAATTTTTCAAACAAATATTACTGAAAATTCTGATTATTTTCTTGTTAAAAAGATTATCATACACATTTTTTTTAGAAAAACCAAGAAGAACAAGTTACTAGGTATAATTTATAAACTAAAAGTTAATTTCAACCCCTAAAGTCATTCTTCTAATATTTTATTTTTTTCAATTATTCATTACATTATTTTTTCTATGATGTTTTACATATTATTTATGTAACACCCCAAGCTTCTATGGTACGCTTCTCTTTGAATAATGTGATATCGTGTGTTGTACGCAACACCAAGTTCTAACACACCATAACCAATCAAACTAGCCATTATGAATAGTAATACCTAATTTTTAAAATTATATATATTTTATATTTCAAAATGGACTTCATTTTTGGATTCAGAATATCGAATTTAGCCTAAGGTGAAATTTTGGTACTTTTCGGATAACTTTAATATTTTGATGAATAATGAAAATTACTAAATTTTAATTAGAAACAACTTTTTTAATCAAAATAATTAATAGTGATAAATTCTAAATTTGAGTGGTTTAAAGTATATTTAGAATATATTTTTACCATTTAATATAATGTTGGTCATTGGACATAAGTTTACAATTAAACCGAACATAAACAAGTGTCAATCTTTTGATAGTTATTATCTCTTAAAAACACGCTTTTTGTTTTGACAGCGGGAATTAATTTTAAATTAATTTCTGCCACTTCTGTATTTTGAATTTAGAAAGATGGATTCCATATTTTTAATCAAGATGTTCAAATTTTGTAAATAGTAATCTTTTATTTTTAGACATTTTGAATAATTACTGCGGTAAAGATTTTATTTACCATGGTTAAGGGTAAATCCGGTAAATAAGGGTTAAAAAATAATATTATAATAATATTAAATTACCCTAAAACGTGTCCTAACCTTATTGTTTGACATATTTTTGACCATAGGCATATTTGGGTTGATTTTGGGACCCCATGGTGCCACTTGTAGGTGACAGGGACACTTTATTTTAATTAAGTTAAAATGAATACAAAAATGACACAAGCATATATTGTTTAGCAAAACAGTTTTTACATAGCGTTATATATGTTGGATTTTAGATTTTAAATATTAATTAGAAAGATAAAAAGATTTACTACATAATTATATTTTATTTATAATTTTTATACATTAAATAATTTAATTTATTTATGACACAATGATGATGGAGTAATTACCATAATAGTGGAAAATTAAAATAATTGATATTATAAATACCCAAATAAATATAATTTGAGACTTTTAATGAATTAAAATAATTTTCTAGGATACTATGACATATTAGTATTGATTTAATTAAATATTTTTGAAGTAATCATTCTGTTATGAGTTTCACAAAAATCAACTATTGAATAGTGTCAAAATTGACATAAAAGAGTTTTTAAAACAAATATTATATTATTAATTGATATTAAATTCCTAAAAATCTAAGGTTCGGCCAAGAGACATATATCATAATATTTTGACCATTAATGGACCACTTGGGGGTCTCTTGGATGTATATGGTATGTTTATTAACCATATAATATAAAAATACAAAAAAGACATTGTAAAAGTGAAACTAATTAACTTAGAGTTAATACTTAAAGATAAGGTTAATATAAGTACCCAAACCTGTATAAATTCTATTGGATGTGTTTTTTTCGACCCGTACCCACCTTAACATTTAAATAATCAACTTTGGATCCATTAGAAACCGAATATGAATTTATTATAAATTAATATTTCTAGCTTTTCCAAAGGTGCCCCTAACCCCTCTTATAAAAGGGAACTCCTCCTTCCCATTTATTCACACCATAAAAGCCTTTTGGTTCGGCCAAAATCTGCCCCAATACTCTCCCAACTTCCCTCACTACAACCTAGAGGCTTTATTTTGATCAGAAAGGCAACCTAAGGAGCCCTTTTAATCAAATCAAAAGGAAGAAACCGAAGAAGAGGTAATGATTTCACCACCCTTTTCCAAGTTCCTTTCTTCTTCCACTTCTTCTTCCTTTGTTGTTACCATTCTAAAATAATAACTCCAGTATCATATATATAATGTGATGTTATTATAAATACGGTACAACCATATTCAGTATTCTATCCACCCTTTGATTAACATGTCACCATACGTGCGTACGTACGGCTTACCGTCTCCACGTCGTGGTGTAATTGTTATTCAATATATTATTATTTGGATGGGTATAATAATGATGTGTAACTCATGTAAATAATAAATATAACATGTTAATGATTCTGTATACCATCCATTTATATATTATTTTAATATTAAAAGAGTGATATTGTCGCTCGTGTGTACGTACGGACTACCGTCTCCATGAACGCGATGAGATTCATTCTCTATCGTATCCATTCAAGTATAATTATCATTTGATGATTTAAAAATAATGTTTAAGGACTTGATATCATTATGTATATTAATAATATACAACCTATCCATTACAAACATGTCTTACGTAACAAAACATATAAAAGAAAACGAGTAAGTTAACACCCGAAATAATGATAATACTAAGATATTATTAACAAATCAATGTTAAAAGATCATATATGATATCATATTAATATATGTGATTCTTGTATAATTTAATAACAATTATTTCACCATTATACAGGATGTTAACCTACCCCAACCAAGGAAAAGTACAAGGTAAGGGTTATTTCACAATCTCTTCATTATCCGAGGTTGTTTATACGTAATTATCTACTGGGATCTCTTTATCATCCACATCCATGTTTCTTAAAAAATTATTTCAAAACATTTTTAATATTTACAATAATATGGGTTAAAGTCATTTATACCCTTGTTTGACTTTTTATACGAGGTTTATAAAGGAATATTTCCGTCATTTTCCAAACAAGGTGCTTTTTAACCATTTCGACAGAATTAAGGTAAGAATATTTTTTTTAACTTATACGGAGGGTGCGGTTACTTTCCGCCGTTATAAAATTGTCAAAGCTTACCTTACAAGCTTATAAAAATATTTTCAAAGAAAATGTTTTATTTTATAAATATATGACTCTTAAATGATTTCAAAATAGAAAGAGATATTTCTCTAAAAAGAGTTTTGATTTCATCTATGTCAACATCCTTTGATGGATTTTATGCTTATTTGTAGTTGATTTATTAAGATACAAAACTTCTATATTGTATTGAAGGTTTTGTGATATGTTTGACTATGGATATGCTATTTTTATACCATTCATAGTTTATAATGAAAGTATTGACATTTCGTATGCTAGTTTTAATACGAATGTTTATGTTATGTTTAAACCTTTTCATATGGGAATGCATTGGACTTAATATGTGACGGGTGGAGCCCGCTATAGTTCCTCGGTGAATAGGTAGGTCTCATAAGACAAACTAGTGTCTTGTCACAAGGCCTTGACAAAATCTTATTTGTAGTCTTGGCACGAGGCCTTAGCTATGTGGTTACGATAGTCTGGCATTATGCATTCCATCATTATGAAAGTGGTTATTGATATTGCATGTGATTATTTGATTAGTAGAATATCCATGTGAATAAGTAAATGACATTATTTCATTTTTTTTCTTTTTCCATACTATGTTGAAGTTCAAGTTTAAAAGGATTTTGTTTTAGTAATGCATTGCCTTAAATGTTTATGCTTATTTTTGAAAGTTTCGCTATATTGTTATCCTTACTGGGAATTTGAGCTCACCCTTTTTCTATGTTTTATTTTTCCCAGGATGTGAAGAAATAAGGTATGAATGACCTACAGGGATTTTATGTGGGGATATGAGTGTGGAATATGGAGACTATGTTGTTGTAGTAGTTTTTTACTTTATGATGTAATGTAAAACTTTATGAATATATCTAGTGTTTCCAAGGCTACTAAACCAATCGGTCTTTCGAGATTTGATCTTTCGTGTGATCATGCCAATGTTATGTAATAATGCACCGACTCGGGGTAACTAGGGTCGGGGCGTTACAGTTGGTATCAGAGGAAGTTTAGTACAAACCTTGGAAGCTAGATTTAGATAAACTATGATTAGAGCACGTAGACCTAATATGAACTTTGAGGATTAGTATAGAAGAAATTCCTAGAATTTTGGTATTGTATAGATTTTGTGAGTTTTCCGAGCAATACATCCCTGTCTGGATACGAGAAGGTAGAGGCGGCTCTGGCACAGATGTACCTAGGGGTAAAACCCAAAAACACCGCTTTGAGCTAGACTCGAACGGGAACTGGTGCACGACAACGGGCCTTGTTGCACTCTTGGTTACGACACTCCCGGGGGATATGCTTAGGATAACTCTCATTTTCTTTACAAATCATTATGAAGGGTTTATGAGTATATAATTCCTCAAAGAAAATATTTTTATGGATTATATCCATAAATAGTTCAATTTATGTTAAGTGTTTTATATGTATGGGATTATGTATTTTGATTCATAAACTGATCTAGTTTATGCCATTGTTTAGAAATGGCGCCTAGTGGAAGAAATGGAAACCGTATCAATGCACGCACTCCATGTAGGGATTTCCCTCCTGCTCAAGATAATTATAGTGGAGCTGGTGATGCAACTAGTGCCGATCAGCTAATCACCATACTGGGACAACTTACTCAGGTTATGAATAATAACCTTACCCGTATGGAGCACCATGATCCACAGCGTGGAGGATCAATGTTAGATCGATTAATGAGGAAACAACCACCAACGTTCAATGGGAGTACAAATCCCTTAGTAGCTGAGCAATGGATAAATTCCCTAGAGAAAATATTTCAGGCTTTGGGGAGCAGTGAAAGGGAAAAAGTTATCATGGAAGTTTACCGCCTCACTGGAGATGCTGATAAATGGTGGTCATTGATTCAAAACATGAAGGAAGATGATGAAGTATCAAATATGGAATAGAGGGATTTCAAAGATCTGTTTTTAGAAAAATACTTTCCTCGCGACCATCGAGCAGATATGGAAAGGCAATTTTTGAGTCTGAGACAAATGGAGGATGAGAATGTCACAAAGTATGAGGCTAACTTTACAAGGTTAGAAAGGTATGCTGGAGATTATATACGTAACCCAGGAAGTAAGATTGATCGTTTCTTTGATGGGTTAAAACCATTTCTCCATCGAGAATTAGTCTCACAATCCTTTTCATCATACGAAGACATTGTCTCATGTGCTATCAAGACCGAAAAGGAATTCTCAAAGTCTTATAACTTTAAAGCAAGCAAGAGAAGAAGAGACCTGCTGATCAATCTGGGAATGGAAATAAGGGGAATTCTCTGTATTCATGGATCTGATGAATAGAGTTTTCAAGGAGTATCTCGATGAATTTGTGGTGGTATTTATTGATTATATCTTGGTATACTCCAAAAGCTATGAAGATCATGAAAATCACTTGCGCATTATCCTGAAGACTCTGAGAAGACATGAATTATATGGGAAGTTTAGCAAGTGTGAATTCTGGATTCATGAGATTTCTTTTCTCGTCCATATTGTCTCTAAAGATGGAATCTCTGTTGATCCTTCTAAGACCAAGGCAATCCAAGAATGTCCAGCGCCTACGAGTATAACTGAGGTACGCAGTTTTATTGGTTTGGCAGGTTATTATCGGCATTTCGTCCAAAATTTTGCCCGATTGGCTAACCCATTAACGAAGCTCACACGTAAAGGGGTTAAATTTGATTGGACAAAATAGTGTGAAGAATGTTTCGAAGAACTGAAGAGAAGATTAGTCAATGCTCCTATATTGGCTCTACCATCGGGGAATGATGGGTTCGTTATTTATAGTGATGCATCAAAGAAAGGACTTGGTTGTGTCCTTATGCAGAATGATAGGGTTATTTCCTATGCATCACGACGGTTGAAAACTCATGAACAAAACTATCCTACTCATGATCTCGAGTTAGCAGCTGTGATCTTTGCTTTGAAGATATGGAGGCACTACCTCTAATGTGAAAAATGTGAGATTTATACTGATCAAAAGAGTTTGAAGTATATTTTCTCACAAAAAGAACTCAACATGAGGCAAAGGAGATGGCTTGAATTACTCAGGGATTACGATTGTACGATACACTACCACCTGATGAAAGGAAACAAGGTGGAAGATGCTTTGAGCAGAAAAGACCATGGAGTTTTGAACGTGATGAGAATTGAAAGGGATCCAATTTTGATGGATCTAGTGAAGATGGACATGGGAATAACCAGGGAAGGTGAAACATCAATGCTTTTTCAAATGGTTGTCAAACCATCTTTACTAGAAAGGATTAAGATATCTCAGACCGATGATGAAGAATTTCAAAAGAAGATTAAAGCTGTGAATGATGGGAGACTGAGAGACTTTGTGAATGAAGATGAAATTTTGAAATTTGGGAAGAGACTTTGTGTTCCCGATATACCTGATCTAAAAAGGGAATTGCTAGATGATGCTCATAGTTCCAATTTCTCTATACACCCTGGGAGCACCAAAATGTATAGAGATTTGAAGGAACATTTTTGGTGGGACAACATGAAGAGGGAGATTGCTGATTTGGTGTCAAGATGTATGGTTTGTCAACAAGTGAAAGCTGGAAGGCAACAGCCTGGAGGAGTCATGCAACCTCTTCCCATACTGGAGTGGAAATGGGACAATATTACGATGGACTTTGTCATGGGGCTACCAAAGACTCCTAGAAGGAACAATGCAATATGGGTTATTGTTGATCGTCTTAACAAGTCATCACATTTTCTTGCTGTAAGAGAAGATCTATCCCTGGAAAGTCTAGAAAGACTATATATTAATGAAGTTTTGAGACTTAATGGAGTACCCCTATCAATTGTTTCTGATCGTGATCCCCATTTTACTTCAAGATTTTGGAAAAGTCTTCAGAAATCCCTAGATAATGAACTTCATTTGAGCACTGCTTACCACCCTCAGACAGATGGACAATCAGAACGGACTATTCAAACCTTAGAAGACATGTTGAGATCTTGCTCACTTGACTTTCAGGGTATGTGGGATCAATATTTACCTCAGGTAGAATTTTTCATATAACAATAGCTTCCATTCGAGTATTCAGATGGCACCATATGAAGCATTATATGGAAAGAGATGTCGTACACCAACCTGTTGGGATTACTTTGGTGAAAGAAAACTTGTAGATCCAGAACTGGTTGAGGAAACGATGGAAAAGGTGAAGGTAATCCAAAATCACATCAAAGCAGCTCAAAGTAGGCGGAAGAGTTATGCCGATAATCGAAGGAAGGATTTGGAATTTCAAGTCGGTGATCATGTTTTCCTGAAGGTATCTCCATGGAAGAGAGTCATATGTTTTGGTAAGAAAGGTAAATTGAGTCCCAGGTACATCGGACCTTTCGAAATTCTAGAACGAATTGGGGCTGTAGCTTACCGATTGGCAATGCCGCCAAGTCTCTCTAAAGTTCACGATGTGTTCCACGTATCTCTGTTGAGGAAATACATGCCTGACCCAACTTATGTACTCACCTATGAAGAATTAGAACTGGAACCCGATTTGTCTAATTGCGAAGAGCCCGTCAGGATTCTTGATACGAGAGAACAAGTACTGAGAAACCAGACGACGCGTCTGGTAAAAGTCTTGTGGAGAAACCATAAGATGGAAGAGGCAACGTGGGAACCCGACGAACTTATGATGAAGAACCACGCAAGTCTTTTCATGTGATAAGTATTCTAGAAATTTTGTGGATGAAATTATTTGAAGGAGGGGAGAATGTAACACCCCAAGCTTCTACGGTACGCTTCTCTTTGAATAATGTGATAGCGTGTGTTGTACGCAACACCGAGTTCTAACACACCATAACCAATCAAACTAGCCGTTATGAATAGTAATAATTAATTTTTAAAATTATATATATTTTATATTTAAAAATGGACTTCATTTTTGGATTCGGAATATTGAATTTACCCTAAGGTGAAATTTTGGTACTTTTCGGATAACTTTAATATTTTGATGAATAGTGAAAATTACTAAATTTTAATTAAAAACAACTTTTTTAATCAAAATAATTAATAGTGATAAATTATGAATTTGAGTGGTTTTAAAGTATATTTAGAATATATTTTTACCATTTAATATAATTTTGGTCATTGGAAATAATTTTATAATTAAACCGAACATAAACAAGTGTCAATCTTTTGATAGTTATTATCTCTTAAAAACACGCTTTTTGTTTTGACAGCGGGAATTAATTTCAAATTAATTTCTGCCACTTCTGTGTTTTGAATTTAGAAAAATGGATTACATATTTGGAATCAGGATGTTCAAATTGTGTAAATAGGTAACTTTTATTTTTAGACATTTTGAATAATTACTGCGGTAAATATTTTATTTACCATGGTTAAGGGTAAATCCGGTAAATAAGTGTGAAAACAAATAATATTATAATAATACTAAATTACCCTAAAACGTGTCCTAGCCTTATTGGTTGATAAATGTTCGACCATAGGCATCTTTGGGTCGATTTTGGGACCCCATGGTGCCACTTGTAGGTGATAGGGACACTTTATTTTAATTAAGTTAAAATGAATACAAAAATGACACAAGCATATATCTTTTAGAAAAACAATTTTTACATAGGGTTATATATGTTGGATTTTATATTATAAATATTCATTAGAAAGATAAATATATTTACTACATAATTATATTTTATTTATAATTTTTAGACATTAAATAATTTAATTTATTTATGACACAATGATGGTGCTTTAATTACCATAATAGTGAAAAATTAAAATAATTGATATTATAAATACACAAATAAATATAATTTGAGAATTTTAATGAATTACAATAACTTTCTAGTATAATATGACATATTAGAATTGATTTAATTAAATTTTTTCGAAGTAATCATTCTGTTATGAGTTTCACAATAATCAACTATTGAATAGTGTCAAAATTGACATAAAAGAGTTTTTAAAACAAATATTATATTATTAATTGATATTAAATTCCTAAAAATCTAAGATTAGTACAAGATACATATATCATGATAGTTTCATCATTAATGGACCACTTGGTGGTCTCTTGTATGTATATGGTAAGTTTATTAACCATGTAATATAAAAATACAAAGAGACATTGTAAAAGTGAAACTAATCAACTTAGAGTTAATACTTAAAGATAAGGTTAATATAAGTACCCAAACCTGTCTAAATTCTATTGGTTGAGTTTTTTTCGACCCATCCCCACCTTAAAATTTAAATAATCAACTTTGGAGCCATTAGAAACCGAATATGAATTTATTATAAATTAATATTTCTAGCCTTTCCAAAGGTGCCCCTCACCCCTCTTATAAAAGGGAACTCCTCCTTCCCATTTCTTCACACCATCAAAGGCTTTTGGTTCGGCCAAAAACTTCCCAAATACTCTCCCAAATTCCCTCACTACAACCTAGAGTCCTTAGTTTGATCATAAAGCCAACCTAAGGAGCCCTTTTGATCAAATCAAAAGGAAGAAACCGAAGAAGAGGTAATGATTTCACCACCTTTTTCCAAGTTCATTTCTTCTTCCACTTCTTCTTACTTTGTTGTTACCATTCTAAAATAATAACTCTAGTATCATATATATACTGTGATGTTATTATAAATATGGTACAACTATATTCAGTATTCTATCCACCCTTTGATTAACATGTCACCATACGTGCGTACGTACAGCTTACCGTCTCCACATCGTGGTGTAATTGTTATTCAATATATTATTATTTGGATGGGTATAATAATGATGTGTAACTCATGTAAATAATAATTATAACATGTTAATGATTCTGTATACCATCCATTTATATATTATTTTAATATCAAAAGAATGATATTGTCGCTCGTGCATACGTACGGACTACCGTCTCCACGAACGCGATGAGATTCATTCTTCATCGTATCCATTCAAGTATAATTATCATTTGATGATTTAAAAATAATGTTTAGGGACTTGATATAATTCTGTATATGAATAATATACAACCTATCCATTACAAACATGGCTTAGGTAACAAAACATATAAAAGAAAACGAGTAAGTTAACACCCGAAACAACGATAATACTAAGATATTATTAACAAATCAATGTTAAAAGATCATATATTATATCATATTAATATATATGATTCTTGTATAATTTAATAACAATTATTTCACCATTATACAGGAGGTTATCCTACCCCAACCAAGGAAAAGTACAAGGTAAGGGTTATTTCACAATCTCTTCATTATCCGAGGTTGTTTATACGTAATTATCTACTGGGATCTCTTTATCATTCACATCCATGTTTCTTAAAAATGTATTTCAAAACATTTTTACTATTTACAAGAATATGGGTTAAAGTCATTTATACCCTTGTTTGACTTTTTATATGATGTTTATAAAGGAATCTTTCCGTCGTTTTTCAAATAAGGTGTTTTTTAACCTTTTCGACAGAATTAAGGTAAGAATGTTTTTTTTAACTTATACGGCGGGTGTGGTTATTTTCCACTGTTATAAAATCATCAAAGCTTCCCTTACAAGCTTATAATAATATTTTCAAAGAAAATGTTTTATTTTATAAATATATGACTCTTAAATGATTTCAAAATAGAAAGAAATATTTCTCTAAAAAGAGTTTTGATTTCATCTATGTCAACATCCTTTGATGGATTTTATGCTTATTTGTAGTTGATTTATTAAGATACAAAACTTCTATATTGTATTGAAGGTTTTGTGATATTTTTGACTATGGATGTGCTATTTTTATACCATTCATAGTTTATGATGAAAGTATTGACATTTCTTATGCTAGTTTTAATACGAATGTTTATGTTATGTTTAAACCTTTTCATATGGGAATGCATTGGACTTAATATGTGACGGGTGGAGCCCGCTATAGCTCCTTGATGCATCGATAGGTCTCATGAGACAAACTAGTGTCTTGGCACAAGGCCTTGACAAATTCGTATTTGTATTCTTGGCACGAGGCCTTGGCTATGTGGTTATGATAGTCTGGCATTATGCATTCCATCATTATGAAAGTGGTTATTGATATTTCATGTGATTATTTGATTAGTAGAATATCCATGTGAATAAGTAAATGGAATTATTTCAGTTTTTTTATTTTCCCATACTATGTTGAAGTTTACATTTAAAAGGCTTTTGTTTTAGTAATGAATTGCCTTAAATGTTTATGCTTATTTTTGAAAGTTCTGCTATATTGTTATCCTTACTGGGCATTTGAGCTCACCCCTTTTCTATGTTTTATTTTTCCCAGGATGTGAATAAATATGTTATGAATGACCTACAGGGATTTTATGTGGGGATATGAGTGTGGAATATGGAGACTATGTTGTTGTAGTAGTTTTTCACTTTATGATGTAATGTAAAACTTTATGAATATATCTAGTGTTTCTACAGCTACTAAACCAATCGGTCTTTCGAGATTTGATCTTTCTTGTGATCATACCAATGTTATGTAATAATGCACCGACTCTGGGTAACTAGGGTCGAGGCGTTACAAATTATTTTTATAATCAATCAATTTATTAAAAATAGTTATGTTAATACAATTGGATGGTTATTTAGACTGATAAAAATATTTTCCATAAAAAACATTTAGAATTATAAATATCTATTAAATAATTTGAGGATTATTCTCAATTTAATGATCTTAATATAGTTTCAATCCAAGTCATTTGATCTCAATAAAATGAAGGGTCTCCCTATTATCTATGTATAAGGAACTATGTCATCATGTCCTATATCAAATCGTAGAATTTTCTACCAACTCTCAGATGTCCTTTTATTAATCAGTCCAGAAAATTAGTGTTCATATGATTTTATACTGCAGTATGACTCTTGGAATTAGTCTCAGTAAGATGGGTTTAGTTGAATATTTTTCAAAGAGAGAAGTTTTTAAGGAAATATAGGACATTAAAACATGTTATGAAAGGTAGGAATATATTCTTAATAGAGATACCGAATCTAAAAGATACAAAATAATATGTGTAGAAAATTATGAAATAAAATTACATTATCTAAAAATTAATAGATAATTCTATTCATTAGTATAAATCACTAAGGAATATGATTTAGAAGTTTTTGTTTTCAATATATTTGTTTAATTTTGTAAAATAACTACCTCAAAAAAGTGGTTGATTTATTTGAAGTGTCATTGGAAGGAGAGTCTAAACTTTCATATCATAAGATTCCAGAGAAGCTTGAATGTTTTGAAAATTCAAATGATAAATCATTTTTTTTGTTTTTATTATGAAAATTTAAGGTAGTTGTATAATCTAACTCTGGATTTGAGGGTAGTTTCATTATATATGTATGTATATCAAATTAAGAGGAAAGGAGAAAAGGACAAAATGAATGTTGTAGATATATTTATTTTGGGATTCCATATCAATTTGATTCAGATAAATGTGGTAATTTTTTTTATTCTATATATTGAGGTAATTAAGATAAATTTAATGAAATGAAGAATAATTATTTTCTCATGTTTCATAAATAAGATTTTCGTTAATTATATGGATTTGATTCCAATAAAGAATCTGTTTCATGTCATTCTGATAATGTTTTATTAATTAGAGAAGAAACCATGTAAATAATAAAATTGGTTATCAATCCAAATCTAAAAAAATTGCAGAAAAATTAAATAAGGATGAATTTGAAGTTTATGTTGTTAAAGAGAAATAATTAGTAATTAGGAAAAGGAAACTAGAATCCTCTTCTACTAAGCTTAAAAATAAACAAAAAGATATGGTTGTTGTGGATTTCAAAAAAATTGATAGCTTACAAGGATCAGAAAAATCCTAGAGATCCAAATTTCATTATTGATAAAGTTTAGGTCGTAACACCCCGATATTTTACGAGAATGATTCTTTTTAATTTCTTTGATGTCTTGTGTTATACGCTATACGCAACACCGGCATAGCTCGTGGTATACGTAACACTGTGCTTGGATTATATTACTCACAATGTCATGTTATTTTGATAGAATTCATTTCGTTCAAGACCAATTATAAGTAAACAACTAAATATTATAACCCAGTTATTAAAATGGTGGGTATGAATAGTGTTAACTCTCTTCTAAAAAACTATTTAAATGAAAATAAGTGAGTATATAAAAAATAAAATAACTATTTATAGATTTTATTAATGAAAAAAATATGTAATATATTCTATATAATGTTTAAAATTGATCTTATATGTTTTCTAGACATTTTATAAGAACAAAATTTAAATTTTGTAGACAAAAGAAATATTTTTCAAAAAATATAGTTTTTATGACTTTTGATGGCGCACCTATTTTAAGTATAGTTTTTGAAAGTTTTTATATTAAATTATAAAAAATAAAATACTTCTTTTATTTTGTAATATAAAAATTTAATTTTGTGGAATTTCTTATATTTTTCTCATAAGTTTCATTTTTTGATGAATTGTGAAGAAACTAATTTTATTGAAAAAATTATTTTCTTCTAAAGTCATTACACAGTAAAATTATGTTTTGGTTTGGTTTTAAATTTTAATTAGTTCATTTTTATCTAATTATGGATTTTAAAAATAATTTTACACAATAATTAATTATAAAAACATTTTCCATTTAAAAAGGGGTATTTTCCAAAAAAATGTTTTTTTTGACATTTTACAGGATTTATTTTAAATTTCATTATGTTACTTCTGTATTTTGAAATTTAAAAAATGGATGTCAAATTTGTATTCATGTGGTCAAAATTTGGTAAGTATATCCCTTTTATTTTTTACTAATATGAATAATAACCATGGTAAATTTTGTTACCACAATAAAGGGTAATTTTGGTAATTTTGGGTAAAAAATAAAAGTATAATGACTATAGAATGACCAAAACAATTAAAAAAAATTGATTTGATGGATTTAATTTAACCCTTGACACTTAATTATAGAAAATTTGTCATTTAATAGAAACTTGTCCCTGAAAATGATTTAAATAATATTTAATTCAACAAAAGACACATGTGTCATTTTCTTTGTCTTTAATATCTATTATGTGTCCACATATGGAAAAATGGGTTGTATAAACGAATCTAAGTTGTAATGATTAACTTAATAAACATATATCCCTAATATAAATTTATTTTTGACATTTTGGGGCTATTTAAGAGATATTATGGTATTTAAAATATTTTTTTAATGAAAATTCAAAGATGTCCTGTTCATGTTTTAAATAATATATAATTTTTAACATAAGGTTATAGGGAATATATATTATACTATAACTACTCATTTTAAAGATAAAATTTTTTTTACCATTTTTAATTTATTTTTAATTTTTATAAAATATCGGTTTACAATAATGACTTATAATTTGATGGTGTACAAATTACTTATTTGGTGATAAATCAATAAAATAATTATTATTAAAATACTAATAACCATTAAAATACACAAATGCATTCCAAATTATTATTTTTAGAGTATATATTGACCAAAATTATCCAAGGGTAGAGTTATTGACCATTTGGATTCATATTAAAGAGATTTTGACACTTATATTATTTTATTTAAAGTGATTTTAAAGTTGTTACATTCATAATTTAATAAGTATAACATTTTTAATGTTGAATTTTCTCGAAGATAAATTATACTAAAAGTATTATTATTAAATATAGTATATTTATATTCATCATAGTATTTTATTTTTAATTTTTACCTAACAAATAATTATATTATGTAATTACACAAAACTGATGTAATAAATATTTTATTAATAGAAATATCAAATTAATGTTATTAAAAGTATTAAAATAAATATAATTTTTGATAGTTAATATGTAAAATGATTTTTATATATTACATATACCCAATAGTTATGTTATAAAATAATGGGTTCAATGATAACACCCTATCTTGTTATTTTTAAAAATCCGTGAATTGAATAGTTAAAAAATTGACACTATGTTTGTTTTATGAAAAAAATGTTTTATTAATTTATTTAAAAATCATAAAACATTTTTCAAAAATATATACTAATTATTATATTGTATAAATTTCTCTAGGGTACTTATTTATGGTCTAATGAAATCAAATAAATAAATATTTCACCCTTTTAATGTTGAAATATTTTTTATCTTAATTAATATTAAATAGAATAACAAAGTGTTAATTAAAATCATAATGTTTAAATTGACATAAAAACGTGTCCAAAAATTATTTCTTGGTTCTATTACAACTGTATCTCATATTATATTTTAAATTGAGGAATTTTTGAGCTTTTTGAGTGGCTTTTTATTTTATTATAAATTAATATTTTGAGGATTCCAAAAGTGCCTCTCACCTCAATTATAAACGGCTATCCTTCTCCCTCACTTCTTGACATCAGTTTGAGTATTCAATATCGGCCATACCCGGCCTTTTTCCATTCTAAACTTCCCTAGTTATATTATATAGGTTTTTTCTTCTTTAAAGGCCAACTCTAGTGCTCAAATAGAAGACTTATAGGAAGCGTGTCGAAGAAGATGTAATCTCCACTACCGATTCTTTCAAACCTCATTCTCCTTCTAATTCATTTTCATGAGTTATTTCATTATAAAGTAATCACTTAATTATCAATTATATAATGAGATATTATTATATTTATGAAACAACCATATTCAACCTTTTATCCATCCTAAAAAAATGAAATCACTATACGTGTGTACGTACGGCTTACCATCTGTAAGCTGTGGTGTATTCTATTTTTCACCACCACCATACCAAGATGAGTATAATGATGGAAGTAATAAATATATATGATTATTATAACATGATATTAATTCTGAAATATTTTACACCATCTAATTCTATACCATTCAATAAATATGGTAATGATATCGTCGCTTGTGTGTACATTCGGCCTACCATCTCCATGATGTGATTCATTCTACATGATAGCCATTAAAGATTGATTATATAGAAGTATAGAATAAATAATTATTATATTTATTATTTTAATATAATTTTTTAATGATACAAATATAACCCAATCTGGATAACTAAAACTTATTTGGCAAAACATGCATATGAAAATGAAGCAGTTTATACCCAAATAACGAGAAATAATGAAATAGTATTACCAAACGGATGATAATATTATCATATAAAATATCATAAAAATTTATATGACTCTATAATAAGTCAATGATATCATTTTAATCATTATATAGTAAATTTATATACATACAATGGATAACGTACCTAACATAGGGGATAATTTTTCAATCTCATTGTTATCTGAGATTGTTTATTCATAAGTATTTAATCGGGTATATTTATCATCCAAATCCATGTTTCCAAAATAAGTATTCAAAAATATTCTACCTATCCTATTATAATTTTTAAAGTCAATTTTACCCATTGGTGAATATTTATTAAATGGTATGAAAGGAATCTTTTGTCATTTTTTGTACAAGGTAATTTTTGACTTTTTCAGAAAAAGTATGAGAAGAATGTTTTTTTAACTTATACAACATGAAGGTATTTTTATGATTTCATAATTCCTTATTCCCATGAAAATTATATTACAATTTTTCATTTTTATTTTTAAAGGAATTATTTTCTTTTAAAATTGTGCGGTGTTTTATAAAAAAAAATTGATGAAGAAATGATATTTTCCCCATGAATTAATTTCAAGTATTTTATCAAAATTATTTTCCAAAAAAGATTAAAGATATTTTTCAAGTATATTACACATGTTATTCTTATGGTTGTTTATTTTTATAATGGAATTATATTTATGAAATCCATTTTTTTAACATGGATTATATTATGATGGAATGATGTTTAAGAAACCTATTTTATTTTTTGGGTTATGTTATGATGAATGATTGATGTTTTTTTGACATAAATATGTATGGTTTTCATTATAGGATGGGTGATACCTATATATCCCTCCAATTCATTGGTTAAATATCTATATCTCATGAGATATACATGACTGGAATGACATGTAAATCCGGTTCAGTAATACAGGGATGGAACTACAAGTAAACTCGGTTCAGTAATGGACTTTGTCTACTATAATGGTCTTGTAAATGAGTCTTGGCTAATATATAAATGATTTTCTATTCTTATGTGTTTTTCAAAATTCTATGAATTATTTCAATTATATATTATCATGGTTCGTGTTCATTTGTGACTTATGCCTTATAAACTTCCAAGATTTATTTCATGACTTGAGAGCTATATTTTCAAAATTTATGTTCATGTTTTTACATTATTATGTTTATGTTTTGTTTGATGTTGTTCATGTTTTCCATTATTGAGAATTTAAGCTCACCCTTTTTGTTTTTTCTTTTCCCTAGGTTATAAAGAAACATTTTAGGTATAGAAACTAAAGGGGAATATCATTTTGGGAGATGTTTAAGATCTTTCACCAAGTTAGAAGAATATGTTTTGAGTTTATAAAGATGCTAAACTAATATGGTCTTTGGGTGTCTATTTGTGTAATGTATTAATTTTTCTAAAAAATAAAATTAATTTCTATGTACATCATTGTTGGTTCTTTAGAATTGGTACCAGAGCGAAGGTTTAGTCAAACTTTGGAAACTAGGATGCGAAAGCTTTAGTTAGATCCCTAAAGATATTTCTAAGGATATGTATAGGGATATCCTAAGGATAAGTCTAAGTATGTGTTAAAATACTAGGTTATTTTTATAATCATGACTGTCCTAGGGTTAAATGGAAGTTATCATTGATTGAAATATAATAATTAATTACCTTACTTATGTGTTTTTAATATCTAATATGTATTTCTCACACATTGATTTCTGGTCTTATTCAATAGCTAGAACTACATGGAACATAGTTAACCATTGAATTTTTTAGATTTGTAAAGTGTGGGAATTATAAATATTGATCTCCTAAATTGAAATATCATGAATAAAATCATGATGATGGTTTTATTATTGGTCATACTGCTGAGGATAAATAGATTGTAAACGACATTGAAAAGTTATGTAATGTTATTTCAGTATGGTTTACATTAAATATAATAATATTGAGGTTGAGAAACCTTAAGACATGATTCATATTTCAGGAAATATGAAGTTTATGGATCTTACATAATGGTTTAAGAATAAAGCTGGATAATTGAGTTATATATGTTTCAGAATTCAAAGATTATGTTATATGAATCATGAAATATATAAGTGTTTTTGGTATATTTTTTTCATTAAGTATTGAAAATGAAATGTTTAATCATTCTAAGGAACCACAAATTGATTTAAGGTTAAGGTAATATACTTGGAGAACACATTATTAGGGAAATATAACCCTTAATATGTCCCTAATGTTAAGATAATTTTGTTTGGATAAAGATATGTTGGATTTGAATAAGTAAGTTGGATGATGTTAGATTCTTGGGAACTAATTATGGATTTTTTGACAGGAGGGTTATTCTATCTTGGGTGAAGCATACAACCTTTTGGGACTTAAGGAATAATCCACAATTTTTTTGAACATGGAAACATGCATGTTTTCAAAAAGATATCTGATAATTCAGGTTGTTACCATGACTCAAGAGAATACATGATGAAGGTGTTTACATTTTTGGAATGTGACCATCGAAATATAGCTTCTGATATATGGGAGATAAATGTTAAGTTTATTTTTTGAACCTTTTTCTATATTTTTTTATTTTCAACTTTCATACGGATTGTAAGGTTATCATGTTTTTAGAAAGTTTAAGTTAAATACCAAATAAAGTTTGTTAGAACAAATTATTATCTCACCATATATGGACTTATGCATGTTTGATAACTTGTGATAAACTTTTTGAGTTAATGACAGATGGAATGAGCTATTATTAAATTTATGGATCGCATGATCTATTAACGCTTTAGGAATGAAAAATTCAACTTCATATCTTTGAATAAGAGATGAAGTAGAAATTGTTGAAGGCACAATCAATGATGATATTGTACTGAAATAAAGTAAGTATTTCTTCTCATGTTATTTAACTTTAGGAAATGGATCTTGAAAACCAAAAACATTATCCAAGTAACTTCTTTTCCGATGAATTATATGGTCCCTTAAATCATCACAGATTTATGGCTCTTGGATTGTTAACTTAGTCCCAACCTTGTTCTTTATCACTCTTTATTAGAAAATGATGGTTATATTTTTTTCTTTGATATCCATGTTTTCTCTTCCCAAATATGTTCTTCTATATGGAAACCCATTGAGGAGTTACTTTGGGTAACCATTATGTTTCCAAATTTCCTTTTTCAAATGATGTTTTCATATTCCTTTTTAAAACGTGTGTTTCTATGAAAGAAACATTCAATTAGTAAACCTTTTATAACCCCAAAAAAATTTGAGGGAGAAATTCATTTTTAGGGGGTAGATTGCAACACCCCAAGAGTTTATGAGATATATTATTTTTAATTTTATTTATGTATTGTTTTATACTCTACACCAAGAAAATCTTGGACTATACGCAATGTCAGATTAGTTTTCGGTATACGTAATGCTATTCTTGGATTCTGTTACAAAACATTTCAAGTTATTTTGATATAATTCATTCCACACAAGACCAAGTATAATTGAACAACTAAATATTGTAAACTGGTCATTAAAATGGAAGGTATGAATAGTATTAACTTTCTTATGAAAACATATTTAAATGAAAATAAGTGAGCCTTTAAAATAATAAAATCACTCTTGATGGATTTTATTAATGAAACATTTTTTTAGTATATTCTATATAATGTTTAAAATTTATCGTATATGTTTTATAGACATTATATAAGAACAAATTCAATTTTTTTAGATAAAAGAAATATTTTTCAAAAAATACAATTTTGTCTCCTTTTGATGGTGCACCCATTTTAAATCTAGTTCTTGAAAAAATTTATATTCTATTTTAAAAAAATAAAATTATTCTTATAATGGGGAATATAAAATTTTACTTAGGATGAATTTTTGATATTTTTCTGATAAGTTTCATTTTTTATTAATAGTGAAAATACTGATTTTTATTGAACAATATATTTTCTTTTATAGTCATTACATAGTAAAATTATGTTTTGATTTGGATTTAAATTCTAATTAGTGAATTTTTATCCAATTATGTATTTTTAAAATAATTTTACACAATAATTTATTATAAAAACATTTTCCATTTAAAAAGGGGTATTTTTCTAAAATAATATTTTATGTGATATTTTACCATTTTTATTTTAAATTTAATTTTGAAACATCTTTGTTTTCTATTTTGAAAAATTTATGTCAAATTTGTATTCACGAGGTCAAAATTTGGTAAGTAGGACCCTTTTATATTTGACCAATATGAATATTAACCACGATAAATTTTGTTACCACAATAAAGGGTAATTTAGGGAATTTAGGTTAAAAATAAATGTATAATCACTATAAAATGACAAAAACAAATGAAAAAAATTTATTTTATGAATTTAATTCGACTTTTAGCACTTAAGGATCGAACATATGTCGTTTAATGGACACTTTTCCATGAAAATGACTTAAATAATATTTAAATAACAAGAAGACACAAGTGTCATTTTATTTGTCTCTAATACCTATAATGTTTCCACATATGGACTAATGGGTGGTATCAATGAATATTAGTGGTATTTTTTAACTTAATAAACATTTATCCATAATATAAATTTATTTTTTACTTTTTGGAGGTATTTGGGAGATATTATGGTATTTATAATATTTTATTTAATGAAAATTTTAAGATGTCACATTCATGTTTTAATAATATATATTTTTTAAAATATGGTTATACATAATATATATTCAACTATAATTACACATTTTAAAGAATTTTTTTTATCATGGTAATTTATTTTTAATTTCTAGTAAATTTATAATTATCATAATGTCTTATACTTTGATGGTGTAAAAAATAATTATTTGATGAGAAATAAATAAAACAATTATTATTAAAATACTAATAACAATCAAAAGACACAAAACCATGCCAAATTATTATTTTTCGATTCTACATCGACTATAATCATCCAAGGGTCGATTTATTGATCATTTGGAGCCATATGGAAGAGATTTTGACACTTATATTATTCTATTTAAAGTGTTGTTAAAGTTGTCACATTCATACTTTAATAAGTATAAAATTTTAAATGTTAGATTTTACAAAATATAAATTAGTCTAAAAGTATTATTATGAATTCTAGTATATTTATATTCATCATAGTATTTAATTTTTAATTTTTACCCAACAAATAAGTATATTAAATAATTACACAAAACTAATGTAGTAATTATTTTATTAATAGAAATATCAAATTAATGTTTTTAAAAATATTAACATAAATATAATTTGAGCTAATTAGTATATCAAATGATTTTTATAGATAACCTAGAACCAATAGGAATAAAATATAATATTTTTTTGATTAAAACACCTTAACTTGATATTTTTTAAAATCCATGAATTGAATAGTTTCAAAATTGACACTTGTTGTTTTGTCACAACAATGTTTTATTAATTTATTTAAAAATCATAAAAAAAATTAAAAAATATTGAAAAATTATGATATGGTCTAAAATTATCTAAATTACTTATTTATGGTCTAATTGACATCAAATAAATAAATATTTCACCCTTTTAGTACTGAAATATTTTTTATATTAATTAATATTAAATAGAATAACTAAGTGTTAATTAAAATGATAATGTTGAAATTGACATACACACTTGTCTAAAAATTATTGTTTGATGATATTACAACCTTTTCCCATCTGATATTTGAAATTGGGATATTTTAATGTTTTTGAGTGGGTTTTGATTTTATTTTAAATTAATATTTTGAGGTTTCCAAAAATCCCCCTCGCCTCAATTATAAAAAGGTAACATCCTCCCTCACTTCTTCACATCCATTTGAGCCTTAACTCTCGGCCATACCCTTACCATTTCAATTATCAACATCCCAAGTTACATTCTAGAGGTTATGGTTCTCTTCAAATACCAACTATAGTGCTTTAACAAGAGATTTAGAAGAAGCACATCGAAGAAGAGATAATCTCCTCTACTAATTCTTTAAAACTTATTTCTTCTTCTAATTACTTTTCAAGATTTGTTTCATTATAAAGTAATTAATCAAGTATAAATTATATAATTATTTTTTATTATATTATTGAAACAACCATATTCCATATTCTATCCATCCTATGAGAAAATGATATCACCATGTGTGTGTACGTACGGCTTACCGTCTCCACACCGTGGTGTAATCCGTTTTTCACCAACCCCTTACATGGATGGGTATAATGATGAAAATAATAACTATATTATATTATTATAACATAATATTAATTTTTTAATATTATAAACCATCCAATTCAATATCATTCAACAAATATGGGAATGACATTGTCGCTCGTGTGTACGTACGACCTACCATCTCCATGATGTGATGTGATTAATTCTACATGATATCTATCAAATAATGATTTTATAAATGTAAAAAATAAATAATTAGGGTATTCATTATATTAATATCATTTTTTATTATATTAATATGACCTAATAAGTAAAACCCAAACTTATTCAGTAAAACAAGCTTAATAAAATGAAGCAGTTTATACCTGAATAAAGAGTAATAATGAAAAATTATTACCAAATGAATGATAATATGATCAAATAAGATATCAAAAAAATTAATATGATCCTGTAATTAGTCAATGAAGTCATTTAAATCATTATACCGAAGGTTCAGATACATACAATGGATATTAGACCAAAGATAAGGGATAATTTTTCAATCTCTTTATTATCTTAGATTATTTATTCCTAAGTATTTACTGGGGTATATTTATCATCCCCATCCATGTTTCCTAAATAATTATTCAAAAAAAATCTATATATCCTCCTATAATTTTTTAAAGTCAATTTTACCCATTGGTTAATTTTTATTAAATGGTATGAAAGGAATCTTTTTTCATTTTCGGTATGAGGGACATTTTGACTTTTGTGGTAAAAGTACGAGAAGAATGTTTTTTAGCTTATACTGCATGAATGGATTTTTACACATTCATACTGACTTATTTCCATAAAAATTCCCTTATACAGTTTCATGTTTATTTTTAAATAAATTAATTTCTTGTAAAATTATGCGATGCTTTAAGAAAATAAATCATTTTTTAAGAAGAAATGATATTTTCCCCAATAATTAATTTCAAGTGTTTTAACAAAATTATTTTCCATTAATGATTATGGATATTTTTCATGTATATTTTCCATTTTATTCTTATTTTTTATTTTCATGATGGAATTTTATTTATCAAATCCATTTGTTTTACATGGATTATGTTATGATGGAATGATGTTTAAGAAACCCATTTTATTCTTTGGGTTATGTTATGATGAGTGATTGGTGTTTTTTTGGAACACATATGTATGGTTTTTATTATGAGATTTGTGGAACCTATATATCCTTCCAATTCATTTGGTAAATATTTATATCTCATGATATAAACATTACTAGGGTGGCATGTAAATTTGGTTTAGTAATACAGGTCTGGAATAGGAAGTAAACCTGGTTTAGTAATGGACTTTGTTGAAAATGATGGTCTTGGAAATGAGCTTATGCTAATATGGAAATTATTTTCTATGATTATGTGTTTTCCAAAATTCCATGTTTTATTTCAATGATATCTCACCATGGTTAATGTTCATTTATGAATTATTCCTTATGAACTGCTAGAATTTATTTCATGAATCAAGATTTTTATATTCAATATTTATGTTTATGGTCTTACATTATTATTTTTATGTTTTGTTTGATGTTATTTATGATTAATCTTACTGAACATATTAGCTCACCATTTTTATGTTTTCTTTTCCCCAGGTTATAAATAAATGTTTTCGGTATGAAAACTAAAGGGGAAGATCTTTATGGGAGATGTTTAAGATCATTCACCAAGTTTGAATAATGTGTTCCCAGTTTCCAAAGACACTAATCCAATACTATCATTGAGAATTTATTAGTGTAATGTATTAACTTTTGTGTAAAATAAATGTAATGTCTATGTATGTCACTCTTGGTTTATTACATAGGATTTATATTTAAATAAAAAAATAGATGACACTATGAAAGAGGAATAGAATATGAAAAAGAAGAATGAAAATATTTTTAAAGGGATGATGATGGAAAATTTGATTAATGTTTTATAACAAGAATCATAAAATAATTCTTTATAAATTTAACCATTACCAGTAGTTCAACCTATTTAGGTTCTAGAACAAATTATGATTCTAATTTATTTTCTATTGATGAATATTTTGTTCGAGTTATTGTTTAGAAGGATAGTGGAAAAGAAGAGGAAGTTAAAAATCATGTTGAAAAGTTGATTTAGAAATGAGATAAAAAATCAGTTAAAATTTCATTATAAAGGAAAGTAAAAAATATTATTTAGATGTTCTGAAAGAGTTTTCAATGAACTGTAAGGCAATTAGAAAAAGTGTTGCAAAAATAAGAAGAATAGGATGTTGCGGAGGAATAATAAATGGAATAAGTAAACTCTTTGGAGTCATCTTCATCATCCTCAATATCCTTATCCACTCTATCTTATAAGAATAAAATTGTACATATTTCTCTGAATGAAAAATCCTCATCACATGAGAATGAAGAATAAAACAATTCACATACAAGATTATTATAAAAGGTATAGAAAGGTATGGAGGTTGATGTGATAAGTATTTCAAATGATAAAAGTGTTAAAGGAAAAGAAAATATATATGGTGGATCATCACACAGATATATTTCTAAGGTTTCTTCACATTTTTCTTATAAATCAATCACTAATGAATAGAAAATTATTGATTATAGATTTCTAACCATGAAACAGACTATGGATTTAATTCCAAATCTTCCAGAAATTGAATCCTAGTGCCAGAATATCTGGAATATATTCAATGATAAATCAGAATCAATGAAATTGTTGACTGAATTATTTGTTCAAAATGAGACTGAGATAAATATTTCAAAGATAAATAAAAGGCACAAAAATGAAGTATCAATAAATTGGTAAAATATTCCAGGCAAGCATATGTAGATTTGAATGAACCTAATAAGTATTTTTAGGAATCTATGAAATTGACCTTTGATATTTATAAGTCCTTTGAAAATATATCATCATACAATTCTAATAGGTTGATGATTTAGGAATAGTTTAAAGTTATGTCAAAAAATAAGAATCATAAAATCTATAAACATAAATAATAGATTCTAAATTTTAAATACATGAATTTAAGAATTATAACTTTTAAAGAATACTTTATAAGGAAAAATGAAGAAAAAAATATTGGAATTATTAAAGAAGGTGTAATTTCGTTGATAACGGATAATCAGAGTCCTTCATTCATGGAATAGAATATAGAAATGCTCAAGTCTATGAAAGTAAAATCTAAAAATAATAATGAGACCTTTAAGAAGATAAAATCTATTTTGAAAAATCGTTATAAGAATGAATGAATGTTTTCTCTAAACTTTGGACATATTTCAAATCAAAACATTTTGAATGAAGTTTGATTTAAATGATTTATTCTACAAATATTTTTTTAAAATGTCGTTGAATTTTAATTAGATTAATGTTCATTACCTTTATCATGGATGAATAGTTATTCCAATGCAATTGATTCATATTACACATTATAACATTCCATGAATTTTTTTTACTATCACTATTAATTTTTGAAAACCACAAAGGTGAAGAAATTATCAAATGGGAAAAATTATAAAATGAGTAGAAACTATCTATGTGGGAGACACTATCTAAGGGGAAAAATTTATTTAGTCAGAGTATCCATTGTAATAATATTTCCTATATGATTAATAATGATGAAAAAAATAAGTTTTCAAGATGAGGGGATATAAGATAAGAAAATAGAATATATTTTTTATAAATAATTTCTTTTATTTTCATAAACATACAATGAATTGTATGTTTTTCAAAGATAAATTGTTTTCATCATAAGTGTGGTGTTTTGTGAATTCTAAAAAGGTAGATGTTATCGAGCCATAAGTTTATACTTTCTTCATTTAATTTCTTTTGTTTTGAAAATAAAAACACATTATTAAAATCTTATGTTAGTCACTTTTCATATTCAACATATTTTAGAATGATTATCTAGAAAAAATCTTTTTCTACTGAATATATAAATTGTTTCTAACTGAACAAATATAAACTTTATATTCTTTAATCTAAGACATCGGACTAACTCAGAGTATGGTCCATCATATGGACTAGTGTTTTCCTATTAGATTGTCTAATGTAATTTCCATCAGACTGAATTCATATCCATTGGACTAACAGTAATTCAGATCCATCATTTTTACCATTGTTTAATTCATCTAACTAAAATTATTTTAGATCATTGGACTAAAATAAGCTTATAATCAGAGTGTTTAAATTATTTTTATCATATGGAATTTATTACAGCATTGAAATAGTTCTATCAAACAAAATTAGATGAATAATTTTTCTGAAATTTATAGTGAATATCATCTGTGGCTATTTCAACCATCTATGAGATTCGCATAAATTTGATATTTTGAGGGATTCCTATAAATAAGAGTGCAATTTAGGATATGGGAGATGATACATTTTGTAACTCAAATCATCAAAAGTTCTATATACTTGAACATATCATTCATATTCTTTATAATATTGTAGATATTTATTGTTCTAAATATTATGAGTGAGTAATTTTGAAATCCTTAGAACATATTTCTTTTGTATTTACTTGTTATGATCATGGGCTTCCAGGGATCAGAAGGATGGTGATACTAATCAGGCTAATCAAGGGCTTCCAGGTTATTGGATGATAGAGATAACATATATCATCATATAAAAGGATTCTATGGTATTGTAGGAAAAATCTAACATCGATTATGGTATTGAGGGCTTCTTGGGTTTTGTAATACATATCCATACGATCATTATTTAGTGTGATTTTCTGGTAAGGAAAGATATATGTTATAGTTAGGTTGAAAATTGTAGATATCATAAGTCAATATTTATCACTTTCTTAACACTTTAGGTTAAAGAGTATAATATTTTTCATAAAGCATGTAATTCCAACTTATTTTAGTATAATATATATTTTTTTTTAAATATTATATAATTCTATTAACTTTTTATTATAATGTTTATTTTAATTAAATATTTTAATAACTGATATATCAGGCTACCTATGATCCCGATTAATAAATTTTATTTATCAAATGACTTCTGAGTATGATAAATATACTTTTATCATCGGATGGCTATTGATTTTAATATTTATAACAAAATGGATTTTGGATTTTTTTTTAGTTTAATTTTTAAACTGAAATTCACTCTCCCCCCTCCACCTCTCACTTATAGACATTTTATACTCTTATGTTCTAATAAAATTAATATTCTACGTGAAATAGAAAGAATCATGTTGAATGAATACAGTTTACCTATATATTTTTGGGTAGAAACTATTAATACAGCATTACAGATCATGAATACAGTTTTAATCAAACAATTTCGTAAAAAATCACCTTATGAGTAGTGGAATATCAAAAAAATGTTAAAATATTTTATGCTAGTTATATATATTGAATATTAAGGAAACCCTAGGTTAGTTTGATCCAAAGGCTGATGAAGGAACATTTCATAGGTATTCTACTACTAATAATGATTATAGACTTTATAATAAAAATACAATCATTGTTGAATAATATAGTCATGTGGAGGTTGAAGAAAGTGGTATTTTTTATCAAAACCGAATTCAAACAACATATTTTACTAATTATTCAATTAACTGAGGATTTTGTTTGTAAAGATGTGGTTGAATTTAAATTATAATATGATAATAATGAATCCATTTCTAAATAAAAGTAATAAATGGAAATTGATATTGTCTTA
Organism: Viscum album; assembly: GCA_963277665.1. NCBI lineage: Eukaryota > Viridiplantae > Streptophyta > Magnoliopsida > Santalales > Viscaceae > Viscum > Viscum album. Next base: position 1,328,337,052 of record OY728145.1, on the reverse strand, counting down.
CCATGAAACCCTATAACCTTATAGTGTCACCCATTATAGATTGTTATAGGATACCTAAATGAAAGAGTTATGACTAGACGAAATTTGGGAAACCTGGATGTGTTCACTGCCTTTATATCCCACTTTGAACCTATGACTATAGAAGAATCCTTAGATGTAGAAATTCGAATACTACCTATGTAGGAAAATATAAACTGGTCCAATAGTAATGAATTTTTTGAATTGATTAAAATTCCCCTGAACTATCTAGTGAAAGTAACCAAATGGGTATTTAGGAGTATTCATTATGATCAAGTCGTAGTTACTCGGAATAATTCTAGGCTGGTTGCTAAGAGTTACAACCCGGAAGAAGGAATAGACTATCAGGAAATATTTACCCTATTTTTTATGCTTGAAAAAAGTTAGAGCCTTATAGCCTATGCATCTCATGTTGACATTAAATTATACTATATAAATAAATATATTCCAAATATTCTTTTTTAAGTGGTTATTTATTAGTGGATTTTTATGGTGAAAAACGTCCAGGATTTGAAAACCTTTATCTTCAATATTATATTCTTAAATTTACGAAATATCATTTTGACCTTCAACCATCACCAAGGTCTTGGTCTGATATATTGAGTTCTTTTCTTTTAAAAAATGATTATTGGTAGAATAATATGATCCTACACCTTTGAATAAAGAATCATTCTTCGAATTTATTATTATTTAAAATTTATATAAAAGTTGTAATTTTTTTCAACTAATCCAAATATTATTAACGTTTTTTCAAAAATTATGAAAAAAAAAAATTAGAAGTGTGTATTCTTAGAGAATTAAATTTCTTTCTTATATTAAAAATTTAACAAAATGATTTTTGAACAGATATACAATTATTTAAATATATTAATGATTTAATGAAAAAATATATTTGAAAATGTAAATTCATATACAACTATCATGTGTACTAATGTAAAACATGATATGGATGAATTTATAAAACAAGTTGAAAATAAGTTTTATAGAGGTTTGATTGGAAGATTTATATATATTATAGCTAATAGACCAAAAATAATGTTTCTTGTATTCATTTATGAAATATTTTAATAAAAAAAGAATCAATGGAATCTAAATATTGTTAAAAGGATTTTTAGAGATTTAAAAGGAACCCTTTTATATATTTTTTTTATTAAAGATATTCTATTTTAAATTTAGTTTCATATTAAAATGCTAATTTTCAAGGGTGTGGATTATATTTTAGAAGAAACACAGAAATTATTGACTTTGTAGGAATGTCCCTGGTTTTATACTCTAGTAAAAAACAACATTTAGTGGCATTATTAACAACTAAGGTAGAATACATATATAATAGTAGCTGTTATACACAACTGTTTTAGATGAAACATAGACTTCTAGACATTATAATTGGTCTTAATCATATTACTATATTATTTTATAATTATATATCTATTTATATTTCAAAAAAATCATGTTATTCACTCTAATACGAAGCATATAGATATATGGCATCATTTTCTAAGAGATAACGTATAAAAAGATGATATATATTTATAATTTCCTAATTATGAGTATCAACATGTTTATATTTTCAATAAATAGCATCCCATAGCTAGTTATGATTTTGTTAAGGTGGGTAAGGGTTCTTTAATTTTAAGAAAATATTTTAATTTTTATATTAATATCAATTTGTTAATAATTTGTTTTATTTAATATTTTGTTTTTTAAGTTTTAATTTTATTTTATTATTCATTTATTGAAATTGTTTCATTTGAAATTTTTTTGGAATATTATATTTTTTGATGTTTTCTTTTTAAAAAAACCCTCGAATGATTACACTACAAAATTGCCTCAAGAAGAAAAAATGTCACATGAAATTTTTCAGTATTAACTTTTCTGTTGCTCCAAGTTTCTAACATATAACATTTATATATCTTAATTTATCAATCTATAAAACCATATCTCTTTGAAACCATGAACTAAATGATATTTTCAATGGATAGGACCATGAATATAGAAGAAGTTATTTTGAGTGGTATGAATAGGCATAGAACATCAAGTTCTAGGTAGAATGTACAACATGAAAAAGTTATGGATTTTCAATGGTTATTCTATATAGATCTATTACTAAATAAAGGAATGAAGAATTATGTAATTACTATTCAAAAAACCTATGTTTATTGTGAAAAAAACTATTTATTTCTTTGAAAATAATTAGAATGAGTAGTATTTGTACTGTTTGTTCTCTACTTTGAACAACCATCTCAAATCATTCTTTAACATAGGCATCATTCCCATATCTTTCTTCAAAAATACAAATAAGTTGATCAAAATCACCAACCTACTCCACGACTTTTCTAATGATCCATTTTTCATGGATGTGAAAAATTAGAGTTTATATTGTGATAGTATGACCAAATAGACATTGATGTTAAATCAAACATTGTTAATAAAGAATTTTACATCTTTAGATACTAGTGATATAATTTTTTCAATATGTTGTGTGATATTATAGACAAATATGTTCAATATTTTGAGAATATTTAAATTTTTCTCAATAAAAATATTGTTAAAGTTCTAATGATGTGCCATGATTAGTGGTATCTGATAATAGAATGTATTGTTCTGCAAAAGTATAATTTCAAGGAGTTAGTAGAGGAGTTAAAGACAATCCAACATATTTCTAGATATTAAATAAACATGGAATCCTCTTCCTCAGATGAGCCAAACCCTAAACCTACCACTATTCCTACTTCTTGTCTTATTAAACATTAATCCTAATATTATTAAAATATGTGAAGATTAATAAAAAATTGTTATTATTTTTGGTTATCTTTATTTTATTTTTATGATTATTTTATGATTCTAATATTATCCCAATCCATAATTCATTTATTTTTGGCCCATGTAAAACTCACTTAAAATTTTCTAAAACATTAAATTTGGTTTCATCCATTTATATATTTTCATTTTTTTATTTCAAAAAAGGGGGAAAATATTGATAATCACTATATTCCTCTTTTTGATTATTAATTAATCTATGATCACTATTAATATCTATTTTTGTCACTAACTAAAACCTATAATTTTTTTTAAATTTTTTGGTGTTTTTATTCATTAAACGTGGTGTATTTTAGTTCATATAGAAGTTAAAATAACAATTACATTAATTTATTATTGATTTTAATGATCGCAAACACCCTTATTTGTTTTACTAGTCGGTTTTCATTAAGTGGGTCCAATGATTGTGTTTATTAGAATATTTATTTTGTTTTATTTTTAATATGGATGTTTTCTAATCTTAATTTTGATCAAGGTTAATTTTTTAGGTATTCTAAATGTTTAGAATAATTATGAAATCACTATTTAAAACTACAAATTAAAGGTGAGAGTTTGGTGTGGGAACCTATATTCTGATAAGGAACATTACTTATGGAAACATACGTTTGTAGTGAAAGTTATTTCTGGGAAACAAACTTTTTAATGAAGCCAAAATTTAATTTTTTTACATTTGGTTGGTAACCTAATGTTTTGAATCAATTATACTTTATGATTTGTATTATTAAATTTATCTATATGTAGAACAATCCTATATTGAATAAATATTTTGTTGTATTTTGACATTTGATATTCCCAATATTATGATAATGATTTCACCTTATTAAAAATAAAATTAAAATACATTAAAAGACCATTTCAAAGGATCATTAATAATGTACTAAATTGTTCCAATTTCTAAGGGAAGTTACTATTTTCAAAGGATAGTTAAATTTTAATTTAAAGCATGGTGATAATTTTTAAAATATTGATTTATCTATATATATATTTCTGATCCAATTTTCATAATTCAAAAGTTATTTATTATTTATTCTCAATTGAATTATCTAGTTGAAAAAATATAGTTGAATCTCTTTGAACAATAATATTCATCTCTAATGTTCTGAAAGATAAATCTCTTTCTATTTTTTTCTGAGATTGCTAAATTTGTTATGGTAGTATCTTATTTAAGTATTCTTTAGAGTTTCATCAAGTTCATTTTTAGAACTATAGTTTAGGTCATATGTTTCAATATGATACTGTGTACATATCCTCTTTATAATAGTTTATTTTTTATACTTATGTGTCAACTGAATATTCTCTACAACAACGCATAGTTTCTTAAAAAGGATTATGATGTGAAGACCATGTTATTTTCCACTAAAGATCTATATTTATCTCAGATATAGAGAGAAAAATGAGATAAACCAATATTCAATAATAAATATGTCATCTCTGTTGTTCTGGAGGGTCAACTTCCCATTCTATGGTTTCTTTGTGGAGGTACACTATAAAATAAACCTAAGGCCCTATTAAAGCATTTTTGTAAGGTGTCAACAACATGTGCTGTGTTTTTATAGTCCCAAATAAAATAGCTATAAGGAACGATCTTTTCAATGAAGGTACAAATCGTTAGTTTTTTTATTTGAATAACTTAAAAATCCTTAAATATTATGTATAATAAATATTATGAGTTATCAAGAGTGTCTAGTGGTCATTCAGAGCTCAGAACTCCAAAATTGTAAAAACAGACTACGCCGTAAGGTTTGACTACAATAGTGTGACCTAGGGCACATAGTCATGTGGCTGGTTGCAGAATCAGGATAGAGCCCTTTTGTTCGATCAGTAAACGGATAGTAAAATTATGTGCCTAACAATTTCAGGTGTCATTCCCTATAAGAAATCATATACTATTGGTGCACAATTTTCCTAACTCTATGCCTAAACCACACTCTTTGGATTTTTGGGGTGAATTTACATTTTTTCCCTCATTCTACTGTTAATCTTTATTTCATTTTCCCTTCTTACTCCAGTAGACCAACACCCTTCTCTCATCCTATTTGGAGCTCAAGAACACCTAATATAGTCCTTGAGATAAATCCTTTGTTTGTTTCCTATTCCTTGATCAATCATAATCTATGAATCATTCTCGGTACATTCCCCTAGACTCTCAACTTCTATCAAGGTTTTTCTTCACATCCATTGTGTTATTTCGATGTAGGATCATTTTCCCTATTTTCAGGGAATTGGATTGTTTCTCATATCTCATCCAACCTACTTCAAATCTGAGGTATATATTGACTGAGTTTTCTTCTGTGAACTAAAAGTAGGTGGTCACATTGTTTTCTCATCAAGTTTTGGTTATTTCATAATTATGTCGTTGTACCAAATATCATAATTTACTGAGCATCGTGATTATATTCATTCCATAACTTCTAATTAACCCTTGTACCCAGATACATGTTAAATGAATCATTTTTAATGGTTTATTAGTTGTTTTCCACTCTTATGGTCACCCAAGGGGTGTGACACTAGAATTGACCATTTTGGCCAATTGGTGCAAAGTTCCCAAAACTACTTTTATCTTTTAACATGCTTTATAAATATAATTTCCCTTGAGAAACATGTATTAAAATGTAACCAAAGCACTTATTAGTTTTCTGGACCTCTTACACTTGGATTTGACCAAGTATGGAATTTTTATATTGGTTTTGTCATCTTCTAAATGAACTTGAGCCATAATAATGGTTTTTCCATGTTGGAATGATTTGAATGAATTTTCTATACTAAATGTATTGAATAATATGACTTATGGAAGATGGTGAAAACCCTATAAATGAATTTATCATGACACTTCCAATTGACACTTGAGCCATGTGACTTGTTTTCCATGTTTTAATGCATTGTAATGTATGAATGGAATTTATCTTGGTCCATGACATGCATGAGAGGTCCATGACATGCATGAGAGGTCCTTGCACCATGTATTTAATTATATATATATATATATATATATGTCTTTACATATGACAATGTTTAAAATGATATGAATAATAGGTCACGCCTTGTGTATTGAATTATAAATGAATATTCCTATTATATATATATATGGACTATGTGAAAAAAATTGATGGGAGGTAAAACACAATGCATGTTATATTAAAATATTCCTTTATAGAGGCTGAGATAAGATGGTAAGGGTTGTTAAGAATGGAGGAAAAACACACTCCCTGTAACGCCCTGACACTAGTTACCCAGAGTCGGTGCATTATTACATAACATTGGTATGATCATAAGAAAGATCAAATCTCGAAAGACCGATTGGTTTAGTATCCTTGGAAACACTAGATATATTCATAAAGTTTTAAATTACATTACAAAGTGAAAAACTACTACAACAACATAGTCTCCATATTCCACACTCATATCCCAACATATTATCCCTGCAGGTCATTCATAACTTACTTCTTCACATCCTGGGAAAAATAAAACATAGAAAAGGGGTGAGCTCAAATGCCCAGTAAGGATAACAATATAGCGAAAACTTTCAAAAATAGGCATAAATTTTTAAGGCAATGTATAACTAAAACAAAATCCTTTTAAACTTGAACTTAAACATAGTATGGCAAAAGAAAAATGAAATAATGCCATTTACTTATTCACATGGATATTCTACTAATCGAATAATCACATGCAATATCAATAACCACTTTCATAATGATGGAATTCATAATGCCTGACTATCATAACCACATAGCCAAGGCCTCGTGCCAAGACTAAAAATAAGATTTTTCCAAGGCCTTGTGCAAAGACACTAGTTTGTCTCATTAAACCTACTGATGCATCGAGGAGCTATAGCGGGCTCCACCCGTCACATATTATGTCCAATGCATTCCCATATGAAAAGGTTTAAACATAACATAAACATTCGTATTAAAACTAGCATATGAAATGTCAATACTTTCATCATAAACTATGAATGGTATAAAAATAGCACATCCACAGTCAAACATATCACAAAACCTTCAATACAATATAAAAGATTTGTATCTTAACAAATCAACTACAAATAAGCATAAAATCCATCAAAGGATGTTGAAATAGATGAAATCAAAACTCTTTTTAGAGAAATATCTCTTTCTATTTTGAAATCATTTAAGAGTCATATATTTATAAAATAAAACATTTTCTTTGAAAATATTCTTATAAGATTGTAAGGGAAGCTTTGATGATTTTATAACGGCGGAAAATAACCGCACCCGCCGTATAAGTTAAAAAAACATTCTTACCTTAATTCTGTCGAAAAGGTTAAAAAGCACCTTGTTTGGAAAATGACGGAAAGATTCCTTTATAAACCTCTTATAAAAAATTCAAAAAAGGGTATAAATGAATTTAACCCATATTCTTGTGAATAGTAAAAATGTTTTGAAATACATTTTTAAGAAACATGGATGTGGATGATAAAGAGATCCGAGAAGATAATTACGTATAAAAAACCTCGGATAATGAAGAGACTGTGAAATAACCCTTACCTTGTACTTTTCCTTGGTTGGGGTAGGTTAACCTCCTGTATAATGGTGAAATAATTGTTATTAAATTATACAAGAATCATATATATTAATATGATATCATATATGATATTTTAACATTGATTTGTTAATAATATCTTAGTATTATCGTTGTTTCGGGTGTTAACTTACTCGTTTTATTTTATATGTTTTGTTACGTAAGCCATGTTTTTAATGGATAGGTTGTATATAATTCATATATAGAATGATATAAAGTCCTTAAACATCATTTTTAAATCATCAAATGATAATTATACTTGAATGGATACGATGGAGAATGGATCTCATCGCGTTCGTGGAGACTGTAGTCCGTACGTACGCACGAGCGACAATATCATTCTTTTGATATTAAAATAATATATAAATGGATGTTATATAATATATACAGAATAATTAACATGTTATATTTATTATTTACATGAGTTACACATCATTATTAAACCCATCCAAATAATACTATATTGAATAACAATTACACCACGACGTGGAGACGGTAAGCCGTACGTACGCATGTATGGTGATATGTTATTCAAAGGGTGGATAGAATACTGATTATGGTTGTACCATATTTATAATAACATCACAGTATATATATGATACTGGATTTATTATTTTACAATGGTAACAACAAAGGAAGAAGAAGTGGAAGAAGAAAGGAACTTGGAAAAGGGTGGTGAAATCATTACCTCTTCTTCAGTTTCTTCCTTTTGATTTGATCAAAAGGGCTCCTTAGGTTGGATTTCTGATCAAACTAAGGCCTCTAGGTTGTATTGAGGGATGTTGAGAGAGTATTTTGGAAGATTTTTGCCGAAACAAAAGGTTTTTAATGTTTGAAGAAAAGAGAAGGAGGAGTGCCCTTTTATAAGAGGGGTGAGGGGAACCTTTGTAAAAGCTAGAAATATTAATTTATAATAAATTCATATTCGGTTTCTAATGGCTCCAAAGTGGATTATTTAAATGTTAAGGTGGGTATGGGTCTAAAAAAAACTCAACCAATAGAATTTAGACAGGTTTGGGTACTTATATTAACCTTATCTTTAAGTATTAACTCTAAGTTAATTAGTTTCACTTTTACAATGTCTCTTTGTATTTTTATATTATATGGTTAATAAAATTACCATATAAATCCAATAGACCCCCAAGTGGTCCATTAATGATACAAATATCATGATATAAGTCTCTTGGCCGAACCATATATTTTTAAGAATTTAATATCAATTAATAATATAATATTTGTTTTAAAAACTCTTTTATTTCAATTTTGACACTATTCAATAGTGGATTTTTGTGAAACTCATAACAGAATGATTACTTCGAAAAAAGTTAATTAAATCAATCCTAATATGTCATAATATCCTATAAAATTAGTTTAATTCATTAAAAGTTTCATATTATATTTATTTGGGTATTTGTAATATCAATTATTTTAATTTTTCACTATTATAGTAATTACTTCATCATCATTGTGTCATAAATAAATTAAATTATTTAATGTTTAAAAATTATAAATAAAATATCATTATGTAGGAAATATTTTTATCTTTCTAATTAATATTTATAATCTAAAATCCAACATATATAACCCTATGTAAAAAAAATTTTCTAAAAGATATATGCTTGTGTCATTTTTGTATTCATTTTAACTTAATTAAAATAAAATGTCCCTATCACCTACAAGTGGCACCATGGGGTCCCAAAATCAACCCAAAGATGCCTATGGTCGAACATGTATTAACCAATAATTCTAGGACACGTTTTAGGGTAATTTAGTATTATTATAATATTATTTTTTAACCCTTATTTGCCGGATTTACCCTTAACCATGGTAAATAAAATATTTACCGCAGTAATTATTCAAAAAGTCTAAAAATAAAAGTTACCTATTTACACAATTTAGACATCCTGATTCCAAATATGGAATCCATTTTTCTAAATTCAAAACACAGGAGTGGCGGAAATTAATTTAAAATTAATTCCCGCTGTCAAAACAAAAAGCGTGTTTTTAAAAGATAATAACTATCAAAAGATTGACACTTGTTTATGTTCGGTTTACGTGTAAAATTATGTCCAATGACCAACATTATATTAAATCGTAAAACTATATTCTAAATATACTTTAAAACCAATAAAATTTATAATTTATCACTATTAATTATTTTGATTAAAAAAGTTGTTTTTAATTAAAATTTAGTAATTTTCACTATTCATAAAAATATTAAAGTTATCTGAAAAGTAACAAAATTTCACCCTAGGATAAATTCGATATTCCAAATCGAAAAATGAAGTCCATTTTGAAATATAAAATACATATAATTTCAAAAATTAGGTATTACTATTCTTAACGGCTAGTTTGATTGGTTATGGTGTGTTAGAACTCGGTGTTGCGTACAACACACGCTATCACATTATTCAAAGAGAAGCGTACCATAGAAGCTTGGGGTGTTACATTCTCCCCTCCATCAAATAATTTCATCCTCGAAATTTCTAGAATACTTATCACATTAAAAGACTCGGGTGGTTCTTCATCATAAGTTCCTCGGGTTCCCACGTTGCCTCTTCCATCTTATGGTTTCTCCACAAGACTTTTACCAGACGCGTCGTCTGGTTTCTCAGTACTTGTTCTCTCGTATCAAGAATCCTGACGGGCTCTTCGCAATAAGACAGATCAGGTTCCAGTTCTAATTCTTCATAGGTGAGTACATGCGTTGGGCCAGGCATGTATTTCCTCAACAGAGATACGTGGAACACATCGTGAACTTTAGAGAGACTTGGCGGTATTGCTAATCGGTAAGCTACAACCCCAATTCGTTCTAGAATTTCGAAAGGTCCGATGTACCTGGGACTCAATTTACCTTTCTTACCAAAACGTATGACTCCCTTCCATGGAGATACCTTCAGGAAAACATGATCACCGACTTGAAATTCAAATTCCTTCCTTCGATTGTTGGTAAATCTCTTCTGCCTACTTTGAGCTGCTTTGATGTGATTTTGGATTACCTTCACCTTTTCCATCGTTTCCTCCACCAGTTCTGGACCTACAAGTTTTCTTTCACCAATGTCATCCCAACAGGTTGGTGTACGACATCTCCGTCCATATAACGCTTCATATGGTGCCATCTGAATACTCGAATGGAAGCTATTGTTATAGGAAAATTCTACGAGAGGTAAGTATTGATCCCACATACCCTGAAAGTCAAGTGAGCAAGATCTTAACATATCTTCTAAGGTTTGAATAGTCCGTTCTGATTGTCCATCTGTCTGAGGGTGGTAAGCAGTGCTCAAATGAAGTTCAGTATCCAGTGATTTCTAAAGACTTTTCCAAAATCTTGAAGTAAAACGGGGATCACGATTAGAAACAATCGATAGGGGTACTCCATGAAGTCTCACAACTTCATTAATATATAGTCTTGCTAGATGTTCTAGGGGTAGATCTTCTCTTATACATGAAAATGTTCTTACTTGTAAGACGATCAACAATAACCCATATTACATCGTTAATTCTAGAAGTCTTTGGTAGCCCCATGACAAAGTTCATCGTAATATTGTCCCATTTCCACTCTGGCATGGGAAGAGGTTGCATGACTCCTCCAGTCTGTTGCCTTCCAGCTTTCACTTGTTGACAAACCATACATCTTGACACAAAATCAGCAATCTTCCTCTTCATGTTGTCCCACCAAAAATGTTCCTTCAAATCGCTATACATTTTGGTGCTCCTAGGGTGTGTAGAGAAATTGGAACTATGAGCATCATCCAGCAATTCCCTTTTTAGATCAGGTATATCGGGAACACAAAGTCTCTTCCCAAATTTCAAAATTCCATCTTCATACACAAAGTCTCTCAGTCTCCCATCATTCACAGCTTTAATCTTCTTTTGAAATTCTTCATCATCGTTCTAATATCTCTTAATCCTTTCTAGTAAAGATGGTTTGGAAACCATTTGAAAAAGCATTGATGTTTCACCTTCCCTGGTTATTCCCATGTCCATCTTCACTAGATCCATCAAAATTGGATCCCTTTCAATTCTCATCACGTTCAAAACTCCATGGTCTTTTCTGTTCAAAGCATCTGCCACCTTTTTTGCTTTCCCTGGGTGGTAGTGTATCGTACAATCATAATCCTTGAGTAATTCAAGCCATCTCATTTGCCTCATGTTGAGTTATTTTTGTGAGAAAATATACTTCAAACTCTTGTGATCAGTATAAATTTCACATTTTTCACCAGAGGTAGTGCCTCCATATATTCAAAGCAAACATTATAGCTGCTAACTCGAGATCATGAGTAGGATAGTTTTGTTCATGAATTTTAAACTGTCGTGATGCATAGCCAATAAATCTATCATTCTTCATAAGGACACAACCAAGTCCTTTCTTTGATGCATCACTATAAATAACGAACCCATCATTCCCCGATGGTAGAGTCAATATAAGATCATTGACTAATATTCTCTTCAGTTCTTCGAAACATTATTCACACTCTTTTTTCCAAACAAATTTTACCCCTTTTCGTGTGAGCTTCGTTAATGGGTTAGCCAATCGGGAAAAATTCTGGACGAAACGTCGATAATAACCAGCCAAACCAATAAAACTATGTACCTCAGTTATACTCGTAGGTGCTGGCCATTCTTGGATTGCCTTGGTATTAGAAGGATCAACCGAGATTCCATCTTTAGTGACAATATGGCCAAGAAAAGAAATCTCATGAAGCCATAATTCACACTTGCTAAACTTCCCATATAATTCATGTCTTCTCAGAGTCTTCAAGATAATGCGCAAGTGATTTTCATGATCTTTGTAGCTTTTGGAGTATACCAAGATATCATCAATAAATACCACCAAAAATTCATCGAGATACTCCTTGAAAACTCTATTCATCAGATCCATTAATACAGAGGGTGCATTAGTCAATCCAAAAGGCATTACGGTAAACTCATAATGCCCGTACCTGGTTCGAAATGCTGTCTTTGGAATGTCTTCCTTCCTCACACACAACTGATGGTATCCAGATCGAAGTTCAATCTTTGAAAAGTATTGAGCTCCATGCAGTTGGTCAAATAAATCATCAATGTGAGGTAGGGGATACTTGTTCTTTATTGTTATAGCATTGATCTCCCTGTAATCGATACATAACCTCATAGATCCATCTTTCTTTTTAACAAAAAGAACAGGGGCTCCCCATGGAGAAACACTAGGGTGAATAAATCCTTTATTACTCAATTCCTCTCGTGGTTTCTTTAGTTCAACTAATTCTATAGTGGCCATTCTATAAGGGTCTTCGATATAGGCCTTGATCCATGAATTAAATCAATAGAAAACTCAACTTCTTGTTCTGGAGGATGTCTAGGTAAATCTTCCGGAAATACATCTACAAATTCTTTCACAATAGGTACATCTTCTATTTGAACATTCCTTTCCTCACACAAAGTTATTTCATTCTCTTCCTCCCCAATAATTGAATTTAGTTGATCTATTGAGGGTGGATCTAAATAAGAATTAGGTGGTGACGATTCTGCTCTAAAGATAAGGTGTTCCTTATCATTATCATCAAGAATCGTAACCTATTTCTTCTTATAATAAATCTTTGCATCATAGTCCGAAAGCCAGTCCATACCAAGGATTATATCAAACTCAATCATAGGTAGGACGATGAGATCAGCAGATAACGAACATTTATGTGCTCTAATGGGGACCGATTCACAAAACTTTGTTTCAATGATACTTCCCTTAGGAGTTTTAACTGACAACTCACTTGTTAAATCAAATTGGAAATATCTAATTTTCTTAGCAAACTGGGAAGATATGAAACAATGCGATGATCCAGAATCAAATAATGCATTTGCTAAACTTGAGGAAACCATTAAATTACCTGCCACCACGTCTTTCGGAGCTTCTACCTCAGCAGTAGTGATAGCATAAGCCTGGCCTTGATCCCTTGGCCTTTTCTGAGGTGAGTTCTCATGACACTTAGGACATTCATTTGCATAATGCCCCATCTCCCTGCAATTTTAGCACTGAACATTGGTAGCTTCCTTCTTCCCTTTGTAATCACGAGCTTGGTGGCCTTTTCACCACATTTGTAATAGACGCCCATTCCCTTCAACCAAGTACCGGGGTGTTTCTTCCCACATTTACCTCAGGATGGATATTCAACCTTTCCATTATTCCCCTTATTTCCATTAGCAGATTGATCAGCAGGTCTCTTCTTCTCTTGCTTTGCTTTAAAGTCATAAGACTCAGAGAATTCCTTTTCGGTCTTGATAACACATGAGACAATGTCTTCGTATGACGAAAAGGATTGTGAGACTAATGCTCTATGGAGAAATGGTTGTAACCCATCAAAGAAATGATAAATCTTACTTCTTGGGTTACGTATATAATCTCTAGCATACCTTGCTAACCTTGTAAAGTTAGCCTCATACTTTGTGACATTCTCATTCTCCTTTTGTCTCAGACTCAGAAATTGCGTTTCCATATCTGCTTGATGGTCGCGAGGAAAGTATTTTTATAAAAACAGATCTTTGAACTCCCTCCATTCCATATTTGATACTTCATCATCTTCCTTCATGTTTTGAATCAATGACCACCATTGATCAGCATCTCCAGTGAGGCGGTAAACTTCCATGATAACTTTTTCCCTTTCACAGCTCCCCAAAGCCTGAAATATTTTCTCTAGGGAATTTATCCATTGCTCAGCTACTAAGGGATTTGTACTCCCATTGAACGTTGGTGGTTGTTGCCTCATGAATCGATCTAACATTGATCCTCCATGCTATGGATCAGGGTGCTCCATACGGGTAAGGTTATTATTCATAACCTGAGTAAGTTGTCCTAGTATGGTGATTAGCTGATCGGCACCAGTTGCATCACCAGCTCCACTATAATTATCTTGAGCAGGAGGGAAATCCCTACATGGAGTGCGTGCATTGATACGGTTTCCATTTCTTCCACTAGGCGCCATTTCTAAACAATGGCATAAACTAGATCAGTTTATGAATCAAAATACATAATCCCATACTTATAAAACACTTAACATAAATTGAACTATTTATGGATATAATCCATAAAAATATTTTCGTTGAAGAAGTATATACTCATAAACCTTTCATAATGATTTGTAAAGAAAATGAGAGTTATCCTAAGCATATCCCCTAGGAGTGTCGTAACCAAGAGTGCAACAAGGCCTGTTGTCGTGCACCAGTTCTCGTTCGAGTCTAGCTCAAAGCGGTGTTTTCATGTTTTACCCCTAGGTACATCTGTGACAGAGCCGCCTCTACCTGCTCATATCCAGACAGGGATGTATTGCTCAGAAAACTCACAAAATCTCTACAATACCAAAATTCTAGGAAGTTCTTCTATACTAATCCTCAAAGTTCATCTTAGGTCTATGTGCTCTAATCAGAGTTTATCTAAATCTAGCTTCCAAGGTTTGTACTAAACTTCCTCTGATACCAACTGTAACTCCCCGACCCTAGTTACCCAGAGTCGGTGCATTATTACATAACATTGGCATGATCATAAGAAAGATCAAATCTCGAAAGACCGATTTGTTTAGTAGCCTTGGAAACACTAGATATATTCATAAAGTTTTACATTACATTACAAAGTGAAAAACTACTACAACAACATAGTATCCATATTCCACACTCATATCCCCACATACTATCCCTACAGGTCATTCATAACTTACTTCTTCACATCCTGGGAAAAATAAAACATAGAAAAGGGGTGAGCTCAAATGCCCAGTAAGGATAACAATATAGAAGAAACTTTCAAAAATAAGCATAAATTTTTAAGGCAATGTATAACTAAAACAAAATCCTTTTAAACTTGAACTTAAACATAGTATGGAAAAAGAAAAATTAAATAATGTCATTTACTTATTCACATGGATGTTCTACTAATCGAATAATCACATGCAATATCAATAACCACATTCATAATGATGGAATGCATAATGCCAGACTATCATAACCACATAGTCAAGGCCTCGTTCCAAGACTACAAATAATATTTTGCCAAGGCCATGTGCCAAGACACTAGTTCGTCTCATGAGACCTATCGATGCATCAAGGAGCTATAGAGGGCTCCAACCGTCACATATTAAGTCCAATGCATTCCCATATGAAAAGGTTTAAACATAACATAAACATTCGTATTAAAACTAGCATACGAAATGTAAATAATTTCATCATAAAATATGAATGGTATAAAAATAGCACATCCACAGTCAAACATATCACAAAACCTTCAATACAATATAGAGGTTTTGTATCTTAATAAATCAACTACAAATAAGCATAAAATCTATCAAAGGATGTTGACATAGACGAAATCAAAACTCTTTTTAGAGAAATATCTCTTTCTATTTTGAAATCATTTAAGAGTCATATATTTAAAAAATAAAACATTTTCTTTGAATATATTCTTATAAGATTTTAAGGGAAGGTTTGACGATTTTATAACGGCGGAAAATAACTGCACCCACCATATAAGTTAAAAAAACATTCTTACCTTAATTCTGTCGAAAAGTTTAAAAAGCACCTTGTTTGGAAAACGACGGAAAGATTCCTTTATAAACCTCTTATTAAAAAGTCAAACAAGGGTATAAATGACTTTAACCCATATTCTTGTAAATAGTAAAAATGTTTTGAAATACATTTTTAAGAAACATGGATGTGGATGATAAAGAGATCCCAGTAGATAATTACGTATAAACAACCTCGGATAATGAAGAGATTGTGAAATAACCCTTACCTTGTACTTTCCCTTGGTTGGGGTTGGTTAACCTCCTGTATAATGGTGAAATAATTGTTATTAAATTATACAATAATCATATATATTAATATGATATCATATATGATCTTTTAACATTGATTTGTTAATAATATCTTAGTATTATCGTTGTTTCGGGTGCTAACTTACTCGTTTTCTTTTATATGTTTTGTTAGGTACGCCATGTTTGTAATGGATAGGTTGTATATTATTCATATACATAATTATATCAAGTCCTTAAACATCATTTTTAAATCATCAAATGATAATTATACTTGAATGGATACGATGGAGAATGAATCTCATCGCGTTCGTGGAGACGGTAGTCTGTACGTACGCACGAGCGACAATATCATTCTTTTTATATTAAAATAATATATAAATGGATGTTATATCATATATACAGAATCATTAAAATGTTATATTTATTATTTACATGAGTTACACATCATTATTATACCCATCTAAATAATAATATATTGAATAACAATTACACCACAACGTGGAGACGGTAAGCCGTACGTACGCACGTATGGTGACATGTTATTCAAAGGGTGGATAGAATACTGATTATGGTTGTACCATATTTATAATAACATCACAGTATATATATGATACTGGAGTTATTATTTTACAATGGTAACAACAAAGGAATAAGAAGTGTAATAAGAAAGGAACTTGGAAAAGGGTGGTGAAATCATTACCTCTTCTTCGGTTTCTTCCTATTGATTTGATCAAAAGGGCTCCTTAGGTTGTCTTTCTGATCAAACTAAGGCCTCTAGGTTGTATTGAGAGATGTTGGGAGAGTATTTGGGCAGAGTTTGGCCGAACCAAAAGGTTTTGAAGGAGTGAAGAAAAGAGAAGGAGGAGTGCCCTTTTATAAGAGGGGTGAGGGGCACCTTTGGAAAAGCTAGAAATATTAATTTATAATTAATTCATATTCGGTTTCTAAGGGCTCCAAAATTTATTATTTAAAATTTAAGGTGGGGATGGGTCGAAAACAACTCAACCAATAGAATTTAGACAGGTTTAGGTACTTATATTAACCTTATCTTTAAGTATTAACTCTAAGTTAATTAGTTTCACTTTTACAATGTCTCTTTGTTTTTTTATATTATATGGTAAAAAAACTTACCATATACATCCAAGAGACCCCCAAGTGGTCCATTAATGATACACCTATCATTATATAAGTCTCTTGGATGAACATTAGATTTTTAGGAATTTAATATCAATTAATAATATAATATTTGATTTAAAAACTCTTTTATGTCAATTTTGACACTATTCAATAGTTGATTTTTGTGAAACTCATAACAGAATGATTACTTAGAAAAAAGTTAATTAAATCAATCCTAATATGTCATATTATCCTATAAAATTATTTTAATTCATTAAAATTTTCATATTTTATTTATTCGGGTATTTATAATATCAATTATTTTAATTTTTCACTATTATAGTAATTACTTCATCATCATTGTGTCAAAAATAAATTAAATTATTTAATGTTTAAAAATTATAAATAAAATATCATTATGTAGGAAATATTTTTATCTTTCTAATGAATATTTATAATCTAAATTCCAACATATATAACCCTATGTAAAAATTGTTTTTCTAAAATATATATGTTTGTGTCATTTTTGTATTCATTTTAACTTAATTAAAATAAAATGTCCCTATCACCTACAAGTGGCACCACGGGGTCCCTAAATCGACCCAAAGATGCCTATGGTCGAACATGTATCAACCAATAAGGCTAGGACATGTTTTAGGGTAATTTAGTATTATTATAATATTATTTGTTAACCCTTATTTACCGGATTTACCTTTAACCATGGTAAATAAAATATTTACCGCAGTAATTATTCAAAATGTCTAAAAATAAAAGTTATCTATTTACACAATTTGAACATCCTGATTCCAAATATGGAATCCATTTTTCAAAATTCAAAACACAGAAGTGGCAGAAATTAATTTAAAATTAATTCCCGCTGTCAAACCAAAAAGCGTGTTTTTAAGTGATAATAACTATCAAAAGATTGACACTTGTTTATGTTCGGTTTAATTGTAAAATTATGTACAATGACCAAAATTATATTAAATTGTAAAACTATATTCTAAATATACTTTAAAACCACTCAAATTCATAATTTATCACTATTAATTATTTTGATTAAAAAAGTTGTTTTTAATTAAAATTTAGTAATTTTCACTATTCATCAAAATATTAAAGTTATCCGAAAAGTACCAAAATTTCACCCTAGGATAAATTCGATATTCCAAATCCAAAAATGAAGTCCATTTTAAAATATAAAATATATATAATTTCAAAAATTAGGTATTACTATTCATAACGGCTAGTTTGATTGGTTATGGTGTGTTAGAACTCGGTGTTGCATACAACACACGCTATCACATTATTAAAGAGAAGCATACCATAGAAGCTTGGAGTGTTACACTCCCAATATCTGTTGTTGAGTTCATGGTGCCTCATATAAATGATGCTATACGGATGATGGGTTGTGGTGCCACATTCCATGATTCGAGTTATGACATGATGGTTCACTCACCATCACGAGCATTGGTGTATGATGTCTCTCACTGTACATGGGATGTAGGGAATATACCCTTTACTTGAGCTTACAACCTTGTTAAACTTGTATGGGTAAGTGATTTACACCCCAGTCTAGCGATAACTAGTATTCCAAGTATATGGCCATTATGCATCCTCACACACATGGTTCATATTGGTGGATGAAATATAGAACTAAAATCTATATATTATTATAATTAATATCATATATATAGGGACAGATCAAACATTTCCCATCCATGAGTTGATATAGGTAGACCCACCAGGTGTCCTTTGGGAACATGATCAGGCCATAATTTATTTCTTCAACATTTCTTTACATTCCTTGTTATACTTTTACATTGTTTAGTTATGAACACTACTCAGATTACACGTAGACACCATTGGTGGTTCCCTATTGATATTTTTAACTCACACCATACTCAAGATTCATTTTATACCCATGAATACTATCTTCTTGAAGGTATTGATGAGGGAAAAGGCCCTGCTATAGGTTGTTGATTTTATTACTTAGTTGGATCTCAGAAGAAAAGGATCAAACATAGTCTCCATATGATTATGGAGATAATTTTCCTTTTTTGTTTTTTTGTAGTTTATATACCATGTTGTACTTTCCTATTCCTTTTTTATATTACACCATTACATGCATCATGTACAAACACTTCCAATAAGGATTTTGGATATTATATTCAGTTGTTTATTTTATATCTTTCACTACCTATGGTCTCACCCAAATTTACTCAAGTTTTTAGGGTTAAGCGGTAACTTGTAGTGTATATTGGGTTTTTGAATCCTCTGAGAACTAATAAGAAACCTAAAAAATGTGCATTCTATGGATTTTTTTAGCTGTGTAGTGGAAACCTTTGTGTTGGTTTTATATCATTTTAAATTAGAATAAAGAGACATAAGTGAATTCCAATTACAGAATGGGTTGATCCTAGGTTATTGGGAGGGATTTATTGGATTAATTTATTTTTAAATTATTTCAATTTCATTTACTCGAGAAGGATTCATTTAATGAAATCAATATAAACTTATCAATTACTTGTTTAACACATTCAAAGACACATTCTAATAACCTATACTATTATAGGATAATTTTCATGAGAAATCCTAGGTAAAAGATATTATAAGCACATGAAAAGTGTGGCAATAAAATTAAATAAAATAAGTGAAAGAGATAAAATCATTGAGTGAAAAACTCAAATAAAAGAAATTATTAAACATTTATGGGGTAATAAATACCATAAAATCTAGCCCTTTATACTCCCTTAAATAAATCCATAAAAGGGTTAATCCTTAATTGATATTATTCTCTCAATATAAGTGGAATTTAGACTTGTGAGGGTAGAATTGAAGAAGTGAAAAAAAATTAATAATGATCACTCCACCATTTTGTGAAGAATTTAACAAGGTTTTGTGTGAATAAGTTCACATGATGAAGTAAATATATCAAAAATATATTAATAATAATGCAATAATAGTATAATAATAACTTCATTAAGAAACTAAGGTGAATTTAACAACATACAATTTCATAAATAGGATTAAAACATCAAATTCTCAGCATAACATTAAAATAAAAACAACACAAATAGATCCCAAAATACACTAACACCACTATATTAAATATGAATTTTGGAAGCCCTGAGTAGAGAAAAATATATTGTAAGTCACTCTAATTAGTATTGGTAGGCTTATGTGGGATGAATGTTAATGAAGAGAAGATGTAACCACCCTTGACAAAAATCCAATCCAATTTGCATCCACCAAACGAAGGCACCAAAATGAAAATCTAGATGGTTGAATTGGGGTGGGCCATAAAGTGATAAAATAAATCTAAGGATTTAACCTAAAAAAATATTACATTTCATCCCAAATGGTGTTTTGGTTTTCGATATATGGTCACAATAGTGGGGAGCTTTTCTGGGCCACCGAAAAGGCCTATAATTTTATACTCAACTTGGTCCACCTAGAACTCAGTAAAAAATAATAATTATCTTTAGAAAAATTTTCATTAAAATTTTCCCATTATTTTATACAAATCCATTTCATATTTTAGAATCATTGGGATTAGATCTTGGATTCTATAGTGATGTTATTGTGATGTTGTCTGATTCACTTCACCCAGAATGTATTGGCATGAAATTTCACTTTGTTCATCTTCCAATACGATTCTTCAAGTGCTCCAAGAGAATTAAATATTCCCAATGGAATGGGAAAACATAACATTAAATATGAAATTCAAATAAACATCACTATGGGATTAAAAAATTGTATCAAAACATACCATGTAATAGTGAACTTTAAGAAATAATTGCAATAATAATTTGAAATAATGTTCATATTTTAAAATGCACTAAAATGGTGTTTATTAATAATGAACCATGTGAATATTATAATATATACAATGAATATTGGCCTCTTTAAGTGGCTAATAACTCCCCTAACTTGAGTTTTTCTAGTCATGAGAAAAATTCATCACAAGAATAAATAATTCAAATTCCCTTTTCCAAATATATTTTAATACACAATGCTCCCAAAAAGACCTAATACCAAGAATTATGAAAACCATTAACATAATTTAACACAAGACAGGTTCACAGAAATATCTCAAACCCATGCACATTACTTTTTTCAAATTAATCACCACATTTCATCCATCTTCAATTAAGCATGATGATGTGTTGTGTGTCATAATAGACATGGGGGTTCATATTTATTCAAAGGGTAAAGGATGGAAGTGCTAGGCGTAATCACATTTTAATATTAATATGAGTATTATTTTTTTAATTTTTCCATAGTAATTGAAATTGAACTCAATCAAGTCAACCCGTGTAGCAAGACTTTGATGATGACTCTCATACTTAGAGACCTTAGGTAACCAAGTGATGCTCACATACTCAGGAATATTCTCAAGTTAACTCAATAAAAAATCAAATTACCACAAATAGAGATGAAATTCCTGATTATGGGCCAAAAAATTAAGGATTTATGGTCACCAAGTGTCGAAATACACATATTAGGTCAATCTATTGCTCTACGTGCAATTATATATATATATATATATATTAATATTTTCAATACTCGTGATAACATTAAAATGATCACAAAACCTATGAAATTTATTATGGGACCTGAAGATCTCAAATAAATATCCCATAATCCAAAGGACGCGTATTGGGAATTTTTTATTAATTGGATGAAAATATAAATGGTGAAAAATAACATTGGACAACCACAGTTTCAAAAATATAATACCATTAACATAAACATTCATTAAAATCATAATCAAGGAATGAAAAATTATATCATATTCAGTTTCAAATTTTATAATATTCATTATCATGTTCAAGGTTAAAAAAAACTTTTACTTACCTTAACATGCATTATTTTTAATTTTTAATATTTTCTTTTTGTTTTTTTTCATCATGCATGAAAAAATAATTTTTTATTTCACCCCCACTCCCAAAATAGAATAAAATTATCCCCAATGTTTAAAGAAAATAAAATTTCGAAGGGGTAGAGGTATATAAGAGGAGTTTCAAAATTAAAATTTTAAAATGATTTATGGAACAATGTCACCTATTTGTATACTGATGAAGTTAATGCCACAAAAAATTTATCATTTAATCCCTATGTCATTCATGGACACCCTGTAGTGGATGGTAGAATGGTGTGGACTATCTGGATGTTTGTGATTTCCCTGAAAAAAAAAACTTCAACTTCAATAACCCCTACTTCTCACAAACAAAGAAAATTAGAAACCATGGAAACCCAGAGAGGTTCCATTAACAAAAAACAAACAAAGACAAAAGGAATGGATAAAAACATACATATTTATATCAAAACACTAAACCTTGATTAAATGTACAGGTAAAGGCCATGTTACCTCCTGGAAAGCCCTTTGTTTAATGTTATTAACCCAACATGGACCCTAAGTCAATCAAATTTGTTTGGTTCATAGGTTAGATAATTTAACTCCTGATATTTTTATTTTTTATTGAATTATTCAATGAATTGTTTTAATATATGACCATTTATTTGAATAAGTTTCCACTATAGGGATCCTTAATCTCTACTACCCCATGGGGTACGCATGATGCACTTTGTATGGAAATAACCATCTAGACCTTTACTTTATTGGGTTTAAATGAATTTTGGAACTATATAAGTGCATAAAATTTTATATTTCAATTTTTTTTTTACTTTTAGATACCTTTATTGGTAGGTTAAAACTCTAGATTTATTTATCCTTCAATTTTTATAAGCCTCCATGATAAGTTACCCATGTTTATTAAGATATAATTTCTTCTTTGTTTCAGCCAATGAAATGTTAATGTTTATTTTCTTGATTTCCCAAATGGACTTATGTTCAATTTCAATAGGTAAATGGAAATATTTTCCACAAAAAAACATATATGGTTAAATTCCTAGGATATTTTTGAAGTTAGTGTGATATTCCCAAAGGGAATCCATGAGTTTCTCATACTAATATTTCTTAAAGGGATTGATATTTTTTAATAATTTTCATAATATCAATATTTTACAACTCATCTTGACCATTGGATTGAGGATGTTAGGTAGTGTAAACTTTATGAGAAATACCATACTTTAATATGAGTTCTAAGAAGGGACGGTTGCATAAATGGGTTCTGCGATCACTTATAATAGCCCTCAGAATTTCTTATCATAAAATATATATTCTTTTAGGAATAGCATCACAACATGATAGTCAATGGAATTTTTAGGAATGGCCTCAAAACATTTTGAGACATAATAAATATCTAATTGCATTTATATATATAATCTAGTGTTTGGTAAGGGTCCCAAGAAATCAATTCTCCAACAATCAAATATTTTGACGACCAAAATCGGAGTAAGGGGAATTTGATTTCTTTTGGTTATGGATCCTAATTGATGACACTGAGGACAACTTTGTAAGAATTTATAGGAATCCTCAGTGATATAGGTCGAGTTAAAAACACTTTGGAGGACCTTTAGAGTAGTTTCATTTGTGGGAAAGTTTCCTCCACGTGCTTCTCCATGATAGAATTTTAGAATTGACTCTTTCTCTGACATGGGAACACATCTCCTAATTATTTGATCAAGAAAAAACATGAAGAGGTATGGATCATCAAACACAAATTTTTTAGTGTCAAAAAGGAATTTCCTCTTATATTAGGTCCCAAGTAATTTTCTAATTTCACCCATAACAAAATGGTTTTCTATATCAGCATACCAAGAGAAATCACTAACAGAATAGAGGTGCTCATTAGAAAATTAATCAAACATGGAAATTTGATGTGAGTTGTCTTTGAATTCCATCCTATATAGGTTATCATATAAAAAATGAACACCATTTTTATCCTCAATAGTTAAATTAAAATATTGTTGAAGAAGGTCCCACCTAATCAATTTGGCTTTGGCGTCTTGTTTTTTGAAAAGGTATTTTTGAGATGAATGATCAGTGAATGAAATTATGGGGGATCCTAAGAGATAAGACCTAAATTTATCTAAGGAAAATAAAATTTCAAGTAACTATTTCTTAATGGTGGTTAAGTTTAATTTTGTATTGTTTAATGATTTACAATCATAAGCAAATAAACATGGTGTTTTCTCAAAATGTTGTCTCAATATAGCTCCTACAGCAAAGTCACTCACACTATACATGATTTCAAGTGTAAGTTTCCAATTGAGATATTTCATTATTATTTGAGAGATAAGAGATGACTTAAGTGTTGATAATTATTCCTCTCGTCATTCTATTCATATAAATATAGCATTGTTCACCAAATTAATGTAAATTGGTTAGGAAAGGGAGCTAAAATTCTTAATGAAATTTCTATAGAAACTAGTATTACCTAAGAAGTACCACACTTCCTTGATATTTTTTGAATAGGTAATGTGGTTAATGATATCAAGCTTAGTTTTATCCACTTCAATCCCTCTATAGGAGACCATATGTCCAAAAAAGTCTTTCCTTTACCATGAAATATCATTTTTCCAAATTTTGGATGTGATTCTTATCCTATCATATTGGAAAAAACCTTTCAACATTCAAAATAAATCAATAAAAGGTATCCCCAAATATGGATAATTCATCCATAAAGAACTATAAAAAATCCCCCGCCATATCAGATATGATTCCCACAATACACCAGTGGAAGGAACTATGGGCACTACATTATCCAAACGGCATGTGCTTAAAAAAAGTGTTAAATGGATAGGTGAAGTTTGTTTTTTTATCCTCTAAGGAGACCTCTATTTTATTTTACCTTGATAATACATTTAAAAAACAGTGTAACTAATGACCCTCCACTCGCTCGAGGACTTGATCAATGAAGGATAAGGGGAAGTGGTCTTTCTTGGTGCATGATTTTAACTTCCTATGTGAAATTCACTCTCTCCATTAACTACTAACCCATGTGGGGAGAATAACACCATCCTAAAAGGTGATATTTGTAATTATAGATTTCTTTGGAACTACTCAAATTGCGCTACCCACTCTCTTGGAAATGGGGTAGATGATACCCACTTTCAACAACATAAGAATTTTATCCATTACCACATACATAAGATTGGGAATGATTCTCTAATAAGGTTGACTTTATGGTTTGGAGTCATATTCTATAAGAATACTATGAGTTCCAATGAGTGGGATAATACTAGTAATATCATAAAGGGTCCATCAAAATTCTTTCTCATGCTTTTAAAGGACATCTAGATGCATCCTCTCTTGATTGGCTTTATGAAAGGAAGAAATGACACAAGGAAAGGTTCAATTTTTTCCTAAGAAAGTATAATTGAGTAATGAAAGTATGACCTTAAATACAAATTTATATTGGTTAACACATTCAGAATAAGGATGAAACTTTGTATCTAACTCAGTTTCTTTTTCCAAATTTTTTGACAGAATTCGTTCCTTTTAAACAGATGTTCCAGCCACCAAATTGGATGAATCAATTTCATGAATGGGTATGCACTCAATATTTTTGATTTTACAAATGGTAACATTGATTGTTGATCCCAAATAATCACAAAATGAGTAATTTTAAATTGATTCAAGAAAAATAGAACAAATTCCCTCATATGAAAAAAGAAAATCAATCTCATCTCGACCTAGACATACATCAATGAATCCTCCATGTTATTCTGGTTCAAAATCAATACTTCCTATCTATTTTACCTCATGGATCTCTTCATAATCCCAAATTTTAGAGTTTTAATTGTAGATATTCAGATTGAGTCTCATGTTTCCAAAGGTTATTTTCATATTACCATTCCTAACTCAGATAATTGAGTAGATTGTTTCAAAGAAGGGATGGCCAAAGATAATGGGGGTTTTCTCCCTAGAACCTAATATTTCTTGATTATCAAGGAAGATGAATTAATCATGGTAAATTAAATTTAAAACTTTTACTAAGGAGTCCTTTAATATCCCTTTAAGAACTCGAATAACATGAGTATCTAGTTGAATAGTGATAGATGTGGGATGGAGTTCCTATAGCCCTAACTAACAATACATGGCAGATGTAATGAGGTTCACACTATATTCTTGATCATAAATGGATTTGACAAAATTATTCTCTCTTAATTCAATATTGATTTAAGTACATCCATGGTCTTTCAAATCATGAGGAATGATCTCGTGAATGGTGGTACACCTATTTTCATCCAAAATGAATTGTTTGTGTGAGAACCTCATTTTGAAAGTACACAGGTCATTCAGGTACTTGGAGTAGGAAATAATGGTTTGGATTGCGTTGAGAATAGGAGTGTTCAACTTAACCTGAGATAATATTTCCCATAATTTTTCATTAAGTTATTGTTTATATTTAACTCTCATGTAATGAGAGAAAAGCGTATTGTGTTTGAGTGTTTGTTGAGGCTTTGGTTTCATAACATTTTCATTGGTTTATTACAGATATTATGGTGTTTCTTACTCAAATTCATGTGATTTTTAGGAATTTAATGTCTCTGGAATGTTTTTTTAGGTTTTTTAATGGATTTCCCACTTCTTATGACAGTCACTACTTTTAATTTTTTGTGAGAGGTTTGTATATAACTGGATTCACCCCTTAATATTAAGGATTGTACTAACTAAGTATAAATGGGTGCCTTTGTTGTTTTAATGGTTTGAAGTTCATGTTTAAGGGATGATACTTCTAATTTCATTTTCTCCAGTTTTTTGACAAAACAGTTCAAGGATTGGTATTCGGACAGATTGGGAAGGGTCTTTTTCTGGATGGTTTAACCTAGGAGTATACTTTGGTTGCTGAATGGGTTGATCGATGGGTGGATGTTATTGGATATGAGGATGTTGTTATTAGACTGGTTTTGGTTAGAACTGGTTATGGGTTTGAAAATTTTGTTGATAGTAGGGGTTTGGACCTTTTGGTTGACTAGGTTGTTGGATGGGTTACTGGTTATCTTTCTAATGAAATACCGGATGGTCATTGTACCTTGGGTTGAAAGTGTTCTGAAACTATGGATTTTTAAATTTTAGAAACTTTACCTTTACTGGTGTTCCTCCTAAAATAAAATACTTAATAGAAGTTATGTTTGTTCATTTTGTATCCTTGTGTTCATGTTTGACACAAATTGTGAAAAGAAATCAATAGTTTTCATTTCTTTTACCTTCCTAAAATCGATCTCCTCAACCTTCCGATTGAGTGTAGAAAGTTTTTCCATAAGTCTGTCATCTTCCATAAGGGATTGAATTCTACTTGATTTGTGTGTCTTCTTATAGTAAGGTGATATTCCACATGTTTGGTTTTGTTTGGATAGACCTTCCAGATACTCATAAGCATTATTTAGGGATTTGTTTTTTAAGGTTCCATTACATATCATGTTAATGAATTGTTTGTTTCCTAAACTAAACACTTCATAGAAAATTATAACTTGTCCTTTTTTAAAAAATACATGGTGAGGTACCATGTTGAGTGTGTTTTCAACCTTTACCATGTTTCATAAAAGGAATCCTATTCTTTTTTGAAAAAAATTGGATTCTCTTTTTAAGTGTAATAGTTTTGTGATGGGGGAAATTTTGTTTTTGTAAAATTTACTTTGAAATTGGTCATAGTATTATATTGATATAGGTATCAAATTGTTTAACCAAATATTTTATCAATAAATAAGTGAGAAAGGAAATATCATCATCTTAGATGACTCAATTTGATGTCGTGGGAACATGGTTTCAACAATGTCGTTGAACTCTTTGACATGGTGGTATGGCATTTCTAACTCCATACCATAGAAGGTTGAAAAGTGTTTTAGGAAAATTGATTTAAATACATGGTGTGATTCTCCATAGGTATAATTATAAATGATAGAGGGTGAATTCATCCAGGTAGGTGTGAGTTAGTCATTCATGATTTGATCAACAAAATTCCCCAAGTTTGGGGTTTCCACATTTGGATTTCCATTTTTTCCCACCTGGGTTTATGAGTTTATGTCTTTGAAGAACATCCATTGAAATGGGATAAATTTTTGAAATTTAAGTATTAGGAAGATTAGAATCTAATATGAAGATATCCTTAGGTTTTCTTGACTCCCCAACCCCATGAATATCCACCCTAACAAGATGATTTAATTAGTCATATGTAAAGGTGAAGATGTTCCAAGAAAATTGAAAACCAAAAGAAAGGGGAAAGATAAGAATGATTGAGGTGATAAAATATAAATGGGGTTAAATATAATTAGTTTCAAGATTAATTAGTTGTGTCCTCATAAACAGTTCCAAATTTTGTTCTCACCCAAATTTACCCAAGTGTTTATGGTTAAGTGGTTTCTAGTAGTGTAACTTGGGTTCTAGAATCCTCATAGACCTAAGAAGAAACCTACCAAAACATTCATTCTATGGATTATATTTGGCTATGAATTGTACAACATTGGGTTTATTTTATATGAGTTTAAATGAGAACTAAGAGACCTATGTGAATTCAAATTAAGAGAATGGGTTGATCCTAGGTTATTACAAGGGATGGATTGGATGAATTTATTTTTAAATTATTTCAATTTCATTAACTCGATAATGATTCATTGAATGAAATCAATATAAACTTATCACTTACTAGTTTAATATATTCATATAGACATTCTGATAACCTATACACTTATAATAATATTTTAATGATAAATCCTTGGTAAAGAATCTTATAAGCACATGAAATGGGTGGTGATATAATTCAATGAGGAAGAGGAAGAGAGAAAATAATTGAATATGAAACTCAAATAAAAGAAATTATTAAATATTTATGGAGTTATAACTAAAATAAAATCTATTACATTTCCACTCCCTTGTATAAACCCAAAATAGGGATACCAACCATTGTAATTATGCTCTTAATGATAGCGGAAAGTAGGCTCATGATAGAAGAATTAAAGAAGTGAAAAAACAATGAAATAAAAATCAGTCCATCTTTTTTAGAATAATTTATCAATGTTTAGTGTGAATAAATTCACACCAAAAATCAATAGTATCAACGTGATATGATAAGAAGAAGTTTTATTAATAAAATAAGGTGAATTGAACAACTTAAAATATGAGAAATACGATTAAAACAACAAATTGGCATTATAACCTTAAAATGAAATAATAACACAATATTCACTAAATACTAAAACAAAATTAACTTAAATAGGTATTTTTGAAGCCTTGTGTAGATCCAATAAAATTTTAAGTTACCCTAATTATTGTTGGTAGGCCTAGGTGGTTGAAAAGATAATAAAGAGAAGACTTTACCACCCTAGACAAAAAAAATATGAGCCAACTTCAATCCACCAAAAAGAGGTGTTGAAATGACATTTATGATGGTATAATTGGGGTGTTTCTTAGAATAATAAAATTAATCTAAGGATGTGTCGTAACATACTCTATAATTTCACCCCAAATAGAAATTTGTTTCGATATATGGTCGAAATAGTGGGCAGTTTTTCTAGCCCACTGAATCTGGCCTAGAATTTCATCTTCTACTTTGGATGCTTGGAAATACCTTCATAAATCATAATTAGATCTGTAAGTTTTTTAATTAAATGTTACACAAGATTTTATCTAACTCTAGTTCAAATTTTATTATCATTGGGTTTGGATCTTGTCCACTATAGTAACTTTATTGGCCGGATATCCAGTTTACTTCACCTAGGATGTCTCAGCATGAAAGTCCAATTTATTCATCTTTCAATGTGATTATTCATGTTCTCTAGAAAAATGAAATATTCCCAATGGAATGGAAAACATGAATATTAAATATGAAATTTAAATCAATATCATTAGGGTATTAACAATGTGTATTAAAAATTATAAGTAATATGGAACATTAAGCAAGAATTCCAATCATGATTTGAAATAATGTTCTAATTGTAAAATGAACTAAAAATAGTTTTTATGAATAATGAATAACATGAAGATTATAATACATAGAATTAATATTAGCCTCATTAAATTTATAATCATCATATTTATTTTGTTTTCATTTTACACTTCCATAGTTTATTGATTCTGTCTATTCATATTATTCTTTTGCTTTTGATTGTATCTTTTTGTATCTATTGTTCTACTCTAACATGAGGTTATATTCTTCCCATTGTACCACCCTTACACCCTTTATGCTACTTTGAAGCCTTTTTAATATGGGGAGGCACGCTTGATTCCATATGACCCACCAGCTCAGGGCACAGGTTAAGTGGACCCAAGGTTGGGACATTTAAAAGTGGTATCAGAGGGGTTTATTTATTGCTTTAATATTTGGATATAATATATTTTAGAATGGGAATGCGTAGTGAATTGGTCATATGCAATACATTGGCATTAAGAACCCATGTTTGGGTTAAAGTCCAAGTTTCCTTGATTATAATTATTGTTTTATTTTTCCTATTACTGTTGATATAATTTCACTACTGGGTGAATCACATGGTTTATGAAATTATCAATATTGAAGTGATTGAAATTAATATCTATTTTTCATCACTTGATTAAATGAGGGAAAAACATTACATGCATCACTATAGGCACACTATGATTAATAGGTTGTGCATTTTTTTCATGTCATGTTTATTTTCATCCTGCATTTTCCTATTACATATTGATTATTCTATGATATATATTGAATTATTCAAACACATATTTCATGTATTGGAAAACATAATTGATACTTAAAGTTTATGCCTTAACCTTACAATGTTTTTCAGAATAGGTTAATGCAGACAACTTAATTAATCAATTATGGAACATTAAGCTATGGACCATTGGTCAGATGAACTGAAATGTGTTATGGTGTGGGTTAATTGGATGCCATATTTTTTTAATAAGGAGTATGATCCCTTGTGGATTTAAAATGGAAAACCATTTAATTAAACAATATAAAGTGGCTAAATATTTGAAAATCAAAAATTCAAAATGCATTAATGTATAAATAAAGAAAAAACATCATGAATATACCTGACATAGGGACGTATACCTAAACCCGACCATAGTAGTGGGTAGTGGGATACCTTTTATCATTATTATGGAATATTATGGTTTCTTCTATTACACAAAAATAGATTTTGAAATAGGAAGATGGGTACGATCTTCCTATAGGAAGGTTGTACTCCCATCTTAGTTTCGTAAAGGTAATCTTCTCAATTTTTTGAATCTCCTCTAAAGCATATGTTTGGAATTGTAGTTTAATGCCTCCACAACATGCACTAGTTGTATTCCCTAAAGGGGGTTAAGATCATGTTCCTTAGGTGGAAGGTTGTGATCCTTCATTGATTCCTCCTAAAGAGACACCTATGGATCCTATTCCTATTCTATATATGGTTATTGATGCCTAGTTCTTATAGGGTTTTATGTGTATGCTTCAGATGATGAAAGGTCTAGTTGGACATTCCCCAAGTATGGAAGAGTTTATATGAGAGTTTTAGAGGAAACATCCTCCCACCTTTTAGGGGGATATTGGACCTCATGCTACAAATTCTTGGATTAAGGATATCCTATATATATATTTGAATCTGGAGATGCCTCCAGAGTGGAGGATCAAGCTTGAAACTTACATGCTACTCGATTCATCAAAGCGGTGGTGGGATGTAATCACCAATGAATATCAACATCGTGATATGGTCTGGGATGATTTTCAAACCATCTTATGTGACTAATTTCTCCCCCATACTCTAAGGTCTTAAAGAGAAATAGAATTCATGAACCTATAGTAGGACATCATGGCAGTTATAGAATATTATTCTTGTTTAATAGAGATGCAGTGATTCACTCTTCCTATAACTGCTAATGAACTCATTAATGCCATTCAATTTGAGTATGGGTCAGATGGAACCATCATATCACTGTTTAATGTGTTCGGATTGATGATCATTTCAAAAATGATCAAACATTCCCGAATTAGAGGGAGGAACTTGAGCGATTATTAGGGTGCGAGTCAGGACGGTTCAGAACCCTGAGGTTATAGTGGATCTTATTCTAGGATGAAGAGATGTTATGAGACTACACGTGGAGGTGGAAGCAATCAGGCTCCTCACATAGATAGTTTTCTAATCATTCACCAATGTTGGAAGCCTGGGCACATCAGGTATCAACAATTATAAGATCCAGTCAATTGTAGAAGATATGGTATTACGGGCTATCTTTAACATTTCTGTAGTACGTTTTATCTAGTTCCTAGTGAGCATGGATCTTCACCTACTCATCGATCTAGTGTGGGGCCAGAAAGATCGCATATGGAAGGTATTTGAAAGACCACATGTCGATATGGATGAGGAGGCAGACAAGGTAGAGGCAGTTAGACTTATGACTCTCAGCACCAGCATAGCAGGATTGTTTAGGGTAGTCAGGAAGTGACTCAGGGCTATAATAAATGCTAGTTACATGCAATTTAGCCTACATCGTAGGAGTAGAGTATCAGGACTTTGATAGTATGAGGTACTATTCTATTTGTCTCCACCTTAGCTTCTACATTATTTGACATAGGTGCATCTCACTTGTTTATATCTGAGGATACAATAAGATGTATGGGCCTCGACCTAGAACATTATAATTACATTATGATGAAAGATAAAACATTAGGTATCCGTTTAGAGGGAGTTTTCTGTTGTAGTTATTGTCCCCATGAGATAGGTGATTACCTTCTAGTGTGGAATCTATACGTCCTCAAAATGATAGGATTTGACGTAATAATTAGAATATTCATATTATTTCTCTATTAAGACCATACTGACTGATATCATCGCAGGGTAATGTTTACATCACAAAAGGGTGGTAATCACGTGCACAAGTGATAATTGGATGTACAAGACTCACAAGAAGCACCCAAGTAGCAAAGGTTGGGTAATGTGATAGCTCAAATCACCCGTCTTTTCTGAGATGTCCAGGGGTTACAACACATCGTCTTTCCTTCAGTAGTGGATCATTTTAGATTTTTCTTTTTAGATGAATTATCTAGTCTACATATGGTGGGAGAGGTATATTTTACTATTGATCTTCTCCTAGAAGTAGCACAAATGCACATTCCTCTTTATAATATGATACCTAAGGACCTTTTGGAATTTAATATGCAGTTGGAGGATCTAGATGCTAAAGGATTCATATTCTTCATCACTTCTCCCTGGGGTTCACTGATTCTTTTTTCCAAGAAGCTAGACAGTACCCTCTGGATATTTTTTGATTATCATCATTTAAACTAGCTCACAGTGAAGAATCATTATCCAATACCTAAAATAGATTACCACTTGGATCATATATGAGGAGAAAAGGTGTTTTAGATATATATTTGAAGTTGGGAAATCATTAAGGGAATTTAAATAATTTATATGCACCTCAGATATCATTAAAGAGTAGGTTTGGTCTCTATGAGTATCTGGTTATTCTATTCAGACTCATGGACAAACATGCAGTTTTCAGGGATCTTATGAATCATGTTTTCCACCCATATCTAGATTAATGTGTGGTTTTCTTATTTGATGATATCTTGGTGTATTAACGCTCTAGATATGACTATGAAACCCATCTTGAGATAATTCTGAATACACTGAAAGAGCATCATATCTACGTTAATCTCAGTAAATGCCACTTCTGGATCAACATAGTCCACTTTTGAGGTTATAATATCTCAGAGTTTGTAGTTTTGTGGATGTAGAAAATGTGATATCTATAGTTTTTTTGGAGAATCATAGGAAATATTTTTTAATCTGGATTTTCTTGTGGCTTGATATATATTATATATTCTTCATCTAGGACTTCTCACACATTACAGTGCCGCTTATAGGCCTAACAAAGAAGGGTTTGAAATTCCTATGGTCAGAATATAGTAAAGAATCCTCTCATGAGTTGTAGGGAAGACTAACTTTTGTGTTGATATTGATTCTTCCAAATCTAGGTGGGAGCTATACTATTATTTGTGACACATCAGGTATAGGGCATGGATCTGTTCTGATGTAGGATGAGCGAGTAATCATGTATGGATCTCATCAGATGAGGGACCACAAATAGAATTACCCAATGCAAGATCTTGAGATTTCTAAATTTGTTCATGACTTTTTCTTTTGGAGACACTATCTACATGTTGACCATTTTTCAGTGTTCGCAGATAAAAAAAGATTGAAGTGAATCATGACACAGTGGGATCTGAATTGTAGGAAATGCAAGTGGGTGGAGTACCAATATTCGTTTGATATATATATTGAATACATGCCTAGTAAAGTAAATTCTATGGTCGATTATTTTAGATTTAAGATTCATATAGAGTTTGTTCAAGAATCTAGAGACGAATGGAAGCTTATGGCCTTATTATTATAGATTCACTTTGAGGTTCAAGAGGACCATGGTCCGAAAATCTCTTAGCCTAAGAAGTGACCTCTACTCTTCTGGAATGAGTTATAATGAGGAAGATATATGATCCTGAAGTCCATTTTCTAAGGGAAAGTGTTATAGATGATTATACATATTTAGGTTGGATTATGGAAAGGGTTGATACATTATTATTACATGGGAGTGAATGGGTCCCAGCAAACAGCAGAGAGGAGCTGGTGCGGGAATTCCACTCCTTAACTTGCGTGGTTAAATCGAGTGTCACAAAAATGTATGGAGATCATTAGTTACAGTATTTGTGTATGGTATGAAATGGTATATTATCAATTTCATCACTCGATGTTCCACATATCAGTAGGTGAATGTGGAACAACCCTGATCAGAATGGATTCTACATCCTTTTACCATTCTCAGGTAGAAAAGGGGTGAGTTTTTTATGGAATTCATAACTAGCCTACTCAGATCACCTCAAGAAAATGATATAATGTGATTTTTCATTGATCATTTGAAAAAGGTTGCACATTTCTTACCTATGTAACATACCATCATAGTATATGAAATAGTAATTATGTATGTTATAGAGGTTGTATGTATTCATGGAGCTCCTCAATCTGTTGTTTTTTACATAGATGCTTATTTCACTTCATGGTTTTGTCTAGGGTTGCAGAAGGCCTTGGGTACATAGGTACTTCTGAGGAGGGACTATCACATGTAGAATGATGGACAAAGAAAGTGTAAAATGCTTTTTATGGAGTAAATTATCTATATATGTGTCCTTGAATATTGGGGATCTTGGTAAAAACAAATCCCTCTTGTCAGGTTTCCTTATAACAAAAGATTTATAGATACCATTGATATGGATCCATATGAGTCCTTATATGGTAGGCCTTTCTCGCTTGCCTCTGTGCTAGATAGAGGTAGGGGAGGCAGCTATACTTGGACCACATCTCGTATAAGATACTATAGAGAAAGTCCAGCAGATCAGAAATATCATGTTGACAACTCATTTTATATAGTAGTCTTATGCCAATAGACATTGGTGACCTCTTGAGTTCGAGGTCAGAGACCTAGTTTTCTTACGAGTCTCTCCCGATTTAGGGAATAGAGGTATTCATAAGAAGTGTAAGCTCTCATCGAGGTTCTATAGACCCTTTGAGGTCATGAAATGGATCGGACTAGAGGCTTACTAGTTGGAACTCCCTCATAGATATCGGTACATGCATTATTTCTTTCATATATCTCAGTTTCACTGATACAATCCAAAACCAACTTGCATCTTTGAACCTGAACAGGTCTAATTAGATATGGATGCTTCCTTTGAGGAGTACCCAGTGCATAGAGTTGATTGGGTCATGAAGACACTCTGAGGTAGGCCAGTTCCTTTAGTACAGGTGTTGTGGATGCACTTCCAAGTACAGGATAAGACTTGGGAATATGAGCACTATAAGTCAAACCATGCACCAACCATGTCGTTATGAATTTAATGAATTGGTTATAGTTAATGGTTTAAATAAGATGGATTATAAAAGATAGTGAAATTCCTTTAAATGAATTCACCATGACCCTTCCAATAGACACTTGAGTTGTATGACTATTTTTCTATGTTTTAATGAATTGAAATGTTTAAATGGAATTGATCTTGGACCATGACATGAAAGAGAAGTCATTGACTCATGTATTGATTTATATATAATTGACCATGCATGTGATCATGTTTAAAATGAAATGAATAAGAGATTTTTCCTAGTTTATTTAATTATAAATGAATATTACTCTATTATATATATAAGGGATATGTTAAGGAAATGGATGGGAGGTAATTCCCCATTCAAGTTATATTATAATAAGACTTTATAGAGGTTGTGATACGATACTAAGTAGTGTTGAACATAGTGTAAAATCACTCTCCTTACATCAGGTTTTAAGTTCACAGCATCTCACACCAGTGATACTACATGGACATTAGGTTAAAGCGCCATGTTCCATGATTCGAGTGATGACATGATGACACACTCACCATCAAGAGCATTGCTACATGACATCTCTCTCTCTTTTTGGGAAGTATGGAATGTAACCTTGACATGATCTTATAGGATCGTTGGACTGGTATGTATAACTTAGTTACACCCTGGTCAAGCCAGCACTTGTATTCCTGGTATATGGCCATTAGTCATCCTCATGAACATGGTTCATATAGGTGGATGGAATATAGATCTAAACTATATATATATTATTATATTTAATATTATATATATACAGACATGATCAAAAATTCCCCAGCCATGAGCTGAAGTAGGTAGACCCAATAAGTGTCCTTTATGAACCTGAGTGAGCGGTGGTTTCTTTATTTAGCATTTTTTTTCATTTTCCCTCTCATACCTGCACACTATTTAGTTATGAGGACTACTCAAATTACACATAGACACCATTGGTGGTTTCCTATTGAGATTTTTATCTCACACCATACTCAGGTTTTCATTAGTACTCGAGAATACTATCTTCCTACATGTATTGATAAAAGAAAATTCCCTACTCTAGGTTATCGATTTTCTTACTTAGTTGGACCTCAGAACCAGAGGATCAGGCATAGGCTCGAGATTCTTATGGAGTTGTTTTTCAATTTTTTCATTTTTTTAGTTTATATATCATGTTTTTCTTGAATATTACTATTCATATTACAGTATTTCATGCATCATGTACAAATACTACCAATGAGGATTTTGGTTATTACATTCAGTTGTTCATTTTATATATTCTTCTGCTAATTTATTCAGTTATCTATTTATGCTTCTGTAGTTTATTGATTCTTTCTATTCATATTTTTATTCCACTATTGATTATATCTATTTGTATCTGTTGTGATACTCTGAAAAGAGGGTATAGTCTCCCCACGGTACCACCCTTGCACCCCCACTGGTAGTCAGAAGCCTCTGGCATACAGGGAGGCGCACTTAAGACCATGTGGCCCACTGACTTAGGGCATGGTTTAAGTGGACCCCAAATGAGGATGTTACATTAGAATACTCACAAAGAGAGCATTAGTTTACTGTAATAGTTATATTTTTTATGCAAAACTATTACTAATTCTTTTTCTATTATTTATGTTTATGATTCATGATTTATATAAAGAATAGAGTGTTACATCACTTTCCAATGCAAAAAATAGTGATTGGTTTTAAACAATCCATGTGTTTTTATGAAGAAAAAATACCCCTTTTGTGTCTTAGAATTTTTTTATGACCTAAAAATGTTACCATATCAACATTCTTATTGATTATTTAAATAATTCAGAAGATCAAATAAACATGAAAACACCCAATCAATATTTTTACCACTTCTGAGGAAATATTCCATTGGATTACAAATTAAGCCTTCTAGGATTGGTATTTTGATGAGAGGAAGATCTCAAAGATGTGGGGATCGATGTTGGGAAAACATGTTTCCATATATTGGTAGTTCTAAATAGATTATGTGGTGTGGAGAATAGATTAGAGGAGGCACCCTTGAATAACTGAGGTTCTTGGTGCATTTGTAATTATTCTTAACAATTAAATATTTTAAATGTGTTCATCATGAAGAATTGGAACTTAAATAATGAAATTTATTATATAAGGTGATAATGTTCAAAATCCCCTTATATAATAATAAATAATATAAAATATTAGGTCCTTATCGTATGTTTTGTAATTTAATTAACTCATTTTACACCATTACTGTGGTGATAACATTTTTAGCAATGTTGTTATTCCCAATTACTAAAAATTAAATTAGCACCATTAAAAAATTTGACATTTTGATTCAAAATATGAGATCTATTTTTCATGATCCAATTTCTATTGGTGGATGAAATTTATTTTTAATATAAGTTCACAAAACACATTGAAATTTTGATTTTTTTATGAAAAAAACATTTTTTGTATAAAAATAATCATATTCAAAAATAAAATATTATTTTGGTTCATATGTAATAAATTATATTATTTAAATCAGAGTGATATTATATTATTTTGAAATAAAATCCAAAATATAATTGGAATTATAATAAATGAAATTTTTTCTGAAAAATACTTTTTAACAATTCACCCAAAAATCATATATTTCTAAAAAATAAAAAAATCACCTCAAGAAAAATATAACCTTATGAAATAAAAATTGAAATTGATTAATGGAATTATAATTTTAATATTTAGATGTTTTAATATTAAATATATTCATGAACTATTTCTATTTTAATTTTAAATTTTTTTGAAGTGTGTTGGATAATATACGAGGGATGTAATGTTTACCTTTTATAGTATGATCTCATGTATTACATTCACCAATGAATTAGTGTAGAGAATGATAAATACATTTTATCATTTACCATTTTTTCCTAATATTTTGGACTAGAGGATTACAATGATACAAATGGGTATTTATCTTAGTCTCACCTAATAACCTATTATCGATATATATGATGTCTTACCCATAAGTTTACACTCTGTCTCTACCCTAGCACTATGGTCAACATTGATGATTATACATCAATTAATTACATAATTTTTTACATATAAAATTTTTTATATTGATTAGTCATAATGATAAAAATCTATTTTGGGATTACCTATATAGGTATTTCTCCAACAATGATTTATGTTTAATATTTAGTGATTCGTCGGGTAGGGAAAATATAATGGGATAGATATGGAATTATATTTTTTAGATAATTTATTTTAATTGATTAACTAAAATATAATTATATCATGGATATGCTCTATCATATATTGAAGATGTTTATGATGATTCTCTGAATAATAAGAGTGCTAATGACTTTTTACTTCTTTGGGTATACTTAGGGATTGATTGTAGCATAGTTGATCATAGATCTTGGTATAATTACTCATATTTGGGATCTCAAGGTCTAGATTATTACTAAGGGGAAGGACTAATGGGTTTCTTGTGTCATACAATTGTATGATATATAGGGTGGTTCCCATTATATTTTTCAATTAGAGATCTAGGGTATGTCATTATAAATCAACAACCTAATATTTATTGAGATTGATTACACTCATTCTCTCCAACAACTTCAAAAATATGGTGTAAAATGATTTACTTTGTACTTATATGTAAATATCCTTTTATCTATGTATATAATTATATATCAGTACAGTTTTATTTACATAGTATAATTACACTCATTAATTCCACAACTCTATGATTGGGGTAGGTGATATAGAAATACATGTTTTCCTTGAGAATGAATTATCTTGTACTAAATATTTGACATCAATTTCAATTTTATTATATTAATTTATTAATCTATTTTAAATCATCACTTTTTTAATGGTTATATAATAATTTTTATAATTTTGAAAGTAAATATTGTTTTTTATTAAAAAATAGTAAAATTATTCATTATTTCTTAATATAGTGTTAGATTGAGAAACAGAATTGGTCATTATATTTATAAAATAGAGTTTCCTTTGGGATGAAATATTGAGATATTTGTATCATTGTTTTAATTTTTTATAGTGAGAGTGATATTTCAATTATATATTACAATATATTTTTTATGATATTTTAATCTAAAACTCCCACCCACACACACACTTTTTTTAGTGAGTTGGATGTGAAAACCAAAATATAGAACATTTTTCAGAGGGATTAAACCATCAATATTAGATAATTCATCGGTGATAATGGATTTTCCATTAAAATGGGAACAATTAATTGAACTGATAATTCCATTTCAAAATTTAAATGAATTATTATCTAAATTCATTTTTATCATAAATTTATCAAATCATGGATTAAAAATCATGTAAAAAAATACATAGTGATAAATGTAATCAAATTTTGATGAAATCAATTTGAGTTATATTTTGAGGTTGATTTTAGAGTGAATTTTAATAGTATAAAAATTATGAATAATAAATGAAGTCTTAAAATATAAAAAACATGATTAAAGGGTTATATAAATTAATTATATGCCTCATTAATAATCTAGTGTTCAAATGTTTCTAAAATTTGTAATTATTCTTTAAAAGTTTTTCTTAGAGAAGTTTTGATGCTTTTTTATAAATATTTTGAATAACTTAATTCAATGAATAGTTAAACTAAATATGTTATATATTATTATAGATTATTATTAAAAAAATAATAATAAAAAAAACATAAAAATTCAATATTAAGGTTCAATGTTATGGTAAAGAGTAGATTCCATGATTATCTCCCTCTCTCTAACATTTAAGGATATTTTTTACTGATTTATAACATAAAATTTATATTTCTATCACCCTCGTAATGATATAAGTATCATATATAATTTTTTTGAATTTTAAAGACTTTATCTTAGAATACATCATGGATTGTGGATAATGTTGGAATATAGTGGAGGCAGTGTGATTATAGCATGTAGCCATTTCTAGGTCCTTAGAAGGGTTATTGGGCGTCATGACGTGGGAAACATGCAACCATCTAATCATTTCAATAAAATATTGACATCATGACCATGTCATTATGTACAGTTTAGGACCTAGGATCAACGTGTAATAGTATATATTTTAGTATGAATTCTCTTTTCATGAATCATATGATTGTTATAATAAATTATATTATATAGAATAGAATTATAATATCAAATAAAATAAATATTCATTATTTTTTAAATTATATAACGTTAATAGGAAGGATGAATACACCAAATAATACCAATACAAGTACAATGTCATAATAAAAACATGTGAATAAATTTATAGTGATTATTAACTATTCATTATCACAGTCCCCCATGATAATCCCATAATCAAATATAGCTATAAAAATATGGTAAACCAATAGAACTACAATAAGTATTAT
This sequence comes from Viscum album, assembly GCA_963277665.1. Lineage (NCBI taxonomy): Eukaryota > Viridiplantae > Streptophyta > Magnoliopsida > Santalales > Viscaceae > Viscum > Viscum album. The sequence continues at coordinate 1,328,295,661 of OY728145.1, read as the reverse complement.
AAGGGTGAAATAAAATAATAGAATGCATGATATTAAATAATTATATATGGTTATATATCGGAATATAAAGGGTAATGTAATCATTGGGAAAAACATTATATAAATACCAAGGGGAGCCATTGTAGAAAGTTTTTATATAAAAATTAGGGTTTCCATTAAGTGGTCATTTAAATAAGTGGTAATATACCCATTATATGATTAATTATTTAAATTTAATATAATCAAGTACAATATCATTTTACATATAAAAAATAATGTATATTTCAGGTTTGAAAATGTGTTTTATTTTATTATTAATTTTATTTCTTCAACATGATTTTTTATTCTGTTATATTTATGTAATTATTGGATGTTTTAACAATGAATATGTAAATTCATTTCATGGTTTTATATAAATTTTTAATATTATGACACCCTATGAAATAATTTTGGTGTGTTATGAAATAAGAATGTGATATGAATTTTAAAAAATATTATTTATTTTATTAAAAAATTGTATTCAATACATTTTGAGTTTTTATAAAAAAAAATTAATAAATGTATTTTTATTTTAAAAATATGGAAAAAATATTTGTAATATTCATTTCAAAATAATATGAAAGATATTATGCTAAAATGTTTGTAAATGTTTAAGTATAACTGTAAATAGTTAACGTGGTGGATAATAATAATTTCTGTTAAAAAAGAGTATGGTAAAACATTATAATTTTTATTTTTATTTTTTTATATTTTTCTAATGATTTAAGAAATATTTTGATATTAAATGTTATAATTCAATACAGTTATAAGTTTATTGACTCGTTTTAATTTGAATTACTTTTAAAAAAATAGAATTTTGAATTAAAATTGATTTTTATCACCTTTATTAGTATCTAGAATGTTTTAAAAAACGAAGGAAACTTTTTTAATATCTTGGGTTATTTGAAAGGTAAATCATTTTTTAAATTTGAATATCCAAAATCCATTTGATTATAGGTTGAGTAATAAAGTTGAATTCAATAAATGAATTAGAAATCATGTTTGAAATTAACATTATAAATAATTGTATAATATTTTTACCTTATTTTTTAGACCAAATTATATTAATATGTAAAGTATTATAGTAAATAATATATATAATAATTGATTCATAATGTCAAAATCCATGACTAAATGGGCATGATATTGATTAAAACATTTGAACCACTTTTGAATATAAGATTTCTAGTTCAAATATAATTTTGGTGTAAAATGATATATATAATTAATGAAATTAATGGAACATGACTTATATGATAAAATAAATTAGATAACAAATAAATGTTATTCGATGAATAAAAATTAATTCGTTTGTAAAGAAAAATATTAAAATTGTTTTTCAATGCTGATGTAGTGTAATGACATATGAATTTATAGAATAATTCATTTTTTCTATTAATATTTATGAATAATATATTAATTTTACGTTAAAGGGGACGCTTTTTCTGATAGCATACTTAACATGCAACAACGGGTTTCTCTGAAATTTTATGTTGCATACAACATTGAGTTATACTGAAAAATAATATAGTAATAATTTTATTATTTTAAATAGTAGTTAACACTTAGACATTAGGATGGTAGGAATTAATAGAATCAACTAAAATATGAAAACATGGTTTAACATGTTTAAATAATGATTCATTGGTTACCAAATGTTTTATAAATGGAAATAAAAACCAATTGAATATAAAGGATGTGTTTTTATGAAAACCTATTTAAACAGAGGATAATTGTGTTTATAAAATCATATCACTTTTTTTAGATTTATATATGTTATATATTCAATTAAATTTTTTAAATTCATCTTATATGTTTTCTAGATATTATATAAGAACAAATTCAATTTTTCGGAAAAAATGTATTTTTTTTAAAATGTAGTTTTACAGCCTTTTGATGGAGAACCCTTTTTAAAATTTAGTTTTTGTCTCTTTTATATATTCTATTTGACAAAATAATATTTATCTATAGACTAAGGACACCATGATTTACTTTGGTTAATTTTTTGGTAATTTTCTGACAGAGTTCATTTTTTAATGAATAATGAAAAATATTATTTTTTCATTAAAAAATTTATTTTCATCTAATTTATTTATATAGTTATATTTTCTATTTAATTAGTTTTAAAGTTTAATTGGATTAATTTTTTATCATTTAATCCCATTTTGTCCATTGGAATTAATTTTCCATTGAAATTGGACATAAACACGTGTGAATTTTTTTTATAGTTTTTACTTCTTAAAAACCTTCTTTTTAGTTTTGACAATGGGAATTAATTTTAAATTAATTACTAAAACTTCTGTGTTTTGAATTTAGAAAAAAAGGTTCCATATTTAAAATCATAAGTTCTAAATTGTGTTCATAGGTACCTTTTATTTTTGGACATTATGAATAGTAACATCATTAATTATTTTATTTACCATGGTTAAAGGCTAAATCTGGTAAATAAGAGTAAACAAATGATATTATTATAATATTAAACAATCCCAACACATGTCCTAATCCATTTTGATGAGATATTCCCGACCATGGGAATCCTTGGGTATATTTTGGGACCTCATGGAGCCACATTGATGTGAAAATGACATTTTATAAAAATTAATTTAAACTAAAGAGAAAAATAACATTAACATGTATACTCTTACAAAAACATTTTTTATATGGGGTTATATAAGTGATATATTCGACTATAAATATTCATTATAAATATAAAAATATTTCCTACATTATTATATTTTATTTATAATTTTTATATGTAAAATTAATTAATTTATTTATGACACAATGTTGATGCAGTGATTGCTTTATTAATAAAGGATTCAAATAAATGATATTATAAATACTAAAATAAATGTAATTTGATTATTTTTTTCCATACATGAATATTTATGGATGATATTTACATATTATATTTGAGTTAATTCCTTTTATGTGAATGAATCAGGTTGTTATGAATTTTTCAAAAAGTCAAGTATAAATAGTGTCCAAATTTGACATAATTCATAACTTAAAATATAAAATAGTTTATTAAATTATATTAAATTCCTTAAAATATAATATTTATCCAAACAGTTAATAAAAGTTAAAATATGTAGTAAATAAATTTTTTGTGGGTCGTTTGATATGATATGGTAATTATATTAACCCATAATTTGTAAATAATATGATATCACTATAAGATTAAAAAGGGTTAAATAAGGGTTAAACCAAAACGATAAGGATAAAACAATATTCAAAACTTTTATAAAAAATATTTTATGATGTTTATTCAAACCAAAATCATTTTATCTTATAAATAAATGAGTTTTTGACAATTTTTAATCAAAATTGAATTTATAATAAATTAATATTTATATACATTCATAAAGTGCCCCTCCTCCCTCTTATAAAAGCCCACCAACTCTACCCACTTAATCATACCTATAAATCCCCTTATATCATAAAAATTATTCCCCAATAATCTCCCAACATCTCTTCATTCCTCATATAATCCTTACTTAGATAATAATGCAATTTAAGAAAGCCTTTTGGCTCAAATCAAAAGATGTTACCCGATTTAGAGGTAACGTCTTCTCTCAAGTTATTTTCTTTTATTTTCCTTATCCACTCCCTATGCTCTTATAATTATTTTATTACATAAAAACACAAGTATCCTCAATATATTAGTATGTTTTTATGTGAATTATTCTAACTATACTTAAACACACCTTTATCTAATGGATACGAATATATTGTTTTTGTGTATGGGAACTACTACCTCACAAAATGATGATTGTTAAATTTTAACCTTCCACCTATAATGGGGGACATTATTAAGGAACTATATTTATATATGATATATATTATATTTATATTATCTCTATTATTCTGTATTTTTTATTTACATAATACCATTATGTTTTCCATAATGTGTAGGTACGATAATTTCATTTGAGGAAGTACGGACTACCGCCCTCTCAAAGTGATATGAATCATTCATGAAATACATGGAATGTATAAAGGATGGAATTAATTAATTTATATAATATAGATATTATACTGGAATTATAATATACTTATGTATCATTTAGTTTCCATTCCTTTAATATGACGATGAAATGAAAGTAGTGTTCATGTGTACGTGCAGCCTACCCTCTCCATGAATGGTGCAATTCGTTTATTATCATCAAATGTTATGTACTATTCTGAATACATATTTATACTGAATATATATGGTATTTAAATAATTAATACTATTCTATAGATAATGTAATTTTGAACACATGAACAATTTGTAATTATAACAAGTTCATTTTTGACTCAAGTACCGAATATCAACAAAACTGTTGATATGGACTTAAATAATTGTATGATTGTTATAATAAGGTAATAAGTGATATAAAATGAATGATAAACTTGAAAAAGTTTCTTAATCAAGTATAAATTAACTTAAGTTTATTATTCAGGGATATAAATAATGAATAATACAATTCGGACTCATGGTAAGGGACTTCATCCCGATCTCCTTGCATTGAGGCATGTTTTGGTTTATACACAAAAATATTTTATACGGTGTATAATTATATCCTTTTTATATTAATTTAATTAAACATATTTTGAAAATAAATCTTTTTTCTATGAATTGTTTTACTAAAAAAAGGAATGTTTCTTTTAACGTACGTGGAAACAATGACCTTTCCGCCACTGCGAGCATTATTTGATATTTGGAATCCTTAATAAGATGTAATATTTTTAAAAGGAAAATAAATACCATATACCATTTTTACATATTTTGGTATTGAAAATAGTTTTTGAGAAAGCATTGATTAATTCAATATCTTGAAATTATATATTTTGATTGGAATGTGGAAATGTTGTCTTTTCTTTATGCTTGTTTTAAGTGTTAGGATTATGTTATAGTTCTTGGGAATTGCTAACATATAGTAGTGCTTCCATGATAAAACGAGGGTGGGTGATCCTGTGATAGCTCTCCAATGCATTGGGTAATGTGAGAGAGGTAAATGATAAAGTTTCTCCTAAGATGTTTAAGGAATATACTATGATGGTTATTCCAAACATAACCATAAAGGTTACTCCCTATGTAGCTGTGAAAGCTACAAAGTAAGTATGTTGTGGATTCTACAAGTAACCATTATGATTTATGATTTCTATGAGTTATTCGTAAAATTTTATGATTTCATGAGGTGTGTTAAAGAGCTTATGTTTTATGAGTGAAAATTAATATTTCATTGATTTGTATGTATTCGTGGACTAATGTTTTATTTCCTTATTTTATATCTCTTACTAAACTCTTTATTCTCATCCCAATATTTTTAAATGTTTTTCATAGGGTATAAAGAATATTAATAGAAAGGAATAATTCATGAAAGTTTATATCAAGAAAATAATTCTTGTTTCATTTAAGGAGTTTTATTATTGTGAAAAAATTGGATATAGTATAAGTGCCGACTTTGTAATATTTGAGATGTAATGTAATAATTATGGCCTAATTCTCTAAAACTCTAAACCTGGAAAGATCCTCAATGTGAATTCTTGACTTAACTCAAGATTATGTAAAGTTTATTTCTGGAGCCTTATAGTTGGTATCAGAGGTCGGTATAGATAACTTTAGAGGTTAGGGTGTTATCTGGGTGTAGGTAAAGGATCCCATATAACCAATAGGGTTTTTATCATATGGAAACTTTTGGAGGGATATGGTAAAATAGATTTATTGGATAAAAACATGAAAAATGGAGATATAAGGAGGTTGATGGATTAGAGTAATATAAAAGGTTTTATGATATCTTTACCCTATAGAGGATTCTTTTTTTTAATAATAATAATTCATTTCATGTTTAGATGTTGATTCCTTCGAGCAGATTAAGGATAATTTGTCATGAGTGATGGAAAGAGATCTTGCACAACCTTATTATCCCTCCCTGATGATTTTATCATCACTATTATGGAAAAATCATGTTCAAATGATTTTAACAACTTCTTGAGTATTCTAATCACCTATAAGAAATTGTTTGAGTTATCCAAAACCTACTCATTTCTAAAACAATTTTATAGGTCATTGTATCTTCTTCATATGATTTCAAGATCTCAACTTTTCCAACTCTATCGACTAGTTAAATTTAAGAAGTAGAGCAAACATTTACTTTTTGAAAGTAGGACAACATGTTGAAAGAGAAATGGAGCATCCTAAAGATCATGATATATGGATTCAAGGTATGATTTATTTTCTTATCCATAAACAATGAAGCATCTTTGGATTGATATTTATAAATGATGAGGATATTCGATGTGTAGGAATTATGTATTAATAAATAAGGTGGTAATTCATAGTTAATGGATTATGAAGAACACTGAATGAGTAAGAAGTCTACATATAAGGGGTTCAAGAGTTATGGTAGATTATAGGATGATGATATGTTTAAAAGTATTAATTCTATTATGATGAGGGTATTACTTTGAAAGACTTTTTCTAGTATGTCTAACCCTAAAATTTGATATGTGAAAATTTTATTCAAGGAAAATTATATTTCCTATTTTGGACATAATGGATAACCTTAGTGGTTCATATTATCTTTTTTTTATGAGGTTATTAATTGTTATTACATTTTGGGATGAAAAATGAAATGTATTAGATAACCTTTGAGGATAAATCAGATTATGGTTATTTTTTAGGAAATTATCTTATTTTTTATAATGTTAAAATAATGTTATGGTTTTAGAAAAAGGATAACCTAAAGGATTGGTGAAAACTCATCGCATTCAACATGTCCTTGGGAATCGAACCCACAACTGAAGGGCGACAAGGGTGCATCACCTACCATTGGACTATGTGAAGTCCTTGGTTAGTGTGGCTTATTCTTTTTAGTTAAATGATTGTATGGATCTAGAATAATTTGATTTTGGGAACTTATGTTTTATCAAATGGATACCCATAGTATAGGAAAATGATTTAGTGATTAAGTGATAAATGTTATTTTGGAATATGTTCTCTCTTTTGGGAACACTATATACCTAAGAAAAATAGAATACTATGGGATTTCATTTGTGGAGTAATGGTTGAAATTTTATTTTGGAAGAATCTATGTTCTTATTGTGGAAAAATGATGATTTGGTTTATTTATGAAAATAATTAACCTATCATAAAGAATATGTGATTAGGTTATTTACTTTTTAGTATGAGACTTTAAGAGTAGTCGATGTTATTTAGAGATAAATGTTATGATTTATCATGGAAGACTATTTGATCAAATCCTTTTGAATTTTGGGTTGAATCTTAGTTTGTATTATTTTTAAGAATTTCAAGGACAATTTTCTATTGAATGGTCTTTATTTAACTTTGGGTATTGTTTGTTGTATTTTGTAGAGTAAGAGTAGTATTTATTTTTATAAAGGATTATGATTTTTGGGGATTATTTTATCTTGAACTAACCATTTTGGTTTTGGTTAATGTATAAAGATATATGAAATATATAGTAGATATTTTTTGGATTATCTGATTCTCTTGAATTTTATTCTATCTATTCATGTATGACCATGTCATCCTAAATACTCACCATTTAGAGAAAAGAGGAGTTTGTGGTAGATATTAATTAAAGGTTGAAACTCTACTTTAAAAGTAAGTATGTTTCCTTATGTTCATAGTTAGGATCATAAACAAATTCATCATCTTTATGAAAAGGACATTAAAACAAAAACATTGTTCATTCACGTTTCCTATTGGGGAATCAAAGACTATTTAATCCATCACAATTTTATGGTTTTCGGGCAGTTAAGTTTCTCCTGGTCATGTTTTTTATCACTCTCCATCAGAACTTGATGGTTAGTTTTTCTTCCATATTCATGTTTTCCCACATTGAATCCTAGTATGTGTTTTATTAGGTGACCTTTTTAATTATCTTTATTTATTTTAAATTGATAGTTTTATTAACTTTTTTTCTTATGTAAGATTTTCAATAAAGTTTCTGAGCCCAATATTAAAATTGAGAAGATGCAATTTCCAAAAAGGGGGAATGATGTAATGAACCAGGTATTTATAGAATAATACTTTTTATTTTATATCCATATTTACGAATAATATATTAATTTTACATTAAAGGGGATGATATTTCTGATAGCATACTGAACACGCAACAATGGGTTTCTCTGAAACATTACGTTTCACACAACATTGAGTTATACTGAAAATAATGCAATAATAATATTAATATTTTAAATATTAGTTAATGCCAAGACATTGGGATGGAGGGAATGAATATTATCAACTGAATTATGAACATATGGTTTACATGAGTTTAAATAACGATTCATTGGCTACTAATTTTTTTATAAATGGAAATAAAAATCAATTATATATAGAGGATGTGTTTTTATGAAAACCAATTTCAAAAGAAAATAATTGTGTTTATAAAATCATATCATTATTTATGGATTTTTATATGTTATATATTCAATGAAATGTTTTAATTTCATCTTATATTTTTTCTAAATATGATATAAGAACAAATTAAATTTTTCGGATAAAAGATGTTTTTTCTAAAAATTCAGTTTTACCACCTTTTGATAGAGAAACCTTTTCTAATTTATCTTTTTATTCAATTTTATATATTATATTTGAAAAAATAAACTTCTTATATAGTATAGTGAAACCAAAATTTACTTTGGTTAAATGTTTGGTAATTTTCTGAAAAATTTAATTTTTTAATGAATAGTTAAAAATACTGCATTTTAATTCAAAAGTGTCTTTTCATCTAATTTATTTATATAGTTATATTATCCTTATAATTGGTTTTAAATTGTAATTGAATCTAGTTTTTATTATTTAATCAAATTTTGGTCATTGTAAGTAATTTCCCATTGAAATTGGACATAAACACATGTCAATATTTTGATAGTTATTACTTCCTAAAAACCCACTTTTTGGTTTTGACAACGGAAATTAATTTTAAATTAATTACTGCAGCTTATGTGTTTTGAATTTGGAAAAATGGATTCCTTTTTAGAATCATATGGTTCAAATTTTCTGAATATTTACCTTTTATTTTGGGACATTATGAATAGTAACTTCATTAATTATTTTATTTACTATGGTTAAAGGGTAAATCTCATAAATAAGGGTAAAAAAATAATATTATAATAATATTAAACTACTGAAACACATGTACTAATCCTATTTTATGAGATATTTCTGATCATGGGCATCCTTGGGTCCATTTTGGGACGTCGGGCAGCCACTTGGATGTGAAATTGACTTTTTATTAGAATTAATTTAATAACATAAACATGTATCCTCTTACTAAAAAAAATTTATATGGGGTTATTTAAGTGATATCTTCAACAATAAATAGTCATTAGAAATATAAAAAGATTTAATACATATTTATATTTTATTTATAATTTTTATATATTAAATAAATTAATCAATATATGACACAATGATGATGTAGTGATTGCTTCATTAATAAAGGATTCAAATAAATGATATTGTAAATATTAAAATAAATGTAATTTGATTATTCTAATTCCATCCACAAATTTTTTAGATGATATTGACCTATTATATTGGATTTAATGTATATTTTTCAAATGATTCAGGTTGTTATGATTTTGTAAAAAAGTAAAGTATGAATAGTGTCCAAAATTGACATAATTCATAACTTAAAACATAAAATATTTTATTAAAATATATTAAATTCCTAAAAATCTAAGACTCTTCCAAATGGTTAATAAAAGTCCAAATATTTCATAAATGAATTCTTTTGTGATTTTTTGACATGATATGGTTATTACATTAACCCACAATGTGTAAATAACATGATATCACAATAATATTAAAAAGAGTAAAATAACGGTTAAATAAAAATGATAAGGATAAAAAAATATTCAAAACTTGTATAAAAATTGTTGAATTATCTTTATTCAAACCAACATCATCTTATATTAAAATTAAATTAGTTTTCGACTATTTATAATCTAAATTGAGTTTATAATAAATTAATATTTATAGACTTTCCTAAAGTGCCCATTCTCCCTCTTATAAAAGGCCACCAGCTCTACCCTCTTTCCCACACCTATAAAACCCCTTGGATTGTTCAAATTCTGACCAAATAAGCTTCCAACATCACTCCATTACTCCAATATTAATTACCTTGTGTATAAGGCAATTTAAGAAAGCTTTTTGGCTCAAATCAAAAGATGTTACCTGATTTAGAGGTAACGTCCTCTCTCAAGTTCTTTTCTTTTATTTTACTTCCCCACTCCTTATCATATTATTATTATTTGATTACATAACAACACCATTATCCTAAATATACTAGTATATTTTTATTAGAATTATTCTAACAACAGTTACACACACCTCCATCTAATGGATATGAACATATTGTTTCCGTGTTCGGTGAACTACTGCCTCACGAAACGATGATTGTTCAATTTTACCCTACCACCTATCATGGTGGCCATTATGATGGAACGGTATTTATATATGATAAATATTATATTTATATAGTCTCTATTATTATATATTTTTTATTTATAGTATACCTTTATGCTTTACATAATGTGTAAATACGATAATTTAATTTGAGGAATTATGGACTACCGCCCTCTCAAAGTGATATGACTCATTCATGCCATGCATGGAATGTATAAATGATTGAATTAATGAAATTATATAGCATATAAATTATACTTTAATTATAATATACCTATGTATCATTTATTTTTCAATCCTTTAATATGACAAAGAAATAAAAGTTGTGTTTATGCATACGTACGGCCTACCGTCTCCTTGAACGGTGCATTTCATTTATTATCTATAAATTTTATGTACTATAATAAATACATATATATACTAGATATATATGATATTTAAATCATGAATACTGTTCTAGAGATAATTGAATTTTGACCATGTGGAGAATTTGTAATTATAACAAGTTCATTTTCGACTCAAGTACTAAATATGAACAAAAAAATCGATATGAACATGAATAATTACATAATTGCTATAAAAAGGTAATATGTGGTATAAAAGGAATAATAAACTTGAAAAAGGTTCTGAATCAAGTATAAATTAACTTATTTTTATTATTTAGGGAGATAAAGAATGAATGAGACAAGTCGGGCTCAAGGTCAGGGACATCGTCTCAATCTCCTTTCATTGAGGCATATTTTGGTTTATACATGACCATATTTTATACGGTGTTTAATTATATAAATTTTCTATTAATTTAATTAAATTGATTTCAAATGGAATCCTTTTTCTACAAATCGTTTTACTAAACAACAAAAGGAATGTATCTTTTAACGTATGTGGCGACAAGGACCTTGTCGCCGCCTCGAGCATTATATTATATTCAGATTCCTTAACAAGATGTAATGTTTTTTAAAGAAAAATAAATACCATATATCCTTTTAACGTATTTTGGGATTGAAAATGGTTTTTAGAAATAGTTGATTATGTCAATATCTTGAAATGGTATATTGTTATTTAAATGTGGAAATGTTATCTTTCATTTATGTTTGTTTTATGTGTCATGATTATGTTATGGTTCTTGGGAATTGCTTATGTATACGAGTGGTTCCATGATATACCGAGGGTGGGTGATCTCGTGATAGCTCTCAAATTCATTGGGAAATGTGACAGAGATAAATGATAAAGTTTCTCTTAATAGATTTAGGAAATATACTGTGATGGGTATTCCCAACGTAACTATGAAGGTTACTCTCAATGAAGCTGTGAAAGCTAAAAAGTATGTGTTTTATGGATGCCACAAGTTAACTTTATGATTTATGATTTCTATGATTTGTTCATCAAATCTTATGATTTTATGAGGTATGTTAAAGAGATTATGTTTTATAAGTGAAATTTATGATTTCATTGATCTTTATGTATTCATAGACTAATGTTTAATTTCCTTATTTTATATTCCTTACTAAGATTTTTATCATCATCCCATGATTTTGAAAAAACATTTACAAGGTATAATAAAGGGTAAGAGAAAGGAATAATTCAAGAAGATTTATATCTTGAAAATAATTCTTTTTTTATTTAAGGAGTTTTATTATTGTGATAACATTGGATAAAGTAGAAGTGTCTACATCGTAGTATTTGAGATGTAATGTAATAGTTATAGACTAATTCTATAAAAGCATTATTTTGTCTCTGAGGTGGTGCGTTTCTGGGTGGTGTGGAAATGGAATGATGAGGATCATCACCCATCCCTTTTTCTATAGAGATGGGTTCTCATCGAATTCCCCATTTCTTTTGTTTTGGCTCGTCTAGTGTCATTATCCTCAAAGAAGGTTGGATTAACCCTGTGGGAACTATTGTCCCTAGCTAGCAATCTCGTGGGGGTCAAGTACTTGTGTAATCAGTCCTTCATAGATATGAATTCCTCATATGGTCTCCAATAGGTTTATTCGTAGATCTAGAAATTCCCAACGACCCTTGTATCTAGGATCCATGGATCTTCTTTCCAAAGGTAGGCGCTCATTGATCGATGATTCAGCCAATGTCACTTAAGGACTCCATTGGTCAAGAGGATGGGAGGTCAGGCTCACTGCACCCTTATGGGGGGGATTGTTGTCTATTCTGGGACTCTCTTATGGATTTATGTCATTTTCATATGTCTGTGAATCCTTGGTTCGTTCCTGAAGAGTGTGTCCATGGGCTACCCATGGTTTTTCACATTGTCGTATGCAAGAATATATTTGATGCTATAGAGGAAATGCTGACATGAGCCATATTATAAGGCACTCTAATGTCTATCGACATCTATGGGGGATGTAAAGTGACTTGATGTTTGGATTGGGCCTATAAGAAGGGCTTCCTACGTATCCTCGAGAGAGGAATCCGAACACACATAGTTTGGATTGTGTGGGGATTACGCATAGAAGCTTCCCATTTGATTGGTCATGGTTGGGTGGACCCTCTTGGATGGGACCCTTTTGAGCTCAGGCCTTCTGGAAGGCGTACTTCGTATCCTGGTTTGACTAGGAATCAGAGTTCTCATAGTTCAAATGGTTTGGATGTTGTAATACTCACAAACCTCTAATCACACATGAGTCATGTTCGGTGTGAGAAATAAGAGGATGTGAAGGATTTGACAACGCATAAGACTCCTCCCCTGTTGGTGGGAGAGGGATAGCCCACAACGGAAGAGTTCGAGGAAACCGTGGATGAGGGCATTGAGCAATGAACCCTTCAATGTGAAATGACATTGAATGACACATGGCCCTGCCTCATAAGATTGGGGAATTACCTCAGTGGGAGGGCCCCAGAGCATGATATGGGAAGGGGATGAGTTTCATCCTCATCAAAATAATAAGCGAACATAACTCCTTTAACTGATCACTATTCCTCATTGAATGGAAAAGCAAGTGATCGCCCTTAATCACTACAATTGGGAGGTTTACGTCGGCATCCCAAGGTTAGACTCGGGGTTACCATTGGAATGTTGACCCACGTGCATTCCTAAAGTCCAAACCATTGCGGGGAGAGCCTTTGTGACTCTGTTTACCATAGGTATGAAGACTCAATAGGGTGTGTTGATGTGCCCTATGGTCTGATCATACAGGTATAGTGGATTTGGAGGATGCTTTGGCCTGATTCCGGAGGACTAGTTAGCGGACGAGTCATGGAGGACTGAATGGTAATGGAAGTGTGAGGTTGGAACCAGAGGAAATAATACCCGAACATACCTCATTCCGTATACTGATTTCTTATGCGGGATGGGGAAGGATCTGGATACTGTAGTTGTATGTGGGAATGTGGTTGTCCGCATACTAATGTGGTACACGATCATGGGTATAGAATACCACATACAATAGTGGTATGTGGCCCTTCACGCCTTTTTTGGTTCTATCTGCATACTGATGCAGTATGTGGCACCGGGTTCAGTCCACGTAGCGGTGCACTACTCAGAGCACCATTTTGAAGGACGTTCTAGGGGATTATCATTCACGGGGAGTTCATCCGTGAGAAGTCTATGGTTCATGGTTTACGAGCTAGTTTCATGGTTCTATTATTATTATTTAATTCCCCCATTTTAATGTTTGTGGATTACTATACCTGTGGAGAATGTGGTTCGTGATTCAGGCTTCGCCGATTAATCAATATGGAAGTCGGAGTCTTCTCCAAAAACTTTCTCCAAAAATCTGAGTACCCTTCGAGCCTTCTTCATCCATCCTCTATCCGTCTATTGTGCCCATTTTTATAGAGCATCAGGAAACATGTATCTATTGGTCATGCAACACCATTTACGAAGGCCCGTGCAGATATCCTGACTCGCAGAAGACTCGATCAACGAGGATTACAAAGGCTTCAGTTTGTGATAACAGATTGTGGAACCCTGCTCGTTCACTTCATCCATGAACTAATGAGTTTGTGGTATGTTATGTAGATTGACTTCTCACACACAATTTATTTAATGAAATGATTCTAAGTCCTCCTTGTTCGTTGGACATCTCCCCACAAGCCAACGGTTCATGGATCATTCCTTATACATGTTGGATCGTGATCCATCTGGTCTGCCTACCTTTCCTGATGAGGGTATGTAGGCCACTTGAAATTCCTTGAAAACTTGAATCTCTTCATGTTTCTTCTGAAAATTGCATCATTTTTTGAGTCCATTTACCTTGCTAAACTAATTGGAGTACTTTATTCCTTATACAAAGTGATTGTGGGGGTATTTTCTTCCCTTTGGGGGATTTTCAGGACCCTATGAATGCCCCCCATTGGAATGGGGTCCATTCAGAAGGAAAAGTGGACTATTTTTTTGTAAAAGCGGTCCTGAACTGAAATGGTTCTCAGTAGAAAAGATGGACCTAGTAGGAGGGTACTACAGCTATATATAGGGTCCCATGTCATTTTCCTTTTACCATTTCTCATAGAGAAATGTTCTCCCGGTTTCCTTGGATTCCTCTTCTCTCATGTACAGTGATCCTTGCAAAAATCCCATTTTTGAACCGGTTCATACGTACTGTGAACTGATCTCATCTCTATTTCTTCATCCACGTACCATATTTTTTATTTATCAAATGTTATTTCAAAATTTTAAGACTAAAATTCGAATTCCACGTAGGAGGACGCTACGTGTCTTGCATGTCCGCATACCAAACTTTAAGAACCAATAATCCGAACATTAATCTGGAATTTCTAAATATGAAATTAATCAAGGCCAAGGTTCATAGTATCCACTTTCCATGAACTTTTATGTTCTCCGGCCAATGATCCATGAGTCAACACCTCACATATGATTTGTTTGCCATGTATGTATGTAGTGAAATGCATCCGTGTACCATATAGTGTGCAGATTGTGCCTTCTGTACACTATGCATTACGTGGGATGTGTATATTGAGTACCATTTCCAGAATCAATATGCAGAGCCTTATGTGGACATATTTTGAGTCCTTTAGACACTCTTCTATAGCCTTTATCCAACAATTTTTATTGGACTGGCTTTTTGTTGGCATCTAGATCTTCATGTGTCGGATACAATGGATGATTCACAGGCTATGATAAAATTGATGACGACAAGGGTGAACATGGTGGGAAATGGTGAGGATTATCTTCAAGCCCACAAAATTCCTCATGACAGCTTGTTGAGGTATTTCTTGATGCTAGAGCTTCTAGCCTATCTGTTATCTTTACTGTTTCCACTTTAATGTTTTGCTCTCCCCGACGATGTTCATTTGTCGTTGGATGACCTCAATAATCCTTTCATCCTCTTGGAGGTACCACAAGGTCATGATTGAGCCAACATTTCCCCCGTATGAGAAGTCATCACCACTCTAATTTAAGATAATGTCTTTATACTAAGGGGATCTTCATGGTATTAGGGAAACTGCGGGTGTCACGATGGCATCCCAAGACTAGATGCTCGAGAGTACCCATCCATTATCAACATATCCCAATAAAATCCTAACAGTCGTGGAGAACCAAGTGGGATCTGTGAGCCGAAGGATATTTATATGATGAGTGGGTCTAGGAATTCCGGGTGCATCATACCTGTTTGGAGTCCCCCGACCAGCTAGAGGTGGTGGGATTGTATCAGGAGGCCTGGGTTTCTCAGGTTTAAACATTCTCTCTGGGTGAAATCCTTCCAGAATTACTGAGCCACCGGTGTTCAAGCACCGACACCTTCCACTTATTTCATGGGGAGGTGGGAATCATCCTATGGGATATCTACCAGCTTGCAGTACTCCTTATCCTTTGAGATATGTATGACAAGTTTCTCCCAATAGCTACTTCTTGGAATGACACTAACCATGTGTCCCCTTTGACATAGAGTGTACTGGTCGTGGAAGAGGGATTACTTGATCATCCCTTTGAGGCTTGCTCTCTTATCCCATTCAAAGCGTGGATATAGTTATTCTTGCAGCCGAATGGACCCAAGATGAGGGCTCACTGTAATCAAACTCACCCAACCTATCAATCCCACCAAACTCCAGGTTCATACTGTGAACCCTTGAAGCAGGACGGTACACCACATTGGAATATGATCATCTACCGGACATATCACATTTGTTTAGACTAGTAGGTTTCTTCACTACGTTTTTGAGCAGATGGATTTTTCCATCCTATGACATATATATCAAGTTTTGTTCCTATAACTTGATGATGGAAGACACACTGGTAGAGGGTCATCCCATTAATTTGGCCCTCCCCACTCTTGCTTGGATTTATGAATTAATAGGGAAAATATAGGAAGGTAGTCCCCCACACCATCTCAGCAAACCATTTCAATTTCTATACGAGTGGATGGCAGAACAATTCCCTATTATTAATACCGACATACTACAAAGGTTCCTCATTCTGATTTTCAACCCTCTCTTCTCAACGTTTTCTTCGTTCGTCCTAAGACTCTAAACATTATTGATGTGGTTGGGCTATTGAACAACGCTTCTTGTTTCACATTTGCACTGCATACTACCCCTCATCGATCATTGATAGGTGATGGCGATGGTTCTTGGGAGTAATTCATGTACCTTATCACACTTCGAGACGGGATGCTCAGAGCTCATATAGATTGAGTAGTCATTTTGTGACATAACTCCCCTACTGGTTTTCTAGGAAATTTGGATTATTTCAATAGACTGCACTGCTTCCATCTGTTCAATTAAGGGGAGAGTCTCACGCCGTATTCCCTCACCAATTATGGCTCATGATGATGCATAAAGGTGCTACTATGGAAGTCATCATTCCTTTCACGACAAAATCTATTTTCCTATCGCTGGAGTATGCCCTACTGTGGTAGGATTGTTACTCCAATGGGATGTTAAAAGAACCAGTTTGTTGGGTGCAAAAACCTTTAACCATTTCTTACCTCATCCTTGCCTCAACGACAATGACACACATTCCTTCTACTGTGAAGAGTGGAATAGTTATGCCTTCTATTTTCATCCCTGCAGTGTCCACGATGGATACACCACCTGTTCCTGCCCTCATGGTAAGAAGAAAATTAGTTCCTCATCATAAACATTTGGGAGGGGCATCATCGATACAACCTATCACAATGGGGAGTGATTCAGACCACTCCCCTTCTGCAGATACTCCCCAAAACCTCAATGATGCTAGCACCAGCTGAGTATCACCGATCATCCGAGAAGCCACGGTTAGTCCTCCGCATACATCTCCATTGGATGGGCCATATGAGGTCAAAGAGAGTCTCCATTCTTGGGTGACAAGTATTAGGTCCCTCACCACTCCTATGGTGATGCTTCCTGCATATAGAAACATGGTAGTAGGGGAGGATCAATGTACTAGTGTTGTGGAAAGGCACCAGGTGGTGTGAAAAGAGGCATGGAACTAGTTATGTTCTCTTTCCGAGGAGACACCCAGGGCTAATTTTGCCGACGAGGGTGAAAATTTTCAGTGGTAATTCACCAGGAAGGGTTCTGGTGTCTTTGATTATCAGCACATACACCTCCTTATCTACCAAATCATTATTTCCCGGGAAGACCTTGCCTCCTGCAAGGACAAGCTGGCCAAGTTCAATTCTTCCCATCACTAGGTGGTGACCTTCTAAGATGTTTCTGAAGAATTGGATCATCTGACAACCGAGGAGGTGAAGGCCTATGACTTAGTGGACACCCAAGAGGAAGAGTTGCGGGAGTTCAAAACCCACTCATTAAGGTTAAGGGATAAACTGGCTTCCTCATGTGCCAACTATGAATCTATCCAAAAGAAACGGTGGGACCTTAAAGTTGTTCTAGAGAGGGTGAATCCAACGGTCAAGGTCGAAATGGAGGAAAGAACTTATTTGGAGAAAAATATCGATGGCCCACTGCAATCACATTCCATACTATTACAAATGGAGAACCGAGCCTTGTTGTAGTTCTATCCCAAATCATGATATGTACTCTTCCCCTTCTTTTCTTTGATATTTTCCAGAGACTCTGAACTAGGGATGCTCCTACATTTTTGTTGAACTCAATGAAAATGATTTGAATTCGAATGCTTCTTCTTCTCATTTTCCTATAATGTCAAAATCAATTCAATCAGGAATTAATTTTAAAACATGACATGAAACCGGTAAAATGAAATAATTGAATAAGGCCTTAGTTATTTCCTGAGCTGTGGGACTCAGTGAGCGTAATTCGATTATTGCTGGGGTTTCATGGAAAACTCCACGAACCTTTATTCCATTTTCATTATTACCCTAATTTTTTCTTAAGCCTACTTGACATGGGCTTAGTAGGTATAACTTGATTTTTTATTAGGCTTACCTTTGCAGTTTTTCAACCTAACATGATTTACACCATTTCTGATGGATCAATGTTTTTTCTTAACGAACTAATACTCAACTTTTACCCAGAGGTGCCTTATGAGGATTTTTCCTTTGGAAAGTATGGCATCTTTTTCACTAGTAGTTCACATTACTTTCAATCAAACTTATTACTGATGTTTTAGGTCAAATAGTTTTGACCAAACATAATGGGGCAAGGGCCCCAATTCATGACCATTGTAACGTCCCGGTTCTGGAATCCATCCAGAGGCACCCCATACCCGGTTGGTCACATGGCCTCAAGTGCATTTCCCCAAATTCCAGAGGCTGTTGACTAGTAGCGAGGGCCTTGGGTTTGATTGTGGGGAAACTATTCCCTCATTATTAGAGTACACAGCAGAAGTAAACAAAACATGAAATAGCGGAAGCAGTAAATATGCAACAACAGTAAACAGAAGAAGACTAAAACAATAAACAATTGAAGCACATATGTATATATGAAATGATGCATGGTACATATCTAGGAGAGCATCCAAACAGGTCACAATGCTGTAAATACAAACAGTGGCAAAACAAGTAAAAAAGGAAAGATAAATAGCTCCGCAGCATCGCAAGCCTAAGCATGGTCCCATGCTCTCCTGCTCCAAAGTAATCAAGTACCCGAAGTTGAAGGGCGCATGCCCTTGTATATACCTACAACAACATAGTCTGATTGGGCCCAAAAGCATGGCCCAAATAGGGTGTCAGACTAAATCCCAATAGGCAACCACCTGAAGATTTGTGCCTAACAGTCAGTGAGTATATGGCAGGTAATAGTACAGTAAGTAGTAAACAGTAATAGTAAATAGTAGGCAGTAATAAGTAAGTAGTAATAGGATGATATAAAATAGTAATCAATCCACATAACAACAAGCAGCAGTGAATCCAACAGCTAACCACAACAGGAACCCCTCTGGGAAGTACTCGCAGCCAACCCCTCTGGTCCTAACCGAAAAGTACCAAAAACCCTCTGGGAAGTGCACTCAGCCTAACCCCTCTGGTTTGGTCATACAAAAATATAAGACTCTCTTGGGAAGCTTGCTCGGTAAATTCCCCTTATAGTCTAGGGTAGTCAGGGACTCTCTGAGGGAGATCACGCGGTCTAACCCTCTTATAGCCCCATGGTCTATAAACTCTCTGAGGAAGTGCACTCGGTCAATTCCTCCTACAATATCAGGTTTATCACAGACTATCTGAGGAAGCTCACTCGGTCAATTCCTCCTTTACCCTGGAATGGTGTAAGGAAATTCAAACAATTAAAGACTCTCAGAGGAAGCTCACTTGGTCTACCCCCCTATAGTATATAATATCCAAGACTATCTCGGAAGCTCACTCAGTCTATCCCCTATAGTCTATAATGTCCAAGACTCTTTGGGAAGCTCACTCGGTCTATCCCTTATAGTATATAGAACAAGGTTCTCATGGTCTCATTCTAGTCAGTGCATAATAATTCTATATGGCCAAAGTACACCTATAGAGCTACTTGGATAACCAGTCTACAGAAACAAGCATGTCAAGAATATCACTCCATCCTACGGTCACAAGGCATGAAAAAAAGGTATAATGGCCAAAGGATGACAAGACCCAAAGGACGTAAACAGAACAAGGAAATGGGAAAAACATCCATGAAAAGCAATTATCCTCAAACATGATCAACTTACCTCTTCACAAGCAAACAAGCAAGGCAGGAAAACAAAGGGTAAAAACGGTAAACACGAAATACCTCGTTCACGGGTATTGGTGGAATTTGCACATAAAACTCAAATACTTAGAATGTTAAGGCACAAACCACCTAAGTTGATGCTAGGAGATCAATATACTTGAACCTTGGGGATTTATTCTCCTTAGAACGTCATAGTTCTAAGAAAAATCACAAAACTCTCAACCCAAGATATCTTGAGAAAGAGGAAAAATCATGGAATGAAACTCAAGAAGAAGGAAGATCTCACCACTGCAGTTCCAACGCAATCGACAGTGGTCGATTTGGAAAATATACGGAGGCTCGTAGGCTTGGAGGATGTTTGTGGTTGAACAGACGCTCTCAATCAAAGAACCTTGAGAAGAAGATGATTTTATCGATTAGGCGTGACCCCGGTCCATTTAATAAAAAACAAAGTACACAGCGTGTACTTTTGGAGGACATGGGATGTACTATGCCTTTATGTACTCCACTTTAAGCAGCCTCTACATCGCCCCTACACACCGTGTGTGTGGCCTGGACACGGCCAGCACACGGCCTTGCGCGGCATCGAAGTACACAGCGTGTACTCATAAAGTACACGGCGCATACTTTGAAAATTTCCAGATTTTCGTCTTTTTCTCAAAAACAACCAAAAAAGGAAAAAAATACCTAGAAGAAAGATCCTGGTTCCTAAAAACTTCCCCTATTTAAGAAATTCATCCCCGAATTTCCCTAGCGAGACATAGAAGAAGAAACCCTGAATAGATCTGGCCACTGCGATCATACATCGGCCTCCCTCTCCTAGGTCTCGTCCTGTACTCGCCCATGCTATCATAGCACCCATACCAAAGGAACAGACTGACCATGGAGAACCTTCATACTGTGATCAAAAATCCGGATAGGATGCTCCTCAAATGACACATCTGCTTCAAGCTCGACCTCCTCGAGTTAAAAGACATGAAATGGGTTAGAAAAAGTAACATCAGAGCTGAGAGACGTGGAAGACGTCGTGCATGGCCCGGTACCTCTGAGGTAATTGTAACCGATAGGAAATCGTCCCAACTCTCTCCAACACCTCAAACGGTCTGACGTACCATGGTGATAGCTTACCCCGTCTCTGAATCCACTTCTGTCCCATCCTCGGTGCGACACGCAAGAAAACCTGATCCCCAACCTCGAACTCCATAGGTCGTCTCCGCTGATCAACATAATACTTCTGTCGAGACTGTGTTGTAGTCATCATCTTCTGAATCAACTCTATCTGCTCTGAGGTCTCTTGAACAAGACGAGGTCCTAGCAAAGCTACCTCTCTTGCCTCCAGCCAGCATAAAGGTGATTGGCATGGCCTACCGTACAAAGCCTCGTAAGGTGCCATCTGAATAGTCGCCTGAAAACTGTTGTTATAGGCAAACTCCAGAAGAGGAATATGCTTCTCCCAAGAAACTCCAAGGTCTAGAATGCAAGCTCGGAGCATATCCTCAAGCATCGGGATCGTACACTTGGAATGGCCATCTGTCTGGGGGTGGTATGTTGTATAGCATCCCACCTTTTTATCACATAAACTTTCATTACATTTTACAAAACCGAGGATCTTTAAGGTTTAGTGTCTTGGAAACCAGGAAATTAAAACAATAAACAAAAAAAACATTCTTCTTAAACACTTGAAAGGCTTCTCCTTATGTTCATCCTAGGTTCATTACTGCATCTCATAACCTGGGGACATACATCAAAGGAAAGGGTGAGCAGAAGGCCCAATAAGGGAAACAAGAGAAACATTTTACATATGAACTTGAGATACATCAATAAAGTCATGAAAAGAACTTTAAGGCATGAAAATGAAATCATGAGGCATATCATAATAAAAACAACATTTTTCATAACTTGAAGATGTGGCTACATCATTTAACATATACAATCATGAACATATCACCAAGGTCCATCCCCAAGGTGTCATTTGAAAATTACCAAGGTTATTCACCAAGGTATCGTGAAAATTGTAATCTCTAGTGGTTACATCATTACCCAATGCATTGGAGCGCTATCAGGGCGCACCCTTAAATTTGCCTTTATTATCATGTGAGCCACATATATCATCATCAAACATTTCATAAATAACCCACATAGCATAAAATAAATAGGTTTCATTTCATAATCATAACGTTTTAAAAACTGCTTTAAAGACATGATCTTTACGTCAATTTAAACCCACGGAAAGGGAAAGCGGGTCTCATGTATGTAAATCCCAGAATTTAAAATGGAACATTTTGATATATATGTGAATACCCTTGTATAAATAAGAGCTTTGAGTATTCACTTTATAACATAAAATAATTTTTGAGAAAAGAGAGAGGCATTTTGAGGGGAAAATTCTTTCGGGGTTTTAGAAAACATTGAAATGAGAGGGGACATGGGTCACCCACTCATAAATGATCCATAAAACAGTAGGTTGAAGGAATAAGAAGGACATATGGACATGGTAATGAAATTTTAGGGACATACCATTTGAATTGAAAAACATGGAAGAAAAAAAAGTTTAGATTTCTATTATGAAAATTCGGCAGCCTTACGGCGTCACTTAACTTCAAAAGAAAATGATTTGACAAGATCAAATAGGGTCCCTCATCATATGATAATAAGAGATCAGTATGATGGATATATAGATAATTCCCTAACATAACAAAAAGGAACTTGAAAGAATTGACATGAAAGTAGAACTTCAAAACGAGAAGGGTGAAGAACCACTTAAAAATTCGGCAGCCTAACGGCGCCACTTAAAACTTTAAAATACTGAATTGAAGCGATCAAATGGGGTCTCTCATCATATGAACATAAGAGTCCAGTATGATAGATATAGAGATCATACCCCAATATAACAAAAAGGAACTTGAAATAATTGACATGAAAGTAGAACTTCAAAACGAGAAGGGTGAAGAACCACTTAAAAGTTCAGCAGCCTAACGACGCCACTTAAAACTTCAAAATACTGAATTGAAGCGATCAAATGGGGTCTCTCATCATATGAACATAAGAGTTCAGTATGATAGATATATAGATCATACCCCAATATAACAAAAATTAACTTGAAATAATTGACATGAAAGTAGAACTTCAAAACGAGAAGGGTGAAGAACCACTTAAAAATTCGGCAGCCTAACGGCGCCACTTAAAACATCAAAATACTGAATTGAAGCGATCAAATGGGGTCTCTAATCATATGAACATAAGAGTCCAGTATGATAAATTTAGAGATCATACCCCAACATAATAAAAAGGAACATGAATGACTTGAATGAAAATAGAACTTGAAAACGAGGAAGGTGAAAGAATCCCTTAAAAATTCGGCAGCCTAACGGCGCCACTTAAACATTCTTAAAATGAATTGATGAGAGAAAGGGGGGTCTCTCATCATATGAACATGAAATAGGCAGTAGGATGAATATAAAATAACATCCTCCAACATAAGAACATGGAGTATAAAAGAAATGACATAAAAGAGATTACTTGAAAAGAAAGAGAGAGGTCGGATCCCTTACCTTAAAATGTAACTCTTGAACCTCAAAGGTTGGGACCTTGAGGGCTTGGGGAAACCTTGGGAGGACTCCTTGGGAGGTAATGAGACCAGAACTTCGTTGGGGAGGAGTGGGAAGTCGAATTGATGAGAGGAGGTCTTGGTATTTATAGGGAAAGTGAGGGGACAAGGCATTAATGGCCAAGGGACACCTCACTAGTGGTTTTGGAAAAACCATGGGCTTGCCCATGGTATTTGCCCATGGTATTGGCCACTTGGGACACCTCACACCTTATCTTACTATTCATAATTCGACCATATTGAATATATACTTAATACATCATTTAATGATGTCATTAAACACCCGTAACTTAAAAACTATACTTTCATTATTCACCGAAAATTCAACTTTCTCAGAATAATCCCAAAATTTCACCTTAACCAAATATCAATGCTCTGATTTCAAAAATGAAATCTATTTTATAAAAATAATTTTCTAAATATTTTTAATTTAATTTTTAAATAAAAACACTATTCATCGAAAATTCATTTTTTCCAGAAAAAACCCCAAAAATTACCATAATATAATATCGATGCTCTGAGTTCAAAAATGAAATCCGTTTTATAAAAATAATTATCTAAATATTTTTAATTAAATTTTTAATTAAAAAACACTATTCACCCGAAAAAACTAATACTTGAATAATAATTTATGAAACCATTATCTAACCATTTTATTGAATCACATTACTTAATCAAGGTGCCTAGTTTATATTAATACTTTCTTTAAGTGAGATTACTAATCCATTTGGACACATTACTAATCCTAATCATAAAATCACTATTCATAATTTACTATTCATCAAAAATTAAGTTGATCTTATTAGACTCTAAATTTCATACTGAACATAATTGTAGAAGACCATTTTGCGAAAATCATTACACATTTTTAATTATTTAAGGTTTACACAACCATTTTTAAAATATCCTTTTTCTAAAATTCATCAAAAATATGCATACAATTTTTATCCAGTCATTTGAAAATTCATAAACTTCATCATAAAAATAAATCCAAATTTTTATTTAAAACAAGGATTACACAAGGTAGTTACGGTCTCGTTACATAGCCCCTTATAATACCAGCATAGGACCTAAGAGTAAGGTGTGCTAGGGTGATAGAATCTTGGGGCGGCTCGGTCAACATTGCCCGAGTAGTAATTTCTATCAGTTTGAACTTCTCGCGAAGGCGATTCCGTTCTAGCTTCACATGATGAAGTTCGGCTTGGGTTTGGTCCAGAGCAAAGGCCAATGGTGCTACCTCCTTCCCAATCTCTGTTAGATGGGCTTCGATCGGTCCAAGACTACTAGGTGAGGCCATCGAATCTTCTTTCTATAATAATTAACCAAGATTACTTGTATTTAGAGACAATAATCGAAACATTTAGTTTCTAGTGGTCATATTGAACAATGGTCATATAACAGTCAAAACCCAAAGGTCTCATTTTAATTATAATCATGTTTATCAAATAAAACATTTTTGTTGAGTATAAAAATAAAATAAAATAAAATTACACACAAAATTAGGAAACAATCTTTATTCAAAATTTTGGGTTGTTACAATCTTCCCCCCTTAAGAAATTGCGTCCTCGCAATTTTTTAAAATTAGGTTTGAAATTTCATTGAAAGTCCCACATCGGAAAAGGAGTCAGTAAAACTATTACTTTAAAAGAATGAAAGGGAAGTACGAAGGTCACCCGAGTTAGCCCACACTAGGATTCCATGTAGGAAAACATGGACATGGAGGAGAAAACAAAGGGTCATGTTCTGAGGGAGAGTGATAGAAAACATGATTAGGAGAACGTTGACCACGAGAAAATCCCAAACTTATGTTGTGTGTAAACGGGCTTTGATTACCTAGTAGGAAACGTAAACCAACAACATTTTTGTTTTACGTTTCTTTTAATAATTTTGAGGAATTCATTTACTACATAGAACAAAAACATAAGAAAATATACCTACCTTCAAGTATAGTTTCACCTTTTAATAAGTTTCTACCAAATCTAATCTTTTCTCCCAAACGATGAGCATTCAAAACTACTTGGTCTCATCAAAACACAAGAATCATCTTATAGAGAATCATATAATCCACAAAAGATTAACTATCTATTTCTTCTATCTTTAAACATTATCCCAAAAAACAGAAAGGTTAAGGTAAAACAACTCTTCAAAAAGAAAGAATCCCATAGGAATGGAAACTACTTTTAAATCATCAAAGTTCCATGGTACTACCCAAAGTTCATCATAGACCATTTCATAAATAACGGTCCTTAAAATTCCCCAAAACAAACCAAACTAAGATTGAAACCCAAATACAATAAGGATTTGATAACATAGTCTTCCAAAACAACTTCATTGTTCATCTCCAGACAACATCAACCACTCCTAACATCTTATAAAAAAAAGTAGCTAACCTAAATATATTTTACCCAAGATAGGTTAGTCATTACCATAATTAACCTAAATTACTATAAGTTCACCTTAAATTCATCGATTCTTCAAAATATAAGTCAACCTTACTCCTCAATGAAAATACTGTAGTAATCTATTTACCTCGATCAAATATGGTTCCCAAAATAATGAACGTCTTCCAAAATAATAATCATATTTTAATCCCCTAATCATCTCTGTCGTATTAACACGACAATTGTCGCATTTCCTATCACATTGGTTTTTGGGACATGTTCTTCCATTTCCCGCCATTAACTAAGAAAAGAAACTATAATTAGTGGCTTATTTACTTAGCTAATAATCATGAAAATAAAACTTTAAGCATAAAAGGATAAACATGTAGAATAAAAGTATATCCTAACTTGTGATCCCCTAGGTTCCAATCTAGGTTATCCATGATCATATATTCTTATGTGAATCTTTATTATGTTTTATCCTTGTTCCTTTAATAATGGTTCATACTAAGCTTATGAATTTACCAAAGCATATCCCCCGGGAGTGTCGTAACCAAGAGTGCAGCAAGGCCCGTTGTCGTGTACCAGTTCCCGTTCGAGTCTAGCTCAAAGCGGTGTTTTCGGGTTTTACCCCTATGTACATCTGTGCCAGAGCCACCTCTACCTGCTCGTATCCAGACAGGGATGTATTTGCTTGGAAACCCCTTACTCAATACTCACCAAAATACCAGGAAGATTTCCTATATTTAAACTTTTCTATAGGGTTCTTCCTAGAGTTTTCATATCATAATTTCCACAAATAACTAAACCATCCTTTGATACCAACTATAGCATCCCACCTTTTTATCACATAAACTTTCATTACATTTTACAAAACCGAGGATCTTTAAGGTTTAGTGTCTTGGAAACCAGGAAATTAAAACAATAAACAAAAAAAAACATTCTTCTTAAACACTTGAAAGGCTTCTCCTTATGTTCATCCTAGGTTCATTACTGCATCTCATAACCTGGGGACATACATCAAAGGAAAGGGTGAGCAGAAGGCCCAGTAAGGGAAACAAGAGAAACATTTTACATATGAACTTGAGATACATCAATAAAGTCATGAAAAGAACTTTAAGGCATGAAAATGAAATCATGAGGCATATCATAATAAAAACAACATTTTTCATAACTTGAAGATGTGGCTACATCATTTAACATAGACAATCATGAACATATCACCAAGGTCCATCCCCAAGGTGTCATTTGAAAATTACCAAGGTTATTCACCAAGGTATCGTGAAAATTGTAATCTCTAGTGGTTACATCATTACCCAATGCATTGGAGCGCTATCAGGGCGCACCCTTAAATTTGCCTTTATTATCATGTGAGCCACATATATCATCATCAAACATTTCATAAATAACCCACATAGCATAAAATAAATGGGTTTCATTTCATAATCATAACGTTTTAAAAACTGCTTTAAAGACATGATCTTTACGTCACTTTAAACCCACGGAAAGGGAAAGCGGGTCTCATGTATGTAAATCCCAGAATTTAAAATGGAACATTTTGATATATATGTGAATACCCTTGTATAAATAAGAGCTTTGAGTATTCACTTTATAACATAAAATAATTTTTGAGAAAAGAGAGAGGCATTTTGAGGGGAAAATTCTTTCGGGGTTTTAGAAAACGTTGAAATGAGAGGGGACATGGGTCACCCACTCATAAATGATCCATAAAAGAGTAGGGTGAAGGAATAAGAAGGACATATGGACATGGTAATGAAATTTTAGGGACATACCATTTGAATTGAAAAACATGGAAGAAAAAAAAGTTTAGATTTCTCTTATGAAAATTCGGCAGCCTTACGGCGTCACTTAACTTCAAAAGAAAATGATTTGACAAGATCAAATAGGGTCCCTCATCATATGATAATAAGAGATCAGTATGATGAATATATAGATAATTCCCTAACATAAAAAAAAGGAACTTGAAAGAATTGACATGAAAGTAGAACTTCAAAACGAGAAGGGTGAAGAACCACTTAAAAATTCGGCAGCCTAACGGCGCCACTTAAAACTTTAAAATACTGAATTGAAGCGATCAAATGGGGTCTCTCATCATATGAACATAAGAGTCCAGTATGATAGATATAGATATCATACCCCAATATAACAAAAAGGAACTTGAAATAATTGACATGAAAGTAGAACTTCAAAACGAGAAGGGTGAAGAACCACTTAAAAGTTCAGCAGCCTAACGACGCCACTTAAAACTTCAAAATACTGAATTGAAGCGATCAAATGGGGTCTCTCATCATATGAAAATAAGAGTCCAGTATGATAGATATAGAGATCATACCCCAATATAACAAAAATTAACTTGAAATAATTGACATGAAAGTAGAACTTCAAAACGAGAAGGGTGAAGAACCACTTAAAAATTCGGCAGCCTAACGGCGCCACTTAAAACATCAAAATACTGAATTGAAGCGATCAAATGGGGTCTCTAATCATATGAACATAAGAGTCCAGTATGATAAATTTAGAGATCATACCCCAATATAATAAAAAGGAACATGAAAGACTTGAATGAAAATAGAACTTGAAAACGAGGAAGGTGAAAGAATCCCTTAAAAATTCGGCAGCCTAACGGCGCCACTTAAACATTCTTAAAATGAATTGATGAGAGAAAGGGGGGTCTCTCATCATATGAACATGAAATAGGCAGTAGGATGAATATAAAATAACATCCTCCAACATAAGAACATGGAGTATAAAAGAAATGACATAAAAGAGATTACTTGAAAAGAAAGAGAGAGGTCGGATCCCTTACCTTAAAATGTAACTCTTGAACCTCAAAGGTTGAGACCTTGAGGGCTTGGGGACACCTTGGGAGGACTCCTTGGGAGGTAATGAGACCAGAACTTCGTTGGGGAGGAGTGGGAAGTCGAATTGATGAGAGGAGGTCTTGGTATTTATAGGGAAAGTGAGGGGACAAGGCATTAATGGCCAAGGGACACCTCACTAGTGGTTTTGGAAAAACCATGGGCTTGCCCATGGTATTTTCCCATGGTATTGGCCACTTGGGACACCTCACACCTTATCTTACTATTCATAATTCGACCATATTGAATATATACTTAATACATCATTTAATGATGTCATTAAACACCCGTAACTTAAAAACTATACTTTCATTATTCACCGAAAATTCAACTTTCTCAGAATAATCCCAAAATTTCACCTTAACCAAATATCAATGCTCTGATTTCAAAAATGAAATCTATTTTATAAAAATAATTTTCTAAATATTTTTAATTTAATTTTTAAATAAAAACACTATTCATCGAAAATTCATTTTTTCTAGAAAAAACCCCAAAAATTACCATAACATAATATCGATGCTCTGAGTTCAAAAATGAAATCCGTTTTATAAAAATAATTATCTAAATATTTTTAATTAAATTTTTAATTAAAAAACACTATTCACCCGAAAAAACTAATACTTGAATAATAATTTATGAAACCATTATCTAACCATTTTATTGAATCACATTACTTAATCAAGGTGCCTAGTTTATATTAATACTTTCTTTAAGTGAGATTACTAATACATTTGGACACATTACTAATCCTAATCATAAAATCACTATTCATAATTTACTATTCATCAAAAATTAAGTTGATCTTATTAGACTCTAAATTTCGTACTGAACATAATTGTAGAAGACCATTTTGCGAAAATCATTACACATTTTTAATTATTTAAGGTTTACACAACCATTTTTAAAATATCCTTTTTCTAAAATTCATCAAAAATATGCATACAATTTTTATCCAGTCATTTGAAAATTCATAAACTTCATCATAAAAATAAATCCAAATTTTTATTTAAAACAAGGATTACACAAGGTAGTTACGGTCTCGTTACATAGCCCCTTATAATACCAGCATAGGACCTAAGAGTAAGGTGTGCTAGGGTGATAGAATCTTGGGGCGGCTCGGTCAACATTGCCCGAGTAGTAATTTCTATCAGTTTGAACTTCTCGCGAAGGCGATTCCGTTCTAGCTTCACATGATGAAGTTCGGCTTGGGTTTGGTCCAGAGCAAAGGCCAATGGTGCTACCTCCTTCCCAATCTCTGTTAGATGGGCTTCGATCGGTCCAAGACTACTAGGTGAGGCCATCGAATCTTCTTTCTATAATAATTAACCAAGATTACTTGTATTTAGAGACAATAATCGAAACATTTAGTTTCTAGTGGTCATATTGAACAATGGTCATATAACAGTCAAAACCCAAAGGTCTCATTTTAATTATAATCATGTTTATCAAATAAAACATTTTTGTTGAGTATAAAAATAAAATAAAATAAAATTACACACAAAATTAGGAAACAATCTTTATTCAAAATTTTGGGTTGTTACATGTTGTACTCAAAATTACCTGTGTACCCAAAGCCTACTGAAGCCCCCTGCCAGAACCGAGAAGTAAAACGCACATCCCTGTATGAAACATTCGAGTGTGGAACTCCATGCAGACGTACAATCTCTCGGATGTACAACCACCCCAACTCATCAACGCTGAAAGTATGCTTGATCGGCAAGAAGTGAGAATCCTTAGTAAGTAGGTCAATGACAACCCAAACAACATCACTCCCTCTAGGTGACCTCGATAACCTGGTCATGAAGTCCATCGCAACATCATTCCACTTCCACTCAAGAATGGGTAACTGCTGTAAAATCCCTGCTGGTCGTTGATGCTCCTCATTCACCAGCTGACAAGTAGAACATCTCATGATGAACCCAGCAACAACCCTCTTCATTCCTGGCCACCAGTACAGGCGGTGTAGATAACGATACATCTTGGTGACGCCAGGATGAACTGCCGAAATTGAAGAATGAAAATCCCGCATCAGTTCCTCGCGTATGTCTATTGGCACCCATACGCGTCCCTGGAAATGCAATATCTCATCCTCGCCCACTGTCCATCCAGGAAGAGGGTCCTCTCCTGACACACTCTCCCACAGGACTAGGCCTTCAGAGTCTGATAGCTGCATCGTCCGTACCCGATCAAGAAGGGCAGAGGTAACAGCTAAAGATGATAGAAAAGTCTACCCCTGTTTGTCATGCACCTCCAAATTCATCTCAGAGAACAAAGCTATAATCTTCTACTCACTGCTGGCCTCCTAAATTGCCTGAATCTAAGTCCTTCTGCTCAACGCATCATCCAATTTGTTGCCCTTTCCCGGCGTATAGGCAAGCTCAAAGTTGAAGTACTGGAGATACTCGACCCACCTTCGCTGTCTCAGATTCAGATCACGCTGAGTGAATATGTACGTGAGACTCTTGTGATTGGTGAAAACCACAAAGTGCTATCTAAGAAGGTAATGTCTCCAATAGTGTAAGGTGTGAACAATAGCTGCCAAATTGAGATTGTGCGTCGGGTAATTTCTCTCGTGTGGCCTCAACTAGCGAGACCCATATGCGACGACTCCATCTCCTTGCATAAGCACAGCTACCAGTCCGATACCTGAAGCATCACAGCAGACTGTACAGCTCTTTCCCGGCTCTATCAAGACTAGTTTCAATGCTGACGTCAATATCCCCTCCATCTCCTGAAAGGTTGACTCACAAGAATATGACTATAAGAACTTCACTCTTTTCTTGGTCAGGCCTGTCAGCGGTGCTGCAATGCATGAAAAGTCCTGTATGAAATGCATATAGTATCCATCCATCCCTAGAAAACTTCACACCTCAAAAACATTCTTCGGCTGTTCCCAGGAAACTATAGCACTCACTTTCTCTGGGTCTACTGATACTTCTATCTTTGAGATAACGTGACCTAATAAGTGAATTTGATCCATCCAAAAGTGGCATTTCGAGATCTTAACATATAACTGATGCTCTCTCAGTGTACTCAAAATGATCTCAAGATGGGTAGCATGGTCGTGTCGAGTGTGAGAGTACACCAAGATGTCATCCATGAAAACCACCACAAAGGAATCCAAGTATGGATAGAACACTTGGTTCATTAGTTCCATAAAAGCTGATGGCGCATTCGTGAGACCGAATAGCATGAATGTATACTCGTATAGACCATACCTGCTCATGAAGGATGTAAGAGGTATATCTAATGGTCTAACGCGCAACTGATGATAACCAGACCTCAAATCGATCTTTGAGAACTCCTGGGCTCCTCGAAGCTGATCAAAGAGGTCATCGATCCTCGGCAAAGGATATCAGTTCTTGACCGTCAATTGGTTCAGCTTTTGATAATCCATGCAAATCCTAAGGGTGTCATCTGCCTTCTTCGCAAACAGGACAGGTGAATCCCAAGGAGAAGTACTGGGTCAGATGAAACCCTTTGCTTGAAACTCCTCTAACTGCTTCTTGAGCTCCTAAAACTCATGTGTAGCCATCCTATAAGGAGGAATGGACACCAGTTCTGCTCCTGGCATGAGCTCAATCGAGAAGTCTACCTCACGATCTGGAGGAAAACCTGAAAATTCTTCTGGAAAGACATCCCTGAAATGATCCACCACTGGAGGAAAGACTAACTGTGAAGTCCCCTGGTCATCTAGATAAAGACTGGAAATCTGGTTTGTAACTCCTCCTATCCCATGATGCTCTGGTCCAGCTCTACCCACCTGGACATCCCACTCACCTCTATAAAGAAAATATCTTCCCTTTGGTGATACGAAACTCACCCTGCAGTGATAGAAATCAACGACTTCCTGGAAGAGAACTAACCAGTCCATACCGAGAATGAAATCATAGCCTTTCATCTCTAGGACATAGAGGTCCCATAAGAAGTGACACCCTGCAACCTCAAGAGGGAACTCTCTACACTGATGTACGCTAGATGTCCTCATTCCCAACGGTGTATCAAGAGTAAACATGTCGGTAGATGAAAAGATACAGAGACCAAGGCTCTCCACAACAGAAACAGAGATAAAGATATATGAAGCACCAGTATCAAAAAGGGATGAAGATAAAACCAAGGCTACTAAGATCGTACCTCGAACTGTGGAAGGGCCTAGATCCTGCTCCTGATAGGTCTGCTCCATGGTGAAAGTCTGGCCTATATCATGGCCTTGCGCCCCTGGCTGACCACTCTGAGCTGATCCATTATGTTTTCACTGGTAACCTGGTGACTGACCACTATAGTCTTGACCTCCACCTCGGCCCGAATAGCTGGAAGTACTCCAGTTCCCAGACTGGTGATAAACTGGTGATACATCTCTTGTATGCGGGGTCATAGAACAACCCCTACCACCAGCTGCAGGTGAGAAGATCTGACAAAAATGATGAAGATGGCCCATCTTGCTACAAGATCGGAACTCCATTAGGTCTCTCTGGAACTGAGGCCTAGTATGCCCACTCCTACCAAACTTGTAGCATACAACCCGGCTTCCTGAAGATACATTCCACCTACCCTGATCTCCTCGAGCAGACTCCCTACGATGCTTCCTACTATCAGTAGGAGGAACACTGACTCTGGATGTCGAACCGCCCTGGCCCACTACTCCAGAATCTCTCATACTACCCTCAGTGATCAACGCCTGGTTGAAAATAGTAGATATCAAAGTCAACCTGAAGATATTCACCTGGGGACGGATCTCCTGCCTTAGACCGTCCTCAAACTTCCCAGAAAGGAACAACTCATCACCTTCTGGAATCAGTGTGGAGCACTATAGCTCGGTAAAATGAGATGAGTACTCCATAACAGAAAGAGTACCCTGCTCGAGACTCATAAACTCTCGGGCTCAGTCGGACCTCAAGGTCTCCAGATAAAAGTAATCGTTGAAGATGTGTCGAAACTCATCCCAAGTCATACTCTACTGGAACCCTAACTGTGAGATCACATCCCCCCACCTCTAGGCGGTGTCTCGGAGCATATAAGTAGTAAGATTTACCCTTTTCTCTAGGGGTATCTCTAGATTCTCAAAGATTGTCAGTGTGGCCTCTAGCCACAACTCTGCAACCTGGGGTCCTCCATCCCCTGACAAAGTAGGAGGATACTGCTGCTGGAAAACCTACGTCAACTCAACCATCAATGGGGTAGGATGTAGCGCTCCCTAAAAGGTCTGCATCATCCTCAGTAAGTCCTCCCTGAACTATGCATTGGTGCCTGCAATGGGTATAACTGTTGGTGCTAAGGCTGGAACAGCAGGAGGATCTTCAAGAGATCCATGATCAGCCATATCTGATGTCTGATCACCATCCGGCAGCTGACGTACAACCGGAGGACATCTCGGAGGCATAGCTCTGAATGATCAAAGCACACCTTAGATCAAGATTATCGAGGACAGAGAACACAAGAGTACAAAACGGGGACATGAGAAAGAAAAACTCAAGTTTTACCAAACACGACTACATGAAATGTATAAAACTACATGGCGTGTTCCTTAAAGCCATTCACATGGGCGTGTACTTTTTCCACAGTTGGTCATGTGACACCCCAGACTACACGGCATGTTGTTCCCCCACACGGTGTATACTTGAACTCCATTCCCCTGCCCGAGTCTCTTTACATGGATAACTCACACGGTCCTTTTAACCCTAGACTACATGGCGTGTTCACTAAGGGAAAGGTGTGTACTTGACAAGGCTTCGGTGACCGTGTTGTTAGTTACATGGACAACTACACGGCTGACCCCTTACATGGCGTGTTCCGAACAAACATGGCGTGTATAAGAGAATATAACACTGACCCATGTTGTTCGCGACAAGGTCGGGTACCTAGAACGAGGCTACACGGTGTATACTACACGCGATTCCCCGAATCGTGTTGTTAGTGACACGGCTGGGTACACACCTCACTACTACATGACGTGTACCTACCATACACGGAGTGTACTTGAAGACTCCTCACACCTCGTATTTCTGCTCACCCAGTCAGTAACATGTTTTAAAACTACACGACATGTAGTCATAAAGTACATGGTGTGTATTCTGGGTTTTTCTGGGTAGTAGCTCAGAAACTGCACCGAAGCCCAGAAACACTGAATACCAACATGGAGGTGCCAAATTCCGATCTGTGAGGGCCCATACTCCCCGCGAATCAAAGCTTGGCATCTCATATAAGTCATATACATGAGAAACAAGTCAATGAACCACAATATTTCGATTCATGAGGGCCCATAACACCTCAAGAAACAAAATTTGGCATTCATTTAAGCAAGGTATAACACAACCAATTTCTATATCAAACTACAAGGATTATATCAAAGCATCTATCACAATAGCATGCATAATCTACACAACGTCTATCAAAACAACATGCAATCGCTAATGAACCCTAGATGGAATGGCAAGAATGCATGGCATGAAATTTCTAACAAGTGCATATACGATGCATGAGATGGAATACCATCATCTCCTCGAGTTGCGACAAAAATAAAACCACAATAGAAACAACTATAACAATACAAATCATGTGATTCACTCAAGGTGAAATTATATCAACCGAAAAATCTCAAAACCAAAAACTTCAATAAATGATGTAGATTGGCTTTTCCCTGTACACGGGTTAGCTACTCTCAGGCACAACTTTTTACCAAGTACTGAATCCGTCATATCCCTGGATAAAGGCTCCAAACAGTAAATCAAGAGAAAAGAATTCCTATGATACCACTTTGTAACGTCCCGGTTCCAGAATCCTCCCAGAGGCGCCTGGTACCCGGTTGGTCACATAGCCTCAAGCACATCTCCCAAAATCCCAGAGGTTGCTGACTAGCAGCGAGGGCGTTGGGTGTGATAGTGGGGAAACTATGCCCTCGTTCGCAGAGTACACAACGGAAGTAAACAAAAAATGCAATAGTGGAAGCAGTAAATATCCAACAATAATAAATAGTGGAAGACTAAAATAACAAACAACTGGAGCACATATGTATATATGAAATGATGCATGATACATATCTAAGAAAATAGCCAAACATGTCACAATGCTGGAAATACAAACAGTACCAAAACAAGTACAAAAGTAAAGATAAACTGATCTGCAGCATCGCAAGCCTAAGCTTAGTCCCATGCTCTTCTGATCTAATGAAATCACGTACCTGAAGTCTAAGTGTTCTTTCCCTTCTCTATACCTGCAACAACATAGTCTTCTTGGGACCAATAGCATGGCCCAAATAGGGTGTGAGACTAAATCCCAGTAGGAAACCACCTGAAGATCTGTGCCTAATAGTCAGTGAGTATATGGCAGGTAATAGTACAGTAAGCAGTAAAAATTAATAGTAAACAGTAGGCAGTAATCAGTAAGTAGTAATAGGATGATATACAACAGTAATCAATCCACAGAACAACAACCAGCAGTGAAGCCAATAGCTAACCACAACAGGAACCCCTCTAGGAAGTACTCGCAGCCAACCCCTCTTATACTAATTGAAAATTTCCAACAACCCTCTGGGCAGTGCACTCAGCCTAACCCCTCTAGTATGGTCATATGAAAATATAAGACTATCTGGGGAAGCTCGCTGAGTCAATTCTCATTATAGTCTAGGGTAGTCAGGGACTCTTTGAGGAAGATCATGCGGTCAAACCCTCTTATAGCCCCAGGGTCTAGAAACTCTCTGAGGAAGCGCACTCAGTAAATTTCTCCTATTTTCTCAGGTCTATTGCAGACTCTTTGAGGAAGCTCGCTCGGTAAATTCCTCCTCTATCCTGGAATGGTTTAAGTAAATTCAAACAAGTAAAGACTCTCTACGGAATCTCACTCGGTGTACCCCCCTGTAGTCTATAATATCCAAGACTCTCTGGGAAGCTCACTCAATCTATCCCCTGTAGTCTATAATGTCCAAGGCTCTCTGGGAAGCTCACTTGGTCAATCTCTTATAGACTATAGCACCAGGTTCTCATGGTCCCATGCCAGTCAGTGAATAATAATCCTATAAGGCCAAAGTACACCTATAGAGCTACTTGGCTAACCAGTCTGCAGAAACAAGCATGTCAAGAATATCACTCCATCCTACGGTCACAAGGCATGGGAGACAAGTATAACGACCAAAGGCTAACAAGACCCAAAGGTTGTAAACAGAACAAGGCAATGCGAAAAACATCTAACCACATCAATTATCCTAAAACATGATCAACTTACCTCTACAAAAGCAAACAATCAAGGTAGAAAAACAACAAAGGAAAAAACGGTAAACACGCAATACCCCGTTCATGGGTATTGTGGAATTTTCACATAAAACTTAAAGAATTTGAAAGGTAAGGCACAAAACACCTACCTTGATGCTAGGATATCAATATACTTGAACTACGGGTCTTGATTCTCCTTACAATGTCGTAGATCTACAAAAAAGCACAAAATTATCAACCCACGATATCTTGAGAAAGAGGGAAAATTATGGAATGAAATTCAAGAAGAAGGAAGAGCTCACCATTGCGGTTCTAACACAATCGATGACAGTCGATTTGGCAAACAGATGGAGGCTCGGAGGCTTAGAAGATTTTTGCAGCCGTACGGACGCTCTCAGTCGAAGAACCTTGAGAAGAAGATGATTATGTCAATTAGGCGCAAACCCGGTTCGTTTAATGAAAAAAGTAAAGTACACAACGTGTACTTTTAGAGTACATGGCATGTACTATGCCTTTTGATACTCCTCTTTAAGTGGCCTCCACATCATCGATACACACCGTGTGTGTGGCCAGGACAAGGCCATCACACGGCCTTGTGAGGTATCTAAGTACATGGCGTGTACTGATAAAGTACACTACATGTACTTTGAAAATTTCCAGATTTTCCTATTTTTCTCAAAAACTACTAGAAAAGGAAAAACATACCTGAAATGAAGATATGGGTTCTTACAACCATCATCTAAAAATGTTATAATATCCTTCATACATGGATTAGGGATTTTTCATGACCCAGGATTTGTGAATTTTAAACATGCATGAGGCTTGGGAGCCGTTTTAGGCATACAGAGGTAGGAGAGGACTCTCCTGGGGATGAATTTTCATTTAATCGATGACCATTATTGTGGGAAACAAATGAAGAGCCACCGAGGCATGATGTTCATAGTCAATCATAGGTGTCCACATGACATTTTCCTTCTATTTTCGATGCCCTAGTGGGATTTTCAATATTTTGAATTTATTTTGATGTTGGGATCCACAGTGGGTGGCTGGCCTGAGTAGTGGGGTCTGAAAAAATTAGGGACATTCTTGTCGGCTATGATTGGAAAACTTTTCTTGCAAGATTCTTACTTGTGTAAGGAAGAGTAGGTGAATGGTTATTTTTTTATGAGTTTTTTTATGCTAGAGTCACTTCAAAAGAAGAAGTTACGTAAGACGTTATCCAAGAGTTTTCCAAATCCAGGGTTTGACAGGGCATGCGTGTCATTTGAGCATATGGAAGATGTAAAGGAATCTCTTGGGGATGAATTTTCCTTCAATTGGTAGCCATTTTTCTGGGAAATATTTGCAGAGCCTCCAGGGCATGATGTGCATAGTCAATCAAAGGTTTCTTCAAGACATTGTACTTTAATTTCCGATGGCCACTCAGGATTTGGGAGATTGGGAACTTTCTGAATATGGTATGTGACCTTCGAAAAGGGGTGCACCTAAACACGAAAAGGGTCATTTTAACTAAACATCTTCAAGAAAACTTGGAAATGAGTGGAGGCACCCTTATTTTTTATTTGGATCAACTTCATGCATATGAATGGGGTATCTTTAGGAACCTCAAAAAGGACCATAGATGGATCGGGGCTGCATGTTTTGATATATCTGGGGTGTGTGTAGGGAAGAAAACATAAACCATGAGTTTGAGTTCCCTTAAATCAAGAGATATGGAATGAGGCTTGGAATCCATTGGGAATATTGAAATGTGTGAGGACTCTCCTGGGGAATGATTTTTACTTTGATTGACAGCCATTTTTTGTGGGCAACATATGCATATCCTCCAGGGCATGATCTGTATAGTCAAGAAAAGGGGTCTGCAGGACACTGGCCTTCCAACTCATATGGCCTTTGAGGATTATGGGGATTCAAGATCACTCATATCACGGAGTTTGAAATATGGAAGGAGTGTATCCGGACATATTGTGGACATTTGGGCTGTGATTTAATCATGGAATTGGGTGTCCCTTACGTTGATCTAACTTGTAAGTAGGATGAGGTATTCATTATATATTTGGGATACCTAGTCATTTAATTTCACATGGCTATGACATGGGGTTTTTCTCGGGGGAGGGAACCATGACTTTCCTTTGATGGTCATGCTGCTAGGACAAAATTTCTGGGCTTCTTTTCCATAATGTCACAGTGTATCTCTCGCTAAGATACCTAAGTTCACTTGAGCTATTATTAGTGTGAGAAACAAGGGATTATGAGGATTCTAGGTTATTTCCAAAAAATAGAAAAATCAACATTAGAGGTCAATTTAGGCTTAAACCAATGTTACATAGTTTAACGTCATATAGAAAGGATGATTGTGGCCTCATAGTTTAATGTCGTGTGGTGAAGAAATGATGCTTTGTAGTTTAGTTTCATGCAATGAGGATGATTATTCTGTCATAAAGACCTTTAATAGTTTTGATTTAATAGAAATCAGGATGTTCTAGAGTTCCATATACATGAGTGATGATTGAAGGTGTTAACTATAGTTCCGAGGGAAACATGAATTAGGGGGGATGGCATGGGGCTTGGAAGCCATTGGGTGTACTGAGATAGGATAGTACTATCTTGGGGACAAATTTTCCTTTTATTAGCGGCCATTTTTGTGGTAAACATATGCAGAGCCTCTAGGGCATGATGTTCATAGTCAACCAAAGGTGTTCGTAGGACACTAGCCTTCCATCTCAGATGTCCTTGGATGATTATAGGGATCCAAGTTTTCCCGAGGTATGGAGTGTGATAGATAGGAAAGATGCATCTGGGAATGGAGGGAATATCCAGATCGTGATTATCCACGAACTATTGGAACTTCCACATAGATATGACTCATATGTTGAGGGGAAGGCAGTATCTTTTGACTTCTCATGAGTGGGGGGCACGTGAAGGATCTCGAAACATCGAGGAATTGGCTGCACATAACTCTTGAAGAAATTATTAGTTTATTTTCATGTGATTCAGACCTTTCATGGGATCCACATACAAGTCAGACCTCTATATGGGAGAAAAGGGTTATTTTTTATGATGACTGGTCTAGGATGCCAAATCTGAGCGTCACTAGGTATCCTGTGAGGGCAGGAATCATGCCACACGTAGTTCTTAATGTTCCCTACAAATGGTTTCTCAATGTGTAGGGACAATTAAGGGAATTGTTTTTATGATGTTTGGGCTGAGATGCCAAGTATGGGCATCACTACGTATCCTACGAGGGTAGGAATCATGCCACATGTAGTCCTGAACGTTCCCCATACTGATTGGGCTCGGTACATGTGTGATGACATGTGAGGTCATTTTTACTTCATTTGATACGGGTTCCAAACCTACCATATTCCCCTATAATTTGTTTTCATATGAAAATCCTTACCACTAATCCTCAGCTCACATGGTTTATACTTAACGTGAGAAACAATGAGTGCACGTAGGGTCTCTTTCGCAAATGTGGGAAAGTATAGAATGTGATGGTGGCATTTTTTTGTGCGGGGGATGGGCCAAGATCGAGGATGGAGGAAACGCTGCGTATCCTGTGAGGATAGGATTCAATCCATACATAGTTATGTATGTTCCCTATACTGATTTGGATCAATCATAGGGGTAGGGGAATCTTCATTCTATCCATCATGGTTTCCAAGTCTACCATGTTACTCTATAGTTTGTTTTCATAAGATAATCCTTACCAGCGATCATAAGATCTCATGAGTTATACTCGATGTGGGAAACAAGGTGCGATAAGGGTTTCCATGATGAATAAGGGTAGATAGGGGGCATGATGGAGGGATGTTTTTTGTGGGGCTGGGCCAAGATCGATGATCAATGTGTTGCTACGTATCCTGTGAGAGCAGGAATCAATTCATACGTAGTTCTATGAGAAATCATGAAGTTTATTGTCATGCGATTAGGACAAGTTCCTTACAGTTTAACATCATGTGGAAAGGAAAATGACTCATAGTTTAGGGTCTTATAGTTTAGACCAGAACATGGGGGGCTATTACTCATAGTTTAAGGTCTTAGAGTTTGGACCATTGGCTTCTGGGTTTTCTAACTCATAGTTTAGGGTCATAGAGCGTGGTTTTTAAGAGGGTTGTATGTTACTCATAGTCTAAGGTCTTAGAGTTTGGGTTGTGACATTGGGGGTTTTATAACTCATAGTTTAGGGTCGTATAGCTTGGACCATAGGCTTCATTGGTGCTCACAGTTTAAGGTCTTAGAGTTTGGACCATTGTCTTCTTGGTATTATAACTCATATTTTAGGGTCATAGAGCTTGGACCTTAACTTTAGGGTTTTATAACTCATAGTTTAGGTTCATAGAGCTTGGACCATAACATGTATTTGTTGATATTATGCGAATTATTTCTTCAAAAACTTCACAATTGTGGGAGTTGTGATTAGTTTTTCGTCCATTGATATACGGGTGTATGATTCATTAGAATAGGTCCTATGTATGACATATGGTCCTTCCCACATTAGTTCAAGCTTCGGGGGATTCCACCGAAGTATCATTGGGTTTATGAGGACTAACATCATTTCTCCTTCGTGAAAATATAGAAGAAAAACCTTTTTATTGAAGACTCGTGAAATCCAATTTTGGTTTATTTCCAAATGATGCAGAGTGTGCATCCTTTTCTCATCTTGCAGCTCCAACTCATCAAACCATCTTTGGGGTTTCTCATCCATGTACAGTTGATTGAAAATGTCCACACGAAGTGATGACACTTGTATTTTGATAGGTAACACCTCCTTCATCCTGTATACTTGTTATTACAGGGTTTCCTTGGTGGCAGTGAGGGTCGTGGTCCGGTAAGCCCACAAAGCATGAAGGAGCTTGTATGACCATGATTTCTTATCCTTATCAACCATATTCTAGTGTATGTTGTACAGAGTCTTATTGAAAGCCTCAATCTACCTATTGGTCGTTGTGTGGTAACAGGACGAGTGGTTAGATTTAATTCCATACCTTTAGTATAACTTTTACAACTCATGAGATCAGAAGTTGGTGTTGTTGTCTGTTAGTATTGTATGAGGGACACCAAATCTGGTGGTGATGTTGGCCTTCACAAAGCTGATGATTTTTTTCACCCCGACTACTTTAAGGGGTATGGATTCAGCCTATTTGGAAAATAATTCGATTGTTGTGAGTATGAACTTGAATTTTATGGATGTGGCGGGAGGATATGGTCCCACAACATCCATCCCCTAGGGGGAGAATGTCCATGATTAATTGGATGTATGAGGTAAATCTAGGGGGTGGTGTGTGAAATTATCCTGAACTTGGCAGGAATGGCAGTTTTTGGTGAATATGGCACAATCTTGTATCATAGTGGGCCGGTAATACCCAAGCCTCCAAATTTGATGAGAGAGCTTGGTTACTGATTGATGTGCTCCACAACCTCCAGCTTGAACTTATTTAATAAAAATAATAGTCTCTTCTCTATCAATGCACCTGATAAGGACTCCGTCAAGGCCTCATTTGTAGAGAAACTTTTCTTGGTTGAACCCATTGTACAAGGTAAAATTGACTGCCCATCTTCGGATCTGCTCCCTTCTAGCCCTATCTGGTGGGAGTTCCCTATTCTGAAGGTAATTTTTAATGGTTGTCATCCAACTGGTGGTGTGACCATAAGGTTGAGGAACATGGATAATTTCATCTATTTTCTTTATATTTCTCTAGATGAATGGCAAGACCATCCAGCGGTGGGTAATGCTAATGATTGTTTCATCCCAGTTAGGATCGACCAAGGTTGTGGCTACATTTTCCAAAGCATCATCTTGAGCATTTTGTGATCAGGGAACATAGGTCAATGATGGTTCTGATGGGAATTCTTTCATCAATTCAAGAACATGATTCATCAAGGGAACTGATACCTCTTTCTTGATGGCATATTCACCATTAAAATGTTTGATGACTAGATCTGAATCACCCTTTTTTTAGGTGTTTGGATTGCACATGAAGTGCCAGTTATAAAATGACAATTATGGCCTCGTATTATGCTTCATTATTTGTAAACCCTTCTAAAATTAGTAAAGAGTAAGGAAAGATTGACTTTTTAGGGGATACGATTACAACTCCCAGTCCCACTTTGTTGAGATTGGGATCCTCCATCCTTTTTCCTTTTGGGCTTTAGGAAGCACCATAGAAGTAAATTTTCCATGTATGGGGATCCTCCTGAATGGAAAACACTTCTTCATATGAAAGTTCAGCATCCAATAGTGTTGTTTCTTCCAAGGGGTGATCAACTAGGAAGTCTGATAATTCTTGGCCTTTGATGGCCTTCTGGGGAACGTACCATATGTCAAACTGTTTTAGGATGACCGCCCATCATGATAGGTTCCCATTTAGCATGGGATGACTGAGGACGTATTTGAGTAGGTTGCAGTGGGATACCAGGTGGACCTCATGGTGTTGCAGGTAGTTATGGAGTTTTTGAACTACAAAGATTAGGGGTAGGCAGTTCTTTCCAATTTTTGAGTACTAAGTTTCGATATTGATCCTTGTTAAGCTGAGGTAATAGAGGTTGTTCTCACTGTCAGCATCATTCTTCTATGTGAGGAAAGTACCTAATGTCTATTCCAGGGTGGTTACATACAAAATGAGTGGCATCCACCCAACCGGTGGCATCAGCATCGATGGTATTAGGATATATCTTTTGAGAATTTCAAACGCTTCTTGGCAATCATTATCCCACTCATACGTAACTCCTTTATTTATGAGCCTGGAAAAAGATAAACATTTACCTTCTAGGTTGGCTATAAAGCACCGAATATAGGCGAGGTTCCCTTGGAGACCTCTCAACTCGGTGAGGTTATGATGTGTGGACATGTTAAGTTTGGATTTTGTCTTCTCATGGTCGACTTCGATGCCACAATGGTGTACAATGAAGCTGAGGAATTTTCCCGATGTAAACCCAAAGGCGCATTTTAGGGTATTCATATTTAAACTGTGTTGTTGCAATTTATTGAAGACAGTTTCAAGATCATCTAGGTGGTTTGAGAATTGTTGTGATTTAACCACCATATATTTGACATAACACTCGACGAATTTTCCCAAGAAGGTCTTGAAGATGCGATGCATGGTGCACTGATATGTGTAACCGACATTCTTTAGACCAAAGGGAATCATTTTATAATTGAACACACCCTGAGGGGCCCTAAAAGCGGTAGATTATTTATATCCTCAGGCCATCCAGATTTTATTGTATCTGTAATAGCTTTCCATGAAAGAGAGGGCTTCACACTTGACTGTTGTATCGATCAATAATTAAGTGATCGGGACCAGGAAGTCATCTTTTGGGAAATGTCGATTAAGGTCCCTCAACTCAATATAGATTATAATATTTACATTCTTCCTTTTTGATAGGAACTATGTTTTTCAACCAT
The DNA here is from genome assembly GCA_963277665.1 of Viscum album. NCBI lineage: Eukaryota > Viridiplantae > Streptophyta > Magnoliopsida > Santalales > Viscaceae > Viscum > Viscum album. The sequence goes on along the minus strand of OY728145.1, from coordinate 1,328,250,736 downwards.
ATTTGGTATTGGACCTGACTTATGAAGTTTGATTTTATTAGTTTTTCAACTTCAGTCCCTAGTTTGGAAGCATGCATTGGGTGGGTCCTTCGGGTTTCCTACTTATAGCCCCAGTGATCTTCTGGTAAGCCCAGTTGATGAGTGGAGACCTTAGGCTTGAGGCTTGTAATTTTTGTGTAATTCCATGCAAACACATCTTGATTATTCTTTATGAAGGAGGTATATACCTCATTCTCCTCGATATGCATAGCCATACTAATCAGAGTGGGTCGTGGGTCATCTTTAGTGCCCATATTTATCTCCCTAAGTTCTTCGATTGTGGTAGAGACCCCTTCTTTGAATACAGAAGGGGCATCTTTGAGGTCTTCTTTTTCTTCTTATTCATCATCATTGTTTTCTTCCTCTTCGGATGGAGAAAGGATTTTTGATATGAACTCACTAATGATGGGAGAGAAATCGTATTTTCCCTTAGTGTGTGAGGCAAGGAAAGTTTGATCTCTCGGGGATGGGATATGAGCATCATTTATAGGGAGTTTACTAACATTGTGGGAGTCATCCCACTCTTCCACGTCTTTAGACTCAGTGACCATGGTGGAGATCATGCAGAAAATTGAGTCTACATCCAGACTTGCACTTATGCATTAAAATTGGTTGATGGGTAGTACATACTCTTCCCCAAGTTTCTAGATGGGGTCATTGGGAGGAATTTCCAATCCATTTGGGGCATTGATCCAATCAATTTCATCTGACAAAAGATGTTTTTCTTCTGATTCATAGAACCCTGTATTGATATAGTGTGACTCACAGGACTCAAATGAGGATTTATCAGTGGGAAATGTCTTGTTTTTTCCATTAGTGAAATATTTGATGCACTGATGGTATGAGGACGAGATTGTAGTGGATTGATGTAGCCAAGTCCTCCTTATAGGATGTTGAATACCGTACTTTCCCGTACTACCATGAAATCAGAATATGACATGAGATCTCTAAGCCAAGTTTTAAGCTTGATTTTTCCCAATAGTTTATCATCGCTCTTGTCGTATCTCAGCAGATTTGTAGTGAAGGGTGTTAAGATGTCTTCATTATAGCCCAGTCGGCGAAGCGTTCATAGTGGGAAGAGGTTAACTCTAGAGCCATTATCGATGAAGATCCTCCGGACATCAATTCCATTTATTATGTTGGAAACATATAAGTGTTTGATGTTCCCTTCCATGATGGTGTCTTCATCTCTATCTATGAAGGAGATGATGGTGTGACATTCTTCAGGACTTGTCTCCATTTGACAGACCTTATCTGCTTATAATTTAGCTTCTAACTCGTGGGAACTTAGTAAGGCTTCGATAAGTACCTTCCTAAGATCAACAAAAAGGCTCAATGTGTCTAGGATTGACAGCTTTACTAGTACCAAATCCAGCTACTTTAGAATATCATAATTCTACTCTAAAGGTCGGTGCTTCCTAACTCAGGGTTTCTATTTCACATACACATTAGGAGTTTGATATTTGGAAATAGATGGATCGACCTCTATAATAGGGGTCAATAGTGCTGGGGTCCTTTCCAAGTTTGGCTGAACTGGTCTGCCTGTATGCCTTGGGAGATTTGGTATTTGTTCTTTCCCTGATGGATATTCCAAGATAAACTAGCTTAGATTTCTTCCAACAGGGGAAAAGGAGAAATACCTTACTTATTTAATCTTTTGAAGGGCCCTTGCACAAGTTTCTGTGATGTTAACATTTTGATTTATGGTGTGGCTATAAATTTGACTTCTTTCATGATCGTGTCTTCTCGAAAACCTCTGGCCTCTGCAGCTTCTTCCTATAGCTCTCCAGTTGGGTGCGGGTAATTTGGGTTTGTGTCCATAGTGTTCATCTAATAATGGTTCCATCAATTGAATGAAATTAATGGATTCAACGATCAATTCTTGATCTAACACTATTTCTATCTAACTGTCTCCTTCTGATGGTGTTGTTTGGAAGGGCGGTGCCCATTGTACCATTTGGAAGGGCAGTCCCTGTTGTACCACTTGGCGGGGTGGTTCCCTCTGTACCAAGTCTATTGGCATGAAGTTCGAAAGCTTCAACAATTAATTAAGCTTTTATTTCAGCTCATCTTCTATCTCTTTCTTTCTTACCTTCTGGTTTTTATAGGGCCGTGGGGATAAGGAGGATGGCTACATCATATCAATTGCTTTTGGGGGCATATTTGGTTCTTTCATCTCCGCTTAGAGGATGCCATGAACTCGATTGACGGTCTTCCGAGTCATTTAATTGTCAAAAAAATTATCCTTCTTACTAGTGACTAATTTTCATTCCTTTTCCACTCTTGAGTATGAGGTGTATACATACGCCACTTGTGCTGGCGATAGGCCCAACATGACATTCCTGGAATCCACCATTTTTTGTAGGAAATCCTTGAAAACAAATAATTCTTGGATTTTATTTCCTATTATCCAATGATAGGGATAATAATTTGGATGGTCATCGAGACCCACTTCTTCAGCTCTCTTTGGATCTGTTAGCTGGAGAAAATTGCAATTCATGGTGGCTTTGAAATAGCTTCGGACTGGGTTATCTCGGAATGAGTAAAAATTATTTCTTAATTATTTGAAATAATATCTTTCAGAACCCTGTCACTGATTTTACCAAAGAGTGGGTGGCTGTTGGAGTCCAGGGGGTCCTACAAGGTTCGGTGGGGGCCTCGCAACTGTAGCTAGTGCCAGGGGTGGATTAAGTGTGATAGAAGTCACTTCATCTTTTTGTGTTCTTTCTCAGGGGATGATGGGGCTATTCGGGACTTAAGATTGTTCTATTGCATGGATTCTTCAATCCTTTGGGAAATGGCAGAGAAATCTCTAAACCCACTCATTTACTTCACCAGGATGATCAGTGTTCTCAATTCCTTCTGAAGGTTATCGATGCACATGGAGAGCATCTCATCCTAGGGGAGCGTCTGGTTCAGGGAATATGTTAGGCCTTTCCATCTGGCAATGAAGTTTGAGAGTCTTTCATTCTCCCACTATTCGTAGTTCATGAGGTCATTGACCATCGTCTTAGGCAGCGTTGAACTAAACTTGAAGAGAAACTATTGTCGGAGATCCTCCTAGCTTGTGATTTAATTGGATGGTAGGCTAGTATACCATACGAAGGTTGTGCCCTGCATGGTTTGTATGAAAAACCTGAGTTTTACTGCTTCTTGCTACTCTATATTGCCCATCATGGGGTCACAATAAAATGTATAGTGCATTAAATTCTATTCTAGGTCCCCTGATCCATTAAATACTGGGAATATGGGGTTCCCAAAGTTTGGTGGGGGAGGAACATTTCTCAACCACTCAGGGTAAGGTTTTCGCTCTTGTTTTATCGAAGTGAATTTCCTCTCCATGGATTCTAGTCGAGCAATTAATTTCTCAATGGAATTTAAGATCCCTTGATGTATATATTTTTGGTATTGATCTTGATTTGGTGCGGTAGTGGCCATGATTGGGTGTGCTGGTGCAGTTGGAATTTGGGGTTGATACCCAAACAGGGGTATCATTTGTGGGTTTACATGGATATATTCTGGTTTTCTTCCCAATAGGGGGAAGTCTTGATGTACTTCGGGTTCTAGGTTTAACGGACCTTCGAGATTGGGTTCATTCACTAGAATGAGTGTCTGTGGCATGAGAACCTCATCTGGTAGCACCTGCTGACGTTCCGCAGGGGGTACACATCTGGCAAAATAGCTCCCTTGACGTAGCTTGGCATAAATTCACCTGAGAACTTTCATTTCTTCTACCTTCTTAGCAAAAATATCTTTAATATTGAGGGAATCATTCTTACGTGGAGGAGGAGGTAGTCCATAGATGAACTTGGATTTATTTTTCTCCTTTTTAGAGTTTCCCAAGGGAGGTAGTGACAGATTAACTGAGGGGGTACCCAAATTTAGGATTGATCTCTAGTTCTGGGTATGCACACCATCAAGCTCAGTGTGGGTTGCCTCTGGGAGGGAAACATCTTCCTTCACATCCTCTCCCTCTATGTAATTTTCTATGAACTCTATGGGGTTGAAATTTACCACGTTCACTGAGGCATAACACATTAGGGGTGGTGTACCCAGTTCTAAATTGTAGGAAGGCGTTCTATGTAGAGACTCGTATCTTGACGTACATTGACATTACATTACATTTTCAGAATACTTAGTACATAACAAAAACACACACACAAGTATCGTAATAGTTTAGTGTCTTTGGAAACTCGGAATATAATCTTCTAATCCTGGTGAAAGATCTTCAACATCTCCCATAAATATCTTCTCTTTTTTTTATACCTAAAACCTTTCTTTATATCCTGGGGAAAAGAAAACATAAAAGGGTGAGCTCAAATGCTCAGTAAGGGTAAACAAAAGAAATATCAATCACTTCATATACATAAGAACATAACTTTTGGAAATCTTAACCTGTAAAAGAGATCATAATTTCATAACCTGGGATAACTCATGGCAGTGAAATGTAATCACAATAATCATAACATAAAACATTAAACTTTGTGTCATACACACATAATCATAGAGAATCATTTCTTGTTAGTCAAGACTCATTGACAAGACTATCTTAGTGGACAAAGTCCCTTTCTGAACCGAGTCACCCTCGTTTCAGTCTTATTTCACTGAACCGGTATAACCTACCATTACATACATGTATATCTCATGGGATATAAAATCTTTACCCAATTCATTGGAGGGAGATATAGGTCCCACCCATCTCATAATGATACCATTCTTATGTGTGCCACAAAATCTTAAATCATACATCATTGCATAACCCATGTAATAAAAATGGGATTCTTAAACAACATGACATCATAAAACAATTCATATAAGATAAAGGAATTCATAAAAAATATTCCCATCACAACATAATCAAATCCATGTAATAATAGGGATAGAAACAGAACCCTATATTATCTTAGATGGAAAATAATTTTGATAAAACACTTGAACTTCATTCTTGAGGAAAATATCCTTTCTACTTCAAAAACATTTTTCCTTTCTTAACATGTCATACAATTTTAAACTAAAAGAAGTTGATTAAAACTAAACTTGAAAACTTGTAAAGGAAGCTTCTTGGAAATAATGTTTCAAAAATCCATTCATGCCATATAAGTTAAAAAAACATTCTTCTCGTACTTTTGTCAGAAAAGTCAAAAAGTACCTCGTACGAAAAACGTCAAAAGATTCCACTCATATCTTTTACTAAAAACTCACTAAAGGTTAAAATTGGATATAAACAATTGTAGGTGGATGGAAATAATATTATATAGAGAGGAAACATGGATGTGGATGATAAAATGCACCCCAGTAAATACTAAAGTATAAACAATCTCGGATAAAAATGAGATTGTGATATTTCCCTTAACTTAGGTCCGATTTTCTTCGTAGGTGTCTGGAACTCCTGTATAATGATTTAAATAATGTCATTTACTTCTTCCAGAATCATACTCATTGTTATGATATCATATATGGTTCACTTATGACTTTACATTACCCTTTCTTTTGTAAATTCTATGTTAAAGAGCATTTTGGGTAAAATTGTTTCATTTGTCATCCGTGTTTTGACTTGTAATTATTAATATGATTGCTTAGATAATAATTACTTAATTCCAGAATATAAAACATGATTTATATATAATATATATTTATAATATACATATATATAATAAATTAGTAACTCGAAAGAAATACACCGTTCATGGAGACGGTAGGTCGTACGTACGCATGAATGCTGTTTTCGTTTCCTTATTCAGTTGAATTGAATTAAGTAGATGATATACATATATACATAAATCCAGTAGCTTTATAATGTCATATATTTCATTATTATTTCTTATATATACTTTATAATCATTCTTAAATGGTTAACATGGAGAATGAATCTCATCGCGTCGTGGAGACGGTAGTCCGTACGTACGCACGAGCGATGATATCGTTTCCATAATTATTGAATTGAATTGGAGTGGATGATACAATATATCAGAATCAATATGATGTTCTAATAACTATGTATAGTTATTCTTTACACCATTATACCCATCCATGTAAGGTGGTGGTGGAAAATAGATTACACCACGGCGTGGAGACGGTATTCCGTACGTACGCACGCACGGTGATTTCTTTTTCCGTAGGATGGATGGATGGTGAAATAGGGTTGTTTCATACTTATAATAACATATAAGTATATGATTGATACTGATGTTATTACTTCATAATGAAACAACCTAAGAAGAAGAAGTGGAAGAAGAAATAAAGATGAAAGAATCGGTAACGGACATTACCTCTTCTTTGAAGTCCTTCTTTGAGACCTCCTTTTAGGGAACTAAAATGGGTCTTTGAAGAAGACCAGAACCTCTAGGATGTTTCTAGGGAAGTTGAGAAGAGAATTTGGCAGGGTTTGGACGAGCATGAAGGCTCAAAGTTGTGTGAGGAAGAGAGGGAGGAGGTGCCCTTTTATAAGGGAGGAGAGGGGCTCCTTTGGAAAAACTAAAAATATTATTTTATTATAAAGTCAAGTTCGGTTTTAAATAGCTCCAAATTGATTTATTTCGAGGATAAGGTGGGGATGGGTCGAAATCCTCTCATCCAATAGAATTTAGACAAGTTTAGGTTCCTATTTTAACCTTATCATTTAGATTTAACATTAAGTTAAATAATTTTACTTTTACCGTGTCTTCTTGTGTTCTTACACAATAAGGTTAATAAACTTACTATAAGAAGACAAACGAACCCCAAGTTGTTTATTATTAATATATATAACCTTATTTAAGTCATTTTTCCGAACCTTAGATTTTTAGGAATAAAATAAAAATTAATAATTTAATATTTGTTTTAAAAACTATTTTATGTCAATTTTGACACTATTTAGTAATTTATTTTTGTGAAAATCATAACAGAATGATAAGTTCGAACAAAGTTAATTAAATCAATACTAACATGTCATATTAACCTATAAAATTAGTGGAATTCATAAAAAGTCTCAAAGTATATTTATTTGGGTATTTGAAACATCAATTATGTCAATATTTCATTAATAAGATAATTATTGCATCATCGTTGTGTCATAAATAAATTAAATTATTTAATGTCTAAAAATGACAAATAAAATACCTTTATGTAGAAAATCTTTTTATATTTCTAATGAATATTTATAGTCGAATTTATCTTATGTATGACCCCATATTAAAAATGTTTTAGTAAATAAACTTTGATTTTAACTCTTTTAACCCTTCTTTAAATAAATTAATAATAAATGTCCTAATCTAATCCAAGTGGGCCTAAATGGTCATATTTTATTCCTAAGTTTGTTTTTGGTCGAATTACACTTGTCCAATAGAATTAGGACATGTGTTAGGGTAATAATAATATCATTTCTACCCTTAATTACCCTATTCACTTTTAACCGTGGTAAAAAAAAGTAAAAAGTTACTGTTCACCAAAAATTATTTTCATCTCATTGAACCACATTTTACTTACTGACATCAACTGTGTCTCTCGGATTTTTGAAATTCAACTCACAGAAGCGGTAAAATTAAGTTTTATGAACAATTCAGTTTTTTTTAACTACCACTTAGTGGTTTCACAATTCATCAAAAATTGAAAGTTTTTAGAAAAATACCAAAAATTAGGCCTAAGCTATATTTGATATTATGAACTAAAAAATGATGTCTATTTTACCAAATTCAAAACATATCAGTTTCATAAACTAATTTAAAAATTAATTCCCGTCGTCAAAACAAATAGCGTGTTTTTGAGAGATAATAACTATCAAAAGATTGAAACTTGTTTATAACTGGTTTAAATGTGAAATTACATCCAATGACCATCATTGTATTAAATTGTAAAAATATATTCTAAATGTACTTTAAAACCACTAAAATTAATAATTTATCACTATTAATTATTTCGATTGAAAAAGTTGTTTTTAATTAAAATTTAGTAATTTCCACTATTCATCAAAATATGAAAGTTATCCGAAAATTACCAAAATTTCACCCTAAGCTAATTTCGATATTCCGAATCCAAAAATGAAGTCCATTTTGAAAAATAAAATTTACAAAATTTCAAAAAGTGGTTATTACTATTCATAACGGCCAGTTTTAATAATATTTTAATAGCATATAGTTGTTTAGTGAAACTCGGTATTGCGTACTACACACGCTATCAAAGAAGGTCGCGATTGCGTGTAATGAAAGGAAAGTCAAGGATGCGTGTTGTGCAAGCTCCTTTTGGTGTAGCGTACAACACAAGACATTAATGAAATTAAAAAGAATAAAATCTCGGGGTGTTACATTCTACCCCCCTTAAAATGAATTTCACCCTCGAAATTCGTCGGGGTTATAAATGGTTTACTATTCAAAAGTTTCTTTAATCGAAACCCACATCGTAAAAAGGAATTCCAAAACCAATCTATAAAAACAAAAGTATGAAACGTAACGGTTACCCAAATAAACTAATCACTGGGTTTCCACATAGGTGAAAATATGGATATGGAAGAGAAATCTAACCATCATGTTCTGATGGAGAGTGGTAGAGAACATGGCTATGGAAAAGCTAGAAATCACAAAGCCATAAATTTGTGACGATCTAAGGTACCATCTGATTCATCAGATATAAGATCACTAAGACAACATTTTTGGTTTTCAAGATCATTTCCCTAAAGTTGATGAAATTGGAATTAGAAGAAATACTTTCGTGATTTTGGTATAGTCTCACCGTTTGTCGTTCTTTGGACAATTTCCACTTCATCTCTTAAAGAAATGAAGTCGAATTTTTCATTCGTGATGTGTTAGCAGATCATGTGATAGAATGATGGGTCATTCCATCTCTTTCAAACAAAAGGTTAGCAAAAGTTATAAGTCCTTATGGTTAATCGTATATGGTTCCAAAAATTAACTTACACTTCATATATCATACTGCTTAATAAAATAAAACTTGTTTCTACTAACCAGGGACTTCCTGTAGGCCAGTGGTAGGCGATAAAGGTCAGTCGCACTTCGGTTGTGGGTTCGATTCCCACAGCCTTGTCCGACGCGATGGGTTGTCGCCCGTCCTGCAGGTTGTCCTTTTTCTAAAACTATATTACTATAACATCCCATCAATAATATCGAAAAAACTTCTATCCTTAAACAATACTATCTTCTGTCCAACATAATAAATTCCAATCTTTAGGCTTATCCATAATACTGCAGTCCACTCTCATAACATAGTGAAAACGATTACCAGAGATTTAATACCATTGTTGATCCCCATATATCATAAGATATGTTTTTTTGGTCACATTCCAAACATTCAAAGTCCTTAATCATGTACTCTCTTTAATACCCATTGAACCTTAGTGAAAACATGAATGAAGTTAAAAGTTAACACCTTCCACATACCAAAATCCTCAAAATTCTCTATACTCAAACCATGATATCACTTAGTCCTTATATCAATCATGAGCTCATGAATACTGTTAAACATTTCGTTTTCTCTTTTTCCCTTCATTATGCGCATATCATCTTATTTCCAAAAATATCTCAATCACTTTGAATACCACATTAGACCAATACATAAATATTCCAATACTTTATGATACAACATTATTTTGGAATCCCATTACATAAACACTTAATCATTCCACCACATCGTTGTCATATTCAACATCGCCAATAGTGATCGCATGTGACTTCCCCTTGTCCTTTTCCTTAAGTGGTTGCTCATGTTGATCATCACTAACCCTTGGATTAGTGCATTTATTAGCATAATGCCCCATTTCCTTGCACTTTAAGCATTGAAGTGTTGGTGGTGTGTTCTCTGCAGTCTTTGCTTTATTCACATCATTAGAAACCCTTTTTCCATTACATCGACACTCAGCAGCTCGATGACCTTCTTTTCCACACATAAAACATTTTCTAGTCCCTTTAAGACAATCTCCACCATGCTTCGTTCCACACTTTGTGCATAAGGAAACATTCATCTTCTTTTCACCATTATTCTGAGATTTCTCCTTGAACTCCATCTTTCATTTCTTGTCAAAACCATGAGATGGATATGTAACACCAACTTCCATTTCTACCTTGATAGCACAACGCACAATTTCTTCATAGCTACTGAAGTCTCTTATAGCTAATTCCCTTCGAAGACTTGGTTTTAAGCCACTGAAAAAACGATCAACTTTACTTTTTGGTTGGATGATAATTCCAGATGCATACCTTGCAAGTCTTGTAAAATTCGCTTCGTATATACCAACAGATTCATCATCCTTCTGCTTCATCTCAAGAAACTCCTTTTCTATCTTTGTGCGAAGAATACGAGGGATGTACTTACTGAAAAACAAGTTCTTGAACTCGTCCCATTCCATGGACTCAATTTCATCTCTTGGCCTCATATTCTTGATAAGATTCCACCATTGATCAGCTTCACCTTCCAAACGATATACTACTAAGATGACTTTATCATGTTCAGAACATTGAAGAACTGAAAATATCTTTTCAGTGGTACTGATCCATTGTTCAGCAACAAGTGGATCAGAAGACCCATTGAAATAAGGAGGACGTTGCCTCATGAAGGACTCAATAGAATATTGTTCCCTTATCTGCTCATTTGGAAGTCCAGAATGATTCATAGCTTGTGTAAGTATAGCAATAAGATTTTGCACTCCATCCCCCATAACATTTGTTTGTTCAGGAGGGCAATCATTGCATTGTCCATTGCATTGATCAACACGGTTCCTTTGGGTTCCAGCCATCGTCTAAAACCCAAAAAGAATAGTGTGATAGGAAAAAATCATGCTAGGGAAAACAACATAATAAAGGGGGAGTACCTTCAATATCTAACATCTTAGGTTTAATTCTATGATCGTTAGTGTAATTCTAGTACTATAACCTATATGTATACTTAACCTTAAGTACATCCCTAGACATACCTTAGAAATATCTCTAGGGATCTCACTAACGTTTTCACATCCTAGTTTCCAAAGGTTGACTAAACCTTTCCTCTGATACCAACTGTAGAGACCCGAAGCTTGACGTACATTGACATTACATTACATTTGCGGAATAATTAGTACATAACAAAAACACACACACAAGGATCGTAATAGTTTAGTGTCTTTGGAAACTCGGAATATAATCTTCTAATCCTGGTGAAAGATCTTCAACATCTCACATAAAGATCTTCCCTTTTTTTATACCTAAAACCTTTCTTTATATCCTGGGGAAAAGAAAACATAAAAGGGTGAGCTCAAATGCTCAGTAAGGGTAAACAAAAGAAATATCAATCACATCATATACATAAGCACATAACTTTTGGAAATCTTAACCTGTAAAAGAGATCATAATTTCATAACCTGTGATAACTCATGGCAGTGAAATGTAATCACAATAATCATAACATAAAACATTAAACTTTGTGGAATACACACATAATCATAGAGAATCATTTCTTGTTAGTCAAGACTCATTGCCAAGACTATCTTAGTGGACAAAGTCCCTTTCTGAACCGAGTCACCCTCGTTTCAGTCCTGTTTCACTGAACCGGTATAACCTACCATTCTAGCCATGTCTATCTCATGAGATATAAAATCTTTACCCAATGCATTGGAGGGAGATATAGGTCCCACCCATCTCATAATGATACCATTCTTATGTGTGCCACAAAATCTTAAATCATACATCATTGCATAACCCATGTAATAAAAATGGGATTCTTAAACAACATGACATCATAAAACAATTCATATAAGATAAAGGAATTCATAAAAAATATTTCCATCACAACATAATCAAATCCATGTAATAATAGGGATAGAAACAGAACCCTATATTATCTTATATGGAAAATAATTTTGATAAAACACTTGAACTTCATTCTTGAGGAAAATATCCTTTCTCCTTCAAAAACATTTTTCCTTTCTTAACATGTCATACAATTTTAAACTAAAAGAAGTTGATTAAAAATAAACTTGAAAACTTGTAAAGGAAGCTTCTTGGAAATAATGTTTTAAAAATCCATTCATGCCATATAAGTTAAAAAAACATTCTTCTCGTACTTTTTTCGGAAAAGTCAAAAAGTACCTCGTACGAGAAACGTCAAAATATTTCATTCATATCTTTTACTAAAAACTCACCGAAGGTTAGAATTGGATATAAACAATTGTAGGTGGATGGAAATAATATTACATATAGAGGAAACATGGATGTGGATGATAAAATGCACCCCAGTAAATACTAAAGTATAAACAATCTCGGATAAAAATGAGATTGTGATATTTTCCTTACCTTAGGTCCAATTTTCTTCGTAGGTGTCCGAACCTACTGTATAATGATTTAAATAATGTCATTGACTTATTCCAGAATCATACTCATTGTTATGATATCATATATGGTTCACTTATGACTTTATATTACCCTTTCTTTTGTAAATTCTAAGTTAAAGAGCATTTTGGGTAAACTTGTTTCATTTGTCGTCCGTGTTTTGACTTGTAATTATTCATATGATTGCTTAGATCATAATTACTTAATTCCAGAATATAAAACATGATTTATATATAATATATATTCATAATATACATATATATAATAAATTAGTAAATCGAAAGAAATACATCGTTCATGGAGACGGTAGGTCGTACGTACGCATGAACGCTGTTTTCGTTTCCTTATTGAGTTGAATGGAATTAAGTAGATGATATACATATATACATAAATCCAGTAGATTTATAATGTCATATATTTCATTATTATTTCTTATATATACTTTATAATCATTCTTAAATGGTTAACATGGAGAATGAATCTCATCGCGTCCTGGAGACGGTAGTCCGTACGTACGCACGAGCGATGATATCGTTTCTATAATTATTGAATTGGAGTGGAGTGGATGATATAATATATCAGAATCAATATGATGTTCTAATAACTATGTATAGTTATTCTTTACACCATTATACCCATACATGTAAGGTGGTGGTGGAAAATAGATTACACCACGGCGTGGAGACGGTATTCCGTACGTACGCACGTGCGGTGATTTCTTTTTCTGTAGGATGGATAGATGGTGAAATAGGGTTGTTTCATACTTATAATAACATATCAGTATATTAGTTATACTTATGTTATTACTTTATAATGAAACAACCTAAGAAGAAGAAGTGGAAGAATAAATAAAGATGAAAGAATCGGTAACGGACATTACCTCTTCTTTGAAGTGCTTCTTTGAGACCTCCTTTTAGGGCACTAAAATGGGTCTTTGAAGAAGACCAGAACCTCTAATATGTTTCTATGGAAGTGGAGAAGAGAATTTGGCAGGGTTTGGCCGAGCATGAAGGCTCAAAGTTGTGTGAGGAAGATAGGGAGGAGGTGCCCTTTTATAAGGGAGGAGAGGGGCTCCTTTGGAAAAACTAAAAATATTATTTTATTATAAAGTCAAGTTCAATTTTAAATAGTTAAAAATTGATTTATTTCTAGGATAAGGTGGGTATGGGTCTAACTCCTCTCATCCAATAGAATTTAGACAAGTTTAGGTTCCTATTTTAACCTTATCATTTAGATTTAACATTAAGTTAAATAATTTTACTTTTACCGTGTCTTCTTGTGTTCTTACACTATAAGGTTAATAAACTTACTATAAGAAGCCAAAAGAACCCCAGGTTGTTTATTATTAATATATATAACCTTATCTAAGTCATTTTGCCGAACCGTAGATTTTTAAGAATAAAATAACAATTAATAATATAATATTTTTTTTAAAAACTATTTTATGTCAATTTTGACACTATTTAGTAATTTATTTTTGTGAAAATCATAACAGAATGATAAGTTCGAAAAAAGTTAATTAAATCAATAATAACATGTCATATTAACCTATAAAATTAGTTTAATTCATAAAAATTCTCAAATTATATTTATTTGGGTATTTATAACATCAATTATGTCAATATTTCATTAATAAGATAATTACTGCATCATCGTTGTGTCATAAATACATTAAATTATTTAATGTCTAAAAATTACAAATAAAATACCATTATGTAGGAAATCTTTTTATCTTTCTAATTAATATTTATAGTCGAATTTATATTATGTATAACTCCATATTAAAAATGTTTTAGTAAATAAACTTTGATTTTAACTCTTTTAACCCTTCTTTAAATAAATTAATAATAAATGTCCTAATCTAATCCAAGTGGGCCTAAATGGTCATATTTTATTCCTAAGTTTGTTTTAGGTCGAATTACACTTGTCCAATAGAATTAGTACATGTTTTAGGGTAATAATAATATCATTTCTACCCTTAATTACCCTATTAACTTTTAAACGTGGTAAAAAAAAGTAAAAAGTTACTATTCACCAAAAATTATTTTCATCTCATTGAACCAAATTTTACTTAATGACATCAACCGTATCTCTTGTATTTTTGAAATTCCACTCACATAAGCGGTAAAATTAAGTTTTATGAACAATTTAGTTTTTTTTAACTACCACTTAGTGGTTTCACTATTCATCAAAAATTGAAAGTTTTCAGAAAAATACCAAAAATTAGGCCTAAGCTATATTTAATATTATGAACTAAAAAATGATGTCTATTTTACCAAATTCAAAACATATCAGTTGCATTATCTAATTTAAAAATTAATTCCCGTCGTCAAAACAAATAGCGTGTTTTTAAGAGATAATAACTATCAAAAGATTGAAACTTGTTTATAACTGGTTTAAATGTGAAATTACATCCAATGACCATCATTGTATTAAATTGTAAAAATATATTCTAAATATACTTTAAAACCACTAAAATTAATAATTTATCACTATTAATTTTTTCGATTGAAAAAGTTGTTTTTAATTAAAATTTAGTAATTTCCACTATTCATCAAAATATGAAAGTTATCCGAAAATTACCAAAATTTCACCCTAAGCTAATTTCGATATTCCGAATCCAAAAATGAAGTCCATTTTGAAAAATAAAATTTAAAAAATTTCAAAAAGTGGTTATTACTATTCATAATGGCTAGTTTTAATAATATTTTAATAGCATATCGTTGTTTAGTGAAACTCGGTATTGCGTACTACACACGCTATCAAAGAAGGTCGCGATTGCGTGTAATGAAATGCAAGTCAAGGATGCGTGTTGTGCAAGCTCCTTTTGGTGTAGCGTACAACACAAGACATTAATGAAATTAAAAAGAATAAAATCTTGGGGTGTTACATTCTACACCCTTTTCTAGACTTTCTCCTTCTATTATATGGTATTATTCAGGTTTCTTAGTGAATATTTACCTGAAGGGAGCCCTAGTCTGACCTCGTAACGCGACTTTTCCTTGGAGGCTATGAACCACGAGAAAGGGTGGAATGGGTAACTTCTCTGTAAGACCAACAAATCCAGGCCATATCACATCAACAAGAGAATTTGAATGGGTGTGAGACAACTATGGAATTAGGACTACATGGATTCTATGGTCTTTTGGATACATGAAAACTTCTTTCGGGTTGGCTTCCCATAGGCAGGAAGCTTACTAGATGTTCCTGGTTTCCTAACTTAGAAGATTTTTTATGGCTTGATCCCTTCAGCCTTGATGCTTTTGAGACTTACTCTAGGTCAATTTTTGTTGAGTATTCCATCCTTCCTGAGTAAGGGTTTCACTTGATTTCTTCCTATGGGAGATTTCGTTGCAGGATGTCATCTCCAATGGGGCCTACTAGACGGGATGTGAGGTGAAGTATAGAGCTCCATGTTCTCCCCACCCATGAATGTAAACTACAGCCGGAGCATTGACAATGAGGTGACGCAACTTATGCAGTACATGGAGGTAGGCCAGTTCAAGGTTTTTATTTCGCCTTTCTGATTGTGGATTCCTTGCAGACGAGAGGTCTTCCATGTATATTAGATGGAAAATATCCCCTATCGTGCTGACATGGTCCATATACCCTTCGTAGGGTAGGAATTTTTCTTTCATCTGACAAACAGACATCTATATGTTAAGGAAAATGTCATGCGTGCATTCCCCAGAAAAATCTCCTGGTGTGTCTAATTGAGAAATGTTTGTGGGCCAATACATCAATGATATATTATCCCTAGATATTTTTCTTCTCACAAGCAACATATAATGTTGTTGTTCATCTGGAGGATCCTCTACTTGATATTCCCAACTCTACTGCTTCTTAATAATTTTGTTCCAAGAAACTAGTCTAGTGGGAGCTTTATTGTTTTTCAGATGCCACGGGGGTGGCTCAAAAGATGAGTGTGGCCCCGGGACATCCTCTGGTTGAGAAATAATATCACTCATTATAGACAGAGTGTCCGACATTTCTGACTCCTTTTTGAGCGCCTCAACATAGGAGGTCTTTCTCACATTTGTTCCAGTAAGTGGAGGACGTTATTTCCAGTATGAATTTTGATTGTGGGGAGGACCTTCGTAATTGGTGCTGCAATGGCAAGGGCTACTATTGAAACTTGATGCCCGACCGTGGTAAATTTCATTACGAAATGTACCATGGGGAGGGCCTTCAGGATGTACTACAGTGAGGGGAGGACCTTCTCATTTCTTGGAATTACTATGGGGAGCACCTTCACATCAACTTTCATTGCTGGGAGGGCCTTCGCAATGACTGTCATCATGGAGAGGACAACCATCATGACTTGATACATGGCTGCAGGGAGAATTTCAGCAGTTCACATCCTGGGGAGGGCCTTCAGGATATACTGCAATGAAGGGAGGACCTTATCATTGCTTGAAATTACTATGGGGAGAACCTTCACAACAAATGTCATTGTGTGGAAGGTCTTCGCAATGACCGTCATCATGGTGATGACTGCCATCATGACTTGACGTTTGACTATAAGGAGAAGCATATTTATAGCGTATACCCTGTAGAGGACCATCAGGGCGGATGATAGCAAGGTGAGGACCTTCTTGCTATCTGATCTTCAGGTCGAGGGGAGGGATACCCCAGTGTGCATCAAGAGATAGGCTCTTGTGATCGATCATTCCTAGAACATGGATTGATCCCATGTGGGTGCACTATGGAGGACCTTCAAAGCTGCTGGTAGATACATTATGGGGAGGACCTTCGCAACTGCTACTGCCACTTCCATAATTTGGTAATGGAATGGTAGGGTCATGAAACTTTGTTGATATATGCTTGAGGGCGTCAAGAACCCCAACTTCCAGCATAGCAGGATCATGTATGTGCTCCTCATTTTCTTATTTCCTTTTGCACTTTTCATTTTTGGGCACTCTCTTGTGGGTAATTGGGGCCATCTTTTATTGGTAATGGACTTCATATACGAGTACCTGTCTTTTTGGGTCCCATGATGTCATCGGGATACACCAATAAACAACTTGAGTTTTGGTAGGGATATATGCATGTCATTGATCTGCCACCACATTGAACTGGCGTCCCCCAGTTGGAATGGGTATTTTTTCCCGATCCGGTTGTCCGTGTATCATGGGATATTGTTGTTGACTCTCCTGAACTGGAGCATGGATTCATAACTACTCCGAAGTTACTAGCTCATTTTACAAGTGACTCATTCCTTTGAGGAAACCAGGTCGTGGTCTAGATTTCTTTCATTTATTGATTATGCAATGATATCTTGGCATGTTTGGAGGATATGGTCTGGAATTGACGTCTAATCTTCCATCATTTCTAGGATATACTGAGATGCATATTTGGCTGGAATGAGTATGAAGGCCCATTCCGATATCGGATCAAGATTTTTTTCCTGCTCCGGTCCTCCATGAGTTTCTAGTAGATACTGGTAGTTTACCTATGTTGGTACAAAGGAACGAGTCTGCCACCAGTTTTCCTCTCCAGTTTCCACCATATTTGACCGGTGGTTTTCATATTCATGATCGGGGATTTTCATCTTCTTGCTTGTCACTATATTTTTTTTACGGGCTTTGTATGCATCCACAGGAATTTGACTCGGCTCATATTTGGTTGTCGCCCTATTTAGATAGCGGCCTTGAAATGTGTCCGCAGGTATTTGTGCCTACGTATAGCTGGTTGCTTCCCTATTTTGATGGAAGGATTGAAACACATCAGTAGGTTTTTTAGCCTACATGTAGCTAGTTTCCACCCTATTTGGTTGATGGGATTGAAGTGCATCAATAGGTGTTTGTGCCTGCGTGTAGCTGGTTTCCGCCCTATTTGGTTGACAGGCTTATTGTGTATCATTAGATATCTACATCTGCCTATAGTTTGTCGCTCTGTCTGAATAATGGGACCAGTGAGTACTAGAAGGAGTGTGCATGTGCTCATATTGCACCAACCTATTTTTTTGGTGGGATTCAGTGTAGGGGAAAGAATCGTATGTCTTCCCGTTGAATGATGCAACATTAGTATGGTGGAGCTTCCCCTTAGGAACTAGGGTGATAGTGTGTTCCTTGTTATAAATTCTCTTCCCTTGGCGGGCGGCCTGAGGGGCTCTGGTCTCCTAGACTTTGGAAAGTGCCCTCAACAAAAGGTCCTCTTCATCAGGAGGAGGCAAGATCATCCAGTGTCAGCGATGACGCTCTCCGGTGGGGGCCTGTGAGTAGGACCCTTCTGCAGTTAAGATAAAGCTGTCAGCATCGACTTTATCTACCTCCTTAGGATAAGTGTGGTACTCATTGTCACATTCCAAGGGCAGGATCCCGAAATGGTTTGAGATGGAAACCGAGACCGTCATGTACTGGGGTGTCGGTAGTGGCTGAAGAGGTGGCTGGTAGATCTTTGTAGACTAGAGGGCTTTTCTTATGGACTCCAGTGTGGAGAGAGTACTATTTCAGTGGTACTGTTTGATCTGTGTGTTGGATACCCAGTGTTGAAGACGTTGTGTAGGCGAGGGGATCCTTATCTTCATCGAGGCCTCGGCTGCCTGCGGGGTTGCTGATGTGTGTCTCTGCATGGGTCGTTGGGATTTCATTTTGATCGATGGTTGCTCTATGTAAACTTATAATATAAATATATGTCCTACAGACTACAAAAACTCATTAATGTAGAATTATTTTAAACATATGAATATTTGGAAATTCAGCTTGTCCCTCTTCCCCTTTTCTTTTGATGCGGGGTGAAGGGGCTTGAGTGGGGTAAAACCACCACTTTGGTTAAGGATTCAAGTCAGGTCCGCCATTTTTGTTCTACCTATGAGGTGGCACGTTTTTCGTGTACCAGGGTGAACAAAATGGTATGACATATAGTATCATTTTTTCTTTCATCATTGTGGTATAACCCCCACCTTGGTTAAGGATTCACATCAGGTTCACCATTTTTGTTCCACCTCCGAGGTGGCACATTTTCATGTGGTGCAGAAATGGAACGACAAGGATCGTCACCTATCCCTTTTCTATACAGACGAGTTATCATCAAATTCACTATTTCATTTGTTTCGGCCTATTCAGCGTCATTATCCTTTAAAAAAGGTTGGATTAATCTTATGTGAATTGTTGGCCCCAGCAGGTGATTGTGTGGGGTCACGTACTTGTGAAATTGGTCCATCTCAGATATAACTTCCTCGAATGGTCTCCAACGGGTTTATTCATGGATCCAGTAATGCCTAACGGCCCTGGTATCCATGATCCATGGACCTACTTTCTAAAGGTAGTCTCTCGTTGATCTATGATTCATCCAACGACACTTAAGGACTCCATTGGTTGTGAGGATGGGAGGTTAGGCTCACTTAACCCTTCCATGGGAGGATTGTTTCCTATTCCAGGACTCTCTTATAGATTTAAGTCATTTTCATATGTTCTTGAATCCTTGGTTCAGTCCCGAATAGTGTGTCCATGGGCTACCCTTGGTTTTCAAGATCATATTAAGCATGCATATATTTGATGCTACAAAGGAAATTCTGAATTTAGCCATATTATAAGGTTCTCTGGAGTGTATCGTCATCTAGGGGGTCAGAAAGTGACTTGATGTTGTTATTGGGCCCATAACTAGGGCTTCATATGTATCCTTGAGAGTTGAATCAGAACCCACGTAGTTCGGATTGTGTGGGGATTATGCATAGAAGATTTCCATTTGATTGGACATGGTTGGGTGGACCCTCTTGGATGGGAACCCGTTTGAGATCGAGCCTTCTAGAAGGTGTCCTGCATATCATAGTTTGATCAGGAATCAGAGTTCTCATAGTTCATATGGTATGGATGTTTTAATCCTCACAAACCTCTAAGCCCACATGAGTCATTCTCAGTGTGAGAAACAAGAGGATGTGAAAGATTCAACAATGCTAATGTGTCCTCCCATGTCAGTGGGGGAGGGAGAGCTCGTAGCATAAGAGGCTGAGGAGACCATAGGCAAGGGCAAGGATCAATGAACCCTTCAATGTGAAATTACATTGAAGGTCACATGGCCCTACCTCAGAATATTGGGGACTTACATCAATGGGAGGGCCTTAGTGCACGTTCTGGGAATGGGAGTAATTTTTTCCTCATCAAAAAGGGAAGTGAACATAAATCCTTTGACTGGTCACTATTCCTCATTGAATGTAAAATCAAGTGATCACCCTTAATCTCTAGAATGAGGAGGTTCACAACAGCATCCCATGGTTGGACTCTAGGTTACAATGGGAATGTATACCCATAGGAATTCCCAAAGACTGAACCATTATGGGTAGAGCCTTTGTGACTCCACTTACCATGGGTATGTAGACTCAAAGGGGAATGTTGAAGCGGCCGACGGTCTGATCATACTGGTCTGGTGGCTTTGGAGGAGGATTTTTCCTGATGTTGGGGGATTTCTTAGCAGAGGGATCATGGAGGACCGGATGGTAATGGAAGGGTGATGTTGCGACTAGAGGAAATAATACCCAAACATACCCCATTCCATGTACTGATTTCTTATGTGGGATGGGGGAGGATCCGCATACCATAGTGGTATGCGGGCATGTAGCCATCCGCATACCAATGTAGTACGTTGGCATGGGTTTAGACGATCACATACCATAGTAGTACATGGACCATCATTCCTCTTTGGGTTTCATATGTGTATTGATGCATTATGCGGCAGCAGGTTCAATCCATGTATCGGTTCACTTAGTGAAGCACCATTTTGAGGGAGGGTCTGGGGGATTATCGTTTGCGAGGAGTTTATCTGCGAGAAGTATGTGGTTTGCGGTTCACCAGTTAGGTTCTCAGTTCTATTATTATTATTCAATTCCTCTGTTTTATGGTTCACGACCTGATGTACCTGTGGAGAATGTGGTTCGCGATGCGGGCTTCGTCGATGAATCAAGTAGGAAGTCAGAGTCTTCTCTGAAAACATTCTCCCAACATCTGAGTTTCCATCAATCCTTCATCGTCTATCCTATATCCTTCTATTGTTCCCCCTTTTATAGATCATCCGGACACATATATCTATTGGGCACGTGGAACCATTTGTGGAGGCCCATGCTGATATCCTGACCCACAGAAGACACGGCCAACTAGGGTTTGTGGAGGCATCAGTTTGCGATAATGGTTCACGGAACCCTGATGGTTCCCTTCATCCATGAACAGATGAGTTCGCGGTACGGTATGCTGATTGACTTTGCACGCACAATTTCTTCGGTGACATGGTTTGCGGTCTTCCATTTTCACTAGCCAACACCATGCGGGCTAGCGGTTCATGGATCATTCTGCGTACCTATTGGTCTGTGATTCATCTGGTCCATGTACCTTTCCTGGTGAGGATACGCGGGCCACTTGAAATGCCTTGAAAACTTGAATCTCTTCAAGTTTATTTTGAAAATTTCAAAAAAAAAATGAGTCCATTCACCTAGGTAGACTTATTGGAGTACTGGATTCCTTCTACAAAGTGATTGTGGGGGGTATTTTCTTCCCTTGGTGGTATTTTTAGGACCCTAAAAACACTAAAACTGAAATGATCCTCACTGTGAATTCTTGACTTAACTCGAAGATTATATAATGTTTAAGATTGGGGCCTTATATGTAGTTCTTTTGGATCAAAGGTAATGTAACATTGGTGGATTAAGTGATAAGAATGAGATTATATATGGTAAGGGAATGTTTTAAATGATAAATAAGATAAAAATAAATGTTACATATTTAGATATTCAGATTTTTGAACTATATAGAATGATAATTATCCAAATTCTTATACAAATATTGGGTAATATAGGAAGAGATGGAATTATTAAACTAAATATATTATCATGTTAATAATGAGAATAAATAATGTTATGAATTGTTTTAGATGATAAATTAATATAGAAATAAATTCTCACAATTTTTAGAAAATATTTTTAAAATTATATAATAAATTAAATTTCTAAAATGTTATTGTAATTTCTATCAATTGCATATACAATAAGAGAAAAAGGCCAAAAAAATTATTTAGAAAAATATGAAGTGATACGAAATAGGGGAATTTTATATTTTTAGGGATTTTATGGATAAATATGGTAGGTAATTAATGATTTAAATATATTAATTCTATAATTTCCTAGACATTTTTAAACTCAAATTACATGATTAACCTATAAAATTGGTATTTTATAATAAAAAGGATTTATAAATGATTCAAATTCATAAAACCCAATACTAAGACATAGGTATTTGGAAAATTAATGTTTATAACTTCACTTAACCATTTATATTCCACTTTAAACTAGATAAATACACCCTGACTGATTAGCTAATGAATATTTAAGAAAGTGGTATAAAAACTTTCTATAAAAGGGGTCTAATTTTACCCTTTAAAAAATACAAATAAAATTTTATTCAATATCCATATTATTCAAAAATTCCTTTTTATATCATTCATTCACATCATTTATATTCATTTGTTAAAAAAATTATAACTAAATCCTTCATTAAATTATTTTTTCTTATGGGATGATTTGGCCCTTCATTTTAATTATCATCTATATATTATTTTATTTTATTAATATTAATCCATTAATTATTCTTGAAACTAATTTTAAAATCTAATAGCATGTAACTAAAATCAATATAATTCCATAGTAAGTGTATAATAATTATAATTATATGGTTTTATAATAACTCTATATTTTTAGTAATTTTATGTTTGGATCCGTTAAACCACATACATGAATGATGCTACTAAATTTTCTAATTATATTTATAAAAAAATTGATAATAGTAATATTCTATATTTGTGATATGTAAATTTGATTTAATTAATTATTATCATTATTAAATTTTATAATTTAAATGAAAATCTATAATAAGTTATTACCACTTGAGAGGAAAATGAAATATTATTTCTCAACTTCCTATTGATGTTTCATCATTTATATTATATTATTCGATTTCATTTTCCTCTCAAGTGGTAATAAGTTAACCCATTCAATTTTTTCATTATATTTTCTTAGAACATCAATTCTTATAGTTATGGATTAATATGCAGTCTTTTATGTGTTTCATTCATCATATGATTCTTGTGCATTAAATGTGATGAAACGTATACATATAAATTTATACCCCACAATGAAATGGGTAATGAATAATTCTCTTGAGATGTTATATTGTAATTAACTAGTTTAGTTATTCTATTATGAGTAATTATTATAAATTACGAGTGATATGATTATAATGTTTGATAAAACTTATTTGAATATTACATTTTATTTCTTCATTCACATAAGTTTTATTTATAACATGTATTCTATTATATAGAACCATAGACTCGATTCACCTCCACTATGACCAAACTGAGCACCACAGTACCTAAATAAATCCTTCTCATATTCCAGAGGCTACTGACCAATGATGAGGGTTAGCATTTTATGTAGGGAGAATATACCCTACCATATATAAATATCCATAAATAATATAAAAATAAATTTAGTAACAATAATTTTGAAATAAATGTATAATAATAATGAAAATAATTATTACATTCTACACATAGAAATAAAATCATTCATATTATTAAAAAATATGTATTTTCAATGTCACACAATTATACATAAGTGAAAATCTTTTCCCATTGATAGATCATATATATCACTTTCTAAAAATAATTAAAATACTTGACCATACACTAAACCAGTCTCAATTCCATGATTTTTCACATATCCTAACTCAACTATCAAATTCTTGTCTCTTCACTTATCCATTCCCTCCACTATGATGTCTGATTGAGTACTAAGGTGACTGAACATGGTGTGAGTAAAACTCAATAGGCCCCCACCAATGGTTTCCATTGGTATATACCTAAAATAAATGTACTGGTAAAATTTGATATGATTAAAATTAAATAGTTGTTAATGAATTAAATAATAAAAATATGACCACCAAAAGTATCTTAATACCACTCTAGTGTGACCATACTTTCTTTAGACATTGACAGGGTGTCTCTAAACATGTCATAAAAATACCAAATGGGTATTACATATCAAAACACTTTTGAAATGGAATTAACTTCAAATTCTAATATAATAAATGGTAAATTGGTAGTATGTCTTCATTTCATAGTCATATTGGTTAGAATAACATCCTGATAATAGTATTCCATCAGTGGGAATAACATCATAGTACATCATATGTTAAATAATATATAATCCTTATTACATCTAGAAGATTTTTAGATGATTTTTTTGATAATAAGTAAGTTGGATTTATTTTTTGACAAGTGTGAGAAGAATGGAAAGAGAGTATGAACTCATCGAGGGGTGATTAAGAAAGCAGAAATTTGGGGTGCTCGGAATATGAGCCATTAGATCACTAGAAGAGAAAAATATAAAATTCAACTAGTGAATGCAATAATAGATGATCTATAGTGAGTTTACATGTTATATTTTCTAGAATTGGATAATGATGTGGCTGGTATAAAAAGGATTTTTGAATGGTGTATATTTTAATACTTGGTATTTGGAAGATAGTGTCTTAGAATTTATTTTTGATGGATGGGAATGTTTTCATAAGTTGGAAATCACATTGAAATATAGAAATGGCATGAAAGTACCCTGAATTAAAAAGGGTTATTGGGATCCTCTTTAAGAATATTTAATATTGGGTAGTTTTTATCTTGAATAAAAAGGTAATATCTAGGACTCCTTGTGTATGTAAATGTGACCAATGATGGAATGAATGATAAATTTTGAAAATCACAGTGTACCCCTAATGTTTTGGACATTTTTTAACATTAAACCGGAACATAATGTTCAAAAAATTATCAAATAAATATGAGATTATGATACATTTTTAGAAGATCATAAGAATCATCATATAATTATTAGTGTTATCTAGACATGTATTGTAAGGGGTGTAAATTATTTTTAGAGTCTCCAAACTCTTTTCAGAATAATCCTTATCTTATGGATACAAAAAATGGAAAATATAGATTATATGAGGGTCATTAGGTAGACTTTATAAGGTTCAATGGATATTGTAAGGGTGGGTTAGAAATTTTTTTAAGGTTATACCGTTTTTTATATGGTCTTTATAATGTTGATCGACCTATTTCCATAAAAATAGTAACTTGGTCCTATGTGTTGGAAAATAAAAAAAATGTATGAATTGTATAGACACCTTGAGATACATAATCAGTGATACATAGATTGTCATTAAATTATATACATTATGGTGGCTATGAAATATGGAAATAATGAGGACTATAACATGGAGTTTTTTGTTTCAGGATTCTAAAGTACCTATAAGAATTAGAGTGTCTCATTATGAGTATTTTTTGTTATTGTATAGAACAAATGATGTTTCATGGCCCAAAGTATTGGACCTTGAATTTTGTATCTTTGTAATATGAATTCATCTATCCTTTGAATTACAATATAAATTACTAATCATAATATATGATTGTTAATATGGTGAAATTGAAATAAAATAACTTGTAGATTTTGTGTTATAATTATGATTTTGATATTAATAGGATATAATGTAGAAGAAAATCATATAATAATGGGGAGTTATTGAGAAATAAAGGGGTCATGAATTCTTGACTAAATTCATGAGATTCTATTGAAAATAAGAATAGATGAAAACCTAGTTATTTCTATGATAGAAATATTATTCTCATTAATTTATAAATATCTAGGATGAATTCAAAAGGATAAATTCATGGTATATATTTCATATACATTCCATATTAAGAATATTTAAAATTATCCCATGAAAATTATCTATGAATATATAATAGTATTCTATGATAATGAGAGGGAGAGTGACATTATTTCTGTGAAAAATATGTTTCATTCATGAGAGAATAGAATAGAATATTGATACATTTGGTTTATAAGAAGAAATGTCCTAGAGTGATACTGATGATTTTGATATTGTAATAAAATAAGGTGGTGATGTACACATTAGAATATATTGTTATGAAAAATAATATGTTTTAGGGAGATAATCAACAAACGATTGTCTAAGCTAGACCAGTTTCCTAAAAAAAGATATGGATTAATGAGTAAAATTGGTTTTTCCACATCATGAAAGAAATGGGTGAAAAAAATATAATTCCACAAAAGAATTATCTATATATATAGTGGGAATTGATTCATATTTGATTAATGGATGAAAATTATTCAACCCCCACATTGAATTTTGGATCTTGTTAGACCCTAAACATAAGAAAGTGTAGCATATTAGAGAAAATAATATTCTCTGCTTATATTTTAAGATGATATAATTTTTTATTTCAATACTAATTAGGGAGAGATCTAAATGCCTATAAAATATTGAATACCTTCCACAAATTAGTAAACATAAGAGTCGAATATAAATTATTCTTGGGGAGAAGGGTGAATGATCCCATGATATAATAATGGAATTGATCCTTAGGGTGGTGTTACCATTAAAAAACTTGTATCCCGAAAATATTTTAGTAATGGATTTTGGTACCTTGATACCTTGTCTATGTGTAAACCTTGGATTTATCTCTTTATAGTAAAACCTTTAAAATTTTGTTATCTTTTGAAATATTTACTTTTCTATATCCATGATCTAAATTTTGTGACATTTAATGAGGAAGTAATAAAAAATAGGTTTAATTATTATTCCTATTGACATGAGAAAAAAATTATAAAATAATACATATGGTGAAAGAAAACATTTGAATAGGGAAACACACAGATTCAACCCCCCCCCATCTTAGGGTGTCCTAGGATTAAACATTTAGTATGATAAAAAGGTTCTAATTTTGTGTTCAACCTTTATATCTATTTTGGATTTTTTTTTCAAAAAATAATCTAATGATGAATACTTCATTTTAAAAATAGACTAACATTGATGGATGAAAAAATTAATTTCTTATATTCCCCTAAGCTTGTGTCATAGTGGTCCTGAAGTACATTATTTGAGATACTATGATAGGAAAGCACGGTGAAATAATTAGAGAAGATGAGATTGATAATATCTTGAATATATTCTTGCAGACAATGTATATAAAAATGCATCACATTGTAATACTTTATTAAATATTTGCATCATCATATAAAAATTCAATAAGAATAGAAATGAGAATAATAATATCAATAATATAAACACTCAACCAAGGTGGATAATTAAGATTATTTTGTAAAATAGTGTTCAAATGATGTTTCTGAAGATCTTTTCAAATTTGGAAATTCATATTTTTCCAAAAGGTTGATTGAACTGAAGATACAAATGGTGACAGGGAAACTACATCTTGTTATTTATTAATGTTGTGTAGACATAAGGGGGAGATACAATCCATGGGATGACTGTGTGGAAATTTGATTTATGGTTGAGTTGAAACAAAATTTATTTGAGTTTATAGAAGATATATATAATGTGGGGAGTCATATTGTTTAAAATTAATAATTCTTATCGAGGAATTGGTCTAATTTAGAAATGGTTGACAAAGAAATATTTTTATTTCCAAGATGAATTTGAATGTTACATGATGTAATGAATATGGAAAAGCGATATAGATCCAAATCTAGAGTTAAAGAGGATTCAAAGTTGTATATGGAAGTTCCAATGGTATCAAGTAATTATTAGAGATCAATGAGTGATATAAACACATATATCAAGTGTTATTTGACCACTATATGGAGAGTAAATCCTGAAGAAAGATCAAAAAAAATTCTATTAATCTCTCATTTATTATTCAATATAAAAACCAATGGGAAATCAGCAAATTAATTGGTTATGATACAAAAATATGTTTAAAAGTGAATTATGTAACCAATATGTTGTATTCTTATATAGAAGAATGTATTGATATTGGAATTGAAATTAATGAAGTCTTGGTGATGAAAATTCAAAGGTTTTTAGCCTTATCTAGAGATAGAGAATCCGAATGAATAAATGAAGAGCACAAATATATAGTGGTATCAATTTTTTATCATAAACATGTAGTATTATTTGATTCTATATGTGGTATTACTCAAAAAAAATAAATCCTTTATATTTTATTTATTTATAGTTTTGGGGTAAGTGATTAATTTTATAGGATGGTCTGAAGAATGTAATGAAAAATGAAAGTTTCTTAAATTTATGGGGTTTATTTATTGACATGTGTAGATTTATAATTGTTGACATAAAATATTTTTTCTTATTATGAAATATGAATTATTATGAATGTGGAATTTTTTTTGTTGACTCAAATATCCAGTGGTAAATTTAATTATTCTAATTTATTGAGAAAGACGATATTAAAGATATAATACAATTAAATGTCTATAAAATGAAGTAAAATCTGAATTATTCTGTTCAGAAAGTGGTTTAGAGGATAGAGTGAAAAATATAGAATTGTTTTATCTAGAAATAAGTATCAAATAGTGGTGGAAACAAGGAGTGTCAATGTTGTGATTCAAAAAGCTAGAGCTTCTTTTCATAAAGTGATATCACCTGTAGTAAAAGTGATAATGTTATAATAAAAAAGTATTTGGAGAAGAGACATATATCAAATAGTGTTTTAATGACTTAATTATAGTGTTCCATAAATTGTAGATATATCCAATGGTTTAAAAATTAGTGTTTTTTTATGAATATTATAGGGTCTTATATGAAATGAGATGAAAATAAAATGAATCATGAATAGTTAGATCAAACTATATAAATATAAAATTCAAGACCTATGGAGTGTTATCATTACTCATTGATAAATTTGAGAAAATTATAGAGTATTTAGATAGTAGTTTTTGTATTAGGAAAGACAGATTAGTGCCAACAAGTTATCCCCTATGGAGTTAAATAAAAAGGGGGATATGAATTGAAGGAAAATATAGTGAAACAAAATATGGAATATGATTAAATGAAAAATATAGTTTGAGAAGACACTTTTAATTTTATTAAAAAGGGGGGATAATGAAGAATGCATTATAGGATTTATATGAGTATATTAAAAAACATAAAAGGGGGAGAATTTTTCAACCTGGATGTTATGTGTTGGTTTTGTTGGAAATAATAATGATAGTTAGATTTCTTGAGAAGTGAATGTAAAATGGAATGGGTATATGATATAATCCTAAAGATATTAATAAAGAATGTGTTTAGTATTATCATAATATGATTCATTAGTTCGCTAGAAGATGATATTATAGAAGAATAGAATGTGGTGAATTAATTGATAGAGAGATATGTGTATAGAAGTTTTGTTTTTCAAGAAGTGGATAACTAGGATGTTGTACTAGAAGTGGAAGTTAGGAGGGTGAATATTTAAATATTAAAAAGTTGGTAGGTGGTAGATAAAATTTTGTATTATAAGGATAGATAATTTTTTTGATGTTTCAGTTCCCATTGAAATGTGAAAAAGAAATCAAAGAACCTTGAGTTCATAAGGGTTACCAAGATGATATCTATGAACTTCTAATAGTTAATAGTTTAGAGTAAGAAAAAAACTATAATGTATAGGAAACGTTCTATGCTTAAAATTAATATGTACTGATCTAAATAGGAAATAAAAAAAGTCATGGTATAAAACTATGCTCAAACGAGTAATATCAGAAATTTTGTAAGTATCATAAAAATAGATTTATTTGAATACTAGAAAATGAAAAAATAATAAGAGAAAATTTTAGGTGATCAAAAGAGTCATCAACATAACATAGTATTAGTTATCCAAAATAATTTTTTATGGGTCATCATACTCTATATGGTTAACCTGAATAAATTCAAAAGGCCATTATCCTAAATATGCTAAAAATGAAAAATAAAGATTCTAAAAGGGTCATCAAGGTGATTTATAAAGAATCATATAATTTCATAAGGATTAGTATGATATTTCATAATATGCATTCCCTTAATCATCTGGACTTATTATGTGTTATTAGTATATTCCCATTGTGTGACTAATTTGGATCTCACCAACAAAAAATGAAAAAGGAATTAATTATTTAGAGATATAAAGATTCTTAACTGAGAATATAATGGTGACCATTATGTAATAGAAGATTTTGTGGCCATTAAATGGGTAAATGATTATTTATACACTCTAGAGGCTAAAATTTTTGGATTCCAATTTACTTATGTCAAATTGGGAGTCTCACTTTGAGTTTTTTGGTTATAGTGGAGAAGAGCTACTACGCCATGACCTGAAATCCAACACTATGAAGTATTCATTCGTGAAATATGACTTAAACCAACCTATGAATTAAAATATTAAATATTAATCTAATATATGATTCCTAATATTTTCATATTCAAATAAATAACTTCTCTAATTTATTGAATAATTAGGACTACAATATTTAAGGGAGATCATGTAGAATACAATTGATAATAAAGAGGAGCTATTGAGAAGTAAAAGAGTCAGGAATTGTTGGATTAAATCCTAATATTTTTTTGAAGAATAATGGGGAAAACGTAGAGATAGATATAATAGAAGTATTATTCAAATTACACTATGAAGATTCATAAATAATTCAAAAGGATTACATTTTGGTAATGATTTCACAGATTTTCCATATTAAAAATATGTAAAAATATTCAATGATTTTTTTTATAAATATATAAGTAGAAATAATGAAAGAGGGGGAGAGAGAGAGATGAATTGAATTGATCTAAAATATTTAATAGTTTT
This sequence comes from Viscum album, assembly GCA_963277665.1. Classification (NCBI taxonomy): domain Eukaryota; kingdom Viridiplantae; phylum Streptophyta; class Magnoliopsida; order Santalales; family Viscaceae; genus Viscum; species Viscum album. The sequence continues at coordinate 1,328,219,777 of OY728145.1, read as the reverse complement.
GAGAAAATAAATGATCATATCAATACATCTCATTCAAGAGATGAAAGCAGTTATATCCTTACTAAAGATCGGATTATTTTAAGAAAAGAATGTGGTTTTTTACCTGATTTAATATCATGTTTAAAAGAAGAAAATGGAGTGTGTATAAGATCCAATACTGATTATCATTTCTAGATCTGTTTTGTAATTATGAGATGAATCATTCAGTACATGTTTTCTCCTTCCATATAAAGAAATAAATAGGCCAAAACAAGAGAATTATATTGAGGAAATATCATCATATAGATAATACATTTTTATTGATGTGGTCATTGGAGGAAAATTATTAAACCCCCACACTTAGCTATTGATCATATTAGTCCATAGATGTCAAAAATCAAAACAATATAGTGATCATTAGGGAACCAACCTGGTTATGAATGTCCACTTCATTTGTACCTACTACATTGATCATAGAAAAATCTATATGTATATAAACTATCTAATAACACTCCCTATGTAGTGTGCACTAGACTGAAAAGGTTTTCCTTAAGTGATGTGTGAAAAAAACCATAATATTCTAAATAATATGATTCTGGGCATGGATTAACCATGGACAAATTTTTATCCACATAACTTATGTAGTAGTGGATTCCGGCACATTGAAGCATTTCCAATGTGTGTTTCATGGATATATCCATTTGTGGGTTACCAAGTTGAATCCCTTTTCCTTTAAATGATTTCATTCCTTTAATTTCAACTATAGATTATGTATGGACATGCAAGAAATTAATTAAAAATATGTTGAATTCTAGTTCTCGCTAACATGGGAACAAGATCCTAAAAAATTCAAACAGTGAATTAAAAGGTTTGAATTGGGAAACACCAAGATTCACCAACCCTTTAGGGATTCCAAGATTACCAAATTCATAGTAATGATATTCTAAAATTAATATAAATATCCCAAAGGAATACAAAAAAAGATGGTGTCACATTCTCTCTAAATCATTAAAATAGGGCATGACATCCATATAAATGGATAAATCAAGAGAGGGAAAAACAACCCTTGTCCTAGGACATATCATAATATATGTAATCAAATCCCAAAAAATAATTCATATATGTTCATAAATGTTAATTATTTGGATGAATCACACCATGGTAGTTATGTTATACGTTAATGTAAATAACATTTAAATGATCATGGAGTACCATCACCATTATTATCATGTCTATGTGGGAATTAATTTCCATTCCCTAGTAGAAATGAAAACCAAATTTCTTGGGAATAAAATCTTGGTTATGTACGTATAATATAAGGTGTATAACATCCCTCGTCTAAAATGATATAATGAAAGTGGGTATCTAATCCCAACCATAAAATTAAATATAATTAAATATATATCATCCCCTAAACATAGTAAAATTCTAAAATTTGTTTGAAAATAAGATCAAGAATCAAAATATAGACACATTACATTATATTTTTCATGTCATTAAATAAACATTTTAATTTATCTTGGTCAATTAACACATTCTCAACATGTACACATAACCACAACCAATACATAGCCTACTCAGTGATTATAATCTAGTGTAGAATGAATAGTCACCCTAATACCAATTTCACGAGAAAAAACCCTTAAGGAAACTCATATGATTGACATGGGTGAAGCCATATTCTAACCCATTTCATATACATACCAACTCTATCCATGGTGGATAATAACCAGTCATGATTCACTATGTTATTACATAACTCAATGAATCCTTTGGTGGTTTAGAGTATAAGGCCCAGGATACACTAATTGAGTACTAGGACCATCCACGATTAAGGAATAAAAGGAGAACAATTAGAGGGTCTATATCAAATAAAGATTTCCTCGCCCTACTATAATATGGTTAATGGATATCACTTTAGATAAATTTCAGGTTAATATTAAATGAGTGACCAGACTGCATATCAGACATTTCATGAAATATCCATAAACCATCAGGAATGGTTTGGGACCATCTACCTTGACCCATTGGAAACATTCTCATAAAAGATAAATAGATGAATAATGTATCATTTATAGGTGTCAAAAGTTTTGAAAAACCCACAAAATTTTGGTATAAATTATTTAAATTCTGAAACTATATAAGACAAACAAAATAAGTCAAGGTGGAGATATTAACATAACTCTTACTATCACCTAAAACAGTAAACACTAAAATATGGACACTTATGTGGGGAGATGAGAAGACTAGGAGAGTTAGAAATTCACATTAATATTGGGGGTAATGGATATATATTATTTTATAAGGATTTATACTTTATTTAATTAATGAAAAACTCTAAAAAAACTACACATAAGGCAAGTTTCTATTTGACCACGAGATTCATGATGTAATGCCCCTTATCGGGTCACCCTAATGAAATATCCCCTCTGTTCATGACACAATATCCTACCCAAAGTAATACCCCAACAACATGAGCCCCATTCCTCAAGTCGCAACCATATCCATTGTAGTGTGATTATCACCTTAAAATGGGATATCATGATGTGACCTAGATACATTTTAGTGTGACAAGCCACATGAAGAAAATGATTAATTCATATGAAACCCTTATTGTGATGTACTGTACTCTATGTCGATGTACCCCTCAACCTTCGACAATATTTTAATATTAAAGAGCCCCTGAACATTGTAAAATCCCCATTTGATGTTGTAAAGACTATGAAATTTCATGGATTTTTTTTTAATTCTTTATAATTTTACGAGTCTACAGTTTCTGGCAGCGCCTGATTCCGATGCCCAGTGTGCCCAGAATCAATTTCTGAAGTTTTTTTCGCGTACTTTCAGTGAAAATACATGCATGTTTTTCTATATTTTGAACAGGTGATTGGAATTGAAATCAGAGGACACTGATGAACTCGCAGCGCCAATATTCGCTTAAGGGGACCTTTACCGTAGTTACGTTTAATGTCGGTTGAGAGTTAATTTTGGGGATTTAGAATAAAATAAATAAAATTGTAGTACACAATTTTATTTAAAGATGTTAGTTATATCCTTCAAGGGTAAGTTATAGGTGGGTCCCACACCCACATAACCTCCAATGAGAGGATAATGTGAGGTGGGGCCCACATGAACCCCTAACCATTCAACTCCCTTAAACTCCCCATTAATCCCCCTTAATTAATTTGACAACTCTTCCCTTAATTAATGTGATCTCTTCACCTCCTTCTCTACCACAAATTTTTGCCAACACTTTTAATTAATTAATTTAACCCTACAATTAATTAATTAAAGTGTTTGAATTTTGAAAATTCATGTCTGAATAAAATAATAACCTTATCTATTATTTTATTTTGGCACTCGTTGTGTTGGGAGAATTTTGGGGAAATATCTGGAGAAATAGAAGTGTTCTTCCCTCGATGGAGTACAACTCTGATGAAGAACATTGTTCTTTGATGAAGAACGACACCCTCTTCGATGAAGAACGTCGATTCCACCAAGGAACTATGACGTGTCTTCCTTCCTCTTCCTCCAACGTTGACGGGACGACACCATTCTTCGCGACGTCGTCTTCCGTGACGCCCGACTACAGCGACGCCGTCATCCGCGATGCTCGACTACCGCGACGCTAGTCTTTTGTGGCTTATCAAAGAATGAACCACAATTTCGAGGTAGGAGGATATTGTATAATTTTTATATATGTGGTTTATACCCTCGAACATGGGCATTTATTTGTTGGGTGATTGTTTGAACTACTAACGCGGTGGGTACGGGCTAACGAACAAGTCCGGACCCACCGCCAACTTGTTCGTGATGCGTGTTTTGTTGGGCGATGGATGAATGGAAGGGTAACATTTATTTGAGGTCATCGCAGTGAAGAGAGGGACCTGAGGAGACCGTAGGCACAGACGGGACCTAAAATGGACCACCGGAATGACTCCGGTGGCCCGCGGAAGACCGTGGTGACGTGGGTCGCCGGCGGCCGGCACCGGCCAGCCGCCTGGAGGCTACGGCTCCCTAGCGTGCCATCAGCGGAAGACCGCTATGGCACCGGCTACGGCAGCGGTGGAGCGGAACCCGCGTCGCGCGGGTTCCAGGGTGGCTGGGCGGCGCCAACCTGGCATCGCCGTTACGAAGACCCCCCCCCCCTCTCAGCCAGCCTGGTCGAGCCGCGGTCGGCCTCCCTCGTGCGGGCCGGGCCGCAACCGACGGGCCGGGTTGACCCAGGGTGGGTTGTGCTGGGTCGGACTGGGCCCAGACCCCCCCTCTCCAGACCATTTTTTGTTAATAACCCATAACTTGAGATACAGATCTCCTATCAACGCACCATCAGTTATGTAGGATTCCTCGGATCGAGACGGTCGTTTAGGTATATTACACTCAAGGTTTTGGCGAAGTTTGGGTATGGTCGGGTTGGTTCGAACCCGAAACCAACAGGGCCCTTGGAGCGGAAACACTTATAACTTAAGGATCAGACGTCTGATTGACATGCCATCAACTACGTTGGTTTCCTTTTGATGAGAAGGTTCTTTTGGAATACTCTACTTGAGGTTTGGAATTAGTTGGAGTATGGTCGGGTTGGTTTTAGCTTAAAAATCAACTGGGCCCCTCGAACGGAAAAGCCAATAACTCTCAGACCGGACATCTATTTGACGAACCATCGGCGGCATTGTAATTTTCATTGAGAAACAGTCCCTTCGAGTATATCCCATGGGAGTTTGGGGTATAGTTGAGATACAATCGGGTCGGTTCATACACAAAACCAACCGGGCCCTAGGACAAAAGGCTAATAAATCATAGACCGGCCGTCCGATTGATGCGCCGTAAGTTGCATTGAGACCCCTATGTCGTGGAGGTCCTTTGAGATACTTCTTCGTGGGACTTCGTGACACGTGGATTATTGAATAGTAGCTCGTGCAGCGGATCCTCCTAGAGACGGGCATACGGAGTACGAAGACCTAGTAGCTGGCTGAGACATGACGACTGCTTGTCTGATTCGTTTCGGAGTGACTTGACTAGCCCAGTGGGGAGCACTACTGTGTGAGGTGGCAGACCCATGGCGGAGGAGCACTACATTGTGAGGTGGCAGATCCGCGATACTCGATGGAAGGGGTACCTCTGTAGGCTATCACAGGGAGCGTTATTGTGTGAGGTGGCAGACCCATTACGGGGAGCAATACATTGTGAGGCGGCAGACCCGTGGTACTCGACAGGAGGAGTATCTCACCAGTCTAAAGGTAATGAGTAGCACCTCGAAGTCGCGACCGGAATACTGTGCTCGATAGAGGAGGAGTTCTCCAGTATCTGTGGTTTCAACATCATGAATAAAATCCTAGTTTGAGCTGAGTCAATGACCTTTTTGTTTTCCTCATGATTTAGATGGGTTACTTGATAACTTAGGTATATGTATGAGCATATACTAAAGTAATTGTTATCCGTTGAAATCATACTTTTTGGTTTATCCTTGTTGGATTTTTGTGAGACCTTGAGGGTCTCGGGGTCCCTAGTGAGTATTGTTATACTCACCCCTGCACAGGCTATGCCCGCACCTCGTTGTGTTGGATGCAGACGACAGACAGCGCTGACGGAGGCCGAGAGTGCCCGGACTGGACGGTACCCGAAGGAGGACCTTATGACGTGTTGGTACACCATGGAGTTTGTTGGTCGTGGAGTGATGAGGAGGCCATCTATTCCCACCCTTTAGGTAGGAACCCCGGAGGACGATCCAGGAGCTACTTTCACCTTCTAGTTATTGTCCCTTTTTAGTTGTACTTGCTTTCAATTGTATTGGTACTTTATAGTTGGGCTTGTATTCTGGAACCTTACTTTCATTACTCTTGTTATACATTTTTCACTTAGTGTTTACTTCTGCTTGTACTCTGGTTGTGTTTGTTTCTAGTTATAAAGGCAATGCCTTCCCAGTTTTAGGGAATTACACCTTTGGTGCTAGTCGCCAGCCCCTAGCCTATGGAAGGCGCGCTTGGGGTTGTCACGATGCGGGCCCCGGGGGACGGGTCGTGACAGATGTAGTACAAAAAGATACCTATAATAGAATTTTATTATAACTGAAGACCATCTCCCCAAAACCAACCCTCATGCCTCCACCAACACCATTAATAGCCCCAAAATACCAAAATATATATTAGCTTAGGTGAAAATGAAATTGAAATTTTCCCTCTTTCACTTGAATGGGGTTACAACCACTCCATCACAAAGAATTTCATTCTTGAGATGCAACACTGAGCCTCATCAATGAATAAATCCATCCATTTCACTTGCATATCAGACTCTGTAATGTCCTAGATCCGAGTACCACTCCACAGGTGCCCCGAACCCGGTTGGTCACATGACCTCAAGTGCATTTCCCCAAATGTCATAGGTTGTCGACTAGCAGTGAGGGCCCAGGTCTGATAGTGGGGAAACTATGCCCTCATTTTTCAAAGTGTTGCGTGGGAAAAAAATAGCATACAACAAGTGGAAGAAGTAAACAATAATTATATATATATATCTGAAATGGAAAACTGATGTAAAAGGAAACCAGCAATCACTTGTATGAAGATGCAGCATGTCATTATTCTATGAAAACACCTAGAACATGTTACATAGTAGTACAATGCGATATAAGGGAAAGTACAGGTACATCAGAACAAAACAAAACAGCCGGCAGCATCGCGAGCCTGAGCTTGGTCCCATGCTCCCCTACACCTCAGCAACACTCATGTACATGTATAGGGACCCTTTCCCTTATCCATACCTGCAGAAATATAATTTGTTTGGGCTGAAGACATGACCTAAACAGGGTGTGAGAAATGAATCCCAGTAGGCACCCACCAAAGATCTGCGCCCAACTGTCAGTGTAAAGGTGCAAGAGTAGTATTCAGTAGTAAATGCAATAAACTGAGCAATACTCAAAAGTAACTAACTTAACCAGTTATATTGAAATTTTAATATTCATTTAATCATTCAATAGCAGGAAAACACCACATTGTATTTCTAAGTAAATAGTCAGTGTCCTCAGGCATGTAAACCCTTACCCTCAGGTAAAGAGAATCTAAACCCACATGAATCTGCCCACAGGCATATCGAATAATGTCCACAGGCATACGAGGAGTCATTGATAGGCACAGAATCTACTGCCACAGGCACGAAAGAAGTTTCCCTCAGGCTGAACAGAGCACTTCCCACAGGCTAATCACAACACTGCCCTCAGGCTAAACAAGTAATCGGGTCATGGACAACATATAAACAAGAAATTTATATAAAATTCCTCTCAATGAAATTTAATACATGCTAAAATCATGGTATACCCTTGGGTAACCTAGCCAAACAACTAAACAGAGGAACGCACCCCAGGGGTAGTCCTGTATCCAAGCAGCGATCCCAAACAACAGTTATACATGTTCATTAAACTACATATGCAATTATAGATATTTAATTATCCAAGGCCTCATCCATACAACACCCCATTCATGGGCGCGTATCACAACAGTACACAAATTTACCACATCAGTTGGAAATAAACACTATACCACCTACCTCGATCGCCCCTCATCGATATACGTGAACGAAACTCCTAGAAATGGCCGAGAATGACGTAGATCTAAGGTGAAAGAAAACCCGTTCAAATGTAAATAACTTTCCCTTGGGAATGAATTTGTAAGAATTGATTAAGGAGATGGGGAGGCTTACCCATATGGTTCCAACGAGATCGACAGAGGCGGAATCAGATTCCCAACGTGTGATCTGGAGCTCCTCAAAGGTTCAGCCCTCTCTCCTGAGTTCTCCTCCAGTTCTAAGACTTCCCTGTGAACAGGGGAGGCTACTGCCCATTTTAAGTGAAAAAAATAGACTACACGGCGTGTACTATTGGGTACATGGCGTGTAGTTTTCGTTTTTTTAACTATTCCTTCGGTGGCTCTCACCAGCGTGGAATTGTTCATCTATCGACATGACTACATGGCATGTCTTCATGAGTAAACGGCGGGTACTATCGCTCATATGGCCACTACCTTGCTATTCGCATGCCGACTGACTACACGGCGTGTAAATATAAACTACACAGCATGCAGTCAGTTTTTACACCCTTCCTCGTCGACATGGCTACACACCCTATGTGCTCATCCCACACGGACAAAGTACACGGCGTGTGGAAAAGTACATGGCGTGTAGTCACCAAATTTAGGATTTTCCCCCATTTTCCTTATTTTCTCAAAAACACTTAAGGAATAGAGATAAGAAGAAACTCGTGCCTCAAGAACAAGAATCGGGTTCTTACAAAATTCCCCCTTAAAGCAATCCATCCCTGAATTTCCCTTCCAAGGGTGGTGAAGATAAAGCTCAGAACAACTCTAGCCACTGAGCACGTACGTCGGTCTCCCGCTCTAAGGTTTCGTCCTGCATTCGGCCATGCTTCCATAGCAATCGTATGAGGTGAACTGGCTGGTCTCAGAGAACCTTCATTCTCCTATCCACGATATGAATCAGATGATCCCCAAGGGACGTATCTAACTCAAGCTCAACCTCTTCTGTCTGAAAGATGTGAGACGGGTCTGAATGATAATGGTGCATTGAGATACCAAGAAGACTTCATGCATGGGTTGGTACCTCTGTGGTAACTACAACCGATAGGAAATCGGACCGAATCTCTCCAGAATCTCAAATGGCCCCACATACCTCGATGAAAGTTTACCCTGTATCCCGATCCATCTGTGTCCCAGCATCGGAAAAACATGCAAGAAAACCTGATCCCCAACCACGAACTCCAAGGGTCATCTCCGACGATCAGCATAAGATTTATGAGGAGACTGTGTAGTAGCCATCCGCTTTTGAAACAACTGGACCCGCTCAGAAGTCTCCTGCATGAGGCATGGTCCCAATAAAGCTGCCTCAACTACCTCCAGCAACCACAATGGTGATTGGAATGGCCTACCATATAACGCCTCGTAAGGTTTCATCTCAATAGTTTCCTGAAAACTATTATTATAGGAAAACTCGGCCAAGGGTATATGCTTCTCCCAAGATCCCCCAAAGTCTAGGACGCATGCACGTAGCATGTCCTCTAGCACCTGCATCAAACGATCTAACTGACCATCGGTCTGAGGGTGGTAATTTGTGCTCAGAAGCACCTGTGTACCCATTACCCTTTGAAAACTCTTCCAGAAATGAGACATAAAATGGGCGTCCCTATCTGAAACGATAGAATGAGGGACCCCATGAAGACGACGTATGACCTCTCGGATATACAAATTCCTGAGCTCGTCAACTCCAAAGGTCTCCTTGATCGACAAAAAGTGAGCTACCTTTGTGAGTCAGTCCACAACAACCCACGCGACATCATTTCCTTGAGGTGACCTAGACAACCCAGTCACGAAGTCCATCGTGACATCATCCCATTTCCACTCTAGAATAGGTAACTGATGTAACAGTCTAGCTGGCCTCTGATGCTCCACCTTCACCTGCTGACAGGTGGAACATCTCGTAACAAAACCATCTATATCCCTCTTCATACCCGGCCACCAATACTGACGTCTCAAGTCACGGTACATCTTGGTAACTTCGGGATGAACTTCCCAAGTTGAAGCATGAAACTCCTACATCATCTTCCTCACGTATATCCCATAGAACCCACACTCATCCATGGAAATGCAGTACCTCATCATCACCTATTGTCCATCCAGGAGGAGGGTCATCACTTGCCACCGACTCCCATAGAACTAGGCCTTCGGAATCAGATAGTTGTCTCATCCTCACTCTATCCAAGAGGGTAGAAGTCACAGTTAAGGAAGAAAGATAGGTCTGCCCCTGACTGTCGTGCATCTCCAAATCCATCTCAAATAATAAATCCATAAGCTGTCATTCACCACTGGCCTCATGAACTACCTGTATCGGAGTCTTCATGCTCAGTGTATCAGCTAATGCATTACCTTTACCAGGTGTATAGGCAAGCACAAAATCGAAGTACTGAAGGTATTCGACCCACCTTCGCTGCCTCATATTCAATTCACGCTGAGTAAAGATATACTTGAGACTTTTTTTGTCAGTGAAAACCACAAAATGCTCTCCCAAGAGATATTGTCTCCAAAAGCGCAATGCATGAACAACAGCAGCCAACTCGAGATCATGCGTCGGGTAATTCCTCTCATGTGGCCTCAACTGCCGAGAACCGTATGCAACAACTCGATCGCCCTACATCAACACAGCTCCCAGCCCAATACCTGATGCATCACAGTAAACTATATAGATCTTTCCCTGCTTTGGGAGTATCAGGATTGGTGATGATATCAACTTTCCCTTCATCTCCTAAAAGGTTGTCATGCAAGCTTCTGACCAAACGAACTTCACACCCTTCTTAGTCAAACCCATCAACGGCGCTGCTAACTGGAAGAAGTCCTAGATGAAGCACCTATAGTAACTAGCCAGCCCTAAAAAACTTCGTATCTCAAACACGTTTTTAGGATGCTCCCAGGAAACTACTGCTCTCACCTTCTCTGGGTCTACTGCAACTCCTGCCTCTGAAATGATATGACCCAGGAAGTGAATCCTGTCCATCCAAAAGTGGCACTTTGAGATCTTAGCATATAACTTATGCTCTCTCAGTGTACTCAGTACGATCTCAAGATGGGTGGCATGGTCGTGTCGAGTGTGAGAGTACACCAAGATGTCATCCACGGATACTACCACAAAAGAATCCAGATAAGGGTGGAACACACGATTCATCAAAGCCATAAAAACTACTGACGTGTTCATGAGTCTAAAAGGCATAACCAAGTACTCGTATAGACCATATCATCTCTGAACATCTGTAAGTGGTATGATCGATGGTCTCACGTGCAGCTGATGATATCCTGATCTCAAGACAATCTTCGAGAACACTCGTGCTACACGAAGTTGATCAAAAAGATCATTAATCCTTGGTAAGGGATATCGGCTCTTGACCGTCATCTGGTTCAACTTCCGATAATCCACACAGATTCTGAGGATACCATCTGCCTTCTTCGCAGAAAGGACAAGAAAACCCCATGGAGAAGTACTAGGTTGGATAAAACCCTTTGACTATAACTCCTCTAACTATCTCTTGAGCTCCTGTAACTCAGGTGTAGCCATCCTATAAGGAGTAATGGACACCGGTGCTACCCCTAGAACAAGATCAATAGAGAAATCCACCTCACGCTCCGGAGGTAGACCCGAAAAGTCGTTAGGGAAGACATCCCTGAAACAATAAAACACTAGAGGGAAATACATCTGACAAGTCCCCTGATCATCCAGATATAAACTTACAATCTAGGTTGTCACTCCACCTTGCCCACGATGCATGGGTCCAGCTCGACTCACCTTAACATCCCACTCACCCTTGTATTGAAACTCTCTACCCTCTGGTGACGTGAAACGCACCCTGCGACGATAGAAGTCTACAAAGGCTCCAAAGGGAACCAACTAGTCCATCCCGAGAATGACATCATAGCTCGTCATCTCTAAGACGTAGAGGTCTCATAGAAAGTGACACCCACCAACCTCGAGGGAGAACTCCTTGCATTGAAGCACACCAGCCGTTCTAGTCCCCAATGGAGTGTCTAGCATCATAAAAGTAGAAGAAAAAGAAACATAGAGCCCAAGGCTCTACACAACGGATATAGATATGAAGTTATGTGTAGCACCCGTATCAAAAAGTACTGAAGAAAAAACAGAAGCTACTAGAATAGTACCTCTGACAGTAGAATGTCCAGGATCCTGCTCCTACTGGGTCTATTGCACTGCATATACCTGCCCAGTGGTGCGGCCCTATGACACAACCCGGCTACCCTGAGTTGTCTCGCCCTGCTGCCTCTGAGATCCTAGTGTCTGGCTACCACAGCCAGGACCACCATCTCTACCTGCATGCCCTGACGTATTCCAGTTTCCCGATTGGTAAGAAGCTGCTGGTCCTACTCCCGCACACGGAGTCTGCATAGAACCCCTCTCAATACCCACTGGTGGAAACGCCCTGCAAAAGCATTGCAGATGCCCCATCCTGCCACAAGCTCGGCATTCCACTATGTCACATGGACACTATGGTCTCTTGTGCCTCTCCTTGCCACACTGTTAGAACATTACCTGGCCACCTGAAACATTCTTCTGGTTGGTACTTCCACCCTGAGAGAAGTCCATCCGTCTCTTCCTCTTTCCAGTAGAAATAGTGCCAGAAACTGGGGCTAAACCACCCTGGCCCACATCCCTAGCTTCCCGTAGATTCTGCTCAGTAATCAGTGTTTGGTTCACAATAGCCTGTACAGTAGGAAACATGAAAACATTCACCAGTGCTTGGATGTCACATCGAAGACCATCCTCAAAGCGTCTCACCCTCAACGTCTCATCACCCACCAGAACGGGTACAAAACACTGAAGCTCAGTGAAACGAGCAGAAAAATCCATCACCGACATAGCGCCCTACTGCAGATTCATGAACTCTCGAGCTCTATCTTCCCTTAGGGTCTTTGGGAAGAAGAAGTCACAAGAAACTGTCTGAAAATCTTCTCACGCCTTGTCTCTGTGATGCTCTGTCTGAGTGGTAACATCCCACCACCTCTTGACGGAATCACGCATCATATAAGTTGCGAGCTTGACCCTCCATCCTGAAGGCGTCTCAAGATGCTCGAAAATATTCTGTAATTAATCCAGCCAAGACTTTGCAGCCTGCGGTCCGCCATCCCCTGAAAACATAGGTTGGATGCTACTTCTAGAAGATACGAGTCAGCTCAGCCATAGATGTGGCAGCCAGCGGTGCTCCCTGAAAGGTCTGCATGAACCACATGAAGCCTTCTCGGAACTACGCATCTGCGCCTATGTCCGGTATAATGGTTGGTGTCGCATCTAGCTGTTCTGGAGGATCCACTAGTAGTCCATGACCTACCATCTCTGGAGTATAATTGTTTCTTCTCTCTTGTCGAATAACCCGTGGTCGTCTCGGCGGCATAACTTTACAAGGTAAAATACACACCTTAGATCAAGATTATCACAGACCGAAAATAAGGATACAGAGAAGGAATGTTTTTAGAATTTACAAAACTTGACTACACGGAATGTATAAAACTACACGGTGTGTTCCTGCAAGCCACTCACATGGGCATGTACCCCAGCTTAAACTGGTCGTGTAACACCCCAAACACACGGTGTGTCTTATAACTACACGGCTTGTACATGAATCCTTCTTCCCTATCTGAGTCCTTCTACAGGGCTAAGCCACACTGCTCACCTGAACAAGACTACATGGCGTGTATAACATCTACACAGCGTGTATGGTTTAATTTCCAACTACCTGTGTCATTCATGACACGGCCGACTACTCGGCTAAGACTACACGGAGTGTTACACCCACACACGGTGTGTACACCACCCTATTTCCCCATCCACACAGCTAAGTCCACACGGTTTTCCACCGTCAAGGACTACACGACATATCCCTCAGGTTCACGTCATGTTCAAGAAGAGGTAACACAAACCTGTGTTTGTTAGCTACACTTCCGGGTCCCCATGTTACACTACACGTTGTGTTCATCATTGACATGGCGTGTACAAGAAATATTTCACCGACCCATGTTGTTAGTTACACATCCGGACTCCGGTCATTCACTACACGGTTTGTACATATGGTACACGGTATGTTTTTCCCAATCATTTCCCTTCCCCGTGTCCCCGCCCACATGGTCTATGACACGGGAAGAGACTACATGGCGTGTACTGTCGGTACACGGCCTGTACTTAAAAAGTTTTCTTTTATTCCCGAACAGAAGAACACATGGTGTGTGTCCGAGGAACTACACGGCGTGCATCCTGGGTTTTCTGGATAGTAAGCCTCAGATACTACTCTGGAACCCAGAAAATACTGAGAAACAACACCTAAGTTCAAAATTCTGATCCGTGATGGCTCATACTCCCCGCGAATCAAAGTTTGGCATCTTATACATGTTATATACAAGTAAACAAGTCAATGATCCACCAAATTCCGGTCACTGAGGGCCCATACTCCCCAAAAACCAAAGTTTGGCGTTCATTCTATAAACCGGATCACACAAAAATACCCTATCACATAGCATGTATTTACCAAAGTAGTTATCACAACAGCATGATTTTCTAGCACAACAACATGCAAGTTATAATGCGCCTACAAGACATGGAACTATGCATCGCATGTGATTCCTACCATGTGCCTAAATGATACATGAGATGTCATACCCTCATCTCATCGGGTTGCAACTGAATAGAACCCGTGGATAACATATAAACATCACAATACCAAGTGCGTCACCCAACAGTGAAAATCATATCAACTGTAAATTGCAAAATCAATAAAATTGAAATATGAGGTAAATTGGATTTTCTGTGTACACAGGTTAGCTACTCCTGGACACAGCTTATTACCAACTACCGTTTCCATCATATCCCTGACTAAGGCTCCAAACAGTATGTAAATGAAAAGAAACTCCTCTGATACCACTTTGTAACGTCCCAGATCCGGGTACCACTCCACGGGTTCCCCGAACCCGGTTGGTCACATGACCTCATGCGCATTTCCCCAAACATCAGAGGCTGCCGACTAGCAGCGAGGGCCCAGGTCTGATAGTGGGGAAACTATGCCATTATTTTTTAAAATGTTGCGCAGCGGAAAAATAAATAGCATACAACAAGCGGAAGCAGTAAACAATATATATATATATTTAAAATGGAAAACTGATGTAAAAGGAAACCAGCAATCACATGTATGAAGATGCAGCATGTCATTATTCTATCAAAACCCAAGGAACATGTTACACAGCAGTACAATGTGATATAGTGGAAAGTACAGGTACAGCAGAACAAAACAAAACAGTCGGCACCATCGCGAGCCTGAGCTCGGTCCCATGCTCCCTTACACCTCAGCAACACTCATGTACCTGTATATGGACCTTTTTCCTTATCCATACCTGCAGAAATATAATTTGTTTGGGCCGAAGACATGACCCAAATAGGGTGAGAGAAATGAATCCCAGTAGGCACCCACCAAAGATCTGTGCCCAACTGTCAGTGTAAACTTGCAACAGCAGTATGCAGTAGTAAATGCAATAAACTAAGAAGTACTCAAAAGTTACTAACTTAACTAGTTATATTGCCATCTTAATATTCATTTAATCATTCAATAGCAGGAAAACACCATAGTGTATTTCTATGTAAACAGTCAGTGTCCTCAGGCACGTAAACCCTTACTCTCAGGTAAAGAGAATCTAAACCCACATGAATCTTCCCCTAGGCATATCAAATAATGCTCACAGGCTTATGAGGTGTCGCCCATAGGCACCGAATATACTTCCCACATGCATGAAAGAAGTTACCCTCAGGCTGAACAGAGCACTTCCCACAGGCTAATCACAACACTGCCCTTAGGCTAAACATGTATTCGGGCCATGCCCAACATATAAACAAGCAATTTATATACAATTCCTCTCAAGGAAATTTAAGACATGCTAAAATCACGGTATACCCTCGGGTAACCTGGCCAAATGGCTAAACAGAGAAATGCACCCCATGGGTGGTTCTGGATCCATGCAGCAATCCCTAACAATAGTTATACATGTTTATTAAACTACCTATACAATTCTAGGTATTTAATTATACAAGGCCTCAGTAATAAGACACCCCATTCATGGGCGTGTATCACAACGGTACACAAATTTACCACAACAGTTGGAAATAAACACCAGACAACCTACCTGGATCGCCCCTGATCGATATACATGAATGGCGCTCATCGAAACGTCCAAGAATGTCGTAGATCTGAGGAGAAATAAAACAAATTCAAATTTAAATAACTTTCTCTTGGGAAAGAATTTGTAAGAACGACTTAAGAGAAGGGGAGGCTTACCCGTACGGTTCCAACGATATCGACGGAGGCGGAATCAGATTCCTGGCATGTGATCTGGAGATCCTCGAAGGTTCGGCCCTCTCTCCCGAGTTCTCCTCTGGTTCTAAGCCTTCCCTATGAACATGGGAGGCTACTGCCCATTTTAAGCGGAAAAAACATACTACACGGCGTGCACTATTGGGTACACGGGGTGTAGTTTACGTTTTTTTAATTGTTCCTTCGGCAGCTTCTCGCCAGCGTGACACTGTTCATTTGTTGACATGACTACATGACATGTCTTCATGAGTACACGGCATGTACTATCACTCAGCTAGCCACCGCCTTACTATTCGTCTGTCGACTGACTACACGACATGTAAATACAAACTACACTGCGTGTAGTCGGTTTTTACACTCTTCCTCATCGACATGGCTACACACCCTATGTACTCATCCCACACGGCCAAAGTACACGGCGTGTGGAAAAGTACACATCGTGTAGTCCCTAAATTTAGGATTTTCTCCAATTTTCCTTATTTTCTAAAAAACACTTAAGGAATAGAGAAAAGAAGAAACTCGTACCTCGTGAATAAGAACTGAGTTCTTACAGACTCTCACTCCCAATTCTCCATCAAAATATACTTATGCAACAATTGCACATATAATAGAGGGATTGTATTCCTATAAAGAGTCTTGTCACTCTTATCCACTATATGAAAGGTCTATTATTCAAATGAAGCATCAGACTGCATCTCAACATTATGGATGATAATCAAATGAGAAGGATTAGGGTGTTTCCACTAGATAATAGATACGTGAAATATATTCATATAACACTATAACAACCTTCAGAATTAATTCATAGAGCCCCGTATATCTATATTTAAACTTCCTTGCCTCTAAATACAATTGGGTCCTAAATATGATCATACTCGTAAAAGAACCAAGTATCCCACCTAAAACTCTAGAGGATAACCTTTCTAGTTTGTATAATAGCAATTCATGCTTTTGGGAGTCTCCAACCACTTTTAGATTAAATATATATTCTCCAACATCTATTGAATGAGACCTGTTATAATAATTTCTCACACCCCATCCTCTAACTAGCATAGGGGTGATCATAATTACACTACAAAGAAACCCTTAAAATGTTTTATATTAATCAATAACTAGTAGCTATGATGGGGGAGATCTGGGGAGATCCGCTCTCTAGAGCTTCCTAGGGTTTCCTATTCATTCCTGATGGCACAGGTCATCAGATTACGGAGGGCTTTGGCAGTACGGGTCCACGGTGGCAGGCGATGGTGGCTCCATCTTCTGTTGCAGATCTCTTTTCCGAGCGGCGGTTTGTTCTTTGGTTTGGATTGGGTCTTCAAGAGATGGACCTCAGCTTGGCTTGTTGTTTTTAGCGGTGGTGAAGGAAGTCATGGTGTCGATGGTTCCGGAAGCCGGATCTTGCTTCTCGGTCTTCCCTACGCAGCAACGTCCTGGTCTCGGCTCAGCTCGGATCTTCAAGAATCCAGCTCAATCTTGGCGGCGGATCTCCTTTCCTATGCGATGACGTCATGTCTCAGATTTACTTTTGGTTTTCAGTGGAGAAAAGTGACTTGGATCGTCCGGAATCCAGCTCTATCATGGCGTCAGATCTCCTTTACAGTGCAATGATGTCATCTCTTGGCTTGTCTTTCGGTTTTCAGCGGAGAAAGGCGGCGGGTTCGTGGGACAGGATGAACTACCACAACTTCATTCACGGCGGCGCTTCCATGGTTTTGTTTTACACTGCTATTCCAGAGTTCTCTTTCTGACTCGTGTTGTGTTCTGGTTCCATCAGTGAAGGTTTTGGATGAAGTTATTTTTATCTTTTGATCTAAAGTTCACAGAATGGTTGCTTCGGTTTTCCAAGTTTGTTTTGGTTTTATTTGTGTCGATTGGAAGACCCAATTTCGAAACCATTTTGAAGCATGGAGGAGTGTTATATTCTGGTAGAACCAAGAGGTTTTGCATTGATTTTTTGATGTTTCCCATGTTGGTGATGCTCGAGTTGCTTTTTGGAGATGGTGATGCAGTGGTGTCAAGCTGTGGTATCGCTAGTGATTCGTTCTGCCGATGTTTACTTGGTCCACTACTCTAGGGATAGTATTCCTCCATTCTATCTAAGGAGCAGCACGATGGACTTCTTGATCCTTTGGGATGTGAGTTCATGTGGTCAGTTCAGGGATATCGATGACAATTATCGATTTTCTAGATTTTGGAATCTTTTTAGATTTAATTTTTGGTTTTTCCTTTATGGTGGCTTTTGAAATTTGATGTGGACAAATTTTGAGGTGCTTTTGGATATTGGCGTTTTCTTTTAAATTTTGATAATGGTATCAACCGGAACTATACAAGGATCATCTTCATATAAGGATACAGAGTAAGAAGATTTCATCTGGCATGACCTTTTGTATTTGGATGAATGGGAGGTTATGGATTTGACATCGGTACCAGGCCCGTTCAACTCTGCATGGGATAGCTTGTCGAGTGGTCATGTGAGGTGGAGGCTTGAAATATCGATGTAATTACTAGGGAGGAGCAGTTCTCTGTAGTCTTGATTTGGGTTAACTCTTGTATGAATATATTTTGGGTTTCCTACTTTTTCCTCAAAAGTGCTTTTGAAATAAAAATTTAATTTTTAGTCAGTCAATAACTAGTAACTATTGTAATAGGAATACTTCTTTAAGGAAAGATAACTCTACCAAGAGTTTCCAAAATCTAATACACACACTCACAAAATATCCTTCAAAATATAGATATTATTTCACAAAATCCCATTGGTAAGAGGTTGGTATATCATGACCAAATTCACTTGTGTATAATGTTCCCTTGGAAATCTCTTATAGAAGCCTAACATTAACGAGGAATTATAATACCAAATGATAATGCTTGGTGCATAGTAAATATATACTATCTCCTGAACAAAAAATCATCACAAATCATCAATAGACTGGGCCTCCATGATTGATATGAAATGTGAAAAGTTAATTAACTTATATACAATAACCCATAATCCATTGCTTCCTTTGGGTGTCCTCAATAACCCCATGAAAATTATATTGTCACTTAATCCCACTTTCACTCCAGGATTGATAGTTACTAAAGAAGGCTTATAGCTCTATGTTTTTTAACCATTAACTACTGATAGAAAAATCACAATGAAATGAACCCTATTATGTCCTTCTTTATGCTAGTCTACCTGTACTTCCAACACATATAATTGTATATCATGGTAAAACATATATGAAAAATCTATTTTAAGGCATGTGATTCCCACATTAGATTATCAAATAGCCTCACATTGATGATCACATGACCCCGAACATAAAGTAAATAATTAGTATTAAGGTACCAATCTACTAATGGAACCCCACCATATATATCATCCAACATAATTAGATTACATGATTCAAATATTTGGATATCCATCACCCTCTCTATGTGTGATGAGGAAAAAAACACATACCCATAATACTCTAGAACATCAAGATACATCAATGTGAAGAGGAACATAAAATGGAACAACCTAAATTCCCCTCATGTGAGTATTTCTACTTATTACATCATATGTGGAATTCCCCTTTCTATTGTTATATGAAATTTTTTCTCAAAGGATTGAAGGTACTCAACACATTTACTCTGCTGGAGGATCATCTCAAACTAGAAAATGATATACCTGAGTTTATTGCTATAATTATACACCACAATCCTCTCACCTAAATGGTAGTGACATGTACATCTCAATATGTACACTACTAATGCAAGATCTATACCTTGAGTCTGATAATTCCTCCCCTATGGCCTTAAATTCCTAGAACCAAAATCAATTATAGATCCTTACAATATTAGAACATCCCCTAAAAAACACCTCATTCATTAGAATATAAGATAAACTCCTTACCTGGAATATGAAAGGTCAAAACTACCATAAATTCCCTCCATCCCTTCAACTCCTAGAAGTATTATTCATAAGAATTGGACAACTAAAACATCAAGCCCTTCCTGGTCCATGCGGTCATTGGTTCTACCATATAGGAAAAGTCCAAAATGAATCTCACATAACTTTCTACCAAATGAATGAATCTATGGATCTCAAAAACATTATTTTGTGAATATCATTAACCCAAAACCTAAAAATATTAATGGTCCACTAATATTCCTAACTTTTATATTACATTCACTAGTAAGTGAACCTCACTAATTAATATTTTTAACTTTTGATTTTTCATATAATGATTATTCCCTATCAACATGCCTATAATGATCACTATATTATGACAATGTCCTATTATAAATAGGATAAAATCAAAATATAATTGACAAAAGTAACAAAAAAAATATTCAGATATGGATCAAAGAATCTATGGGTCATCAATATTGTTGGTTTAATCGTAAATTTAGATGACATAACAAGATATTTATACAAGAAATAGCTACTTATTCAACGTTAACTCAGTCCTAGAGAACCAATTGGATCCAATATTATGATCAATAATATTTTCAATATGTGAAAGAGAATAGAATTATTTTAACCAAAAATTAGTTTAACCATTGTTAATCTTCAAATTAAGGAAAAAATAAACCATAATTCTTGTAGAATAATATAAGATCCCTATAAGGGGATATTCTTGAGAAACTAAATCCATTCGCCTCATTTTCCACTAGCTGAGACATTTTCTCTCAAAATTGTACCTAATCCAACTAGTATTATGTAATGGATATGTGATACATACCTAGAATAAGAAAAATTTTAAACTAAACATCCATGTTAGATGGAATTCCTAATAAATCAGGAAAGTCATCTTTGAACTAGTAAAAAAATAGAGAAATAATTGTCTGAAACATCTAGATATAATCTAGAATAACACTATCTATCTAGGATGATATCATCCCCAGTATCTTGTATCTAGGTATCGAATGACCATCTAGAAAATACCAATCACTGGAATTTTTGTAACCACCACTATCAACAGTTATGAAAGAAGATTTTTGATGATATCAATCATCGTGTAAATGATACCAAGTTAATAAATCCTTGCCTAAGACCCAATTAAGACTACACAAATCCAACTTAAATATTTCTTGTAGATGTCGATATCTACATATCATGAGGGTACTCTCAGGACACTGATAGATAACCTAATATCATAGCACTAATAAAAATAACTCCATATATATACTCAATGGTCATCTCTAATCCAAAATCACAATGAGTGGAAATAAATGATTTCAGGGTACCTGTATCAAATAAAAAATATACTAAGGCTTATTCTACTATGATCATACCTTGAATAGTTGGTGACCCCTCATCATAATCAACAAATATTGTCTTGTTAGTATCAAGAAATCTAGAACCCATGCCTCTTCTATGTCATCTAGATTCATGTCTATCTTGAGAATCAATATTCTAAAAAATCAAATAAACATAGGAATAATGACAACTTATATACCTTAAATGGATGGGAAAAAATGAACTACCACCCAGAATAAATGACATGATATATTTACTAATCCTTGTTTTGGTCTATCACCATGACCATTATTCAACTAAGTTGAGATCTAATAGAAACAGTAATGATTATCTATCTTATAATAAGAAAGAGAAATCATAAGGGGTTAGTGGCTCTTTGGTCTTGTGTACCCTGGTCTGGTTTACTAATAATAAATCTATGGAGTCCTATTATGATAGAAAGAAGAATAAATGTGATCTTATTTGTATTTCCCCTTTCCAATATAAAGATAATAATTGAAATGAATCCTCTATTAACTTAATTATACCCTATTGGACCCAACATAAGAACCATAATGACCTAAAAAACTATCATCTATTATCTTTATCTCTATAATAAGGACTTGATTCACTACCTCGAAAAATGTTGGTTATAAAATTTTCACCTAATATAGAAGTAAATGTCTTACCCCACATTTAAAATTAAAAAAATGGTGGTTTAATAACTAAAAATG
The DNA here is from genome assembly GCA_963277665.1 of Viscum album. Classification (NCBI taxonomy): domain Eukaryota; kingdom Viridiplantae; phylum Streptophyta; class Magnoliopsida; order Santalales; family Viscaceae; genus Viscum; species Viscum album. The sequence continues at coordinate 1,328,197,951 of OY728145.1, read as the reverse complement.
AAGGATAAACCTAATGCAATTCATTAAATTTTTCCACATATTCCATCATTTAAATAATACCATAAACTAGATGCATAAATAGTTAGTCCTTATTATCTCTTAGTGTCTTGGGAATGAAACCATTAAATAAATGAACTTGAATGTCCTTATAGGATAAAATCATTTTCTAAACATCATGGACTATGATATCCCCCCACCGCATTTCTATTCTTCAAATAATTTATACCACATGATTCACCCACATATCAAGGGTGTATCGGTATAGTAAAAAAGTACGTATTGAATCTAGTTAGAACTCTACATATTGATCTCCACCCTATTAATAAAATAGAGTTAGATGAAACATCATGAACTCCATGTTCATATCTAACATGGAAGGCTCACCTATCAGAGAGACATGTTCCAAAAACTAAATTATATCATCCAAACTATTATGGATATTATAATCAAGAGGTGGTATAGTTGAAACTGTGGGATTTGGTTCAACAACCAGTGGTCCATGCCCATCCCCATCATTTTGGATTCTAGTAGGAATTAATCATAGTGGAATGTATCTTTTATGTCAAATACATGACTTAGAATCATAATTATGGTATATATGAATATAATAAAAGGATATGATGTAATAGTAAATGAATCCTGCCATGCTATACACACACCCTAATAAACTATGGGTCTTACAAAACCTTGATTACCCTCTCTATCCATAGATACCCAGTCTTATGGTCATAATTAGATATAAATAGGATTCTCACTATACATTTAATAAAAAATAATATAATCACAGAATAGTTATGCAGAATAGAACTATATATTTCTATATAAAATACCCATAAAAGGTGATGATGAGACTTCATATAATCGGACCAAATATTAAACTAAGGAAAAAACTTAATAAAGTACACAAATATCATGTTAATTATATATGTTATGAATAATTCATGAACATAAGTTATATTTACACCTATATCCTAGAGTAAAATCACAAATCATAATGAGATAAACTAAAGAAACATAATCCGTAAAAACACCAAATATAAAAGAAAAAATACAAGAATTAATGTATTTTCATTGTTAATTTGGAATTAATATATGGGATAACTAATCTTAATAACATGATATAACTCAAGTTCTGAACAAGTCTTATCTCCCATATACTATAGCCAAAATAATAATACAAGATGAAAAACAATTCTTTGATACCACATTATAGCATCTCAGTTGTGGTTTACAGTCACTGTGATTGATGGGTACCACATACCTCAATCACACCTTATACTATGCTAGAGACTACATTCCAGTGATAAGGTCTAATGTATAATGTTTGGAGACTATACACTAATTAGTATATATATCCATAAATTATAGATGAACCAATATAATGATTTTAATTAGGAAATAAAAATTTAATAATGGATGACATAATTTTTAAATAATAGACATAAGAATAACATTGGCCACACAATAAAAAAAATGAGTAGTCTCAATTTCACATAGTTATATATAAGTGAATATTATATCTATGGGTTTATCATATATAGAATGATTCAAAACTAAAAAATAGATTGGAACATACACCAAATTAATACAAAGTATGTTCTCAGTTATATATTCCAAATCAATGATAAAATGTGGGTTCCTTCCCCTTACATCATTATAAAACCGTGAATTATTTATAGTTACTATGGAACCTAAGTAGGGTGTGAGTACAACTTATTATAACACACCCAATAGTTTTCTTAAAAATATCTTGGAAATAAAATTTCATATGTAGTGTGATATACTCATAAGTAAATAACATGGAATGGAATCAATAACAAATATATCACCACCACTAATACTACAAAACAACTTGGGTGTGACCATACCTACATCATCTACTGCCTGGGTGTCCTCAGACATATCACAAGAATAATAACTGTGAATCAAAAACCAATTCATATTAAATTAGTGTAAAAACCCATCATATTTCAGTAACCATTACATCATGATTTCATAGTCAAATCGATGGGCATAACATCCCTATAATAGAATTTTAGAAGTGGGAATAGAATTTCATAGAAACTTGCATAAATGGTAACATCATCCCAATAATATTATTTTAGAAGTGATTATAGCCTCCTAGGGAAACCAAACACATGTGGGAATCACATCATGAATATTTTATCAAAAGAGGGAATAACATCCTTATCCATATATAACTTATAATAAAGAAAAAATTTAATGGTCTTGGTCCATATCATTAGAGAGGGTATTATATTCCATAACAACCATTCTCATTTGGGTATCTCGTTATATTTCTTGAAAACAACACATGATGGGTAGTTTAACCCACATATATTGATAATATTGAAGAAATATGCATGACATATCATTACCATCGTCATCAAGACCATGTGGGGGTTACGTTCCATGACTCGGTGGTCAATATATCCCATTATAATTGAAATAACATCCCAATTACTAATGTAAAATATAATGGGAATAGTTTACCTTATCATGAATGATATAATGAACGTGGGAATATCTTCCTAACAATATCCACTAAATCATAATGGTACTATCATATCAAAAACATAGAAAAATACCATATTTCTATATTATGTAACTAAATTAATGAAAATATAGATACATTACTTTATGGTTGGAATATCATCCAAAACAAATTTAAATGTATCTTGGTTGGTTACCACATAATAGAACTATACAAATATTCATAACCAAGGAATAAAATACATACACTATAGGAAATTAAACATTTTGTGATGGACTATGAGTCCATCCAAAAATATTTTTTAATGGGTTTTTTTGATACAATTATCGAATTTAATCAAAAATAATATCTATATTGACACATATTTTGTGATTAAATTAGTGTTTGTCACTAATATTATTGGAATTAATGAAACCATTATGGTTAGAGATGATTATTTTGTAACGAACACCTAAATCTATCTCAAATAACCATTTTATGCCATATTATTCACAACATAAGGGTTAATATATTTAACATAACAAATATTATTTGGAATATATTTTTGATTACATCACAAATACTTTTAAAAAAAGTTTGAAAATACTTTTTATGTAAGTAGAAAAATATTTATGGAAACATATTTTTTCTAATCATTTTCTATAAAAAATGAATTGTTGTAAAAAATAATTTTTTTACAAGTGTTATTTTCCATGAATAATTGATTTTATTGAAAAACTTATATTTTGTGGGGTATTTTTCAATGTAATTTTAATTCCATTTAAAATAACCATATGATAAATAATTATTTATGATAGATTTAACAGTCCATCATAAATAAATTTTTAATAATTAGGAAAATATTTCTCAAATATGCAAGAAATATATTCTTTGTGGGGAATTTTTGTGAAATAAATCCATTCCATTGAAAATAACCAACATAAAATACCAATTATATCATAAATTTCCATTACAAATATTTCAAATGAGTGATTTTTTCAAAAAAAATATCCCATCACAAAAATCGCATTGCATAAAAACAACAATAAATGTAGAAGCACCCCCTCTATCACTCTATATCTCATTTCATTCACTTCAGGAACTCCCAAAACACTATCCAATATCATTTTTTTAAAACATTTTATTTTTTATAGTCAGGAATTTGATCATTTTATTTTTTAAAATAAATTATAATTATATTTTAAGGTCATGATATTTTTTCTTTAATTTTTAAATACATATAAAATTTAAATTTTTTATGGTTTAATTATCCTAAATTTTATTTAATTATATTTATGTAATTGGATAATGTATAAATAATTATATATAATTTAGTAGGTGCATTATTTTTGTATTAAACCTTGTTTGGGTTATAATTATAATTCTCTCTCAAAACAATTATTTGCGTATGATTTTAAATATTATCCCATAAAATTATTTGTGACGAATTTAGAATTCGGGAAAAAATTAGAAAAAATTTAATTCCATCCCAAATAATATCAATCTTATCTTAATTGCAATGGTAATTAAAAAATTGTATTATTTTCAGCATGATTTTTTATAATGAGTTGTTTTCAATAGATTTCCCATGAAAGTAAATTTTTATAACTGATATTTGATTCAAATAACTCATCATAAAAAAATTATTTTTTGTAGTGACAGTTTCTATAATCTCATGGGAAAAGAACACACATCATAACATAAATTTAACTCACAAATTCCATTGTTAAACTCATAATTTCTACATGGTTCAAGACATAGGATAACCCTTTTATATAACATACCTATCCCATGACTAATGAGGTCATGACACTATTCTAGGTCCACTGTGTTTTCACAAAAATAAATGAAGATTATTAATGGGTATCAAGTGTTAGTTATTACACACTTTAATTTACACCTAATATTATCAATGATCAAGGAATCAAAGCCTAATAATAATAGGTCACACCATTAACCTTTATATCCTTAACTAACTCTAATGAGGTTAAGGGAAATAAAATATTTTAGGTTTTAAGTCAATTGTTTATGAGTAGTGAGTCCATATATAAAAAGTTTCATGAAATATATATAAACAATAAATAATAGTTTGGGAAAACCAATGTCAATCCACTAGAATCTATAATATCTTTTATCACATGCAGTATCAACCCATTAGACTGGAAACACAAAATTTGGAGAAAAAAACCCAATTAGATCATAACTAATAGAATATGTCAAAAAAATGGGAGAAATAAGGATCAAATTGAAAAGGATTGATAGAAATACCTGAATATATCATCCAGGATGAAAAAAATTAATTTAGATAATAAAAATAGACAAACCTCTTATATATTATAGGATGGACGTATGATATTAGGGGAGGTTGAATTTCAAATATAATAAGGATGTCGATTTTAATAAATTAAACTAAAACTAAAAAACTACATAGAAGATTTGTTGTGATGTGAATACATGTGTCATGCCGTAACACCATTTCTAGGGTCATCCTTAGGACATGGCCTCTCTATTCATGATGTGGTTCCCTACTATTGCAATAACCCTATAAATATGCCTTCATGCCTTATGGTACACCCACTTTCATTGTGGAATTATCTTCCCCCTTCAAAAAAGCTATCACAATATGACCATATTGTTTCATGGTGTGATGATTGAGACATTAAAAAGACATAATCCTATACAAATATCATTATGAATAAATTCCCAAGGTTATGGTGTAACCCTCAACATGTTATAAAATTTTAATCTTACATAACAGCTATTCACATCAAAACCCCTAAGCATCGTAGTGTGATGAGTCACATATAACCTATTTTAAGCCTGAATCCATGGATGAATCCCCAAAACTAACCCTTGGGGATCTTCTAAGACCTCCAATAACCAAAAAACACTCAAATACATATGGTAGTTAAAATTAAATAAATTTTATACCATATACATATTTAGGGTGTTACACATTTTATATGAGTAATGGAGTTGACTGCACTATTAAATATAAGTTTATGATCTTATACGAGTATAATTCCCCTCTCTATATTCTACTTCATGAGTTTCCTTGTATTATAGAGACTAAAATATTATATTATTTTGTACACCTTAAGGAGCTTAATATTTTCATTCCATGTTTTAAATGATTATTATCAGTTATAAGAATGATTATAGACAACAATGTAGTAAAAAAAATATTAAAGAGTTTGATCTAAAATTAATCATGTGTATCATTTAAATAAGTTTATTTTGTGAGAAAATATAGAATAAGTGGGATGTGTGGGGTTTTTATGTAATGGATATATTAATCCTCTAAAACACACAACCTAAAGCTATTGGGAATGTGTACACTTCAGTGTTTATAGTGAAACATGTCATTTTGGGATAGTTATATTCTATATGATATATATGGTAACCGATCTAGTTTTAAATAAATTTAGAGGTTAGGATGTTTTTGTAATAGGATAATTGGAAATTTTTAGATAATATCAAGGGTTATTATGTTTATTATGGAAAATAATTTATAACGCAAAGTTAACATTAGGTGATAGTACGTCTAGGTGATTTAGGATATGGATTTTGGGTACATATATGGTTGAGGGTTATAATATTTTTATGACAAGAATTTTTGATATTATATGTTTGGAATATTTATGAAACATTAAGGTTATTAAATATTTTAGTGAATATAGGATAAAAGATTAATAATTATTTAAAAATAATTAACCTGAAAAAATGTTTAATTTTTTTTGTTTAATAATAAGTTTTCATTAGAATTTTCATTTGAAAGTTTTTTCGTAATATTAAAGTTTATTTTACCTTTTTATTCAACAATAGAAATTCAAGGTATAAGGGTGAAAACATCATAATACATTATTTTCCCTCCTATATGATTTAATTTAAATGTTTATTGTAAAATCATTTTCAAATGATTTCAATAAATTTTTCAATATTAAAATCACATGAAACAATTATATAAAATATCAAACTTTTATATATGTCCAAAAAATTTCAGGGATCTTTAATATGTTTTGATTATTCTTTAAAATATCATATTTTTATCTATATTAATAATTAAATTATCATTATTGAATTGAAATTTTTTTCACAATGTCTCAAGACTATACAGAAGTAAATGATTTTAATAAAGATATAGAAGAGGGAGGTTGTCAAATAATATATATGTTCATAGTTATATAATTTTCTATACTAAAAATTCATTTCATGTGGTTAATGACCCGTGTTCTAAAATATTCAAATTTGATTATGTGAGAGTATTTTTTAAAAATCATGTTTATCTAGTTGTTTTAAAACCCAATATTGAAAATAATAATTTTTTAAAACTATTTTTTCTAAAACAAATTAGCTATAATAATACAAATTTTATATAGAATAAAGAACTAAATGATTTTTTATTTTATAAAAAAAATTCATTTAACATATCAATTTATGGAAAATGAAATATTTTAAATTAGGGAATCTATTAATGGTACGAATATACATAAATGATACTATGAAACTGTTATTTTTTTAAAAAATTCTTGGATTATATTATGAAACTAAGATTTAATATTGGATTGAAATATTTTTTTCTAGTAAGGGATTATTAAAGGGTAAGACATCAATATTTTATATGGTATTATAGAGAATATATATTTACAAAGAGTTTATATCAGGTCATTTTAAATTACAGATAAAACTTTTAGTTCTTTAATGGGTGAAAACTATGAAGTCAAAAAATATTATATGGTGAAAATGTAAAAACTCAAATATTGGTATAAATTTTCTATTCATAATGTATATGTTTGAATCAATAAATTTTATAATATCAAATAGAAATCATGTATAAAATTAAATAAATAATACTTATTTCATTAAAAATATAACATTACAAATGGTTAATAAATACACTCCATAATATCAATACAAAACAACGGGACAATAAAACAAGTAATCAGAAAGATTGTACACTTAATGTATTCATCATCACTATCCCCTATTAAAATCACACCACTGAATGTAATTATATAAATAATGAAAATCCAATTTAAGTATGATTAGGATTGTGAGGATTAAATAATATAATAGAATGAATGATTTTATATAAGTATGTAATGTTTTATATAATAATAGAAATCATTATACGATCTTTAGAAGTAAGTGCTTCATGACCATTGGGGTTAGCCATTTTTGATATCTACTATATAAAAATTATGTTTTTCATTATATTATGGTAGTAATAAGAGGTAAGATGATCATTATTTGATTAATTGGAAAAGTTTACATTGATCAATTAGATACTCATTTTACATCAACAAATCAATTTGTTTATTTTATTTTAGAAAAATATGGTTTATTAATTGATTAAGTATATTTCTTTAAAATTATTTCTTATTTTGATATATATATATATATATAATTATTGTATATTATAAAATAGAATATGTATATTTGTTCAAATTTTTTGTATTTATTTTTATTATTATGATAACATTTTGAAATAATTATGTCATGATAACAATAATGAATGTGATTTACAGTTTAAAAAAATTCTATTATTCTAAAAAATTATATTTAATATATTTTGACATATTTGTTAAAAGGTAAACTTTTTGTAAATTTTTATTGATTTTAATTAAATAAATAGTATATTTTGAATCTTTATGTCAATATTAGGTATAAAAATTATTTTTAAAAAGTAATTAAAAGGGAAGGAAAATAAATAGTAAATGTGATGAATAATTGTAAATTCTATAAAAAATTATTTGAACAAAAACTATATAGGGGATATTTCTATTTAAATTTATGATTTTAAATATTTAAGGGATTTATTATTAAATTTTATGTATTAATGAAATAATATTATATGTTTAGTGATATATTTGAATTCAAATTACATAAAAAAGATACGAGTTTAAATTAAAATTGAATTCTTTTATTTATTATTTTATAATAATTTAGAATTTTTTATAAAAATTTAAAAAAAAATCAAACTATTCTATTATTCAAGATATGAAACATTGTTTTTAAATTTTAAATACCTAAATTCAACTTGATTATAGGTTGAATAATGATGTTAAGTTCTTTATAATAACTATAGTTAACGTTTGAGTTGAATATTACAACATATTATTAAATATGTGTTTATAAAGTTAAATATCACCTTATAATGATATGTAAAAAAATAGAATAAATAATATATATATATATATATATATATTTGTAGTAAAATTATGAGATTATATTTGTTAAATGCTATGTGAAACATTACAATTCCATTTCAAAACTCGTGTTTGAGTTCAAAGGGTTTTTTACTTCCTATTATTACATTTTTATCTAAAATGATATAGAAAATTTTAATAAACCATGGAATTATTTTTATGATATAAAATAGTTATAATGTTATATAAATATTATCGTATCAGTAAAAATTAATTTTTATGCCAAGATAAATATGAAAATGCTTATGCAATGTTGTCATAATGCTTTAATAGTATAGGAAAAGACAATTTTAATGGATTAAGTAATAATAATATGATGAGATAAGGAAATAAAAAGTTTTAAAGGATATATATGATCAATAATATATATATATATATATTAATATAAAAATATATAATAAGTTAATTATCCAAATTCTTACCCAGTGCCTACACAATGTATGAAAGCCCAATAATCTTATATTGAATATTTTTTCATGGTATGAATTTTAAAAAATAACATCATTAATGGTTTTTTAAAAATATATATAAAATGATAAATTAATTTAATTTAATATTTTTAAAATTATATAGTAGAATAATAATCTAAATCTCTTTTGTATTGTCAATGTAGTGCATATGTAGTGTGAGAAAAGTAAAAAATGGTGGATATAAAAAATATATAGTGATATGATTTATAAAAATTAGAGTTTTAAAAAGAATTATGATAATTGTGATATGTAAAATATTATTAAAATATTAAATCTAGAATTTCCTAAATTTCCTTATATTTTTACACTGAAATTCAAAGATAAACCCTATATATATATAATTTAATAAATAAATTATGTATAAATTATTAATTGAATTGAATAAACATCAATATAATTATATAAAAATAGTATAATAATTAAATTTATATGTTTTAATAATCATTTTTATTTATTAAATTTTTTGGGTCAATTAAAACACCTAGACGAATGATACTACACTATTTTATTAATTATAATTATATATGATTATGAAATCACAAATACTAAATTTTTATTGTGTATATAATTTAAATTTATGTGGTTAATATGGTTTTCAAGTAGTAATATTCATATTAATGTTTATTATAATGTATCTCTTTTTTACTATTAAAGTTACCCAAACTGAAAAACATGTCGATTTTTCACATAATAGTCATACTTGTAACTCCAATTTAATAAAAATATGACATCATAGATCATTATAATTTTATATTTATATACATTTACTATTATATAAATAATAATCTTATAAACATGGGACAATGATCGAGATAACTATACTAAAACTCGCATCAAAGTATGTAAACTACTAACATTTGATAATTGATATAAACTAATTAAATCTAATAAAAATGTAATGGATATACATATTTGAAAAATAAAAAATAAATATAAATAAGGTTCTAAAATTAATTATTATTATTAATCCTATGTTTATTATAAAATGATTCAGATCACATTCAAATAAGTCAAAGGTAGAGGTAAGTGGTTCATCGTAAATCATTTTCCTTTTTTTCTAAACTCTTTATCACAACACTATATAATGATATATAATATTATTATTATTCATATTATTATTGATATATATTTATGTAAAATTCATTCTTATATCCCTTTTTCTACTCAATGGGAGATTGGTTAAACTGTAATATTTTTTTTAATCTTTTCATGGGAAAAATATTATTCTCACACTTATAGATTGATCAGAAATAATTTATGGGTTTTATTCATGATATGAAAATTGGAAATTTTATATGGTTATTTTGGTCTTGAATTATATATCCCTATAATTGATTTGGTAATTACTTATACTCTATATATTTTATATTAGAATTAATAGGTTGGGTTATTCCATTGTAATTGATTATGATTGATTATTTATGATATGATTATGATGCTCTAAGAAATAATAAATTTTCCCATGAGGGTTAAATAAAAGGAATTCTGAGGGGCGGTTAATTTATTCATATAAAAAATCACCAATTTTAATTATCCAGTTTAAATTTAGACTGAATCTGTCCTCTTTTAAGCATGTAATACATTGGTAGTAAAATAATGCATAGATAAGGGAGTACAATATTTTTGTAAAGGTGATGGGATACAATAAAAACCCCTTGTCCACTTCACCAATACCAAATTCATCATGAGTGATTATTTTTTATATTTTTTTACTAGGGATCTCATATATGAGTTCAATTAGTTGTAAATTTATATATGGTTCCAAGGTCTTATTTGGGATCTACCTTATAAGACTTATACTTGGTCAATATCCCAAATTTAGTATAAGAAGGGTTCTCTTAAGAGTAGAAATAGTAATGATTATAAAAATAAAATAAATTTTAGTGCATAGTTTTAAGTTGCATTAAATTATAAAATGAATGAGTTTTTTCCAATGAATATATAAAACTTTAATGTGGATTCTTATAGAGAAATATTTTATTATAGTAAATGCATTAAACATTAAAAAATTTTAATAGGAAACTTGTTCTCTTTCCTCATTTTTTGAATGTAATTTATTTTAAAAACATGTACAATAGAGTTTGATAGAATTCAATAAATGCAGTATTCATGAGTATTTATCCACATGTTTGTATGTTTGTTACTTGTATATAACTTATATGTGTGTCTAGTATATCATTATGTATCTAACTAGAATATGTATAATAACATAGTCCATGATTCCCTCATATAAAATACCATATAAACAAAGTAAAATATATTTATTTTATAATGAGCTACTTTATAGTTGTATAATACTCTATTAAGGATCTACATAACAATTTTTTGCTTCGATATAATCTTGATTTAACCCTTACATAAATTTTATATGTAAATTATATTTTAATCATTGAATAATCCGTAAAATATTTTGATAAAACACTTTATAAAATTAAAAAAAAAATAATTTGATTAAGTTTAGTTCTAGATATCGATCATAGAATATGATAAATAGTTTTTTATAGAAAATGATAAATATTATTTAACTTATGAATCATTAACATCTAAATCCCTTTTCACAACTAATATAAAACTTCTGAATTCTATGATATCTAAATCTATCCAAGAAATCATGTTTTCAAAAATTATCTTTATAGTGTGACTCTTCTCTTTCACTTAAACAGGTATTCATGATCAATATTGATACTACAAGGGAGCATTGCAGAAGTTAGTGGGATGTAGATTTAAAATTATTCATCCCCATAAGGATTTAACCTTGTGTCTCTTGTGATCTGAGCCCCGGTTGTGTTCGGAGGGTCTCATGTGAATTTAATATGCCTAAAAATATTAATAATCAGGTACCTCATTTGATTATGCAGTGCGTTTGAATACAAAAAGTTTCAAATTATCATTTCTTGAGGGATCTTAAGTCAAACCCCCCTAGATCATCCACACACACTTTAATAAAATGCATTCTTTCCATTTTTTTAATTCTAGATGATACCATGAATATCCTATGAATCCTTTGATGTCATAAACATTACCTCGATCTTATACCTTTGATATGTCGAAGGTTTGATGGGATTGGTGGAATAGAAATACTTTATCTCTCTTGAATGCAAGAATAGAGAGAGGATCTCATTTTTTTGGAATGAACAAAACAACAAATGAATGTCTCTCTTCGGCTTATATATTGGGACACTAAAATACCTAGAAAGGATTCCCTGACCAACAGAAAAAAAAAACAACCACTAAATAAGAAATAAATGACATGTGATAACAAACTAACCGTGTCATATTGTCATTTATATTTATGTCACATATCAGTAATATATAATAAATATATTGTGTGATAAACCTGATTCACTAACTTGACTTGTTATTCCTAAAATTATCAAATGAAAATTTAATACAAAAATAATATTCATTCATATAATATTTTAAATTTATTTACATAAATACTTGTAAGTAAAGCTGATAAATAGATTAAATAAAATTATTATATACTCAAATAATAATGAATTCATTTATTCATCGGTGATCACTAATATATGAAAAACTCTCATACCCCATGGCGGGGTCCACCATGTCCTATATATATTCACCATAATAGAGAAGATTCTTGATTATGCGATTTTATGTGACAATCTTGGATCTTATCTCGATAGTAGAAAATAATATTCATAGAACAAGAGTAGAGTCTTGAAACCCACTAAGGCCCCTAAAAAGATAAGGAAAAATCATAACAATGAAAATTGTCATGTGAACATGCATTGTATAATATAATATCTTTTTCATTGGATATCTCCTATACTATGGAATATACTTATGTCATCATCCATTATTTTTTTTTTGTTGGTCTAATTGGAGGTACTTACCTCCAACTACCATGGACAAGAATTCATGAAGAAACTAACATCTTGATTAACCAAGCCTGAGATATTACTTCCTCATCTCGAAAGAGAAAAATTCAATCTTAACCCTTAAACCAATTCCATACCATTAATGATGCACCCAACACAATCTACCTTTCCATGAAATCATTATCGTAGATTTTTTCCTTGCATCAATGTATGCGATCAAATGGAACACACTGATAATGATCTCAATTTTGGAGACCAATACACATGTTTTTCAATAGGAATGTATTTAATCATTATCTCACATGCTATAACTGTGCTCCCTAATAGTGGAATGTATTTACTAATTATCACACCTACTATAGATGACCAACTGCAAACTTCCTGAGAGCATATCTCAATACATACAAGCCCCCATCACTCAATAGTTAGGAATCAACTATGTCCTATCAGTATGATGTATTTAGACCTTAGATGATAATAATAAGATTAAGGTCATAGTATCTAGGGGTTTTCATTATATCCTGGGAACTTCTATAACCTTCTGAAATGAAAATTAAAATATGAAAAATTCCATTACAATCATGGATACCTAAATATCAATATAATAATGGTAATTTAACATCATGTATAACTAACAGTATACATGGTTTTGTAATCGAAAAGAAATAATAATGTTTGTTTTAGGGAATCCAATTTTACAACACTCCCCCACACACTAGATCCATCATTTGAACTATCACTGTTATATTTCACATTATTATAATCACATTTATACTAATTCATTGATTTAGTTTATTTCACTACCATGTCTCTATTGTGTGTCTATTACCCTATGTGAAGCCACACCTACTTAGTAAGACTCCTCAAGAGATATAATCCATAAGTATATTCCTATTTTAAAATTTCCAAACTTGATATAATTTCTATTAATAATAAAATAATTATCATCATGAAAATAATTTTTTTAATAGGTAAAATTCCTAGAACTAAATAAATTCATTGTGTATTCTAAACTACTTCTTTTGCTTCCTCAAAATCCACAATGAAATCAGTTTTTATTAATATAGATACCACTACCTCAAATGGGATTATCTTTCTAATTTCTATATCCTAACTATGATATTAGATATTATTGACTTATATTAAGACTATTTTGTATCCCTTTTTATCTAATAATATTTCCTCTCCTCATACATGTTATATATCTTTTTTTCTTCCTCAACTACAATCAAATAGTTTTGATATATCCTCGTGTAGTTCTATTTGATATAATTGATATTTTACTACCATAAATTTCATATTGGTAATATCATGAATTTTACATGTCATGGTATATGTGATTGATCCATCACAGAAGCATAAGTAATTAAACTCACCTCATTAATCACCTCCTATTCCAATGCATGTATTCTTGGAGATATTTATTCCTTGTGACACTAGTAAAAGTTCTCTCTCCAATTGTTCTAACCTTTTATTTTTAATACATTGTATATATATGTACTATTTAATTGGTCTAAGGAACCATTATATGTACCTTGGTATATCGTATTCGCTAGAAATTATGTTGCAACATTAATTCAATCTCTAGATAGTTACGTTTTCTTGGTTTAAACTAGCTAGATGAATAATAGATATTTTCATATATTGTCAAAAATATTTTATATTAAACATTGTATCCCCCACTAACCTCTCATAGAATCATGGATAATATTCATTCTAAATGAATATTCTAAATATTCCAAAATCATGTTGGTTACTTCAATTCTAAACTGTAATTCAATAACATATACCCCTTATTGGAATTTTATGTTATCGTCATCCCTTTATGGTTGTGTCCTATAGACACATTACATGATTGGTGGTCTTGAAATCGAATGATTAGTAAAATTATCATTGAAATTAGATATTAAAAGTAAAATTCTAATGGGTTTAGTCATAAAACATTGGTATAAGAAATCAATCCATATTGGTAACACGCTTGTACCATCCATGTATAGTCTCACTTGAATATCCACCACCGTATTCAAAATAATAATCCCCTATTCTATGATACAAGAAATCCAATACTGAATTTTAATTTTGATTATCTATTTTATCTAATTTTCTATATGATAATTAAATATAAGAATTATTATTCTTAAGGAATAATTTATCCTCTACTATGTAGAATATAAAAATACCACTATAGTTCCATCATATGTTTTATGTGTCTCTATAACACTCTTTTAAATGCCACTTGTGAAATGTATTCCTATACCAACTTTTTTTCTTTGGAATTGAATAAATCGAAGTCAATATTTATCCTATTATATAAATTAGTGATGTACACCCTTTTATAGAAATATAGTCTATTACTTGACTAAATATTTTTTTATCATAGGTATATTGGTAATATATTAAGAAACTTTTAGAACAATTAATTTAGATGCACATTGTATGTAGCGGCCCAGAACCCAGTATCCTAGAGAAGGTGTTTGATTTATTACATTGGAATAAGATATAAGTAATCACACCCTGAAATACTAAATATATTATAATTCTTAGTAAACTATATACATACTTTATTCTTAAATTAAATTTGAATACCCAAATTACAACATAATTTTTTTGAGGATAAAAATATTTCATCATGCATATCCCGAATTATCAATCATACAAAACATCATGTGTTCTTAGGGAAAAGGGAACAAAATAATGGTGAGATAAAATCCACAATAAGTTTTAAGTACTACGAAAGTTATCATGAATCAATAAAAAATCAATATGGAAAGGTAAATAACTAACACACATTACATTTAAATAACATTAAAAGATATAATAAATATGGAGAGGTAAATAACTCATCACACATTCCATTCAAATAACTAGATAAAGAGTAATTAATATGGAATGGTAAATAACTAAAAACACATTCCATTTAATCAATAAAATGAGAATAAAATGCATCTAGATATAATATCATCTTGAAAATATCTTGGATAATAATAAATAAAACCATAATGTAGAAACATCTTAATTATTGGACTCTATGATCTCAGGAATCATCATACTTCTACCATTAAGACCATTCAGAAGATGTTTTAGTCTATAGGTAAAACCCTGTTTAATGTTAGCTTAAAGTTTTTGTCTCATCAGACCTACCAATGCATCAAGGGAATATATTATACTTGGACCCACCCATTATAAGGACTAAAAAATACCTCATATATCAAATAATCAATTTAATAAATTAACAATTTTCTTTGTCATAAAATACCAATAATGAGTAATGAATACAAAATTACCAAAATTTTCATGGATAAAAAATTAAATTACAATATCGAAAAATATATGTAAAAATGATATACAGTTTAAGAAATGAACATATCCATGATAAAAAATATTGATATTTATGGTAAATTTATTTTCCAATGATCACAATAAAGTGAATATATAAAGGTAAAGATCATGAGTACAAATATTAATCAAGAAAGTGAATATCAATTCTTTTGTTGGAAAAAATAACCATAAACCATACAGAGGAAGAACAATGGTTGTATCAATACAACATATACCCATTTAAGTAAATTCAAAGGGTTGTTTTCATTGATTAATAGAAATATAAATATCAATAAAAAACATTCTTAAGGAAAATATAATTTTCATTTTGGAAAACATGTTCAAAACCATTTTCATTTAAAATAACTTTAAAAACAATTTATTTAATAATATACTTGTAATCATGAAAAATAATCATCCATGAAATGATGTTCATGGTAGAATGTAATTCCATACATTCCTAACAAGTTAAAAAGAACATTCACCTTTTACTCTAACAAGGATAGTAATGTTCCATGATTATAAAACCATAAAAATATTTCATTAACATTTATTATAGAACCAAAATAGGCATTGTTTTTAATAAAATATAATATAAATTTGATAAAAATTTCTAAAGAGTAAAATTTGGTGAAATTTCATTTAATAAATCATTTTGAAAAGGTTAAACATAATTTTTAATTTACTTGTAGAAAACCTGATTTTGGAAGAAATAATATTTATGTCATAAGATCATATATAACCATAGGATAATAAAATTAAATTTTCTATTAAAAAATGATAAAATAATTTACTTCAATAGAAATTCCTCAATAAACAATCTCGATTAAAATGAGATTCTGAATTAAACCTTTTCAAAGATCATAATGTTGATGTGACAATAAACCAATGAATACATTATGTGTATAAAATTTAAATCCACATAAAAAATTTGAAATTAAACATAAGATAATAAAAATTTATTATAAAAATTTTATTATAGTGATATAATCAATAAGGTATAATTTTATCCCAATGAACATAAATTGAATTACGAAATTATATACCACTTGGTAACTTTTAATTTAAATCCTTTTACACGAAATAATAAAATTAAAACTTATAATACCATGAATAATTAATTATTCTTGATATTATATGTTAAAGTGGAATTATATTCAACATATAAAAGAAATTAGGCTAATAACATTACAGTATGACTCAATGAAATGAAATTGAGATGAAATCACTTACCTCATGCATCCTTTTGATTGAAAATTATTTAACCACATATATAGTGGTATTGAAAATGTTATTACCTTACACATACACTATATTATTATTTAAAATATCATTTATGTTACTTTTATATCATCTTATCACCTGTTCATTAATAATCTTATATTATTTTCTTTATTATGGGTGTTAATTGCCTTGTTTTCTCACGCATGTTTTGTCATTAATGATCTGATTCTTACACGTATTAAATAGTATCATATTATCTAGAATAATTATTATGAAATAATTATACTATTTTTTATATAAATATTACTTTTAAAACCAAACATTAATTATTTTTATTGAAAATGAAGTAGGTTATGATCATGGATACGGTAGGTCGTACGTACCCATGAGTAATGCTTCTATTTTTTCAATGATCATTATGGGTAGGAGTTAATGAATATTTAACCATTATATAATGAAAATAATATATTATATACCATATTATATACTTATATATATCATCCATGTGTTTTTGGGATGCAAATAGAGCCACATTGCATCATGAAGGGGGTAGTCCACACATACACGAATGATGTTATCGTCTTTACATGAGTGAAATGGAAAGAAAAAATTATATATATTATCAATATAGAAACAAAAATATGTAATTAATATTATAATTATGTAATTCATAACAAATATAATTTTTCATTATCACCTTACATGCGACGCGTTAGTGAAAGACGAATCACATCACTTCGTGAGGTGGCAGTCTGTTGTACTCATGAGCGGTGTTATTTTATCTCCTACGAAATGGAGGGTAAAAAAACATATGATACGGGGTCTATATAGATCTAAATATTTTATAAATATCATATATATACTTTACTTTCATCATTTTATCAAACCTTGAAAGGTGTAAATGGAAAAGGGAAAAATATCTATTCGTGAAGTGGTAATCCTCCAAACACATAAATGATGACTTTGTAACACATTTGATTGAGGTGGAGGTGGTTATTTATAATTAAAATTTTAGTAAAACATTAAATTTTGTGTAATTTATTATGGTAATTTTATCATAATGGTTTAATAAATATTTATGGCATGGAGAAATAAATATAATAAAGACACTTGCGGAAGAATGTTGCCCCTTTTTTAGGTATCCTCCTTAGATTTGAACTAAATTATTACAAGGTTGGTTTTCTTACCAATATAAGGATTATAAAATGCAGCGAGTGATTTTTTTAAGTGAATTGGGAACTTATTTTCCAAAACAATGTTTTTTGAACGTTTGAATAAGGGAGGAGATGTGGTGGGCTTTAATAAGTGTGGGAGAGGACACATGTGGTATTTTTGAAAATAATTGAGTGATCCTAGGTTTTTCATTTCATAATGATAAAAAATAGACCATTAAAGAACCTTAGATGTAGAGTGTGAAACATATAGCCATAAATCAGTTTTTATACAAGTTTATAAGTAATTTCCCCACTTATCGTTTCAGTTTAACCCTTAGTGAACCCATTTTACCTTAACAGTGGTAATTAATTTTTCCTACATTTACTAAATATTTTGTTAAAAAATTAATTATAACTTATTAAAAATAATAAAATTTTCTAATTAAAAATATAAAATACATTTGGCCTAATTAATTTCACATAAGGGGTAAATTTTAATATAATATTAATCCCACAGGTTTGATGATAAAGGCTGTTTTTTTAAAGAAAATGTTCAAAAGATTAAAAACAATTTATTTCAAGACTCATTATGAAAACGATTATAATGAACTAAATTGTATTTATTTATATAAAATATATATAGTTTTACTCTAAAACCAATTAAAAATATTATTTAACATTATTAATTATCTAAATGAAAAGATAGTTTTTAATTAAAATTCAATATTTTTCACTATTAATCAAAATTTTAATCTTCTCAAAAAATTCTGAAAAATTCACCATAAGATAATTTTGATATCCCAATTTAAAAAATGAAGTTTATGTTTAAATTTTTTTTTCAATAATTGGTAAGAATTAATTTTAAATTAAGTGTACAAAGCATGACTAAACCATCTTTTAGAAAAAATTAGCTTTTTTTCTAAAAACCTTACTTTTTTAAATAAGAAATTAATATACATATAAAAACTATATATTTTAATAATATATTTGATCCTTTTAAGACTTAAATTTAAAAAATGTATGTAATAAATTAAATATTAAATAATAATTTTATTAATATATTGTTGTTTTATAAAACACTATAATTCCTATAATGGAGGCTATTAAATAAACTCATTATTGTGTATATCGTAAGTTGTCGAAGAAATTAAATTTATTCTCAAATTAATATATTTTAAATTCTTGGGGGTTATATAAAGTTATAATATATGTGTTTCATGTCACATATTATATTAAATAAAATTTTGTTCTTTTTATAATTTTTGGGTGTTACATTGTCCCCGCTATATGTAAATTGTGTCCTTTGAAATTAAACATGATCATTCTAATAAAGGGTTTGATATTTCAAAATTCCATTGTTGAATAATTCATATAGTAAAATTATTAATAAATAATCCTCTTAATAAGAGTGAAAAGGAATAATAATGGTCATCTGGAATAAAACATAACAAGGTGTCCAAGTAGACGAACATCGGGGGAAAGTAAAGATATGGACATGGAGGAAAAGTGTCAATAATTATAGGGATAGATTGAGGATATTGATCACAATGAAGTGAATTATCAATGGAATTTTAGGGGCCTCAAATCCATAAATATGTGATGGATTGAAATGTTATCTAATTCATTGGGTATGAATGTAATAGGATAACATTTTTGTTTCAAGATCCTTGTAGTGAAGTTGAGGACTTCTTTTACAATCTAAGAATATAAGGAAATATACTCACAAGATACATTTCTATTTCATAATCCAAATTTAATCCCTTGTTTTTTCTTTTATATATTTCCAATTTATCCATTTATCTATGATATGAATATCCAAAAATGTATTTATTATGATTGAAACACTAAAATTCAATTTTAATGGATCATGCGATCTACAAAATATTAGAAGGCCTTTTTATAAATCACTAAATATATTTCAAAACCAATACGGTTATCATAAGTTATCCAATATAGTAAATTAATATGTATGCCTCAAAAGTAAAACCATTTGTTCATCATTAATATTTCTTTTTCAAATCATTAAACTAATAACAGTAATATATTAACCAGAACATTATGTAGGCATGATACCCTTATCAGCATTCAGTCATGGTTTTAAGCCCCACCACCTCTCCATATGCAATGGGTTTTCCACCAACATGTGGGTTGTCATTTTTCTAAAACCATATTAATATTATTCAAATAACATTACAAAAAAATATGATGTAAATCTTTAAAACAAAATGAATCATTAAATAACATTATTAGTATGGTTTTCAATACAAAAAACGTTTTTCACAATGTCTAGTAATTTTATTTTACTAATATGAAAATATCATTAATGATAATATTAACTCTAATAGATATTAACACCTATATTAATTTACCTATAAAATGAAAAGGTATTATTCCTTAAATAACATTTTCATAAAAACAGATACTAATCCAATTGGTTGTATTTTCATAAATGTTTCCCAAAATATCCTTAATCATGTTATATTCTGACTACAAAAATTTTCAAAGAGATTATTAAGAAATTGAACTTATGATTAGACTTAAACTCATTAACCCGTGATGGTATCCATCACTCTTGTGTAAATGAATACATATATGATTCTAACACAATCCAAATATGTTTCATAATTCTTATAACAAAAATACCATAGGTAAAAATACTTCTAACATTCACTTTTCGAAATTCAAATACACAAATACCTTATTAATTTTATTTCCATATAGATCTTTCATTGGTCGATAGTTTAACCTAGGTCATTCATTGGAATTATCTATTCAAATATTTTATTATGGTTTGTAATAAAAATGTGAATTATCCTAAATTTATCCCCCGAGAGTGTCAAAATAGGTGTGCAGTAAGGCCTGTTGTCGTGAACTGTGTGATTATCAGTTCCAAACCAATGGGCCCTTTTAGAGTTATTACCCCTAGGTACATCTATTCCAAAACCACATCCATTTTTTGTATGAATACATCGATGTATTTCCAGGAAAAATCATATAATCTCTACCATTCCAAAACATTAACATGTTCTTCTATACTTATATTCAAATTTTATCCTTGGGTTATTATACCTGATCTATGTTTTCCAAAATCTAGTTCCCATGGTTTCTACTAAACATACTTTTATACCAACTATAGTGACACACAGACCCCAATATCCCAAAGCTAGTGTCTGATTTATTGCATTTCCACTAGATATAAGGAATCGCATCCTAAAAGATCAAATAGTTTAGTAGTCTTGGTAAAATAAATATATACTTGAGTATTATATTTCATTTGAATCCAAAATTTACAAAATAATTATTTTTATAAGGATAACATTATTCCATCTCGCATATCCATTCATATCAATCATAGTAAACTTCTTGGACTACATTATAATGTAAAAATATAATGATATGATCAAATGATTATTAAGGGTTAAGTATAGAGGAAGTTATCATGAATCAATAAGCGTAATAATTATGTAAAGGTAAATAATGGACGACACATTCTATTTAAATATATGTATAAGGTCTAATAAATATGGAAAGTTATATAACTTAGAACACATTTCATTTAAATAACAATATAGGGTATAATCATTATGGAAAGGTAAATAACTGAAAACACATTCCATTTAATCAATAAATTGAAAATGAAATTCATCTAGAGAAAGTATCATTTTGAAAATATATTGGATAATAATAAATGAAAACATAATGCATAAAATGCTTAATTATTGGATTCCATGATCTTAGGCATCATGATACCTCTACCATTAAGACTATTCACAAGAGAGTTTAGTCTATAGGTAAAAACCTATTTAATTATATATTAACTTATTTGTCTCATGAGACCTATTGATGAATTAAGGGGATATATTATATTGGTCCCCACCCATTGTTGAAGATCCAAGGAAATCCTCATATATTTAATAATTGATTTAGTAAATGAAAAATGTGTCTTATCATCAAATGTCTATATTGAGTAAAGATTATGGATTTATCAATATTTTCACAGATAAACCAATAACATTCATTGTAGACAAAAATATTTAAAAAAGATATATGGTATAGGAAATGAAAATATCCATGATAAATAATATAAATATTTAGGGGACATTTAATTTCCAATGATCACATGAATGTGAATCTTCCAATGGAATTTTAATGACTACAAAGATGAATAGTGAATTTGATTATCAATAATTTCCTTTTTCAAAATTGTCGAGTCAATAAGTTTCCTTAAGAATTTTATATTTCTTTATGTTTTGGAAATCACAAATACATTTTCTTAAGTAAAATTTTTTTTATCTAAGAAAAATTATCTTAATGAAAACTTTCTTTCATTAATAATGCTTTTGAGCTTACCTATGGTATTCAACACCTTACCTAATGTCTTCCTAACTAAACCTAAACATATTTTCCATATGTCAAAAAATAATATCCTTATCTAAACTTGAAAACTTACAATTCCTGATAATCTGGTTTCTCCTAAAATCATACTCCAATTTCTCCTGAAATCTGACTCATATTTCTCCTGAAATACAACTACGATTTCTCCAAAAATCAGGCTATGATTTCTCTTGAACTCATAACCCGAATTCATCAGAATTCAGACTCTGATTTCCTCATAAATCATAATCTGGTTCCCTGTTTTTTCCGAATCTAATTGTCGAATTTTCTAGACTCCGATTTTCATTATCTTAAGAATAAGATTAAATGTTTTTGTTACAGTTATCATATTTCCTTAAAGTATAGTTTCATTTTATCATATCCTAAATGTGATAATGTTTCTTAAGTTTTGTAATGTTTCTCAAGGTTAGTTATATAAAACGATTTCGTCCAATCTGTTTCAAATTAACTGTTGCATGAATGTTATGTCTATAAGTCCCTTCAACATTTCATAAAAATATGACCATTAGAGGAGGAATTAAACCGCTAGAATTAATTCCTATAAATACCCAGCCATTTTTATTCATTGAAAACGTTCATGTTACAAAGTTCATGTGGAACTTCTAGATGTGCTGATACTCTACGATATCTCTACTTGATCTTTCTTGTGTGAATGTCGTTAACAACCTATTCAACTGTGAATAGATTATAGAACCTACCTAGTGCAAATCCAGTTGTTGCTGTTATAAATCAAGGGCTTCCGAGGATATGAAGACAAAGGTGTTGATTACCTGCTTAATCCAGATCTTTTGGGGATAGTAAGAGATATATCAATCTTCATATTGAGGTATTACCCTGGTGTGGGTAAGAGAGAATTTCTTAAAAGTATAAATTAAGGGACCTTTATCCATGTTTTTTGGATACCCTTCTCTTTAGGTTAAAATATTTCTTTGTTACTTGTTACTTGTTACAAATTTCTTTAAATTTTTTTGCATTTATTTACAGATAGAAAGTGTAACTTTCATACAATTTCTTATTCTTTTACAAACTAAGATTTAGATTCTATATTCTTTAAGGTAGAATCTTTCCTTTAGTAAAAATGTTTCAGTTTCTTTATCATATCCATATTATCGGATCCTATGTAAGTTAGCTTCATTATTAAGAACTAAATATGTCTTGTGAATTCATCTTGTTTAACTTTGTTGAACATATATTATCTTAAGGATAAAAACAAATTTTTTTAAACCTACAATTCACCCCCATCTTGTAATTAAGAAATATACATATTCATTTTGATCCTACAATAGGTATCAGAGAAGGTCTTAAAAATACTTATACCTGCATATAATTTTTCTTTCTCAAGTGTTCTTACATAACATTATGTGTTCACATTTTTCTTAAATATTTTCCTTATAAACTCTTGGTTTATAAACTTTTTCTACTAACATGTTTTGTGGAATGAATTTTTTTAATGACAGGAATGAATGTTGGACCAATAGATAACTTAAATCATACCAGACCCCAATTTTTTATGGAAATTACTATGAATACTATAGAGATAGGATTAAGGATTTTATTATCAATAATAGTGTGGATAATTTTGTTATGTTAATAAGATATATCATACTTCAATTTATCAGAATGCAAGATCAACTTGCTGACATATTTACAAAACCTTTACCCTCCGACAGATTTAAGTATATTAAAAAAATTTAGGAATGATAATTGTAAGGTAATTATCCATATTAACTTTTTTTGAAACCTATCTCCTAACATTAAGATACTTCATTTCATAGGGGGTGTATATATTGATTTTTTATATTTCCTTTACCAAAAAAATTCGGAATCTAATTTTTTTTCAGAACCTAACTATTTTTCTTTCTCAAAGAAATCTAGGAAGAACCTTATCAATAATAATAATTATTTTTGAGTAATATAAAAGGTACATTTTCTTACTTATATCATTGTAATTATATTTTTGTTTTTTTATATTTAAATCTTATTTTAGGAAAACCTTATCGGGTTCATTTTCTTTAAATTTGATTTTTTTCCTTAAATCCTCAAAAGATCGGAACCTATAAATCCTTCTCAGCATTGATATCAACCTTCAAATCATATCAAGTAAATTTCAACTATTGGATTGACCCAGAAAGATGAACCTTCATCAAAAAGCATATATAAATGGGGCCCCTTTTTAAATCCCACATCATTTTTCTCAGTGTTTTTTCACTAAATCCTTGCCTCTATTCAAGTTTTTCATTTAGTTTTACCATTTTCCTTAATCATTGAATGTCTCTTGATATCTCCTCGCAAACTCATATGTAGTCCAAAAAGGAACTCAAAGATTGGCTAATCTTCAGGGAAAGGTTAGTGGACCCGAATTTATTTTCCAAGTATAACTCTTTGGTTTAAAATATTATTAATTACAATGGACGGGAAAGCGTCTTTGTAGAAAATTAAATGAATCAGGATCCGATGTATGCTAATTTAGTTATAGAGTTTTATGATACCATTTAGTTTTTTGAAAATGGTGGAAAATATATGTTTACTTTTAAGAGTTATTGAGAATCTTACTTTATGTCTTACAATAAGGGTTCATGTATTTTGGATATACACTATGAAGGAGAGGAAATCATTTGCTCGCATAGGTTGCCTGATAAGGAAGGTTCTATTGAAAAAATTAATTCTATTGAGTGCCTTGGGATTAAGGGAGTGAAGATGTCCAAAATATCACATCTTTTAACAAACCACAAATTATTATCCCTTTGGAAACAAGGATTTTTGGCTTCGAGGAAGGGAGATAAGGACTCATTAAAGATATGTGATATCTTTATTATGGAATTTTTAGTGAATGTAAGAAAGATAAACCTCATTTAAGTACATTCCTTTAACTATCAATAATATTAATAATGGAACCATCAAATATCAATTCTTGATATACCCTACAATCTTGTCTAAAATCATTGTCTTATACCTAGACTATTTCAAAACCATGTGTAACTAAAAGGTCAAATCCTTCAAGATCTTGTTGTTAAGTGATAATACCTTGAGAAGGATAAAGATCGGCTTTAGTGACAAGACATGACGTTTATTTGATCTTCTTGATAAGGACAACCAAGCTTCTAGTAAGATAGGAGAAGTTAGAGAAAGCTCTAAGCCAACTCCCAATAAAAGAAAAGCCAAAGAGTCAGAACCACATGAATAAGCACCAACCTATAAACTAGTATCCGCTCCACCCAATCCCAAGAAGAAAAATACCTTTTCTGATGAGGTTTTATACAAATGGAGAGATCTGAAAAACAAGAAGAATTAATATGATGAAATTTTTGGGATAGATCCTGTCGAGGCTATGGTTTTAATAATCCAAGAAGTTGAAGAGATTGAGCCGAAAGCTAAAGAAAATAATTTGAAGAAGAAAATGTCAGAAGTTGATATTATCCAACCCTTACTAAGAGACACTAAGAATGCCTATAAACAAGTTCAAGTACCAGAATCATTCTTTCAAGAAACCATGATTCCTCTAGAACTAGTAGCAACCGAGACTCCGGTACCAGATAAGGGAAAGAATAATTTTTTACTTCAGAAACTAATAGTTGAAGAAGAATAAATCCCTCAAGAAGGAGAGGAGTAAGAGGATGCAAGAGAAGATGTGATAATAATGGTAGAATAATATGAAGAGAAGTATATCCCTTCTGATAATAATTTAATAATAACTTCCAAGGATTCCTCTACCAATATTATTTTAGAAGAAAAGTCTTTTCAGAAAGATGATGTTTCCCAGGATGAGGTAAATAAATTCTATTCAGAGGATGAAAGTAGTAATGATAATATTGTACAATGTGTTGATGAAATGGATGATAAATATGTTTATGACAAAAAATATAATAATTTTTATGATAAAGTTGTTGATAAAGAAGATGCTGTTGATGATGATAGAATAGTCTAAGTTTCTGATGGAGTGTATGAGACTTGGGATATTGAGAATAATATCTCTAAGAAATAGAAAGGAAAGAAAGTTGTTGTCGATACACTTAAGAAATATATGATTTCAAAAACAAATAAAGATGTTTTTGGTACATCTAAAAATAAAGTAGATGAGAAAAATGAAGTTCCATCACCAAAAAAACAATCTATTTCTTGATCTTCCTCTTCATTAGGACATGATTTTGTGGTCCAATCTTTGAAGATGCTATTAAAATTTATTCCAATCATTCCAGTTATTGAATCTAGATGTCAAGTGATCCAAGAAACATTTAATCAAAAGATGTAGTCTACATATCTTCTTATGGAAAAAGTTCATCAAACTCAAAGTTGAGTTCAAGACTTCCCAGAGCAGCTATAATTCTCATAGAATATATTTCAAATAAATAAAAAAGTGGTCCAACTAAGTCATAGATGATATTAAAAGTTTTTATGGTTTCACTGACATAATCAAGGATGCTTTTTATAAATCCATTGAAAAGATCAAGAATCTATGAACAAGTTATTAGAGAAACTAAATATAGAGAAAGCTAGATGGTAATAAGAAGACAAATATTGTAATGTGAAATTGAAGTATCTTTCTCTTAACCTAAAAAGGAAGTGGGAAACTAGGGAAGAGTTGTCTAAAAAACTCAATGCCTAGGAATAATTGATCAAGTATCAAGGTGAAATAGTTAAGTCCCAGGAATAGAGAATCAAAGATCTGGAAAGAAAAAATTCGCATCAGGAAGAGTTGCACAATAAGTTTGAAGATGATCATAGTGAATTGAAGAAGCTGAAGGACACATTGAAAAAGTTTATGCCGGAAGAGAAAAGGAAGAATAGATAATTTTGTTTTCAAATCCATTCTTTTATTGTAATAACTTTTTTTTTGAATTTTTTATTTTAATGAAAGTTTTGATTTTCATTGTTTCGTCTTGTCTGATTCCTAACCTTTCAGGTAAATTTTTTTTTACCTCCATTCCTTTTTGAAAACCACAAAGGGGGAGAAAATAATGATAAAAAAGATTATTAAGTTAAATTTAACTGAGGAGAATGATTAAGTAAGGGGGAGATTACATAAAGAATAAATTCTTATGTAAGGGGGGTTATTTCTCAAAGAAAGACAAGAATACAGTCCTTAGGGATTTCGTAACCTAAGTGGGATTTAGTCATACTCATTATAAGCCATAAACAAAAAGTTAGATAAGTGTTTCTTATAAAGTTCAAAAATGAAAATCTTAGTCTTTTATGCTCTTTTATGAATTTTTTTTGTGGTTTCCAAAAAGGGGTATATTTTTTATTCAATAAGTTTACATATGGATTTTTCATTTTTTTATGTTTTGGAAATCACAAACACATTTTCTTAAGGGAAATTATCTTTCTCTAAGAAACATATTTGTATGGAAATTTTTCTTTCTTTAAGAATGGTTTTGACCTTACATATAGTATCCAATGTATTACCTAATGTTTTCTTAACTAAAACTAACCATATTTTCCTTATGTCAAAAAAATTAGATCCTTATCTAAATTCAGAACCTTACAATTATTGAGAATCTGATCTCTCCTGAAATCAGACTCCAATTTCTCATAAAATTATATTATATTTTCTCCTAAAACCAGACTCCGATTTATCCAAAAATCAGAATCTTATTTATTATGAAATCAGACTCTGATTTCTCCTGAAATTAGACATCAATTTCTCCTAAAATCAAACTCTAATTTCTTTTGAAATTAGTCTCTAAATTCATCAGAATTTAGACTCTTATATCCTCAGAAATTAGAATCAGAATCTCTACTTTTCTAGAATACGATTATCAATTTTTCTAGACTCTAATTTTCATTATCTTAATAATCCTATTAAATGATTTTTTTTACAGTTATAATATTTCCCTAAATTAGAGTTTCATTTTATCAGATCTTAAATGTGATAATGTTTCTTAATTTTTGTAATGCTTCTCATAGTCTGTTATATAAAATGATGTCGGCCAATCTATTTTAAATTAATCATTGTAGACTGCTACATATATAGGTCCCTCCGATGTTTCTGGAAAATATGACCATTGGAGGAGGAATTTTACTTTTGGAATTCATTCCTATAAATACCTATCCATTTATATTAATTGAAAACGTTCACATTACAACATTCCCGTGGAACTCCTAGACGTGCTGATACTCTGCAAGAGCTCTACTTGATCTACCTTATGAGAATATTGCAAACAACTTGTTTAGCTGTGAACAAATTTTCCAACATACCTAGTGAAAATCCAATCGTTGATGTTATAAATTGATGGATTTCGAGGATAGGAAGATATAGGTGCTAATTACTTGCTTAATCGAGGGCTTGCAGGGATATCAAGATAGATACCGATGTTCTTATCGAGGGCTTACCCTGATGATGGTAAAATATACTTTCTTGAAAGTATAAATCAAGATACCTTTATCCAATGTTTTTTGATACCCTTATCTTTGGGTTAAAATATTTCTATTTTATTGTTACTTGTTACAAGTTTGTTTAAATTCTACTGCATTTAGTTACAGATATAAAGTGTAAATTTCTTACACTTTCTTATTCTTGTACAAATTTTAATTTAGATTCTATATGCTTTAAGGTAGAGTCTTTCCTTAAGTAAACTTGTATAAGTTTATTTATCAGATCCATATTATGAGATACAAAGTAAGTTAGATTCTTTATTAATAACTAAAGAGGGCTTGTGAATTCATATTATTTAACTTTGTTAAACATACATTTTCTTACGGATAAAAACGAAAGTTTTTAAACTTACAATTCACCCCCTCTTGTAATTGATCAATCTACATATTCATTTCAATCCTATAAAAATGATCATAAACCATCCAGAGGAAGAAAAATAACAATATCAATACAGCATATACCCACTGAAGTAAAATTAAAGGGTTTTTTTAAATTTTAATAGAAATAAAAAGGTCATCAAAAATATTCATGAGGAAAATATGTTTTCATTTCAGAAAACATATTGGAAATAATTTTCTTTGAAAATAAATTTTAAAAAAAATACATTAAAAATATCCTCATAATGATGAAAATGAATTTTCAAAGAAATTATTTTCATGATAGAGTTTAATTCCCTACACATCTTACATGTTAAAAATAAAATTCATTTTTCACTATAGATAACCGCGTCAAGTTTTTTATTTAGAAAATGAAAAAATGATTCCTTTCACATTTTTGTTAAAAGGAAAATGAGAATTAATTTTAAGAATACATAATATTTATTTAGAAAATGTTTTTAAATAGTAAAAAGGGTGAAAATAAATTTAATAAATTAATTTTAAAAGGTTAAAAATATTTTTAAAAACATTTATAGAAAATAATGTTTTTGAAGAAAAAAGATTTCTGACCGATGAGAGAAGTGATGTTTGATTTTATTAAAAACATTATATCAATTTTTTGAAGTACTATATAGTGGTAAAATGGAAATGTTACGTGAAAATTTCATGAATAACAAATTTTTATTGAAATTAAATGGTTTATTTATGATGGTTTCAATAGTTTCTTTCCATTGAAATTTCAAGAATAAACAATCTCGGTTAAAATTAGATTCTGATGTAAACCCTTATAATGATTATAATGTTGAAGTGAGAGTCAACCATTGAATAAATTATGAGAACCGACTATAAATACACATTAAATAAGTTTAAATAAAATATAATATATTATAACATAATTATAAACATACTCTTATAGTGATGTGATTAATGAAGTAGAAGTTTAACCCAATGAACGGAAATTGAGTTAAAATATTCTTCACCACTTGAAAACATTTAATTAAATTCACCTTAGATGAAATAATTCAAATTTAAAACATAAAACTACATAAATAATTAATTAATAATGATATTATATGTTAAATTTTATTTATATACACCATATAAAAGAAATTACATGCATAACATTACAATATTCCACAATGAAATTAAATTGAGATGAAATCCATTACGTCGTGCTTCCTTTTGATTGAACATTGTTTAACCTCATGTATAGTGGTTTTATGAATGTTATTAACTTACAATAGAACATTATTTTTATTTACTATATCATATATAATCCTTTTATAACATCTTATCACTCGTTCATTAACAATCTTTCATTATTTTCGTTGTTTTTTGTGATAATTTCCATGTTTTTTAATTCATGTTTATTCATTAATGATCTAGTTATTGTGTATATTACATTGTTTCATCATTTAAATAATATTATTAATGATATAAGTATCATATATATACATAAATTTTAATTTTAAAACCAATATTTAATGGTGGTTTTTGAAAAATGAAGTATGTTATGATCATGGAGACAGTAGGGCATACATACACATGAATAGTGTTTCCATTAATAACTAATCATTATGGAATAGAGGTAAGTAATATATTGCATTAAAAAATGATAATAATATCATATATATACCAAATTATATTCTTATATATCACATCTGTGTCGTGTGGTGATGAAAAGAGAGTCACGTTACTTCGTGAAGGTGGTAGTCCACACATACACGAATGATGTTATCATCTTTATGTGAGTAAAAAAGAATCAAATTAAATGATATATAATATATTCACCAAATTATAAATATTACGTGAATTTTATAATTATTGGATTTATATCACCTAAAATCAATAACTTTATCTTTATCACCTTCCATTAGAAGCTTTATTAAAAGATGAATCACATCGCTTTGTGAGGTGGTAGTCCTCCATACACACGAGCGACATTATCTTATATCCTACAAAATGGAAGGTGAGAATATATGTGTGTCTATGTGTGTGTGTGTGTTTGTGTGTGTGTGTGTGATATAGTGACTAAAAGGTATAAATTGTTTATAAATAACATATATACACTTTATGGAAATCAGCATACCCAACCATGATAGTTGTAAACGGAAAAATGAACTATATTGATTCGCAAGGAAGTAGTATGTCATACACACAAATGATGATTTCATTACCCATTTGATGGAAGTGGTTATAGTTGTAGGTCATGAACTTATTATAAAAATATGCAAATTTATGTAATATATTTTGGTTATTATATCATCTTGTTTTTATAATAATTGAATGAGGTGGAAAAAATACAACAATGATTCTCGTTGAAGAACATTACATCTTCTTTGGGTACCCTCCTTAGATTTGAATTAAAGAATTTCTAAGAAATTATTATAAAAAATTATGTCTTATAAGATGTAGTTATACAATTTTGGAAGTTATTTGGGTGGGGAATGTATGAACCAAAGAGGTTTGAATGTGTGAAAAAGACAGGACATGGGGTTTCCTTTTATAAGTTGGGGAGATGACACACATGGTATTTTTGTAAATAATTGAGTGCTCTGGCATTTTACATATATAAAAATGGTCCAACTTTTAACATTATCAATATTTATATGAGAATTTTTGAAATATTTCCTGGAAATTTTTTTATTCAACTCTATAGGTCATTTGTACCATTATCTTTTCAGTTTAACCCCCCTGTAAACCAATTTTTACCTTAACTACGGTAATTAATTTTTACTAAATTCACTATTCATTTTGGTAAAAACATTTAAATGAAATTATTATAAATTATAAATTAATATGATTCCAATTATAGAATTATTTTTTCCAAATTAAATTCACATAAGTGGAAAATTTTAATTTTAAATTCTTCCAACATACGTGATGAGAAAAAGGGTTTTTATAGAAAAAGATATTCAAAATTTTACAATATTTTTATATAACATTTAAATATAAAAGTGATTAAAATGACCAAAATTGGTTTAATTAATATAAAATTAAATTAATTTTTCTTTAAAATGAATTAAAAATACAATTTACCATTATAAATTATTTATATGAAATGGAATTTTTCAATTAAAATTTAGTATTTTTCACTATTAAATAAAAAATAAAACATCGCAGAAAAAGAAAAAAAATGACCATAACATATTTTTTATATATAAATATAAAAAATTAAGCATATTTAATCATATAAATTTTCTAAAAGTCATAAATATTAAATTTAGATTAAGTACACAAAGAGTGACTAAACCGTATTTTAGAAGAAAAAATAGTTTTTCATGAAACAACTATTTTTCTTTTAATAGATAATTAATATAAATGTGTAAAGTATATATTTTCACATGTTAGTTAATCCAATTCATACCCAAAATTCCAATTTCTAGGAGATAAATTTCATATTAAATAATATTATTAGCATTATATTATTGTTTGGTAAAACTCAGTCTTGCGGATAACATAAGATTTTGAAGAAACTTGTTATTGTGTGTATCGTAATCCATCAAAGAAATTAAATTTATTATAAATGAAATCTATTTTAAATTATTTTGGTGTTATAATCTCTTACATGCTAGTTATTTTATGTCACATACTCCTTTGAATGAAATATTGTTCTTTTATTATTTTGGGGTTTTCATTGTGTTTTTCTTGATGCAAGTTTGTTTAATCCCTTAACTAACACATTTCCGTAAAGCACTTTTTATTATAGAATAATGGGTTTACATCACACTATAACTCATATAAAATCCATGTTTCATGATAGTTTAGATTATTTTATTGGATAACACCCTTAATTTCATGTTTTGAAAATTATATAAGTGCATGTAATGAATTTTACCTTTAACATTGACGCTCCTTTTACTCACATCACATATCAGATGATTCTATGGAAATGTGTATTTAGAAATTACTCCATGATAAATTATATTTGTCGATGTTAACATGTAATACACAACATTTATCATCTTTATTAGCATCATATGTCTGATGTGGGTATGGTAATGTGGGTTTATCAACTACTCTACACATCATTACAATGATCGATAAATGCTTCATCAATATATTCTTCAATGCACTAGCAGAAAAAACTCATATCCTCTGACTGTTGATATTCCATACTTTACTTTAACATTACTTAATAAAAACATAAATAGTTCTAATAAAGTATAGGAATGTACCTCTAGATTCACCTTTGAATAGTTCATACTCTATAGCTAAACTAATTCTAAACGATTTTGACATGGATTTATTTCTAAAGTTTTCTTTTTCCAAAAATGTGTACATTAGTGTGTCGATAATACCTAAAGCCTTTAACTCTAATGAGTCAAAAACCATTCTAGGTATATCTTTGAAAACTATTTCGTTTTTCGTGAAAATTTATCATCTTGATATAACTCGGTATTGAATTCCTACATTTTATATTAATCAAGTATTTCCATTGATTACTGAATTGATAAACCATTGGTTAGGTATGAAACACCATG
Source organism: Viscum album (assembly GCA_963277665.1). Lineage (NCBI taxonomy): Eukaryota > Viridiplantae > Streptophyta > Magnoliopsida > Santalales > Viscaceae > Viscum > Viscum album. The sequence goes on along the minus strand of OY728145.1, from coordinate 1,328,163,632 downwards.
ACTAAATTTTTTTCCCAAATTGAAATAATATATCCTCATGTCCCAATGAAACATGAAAGAAATTACTATTATATATAAATAGTTCATCTATAAGCATTAATTTATTTGTTCGAGATTGTGTGCTTCTCACTACAAACATAGGAACAACCATTTCTCAATCACTTGGAGAACTCACCTTGCTTATGGAAATGTTTTTATACTTACATGGTCATTGTATTTAAATAAAAACATGTAATCGTATTTAATACCTGAAAACTATGACTGAAAAATAATATAAAATTATGAATATTCTTGAAGATGAATCAACTAATTTCTTAATTGATTCAGTTCATTACATTTAAACATATATAGACTTATGTTAAGAAAATAACCTCATGTATGACAACCAAACTCTTTTATTTGAAGGATGTTGTGAAGTTCCCTTTGGAATCACTCTTTATATTTTCATTTTCACCTTTTCTTTCAACTTCTTATCCATAATAAGTAAATATTAATATCTTTTTAATATTCTTATTTCTTAGATAACCTTACCCAAAAGTAACAAATCATTTTCACTTTACTATTTTATTTTTAATCTTATATGAAATTGGAGTACATGTGTGAAAATGATGTAAGAATGAGATGTATTGATACATCATGATCCTTATTTCATATTCAAACGTATCCTATGTAAACCATTTCCTTATTCATGTATTTCTTCACTTCCTCCTCGTAAGATTCTTGGAGATGAGATAACATGTGAAATCATCCATGTACGGATGTTGTATCTACAACTCACATCAGATGATAATGATGAAATTATTAAATAACCATCATATGTGTCATATAAAAGTCTTTTTTAAAACAAATTACACCATTTCTTCCTTAGAAGGATTAACATGTATTATGGACACCATCACCTTGAATTTTCTTTTCTCGTAGCGATTTTTGCAAGCTCCTATACTACTCTTTGGAAAAATATGCTAGTGTGGACATTTAATTTTTCAATTGGATATCTCAGAATGTATTTTCTTATTACTAGAAATTTTTTACCAAATAAAATATAGAATATTAATACTTTTATCTTGATTCCAAATTATACATTACTGATTATTTAAATCATTAAATATCTCCCACTATTTTATCAAACTCTAACATCTGTCCATATTAGGATTGGAATACTACATCCATTGAGTATTCCGGTGAAAACAGATCCTTGGACCTCTCCTCATAGTCTATCATCTATTCCTACTCCACTACTTAGAGAGTTCAAGGTAGAAATTTGACTATCCAACTATATTAAATCACAACACCTTGATCTATTGGGTGAATTCCAAGCTTCTAAAATCATAAATATGATTTACTCAAATATTTCCTATAATTATGATAAAATATTGATGAGTTTACCCCTTTTCCTCCATTGTTAGTTAGTCCAACCAATCACTCTCAAAAGAACTCCCATGTTATAGGAGGCACCCTCAACTATGGAAGATGAGAACCCTGTACACCTGGTTTTGTTCAAATTCAAGAGATTGAAGGTGTCTATAAATTAATATTTTTGTGTGGGTTTTTAATATTTCTCGATGAATTTAAGCCATTTCTAATAATCTGTTAATTCTATATTTTTGTACTCACAACTAAACATTAATTGAAAAACATTCATCGTATCTTTATTTATTTTACTATTTATTATTATATGTGTTCCCAATATCATGAAAATTTATAAAATAATAAACTATTCATAAAGAAAATAAATTACCCTATTGGTCTTGAGAATCTAATACTGATAGATCCATTTAAACTCAATGGATAAACCATGACCTAGTTGAATCTTACTTGATTCGGTTCTTAACTCATGATGCAGCTCATTCCAGGTCTAGTGTGTCCATATCGCATCTAGATTTTTCCTCCACATGGCATGGCCCTAGACTTACAACATCCTTGTCACAGTACAAAAAATCAGATAAGAAAATGTGGGTGTCTCGGTATTCAAAATACAGTTAACCCGCTTTCATCTGGGTGCGCAGACCCTTATACATATTAAATGAGGAAAATGAAGATGTGAAGAACATCATATGTAAAATTAATTTCATGTACAATATGAAATTAAATAATTAATTAAATAAATAAAAAAATGCATACACGGTCGGTCTATGATCAACACTGGCCTACGGGTAAAGGTAAACCATGATAAAAATTAAATGTAATGAAATTAAGTCATAGGGTTTTATTTAAATTAAATTAATTATTTAAATTAAAATAATTCAATTTAATTAATTCAATTTATTATTTTAAATCATTATTCTAAAATTAAATAAATTTAATAATTCAATTTTAGACTGAAAATTGAATTACTTATACGAAATGTCAAAAATAATAATTTTATAATTCAAAACAAATATATCAATGTTGATTAAATTTAAAATAAATTTTGAGCTCCGAAACCCTGACAAGAACCATTAGGGGTCAGGTCGAAAACACGTAGGCCCTTTTCTGGATGGGAAGACCCCATACTAAGAAATTTTAGTCTATGTCGGATCACCCTAACCTATTAGCATTCAAATTGATCTGCCTAAGATTATTATGGGATATTCATACATGATTCCAACTAAGAATCTGTAGATCTGCATGAGGGGGTATCAGCAGGGTTCACTACAAGGGCCATTTGATGGATAGGATGTCATGCACCCTAGATCTAGGGGCGGCTGAATGATACCAATGGGTAGCTATGTGGCTAGGGTGAGGCTACGGTGCCATCGGGGTTGTGATGTCTGAGCCAGGCGGTGGTAGCTAACCAAATCTTTCATGGTCGGCTGGGGTGGGAGATGACGCCATGGATGACTATGCTCGATAGGGGAGGCAGTAGTGTCAGACGATGACCGCTCAACATCGTGAAATAGTCTTGGTGCCACAAGTTGAGGGCAATGGCTTCTGTGGGGACCACTCCCAATTGGGAGAGTCCTCTTTAGCGGTAGCATCTATCCAGATGGCTATAGGAGGTGGCTACGGGAGTCTCCTTGGTTTGGTGGGCAGCTTGGTGGACGAAAGTCGACGGTGGGAGGATAATTCTTAGGTAGATGATCTACCCAACAACTGGTTGTCTTTATTCCTCTATTTTAACGGGATTTTCATTCCCATGTTTGTTAGATCTGTGTGTGGTGATCCTCCGTGAAGTTTTATCTGAAGAAGAGTGAATATAGAATTGGCTCGTTTCTCTCGTGGATGTAGACTATATAGCCGAACCACGTTACATCATGCGTTTGATCCGTTTTCTTCTTATTTTGGTGTGTTTGAGGTACCATGCACCTCTGCTGCGACCCAGTAAGTGGTATCAGAGGCGATTCAGGGCAAACAGAGGTGAGATGGCGAGGCGGAGATGAATTTTCCGGTGGTCGGAAAATTGAAAGTGGTCGTAAAATTTTTCTGAGGCCAGATCCGTGAAGAGAACGTCAATACGATTCCAACGGCGCAAACGGTAATAAAAACGGAGTTGAAACAAGCCCGGTAGGCTAGGTCAAAGTTTGGTCAAACCCGCGGGTGAACAGTACTCCCGTGATGGAGAAAATGACACTGTTCACACCGCCGGAGACAATTTCGGTGAGATTCCGGTAGTAATTTCGGTGTGCCACGTCATCGGCAAGTCAGCTCCACGTCAGCGCCGCGTCAGCAGGTGATCTGGACCGTTGAACGTATTTTGACCATATCTCGGTCAATTGGTGTCCGATTTTGGCGATTCAAGAAGCGATTCTGACTATTTCAACCGTTACGGATGCATCTGTATGGTTAGTTTTTGAAAATTTTCACTCTATCATGCTGTGATTAAGAGGGTGTGACATGGACGGTGGTGATCGCGTTTTGAGACAACGACGATGACGGGTGGCGGAGCACTACCAAGATTTTATATCGAGAAGTTTGATAGTCAAAATAATCTTGGCTTGTGGCAAAGCACGGTGAAGGATCTTTTGGTGCAGCAGGGCATGATCAGACCGTTGATCGGAGAAAATCTTGAGACAACTAGTGTCGATGATTGTGAAGAACTCGAGATGTAGGTCGTCAGCACAATTTGACTTTCTCGGGAAAATGAGGTAAAGTATTCGGTGCTGGACGAGACATCACCGAATGAGATCTTGAAGAAGTTGGAGCAGCAATATATGGTGAAGTTTATAACCAACAAGTTGTTCTTAAAGAAGAAACTGTACCAGTTGCGCATGGACGAGGGGGCGAACTTGTTGGATCACACCAACGAATTCAACAAAATCCCTACATAGTTATTGGGGCTCGATTTGAAGGTTGGAGAAGAAAAAAAAGCACTTTTTCTTTTGTCATCCCTGCCAAGCTCATTAGATGGGCGTGTGACTGCATTGCTCATGGGGAAGGAAACATTGAAGCTGGACGATGTGATGGTGTCACTTCAAGATTCAGAGGCATTCTGAATACCTACGACGCATTCAGGCAAGCAAATCATGGTTATGCGATATGATCAGTGTGGGAGGAGCCGACATCGACAATTAGGAGGTAAATAATGGCGGCCAAAATCTACGGGGCGTGATCCAAGTGAAATCACGTGTTTCTGGTGCGACAAGAAGGGTCACTATAAAAGTGTTTGTGGAGAGCGCAAACGGTATGTTACTGGGAAGAAGAAAGTTGAAGAGGAGGATGCGAACATCACGGGATTATCAGAAGATGATGAAATCTGCGTGACAACGGGAATTTTTCACTCAGATGAGTGAGTTGAACGGGGATAAGTGGAGTGTCATTACTCCAAAAGATACGAGCACATGAAGCAGGAATGTCATTTTATGTGAAGGAAGAACGAGCGGGCTCAAAATCCAAAGGAAGACTTATGGGTTCTGGATTCAGGGAGCTCGGCACAGATATGTACGACGAGAGGTACAATTGATACTTTTCAGAAGGTGTGAGACTCGGTGAGACTTGGTGATGGGTCAACATGCGAGGTTCGAGGAGTCAGGACAGTGAAATTGAAGACACCCGATGGAGGAGTTCATAAAGTGGATGATGTGAAATTTGTTCCGAGGATGAGGCAGAACACGATATCATTGAGTAAGCTCGATGCAGGAGGATTCAATATTTCCATAGTAGGTGGAGTGTTGGAAGTCTCACGTGGGGATGCAACAAATTTTACTGGGAAGGAGTCCCAAGGGTTGTATCATTTGATGGAGACCGTAGTCATCCTGAGATCGAGTGAAGATGGTGGAAGTGCCACGTCATCTGGCGTGATGATGCATGTTCGATTTTCTGATGAAGTTTTCAGCACCTTCAAGGAGACTGTAGGTCAAGCTTCTACCCCAAATTGGACGTGAGGGGGAGATTTGTGGGGACCACTCCCAATTGGGAGAGTCCTCTTTGGTGGCAGCATCTATCCAGATGGATGTAGGAGGTGGATGTGGGAGTCTCCTTAGTTTGGTGGGCAGCTTGGTGGACGACAGATGATGATGGGAGGATAATTCTTGGGTAGATGATCTACCCAACAACTGGTTTTCTTTATTCCACTATTTTACCGGGATTTTAATTCCCATGTTTGTGAGATCTATGTCTGGTTATCCTCTATGAAGTTTTATCCGGAGAGGAGTGAATATAGAATTATTCCATTTCTCCCTTGGATGTAGGATATATAGCCGAACCACGTTACATCGTCTGTTTGATCCATTTGCTTCTTATTTTGGTGTGTTTGAGGTACCACGCACCTCCACTGCTCCTAAACAGCTTCATCCTCCCAGTGTAGACAATGGTGGTTGGGCAGTGTCTCTATCCAACAAGGGACCAGTAGTAGCGTGCAAGACTTAGAGATTTCGGTGGAGGGGGCTAGACTGATTTGTCATGGGAGGAGGATGTGACCTTGTTCAGATATATAGGGCAGTCATGGGGGGGCTTCTTTTCTCTTTAGGTTCTTTAATTTTAATCATAGCGACCTACAAAAGCTAAAAAAATTCACTATTATTTTTGGTATGTAGTCAGGTGGGTCAAGATGCCTCACCCCATGCCTTTATTTTTTTTTCCAAAGACTTATTTGTGGTAAAAAAACAAATCTTTCATCCACCCCAATAAAAGTCCAGAAATTTTTCTTAAATCATAAAATAGGCTTTTGAAAAATATATAAATATAATTTTTTGTTTTTTGATCTCTTCAAGAACATAATAATTATATTATTATAATATAATAATAATTACATTATTTTAATATTATAATTTCCATGAACATGTGGAAATCGAATATTCCATAAGTTACTATTTTGGTGGGCGACGGGTGTTATCATTATCTATAAAAACACTTTTGATGCATGATTCAGCTAATGTAACATTTAAAAAATATATATTTTCTTGAAAATTTATATCCATCAAACTATATTCAATCAATATCAAACTTTTAGATGATCCTAACATAGACATCTGAAATCAGATCGGGGAATAATCTGTTCCATTAGAAACAAATTTAAACCATATAATTCATGTAATTGAATTAATACATCCTCGTCTTAGAAAATTAATATGATCTATTTGATATTAATTTATGGTAATGGGGGTGCATCAGAATCTTCTAGGTTAGGGATTTTAATTTTTTCATCACCAAAATGATTAAACTTTTCATCTCCAGCTATCAGAGCTCCGGTTGCGGTTCTAGGATCTTGCATGAATTTAATAATAACATAAATAAAAATAAACAAGCACCTCATTCGATTCTATAGTGTGTTCGACAGCGAAAAATCACCAGCGATCTTTGCTCATAGGATTCAGAGTCGAACCCCTCTAGATTTTCTAGACACACTCCATGAATTCACACGTGTAAGGGTCTATATCTGCATGGATCGACCCTTTTCATGTTTCCAAGGCTTGAGGTCCCCAGAGGAGGCTCAGAAAAATTTTGGAGTAGTTCTGTTTCTAAAAGATGGAAGCAGGGAGGATTTCATGTCATGAAAAGTTACATGATGTGAAAAAGGGTTTCATGACGTGTAATATATCGGGTTTTGAAAAATAATATAAAGTAAATCGGAGACAAGTTTTTTTGATAGAAACCAAACCCTAAGAATTATATGTTGTGAAATGGGATTACACATCATGTAATTCCCCGATGTTGTATATTTTAAAACATTTCCAGCCACATAGCTTGTCAAACCCTATGGATTCTCTGGTTTTCCAGCATCTGACATCCCTCTCCATCATCGTTTTAGATTCCCATTGAGGGGGATCGATCCTTATGCTTTTGTGTTTGATCCATGACAATTTTCGGTGATTCAAGGTGCATTCTTCCTTTGTTTTCTAGCATTTTCTACAAGTTTAATCTTGTTTTCTCTAATATATTCTTGATGTGCTATGTAATTAGATTACCCATGGCTCTAATGTGGTTTCTCTTGGTTTTTGTTGGTGCGGTTATGCAGTAACGTCCTCAGATGGATGCAGTTCTAGCGGATGGGGAGATCAGAGATCTGTTGTGTGTCCATTATCATGTGAAGAATGTCGACAACCTTTTGAGGTAGGGGTTTAAGCACTTCTCTATTTATTTACATTCAATTGTAGATTTAGCATGATTTATCCCCTTAGATCGTAATGATATTAACCTAATAATTTATTGAACAGGTTAAAGAATTTTTTTAGCGATATTTTTGTTTGTGTCGTGATAATGGTTTGCCTCTTGATTTGCTAGATAGTGAAATATCAATAACTTGTTTGGATTAGCATGTTGTTCTTGATCAAATTTTTTTAAAGAACATAAATCTATAATTAATTAATAATTAATTAGCTAAATTAATTAAAGAGGTTTGTTTAATGAATCTATTTTTTGTTGTTGTAATTTGATGATAATCAAATTAATGCAAGTCTGGATGTTTAATTAAATTGGTTAATGAACTTCAAGCATGATGATTATTGTTGATAAAATAATTAAAGACATGTTAAATTAAATTTTTAATGAATTTGTGATAGATTTTATAGCATGTTTCTTAGGTTTCGTGTAGTTTTAACTCGTGATAATGAATCAATTAATTCAAGATAGAATAAGAACTGGTTTTATGATTAAAGATAATTTCTTTTTAGGGCCAGAGTTTCCCATTTTCTTGTAAAGGATATGTGACTTATGATTTGGAACCATGAGAAATCGTTGTGTGTGAAGGCTGTATTCCTTACTTTAGGGAAAAGATCATGGTTTCTATGTTTGTTTCCTACTTATTGTGATGTGTTTTGATCTTAGGATAGATGAGCCTAGATGGATATTGTGGTATGTTGGTCATGGAGGCTCATATGTGACATGATCCTAGAATAGTGAAGCCTATAGTATTGTTGTGGTATAAGGGGTGGGGAAGACTAGATGTTGTTGCAGCAGTTGATTCCTGTTTTGGAGAGATGTATCAGGAAATGTATGTGGTGTCAGTGAGGACACTGGAGATGACGGAATAGGTTGAAGGTGGGATTACTTGTTGTTACGAAAGATGGATTCTTGTTTTAATTAGTTGTTTGGTCTACGTCCATATTATTTTTTATCTTCTTTTCTTTCCCCACTACTTGAGATAGATGGTTTTGGTTACTCTTTTTATAAGAGAGATGAATATGCGTGGGGTATGCCATGTGATTTTCATGTTTAGCTTCTCGTGGTTAGATGAGTCTAGACTCCTACTAGAGTTGGAATAGACTTGACAGGTAGTTGACTTACTCACTGTGTTGAGCCCCTTGTGTTTGGAAGATTATAATGTTTTCCTAAAATAACTAGTAATATGGAAATTAATGTTATTAATAAATTAATAAATGATTAACCCATGAGTTTGGGTCTTGTAGGGATGCAATTTTGAGGTTGAAATTCTAAGAAACGGTGGATTTGGTTTGCTTATGCCTGAAAGGATAAATTAACATAATTTGAAACTAATGATTAATTAATGGTTAAAAAATTAATTAACGTAAGGTGAAACTAATGAAAAAGGGATAAATTAAACTAATGTAGCTATTTAAATGGTTGTGTTCTTATAGGATATCTGGTCTTAGTAGTGGAAACCAGGAGTACAAGAGACGTTATCTATAGTTGAGTATGAGACTTGGATATTCTCATAGTGTGGTTGTGAGCTATTTTATGTCATGTACTTTTTGTGCTTTTATACACTACTCCAACCTGGTGGTTAGGGAAACTAACACCCCAGATATTCTGAGCCCTGAGATAGTGTTTTCTCTAATATCCCGGTGGGAGGATGGATGGATGACTACCCCCTTTGGCCATGTTCTCTTCTCTAGGTAGTTACCTGTGCTGGTATGCACGACGGTAAGTTTTCTCCATATATGTGTGTAGAGGGTTGTAATGGATTGTCATTATTTCACACACATGTACTCTGAATATAGATTCCTAATAACTACTATTGGTATAACGTGTATAGGTTGTGATTGGTTGAAGATTTTAACTCAGTGTATGGGATGTTATGGCTTGAGGTAAAATACCTAATGTATGATACACATTATGTGGGATGTGGTGGCTCCAATAAACTACCTAGTTTCTTTTGGTTATATGGACATGGTGGTGTGTTTCAAAGGGTTCATGTTTTAGTGCTTCACCTAGGTGTCTGTGGGATAGCCCTTTTTGAGAGACATGATTTGGATGTGCAATGATGGGGAAGAGTGGAAAACTAGTGGGGAAGTAGTAGTAGGGTACTGTCGATATTATTTATTATATTATATTCTCTTGTACACGATACTTGGTGAGAGTAGCCATGGTGAGCCTGGGAACTTAGTATACCTATTTAGGTGAGGAGTTAGTTTCACTTATTGTTCACTGTACTTTATCATGCTTTCTTTACCTTTTTCACGAGATGGTATATGGATGCACTACTAAAAATATGGCCTTTATCAGAGCTAGAAAAGGGCATTAAAAGCACTAAAAATCACTGTTAATCGAGTTGAAGATAAAGGGGGCTCTCTTTTATCAGTTCTCAAAGAAGCACTGATAAAGGGGTCTTTTATCAGTGCTAAACAAAAGCGCTGATAAAGGACTCTTTTATCAGCATTTTTTAGCGCTGATAAAAGTTAATAAAAAAATATTGATTCAATTCGAGGAGCGGCTTCAACAGCGCCTTACCCCCCAACACCCAAGATCTCACTCCCCAGCCACACCCCAGGCCTTTAATAGCGCCCCTACCCCCCTTTAACAGTGTTAGGACTTACTCACGACCCGTGTGCCACCCCTGCCTCCCCCTAGATTCGAACTCGAGACCCCTCACATGTGTGCCTAACATTTTTCCACTCCTCCATTTCACTTTTCTCTCCTTTTATTGATATATATATCTATTTATATACATTTTTTGTCATAGTTATTCGTATATTAATATATATATATATATATATTCATATATATATATATATATAGTTCTATTAATATATATATAGTAATATTAATTTATATATGTATATATATATATATTTATTCTTATATTAATATATTAATGTATTAATGTATTACTATATATATACATACATATATATAATAATATTTATATATTTATTTATATATTGGTATATATTTATATCTATTTAGTTATATTTTTTATCTCTATATTTATTCATATATTAATATATATTTATAATATCGACTTTAAATACATTTATAAAATATGTTTTCTTGTGTGTGTATAAATAAATAAATAAATAATTACATATATACAACATGCACACACACACACACATATATATATTATATGTGTATCTATAAGTATAATTATACATATTTATATATATATTTACAAATATTATATATTAATATGTATATACATATATTTAGAATATATAGATTATATATATCAATTTTTCAATACAGACGCACACAAATATACACACACACACACAAAGACATCATATGGGTATATAAATATTAATATATTTTTGTTTTAATAAAATTGGTATTAGTTTTTTATTTAGATAAATCTTATATATTGATAAATATACTTTACATGTAAATATGATTAATTATTGAAGTTTTTACAAATATAAGAAAGATTAGAATGGAAGACCTAGAGCATGGCGATGGTGATTCTCAGATTTTTGGGTTTCTTATTTGATTTCTTCAATGGACTCCTTTAATCCTAAATGGGAATGGAATTTCAAAGATGATTGAACCTAATTGAAGGATCATATCAATGCTTGGGATACTTTTGAGCCCTTGATTTTTAAAAAGAAGGGATTATCCTTCGCGGAGGTTCTATCTGGATCTGGTTCATCAGAACCATTCAAGGAGGATTCTTCAAGATCCTCCAATGTTACCAGACATGATAATGATGGATTATTGGTGGTGTATAATCATGAGGATTTACAAAAACGAATTACTCTCTACAAATTCTCCATCCTGGGCCGCGTTAATTACTCGAAAGGTGATCGTCCTTGGTCTTATGCAGATCTAAAAAGTAGGGCGTCTCATTGTTGGGGAAACCGAGACTGGTGACTCATTCCTATTGGGAGAAGGTATTTCCATATCCTTATCCATTCAAAGGAAGATCTGAATGTGTCTTGGAGATTTAGTAATTTACAGTTAAAACATGGAGTTCTGAAATTATCCGAATGGAATGTGAATTTCAATCCATTCACCCTCAGGCAATCCAATGCCCAAATTTGGGTTAGGCTTCATGGGCTGAATTGGGTATATTGGCATCCAAGGATCCTCAATGATCTTGCCTCATGCCTTGGTACTCCCATTATACTGGATCAAAGGACCCTGGATAGTGAGTTGGTTTTTTTTGCAAGGATGCTTGTGGATGTTAATTTGGAATTGAAAAGGCCATAAAATATATCCTTTATAGATAATGGCATCACATCTGATATAAGAGTTAAATATGAAAATATACCTTCATTTTGTGATGTATGCAAGATTATAGGCCACTTGGTGGTTAATTGTAGGGTTATACATAAGAAGGTAATTTCTAATCTTAAAGCCTCTGAATGGATCGATGCTAATAGAAATAGAAGGGGCAAGAATGCTATGGTTGATAAAAAAGGAGCTACCTGGAAGCCAGTAGAAGCATCACAAACTTTTAAGTCTCAGCATGGTATCTCATCCTACAAGACTCCTGATATATCTCAGGTCAGACCATCCCCTGACTTGAGGCATTCATGGGAAAACTTAGTAGAGGAAGAGGAGAAGGACAGTGTGGCCTTGATTGACTCCACAACCAAGATGTTCCTTTATTATGAAAAGGACCAGTTTTCTGATATGTCAAATGATGTTTTTAATATTGTTTTATATATTCAATCTAAAATGGAGGACGGTATCATGCTTCAGGATATATCCAATGATATTGCTGCTTTGGTTAAGAGTATGCAGGAAGGGCATGACCCTCCTCCAGATGACCTTTCCAACATTTCCTTTGTTTGTGCACAGACTAACGATGGTCTACTAATTACAGAAGCTCGTAGGGAGGATATGTTTAAAAAAAATACTTCCATTGATCCAATTTTCTATATTCTTATTAGTGCTACAAGCAGTAGGGATATGGTTATTACAACCCCTGTTATGATACATTCCATCATAGTTAATTCAGACTCTACCAGTGCAGAAATCCGGGGCAAATCGATCTCTTCAAGTCCTATATTTTTGCATCCCCCGAAAATTCTGCTCAGTTCTGAAATTGTCAAGAGCCATGATAATCCAGAATTCAATGTATCTCCATTTGATGAAATATTACATCAGGGATGTATTGATCCTCCAAAGGATCCTTTTTATAATCTGGTGGAAGTAATGATTGGCAGTGAGGCTGATACTGGTTCTCTTTGGTAGAGACCAGGTAATGGTGATAAAGGGATCCTTCTTAAGACAGGAAAGGGAGACAAGACCAACCTCGATATTAGTGATCTTCTTCAGGATACTTCCTGCCCCAAAAAGAAAGTTGGGAGACCCCCCAATGTAGGGAAGACAAAAATTTTAGTTTCTAAAAAAGGGGATCACAGCCCTAATATCTTGTTTAAATGAATATTCTCTACTGGAATTTCTAGGGGGTGGCTAATAGAGACACTTTAAGGTCTCTATGCCTTTTTATTCAAAATCATAAACCTCTCTTTATTGGTTTATCCAAACCTAAAAGAACCTTTTCTTATAGCATTGCTAATTTGGAAAATTTGGGTTTTTAGTTGATTAGATCAAACAACTGTCTTTTTAAAGTCAAGAGGTTATGGTTTTTGGCTCATTACTCCATTTCAGATATTTACCTTATTGTTAATACCGAGCAGCATGTCACTTCTTCATTTAGGAACCTTGGTTCTCAGTATTTATGCAGCTTTGTGAATGATTTTAACAACTATAAGGATCGTAGAAGATTATGGCATGATATTGAGAACCTCAAATCAACTATTTCTGGACCATGGTTATTCCTGGGAGATTTTAACGACATCATGAATCCATATGAGAAATTGGGTGCCATATCCAATTCCATTTCATCCAGGGAGTTTAAAGTTTGTATTGACTCTAATGGGTTGTTTGAGGTCAATCTTGTTGGATACAAATATACTTGGTATATAATGTTTTTGAACAGGTTTGTTTCTAGTTGTATTGATAAGGATTTTGTCAATGAAGATTGTGTTGACTCCTGGGATTCCATTTCTTTCACGACTCTATCCAAATTTAATTTGGATCATTATCACATTTTGGTTGAATTGGTGGGTAAGGATCCTCAACCTCCTTTACCTTTTAGGTTCAACAAAGCATTGATCAATCACCCGAAGTGTAGAACCATTGTTGAATAAACATGGGGATCTTTAAATTGCAGGATGGATGAGCTTTCTTCTGTCATCATGCTAAAACTCATGAAAAGGGCTCTTAAAACTTGGAGGAAATTTCGTTTCAGTTCTCTTGACTAGGAAATATAATCTATTGAAGATTCTATATGGAATTTATAGGAACAAAGTACCTTTTCTGACTTCTCATGTGATGTCTAGGGGGAATTATAGTGTATTTCAAAGCTGAATAGTCTTTTTAATTTTAATGATGCCATGAAAAGAGATATTTTCAAGGAAAAATGGTTGAAGGATGGTGATAGAAACTCCAAGTTCATTAATTCTCTTCAGAATATAAGGAAGGTTTCCAGGCCTCTTTCTTTATTAAAAAATGGGGACCAGATTTTTGAAAATAGGGGGATCTCTCAAGTCATGGGATTTCTTACATTAGGGATCTCTTTAATGGGTCCTCCCTTAATAATGATCCTTTTGAAGGAATCATTTCCAAAATTGTGGATCATCAAGACAACACCAATCTCACTGTCATTCGATTGAATCTTGAGATTGAAGAAGCGATATTCAATCTCAAATCTTAAAGTTCTTCGTGCCTGGATGGTTTTGGTAATCTTTTCTTTCAAGAATACTGGGAAATTATTCAATCTAATGTTTCGAGGCTTGTCATACATTTCTTTAAATGGGGTTACCTTCCTCATGGTTTGAATGCTCAATTTTTGGCTCTGATTCCAAAGGTGTATATTGCCAATGAAATACATATCTTCAGGCCAGTTTCTTTAGTTAATTATATCTATAATATCATATGTAAAATATTGGCCACAAGGTTAGATTTGATTGCTGGAAATATTTTTTCTCCAAATCAGTTTAGTTTTATCAAATGGAGATCAATTTACAATTTTCTTATCACTGCTTTTGAATGTGTTAATCTATTAAAAAGATCCATGAGTGGTGGAAACATTTCTCTCAAGTTTGATGTCATAAAATCCTTTGACATAAGGAATTGGAGATTCATTTACAAGGTTCTGGAAATGTTTGGGTTTAATGGCGTCTTTATTGATTGGGTCCTTTCCATTTTCAGATCTTCACATATCTCTATCCTTATCAATTGATCCCCCAAGGGGTTTTTTTATTGTTCCAGAGGGGTCATACAAGGTGACCCCCTTTCTTCTATTATTTTCTCAATTGCGGAGGATTACCTTAGCAGGCTTCTCTCCATCATGACAGGCAATTGGAAAATGAAGGTAATGAATGCAAGTCAGGGTTTAGCTGCTTCTACTCACTTGTTATATAATGATGACATTATTATATTCACCAAGGAGGATAAGAGAAATATCATGAATATCAAAAGAGCCCTTTCTCACTACTCCTCCATCTCTGGTCAAGAAATAAGTTGGTACAAATATTTCATTTACTTTGGAAGGAACATATCTATTTCTAGGAAGAATGATATTGTTAGAGACTTGTTAATTCATGAGGGAGTTATTCACGTCAATTATTTTGGGGTGCCTTTGTTTTGGGGAAGGCCTAAGGCCTGGTACTTCTCAGACATTCTCAGCAAGGTCAGATGACTGCTTGCTTCTTAGAAAGGAACAACTCTCTCTATGGTTGGTAGGGTTTTCTTGGTTAATTTTGTTATTGTCTCTAAGTTTGTTTATTATTTTATGGTTTACCAATGGTCTATTTCTCTCATAAGTAATATCAATGTTTCTCTAAATAACTTCATCTATAGTGGCCACATTCTTGAGAGAAAACTGGATACGGTTTCTTGGAGCAACTGTTGTAAACCCTATGATGATTGGGGTTTAAATATAAAAAATATTGAGATCTTAAATGATTCTCTGCAATATTATTTTATGTGAAGACTCTTCAATAACAACTCTGAAACACCTACTTTCCTTCAGGCTAAATTTATTAACAGGCTTATGAAGGGTTATTTTAATCATCTTGATTCTTCTATTTGACCTTCCTTCAAAAAAAATTCTTCAATTGATCATCATTCAAGATGGCTTGTTTCCATGGATTCCTCTCTTGATTTTTTGAAAGAAAATTGGTGTGACACTCCTCTTGTTAATTTGGTGGGGGTAAAAACACTAACTTGAATTTGAATATTTCTATTAGGTACCATCTGGTTAACATGGAGGATCTCCCAGAGTAAATTATGAATCATGTAAATGGGTATTGTATCTCTAACATGGCGGATTTCTGGGCTTGGAAACCTGCTGCTAATGGTTTTCTTACTTCAATGTTATTTTACAGGTTCTCTTTAAATTGCAATGTGGAATATCGGTGGATGAAGGGGTTGCACAAGAATTTCCTTAGACCATCCCGATCTACATTGGTTTGGATAGTTTCTCATCAGAAACTCCGAACAGACTATTATTTGAAAAACTATGGAATATATTTATGTTCCTCATGTGCTATTTACCATCAACATAGGGAGGATGTAGATCATCTTTTTCTTAGCTGTGTTTTCATATCTTTAATGTGGAAAGCCATTGGAGATTTTTTTGAAATCTCATTGCCACAGACAACTCTCATTCGATATTTCATTCAGAGTTGGGGTTCCCTCTCTCTTTCCATACATCTATTTGATTTATTCCTGGTCACTACATCAGAATTTCAATGTTATATATGGTATATCTGCAACCACATTCTTCATTCTGGTGTGACCTTCTCAGCCCACAATTCTCTCGCTCACATTCTTGCTGCTTTTTGGGAGGCCAGACTTCCAAGTAAACTCTTCTGCTCCAATTCAATTCATGACTTGACTATTCTTAAATGCCTTGGAGTTAAAGCTTCTTTCAGGCCTCTATAAAGTACTTTGGAAGTTTTATAGTAGCATCGTCTTTTTGGTTGGATTAAAGTCAACTGTGATGGGGCTTCTCAAGGCAACTTGGGTACCTCCGGCTATGGTTCTATCTTCAAAGATCACCATGTTACTGTTCTCGGTTTTTTTCATGGTTCTTGTGGTGTCACCTCTTCAACTGAAGTTGAGATGATTTTTTTTATTGTTTCAGTGGAACAAGCTAGGACACATGGGTGGAATAATCTATGGTTTGAGAGTGATTCTACAACTATTGTTTCAGCTATCAGGTTGGGATCTCTTCACATATCTTGGAATCTTACTAATCATTGGATCAATTTCTTGGATTCTCTTTATTCAAAACATTACATCATCAGTCACACTTATCGAGAAGAAAACTCGGTGGCATATGGCTTTGCAAGTAAAGGTATTGGCGATGTTGATATTATTTGGTATGATCATCTTCCTGGTGAGTTTTTATCTCTTCTTAAAAGAGATTATTATAGGACTCCAATTTTTAGACTGGTGTAAGTTTGTTTTTTTTCAATTAAGGAGCCATGATTTTCTAGGCAAGGTATCATCTCTTTTAAAAAATCATAAAATTAAATTTTTTTGGGCGAATATATAAAAAATATGTATATATTATTATATAATTGATTATAAGTAACAGTACATTGTAAAAAATGATAAAATTTTAAATCCATAATATCAATATAAATGTAACCCCTCGGAATAAATTCAGTCCCCATTGAAAAAGTTAAAAAAAGACCCCCCTGAAACGAGGCTGAAATTCCATCGAATGTTAGAAAATTTGGGTATCCAGACTAAAAACTCAGTTTTGGAGGAATTATGGGACTTTTGGCCTTAAAAATTTTAACAAAAGGTTGCCTTGGGTCAGAGCTCGTAGAGCTCATTACAGGCTTCGATTTGATATGTTGTAGAGCTCAAACGGACACCCGAATCAAAAGTTTTGGCCATTTGAAGTTTGAGTTACATTTTCAACTTATTTTCGATCTTTTATTAATTTTTTTAATTTTTTATGTCTTCAAATTGTAATTAAATGATTATTAGTCGATGATAATTATCAAATTATTATTAAATAATATTTTTTAAAATATTTTAAATCCATTTTCACTAAATTTCTGATATATTAAATGTAATATTATATTTATACTTAACTAAAACATATTTAAAATCTATTTATATTATATTTATATCTATATAAATACACGTATATAACAATATATTATTTTTCATGATTTTTTTTTGAAATTTATTAGTGCTAGGAAAAAGCGCTGATAATTCCCCCCTTTGTTAGCGCTATTAAAAAAAGTGTTGATAAAGGGGTCCCCTTTAACAGTGCTAAAAAAGTTGATAAAGGGGGCCTTTATCAGTGCTAAAAAAGCGCTGATAAAGGGTCACTATTAACAACAATTTTTTAGCGCTGCTTAATGTGACCTTTATGAGCACTTTTTTTAGAGCTTTTTATTAGTGTCATGGCGGAAACCCAGTTTTGTGGTAGTGATCCTATTGAGTATACTGTTATACTCACCATACATATATAAAAATTATTTTCATGTCATTTGGAGTAGGTTGGAGATCAGGTGGGTCACTACTAGCTTTGGGTTTACTAAAAGTTGTTTGGGATTCATGGTCACTGTCTTCTTAACATTTCTTTTGTTAATTACAGTTTTCCTTTTATTTGTAGTAGTTTTTGCATGATAATACATATGTGCATTTTGGATTTTATTTTATATTAGAGTCTCAGATGAGGTTTATTTGTGTATATATTATCTCTATCTTTTTCATGTATTTTTTTAGAGGGTAATTCCTCCCATCTTCATGTTTATTATACCCTCTATGTCAGTCACCAACCTAGGGCCTATTAGAGGTGGGAATCGGGGGTCACTATATCTCTTCTCCCACTATCGTCCCAAGAGGGGTACACTTTCTAGGGAGGGTGTTATGAAATAGTGGTATCAAAGGTCTCTTTTATATATAATATGGAGTTTGATGTTAAGAACAAGTGAGGTTGCATGGTTTGGTAGGTAAATAGTGTCAGTTGAGTTTATCAACCGATGTAAATAAGAGAGGTTGGTTGAGACACGGTTATTTAGGGCCCTTTATGATTTGATTCACTGACCTTAAAGTTTAAAACAACTACTAAATGAGGTGATATTGGTTTCAAGGTATTTTCCTATGAAAGGATCATGCATCATCCTTCCTTGGTCCTGTGTTTGAATTGACATACCATGGGAGAGGTTAACCTAAAAAGAATAAAATAAAACAATTAATTAATGTTCAATTCTTCCATATTCTAGGTTAGGAACTCTCATTGTTGGTTATTTTGTAGGAATGGATCTAGGATGATGTCCTCATGAGGTTCTCCTAGAAGATGTTCCACAGGTTGCACTATAAGATCACCGTAGAGTAGAGGTCGACAATGAAGACCCTTTTAGGAGGACACTTCGAGAGTTTCCACATCAGAGTTTGTAGAAGTATGAGGGATCTCTTTCATATGCAGTCACAAAAGGCTAGTTGGAGAAGGTTGATATAGACTTCAATTAGATTCGTTATCAGAAGTACCACTGGGTATTTTGGGTTGTGATGATGCTTTAGGGAGTGAAGAGGCAATGGTGGTTCTTGTTCCTCAAAGATCGCGAGGTTTCGGCAGTCTCTTGGGGGGAGTTTCGAGACTAGTTCCAAGCCCATTTTCTTTCTTTAACTATGATATTGTCTAGTCACCAGGATATGCTTACCCTTAAACAGGGGAGTTCCAGTGTGTGGGAGTTCAGGATCCATTTCACAAACCTTTGATGATATGCTTTGGACATTTTACCAAATAAGGATGCCAGGGTGAGGCATTTTTTGGAGGCTTTTGCATCCAAAGATCTAGTAAGAGGTCAACCCATTTATGATAAAGATGTATCACGATGTGTTAGTAAGAGAAGAGGTCATTGAGAGGTATTAGCTAGAACCAAGTCTCCATAAGAGGGGAGTCATTAGGATTCCTCACAAAGTAGATCTATGGTTTGGGGTTCCCGATTGTTAGGACAGAAGGGCTTCTGATCAGCCAGGGGTATGTCCCATCCCTCAATGTCTCATTTCTCTAGGGGTGGTGGCTCTTAGACCCATTTTAAGGGATCAAATTCATGTTTTTCTTGTGGAGGATAAGGTCATAAATGATGATAGTGGATGACTTTTCTAAGAATTCAGTGTGCACCAGTTGTTCCAATTTAGGTTCTTCCACTGAGGTAGTTCCAGCTAAGCAGTATTAGAAAAATGGTCTTTAATGTCAGTTTTTAATCGACGTCGAAGTCGCCGATGTAAAAACTATAAAGTTTTACGTCGGTTTTTGTAAACCGATGCCAAAAATAAATTACATATGTTTTTTTGCATCGGTTTTGTAAAATATCTATGCCAAAAAAAACAAATTTGTATCATTTTTTGCGTCAGTTTTCATAAAAACCGAGGCCAAAAATAAAGAAAAATAGTTTTGGCATCAGTTATTTAAAAAAACTGATGCCATAAATGAAAAAAAGATTTTTGGCATTGGTTTTTACAAAATATGACACCAAAAAGTAAATTTTTTTCTTGTGTTTTATATAATTTGTTAAGCGTTGATTTGACTGGTTGTGGACCTAAAACAGAGTTACAGATCAAAATTTATCACCGTCAGAAGTTGAACCTATCAATGATTTGATTGATACAACCAGTTTCAAAGAAAACATGATAAACATAAATTAAAATCATATACACCAAATGAAATTAAATAAGCATAATACTTCAAACATATTTCAATGGTTTTACGGGATTCCATAGAAATGATACGTTGTTTATCATCATATAACTTATATTTTAAAATGAGAATTAATCATCATTATAAGAAAGCTAATCGAGTTGTTTATAAATGAAGGATAATAATAATAAACAAAACAAATGAATAGAATATGTACCGTGTTCAAATTAAGGATTGAAGTCACATTGAAAACTTTATATAATCGATGATGTTGAAAACAATGAACGAAGGAGAAACTTGATATATATATATATATATAGTAAATGAAAATATTTTCAATTGCGTTGTATGAAAATGTAGGTGGGATTTTAAAAAGTTAAACGCATTTTGTGAAAAAAATTTAAATTTTGATCCCTCAATACTCTTTGGCGTCGGTTTTGTTTGAAACCGATGAAAAAGCGGATTTACATTAGTCTTTTGGTGTCGGTTTTTTAGAAAACTGACACCAAATATGCCAATCGATATCTGTTTTGGCGTCGGTTTTTAAATAAACCGACATGAAAAAGTTAGAAAAATACAATTTTCACGTCGGTTTTTTAACAAACCGACACGAAAAAATTGAAAAAAAAAACTTTTTGCGTCAGTTTTTTTAAAACCGACCCCAAAAACAGATAATAATTTTTTTGGCGTCGGTTTTAAAACCAAACCGACGTAAAAAACTAAAAAATATTTTCTGTGTCGGTTTTTATGAAAATCGATGCCAAAAAAATTCAAAAACAAATTACAATGTTTTAAATAATTCCTTAATCTTTGATTTGACTGGTCGTGGAGCTAAAACGGAGTTACGGATTAAAAGTTATGGCCTTTGAAAGTTGAACTTGTTTAAGACTTCTCTTAGGAATGATCAAATTCTGACATCCATAACTTTTAATTTGTAACTCTTTTTTTTCTCCATGACCAGTCAAATCAAAGATTAATAAATTATCTAAAACATTGTAATTTTTTTTAAAATTTTATGGCGTCATTTTTTATGAACACCGACAACAAAATATATTTTTTTTTGTTTTTTGCATCGGTTTTTTTAGAATCGACAGCAAAATAATTTTTTTTCTTTTTGGCGTCGGTTTCTTGAAAACCGACGCAAAAAAAATCACCGCAAAAATTATTTACATCGATTTATAAGAAATCGACGTCAAACTGGTGATGTTAAAAATCATTTTTCTACTAGTGAAGGTAATAGTTGTAGGTTGCTTTAGATTGCGATCAGCCGATAGTAGTTTGGGAAGGTAGAGGATAGCCCAGGGATTCTCCATGTCCCCATAGAGTAGAGCGCAACCATGTAGGTGTTCATTAGCATGATCAGATAGGTCTTGGAGTAAGTTGCGGTTAGCTTTTTTCTTTATAATTTCCAGTGTCATGCGAGCCAGGTGTCATTTGAGGTACCCTTTTATTTTTTTCTACTTGAGTTCATTACTTATTTGATCTAGGAGAGACACACTCCTTCATATCACCTTCCCTTATCCATGCTTTGGGACTTGAGTTAGAGAGGCTTCCAGTGCCCTTGGCATTGACTATGCCAGTTGGAGGATGAGATGACTTGTTTGAATTATGTAGAGACTGTGATCTAGTGTTGCGGAAAAACCTCTCTTGGGGATATTTCCTATGTTTATAGATAAAACCATATGAAATCATCCTCAACATGGATTGGTTGTATTTTTTGAATGCTATTTTGGATTTCTTCAAGAGGTAGGTTGTGTTTTTTTGATGTTGATGGTGATCTTCCAGTGTTTTTTGGTGACAGAGACCCTCAGATGGGTCTAAGGAATGTTCTTTCCTTTTCATACATGATGGATGATCCAATAATTAGTTCTTAAGAGGTTCATTAGTCAAAATTTCCTAGGGTCGTAGAAGAGTACCATGATGTCTTTCTAGAAGAGTTTTTAGCGTTACCCCCTCGAAAAGTGATCATGTTTGGGATCGAACTACATCCAGGCATTTATTCTTTCATGATGTATCTACATAGTATGGAACATTTTGAGTTGTGAGAGCTACATATACATCTCCATGGTCTGTTTCAGTGTGGTTTTATTCGGCCGTGTGTGTCACCCTATGGTGCACCAGTCTTGTTCATAAAGAAGGCTGACATCAATTTTTGGTTTCCAATCGATTATTGTCACTTAAACCAACTGGTAGTGAAGAACCATAACCCTCTTCCATATATTGATGATTTATTTGATCAACTGAAGGGTTCATGTTCGTTCTCAAAGATAAATTTGTAGTTAGGATATCATCAGATGCATGTAAAGGATGAGGATATCCCAAAGACTTATTTCTATTGTCATCATGGGAATTACGAGTTTCTTGTGATGTCGTTTGATGTAATGAATGATTAATCTATGTTCATGGGTTTAATAAATGTTGTGTTTTTCAGTTCCTATATATGTTCACGTTGGATTTCATCTATGACATATTTTTCTACTCTATGTTTGAGGAGGAGCACAAAGAGAATATGCATGCCATTTTTTTGAGTTCTTCGTCATGAGAAGTCGTTTGAGAAGTTTTTGAAGTGTGAATTTTGGGCCAGAGAATTCCATTTCATGGGGCATGTTACATCCCATCAGGGAGTATCTATGGATCCATCAATGGTATAAGCAGTTTTTTCTTGGGTATCCCCCAAGATAGTGGTAGAGTTGAAAATTTTCCTTGGTCTTGTAGTCTATTACAGGAGGTTTGTATCTGATTTTTCTGGGTTTGTGACTCTTCTAATAGAAATGACCTAAAAGGATTAGCTGTTAATGTGTATTAATCAGTGTTACACTACAAGAAAACCGCCGCTAAACGGCAAAAAAAATTTATTTATTTATTTATTTATTTTTATATATTTTTTAATTTTATTCGAGGATTAGCGGCAGTTTTTTAAAAAACCGCCGCGAAATAGCGGCGGTTTCGGTAAAACCGCCGCGAAATGAAATGAAAAAAAAAAAAACGAGAAACCCCGAAATCACTAAAACGACCATAACTTTTGATCCGGGCATCCGTTGAAGCGCCACGACCAGTCAAATAGAAGCTCATGAAGAGATATAGAGGCACATATTATCAAAACCGTGAGACAGTCTAAGGTGTGGAAGATATTAGAGTTATAAAAAAGTTGAAAAAAGTTCTCCAACTTCAAACGGCCATAACTTTCGCTCCGGGTGTCCGTTTGGGCTCTACCACATATCAAATCGAAGCCAGCGAAGAGAGCTACGCACCAATTTGATAGAAGAAATCTTCTATCTTGTTTTCAGACCCCAAATCCCCTCCTAAGGCCTCAAAAACCCCGTTTCCGTCACCGGTGTCCCGTCGAACTTGTCTTCAAACAGACCTAACTTTCGATCCGCGTGTCAGTTCGGCCTGCTCCACATGGCAGATCATAGCTCGTTCCATGAGCTTCAGTTTGACTGGTCGCGGAGCCCACATGCACTTCTAGATCATATGTTATGGCCTTTTTAGTGGGTATCGGGTTTGTTATGTTTTTCAATGCCTCGTTTCTAGCACCCATTCCCCGTCAGTTTTTTTTAAATGGTCGTAACTTCCGATCCGCTTTTCCATTCAGACTCTTTCACCTTTCAGGTTGTAGAGCGTTTCAGGATCTTTGATTTGACAGGTCGTGGATCTAAAACGGACTCTCAGATGATAAGTTATCTCCGTTAATGTGAGTCCAATATTTTTGTCTCTTTATGACCGTTTTGACGGGTTTTAACGGTAGCTCCATTTATTACTATTTATTTGGGTTTCCATGACTTGTTATCTTTATCAATGGTTTTTTATGGGTTATTATGATGATTATGTTGAATTATTAAGGAGTTTTCCAGAGTTTTCACGAGTTTTCATGCGTTCTCATTTTTTCTAATGCCTCATTCTTCATATGCTTCTCCATCTTTTTTCATGCGTTTTCATGATTTTCATCCCTTATCACGTCTTTTCATACATTTTCATGTGTTTCCTTTATTATTTATTATTTATTATTTATAATATACTTTAATTTATTTATTATCTATTATTTGTAACTGGTTATTTATTATTTATTATTTATTATTTATATTTATTTATTATTTATTATTTATATTTATTTATTTTTATTTTTATTTATTATTTATTATTTATATTTATTTATATTTATTTATATTTATTGTTTATATTTATTTATTATTTATTATTTATATTTATATTTATTTATTATTTATTATTTATATTTATTTATTATTTATATTTATTTATTATTTATTATTTATTATTTATATTTATTTATTATTTATATTTATATTTATTTATTATTTTCTATTTATTATTTAGTATTTATATTTATTTATTATTTATTATTTATTATTTATTATTTATATTTATTTATTATTTATTATTTATTATTTATTATTTATATCAATCTATTATTTATTATTTATTATTGATATTTATTTATTATTTATTATTTATATTTATTTATTATTTATTATTTTTATTTATTTATTATTTATATTTATTATTTATTATTTATATTTATTTATTATTTATTATTTATTATTTATATTTATTTGTTATTTATTATTTTCTATTTATTATTTATTATTTATATTTATTTATTATTTAATATTTATTATTTATTATTCATTATTTATTATTCATTATTTATATTTATTTATTAGTTATTATTTATTATTTATTATTTATTATTTATTATTTATTATTTATTATTTATTATTTATATTTATTAATTATTAATTATTAATTATTAATTATTTATTATTTATATTTATTTATTATTTATTATTTATTATTTATTATTTATATTTATTTGTTATTTGTTATTTATATTTATTTGTTATTTATATTTATTATTAATTATTTATTATTTATATTTATTTATTATTTATTATTTATATTTAATTATTATTTATATTTATTATTTATTATTTAAATTTATTTATTATTTATTATTTATTATTTATATTTATTTATTATTTATTATTTTCTATTTATTATTTATTATTTATATTTATTTATTATTTATTATTTATTATCTATTATTCATTATTAATTATTCATTATTTATTATTCATTATTTATATTTATTTGTTAGTTATTATTTATTAGTTATTATTTATTATTTATTATTTATTATTTATTATTTATTATTTATTATTTATATTTATTTATTATTTATTATTTATTATTTATTATTCATTATTCATTATTTATATTTATTTATTAGTTATTATTTATTAGTTATTATTCATTATTTATTATTTATTATTTATTATTTATTGTTTATATTTATTTATTATTTATTATTTTCTATTTATTATTTATTATTTATTTTTATTTATCATTTATCATTTATTATTTATTATTTATTATTTATATTTATTTATTATTTGTTATTTATATTTATTTATTATTTATATTTATTATTTATTATTTATTATTTATATTTATTTATTATTTATATTTATTTATTATTTATATTTATTTATTATTTATATTTATTTATTATTTATTATTTTCTATTTATTATTTATTATTTATATTTATATTTATTTATTATTTATTATTTATTATTCATTATTTATTATTCATTATTTATATTTATTTATTAGTTATTATTTATTAGTTATTATTTATTATTTATTATTTATTATTTATTATTTATTATTTATTTATTATTTATTATTTTCTATTTATTATTTATTATTTATATTTATTTATTATTTATTATTTATTATTTATTATTTATATTTATTTATTATTTGTTATTTATATTTATTTATTATTTATATTTATTATTTATTATTTATTATTTATATTTATTTATTATTTATTATTTATTATTTATTATTTATTATTTATTTATTATTTATTATTTATTATTTATTATTTATATTTATTTATTATTTATATTTATATATTATTTATTATTTATATTTATTTATTATTTATTATTTTCTATTTATTATTTATTATTTATTATTTATTATTTATTATTCATTATTTATTATTCATTATTTATATTTATTTATTAGTTATTATTTATTAGTTATTATTTATTATTTATTATTTATTATTTGTATTTATTTATTATTTATTTTTTTCTAGTTAATATTTAATATTTATATTTATTTATTATTTATTATTTATTATTTATTATTTATAATTATTTATTATTTGTTATTTATATTTATTTATTATTTATTATGTATTATTTATATTTATTTATTATTTATTATTTATTATTTATTATTTATATTTATTTATTATTTATTATTTATATTTATTTATCATTTATATTAATTTATTATTTATATTAATTTATTATTTATATTTATTTATTATTTATTATTTTCTATTTATTATTTATTATTTATATTTATTTATTATTTATTATTTATTATTTATTATTTATTATTTATTATTTATATATATTTATTATTTATTATTTATATTTATAATTCTTTATTCTTTATTCCTTATTCCTTATTCCTTATTCCTTATTTATTATTTATTATTTATTATTCATTATTTATTATTTATTATTTATTATTTATTATTTATTATTTATTATTTATTATTTATTATTTGTTATTTATTATTTATTATTTATATTTATTTATTATTTATTATTTATTATTTATATTTATTTATTATTTATTATTTATATTTATTTATTATTTATATTTATTTATTATTTATTATTTATATTTATTTATTATTTATTATTTATTATTTATTATTTATTATTTATTATTTATTATTTATTATTTATTATTTATTATTTATTATTTATTATTTATTATTTATTATTTATTTATTATTTATTATTTATATTTATTTATTATTTATTATTTTCTATTTACTATTTATTATTTATATTTATTTATTATTTATTATATATTATATATTATTTATTATTTATTATTTATTATTTATATTTATTTATTATTTATTATTTATTATTTATTATTTATTATTTATTATTTATTATTTATTATTTATTATTATTGAGTTTATATCTATTATTTATGTATTATTTGTTTTTTCAATTAATATATATAAGTATATTAAATTCTGTTTATTAACCACATGGCGAGTTTGCTGGAGTGGTAAAGTCTTTGGAAAATATGCAAGAGGTTAGGGGTTCAAATCTCACCAAACACAGAATTTCTTTATATTGCATGGGTATGCATGTGCATGTGCAGGTGCCTGTGCATGTGCATGGGATGTGCATGCATGAATAAATAAAGTAAATAAAATAATACGAAATAAATAAATAAATAAATAAAATAAATAAATAAATAAATAAATAAAATAAATAAATAAAATAAATAAAATAAATAAATACGATAAATAAATAAATAAATAAATAAATATGAAAAATAAATAAATAAATAAAATAAACAAATAAATAAATAAAATAAAATAAAATAAATAAAATAAAATAAATAAATAAAATATATAGATAAATAAATACGAAAAATAAATAGATAAATAAATAGATAAATAAATATATAAATAAATATATAAATAAATATATAAATAAAAAATAAATAAATAAATAAATAAATAAATAAATAAAGATATAAATAAATATATAAATAAATAAATAATTATATAAATAAATATATAAAAATAAAAATAAAAAAAATAAAAAAAAATAAAAAAAATAAAAAAAATAAAGAAATAAAAAAAATCGCCACTAAATCATTTAGCGACGGTTTAAACCGCCGCTAAAAAACCACCGTGAAACGTTCTGCGACGATTTTGAAAACCGCCGCGAAATAGTTTCCCGACGCACGATTTAGCAGCAGTTTTTCAAAATCGCCGCCAATCGATTTAGCGGCAGTTTAAACCGCCGTGAAACGAAAAAAAAAACGCCCTAAATGTCTTTTTTGCCGTAGTGTTAGATAGGTTTTTATTATCTTAAGGATAAGTGGGTCAGTGGTCCAGTTCTTTATCTTCTAGTATAAGGAGTTCAGTTTGTTGTTTTCTATGATGCTTTACATCTTGGATTTTTTTGTGTTCTGATGTAGTATAGATCATTGGTATGGCATCCAACCTTTTATTACATAACATTTCATTTAATTTTAAAGAGGATCTTTAAAGTATAGTGTCTTGGAAAAAGGTACATAATACATGAAAATATAAATCATTATTTTAATACCCTTAAAAATATTCTTGAAAATTTCATCATAAGTACAATTACTACAACTCATAACCTGGAGACATACATCAAAGGAAAGGGCGAGCAGGAGGCCTAGTAAAGGAAAACAAGTGAAACAGTTTACATGTGAAATTGAGCGATATCAATAAGAACATAAGGAATATCATAAAGGAATGATAAATAGGAATATCATAGAAATAATAACTTGAATCATAACTTGAAAATGTTTCTACAACATTTAATTTATACATTCATAATCATTTCAATAAGGTCCATCCCCATGGTGTCATTAAAATTAATAAGGTTATTCACCAAGGCATCATAAAACTTGTCATCTCTAGAGATTAATTTATTTACCCGATACATTCGAGCTCTATCTAGTCACACCCTTAATATTTATTTATTTTCATGTGATTCACATAGATCATAATCAATCATTTCATAAATAACCCAAATAGATTAAAATAAATGGGTACCACATCAAAATCGTAATGTTTTAAAAGTACTTAAAAACATGATAATTATGTCATTTATAGCCCATGGAAAAGGAATGAGGTGTAAGAACCCGGTTCTTATTCTTGAGGTACAGATTTCTTCTTTTCCCTTTTACTTAAGTGTTTTGGAGAAAATAAGGAAAATGGGGTAAAATTCCAAATTTTGAGAGTAAACGCCGTGTACTTTTCTACACATCGTGTACTTTGGCCGTTTGAGATGAGTACATAGGGCGTGTAGGCCTGTCGTCAATGAAGGGTGTAAAAACCGACTACATGCCATGTACTTTGTATTTAGACACCGTGTAATCAGTCGGCAGGTGAACAGTAAGGTGGTGGAGGCAGCCGCCAGCAGAGCGGCCGTACACACCGTGTAATCAGGAATACACGTCGTGTACTCATGTCGACAGATGAACAGTGTCGCGGTGGAAATAAGCCGCTAGAGGAATAGTTTAAAAAATTTAAAAGTACACACCGTGTAGTTTTTTTCACTTAAAACAGGCGTGTGGCCTCCTCATTCGACAGAGGAGGCAGAACCGCAATTTGGAGCTCGGGAGGATGGCCGAATCTTGGAGGATCACCCGATCATTTACCGAGAATCTGATTCTTCTTTTATCAATCACGTTGGGACCATATGGGTAATCCTTCCCCTCTCCTTGTGCTGTTCTTACCAATTCTTCCTCTAAGGGATGCTATTTGAGTTTGAATGAGTGAACGTATATCCCATATCTACATTGTTCTTTCACAATTTGGGAGGCGTCTTTCACGTATATCGATCAGAGACGATCGAGGTAGGTGGCCTGGTGTTCATTCCAACTGTTGGGTTGATTCTTGTGTACCGTGGTGCTACGAACCCATGTTTGGGGTGTCGTATGGCTTAGGCCTTTTCTAAAAGGATATCTAGAATTGTGTAGACAATCTATTGATAAGTTTAATCTGCTGTTTTGGATCACTGCTTGGATCCAGGACCACCCCGGGGGTGGATTCCTCTATTTAGACATTTTTCCAGGATACCCAATGGTATGCCATGATTATATTATTCATTGAATTTTCTTGAGATAAAGTTTATATAAATTATTGTTTATGCATTGGGCTCATCCCGGTTCTTTTAGCCTGAGGGCAGTGTTCTATTAGCCTGAGGGCAGTGTTGCTTAGCCTAAAGGAGGTGTTTGGTTAGCCTGAGGGTCACCTTTGTTGTGCTTGTGGGTAGTAGTATCCATGCCTAAGGGAAATATCACGTATTCCTGAGGGAAATGATCGTTAAGCCTGAGGGAAATCACCTGTAGGTATTGGATTCTGTTACCTGAGGGTAAGGATAGTATGTCTGAGGACACGACTATTTAGAATATTCACTGTGGTATTTTTCCTATGTGGTAAATTCCAAGACAAAGCACAATCTTGGAGGTGATAAGTAATAATTAAAGTTGCAATGAAATTGGAAGTGATAGTTACTTTTGAGTACTTACTAGTTTACTGCATTTACTTTTGCACATTGTTGTTGCACATTTTCACTAACATTTGGGCACAGGCCTTTGGTGGGTGCCTACTGGGATTTATTTCTCACACCCTATTTGGGTCATGCCGTCGGCCCAAACAGATTTTATCACTATAGTTTTTGATAAGAGCACGGGTCCCTATACAGGTACATGATTGTAGCAGAGGAGTAAGAGAGCATGAGACTGAGCTTAGGCTTGCGATGCTGCCACATTCTGTTTACTCTGCTTTGTTTTGTTTGGTTGTACCTTGTACATTGAGTTGTATTGTATTATATTGGAGTGTATCTTGTTCTGGATACTTTCATAGAATTAGTGACATACTGTATCTTTATATATATGACTTCTGGTTCTCTTTTACTTCAGTTGTCTATTTCAGTTGTATATTGTTTATTTCTTCCGTTGTTGTATGTTATTTATCTTTTCCGCTGTGCTACACTTTAAAAAATGAGGGCATAGTTTCCCCACTATCAGACCTGGTCCCTCACTGCTAGTCGGCAGCCTCTGGCGTTTGGGGAAATGCGCTTGAGGTCATGTGACCAACTGGGTTCAGGGCACTCGTTGTGTGGCTTCCGGATCCGGGTCGTTACAAAGTGGTATCAAAGGTGTTATTTTCTTTGACTTACCATTTCGATCCTTATTCAGGGATAGGACGGACATGGTAGTTGGTAATAAGTTGTGCCCAGGAATAGCTAACCCTTGTATAGGGAAAATCCATTCTACCTTGTTCATTTCAATTATTACTGGTTTTGCAATTTTACAGTTGATTTGATTTTCACCGTTGGGTGACAAACTTGTGATTGTGCTGTTTATATGTTATACATGGGTTCTATTTAGTGTCAACGTAATGAGATGAGGGTGTTCCATCTCATGCATCATTTAGGCACATGCTAGAAATCACATTTCATGCATTTCTTCCATGCCATGTAGGTGCATTAGAAATTGCATGTTGTTGTGATAGTGGATGTGCTAGAAAATTATGTTGTTTTGATAGCTGCTTTGATAAATACCTGCTATTTTATAGGGTATTTTTGTGAGAGGTTGTTGATAGGATGAATGCCAAAAATTGTTTTTAAGGAGTATGGGCCCTCAATAATCATAATTTAATGCATCATTGATGAGTTTACTTTGTTATAACATGTATAAGATGTCAAGATTTGATTCACGGGGAGTATGGTCCCTCACGGATCGGAATATGGAACTTAGGTGTTTGTTATGTGTTTTTCTATGTTCTGGAGTAGTTTCTGAGGCTTAATGTCTGGAAAACCCAGCATACATATGGTGTAGTTCTATGGACACATGTCGTGTGTTCTTCTATTCGGGAAGAAAGGGAATATTCTTAAGTACACTCCATGTACCCTAAGTACACTTTGTGTAGTCTCTTACCGAGTCATAGGTCGTGTGGGCAGAGACATGGGGTAGGGAATGGTTTGAGGGGGAACACGCCGTGTACTGGTTTTACACGCCATGTAGTTTCAACCAGGTATCTGCCCGTGTAACTAACAACACAGACGGTGGCACCTTGAGACATACACTCTGTGTCAACCTTTCACACGTCATGTAGTATGACCCAGGTACCCGACCGTGTCACTAATAACACGGTTCGGTGGTATCATTCCAAGAACACATCGTGTGCCTCTGGGACACTCCGTGTAGTTGTGTTTAAGAGAGCCATGTACCTTAGACCTGTAGAAAGACTTGGTCAGGGAAGAAGGATTCATGTACATTCCATGTATTCAAAATACACATCGTGTGTTTGGGGTGTTACACGACCAGTTTTAGCTGGATTACACGCCCATGTGGATGGCCTATGAGAACACGCCGTGTAGTATTTATACATGCCATGTAGTCAAGTTTTGTGACTCTTGAATGATTTCCTTCTCATGTTCCCTTCTTGGTCTCCTAGTTTTCGGTCTTGGATAAATTATGATCTAAGGTGTGATTTGACCTTGTAGAGTCATGTCACTGAGAAGACCACCGGTTGTTCTCCAGGAGAGCGGTAATGATTATACTCTTGAGATGGTGGGCCATGGGATACCAGTGGAGCCTCCAGTAGTGCCAGATGCGGCGTCAGCTATTATACTGGACACAGGCGCGAATGCGCAGTTCTGTGAGGCATCATGCGGTTCATGCAGACCTTCCAGGGAGCACCGTTGGTTTCCACATATATGGCAGAGCTAACGTGTATCTCCCACCAGCAGCATTCGCCTACATTTTCAGGGGATGGCAGACCATAGATTGCGGAGTCATGGTTGGATTCGATGCAGACAATATTCGAGCATCTGGAGACGTCTCTAGGGAGGAGGGTCAAGCTCGCTACAAACATGCTACATGATTCCGCCAAGAGGTGGTGGGATGTTACCACCCAGTCTGAGCATCACCGAGACATGGCGTGGTAAGATTTTCAGGTAGCCTTCTATGACTTCTTCTTCCCAGAGACATTGCAGACAGATTGAGCTTGAGAGTTCATGAATCTGCTGCATGGAACCATGTCAGTGATGGATTATTCTTCTCTCTTCACCGAGCTTCAACGTTTTTCACCCATTCTAGTGGGTGATGAGGTGTTGAGGGATAGACGCTTTGAGGATGGTCTTCGGTGTGACATCTGAGCACTGGTGAACGTTTTCAGGTTGCATACCGTGCATGTTATTGCGAACTAGGCACTGATTACAGAGAAGAACCTACGGGACGCTAGTGGTGTGGGCCAGGGCAGATCGACACCAGTTTCTGGTACTATTTCTACCCGTAAGAGGAATAGGCAGATGAATTTCTCTCACGGTGGTAGTACTAACCAATAGAATACTTCAGGTGGCCAGGTCATTTTCTACCAATGTGGTAGAGAGGGGTACAAGCGACCTCAGTGTCCCCGAGACCCAGTGGAGTGCCGAGATTACGACAAGATGAGTCATCTTCAG
Organism: Viscum album; assembly: GCA_963277665.1. Classification (NCBI taxonomy): domain Eukaryota; kingdom Viridiplantae; phylum Streptophyta; class Magnoliopsida; order Santalales; family Viscaceae; genus Viscum; species Viscum album. The sequence goes on along the minus strand of OY728145.1, from coordinate 1,328,130,324 downwards.
TGCTTTTGTAGCGCATTTCGACCAGTGGCTAGTGAGAGGGGTTCTGTGCAGACTCCGTGTGCAGAAGCAGGACCAGCAGCTTCCTACCAGTCAAGAAATTGGGGTACATCAGGGCGTGCAGGCAAAGATGGTGGTCATGGCCGTGGTAGCCAGACACTAGGATCTCAGAGGTAGCAGGGTGGGTTAACTCAGTGTATCCAGGCTGTGTCGCAGGGCCGCGGAACTGGGCAGGCATATGCAGTGCAACAGACCCAACAAGAGTTAGATCCTGAACCTTCTACTGTCAGAGGGACTATTCTAGTAGCTTATGTTTTATCTTCAGTACTTTTCGATATTACTGTTACACATAGTTTTATATCTGTGGTCATTATGGAGAGGCTTGGGCTCTATGTTTCTTCTTCTTCTTCTGATATCATGATGCTAGACACTCCGTTGGGAGAAAGGACAGCAGGTGTGCGCCAGTGTAGGGGGTGCCCCTTGAGGTTGGAGGGTGTCACATTCTTTGGGACCTCTATGTCTTAGAGATGGCTGCTTATGATGTCATTCTCAGGATATACTGGTTGGTACCCTTTCGAGCCATTGTGGATTTCTATCGTCTTAGGGTGAGTTTCACGTCACTATAGGGTGGAGAGTTTCTATAAAAGGGCGAGTGGGATGTCCACGCGAGCCGAGCTGGAGCCGAGCATCATGGGCGAGGTAGAGTTAAAACCCAGATTGCGAGTTTATATCTGGATGATCAAGGGACTTGTCAAGAGGATTTCCCTCCAGTATTTGATCGTTTTAGGGATGTCTTCCCGGACGACTTTTCAGGTCTTCCTCCAGAGTGAGAGGTGGATTTCTCTATTGAGCTTGTGTCATGACTGGCACCGGTGTCTATTCCTCCTTATAGGATGGTCACACCTGAGTTGAAGGAGATCAAGAGGTAGTTAGAGGAATTAAAGGAAAAGTGTTTTATCTGACCTAGTACTTCCCCTTGGGGTTCGCCGATTCTTTTTGTGAAGAAGGCGGATGGTACCCTCAGACTCTCTGTGGATTATTAGAGGCTGAACCAGTTGACGGTCAAGAATCGATATCCCTTTCCAAGGATTGATGATATTTATGATCAACTTCGGGGAGCACGAGTGTTCTCGAAGATTGACTTGAGATCTGGATATCATCAGTTACGTTTTAGACCATCGGCCATACCGCTTAAAGCTTTTCCGAGCAGATATGGTCTATACGATTACTTGGTTATGTTGTTCGGACTCACGAATGCGCCAGCAGTTTTCATGGCCCTGATGAATCATGTTTTCCATCCTTATTTGGATTATTTTGTGGTATTCTTCGTGGATGGTATCTTGGTGTACTCTCACACTCGACACGACTGTGCCACCCATCTTGAGATCGTACTGAGTACATTGAGAGAGCATCGGCTATATGCAATGCTCTCAAAGTGCCACTTTTGGATGGACTAGATACACTTCCTGGGTCATATCATCTCAGAGGCAGGAGTTGCAGTGGACCCATAGAAAGTGAGAGAAGTAGTTTCCTAGGATAATCCTAAGAACTTGTTTGAGATATGGAGTTTCTTGGGGCTGGCTGGTTACTATAGGTTCTTTATATAGGACTTCTCCTACTCAGAAGCGCCATTAACGGGTTTTACTAAGAAGGGTGTGAAGTTTGTTTGGTCAGAAGCTTGTGAGACAACCTTTCAGGAGTTGAAGGGAAGGTTGACATCAGCACCAATCCTGATACTTCCAGAGAAAAGGAAGAAGTATACTGTTTACTATGATGCATTAGGTATTGGGCTGGGAGTAGTGTTGATGCAGGTTGATCGAGTTGTTGCATATGGGTCTCGGCAGTTGAGGCCGCATGAGAGGAATTACCAGACGCATGATCTCGAGTTGGCTGCAGTTGTTCATGTGTTATGTTGTTGGAGACATTATCTCTTAGGAGAACATTTTGTGGTGTTCATGGACCAAAAAAGTCTCAATAATATCTTTACCCAGCATGACCTGAATTTGTGACAGCTAAGGTGGGTTAAATACCTTCAGTCCTTCGACTTTGAGCTTCCCTATACACCTGGGAAGGGTAACACAGTAGCTGATGAATTGAGTAGGAAGACTCAGTTACAGACAATGCAGAAGGCCAGAAGTGAGTGTTCTCTGATGGATTTGTTCTATAAGATGCATTTGGAGGTGCACGATAGTCAGGGGAGAACGTATCTTTCTTCCTTAGCTGTGACTTCTACCCTCCTGGATAGAGTGAGGATGAGACAACTATCGGATTCAGAAGGCCTAGATCTACGGGAGTCGGTGGCAAGTGAGGACCCTCCTCCTGGATGGACAATAGGCGATGATGAAGTACTGCATTTCCATGGACGAGTGTTGGTTCCAGGGGATATACATGAGGATTTGATGCAGGAGTTTCATGCTTCAGTGTGCGCTATGCATCCCAAAGTTACCAAAATGTATCGTGACTTGAGATGTCAGTACTGGTGGCCGAGTATGAAACCGGAGGTAGCGGGTTTTTTTGCGAGATGTTCCACCTGTCAGCAGGTGAAGGAGGAGCATCAGAGGCCAGCATGACTGTTACAGAAGTTACCCATTCCGGAATGGAAATGGGATGATGTCGCGATTTACTTTGTGACCGGGTTTCCGAGGTCACCTCGAGGCAGTGATGTCGTATGGGTTGTGGTGGAAAAACTTACAAAGTTAGGTCACCTTTTTCCGATCAAGGAGACCTTCAGTGTTGACAAGCTCAGAAAGATGTATATTTGAGAGGTCGTATGTCTTTATGGGGTCCCTCATTCTATCATTTTAGATAGGGACGCTCTCTTTACATCTCATTTCTAGCAGAGTTTTCAGAGGGCACTAGGTACACAGGTGCTTTTGGGCACAATTTACCACCCCTAGACCGATGGCTAGCCAGAGCGCACACTACAGGTTCTTGAGGACATGCTACGTGCATGCGTCCTAGACTTTGGGGGCTCCTGGGAGAAGCATATACCCCTAGTCTAGTTTTTCTATAATAATAGTTTTCAGGAAACTATTGAGATGGAACCTTACGAGGATTTATATGGTAGGCCATGCCAATCACCTTTGTGCTGGATGGAGGCAGGTGGGGCAGCTTTACTAGGACCACGTCTCATGTAGGAGAATTTAGAGTAGGTCCAGTTGATACAGAAGTGGATGGCTACTGCGTAGTCTTGTCAGAAATCTTATGTCGATCGCCGCAGATGATCCTTGGATTTCGTTGTCGAGGATCAGGTTTTCTTGCGTGTTTCACCAAGGTTGGGACACATGCGGATCAGGAGATAGGGTAAACTTTCACCGAGGTATGTAGGGCCATTTTAGATTCTAGGGAGAGTCGGTCGGTGGCCTATCGGTTGCAGTTACCACAGAGGTACCGGGACATTCATGACGTATTCCACATATCTCAGTTGCACCGATATCACTCAGACCCATCTCACATCTTTCAGCCCAAGGGGGTTGAGCATCAGGTCGATGAATCCATTGAGGAGCATCTGATTCATATTATTGATATGATCATGAAGGTTCTCTAAGGCCGGACAGTTCCTCTCGTACGAGTGCTATCGCAGCACAGCCGAGTGCAGGATGAAACCTGGGAGTGGGAGATCGACGTACGTGCTCAGTGGCCAGAGTTGTTCACAGCTTTATATTTTCCACCCATGGAAGGGAAATTTGAGGATGAATTGATTTAAGGGGGGAATTTTGTAATAACATGTTTTTTATTCTTGAGGTACTAGTTTCTTCTTTTCCCTTTTCCTTAAGTGTTTTTGAGAAAATAAGGAAAATGGGGAAAATCCCAAATTTTGAGAGTACACACCATGTACTTTTCCACAGGCCGTGTACCTTGGTCCTGTGGGATTAGTACACAGGGAATATAGGGCTGTCGGTGATGAAGGGCGTAAAAACCGACTACACACCGTGTACTTAGTATTAACACGTCGTGTAATCAGTCGACAGGTGAATAGTAAGGCAGTGGAGGCAGCTACCAGCGGAGCGTCTATACATGCTGTGTAATCAGGAATACACGTCGTGTAATCAGGCATACATGTCATGTACTCATGTCGATGGATGAACAGTGCCACGGTGGAAAGAATCCGCCAGAGGAGTAGTTTAAAAAAATTAAAATTACACGCCGTTTACTTGACAGTACATGCCGTTTAGTTTGTTTTTTTTACTTAAAATAGGTAGTAACCTCCTCATTCAAGAGAGGAGGCAGAACCGTTGTTTGGATCTTGGGAGGACGGCCGAATCTTGGAGGATCACCTGATCATGTACTAGGAATCTGATTTTGCTTCCATCTATCATGTTGGGACCGTATGGGTAGGCCCTCCCCTCTCCTTATGATGTTCTTACCAATTCTTCCTCTAAGGGAAATTATTTGAGTTTTCATGAGTTAAAGTTTATCCCAGATCTACGTCATTCTTGGATGATTTGGGAGGCGTCATTCACGTATACCGATCAGAGACGATCGAGGTAGGTGGTCTGGTGTTCATTCCAACTATTGGGTTGATTTTTTGGTACTGTGGTGCTACGAACCCATGTGTGTGGTGTCATATGGATTATTCCTTTTCTAAAAAGATATCTAGAATTTCGTAGATAATCTAATGATAAGTTTAATCTGCTGTTTGGGATCACTGCTTCGATCCAGGACCATCGCAGGGGTACGTTCCTTTGTTTAGCCATTTGGCCAGGATAACCAAGGATATGCCGTGATTATATTGTTCATTTCATTTTCTAGAGGGAAAGTTTATATAAATTATTGTTTATGATTTGGGCTCGGCCCGGTTCCTTTAGCATGAGGGCGGTGTTCTATTAGCCTGAGGGCGGTGTTGCTTAGCCTAAGGGAGGTGTTTGGTTAGCCTGAGGGTAACCTTTGTTATTCCTATGGCTAGTAGTCTCCGTGCCTGAGGGAAGTATCTCATATTCCTGAGGAAAATGATCGTTAAGCCTGAGGGAAATCACCTACGGGTATTGGATTCTATTACCTGAGGGTAAGGATAGTATGACTGAGGACACGACTATTTATAATATTAACTGTGGTGTTTTTACTATGTGGTACATGACAGGCCTAACCACAAGCTTGGAGGTGATAAGTAATAATTAAAATGGAAATTAAACTAGTAGTGATAGTTACATTTGGGTACTTACTTGTTTACTACATTTACTTTTACACACTCTTGTTGCACACTTTGACTAACAGTTGGGCACGGGCCTTTGGTGGTTGCCTACTAGGATTTATTTCTCACACCCTGTTTGGGTCATGTCTTTGGCCCAACCATATTTTATCACTGCAGGTGTCAACAGGGGAAAGGGTCCCTATACAGGTACATTATTGTAGCAGAGGAGTAGGAGAGTATGGGATGTAGCTTAGGCTTGCGATGCTGTCGCGTTATATTTACTCTAATTTATTTTGTTTGGTTGTACCTTGTACATTGAGTTGTATTGTATTGTATTGTAGTGTATATTGTTCTGGATACTTTCATAGAATTAGTGACATGCTGCATCTTTATATATATGACAGCTGGTTCTCTTTTACTTAAGTTTTCTATTTCAGTTGTATATTGTTTACTGCTTCTGCTGTTGTATGTTATTTATCTTTTCCACTGTGCAACACTTTGAAAAATGAGGGAATAGTTTTCCCACTATTATACCTGGGCCCTCTCTTTTAGTCGGAAGCCTCTGGCATTTTGGGAATTGCGCTTGAGGTCATGTGACCAACCAGGTTCGGGGTACTCATTGTGTGGCTTCTGGATCCGGGATGTTACATGAGGGTTCATGCATTTAAATTCCAGAATAATATATATTTTTTATGTCTTTATCAATAAACATATAAAATAAATAGGTTTGGGTATTCACATTAATAAAAATAAGATAATTTCTTGAGAAAAGGAGATTGAGATTTTGAGACGAAATTTCTGCAGCATAACGACTATATAACATAGTTTTAGAAAATATTAAAAAGAGAGGGGAAAAGGGAAAGACACTCATAAATAACTAATAATAAAGTATAGGTACATAATCAAATATAAATAAGATCATAGTTTAGATATTTGAATAATGTACCACATGAAAAGGAAACTTAAAAGAAAATAGAAGATGTGATTTCTTTTACGAAAATTCAGCAGCCTAACGGCGTCACTTAAAATTTCAGAAAAATAATTGATGAGGGGAAAAAGAGAATATCATAATATGGACATAAAAAAGATATTAATAGGAATGCAGAATATAATACCCCAACATATGAAAATAAAAATTCAAGGACATTACATAAAAGAAGTGTTGACTAAAAAGGAGGGTGAAAGGTTCCCTTACCTTGAAGAGTAACTTCAAAAACTCGAAGGTTGGGACCTTGGGGTAATTGAGGGAACCATTGGAGGACTCCTTGGGAGGTAAAAAGGCCATAGATTTGTTGAGGAGGTATTTTGAATGAAAATAATGAAGTAATGAGTTTGTATTTATAGCAAAAGTGAGGGAATAATGTATTAATTTCCAAAGGACACCTCATTAGTGGTATTTTCAAAACCATGGGATTTCCCATGGTGTTTCCCATAGTATTGGCCATTTGGGACACCTCATAACATATTTTACTATAAAAAAGTCTCCCAGAATTCTTACATCATTATTAAATCATTAATGATGTCATTAAACACACCGAAACTTAAAACTGTATTTTTACTATTCACTGAAAAACAAAACATTTTATAAAAATATCATAAATTCACCCTAACTAAATATCGATGCTCGGAATTCAAAAATGAACTCCATTTTATGAAAATAATTATCTAGTTATGTGATATTTAATTTTGAAGTAAAAACACTATTTACCTTAAAAATATTAATACTTAACTAATAATTTCTAAAACAGTTATTTACATATGCTATTATATCACATTACCAATCAAAATTCCTAAATTATATTTATAATTTCTTAAATGAGTTTACTATTCCATTGGTCACATTACTTTTCATAAGGTTAATATTACTATTCATAATTTACTATTCACTAAAACTTAAGTTGATCTTATTGGAATCTAAATTTCTTTCTAATCACAACTGTAGAAGACCATTTTTTGAAAATAATTTCACATTATTAATTATTTAATGTAAAACATATATTTTAAAATACCCTTTTTCCAATATTCATCAATAATATGGAACTTCTATAAATTTATCCTATATTTATTTTGACATTTTGAAATTCACAAATATTACAATAATAAAAAATAACAATTATATTTATAAAAAAGGATCACACAAAGTAACTAAGGCCTCGTTACATATCCCCTCATAACACCTTCATAGGAATTAAGCGTAAGGTGTGAAATGGTGATAGAATCTTTGGGCAGCTCTAACAACATTTCTCGAGTGGTGATTTCTATAATCTTGATCTTTTCCAAAAGGTGATTACCTTCAATCTTAATATGTTGAATCTCGGCTTGGGCCTGGTCCAGAGAAAAGCCCAGTGATGCTACTTCCTTCCAAAGATCTGACAAATGGGCTTTGTATGGCCCGAGTCGACTGGATGAGTCCATCAACTCTTCTTTTTATATTAATTAACCATGATATTTTGTATTTATAAACAATAATCATAATGTTAAGAGTATAGTTTCCAATGGTCATATTGACCAATGGTCATATAGCAGTCGAAATCTAGTGGTCTTATTTTAATTATACTCATTTCGTTAATGAAAGGATATAGTTTTGTTGTTTAATAATTATATAACAAAAAATTTTAGGAAACAAAAATATTATTCAAAAGTTCGGGATGTTGCATTATTCCCCCTTAATAAATTTAATCCCCTAAATTTCAACCCGTACCCTCTGAAGAGAAAAGGTTTGAGTACTTCTGGTTCATAGACTACTCTGGTTCCCACGTGGTTTCTTCACACTTTTGGTTCCTCCACAACACCTTAACAAGGCAGTTAGTCTTGTTCTAGAGGACCTTGTCTCTACAATCCAAGATATCCACCAGATGCTCCTCATAAGAGAGGTCATGTTTTAGTTATACCACCTATGGATTTTGTACATGTGAAGGGTTAGGTATATACTTCCTCCAGAGGGATATGTGGAAGACATCATGAACTTGTGCTAGATTTGTAGGAAGTTCAAGCCAATAGGCCACTACTCCCACGCGGTCAAGGATTTCCTAGGGGCCAATGTAGCTAGGGATGATCTTACCTTTATTCCCAAACCTCATGACTCTCTTATGAGGTGAAATTTCAAGAAATACTTTGTCACCAACATTAATCTCCAAGTCCCTTTGACAGTTTTCGGCATAACTCTTTTTACGACTCTGAGTAGCCTTAATGTGTTGCTAGATTTCATGATCCTTTTTTATTATCTCTTGCACAGGATCATGCCCAAGAAGTATTCCCTCATCAGATTAATCCCAAAAATTATGAGTTCTACATCGAATCCCATATAGAGTTTCATAGGGTTCCATTTGAATGCTCAAATAAAAACTATTATTGTAAGAGAACATAACTAATGGGATATGTTGAACTCACCCACCATTAAATTCCATTGAGCATGTTCTCAGCATGTCCTAGAGTGTTTGAATATTTATTTTAGATTTCCCATCAGTTTGGGGGAGATAGGCCGCACTGAAATTCAATTCGGTGCTCAGATAATGTTGAAGACTTCTCAAGAATTTTGATGTGAACCTTGGATCACGATCAGATGCGATAGAAAGTGGAACTCCATATAGCCTTACCACTTCAGATAAATCCTGACAAGTGGATCAAGATATAAATATTCTTGAATAGAGATAAAATGGGCAGTCATGGTGAGATGGTCCCCTATAACCCATATTACATTGTTTCCATTGGAAGTTCTCGGAAGACCAGTGATAAAGCCCATAGTGATATTGTCCCACTTCCAGGCGGGTATGGGTAGTGGTTATAATACCCCTTTAGGAAATTTTCACTCCTCCTTCACTTGCTGACATATCAGGCACCTTTTAGTGTAGTCAGCAATCTCCCTTTTCTTATTAACCCACCAATAATGATCACGAAGGTCCCTATACATTTCCGTGCTTCCCGAATGTATAGAGAAAGTAGAGCTATGAGCTTCATCCATTAGTTCCTTCTTTATTTTTTGAATAGATGGAACACAATTTCTTATATGAAATTTCAGTACACCTTCTGGTTAATATTGAACAAAAGAAACTTTCCATACTTCATAACCTCAAAATTATTCAGTATTAAATGATCTTCTTTCTGAGATTTCTTGATCTTCTCTAGTAATGACGGTTGAGAAATCATTTGGGATAGAGTTGATGATGTCCCTTCCCTTATAATTCCCATTTCTATTTTGACTAGGTCTTAGATCAGGGGATCTCTTTGAATCCTCATCATGGAAAATACAACTGGGTCTTTCCAACATAATGCATCATCAACTTTGTTTGATCCTCCAGGATGATAATAAATTGAAAAATAATAGTATTTAAGAAGTTCCAACCATATCCTATGTCTCGTGTTCAATTCCTTTTGTGTGAAAATATAATTTAAACTTTTATGGTCTATGTATATATCACATTTTCCCCCATAAATATAGTTCCTTCATATCTTCATAGAAAAAACAACCACATCCATCTCAAGATCATGTGTAGGATAGTTCTTCTCATGAGTCTTCAACTTTCAATATTCATAAACAATGACTTTGTCATTTTTTATGAGGATTCACCCAATCCCTTTTAAAGATTCATTGCTAAAAATAATGAATCCTTCTCCAATTGAGGGTAGAGTTAACATGGGTGCAGTAACCAATATCTTCTTGAGCTATTGGAAACTTTCCTCACACTCCTTTTTCCAGATGAACATGACCCATTTTCGAGTTAACTTGGTTAATGGATTAGAATGTTTTGAAAAGTTTTTCAAAAACCACTTATAATATATCATTAATCCAAGGAAACTATGAATCAATGTTATTATTGTAGGATGAGGCCACTCCTCTATAACCTTTTTCTTTATAGGTTCAACAATGATTCCTTCATTGGTTACAATGTTCCCCAAGAATGAAACTTGTTGTAACCAAAATTCACATTCTCTAAACTTTCAAAAAAGACTCTCCTTATGTAATGTTTTTAAAATAACCCTTATATGATCCTCATACTCCTCGCGAATGTTGGAATATATCATAATATCAACAATTAAAACTACCACAAAGTTATCATGGTAGTTCTTAAAGACTCTATTCAAAAAATTCATAAAAATAGAAGGTGCACTAGTCAGTCTGAAGGTCATAAAAACAAACTCATAATGTCTATATCTTGATCAGAAGGCTGTTTTTGGAATATCTCATTTCTTCACCCTCAATTGATGATAACCAGATTAAGGATCAATCATAGAGAAAAATTGATCCCCGCAAAGTTGGTCAAATAAGTCATTAATTATTGTAAGATGGTATTTGTTCTTCACTGTGATACCGTCCAGTACTCTATAATCAATTCATAGCTGCATTGATCCATCATTCTTCTTTATAAAGAGAACACTCACTCCCCAAGGAGATACACTCGGTCAGATAAACCCCTACTTCAATAGATCTTGCAGTTGTTTCTTTAATTCCTCCAGATCCACATTTTCCATCTTATATAGGGTCTTTGATATCAAATGAGATCTAGGTACGAGTTCAATGGAGAACTCTACCTCTCTTTCTAGGGGAGGTTTGGGTAACTCCTTAGGAAATAAGTCAATGTATTCCTAGATGACGGGTACATTTTATATCTTGATACTCTCATTTCCTTCTTCTTCTTCACCGATCAACTCCATAAAGAAATATATAGGATGTTCTCCTATACAAATATTAGGTTGAGATATCTCTCATTGAAAGATAACTGTAGGTTTTCCATTCAATACTACTTTGATTTTTTTACTCTGACATTTGATCTTAGCATTATAATTTAAGAGCCATTCCATCCATAGTATAATGTTGAATTCCAGAATGGGAATGACAACTATATTTTCTATAAGATTGAGCTCACTGTATTAAATACTATAGTTTCTAAATAATGATGATGCATGGATAATACCACCAGGAGTCTTGACTGATAACACTAATTTTAGTAATTCAAGGGTTGATACTAAATTTTTGCAAACATAATAGAAATAAAGGAATGCATAGAACCATAATCAAAAAAATTACTTTCTATCTTTGAGATAACAACAAGAGTACATGCCACTATATCATTTGAAACTTCAACTTCAGCTGTAGTGATAGAAAAAGAATGACCTTGTTCCCTCGGCCTTTATTCAGGCTGATGGTGATTCCCCTCCAAGGCCCTCGAATTTGGACAGTGATTGGAAAATTGCCCATGTTGTCTAAACTTATAGAATTGGAATTAAGGTATGGGATGGACCATATTCCCTTTTGTCATTAGTGTTTGGAAGTTGAGGCTTCACCTCACTACAACAATTCTGAGTGATTTTTCCATCTCTTCCACACCTGTAGCACTTCCTGCTCCTAAGAAGGCAGTTCCCTAAATTCTTCTTCCCACACTTATTAAACGCGGTACGTTGCACTTACTTTCCTCTTCTTACCTAATCAAAGCTCCTCCCAAATCTTAGCTACATAAATCTCTTCTTGTCATTAAATTTATGAGACCATTTCATGTCACCAAACTCGTGTTTGACTTTCATATCACTCCACACGGTCTCCTCATAGCTATCATAGCCTCGATTGGATAGATTCTTCTATAGACGAGGTTTTAGTCTACCAAAGAATCTATCAACCATCCTATTAAGATACATGAAAATTTTGATGTGTAATGTGAAATCTTGTGAAGTTCATATCGTAGCTTCCAAGAGATTCATTCTTCTTCTACTTTATCTTAAGAAACTCTTTCTCCATTTTTTTCTCATAGAACGAGGGAAATAATTTTTGAAGAAGATCCCTATAAACTCATCCTAATCCATTACTTCAACCTCCACTCTTGGACTCATGTTTTTAATAAGTTCCCACCACTGATCAGCTTCTCCCTCTAAGCGGTAAATAGCCAGGGTGACCTTCACTTGTTCTGAACAGCAGAGAAAAGAAAATATCTTCTCGATAGATCTGATACACTATTCATTAATGAATGGGTAGGTAGATACATTAAAGGTTGTTGGTCATTGATGCATAAATGACTGAACAAAATGTAAATTCCCTTCACGGTGAAATCGGTCTCTCAGATTTATTCAAGTTATTTCCCATAACTTGATTCAATTGGTTTATCATTCTCATGAATGCTTCTATTCCAGCTTCCATCAGAGGGTTGTCAACGCATGGTCAATTGCAGTCACCATTTTCACAGTTCCTCATATTTTCCACCATTTTAAAAATGAATAAAAACTTAGTGAGAAACTTATTTCATTTATGAATATTTCAACTATAAAGGTTTTTTATTTCTTAAAACATTATGCTTAAACATATTATTCTTTAACAACAATTATGTTTCTCTATAAATCATTCAGAATGATTCATAAAAATATTATGATTAATCAAATATATCCCACAGTAGTGTCAAACCAAGAGTTCAGAAAGACCCGTTGTTGTGTACCAGGATACACTAGGTCAATCCCAAAACTCATTGATGGAGTTTTCACTCCTAGGTACATCTGTTCCAGAGCCACATCCACTTGTTCATATTCAAATATGGATTTTTTTATTCGGAAAACACTTACATAATATTTCACAAAAATACAAGGAAGTTTTCCTATATTTAAACTTTTAAATAGGGTTATTACTAAAGTTTTCATAGCATAATTTCCACAAATAACTAAAATATACTTTCATAATAACTATGGAATTATTCCTTTTTATTATATAACTTTTCATTTCATTTTACAAACAGAGGATATTTAAAGTCTAGTGTCTTGGAAAAAGGAACATAGTACATGAAAACATAAAACATTATTATAATACTATTGAAAATATTATTGATTATTTCATCCTAAGTAAAATTACTGCATCTCATAACATGGAGACATGCATCAATGGAAAGGGTGGGCAGAAGGCCTAGTAAGGGAAAACAAGTGGAACAGTTTACATGTGAACTTAAGCGATATCAATAAGAACATGTAGAATATCATAAAGGAATGATAAAGAGGCATATCATAGAAATAATAACATAAATAATAACTTTAAAATGTGTCTAAAACATTTAATTTATACATTCATAATCATATCACCAAGGTCCATCCCCAAGGTGTCATAAAAATTACCAAGTTTATTCACCAAATCATTATAAAACTTGTCATATCTAGAGATTAATTTATTTACCCAATGAATTGGAGAGATATCAAGGTGAAACATTAATATGTATTTATTTATATGTGATCCACATAGATATTAATCAAACATTAAATAAATAACCCAATGATAATAAAAGAAACGGGTTTCATATCAAATTCATAACGTTTTTAAATTGCTTAAAAACATGATCGTTGTGTCATCTATAACCCATTGAAAAGGAATGAGGGTTTCATGTATGTCAATTATTGAATAAAATATATCATTTTTATGTCCTTATTAATACCCCTATAATTTAAATAGGTTTGGGCATTCATATAAATAAAAATAAGAGATTTGTTTTAGAAAAAGAGAGAGAGATTTTGAGGTGAAATTTATGCAGCCTAACGACTATATAACAAGGTTTTAGAAAACCTTAAAAAGTGATAGAAAAAGGGTCACCCACTCATAAAAAACTCACAATATAGTATAGGTATAGAATCAAATATAAATAAGACCATGATATGAATATTTGAATGACATACCACCTAAAAAGGAAACTTGAAATAAAAGAGAAGATGTGATTTCTTTTAGGAAAATTCGGTAGTCGAATGGCGTCACTTGGAATTTTAGAAGCCGAATTCATGAGAGAAAAAAGGGAATAATTTAATATGGACATCAAAAGGAAAGTAATATGAAAAAATAATATCATACCCCAACATATGAAAATGGAAATTCAAGGACATGACATAAAAGAAGTGTTGATTAAAAAGGAGGGTGAAATGTTCCCTTACCTTGAAGAGTAAGTTCGAGAACTCGAAGGTTGGGACCATGGGGGCTTGAGGGAACTTTTGGAGGACTCATTGGGTGGTATAAAGACCAGATCTTTATTTAGGAGGAATTTATAATGGAAGGAATTAAGGAATGGGTTGGTATTTATAGAAAAAGTGAGGGAATGTTTTATTAATTTCCAAGGGACACCTCATTAGTGGTATTTGAAAAACCATGGGAATGAACATGATATTTTCCCATGGTATTGATCACATGGTAAAAATAATAAAATATTTTAATATACACATGTCTACCATAATTCTTACATCATTATTACATCATTAATGATGTCATTAAACACACCGAAACTCAAAACCATATTTTTACTATTCATCAAAAAACAAAACATTTTATAAAAATCTTATAAAATCACTCTAACCCAATATCAATGCTCTGAATTAAAAAATTAACTCCATTTTATGAAAATAATTTTATAATAATGAGATATTGAATTTTCATGTAAAAATACTATTTACCCAAAAAATACTAATACTTAACTAATAATTTCTAAAACAGTTATTTACTTGTGCTATCATATCACATTACCAATCAAGATTCCTAAATTATATTTATACTTTATTATGTGAGGTTAATATTCCATTGGTCACGTTACTATTCATAAGGGTAATTTTACTATTCATAATTTACTATTCACCAAAAATTAATTTTGTCTTATTAGAATAAAAAATTCTTACTGATCACAACTATAGAAGAAATTTTTTTGAAAATAATTTCACATTATTAATTATTTAAAGTAAAATAAATATATTAAAATACCTTTTTTTTTCAATATTCATCAATAATATCAAACTTCTATAAATTCATCCTATATTTATTTTGACATTTTAAATTCACACATGCTACAATAATAAGAAATAAAAAAATTATTTTTAAAAAAGGATTACATAAAGTAACTAAGGCCTCATTACATAGCCCCTCATAACAACTGCATAGGACCTAAGAGTAAGCTATAAAATGGTGATAGAATCTTGGGGCGGCTCAGACAACATTTCTCGAGTGGTGATCTCTATCTTCTTGAACTTTTCCTGAAGGCGATTACGTTCAATCTTAATATATTGAAGCTCAGCTTGGGCCTGGTCCATAGCAAATTCCAATGATGCTACCTCCTTCTCAAGCTCCGACAAATGGGCTTCATATGTCCCGAGTGTACTATTTGAGGCCATTGACTCTTCTTTCTGTATTAATTAACCATGATCATTTGTATTAATAAACAATAATCATAAAGTTAATATTATAGTTTCCAATGGTCATATTGACCAACGATCATATAACAGTCAAAACCCAGTGGTCTTATTTTAATTATACTCACTTCATTAATAAAAGGATATAGTTTTGTTGTGTAAGAATTATATAGCACACATTTTTGTGAAACAAAAACATTATTCAAAAGTTTGGGTCATTACAGGTGGTTTCTTTTGGGTCTAAATATTTAGGTCCCCATGAGTGTAACTATGCCACCCATGATCTCGAGTTGGTGGTGGTGGTGTTTTCCCCAAATTTGAGGAGACATTAATTCATAGGTGATAATTTTGTGGTCTTCAACGATCATGAGAGTCTGAGGTATGTTTTCTATCAATGTGACTTGAACTTACACGAGCATATGGAGTTATTACGGTTTTATGACTTCCAGATTTCATATATGTAGGGGTTGGTGTCCTGAGAACTAACTATTTTGTACTTGGATTACATTAATGTACACTTACTATATATTGTTCATCGTTCTGCATGACTATAATGTAATAATGTCCTGGAATATGTGTTGCATTGATAAGGTCATGGAATATCCCCGCTCTGATGAGAAAATTGAAATTTTATAACAATATTCTTATATAATGTTCGACGGTTGGATGATATACTATGATAGAATACATAGTATACAGACCGCCATGTGCAAGTACTCGTAAGAAGACAAGACTCTATCTCATGGAGTTCACACTTGGTAATCTACAAGATAGGAGATTATGAGAACAGACCCGCCAGTAGAAATTTTGCATGTCTTGGTGTCATTGGACATTTCTATCTATGAGCGTGTGTAATGGTCCTTAGACTAGAATATTATCATTAACTCATGTCAGGACTCACACACTTAGATTTGCTGATGAAAAGCGTCATGAAGAGAGTTGGCGGGGTGTAGGGTACGTTGGGTGCGTCACGAATGACATGTTGTTAATGGATAAGTTGATGAAGTATTTTCCCTTCCATATTTATGGAAGTAGATATCTCGGGCCCTATGATTGAAATAGAACTGTCGCACAAATTCCATGGCCATTGTGTCACGACAAGTTTATTTCTAAAAGTCAAAGAATGACAGATCAAGCATATAGGTTTATGACACTGCCATGAAACCTTATTTATGAGATATTGAGACAAAGGGATTAAATTAAACAGTAAGAATTCATATGAGGTAACACGTCAATGCAGCGTCAACTTATTTCTCTTGGGTGCCTTGACCCGTTTCTAGATAGTAATCTTGGACTTTAGGCAATCCAACCTAATTCTAATGAGAAAGAGTCCTAGAGGGCCACACACTAAGTGTATCCATGTATCTTAAGTAGAATAAAGATTATTCCCATATATGGTTTAATAATTATTCAAAGAATCCTAAATCATTTTAATGTTGGAGGAAGAATAAAATGAAACAAGTACACACCATCTATTAATGATTACATGTCGTGTAGTATTCATTTTGAAAACAAGTACACAGCGTGTATTAATGATTACACACTGTGTAGTTTTTAATGAAAAAAATGCACACGTTATGTATTTATGATCACACACCGTGTAGTTTTTCTAGTTGGGATTTTGAGGAAATATCATTTTATTAAATGATATTTATTATAATCATCATGGGAGCATGTCAAGGAATTAATGATTCAACATGGAGTTTTCAAAAGAGTTAATGAAATAAATAAAACATGTAACGCATTTATTTATTATCATAACTCTACAACCTCAAACCTGATTATAAATATCCTCACAACCCGAACTCTTTTCCTAAGAATCATTATGCACAACAATTCTGGATAATTCTCTCAAGGCAGAAAGAATTCCTTCCTCCAAGAACACTCTCAAGACCGAGAGAGACCCTCCTCCATCGGATTAACGCGATCTAAGGAGGACAACGCAAGAAAAGGTTTCTCCATGCTAGCACCTAGAGACTTCTTTGGAGACATCCAGAGATACGTGGTGCATGTGTAGATCACCTCTAGGGGAAGTATACACTTGGCCTTTGCGACGCAATGACGAATCACATCGAAACGTGACCATAAATATAAACAAAGAAATAACACTTTAAAAGGTACTTCATTCCAATTAATTAAATTAATTATAATCAACCTGTGATGATCCTTGTTTGTGGTTTCAGGACTATTCTTCTTATTTGTCTATTTTTGTGATTCGATCCGTGGAGTCTGGCATTTATCATCGTATTGATCTCAGATTGATCATTGCCATTGACAAAAATCCAAGTGGGAACATCCACCCACGAGCTTCTACTACACCCAGGACCTTCAAGTGGTATCAGAGAAGGTCAAAATATTGATTATAGTTATTTAATTTTCATTAATAATTTACCCATTTATATTTGATCTAATTCGAGATAAATCGTTCTATAAAACTGAACGAATGAGATCTATTCTTGCTCCTTCGTTTCTAGATTCACATCACAGAAAAAAACTTTTAATTTTAATTTTGATTAAATTAAAAATGAGGAACTCATCCGAAGGATCTTCTCTTTCTGTCTCTATAGCACAAGAATACACGGCGTGTAGTGAAAACTACACGCTGTGTACATAGGTTCAACAAACTGGAACTGGTCTGCCTAACCATGCCATGTTAATTGAGTATACATAAGTATTTATTAAACCATGTTGACCAGAATTGAATAGTGTGTAGGAATCGGAATACACGTTGTGTATGTTGAATCAACACGCCATGTAGTTCGATCTGGCCCAAGTGAAACCGTGTACAAGGAGAAGACGTGTTCTGTATACACGAGATTACCAGGCCGATAACCGTGTAACAAGTAAGTAAACACTGTTTTAGATTAATCTACACGTCTTGTAATCCAAAATTTCCAAAGTATAGAAAACACACCAAATCCCCCATCGTGTACTTTGGATAAAGGGTGAAAAATACACAGCGTGTAGGCTATATTACACGCCGTGTACTTTCAAGAAATGAAATTTCACCATGTTTACTCCAAAAGTACAAAGACCTGTACAAGGAATATGGATGAGAAGAATCTCATGGACATTTAGAAAGGAATCTAAGATAAATAATTGATTAATTATAAGATCATAATTAATTGAATTCAAGCGCGACTTATCTTAAATAAAATAACGATTAAAAGAATTTGAGAATTAAATATGCATAAATATTGTTACATTCTATGGATGATCATGAGCTAAAACAAATACACTTTGTGTGTGTATGGTTTCATTTAAATTTATTTGATTTAAATTCGTTGACCTACGATCCTTCTTCCAATAAAATGTAGGGCCTGCGTGCCCATGTTTTATTTAATGTAAACCCTATGTAATGGAGGATCTCCCAAGCCAGAGGATACGGTTCATAATCCGAAGCTGAGGTGAAACCAACAAAAAAAGATACAAAAGGTGGACATATGGGAGCTGCAAAACATGATCCATCGGGTTCAAGGTGTTTTCCATAGGCTAGGGTTAGCTTATCAAAACCACTAGATAAGATAACCAATAAAATCTCATGATCATGCCATATTATTTTATTTCTATTTGATTTCATGGTTTATTTATTATGTATGTGTTTTCGCGTTCACATAATTAATTAAATAAACAAGCATGCAAAGATGAAATAAAATAAAAACTAGACTATGCGTAAACATTATCAGAACATGGTTAATCACTTAAGCATGCATCAGTTAATATTAACAAGCATGTGATGATGAAAAACTACGCATGAAGAATAAAATCCCTCAAATACCATATTAAGTCATACCAAGACTTCAATTACTTGATTAAGGTCAAGAATCAATAAAACTATGTGTTTGACCAACCGTTTTTGGGACACTTACTTTTATAAAAGAAACTCTTATGAAAGTTTCAGGTTGACTTAAACATTTTACATCAAGAGGAGTAGCCCTTACTAGACGTGTTGTAAAATGGAGGCAAGTTTTGAGGAAATCCAAGTCAGGATTTCAGGATTGGGGAGTCCCACTCAATAGATCAAGGAACTGTAAGCTCATAGTTGACAAAAAACCATCCTACCTAAATATAACGACCCATACATTACATACATATTTTGTACTTCAAAATTGAAGTACACTTATTACAACATATAACAAAACCATGAAAGGACCGTATAGGTATAGTGTCTTTAGAAACAGGGAAACATAAACAACTGGTTCATAAAGCGTCTACACTGTCTCCCATTTATTTCATCATATCTATAGTCCCTTTTGGAATATCTTACTTAATAACCTTCTTCCTGACCTGGGGAAAGAAAACATACAAAAGGGTGAGCTCAAATGATCAGTAAGGGTAAACAAAATAAATATCAATCACATCGTATTCATAAGAACATAACATTTTGGAAATCTTACCCTGCAAAAGAGATCAAAATTTCATAACATGGGATAAATCATGGCAGTGAAATTTAATCACAATAATCATAACTTAAAACATGAATCTTTGTGGCATATACACATAATCTTAAGGAATCATTTCTTATTAGTCAAGACTCATTTCCAAGACTATCTTACTGGACAAAGTCCATTTATGAACCGAGTTCATTCCTCGTTTCAGTCCTATTTCACTGAACCGGTTTAACCTGCCGTTCCAGCCATGACTATCTCATGAGATATAAAATCTTTATCCAATGCATTGGAGGGAGATATAGGTCCCACCCATCTCATAATGATACCATTCTTATGTGTGCCACAAAATCATAAACCATACATCATAGCATAACCCATGTAATAAAAATGGGATTCTTAAACATCGTGACATCATAAAACAATTCATATAAGATAATGGAATTCATAAAAATAATTCCATCACATCATAATCAAATCAATATAATAATAGGGATAGAAACAGAAACCTTTATTATCTTAGATGTAAAATAATTTTGATAAAACACTTGAACTCCATTCTTGAGGAAAATATCCTTTCTACTTAAAAAAAACTTTTCCTTTCTTAACATGTCATACAATTCTAAACTAAAAAGAAGTTGATTAAAAATAAACTTGAAAACTTGTAAAGGAAGCTTCTTGGAAATAATTTTTTAAAAATCCATTCATGCCGTATAAGTTAAAAAAACATTATTCTTGTACTTTTTTGGAAAAGTCAAAAAGTACCTCGTACGAAAAATGACAGATGATTCCTTTCATATCTTTTACTAAAAACTCACCGAAGGGTAAATTGGATTTAAAAAATTGTAGGTGGATGGAAATAACATTACATATTTAGGAAACATGGATGTGGATGATAAAATACACCCTAGTAAATTCTAAAGTATAAATAATCTCGGATAAAAATGAGATTGTGATATTTCCCTTACCTTAGGTCCGATTTGCTTTGTAAGTGTCCGAACCTCCTGTATAATGATTTAAATAATTTCATTGACTTATTCCAGAATCATAATCATTGTTATGATATCATATATGGTCATAGTCTTAGCTTATTATTAGTAATATTTCATTGCTACTTGTTATTCAGGTGTTTATTACTTTTTGTTCTTATGCGTGTTCTGTCGAATAAATTCTTATTATTATCTTTAGGTTATAGATACCTCATTTCCAAAATTTTATTAGTGTAATATATATCATATTCATTCATTCAATTCATTTATATAATCATTATGCAATGAAGATTATGTATAACGAGTCGCATCACATCGTGGAGACGGTATTCCGTACGTACGCACGAGCGATGATATCGTTCCCATGATCGTGGAATTGTATTGGAGTGTATGTATCATATATATTCATTCTTTACACCATTATACACATTCAAGTAAGGTGGTCGTGGGAAATAGATAACACCACGACATGGAGACGGTATTCTGTACGTACGCACGCGCGGTGATTTCGTTTTCCATAGGATGGATAGATGGTGAAATATGTTTGTTTCATACTTATAATAACATATCGGTTTATGAGTGATACTTATGTTATTAATTCATAATGAAACAACTAAATAAGAAGATGTGGAAGAAGAAATAAAGTTGAAAGAATCAGTAACAGACATTACCTCTTCTTTGAAGCGCCTCTTTGTGACCTCCTTTTAGGGCACTAAAATTGGTCATTGAATAAGACCATGACCTCTAGGATGTTTCTAGGGAAGTGGAGAGGAGATATTTTCAGGGGTTGGCCGAGCTTGAAGGCTCAAAGTGGTGTGAGGAAGAGAGGGAGGAGGTGCCCTTTTATAAGGGAGGAGAGGGGCACCTTTGGAAAAACTAAAAATATTATTTTCTTATAAAGCCATATTTGGTTTTAAATAGCTCCAAATTGATTTATTTCGAAGCTAAGGTGGGGATGGGTCGAAATACTCTCATCCAATAGAATTTGGATAAGTTTAGTTTACTATTATAACCTTATCATTTAGATTTAACTTTAAGTTAGATAATTTTACTTTTACCGTGTCTTTTTGTGTTCTTACAGTATAAGGTTAATAAACTTACCATAACAAGACAAAAGAACCCCAAGTTGTTTATTATTAATATATATAACCTTATCTAAGTCATTTTGCAGAACCTTATATTTTTAAGAATAAAATAACAATTAATAATATAATATTTGTTTTAAAAACTATTTTATGTCAATTTTGACAGTATTTAGTAATTGATTTTTTATAAAATCATAACAGAATGATTAGTTAGAAAAAAGATTATTAAATCAATAATAACATGTCATATTAAACTATAAAATTAATAGAATTCATAAAAAGTCACAAATTACATTTATTTGGGTATTTATAACATCAATTATGTCAATATTTCATTAATAATATAATTACTGCATCATATTTGTGTCATAAATAAATTAAATTATTTAATGTCTAAAAATTACAAATAAAATATCGTTATGTAGGAAATCGTTTTAGATTTCTAAAGAATATTTATAGTTGAATTTATCGTATTTATAACCCTATATTAAAAATTATTTACTTATTAAACTTTGATTTTAACTATTTTAACCCTTCTTTAAATAAATTAATAATAAATGTCCCAATCTAATCCATGTAGGCCTAAATGGTCATATATTATTCATAAGGTTGTTTTTGGTCTAATTATACTTATCCAATAGAATTAGGACATGTTTTAGGGTAATAATAATATCATTTTTACACTTAGTTACTCTATTTACTTTTAACCGTGGTAAAAAAAGTAAAAAGTTTCTATTCACCAAAAATTATTTTCATCTCATTGAACCACATTTTAGTCCTTGATATTAACCGTGTCTGTTGTATTTTTGAAATTCCACTCACAGAAGCGGTAAAATTAGGTTTTATGTAAATTTGCAAATTCTCCTAGGAGGTGGGTAAAAGACGGTTAAAAGTTCGATAAAATTTTTATATATCTAAAATTATTATAAAATGACTCCAATGAATTACTTTGAACTTATAAAAGTATTATGTATCAATTTTTACCTAATATAAATCTAAATAAAATAAATAATTATTTAAATAAAAATTCTGTTTTTAAATAGAAACCGAGTGTTTTCACTATTCATCAAAAATTGAAAGTTTTCAGAAAAATACCGAAATTTCACCCTATGCTAATTTCGATATTACGAATCCAAAAATGAAGTACATTTTGAAAAATAAAATTTACAAAATTTCAAAAAGTGGGTATTAATATTCATAACGGCTAGTTTTAATAATATTTTAATAGAATATCGTTGCTTAGTGAAACTCGGTTTTGCGTATGACACAAGCTATTGAGGAAGGTCGTAATTGCGTGTAAAGAAAGCCAAGCTAGTGTTGTGTGTAGTGAATTATTCCTTTGATGATTTATATAACATAAAAACAAAATATTTCTCATAAAAGTCTCAAGTGTTACATTCTACCCCCCTTAAAATGAATTTCGCCCTCGAAATTCGTCACTTGTAACAAACAGATGAGGATACCTCTCCCTCATCATATCCTCAAGATTCCATGTAGATTCTTCTAATTTGTGGTTCCTCCATAAAACTTTCACCAAGCGAGTGGTCTTGTTCCGTAGGACTTTTTCACTACGATCGAGAATCACAATCGGCTGTTCTTCATAAGAAAGATCTTCACTACTACAAATCTGAGCTATAGCCACGGACCTATAGCCACGGTTTTATAGGTCCGTGGCTATATCTTTTATACTGCCACGGTTAATATTCTATCCGTGGCTATATCCAGCTGCTCCGTTTTTTTTTCCCAAACCCATCGGGCTCTTCTCCTCCCCCTCGCGATTCCTCACCGCGCCCTCCCCCTCCCCGACGCCTCCAGGCCGAGACCTCCTCCACGCCGCGCCCTCCTCGCCGCCGCGCCCTCCTCGCCGCCGCGCCCTCCTCGCCGCGCCTCCCCCCTCCCCGGACTCACTCCTACGGAACCCTCCCCGACTCACTCCCCTCCCCCGACGCACTCCCCTCCCCGGACGACCGCGCCTCCCCCCTCCCCGGACGACAGCGCCTCCCCCGACGCCGACGGACTCCCCTCCTCCGGACGACCGCAACTCCCCTACTCCCGACAGAATCTCCTCCTCCGACGAACTCTCCTCCTCCCGACGACCTCATTGCCGGTATCTTTATCATTCCATTTTTTATCACTTCAGTTTCACTGCAACCTATTTTTTAGGTTTCCCCATCTTGGTGTCATAATGAGAGACCAAATGAATCAAATGTTTCTACAGTTTTCCTATGCCATTACAAATTGAAATGTTGGGTTCCTAATGTTTATAGGGGGAAGATTCAAATCTACCCATTTGAGGTAAAGCATCTTCTCTAATTTTATTATCACGTTCCATTCCTCCATTTTTCTTTTTCTGCCTTCATGCGGATGAATCCCTATCTCATCTTTTCGTGCATTGCACCTTCACAATCAGACTATGGGAGTATGTACAGATGGTTTTCTGCTGCTGTCTGGACCTGTAGGGAATTGAGGCACTGCTTCTCTCCATTTGCCGATTCCAGTGCAGTGAACAGGTTCGTGCCCTTATGATGTCTGCTTCTTTTAGATTGTTATCATTTATTTGGAAAGCAAGGAATGAGTTGGTTTTCAATAACCGTATACCCTCTTTTCATGCTGGTGTTTTTGAATTTTTGGAAGGCAATGCTCTGAACTTCGCTGCAATCCATCATCTTCAATTCCCCAACAGGATCCATAGGTAATTACAGAACAATACCATGACCTGCAACTCATCTGGGTTTCTTCAATTGGGTGTGAGTCAAGTAGCTTGGTTTCAGGGATGAGTTGGTGATCGAAGCTGGCACTAATGCCGGGGCACTTCTTGTGGATGGGCTCGGGGACGGGATTCTAATTGAAGCGCTGGATCAGGACATTGATTTCGTGAGGGATACATCATTCAACTTACTGCAAGGTTGCAGGATGCGAAATACAAAGACGGTACGTGATGTGGTTTTAGATAATAAGATGATTGGGTTGATCATGTGGTTTTGATAATTTTGATGTGTGGAATTTTACTACTGTGGCAGGAGTATGTTTCGTGCCCGTCTTGTGGGAGGACTCTTTTCGACCTTCAAGAAATAAGTGCGGAGATACGTGAAAAGACCTCTCATTTACCCGGTGTTTTGGTAACTCTCTCCCCCCTTCCAGTTCCATTAATTTTCAAGAAAATCATTTGTGATATCTTAGACCCTCTTTGTTTCAAGGAATCCACTATGAGAGAATCGCTCCCTCTCTCTCAATCAGTTCCATCAATTTTCAAAGAATTGATTTATGATCTCTTAGAACCTGTTTGGTTTAAGGAATCCACTATGAGAGACCCCTCCCCCCATCGGTTAGTTCCATTAATTTTGAAGGAATTCATTTGTGATCTCCTTGAGGTTCTCTCATAGTGGATTCCTTAAACCAGACAGGGGGCAGGGGGCAGGGGGCAGGGGGCAGGGGGCAGGGGGCAGGGGGCAGGGGGCAGGGGGGTAGGGGTGTCCAGCAGGGGGAGGGGTGTCCAGCAGGGGGAGGGGTGTCCAGCAGGGGGAGGGGTGTCCAACAGGGGGAGGGGCTGTCCAGCCAGGGGGGAGGGGTGTCCAGGGTCTGGGGGGGACTGGCAGGGGTGTCCGAGGTTTGGGGGGGGCTGTCACGCCGCGGTCACGCCGCGGTCACGCCGCGGTCACGCCGCGGTCACGCCGCGGTCACCATTAATATATTTGAGGGCTAACTTGGATTCTCCCTTCATATCCATTTGGGGGAAATAAATATCATCTGATAACTTATGACCAGTAATGAGAGCCTAATAATTTGCCTCATCATCAGTGAAACCTTATAAAAATAGGAAAAAGTATGATTGGACGTCTTGTGTTGGTGTGATAAAGACAACCACCTGGCCTACTCAATTAAGATTAGAATTATTAAGCATTATTTCAGTCGATCTTTGAAAATCACCATCAAAATATGTTTTCTAATACTCTTTGACATGATCCACTAAGAGGGTAGCCTCATTTGGGAAATCAACATTCAGGGGAGTATCATGATTCTATATATAATATCACAACTTCTACACTGTAAAAACTATTGCGAGGAAACTCTTATCTATAGGGGAGTATCTATTCTATATATCGAGGAGCATCCGACTATGATATTATAAACAATTTTCTATTACCTCTGTTTTTTTGGGTTAGATGGGTTACAAGGGATCATTCCAAGGAAGTCCCATAAATGAACAATGTCTTTCCTAAAATGGAAGAAATCAAAACTGACTGTTGTAAAAGATAATGCTTAATGTTATCAATAATCGATATGGAACTCCTCATCCAATTTTTTAATAGGTACTTTATTCATTGGACACTAGAGGATCTTACACTATCCAACTAGATTCACATTAAATCAGTTTATATAGGTGAATAAACTGGTTATAGGTACAATCCATAGGTTAGAGATATCATAGTAGTGCATGTTATTGAGGTAGAGTACCACAACTAAATTCATTTAATAATAAAATTATTAGATGCGGGTGATGAATTTATATTGTTTCCTGATTTTTTCAGTTGGTAATAATTAAACCATTGGTAATTTAACATCCTTCAATGCACCTCATATTTTTGAGCAACAATGTTCTAATGATTTGTTCTTGATAACTAATTGAGAGTGTTAATGTTCAGGTTGCTCCAAAGTGATGAAGGATGGAGATCAATTTTATACAGGATGTGTTTTTTAGGCCATCACCATCCTTGCAATGAAGCTCACCAGGGTCTCAAATTACGGTATGCTCATAGAACTAGGATTAGAAACTGGTTCATCTATGGTGAGGGGTGCTGTCAAGCTTTGGGACATGGGGTTGGGTAAGAAGAAGATGTGGGGGTTGAGGAAGAAGAGGAGGGTATTTTGGAACTTTTAAAACTTTAACATCCATTCCACAAACTAAATTGGATTACCCCTGATCCGAGCACCCAAGTCGGCCTGTGGAAAGGC
The DNA here is from genome assembly GCA_963277665.1 of Viscum album. NCBI lineage: Eukaryota > Viridiplantae > Streptophyta > Magnoliopsida > Santalales > Viscaceae > Viscum > Viscum album. The sequence continues at coordinate 1,328,103,659 of OY728145.1, read as the reverse complement.
TTGAGGGTCATTCTCAATCCCTTCGAGCTAACAACAATTGTCGAGACATCAAATTATGCTCTATGAGAATAATTTTCCTAGATAAATATTATTCAACAAGTAGCAGAATTCCATAAAAATTTCAGCATGGTGCGTCCATGCCTTAGATGTCCTCGCATAACAAAATAAGTAGTTTCAGGGGGGCAGGTTGCAGGGGGCAGGGGGGCAGGCTGGAGGGGGCAGGGGGGCAGGGGGTAGGTTGGAGGGGGGCAGGGGGCAGGGGGGCAGGTTACAGGGGGGCAGGAGGCAGGTTGTAGGGGGCAGGGGGGCAGGGGGAAGTTTCAGGGGGGCAGGGGGGCAGGTTGGAGGGGGGAAGGGGGCAGGGGGCAGGGGGCAGGTTGGAGGGGGGCAGGGGGGCAGGTTGCAGGGGGGCAGGTTGGAGTGGGGCAGGGGGCAGGGGGGCAGGGGGCACGTTGCAGGGGGGCAGGTTGGAGGGGGGCAGGGGGGCAGGTTGCAGGGGGCAGGGGGGCAGGTTGGAGGGGGGCAGGGGGCAGGGGGCAGGGGGCAGGGGGGCAGGTTGCAGGGGGGCAGGGGGCACGTTGCAGGGGGGCAGGGGGGTAGGTTGGAGGGGGGCAGGGGGCAGGGGGGAGGGTGGAGGGGTGCAGCTGTGAGCATAATTTCACATCCTATTGAAGTATAGATTCAACGATTTTTATAGATCTAGAGAAGTTATATTTCATAGTAACTTTGAACCAATCTACCTTAGTTTTTACTCTAGTTTTGTTCTGTTTTGAACTTTAAATTTTATAAATTAATGTATATGTTTACACTTATAGGAGATGAAATTTTGGAAACCAAAGGTATTTATTCAACAAGAAAAGAAGGGAAATTTTTTCCAATGATCTCAAATGAATAGAGCATCTACACCATGGGAGTAATAGTTTAAATTCTGTGATTTTTCTACTTAAACTTGAAAATTCACTTCTTTTTTTTAGTTGAAATAAATGGTTGGAAGTTGCCTTTTAATAAATTTTGTATGCTGAAATCATCTTGTTAAATCTGTTGGTTGTTGCTTCCTTTTTTACTACCTTTTTGTATTGAAATTCTGGTGTGTATGCTTATTTTAATGTTTTACTAAAAATCATTTTTGAACTTCAAATGTTAACATGCATCTACATTAAAATGCATGAATATGTGTTGAAGTTGTTAATATAGTAACTAGTGGGTATCATTCATGCATTTTGTGTGATTGTTTGAACTCTATGTTCTTCATTTCTTTTGTTTTTAATATATTAGTTATATGCTTTGTTTGTAATTAGATAAAAAAATTCTTTATTGTTACAAATTGATGCATATATCTAATTAATCATTTCTACCATAGGACGAGGTTGTTGGTGTTGGTTCAAATGCGGGCACGTTGGCATGCAACCGACAAGCAAGAGGGAACATCCATTCTTGGTAATGGGCATCTATGTGAACTTCACTTCTCAGTTATTGGTTTTGATTAGAGTGATATTAACATATTATTTTGTTCCCATGTAGTTTTACAAACATAAAATAAAAATTTAATCAGGGAAAGGTGCCCCCAAAATACATGCCCCTCGAACTGGATGTTCTATCCAATGTTTATCTCTATATCAGGAAGGGGTACATTGTCCTCATTCAAGGATTTTCCCGGGGGTGGGCCCTCTAGAGTAAATACAACACACTGAGAATAATCCATGTTTTTTTCATTAGAAGGACCATCCTAAGGTGATGTTGAAGTGATTAAGTCTGTAGTTTTCCCAGTATCCTTCTACACTGATATAACCCCTATCTTATCCACATTATAAGGGACAGTAGTGTATTTTCTCTCCAAGTCATAGATTGGAATATTCATCTTACCGTTCCAACTTTCATAGTTAGAGACATCATTCCCCTTCATATTGTAAAAAGAACACTCCTTGTCCCTATTACATTCTGGAGAATGATGGAAAAAACATATAATTCATGTAGAACTATGGTTTCCTTTCGTATTGGATCAGAAAGTCTATACATTCATCTAGTTAGTTAAGACTACTTCTTCTAGAATCATTATATACATGTCCACATTCATTATATACATGTCCACATATAATTCACAGATTAGCATTCATTTCTTTAAATCTTCTGAGAAAACATCCTCTCATGCCATCCATATCATCCTATTTGAAACTAAGTGGAAGATGTTGCCCCGCGGATGTCGCTGGACCGGGCCAACACGTTGCGGTCACGCCGCGGTCACGCCGCGGTCACGCCGCGGTCACGCCGCGGTCACGCCGCGGTCACGCCGCGGTCACGCCGCGGTCACGCCGCGGTCACGCCGCGGTCACGCCGCGGTCACGCCGCGGTCACGCCGCGGTCACGCCGTGATTTGGCCCTGCTCCAGGACGACACCCTGCGGCGGTTACTCCTTAGAGAAACATTGAATGGTTAGCTCTATAATTTTTCGTATTTCCTCATTCCTAAACTATATCTCCTCTCAGTGCTGCCTCTCATCCATCTTTCCACAAAACGTGCATAGCAGGTGGTACAAAAGCTCAATTCAACTGAAAACATTGGTTTGGAATTGTCTGACATATTTTATTCCTCTAGGTATTCCTACACATTTCTAGATCTGCAAACCTCACCGAATTAGGTATATCAGGGGTCATCCAATCCTCTATTCATCACAGATTAGCATTCATTTCTTTAAATCTTCTGAGAAAACATCCTTTCATGCCATCCATATCATCCTATTTGAAACTAAGTGGAAGATGTTGCCCCGCGGATGTCGCTGGACCGGGCCAACACGTTGTGGTCACGCCGCGGTCACGCCGCGGTCACGCCGCGGTCACGCCGCGGTCACGCCGCGGTCACGCCGCGGTCACGCCGCGGTCACGCCGCGGTCACGCCGCGGTCACGCCGCGGTCACGCCGCGGTCACGCCGCGGTCACGCTGCGGTCACGCCGCGGTCACGCCGCGGTCACGCCGTGATTTGGCCCTGCTCCAGGACGACACCCTGCGGCGGTTACTCCTCCTTAGAGAAACATTGAATGGTTAGCTCTAATTTTTCGTATTTCCTCATTCCTAAACTATATCTCCTCTCAGCGCTGCCTCTCATCCATCTTTCCACAAAACGTGCATAGCAGGTGGTACAAAGGCTCAATTCAACTGAAAACATTGGTTTGGAATTGTTTGACATATTTTATTGTACATCTATCACATAATATTTGTTCAGTAATTCTTCTTTTTCTTCATCCTCTTCACATGTTGTCCGAACCAGATCATCCTCATCCTCTGCACATGTCGTCTGAACCGGATCAGCCTGTTGTGATAGAAATTCAATGTCTACTTTTGACTGAATTTCACACCAAACCAAGAGATAATAAATGAGTCAAACAATCAGACAAATGGTTTAGGTTCTTTTTCCTCTGCTCACTACACCTATGACTCTAAAACTCTGTATGCCACTGGCACTGCTATAAAAACCAGAAAACTCTCCACTAATCTAAACGTCATTCATACCACTGGTTGTCCTATAAAAAGTAGGAATCCTCATATTAGTCTAAAGTCTCTTTAGGCTAAGGCACAAACAAAACACACTAACATTGATAAACAAGGTACCTTGACACTGGAACCTATAAAACATACAAAAGGAAGCACAACCTCTGTACAAGACCCCACGCTAATGCAGGCACATTTTGAACCCATCGGGCAGAGGCCCCTTCCATTAGATCTGGACGCTATCAAGATGCAGAATATAGATGATTCAAAGGACCCAGGTACACCTACTCTTCATTCTATTAATTTAACTTTTGTTGGTGCTAAATCTGTAGATAATATGAACTATTATGAACAGCCTGTATCCCTGTTATCTAACCAAAATACCATTTCGTTGATGCTATATAACATGAACATTACAAACTCAATTAAGAATGCTTCAAGAAATGAACCAATAAAGAAGAACTCTGGCAGGGGGACAAGCAGGGGGCAGGGTGGGGGGGGGGGGGGGCTGGCAGGGGGCAGGGGGGGGCTGGCAGGGGGACAAGCAGGGGGCATGGGGGGGGGGGGGGGCTGGGGGGCATGGGGGGGGGGGCTGGGGGACAAGCAGGGGGCCAGGGGGTGGGGGCTGGCAGGGGGGCAAGCAGGGGGCAGGGGGGGCTGGCAGGGGCAGGGGGGGGGGGGCTGGCAGGGGGACAAGCAGGGGGTGGCAGGGGGGGGGGGCTGGCAGGGAGACAAGCAGGGGGGTGGCAGGGGGGGACTAGCAGGGGGCAGGGGGGGGACCAGCAGGGGGCAGGGGGGACTAGCAGGGGGGTGGCAAGGGGGGACAAGCAGGGGGAGGGGTGTCCAGGCAGGGGGGACTGGTAGGGGGCAGGGGGGGGGGGCTGGCGGGGGGACTAGCAGGGGGCAGGGGGGGGGGGGCTGGCAGGGGGCAGGGGGGGGGCTGGCAGGGGGGGCTGGCAGGGGGACAGGGTGGGGGGTGCTGGCAGGGGGACAGGGGGGGGGGGGGGCTAGCAGGGGGCAGGGGGGGGGTGTCCAGGCAGGGGGGACTGGTAGGGGGCAGGGGGGGGGGGGGCTGGCGGGGGGACTAGCAGGGGGCAGGGGGGGGGGGGGGGCTGGCAGGGGGCAGGGGGGGGGGGGGGGCTGGCAGGGGGCAGGGGGGGGGCTGGCAGGGGGGGGGGGGGGCTGGCAGGGGGACAGGGTGGGGGGTGCTGGCAGGGGGACAGGGGGGGGGGGCTGGCAGGGGGGTGGGCTAGCAGGGGGCAGGGGGGGGTGTCCAGGCAGGGGGGACTGGTAGGGGGCAGGGGGGGGGGGCTGGCGGGGGGGGGGGGGTGGCGGGGGGAAGGGGGGGGGGCTGGCGGGGGGCAGGGGGGGGGGGGCTGGCAGGGGGCCAGGGGGGGCTGGCAGGGGGCAGGGGGGGGGGGTGCTGGCAGGGGGACAGGGGGGGGGGCTGGCAGGGGGGGGCTAGCAGGGGGCAGGGGGGGGGGGTGTCCAGGCAGGGGGGACTGGTAGGGGGCAGGGGGGGGGGGGCTGGCGGGGGGGGGGGGGGGGGCTGGCGGGGGGCAGGGGGGGGGGGGGGGCTGGCGGGGGGCAGGGGGGGGGGCTGGCGGGGGGCAGGGGGGGGGCTGGCAGGGGGGGGGATGGCGGGGGGCGGGGGGGGGGGGGGGCTGGCAGGGGGGCTGGCAGGGGGCAGGGGGGGGGGCTAGCAGGGGGCAGGGGGGGGGGGAGGTAGTTGTTCATACTCAATTTTCAAAAACAAGTCATCTTCATTTGTGGATAACACAACCCGATCAATGAGGGTGGAATTAAGGTCCACTTCTAGAAGAACTCTAGCAAAATGCACATTATTCTAGCAAAATACCCATAATGTGCCTCCTCAGTTGCTCTATCCATTTTGATGGGAATGTCAATTGTAGATGTAATGTCAAATAATATCCTGGGGGGGGGGGGGCTGGGTGCAGGTGGTACTGGGGGTGCAGGGGGGTGTCATGGGGGGGGGAGTGGGTTTGGGGGGGGGGGGGCGTTTGTCCTGGGGTGTCCAGGGTCTGGGGGGGGGGGTCTGTCCTGGGGGGTCTGGGTTTGGGGGGGGTCTGTCCTGGGGTGTCCACTTTTAGCATGAATTGATACCATTGCTGCATGCAACTTCCAGCTCTAAACCAGATCTGTTTTCAGCTCTAAAATATATGCTTTGTGAGCACACTTACCCCATGGATTGTGTCTCCACTTCATTAGGTTTGTTCTCTTCTTCACAACCCAAAACACAACCTGTTTTTCCTTGGACATCTTTACCACCAAGGATTTTTCTTTTCACTATAGGTTGATTTTTCTTTCTCCAAATCACCTTGCTGCTTGGACTGTCCCTGCAAGCATTTTCAGTACATACCTTGCCTTGGGGCACCCCTTTCACATGAATCCTTCTAGTTTTAGGATCATGTGAGTTCTTCTCATGCTTCCAAGCCCTTTTTGTGTCTTTCCAGCAGGTTTGTGCTTTAGAACTAGTCTTGGATTTTTTTTTTACATTACTCTCAGCAAAGGAGTTTTTCTACATGTAGCCCCTGAAATCTGTTCCTCAAAGGAACATATTTGTCGTTGTATTCATGTTGATTTCTTCCATTAATCCCTACTGAATCTGGCAGTGCTGAAGATGTTGTGGTTATCAGATCAGATAAACTTGGTTATCAGATCAGGGGGCAGGGGGACTAGCAGGGGACTGACAGGGGGGCCTAGCAGGGGACTGACAGGGGGCCTAGCAGGGGGCAGGGGGGGGGGGGGCTGGCAGGGGGACAAGCAGGGGGCAGGGGGGGGGGGGGGGGCTGGCAGGGGGACAAGCAGGGGGCAGGGGGGGGGCAGGGGGGGGGGGGGGCTGGCAGGGGGGGGCTGGGGGGGGGGGGACAAGCAGGGGGCAGGGGGGGGGGGTGCTGGCAGGGGGCAGGGGGGGCTGGGTGGGGGGACAACCAGGGGGCAGGGGGGGGGTGCTGGCAGGGGGCAGGGGGGGCTGGGTGGGGGGACAAGCAGGGGGCAGGGGGGGGCTGGCAGGGGGGGGGGGGCTGGGGGGGACAAGCAGGGGGCAGGGGGGCTGGGGGGGGGCAAGCAGGGGGCAGGGGGGGGGGGGGCTGGCAGGGGGACAAGCAGGGGGCAGGGTGGGGGGGGGGGGGCTGGCAGGGGGCAGGGGGGGCTGGGGGGGGGGGGGGACAAGCAGGGGGCAGGGGGGGGGGGTGCTGGCAGGGGGCAGGGGGGGGGGGGCTGGGTGGGGGGACAAGCAGGGGGCAGGGGGGGGGGGGGCTGGCAGGGGGCAGGGGGGGGGGGGCTGGGGGGGGACAAACATGGGGCTGGGGGGGGCAAGCAGGGGGCAGGGGGGGGGGGCTGGCAGGGGGACAAGCAGGGGGAAGGGGGGGGGGGGGGCTGGCAGGGGGGCAAGCAGGGGGCAGGGGGGGGCTGGCAGGGGCAGGGGGGGCGGGGGCTGGCAGGGGGACAAGCAGGGGGGGGGCTGGCAGGGGGACAAGCAGGGGGGCTGGCAGGGGGACAAGCAGGTGGCAGGGGGGGGGGGGCTGGCAGGGGGACAAGCAGGGGGGGCTGGCAGGGGGACAAGCAGGGGGGGGCTGGCAGGGGGACAAGCAGGGGGGGGCTGGCAGGGGGACAAGCAAGGGGCAGGGGGGCTGGCAGGGGGACAAGCAGGTGGCAGGGGGGGGGGCTGGCAGGGGGACAAGCAGGGGGGGCTGGCAGGGGGACAAGCAGGGGGGGCTGGCAGGGGTACAAGCAGGGGGGGGCTGGCAGGGGGACAAGCAGGGGGGGCTGGCAGGGGGACAAGCAGTGGGCAGGGGGGTGGGCTGGCAGGGGGGGGACTAACAGGAGGGTGGCAGAGGGGACTGGCAGGGGGTACTGGCAGGGGGGGACTGGCCGGGGGTGGCAGGGGGGGGGTGTCCAGGGTGTGTCCAGGGGGGTTTTTTTTTTATGGATTTGGACACCCTATAGCCACGGTTTTAAACCGTGGCTATTGATTTATTGCCACGGTTGTAAACCGTGGCTATAGACATAGTGCCACGGTTTTAAACCGTGGCTATAGATTTTGTTCAGCCTTTAGTATAGCCACGGTTGAAACCGTAGCATTAGGTATACAGCCACGGTTTAAACCGTGGCTATAAACCTATAGCCACGGTTTGGACCGTGGCTATAGAGTTAAAGCCACGGTTCCCAACCGTGGCTATAGGTCTAGGCCTATAGCCACGCCAAACATGGCCACGGTTCGCCAAACCGTGGCTATTACCTATAGCCACGGTTTGAGGGCCTATAGCCACGGTTTAGAACCGTGGCTATAGCCCGAATTTCCAGTAGTGCTTGTTCCAGCGGTACAACTTCTGAGCTGAGTACATGTGAAGGATCAGGTATGTACTTTCTCAGGAGAGGTACATGGAACACATCATGAACTTGAGAGAGATTCGGTGGAATCGCCAATCGGTAAGCAACCTTCCCAACACGATCCAATATTTTGAAAGGACCGATATATCTAGGGCTCAACTTTCCCTTATTTCCAAATCTCATGACCCTCTTCCAGGGAGACATTCGTAAGAACACTTTATCACCCACTTCAAACTCTAGGTCTTTTATTCGGTTGTCGACATAAATGTTTTGTCGACTATGAGCTGCTCTTATGTGTTGTTGAATAGATCTCACCTTTTCTGCCATCTCATCTACAAGATCAGGTCCTAATACCTTTCTTTCCCCATCTTCTTCCTACCAAGTTGGAGTCCTGCATTTCTTTCCATAGAGAGCTTCATAAGGAGCCATCTGAATACTGGAGTGAAAGCTATTATTATAAGAAAATTCCACCAAAGGTAGGTGTTGATCCCAACCACCATTGAAATCCATAGAGCAAGATCTCAACATATCTTCTAGAGTTTGAATTTTCCTCTCAAACTGACCGTCTGTCTGAGGATGATAAGCAGTGCTGAAACTCAACTCTGTATCCAGAGTATGCTGAAGACATCGCCAAAACTTCGAGGTAAATCTCGGATCCTGATCAGATATAATGGAAAGCGGTACTCCATGCAATCTTACTACTTCCTTTACATATATCCTGGAAAGCTGATCTAGAGAGAAATCCTCTCTAATAGAAATGAAGTGTACAGACTTTGTAAGACGATCAACTATGACCCAGATAGCATTATTGCCTTTGGATGTTTTAGGAAGTCCGGTGACAAAGTCCATAGTGATGTTTTTCCATTTCCATTTGGGTATGGGTAATGGTTGTAACATCCCCTTAGACTTCTTTCTCTCTGCTTTAACTTGCTGACAAACCAAGCATCGAGAGACATATTTAGCAACATCTCTTTTCATGCCATCCCACCAGAAGTACTCTTTCAGGTCCCTATACATCTTCGTGCTTCCAGGATGAATAGAGAATGAAAAACTATGAGCCTCATCTAGTAGCTCCTTCTTTAATTATGGGATGGGAGGAACACAAACCCGATTCCTGAACTTTATTATCCCATCACAATCAAGGTTGAATTTAGGAATATTTTCAGATTTTTTTGTAACTCTACATCTTCTTTCTGTGCCTCTTTAATCTTCACATGTATAGATGGTTGAAAATTCATTTGAGAAAGATACAATTTTTCCCCTTCCATTATAATTCCAAGATCCATCCTTTGTAAATCCATAAATATTGGATCTTTTGTGACTCACATCATGGATAAGGTAGCATGGTCTTGTCGACTTAATGCATCTGCCACCTTGTTTGATTTCCCAGGGTGGTAATGAATTGAGCAGTCGTAATCCTTAATCAGCTCCAACCATCTTCTTTGGCTCATATTCACCTCCTTTTGTGTGAAAATATACTTTAAACTTTTATGATCAGTATCAATATCACACCTTTCACCATAAAGATAATACTTCCAAATCATTAATGCAAAGATTACCGTAGCTAACTCCAAATCATGATTTGGGTAATTTTGCTCATGGATTTTCAACTTTCGTGAGGCATAAGCTATCACCATATCATTCTGCATAAGAACACACCCCAGTCCCTTCTTGGATGCGTCACTGTAGATCACAAACCTTTCTCCACTACAAGGAAGTGTGAGTACAGGTGCGTTGGATAACCTTCTTTTCAACTCCTTGAAATTCTCTTCACATTACTCTTCCAAACAAACTTAACTCCTTTCCAAGTCAACCTGGTGAGTGTATTAAATAATGGTGAAAAAGATTTCACAAAACGTCGATAATATCCAGCCAAACCAAGAATAATTCGGATCTTAGTTACTGTTGTTGGTCTTGACCTTTTTTCGATAACCTCTGTTTTTGCTGGATCCACAGATATCCCCTCTTTTGAGATTATGTGACCCAAAAATGAAACTTTTTGAAGCCAAAATTCACACTTGGTAAATTTGGCACAAAACTTCTCCGTTCATAGGGTCTTCAATATAATTCTCAAGTGATCTCTATGTTCTTCCTTTCTCTTTGAATATACAAGAATATCGTCTATAAATACTACCACAAACTGATCAAGATAGTCTCTAAAGACTCTATTCATCAGATCCATGAAGATATCAGGGGAATTAGTAAGACCAAATGGTATCACTATAAATTCATAGTGTCCATACCTTGTACGGAAAGCCATCTTTGGTAGATCCCCCTTTTGAACCTTAATTGATGATACCCTGAACGAAGATCAATCTTGGAAAAGTATTGAGCTCCGAGTAGTTGGTCAAAAAAGTCATCAATGTGTGGGAGAGGATATTTTTTCTTGATAGTGATCTTGTTAAGTTCTCGATAATCAATGCAGAGTCTCATTGATCCATCTTTTTTCTTAACAAACAGAAAAGGTGCTCCCCAAGGTGATGCACTAGGGCGTATGAATCCCTTATCAAGATTCTCTTGGATTTGCTTCTTTAATTCCTGCAACTCAATAGGGTCCATTCTATAAGGTGTCTTTGACATAGGAAAAGCACTCGATACAAGTTCTATTGAAAACTCAACATCACGATTTGGTGGAAGACCCAGAAATTCCTCTGGAAAGACATCATCAAACTCCCGTACAATGGGAATATTCTTAATCGTGAGTTTCTCACCAACCATTTGAGATAAATAACCTTCATGTAGTGGAATCAAGACCCATAATATGGAAGAAATTTCTACTAGAAGGTTATGTTCATCCTTGCATTGATAGAAGATCAAAGATTGATCTGGAATAAGAAATGTGACTTCCCTTCTTTGGAAATTGATATGAGCTCCATATAATGAAAGTCAATCCATGCCAAGAATCACATCAAATTCCACTATAGGGAGGATCACAAGATTTTTAGGAAGCACTTTCCCACAAACTTCAATCGGAGAATAATTATAAACATTTGATGCGACTGTTGTGCCATTAGGGGTTGTCACAACTAACTCAACATCTAATTGTTGAGGTAATACATTGATACCCTTAGAAAATTCTTCAGAAATAAAAGAGTGGGTGGATCCAGAATCAAATAAAACATTTACTACTTTAGAGTGGATGGTAAGTATACATTTCACCACTTCTTTATCGTACTCCACATCGCTGATAGAAATTGCATGTGACTTTACTTTTCCTTTATCCTTAAGATTTTTTTGATGTCGATCATCATCAACAACCCTTGGATTAGGGAATTTATTGGCATAATGCCCCATCTCCTTGCACTTGAAACATTGAAGTGTAGTAGGTTTATTCTGTGTGTCCCTTCCTTTGTTTTCATCATTAGACATCTTCTTCCCATCATTGCAGCATTCAAATGCCTGATGACCTTCCTTTACACATTTGAAACATTTACTTGTCCATTTAAGACAACTCCCTCCATGTTTCTTTACAGACTTTGAGCATAAAGGAAAGCTCATCTTCTTTTCAGTGTGCTCTTTTGGTTTTCCTTTGAATTCTATTTTCCTCTTCTTATCAAACCCATATGACTGATGGGTTACTCCAATATCCATCTCAACATTGAGAGCACATCGAACGATTTCCTTGTAGCTATTGAAGTCCCTTATGGCTAACGCCCTTCGAAGACTTGGTTTTATGCCACTAAAGAATCGATCGATCTTACTCTCAGGTTGGATAATAATACCAGAAGCATACCATGCAAGTCTTGTAAAATTTTCTTCATAGGTACCAAAAGATTCATCATCCTTTTGCTTTAGTTCAATAAACTCCTTCTCCATCTTTGTTCAGAGAATACGAGGGAAGTACTTATTGAAAAATAAGTTCTTGAACTCATCCCATTCCATGGACTCAATTTCATCTCTTGGCCTCATATTATTGATAAGATTCCACCATTTATCAGCATCACCTTCCAAATGATACACTGCTAAGATGACTTTATCATGTTCAGAACATTGAAGAACTGAAAATATCATTTCAGTAGTACTGATCCATTGTTAAGAAACTAATGGATTAGTAGACCCGCTGAATGAAGGTGGACGCTGTCTCATGAAGGATTCAACATAATGTTTCTCCTTCCTTTGCTCGTTTGGAAGTCCTGCATGATTCATAGCTTGAGAAAGTTATGTGAGCATGGCTACAAGATTTTTCATTCCAGCTCCCATAACGTTTGGTTGCTCAGGGGGACAATCATTTCATTGCCTGCCGCATTCCGCATTAACACGGTTCCTTTGGGTTCCAACCATTGACTAAAACCAAGAAGAATAATGTGAGCAACACTAATTATAATAGAAAAAACACATAATCAAGAATAAAATTTCACACTTAAGGTCTTATCATAGGTTGTTCATGGCCATTTTTAAAACACTAAGATCATGTTCTATGCTTATACTTATCCATAGGGTTCTTACTAAGGCTTTCACATCCTAGTTTCCAAAGGTTGACTATACCTTTCCTCTGATACCAACTATAACGACCCATACTTTACATACATTTTTAGTACTTCAAAATTGAATTACACTTATTAAAACATATAACAAAACCATGAAAGGACCGTATAGGTATAGTGTCTTTAGAAACTGGGAAACATAAACAACTGGTTCATAAAGCGTCTACACTGTCTCCCATTTATTTCATCATATATATAGTCCCTTTTGGCATATCTTACTTAATAATCTTCTTCCTGGCCTGGGGAAAGAAAACATACAAAAGGGTGAGCTCAAATTTTCAGTAAGGGTAAACAAAAGAAATATCAATCACATCATATTCATAAGAACACAACATTTTGTAAATCTTACCCTACAAAAGAGATCAAAATTTCATAACATGGGATAAATAATGGCAGTGAAATGTAATCACAATAATCATAACATAAAACATGAAGCTTTGTGGAATACACACATAATCATAGAGAATAATTTCTTATTAGTCAAGACTCATTGCCAAGACTATCTTAGTGGACAAAGTCCATTTATGAACTGAGTTCATTCCTCGTTTCAGTCATGTTTCACTGAACCGGTTTAACGTGCCGTTATAGCCATGTCTATCTCATGAGATATAAAATCTTTACCCAATGCATTGGAGGGAGATATAGGTCCCACCCATCTCATAATGATACCATTCTTATGTGTCCCACAAAATCATAAACCATACATCATAATATAACCCATATAATAAAAATGGGATTCTTAAACATCGTGACATCATAAAACAATTCATATAAGATAAAGGAATTCATAAAAATAATTCCATCACAACATAATAAAATAAATGTAATAATAGGGATAGAAATAGAACCCTTTATTATCCTAGATGGAAAATAATTTTGATAAAACACTTGAACTCCATTCTTGAGGAAAATATCCTTTCTACTTCAAAAACACTTTTCCTTTCTTAACATGTCATAAAATTATAAACTAAAAAGAAGTTGATTAAAAATAAACTTGAAAACATGTAAATGAATATTCTTGGAAATAATGTTTTAAAAATCCATTCATGCCTTATAATTTTAAAAAAACATTCTTCTCGTACATTTGTCAGAAAAGTCAAAAAGTACCTCGTACGAAAAAAGACAAAAGATTCCTTTCATATATTTTACTAAAAACTCACTGAAGGGTAAAATTGGATTTAAAAAATTTTAGGTGGATGGAAATAACATTACATATTGAGGAAACATGAATGTGGATGATAAAATACACCCCGGTAAATTCCAAAGTATAAACAATCTCGGATAACAATGAGATTGTGATATTTCCCTTACCTTAGGTCCAATTTGCTTCATAAGTGTCCGAAACTCCTGTATAATGATTTAAATAATGTCATTGACTTATTCCAGAATCATACTCATTGTTATGATATCATATATGGTTATATTCTTAGCTTATTATTAGTAATATTTCATTTCTACTTATTATTCGGGTGTTTATTACTTTTTGTTTTATGCGTGTTTTGTCGAATAAATTCTTATTATTCTCTATAGGTTATAGATACCTCATTTCCAGAATGGTATTAGTGTAATATATATCATATTCATTCATTCAATTCATTTATATAATCATTATGCAATGAAGATCATGTATAACGAGTCGCATCACATCGTGGAGACGGTATTCCGTACGTACGCACGAGTGATGATATCGTTCCCATGATCGTGGAATTGTATTGGAGTGTATGAATCATATATATTCATTCTTTACACCATTATACCCATCCAAGTAAGTTGGTGGTGGAAAATAGATTACACCACGGCGTGGAGACGGTATTTCGTACGTACGCACGCGCGGTGATTTTGTTTTCCGTAAGATGGATAGATGGTGAAATAGGGTTGTTTCATACTTATAATAACATATTAGTATATGAGTGATACTAATGTTATTAATTCATAATGAAACAACTTAAGAAGAATAAATGGAAGAAGAAATAAAGTTGAAAGAATCGATAACGGACATTACCTCTTCTTTGAAGCGCCTCTTTGAGACCTCCTTTTAAGGAACTAAAATTGGACTTTGAAGAAGACCAGGACCTCTAGGATGTTTCTAGGGAAGTGGGGAGGAGATATTGGCAGGGGTTGGTCGAGCTTGAAGGCTCAAAGTGGTGTGAGGAAGAGAGGGAGGAGGTTCCCTTTTATAAGGGAGGAGAGGGGCACCTTTGGAAAAACTAAAAATATTATTTTATTATAAAGCCATATTCGGTTTTAAATAGATCCAAATTGATTTATTTCGAATCTAAGGTGGGGAGGGCTCAAAATCCTCTCATCCAGTATAATTTGGACAAGTTTAGTTTACTATTTTAACATTATCATTTAGATTTAACTTTAAGTTAGATAATTTTACTTTTACCATGTCTTTTTGTGTTCTTTCGCTATAAGGTTAATAAACTTACCATAACAATCAAAAAGAACCCCAAGTTGTTTATTATTAATATATATAACCTTATATAAGTCATTTTTCTGAACCTTAGATTTTTAGGAATAAAATAACAATTAATAATATAATATTTGTTTTAAAAACTATTTTATGTCAATTTTGACACTATTTAGTAATTGATTTTTGTAAAAATCGTAACAGAATGATTAGTTCTAAAAAAGTTAATTAAATCAATACTAACATGTCCTATTAACCTATAAAATTAGTTTAATTCATAAAAAGTCTCAAATTACATTTATTTGGGTATTTATAACATCAATTATGTCAATATTTCATTAATAAGATAATTACTGCATCATCATTGTGTCATAAATAAATTAAACTATTTAATGTCTAAAAATTACAAATAAAATACCATTATGTATGAAATATTTTTATAATTCTAAAGAATATTTATAGTTGAATTTATCTTATGTATAACCATATATTAAATATTATTTACTTATTAAACTTTGATTTTAACAATTTTAACCCTTCTTTAAATAAATTAATAATAAATGTCCTAATCTAATCCATGTGGGCCTAAATGGTCATATATTATTCCTAAGGTTTATTTTGGTCGAATTATACTTATCCAATAGAATTAGGACATTTGTTAGGGTAATAATAATATAATTTTTACCCTTAGTTACCCTATTTACTTTTAACCGTGGTAAAAAAAGTAAAAAGTTACTATTCACAAAAAATTATTTTCATCTCATTGAACCACATTTTAGTCCTTGATATTAACCGCATATCTCAGATTTTTGAAATTCCACTCATAGAAGCGGTAAAATTATGTTTTATGTAAATTTGCAGATTCTCCTAGGAGGTGGGTAAAAGACGGTCAAAAGTTCAATAAAATTTTTATATATCTAAAATTATTATAAAATGACTCCAATGAATTACTTTGAACTTATAAAGGTATTATGTATCAATTTTGACCTAAGATAAATTTAAATAAAATAAATAATTATTTAAATAAAAAGTCGGTTTTTAAATAGTAACCTAGTGTTTTCACTATTCATCAAAAATTGAAATTTTTCAGAAAAATACCAAAATTTCACCTTAGGTTAATTTCGATATTCTGAATCCAAAAATGAAGTCCGTTTTGAAAAATAAAATTTACAAAATTTCAAAAAGTGGGTATTACTATTCATAACGGTTATTTTTAATAATATTTTAATAGCATATCGTTGCTTAGTGAAACTCGGTATTGCGTACGAAGCAAGCTATAGAGGAAGGTCGTAATTGCGTGTAAAGAAAGCCAAGCTAGTGTTGTGTGTAGTGAAAGATTTCTTTGATGATTTATATAACATAAAAAAAAAATAGTTCTCATAAAAGTCTCGGGTGTTACACTAAATACCTTCAAATAGCTTGACCAACCCATGTTGGGGTTATGCGAATGGGAATATGGATCCTTTCCACTAGAATGCCATAGAAATTGGACATTATGAGTTCTATGGTGAGGGATATTGGGACTTTATAAAATAGTGGGAGAATTAATAAAATTTTATTATTTCTCATAAAATGTAATCAAGAAAGTACTGACAAATCGTCTCTTTTAATTTATATAATCAATATGACAAACTCTTCAACCACATTTTCTCTATAATCAATTCTGAATATAGACTATATCCTCATCGCCAGTAAATTTCAGGAATGGTTTTGCCACCTTCAGGTTATCCTATGCCATGAGCGAAAGTTTTACATACTGGAGTCCTCACATCATGATTCGCTTGTCCAAGGGGCGAGTGATGAATATTTCCTAGTCTATGATCAACATTTGAGCGATGCACTCGGCGCTCAATATTTGATGATGTCATCAATGTCTAGTAAGCTCATGAAGTATCATGAAGACATGTATTCCTATAGCATGCTCAAGCACCTCCGTGGTCTATACCAGGAGAGAGAAAGATATCAAAGGTCTGAGATCTCCAAGGCTGTATTTCAAAGAAAGCTTGGAGAGGGTGCCCTATCTAGGCCTCATGTAGTCAAGCTCATTGGTTACATTGAGTACTTAGAGGTTCTAGGGTTTAAACTCCCTGAAGAACTGGGTACCGATCTCATTCTTTCATCACTCCCCCATAGCTTCTCTAACATTTTTCTAAATTTCAACACGAACAACATTGAGAAGTTTTTATCTGATCTTCTTATCCTCATTCTCCATGTGGACAATGATATGAAGCATGAAAATCCTTCTGTCCTTATGGTGAATAAAAAGAAACGGAATGTGATGAGATTTAAGCCCAAAGCTTCTTCAAGGCCTTCCATGAAAAGGAAGTTCAATGGGGAGGCAAGAGAAAAGGAGGCTATTTGTTTCACATGTGGCAAGAAGGGCCATAGGAAGAAAAAATGCACCCAGCCAAGGAAGCAAGGGGAAGCTTCAGGTGCATCTGTTATCGAATGCAATCTATCTATTTCTAAAAATTGGGTATTAGATACTTCTTTTTGTGCTTACATCTGTATCCAAATATAGGAACCAAGTAGATTCAGAAAGATTGACCGGGGTGAGGTGGATCTGTGAGTAGCCAACAGAGCTAGACTCGTTGTTGTAGCTGTCGGAGACTACCACCTCGCATTGCCTACAGGGATGGTCTTGGTATTAAAAGGATGTTATTATGCACCCTATGTAACCAAAAACATTATTTCAGTATCCATATTATATACTGATGGATTCATCTTCATGTTTGGAAATGAATGTTGATACTTTTGTAAAGATAGCATTTGTTTTGGTAGGGCACATTTATATAACGACTTTTATGTGTTAGACTACAAAAACCAAGTAATGGCAATCGATGACAAAGTTAATTCACATGACTCATACCACACCCAACTTTTCCATCACCATCTAGGTCATGTTAATGAGAAACTTTTGAAAAAATTACATCTAGATGGGTATTTAGATTCTTTCGAACTAAAACCACTTGGTGTATATCATGCATGTCTACAAGTGAAAATGACCAAAGCCCCATTTAGTGGGAAAGGTGGAATGTAACACCCTGAGATTTTATGAAAAATATTCTTTTAATTTCATTAATGTCTTGTGTTGTAAGCTACACCAAGATTACCTTACGCTATACGCAACACCGTATTATCTTGCAGTATACGCAACACTATTCTTGGATCGTGTTACTCACAATTTTGATAATAGTTATTCCACACAACATTGAGTGTATATATATATATATATATATATATATATATTCAATGTATAAATGAAATATGGTTGGATTCCATTATACGAAACAACAAAGGATTCTTTCAAAACACGCAACCCTGACTTGGCTTGCATTACACACAATCGCGACCTTCCTCGATAGCGTGTGTTGTACGCAATACCGGGTTTTACTAAACAACGATATATTATTATAATATTATTATGAACTTGCCGTTATGAATAGTATTAACTAAATTTTTAATTTTATAACATTATTATTCATCTTACACATTTTCTAGAACATGATATAAGAACAAAATAAATTTTTCGGGTAAAATAAGTATTTTTCAAAAAATGCAGTTTTGCCGCCTTTTGATGGCGCACCCACTTTAAATCTAGTTTTTGACATGTTTATAAGTTCAATTTGATAAAATAAAATTCTTCTTTGGAATCAAGAAATAAAAATTTACTTTGGATAAATTTTTCATATTATTCTGGTAACTTTCACATTTTAATGAATAGTAAAAACACGCTATATTTTAATTAAAAACAAATTTTTTCATCGTAATATATTATGTGGTTAAATTATACGATTGAATGGTTTTAAATTATAAATAGAATATATTTTTACCATTTAATATAATGTATGTCATTAGCATTGATTTTACCTTGAATTCGTAGGTTAAATCAATTCAATCTTTTGCAATGTTTTAAACAAAAACCCGTTTTTATTTGACAACGGGATTAATTTTAATTTAATTTCTGCAACTTCTGTGTTTTGAATTTTAAAAAATGGATTCTATATTTGGAATCAGTGGGTCCAAATTATGTTAATAGGATACTTTTTATTTTTGGGAATTATGAATAGTAACTACGGTAAATTTTATTTACCATAGTTAAAGGTAAATCAGGTAATTAAGGGTAAATATAATATTTTAAAATTACCCTAAAAAATGTCAAAATCCTATTGGATGACTAAAAAACGACCCATATAACCTAAGGGTCAGATTAGATTAATTTAATTAAAATTTTTCAATGAAAATAATTTAATTATTTTTAAAACCAAAGAATGTGACAACATGTCACTTTCTTAAATCTTATAAGTATAATAATTTTAATCTAGTGATAAGCTTCATGAAACTTCAAACATGAATAGTCTCCAGAAATCTAATACAATTATCTACATCATAGGAACTTATTTAGAATTTTTATGGATTAAATAATTATCATTTATTATGACACAAAGATGATGCAGTAATTGTCTTATTAATGAAAAATTGACATAATTGATGTTATAAATGCCCAAATAAATGTAATTTGAGACTTTTTATGACTTACAATAATTTTATAGGTTAATATGACATGTTATTGTTGATTTAAGTAACTTTTTTAGAACTTATCATTCTGTTATGAATTTCATAAAAATCATGTACCAAATAGTGTCAAAATTGACATAAAATAGATTTTAAAACAAATATTATATTATTAATTGTTATTTTATTCCTAAAAATCTAAGGTTCGGCCAAATGACTTAGATAAGATTATATATATTAATAATAAACAACTTGGGGTTCTTTTGGCTTGATATAGTAAGTTTATTAACCATATAGTGTAAGAAAACAAAAAGACACGGTAAAAGTTAAATTATTTAACTTAGAGTTAAATCTAATTGATAAGGTTAACATAATAACCTAAACTTGTCTAAATCCTATTTTTTGATAGGATTTCGACCCATCCCCACTTTACCTTCGAAATAAGACCCTTTGGAACCATTATAAACCGATTTTGTCTTTAATATAAAATAATATTTTGAGATATTCCTAAGGTGCCCCTCTCCTCCCTTATAAAAGGGCACCTCCTCCCTCTCTTCCTCACACAACTTTGAGCCTTCAAGCTCGGCCAACCCCTGCCAAAATATCTTCTCCACTTCCCTAGTATCATCCTATAGGTCCTGGTCTTCTTCAAAGACCATCCTTAGTTCTTTAAGTGGAGGTTAAGAAAAGACGCGTCAAAAAGAGGTAATATCCATTACCGATCTTTTTCAATTTCATTCTTCTTCAACTTCTTCTTCTTTATTTGTTTCATGATAAAGTAATAACATCAGTATTACTTACATACTTATATGTTATTATAAATATGAAACAACCCTAATTCACCTTCTATCCATCCTACGGAAAAATGAAATCACCGCGCGTGCGTACGTACGGAATACCGTCTCCACGCCGTGGTGTAATCTATTTTCCACTATCACCTTACAAGGATGAGTATAATTGTCTAATGAGTAACTATATATGATTATTATAGAGTGATATTGATACTGAAATAGTATACATACACTTCAACACAATTCCACGACCATGGGAACGATATCATCACTCATGCGTACGTACGGACTACCGTCTCCACGACGCGATGAGATTCATTCTCAATGATTAACCATTCATGAATGATTATAAAGTATATATAATATGTACTAATTAAATATATGACATAATAATTATACTGGATTTATTTATATATTTATATGTATGTCATCTACTTAATTCCATTCAATTCAATAAGGAAACGAAAACAGCGTTCATGCGTACGTACGGACTACCGTCTCCATGAACGGTGTATTTCTTTCCATTAAATGATTTATTATATATATGTATATCCTGAATATATATATATATAAATCATGTTTTATGTTCTGGAATTAAGTAATCATGATCTAAGTAATCATATGAATAATTACAAGTCAAAACACGGACGACAAATGAAACAATTTTACCCAAAACGCTCTTTAACATGGAATTTACAAAAGAACGGGTAATATAAAGCCATAAGTGAACCATATATGATATCATAACAATGAATATGATTCTGTAATAAGTAAATGACATTATTTAAATCATTATACAGGAGGTTCGGACACTTACGAAGCAAATCGGACCTAAGGTAAGAGGAAATATCACAATCTCATTTTTATCCGAGATTGTTTATACTTTGGTATTTACTGGGGTGTATTTTATCATCCACATCCATGTTCCCTCAATATTTAATATTGTTTCCATCCACTTACAATAGTTTAAATCCAATTTTACCCTTTGGTGAGTTTTTAGTAAAGAATATGAAAGGAATCTTTTGTCGTTTTTTCGTACGAGGTACATTTTGACTTTTCTGACAAAAGTACGAAGAATGTTTTTTTTAACTTATATAGCATGAATGGATTTCTAAAACATTATTTACAAGAAACTTCCTTTACAAGTTTCAAGTTTATTTTTAATCATCTTATTTTATTTTAAAGTCGTATGACATGTTATGAAAGGAAAAATGTTTTTGAAGTAGAAAGGATATTTTCCTCAAGAATGGAGTTCAAGTATTTTATCAAAATTATTTTCCATCTAAGATAATAAAAGGATTCTGTTTCTATCCCTATTATTACATGGATTTGATTATGTTGTGATGGAAATATTTTTATGAATTCATTTATCTTATATGAATTGTTTTATGATGTCATGTTGTTTTAAGAATTCCATTTTTATTACATGGGTTACGCTATGATGTATGGTTTATGATTATGTGGCACACATAAGAAAAGATTCATTATAAGATGGGTGGGACCTATATCTCCCTCCAATGCATTGGGTAAAGATTTTATATCTCATGAGATAGACATGGATGGAATGGTAGGTTATACCGGTTCAGTGAAACAGGACTGAAACGAGGGTGAGTCGATTCAGAAAGGGACTTTGTCCACTAAGATAGTCTTGGCAATGAGTCTTGACTAACAAGAAATGATTCTCTATGATTATGTGTGAATGCCACAAAGATTCATGTTTTAAGTTATGATTATTGTGATTACATTTCACTGCCATGATTTACCCCATGTTATGAAATTATGATCTCTTTTGCAGGTTAAGATTTCCAAAAGTTATGTGCTTATGTATATGATGTGATTGATATTTCTTTTGTTTACCCTTACTGATCATTTGAGCTCACCCTTTTATGTTTTCTTTTCCCCAGGTTATAAAGAAAGGTTTTAGGTAAAAAAAAGGGAAGATCTTAATAGGAGATGTTGAAGATCTTTCACCATGATTAGAAGATTACGTTCCGAGTTTCCAAAGACAATAAACTGTTACGATCCTTGTGTGTGTGTTTTTTTTATGTACTAAGTATTCCGTAAAAGTAATGTAATGTTCATGTACGTAAAGACACGGGTCTCTACAGTTGGTATTATAGGAAAGGTTTAGTCAACCTTTGGAAGCTAGGACATGAAAACGTTAGTAAGATCCCTAGAGATATTTCTAAGGTATGTCTAGGGATGTCCCTAAGGATAGGTATACATATAGGATATAGTCCTAGCAGTACGATAACGATCTTATAATTTAACCTAAGATGTTAGATATTGAAGTTACTCCCCCTTTATTATGATTTTTGCATATCACACTATTCTTTTTGGGTTTTAGAAAATGGCTGGAAACAAGATGATTCACGATAATGGAGGATATGATGGAAAATGGAATGATATTCTTCATAAGAAATCAAATGAAATGGGATTTGGGAGTCCAAACATCATTATTATGCCAAATCAGCAATCTCATAATATGATCAATAAAGTAAAATTTGGTAAGTTTCCTGACTCGGATAATAAGAGAAAGATGGAGTTTCATGATGATCATAGAGGAAAGAAAGTTCAATTTCCCCTATGTAAATCATGTGGGAAGAGGCATCAAGGAGAATGTTTCAAAGGAACTGGAAGATGCTTTGGGTGTGGAAAAGAAGGACACAAAGCCAGTAAGTGCAAAGGAAAAGGTTCAGTTAACACCAGGGATGAGGATAACGGTATTGCTACAACATCAACAATGGTTAAATGTTTTAAATGTGGAATGTACGGGCATTATGCAAACCAATGCCCTAAGGGAAAGTCTCATGAAGATAATCAGTATGGTCGTATGGGAAGTATTTATGTGGATGATGATGAAGAGACTACAAATGATATGTGAGATGAAAGAATTTTTGAAGCTCGGTCAATGGTTTAAGAATGTAGTGGAATGATTACATGTTTATCATGTGTAATGTTGTATAAGTAATCTCATGGCACTATAGAATAAAGAGATATGTAAGGATTGTTACACTGTTGTCTGATTAATGTTACCAGTATCCATGAAAGGTTATTCAGATATTTTTGGAATGTAGATGATATTCGCATAATGAAGGGATAAGGAGAAAATTAAATGTTTGATAGTATTCATGAGCTCATGACTGATATAAGGAGAAGGTTATATCATGGTTTGAGTATATAGAATTTTTGGATTTTGGTATGTGGAAAGAGTTAACTTTTGACAGAATTCATGTTTTCACTAAGGTTTAATGGGTATTCTTTTTTTTTTCAAGAGAATACATCATTAAGGTATTCACATGATTGGAATGTGACCAACAAGATATATGGGTGATAAATGATGGTATTCACATGCTTGGTTGACGACATTTCAAGTAATCATTTTCTTTATACTATGAGCTTGGACCGAAGTATTTTAGATAAGCCTAAAGATTGTAATGGATTATGTTAACCATAAGTTAGTATTGTTTAAGTATAGAACTTTTTTTGATATTATTTATGTGATGTTATAGTAATGTAGTTTTAGAAAAAGGACAACCTGCAGGACGGGCGACAGCCCATCGCTTCGGACAAGGCTGTGGGAATCGAACCCACAACCGAAGTGCGACTAGCCATTATCGCCTACCACTGGCCTACAAAAAGTCCCTGTTTAGTAGAAACTAGTTTTATTATATTAAGAATTATGATATATGAAGTATAAGTCCATTTTAGGAACCATATATGATTAATCTCAATATAGATAGACTTATGTATTTTTTGATAACTTTTCTAACCTTTTGTTTGAGACAGATGGAATGACCTTTCATTCTATCACATGATCTGCTAACACATCACGAATGACAAATTCAACTTCATTTCTTTAAGCGATGAAGTGGAAATTGTCCAAAGAACGACAAACGGTGAGACTATACCAAAATCACGACATTATTTCTTCTAATTCCAATTTCATCAACTTTAGGGAAATGATCTTGAAAACCAAAAATGTTGTCCTAGTGCTCTTATATCTGATGAATCAGATGGTACCTTAGATCGTCACAACTTTATGGCTTTGTGATTGCTGGCTTTTCCATAGCCATGTTCTCTACCACTCTCCATTAGAACATGATGGTTTGATTTCTCTTCCATATCTATATTTTCACCTATGTGGAAACCGAGTGATTAGTTTATTTGGGTAACCGTTACGTTTCATACTTTTGTTTTTAAAGTTTTGTTTTGGTATTCCTTTTTATGATGTGGGTTTCTATTAAGCAAACTTTCGAGTAGTAAACCATTTATAACCCCGACGAATTTCGAGGGCGAAATTCATTTTAAGGGGGGTAGAATGTAACACCCCGAGATTTTATGAAAAATATTCTTTTAATTTCATTAATGTCTTGTGTTTTATGCTACACCAAGATTACCATACGCTATACGCAACACTGTATTAGCTTGCAGTATACGCAACACTATTCTTGGATCGTGTTACTCACAATTTTGATAATAGTTATTCCACACGACATTGAGTATATATATATATATATATTCAATGTATAAATGAAATATGGTTGGATTCCATTATACGAAACAACGAAGGATTCTTTCACAACACACAACCCTGACTTGGCTTGCATTACACACAATCGCGACCTTCCTCGATAGCGTGTGTTGTACGCAATACCGGGTTTTACTAAACAACGATATATTATTATAATATTATTATGAACTTGCCGTTATGAATAGTATTAACTAAATTTTGAATTTTATAACATTATTATTCATCTTACACATTTTCTAGAACATGATATAAGAACAAAATAATTTTTTCGAGTAAAATAAGTATTTTTCAAAAAATGCAGTTTTGCCGCCTTTTGATGGCGCACCCACATTAAATCTAGTTTTTGAGATGTTTATAAGTTCAATTTGATAAAATAAAATTCTTCTTTGGAATCAAGAAATAAAAATTTACTTTGGATAAATTTTTCATATTATTCTGGTAACTTTCACATTTTAATGAATAGTAAAAACACGCTATATTTTAATTAAAAACAACTTTTTTCATCGTAATATCTTATGTGGTTAAATTATACTATTGAATGGTTTTAAAGTATAAATATAATATAATTTTACCATTTAATATAATTTATGTCATTAGCATTGATTTTACCTTGAATTCGTAGGTTAAATCAATTCAATCTTTTGCAATGTTTTAAACAAAAACCCGTTTTTATTTGACAACGGGATTAATTTTAATTTAATTTCTGAAACTTCTGTGTTTTGAATTTTAAAAAATGGATTCCATATTTGTAATCAGTGGGTCCAAATTATGTTAATAGGATACTTTTTATTTTTGGGAATTATGAATAGTAACTACGGTAAATTTTATTTACCATAGTTAAAGGTAAATCGGGTAATTAAGGGTAAATATAATATTTTAAAATTACCCTAAAAAATGTCAAAATCCTATTGGATGACTAAAAAACGACCCATATCACCTAAGGGTAAGATTACATTTATTTAATTAAATTTTTTCAATGAAAATAATTTAATTATTATTAAAACCAAAGAATGTGACAACATGTCACTTTCTTAAATCTTATAAGTATAATAATTTTAATCTAGTGATAAACTTCATGAAAATTCAAACATGAATAGTCTCCAGAAAGCTAATACAATTATCTACATTATATGAATTTATTTAGTATTTTTAGGGATTAAATAATTATAATTTATTATGACACAAAGATGATGCAGTAATTGTCTTATTAATGAAATATTGACATAATTGATGTTATAAATACCCAAATAAATGTAATTTGAGACTTTTTATGACTTACACTAATTTTCTAGGTTAATATGACATGTTATTGTTGATTTAAGTAACTTTTTTAGAACTTATCATTCTGTTATAAATTTCATAAAAATCATTTACCAAATAGTGTCAAAATTGACATAAAATAGTTTTTAAAACAAATATTATATTATTAATTGTTATTTTATTCCTAAAAATTCTAAGGTTCGGCCAAATGACTTAGATAAGATTATATATATTAATAATAAACAACTTGGGGTTCTTTTGGCTTGATATAGTAAGTTTATTAACCATATAGTGTAAGAAAACAAAAAGACACGGTAAAAGTTAAATTATTTAACTTAGAGTTAAATCTAATTGATAAGGTTAAAATAATAACCTAAACTTGTCTAAATCCTATTGGTTGATAGGATTTCGACCCATCCCCACTTTACCTTCGAAATAAGACCATTTGGAACCATTATAAACCGATTTTGACTTTAATATAAAATAATATTTTGAGATATTCCTAAGGTGCCCCTCTCCTCCCTTATAAAAGGGCACCTCCTCCCTCTCTTCCTCACACAACTTTGAGCCTTCAAGCTCGGCCAAACCCTGCCGAAATCTCTTCTCCACTTCCCTAGTATCATCCTATAGGTCCTGGTCTTCTTCAAAGACCATCCTTAGTTCTTTAAGTGGAGGTTAAGAAAAGGCGCGTCAAAAAGAGGTAATATCCATTACCGATCTTTTTCAATTTCATTCTTCTTCAAATTCTTCTTCTTTATTTGTTTCATGATAAAGTAATAACATCAGTATTAATTTAATACTGATATTTTATTATAAATATGAAACAACACTAATTCACCTTCTATCCATCCTACGGAAAAATGAAATCACCGCGCGTGCGTACGTACGGAATACCGTCTCCACGCCGTGGTGTAATCTATTTTCCACTATCACCTTACAAGGATGAGTATAATTGTCTAATGAGTAACTATATATGATTATTATAGAGTGATATTGATACTGAAATAGTATACATACACTTCAACACAATTCCACGACCATGGGAACGATATCATCACTCGTGCGTACGTACGGACTACCGTCTCCACGACGCGATGAGATTCATTCTCAATGATTAACCATTCATGAATGATTATAAAGTATATATAATATGTAATAATAACATATATGACATAATAATGATACTGGATTTATTTATATATTTATATGTATGTCATCTACTTAATTCCATTCAATTCAATAAGGAAACGAAAACAGCGTTCATGCGTACGTACGGACTACCGTCTCCATGAACGGTGTATTTCTTTCCATTAAATGATTTATTATATATATGTATATCCTGAATATATATATATATAAATCATGTTTTATGTTCTGGAATTAAGTAATCATGATCTAAGTAATCATATGAATAATTACAAGTCAAAACACGGACGACAAATGAAACAATTTTACCCAAAACGCTCTTTAACACGGAATTTACAAAAGAACGGGTAATATAAAGTCATAAGTGAACCATATATGATATAATAACAATGAATATGATTCTGTAATAAGTAAATGACATTATTTAAATCATTATACAGGAGGTTCGGACACTTACGAAGCAAATCAGACCTATGGTAAGGGGAAATATCACAATCTAATTTTTATCCGAGATTGTTTATACTTTGGTATTTACTGGGGTGTATTTTATCATCCACATCCATTTTCCCTCAATATTTAATATTGTTTCCATCCACATACAATAGTTTAAATCCAATTTTACCCTTCGGTGAGTTTTTAGTAAAGAATATGAAAGGAATCTTTTGTCGTTTTTTCATACGAGGTACTTTTTGACTTTTCTGACAAAAGTACGAAGAATGTTTTTTTTAACTTATACGGCATGAATGGATTTCTAAAACATTATTTCCAAGAAGTTTCCTTTACAAGTTTTCAAGTTTATTTTTAATCATCTTCTTTTATTTTAAAGTCGTATGACATGTTATGAAAGGAAAAATGTTTTTGAAGTGGAAAGGATATTTTTCTCAAGAATGGAGTTCAAGTATTTTATCAAAATTATTTTCCATCTAAGATAATAAAAGGGTTCTGTTTCTATCCCTATTATTACATGGATTTGATTATGTTGTGATGGAAATATTTTTATGAATTCCTTTATCTTTTATGAATTGTTTTATGATGTCATGTTGTTTTAAGAATTCCATTTTTATTACATGGGTTACGCTATGATGTATGGTTTATGATTATGTGGCACACATAAGAAAGGATTCATTATAAGATGGGTGTGACCTATATCTCCCTCCAATTCATTGGGTAAAGATTTTATATCTCATGAGATAGACATGGCTGGAATGGTAGGTTATACCAGTTCAGTGAAACAGGACTGAAACGAGGGTGACTCGATTCATAAAGGGACTTTGTCCACTAAGATAGTCTTGGAAATGAGTCTTGACTAACAAGAAATGATTCTCTATGATTATGTGTGAATTCCACAAAGATTCATGTTTTAAGTTATGATTATTGTGATTACATTTCACTGCCATGATTTACCCCATGTTATGAAATTATGATCTCTTTTGCAGGTTAATATTTCCAAAAGTTATGTGCTTATGTATATGATGTGATTGATATTTCTTTTGTTTACCCTTACTGAGAATTTGAGCTCACCCTTTTATGTTTTCTTTTCCCCAGGTTATAAAGAAAGGTTTTAGGTAAAAAAAGGGAAGATCTTAATAGGAGATGTTGAATATCTTTCACCATGATTAGAAGATTACGTTCTGAGTTTCCAAAGACACTAAACTGTTACGATCGTTGTGTGTGTGTTTTTGTTATGTACTAAGTATTCCGCAAAAGTAATGTAATATTCATGTACGTCAAGATATGGGTCTCTACATGGAAGGGCTAAAGAGATTCTAGAATTAGTTCACACAGATGTGTGTGGACCATTTCCAATTGAAACAAGGGTTGGGTTCTTGTACTTAATAACTTTTACTGATGATTTTAGTAGAAATGGACATATTTACTTAATGAGGTATAAGTCAGATTCTTTTGATCGGCTCAAAGAATACAAGAATGAAGTTGAGAACCAGCTTGGTAAGAAGATTAAGAAACTATACTCAGAAAGAGGAGGAGAATAACTTAAACATGACTTCATTGATTTCTTATGGGAGTTTGGGATTCTATCTCAACTCACTCCTCCTTACACACCTCAGTGGAATGGTGTAAGTGAAAGGATGAATTGCACCCTGTTGGATATGGTGAGATTAACGATGAGTCATGCGAGTCTTCCATTATCCTTTTTGGGATATACAATACAAACAACAACATACATACTAAAATAAGTACCAACTACATCGATAAATAGTATTTCATACGAGTTATAGAGTGGACGCAAAGCCATGTTATCAAATTTACAAGTGTGGGGTAGAGAAGCATTTGTTATGGCCTCTTCAGGTAATAAACTTTCACCTCTATGCACAAAGTGTACATTTATAGGGTATCCCAAGGAAACAAGGGGATATTACCTATAAAATCCCTTAGATAAAAACTTTACAGTGGCAAGACACACCATATTCCTTGAGAGGGAGAACATCTCCAAAAAATATAGTGGGAGCGAGATAGACTTCGATGAAGTCGAGGCTCATGATACATAGGAGTTGGTACAAGAACAGATTCCACAAAGCCCCATGGAAGAATAATTTGTTCCAGAGACACAAGAACTACGTAGGAGCACAAGAGATGTGAGAGAACCAGGACGATATGGTTTTCTTGTCACCAAAGATGGTGACTCATTATTGGTTGAAAATGATGATCCTCTTACCTACTAGGAAGCAGTTACAGGCACAGACACTTCCATGTGGCAAGAACCCATGAATTCTAAAATGGATTCCTTGTACCAAAACCAAGTCCGTATTTTGGTAGATCCTCTAGTTGATGTAAATATAGTTGGTAATAAATGGGTATTCAATAATAAACTGGACACAGAGGGGCAAGTCAACACCTATAAGGCATGACTGGTTGTAAAAGGTTTTATACAGCATCAAGGAATTGACTATGATGACAGCTTTTCACCAGTTGTGATGCTAAAATCCATTAGAATCCTATTGGACATTGCCAATTACCATGAATATGAAATTTGGAAAATGTATGTCAAAACATCATTCCTTAACTGGAACCTCCAGGAAAATGTCTACATGACATAACCTGAAGGGTTTGTGACTTCAAAGGATTCCAACAAGGTGTTCAAGTTGCAGAAATCCATTTATAGATTAAAGCGAGCATCAAGGTCATGGAACATTCATTTTGATGAAGCCGTAAGGTAATTTCATTTTTTAAGAACGAATGTGAGCCTTGTGTATACAAATGGTTTAGTGGAAGTGATTTTTTTTCCTAATAGTATATGTTGATGACATATTACTAATTGGAAATGAAGTACCTGTCTTACAGTAAGTTAAGGCATGGTTGGATAAATGCTTCTCTATAAATGACTTAGGCGAGGCACCATAAATTCATGGGATCAAGATCCATCATGATAGATCCAAGAGAATGTTGGGCCTAAGTCAATGTACATATATTGACAATATAATTAAGATATTCAGTATGGAATAGTCTAAGAGGGGATTGTTTCTAGTGTCACATGGCATTCATCTTTCTAAGAAAATGTGTCCTCAGACACATGAGGAAAGAAAGAAATTAGAATGGATACCTTATGTATCCACGATTGGGTCAGTCATGTATGTTATGATATGTATGAGGCTAGATGTTTCTTACACATTAAGTGCGGTAGACAGATATCAAGCTGATCTAGGAGATCACCATTGGATGGCAGTCAAGACTATCCTTAAGTATCTGAGGCGTACTAAGGATATTTTGTTATTTTATGGAGGAGATGAGGAAGTAGTCATTAGAGGACATATAGATGCTAGTTTTCAAACTGATCAAGATGACATGAAGTCGTAGACTAGATACATCTTCAGTTTGAATGGAGGTGCAGTGAGCTGGAAGAGCTCAAAGCAATGTGTAGTGGCAGATTCTATAGCGGAGTCTGAGTAAATCACAGCTTCTGAGGTAGCTAAAGAAGTAGTATGGATGAAAATCTTTGTCCAAGAGCTGGATGTAGTACCTATAAGTAAAGATCACATCAAACTCTATTGTGATAATATTATATCGGTGGAATTTTAAAAAGAGACAAGGTCACATCAGCAGACAAATCACATACATCATTAGTATCATCTCTTGAGAGATTTTTCTCAGAGAGGTGAAGTTGCAGTGACTGATATTTACACGGAAGACAACTTGGTGGACCCCTTGACTAAATCCTTGACTCAATAGAAACATGATCATCATGTGAGGTCTAGAGGACTAAAAGTTGTAGGCATTTGGCTCTAGTCCAATTTTGAGTTTGTAAGGGTTGGTGTCCTGAGAACCAACTGTTTTTTACTTTGATTACATGAATGTACCCTTATAATATATTTTTCATTGTTCTGCATTACTATAATATAATAGTGTACTGGAATATTTTTTGCATTGATAAGTTCATGGCAGATCCCCACTATGATGAGAACCTTGAAATTCTAAAACAATATTCTTAAATAAAGTTCTACGGTTGGATGACATACTATGATGGGACACATAGTATACAAACCGTCATGTGTGAGTACTCATAAGAAGACGAGAAACTATCTCATGGAGTTTTCACTTTGTAATCTCCATGATGGGAGATTATGAGAACAAATGTTAGGTCGGACAGGGTAATGAATGATGGTCTAGAGCGGGGGTGAATAGATCAGATTAAAAAAATTTATCAAATAAATTAATTGTCAATGTTAATTATTAAGGTTAATTAGCAGCGGAAAAAGTAAATAATGCAAGGATGTTTTTTATAGTAGTTCGGTCCAAAGTGGGCCTACTATACTCTTATACCTCTCTACTCGGCGAGAGATACGTGTGCACTAAAAATGACATTTAAAGGGGAATCATAACCCAATTAAAAAAATCCTTTTCTAGTGGAGGGATAACCACGACACTGACTTTTGTGTGGGGAGTCACAACCCTTATAACCTGAATTTAGAATCCAAGAGTCACAACCAAAACAGTCTTGAATTTAGATATAGGGAGTCACAACCCTAAGATCCTAACTGTAGAATCAAGGAGTCACAACCCGAAGAAAAACGAATAACAAATAATGCATTTGTTTGCAAAAGCATAAACAGAATAAAGTGCATGTGATAAATGGGAAGTAGTTTTACAGACTATGAACTAGATGAATGAGAAGATAAAAATTAAAGACCAAGTACTAGTTATTGAGGTTTATATCAGCACGTCTCATCAATGAAATTGTAGTCGAAGCAGAAATAATTCAGCACTTGAGAGACCGAGCAGGTGGTGAAGCAGAGTGCCCCAGGACATTGCAAATGCACAGAAGATTCAAAGTTCACAACACATTCTCTTTGTATTGTGTCGTTCTTTTTCCTGCAAGAGTGAATGATATATATAGAGAATAAAAAAATATATAGAAGGTGCAGCAGCTCCGCTTCCTTAGGATATTCAAAATTAATTGAGTCAAGAGTTCCCATTAATATCTCAATGAAAATAGCAGCACTGTTGGTTATTTATTCCCGTAGAATAAATATCTAATAAAGCATTTCAAAATATTTTGAATAAGTCTTCTAATAAAATCTATAGAATAATAAATGTATTTAAAATTATTTAAATTAAGTCAAACAATTTACTGAAAACTAGCAGCCGATTCTGAAATTAAATTCAGACATTTGAATTTAAACAATTTTGAAACGACCAGATTTACTTGAAAACGATGTTGAAAAACATTATTAATTTTTCTATCTAAATATAGAACCAAAAATATTAAAAACTCTATGATTATAATCCTTATATTTAATGAGGATTTTTCACAAAAAAATTGTTAAAAAAATCCATATATTTGTAGAAAATAAATTTTTTAAAAAAATGCACGGAATGAACAGTAACTTCGGAATGAACAGTAACTTCGAAGTTAATAGTAACTTCGAAGTGAACATTAACTTCGGAGTGAAGAGTAACTTCTGTGTGAACAGTTACTTTGGAGTGAACTGTAACTTCGGAGTGAACAGTAATTTCCAAGTGAACAGTAACTTCCGTGTGAACAAAATCGTAACGTATGGTATGAACAGTAACGTAGGTTATGAACAGTAACATAGGGTATGAACAGTAACCCATACTTTTGTAAGATAAACAATAAACCATACTTTTGTAAGAAAAAAATGAACCATACTTTTTTAAGAAAAAAATGAACCATACATTTGTGATAAAAATGAACCATACTTTTGAGATAAAAATGAACCATACTTTTGTAAGAAAAAATGAACCATACTTTTGCAAAAAAAATGAACCATAATTTTGTAAGAAAAAATGAACCATACTTTTGAGATAAAAAAGAACCATAATTTTGTGATAAAAAATTAACCATACTTTTGAGAAAAAAAAGAACCATACTTTTGTAAGAAAAAAATGAACCATACTTTTGTAAGAAAAAATCAACCATAATTTTGAGATAAAAATGAACCATACTTTTGTAAGAAAACTGGACAGAATGTTTTGACAAACTTCAATGAATTTTTAAAGGCTCTTAACAACCGATTCAGACTTTGGTCAAAACTAATGATTTTTAGAAAAACTTATTATCTTTCCAAAAATAAGAATCAATTAAAACCGACATCTACAGATCCTGAAATCATTAAAAAATCAAAGAAAAACAATTCTGCAAAAACTGCTACTATAAAATAGAATAGCATACCTTCAAGTAATTAAAAGTCCATTCAGAAGATATTTTTAGACTTTGATGTAAACTAATGAAATCAAGATAAACATTTTATCTTTCCATAGAATCAATTTTCATGAAAATCAAATAACAGTATAAGTTTCAGTAAAATAAATACATAAATGTTTTAAAACAGTGAAATGTAGAGTTTCTAAAAACATTGTAGAAACTTCATTGAATTTTTAGAGAAAGAGATAAGAATTTTCAAACTTCCTCATTAACTAACAAAGTATAAATAAATATCTTATCTTTCCAACGTGATAATAATAACAAAAATCCAAATAACATAAATTAAGATATCATCAAAATATATCGGAAAAATAATCAAACAAAATCACATGAAATCAAATTAATTGAAATATGCACAAGCACAAACAATCTCCACCTTTTTGTTTGATTACAAAACAAAAACATTTAAACCATAAATGAATTTTTAAAATGATTAAAACCAAATTATTTCTCACCAAAACTTCTCTCTAAAACTTCTCCCCCTTTTTATAAATAAACAAAAATTAAAAACATGCTCCCCTTAAACAAGTGCAGCAAATAAAATTTAAAATTCCAACATAACAAGAGAAAATTTAATTTTCTCAAACTGAGCAGAGTCTAAAGGATTTGTAAAAATATCTGCAAGCTAATTTTCAGATGGGATAAATTCTAAAACAATATCAACCCTATTCACATGATCTCGAATGAAATGAAATCAAATATCAATATGTTTTGTTCTAGAATGTTGTAAGAGGTTTTTAGAAATAGAAATTGTTGATGTATTATCACAATAAATAGGTAGTTTATCATGATAAACACAAAAATCACAAAAAGTTTTCTTAATCCAAAAACTTCGATATAAACTACTACCAACAGAGATATACTCAGCTTCTGCAGTAGATAAAGAAACATATAATTGTTTCTTAGATGACTAGGAAATTAAACATTTTCCCAAAATATGACACTTACCTGATGTACTTTTTCGGTCAATTCTACAGCCTCCAAAATCAGAATCCAAATAGGATGTCATATCAAAACAGTTATATTTTGAATAAAATAAACCAGAATCAACAGTTCCTTTAATATATCTAATTATTCTTTTTATATATTTAATATGAATTTCTTTAGGATCATCTTGAAATATAGCACATAAATAAACACTAAAAATGATATCAGGTCTAGATGAAGTTATATATAATAAGCTACCTATCATACCTCTATAAACTGTAAAATCAACTGATTTACCAGATGCATCACTATCTAATTTACAATTAGTACCCATAAGAGTTTTCATGGATTTAGAGGAATCAAGACCAAATCGTTTAACTAAATCTTTAGCATACTTAGATTGAATAAGAAAAATTACATCTTTTCTTTGAGAAATTTGAAGTCCGAGAAAGAACTTTAATTCTCCCATTAAACTCATGTCAAATTCAGAAGACATCAATAAAGAAAAATAATTAAAAAGTATTTCACTAGATGATCCAAAAACGATATCATCAACATAGATCTGAACAATTAAAATATCATTAGAAGATCTTTTAATAAAAATTGTCAGATCAACATTGCCTTTCTTGAAACCATTTTTTAATAAAAATAAAGAAAGTATTTCCTAACAAGAACGAGGTGCTTATTTGAGGCCGTATAAAGCTTTGGATAATTTAAAAACATGGTTGGAAAATTTTTCATTTTTGAAACCAGGGGGTTGAGAAACATAAACTTCTTCAGTAATAAAACCATTTAAGAAAGCACTTTTTTACATCCATTTGATATAATTTAAAACCTTTAAAACATGCAAAAGCTAAAAAATTATAATTTCATCTAACCTATAAACATGTGAAAATAAATCTTCAAAGTCTATACCTTCTTCTTAGAGTATCATTGAGCAACAAGTCTGGTTTTTTTTTTGAAAATCTGTCCAGATTCATCCAGCTTGTTTCTAAAGATCCACTTAGTTCTAATTACCTGCTTATCTTTAGGCAATTCTACTAAAGTCCAAACATTATTTCTAACAAACTGAATTAATTAATCTTGAATAGAAACAATCCAGTTTGTATATTTTAATGTATCATTAATATTAACAGGAACAAAATCAGAAATAAAAGCAGAATTGGTGCAATAATTTAAAATAGAATTTCTGGTTTTGACACTAGAATCTACATTGCCAATTACATTTTCAATAAGATGATATTTTTGAATCTTCCATGATATTGGATTAGGTTGAGAAGGAGTATGATCCCCCTCAATTAATCCATTCTTATCTTGAGGAATATCTTCACCAAAATTAAAATCTCTAAACTCATCATCAATAACATTAGAATCAAAATTAATTTTAGCATTATTTTCATCAAACATAACATGAACAGAATCTTCAATAACCATGGTTCTTTTATTATAAACTCTATAAGATTTACAATTATTATAATAACCAAGAAAAATACCTTCATCACTTTTAGCATCAAATTTATCTAAATTATCCTTTGAATTTAAAATAGAAACTTTACAACCAAAAACTCTAAAATAACCAACTTTAGGATTTTTATTTTTAAATAATTCAAATGAAGTTTTCTTTAGAAAAGGTCTAATAATAATTCTATTTAAAATATAACATGTAGAAAAAACAGCCTCATCCCATAAATATCTAGGCAGATTATATTCACTTAACATAGTTCAAGTCATTTCAATAAGAGTTCTATTTTCTTATTCTACAACACCATTTTGTTGTGGTGTTCTCGGAGCAGAGAAATTATGAAAATATCCACTCTTTTCATAGAATTTTTCAAAATATAAATTATGAAATTCACCTCCTTTATCACTACGAATATAGATAATCATACAACCTTTTTCAATTTGAACTAATTTACAGAAAGTAGTGAATTTAGATAAAGTATCATTTTTATGAGCTAGAAAATATACCCAAGTAAATCTACTATAATCATCAACAATAACTAAAGTATATTTCTATCCACCAAGGCTATAAATTTGAGTTGGACCAAAGAAATCAAGATGTACTAACTGTAAAGGCTTAATAGTACTTATCTGATTGATAGGTCTAAATAAATTTTGTGTTGCTTCCCTTTCATGCAGGCATCACAAACATGAAGTTGTTATTTCTTCAAGGAAGGAAGCTATAAAACATTCTCATTCTTTGAGAGCTTATGAAACAATATAAAATTAACATTTCCAAAACGTCAGTGCCAAAGGATGTTGTCATTCTATACAGCATTAAAACACTTTACATGTTGAATAGTTAGTTCAGAAAAATCAATAGTATACATATTATCTTTTCGATTAGCATAAAATAATAAATAATCGTCTTTAAAAACTAAACATTTATCATTTTGAAATTTAACTTCCATTCCATCATCACATAATTGTGATATACTAATTAAATTATGTTTTAAACCTTTAACATATAAAACATTGGAAATAAATGTAGAATTTGAAATACCAACTTTTCCAAAACCTTTTACATTGCCTTTGGAATTATCTCCAAAAGTAACAGTGCCTCCATCACATGTTTTGTATGAGGTAATCTTTGATGGGTCTCTGGTCATATAAATAGAGCATCCATTTTCCATGTACCATATCACTTTCTTGAGACATCAAAGGCATTTTTCCTACAAAAATCAATTAATTGACAATTTTGGTACCCAAGATAATTTGGGTCCAATAAGATTAGTAATAAAATTTTTAGGTACCCATACCGAATTTAAACATGTATTGTAAGGTACTCTTGATAACAAGGTTTTTGAAATATTAGTTTTTGTAAATCCAAAAGATCATTTAAATCTAAGTGAATTGTCGTTGGTATAGTGACCATTCATGCCACATTTAAAACAAGTAATAGTTTAAGTACAACCATTTTTTCTTTTAAAAAAAATGTATTATACATTTGATGTAATATTTTATCATAACCAAAGCCATATTTATTTTTATCATTTTTAGTCAAAGACATCATCTCATGATATTTTTCAAGACCTTGAATAAAATCTGATAATTGTTTTTAAGACATTCAACTTCCTTTTTCAAATTCTCATTCAAATCTTGAGTAGTTTTCAAATTATCATAAACTGTTGAATGAGAAGCAGAAGCAGTGTTTGTTAAATTTTTATTTTCTTGCAAAATTAATTTATTTTCAGAAATAAGTTTTTCATTATATTTTTTAAGTTTATTATATAAATCAGATGCTTTGAAAATGTCTTTTCTTAATCTTTCAATTTCTTTATTTAATTCAAAAACATTATGGTTTCAGATTCATGTTCGGAATCATAACATTCAGAATAATAACTAGAATTAAAAACCTTATCCAGTGATGCCATGAAACACAAGTTAGTAGATTCATTGTTATTTCCAGATTTTTCACTAGAATCAGATTCTTTAGTATAACTCCAGCTGGTTGTCAATGCCTTTTTATCCTTCTTTTTGTATTTTTTTTATTCTTTACTTTAGGGAAATCGGGTTTGATAGGACCTTTCTTCCTGCACTCATAACAAGTTACATCTGAAGCATTGTAATTTGTATCACCTTTCTTATCTCCCTTATATTTTTCTTTTTGATGATTTCAACTAAATTGGTTTTTGAAAACATTATTTTTCATTCTTTTGTAGACTCCATTTACAATCTGAGCCATGTCATCCTTTTCAATATCCTGTAGATCAGAATCAGAAGAATTTTTAGACATAAAATTTATAGACTTAAATGCTACACCTTTTCTTTTTATTGTCTCCTCATCAGCTATGTTCTTCAGTTCCAGTTCATA
The DNA here is from genome assembly GCA_963277665.1 of Viscum album. Classification (NCBI taxonomy): domain Eukaryota; kingdom Viridiplantae; phylum Streptophyta; class Magnoliopsida; order Santalales; family Viscaceae; genus Viscum; species Viscum album. The sequence continues at coordinate 1,328,065,260 of OY728145.1, read as the reverse complement.
TTGGAGTAGTGATCCATTCAATTCATCAAGTGTGTACTCTTTGAAGTTCTTTCATTCATCAATGGAAACCTTCTTTGCATGCCATTTCTTTAGTAATGCTCGTAGGAATCATTCAACAAGTATAGGATTTTCCAGAGATTCTCCAAGTGAATTCATTCCATTCACAATGCTTGTGAATCTATGGAACATTTGGTTTATTGTTTCATCTTAACTCATCTTGAAGTCTTGATACTCAGCATGAAGAATTCAAAGCTTGGTTCAGATCAATTTCTCAGAACCAAGGTGAGTAACTTGCAAAATCTTCCAAATCTCATGAGCTGTCTTGCATGCTGACACATGACTAAAAACACTTCTGTTCATAGAAAAATATAAAATATTAATGACTTTGTAATTTAAGACATATCTAGTAGCATCAATTCTTGTAGGAGTATTTGGATCAGCTTCAGGCAGTGTGTATTGTTTTGACAAGATAGACCAGTGCTAAATGCTCAACTATTTGAGGTATGCCTCCATTCGGGATCTCCAGTATCCATAATCATTGCCATCAAAATGTGGTGGCTTCTGAGGAATCCAATCATCATTTGGGTTCAATCCTTCCATTTTATAAGATCGATATCCATAGACTGTGAGATCTAGGAATAGGTTAGCACAATAAAATATAAAAGCAGACTCAGAAAAATTGGTTGGATAAATACCTTAAGGAACAACCAATGGTAACAATCTTTAGTATAATGGAATATAAAGATAGAGCAAAACTATTCTTAATAAGGTTACCCTCTAATACCAATTGTTAGGTCAGACAGGGTAATGACAGATGGTCTAGAGGGGGGGTAAATAGACCAGATTTAAAAATTTAATCAAATAAATTAATTATAAAAGTTATTTATTAAGGTTTATTAGCAGCGAAAAAAGTAAATAACACAAGGGTATTTGTTATAGTAGTTCGGTCCAATGTGGGCCTACTCTACTATTATACCTCTCTACTCGGTGAGAGATACATGTAGACTAAAAATGATTTTTAAAGGGGAATCATAACCCAATTAAAAAATCCTTTTCTAGTGGAGGGATAACCACGAAACTGAATTTTGTGTGGGGAGTCACAACCCTTACAACCTGACTTTAAAATCCGGGAGTCACAACCCAAATAGTCTTGACTTTAGATACGTGGAGTCACAATCCTAAGATCCAGACATTAGAATCCAGGAGTCACAACTCGAATAAAAATGAATAACAAATATTTTTATTGTGTGAAAAAGCATAAACATAATATAGTGCGTGTGAGAGATGGGAAGTACTGTTATAGACTCAGAACCAGAAGAATAAGAAGATAAAAATTAAATCACAGGTACTGGTTGTTGAGGTTTAGATCATCACGTCTCGTCAATGAAATTTTCGTTGAAGTAGAATTAGTTCAGCACTTGAGAGACCGAGCAGGTGGTGAACCAGAGTGTCACATGATGTTGAAAATTCACAGCAGATTCAAAGTCCACAGCAATTTCTATTTGTATTATGTTGTTCATTTTCTTCCAAGAGAGAATGATATATATAGAGAATAGAAAAATATATAGCAGGTTTAGCAGCTCTGTTTCCTTAGGATATTCAAAATTAATTGAGTCAAGAGCTCCCATAAATATCTCCATGAAAATAGCAGCATCGTTGCTACTTTATTCCCATAAAATAAATATATAATAGAGGAATTCAAAATATTTTTAATAAGTATTCCAATAAAATATCCAAAATAATAAATTCATTTAAAATGATTTAAATGAATTCAAATCAGTTCTTGAAAACTCGCAGCATATTCTGAAATTAAATTCGAACATTTGAATTTAAACAATTTTGAAATGACCAGATTTACTTGCAAACGATGTTGAAAAACTTTATTAAATTTTCTCTCTAAATATAGCACCAAAAATATTAAAAACTCTTTGATTATAATCCTTATATTTAATGGGTATTTTTCTCAAAAAAAAAATCGTTAAAAAATAATCTATATATTTGCAGAAAATCATTTTTTTATAAAATTTCATGGAATGAACAGTAAATTCGGAATGAACAGTAACATCGAAGTGAATAGTAACTTCGAAGTGAACAGTAACTTCAGAGTGAATAGTAACTTCTGAGTGAACAGTAACTTTGAGTGAACAACAACTTTGGAGTGAATAGTAACTTCTGAGTGAACAGTAACTTTCGAGTGAACAAAATCGTAACGTATGGTATGAACAGTAACGTAGGATATGAATAGTAATGTAGGGTATGAACAATAACATATGGTATGAATAGTAACCCATACTTTTTTAAGAGAAACAATAAAACATACTTTTGTAAGAAAAAAATAAACCGTACTTTTGTAAGAAAAAAATGAAACATACTTTGGTAAGAAAAAAATGAACCATATTTTTGTGATACAAATGAACCTTACTTTTGAGATAAAAACAAGCCATAATTTTTTAAGAAAAAATGAACAATACTTTTGTTAGAAAAAAATGAAGCATACTTTTGTAAGAAAAAATGAACCATACTTTTGAGATAAAAATGAACCATACGTTTGAGATAAAAATGAACCATGATTTTTTGATAAAAATTGAACCATAATTTTGATATAAAAATTAACCATAATTTTTTAAGAAAAAATGAACCATACTTTTTTAAGAAAAAATGAACCATACTTTTGAGATAAAAATGAACCATACTTTTGTAAGAAATCTGGACAGAATATTTTGACAAATTTCAAGGAATTGTTAAAGGCTCTTAACAGCCGATTCAGACTTTGGTCAAAACTAATGATTTGTAGAACAACTTATTATAGTTCCAAAAAAACAATTCAATTAAAAATGACTTATACAGATCCCGTAATCATTAAAACACGTAAGAAAAACAATTCTGGAAAAACTGCTACTACAAAACAGAATAACATAACTTCAAGTAATTAAAAGTACATTAAGAAGATATTTTTAGACTTTGATGTAAACTAATGAAATCAAGATAAACATTTTATATTTCTATATAATCAAATTTCATGCAAATAGGATAAATGTAGATGTTTCAGTAAAATAAATACATAAATGTTTTAAAACAGTGTAATGTAGAGTTTCTAAAAACATAGTAGCAACTTTATTGAATTTTTAGAGAAAGAGATAAGCATTTTAAAACTTCCTCATTAACTAATAAAGTATAGATAAATATCTTATATTTCCAACGTGATAGGAATAAAAAGAATCCAAATAACATAAATTATGATTTCATCAAAATATAGAGGAAAAGTAATCAAACAAAATCACATGAAATCAAATTGAAGGAAATATCCACATGCACAAACAACAGACCCACTAGTAGCAATTCCGCATGTCTTGGTGTCGTCGGACATTGCTATCTACGAGCATGTGTAATGGTCCTTAGACTGGAACGTAAAGACCCATAAATTTCATGGGAATTTTTTTTAATTTCTTTGGGATTTTACGAGTATGCAGTTTCTGATGACACCTGATTCCGAGGCCCGGTGTGCCCGGAAACAATTTCCGAAGTTTAGCTCGAGTACGTTCAGTGAATGAACGAGCGGGTTTTCCTAACATTTGAACCAATGCTCGGAATCAAAATCTGAGGGCACCGATGAAACCGCAGTGCTGATAATTTCTTAGGAACACCTTTTTCAAAGGTGCGTTTGCTCGAGAGAAATTGTTAAAAATGTGAAGAATAAAATTATAGATGTTTTACAATTATAATTTTATTTTTACACTAGTGGTTTATGAGTTAAGGTAAAGGAATTTGTGAGGAAGTGGGGTGGGTCCCACACAAGACCCCACCTTTTTAAATTTCCAAACAACCCATTAAACACCCCCTCTATCTTTAATGTATAACTCAACCTCTCCCCCTCTTAATTAAAAGTCAACTCTCTTATTAAATTATTTGATTAAGTTATTAAATGAATTTAATTAAGAGTTGAATTTTGAATTCATGGCTGGGGATTAATAAAATAAGGGTGAAATTTATTTTATTTGGGGGTTTTTGTGTGAGAAGAATTGAGAGATAATACACAAAGCCTTCGGGATCTTCATCTTCTTTGCTAGATAACGCGAGGAATGTCAAAGACCTCGACGAAGAATGACGTCACTGTAAGGATTGATCGTCATGCCTTTCTTCTCCTCTCCGCAGCCGGTGTGAGACGCCGCTCCACCTCGGACGATCTCCGTCAACATTTACAGAGCCTCAAACCGCGACGTCATTTTCCACAACTCTCACCGATCGTCCACTCGTTATCAAGGTAGGGGATTGTTTTATGTTCGTGGCTTATTTTGGCGTACGTTGATAATTTTCTTAGCCACCTGTTATCAAATTAACGGGAGGAGGTCGGACTGCATGAACACGGACGATCCTCCTCCCCCTTTGTTGATGTTCACCATTGTGGTTTGGAATGAAGGCGGCGCGGTGCAACGCCACCGCACGAGAACGAGGAATATCACGCGGCGAAGGAGCACGACGTCGTCGCGCCGCGCCATTGAGGCCAAAAGAAGCCGCGACCAGAGTCGGGCCATGGCAGAGGGGCGTGGCACCATCGTGTCGCGCCGGTTGGACCAAGGCCACGACCTTTGGGCATGGCGGAGCAGGGGAGGGCAGCCGAAACCGCCGGCCGTCGGCGCTTAGGAGGTGGGACATGCTTGTCCCGCGCGGCACAACCGGCCGACCGTTACGGACGGACGGATCCAGAAAAACCGGGGGTTGAACCCCTGGCCAGCTCAGTAGGGTGGACCCTCGGGTCTACTGTTACAAAGAAAGGGGGCAGCACACCCCCCCCCCCCCCCGTGTCTGCTCAGCACGCGGGCAACTAGGCTGGACCGGCCGCACCGGGCCGGACCGCCCACGCTAGGCCAGGCCGCCCGCGCCGTGTCGGGCCGCCCGCGCCTGGCCGGACCCCTGCGCCGGGCCCGGCCACACCGATGAGGTAGGGCCGCACCCAACCGGGCCGGACCCGGACCCGGGTTAGGTCGACCCGGTTCAGTCTAACCCAGGGGTTATTGGGCCGGGTCGGACTGGGCCCAAATCCGCTGTTTTCGGACAGATCCGTTCAAACGCTCATAACATGGTCTACTGACCTCCGATCGACGCACCGTCAGTTGCGTAGAGATCCTTGTATTGATACGGTCGTATCAGTATATCATACTCAAAGGTTTCGGAGAATTTTGGGTATGGACGGGTTGGTTTGAACACGAAACCAACCGGGCCTTCGGAGCAGAAACACTTATAACATGAGCTCCGGACGTCCGATTGATATGCCATCAACTTTATTGGATTCCTCTTAGTGGGGAATTTCTTTTGGATTACTCCGCTTGAGGTTTGGATGCAGTTGGAGTACAACCGGGTTGGTTTTGACTTAAAAACCAACTGGGCCCCTGGGACGAAAAAGCCAATAACTCTCAGACCAGGCGTCCGATTGACGTGCTGTTAGTCGTGTTGAGTTCCTATTGACGAGACAGAACTTTGGGATACATAAAATCTGGACTTCGTGTCAGTTGATGTATCGACCCCCCATGGATCGTGGAGTAAACCCTCCCGGAATCGAGCATATTGTGTGCGGGAACCCTAGAGGTGGCTGCGACGACAATGATGAAGACGACTGTACTGAAATCCTCCGTGGGTTCGGCAACGATGACAACTGTACTGGGATCCTCCATGGGTCTGGTAGCGATGAAGACCGTACCGAAATCCTCCATTGGTTCGACGACGATGACTACTGTTCTTGTATCCTATGTGGGTTCGGCAGTACGTGACTAATGTTCTTGTTTCCTATGTGGGTCCGACAGTATTTGACTCTGTACTTGTATCCTACGTGGGTCCGGCAGAGTACCTGGTCTTGTATCCTTTGTGGGTCCTACAGCTTAGCTGGTCTTGTATCCATTGTGGGTCTGACAGCTTAGATGAATCAGTGGCTACATCTGATCATCTCTATCATCTTACGAAGAAGTATACCTGTATGAGATGAGTCTTTACTTTCAATCATTATCTTCGATATGATTATTTTGCTATCCTATGTGGATTGGGTTGTGTAATAATATGTGGATTGGCTGTACTTTCCTGTGTGGACTCGATCGAACTTGGGATCGGATGTTGGAGCCGAACTGGAATTGATTACTTAGGTATATTTATGGGCATATACCTAAGTAAAGTTGCTTGTTACTTCGTGATTTTATATTTACATTGTGGATTATCCTTCTTGGATTTTGGGAGACCTTCGGGGGTCTCGGGGTCCCTACTTAGTAGCGTATACTCATCCCTGCACGAGCTATACCCGCACTACGTTGTGTTGGATGCAGATGACGGACATCGCTGATCGTGGTTGAGGCTTGTGGAGCGAGTCGGTACCTGGAGGTGGACCATTGGGCGGGACGTACACGGAGTGAACGACTGGACCTGAGGAGCTGAGGAGACTATCTGTACCCACCCTTCAGGTGGGATTTCCAGTGGACGGCTCGGCGTTGCTGATTTACTTTTCAGTTTCTGTACTTTCTTTTCGGTTGTACTTTACATTCAGTTGGGTTTGTATTCTAGACCATTTACTTTCCAGTACTTACAATTGTACCCAGTTTACACAGTGTTCACTTCAGCTTTCTTACTCTGTGGTGTTTGTTTACTTTATAAAGGAAATGTATTCCCTTTTTATCGGGATTTATGCCTTTGGTGCTAGTCGCCAGCACCTGGCCTATGGAAGGCAGGTTTGGGGTAGTCATGGCACAGGCCCTAAGGACGGGTCGTGGCAAATTGGTATCAGAGGTGTTTGTTTCTACCATAGAACTCAGGAATCTGATATTTATTCTATGTGAAGCAATAGTGTTAAAGGTATTGAGTGTGGTTATCAGTCCAGGGAGTCCAGTGTTGGTGCGGTGGCTGACGTATCCATACACCAGGACCTTGACTTCTGATTCCCGACTCAGTGCACGAAAACATTGATTGCATGTGTGTTTCAAAAGTTTTCTTTGTGATTACTTTGTGTCAGCTCACCACGTATACTGTATTGAATGTGGCGCACCTGTTTCTTTTCAGGATGGCCCCACGATGGCATCCAGCTAGGGTTCCGAGCGTTGTGCGAGACGACAACCCACCGAGCGACGAGATCTCAGTGCAGGGCCCTGTTACAGTACAGGCACTGGAGGTACCTTTACCCATCGAGCCACCGATACCACCAGCTCTAGCTGCTGAGAGTGCACGTCGCCTTAGTGCACTGCACAAGTTTCAGCATCAGAGACCGCCCAGGTTCCGTGGGGAGAAGAACCCTAAGGCAACCGAGGATTGGCTGGAGGCTATAGTTCAAGTTTTCAGGTTAGTAGGGACACTAGCTGACCTTATGGTGATCCTTGCAGTGAGTCTCATGCACGCGGCAGTAGGCAGATAGTGGAGCATGATGCCCCTGGTGCACGAAGAGGAATCTCTCCTTTGGTTGGACTTCGAGAGCCTCTTTCGCTCGGAGTTCATCCCATCCACCCTCCGTGCGGTGTGCATTCAGGAGCTACTATAGCTACGGAAGGGCAGCATGACAGTAGCCCAGTACTTGGCGAGATTTACCAATCTCTTGCGCTATTCCACAGACATGGTACGAGACACATTCTTCAGGGCCTGGACCTTCGAGCAAGGATTGAGGCATGAGATCAGGGCATCGATGATCTCCCTCAGTATTCCGACGCAGGCAGGAGTACTGGAGCGAGCCATTCTCGTAGAGAGATTTCTTGCTGAGCCTACACCAGTAGCGAGACCTACCGCAGGGCGACATGTAGGTGAGTCTTCTAAAGCTGGTAGTCGACGGATGTCACAGGGGTCTAGGTGGACCAAACCATCAGGCGGATGACCTCATGACACTGGCTAAGATGTGCGGGGCACACAACGCCGAGCCAGTCTTACGAGGACCAGACAGTGTTACTCATGCGGCGGGAAGGGCCACATGGCTCGAGACTACCCGACCCACTGTGTAGAGGAGCAGCAGACGGTTGAGGGACAACCCAGGCAGAGGCAGAGGGTTGACCGTGGTGGTCTGCAGGGAGCAGGTAGATGAGGCAGAGGAGCTGGCCGAGCAGCAGGTGGTGGGAGACGCTTTGAGGCTTTACCACCACCACCACCTGGTGGTCCACCCCGACCACAGGGAGCTAGCGGGCATGGGCAGGCTCAGCTTCAGGCAGCGGAGGCCTACGACCATGGTGCACCAGAGATGATTCGAGGTACTATTAGTGTCTACTCCACCCTTTCTTTAGTTCTTATAGACACAGGAGCAAGTCATTTTTTCATTGTCGTTGCCCTCGTTCGGAGCTCAGAGATTCTGACAGGGCCATTGGCTCGATCCTTACAGCTAGAGACTCCTACATGAGCAGACTCGATGATTACGCATGGGTGCTGGTAGTGTGAGCTTACTCTAGGAGGCAAGAGCTTCGGCTGAGATCTTCTTGTAGCAGTATCGAGGCCTTACGATGTCATCTTGGGCATAGATTGTTTATCTACAGTCCATGATTAGATCAATTGTATTAGGCGCAAGGTGCGGTGTGTTCGCACCGATGGGAGTAGGTTCACCTTCACCTACGAGAAGGGAGCCTTTGCAACGCAGGATGGACTCATGCAGAGGAGAGGACAACCCATCACTCAACAGTTTTCTAGCCTCATCCTCGGAGAAATTGACGTGCGGAGTCCGAGTTTTCCTGTAGTGGTTGATCAGTATGCAGACGTTTTTCCTGACAACGTTCTAGGACAACCTCCTCGCAGAGAGGTAGACTTTTATATTTACTTGTACCCTTGGACATCCCTGATATCCACTCCAGCATATCAGATGGCTCCCGCAGAGCTTCGAGAGCTATGGGTACAACTGGAGGACTTGCAGGGCAAGGGATTCATCCGACCCAGTGTTTCACCCTGGGTTTCCCCAATTTTGTTCACAAAGAAAGAGGATGGGAGCTTGCGAATGTGTGTCGATTACTGTCGCCTGAACCAGGTGTCTGTGAGGAACAAGTGTCCGCTACCGAGTATTGAAGACATTTTTGATCAGCTCAAGGGAGCATGGTGGTTCTCGAATATAGACCTCAGGTCAGGCTATAATCAGCTCAGAGTTCAAGATGAGGATGTGCAGAAGACGGCCTTCAGATGTCGGTATGGCCACTATGAGTTCTTGGTTATTCCTTTCGGCATAACCAATGCTCCAGCAGTGTTCATGAGTCTCATGAATATGATCTTCCAGCCTTACATCGATCGATTTGTCATGGTCTTCATCGATGACATTTTGATATACTAGACTACTGAGGAGGAGCACGGCTACCACTTGGGGGTTGTACTGGACACACTCTGAGAGCACCAGCTTTATGGTAAGCTCTTGAAGTTTCAGTTCTGGATACGTGAGGTCCACTTCGTGGGACACGTCATCTCTGAGATGGGAGTTGCGGTGGATCCTGTGAAGATCAAGGCAGTGCTAGCTTGGGAGCCACCCAGGAGCGTGACGGAGGTGCGGAGTTTCCTAGGTTTGGCTGGGTACTACCAGATATTTGTTCCAGACTTCTCCAGAGTTGCGGCACCGCTATCAGCTTTAAAAAAGAAGGGGAAACCCTTCGTGTGGTCAGAAAGTTGTCAATAGAGCTTCAAGGTGCTGAGATAGAGATTGACCAGTGCACCCATCATGATGCTACCGGAAGAGGGAGTAGGGTACGTAGTCTACTGCGATGCATCAAGGACCATACTCGGGTGTGTCCTGATGCAGGAGCGGGTAGTGATGGCCTATAGATCACGACCGTTGAGGCATAACGAGCCGAACTACGCTACCCATGACCCGGATTTAGTAGCAGTGGTCTTTGCTCTGAAGATGTGGTGGCACTATCTGATAGGCGAGCGCTTTACAGTCTATTCTAACCACCAGAGAATCATGTAAATCTTCTCGCAGAAGGACCTGAACCTAAGATAGTGGCGATGGATCGAGTTCCTCCAGGACTATGACTTTGAGATAGTCTATACTCCAGGAAAGGGGAACGTAGTAGCCGATGCTCTCAGCAGGAGGATGGGCATTCAACTACTTGGAGAGGCAACAAAGTAGCTAGCCACTTTGCAGATATCCTTCGTGGAAAGAGATGGGGCAACCTTCCTTCAGTCGCCCACAGTCACTCTTCCACTACTTTAGCGAGTCAAAGAGGCACAGCATGGGGATGTTGACTGTGAGACGCGGCGTGCACAAATATCCTCAGTACAGGCACCTGATGGATTCTCTGTGGGAGGAGACCACACCGTCCTTTTCAAAGGACGTACCATGGTACTAGTGAGAGTTTCACACTTCCCCTTTAGTTATACATCTATGAGTGGTGAAGATGTACCTGGATCTCAGACGAAAACACTGGTGGCCGGGTATTAAGAAGGTTGTAGCAGAATTCATTTCTCGATGCCTCACCTGCCAACAGGTGAAGGCATAGCACCATGTACCAGCAGGCTTAGTACATCCCTTAGAGGTCCCAGAGTGGAAGTGGGATGGGTTATCTATGGATTTTGTGATTGGACTTCCACATAATTCAAGAGGTCACGACTCCATTTGGATGATTGTCGACCGACTTACCATGTCGTCCCACTTCTTACCCATCAGAGAGCATGGATCAGTGGAGAGCTTGGGACACCTCTACCTTCAAGAGATCATACGGCTTCATGGTGTGACATCATCTATCGTCTCCGATCAAGATGCTCGCTTTACTTCCCGGCTTTGTAAGGGGTTGCAGGAGGCATTTGGGACGCAGCTACGTATGAGCACCGCCTTTCACCCTCAGACGAATGGTCAGATGGAAATGACCATTCAGACTCTCGAGGACATGCTCCATGCATGTTTCCTCGACTTTGGTCACAGCTGGGAGGACCACCTACCATTGGTGATTTTGCGTATAACAACAAATACCACTCCACCATCGGAATGGCACCATATGAGGCATTGTACGACCGACCTTTCAGACCACCTCTGTGCTGGACAGACCCTGGGGAGTCAGCACTTGTGGGACCGGAGATGGTCCAGGCCACGACAGAGAAGGTCCAGGTCATCCAGGAGCGGATGAGGACAACTTAGAGCCGACAGAAGTCTTATGATGATAGGAGGCGAAGACCACTTGAGTTTGAGGATGGCGACCACATTTTCTTGCGGGTCTCACCTCAACGTGGATTACAGAGATTTGGCCAGGGTGATAAGTTATCTTCGTGCTTCATCGTACCATTACAGGTTCTTAGCAGGATAGGCAAAGTGGCTTATCTCCTAGATCTACCACCTCAGTTGCACCGGGTTCACGACGTCTTCCACGTATATCAAATGAGGAGATACGTGCATGACCCGACACATATCATCGACCATGGGGAGCTGGACATTGATGACGGGGTGACTTTTGAGGAGGTCCTGGTGAAGATCGAGGATTGACAGGAGCGGGTCCTACGTGGGAGGTCGATTCCTCTAGTTCGCATCAGGTGGCAGCACGGGAACCTCCCAGAGAGAACTTGGGAGCAGGAGGCTCAGATGCGTGCTCAGTACCCTCATTAGTTCTCCTAGTTTGTGATGTATCTTTATGATGATGTAAATCCCTGAGGTGGGAGTAATCCAAAGACCCGAAAATTTCAAGGAATTTTTTTTAATTTCTTTGGGATTTTATGACTAAGCAGTTTCTGACGGCACCTGATTCCGAGGCCCGGTGTTCCCGAAATCAATTTCCGAAGTTTAGCTCTGGTACGTTCAGTGAACGAACGAGCGGGTTTTCCTATCTTTTGAATCGGTGCTCGGAATCAAAATCCGAGGACCCCGATGAAACCGCAACACCAATAATTGCATAGGAACACCTTTTCCGAAGGTGCGTTTTTTCGGGAGAATTGTTAAAAATGAGATGAATAAAATTATAGATGTTTTACAATTATAATTTTATTTTACCACTAGTGGTTTATGAGTTAAGGGAAAGGAAGTTTTGAGGAAGTGGGGTGGGCCCACACGATACCCCACCTCCTAAAATTTCCTAACACCCCATTAAACACCCCCTCTATCTTTAATGTATAACTCATTCTCTCCCCCCTATTAATTACAAGTCAAATATCTTATTAAATTATTTGATTAAGTTATTCAATGTATTTAGTTAAGAGTTGAATTTTGAATTCATGGCGTGGGGTTAATAAAATAAGGGTGAACCTTATTTTATTTGGGGGTTGTTGTGTGAGAAGAATTGAGAGAAAATACACAAAGCCTTTGGGATCTTCATCTTCTTCGTTGGAGAACGCGAGGAACGTCAAATACCTCGACGAAGAACACCGTCACCGCAAGGAGCGATTGTCGTGCCTTTTTTCTTCTCTCCGCAGCCGGTGTGAGATGTCGCTCCACCTCGGACGATCTCCGTCAACATGTACGGAGCCTCCCCCCATGACGTTGTTTTCCGCAACACTCACTGATCATCAACTCGTTATCAAAGTAGGGGATTGTTTTATGTTCGTGGCTTATTTTGGCATTCATTGTTAATTTTCTTAGCCGCCTGTTATTAAATTAATAGGTGGAGGTCAGACCGCACGAACACGGCTGATCCTCCTCCCCCTTTGTTGATGTTCACCATTGTGGTTTGGAACGAAGGCGGTACGGTGCAACGACACCGCGCGGGAACAAGGAATATCACGTAGAGAAGGAGCACGACGTCGTCGTGCTGCGCCGTTGAGGCCAAAAGAAGATGCGGCCGATGTCAGGCCACGGCGGAGGGGCGCGGCGCGACGGCACCGCGCCTGTCGGACCAAGGCCGCGGCCTTTGGCCACGACGGAAAAGGGGAGGGTGGCCGGAACCGCAGGCTGCCGGTGCTCAGGAGGTGGGACTGACTGGTCCCGCGCGGCACAACCGGTAGACCTTTACGGCCGGCCGGATCAATAAAAACATTGGGTTGAACCCCCGGCCAGCTTAGCAGGGCAGACCCTTGGGTCCTCCGTTTCGAAGCAAGGGGGGCAGCGCACCCCCCACGTCCGCTCAGCGCGTGGGCGCCCAGGCCGGACCGGCGGCACCGGGCCGGACCGCCCGCGCCGGGTCGGGCCTCCCGCGCCGGGCCGGGCCGCCCGGGTCGGGCCGGGCCGCATCGACTGGGCCTGGTCGCGCCAGCCAGGTCGGGCTATGCCCGATCGGGCCGACCCAGGTGGTATTGGGCCGGGTCGGACCAGGCCCAAACCCCTATTTTCGGACAGATCCATTGAAATGCCCATAACTTGGGCTACAGACCTACGATTGACACATTGTCTATTGAATAGTGATCCTTGGATCAAGACGGTCGTTTCGGTATATCACACTCAAGGTGTCGGAGAACTTTGGGTACGGCCGGGTTGGTTCGAACACGAAACCAATCGGGCTTTCAGAGCGGAAACCCTTATAACTTGAGCTCCGGACATCCGATTGACGTGCCGTTGACTTTGTTGGATTCTTCTTAGTGGGACAGTTCTTTTGGTTTACTCCAATCAGGGTTTGGATGCAGTTGGAGTATGGTCGGGTTGGTTTTGACATAAAAACCAACCGGGCCCCTAGGACGAAAAAGCCAATAACTCTCAGACCGGGCGTCCGATTGACACGCCGTCAGTCGCGTTGAGTTCCTATTGACGAGACGGAACTTTGGGATACATCAACTCTGGAATTCGTGTCAGTTGATGTATCGACCCCCTTGGCTCGTGGAGTGGACCCTTCCGGAATCGAGCATGCTGTGTGCGGGAACCCTAGATCTGGCTGCGACTGCGATGATGATGACGACTGTACTGAAATCCTCCGTGGGTTCGGCAGTGATGATGACTGTACTGGGATCCTCCGTGGGTCCGGCAGTGACGACGACCGTACTGGGATCCTCCGTGGGTCCGGCAGTGACGACGACCGTACTGAAATCCTCCATGGGTTCGACGGCGATGACTACTGTTCTTGTATCCTATGTGGGTCTGACAGTACGTGACTACTGTTCTTGTATCCTATGTGGGTCCGATAGTATTTGACTATGTACTTGTATCCTACGTGGGTCCGGTAGAGTAGTTGGTCTTGTATCCTTTGTGGGTCCGACAGCTTAGCTGGTCTTGTATCCTATGTGGGTCCGACAGCTTAGATGAATCAGTGGCTACATCTAATCATCTCTATCATCATACGAAGAAGTATATCTGTGTGAGCTGCGTCTTGAATTTCAATCATTATCTTCGATATGATTGTTTTGTTATCCTGTTTGGATTGGGTTGTATAATCATGTGTGGATTAGTTGTGCTTTCCTTTGTGGACTAGATCGAACTTGGGCTTGGATGTTGGAGCCGAACTTGAATTGATGACTTAGGTATATGTATGGGTATATACCTAAGTAAAGTTGGTTGTTACTTCATGATTGTATCTTTCCTTTGTGGATTATCCTTCGTGGATTCTGGGAGACCTTCGGGGGTCTCGGGGTCCCTACTGAGTAGCATATACTCACCCCTGCACGGGCTATGCCTTCACTATGTTGTGTTGGATACAGATGACGGACATACCTGATCGTGGTTGAGGCTTGTGGAGTGAGTCGGTACCTGGAGGCGGACCACTAGGCGGGACGTACACGGAGCGGACGGCTGGACCCGAGGAGCTGAGGAGACTATTTGTACCCACCCATCAGGTGGGATTTCCAGTTGATGGCTCAACATTTCTGCTTTACTTTTCAGTTTTTGTACTTTATTTTTAGTTGTACTTTATTTTCAGTTGGGTTTTTATTCTGGCCCATTTACTTTCCATCACATACAGTTGTACCCAGTTTACTTAGTGTTTACTTCATCTTGCTTACTCTGTGGTGTTTGATTACTTTATAAAGGAAATGTCTTCCCTTTTTATTGGGATTTACGCCTTTGGTGCTAGTCTCCAGCCCCTGGCCTATGGAAGGCGGGCTTGGGGTAGTCACGGCACGGGCCCTGAGGACGGGTCATGACATGGAAGATTATCATTAACTCATTACATAACTCGCACACTTAGATTTGCTGACGAAAACTGTCATGAATAGAGTTGGCGGGAAGTAGGGTATGTTGGGTGTGTCACGAATGACATGTTGCTAATTTATAAGTTGAGGAAGGATTTTTCCCTTCCATATTTATGTAATTAGATATATTGTGCCCTTTTATTTAAATAGAACTATCGCACAAATTCC
This sequence comes from Viscum album, assembly GCA_963277665.1. Classification (NCBI taxonomy): domain Eukaryota; kingdom Viridiplantae; phylum Streptophyta; class Magnoliopsida; order Santalales; family Viscaceae; genus Viscum; species Viscum album. The sequence continues at coordinate 1,328,050,140 of OY728145.1, read as the reverse complement.
ATGTCCATGTTGTCATAACGAGTTTATTTCTTGAAGTCAAAGAATGACAGATCAAGCATATAGGTTTATGACACTGCCATGAATCCTGCATGGTGAGATATTAAGACAAAGGGATTAAATTACACAATAACTGTTCGTATGAGGTGACACGTCAATGAGGCGTCAACATATTTCTCATGGGTGCCTTGACCCATTGCTAGACAATAATCTTGGAATTTATGCAAGCCCTCCTAATGCTAATGATAAAGAGGCCTAGAGGGTCACACACTAAGTGTATCCAAGTATCTCAAGTAGAATAAAGATTATTCCCATACGTGGTTTAATAATTATTCAAGGAAGCCTAAATCATTTTAATGTTGGAGGAAGAATAAAATGAAAACAAGTACACACCGTGTATTAATGATTACAGGTCGTGTAGTTTTTATTTTGAAAACAAGTACATGCCGTGTATTAATGATTACACGCCGTGTAGTTTTTAATGAAAAATAAGTACACGCCGTGTATTTATGATTACATTCCGTGTAGTTATTCTAGTATTTATTTTGAGAAAATATCGTTTTATTAAATGATATTTATTATAATCAGCATAGGCACATGTCAATGAATTAATGATTCGACATGGGGTTTTCAAAAGAGTTAATGAAATAAATAAAACGCATAACGCGTTAATTTATTTTCATAACTCTACAACCTCAAACCTGATTATAAATATCCTCACAACCCCAACTCTTTTCCTAAGAATTGTTGTGTAGAAATATTCTGGTGAATTCTCTCAAGGCTGAAAGAATTCCCTCCTCTTAGAACTCTCTCAATATCGAGAGAGATCCTCCTCCATCGGATCAGCGCGATCTATGGTGGACAACGCAAACAAAGGTTTCTCCATGATAGCACTCGAAGACTCCTTTGGCGACGTCCAGAGATACGTGGTGCACATGTGGATCATCGCTATAGGAAGTATACATTTGGATTCTGCGACACAACGACGAATCACATCGGAACGTGATCCGAAATATCAATGAAGAAAGAACACCGTAAAAGGTACTTCTTGTCAATTAATTAAATTAATTATAATCAACTTGTGATGATTTTCATTTGTGGTTCTGGGACGATTCTTCTTATTTGTCTATTTCTGTGATTCGATTTGTGGAGTCTGGCCTTTATCTTCATATTGATCCCAGATTGATCATTGCCAATGACAAAAATCCAAGTGGTCACATCCACCCACGAGCTTCCGCTACACCTGAGACCTTCAATATACACATGGAAAGGGGGGTATTTTGGCTGATGTGATGAGCATGATGTCATGAAGTTATGCATTGTTGGAATCATGTGATTCCTAGAGAGTGATGGAATAACTTTTAGCATTGCATCTAGATATGGGAAATTTCAGGGGAAAAGATTATCTTTTTCATATGATGGTGCAGTCATCTATGATAAAATAGGTGGAGGAGTCCCAGTTGGGGGATCTCAAGGTGGAGGTCTGGGTTGTTTGCGGTGAGGCCCCTAATGGTTGGTATGAGGATAAATAACACCGAGTGTTGTTTCAGAGAAGGCTTTTCGTTCATTTGGAGATGCATGGGATGGTTATTGGGGTGTTACATAGTTCACCTTTGGAATCACATCCTAGAATGAAAGAGATGTACCGAGCTTTGAGAGGTTAGTTTTGGTGGACTTGGTTCAAGTATGTAGTTGTGGGGTTTGTGACTCGATGTTTTGTCTTCCATAAGTTGAAGGAAAAACACTGTGTTTCTGGTGGGTTTCTCCAACCGTTAGATGTTCCTCGATGGAAGTGGTGGTAAATATCTATGATTTTTTTTACCAGTTCACATCAACATCAAGGAGGTTATGACACTATATGGATGGTAGTGGATCTTTTAGTGAAATCATCCAACTTTATAATGATCAAGGAGTCTATATCAGTAGAGGTTTTGTTAAGGCAATATCTAGATGAGGTTGTGAGACTCCACGAAGTCCTGAGGATGATCATTTTCGATTGAGATCCTCATTTTACCTTCTGGGTGTGGAGAGGTCTCTAGCATGATTTTGGTTATTAGCTATGTCTGAGAACTTCTTTTCATCTATAGATAGATAGTCAGATAGAGCAGACCATCCAGACTCTTCAAGAAATTCTATACTCTTCTGTCTTGAATTTTAGAGGTTCATGGATGAGGAACTTTCTCATGTTAGAGTTCTATTACAAAAATAGTTTTAACTCCACCATCGATATGGATCCATTTTTATCCTTTCATGGAAGAAATTGAATATCTCCATTGTATTGGGATGGGATGAAAGATTCATCAAATATCAGGCTAGAATAGGTACATAATATAACATTGATGGTTCGAGTGATCCATGAGAGGATGAAAGTAGTGAAGGATAATCATAAATCCTATCTCGATCATAGGAGGATACCTCTAGAGTTAGATGTTGGGGATCATGTGTTCTTGAAGTTGACTCACCTCATGGTTAGAAATGGTTTGGTTGTGGGTGTAAGCTTTCTCCCTGATTTGTTGGGCCTTTTGAAGTGTTGGATATTGATTGAGCTATGCCGTATAGGGTAGCACTTCCCCTATAGATGATCCAGATACCTGATATTTTTCACATGTAACAGCTACTTCGTTATCCTTATAATGACTCTCACATAATCTATTGGGGTGATATCATTGTTTATGATGATGAGACCATCTAGGAGTAGCCTGTAGAGATTCAGGACTTCCATATTGCATGTGTGCACTATCCCATTAGATCATTTATTATGGAGGAATGACAGCATGGATGAGATTACCTAGGAACATGAGTCACAAATACGTGATCAATACCCTGAGTTGTTTGGTGTTTAGATCTTATCTTATAACACTATTCATTTTGTGTCTATAGACATTTTATGGTTTTTGAGATGGCCTTCTCTTTTTTCTTATTGTGATTTTCTCGCTTTTGAGAGGTATCTCCCCTAGGATATTGTTTAGGAGCTAGTTATGGTTTTTTCATGCATATGTGTTGTTCCCCTAGGGTGGTGGTTGAGCTCTTATGGTGAGAAAATAATTGAGAGGTATCTCGCGGGGTGGTTGTTCGGATGGCCCTTTTATATTGCCTCTCCAGGTTGGTTTTAGATTCTCAAGGAAGAAATTATTTTTGAGAGGTATCTAATGTAAGGTATTGAATCTACGTGTATCGACCCTTTGTATGTTTCCAAGGCTTAAGGTGACCGAAGGAGGCTCAAAATAATTCTAGAGTAGTTTGGTTTCTACAAGCTGGAAGTGGGGAGGGTTTCACATCATAAAAAGTTACATGACAGGAAAAAGGGTTTCACAACGTGTAATACAATGAGGTTTAAAAAATAGAATAAAGTGAAGAGGTGACATGTTTTCAATGGAAACCAAAACCTAATTATTACATGATGTGAAAGGGGATTACACATCATTTTATTCCTTGATGTTGTATGTTTTAAAAAATATCAAGCTTGTTGGGTTGTCAAACCTTAGGACTGATCTCATTTTCCAGCATCTGACATCCCTCGCCTTCATCATTTTGGATTCCCTTCATGGGGGATCGATCCTTGGGCTTCCGTCTTTGATATTTGATGATATGTGGAGTTCCAAGGTGTGTTCTTCCTTCAATTTCTAGTGGTTTCTCCTAGGTTGATCTCTTTTACTATCATATCTTTACACCATGCAATAGTGTTTTCTTACTGATGGTTCTAATGGGGTTTCACCGGGGTTTTTTTGGAATGGTTGTGCCGCAATGTCCTTTGATGGATTCATTTCTTGTGTGAGGGGTGATCATAGATCTGTTGCATGGTTTATTCTCATGCAAAGGATTTCGATGACCTTTTTAAGGTAGTGGGTTTGTTTCTTCTCTATTTATTTATTTGAAATCGTATATTTATCATGATTTATCCCCTTAGATTGCAATTAAATTAACCTAATAATTACTTCAACCAGATTAAAAAATTGGTATTGATCACTTGGGGATGTTGTTGTTTGTTTCTTAATAACTATTTTCCTCTTTATTTTCTATATAGTTTGATATCTATGAATTTCTTAGATTATAATGTTGTTCATCATGGAAATTTTTAATGAATTTAAAGTTAAAATTAATTGATAATTAATTGGCCAAAGCATTTTAAGAGGTATGTTTAGTGAATCTGGTTGTTTTTGTTATAATTTGATGATAATAAAATTGATGAAAGTATGCACGTTTATTTTAATTGGTTAATGAACCTAAAGTATGATGATTCTTGTTGATAAAATTATATCAGGAATACATTAATTGTTTAAACTATTTGTGATAACTATGATATCTTGTTTATTAGGTTTCTTGTAATTGGAACCTGTGACAATGAATCTGTTTTTTCAAGATGGAATAAGAACTTATTGTGTGATTAAAGATAAAGCCTTTGTTGGGAATGAGTTTCCCATTTTCTTGTAATTCCCATGTGCCTTGTTCTTTGGAGCCATGAGAGCACGTTGTGTTTGAAGGATTTATTCCTTGATTTAGGTCTAATATCCCAGTTTTTATATTTCATTCATAATACTTGTGATGTGTTGTGATCGTGGGATGGGTAATCTAGAAGGGTTGTTATGGTATATGGGATAGGGAGACCTAGATGTGTCATGAGCCTATGTTGGATGATCCTAGAGGGTTGTTGTGGTATGAGGGGCATGGAGGCCCAACAGTTGTGGCATCATTTGATGCCTAGAGTGGTGAGATTCATCGAGATATGCATGTAGTGTTGGGGAGGACACTAGAGATGACAGAACGGGTATAAGTTGGGATTACATGTTTTTATAAAATATGGATCATTGTTTGAATTAGTTGTTTGGATGATGACCATGCTTTTGTTTACATTCTTTACTTTCCTTGCTTCTTGAGGAAGATGGTTTTTGTTACTCTCCTTCCAATATAAGAAAATATTCATGTGGTATGGCACATTATTTCCGTGTTTAGATTATCATGGTTGGATGAGTCTATGCTTCATCTATAGGTGAAAAAAACTCAATGGGTAGTTCACCTACTCTCCAAGTTGAGTCCCTTGTGTTTTGTAGCATATAATGTTTTCCTAGAATACTTGGTATTATGGAAAGTAATGTTGTTAATAGATAAATAAATATTTAACCCATGAAGTTGAAGTTTGATGGCATGCAATGCTGAGGTTGAAATCCTAAGAAGCCAAGTACATGGTTTTCTTATTATTGGAGGGTATGTATATATTTTTTGATACTAATGTAAGGTAATGTGGAAAATATTAGTGTTTAGATAGTGGTTAATAATTAGTTAACCTAAAGTGAAACTTATGAAAAATGGATAAAATAAGTTAATTTGGATCTTTAAATGGTTGTGTGCTTATAGGATATCGGGTCTTAACAGTGGCAGTCGGGAGTCCGAGAGACGTTAGCTACAGTTGAGTCTGAGAATAGGATATGCCCATAGTTTGGTTGTAAACTATATTATATCATGTACTTTTGTTGTTTCTATATGCTATTGTACCATGCCGATTAGGGAAAATGACACCCTGGGTATTTTGAGCCCTATGGGAGTGTTTTCACCAACATACTAGTGGGATGATGGATGGCTGACTACCCCCTTTTGACTCACTCTCTCCTCTTGGTAGTTACTTGTGCTGGTATGCATAATGGTTATTTTTACCCATATATGTGTGTACAGGGCTCTCATGTCTTGTGGTTATTTCACAAAAATTTATTCTGAATATAGTTTCCTAAGGAATACTATAGGTATAATGTGTATAGGAAGTGATGGCCCAAAGATCCTTAATTGGTGTGCGGGATGTGATGTCTTGAAGTATAATACCAGATGTATGATACAAATTATTTAGGCTTTGGTGGCTCCCAGAAACTAAATGTTTACTTTTGGTTATGTGAACGTGGTGTTGTGTTGCATGAGGTGCGTGTTGTGGTGGTTCACCCTAGTGTCTGTGAGCTAACCTTTTTTGGAGATATATGCTCAGGACGTGCGACATTGGGGAAGAGAGGAAAACCAGTGGGGAATTGGTTTCTAGATAACCTTGATATTATCTATTATATTATATGATCTTGTATGCAATACTTGGTGAGAGTAGATTTGGTGAGGCAGAAAACTTATTATAATTGTTTAAGTGACGAGTTAGTTTCACTTATTTTTCATTGTGCTTTAGCATGAATTCTTTACCATTTGCATGAGAGGATATGGGGAGTATCCTACTGAGTATACTATTATACTCACCGAACATATATATAAACTATTTTTCATGTTAGATAGAGTATTATGGAGATCAAGCTAGTTAATACTAGCTTGGGGTTTACCAAAAGTTGTTTGTGCATTGCGGTTACTGTCGTCATTACTATTATTTTGTTACTTGCATATTTCCTTTCTATTTGAGTAGTTTTTTCATGAAATTACATATGTAAATTTTGTATTTTCTTTTGTATTGTAGTCTTATAAGGAGTTGGTTGATGTCTATCTTATCTCTCCCTTTCGCATGCGTTCTCTTAGAGGTTAATGCCTCCCATCTGCATGTTTGTTATACCCTCAATGATAGTCACCAACTCGGGGCCTACTAGAGGTGGGAATTGGGTGTCACTATCTCTCTTCTCCCATTTCCAGTATAGGTGGGGTACAATTTTTGGGGAGGATTTCATGATTGTACACTTTACATTCATCAAATTTCGGGTTCTAATGCAGAGCTTAGATAAATCCTTTGGCATCACGATGATATCCTCGGTCTAGTACCGTCAATCCGTCGAAGGTATTAATGGATTGGTTTCTTAGAGATACTTTCTATCAGTAGAATGTGGGAGAGTAGAGATGCACTTATTCTATTGGAATGAACAAAAAAATGAATGAATTACTCTCTCTTTCTTATATATTGGAAGAATAAAATCCTATAAAGGGTTCCCTGACCCATGAAATATAAACACATACTAAATAATAAATAAATGATATGTGATCACAATCTAATGACATCATATTTTTTTATTTTTTTATAACATACCTATAATATATAATATATATATCAATTGATAAACTTGAATCACTAACTCGACTCTTTTTTCCTGCAAATATTTAATGAACATTGAGTATTAAAATCGTATTCATTCATTTAATATTTTCAATGTATTTACTTAAATAATTTTAAATATGGTTAATAAATAAATTCATTCTAGTAATTCTATACACAAATATTAATAAATTTATTTATTCATCGATGATCATTAATACTTTGAAAACTCATAGACCCTGTGGTGTATTCAACTATGTATGATTTAACTATTCACCCAAATATGGTAGATTATTGAATATGCAATTGTGTGTGACCCTCTAGGCCATAATATCAGCAGTATTGAATAATATTAATAGATTATGAGTTTTTTGTAGAAACCCATTGAGTACCCTGAAGAGATAAGGAATATTCATAACAAAGAAAACCATCATACAGACACACATTGTGTAATATAATCTCTTTGTTTTTGGATATCTCATAAATATTGATGCACAATTGTGTCATAATCCTTTATTTATCTTATATTTTTTAGTCGAAATGGACATACTTACCTCCAAATACCATGGACAAGGATTTATAAAGGTACTATAATCCTGATTAACTTGGGCCAAGATATTAATTCCTCATCTTGGAAGAGAAAAATTATATCCTAACCATTCCACCAATTCCATAAAATCAATAACACACCCAATATATTCTACCTCACCATGACTTCATTTTTATTTTTTTTTATTATATCATCAAATGAGATCAAATGGAACTAATTGATAATGATCTCAAGTCTGGAAACTAATGCACATATCCATGTATAAGAACAACCAATGACACCAGAAACATGTGTTATTCCAATTGGAGGGTCTATCATCAAGATCACACCCACTAGAGATCATTATGTATGAACATCATGAGAATAATTACTAATGTTGATGATCCACCGACACCTAATAGTAATACATCAACTGTGTCCAGTCATTATGAGGAATCTAGACCATAGGAACCATGTTTAATAGTACTATCATAGTATCTTGAGGTTCTCATAATATGAAGGGAACTGCATTAACCTTTTGATATGAAAAATAATCTATGTGAATTACTATTTAAATAGTGGATGTAAAAATATCAACACTATAATGGTTACGGCACATAAAGTATAACTAAATGTACACATGGTATGATAATTGAAAACTACTGATAATATTGGGTCTATAGAACCAACCATTACAAAAAATACATTGTAATATTCTTTATGATAATGATACTAATGAATGTTTTACAAATATTTTGTAATATTATTCATGAAATATAACTTATCTTCCCAATATGAACATTGCAATGCGGTTTTATTATTCATATTGTGATCATTATTCCAGGACATTTTCATCTCTAGTATAATAAAACCATTCAAATTCATCTATGTCTTATATAATTATGATAATCTTCATCCCGGTTATGAAAATATTCAACTATAAATATGAAATTCCATAAAATCCAAATGAATATCTTCTAAAACAAATCTTATCCCTTATAAGTACAAGTGATCTCATTTTCTAATCATTCAGTGTGTGAGTAAATATCCATCACATTAAACTAAATTTCACTGATTACATAAATTTAATATCTAATCAATGTTTCATATATAAATTCCTTTACTAAAGTAAATTCACAACCCACTATAACCCCTAAGAGTAAATATTTGAATAAATATGTGTTTTTACATAGTATACATAAAACTAATATTAATACATTGCTGTAATGTGTATAAATATTTTAAAAAAAATTCTAGTCTTCATACATATGTGTAAATGAATTTCATTCCTCACTAAATATCTAATGATAAATTCCCTGCTTCTTGGTATAAAAAATGTAACCAAATATAGCATCTAAAATTCAATACATCACTAAATTTCAAAAGAATTAATTTCTCTCTCCATATGTCAGATTATTTTACTTAGCCAAAATCTAATCTTCTCTATAATATGTCTCGATCATCTACTTAGAAAAATTTCCAAAATTCTTCAAGAATATTAAAAAACTAAAAAAATATGTTTCATACTAATAATTACATTTAAATAAACAAATAAATAAATAACAAACTTGGTATAACTTATGTAAATTAAATATTAACAAAAATAATGTCATTTTTATGTAGATAAATTCAATCTAAACAAGATTATGTTGGACTGTATATTTTTGAAAACACCATAGTCCAACAATATCCTATAAATTAGATCATTTTTAGCATAAAAATCAAAGTAAACAAGATTACACTGGATTATAAATTGGGAATAATGATATAGTCCAACATTCTCCCACTTTTTGATTATAGATAAACCCATAAAATAAATTAAAAGGAATAATAAAGAATCATAAAAAATGTGTTTCCAATCATCTCCCCCTTTTTGAAAAATCATAATGAAATTAGTATATGAGAGTATAAGAAAAAAAAATTCTCAATGAGATGAATAAACCATGAGAGTATAATATTTAAAATAATCTAAATTTGGTAGGTTCTAGTATTTATCAAGACCAACTAAAATTAACTAAAAAAATAATAAATTTAAGAACAAGTAAAGAAACAAAAATTAGAAAAACATAATAGATAATAAGCATAGATAAAAATAGGTTACACTGATTTAAATTAAAAAAAATGAACATCAATAAAATGAATGAAATCATTAGTGAGAGGATTAGTAAAAAAAATTTCTTACTAACAGTCAGAATTAATGAATTCAAGATAAATATCATCTTTTTGTGTCATCTATCAATAAATAATTCATGCTATCAATATACTATCTCCATTTGTGGTTTATTTTATTTTTTGAAATATTAATAACACTAGTGTTCTCAAATTTTATTATCTCATGTTTTAATTAAAAATAAAATCCTTTGAAGGGTGTTTCATACATAATACTTGTGAAAAAAATCTACCATCTATAACATATTCTTCTTCAATAGTGGATAGGGGAAAAAAATTTCTCTCTTGACCAAGATACTAAGGATCTTCCTAATAAGCTATAGATTTTGGAGGTACTCTCCATATCAAGTTTATAACCAAATTTATTAGCTTCAAAATTTGAAATTAAATATAATACAAATGTATTTTAAAAAAGGAAATAATGAGTCAGTGAAACTTTTATATATCTTAATATCCTTCTGAAGGTTTAGAGATGATATTTCTAAGGATACACTTGGAACCTAAAATATATACATACATAAAAAATTATTTCTAGTCTATTATTATTTAGATATAGCAAGATCACAATTATTCCACTATTTAAAATTTTATCCACTATTTTCTTAGCTTTATGTTTAATAATAGAACTCATAATATTTTCATATAAATTACTACTATGAAGTAAAAACCTTTTTTAAATCATGTATATGCTTTCATTTATTTATTAAATTCCTAAAATATTTCTAAAATATTTGAAAATCATTATTGAAATTCAACTCACCCATAATGATCATTTCAAACTCTAATTGCATGATTTTTTAGAATTCATTACATAATTTCATATTAGTTGAACGAAAAAGAACATTATAACACACCCATCATGCTATTTTCAAACTATTAATTTATTATTTTTGAGAATTAATTATATAATTACAATTTAGTTGAACAAAAAAAATCAATTCATCAACAATTATTTGAATAAGAAAGATTTATAAGATGTTGTTTACCGAATAAGTGTAGAGTATTCCTTACCTACTAAAAACACATTTGATAAAATAAAAGACCTGAGTATTTAATATCATGATATAGGTTCTTATTTAAGATAATATAATGATTTATAATGTATGAAAAATTAATTTTTAAAATTATGATTTTCCAAACCATGAGGTTATTCAACAAAAACATACTAAAAAATAAAAAAAATTAAATTATATTTAGAATCAATCTAAAAAATTTCAAATTTCATATAATCTTTATATTCTATGAAAATTATAGTGGATTATAGTATACATAAATTTGAAAATGTTTTCATATAATCCATACTATAATAGACCTGTAATTAATTACTTTTTACATTAATTATGTATTATGATGTTATATAATACATAGTTTGTGTTTTGGGAGTTTCTAATTAGTTTTTTATTTTTTTTGTAAGGTTTTTTAAGGTGTACAATTTTATAATTTTTTGGAAGTACCTTGAAATTTCTTATAGAATCCATGCTAAATACATTGTGATTCAATTTTATAGAAACTGGTTGGTATATTTTTAACAAAACCATGTGGATTATCATGAAAACCTATGTAAGTTGAGACGGAGAGGAAAACCATTGGTGGCACATTTTTTATGAAACTATTCTCAATCCATACAAAGGGGATGTCATGGAGACTATAGAATGAACATAATTAGTTCATTATTTCCCAAAATATATGGCCTAATCATGTGGTGTACATTAAATTATCTAAAAATAGAGTATAACTCAATTTTTAACCCCAAAAACATTATTTTTATTCTCCTCTCTGAGGCTCTCAAAATCCTCTACTCCCCTAATAATTCTTGGTGGTTCCTTTTCATCTAAAATATGTTTTTGATCAATTAAGGTTCCTTGGATCTTCAGAATCAATGTTATGACCTTGTACATTCTTGTTTTCCCCAGATCTACTCATATTCTCTCTCATGAAGGAATATATATAATCTTTTATAGATATATTTATGACTTATGATGTGTATTTTGGGGATATATTGTTGTGATCTATTTTATATATTAAGTTTCAATGCTCTATCTAGATTTTTTTTCTATTATTTATATTTTATAATCATTGTGTGGTAGGTGTATTCTCTACCACACTATTTATTACATAACATGAATCCTTGATGTTTAAATCACTCTCCCATTCATTTTTGGAAACAAATTCTTAGTTTTATTTTCTATATTTTTTATTAAAAAAGAAATGAATAAGTTGTTAGAAAAAATTATTGAAAGAAATGGTTTTTAATGCAAATGGTGTTGGTTCAGAACCTAGCATATGTGGTTGTCATGATCTCACGAAATTCTATTTTGTTTCCTTGTTGGATCAAATATGGGAAAAGTTGTAATGTTGCACATGGAAAATTTCTTAAGATTATGACTTGGTGATGGGATGGGTCATGGTTGATGAGTATTGGGACGATCATTTGGAATGCATGGGTGTGTGATTTTTTGAATGATGGTACCAAGTTTTCATAGTTTTGATAACATGTCTAATTTCATTATGGTGTATTTTTTTAGAACTAACACTACATATATTTTCATAAAACAAAATGTGAGCTAACTTGTTCTTATATCTACTATCATTTTTTGGAAAGTATTTTGGGATTACTTAAAAAATTTTATACACACCCCATACATGGAAACATTGATTCATTTGAAAATGTTTTATTATGAGGTAAAAGTAATGGATATGTGTCTTACATCTCTATTTATGAATCATGATGTAGTGGGGCTAGGATTTTTAGATGAAGCTTGGATATTGTTTCACCTAATAATTGGGTTGATTCCAAATCAGTGTCATTGGGTTATTCCTTCCTTTATTGTTTTTATATTATAAAATTTTATTCCATTTATTTATTCAAATATATTTTTCCTAATTTCAGTTGTATGGTATTACTTTTTCATCAATATATGTTGTTTTATATTCTTTTAATCTTCAATATGTTTTTATTATCTTATGAAAATCATACCCTAATGATCTGGTATTCCTTTGGAACTTGTTTCTAGCATTTTTTGTCCTGGTGATGTCACCTGAGGTCAATAGCACCTCTGACCCAACCCAAACCAATGGGTTGGGTAGGGATATTACAAATGGTAACATTCTTGGTTCTCCCATTAGCATTGGATGATATAAGTGATATTGAAATTTTGTAACATCAAATGTATATAAAAAACATATTTTTATTTTTTTTATGCTAAACTTCAAGTTACCAGGGTGGTATAGGTACTAAAAGTATTCTAATCCACTTTTAGGTGTGTTTTATTCTCATCATTAAGGGTGTTTCTAATGAGTACAACATATCATGAATTAGTAATAAGGCTTACCACTTTTAATAAATTGTTCATATTATGATTTACTATTTTGGAAGAAAATATCATTATTGTTACCATATATTATTATGAATATTCAAAGATTCCAGTTTAATCTAATTGATGATATGCGGATTTACATTATGTCTTTTGAAAAACTGGAACCAATTTGACAATTATGGAACCCCTTAAAGGATGAAATTGAGAATATAGTTCAACCTAAACAAAAATTAAATCAACCGCCCATCTATATAATATTTTTGGAATTTCAAGTAATGGAAAATATAAATCAGACCCCATAGACACACCATAGAAATTCATCCAAGGAGTTTTAGAAAACGAATCCACCGATCTATTTGGTAGATTTATGAACAAAACAATATGAGTCATGGATAGAGAATATTAAAGGATTTTTTGATTTCATGGGAACCCCATAGGAAATGATAGTGAATTTAGGGGTTTATTTTCTATAGAATCTTTTTAGGAAGTGGTGGGATAGTATTTTCCAGGCTTAATAAAACCAAAACCTGACATACATGATTTGAGAATTTTTTTAAAAATAAATTTATCCTCATTAATATAATATCATAAGATTGATAGATTAATTTACTCTCAATCATGATAATATATCTTTGGAAGAGTATACAAATCAATAAATGATGTGGATTCATTTTTATCCTAATTTGTTTTCCAATGAGTAATTGAATGAAATGATAATTGATATAGGTTTGTGACCTTAGATACACTCTAGGTCAGTTATCTTTTGTATATAATACTACATAGATATGGTTAATAGGGATATGGTAGGGTAAAATGATATCATGGGAACCTATGTTTGGGGAAACACTTTTATGAACATGGGTACAAGTAGAAACTCCAACATGGAGAAAATCTAGAAGAGTGATAACTAATTCGAAGACAAAAAATAACTAAGAAACTAGAAAGATGGCTTATTATCCATTCCACATCAATGTAGTAATTGGATATGATATTTTTAGTATGGGTATTATAATAATATCATGTAGGAATACATAATAGTATTGTGGTAATTTCATAAATGTGGACGATTGGTACATCTAAAACATTATTGTATGGTGACTCCAAGGATGACTGATGGAAATGGAATAAAAATATCCTAAAATTATTATGATTATATGATTTTATCAAGACATAATAGTAATTACCCAAAAAATAAATACACACATGGTGACTCTCATATCAAAATGATATCTAAATAGTAATCACAACCACAATAGTGCAATAAAGAATTATATGTCACAACTAGTAAGAAGTTGAATGGTATCGTATAGATGATCAGATGGGATCAGTCATGTCCCATGACAGTGTGATGTACTATTCTATAAACTCTAATATCATATAATATTTTTATGATACTGGATCATCCAAATATTTTTGTTCTTTTTATGATTTGAATCACATGGGATTATATGTTTAAAGGATTCCTCATGTATTGAAACATCAAACACCTATCCCAAAATGGGAATGTTAAGAATTTAAATATAAGGTGTTTTAATTAACTATTGATCAAAATGATTTTTTTGGGATTTCTCTATTCATGAGATATATATATTTGAGCTAGTTTTGGAAATGGAATGGTTTTTATCCTTCAACTAACACGTTGAATATTATTCATGAAAGGTTGGTTAAAAATATATGGATGATTTTTATCATTTATTTAATGAATATTTGAATGTGAATTCAGCAAGTGTAGATACTTTGGTTGTGGTGGTCAGGACTATCTCTTCACAGTTGGCACCAGTTACCTTAGAAACTATTGATGTAATCAAATATAGATATTTTCTAACCATCATAGACCAATTTCATGATGTAATCCCTAAAAATTTCACAAGTTTACCACTATAAAAAGAAGTATAAATCACTATTAATGTATTACTAGGGACTAGTCCTATTTCACTTCCATCCAGTATGAAGGAACCAACAAAATTAATTGTATTGAAGTTCATGGTTGATGAGTTGGAAAGAAAATGATTCGTTAATCCTAGTACAACTACATTGGTAGTACCAGTTCTTTTTTTAATTAAAGTGGGTGGAATACTTTAGTTTGGTTTGGATTATCGAATGTTAAACCATGTTCTGATCAACAATAAATATCATATTTTATTAATTTATATTTTTTGATCAATTGATGGGAGAAAAATTGTTTTTTATGATTAATTTATGATAACTACATCACCAAATTAATTTTCAGAATGATTATATTACAAATACATATTTTCAAATAATTTTTGGTCATAGTGAATACATGGTTGTACCTTTTGGTCTTATGAATTCACTATTGGTGTCTATATAATCATTGAATTAGATTATTAATGTCATGTTGACTCCTTTTTTTGTGGTATTCATCAATGATATTCTATTTTATTCTAGGAATAAGGTTAATTAGGAACCATACTTAAGAATAATGTTGGGTATGTTATGGAAAAAATTCCGTTATGATAAGCATTCAAAGTGTGATTTTTTTATGCAAGAGGTAAATTTCCTTTTCCACGTCATTTATAATAGAGGAATATTTATTGAAGCTAAAAATATACCATAGGTTCTAGAACATATTATTTTTTTTCTAAACAAGAGAATATTTTATCTTAGGGGACCATCCTGGAGAGAAGGGGTTGAGTGTGCATGTATCTCCCTAGCCTGATTAGCCACCCAAATAGTGCTTTTAGGCCAAATTCACACTAGGGATTAGGAAAACCTCCCTGTATGAGAAAGGCTACCAAGTAGAACTGAGGGTGTTAATGATTAATAGTTGGGATACTCTACCCTCATGTGATTATATTATAATGGGTTTAGTATACATAAATAACAAGAAGATTAAGGAAAGTCTAAGGAAACTCAAACCAGACCCATCAATGGTGGAAACATAATAAAAATGTTACAGTATCGGAAGCACTAAACAGAATTAGAGTAAAAGAATAAACAAGAAACCATGCCATTTATATAATCTAAAATATAACATGCACCCAAAATAGGTTATAAAATACAATATCTAGAAGGTTTATCCAATGGATGACCAATAGTATATTCATATAACATAACAACATGATAAATCTAAAAGGAAATAAAAATAGTAACTATAGATAAGGTAGGAACCTCAAGGTCCCTATCCCTCCACGTCATGCTAAAAAAGACACTATGGTCTAGCTCCTAAAGCTAATACCTTACTTGAATACAAAATAATAAGCTCTACAGGAATCCCGAAGTGCCCATGTAGGGTGTGAGAACAACTCTTAGTAGGATTCCACCCATGTGTGTATACCTTACATTTGTATTTTAGTAGGTGTGAACTATAAATAAACAAAACAAAAACACTTGCATATAAAAAAAACATAGATTCCTTGGTGCTCAAATGCCACCAGGAAGCTATCACCTACCTCATACAATGCCGTAATTCCATAGTGGGAAGGTTACTTAGCCCATGGACCAAGGAAATCCCTGATGTCATAGAGTCCCAAGTTAACCCCCATTATCCACCTACAATGTCACATGACACATCATTCCAAAACATGTCACCACTGTGGTGAAGGTAAGCCCAAATAAATACATTCATGGTCATATGGACCTCATGTTTGAAAGCACCTGTCGGCACAAAGCCCAGTGTCCAAAGGCATAACTATGGCTATACTCAAAGTGAAAACCAATTTCAGCTCAAAGTACAGTGTCTCGAGGAATGTAAATTGCTATCCTCTAAAATGATCCTAGCCTAATGGGCTCAAGCACGGTGGGCCTCATCCCCCAAATGAAATCCTTAACACTGAAACATGAAGTCTCCTCACCTTACCCATGGATTTCTATGATAATCACCCCAAATTTTTTTTCCTAATCCATACTAATGAGGGCCTCTACAAACATGATAGGTCAAAACCAAATCATCATAAAGTAAACCTATGTACACATGACTCTAAACAACACTTTGAACATTCACAAGTGAGAGGAATCACCAAAATAGTACCTAATCCACATCAAACCGGAAACTCATAATCCAATGACATTATTGCTCAAACCGTATGTCCATTCCATCCCAATAACATGTTACATGCTCCAAATATAACATCCTTTCCTCCTCAAAACAATGCCCATGATTCCCAACCAGTTATCAAATCCCCCAAGTAACACGGGCAAGACTATTATCATGATCACTTCGCCTCAATACCTACTGAACATCACCATCTCATCCTCAGGAAAATCATGTCGGGATCTCATACATATCAACATAATATCATAAAAAACACATATATAATTCACTTCAAATTAAATAAAAAATGAAATTAATTTTTTTTAATAACTCCAATTCAATAAAACCAATCAATTTTAAAAAATAACTCAATTAAATAAAAGAGGAACCCCTGGTCTAACCACCAAAGGTCCAACACCTCTCACATGGATCAAAACACATGTAAAATTGAGTTGGAATGCCTATTGGAATCCCACATGGGTTCAATTAATTAAATAATTATAACCATTAATTAAATTGGGGTTTTCTCGGTCAACACCCTGGTGCAGTAAAATCCACACCCCTAAACACTCATAAAATATTAAAGGAAAATATTTACCAACTACCTTGGATTCATATAAATAGGAATGTACGATCATATCCTCTAAATATGATGGGTTTGGAAAAAAAATGTGTTTCCATTGAACACCCTAAAAATATGTCAAAATGACTAAAACTAATTTAGCACTCCATGAGGTGAGAGAAAATAAGAAAGAAATCACAACTGAGGGGATCCTTACTGATGAAGATTCAATGCACCTTATGGAAAATAAAATGGAGCATGGATGTAGGAGGGGGATTAATCTCTATTGGCTGAAAAAAATGTAATATCTCCCTATGCAGTGCATGACCAAGAGGCAAGAAAGGGAATATAAAAAAAAATAAGGGAGAGGAAATTTGTTAATTTCTTACATTTAATGAGGCCCTATAGATATCTCACAAGGTTATAAAACTATACATAAAATATTAGGCAACTTTTACCTTAAATTCATATTTCTCATGGTTATCATGCACGTTTTTCTGAACCATGCATAGACCGTGCATGCTATAGTGTTGAGGTACTGCCTAAATGGCACTACCCATGTGGTGTGCACAATATTTACACTAACTGTGTGTAATCCATGTGAAATACCTTTGAAAAAAATAATAATTTTCACACATGTATATTCACCATAACCTACATGGTGTTACAAACCACGCATTCGTATAAAATGTTACCTCACAGTTAGCATAGAGTGGTCATGCGGTTTACCCAAAACTGTGCATCTCAACATGCAACTCCCAAAACTAGGAATTCATGCCTCCGATGAACCCATAACCCATTATAACACCCAATTTTATCTCTAAACCTATAAATCCATCCAAAAACAATATATTGGGTTGATATAAAACTTTTAATCTAGTTTTGATGATTGAAAAAATAAATTGTCATACCCACCAATTCCAAAAATTCAAAAGGGGGGAGTTTTTTTCGACCCAATCAAAAAACATGGGATGTTTCAATCTCCCCACCTTAAAATATCTCACACCCGTGCTATAAAAAATCCTAAATATGGTACTGAACATACCCATATCTTTATAATTAACCAAGAATACCCCAGCCAAAAGGGAATAGGTCAACTACCTCAAGGGGGTCCCCGCCTCAGAAGTGTCCTACCCCGGCCACATCCCAACCCAAAACTCAAATAAAAAAATGGTATATAAACCATTACCATACTCAAATATCCTACCTTAATGAAAAATTACTCCTTAAAATCATCAGTTGATCCATTTTCATTCCCAAAACCCATCAAAATCCTACACTGCATTGGTGCTTGCCTCATGCCCATGTCACACGTAGAACCAATGAGGTCCCGCATCTCATCAGATGTTCAAGAAGTCATAGTGCCTTAAAACTCAATTAAGTCCCACATATAACTATTCCAAGATTATAATGAAGCTCAATTAACAAAAATACTCTTGATTCTATAATTCCAACGCACCTCAATAACCACACATCCATTGATTCTCACATAAAAGTCCAGGTGACATGAACCTCATACATATATTTATATATAACGCATAGGATATGATGAAAACCTAATAACCTGCATCTGGTTATTCCATACATATATCTTGTTTTCATCGTTTTTTCAAAAAAGAAATGATTGAACAGTTAATTCCAAAATAAAATAGAAAACGAATGGAAATGCCCACAGCATACCTACTACCATCATTGACTCATCAGCATGCTCATCACCCGAAATCTCCATGGATTGCACCTGGACTGATGCCAGGATGCAAGAAGCCTAACCTCTATTAATTGTTTCACCATCCACCAGGAACTAAACCCACTTCTAGGTCTCATTGTCTCATCTCTGACCGTCACGCGTAGAAGAAACTCAGCCACCATCACTTGGTACCGATCCTGATCCGATCTCAGATCTTTGAGTCCAAACTAAACCCTGAATTTTGATTGTCTAAGATGGTCTCCTATAAAACCTCTCAAGATACCTAACATGTCCACATGTCTGACATTCCTTTGAGGCCACTCTCACTAAGTCCATACATTTCCTAGCTACCCATAATGAAAGAAATTTTTTGATGAACCACTCAAAGGTGGTATGATCAAGTCCTTGGCATGATTGACATGTTGGAACTCATCTCAGTCTTGATTCATATTATCTGAACAATCGCCACAGACATCTCCTAATGTCATCACCAAACTTGAGTATGAATGGTATGTTAAATTTACCTCTAATATGAGTACTTAATTCACTGCCTCTGAGAATGAGGCCAATTTAAAAAAATTCACCATCATCTGAATGGCGTGCCATAAACCATCCTCTAAATGCCTCACCCTCGAGGTGTCGCCACTAATCTTGTCAGGTGAAAGGATAGAAAATTTTATGAATTCCACTGCATAGTCTATGGTTGATATGTCACCCTATTGATGGGTCAAGAACTCCCAATCTATCTCTACCCTCAATTTCTTTGAGAAGAAATGCTCGAAGAACCTAGCCACAAATCCCTTCTAGGTCAGTCCCTCATGTCTTCTTGCCTACACCTATATGTCCCACCATCACTTTTCTGATCCTATGAGCATATAGGTATCCATATTAACCCTTCACCCTGGAGGCATCTCTAGCTGCTCAAAGATCATCTACATGGACTCGATCCAATTCTCAACAACCTACTGACCACACTCACCCATTAAAAGTGGATGGTGATGTGACTGAAACACCAGAGTAAGACACACCACAGAAGGATATGCTCACGGAGAACCCTTATTGATACCCTCGATCACATGAACCATTCTCTCTCAGAGCTTCTCGTCAATACATGAACTAAACACTATGAAATCTATAGACTACCCCACCTGTACTGGGACTTGAACCGAATCCTAAGCTTATAACTACTCTTCCTAACCTGTAGGGATCTCAACCTTCCCATTCTATAGTGGCACCCTATTTTCTCCTTCTTGATGATCCATCTAATACGTCTAGGTGGAAACCTACTAAATACCATTACATGTTTAGATATCCTATATAATATATATATATATATATATATATATATATTACACTGATCGAAAAAAAAATAATATACAGTGTCAACTCTTTACCCATACCCCCCCCCCCATCGCAACCATGTCACATGGAATCTCATACTTAGGGCCTTCTTACCAACCCATATAAGATCCATGTATCAAATATAACTTAGGCCACACCCATCCCAATGAACCATGTCACCTCATACTGATGACCTCATCACCCAACCTAGTGATCAATATCACCCCATGTCATAGAACTTTCATTCTCTTATAAGAGCCAGGCCCATATCACATATCACACATCCCATATATGTATCACATAGAATATCACATTTCACAAGGAATTTCATTTCACATGAAAATTTTCATATTAAATTAAAATATCCTATGTGCCTAAACAAAATCATAACAAGAATAACACACACACCTTTAATTACCAGGAAAGGGGTCAAATATCTCCTTTCTTACCATACCAGTCCAACAATAAAATATCAAAACATGTAACAATTCACATTCCAAGTATACCAATCGAGGTGGAAATCAAATAAACTATAATGAGAAAAAATATATCATAAATTCACACCCCTAAAAACATGGTTGGTCCCCCGTGCCTGGGGATTCATTCATCCAAACATGATCTCTATAACCAGTACCGATGACACCGTAATCTCCATCCTACCATAGACCAAATAGTAATACCAATAAAAAAGAAAATAATTGTATATCATTAGTATTTATCTGAAAACCACTAATAATTCCTTATCATGAAATACTCTGATACCACATGTGGTACCCTAACCCGATTACCAACTCAAACAGTGATTTCGGGTTGGATTTCCACTTGGACTTAGGAGCACTTCCCCGTAAACCAAATGTTTCTAACTAGTAGTGAGGGTGTGAAATAGTAATAGTGGGGAGAATACAACCATAGGTTATTATATAATAATGGTCTGAGTATATATACATAACAAAAAGTAAAATAAAATACTCAGCAGACTTGAACCATACCCAACAATGGAAGAAACACAATAATAAATATACAATAGCATAAGAAAAGAAATAAAAGCAATGGAAAATAATAAACACAAAAACATTGCATTTATAGAATCTAAAAAAGAACATGCATCCAAAATAATTCACATAATTCAATATCTAGAAGGGGTTTCCCATGGATAACCAATAGTATATAAAAATTAGAAACATGATTCTGAAACTAAGATGAAAGTAAAAAAAATTAAATCCAACTAATATAGGAACCTCAAGTTCACCATCCCTCCACCTCATGATAAACATCCACTAAGATCCATCTCATGAAGATGATACCTTACCAGAATGCAAAATCATAAAGTATGCATGCGTCCCGAAGGGCTTGTGTAGGGTGTGATAATGAGTCTTAGTAGGATTCCACCCATGTGTACATACATTAAATTTGTGACATAGTGGGTGTGAACTATAAATATATTAAATGGAAGAACATATATATAAAACTAAACACAACTTTCTTAGTTCTCAACAACAACCAAGATGCTACCACAGGCCTCAGTCAATGTTGAAATGTCATAACAAGGAGGATTCTTATCCCATGGACCAAGGTTCCCTTGATGTCATATAGTCCTAGGTGAACCCTCAAGTTCCACCTCCAATGTCACCTAGAAACACATTCTAAAAAATATCATTTCTGTCCCGAAGGCATGCCAAAATCAATACATACATGGTCCTATTGACCCCCTATTAGAAAGAACCCATCAGAATGAATCCCACTGTCCAGAGGCAGAGCAATGTCTGTCCTCAAAGTGAAAACCACCATGAGATCAAATCACGAAATCCTTAGGAACATTAATTTCCATCCTCTAAAATGATCATGTCCCAACGGCCTCAAGAACAGAAGGCATCATCCCCCAATCGACTTTCTCAATGCTAACATTTAAAGGCTCCTCGCATTCCCCAAGGATTTCTATGTCAAGAACCCCCAAAACAATTATCGAAGCCACATTAACAGGTGAATCTACCCACATGAGTGGTAAAAACCACATCGTCATTGAGTCAACCTATGAAAACAATACTTTAAATGGTGCTTTGTCTAATCAAGGGTAAGTGAAATCCCCAAAATAGTACCTAAGACGCAACAAAATGGTACCATGTACCCCTATGACCATGTCTCTCAAAACTGATGGTCATGTCATCCCAATATCTTGGGCCATGCTCGTAACCTGATGAACTTTCCACCTCAAACCAATTTCCATGATGCTCGATTGGTCATCACATCACCCATGTAATTTGGGACAAGCCCATCCTAACGATCACTTCACCTCAATTCTCAATGGACACCACCATCTCAACCTCGATCCAAGCCCATCATAATCTTATGGATCTCAGTAGAACATTACCAAAAAAACACATATATAATTCACATCAAATTAAATAAAAATTTAAATTCAGTTGAATTGAATAAATCCAACTCAATAAAAAAATAAATTTAAAAAAACAACTCAATTTAATAAAAAGGAACCCCCTGTCTATCTTACCAAGTTCCAACACCTCTTTTAAGGATTTAACCACTTGTATACATGATCATAAATTCCCATTGTCAACCCACCAAGGTTCAATTAATTAAATAAAGTAAATCATTAATTAAAATGGGTCTTTATCGGTCAATACCACAGCACGCTAAAAGCCTCACCCCCTGAATGCTCATGAAATCTAAAAGAAAAATATTTACCACCTACGTTGGAGTCATAGATGTAGGCATGTCTGATCATAGCCTCAAACTATAACCAGTTTATAAGAAATTGATGTTTCTTTTGAACTCCCTGAAAATATGGAAAAAATGAATGAAATGAATTTAGTGATATGTGAGGTGAAATAAGAGTATAATAGAATCACAGGTGAAGATAGATTTACCAATACAGATCCAACACACTCAACAGTAATAAAAATGAAGCTTGGACAGAGGAGAGGAATCACTCCCTAGCGGAGGAAGAAAAGGGAAGAGCTTCCTATGTAGTGTGTGACCAAGATGGGAGAAAAGGAGGATAATAAAGAAGAAATAGATATCTGAAATTGGTTATTTCACCCCATCAATGAGGCCGCATGGTTATCTCACATGGTATTCCAACCATGTAGCACCTGCTTCCTTAAACCTAGAACTCATATAGTTAGTTCACATAGTTTTCCAAACATTGTGTACACCATGCATGATACAGTGTTGAGGCACTACCTAAATTGCACTAACTATGTGGCTTGCACACAGTTTTCCCTAACCATGCACAATCCATGCAGAAGCCCTCTGCAAAAACTGAAGAGTTTTATGAATGGACATGTTCCCTAACCCACACAGGTAGGTGAACCATGTGGCAGTACAACATTGGTCCACATGGTTTTTACAGAGAGGCCTCATGCTTTACCCCAAACCATGTTCCTCATAATTTAACTCCCAAAACTAGGAATTTGGACCTCTGACACACCCAAAATCCATAAAAACATTTTAGGTTTTAGTTAAACCTTTAAACACATCCAAAAAAGATATTGGGGTGAAGGAAAACTCAAAATTGAGTTCTAAATCTTGGAAAAATAAATTTTCATACCCACTAATTCCAAAAAAAATCAAAAAGGGAGTGGTTCTCAACCCAATCCAAAAACCCAGGACGTTACAGTGCACAAATTTGATCTATTATGTACAACAACCAAGTTAAGTATGCATATTTTTTATGTACAAAAGGCAATTTTCCATGCCACAAATTACATGCTATTAAAATTTTCCCTCAAAATAAAAGGGAACCGTTTTAATGAAACTCTCCTATATTATTAGAAACATCATGAGAGTCTCATGAGAAATATATTATTGAAGCATTGGCTTATACAATCATCCGCCAGTGTAAAAGGAATGAGGGGTATGTAACCCATAGTTTAATGTCCTATAAATATGTTTTGTCGCACATCTAATGCTTCACAATCAAAGTTCATGACCTCCCAATTCATCTATAAATATTTTACCACCCCCATTATTCAGGTACGGACCTATAAAAGATGAAGTTTCGAGCTCCCATTCAAGCAACTCAATATTTTGTGACACCACACATCTCTAGAACTATATGAATTAACATATGTAGAGAACTTAAAAAACAAACCCCACATGTTCCCCATATCACATTGGCTCAAATTTGATATATCCTCATGAAACATCCTCAATAGGATATGATGGTTCATGCAACATCATTTCACTTTGAGAAACCAAAAAATTCATGTGACCCTAAATTCTTCACTCACCTCTCCCCCCATTATCCATAAACTTTTCTTGCTATATGTACCAAAGCTCCCACAACTCTACTTTCTCATGAATACAATGTTTTACACAAAAACCTATGGGTACTTTATTGAATGATTCCTTCTACCAAATAGATTTTTTTATGTTAGATATTATGTTTCCCCATACCTACTCATATTAGGTATACTTGAGCCTCAATCAACTGTGAAATTGGTATCAACGACCCCCATGTTTTGTTTATTAACTCTATGAATGGTCTATAAAATCTCAATTCTTCTAGCTTCCAATCATTGGAACTTAATTTTATACCCTAAAATAATTATTTGATGGAGGAATCATCATAGGGAACCAATTACTTTTCATGGTGTTGATAGCTAGGGTCATATCCTTCTCTCCTAGATGGAAGTGGTGTCTTTGGGTATAATCCCCAACCACACCGAAGATATAATACATAAAACTAGATAGCCTAAACATCTAGTCATATAACCTTAAACTTCATCACAATATCCTCAAAAAATGACAATAAACTATATCCCTTTCCCATGCGATGAACATTGGAATCCCTATATATCACTCTCATGGTATGACACCTCACCTCCATGGAATCCCCTATGTATAAGCCACACACAATCATACACTATCACTCTATTTGGGGCATGATCATCCTTACCGAACGACATACATTGTTTTGGACCAGTCTTCTCATACTTCTATAAACTATGAATTCAAACTATTTTCATTTTGATCCTCTTTTCATAATATGGTTTAGAGTGTACCTCTCCAAGGTTCAATCCCGACATACTTGGGACACCTCCCTATGGTTCAATCTTGATACTTAAACACCATCATTAAATTTTTCTATCTTCCACCCAGGTGTTCGTAACACTGAAGTGTGATTATTTCCCCTGGGAGGACACTCAACCTCACCATCCAAACCTAAGATCCCCTATGGGCATCAACACCACGATGTGGTCCTAACCCATTATCGGACCAGTACAAAAAAATACATTGGAAACATTCCCAAAAGACTCCAAACATGTGACAATTCCCCCACAAGACACTAAAACCTTGACCACAATAGATGAATAAAAATATCTAAATCATGTGATTAATATGGGATTCATGAGACAATGATCATCATATGACTTATACCCATTGGTAATCTCATCCTATGACACCATGATATACCTTAGGTTCTACACCTCAGATTCCATGTATACGAGATTCCCTCAACCCTGAATGTGGATTACTTTTTTAGGTCCCCAACACACCAAATTTCTACATATGTACAAATATGTATAATTTTAACATCAGTTATAACTATAGTTAACTTATCTTTCATGATATAAGTTGTGTAATTAACTAGTGTCCACCTCAAAATGGAATGATGAATGAGTTCCATGAACATGATTAAAATTATTCCAGGAGACATGGACTAGGAAAATATTATTTGGAGGAATCCAGGGAAGTAAATACTAATATCCCATAATCACATTATTTGAAGGATACAACATATCAAACCATGGTGGTAGAGGCCATGAACCTTTGGAATGATGGAATTTAAGGAAAGAAAAAATTGCACTATGACCCTGATGGATTCCCCAGAGGAAAGAGTTAGAAAATAAAATTTTGAACTCGAAGTGATATTAATCTCCTTAAACGTTTATTAGATGAGTAAAATTGGACACAAATAGATATGGGAATCACTGAATGTAGACATTCAATGTTAGGACTCTCCCGAAAAAATGGTTGGCCCATCGTGAAACTCATCTCTTTTTACTATAGTAAAAGAAAAAATGTTTAGAATTCTTAATATAAGACATCATCAACATAGATCCTTACTCCAGCTTATAGAGGAGGAATAATGTTATTCACATTGGGAATCACCTTAATTAGACCTGAAATAACATTTGACCTATTATATCCTACATAACTCAAGCTATAGTAAATTCTTGATGAAACACTGCTAATTAGCTCAGGGGAAGGTTAAAAAATATAGTTTTATGATCCTAAAAATTTTATCTCCTACTATAATTTCTACCACTCTAATAGAAACTAGGCCCCCTAAAACCATCTCCCCCTTCGATCTCATTAATAGTATTTTCATCAACACCCTAGTTCATCAGTACGAATAATAAGGGGTCACACCAACTAGGGACATGGCACGATAGAACTTAAAATCATAAAAATTCCAATGACAACATCACCCTAGAGGTCCATGTAATGGGAAATACCCCTTGAAATGACATTAAGTTATTTTTTGGATCCTCTCTCTAAAATGTTCAGAAGGCATGCTCTCGTATGACGTGGAGGTAGTGTACGTCTTTATCATATACTTGGAAACCACCACCCATGATACACCTAGGAGAGAAATCACTCATCCATAAAGTGAACACCAACTAGATCCATAGTCTAATGAAAAAGATGATCCTATCCCTGGTCTTCTATCTTCAACCCAAAACTCTTAATTCTACCACTAGGGTATAGCTGTAAACCTTACCCAATTGAATGACTCTCCATTAGCTCTTATAGCCTCATCCACCACCGGTTCACCACAACCTACCCTCAAAACCACTGCTCAAGGGATTATCATTTTCTTATTAGGATTGAGAGCCTGATTTCTTACTATGTAGTTTTGGTTTACTCTCCCTGACATGATCTCCACTGACAACTAGTGTGGGTCATCCCATGATGAAGAATTCCACCATGGAGATCCTCCCCTAACTCCATCAATCGACACAGAGGTCCTCTCTATGTCATAGAAATTACCTATAATAAAGATCCATATCAGGGTAGGGGAAATGTGATGACATTAAAATTTAAAAGGACACTATGTTCGATTACATACATAATTCAGAACATCAAGCTTAAACGATCCATGAATTATTATTCTTATTTAAATATAAATGTTATAACTTAACCGATGAATTGGTGGGCATGAAGAGGATTAAACACATTATGAAAGATATAAATATATATATAGATAAATGACCTACTAAAAATTTATTGATAAATTATATTGAAATAAGCACTCAATTCTTAGTAAAGACAATTTATTCTTCAAATTTTTTTTTCTTCAAAAAATTTATTTTATCGATTTTTTTGAGAGAATATTTTAATTAATTGTTTAATCTTTTTGAAAAATAATATTATAAAATTGACATCAATTTTTTTCATTTTAATGTCAAAATTATCTTAGAATAAATTATTCATATTTTTTGAAAATATTTATTTTCCTTTTAATAGTGAAATATATTGGTTTTTATTCAAAATTTTATTTTTGTTTCAATAAATTAAAAAATTACATATTTTTTTAAGAGTTTTAAATGTAAAATTAGTTATAATATATTATTAATAATACAATTGTGTTCATTTAACAAATTTTATGGTTGAATTTGTTATGAAAACATTTTGATACTTAAAAGACATTTTTTTTGAAAAACCACTTTTCGTTGTGTCTTATGTTTTTATCCTAGATTAATTTTTTCCACTTCTAGAAAATGAATCATGAAAAATGGATTCCTTATTTGAAATATATAGAACCAAATTTGGTAAATATGACCCTTTTTCATTATTAATAGCATCCTTGGATATTTTTTATCACCTAAGTAAGAGTAAAATGGGTAAAATAGGTTTAAATCCATGAGATAGGGTCTCAAAACCGACCCAACTCATTATTATATCATATTGTATTAGTGGAGTTTATCCATTAACATAAAAGTATATAATATATGGACACTTGGTGATACATTATCTTAATTATAAACTTCATATTAATTTGATAAAATAATATATTTAAAATTTCTCTCTCTTGACATTAATAACTATAAATTTTTATTACAAGGATAAATATTTGAAAATTTTGGTTTTAAAAGTTTTTTAAAATAATAAAATAATTTTTAATAATGTTAATGTTTTATTAAATTTTAAAGATTAAATAACTTCCAAAAATCCTTTCATAATACAGATATATTATTTACTTAATTAATTGAAAAATAAATTAACTTTTTTCATAAAAATTAAAAAGTAAATTTTTTTGAGTGAGTTATAGTGACCCAAAATTTTATTAGATTGATATGAAATATTAGAGGTATTTTAAATGTATATATTCAAATTACATATTTTCTTGATTTATTAAAAGTCAGATTAAATTAATAGTGTCAAAAATGACTTTATTAATATTTTATTTAAATAAATATTTTTTTTATATTTTTTAAAAATAATAAATATATTAGAATAGGACTGCTCAGATAATATATGGTGCTCAATTAAATTAATTGTTCATTTATTGTCCAATTTTTATCTTTTATGTGAACTTATTAGCATTCATGATTGAAAGAGTTGTTACCACATATATGGTTAAAATATGATAACTAAGGGGTTAAACCAAAATATTAGGTTTAAAATACCACTTTAACATGTAAAAATTTTATTTTATTAATATATTTCAACCATATTTTATCTCATCATAGAAATTATGTCCACATTGTGCCACTATATCATGAAAATGAATTATTATAGTCAAATATTTTTATTAATTCCACGCGTTTCCGTTCATTCGCTATAAAAGGAACTTCAAGTCCTCTCTTATACAGACCATATAGAGCCTCATAAATCAACTACAATCTGAAAAAACTATTCTAAAAATATTTATCCATTTTATGGAGGTTCTATAATTTCGTAAATACCAATCCTAGGTCCATTAATAAAAGATCTAATAGAGCTCTATCAAAGAATATGTGATCATATTTACCAACTTCAAAATTTCATTCCACTTAAACTTCCTATAAATCTATTATAACTATCCTAAAAAAGTAAATTTTGTATCACTAGTATAATTTTATGTTATTATGATTATATTGAAACCATTTTCCATATGGGTTTAATCATATTAAACAAAAAACATCACTTGTATCTACACACGACTTACTATATCCATGTTGTAGTGTAAGTCATATTTCATCACTAATTTAGATGGATGGTTATAAAGTGATAATTAATAAATATAAATGATATTCATGTCATAAATTTTATTTTTGAATAATAATATCATATATACCCTCTTACCATCCAATCCATTGGAAAATGATAATGTTTCTCGTGTGTATATGTGGACTACCACATCCACGAAGTTATTTGATCTGTTTTTTCATTAACAATTTACATGAATGATAATAAGGATATATTTTTGGAATATATATAGTATTTTTATAAATATTAAAATTTTAGATATTATGGAACCATGATCAATGTACAAGGACTAAAACAACATAACCAAAACTTATAAGAGAAACAAATCATTCATCCCCCAGACCATTTATTTTAATAAATAATTATTAAAAAATTAGTGATAAAAGTTTATAAGTAAGTCATATATGGTATGATATATATTAGTATTCGAAACTCTCATACCTGAGTTCCACTTAGTGGTTCCTTTCACCCAATGGGCCATAAGGCATTAAGCACATCTCTCCAAATGCTAGAGGCTTTCCGACTAGTAGGGAGGTCCGAATGTGTTTTCATGGGGAGACTATGCTCTCATTACCAGAGCGGAACATAGAAGATAAATATAATAATAGGTAAATATAGGAATTAGTATACATCAATGGCACATTAGAAGCAGTTGGAATAATAAATAATTTAATAAACTGATATTTATTAAATTAGTAATATAATTCATATACAATGCCAGATAATGTCATGTGTCTAAAATGTAGGAAAACATGGATACAGGGAAACCGAAAATATATGATATATAAGAAAAAAAGGTACAAAAAACTCCAATATTCTATCCAAGAATCTCGAGATCCAGCCCATTATTCTACTACCAAATCCATCCTAAGTCATGTAGGTAGTCATAAGTTCGTAAAAGGGCGTTTCCCCTTACTTACACTAGTAAGAGCGTAGTATGCCCAGGTACTATAATCAGCTTGGATAGGGTGTGAAAAAAATATCAGTAGGCCACCACCAATGCCATTTATAAATATCCATTCATGTATAAAATATTTCATTGTGTAGATTTAATAACTAAACCAGTAATAACAACTGAAAATGGGTCAGCTCTGGTTCCTAAAAGGAAACCATGCTAACACTACATGCTTAGGCTCATTTATGAATAACTCTGAACAAGTATTAAGAGATGAAATTCAAATTATCAAAGTTATAAGGTATGAAATTCCTGAAATCATAATAGTAAAGGGGATTACATTCCCTGTATCGTATAATAGGTACACCATGCACAATATCATAGAATAGGGTCTCCATGCCTGTATAATATGACAAGGGACACCATGCCCATACTGTATCATAAGGGACTCCATGACTATATCACATATATATAATGGGGTTTCATGATCGTATCAAATATATATAAAGGGACTCAATTCCCTTATCATATATACATTTTAGGGTATTTTATGCCCATATCACATTTGTATAAAGGGACTCCATTCCTGTATCACATATATATAATGGGACACCATGCATGTATCATATATTTATATAAATGGATTTGATGCCCATATAAAATTTATATAAAGAGTCTCTATGAACATTCATAATTATAAAGGGTCACCATACCCATTAATATTTATATAAAGAAGGAGGGACTCCATTCCCATTTATATATATACATCATGAGGGTCATCATTTCCACTTTCCATAATTATGAAGGGTCATCATGACCATACATCCTAAGTAATAATATCCATTTTATTTAATATGTGTAAAGTCATAATTCAATATTCATTTACATTTATCATTAACAGTACAGTTGCTATTGTTTAGTTTAATTAGGTGAAGTTGGCATACCACAAACCACTAATCAATTCAATTCATTATAATTCTCAAGAGAGTTAGCCATGCTAAGTTACTAAATTCATCTATATAAAAAAGATATCACAATTTTAAAGTTAAATCCCAAAACATTAATAGGTTATTTTTTCATACATTCATAGAGTCCATTTAGGCATATAATAGGGCACACCCAATATAACACCCCAAAATTCTAAAGTAAGAACCTTTTATTCGATAACATGCATGACATGAGACACCAAGTGCATAAGGGAATATAATACCCTGATATATTAAAAAAATTACTATTTTAAAAAGATTAAATATATTCTATATTTTGTAATTCACACAACGCTGAGTTCGCTTGCATTACACGCTAGAGAGACTTTTTTCGGCAGTTTACATGACACAGAATATTGAGTTTTATTGAACAATAATATATTATTATAATATTATTATTTAATATAATAAGATATAACCTAGATATTAAATTAATAGTTTTAAAAGGTTTTATTAGAATATTAAAATATATGGTTTTCACAAATATTAAATGAATTTATTGGTTATAAATTAATTAAAAATGAATATGAAAACAGATTGAATATAAAAGAAAATATTAATATTTTTATGATCACAATGATATTTTACACTAATAAATTAAATTAATTACAATTAGTGAGTGAAATTATTGTTATATATATATATATAATATACTCGATAAAATATTTTTTATATTCATCCAATAGATTTTATAGGCTTAACATAAAAACAAACCCAATTTTTTTTCAAAAAATACTATATTTTTATCGAGGCATTTTTACCACCTTTTAATTGAGAACCTATTTTAAATCCAATTTTTGTAACTTTTATGGATTATAAATGTCAAAATAAACTTCATATTTTTAATAGAAACATAAAAATTAGGTTAGGAAAAAAATTAGTTTTTCTATGAAGTTTCATTTTTTAATGAGTAGTGAAAAATTTGGATTTTTTTTTCAAAAATGAATTTTAATATATAATTTATTTATAAGGATAAATTAAATTTTAAATGGTTTTAAAGTTCAATTATATAAATTTTTATAAATTATTCCAATATAAGTAATTGTAATCAATTTCATTTTTAAAATTGTGTATAAAAACATAGCAAACTTTCAGATGTTTTTTACTTTAGAAATCTGCACTGTCATCCTATCTGTGAGATTAAATTTAAATTAATTTATTCTACTTATGTGTTTAGAATTAGTAAAAAATTAATTACCTATTTTTAATCAGAATAATTTATAATTTATAATAATTAGATAATATTGTTTGATAAAAAATATTAGTGAAAGTAATTAAAATTAATTATAATGATTGAGGTAAAATTTAGTTTAAATGGGACTAAACCTTAATCTTAAGGGCCCAAATAACATAGAAACTAGTACAAGAGCCATTGGATGGCCATATTTACACCATATACTCTATTTCATCATCTTTGGTCCATTATTGGATTGACTTTCAATGGGGAAAACGTGAGTGGATTTCCCTTTCCCAAAATTTACAAGAGTACCACTCCTCCTACACTATAAAAAAGCCTCACCTACTCCCACTTACTAAAAAATATCAAGAAACATTGGATCAAACTTTACCATAAAAAAAAATATCCTAAAAATACCACGCCTGATCCTATAAGCCTACACATTGGAAAAAAGACATCAAAGGATTCTCTTTGGTTCAAACCAAATGGAGTTACCTAATTAAGAGGTAACATCTTTCCTTAAGATCTTTAGTTTTATTTCCATTATCCACCCCATAAACTCTTCTTATTCCATTATTATATAAGAAAAAAAGTATTATAAATATATTATTATTATTTATGATATTTTTTTAACTAAACTCACACACACTCTCATCTAATAGTTAACGAACGTACTGTATTGTGAATGGTGAACTACCGATTAATGCAATGATAATTGTTCATTCTTCCTTTAATGCATCTCATGATGGTCATTATGATGTAAATTTTATTTATAAATGAAATATATGATATTTATAATTCCAAAAAAACCTCTATACATTCCATTTTTTGTAAATATGATAACATCATTTGTGGAAGTGTGGACTACCGCCTCCTTAAAGCGATGAGATTCATTCACAGTATACATGAAACATGTTATAGATGGTTTGAATAAACCTTTGTAATATATATAAAATAAATATGATACTAGAATTATAATATACACATGTATCATATAATATTAATTCTTTTAATGTAACATTGAAATGAAAGTAGAGTTCATGCGTACGCATGGTCTACTGTCTCCATGGATATTGTACCTCATTTCTTATCTCCAAATATTATGGAAAATTATAAATATATATGTACTGAATATATATGATAATTATATCATGTTTTAAATTATTAATATTAGGGAATCATGATCTATTTAATATTATCAACAAATGAAAATCCAAAACATACTTGAGAAAACTAGGCAATAAAAACCTGAAGTAGTTAAAATAATGAGAGACTATTAGCAAACAAGTAATAAAATATTATAAGAAGTTAATTTATGATATTATAAACATGAGTATGTTTATTTTATAATTTATTAACATATTTTAAACCACTATAAAGTAGTTTAAATACCAAACAAAAAAGGATGGTTACGTTAATGGATTTCATCTCAATTTACATTCCATTACGGCTTATTTGTTATTATGCACTAATTCAGTTTTTTTGATGTATATACTAACTTTTTACAAGTTATATCATGAATATCCTTATTATAATGATGTTATAAGTTTAATTTAATATTATTACTTTATAGGGATCATGATTTAAATGTTTCAAAGTGTTATGGGACACTTTGTAATGTTTACAGATTATTCTTCTAAAGAATGTTCTTAATGATTATCTATGCAATCTTGCTTCATTTTATGCTTATTAACTTTCTCATGAAAATCACATTATTTTAATCATTTTTATTGGAAATTAATTGAATATATATATTCTCATACAATGGATATTAGTATTTCTTAAACCGTATGTCATTTTTATATACGATGCTCACTTTAATAGTTATTTGATAAATTGTGGAATTATTGATAAATTTGCATTCTTTATCCAATATGGATATTTGATAAGGAATATAATTTATTTTTAATAATTGTTATGATGAATTATTTGGACTAGTAATGATGAGTGGGGCTCATGATTTATTTATCCCCTTGTTGCATCGATAGGTTCTCATGAGACAAATAAGTTGGCCAAATTAAAGGGGGTTTTATCCATAGTTTTTAACCATCTCATAAAATTTCTTGTTGGTATAGTTTTCATTTGACTTAGACATGAAATAAAATAATTAAGCATATCCTTCACATATTATTCATTTATTATTTATCTATGATGTTTTGTGATGACATATTTATAGATTTATTCTATTCTCAGTTTGTCGGTTAAGTGGAATGTGTTTTAGATTCTTACCTTACAATATTGATACTTCCTTGTCAGGTTATTTGAATTGAATGTTTTATTAGTTATTTACCATTCCATTTTTATTTATTCTCATTGATTCATTATTTTTACCACTTTACTTTCCCTTACTGAGAATTTTATCTCACCGTTATTATGTTTCCTTTCCCCAGGTTATGACGATGAATCCATTGAATAATATTTTAAGGATACGATTTATTTATTTTTATTCTATATCATGTTTTTATTTACTATTTCCCAATGTAATATGGGTATCATGTATCTAATATGGTATTACAAGGCTACTAAACTAATTGGTCCTTCAGGATTTGATTCCTTATAATCGTTCTAATGTAATAAAATAATCACCGACTCTAAGATTCTGGGGTCGTGGAATTATAGTTGGTATCAAAGGAAGTTTTTCAACAACCTTGGAAACTAGATTTAGAAAACATGTATTAGGGAACATAACCCTAAGGTAGAAATTGAAGATAAGTATATATGAACATCCTTGAATTTCAGTAAAGTTGAGATTATGTGGGTATTCCTAGAAGTAAATCTCTTTTTGGATACTACAAGTTGACGTGGTTCTAGAATAAATGTACTTAGGAGTAACAACTCTGAAAAGGTGGGTTGGTCCTGACTCGGTGTAACTTGGTACATGAAAATGGACCTTAATGCGCACCTGGTTTGAGACTCTCATGGGATATTCTTATGATAATTCAAATTTTCTTTGAAACCCATTATAAATTATTTAATAGTAAATATTTCCCCAAATAAGCTGTGTTTATGATTATGAGATTAGCTATGAATAAATTTTTCAATTTATGTCAATTTTTTCATTAGTTTTGGGATTATACATTTTGTTATGATTTAATCCAGTATATGCAATTGTTTAGAAATGGAACCTAGTAGAAGGAATGTGACCTCCTCCAATGAACATGATTAAAAGAGTAAGAAGGTTAATATTTTTATGGTCTTAATCCAACAATTCATGAGGAAATAGTCTCACAAGTATTCTCATCATATGAGGAAATATTATCATTTTCTAACAAGAAAGGTAAGGAATTATCCAAACCCTATTACTTTGAGGGGAAGAAATAGAATAAAAATATGATAGATAAAAATATAGATAAAGGTAAGATGGGAAATAAATACTTTACCACATGTGATAATTTTAGAAGGAAACACACTGGTATTTTCTTAAAAGTAATAGGATTTTGATACATGTTTGGAAAGAAACGAAACCATGATTATGATTGCAAGGGAAAAAGGGTTCCAAAAAATGATGCTTCATCTGTAAGGATATGGGACACTACACAAATCAATGTATTAAGCATCCAAAGAATATCCCCCAAATGACACTATTGGACAATGATCAAGTTATGCTACTATCGCAGCTGAAGATGAATGATAAATATTCTTATTCATGAATTATATTATTTGAATATTTTATTAGTGATGTTCTGGTTATAAGGATTATAAAATATAAGATTATTGTACTGTAGTACTTTTTAATTAAGGATTTGAGATCTTATGATGAATGATACAAAAAACATTTATTATATAGAAAGTTAATTTTTTTTGGAAAACACCTGATTTAGGGAAATAAAACCCTTAATATGTTATTGATTTTGAGATAATGATGAAGAAATGATTAATTTGGATAAGTTTTGTTGACCTTGGAATTTATTAATTATTTTTCAACAAGTGGTTTATGCTATTATTTAGTGAGTTTAGAAAACTTTTTTATTTAAGGAATAATGAAAAATTCATGTTTCCAATAATGTTTTATGGTCATTGGAGTTATTACCATATTTTAAGAGGATACATAATGATGTTATTGACATGATTGGAAGGTGAAAATGTAGAGCTTCTTCATATTGATTAAATAATAATGATAAGTTTATTTTGGAAATTCATTGGCCTTCTTTCTAAAGTGTTGGATCATAATATTTTGGAAAGGTTTACCATTTATTAAATGGTTTAAGTTCGACTTTGAATCTAGTTTATAGATTGATATATTACATCAATATATGGTGAATTTTATTCTAAGAGATGGAGTATAAATAGTTCAAGGAATGACCAAAGTGTAAGATTATATTTATAGAAATGTATATTTACCTATATTATAATAGAGTAAATGGATTCCAAAACATAAGGGAAAAAGGTTTTTTTTGAAAAACATGTTATCTTCTTATCATTATTTTTTATGATATTATTTATCTTTATTCACGCCTTTGGTATATGGTTTTGTGGTCAAAAACATTCATCTGAACATGTTCTATAGAAATATCCCTCAAAACTTGATTGTTAGATTTTTCTTTTGTATCCATGTTTCCATTTCCCACCTATGTTCTCCAAATAGGGAACCTAGTTAAGTGACCATTATAATTTATTTTCTCTTTTATCAAGAATATGTGATGTTAACCCTTTTTACAATGTAGGACTTTCAAAAATCATTTATTTTAAATCCCTATGTTACTGATATCATGTTTTAATTTTGAGGACACAATTTATTAAAGGTGGGGATAATTTAATTGCTCGAAATTCTAAAGTAAGAACATTATATTCAATAGCGTGCATGACACATGACACCAAGAACATAAGGGAATATAATACCCAGATAATTTAAAATATATTTAATATTTCACATAGATTCTATAGATTCTATATTTTTTTAATTCACACAACACTAAGTCATCTTGTGTTATACACAAGAGAGACATTGTTCAGTAGTTTAAGTTACATGTAGTTCTGAGTTTTACTGAACTAAAATATATTATTAAAATATTATTATTTAATATAAAAAATTATAAACTAGATATTAAATTAATAGTTATAAAAGGTTTTATTAAAATATTTAAATATATGGTTTAAAAAATTATTAAATGAATTTATTTGTTAAAAATTAATTAAAAATTAATATGAAAACTGATTGAATATAAAGGAAATTGTTATTATTTTTATGCTCACAAAGTTGTTTGACCCTAATAAATTAAATTAATTATAATTGGTGAGTGATATTAATTTGATATATATATATATATTATTCAATCAAATATTTTTTATATTAATTCAATATATTTTATATGACTAAGATAAAAACAGACCCAATTTTATGCATAAAATACTATATTTTTATTGTGGCATTTTTATCGCCTTTTGATGGAGAACCTATTTCAAATCAAATTTTTGGAAGTTTTATGGGTTATAAATTTAAAAATATGATTAATATTTGAAATATAGACATAAAAATTATGTTAGAATAAATTCTTGATATTTTTATATGTTGTTTCATTTTATGTTATGAATAGTTAAAAATACTGAATTTTTGTTCAAAACTGTTTTTTATATAATTTATTTATAAGGATAAATAAAAATTACAATCAGTTTAAAGTTTAATTAGATATATTTTTTATAATTTAATCCAATTTATTTCATTGGAATCAATTTCAATTTTAAATTGGATATAAAAACATAGCAAACTTTCGGATGTTTTTACCTTAAAACCCTACATTGTTGTCCCATCTGTGGGATTGAATTTAAATTAATATCTGTCACTTCGATGTTTTGAATTTGGGAAAATGGATTCTATATTTTTAATATTAATAATTTATAATTTCTAATAAGGTAAATTTTTTTTACCAAAATGATTAGTGAATGCAATTATAAATAACTACAACGATTAAGATAAATTTAAGCTTAAAGGGGACTAAACCTTAATCTTAAGGGCCCAAATGACCTATAAAATTGTAAAATAGACATTAGATGGACATATTAATAAACTTTAATTGATTGGATATACTTTTTTATATTATGATATCCACTTTCAAAGGAAAAAACGTGGGTGAAATTCCTTTTCCCAAAACTTACAAGAGTGCCACTCCTCCTCCACTATTAAAAGGCCTCCTCTATGCCCACTTCCTCACACAATTCCAGCCACTTTGGGTCGAAACATTTATACCAAAATAGATCCTCAACATCCCACCACCTCATCTTATAAGACTCCCTTTTTCATAAATCCGTCCAAGTACTTAATTTGTTTCAAACCAAAAGGAGTTACCTGATTAAGAGGCAATATCTTTCCTTAAACTACTTAATTTTATTTCCATTCTCCACCCCTAAAATATTCTTATATAAATATTATATAACAAAAACAGTATCATAAATATACTAGGATGTTTTTATAATACGTTTTTTACCTAAAATTATACACACCCCCATCTAATGGGTAACAAACATATTTTTTATGTGAATAGTGAACTACCGCCTCATTAAATGATGATTATTTGTTCTTCCTTTACCACCTCTCATGGTGGTAATTATGATGGACACTCTATTTATATATGAGATAAAATATAATTATAATTTATTTATTCTTATTTAATTATTTGATCACACGTATCTCTAAACATTCCATTTTGTCTAAATACGATAACATCATTTCTGGAAGTGTGGACTACCACCTCCTTAAAGTGATGTGATTCGTTAACACTATACATTAAACATATTAAGAATGGTTTTAATAAAAATATGTAACATATATAAAATAAATATGATAGTATAATTATAATATATATATATATATATGTACCTTTTACTTTTCATTCTTTTAATATAATAATGAAATGAAAGTAGTGTTCATGTGTACGTACGACCTAAGTCTTAATGAACAATGCACTTCATTTTTAATATCCAAATATCATAAAAAATTATAATTAAATTTGTGATGAATATAGATATGATAATTAAATCATATTTTACATTATAAATATGATTAAATCATGATCTATTCAATATTAATAACAAATTACAAGTCAAAACTTAATTGAGAAAACTAGGCATTTAACACCCGAAATAGTTGAAATAATGAAAGAGTGTTAAGAAACGGGAAATAAAATATTATAAATAGTTATTATATGATATTATAAACCTGATTATGGTTCATTTATAAGTTAGTAAAATGTTTTAAACCACCATACCAGAGGATAAATACCAAAAAAGAAAAATTATGGTTATGGTGATGGATTTCATCTCAATTTACCTTCCATTGAGACTTATTTGTTATTATGCACGAATTCATATTTTATGATGTATATACTACCTTTTAACATGTAATATCCTTAATATAATTAATATCATGATATTATAAGTTTCATTTAATATTACTAATTCATTGGTATTATGATTTAAATGTTTTAAAGTGGTATGGGACACTTTTGGAAAAATTAAAGATTGTTCTCCTAAAGAATGTTCTTAATGATTATCATTGAAATATCACTTCCATTTGTGATTGTTAAATTTATCCTGAAACAATAACTTTACTTTAATCAGTTTTCATTTTAAATTTAATTGAATGTTCGTATTCTCATATAATGGTTATTATTATTTTCTAAACCATATATCAGTTTACCATACGATGTTTACTTTGACAGATATTTGATTAACTGGTGAATTATCGATAAATTTGTATTATTTATTCAATAAGTATATTTGATAAGGAATATTATTTATTTTTACTAATTTATATGTAGAATTATTTGTACTGGTGATTATTGGTGGGGCTCAAATATTATATAGCTCATTGATGCATGATATATTTGCATGAGACTAATAAGTTGGAAAAATTAAACAGGTTTCTATCTGTAGTTTTTAACCATCTTGGGAAAGGTATTGACATTATAGGTTTTAATGTTACTTAAAAATGAAATTCAATAATTATTCATTTCCTTCATAGATGTTTCATTTATTATTTATCCATGATATTTTTCATCAATATATCTATGGATGTATTTTATTCTCAGTTTATCAAATACATGGAATCTGTTTCAAATTCTTACCTTGTAGTATTGATATTTCCTTATATAGTTATTTGAATGGAATTTGTTGTTAGTTATTTTTCTTTACATGTTAATTTATTCTCATTGATTCATTATTTTTTCTACTTTACTTTTCCTTACTGAGCATTAGAGTTCACCCTTATTATGTTCCTTTTTCCCCATGTTATGAAGATGAATCCATTGAATAAGATTTGAGGGATGTTTTTTATTTCTTTTTATTATGTATCATGTTTTTATTTCCTATTTTCCAATGTATTATGGCTATCATGTATGTTATATATATTTCTAAGAATGCTAAATTGATTGGTCCTTTGGGACTTGATTCCTTATTATCATGCCAATGTAATAAAATAATGCACCGACTATGGGATTATAGGGTCGAGGAATTGTACCCAAAAGGTTGGATCCTTCTAATGTAGTCAATATCGATGTGATTTGGGTTCAAAAAGTCAACCATTACAAGGAAGATATAATTTAATTAAACACACAGTGAAATAGGTGTCTGTCACAACAACCCATATTATAAAATGTAAAAACCTAAGGGATGGTTTCTAGAACACATACCTTGTACTCATACAACTCCCCCCATTTATTATTGACCCCTAATTTTGTCTAGATAGAGAGATAACATAATAACAGTTCGACACCATGAAAATAGGGCATATGATCCTGGACCACTACAACTCCATTGAGATAATAATAAATAGATAATAGTAAAAAATGAATTGATTACTCACTGATGGATATCTACTGATATTGATATCACTTGAATAAGACTTTGGATAGATGAATATAATCAAATCATATCTTGATGAACTTGATATCTAAATAGGAGAAAAAGGAAGAGGGTTGTCTGCTAGAATGTAGAAAGTCATAGAGGGTTTGAATTTACATATATTTAAGGGAAAATTGGTCATGTTACC
Organism: Viscum album; assembly: GCA_963277665.1. Lineage (NCBI taxonomy): Eukaryota > Viridiplantae > Streptophyta > Magnoliopsida > Santalales > Viscaceae > Viscum > Viscum album. The sequence goes on along the minus strand of OY728145.1, from coordinate 1,328,008,290 downwards.
CAAAATATCTGGGTCACACAGTTTTGCTGCATGGTTTTCCAAACCATGCACCAATTGTGCACCCTTCACTGTATAAGGAGGGAACCTGCACAATTAGTCCACATGGTTAGGAAAACCATGTGCTAACCATGAAAAACACCTCTGATATATTATTCGTAGATACTCACACGAGAATACAGCCCATGGCGCATGGTTAGGGAAAACTTTTTTCCATTCTTGGCCACTATCTAGCCCCACACAGTTACAAATAACCATGAAGCCTACCCCACAGGGTTTCTCCTAACCATGTGTCCATTTAATTTTCTCAAAAAAGTGTGGTTCGAGATCTGAACAATCCTTAAACACCCCAGAGACACCTGTGACCTCACTAGGCATCTATATTATGTATATAATAAAGAATCAAGTAGAATATAAAAGAATCCATATCTGAGATAAAAATAGGTTTCTTACAGTCTCCCCCCTCGAAGGAATTTGTCCACGAGTTTACCTTCCATGGGTAGTAGGACACTATCCGAGAATAAATATTGCCATATGGCATGTACATCGGCCTCCTGCTCCCAAGTCTCATCCTATTACCGGTCTTGTATCCATACTTCACTTAGTAAATGGATATAACAACCTCAAAGAACCTTCATTATTCAATCAAAAATGCATATAGGATATGGTTAAAAAGAAGCATCATCATATAAATGAACATCATTAGTATCAAAAGTATAAGATGGTTCAAAAAGATATTAGAGAAGTTGTGAAACATGGAAGACAACATGCGTGGAATGGTAACTATGAGGTAATAAAAACTAATAGCCTACCAGACAGACTCTCCTTGGAAAATCAAAATACTTAAAAATGCATTGAGACACCTTACCTTAACTAAAAATCCATATATTTCCAAGTCTGGGTGATACTTGCAAGAAAACACAATCCTCATCCTTGAACTCTAGAGGTCATTAATGGTGATTAGCATACAGTTTTTGTTTATAATGATTTGTAGACATATGCGTTCTGATCATCTAAACCTACTCCAATGTCTCCTAAATGATATGAGGACCTAGTAGTGATACAACTCCAGCGTCTAACCAACATAGGGGTGAATGGAATGACCTACCATATAGGGCCACATAGGGAGTTGTCTGAATCATCATCTAATAACTATTATTATATGAGAACTTGATGGGAGGAATATGCTTCTCTAGAGAACCTATAAAATTTAAGATGCATGCTCGGAGTATATCCTCTATGACCTTTATTATCTTTTCTGATTAACCATTAGTATGAGGGTGAAAGGCTGTGATCAGAAGCACCTACATACCCATATTGTAGAGACCCTAAGCTTGACGTACATGGACATTACATTACTTTTGCTGAATACTTAGTATATAAAAAAACACACACACAAGGACCGTAATAGTTTAGTGTCTTTGGAAACTCGGAATATAATCTTCTAATCGTGGTGAAAGATCTTCAACATCTCCCATAAAGATCTTCCCTTTTTTTACTTAAAACCTTTCTTTATATCCTGGGGAAAAGAAAACATAAAAGGGTGAGCTCAAATGCTCAGTAAGGGTAAAAAAAATATCAATCACATCATATTCATAAGAAAATAACATTTTGAAATCTTAACCAGCAAAAGAGAGCATAATTTCATAACATGGGATAAATCATAGTAGTGAAATGAAATCCCAATAATCATAACATAAAACATGAAACTTTGTGGCATACACACATAATCATAGAGAATCATTTCTTATTAGTCAAGACTCATTGCCAAGACTATCTTAGTGGACAAAGTCTATTTCTGAACCGAGTCACCCTCGTTTTAGTCCTGTTTCACTGAACCGGTATAACCTACCATTCCAGCCATGTCTATCTAATGAGATATAAAATATTTACCCAATTAATTGGAGGGAGATATAGGTCCCACCCATCTCATAATGATACCATTCTTATGTGTGCCACAAAATCAGAAACCATACATCATAGCATAACCCATGTAATAAAAATGGGATTCTTAAACAACATGGCATCATAAAACAATTCATATAAGAATAAGGAATTCATAAAAATAATTCCATCACAACATAATCTAATCAATGTAATAATAGGGATAGAAACAGAACCCTATATTATCTTAGATGGAAAATAATTTTGATAAAACACTTGAAATCCATTCTTGAGGAAAATATCCTTTCTACTTCAAAAACACGTTCCTTTCATTAAATGACATAAACTATTAAACTAAAAGAATTTGATTAAAAATAAACTTGAAAACTTGTAAAGGAATAATGTTTTAAAAATCCATTCATGTCGTATAAGTTAAAAAAACATTTTTCTCGTACTTTTGTCAGAAAAGTCAAAAAGTACCTCGTACGAAAAACGACAAAATATTCCTTTCATATCTTTTATTAAAAACTCACCGAAGGGTAAAATTGGATTTAAAAAATTTTAGGTGGATGGAAATAATATTACATATTGAGGAAACATGGATGTGGATGATAAAATACACCCCAATAAATACTAAAGTATAAACAATCTCGGATAAAAATGAGATTGTAATATTTCTCTTACCTTAGGTCCGATTTTCTTCGTAAGTGTCCGAACCTACTGTATAATGATTTAAATAATTTCATTGACTTATTACAGAATCATATTCATTGTTATTATATCATATATGGTTCACTTATGACTTTATATTACCCGTTCTTTTGTAAATTCATGTTAAAGTAGCGTTTTGGGTAAAATCATCTCATTTGTCATTCGTGTTTTAACTTGTAATTATTCATATGATTACATAGATCATGATTAATTAATTCCAGAATATAAAACATGATTTATATATAATATATATTCAGAATATACATATATATAATGGATCGATAAATGGAAAGAAATATACCGTTCATAGAGACGGTAGGTCGTACGTACGCATGAACGCTGTTTTAGTTTCCTTATTGAATTGAATGGAATTAAGTAGATGACATACATATATATACACATAAATCCAGTATCTTTATAATGTCATATATTTCATTATTATTGCTTATATATACTTTATAATCATTCTTAAATGGTTAACATGGAGAATGAATCTCATCACGTCGTGGAGACGGTAGTCCGTACATACGCACGAGCGATGATATCATTTCCATAATTATTGAATTGAATTGGAGTGGATGATACAATATATCAGAATAATTATTATGTTATAATAACTATGTATAGTTATTCTTTACACCATAATACCCATCCAAGTAAGGTGTTGGTGGAAAAACAGATTACACCACGGCGTGGAGACGATATTCCGTACGTACGCACGCGCGGTGATTTCGTTTTGCGTTGGATGGATAGATGGTGAAATAGGGTTGTTTCATACTTATAATAACATATCAGTATATGAGTTATACTGATGTTATTACTTCATAACGAAACAACCTAAGAAGAAGAAGTGGAAAAAGAAATAAAGTTGAAAGAATCGGTAACAGAAATTACCTCTTCTTTGAAGCTCCTCTTTGAGATCTCCTTTTTGGGCACTAAAATTGGCCTTTGAGGAAGAAAAGAACCTCTAGGATGTTTTTACGGAAGTGGATAAGGGAATTTGTCAGGGGTTGGCCGAGCTTGAAGGCTCAAATTGGTGTGAGTTGTTGGATCTGAATCTACGGATTATACACAAGAGGGGGGGGGAATTGTGTCTTTTTCAAATTATTACAATCTCTTCAACTTAGACAAATTCTGTTCACTATGCTTTTGCACGATTAAATATGCAGCGGAAAAAGTAAAAGCATGAACACACGGATGTATAGTGGTTCGGGGAACAGAAGGCCCCTAGTCCACTCCACCAACGCTCAAATCCACGAGCTTGGCGATTTTCACTATCTGGTCCTCGTTTCCACAGACCCGTCCACAACTGAGTACAGGCAGTTGACACCTTTACAAGATTCAGGCAAACACAGCCTTCCTGGTTCAAACACGAACCCACACAGCTTAGAACGAGAAGCTGATCACTCAAAAATAAAAGGGTTTCGATAAAGAAACACTTCTCCAGTTGTTCTTCACAATTGCAACAGAATGCAATTGACAGTAGATAGATCGTCGTCTTCAGAAAATAAAGATCTGTAATCAAAACAGTTCTGAGTCGATCCAGTTGCAATAGATATTACCAGAAGCTTCACAACTTCAGCAGTAGTAGATTCACAACAGATAGTCGATGTAGAACACGTGAATCTGCTTTCAAGATCTTCCTTTGGTAATAAAGATCTTACACTTCTTCTCGATCACCAGAAAAGAACGCTTTCACACAGTCTCTGTTTTCTTGCTCGTCAAAAGATCAATATATATCACACACTTTCCTGTGCATATATATATATATCTGAAGTTTCCAAGATAGAACATATATTCAAATATGAGAAAATCTTTCGCATAAAATAGATCCATGAAAATCTCCTTTAGATTCGCGATTTTAAATGAAACAACAGAGCCGTTGTAACTCTCCTGAAGAATCGGCACAAAAAGCTCCGTTTAAATCAATCATTAATCCGTTGTAAATCGTCTTTGATTCAGTCAAAGTCGTATTTAAGAATCAGCTCGAAATCCGCCTAATAATCCGCTTGCTTGACTAATTCAAAAAGAAATATCATCTGTCAAAAATATCCCGACGCCAAACGTAGGGTTGATGACGTGGCTTCAAACGTAGGGTTCACAAACGTAAGGTTCAGAACGTAAGGTTCAGAACGTAAGGTTGAACATACATACTTTCTCTTCAGCATTCAAACGTAGGGTTGATCATCCATACTTTCTCTTGCTTCAACTCTCCAAAGAACGTACGGTTGATTATAAAGTAATGTTGATGATCCATACTTTTGAGAAACAAACTCAACACTGAAAACTAACGTACGGTTTCTCTTCCATACTTGTCCAACAACGAAAACGTAAGGTTCCTTCCAAACGTAATGTTCTTCTTCCATACTTTTCAACAACGTAAGGTTCATTAACCATACGTTTCAAAATAACATAAAAAGTAAACTTTTCATCCATACGTTACGTTCATCAACGTAGGGTATGAACAGTGATTCCAGTACGCGCTAAAATTGATCTTGCGCTACAGTGATTCCAGAATACGCGCTAAAATTGATCTTGGAATAAATGAAGTATAAAATCTCGTTATATAAAATAAATTCCTGCAAAATACTCAACGAAATAATTAGTAAATAATTAAGGGTATTTGTGAGCATCAAAATCATCATAAAGAGACAGAGTATTATTTAAAATAATCTCCCCCTTTAAAAAACATTATTTTGATTTGTTTAAATACATTGCTCAACATGAGTAAGAGAGGGAGGAGGTGCCCTTTTATAAGGGAGGAGAGGGGCACCTTTGGAATAGCTAAAAATATTATTTTATTATAAAGTCAAATTCGGTTTTTAATGGCTCCAAATTGATATATTTCTAAGATAAGGTGGGTAGGGGTAGAAATCCTCTCATCCAATAGAATTTAGACATGTTTAGGTTCTATTTTCTAACCTTATCATTTAGATTTAACATTAAGTAAAATAATTTTACTTTTACCGTGTCTTCTTGTGTTCTTATACTATAAGGTTATTAAACTTAATATATCAAGACAAAAGAACCCCAAGTTGTTTATTAATAATATATATAACCTTATCTAAGTAATTTTTCCGAACCATAGATTTTTAGGAATAAAATAACAATTAATAATATAATATTTGTTTTAAAAACTATTTTATGTCAATTTTGACACTATTTAGTAATTGATTTTTGTAAAAATCATAACAGAATGATAAGTTCTAAAAAAGTTAATTAAATCAATACTAACATGTCATATTAACCTATAAAATTAGTGGAATTCATAAGAAGTCTCAAATTATATTTATTTGGGTATTTATAATATCAATTATTATAATGTTTCGCTTTTATGGTAATTACTGCATCATCATTTTGTGATAAATAAATTAATTTATTTAATGTCTAAAAATTATAAATAAACTATAATTATGTAGGAAATCATATTATATTTCTAATGAATATTTACAATTGAATTTATCTTATGTATAACCCTATATTAAAAATGTTTTAGTAAATAAACATTGATTTTAACTCTTTTAACTCTTCTTTGAATTAAATAACAATAAATGTGCTAATCTAATCCAAGTGGGCCTAAATGGTCATATTTTATTCCTGAGGTTGTTTTTGGTCGAATTACACTTATCCAATAGAATTAGGACATGTGTTATGGTAATAATAATATCATTTTCACCCTTAATTACCCTATTTACTTTTAACCGTGGTAAAAAAAAGTAAAAAGTTACTATTCACCAAAAATTATATTCCTCTCATTGAACCACATTTTACTTACTGACATCAACTGTGTCTCTCGGATTTTTGAAATTCCACTCACAGAAGCGGTAAAATTAAGTTTTATGAAAAATTCAGTTTTTTAACTACCACTTAGTGGTTTCACTATTCATCAAAAATTGAATGTTTTTAGAAAAATACCAAAAATTAGGCCTAAGATATATTTGATATTATGAACTCAAAAATGATGTCTATTTTACCAAATTCAAAACATATCAGTTACATTAACTAATTTAAAAATTAATTCCCGTCGTCAAAACAAATGGCATGTTTTTAAGAGATAATAACTATTAAAAGATTGACACTTGTTTATAACTGGTTTAAATGTGAAATTACATCCAATGACAAACATTGTATTAAATTGTAAAAATATATTCTAAATATACTTTAAAACCACTCAAATTAATAATTTATCACTATTAATTATTTTGATTAAAAAGTTGTTTTTAATTAAAATTTAGTAATTTTCACTATTCATCAAAATATGAAAGTTATCCGAAAATTACCAAAATTTCACCCAAAGCTAATTTCGATATTCTGAATCCAAAAATGAAGTCCATTTTGAGAGATAAAATTTCTAAAATTTTAAAAGGTGGTTATTACTATTCATAACGGCTAGTTTTAATAATATTTTAATAGCATATCGTTGTTTAGTGAAACTCGTTATTGCGTACTACACACGCTATAGAGGAAGGTCGCGATTGCGTGAAAGGCAATTCAAGGATGCTTGTTGTGCAAGCTCATTTTGGTGTAGCGTACAACACAAGACATTAATGAAATTAAAAAGAATATTTTTCATAAAATCTCGGGGTGTTACATTCTACCCCCCTTAAAATGAATTTCACCCTCGATATTTGTCGAGGTTATAAATGGTTTACTATTCAAAAGTTTCTTTAATAGAAACCCACATCGTAAAAAGGAATACCAAAACCAATCTTTAAAAACAAAAGTATGAAACGTAACGGTTACCCAAATAAACTAATCACTGGGTTTCCACATAGGTGAAAATATGGTTATGGAAGAGAAATCTAACCATCATGTTCTGATGGAGAGTGGTAGAGAACATGGCTATGGAAAAGCCAGAAATCACAAAGCCATAAATTTGTGACGATCTAAGGTACCATCTGATTCATCAGATATAAGAGCACTAGGACAACATTTTTGGTTTTCAAGATCATTTCCCTAAAGTTAATAGAATTTGAATTAGAAGAAATACTTTCGTGATTTTGGTATAGTCTCACCGTTGGTCGTTCTTTGGACAATTTTCACTTCATCTCTTAAGGAAATGAAGTTGAATTTGTCATTCGTGATGCGTTAGTAGATCATGTGATTGAATGATGGGTCATTCCATCTGTCTCAAACAAAAGGTTAGAAAAGTTATCAAAAATACATAAGTCCATCTATAGTGAGATTAATCATATATGGTTCCTAAAATGGACTTATACTTCACATATCATACTGCTTAATAAAACTAGTTTATACTAAACAGGGACTTCATGTAGCCTAGTGGTAGGCGATAAAGGCCAGTCGCATTTCGGTTGTGGGTTTGATTCCCACAGCCTTGTCCGACGCGATGGGATGTCGCCCGTCCTGCAGGTTTTCCTTTTTCTAAAACTACATTACTATAACATCACATAAATAATATCAAATAATGTTCTGTCCTTAAACAATACTAACTTATGGTTAACATAATCCATTCCAATCTTTAGGCTTATCTAAAATACTTCGGTCCAAGCTCATAGTATAAAGAAAACGATTACTTGAAATTTCGTCAACCAAGCATGTGAATACCATCATTTATCCCCCATATATCTTGTTGGTCACATTACAATCATGTGAATACCTTAATGATGTATTCTCTTGAAAAATGAATACCCATTAAAACTTAGTGAAAACATGAATGATGTCAAAAGTTAACTCTTTCCACATACCAAAATCCAAAAATTCTATATACTCAAACCATGATATAACCTTCTCCTTATATCAGTCATGAGCTCATGAATACTATCAAACATTTGATTTTCTCCTTATCCCTTCATTATGCGCATATTATCTACATTCCAAAAATATATGAATAACCTTTCATGGATAGTGGTACCATTAATAATACACTTTCTAAACTCAAGGAAAGACAACAGTGTAACAATCCTTAGATGTCTCTTTATTCCATAGTACCATGAGATTACTTATTCAACATTACACATGATAAACATATAATCATTCCACTACATTCTTAAACCATTGATCGAGCTTCAACAATTCTTTCATCTCACATATCATTTGTAGTCTCTTCATCATCATCAACATAAATACTACCCATAAGACCATACTGATTCTCTTCACGAGACTTTCCCTTAGGGCATTGATTTGCATAATGCCCGTACATTCCACATTTAAAACATTTAACCATTGTTGATGTTGTAGCAATACCATTATCCTCATCCCTGGTGTTACCTGAACCTTTTCCTTTGCACTTACTGGCTTTGTATCCTTCTTTTCCACACCCAAAGCATCTTCTAGTTCCTTTGAAACATTCTCCTTGATGCCTCTTCCCACATGATTTACATAGGGGAAATTGAACTTTCTTTCCTCTATGATCATCATGAAACTCCATCTTTCTCTTATTAGCCGAGTCAGGAAACTTACCAAATTTTACTTTATTGATCATATTATGAGATTGTTGATTCGGCATAATAATGATGTTTGGACTTCCAAATCCCATTTCATTTGGTTGCTCATGAAGAATATCATTCCATTGTCCATCATATCCTCCATTATCGTGAATCATCTTGTTTCCAGCCATTTTCTAAAACCCAAAAAGAATAGTGTGAGAGTCAAAAATCATAATAAAGGGGGATTAACATCAATATCTAACATCTTTGGTTTAATCTAATATCGTTACCATAGTTCTAGGACTATATCCTATACGTATACTTATCCTTAGGGACATCCCTAGACATACCTTAGAAATATCTCTAGGGGTCTCACTAACATTCACGCATCTTAGTTTCCAAATGTTGACTAAACCTTTCCTCTGATACCAACTGTAGAGACCCTAAGCTTGACGTACATGGACATTACATTACTTTTGCAGAATACTTAGTACATAACAAAAACACACACACAAGGACCGTAATAGTTTAGTGTCTTTGGAAACTCGGAATATAATCTTCTAATTGTGGTGAAAGATCTTCAACATATCCCATAAAGATCTTACCTTTTTTTACTTCAAACCTTTCTTTATATCCTGGGGAAAAGAAAACATAAAAGGGTGAGCTCAAATGCTTAGTAAGGGTAAACAAAATAAATATCAATCACATCATATTCATAAGAACATAACATTTTGGAAATCTTAACCTGCAAAAGAGAGCATAATTTCATAACATGGGATAAATCATAGTAGTGAAATGAAATCCCAATAATCATAACTTAAACATGAAACTTTGTGGAATACACACATAATCATAGAGAATCATTTTTTATTGTTTAAAACTCATTGCCAAGACTATCTTAGTGGACAAAGTCCATTTCTGAACCGAGTCACCCTCGTTTCAGTCCTGTTTCACTGAACCGGTATAACCTACCGTTCCATCCATGTCTATCTCATGAGATATAAAATCTTTACCTAATGCATTGGAGGGAGATATAGGTCCCACCCATATCATAATTATACCATTCTTATGTGTGCCACAAAATCAGAAACCATACATCATAGCATAACCCATGTAATAAAAATGGGATTATTAAACAACATGGCATCATAAAACAATTCATATAAGAATAAGGAATTCATAAAAATAATTCCATCACAACATAATCAAATCAATTTAATAATAGGGATATAAACAGAACCCTATATTATCTTATATGGAAAATAATTTTGATAAAACACTTGAACTCCATTCTTGAGGAAAATATCCTTTCTACTTCAAAAACACTTTCCTTTCTTTAAATGTCATAAAATTTTAAACTAAAAGAATTTGATTAAAAATAAACTTGAAAACCTGTAAAGGAATAATGTTTTAAAAATCCATTCATTCTATATAAGTTAAAAAAAACATTCTTCTCGTACTTTTGTCGGAAAAGTCAAAAAGTACCTCGTACAAAAAACGACAAAAGATTCCTTTCATATCTTTTATTAAAAACTCACCGAAGGGTAAAATTGGATTTAAAAAATTGTAGGTGGATGGAAATAACATTACATATTGAGGAAACATGGATTTGGATGATAAAATACACCCTAGTAAATACTAAAGTATAAACAATCTCGGATAAAAATTAGATTGTAATATTTCCCTTACCTTAGGTCCGATTTGCTTCGTAAGTGTCCGAACCTCCTGTATAATGATTTAAATAATGTCATTGACTTATTACAAAATCATATTCATTGTTATTATATCATATATGGTTCACTTATGACTTTATATTACCCGTTCTTTTGTAAATTCATGTTAAAGTAGCGTTTTGGGTAAAATCGTCTCATTTGTCATTCGTGTTTTAACTTGTAATTATTCATATGATTACATAGATCATGATTACTTAATTCCAGAATATAAAACATGATTTATGTATAATATATATTCAGAATATACATATATATAATGGATCTATAAATGGAAAGAAATACACCGTTCATGGAGACGGTAGGCCGTACATACACATGAACGCTGTTTTTGTTTCCTTATTGAATTGAATGGAATTAAGTAGATGACATACATATATATATACACATAAATACAGTAGCTTTATAATGTCATATATTTCATTATTATTGCTTATATATACATTATAATCATTCTTAAATGGTTAACATGGAGAATTAATCACATCGCGTCGTGGAGACGGTAGTCCGTACGTACGCACGAGCGATGATATCATTTCTATAATTATTGAATTGAATTGGAGTGGATGATACAATATATCATAATCATTATTATGTTATAATAACTATGTATAGTTATTCTTTACACCATAATACCCATCCTGTAAGGTGTTGGTGGAAAAACAGATTACACCACGGCATGGAGACGGTATTCCGTACGTACGCACGCGCGGTGATTTCGTTTTCCGTAGGATGGATAGATGGTGAAATAGGGTTGTTTCATACTTATAATAACATATCAGTATATTAGTGATACTGATGTTATTACTTCATAGTGAAACAACCTAAGAAGAAGAAGTGGAAAAAGAAATAAAGTTGAAAGAATCGGTAACAGAAATTACCTCTTCTTTGAAGCGCCTCTTTGAGATCTCCTTTTAGGGCACTAAAATTGGTCTTTGAGGAATACCAGAACCTCTAGGATGTTTCTAGGGAAGTGGAGAAGGGAATTTGGCAGGGGTTGGCCGAGCTTGAAGTCTCAAAGTTGTGTGAGGAAGAGAGGGAGGAGGTGCCCTTTTATAAGGGAGGAGAGGGGCACCTTTGGAATAACAAAAAATATTATTTTATTATAAAGTCAAATTCGGTTTTTAATAGCTCCAAATTGATATATTTCTAAGATAAGGTGGGTAGGGGTCGAAATAATCTCATCCAATAGAATTTAGACAAGTTTAGGTTTCTTTTTTTAACCTTATCATTTAGATTTAACATTAAGTAAAATAATTTTACTTTTACCGTGTCTTCTTGTGTTCTTATACTATAAGGTTAATAAACTTACTATATCAATCCAAACTAACCCCAAGTTGTTTATTAATAATATATATAACCTTATCTAAGTCATTTGGCCGAACCTTAGATTTTTAGGAATAAAATAACAATTAATAATATAATATTTGTTTTAAAAACTATTTTATGTCAATTTTGACACTATTTAGTAATTCATTTTTGTGAAACTCATAACAGAATGATAAGTTCTAAAAAAGTTAATTAAATCAATACTAACCTGTTATATTAACCTATAAAATTAGTGTAATTCATAAAAAGTCTCAAATTATATTTATTTGGGTATTTATAATATCAATTATTATAATTTTTCACTATTATGGTAATTACTGCATCACCATTGTGTCATAAATAAATTAATTTATTTAATTTCTGAAAATTATAAATAAAATATAATTATGTAGGAAATATTATTAGCTTTCTAATGAATATTTACAATCGAACTTATCTTATGTATAAACCTATATTAAAAATATTTTAGTAAATAAACATTTATTTTAACTCTTTTAACTCTTCTTTGAATTAAATAATAATAAATGTCCTAATATAATCCAAGTGGGCCTAAATGGTCATATTTTATTACTAAGGTTGTTTTTGGTCGAATTAAACTTATCCAATAGAATTAGGACATGTGTTAGGGTAATAATAATATCATTTTTACCCTTAATTACCCTATTTACTTTTAACCATGGTAAAAAAAGGTAAAAAGTTACTATTCACCAAAAATTATTTTCCTCTCATTTAACCACATTTTACTTACTGACATCAACCGTGTCTCTCAGATTTTTGAAATTCCACTCACAGAAGCGGTAAAATTTAGTTTTATGAAAAATTCAGTTTTTTTAACTACCACTTAGTGGTTTCAATATTCATCAAAAATTGAAAGTTTTCAGAAAAATAACAAAAATTAGGCCTAAGCTATATTTTATATTATGAACTCAAAAATGATGTCTATTTTACCAAATTCAAAACATATAAGTTACATTAACTAATTTAAAAATTAATTCCTGTCGTCAAAACAAATGGCGTGTTTTTAAGAGATAATAACTATTAAAAGATTGACACTTGTTTATAACTGGTTTAAATGTGAAATTACATCCAATGACCAAAATTGTATTAAATTGTAAAAATATATTCTAAATATACTTTAAAACCACTCAAATTAATAACTTATCACTATTAATTATTTCGATTAAAAAAGTTGTTTTTAATTAAAATTTAGTAATTTTCACTATTCATCAAAATATGAAAGTTATCCGAAAATTACCAAAATTTCACCCAAAGCTAATTTCGATATTCCAAATCCAAAAATGAAGTCCATTTTGAGAGGTAAAATTTCTAAAATTTTAAAAGGTGGTTATTACTATTCATAACGGCTAGTTTTAATAATATTTTAATAGCATATCGTTGTTTAGTGAAACTCGTTATTGCGTACTACACACGCTATCGAGGAAGGTCGCGATTGCGTGCAAGGCAAGTCAAGGATGCTTGTTGTGAAAGCTCCTTTTGGTGTAGCGTACAAAAAAAGACATTAATGAAATTAAAAAGAATATTTTTCATAAAATCTTAGGGTGTTACACATATCCTTCTACAATGCATACCATAAACTTTATGTGAAATGAGTTTCCCTATCTGAAATGATATAATGAGGGACCCTATGTAGTATAATAATCTCATAGATTTATATTATTAATATAACATCAATTGATAATGTATCCTAGATAACAGGGTAGTAAGATAATTTCATCAATCAATCCATGAATACAAAAAATGCATCACTACTACAAGTAGACCTTAGTAAGCCAATGAAAAAATCCATCACAACATATTAATATTTTCATTCCCGGATCAGTACCAGTTTTAACTAGCTAGTAGGTCATTGGTGTTATGCCCCCACCTACTGATGGGTGGAACACATAGTGATAAAACCCACTATTTGATGTTTCATCCCTTGACACCAATAATTTCAGTTCATATCTAGATAAATATTAGAGAAACCTAGGTGTAAAATGCACTATGATGTATATGAATCATGAATAAGCTCCTCTATCATATATTAAGGAATCATAATATTCCTATGTATATGAAATATGTGTTCATCATCAATAGACTAATACAAAGGTAGGTCCTCACCTGAAATACTCTATCATAGAACCAAGCCCTCTAGATTTGAAAACTGCCTCATTTTCACCTTCTCTAGAAGTGAAAAGGTCATTGATATAAATTCTTGTATAGACTGTCCAACATGGTCTTGAACCTATTTTTTCATCTAAAAAAATGTATCCATAGGTTTCTATTAGCTATTGGCATCTTGATCCTCCTGTGTCCGAGTCCTCTTACTTAGAAAATTGGAAACAGCAACGCCTTTCCCAGGTGTGTAGGCAAGAACAAATTCAAAGATATAAAGATACACTACCCATATTCACTATATGATATTTAAGTATCACTGTGTAAAAATATAACTGAGTATTTTGTGGTTTTTAAAACCCTAAAATGATCTCCTATAAGGTAATGCCTCCAACAATGAAAGAATTTATAATAGGTAATAACTCAAGATCATGCATTGGTTAATTTTTCTCATGAGGCCTCAACTGTCACGACATGTAAGAAATTACTCTCTATTACTATATCAAAACTACTCCAATAATGATACTCGACACATCACAATACACTGTATAGATCTTAAATGGCTCTGGAAGAATCAAGATCAGTGCTAAATCCAATCTCCCTTTCATCTCCTAAAAGGATGTCTCATAGGATTTAAACCATATAAACATCACACCCTTCTTAGTCAAGCATGTAATAGGTTCTTCTGAGTGTGAGAAGTACTGTATAAAATTCTTATAGTAACTATCCAACCCCAAGAGAATTCATATGTCAAAGTTGTTCTTAGCTTGATCCCATTTAACCAAATCTCTCAACTTATCTGAGTCGACTGAAACTCCTTCTTCTGGGATAATATGACCCAAGAAGTGGACTTTGATGATCCAAAGATGAAATTTATTGATATTAGCATACATATGGTGCTCTCTTGGTGTATTAAAAATGATCTCAAGATGAGTGGCATGGTCTCTCTGAGTATGATAATACACCAAGACATAATCTATGAATACCACAATAATGGAGTATATATAGGGATTGAAACCCCTATAGATTAATTTCATAAAGATGAAATTCATGTTTGTAATATTGAACAATATCATGACATACTCATATAAGCTGTATCGACTACAAAAATACATATGTGGAATATCATAGGGACTGAATCGAACTTTATGATATTATAATATTAGGTCGATCTTTGAGAATACCCTAACTCCTATGAGCATGTCAAAGAGATCATCTATGCGAGGTATGGGATACTGTGTTTTCACTATTAGCTGAGTTAACATATGATAATCCACACAAATCCTAATGGTCCATCTTCCTTTTTGGAGAAAATGAATGATGAACCCCTAAGAGAAGTACTAAGAAGTATAAAACCCTTAACCTCTAAATCCTTTAGCTTCCCCATGAGCTCCTGCAACTCAGTAGTATCCATTCTATAAGGTTGAATTGATATTGGTGCCGACCCAAACACTAGATCAACAGTAAACTATACCTCTCCATTAGAATTTAGTCCCAAAAATTAATAAATAAATACATATCTAAACTGATCAACTGTAGTATGGAAATCAATATAATGTAGTCCTTGATCATCCATATAAAGGATAGAAATATAGGCATCCACTCCACCAAGTAGAATATGCTCCGGTCCTGATCTACCGACCTAGACATCCCACTCTCACTTGTGAATATAAGCTCCACCCTCTGGTGATGTCAAATAATTAAATTCTATTATAAAAAACAACATAGGTGTTATAGGGTACCGACCATTGCATCCCAATAAAGACATAAAAACCAGTCATTTCGAGGATGAAGAGGTCAAATATGAAGTGATGGTTTCCTACCTTAAGTAGAAAGTCATTTCACTAGTGTATAGTCTCATATCATATACCCAAAGTCATATCATGCATCATAATGTCATAGGATCACTCAAAATAAAGTCTGATTCTCTCCACAATAAGAACATATATGAAGGAATGTGGTGAACCTATATGGAATAAGGTAGAAATGATATTATATGCTACTAGAATATACCATATAATAATGGATTTCCCAATGTATTACTCCTATGTTATAGGCTAAAATGAATATATATGGCTTGATCCATGGCCATATGCTATAAAATAACTACCTGGAGTTGTTCCGCTCCATTGGTGCTGAAAATTCAAAGTTTGGTTACCCTGGAAACAACCTCCTTTACTACCTATATGGATAGTGGTACTCCAGCTTCCTGCCTAGAAAGGTGATACTAAACCTAATCCTGAAGGTTGAGCTACCAAAAATCTTATACCAGCAGAAATAAATAGTAAGGTCTTGTAGAATCGTTGTAGAATCCTCAATATATCATAGCCTCAGCACTCGGTGGTGTCTTTGGGACACTGGGGGATTATTATGCCCATTCTACCCAATATTTTTACATACCATGTAACTATCTATGGGTGTCAACTATCTTCTTCTTCTCAGGAATTCAATCTCAAAGTGTCGCTCTTAGCCACTAGTTGAACCACTACATTGTCTGGGTTCTGAACCACCCTGGTCCACATGGTTTGATTCCCTCGAGTTCCACTCAGAGATAAAGTCCTATTTTACTATATCAGATATGATTGTAAAATGTAAAACAATTACCTAATAGTGAATAGGATATTGAAGGAAATCCTCACATTGTCTTTCTCTAACTGTCTCTTCAGTAGTATACATGGGGAAAAGGTGTTGAAGCTCGGTAAAATGACCTTAATAGTCCATAAATGTCATCAAAACCTACTAAAGGTTCATGGATTCCCTAAAACTATGGGACCTCAAGTTCTCCAGAGAGATATCATAAAATAATATTGACTATAAATCCCTCCACATCACTTCCTGATATTGACCAGTCTAACTTAGAATATCCCACCTTCATTTGGCGGATCCTCAAAACATGTACATAGCGAGTTTCACTCTCTTCTAAGGAGGTGTCTTTATATGATCAATATATATAGGGAAGTCTTGATCCATAACTTTATAGACGACGGTCAACTATCCCCCAAAAATGTTCATGGATACTGCTATTAGAACCCCCTATTAAAGTCTCCCATAGAAGGGTCACATCTTGGATCTCCCTGTATTATCTTCATAAGTTGCAGAAAGTTTCCTCAAAAATAGAAATTATTTCCCCTGTCAAGAATATTAAGATGTTCCATGGGGGGAACAATAGGAGGTATATTTGGTGGCTCAAGGCCCACTAACTCTAGAGCATGGTCGTCACTACCATCCTAGTGTATGACCAAAGGAGTTCTTGGTGGGATTTCTCTACAATTTCCAAACACACACCTCATATTAAGTTCAATAATGAAATAAAACATAGATATAGAAATAAAATAAGTACAAATACTTTTTATGTAATATTCTCACCCCTCAACTAGATCAAATATTATGATCTGGGTAATATAAACATGTATATATCACACAATAGATGCTGCCTACTTCCCACTACTAAGGTCGGGACTGGGGTCAAGCTCTGTGTTTTAAAATTTAAATTTCATTTAAAATTTTAAAATTTTATTACATTACTTTTTAAATGTTTTAAATAAATGGTTCACCACTTTTGATCCACTAGGGACCATAGACCTTATGAACCAAAATATGGAATCCATTCAATCCATACCATAACACATTCTAGTCCATAAGATCAATGTTCCATGACTCAATGTGCCATAGATGACTGCTTAGGGTGTCTGTTATAGCCTAAGAAGGAAAAAATGTTTAGGTTATGGCAGGAACTCTAAGTACTAGCTATGTTTTCTAAATTCCTTGAAAAAATCATTATCCATTTCATAATTCTATTTTTACAATATAAGAACTCATGAAAAATAGAGGTGATGTGACTAACAAAATTCTCATATATGGACTGGCATAAGCATGGAATGTGAATTTTCTATGAAGTGACTAATATGGTGCATGCTCAATGATTCATTTCCCTCATCTGATAGGAACAAGGATAAAAGTTAAAAATAAATTGTATTAATAGTAATATTACAATCCATGTGCATCATCCAATGGTGGAATCAATTCAGTCGTAATAAAAAAAATGAAGAAAATAACAGTTTCCATTAGAGGAAATTTGGATTTTCTCTATACATGGGTTAGCTAATCCCAAGATGAGATCATTAACAAACACCCATAACCTTCTTAATCTTGTGTCTATTTTCCCAAAATAGTAATTTATGAAAATAAATTCTTTGATACCACTTTGTGATATCTCTAACGTGGTTTCCACTTAGAGGTGCCCCAAACTCGGTGGGCCACATAGACTCAAGTGTGTCTCCCTGAATTCCTGAGCCTACTGACTAGAAGTGAGGGCCTGGGCTGTCTCCATTGGGAGACTATTCCATCATTAACAAAGAGAAATAAAATATATAAATATAATAACTGGTAAATTGTAGAAGTAGTGTATATAGATGGAAAAGTAGAATAAGACAAAATAATAATCAACTGGAGAAACTGATAATAATTAAAGAAATAAAATAATTTATATACAATTCATGAAAATGTCATGTCTCTACAAGTCAGGAAAACATGGATACAATGTATTAGGAAATAAATTTTGTATGAGATAAACAAAAGGTAAAAAATGGACAAAATTCTAGATCGGTCATCTCAATCTCTAGCTCAATCATCTACTACCATCTCTATCCTAAGTCATTCAAGTAGTCACACATCCCTAATAGGATGTTTTCCCTTATCTACACCTACAAGCATGTAGTCTTCCAGGGTACCATAGGTGGCCAAGATTGGGAGTGAGGTAAATCTCAGTAGGCCACCATTGATAAAATATATAATATCATGTTGTGTATACAATATGGAAGTGTTCATATATAATAAGTAAAGAAGTAATAACAATTATAAATGTGTTATCTATGGTTCTAAGAATGAAACTAGACTTACTCTACCTACTTTGGCCTATACTGGAATAACATCGAACAAGTATCAAGGGTCACAATTCCCATTATCAAATTTATATGGGATGTCATACCCAGTATCACAATAGTAAATATGATGTCATTCCCAGTATCACATTTATAAGGTATTCCATGACTTGTATCACATAATAGTAATGGCATGCCCAGTATCACGTAAATTGGTCACCATGCTCATTTAGTATCATAAGGGATGCTGTTCTCATATAGTATCATAAGGGATTCCATTCCCTTATCACATATATATGAAGGGACGCAATGGCCATATCACACAAACATATATATATAGGGACGCCATGCCCGTATCACATATATATAATGGGATTCCATGCCCGTATCATATATATATTCATAAATGTATTTCATGCTTGTATCAAAATTATGTAAAGGAACACCATACCCATATCACAAAATATATAAATGGAATCCATGTTTTTATCACATATATATAAAGGGACTCCATGACCGTATAACATTTATATAAATGGTCTCCATGCCCATTCATAAATATATGGGGTCTCCATTACAATTCATATTCATATAAATTAGTAAGGATCCCATGACCATTCATATATCTACATCATAAGGGTCATCATTCCAATTTCGATAATTATGAAGGGTATTCATGCCTACACATCCTTAGCAATAATATCCATTGGATTTAATATGATCCAAGTCATAAATATTAATTCATTAACATTTATCATTAACAAGTATTTGGCTGTTGTATTTAATTAGGCGATAAGGGATTACCACAAACATCTAATAAATTCAATTCATTTATAATTTTCATTATTATAATCCTAGATAATACAGTAAATTCATCCATATAAAAATGATATCACCACTTTAAAAGTAAATCCAAACACTCTAGTTGGTTCTTTTTCCATATATTCATTGATTCCATTTAAGAATATAATTTGGAAAACCCAGAGGGATGATTCCCTCTAAGTTAGTCAATCTTGATGTGATTTGGGTTCTAAAAAGTCATCCAATTCATGGAATGTTTGATTTAATGTAGTTCATATTGAAACTGATGTGCGGTACACCAATACATATTATAAAATGAAAAACTTGAGGGATAGTTACTAGAACACCTACATAATACTCATAAAACTATTCTTTATAATATTGACCGCGTTGTCATGACACGTCAAATTGATTATGATTTTAAGGTTTATTTGTAGTCTAGGGGAGACCCTAGGTCGACTCTCGAGGAGCGTTGATAGGTTTAGAGTGTGTATTTTTAATTAAGTCTACTAAAAGGGGGGGGGGTGATTTTGAAAACAGCTTAAAGAAAGTAACTTAATAAAAATAGTTTAAAAGATGAAATACCAAGTGGATTTTGAAAAATATGAGATAAAAGGGTCGATGTGATTTCACTACACACATATCAAGTTAATTGTTCATATAGATTCATTTTAGGTTTAGAGTAATTCTTTGGTTGGAATTAATTGGAATCCCAATTAATTTCTAAGCTCTTATGTCAATGCTTGAAGGACAAAACCTTGAAATAACAATCATATTGCCAAGGTCCATAACTTATGCATGGAATAAGAGCTTCAAAATCATATTGAAATCTCAATTAAATTGGGGAAGAAAATTATTCTTGTGTTGTCCAATCGGAACAACACAAGTCACGCACTCAAAACCTCACACCGATCGATTAGAAATTAAGAGCATAACACTCACATGCATCAAATCAAGCATTCAAATCTGAAATAAAATAAGATACATGGAATGAAATATTTAAAAACCCAAATTACTCCAAACCATTAGCTAGTGTATGCATCGGAACTCCCTTGACATGTGTGTAGCTCCCTCACAATGGACACCCAACTTTTAGCTCGACATCGGGAGGAAGAGGAAGCTCGGGTAGAACTCCTTCTTCATCCTTGATTAACCTATGAGGATAGGGGCCTCCAAAACCTCCATGTTAATTAGGAGACTCCTCTAGGACTCCAAAATGGCATAGTATAGCTTCTGGTTCGAACTTGAAATGAGGTTCCCTTGGTGCCCTTTTATAGCCAAATTGCTAAGTGGTTTTGAGAACACAGTTTTGGTGATACCATTTGAGTCTCAGTTTTGGGTTCGTGTATGGCCTTATCTAGACTTTTACAAAAGATAAAATATGTTTGAAGAGGTCTTGACTATCACCATGGAAAATTTGGCGGCCATTTAACATCTTTAATTGGAGATATAGTCATTAAACCGAACCAAACTCTTGACTTCATGTATATTTTGTCCCTGGATAGAATGGTTCGGATGGGCCACCAGATGAACAAATTGGCCTTCCGTTATTTGAGATAATTATAGAAAATGAAGTTTTTGAGAGGCCCACGAAAGTTAATCCCATTTGAATTCACGTATTTCTCTCACTGTTCAAAAGAGTGGATAGGTTTCCTTGGGTTCCCTGCAGTTTGGTCCATTTCTTCTTGGATCATCTCCAGGGCCTCCAAATCACCTCCACCTTCAAAGAAATTATCAAAACAACTATCATTACAACTTTTAACAGTAATAAACACAAAATAATTGAATCAAACATGATGTAAATTTTTTATTATTTCTATAATTTTCCATACAAAACAAGTTTAGCATAGTGGTGTAAGAGTGATAATGAAACAGTGAATCACTATACGATCACACCCCCATACCTAAACATTTGCACTCCTGGGCAAAGTAATATTTCCAGAATTTATTCATAGAGATATTCCCATATTCATGAAGGTTTAACATTAAATGAAAATTTTAATTTTTAAAGGAATGTGATCAATGAAAAAATCACACCATGGAGTTATTCTCAATGATCATGCAAAAATGTGTCTCATAAATCGCATCAGCATGAAATTCCAGGAGATTAATGATACTAATTTGAAAAAGTAATCCTAATGTCCACAATGTCAATAAATATCCACGTGTGTGTGTGGAAACCAATTCATGCTATTCTACCCACTTTCTATCCAGTAAATATAGGTTATTTTAATATTTTTCTGCATAAATGATTATGTCCACTGAACCTGTCCTATACCCTTTGCAATCAAATTTCAAGACCCACTCACTTAAGCATTCCTGGAAGTCAAACCTTAAGCTTCTGACCAAGATATCCCCATATGATGTACATTTCATCACTCCCCTCATTTATTTATTTTTTTGAAATAATGTTCATGGAACAAATCTCACACCCTTCTCTCAACCCTTGTTTGATCTCCTCACGACACTAATTGTAATAGTTATAACAATATCAAAAGTCAAAGAAGAGTGTTTTTTGACCTGCCGAAGACAAAACTTTTTTTTTGAGGGCATACAACAGTCGGATAACAGGTACACACGAGTAGGTCAATCCGGTACAATAATAAAAAAGATCGGATAAGGAACGAATGTATGGAAAAATCATTTGGAAAACAGATAAATTTTAACCTAACTTATATTTACCCTCTATTGAGTAAGTAAAAATCACACTTCATGGTTGGGTGAAAAAATGTGTGGAGAAATTAAGTTCCACAATTTTCCTTTGAACTACTCACGTAAAGGGTACAATTTTTCTCAAAGTTTTCAAAATGATACAACCATTTATATCATAGACAAAAAACTAATTTCCAAGAGAAAGTCACACCACAATGTTAAATTCAAGCTAAAAAACACATTCCATCAGTGATTTTTTTTGAAAATGCTAAAACAACATAAAATAGGGAAATTCCTCATGCATTTTCAGTAACTTTCATGATTAAATTCAGGGGGAATCTTTTTCCATGATAAAATTAGCATTCCGACACAAAAGTAAGGGGTGGAACGGGGGAAGGGGGGGGGGGGGAAGTGACAATACCATTAAGCAAGAAAAAAGAAAAAGAAAGAAAGAAAATGATGAAAATTCCTAACTAACCTAGGAATGTACCCATCCCCCCACACCTAGAGTATGCAGTGTCCTCACTGTAGTAAAAGATAACGCGGGAAGGAAGGATAAAACCTGGTGGATGTCATTCATAGTTTTCTTCTTGAACTTGGAGTTCCTCCATCGAGGACTCCAGAATGGCTTCATGAAAGTGCTTCAGCCACTGCCCATTGACAGTGATGGTTTTCTTTGTTTCTTCATTTTGAACCTGAACAACACCAAATGGAGAGAAATTATTAATAATGTATGGTCCAAACCAGTGGGAACGAAGATTACCGGGATGAAATTTCAGCCTTGCATTGTAGAGGAGGGCCTTCTTCGCAATTTGGAACTCTCGATGAAGGATAAGGCCATCGTGGGCAGCCTTGGTTCACTTCTTATAAATTATGTAGTTCTCATAAGAATCTCTATACATTTCTTCCATCTCTTGTATCTGTAAATTCCTTTGAGAACCTGCACCAGAAAGGTTAGAATTTCATTTTTTAATGGCCCAGTAGGCCCGGTGCTCAATCTCAATAGGGAGGTAACAACTCTTTCCAAAAACAACCCTATAAGGTGACATGCCAATGGGAGTTTTAAAAGCAGTACGGTAATCCCATAATGAATAATCGAGTCTAAGACTCCAATCTTTCCTGTTGGGATGGACCATTTTTTCAAGAATTTGTTTTACCTCTCTATTTGACACCTCGGCTTGACCATTATTCTGTGGGTGATACACAGTAGATAGTCGATGACCGACCCCATACCGACGTAAAAGTGATTGCATTGTTCGGTTGCAGAAATGAGAACCCTGGTCACTGATGATGAACCTAGGTAATCCAAACCTACAAAAGATCATAGTTCTCAAAAAATCTATAACTGTTTAGGAATCATATTTCCTTGTGGCCCGTGCCTCTACCCATTTTGATACGTAATCAATGTCCAAAAGAATGCACATGTTTCCAAAAGAATTGGGAAATGGACCCATAAAGTCAATACCCCAAACATCGAAGATGTCATGAAAGAGAAAGGGTTGTTGTGGAATTTCATTCCTTTCAGAGACATTCCCTATTCTTTGACAACGAGGAAAAGATTTAAAAAATTCATGGGCATCCTGAAAAAGTGTTGGCCAAAAGAGACCATTATCAAGAACTTTGTGAGAAATCTGTTGGGGACTAAAGTGGCCCCCACAAGCAAGAGTGTGGAAGAATCTAAGGACAGACTGAAACTCGCTATCAGGAGCACAAAGCCTAAGGTCCTGATCTCTACATGTGTGCTAAAGGTAGGGGTCATCCCAAATGTACCAATGAGACTCATGTTTTAGACGACTGGCTTGGTTTTTGTTGAAGTCAGTAGGAATGAAAGATGCTACCAGATAATTTACTATTTCAGCATACCAGGGAATATCATCTTGCACTTTGTAAAATTGCTCATCCAGAAACATGTCATTAATGGGAATACAGGGGGATGAGACAATGTCCGAGGATGGGAGGATCCTACTGATATGGTTTGCCACCACATTCTCTGCTCCTTTTTTATCTCTAATTTATAGATTGAATTCCTGAAGGAGGAGCATCCAATGAATGAGACGTGGTTTGGATTTCGGTTTCTTTAGGAGATACCAGAGGGCTGCATGGTCTGAGAAAACTATTACTTTGTACCCAGAAGATACGACCTGAATTTATCCAAGGCAAACACAATGGAAAGAAATTCTTTTTCAATGGTGGTGTAGTTTTCTTGGGCAGGGTCCAAAGTACGTGAGGCATACGCAATGACATGTGGAGCTCGATCGACCCTTTGTGATAAGACTGCCCCAACTGCATAGCTAGAGGCGTCACACATGAGCTCAAATGGTAAATCCCACCGAGGTGGTTGGATTACCAAGGGTGATGTGAGACTCCATTTTAACTTATTAAAAGATTCTTCACATTACTTATCAAAAACAAATTCCTTTTCATTGTGTAGTAAGTGGGAGAGGGGGAGTGCAATTTTACTAAAGTCACGAATGAAATGTTGGTAAAATACAGCATTACCTAGGAAAGACCGAACATCACGTACATTTTTAGGGAATGGTAGGGAATAAATGACATCCACTTTCAATTTATATACTTGGATCCCATCCACATAAATGACATGTCCCAAAACTATACCTTGTCACACCATGAAATGACATTTCCTATAATTTAATACAATATTCTTTTCAATACAGCGATGTAGAACAGACCCAAGACTACATAAAAATTCATAAAAATAGGAACCATAAACATTAAAATCATCCATGAAAACTTCTATGAAATTCTCCAGGTAATATGAAAAAATACTAACCATACATCGGTGGAAAGTACCCGGAGCATTGCACAGGCCAAATGGCATCCTTCTATAGGCAAATGTGACAAAGGTGCAAGTGAAGGTTGACTTTTCCTGATCCTCGGGGGCTATATGCATCTGAAAGTATCCATAATACCCATCAAGAAAACAGTAATGGGACTTCCCCACTAGCCTCTCTAGCATTTGGTCACTGAATGGCAAGGGGAAATGGTCCTTCCTATTGTGTTGGTTTAGTTGGTGATAATCTATGTAGACACGCCAACTATTCTACACATGAGTTGGAAGAAATTCATTATTTTCCTTTTTAATTACTGTGAAGCCAATTGTTTTAGGAACTACTTGAACGGGACTAACCCATTGGCTGTCAGAGATGGGGTAAATGATTCCAGCAGCCAATAATTTTTTTTCTTCCTTTTTAACTATATCTAAGAGGGTTGGGTTCAGTCGACGTTGTGCCTGCCTCACTGGTTTAGGCTCATCATTTAAAAATATATGATGTGTACAAATTGATGGGCTAATACCAGGAATGTCCGCAAGTTTCCATCCTAATGCTTGATTATACTCCCTCAAAAGTCCAATCAGTCACAGTTCATGCTCAGGAGAGAGTGAACTAGCATTGATGAAGGTCAACTTGTTTCCATTCTCAAGATATGAATATTTTAAATCTTGAGGCAGTTTCTTTAGTTCCAATTCAGGTGAATTTTGGATTGGTGGGAGTGTGTTTGAAAGTGAGAGGTCACTAATCTCATCTAATTGCTCAATGGTATCATCCCCAAATGAGGAATTAGCTTTTACAAGCGTAGCAGTATCATCGATAGTCATGTGATCCTCCGTGTTCAAGAAATTATAAATTAATAAAAATACATGACACTTTTCTAGAGCACTACAACAATCAAAACATGATTCATTACCAAGAATTTCAATCAAAGAGGAAAATTCAGAAAGGGGATCAGGGGAAAGAAATGATGTGATTTTAGGGGAAGGGAGTACATCAATTCAATTTACCGAGAGAGAGGAATGTTCTTCTGAGGGGTGCTTAATGGAATCAAGGATGTTGAAATGGACTATGTCACCACCAAATTCTATAGATAATATACCATTATGGACATTAATTATGGCTTTGGAGATTTTCAAGAAAGGTCTCCCCAGTATAATTGGGGCGTGTCCATTCACCCTATCATCTTCCATTTTTAGAACATAAAAATCAGCAGGAAATATTAATTTTTGAACCCTCACAAGAACATACTCTAACACACCAGAAGGGTGTTCCGTACTCCGATTTTCTAGCTGAACAACTATTCCTGTGGTCTTTAGTTCGCTGACCTGAAAAGAAGAGTAAATAGAGTGAGGAATCACATTAATAGAGGCACCCAAATCAAGAATAGAATTGAAGAAATAATACTCCCCTATGGTGCACGAAATCGAGAATGTTCCAGGATCGTTGCACTTGGTGGGAAGTGATGGTTTTATCAATGCTGAGACGTTCCTCCCGAGGCTCACCTTCTCATCACCTCTAAGTCACCTTCGGTGGGTACACAAATCCTTTAGAAACATGGAATATCTCGGAATTTTCTTGATGGCATCAATCAAGGGAATGTTGACCTTCACTTCCATGAAAGTTTCCAATATTTCTTTTTCAAGTTCAGTTTCATTTTGTTTTCTTGGTTGGGTGGCCATTTGGGGAAATTGAAGAGGAATGGGTGTGCTTGGTGGTTCTTTAATAGAAACACTCTTTCCTTTGGTAGGACTTCTCTCAAGACAAGGTTCCACCTCATTTGAACCTTTTTCAGTGGTTGGGATGGTGGTTTCCTTAGGAGGGGATGACTCTAATGGAGGTGTTATTTGGCTTTTAAGTTGTGTTCCATTCCTAAGGGTGATGACAGTAACATTTCCCTTATCCCTAGGGTTGACAAGTGGTGGAGAGGATAGTCTACCAAACCCATGGCTTTGGATTTCACCCACAGAGTTAGCTAGTTGGCCTAATTGGGTTTTGAGGTCTTGTATGGCTGCCTGAGTAGTTTTTTTGTATTGGAGATTATTGGCATCCATTTGTTTCATCATATTTTCTAGGCTAGGCTCAGTTTTTGGAGGGGGTTGTTGGAAAGGCCTTTGTGGTGGTTGAGGATTTCTGGGTGGTGGTGGATGACTACTATGGCCTTGTTGGTTCCATTGTTTTTGAGGATGGTTTGAATACCCCCTTTCCTATAGGCTTGGTTGTCTTTCTACCCAAGGTTGGATGGATAGTAAGGTTCTTGCCTAAAGGGTTGGTTATAGGGGTGTCTAGGAAATATTTCCTCACAACTCTCAGAAGTTTCTCTCAATTGGGGGCATTGGTCAGAATAGTGGGTATCAGAAGAGCATATACCACAATGTATGGGAGGAGGATATTGAGATTTACCTTGGGAAAGAGCGAGTTGTCGTAGAAGGGTACTTACCTCTTCAATCTTTGTATCCACCTTCTTCTCGAATTCAGTACTTTGCACCTCATGGACACCTCGAATTGGTACAGTGAACCTTGAAAATTTTTTTTGTCTGTTTTGTGCCATGTTCTCAATTAGTTTCCTTGTAGAGATTGGGGTTTTATCCACTAGTTCAACACCAGCAGCAGCATCAATCATATTTCGATCAATATGGATTAAACCTTCATAAAAATACTGAATTAAAAGTTGATCATTTATTTGGTGATGTGGAAAACTTGAACACAATATTTTAAATCTTTCCAAATATTCATGAAGTGTTTCCCCATGAGATTGTCTTATACCACATATTTCATTCCTTATTGTTGTAGTTCGAGAGGCTGGGAAATATTTTTCAAGAAAAAGGCATTTCATGTCTGCCCAGCCTCTAATTGGTGAATTAACATAGTATAGCCAATCTTTTGCAGTGCCTTCTAATGAAAATGGAAATGCTCTAAGTTTTAATTTTTCCTCATAAACATTAGTAGGGTTTAATGTACAAAAAACAGTATGAACTTCTTTTAAAAGTTTATGTGGGTCCTCTCCAGAATGTCCATGGAATCTTGGTAATAAATGAATTAAACCAGATTTTAGTTTGAAATTAGGTGCCTCTCCTTGTATTTGAATGTATGCAGGTTGGACATCAACATCGGGTGAGGTTAATTCCATTAATGTTCTATTATTTTAACCCATGTTATACAAGTTTATTTCAGTTTTTATTTGGGTTCCAAAATAAGAAGATGAAGAAGGGTGAGGGAATGTTTTAGTGTGTGGTGTGTCCTCATTCAAGTTGTTGTCTTGTGTGTCTCGGTGTCGTTGACGTAGGATCCTTTCCGGCTCGGGTTCGAAAGGTGGTAAATCTCCCGGATTAGAACACATCATACACATAACCTACACAATAAATAAATTAGAACACAAAAATAAATGCAAAGGTAGAAGATAAAACAAACAAATATTCACAAAATCTACAAAAAATATATCAAAAACACGCACAAAAAACCAAAGCGCTCCCCAGAAACGGTACCAAAATTTGACCACGTTGTCGTGACACGTAAAATTGATTATTATTTTAAGGTTTATTTTTAGTCTTGGGAAGACCCTAGGTTGTCTCTATATGAGCATTGATAGGTTTAGAGTGTGTATTTTTAGTTAAGTCTACTAAAAAAAGGGGGGTGATTTTGAAAACATCTTAAAGAAAGTAACTTAATCAAAATAGTTTAAAAGATAAAATACCAAGTGTATTTTAAAAAATATGACATAAAAGGGTTGATGTGATTTCAATACACACATGTCAAGTTCATTGTTCATAGAGATTCATTTTAGGTTCAGAGTAATTATTTGGTTGGAATTAATTGGAATCCTAATTAATTCCTAAGCACTTATTTCAATGCTTGAAGAACCAAACCTTGACATAACAATCGTATTGCCAAGGTCCAGAACTTATGCATGGAATAAGAGCTTCCAAAGAATATTTAAATCTCAATAAAGTGTGGAAGACAATGATTCTTGTGTTGTCCAATTTGAACAACACAAGTCACACACTCAAAACCTCACACTGATCAGTTATAAATTAAGAGCATAACACTCACATGCATCAAATCAAGACTTCAAATCTGAAATAAAATAAGATACATGGAATGAAACATTTTAAAACCCAAATTACTCCAAACTAGTAGCTAGTGTATGCATCGGAACACCATTGACATGTGTGTAGCTCCCTCACAACGAACACCCAACTTTTAGCTCGACATCGGGAGGAGGAGGAAGCTCAGGTGGAACTCATTCTTCATCCTTGCACTACAGGAAAAATGAATATTTGCGAAGGGCTATTTGCGATGGGATCCCGTCGTAAAAGGACTTTTGCGATGGGGATCCATCAAAAAACGCCCGTTGCCAAAAACGGCGTCGCAAATAGGTGTTTTTGCGGCAGTCCCGTCGCAAAAAGAGTATTTGCGTCAGTATTTTTTCTCCATCGCAAATGGGTTTTAGTTTATATATAAAAAAGTATTTGCGACGGGCCGTTGGATAAATATTAGTTGTGACGGGTTCTTGACCCTTCGAAAATGCGAAATTTAAAAAAGGTATTTGCGACGGACCGCAGCAGAAATGTTTTTACGACGAGTATTCTTCCCGTCGTAAATGTTACAGTAAAAAAATATTTACGACGGGAAATCCCGTCGCAAATACTAAAAATAAAATAATAATAAAATAATTAATACAAATCATATAATATTATATAAAATAATAATAATATTAATAATATAAAAAAAATATATTATTATAATATAAAAAAATAATATATAAAATATAATTATGAAATATTAATATAAAATAATAATAATATGAATATAAATAATATAATAAAATATAATAATACTAATATAAATAATATAAAAAATTAATAAAATATTATTATTATTAAATTCTGTATATAATAATAATAGTAATATTAATAATATAAATAAATCATATTATTATAATATTATTAATAAAAAATATATATAACATAATTATGAAATATTAATATAAAAAAATAATAATAATATGAATATAAATAATATAATATTATATATTATGAAATATTAATATCAAAAAAATAATAATAGTACTAATATTATTAATATAAAAAATTAATATAATATTATTATTATTTAAATAAACATATATATTTATGAAAAAATAATATTAATATTATTAATATTAATAAAATTATAAAATTATAAACTTCTCAATATTAACAATAAATATAAAATATTAAAATTAATATTACTAAAATAAGCAGACATTAAAAATAATACTAATAAGTAATAAAATATTTAAAAAAATAAAAACAAATTAAATCATGCAATATTCGTACCAACATGAAAGAGGAATTGTTAATTGTTAATATGACAATAAACTATGAACTCAAATGTTTATTACATCTTAAAAAATCACTGGGGGTAGATAATCTGGAGGATCTGCGTTCACCGTGTTGATACCAAAAAATATAATCTGATTGAAAACCATAACGCAAGAGATTTTTCCCAACGATGTCAAATGTCTCAAACGTTCTTAGAGAACATTTTTTACAAGGACACTTAATTTTCCCTTTGGAAACAAATTTCGGGTTTGATGATGCAAATGATAAGAAAGCTTCAACACCATCAACATATACAGGATTTAAACTAAAACCGTTTGGATTTATGCATTGATTTATCCAAGCATGATCATATGATAATGATTGATGTCGATATCCTTGTTCCATATTCATATATATGTTTCTACAAAATTTAAAACCATTACTGTTGTTAAATAATTTGATATAAGAAAAACAATATCCTAAAAATAGAAGATACATAATTACAGTTATTTCTTAGTGATTACCAATAATTATAGGCGACACAGTTAGTTTGTAATCATCCCCACTAATTATTATTAATTTATCAATACTTATCAATACTTGGAAAAATGAAATATGCTTGAATAATGAAATAAAATTTTGTAATCATCATTGTAGAGATTATATTACTAATTATTATGATTTTTCCGATGGCTCATCTCTTTTTAACTTACTCCTAACTGAAATCAGTATGAAAAACTTGCTCTGACATATGTTAGAGCACATTTTTCTTACTGATTTCAGTGGGAGAAAGTAGCAAAGATATGAGACATTGAACAAAAGGTAGCCTCCAATTCGCTGGAAATTGTGCCAATTTATAACCATGTACTTGAATTTATTTGATTTTTGATTAATTATTATTAATTATTACTAATTATTACAATGCTCAATATTTCCAACCGATTTTTCTCTATTCTTATCATGTTCAAATCTTAAAGAGTCATCAATTTTCAGGTCATGCCCAATAAAAAGTTTGCTTCAACCATGTCCAATTTAAACTCTATAATTGTCCTTACATGGTTGATCACCTCAAATGTAGTGTTGCAATAGGACGACACAAGTAATGAGAAATACATGACTTGGGTATTCCTATTGCAACGCTACTTGCGAGGTGATCAACCAAGTAAGAACAATTATAGAGTTTACATTGGACATGGTTGATGCAAACTTTTTATTGGGTATGACCTAAAAATTGGCAACCCTTTAAGATTTGAACATGTTAAGAATAAATCAAAACATGTTGATAATATTGATAATTGTAATATTTTATAAATATTGTATAATTTTAATAATATTATTATTTTTTTATAAATATTAAACATATAATAATAAAATAATTATATTATTAGTATTATTTAATTATTAATATTAGAGTAATATAATATTTTATATTATGTTACTATTTATGTTACTATTTATGTTACAAATTATATTACTAATTAGAAATGCGAAGATATGCATATAGGTCGGGTGGTTAATCAATCATTGAGTAGAAAAACAAAAGTAATTGACCGCACATCCACCTCAATTTTTTTTTGATTTGTGTGTTGAGGCTTGACAGGAAACTTCTGCCCCCACATGTAATATCTACTTTTACTGTCAAAATTATAAACCTCCTCACCTCTATGTTGGAGAGGTGGTTGATAATTTTGACATTAAAAGAGATATTACATGTGGCGGTAGAAGTTTCCTGTCAAGCCTCAACACAGAAATGAAAAGAAAATTGAGGTAGATGAGCGGTCAATCACGCTTCCTAATTTTTATAATTCTTTTTAAGTCTTTCCTAATTTTTTTTAAGTCCTTTTTAATTTTTTTAATTGTTTCTTATTTATTTTTAATTGTTTTCATAATTATTCGTAATTCTTATAATTTTTTTATAATTATTATAATTGTTTCCTAATTATTATAATTGTTTCCTAATTATTATAATTGTTTCCTAATTAATATAAATGTTTCCTAATTATTATAATTGTTTCCTAATTATTATAATTGTTTCCTAATTATTATAAATGTTTCCTAATTATTATAATTGTTTCCAAATTATTTTAATTGTTTCATAATTATTATAATTGTTTCCTAATTATTATAATTGTTTCATAATTAAATCTAACTGTTTCCTAATTAAATATAATTGTTTCCTAATTAAATCTAATTGTTTCCTAATTAAATATAATTGTTTCTTAATTAAATCTAATTGTTTCCTAAATAAATCTAATTGTTTCCTAATAAAATCAAATTTTTTCCTAATTAAATATAATTGTTTTCTAATTAAATCTAATTGTTTCCTAATTAAATCTAATTGTTTCCTAATTATATCTAATTGTTTCCTAATTATTTTAATTTTTTCCTAATTATTTTAATTGTTTCCTAATTATTTATAATAAATTAAATCTAATTATTTCCTAATTATATGATAATTATTTTAATTAAATCTAATTAAATCTAATTATTTCCTAATTATATGATAATTATATATTTATTTCTAATTATTACCAAAACATCCTTCAAAAGTGTCGAACCAAGAGTGCAGCAAGACCCGTTGTCATGTACCAGGTTACCCCGAGTCAAGCTCGAAACACCTTGTCAGAGTTTTCACTCCTAGGTACATCTGTGCCAGAGCCACCTCTACTTGTTCGTATCCAGAAAAGGATTATTTGGTACAACCACTTAATCTAATTATACTATATAGCTACTAAACATTTTATTAAAGAAATTAAAATTAACAATTAAAAATTAAAATTAACAATTAAAAATAATTTAACAAATAAAAATAATTTAAAAAATAAAAAAATATAAATACCTACGATATTTTGAAGTAATCTGCGTCTTCTAACTCCTTCTCTCCGCTTCTCTAAAGAAAAAATTAAAACAAAAAAAATTTCTACACAGAACTGACAGTTAGAGAGAGAGGGGAAGAGAGATCTGAATGTTATTGAAAAAAAACGGGTGGGGTGTATATATAGGTTAGATTAGTCTCAACGGTCGTATTTTCGATGGGTTACCGTTGCAAATACTAGGTATTGTGATGAGATATCGTCACAAATACCTTCGCCCGTATTAATTACGGGCGGCGGTTAAAAGGTTTTTTGCGACGGGCCTGTCGCAAAAAGTTTCCTGCTGACACACCATTAGCGATGAGCAGATATTCCCGTCGCAAATTCCTATTTACCACCACCGGTATTGGCGACAGACCCCGTCTCAAATACCTTCGCCCGCATTAATTACAGGCGGCAGGTAAAAGGGTTTTTGCGATGGGCCCGTCGCAAATATCTTCCTGCCGACACACCATTAGCGACGGGCGGATATCCCCATCACAAATTCCTATTTACCGCCGCCGGTATTTGGGATGGGACCCGTCGCAAATACCACCCGGTGAATATTTTTTTTGCGATGGGACAATTTACCCATCACAAATAGTATTTACCACTGCCGGGTATTTGCAATGGGTCGAAGGTGACCGTAGAAGATAGGCTTTACCATGGACGGTATTGGCGATGGGTCCCGTCGCCAATAACACCTGGTGAATAATGTTTTGCGACGGGACAATTGTCCCATCGCAAATACTATTTACCACTACCGGGTACTTGCAACGGGTAGCCTTTTACACGTCGCAAATATGATTCCCATGTTTTGGCGCGCAAACTGCGCCATTGCAATTGAGACGGGTCCTGTATTTCCGTCACAAATAACTGACCATTTGCGACGGGAATATATTCTTGTCACAAATATGCTTTTCATCGGAGTTTTTGTGATGGGAATAAAGCCCATCGCAAATACCCCGTCGCAATAAGCGTCTTTTCCCGTAATGTTTATTCCCCTATGAGGATAAGGGCCTCCAGAACCTCCAAGGTGATTAGTAGACTCCTCTAGGACTCCAAAATGGAAGAGTATAGCTTCTGGTTCGAACTTTCTAATGAGGTTCCCTTGGTTCCCTTTTATAGCCAAATTGCTAAGTGGTTTTGAGCACCCAGTTTTGGTCATACCAATTGAGTCTCAGTTTTGGGTTGGTATATGACATTAACTCGACTTGGAAAAAAGATAAAATATGTTTCAAGAGGTCTTGAATATCACCATGTCAAATTTGGCGGCCATTGAACTTATATAAATGGATATATAGTCATAAAACAAAACCAAACTCTTGACTTCGTGCAGATTCTATCCCCTGGACAAGAATGGTTCAGATAGGTGATAAGATGAACGAATTGGCCTTCGGTTATTTGAGATGGATTGTATCCCATGAAGTTTTGTAGAGGAACACAACATTTCATCCCATTTGGATTCACGAATTTCTCTCACTGTTCAAAACAGTGGACATGTGTCCTTGGGTTCCGTGCAGTTTGGACCATTTTCTTCTGGATCATCTCCAGGGCCTCCAAATCACCTCCACATTCAATAAAATTATAAAAACAATTATCATTGCCACTTTTAACAGTAATAAACACAAAATAATTGAATTAAACATGAATTAAAATTTGTTATTATTTCTATAATTTTCCATATAAAACAAGTTTAGCATAGTGGTGTAAGAGTGATAATGAAACAGCGAATCACTACATGATCAAGTATCAACCCCTGATTTGGTCTAGATCGGGAGAAAATAGAAGAATATATCAATGGTGTGAAAATAGGGCATATGATCCTACACCTTGATAATACTATAAATAGAATGATAAATAGAGAATGGAGAAAGTGGAATTGAGTACTCACCGAAGGCTATTTAACGAGACTGACAACACTTGAATCTGACATGAGAATGATGAATGGAATCATATCCTAGATTCAGTAATTTGAGATCTTAATGGTTGAAATAGGGAGAGGTTTGTCTGCTAGAATGTGAAAAGGAGAGTAGGGTTTGAATTTAATTATATTTAAGGTAAAATTGATCATTTTACCCAAAATATATAGTTCATATTATTTATCTGCATGGTTGGCCAATCTATGTTCCAACCATGCGCCCTTCACTTATTAAAGAGGGAACCCAGAAAATTAGGTTGCACGGTTAGGGAAACCGTAATCCAAACATGAAAAACACCTATGCTACATTTTTCTAAGATACTCACACATGCCTGAGGTCCCTGGTACACGGTTAGGGAAAACCATGAACCCTTCTTGGTCCACTATTCATCCCTTCATGGTTAAGGATAACCATGCTTCTTTCCTTTCATGGTTTCTCCCAACCATGTGGCTTGTCTATTTTCCCCTAAAAAGCGGGTATTCAGGCTCCAAACAATCCCCAAACACCCCAAAGACAACTGTGACCTAACTAGGCATCCATATTAGATCCATAATAAATAATTATACTAAATTTAAAAGGATCCATACCTGATATAGAAACTGGGTTCTTACAAGTATGGAACTTTATTATATGTATACTTAATGTTTATTTATTATACAGGAGGTTCTAACATTTACAAAGGATGTTGGACCCAAGGTAAGGGTTTATTCTAAAATATCATCATTATACGAGATTGTTTTTATTAAAGTATCCACTGGGAATATTATTTGATATTTTATATTAAATACATTATATTTTCTTCTTTAGTGTATATTTCTAGATATTAAAAGTTTTACTTTCAGTTTAAACTATTTATGAACTCAATATACAGAAATCATATTTTTATGGAAAAACTACTTTATTATTCTACTCTATAGGGAATCTTTTTACTCAATATCTATATTTTCCATAAATGTTTTTAATGGATCATGTAAAAATAATCCCCTAAATTTTTAATGATATTTATTACCATTATTGACTTTAATAAACTCATTGAAAATAAATCTTTCATTAATTTTATAGACAACGTACATTTTGAATTTTCTTATAATAGTATGAATGGGTTGTTTTTTAGACTAATACGTCATGAACAGAATTTACCACAATCCTGACTACTAAGTCTTTTTAATCTTATGTTAAAATTTTCAAGCTTATTTTCAATGAAAATATTTTACTTAATATTTGGGAAATTTTTAGAATATAAATAAGTTATTTCATTGGGAAAAGTATTATTTTCATCATGAAATTTTCTAGTGAGCTTATTAATATATATTCATAAATATCAACATTTTTTCTTAAATATTATAATTTACTATATATATAATACAAATAATTTATCCACCATATTTTTAATTATGTAATATGATTAGTTTTGATTGGGAATGTATTGAAATAATGTTTTTTACTTATTCAAATATGGAAAATAATAGATTTTTATAGCATAATGAATAATTTATAATATTTATTCATATGATGAATGAATTGGAATTATTATCTAACAAGTCAAGCCTATAATTACATTACCTATCTATGTATCAGTAGTTCTTTTAAACAAAATAGATTCGGAGTTTGGATGAGGCCTTCACTCTTTATATAGATGATATGGCGTAAGGCCTTATTGGAATTTTTAGATTCCATGGAAAAGGGCCTCAATGGTAAGTTTTAGATGTCCAAAATTATGAATTACTTTATTATAAAATCATTTATTGATATATATGTGTTAATTATAAATAATATGTGTGGATAAGTTTCAATCTTATAGGACAATGATGGTACCACCAAAGATCGTTCCCTCGGCCGAATAATGAAAAACTCCCTGTACAGACCTTAGATACTTTGAAAACATCATTTCTAGGAGAAAACATGAGTTTCATACTCATAATTATTATATGGATTTGCGAATTGAGGTGGATAAATATCACTATAGAGGTGTTGCAACAATCTCTTCCTTGAAATAACAAGTACATTTTCTTTCCTATAATCTAGTTTATGTGCATTTTGGAAAATATTTCATTCATAGACCCTCACACTATTTCTTGTGAAAATCCATGGAATCAATTGTATTTATGAAATTTTCATGTTGGTCTATATAATTCTTCTCATGTTGATATTTTATTCACATATAAAAACGAATACTATCATCTTTGGGTGAGAGGTTTTTGGTCCTTCAGTGGATATTTAATGAACGTATTTAAAGTTTCCTCTGATTTTTTCAACGGCATTGAGCCTCCCATTTCCATGATCAGGTTATAGTTCCCTAGTTTACAGTATACTATTTCAAATAGGAGGAACTTTTCTCAATTTATAAACTAATTGAGTGACCCTTTAAGTTAGAAAATACCACAAAAATCCCTTATCGACCTTTTATAGATATAGTTTGTGTTCAAATTGATATCTCTCAGCATCTTCCACCCCACATTTTGATCCAAAATGGTGACTGAAGTTCCAAATGATCAAAAAACAACTAATAAGGGTGGGGGGGGTTGAATTAGTTGTACACTTTTTATGAGTTTCCATACTTTTAGAAATATAACCCCTATAACCTATTAAGAATCATTTCCATATCATCTTTTAATAAATACTCATTAATGAAAAAGTTTGATAGAAAGTAAAGGACAAAATATTAACAAAGTTTGGCCTCAATGTGAGAAACTATATCCTTTTTATAGCCACTCTCATGGGTCTATGGAAATTCACTTTTAAGAAGAAGTGAATAAAAATTGTTCCAACTACAATTATAAACCTTCTATTTTATTATAGAAATAATTATTCTCGATCTTGTTAGTTTAAAAAAATTATTACCAACAATTAAGAAAAAAAAGAATAATTACTTTTCTCAATTTTCTCCACAAAATATCATGGGTCTGATAGACCTGAGTCTAATGGACTTCAGTCTAATGAACCCAGTATGATTTACTCCGTCCAGCCAAATCGATATGATTCTCCCTTACTCAGTATTTTCCTTAAGAATGTTTCTTTTCTATTTGGATAAAAAAACATGTGCTTCTCCGAAACTCCCCAAATATCAATCTGAACTTCCTTAGTCCGGTGATTTTAGTCTGATGGACTCAATACAGTGCACTTAGTCTCAATCTTAAGACCT
Organism: Viscum album; assembly: GCA_963277665.1. Classification (NCBI taxonomy): domain Eukaryota; kingdom Viridiplantae; phylum Streptophyta; class Magnoliopsida; order Santalales; family Viscaceae; genus Viscum; species Viscum album. The sequence goes on along the minus strand of OY728145.1, from coordinate 1,327,969,797 downwards.
CAAACTATGCTTAGTTGATCAATATGTTCTTCTTTGGTCTGGTAAAAAAAATGTTCAGTAGTATGACCTTATTATGAGATCTAATTCTAGAAATAAAAACTTGGAACAAAAAATACAGTACTCCACCTTTTCTGTACTAGTGAAAGGTTAAAAGTGTGAATGAATTGTGCCTTTATTTATAGCCAACTTAAAAAATCATAGGTGGGAAACTGAAAAAAGTCATGCTTACTCAAATATAAAAACTATGAAAGTAACTCACATTTAAACTTCAACATTTACTTCATAAAAACATCCATATATTTCTCAAAAATTAATTTTCTCAAACATAGTAACTTTTCTTCATCCAGATTATCTTGCTTAGATATAGTCTGATTATCTTTCTTAGCTTCTGTATGATTATCTTGCTCATATTCAATCTGATTATCTTACTCAGCCTCTGTATAATTATCTTTCTCAACTTCAGTATGATTATATTTCTTAGATTCAGTATTATTATCTTTCTTATCTTCAGTACAATTATCTTGATCAAATTTATTTTGATTATGTTTATCAAATTTAGAATGATTATCTTCCTCATCTTCAGTATTATTATCATTCTTAGTATTATTATGATTATATTCCTCTACATCAATCTGATTATATTTTCTAGCTTCAATATGATGATCTTTCTTAGCTTCAATATGATTATCTTACTCATCTTTAGTATCATTATCTTTCTCATTTTCTTCAAATTATCTTTCCCAACTTCATTACGATTATCATTCTCAGTTTTAGTACCAAGAATTTCCTCTTCTCATTATGATGACCTTATTCATTTACTCATTATGATCTAAATTTCTTCCTCTTATTATTATGATATGAATTTATTCCTCTTCTCATTATGATAAACATTATTCAACAGAGTCAGTCCATATTACTTCCCTCCTTAGAGTCAGTCTTATCATCCTTCTTAGAGCCAGTCTAATTTTCCTTCCTAGAGTCAATATGATCATCCTTACCAGATCCATTTAGATTATCCTTCTCATATTTATTCAGGTCTTACTTCTCAGATTCAAGCCTATATTCCTTATTAGAGTTAGTTAGACCTTCCTTCTCAGTTATAGTTTCATTTTCCTTCTCAGAGTCCTAATCTTTCTTCCCATTGTTAGTGTGATTTTACTTATCAAATTTAGTCCAATATTCCTTCATAGAGTCATTCCAATCATCCTTATCAAATCCATCCTGATCTTTCTTCTGAGATTCATTCTGATCATCCTTCTCAGAGTCAGTCTAATTGAACTTCATTATGATGGAATTTCCCATTATTATGAAAAGTATTCAATGGTGGCCCCCCTTTACAACATTCACATGTTTTTCAAAAAAAATATTTTTCAAATGATTAGTTTTCAAAATATAAAAAACTTTTTTAAGACAAAACATCATAAAATTTCTTCAATCCACCCCTTTGGATTAATTGAGAAAACTCTTTGACAACCTTTTCAACTCTCAGAAATTTTTCATAACTCAGTAGTTGATTTTTTACCAAAACACAACCTTTATCAAAAGTGAGTGTATTGACACCACACTACTAGATAACATAACATGTTTGATGTAATTCCATACCTATTTAATAATAAAAAAATTTGTCCATGTAATGATAAACTCCACGTCGCTTTTATCTTTTCCTATTACTTTTCACTTTCCCTTCCTTATTTTATGATATCCATAGCATCAGATTCATTTAATAAAGATAAGTAAAAAATTATTATGAAGTAAAAATTTGTTACTCTATCTCTCCCTTTGTGAACATAATCCAAATCCCAATGGGGGTACTTCATTTTGAGATTTAGGAAGTCATTGGAGGAGGCTGAACATGAAGTTTCAGCCTCAACTCAACAAACTGTTCTTTTGGAATTAACATTGTAACGATATCAAAAATTTGTATTTCATTGAAATATATTCCATAAAAACATCTCCAAAAGAATCTTTCTCTTTTATAAAATGGAATATTATATCAATGGCTTTTTATATTGAATATTTGAATGGATTTTTAGAAATATTAATTACACTTTGATTATCACAAAGTATCTTCAATGGTTATGAAATATTTACATTCAAATGTTTCAGATGAACTTTTATCCACAACATCTGAGTCCAAGCCAAAGTATCCTCAACATATTCTGAATCCAATATTCCAAAAGTTACTGAACATTGCTTCTTAAAATTCCATCTTTCACAACATTCACCCATAAAAAATGTTCCTCTTGAGGTTGATTTTCTATCATTATAATTATCAGCCTAGTCATTATCTATATAACCCTAAAAATGTATATCGTAATTTCTTTTCAATAACAACCCATGTGAAGAAGTTACTTTTAAATATTCCATAATCCTCTTTGTTTCTAACACATGTGAATATTTTAGATTAATTTGATACCTAGCACACAAATACACAATATAAATAATATCATCCCTAGAGTATGTAAGTAAAGGTAGATTTATTATCAGCTTATGAAACTCTTTCTGATTCGAAATTTTTCCAAACTCATCTTTACTCAACTTTCTGCTCATAGATATATGATTATAATGTTATTTTTATTCTACCATCCTAATTTTTTTTAAAAATTCTATATCATACTTTTCCTGAGATAAGAAAAATATATTTTTAATTTTTTTAAACTTTTACGCCAAGGATGAAAGTAAGTTCTCCCAACATTGACATTTCAAAATTTATCTTCATTTAATCAAAAAATACTTTACAAATTTTTTATTTATCCACAGAAAAAATAATATTATCCATATATACAATTTCAGGTTATGTTTTGGAATCAAAATACTTCACATATAATTTTCTATCAACTATTCCATTATAAAAATTCAACATTCCCAAACAATTTTCAGGTTTTGAATATCAAGAATAATGATCTTGTTTCAGTGAAAAAAAAATATTTCTTCAGTTTCAATTTTTTTTTGCATCCTCATCAAGCTGAAAACCATAAGACTGTTCAATGTAAAATTCGTCCCCAATATAATCATTTAAGACATATAACTTTACATCCATATGATAAACGTTTTAATTTTGATGTGTTTCCACTGATAAAAACATTATAAAAGTTTTTATTCTTGAAACTGGGGAAAATGTTTCTTCAAAATCAAAACCTTCCACCTGTTCATAGACATTACAAACAAATCTTTCTTTATTATTTGAAACTTCTCCATACTCATTCAATTTTTTTTTCTCTAAACCCACTTTTTCTGACAACATTTTTATTTGTTTTTCATGGAACAAGTTCTCAAGTTTCATTTTTTTCAATATGATCAAACTCTTCTTTAATAGCATCCACCCATTCATTGTGTTGCATATATTTTGAAAATGATTCCAGTTAAACTTTTTAGATAATTGAAGTTTGATCTTCTAATCTCAAAATTCTTATAGTATGAACTAGAGCCTTATTATTTACAATAAGTTTTTCGGACTCACCATGTTTTTCTATGGTAGGATGTTTCAATGTTTCTCTTCAAGCTAAAATTTACTCATCACATGATTCTCCTGAATCTTTGTAAGGATGTTTTGACTTACTTTCATTTTAAATCTCAATTTTATCCTCCTCACCATTTTCAATTAGTTTTTTAAGTAATTTATTTCAAATTAATTTGAAATAATATGATTCCATCGACCTTTCTAAACTTCTTTACTATATTTGTAACTTCTTCCATTGGGTGAATAACCCATAAATGTTCTTTCCTCAGCTTTATCATCAAACTTTACTAGGTCCTTTTTTTATTTCATGTAAACTTTGACATCAACAAAAATTGGTGTAATTTAATGAAGTTTTTTTGTTTTACCACATTTTATAAGGAGTTTTTTTGTATTTATGTCTCAACAAACATATGTTCTGAATATGTACATTAGTACTAAAATCTTCTTCCATTAGATATTTGAAAATTTGTTTTCTCCGAACAAAATTATTCTAATTTCCACCAAATTTATATTCATTCGTTCTGTAACTCCATTTTTTGTGGAGTGTAGGGAGAAATATACTGATGTTTGAGAACAAGATTCCTTATATAATCTTCAAAATTACTTCTTATGAATTCAGAACCATTTTCTATTTCCAAAATTTATTATATAATCCCCCATTTCTTTCTCCACTTTTTTTCTGAAAAACCTGAACATGTCCACATCCTCTAATGTATGTTTCATAAATATTATTTTTTCATCCTAGTGAAATCATAAAAAAAGTGATAAAGTATAAATATTATTTTTTGATCAATGTATCATTGGACCACATAAATTGGAATGAATAAGTTCAAGAGGTCTGGTAGAGTGAATCTCAACTCTCATATGACTCTTTTTAATCATCATTCCTTTCATACAAGTGACAAAAAAATATTTACCTTTTCTTTTCAATTATGGGAAATAATAGAGAAAATAAACTTTACAATGTTTTTCATGTTACTCAATCATTGGTACCTAGGTGATCAGTGTCATATTTTTATTTCATCATCAGTACTTAGGAAATAAAAATTATTAAACTCTATACTTTGAAAAATATTACAACTAGTTATTTTTCTTTTTGTGAAAACTTTTCCATATTTCACACATATTATGATACAAGAATCTTTTTTGAAAATAAATTCTTTTTCATAAACACGTAGTTGAAATACACTAAGTAAGTTATTTTTTATCACATTAATAAATAAAACTTTCATAGATTTAACCTTTTCCTATTCAATCCCAGTTGTTCCAATTCCTTATACTTTTAAGAAAATATTATTCCAAATGGTAACTGCTCCTCCATCATGAATTTCAATGTGTTTTAGGATTTTTATATCACATATTATATCTGATGAAAATACACTATCATGTATCCATTATTTTCCATTTACTATATTTTTAAATATTTCTCGAAAAAAATGAAATTATTCAACTTCATTCTTTCCAAAATCGTTTTATTTTCTACCATAAGAAACTTTTTTCAGAAGGAGTGTCATAAATATTTCAACATGATGAACTGCTGGATCAAATATTCCAAAAACATCTTCCAGACATTCAAATTTATTTTTTACTTGAAGGTTTCTATCAACTTGATATTTTTCTTTTATAACTTCCTGTGGGTTAAGAATGTTCCTCATCATTCTTCAACCATTTCTTTCACTTTGTTCAAACCTTCCTCCAAGGAGTAAAAATTCATAACAAAAACTATAATTCCTATGGACATAGAATCCAAAACACTATCAATGACCATAAAATCATGTTTTTATAAAAAATAATGATCTTTCTCTTTAGAAGCTTTGTTGATGTAGATAACTTCTTCCTTCTCTAATAAACTCTGGGTATTGTCCATCATTCATCCTGAGTGAGTTTTCATCTTTTTCAGATGAAATTAGTTTCTCAAACAATTTTCCACCCAAGATTCCACAATAATTTTTTTGAAACCTGAAATGATAGAAAAATCATATGAAACATAATTTTTGGTAGGTGAGTATTTCACCTAATTCTTGATTTGAGTTCTCTCAAAAACCTTAGAAGTATTATATTTTAACTCTAAAGCTTTGTTAATGTTTTTATTTATCTTCCTCATCATAGATTCAGACTCAATATGTTTCGATTGAATCTTTATAACTTACTCTTCCCAAGATACTGGATTTTTACTAAGATCTTCAACCATATTTTCTTGTTCATCAATCCTATGTTTGTAAAATAGGATCTCTTGAATGTATTTTTCCTCTTTCTTGATGACATTTTTTCTTCATATAGAAAATTATTCACATTATTTATTCATTATTATAATTTCTTTCTTGAGATTTCTATTTTTTCAATACATGAAAAAAGATCTATTCTGAGTTGATAACATCTATATGATTTTTCACCACCTATCTAATGAATCTTTTATTTTTTGAGATTTTTTAATGAAGGTTTTGATTTTTTTGAACTTTCATCTTCTGATGAATTTTTATCAGTTGTGTCTGATTCAACTTTCTTACCCAAAATACATTTTTTCCTCCCATGGAATTTTTCATATATTTCTTCTATTATTTTTCTTCTTTAGAACATTTTTACACTTCTTCCATAATTGTTTTCATCAACATAACCTCTATACTCTCTAAATTTCTTCTGGGAGAAATTCATAACAAAGTGTCTGATTCATCCAAACTCAAAAATTTTGAGAGGAAGTTTTCCACCATACTTTTCAATTCCTCATATATAGTTCATAGAGAAAAGAGACATGATTTTTTTCATTCAACACATCGTCCTCTTTATCATTGGATAAAAAAATATCAACATCTTTTATTTTAATTTTTCTCATGGATTCAAAATCCATTTCATCTTTAATCTTCTTTTTTAACATTGGAGCATTTATAATTTTATAAGAAACATGAATTTTATTTAATTCATATAGAGGTAAATCATCCTTATCTTCTAAATATGAAATTTTAGAGTCAAACATGTACAAAAGGTTTCTCATAATCATCTTTAAAATTATAGAATCTTCTAGGACATCCCTGAATCATTTGATGTTATAAAAAAATTCATTTAATATAGTGAAGTATCACCAATAGTTTCCTCATATCACATTATTATATTCTCATACTTACTATGCCAGATTTTTATTTTTCTTCCTCCACTTTAGTACTCTATTAAAAATACTTTCCATCTTGTTCCACATACTATTTGATGTTTTGAGACCCATAACCTTCATATAATCATTTTTGGATAAGAAAATAAGGATATAATTTCTATCTTTTACATAAACTCTAATATTTATCTAATCAATAATAGTCATTGGGTCATCTTTCTTAATAGGGTGGATCACTAATATAATAGTTTCAACAACTTATAGTCCAAGAGATAGAAGATAAGTAATTATCATATTATTCTATCTATTATAATTTTTTCCATAAAATGTAAGAATTCATTAACTTTTGATAGAATTGAGATTATACATGATATGAATTTAGTAATGGACCCTTGTCTCTGATACCAATTGACATTATAAAAGATTGAAGAACAACAGACGAAGGGGTATGAATCAGTTGTTCACTTTTTATGAGTTTAATGAATTTTAGAAACCTAACCCTGATAACCTTTTAAGATTAATTTACTTATCATATTTTAGTAAATACTCAAGCATGAAAAAGTAGGAAAGTAAAGAAAACAATATTTACAAGGTTTTCCCTTAGTGTGAGAACCTACATCCTTTCCATAGCCACTCCCATGGGTTTATGGAAATTTACTATTATGAATAAGTGAATAAAACATGTGAAAACTCCTATTAAACACTATCTATATCCTAATTGGAATGATTATACTAACTCTCATCAGTTTATAAAGTATTAGTACAAAAAAAATGAGCCAATTTTTTTTTTCAATTTTCTCCAAAAAAGTTCTTGGGTCTAATGACTTTATGTTCGATGGCTTTAAATCTGATGAAACCATTCAGAATGACTCAGTTTGATCAACTCAATATGATAATCCATTTCTAAATCTATTCGTTTAGAAACATTCTGTTATGTCTCGATGAAAAAACTTTTACCTCTTTGAAACTCTCCAAAACTCAATCTGAATATCCTCAGTCTAATGAATTCAGTCTGATGGACTTAATACGATGTACATAGTCTCATTCTACAAAACTCAAACTCTTCTAAAATTAAAAATATGATCTTTCTCTATCCAGTAAAAAAACTTTTAGTTATCTAACCTTCTTCTGAGATATATTTCTAGAAATAAAATCATGGAAAGAAATATGAAGTGCTCCATATTTTCCTCACTCATGAAAAGTTAAAATTTGTGAATAAACTATTCCTCTATTTATATGAGACTTAGAAAAGATAATGTGGGAAAATAAAAAAGTTTTCCCACTTACAGAAATTTTAAAACATCGAAAATAACTCAATTTTGAATCCAACTTTGAATTCTTCAAACCTAATTAAGATTTATAAAAAATATGTTTTCTCAAACATACTAAAGTATCTTCATTCTGGTTATCTTCCTCATCTGGAATCATATTTTCTTTCCCATATCTAGTCTGATTTTATTGATTAGATTTAGTTGGATTATCTTTGCTCAGTTTTGAGTCTGATTATCTTTCTCAGCTTCAGTATCATTATCTTACTCAGATTTAGTCTGATTATCTTTCTTAGCTTCAGTATGATTATATTGGTCAGCATCAGTCTAATTATCTTTCTCACATTCAGTCTAATTATCTTACCCATCATCAGTATGATTATATTTCTTAGCTTTAGTATGATTATCTTGATCATCATCAATATAATTATCTTTCCTATCTTATATATTATTATATTTCTTATATTAAATATAATTATCTTTCTTAGATTTAGTTCAATTATCTTTCTCATCATTAGTATGAATATCTTTCTTAGCTTCATTATTTTTATCTTGCTTAGCTACAGTTCGATTATCTTGATCATCTTCAGTATGATAATCTTCTACATCTTCAATATAATGAACATACTCATCTCATTAAGATGAACTTATTCCTCTTCTAACAACCTTCCTACTTTCTTCCTCTTATTATTGAGATATGAATTTCTTCCTCTATTCATTATGATCAAACTTCTTCATTAGATTTAGTCCAATTGGCTTTCCATATTAGTTTCAGAATGATAATCCTTCTCAGAGACAGTTTGATCTTCCTTATCAGAGTTAGTCATATATTCCTTCTTAGAGTCTGTCTGATCTTCCTTCTCAGAGTCAGTTTGGTTTTATTTCTGATAGTCTTTCCCATATTCTATCTCAAATTCAGTCTAATATCTCTTCTTAGAGTCAATCATAGTCTCCTTCTCAAATTTAGTATGATCATCATTATAATAGTTAGTCTAATTTTCCTTCCCAAAGTCTGTTTGACCTTCCTTTTTAGATTCAGTCTAATCTTCCTTCTTAAAGGCAGTCTATTCTTCCTTCTCATAGTCATTCTGATCTTCCTTCCTAGATTTAGTCCGATTTAACTTCATTATGATGGAATTTCCCATTAAGATGGAATGTATTCATCATTGACACCCCTTAAAAAATTCTACCAATTTTTTTAAAACACATTATTTTATAAAATATTAAATATAATAATATACAAAAATGTTGTTTAGAAAAAACATCACAATGGTTCTTCAGTGACACAGGATTCCTTCTGGATGTTTTCTTAGAAAATACTATAGTTTATTATAGAAAATGGATCATATATGGAAATTCACCAAGGGAATGTGGAAATAGGAATAATGTTTCCTATCCCTTTACCAGACTAAAATCAATCTTTATTGGAAAATGTGGGCATAAAGACATGTCTCATATTATACCTTGTTAGAATAGGAATGTTATTGATAAAGAAGATAATCATACATTGATATATCCTTATAAATATTATACCTATCATGTTGATCCCTATGTTATTTAGGATATTTTATATAATACACAAACTTTTATTAAAGGTAAGGAAAATAATAGAAAAATTTTACCTCCTATGTTTGACATTTCAAGGGTTGTTCAAACATTACAAGATGAAGACAAGAGTTTATATTCAAAAGACAATAAATCATTACCTGATAATTATGAGACTGTTTTTCATTTTGAGGATTATTATTTGATGTCTAATTCTAGAATAGGTAGGGAACCAATGATTGATTCATATGGATTCATCAGCCTGAATCCCAAGAATACTTAAATGAGTATAGATTATTATAATATATAAATACAAAATTCACTATATCCTTTGAGTCCACTTGGAAACAAAAATCATATATCCCCCACAACCTATTGATTTTGATCCTTCTTGCTCACCCTCCAGTGAAGGTGCTTTAAAAAGTTTCATTTGTATGAAGATGCAGAACCCTATTTGAAGGATGAATATAAGATCGATTCAGACCTAGGGGATGAAATAGAAACTTAGTTGAAGGAAGAAGATTCATTTTATTGACAAAAATAAAAAATGATTGAATTCTTGCAGAAACATACCTTCAAATCATAAAGTGAATGATTTCTAAAATGATGGAATAATTAAAATTAAGTCTTAACTTGAATTATATTTAAATTCCATGGAAATTACTTTTTTTTTCCTCCCCCTTGGTAATTTTTCTGCTTTAAGGCCCATTTTCTTTTCAATCTCTTTTTTAGGATTTTCTGATGTTTTAGGCAGTTTTTATCGGGGTCTCTGCATGACTATGTTTTTTTATTGTGCTTTATCTTTTAAAATATGATGTTTTTAGGTTGGTGTTGTTTTCTTTGGATCCTCTGAAAACTAATATTGGTGGCCTATGGTTTATAGAGTTATCATTTTTGAAGGATATATTATTTTGGGAAAATGTGACACTATCATTTTATACTTGGTGTGTTCTTTTTTTACCCTATTTTGTTTGAAATCTATAATATATGTGACCGAGCTATTAAATGTTTGATAATTAAAATGAAAAACACTTTATTGAGGTATTTTGAGTGTTTAATATTAATCTAGTTATTTTTATTTGAAAATTGAATGGAAAAATTGTGAAAGGATCATGTAATGATGAATGATGGTTTTTTAGTTTGATATGGTTTTCCTATGAATGGAAGTTTAATTATCCTTCTAAAAATATGTTTATATATTTTTGATATTTCATACAAACTGTAAAATTATAGCATCTTGGATTTAATTGATTTAATGATATAGAATTTTCTTTTTAATGATTTTTTTCTGAAATTTTGATGTATGTACAATGGTTGTTAGTTGGATTTTGACAAAACTTATAAATTTTGGATTAAAAAATGTTCAAAGAAGGAAAAACTTTAAGATATTATTTTTCTAATTTTGTTCTCTTGAATTTATATAAAATTGATTTATCTTCTTAGCATTTCTCAGTTATGTGATGATGGTTTTTTATTTTAGATTTAAAAATGATTCATGTAATGTTTTCAATTCTAAAAATGATTTAGTCTTTACTACTTTTAGAAATGAAAATGTTCATATTGTTAATCTAGGTTCCATAGTCTCACAGAATGTTTCTTTATTAAGTGCATTTCATAAATAATCTTGGATTTTTCATAAGAAACTAGGTCATTGTGACATTCACTCACTTATAATGATAACTATAAAAGGATTATTCAAGGATCAACCTAAACTAGAGTTTCAAAATGATAAATTTTGTAATCCTTTTTAAAAAGTAAAAAAACAAAAAATATCTTTCAAACTAAAGAAAAAGTTTCAACTTCTAAACCACTCAAGTTGTTTCACATGGATTTATTTGGACCATCTAGAGTTTCAAGTTTAAATGGGAAGAACTATATCTATATTCTAGTAGATTACTTTTCAAGGTATAATTGGACCTTATTTTTAGCTCACAAAAGTGAGGCTTGTTCTTATTTCACCAATTATGTTAAATTAGTAGAAAACTTAGGTATACTTAGAATAGAAACCATAATATGTGAACACAATTGTGAGTCTAGAAATCAGTAATTTGAATATTTTTTCTCCCAAAATGGCTATAGTCATAAATTATCTACTCTTAGGAAACCCCAGCATAATGGAGTTGTATAAAGGAGAAATAAAACCTTAAAAGTGATTACTCAGAATATAATTAATTAATATTATCTAACTATTTATTTTTGGGCTTAAGATATGAATAAAACTTTCTATATAATCAATAGATTCTTAATTGGACCTATTTTAAAGAAAACCCCCTATAATATGTGTAATGATAGGAAGCCTAAGGTTAATTAATTCAATGTTTTTTATTTCAAAGTCCTTATTCTTAATAAAAAATATATTCTTGAAAACATTTCCTCCAAAAGTGATGAAGGAATCTTCCTAGGTTATTCAATATCTAGTAAAGCCTATAGAGTCTTTGATAAGAGAACCAAATGTGTGGAAGAATCTGTGCATGCCAAATTTGATGAAACATATCCACATGAATCCAAAAATCCTTAGAAAATATTGAAGATAATTTTACAAATCCAGACTTAAATCCAAAATCCCCTGATTTTGTTTTTAAACAAGTAGGAAAATCAAGTTCTAGAAAACATCCAGATTCTGACCAAAAGGAACCCAAACCTATAGAAAAACATGAAGTGACCAGCCCTACTTTTTCTAGATCTATTAGAACTCTTAAAAACCATCCTTTAGATGTTGTAGTTTCATAATTAGACAAAGGAACATAGACTATAGATTCAATTAGAAACCAATTTGAACATGAAGTCTTTTTCCCACAGCTTGAACCTAAGAACATCAATGATGCAATCATTAATGTATTCTGGGTGATGGCTATGCAAGAAGAATTAAATTAGTTTGAAAGAAAACAAAGTATAGCAACTTGTTGATATATCCAAAGACACCTTGACCATAATCACTAAATGAGTATTTAGAATCAAAGTGGATGAAGTTGGAACTATAGTAATGAATAAGGCTATATTATTGGCATAAGTTTATAGTCAAGAAGAAGGCATATACTATAAACAAACCTTTTCACTAGTAGCTAGAATTTAAGCCATTATAATACTGTTATCTTTTGAAGAACATCTAAATTGAAAACTTTATCAGATGGATATCAAAAGTGCTTTCCTAAATGGGTATATAGTTGAGGATTTATTTGTTAAAAACCCCCTAATTTTAAAAATCTTCATTTTACAAATCATTATCTCAAGTTAACAAAATATTTTTATTGTTTAAGACAAGCTTCATGATCTTGGTATGATAGGCTCAGCACTTTTCCGATTTCTAAAGGTTTTTCAAAAGGAATTGTTGATCCTACACTTTTCATAAAAATAATCTCTAATGATCTTTTAGTTGTTCAAGTATATGTTGATGATATTATTTTTTGATATTGAAAAAATTATTTATGTATTGACTTTTCATAAACGATGAAAAATGAGTTTGAAATGATTTTAATGGGTGAATTAAAATTATTTCTTGGATTTTAAAATTTTCAAAATAAGAAAGGTATTATTTTGAATCTGAGTAAATATACTAAAGATATTTTTATATGGTATGTCTTGGATAGCACTAAATGTTGTGATACTCCTACGAGTTTTACCTATAAATTGAATCTTGATGAAAATGGAAGATCAGTGGGTCAGAAAAATTACAGAGGTATGATTGTAATCCTTCTCTACTTGACTACTAGGTGACCTGATATTAAGTTTAGTGTGTATATGTGTGCTCATTTTCAAGAAAATCCTAAAGAGTCACACCTTCTAGTGTTTAAAATAATTCACGAATTCCTTAAATATACTACCAACTTAGTACTGTTATACCATATAGGACAATCATTTAAATTAGTTAGTTATTATAATTCTGATTTTGGTGGTTTCAAGTTATATATAAAAACAACCTTTGGAACATGTCACTTGGTGGGCAAGTCTCTAGTTTTATGGTGTAGTAAGAAACAAAATTATGTTTCATTATCTAATATTGAAGCTTAATATATAGTTGTTGGTAGATGTTGTGGTCAAATTTTGTAGATGAAACACATATTACTAGACTATGGATACCAATTTAGGCATGTCCCTGTAGATTGTGACAACACAAGTTCTATTAACATTTATAATTATACAGTTTCTAATTCAAGAAAATATCATATTGATATAAGACATCACTTTTTGAATGGTTATTATCAAAGAGGTGATATAACTCTTGAATTCATTGGCACTGAACATCAACTTGATGTTATTTCTACTAATCCATTAAATTTTGAGAGAATGAGTTACATCAAACATGAGTTCTGAATGATCAATTTTGAGTAACTAACTATTGATGACTCACCATTGGGACTAACTGTTGATGACTCAATGTTGGGACTAACTGTTGATGACTCGTTATTGGGACTAACTATTGATGAATCACGGTTGGGACTCACTGATGTTGAATCTCTATTGGGACTCAATGATGATGACTCGCCATTGGGACTCACCGATGAGGACTCACCATTGGGAATCACCATAGATGACTCACCATTGGGACTCATCGATGATGACTCACCAACATGAATCACTGTTGTATTATACAGTAATTTACATTGTTGTTTTTCTATCTCGAACTTAAAATCATTGTTTTATTTATTCCACTTTATTTTATTCTGAATTTATCTATTTTTGATTTTAAAATCTCTAAATGATAAAAATATAATTTATCCAAATCATTTTTCACTTACCACTCTCCCAAAATCAAACCTTTCTCTCCTAAATCTCTATTGACTTCTTCTTTCAAACCAAACTCTTCTAATATTTCAAATGTATTGAGTAAAGTATTTGTCTGAGAAGTCTCTAAACAAGTGTCAACCTTAGAAGAATAAAAAAGTATAATTGAGTGATATGAAACCCAGACCTTTTAACCCTGATCTCACAAACCAAGTAGTCATTCTAGAAAAAGAAGTACATTTATACTATCACATATCATGTAACTCTATTGTGTTGAAAGTGTTGAGAGAATAAGGTTGGTTGGAACAGTTCTCCAACAATAATAAGCCTCTATATCTGAATCTAGTTCATGAGTTTTATCTGTATGTGGAGTTCATTCTTCAGGGAACAGATGAATTTTGGATAAATTCCAGAATATATGGGTAAAGGATTGAATTTTCTTCTAGGCAATGGGCTTAGTGTATATATGTACCTCATAAAGGTATTTATAAATATCACCAAGGTAGTGTTCCTCCTGCAAGTGATATATTTAGTTATGAAATAGCCTAAACTGAGCTAACCAATAATGGTATCACCAAAAGACCCATAACCAATAAACTTTATGGAGAAATATAAATTATTTTTATGTTTATTCAGAATCAAATATTCTTAAAAAAAGATGAATTTCCCTCTTTGAAGTATTAAGATGTTTATTTGTTATATCTTCTAAAACAAGGGAACAGGATCAACCTGTGCAGATACCTTATGGTTCATATGTCTAATATGATAAAGAAACATTCCAATTCAAACTCCTTATTTTATTTAAGGATTATTTTTTCCATGCTAAAATCTAAAGGACTGGTGAATGAAAGTGAAGAAACTATAACCGATTGTAGTTTATTTTCTATTACCAAAGCTATATGAAAAATAACGATGATATGCTGGAATCGTTATAAGAAAAAGTGGGTAGAAGATAATGAGAAAATCTATGAATAATTCAATCTAGTTCAACACCCCACAAGACCAAAGTATATGGTGAACCTTAGTTTAAGACTAGATAAGTTGTAATGTATTTGGATGTAGAAGAAAATGAATATGAGGTAGATAAAGAAAAATAATCCCCTATTGATGAAATAAGTGATCTTGAAATTACATGAAGTCCTGAAAGAATAACATATAGATCACCTAGCCCTCCAAAAGATTTTCTTACAAGATAATGACTCCTAGGAGATGAGGAGGAAGAAGTAGAAGAATTTAAGGATGTTAAATATGCTAGTGTAAGTGGAATCCATGAAAAAGAATAGAATGATGAATATGAATAGAATAATGAAAAAGAGGAAGAAAATGGAAATTATGAAGATGAAGAAGGGTCTGATTAAGAAAGTTAAAGTAATAAAGATGAAGAAAGATAATAAGAATAAAGTGGTAAATGTGATGGTGGCTCAGATCATCCTATTAGTGATCAAGGGCATGATGCAGAAGCTAAAACTCTAGATAAAAATATTTTAATATTAAAGGAAATAGTCTCAGAATCTCAAAAGGCTTCAGAGTCAGTTTTAGTTAATAAATAATTTCAAGATGTCCGATTTCAAGAAGAATTTTGTTTTGAAAAGGAAGCACCTATTGAGGGGGAGAAACTATATCATAGAGTTAAAGTTGATACTCTTACTCCTTTTGATTTTTCTATAGTGGGAGAATGGGAAATATATCCTAGATATGCCATGTTGGGCTTGCACTATCTAGATTTTGATTTTGAAGAATATGATCCTAAAGGATCTCTGGTAAAATAAGTGGATCCTACTCAGAGAGTTCCAGTTGAAACAGGTCCAACAGTAGCTCCTACTCCTCCAGTTGTATCTTTACCTACTGACTATGTGAGTCCAAATTATTTCAATGTTTTTAAATAGTAATTGTGATCAGTTGGAAGGGATATCCTTCAACCTCAACTTGCTCCAATGAAATGTCTTAGTGAAAGTGATGTTTCTATTCTTTCAGAGAAAGTTATCTCCTAGATTCAACCTCAATTGATTTATAAAAATCAAAAAGTAATAATGGATAATAAAATGTTGGGTGATGAAATTGATTTTATAATTATTGTAGTTAAAGAAATGTCTTCTGAATATAGAGAATCTTTGAAAAACGTTGTAAAACATCTTGGAGATACATCTTCTAAGGATGAAACAACTTAGCCTCCAACACTTGACTTGGCTCTTTTAAGATCAGTTATTATAGATGAATTAAAAGGTGCCTCAACCATAAATGTTTCTCCTTATCAGACTTGTGACATTAATATGATCATAACAGTGATAAGGGATAATCTTAAGTCCTTTTAGGGTGGTTTATATCTGGAGAGATTAAGAAAAATTAGACAGAACAATGACTATGTACACTCCATGGTCATGCTTTATTCCAAAGAGGCCACTACTTCTCAAGAAGATATCACTAAGAAAGTATATTTATACTTTAAAATGATTTATACCAAATATCAATTGAATATTAATTTCAAGTACTTGACCGAGAATTTAAATATGCCTCTTTTCGCTCAATCTTTCAAGGAACATGTTAAATAGCTTAAAGAGCATACTCATGACCTTCAAACATTCTTGTAAAATAAATATGACATTACTAAGGAAATGGATAAAGGTGAGAAGATCATCATGGATTTTATCAAACTCTTAAATCCTTATCTACATGTTCATAGAACTTTCATTGTATCTCTTGAGGTCTTGCTAATTATACCTATCACTGAGAATATGCCCGCAAGTTCTATCCACAGGTCTGTTGACCCTCAGTTCAGATATTCCTTCACTCAAGATCCTTTTTATTATCTTCCTCCAACCCTTCAACCTTTTCCTGTGTCTCCATCATAGGAAATTCATCATCTTAGGTAGATTAACTATCAACAACTTACATCTCCTCCTACTTCTACTCAAAATATTACCTCTATAGTTCCTTCTGGTGTTCCTATTCCTTCAACTAGTACCTCAACCACCATTCATCATCTATATACTTCATCCCTTTCTATAAATTCTATTTCTACACATGCTTCTTCTGATAAGGGAAAAGTAGTCATAGATCCTTCCTTGGAGAAAACTTAGTTTTGTTTGGATTTTTCATTAATAGGGATGTATTTTTTCTTTATCTATTCTAATGTATTATCTTTTTATCATCTAATATATTACCTATTTTCATCTACTTTATGTTATTTCTCTCTTGTTATTTTTTTCTCTTTTTGATAATCCTAAAATGGGGAGAATGAGAATGTAATTTGGATAATGATTATGGAATTTCACTAGATAATGAGAATAAGTATGGTATTTAATTTTATTTGATTTTATAATTTTATAATTTAATATCTAATGATTTTTATGACATGTTAAGAAAAATAGTTGTCTTTTGAACTTTGATCATTATGAATGACCTGTTGTGGATTGTATAATTCTATGATTTGTGATCAACAAAAAGGTAGAGATTGTTGGAATCCTCTATTTTTAATGTTCACAATTCTTTCTTCATCATGTTAAATTATTTTTACTCATTTTTAATTAAATCCATATAATATTAATCTATTATTTTAGTCTTTTACATAATAAGATATGTTGGAAAAATATGAAAAACCATTAAGGTTGATTCACCATTAAGGTTGAATCACTGTCACTATTAAGGATAAGACACTGTTAAGGTGGACTCACTGTTGGACCTCTCTTTAAGGGAAAAAATCAGCTAAGTATGAGTTACTATTGATATGGACTCACTATTGAGATGTATCAATGTCAAATGTATCACCATCAGCCCAGATGCTGAATTATGAAATAGGGAGAGACACTGTTTCATCAATCTATCAACAACCTCTCAGAATTTTCACTAAGTATGAGTCATCGTTGTATCAAGATACCAACAACCTCTCAAAATTTTTGCTAATAATGAGTCACTATCGCATCAATATACTGAAAACTCAACTCACAATTTTCACAATTTATGAGTCACCATTGCATCAATCTACTGACAGGATCAATCCATTTTTTTTGAAAAGTATGAGTTACCATTGGAATGATTTACCGCCAAGTCAACCTTCTGCCAGACACAAATCACCGTCAAGTTGACCTACTAACAAAGTGACCTACCACTAATTGATTCACCATTCCAGAGACACCGTTAGACTAAGTCACCGATTAGAGACACTGTGAGACTAAGTCACCTTTTATAGACACCAAACATTATTACTTTTTCATTTCAATTCAAATTTATTTCTAACAATAATATATTTGAAAACTGGTACTACTAATAAATTTAATGACTTTGTCTACCTTTTTTAGACAACTTTTAAATCCTTTTCAGACTATAATATGAGATACCTAGATATGATCGATATCATTATCCTTGTCAAATGTAGTGTATAAATAAAACACTGTATCAAAACGAAAGGTGGATAGAAGTTGATAATTCTTTCACCTATAAAAAACACAAGAAATTTTAGTGATTGATACAAGAAATAATACTATAAACTCAAACTGAAGAATTTTTTTTCAAAAACACACAAAGAGAAAATAATAACTCATCGAATAGATCAATACCTCACTAGAAAAAAATGAAAAAATATCTAATGATTCTTTGTTTTGCTATATATTTCTGAAATTCAACTCAAGCTGCACTTCAAGACAACTTCCAGAAGTTTCAAGATGCATTGTCTATCACATTGAGCTTTCTAACTCTATTCTCCCTATTTTATTTGCTTGTATACGTTTTTTACATTACGAGCTTTGTATGTGTTTCTCAATGTTCTATGAACACTCACTGACTCCTATAAAAAATTTAAAGATACACATATATATTCGCAAACTATCCTTTACACCTTACACTCCCACAGATAACAGTGGAAGAGGTCTCTAGGTGGCCTATTTATTTTTTCACTCCCATGAAAACTATGGATGAGGTTTAGTTGAACTTAAAATTGTTGTATGCAGTTGTTTACAAAAAACCAGGGTGCAGATCAAAGTTTATTTATATAAAATTCTTGTAAGCAGGTGATTTCCAATTGGAGAGGATTACGTCTTTACTTGAGATTGAACCACTTGTTTTAATTCCATTATGTTCTTTTAAGATTATTTTTCCTTATTTATGTTTATTTAAATGATAAATATTCAATCTTCCTTGATAGTTAATCTTAGATAGTGTCTATATTTTAATTTTCTTTAGTATATCGATTTAAAAATTTAAAGTAATAATTTATATTGTTTTAATTGAGAACTAATCACTCTTTGAGAAATCCATCGAAAAAACAAATATTTTATAAACTGGTCCTTTGATTTAATGGGCCATTTTTTATTTTAAATAGGGGAATTTTAAATAAATATATTTCAATTTTTTATAGGAAATCAATTCACCCCACCCCTCTTGAGTTTCCTACTCTCACCAATATGTCCATACTATGTTTTTTGGATACCATATGTATACTTTCTAGAATCATATCTTCAATAGAAGAACTTGATCTATTTGTGTGGATAGGTAATGAGGAACCTTCAACTACTTATTCACTCTTTTATTCAATGACTAATTCGGTAGGGGTAGTCTACACTAATGGAATTCATTCTCTCAATGTACTAGGATTAATGTCAACCTATATCAATGGAATTAAATTTACATAATTCCTGATTTGAAGGGGATCATAAAATTTACATTCCCTGCAATGTTTGTAATGATTAGGTGTGCAACCTTATGATTCAAATATTTGATCCAAGGAATCTTCGTTTAGTAAATTATATAAAATAAATGGTTTCCTTCTACATCGAACTACTTTCGTAATCCTACTATTTGGGTAACTCTTTATCCACTACTTGGAATAATCATATGAAAACATAATGGGAATATTAGTTAGAGGTAGTATGACTCCAACATTTATATCTTCTTGCACCCACAATATCCATAGTTGGTGGATAATGATAGGATTTTATTCACTTTTCACCCGATTATGAGGTAGGGGACACACCCTCTATAGGAATCCAAACATGTGTAAATATTTATAAGGATCATAGGGACTATAGATGATTAGATCTTATAATTGTCCCATTAAGGTCCCATTTCAAAAAAAATTGATAAAAGAATAATTCCCCTATGTTCTGTCACCATTTTTAACAACTATTATAAAGTCCCATAATTTTATCCACAAAATTTCCCATATGATTATATGAATGTTTCATATTTATAATTTCTGTATTATATAAACACAATAAAAAAATAATGAAGATAAAAAAAAATAATTTATATTGAATTAAAAATTTAAAAAAAGAATAAATATAGCTATAAGAATTGAAAATTATAAAATGGAATAAAAATAGAGAATAAGACAACTACAATATGAAATTTTTTAAATACTTGATCCCCCATAATGATTGTACGCATTAACAACACTATAGAAATGAAGGAAAATATTAGTAATAAATATTAATCTTTGTAAAAGAAAATATATATAACCCTGAGAAAAATTATAAGTGAATTAAAAATGAATGAAAGAATTGGTATCAGTGGTTGGTATCAAACCAATATAACTATTA
This sequence comes from Viscum album, assembly GCA_963277665.1. NCBI lineage: Eukaryota > Viridiplantae > Streptophyta > Magnoliopsida > Santalales > Viscaceae > Viscum > Viscum album. The sequence continues at coordinate 1,327,949,172 of OY728145.1, read as the reverse complement.
ACACTCTTACCATTATAATAGTAATCTAATTGTTAGGAATAATAACACGATCGTTAGAATAGTAACCCCAAATATATAATTGTAAAATAATATTTATATATCTCATACAATGAAAATATGACATATTTAAATCATGATACATGAAAATAATTATTAATATATGAAAAAATAATGGTCTTAATTTTTTTTAAAAAATATTTTTATATTTTTTGAAATTTATAAATATTGTAAAAAAATACTCATAAAAAAATTATAAAAAATATTAATTTTCATTGTAGTGATAATATAATTTTAAATTTTTCAAAGGGTAAGAAAATTGATCATAAATTTATAATTATTATTTTGAAAAAATAGGACTTTATTTAAATTTTTTTTATCTATTTTAAAAAATTATTTTCCAAAAGTGGATCTCATTTTTGGAATATATTTTTTGAAAAATGGTTAGGGTGAATTTTTCTATTTTTCTAAAATAGATGATTTTTTGGTGAATTGTGAAATAAGATAAAATAGAATATTTTACATTATAAGGTAAATACATTAATTTAGGGGTAATGGTTGATATATATTTGTTCATTAGTTCAATCTCATAAATTCCATTAACTATATATAGTCACAAAATTCATCACTTTTGGATTTCTTGACCCAAAATAACAAAATAATGTTTATAATATTAAAAAAACCCTCTCTCCTATAGTTAGGGGTGGGGCTGAGTGGCAAACCCCTATAACCTTGTATTGAAGAGACCTAGGTCTAAAACTAATAGGGGTGTTATTTCAGAGTACTATATTAGTTATATATTAGGTAAAATAATGGTATTTCAGGAGTGGAACTATTTTCCTAAATTGGATTTTAAGCCACACAATTAGACCAATAGGACACATATCATTCGATCCATCAAAGAACTTTGGGCTAGAGGGACTCTAATCCATCATTAGTGGAAGACCCTTGGGCCATATTTCCTCCAGGTCAGTTCTATTGGGGAGAAGGTAGCGTTATTAGGACCAGATAAACCGCTTAATGTAATATGAATGTAGTGTGGGAAGGCATTGTTGGGTAGGAGACCATGATTAGGGGGATAAGCATGCTGACACTTATCATCCATCCTTTCATCCCTATGGACTACTAATGTGGGGTGGTTAGGTTCACAACCAAGCGATCATATACACCTGAGATAGATTTGAGGATGAAAAGCTACTTGTAGCTAATGTAAGTGATAACCAAATAGGTATCACTTGGTTGGAAACTGGAAATAGAGATAGATGTGTTGGAACCTATCATCTAACCCTCCTCCTCCACAATAGAAATGAGAGGTTCCCTTCCATGACGAATCAGCCAATAATTATGTAATGGTTCATGGTTTGGGGATATTTAACATTTATAATAGGATCATGGGGTGATTATTACTTGTAGGGTCATGGCTTGATGTTTGATTAATAACATGGAAAGATTCAAACTCCTCACTTAGAGTATTTGTGCCATGTATAGGCCTTCAAGTCACTGGTCCTTTAGAACATATCTTATAGTCCTATGGGTCACTATAACTTTAGTTCATTTAAGGTTTAACTATAAACTAGGTTGAAACTAAGGATTTACTTACTAATAAAAAAGGGTATGTGGCCCCAATTGGTTAAGAAAAACACCCCTCCCCTCCACTTATAAGTACCACCCCTCACCAACCCTTCTCTTCAAACATTAAAACTAAGTCACATTAATATATATATATATATATATATAATCATCTCCACATCTCTTCCCAACATCCATATAATCCTTTTCATCATCAAAATACTCATATAGTGTGCCTTAAGTGAAGCTTAAGTGGAGCCATCCAAATTAAAAGGTAATTTCCCCGGTTAAGATTTTTTATTTTTTCATCTTCCTCATCCTCAAAAAAATCCATCAAACATGAAATAATGAACCCATTATCATAAATATATTATAATTTTATTGTTTTAATAAAATATCTACCATCATTCCTCTTCTCATCTCATAACAATTAAAAAACTAAAATGTTATTAATAATAGGGTGGGTTCACCGCCTCTAAGAACAATGTACATAATTTTTTCCCACTTCCTTCAAGGCTAGTTACAGAAATGTTATTATGGTTAAGTATGATAATATTATGTATATTATAACATATTTCATGTTCAAGAGTGTATTGATTATATACAATGAATTTGGTTTACGATGGTAGATAAATCCACCAAAATAAACTAATCATATTGAAAAAACCTTTAATCGAGATAAATCATCCCTATTTCAAAACACATATCGATATTTAGGACTATTTTAGTTTATATAAGGACATGAATATCATTTCATTTCATTTTTGGTGTTTTAGACCTATTTTAAAAAAACTTCGATAGTTATCAAAAAATTATCTGACAATGGATTATTGAAATGAGATCCCCTTGAATAGTGAAACTAAACATGATTACTCATTCAAATTCTTGTAATTAAATATAATATAGCTATAGTAAATCAAATATATATGTGAAATATTATAAATTATGTAATTAATAAGAATAATTTGATTATTAATGATGTTAAGTGCAAGTGTAAACTGATTCTGAACCTAAGGTAAGGGATCTGACCAAACTACCCTATTTTTTTGGGCTATTTTGTTTTTTGAGAATAGTGAGTAGATTGGATCTAATATTAAGATAAAGAAAATTTATAAGAGTATAAAGGAGGTTGTTTTATATTTATCCATTTGAAAAATGGAAATCATATCACTGGGAAGAGTGCTAGTGTAGTATAACACCTCATTAGTCACACCTTTGTTGGAAATACCATCAGCATGGTAGTTGGCTTCACAAAATATGTGCATGATGATGTAGTTCATGTTAGATTTCATGTTCAAAAAATTTTCCCATTCATCTGTCATCTTCCATGAAAGATGTACCACATCCCTCCGGATAACTTTAATGATGGTAGTAGAGTCACACTCAAACCCTCTGTTGTTCTAGTTTCATAATAGCTCTAATAGAACCCGTTATATCATCCTCAATTGCATTCGTATGGCCACAATGTCCATGAAGAGAATCAACAACATCTCCATTATGATCTCTAAAAATTACTCCATAAACTACAGGCCTTGGGTTTTCTCTCGATGCCCCATCAGTGATTTATTTAATCCAGCCATGGAAGGGAAGATACCAGAAGACTTTGAGAGTGAAATGGGGTTTATGGAAGTTCCTTGTAATTCCCAAACTTCTAGGAATGGATAAATCCCGCACTATGTTGCTGTACTGAACATTGTGAATTGTATTTTCATTTCGGGCTCCATCATATATTTTAGTAATATAAGACTTGGAGTTGAATTAATTTTTCTCATGAAAATATTTGTTTAGGATTCTACATATATTATGTAATAGATTCATGCATGTATCTTGGAAGAGTGTTTTTATTTTTTTAGAAAAGTTTAGGCTAAGGATATGAAGCAGCAGCTCTTGGAGGGAGGCAGAATGGAGGGATCATACTTTGAAGATCTCAAAAATGTCTTTCCAGAGGGATGAAGTGACCTTGAAACACAAAAATAGGTGATAGAAATCCTCCCTATTATAATGAAAAAGGACACACTTTGAGCAAAGAGAAATTCCAACCCTATAAAGGTTGGCATCAACAAGGACCTTGTTGAGAGAAAGCCTCCAAAGGAGTGTGAATCTAGATGGAGGAAGACCGTTTTTGTTGAAGGTTCCGATCCAAATTTAGTTTTTTGAACTAGGTTCTTGTAAAAGTTCATAGAGTCTAGAATAACAATAGGGGATGGCTCCCAAATGAGAATGTTTGGTTGATTGAGGAAGTGATCATTGGAGGTAGCTTCAATGATGTCTTCATGCAGAGTATCAATATTGTCCACCTACTCCTTAATAGAGATGGTGTGGCCAATATCTTGGGTATTGGAGTTAACCTTCTCAATCAAAGGAGATCTCATCTAGTTATCATACCAAAATCTCAAATCAGAGTCCCTATTAACAATCCAATGAGAACACATGTGAATTTGTTGGAATACTTTATTAAGACTGGGCCAGATGGAGGACTCCATGTAGCTCGAGTTTCCTTTAATCAGATTTACAAAAATATGGATCCTAGAAAGGCCAAAAATTCAGAAATATTGTTGATTAGCCTCCATAAGAATTTATCAAGAATTGACTGATTGTAGAATTATATATTTTTTATGCCACGTCCACCTCGACTGTTAGAAAAAGAAACATTTTTTCCAAGAGGCTGTAATGATCTTCATTTCCAAAATACTACCACTATAGACAAAGTTCCCCATAATTGAGTTGATGGTTTTAATCATAGAGGAAGGACAGGAATACACCATAAAATAATAAAAAATCTTTGAGACCACCATATACATAACAAGACAAACTCTTTCTGCCATTGATAAAAATTTTCCTTTCCAAGAGGCAAGAGTTCTTCTTATCTTACTCACAGCATCAGTGAAATGGTAGGACCAAGGATTTCTCAAGAATAAGGGGACTCCAAGATATGTAAAAGGGAGAGAGCCTCCACAAATTCCCAAATTATTGATGATGGATTCTTTCCTTGGAGTTGGAATATGATTTCAGAAGTAAACAAAAGACTTGTTCTAGCTCATCTCTTGGCCTATCACACTTTCATAATTCAAGAGAGAACTATTGATGTTGTTAATTATCTTCTTAATCCCCTAAGTAAATATGAAAATATCATCAGCAAAAAATAGATGTGATAGAGCATAAGTACCTCTGGATGCCTTGATAGTTGAGATGTCACCCTTTTCTACCATGTGAAGGATGTTTCTGCTAAGGTAGTCCTCTATAATTCCAAAGATATTGGAAGAAAGCGGTTCTCCTTACCTCACTCCTCTAGAGAATTTGAAGTAGCCTTTTGGGGACCCATTTATGATAATGGAAATATAATCTTATCTAAGAAGGTCTTTGATCAACTAAATAAATTTCATATTGAATCCAAAGATAAAGGGAACATCACTTATAAAACCCAAGTCGATTGTATAAAAGGCCTTCTTAATATCAAGATTTAGAGAAATGTTGCCTCCTCTAGTGGACTTTCTAAAACGATTCACACATTCTGAGGTAATGAGCAAGAAATCCTGGATGTATCTTCATTTTATGAATCCAAAATAGTTCTAGGAAATGATTTTTTCCGAGATACTACCAAGTATGTTGGAAAGAATTTTTTTATCACATTATTAATGGTGTTAACATGATAAATATGTCAGAACTAAGTGATTTCACTGGAATTATCCACTTTTGGGATTAAGAAAATAAACTAATCATTGAAACCTTGGTTGATGGAACAACCTTTAAAGAAGTTATTTACTAGGTTGCACGAATCCTACGGAATCAAATTATAATAAAACTGGTAGAAGTGGTTTGTAAATCTATTTTTTCCATGCAAGATTTCATTTTTGGGGCCAAAAAGATCTTCCTTAATTTAAATATCCAAGGGGATAGAGGAAAGTAATGGGTTATCACCTTCTGTGACCATCATAGGAATGATGTTATCCTTGACCCGCAAGACCTTTGTAGGGCCATTGAAAATATTTATATAAAAGTATAAAATGTGATTGAAAAGATCCAACCTTTCATCAATTATATGACCACTATCTTTCATAAGTGATACCATCATAATTTTATTCATAACCCTTTAAATGGCATTTCATAATAGAGTGTTTATGTCCCCCTCTGTCATCCATCTAATTTTGAAGGTGTCTCTTCTAATGTTGTCCCTTAGCTTTATAAGACTTTGTATATTAGATGTCATCTCAGATTCTCAGTCCATATTCCCGGAGAAATGGTTCTTGGTGATTAATTATTGAAGGTAAAGTAGAGAATATTCAATAGTATAAATTTCATCATCAAGAAATATAATCCTATTTTTTCTTCAATCTTTCAGTTTGACCGTGAGCATTTTGAATTTAGAGATACACATCACAGGATTGGGATTGAGTTCCTCTAATCCCCAAGTGTCTTGGACAATTTTAGTGCATTCTATAAGGGATTTACAATAATTAATCCATAAGGGATATGATGACTCCCCATTCTATCAATAAGACTCACTAGGATGGGATGTGGATTAGAATTTTGTTTACCCAAGGTGACACAAGAAATCATTTTCCAGTTTCCAAGGATGACATCATTCATAATGGCCCTGTCAATTCTGATTTCTCTCATACCATTAATATACCTTTTATACTAGGTGAATTTGGCACCAATGAGAATGATTTTAATTATATTGGATTACTCAACACAAGTTCTAAAATCTTTGATGGCAGAATTGATGAAAACATGTCAAATTTTATCATCATTTGGGCTATGATTTCCCTCTATTTAACTCAATTTATCTGTCTATTAATATTTTCAAATTTTATATATTTGGTATACATGTATCACACAAGTATACCTAGTTTAATTAAACTTTACTTTATGGGGATAGACATGTTTTAAAGTTTCACTTTTTAGCATCTTTCATTATATAGAACCGATTAAAGGGAACTTATTTGTTTTTCTTGCATAATTTCAAGTACCACTAAATGGAATATTTTTACCAATAAATGGTTTCCAAAAATAGTCATTTTTATATAAAACCATATTATTTAATTTCTATTTTTATGGAAATTATTATGCCCTTTCTCTCTTTAATGACTCTTTTCCTATTTTCCCTAAAACACCACTAAAAATGAATGTTTAAAAAATTATTTCTTCTATTATTTTTATTTATTCAATTGAATTGTATATTATTTTAATTTCCTAGGATTTTTTATTTATCTAAAAATTAAAATAATTATTTAATTCCTTACCTCATGGAAAACATTATAATATTCCATTTTTTATTTTATAAGACATTATTATGTAAATAATTTCCTTTCAATGGGTTATTCCATTTCTTATACATTATGTGAGATTTCCTTATATTGAACTCATACGAATATAAATATTATGGTAAGTTCACCTATATAGAAATCAAATTCATTGGATAAATTTTTTTTCTCAAGATATCATATGTATGGGATTAGAGAGTAAACCATATTCATGATGGGTCACTGTCTACCATGTGATGTTGTCCTGGTAGTTATCCTTAACATGTACTTATTTCATGTTTTATGTTGTGTAAACATTCATATGCTTCCATGATTTTATTATTAAATATTATTTATATCATTCTAAGAAATGATTATTCATGAGTCTTGTATTTTATTATATCATGTTTATCCTTTGATCAAATGTTATTCTTATTTATCATGTTTATTCCCTTAATAGGGTTTATAGATTAGCCCTTTTGTTTTTGTACTCTGAAATATATCCTATGTAGTTTTAGAATCACAAAGGGATATGTGGGAACATTATGGATACTAAAATAAATATTTTTTTATATTTATTTATTATGAACCAAGCCTTCCAAGTGCACTAAGCCTCTGGATTGTGGGGTTGTGTTTGTTGGATAATTATGTTAAAAATAATGTAAATATATGTGTAAGACTTGAATAATTAGAGTTTGTATTAGATCAAGGTTTATTTATTTTTCGATATTTTTACATGAACATATTTTTAAAATCCCTAAAGATATATCTTATTATATGAAATATCATGAAATTTTAGTAAAGTGTATAGCTAGTGGTTTCTATATAATTAGATCCATGTCTGGATAATATAGGTGGATGTGGACTTGGTAAAGATGTACCTAGGGGTAATAAACTAAAAAGGTCTTATTGGGTATTCACTCAAAATATAACTTGTGCATTACAAAGAGGCCTTATTTTATACCTGTTTTGACACTCCAAGGGTATTATATTTGGAAAAGTCACAAACTCTTTAGGAAAAACTATGATGGACATAAACAGATTATTAAGTTTGTAAGATTAACAGGAAAATTTCCATGGGTAATGTATATTGAAACCTAGAGACTCATATTTTTTAATATATGTGTCATTTATTATCTATTTATTTTATGTTATTTGTTTCCATTTAATATTTTTTCGTTTGAATATTCTGGTCTAAAACATTATTTCATTTATATTAGTTAACATATTGAAATAGGATGATTCATTCCCATATCCAATTTGATATGCAATGTGATGATTGAACTAATGAGACTCCTATCCTGATGAGAGGTGTAGTTGAGAACATAATTATTAAACTAGATCAATAGATTCAAGTTATGTATATAACATGAATAGATTGGACATTATCCTAATAAAGATCATGTCGTGGTTGAGTCATTTATACAATAAATGCCTCATACCTTTAGTGGATCTTCTGATAACTACATTGTAGATTAATTGATTAACTACATTTAGAAGACATTCTAGGTCTTACAATTCATGTAATAAGAGAAATTCATAATGGTTGTTTATCACCTGGAGGGGAATATGATAAGTTATAGACACTAATAAAGAACATTAAGAATGATGAGAAAATAAATTCCATAGAATGGGAAGGATTGAAGAAAATATTTTAAATTTAAAATTTTCCAAAATTCTCCATCATAAAATGGAAAGGGGGTTCCTTGGACTGGAGTAAAAGGAAGATGAATATATCAAGGTGTAAGAGGCAAAATCAAAAAGGCATCCATGTTATGCCTATAGATTTTTCATCAAAACAAATAGAAAAGTGGACAACTACTTTTTTATATTAAATATGAGTATATGAAAATATTCAGCGATATGTGACTTTGATATCTATAAATATATTGTTTTTTCACTTAAGGTATGTATGGAGACTTGATACTCTTAGCAGTCTTGTGGGGATAGAGATAAAAAGTTGGAAATAGAGTTTATTTCTAGAAGATCAATGGATAAATACAAAGGAGGAATGAAAACCAAAATTTCCATATGTAAATAATGTGGGAAGAAGAATCCTTCAAAAGTTCTCAAGGGAACCAAAAGATGCTTAAAATATAGAAAAGGGGTGCATCAGGCTAGTCAATTAAAAAGGGGGATGAAGAAACCCACTAATTTTAGGGAATATAAGAAATTTATTTTCTATCCTTCTCATGTAGTAAAATTTTACATCTACATGAAACACATTAAATATTAATGAAAATTCTATATGACAAGGGTTGTTAGAGAAAATCAATGATAACAACATCTAAGTCTTAGATATCAAGGAAGGGAAAATGTTATCGCATCTTATGAGGTGGATCCTAAATATATTAAAGTGATAATTATGCTCGTTATTAATTAAATAATAGAGAAAATTCTTTATGATTTTTGTTCTACACATTCCGTCATAATGTGAATGTTTAGTATAACTATTCAATCACTTCCTCAGTACATAGAGGTTGAGTTATCTATGAGAACTGAAAATGGGGAAATTTTTTCATCTCAAGTAGAAAACCCCTCCATAACCAATTTTTTCTACTAAATTTCATAAACAATATTTTCTAACTCTATATAGTAGAATTTTATGTATATTGGGAATGTGTTGGATGTACATATATAAAGGAAACATCAACTATTGGGAGAGGGAGATCACTCTTCACATCACAGGTCATCCTCATATTCATTTCAATTGTAAGAAGGATAATGAACCTATATTAGAATCAAGTTATAAAGATTAGATATTATTAGAATATGAGAATCCTTATCAAGATAAAATAATTAACATAATGAAGAGAATCATTCTTGAAGACATTCCCATTGTGAGGTACTATACTGATATATTCCCTGAAGACTTTCATCATATTCCTCATGATCGATATGATGAGTTAGAAATTTATATCATACATATATCCATGAATGTATCCATGACACCAATAAAAATGGCCATCATTGAGTTGGAATAATTGATGAAGAAGTTACAAGAGAACATGGAAATGGTTTTTATAAAACAGAGTGATCCACTATGTGGTACACTGGTCATCTTCATCAAAAATAGGGATGGGTCAATGTTCCATTACATTGATGATTGGGAACTCAAAAAAAAATCATTATAAAGAATAGGTATAACCTTTCAAGGATTTATTAATTTTGTTATCATCTACATGGGGCCACATATTTCTCTATGGGTGACCTTCATGTAGGATATCATTAATTAATGGTTAAAAGGAAGATATTCACAAGACTACATTTTTATAAAAGTATAGACATTTTGGTAGATATAAATTCTATTCAGACTCATTAATGCTCTAATTATATATAAAATATGAATTAATATAATCATAATATATTACCTCAATAATTTTTTATATTCTTTATAGATGATATTTTGATATTCACCAATATAAATTAGGAGTTTAAGGAGAATATGAATATTATGCTTGAGAAAGGAAAAGATATATTAAAAGGATAGTAAATCATATTCTTGGATAGGGGAATTATCAATCTTTATGAATGTTACCACTAGACAATGGATATATTTAAAACTTTATAAGATAACAGAAATTGAGGATTGTCTCATGCTGGTGTTTGTAATAGAGATTTTTAGTTTCCTTAGACATGATGGGTATTTCTGATAATTTGAAAGATACTTCTATGAATTTTCATACCCACTAACTAATATGAATCTAAAGTGTGTAATATTTTACTAGAATATTTATTTTAAGAAAGATTTTTGCATTTAAAAAAGGATTCATATCACTACACCAGTCCTCATGATTACCTTAAGAAAGGATTTTATAATGGTACATTGTGATACTTCAATAATATTTTTTGACTATATAGTGATGAAAAATGAAAATAAACAACCTATACCTCAAGGAAAGTTCATGTGTAAAACTATCCAAATTATGATCTATATTTTCCTATAGTAATATTCACATTGAAAATTTTTCATTAGTATATCAATGAGGTGATGTGTGAAATATATATCGATCATAAGAGATTCAAATATAAATTAACAAAAAAGGACCTTTATAAATGCAGGTAAAATGGATATATTTGATTAAGGAAAATGGATTATTAATCCATTAACATAAAAGGAACTAAAATAAAGTAGGTAATTCTATACAAAGACTAGATCATGTAATATTATCCATGTTAATGATTGATAGGGGTTTGATCTTCTCATAATTGAAAAGTATGGACATTAGAATCATAATGGAAGGAACTCATCATTCCATTCATTAATAATTCTTGGACCATATATTATGGAAAATATAATGAATGATTAATAGGAATATGTGGAAATAAAGAAGAAGGTAGAAGATATAAGAAAATTGATATCCTCAGTGTTCAAAACTGAGGAAGAAATAGTTGGATGATTTGGGTCATGATGATGTGTAATATTCAATCCTGAGATAAATAAGGATCTTTTGAATGATGCGCACAACTCAACCATCTCTATACACCCATGGATCATAGAGATGTATAAAGATAATAAATAGGACTATTAGTAGGATAACATGAATAAAGAGATAATATAATACACATGAAAGTTCCTAGTATGTCAGCAAGTGAATGAACAAGGGAAAGAGTCATTGGGAATGATTCAACCATTACCCATACCAACCTGGAAATTGGAAAAAATAAGCATGGAAATTTTCCCAAATCTTATAAAAAAACTAGTTTAAATAATTCCATATGGATTGTAGTAGACTGTATTACAATTACTGGTTACTTAAATTCAATTTGGGAGCACTTTTAACATAATCAAATTTTAAGGATGTATCTCAGGGAAGTAGTGAGGCTCATTGAAACACCAAAATCAATTATATTCAATATAGATACAAGGATTACAATCATGTTTGGAAAAATTAATCAACATGCTCTAAACACTAATTTGAACTTCATTGTGTCCTATCATCCAAAAATTATTAGCTAATCTAATTGGACTTTCTAGAAACTTGAGGAAATGCGGAGAGAATTCTAGATTGACATCAAAGGCGGATGGGATCAAAATCTTCCCCTGGTAATGTTCTTATAAAATAATAGTTTCAACTCAAGGATCCAAATATAACCACATGAATCCCTTTATAGGAAGGGATGTATAACACTGAAATGTTTTATGCAGTTAGTGAACACAAGCTTCTAGGACATGAAATAGTTGAAGAAATCATAGAAACGTTCAAACCATTCAACAGATCATCAAGGTAAATTAAAGTTATTAGAAGAGTTGTAATAATATTTTTCAATGAAACCCAGTTTTTTATGTAAGTGATAATGTATTTTTCTACATATCTTTATTGACTAGATTCATGATATTTGGGAAAATGGAAATCTATATCCCATGTAAATATATACCTTTGAAATTTTTAATCAAATCATAGTTGTGGCCTATCAAATAGAACTTCCACCAAACCTATATCAAGTATATGAAATCTTCTATGTATCCATCTTGAGAATGTATATACCAAATCCCTAAAATGTAGTTAATCATGATTTGGTATAGTTAGGGCATGATATCCCTTATGGGGAGTATCCATTGAAAATATTTGACCATAGAGAAAATTTTCTATGAAATAAGACAACTCACCTAGTAAAATTATTATGGAAATACCATATGTATGTGGATTTGAAATTTTAATCCTTGGATGAATTGAAACAAAATTTCCCTCCTCTGTTTAGTAGGTGAAATGAAATTTCAAGGATAAAATTTATTAAGGGGGGATAAAGAATGTAACAAACTAAAAAAATCAATTGAATATCCATTCATATTATAGGAATGTCTCAAACATAGTTATATGGAATTATATAAAATAGATAACACAATGAATGATGAAAAAAATATTTTATTATATTGACTTGGAAAATAAATTTAGATAATAAATGTATATATAAAAATTCAAAATATTATAATTGGATAAAAAATAAAAAAATAAGATAAATACAATATGAAACTTTGGATATGATCAATCCCCTATAATGATAAGACCCATGAAAAACACTGCTTAAATGAAGCATAATATTAGTAATGAAATAATGAATATGAAAATGAAAAAATATACAACCATTTGATAAAATAAATATGAATTACTAATGAATAAAATATAAGGTATTAAATTAAGTTAGGGAACCCATATGATCATTACAAATATAAATATTAAAATAGTAATATGATCATTAGAATAGTAATATGCCCATTAGGAATTGTAACCTACCTATTTGAGTTTTAACCCCACCTATGTAATTCTAATATAATATTTGTGAATAATATAAAATTAAAATATGACATGTTTATATCATGATATAAGTAAATTAATGTTTTTAAATGATAAAATAAGTGTTCGTGTTATTATAAAACATATATGTAATAAATATTCGTTTATTATATGTATTAATATATAAAAATAATAATTATTTTCATAAAATTGTCTTATAAAAAAATAATATGTTTTATTATAATGATAATATAATATTTAATTTTTCAAAGGGTTATAAAATTAATCATAATGTGATAATTAGTATTTTTCAAATAAATGATATTTTTATTTATAAATTAATTTTAACATATTTCGACAAAAAATATATAACTGGATTTCATTTTTCTAATCTACATGTCAAAAAATTGTTCGGATGAATTTTTGGTAATTTTCTAAAATAGTTGAATTTTTTGGTTAATAATATAATACAAAAAAATATAAAAATGTACATTATAAGCTAAATACATAAATTTATGATCCATGGATAATGTAATAAACTATTATTTCAAGATTATATTCACCACTAACTATATATAGTCACAATATTCATCACTATTGGTATTCTTGTGCCAAAATAATTTTCCAATGAATATAATATTAAAAAAACACCCATCTCATCGCCTTAGAAATAGAAATCCTTATCCTACCACGTTATATCTATATTCATTTACCAAATTTCTACCAAATGTTTTCCCCCATATAATTTTATGTTCCCTAGAATCCCTTTTCTCCTCAAAAGAAAAATTGAAGGGGCCTTAAGAGGAAGCTTATGAGGAGATATCAAAAGGTGAAGGTAATTCTCTCAACACTACCTTTTAATTTTTATTCCCATAATACTACAACAATATTCCATTATACATGAAATAATAACACCAATATCATAAATATAATGTAATTTTGTTGTGTTAATAGAATATTTATCATCCATACTCTTCTCTTCTCCTCCCATTCCAAAAACGGAAACTTTGTTCATATTATAGTGGGTTGACCACCTACATGAAAAACATAAATAGTTTTACACACTTTTTCAAATATGGTTACACAAATATTACTATGATAAAATATTATTTTGATATCAATTTTACTAATTATTTCATGTTTTATAGAGGATTTATTAAAAAACAACATAGTTTTTGATGCTCAGTAAAATTGATTAAATAAACTAACTATATAATGAGAACAATTATACTAAATGAATCACACCTATAAAGGAAAACATATGGATATTTGGGAGCATTTAATTTTTTTGATAGAAATAAATGTCATTTTATTTCACATATATTGTTTTAGCCTAGTTTTTTTTTAAAGAACATGCATAGTTATCCACAAGTGATCTGACCTTGGAACTATGAAATGAACTCCCTTGGAACAGTGAAATTAAAAATCATATATCACCAATAAGGTTGTAAATGTAAATAATATAATGATATTAAATCAAATATATATATAATGTTTTTTAATTAAGTAATTAATGAGTAAAATTTGATTATTTTGAACATTAAGTGAATGTGCTTAACAATTCTAGACATAAGGTAGGGGATACCTCTAAGCCACACTATTTTATTTGGGTTTTGATTTCTATATCTTAAGCCTAATTTCTCTATGTATTAGTCCTTATATGTATTTTATTATTATTATATATGTCCCATTAATATTTATCTATTTTAATTCTCCTTTCCTTAGTAGGTATATACATGTTTTAAAGGTTCCCCTCTCAACTTATTTTGTTAAAAAATATGATTAAATGGAACATGTTTATTTTCATTATTCATTTCAAATCCCACTAAATGACTATTTTTTATCAATACATAGTTTCTATGAAAACTAATTTTAACATGGAAAACTATATTTCTTCATTATGGTTTTATGAAAAATATTATTTTCTTACCCATATTAATGATTATTTACCCCATTATCCTAAAACCCAACTGAAAAGGAATATTTCAAAAATAATTTATCCACTAATTTTTATGTCTTCAATTCACTTGGATTTAATTTTCATATCCTATGATTATTTATATATATATGAATATAAATTATTATTTAATCCCTTCCCTCATTTAAATAATTATATAATGAAATTTTGAAATGTTACAAGACAATATTATATACCCCATTTACTTTCCAAAGATTTTTTTGATGCTTATTCCTTATATAGGATGTCCTTACATTACTCCCTTATTAATATACATGTTATAATGGGTGAAACATATAGAGTTTCAATCTATTGGGTAATTTTTATCTCTGTTGGGTCCTAAAAATTCTGCATGGAAGGTGAAAATAATTTCATGAATTTTTTAAGGGTAAAATAAACCAAAAGAATAATTTGAAGAAAATGTTAAAGGATGTGAAGCTGTAAAGGATGACTAGGGTCTGTATAGAAACATTATCTATGTAGGCTGACATTACACAAGGCATCCTAAAACCAAATTGTTAGTGGGAGGTGATAAAGTCCACCAATGATCGCGACTAAAACCAGATCATTTGTAGGGTCAGAAAATGATTTTTATCCCTTGAAAATGACTGTCCCCCACAAATGATAAATCCTTTATAGGGATGGAAGGTATTTTCTATCCCCCATAAAAAATCATTTTTAGACTGGCACGTCCTTTACTGGGCTCCCAGAAATGATGTCCTCATATCCCATCATTGATGACTGAAAACTATTATATTTAGATACCCATATTCTTATATAAATTACCCCTAAGGGGAACCAAAAAAGGAGGAAAATTTAGGACAAATAGAGGGTAACCTGATCAAATTGAGAGATCAATCAATCCTTACTAGGTAAACTTACCCCATAACATTTAGGGATAAAAGGAATTCACTCAGACATCTATATACCTGAAACCCATTTCAAATTATATTCCATGAACCATAAGATAATGAACCTTTTAAGGATGATCACCCAGTATAGAAAAGTACTACATGGATGTATCCCTACCCCGTATAGAAAAAATATACATTGGCGGAACTCAGGACCACATATCAAAGCACTATGTTTTCATAACCTAGGACTGTATAGAAAAATGATACATGGACGAAAAACATGCCCATGTAGAAAAATGATACATAGAGGTAACTCCACCTCACATAAAAACACACTATATTGAATGGGGAATCATAGGATGTACTGCTTTCCCACTCACATTGCTTCACTCTAGCACATCATTTGACCCCACATTGTCTCCTTCGCATACCATTCTAGTGGTACCAGGCCAAGGCCTTCCCTAAATCCACTCGATGTGTATGATAAAATCATTGGACACATAATTTTGTCCTCACGAGTGTACATACCAATGGTAAGAATGGTCCTATTGGTAACCTTCTTCACAAGGGAGACCCACAAAAATCTTTCAAGAGAACATTTCCATGGTAATGAGGGTCCCAAACTTGGACATACTCACATGGACCTCCCTACTTTAGAGATAAAGATGAACCACACTCCATTCCCTTCGATGAGGGATAGTGTTAGACCATTATCTCATCATATATGAAATTGGGAGGGGGAATCCCTTCTATGGTAATCCCCTAATATTTCATGTAAGAGGATGCATCCCCCTTCCTCTTCATCTATCAAATCATATCCGAATAGATCATCATATGTGACCAATTAGGTTACAAAAATATGAGAGGAGATGGGAACCCAATGCCCTTTATCTCTCCCTATGGTCTTGGGATATGAAAACAATATCGGATATGGGTGCTTAGATCTCTCCCTATCCCTCACCCTTTGGGATTCATTATTCATCCACCGGTAGACAAATTGATTTGTGTGGTATTTAGATCTACTAAATACTCTTTCTTCTCACCCCAAGAATAACTAATGTGGGATTAGGGGTTAATGGTGATATTGAAATTTTTATGATCCAATGAACTAATGGGCCTCCTATTCAGTGTAGTCCCTAACCATACTAAAACTGGACTCATATTCAATGTAATCCCCAACTAATCTCAAATGGGCCTCCTACATAGGTGTAATCCCCAATTTTATTTAACTACATGGTAATTGATTTCCAAATAACTTGGATACAGAGGAATCCTCTTTGAGGTACAAACCCAACACCAAAATTCACCCCTAAATTTCTCTAGGCTATATCCCGAGTAGGGTCATACTCAACTGGGAGGGTTGTATTCCTTCTGGGTCTCTCTCATGACTATCCGTATTGATCCATATTCTTAATGAGATCATACCCCACCTGGGACACCACACATATTCAATGTCCCTTGGGCCTCTTCGGCGTATGTCCCACACCATCCTTGGTGAGGAACCATTCACAGAAAAATCCTTGCTGCATGACAACAAACTACATGGTTTGGTCCTCGTTATATGACCTTAAAAGTTGATTTTTCTTATTAAGTGGCACTGAAATAAGTGATTTCTAATTATTTTTATGATGATATGTAGGAATTCCATATTTTGGGGTTGATCCTAACATTAATACAACTCTAGTAACATGGGATGATGGTAAATTCTAATGAACCCCAATTGTGTGGATTAAAACTAGCTTCTTAATTATGAAAAACAAAAGAATCTATGATCTATGTATAAGAAGGGTCCATTGATGGAGAACCTAGGATACATACATATCCTTACATTGATGAAGAAGCTCATATATTCATAGATTATTTACAAATCACACATTATAATAATTGATCATTAATTCTAGTGTGACGTATGTTATACTTGGGAATGAAAAAAAGGTTTCATGAATATTTACCAAATCTATAAGAGAGTCCTTGAATAGAAAAAAATTCCTCCATAAAGGGTCTAATATGTATAAAATACCATCTTCTCAACCAATGAGAGTCCCTAAACATAATTAGATCAATTTTACAATGACCACAAGCCTTTGGAAAGTAGGTTTCTAAAACATCCCAAATTAGGGAACCATTGGGTGTTTCCAGATCGATGAACAACCAGTTGGAAGCCATTCAAAATGGTTAACTTGACTTAAATTCTTGTGAAATATTCAACCCCCACCCCCCAATTAATCATACCATGGAAGCCAGAATTTTCTTTAGAAACATGAATGATGAACCCAATGTGAATCTTTATCAAAGGTGATGGAGTCACCCACTTGTCAGGACCCATTCACTTTCAAAATTAATGAGGTCCGTACAAAATGATTTATGATTCATGTGTTTATTTATATAGATTCTATATTGAAACAATATTCATGTTTTTGTTTGTCATATATATTGTACCCAATTATCACCAGAACTCTCTTCAATCTAATGGTCTCTCACCATTTTTCATAGATGTTCCCATCATCCACCGCATAAGATGGGTTCTCGACCAAAATAAGGATTCCATCCCCAATCCACTATCTTCAACCCTGGGTTTAAAATGCATTAGTATGAGAGTACCACAAAAAAGATTCTCTCCCAACCTTAGAGGTATCTCAAAAATATCTATAGCTTATGAAGCCCCGCCATTCATCTGGTCAATGATAGCCAGCAGTTCCGGACTAGATGTCACCAATAGGAATATCAAACTATTTTGAGATCCTATCACCGAAATGAAATAAAATAATTCCTACCTTACATCAGAGACACTAATAAATTAGTCTCCAGAAACATTATTTCGATGACATAGGAGTTCCACCGAATGAATCTTTCCATCAATTTTCATCTCCAACACCGTGAGTCCCACCATCCACACCATAAAGTGGATACTACCCCATGGGACTTGGTCAAATTCATATAGACCGGAGTTTATAGGTTATCCTGAATAGTAAAGAAATAAATTAATCTAGAGTAGGACATTATTCATGTTCCTCATGATGAAGATTTTCTGTAAAATATGGTGAAAAACTATGAGTAGATGAACATACCTACTCATTAATATAAATAACACCAGTAAAATGCGATAAAAAGAAATGATAAGATTAAAAAACAAACTCATTCATATGAATCTCATTAGAAAAATACAACTAAAATCCATAAGAATATTCAAATACCTACCATGGTATATCAAGACCATCCGTATAATATGGTGGAAACTAATGATAGGATTCAAATTTGTGATCATGTATATCAAGACCGTCATCCAAATATGGTGAAAGATATGAGAAGAAAAAAATATCTGCTTGTTCATATTAATACCGCTAGTTAAATACGGAAAAAACCAATGAGAATATGAAAATACATACTCATTCATATCAATACTTTATGTTAAATAGGGTAGTGACAAATGAGAAGATGTAAATACCTTCTCATGCATATCATTCTTGACATCGAAATATGAATAAAAACTTTGAACATATACAAATTCATACTCGTTCATATCAATACCATCAATAAAATATGATGGAAACCAATAAGAATATGCAAATACATACTTATTCTTATCAATCCCATCAGTAAAATATGGTGGAAGTAGGAAAAAAATATTAAAATACCTCCTCTATTATATCAAACTCATTACTCAAATATAGTGGTAACCTATGAGAAAATGAAAATTACATCTCACTCATATCAATACCTCTTGGGAAATATGGATGAAACCTATGAGCAGATGAAAATAAATTCTCTCTCACTTCAATATCATCAGTCAAATATAGAGGAAGGATACAAGAAGATGGAAATACCTTCTCTGGTATATCAAGACCTTCATAAAACATTGTAGTAATTGGAGGACCAATACGATGTATCTGAACTAAAAATCGTGGGTAGACTCATATTCATGACCCAAAACTGTAATGGGTGTATATTCTCCTTCATTCCAATGATGTTTATTCACATTTCCTGGTAATTATGGTTGGTCAGACATCAATTCTTGATTATATCCTACAAACCTACTAAGAAGTAATCAAATCAGCAGAAATAGCTAGGAGACGGGGCCATGACCCCACCACCTCAAGTGGAGTGACTCATCTGCATGAAGGGATGGTCACTCAAGAGTAGACATGAATCCATTATCTAGTCTAGGAGGGTCATTATCAATATTACATAATAAATTAGAAACTAGATTGGGAATAAATAACTTTTTTCAACTATGGATTGTCGGTACATTTAAAAGGCCACTCTAGGGAAGGAATATATCCCTACTAAAACCAATATGCTCTATAACATGATTTAACATAAAAAAATTCAGAAAAAGTCACTCCCTTTATTGGTAATATCTATTCACAAAATGTGGTTCTAGTTTCCCATGGGAGATCATTGAAAAAATAATTTCACCCAAGGTGGTTTGAAGTTCCAGAATTGGATTATGACCCTACTCTATTTAATGGTGGAGTTCTAGAGGCCATCAAACATATATTAATAATGGCCATTGATCCTTCAAATCCTTTACCAAATTACAGAAGTTACTGTATAATTCATCAAGGTCAACCTTGTAGTAAAACTACTAGTAGTTCTAGGGGTCCTCCCTATAATTATTACCATAAATAAATTTCTCATGGGCCCAATTTGATCAATCATGAATCCCCATATCATGATGAGCACCATGAAATCCCTAATTTTTTCTTGAAGATCAATCCATAATAAGTTCCTCCCATTACTAGATAAAATATGAGAAAGCCCTGATATTATGAGGTTCTTTGAAAGATGGGGACAGTCATGCTTGATACCCTATCAATGATAAGAGACATCCTTTATTAACCAGAAAATGGATCAGGGCAACGGTCTTCCTTCGAACCTCCTTTGGTCTATTTCCATGGACATGGGACCTTACTAGACATGTTCCATATAAAAAAATGCAATAATCCCTCATATTAGGCTGATCAAGTGGAGGAAACTCTCATATAAGAAAACAAAGATATGTGTCTCATGAGAAGAAAATTTTTAAGAGATGATATACCCATCATTTTTGTCCCCCATCCACTTCCCAATTCAACATACCAGTGGTATTGTTATAATAATTCTTACAAAACATCCATCTAAAAGTCTGGAAGACTCTTCACCACCTAAAAGTGGAGATATTTCCATACGGCGGGTATACATAACATTTTAAAGTATTAGGATAACTTTTTCATCAAATATTCTAGTAATCCTTTACATCTGTGTGGAGACCACACTCAAATAATTGGTGGAAGGATCATCAATTCTCATGCCTAAATGCATTGCATGAATTATGTCATCTAATTATCAATGCCACACCTAGTGTTCATATCTATGGATGGAGGAATATGGAGCTTTTTATTTCACCTCATGCCCCGAATAGAAGAACCCATAGTAAACTACAAATGATAAGGTCATCACTCTAAGGAGGATATTAATAAAGACCCCTTCTCAGGACATATTATTTAATTAGTAGTAATTGGCCTTGAATATGTCTTAAAATCATTAGTCTCGATGATATAATGATGTTGAAAAACTAATGATATAGGAAACTGAGAACATTAGACACAATTATTTCTTTAGGGAAGACAATCATTAGGAACTATTGATATCCTTAGAAGCAGGTGGTTGGAAGAAATATCATGTTTTTTTTCAGACCGTGACTTTTAAATTTATTTTTATTTTATTATTTTATGGATTCGGTTAACCTCTTCGAGGTGCGGGTTGAGAATGGGTATAAATTTTTTTAAGTCAGTAAGTATCCTTTTGAATTTTACATTCCTTTATGTTTTGAAAATCACAAACACATTTCTTAAGGAAAAATATCTTTCTATAAGAATTATTTTCTTAAGGAAAATTTTCTTTCTCTATGAAAAGTTTTATCCTTACCCTTGGTTATCAATGTCTTATTTTATTTTTT
Organism: Viscum album; assembly: GCA_963277665.1. Taxonomy (NCBI): domain Eukaryota; kingdom Viridiplantae; phylum Streptophyta; class Magnoliopsida; order Santalales; family Viscaceae; genus Viscum; species Viscum album. The sequence continues at coordinate 1,327,927,378 of OY728145.1, read as the reverse complement.
CTCTAAATAAGTCTAACCATCCTTTTCTTAAACAAAAAATCAGATCCTTACCTAAGTTATAACCTTACAGTTCCTTAGAATCTGGTTTACCTAGAATTGTGACTCTGATTTCTCCTAAAATCAGACTTCAATTTCTTCTGAAATCATACTCTGATTTTTCTTGATTTTAGACTCTAATTTCTCCTGAAATAATACTTATATTTCTTCAAAAATAAAATTCTGAATTCTCTTGAAAACAGACATCAAAATCTCATTTTTCCAGACTCCAAAATCTTCATAAATCAGATTCTGAATTTACCATAAATCAGATTCCTTATTCCTTAGAATTTAGACTCTTAATATTTATTATTTCATAAACCGATTTTTCATATTTTTAGACTCTGATTTATAATTTTTTCCCTCAAATCTGATTTTTACTAATTGTTAAAGTTAATTATATTTCTTAAGATATTGTTCCAACTTTATCATATCATAGTTTACATAAGTTTCTTAATCTTAATAAAGTTTTTATTATATAATATTATGTTAAAATGAATTGATGTCGTATAATCTATTTCAAACTAACCATTGGCTGAGTGACATGTATACAAATCCCTCCAAGATTTAAGGAAAAATGTGACCATTTGAGGAGGGAGCCAACCATTGGAACCCTTTCCTATAAATTCCCCATCCGTTTGAAGAGTTCTATATATGTGAACATAACACAACACACATCTAGATATTACATGTTGTGATGTTGTGAAGTGATTTCTAGAGAGAGGGACTCTCATTCTTTGTGAGATATATAAACAACTTTTTCATCCGTGAACAATTTTTTAGCCTACTTAGTGTGATTATGATTGTTTCTATGTACAATTGAGGTATTAAGGGGATATTAAGATAGAGGTGTCAACTTCCTTAAAGATTGAGGGCTTCCAGGGATAGTAAGAAGGGGGTTCCAACTTTCTTAAAGTTTGAGGTCTTACGGGGTTATAAAGATAGATTCTGATATTATTATTGAAGGATTAACCTGGTGAAGGTAAGATATAATTTCTTGAAATTATAAATCAAGGGTCCTTTTCCATTGTTTTTGGATACCCTTTTCTTTGGGTTAAAATATTTCCAACTTGTTTACTTGTCTTTTTTAGAAGTTTTTATTTCTGTTGCATATTTTTTTAAAGAAATAAAGTATAACTTTCTTATACATTCTTATAATTCTATACTCTGATAAATAAGATTCTATACACATTAAGGTAGAACCTTTCCCTAAGTAAACATTTATTAAGTTTCTTTATTGGATCCATATTTCCAAATCCTATGAAAGTTAGTTTCTTAGTTAATAACTAAATAGGTTTTGTGAATCCATCTTGCTTAACTTTGTTTAGTATATATTTTATTAAGGATAAAAATGAAAGTTTTTAAACCTACAATTCACCCCCTCTTATAATTGATCATCTACATCTATATTTAGATCCTACAATTAGTATTAGAGTCGGTTTCTGAAATCATTATTCTTGCATATAAGTTTTCTTGCACAACTTTTCTTGATTAACTTTACTTGTTTAAGTTTTTATTAAATATTTTATTGGTTTATAAACATTTATTACTAATTTTTTAGTGGAAAAGTTCGTTTTTTACTTTCTTTTAGAAATGGAAGGAATGAATATTGGTTCTATAGAAAACTTAAATCCTACCAGGCCATTGATATTTGATGGAAATGATTATGAATATTGGAGAGATAGGATGAATACCTTAATTATCAATACTAATGTTGATAATTTTATTATACTTACCAGAGACTAAAATATTCCTAACAAGGAAATCATAACCTTCACCAATCAATAAAAACAAGAATATAAATTAAAATACAAGGTACACAATACTCTTTTATGTTCCATGACTAGGAATATCTACAGTCAAATATCTTCTTGTGAAGCTTCTAATAGCATTTGGAAGAAACTTGAAGTTACACACTTTTGAACTTCAAAAGTGTTTGAATATAGAAGAGCTATTTTATGAGGTGAATATCATTGATTTTTATTTCCTTATGGAGAACCTATTTGTAAAGTGAAACAAAGATTTATGACTATCATCAACAGTCTTTAATATATGGGATAAAAAGGACATGATGATGAAATTCTTTTGGACAGGATAATTGATCTCATTCCCAATGAGTGGGAATCTAAAAGGATAGTTATTGATGAAATTAAGAAAGTATAAAATATCACTCTTAATGATTTATTTTGAACTCTTCTTTATCATGAAACAAGAATGAAGAGAGATGTTGAGTTCAAAAACAAAAAGAATAGTAATGTTAGTGCTGCTTTCACTACTACATCTAAAGCCAAGAATCCTAAAAGAGTTACTATATATAAAGCTGAGATATCTGTTTTTTATATCTGAATCAAGTGACAGTGATCAGTCTGAGAATGAAATATCTAATATTTCTAGAAGGATGAACAAGATTGTGGGAAAGAAAAACTTTTAGTACAGATATAAGAAGAAAGACATAAATGAAAATAAAGATTTAGAAGTATCTTTTTATGAATGAAAAAGGGATCCACCTATCAAACCTGATTGTCATATTCTCAAGAGAAATGACAGAAAGGAAAATCATTCTTAGATCAATAGAAATAAGTACTAAAATTATATGTTTAATAAACTCTTAAAGTATAATTAAACTTGGTGTGCAGTGGTGGTGACTCTTTAGATGAATCCTCAGAATATGAATCTTCTAGTCAGAATAATATTGGTATTATAACTAGATAACCTATTGAAATTCATTGTCTTATGGAAAAGGTACACAATACTAAATCTTTATCCAATATTTATTTAAATGAAAATTTTCCTAATATAAAATATTGTGAATCCTCGGATGATGAATGTTCCTCATCCTAAGATAATACCATACATTTTTTTGAAGAAGTATCTAGATTTTTTTAATTAGTTGAAAATGAAAACTATAATATAAAAAAAATGAGAGAAATTAAATTATAGAATTTCTATTTTAACAAAAGAAGTATCAGATCATTCTAAATATCTTGATAAGAAAACTCTTCATTATGATTTTTTTTTAAAAAAACCTTAAGGAATTTAATTTTGAGAAGGATAAAAATTATAAGGATCTTGAAAATATTATTTCTAAGAATTTTTTTTAGAGAATAACTCAAACTATAAGACTAATAACTATGCGGATAAGAATTTAGTCCTCAAACTAAAATTTCAAATTTTTTTCATAAGAAAACTTTTATCAAATTTAACTTATAGAAGGAAAGAATTTGATAAAATGTATTCAAAACTTCATCCTCTTAAAAATAGTTATGGATTTGATTATTCTCATTGAAAACCTATTTTCAATCATAACTATTTTGTACCCCAAAGTTCTCTTTTTTGCACTAAGTGTCAATGTGGTTGACATTGGGAGAAAAAAAATTCTTTAAATAAAACCCAATATTTAGGTTTTCATAAAGCTTGTTTTTTTAAGAAAATGTGGACACCTATGATTTTACTTTCTAACAATTTCATATCCAAGAAATTTTGGATTCCAAACGTCTAAATATTTAATGTTTAGAAAAACAAAGGATGTGCCGACAATAATACATGATACATAGATAGTGGATGTTCCTGGTATATGACTGGTAACAAAATCTTCTTTGAAAATATTATCAAGATGAAAGGAGTAAAAGTAAATATTGGAGATAATTCTCAAAGAGAAATTGTTGGTATAGGTAACATTCTTCTTCTTGTAAAATCCTTAATTTTAAATGTTTTACTTATTAATAGTCTTAATCACAACATTATAAGCAAAAGGCAATTATGTGATGAAGGTTACTTTGTGAATTTTTGGAATGATAAATGTATAGTACACAATCCCATGGATGGTTTTTTTATCTCATTCCATAGGCATGAGATTGTTTACACATTGAATATAGAAGACCTTAGGAGCTAAAACCTACCTTTCCATAGTGAAATGGAAGATCAATATTGGTTATGGAATAGAATACTAGGACCCTGTAATCTTATGAATTTAGGAAAACTCTCAAAGAAAATACTTGTTAAGGGTCTACTGGATATTAGATTTTATACTTGAAAATTTTGTGATCCTTGTCAATATAGAAAGCAACATAAGTCAAGATTTAAATCAATTAGTGAAGTCTCCACTTCTAATGCATTACAGCTAGCGCATATGGATATTTTCAGTCCAATACAAACTAGAAGTATTATAGGAAAATACTATGTATTTGTTTTAGTTAATGATTACACTAGATTTACATGGGTCTATTTTCTACCAAAGAAATCAGAAACCTTTTCTTATTTTAAATATTTTTCAGTCAAAGTTAAAAATGAGAAAACCCTTCCATTGATAACTATTTATATTGATCTTGGGGGAGAATTTGAAAATTCATATTTTAATACTTTTTTTAGTAAGAAAGGAATTACTCGTAACTTCTCAGCTCCAATAACACCTAAACAAAATGGTTTTATTGAAAGAAGAAATCACATTCTTCAAGAGACAACTAGAACCATGTTGAGTGAATATTATATTTCTATAGAATTTTTAGATGAGGCTTAAAGTAATACTTTATATACTATAAATGAAGTTTTAATCACATATTTTCTTAATAAAATACCTTATGAATTGTGGACTAATCATAAACCTAATGTTTCATACATAAAAGTATATGGATGAAAAGTATTCATCTTGAATAATAAAGATAAATTACATAAATTCACACCAAAATCTATTGAATTAATTTTCTAAGGCTACTCCACTCCCTCTAAGGCTTATAAAGTTTTGAAAAAAATTCTTGTATTGTTGACGAAACAGTGCATATTAAATTTGATGAAACTGATCCATTTCTTTTTAAACAACCCCAACCTACATCTTTAGATGTTATTTCAATAACTGATAATCAATATTTGATAGAATATTTTTATAATAAGGAAAATACTCAAGAAAATGTTTTTGAAGTATTTACGCCAGAAGAATTTTTACCTTATGTTGATGAAGAGGTTTTACAAAACCCAAATCAGTTGTTTCTTAAGAATCATCCCAGTGATAGTATCATTGGTGATGTAAATCAACCTGTAAGGACTGGAAGTTCTTTAAGAAATGAAGAAGAGTATCTAGAATTTCATTCCCAATTAGAACCTAAAATCACTGATGAAGATTTAGGAGACTATCATTAGATTAAATCCATGCAATATGAACTAGATGAATTCGAAAGGAATAAAGTATGGAACATGGTTAAAAGACCTAAGAAAAATTCTATAATTTGTGTAAAATAGGTATTTAGAAATAAATGTGATGAAAATAGAATCATTTTATGAAATAAATCAATATTAATTTTAAAGGCTATAATCAACAGAAGCAATAGAATATGAAGAAAGCTATGCTTCAGTAGCTAGACTTGAATCTATTCATATTCTATTATCCTTTGCAGCAGTCTTCAATTTCAAATTTTTTAAAATGGATGTGAAGTGTGTTTTCCTCAACAGAAATGTCAAAGAGGAAGTTTATGTTGAAAAAACTCCTATATTTGAAGGCACAAAACATCCTGAACATGTTTACAAACTTATCAAAGCATTATATAGACTTAAAAAAGCCCATAAATCCTGGTATGAAAGACTTACATGATTTTGGTTACAAAACAATTATATTAAGGGAACTGATAATCCAACCATTTTTATAAATAAAGATAAGAAAATTTCTTTGATTGTTCAAATTTATGTTGATTAAATTATATTCAGATCAACTTAGTAATCTTTAATTGATTCATTTGGGAATCTTATGAAATCTGATTTTGAAATGAGTATGATGGGTGATTTAACATTTTTCCTTAGTTTTAAAATTTCTCAAAAACCTGAAGGAACTTATATATCTCAACAAGAGTATATAAAAGATCATATTAAGAAAAATGGATATGAATACACAAAAAATATAAGTACTTTAATTAGTACCTCAAATGCTCTTGATATTGATGAAGCTAGGAAACAATTAGATTAAACATCTTTCAATGGTATGATAAAAAATCTATTATACTTAATAGTTAATAATCCAGAATAAATGTTTTTAGTATGATTATGTACAATATATAAATCTAATAGAAAGGAATATCATTTAAAAGTAGTGAAAAGAATTTTACTCTATTTAAAGGGAACCATGGATTTATAACTTTTCTATTCTTTAAGAAATGATTTTGTTTTAAAAAGTTTTTCATATGCTGATTTTGGTGGATATATAATGGATATTAAAAGTACCTCTAGAACTTGTCATTTTTTAAGAGATTAATTAGTTTCTTGGTTAGGTAAGAAACAACACTCATTATCACTTTCCACTATGGAAGCTGAACATGTGGAAACTCTAAGTTATTGTGCTCAAGTGTGTTGAATGGAACACACACTCACAAACTATGGAATGAGTTTTACCAAAACATGGATATTGTATGATAATACTAGTGCCATTTCCCTAAGAAAAAACCTTTCAAATCACTCTCATGAAAATTACATAGATATTAGGCATCACTTTCTTAAGGATCACACACTTAAAAGAGATCTTATTTTACTATTTATCAGAATGCAAGACCAACTTACTGACATTTTTACAAAATACTTACCCCATGATAGATTTGAATACATTAAACAAAAGTTATGAATGATAATATTAAGGTAATCATCCATATTAAATTTTTGTTAAAATCATATCCTAACATTAAAATTATCCTTTCTATAGGGGGTGTATATATGTTTATTCTTTTATATTTCCCTTTCAAAAACAATTTGGAACCTAAATTTTTTTTTCTTGATAAAATTTTCAGAATCTAAATTTTTTTCCTTAATATAATTTTTAGAACATAAATTTTTTCATTCCCTAATAAAAAATCTCTAGAACCTAAGTTTTATAAGAATATCATTATCAATATTAAGAATCCTTAATGAGAAATCCAGAAGGTATGTTTACTTACTTAAATATTAGTAATTAAATTTTTTACCTGTATGTATTTTTATCTTATTTTAAGAAAACTTTATCAAATTCACTTTCCTTAAATATGATTTTTCCTTAAAACCTCAAAAGATTAGAATCTTAAAATCCTTATTTGGAATTGATATAAACTATCAGATCAGATCAAGCTAATCTCAACAACTGGATTGAATCGAGAATATGAACCATCACTATTATGCCAATATAAAAGACCGCCTATTTGTGTCCAACATCAGTTGTATCAGTGTTTTTGCGTCGATGGTATGCCACTCTTCAAATCAGCCGTTCAGTTTTCTCTGTTTCTTAAGTTTTGAATGTCTCTTGAAGTTTCATCACAAAATCTGATGGCCTCGAACAAGGAACCCAAGGATTGGTTAATTTACAAAGAAATGTTGGTGGACCCATATTCCTTTATTAAGTATGATTATTTTATTTCAAAAATCATTAACAAGAATGGATGGGAAAGCCTTTGTATTTCCATAAAAAAAATCAGGATCTGGTTTATCCTGATCTCATTATATAATTCTATGATACAATTAATGTTTATGAACAATGAAGAAGATAATTGTTTTCTTTAAATATATATGGAAATAATTATTCATTATCCTTCAACAAGGCTGCACACATTCTGGATATACCTTATAAAGGAGCGGTTATCTTCTATTCCCAAAAGTTTCCTGACAAGAAAGGTAGTTTTGAGAAATTTAAGGCAATTGAGTGCCTTGGACTTAAAGGAGTTAAGAAAATTAAGATCAATCATCTCTCAACCAACTATAGAATTCTAGCTCTGTAGATGAAATGATTTATCATTTTGAGAAAATTAGACAAGGATTACCTTAAGAAATGTGATATTGTTATGATGGATTTCTTGGTGAATCTAAGGAAGATAAACCTTATCAAGTACATTCTCTTGACCATCAGCAATATCAAGAATGGAACCGTAAAATATAATATCATAATGTATCAAGTAATCTTGTCGAATATTATTGTTCTTTGAAAAAAAATATTTTAAATTTCCTTGCACTTCAAAACCCAACATTTTTAAGATTATTTTGTTGAGTGATAACACTATGAGAAGGATGAAAATTGGTTTCAGCATTAAGTCAAGAATTTTTTTGACCTTCCTAATAGTTATGTTAAAGCTATCAGCAAGAAAGGTGAAGCAGTTTAATATTCCAAGAAAAACCCAAATAAAATAAAAGAAAAATAATTGGAACATCAAGAGGAATTAACCATTCCTAAATCATTTTTCTATCCACCTAAGCCTAAAAAGTAAAAGGCATTTTCTGATGAAGTGGTAGCTAAATGGAGAGAGTAGAAGAAGAAAAATAAAGAGGGGGGTGCAGTTTTTGGGTTGACCCTACAAAGGATAAGGCCTTGAAAACTCAAGAGATAAAGAGTTTGAGAAGCAATCTAAAGAGAAGAAGTTAAAGAATAAAATATCATATTCCAAGATTATTCATGATTTTCTTAAAGATACAGATAAAGAATCTGAAAAATTCCATGTACCGGAATCCTTTTTATAAGAATCATTTCATATTGAAACTCTAGGTTCATATTAGAGTAATAATGTTTCAATTTTGTAACCCATTATTGAAGAATAATTAGTTCATCAAGAATAAGAATAATAGGAAGAGTAAAATGAATATGTAATCAAAATTGTGGAAGAATATTAGGAGAAGGAAAGTCCTTCTGACAAGTTTTTTTATTAGAACTTATTAGGTAGAATCAACTAAGATAATATCAGAAGGGAAAGATGGTGATTCTCAGGATGATGTTGAAAAACCTTCAGATGATAAAATGGTTAATCATGATTTTATTCATCATGATGATGTTAAGTATGTTACTAATATAGTTGGTGACAAATTTGCTGCTGATAATGATAGAATAAATCAAGTTTCTGATAGTGAGAATGAGACTCTGAAAGTTGATAAGGTAGTCACTAAAGCTGAGAAAGGAAATCAAGTGGTTGTTGATTCTACAAGGAAATTTGTGGTTGTAAGACCCAAGAAATATGTTGTTGGAACATCTAAGAGGAAATCAGAAAAGTAAGATAAATTTTCCTCACCAGCAAAAGAATCTACTTCAGAATCTTCAAATTCCTTGGGATAAGATTTTTTTTGTTCAGTCCCTGAGTAAGATAGTGAATACCATTCCCTTATTTCCAAGAATTGATTTGAGATGTCAGTTTCATCATCAAACAATCAATTGGAAGTCGTATTCAACAAGAATTCTCATAGAAAATTTTGTAAAACTTGAAGCTGATTTTAAAACTTTTCAAATTCGGTATGATACTCAGAGAAGGTCATGCAAGGAAATAACCAACTGGTCTAAGTTAGTGATTAATGATCTGAAAATCATGGATGATTTCAATGATTCATTAAAGGATTCCTTTGATAACTTAGAATACATGATCAATAACTTTTCAATAAATCTTTCAGAGAAATTGAATCAAGATAAAGTTTCCCAAAATCAAGAGGATAAAGACTTGAATATAATGTTGAATTGTTTTACTTTAAATTAGAAAAGGGAAAGAGAACTTAAGGAACAGATGGAAGAAAAATTCAATAATCAAGAAGAGGTGGTAAAGTCTCAAGCCAAAATTCTTAAGTCTCAAGAAGAAAGGATTAAAGATCTCGAAAAGAAAAATCATGATCAGGAAGGGATTCTCAAGAAGATTGAGGATTATCATAAATATTTGAAGAATTTTAAAGAAACCTTGAGGAATTTAATTCCAAAGGATATGAATAAGGATGAAGGATTTTTTAAACTCTGATATTTTATTGTATTTTCTTTGTAAATTTTTTTCCTGTCATAATAAAATTTTGATATATTTACATTGTTTTTCTCTTGTATATTCGTAATATTTTAGGTGCAATTTTTTTCTCTCCCTCTATTCCTTTTTGAAAATCACAAAGGGGGAAAAAGAATGATCAAAATGAATATTAACAAAGAATATGTCCAAGTACGTGGGAGATTACTTAAAGAAGATATTCTTAAGTAATAAAAATTTATAATATGATAATTAGAAATTTAAAAACTTAAGGGGGAGTTAGTCGTATTCATCATAAGTCTTAAACCAAGTAAAGGGGAGATAAGTATTTATTTTAAGTTCAAAAATGAATTTTTTTTCCTTATATTCTTTTGCAAAAAGTTATTTGTGCTTTCCAGAAAGGGGGATATTTTTTTGTAAATAAGTATCCTTATGACTTTTACATTCCTTTATGTTTTGAAAATTGCTAACACATATCTTAAGGAAAATTATCTCTCTCTAAGAATTATTTTTTTAAGGAAAATTTTCTCTCTCTAAGAAAAGTTTTATCCTTACCCTTTTTTTTCAATGTATTATTTAATTTTTTCTCAAACCCAGTCTAACCATCCTTTTATTAAACTAAAAATAGGATCCTTACCATACCTAGAACCTTATAGTTCCTTAGAATACAATTTCCCTAGAATTTTGAGTCTAATTTCTCCTAAAATTAGACTACTATTTCATCTGAAATCATACTCTGGTTTCTTCTAAAATTAGACTCCACTTTCTCCTGATTTCATACTCTGGTTTCTCCGGAAATCTGACTCCGATTTCTTCATAAATCAGATTCTGAATTCTCTAGAAAACAAACGCCAAAGACTCATTTTTTAAAACTCCGAAATCTTTGTAAATTAGATTCTAAATTTACCATAAATCAGATTATGGATTCCTTATAATTAAGACTCTGAATATCTATTATTTCAGAATCTTATTATTCATATTTTTAGACTCTGATTTCAAATTTTTTTCCTAGAATATGATTTTTCATATTTGTTAAAGTAACTTTTAATAATTAAGATATTATTCTAACTTTATCGGATCCTAGTATACTTAAGATTATTAAATATAAGAATGTTTTTATTACATAAGATTATGTTACAATGAAACAATGTCATACAACATGTTTCTAATTAACCATTGGATGAGTGACACATGTATAGGTCCCTCTGATATTTAAGGAAAAATATGACCGTTGAAGGAGGGAGACATCTGTTTGAACCTTTTATAATAAATACCCTATCCTTTGAATAGTTCGATATATGTGAACACAACTCAAAACACATATAGAGATTACATGTTGTGATGTTGTGAAGTGATTTCTAAAGAGAGAGACTCTCATGATTTGTGTGATTTGTGAACAACTTGTTCAGCCATGAACAACTTGTTCAGTCTACTTAGTGCAATTCCGATTGTTGTAATTGAGAATCTACATCAATATTTTTATCCTACATTTTTGAAGTTTAATAATTTTAGTGTCTTTTAGACCCATGTGTAGTCACTACACGGTCAGCCCAGGTGCCCATGCAAGTGTCTAACGTTTAAAATAAATAAACATTTGTGTAAACCAAACAAGTTAAATATTTAAATCATAATAATAATAATGTTATCTTGTAAATAATAATAATAATAATAATAATAAATTTTTATTGTTATTATGGTTATTAATATTAAAATAGTTTTTTATATTTTTATAATAATAATTAAAATAAAATTTTGTGTTTATAATAATAACAAGAGTGTCTTAATTAATGTTTTATTAATTATTAATAATATTATTAATGTTTTTAGTATTTAAAATCAAATGAATAAAATTTTGATTATAATTATTATTATTTTTAGTGTTATTATTATTATTGTTATTAAGGTTATTTTTAGAATCAATTAATTATTATTATCATTAAGGAAATTAAGGATGTCATTTTGAATATATAACTATTAATATTAGTTTAAATGTCGCCGTAAAATTTTATTTTTGTTATCATTCTTAAAACGATAATGATAATAATAATAATAATAATAATTATTATTATTATTATTAAAAAATGAAAAAGGGGGGAACCCTAATCTACCAAGCACCCCCTTCCCGCTTACTTGATTGTGCAGCGGTGCCCCCTTCCCTACCCTTGTATGCGTGACCACCCTAGGAAGGTGGTCTCCCCTCTAGCTGGCACCCACTCACCCCTCACCGCTCCGTGCTCCCGGCCTCACCCTTCATGCTCCAGCCGACATCCCTCTCCCCAACCGCTTTGGCCAGCTGACCCCCCAGCTCTCCTTTACTCTGGCCAGCGGCGCACCAGACCCCCATCCGACCTCCCTTTCCCCTTTGCTCAGGCTAGCAGTGCACCCAACCCCTGACAGCCCTCACCTCTCTTTTTCTCTGGCATGTGGTTCACCCGACCCCAAGCGGCCTCCCTCTCCCACACCAGCCAACCATGGCTTTCTCTGGCGAATTTGTCTTGTCTAACACCCCCCATATTTTCTCCCTTAGTATTAGGGGTTTTCCTTCACTTTAACCACACCCTAAATGAACGAATTGTAATCCACACTTTCTTCTCATTTTTTTAGGTGTGCGATTGGTCTGTGGGGCATTTATCCTCCTTCTATTGAGGTTCCATCATGCCTTTTCTTGTTTTGAGGTAGGTGTTTCCATCCCTTTCCATTCTGAAGAAATCAATTGATTCTTATGTTACTTAAATTATTATTTTTACTTGATTTTATACTTTTTGTATAGATAATTAGTATTTTATGGCATTTATAGATTTTTATAACTGATTAAAAATAGTTTTTGAAGTGTTCCTATTTATGTTTATGCATTATTAAGACCAATGTGTTTGATTAAGTGGTCAATCTTGTTTAATAAAATATTTGCGTATGGTTTTAACCTTGGTAACAAACTTAGTAATTTTATTATGTTGTTTTATAGATAATATAATTTGTAAAAAATATTTTTTGAAGTAAATCGTATATTATGCTTATGTTCACAGGTGTCGAATGCACCTGGTTAAATGTAAATTGGGTTTTGATAGTGAAATTATATGATTTGTGTGATATTTCCCCTTTGAATTGTTATGTTAAGATGACTAGATTTTTATTTGAGATTTTATGTGAAATGTGGTATTTTGAGGCATGAATTGTAATTTGTTTTGGAAAGCTTCCCTTGACTTTAGAAATGTTCATTTTCACCTTTTGAGATTATGTGATATTGATGGGTTTAGTGAAAAGAAGTGTTGGTTTGAAAATAAAAAATGGTTTTTGTCCTTTCATGAAATTTAGAGGGTGTCATTGGATGACATCAAATTAATGGGTGCACTAGGTTCACACATTGATTTGCATTCAAGTGAATATGACACTTAGACCAATTCTATTCTTCCACCTTAGTTTCTAAAATGGTACTTTAATCTCGAAAAGGAATGGGTGTGAAGTGTCATGTCATTCTTATTGCACTATTTAAAACTTGGTCCATTTTTAAATTGACACTTTCTTTGGTAAATGTTGGTATAAAGGACCATTGGGTATATTTAATGAGGTTTCCAACATTTTTTTGATACCAGAAAGGGTTTTATAAATGTATTTGGTTTTGGAGATCTTAAAGGCTTGTTTGGCATTAAAAACATGGAAATGGTGTTTGATATAGTTTTGGTGAGGTTTCAAAAATGTGTTTGGTTTGGAACCCAGAGGCACGTTTTGATTTTTAAATGAAAAATTGGTGTATAGAGTTGTTTTAAAAGATCGTGTGAAATATTTTCATAAAGGTATTTGATTATGTAAAACTAAAGGCCCGGTTGATAACTCCAAGTGTTTTATAAAGTGGTTTCGATAAACAAATGATGTGACAACCCAGTAGTCACTTTGTATGTTTGACATGTATGAATATATATATATATATAAGTATATGGGGCCCTCCTATCTAGGGTAACCCTTTATGGGTGAATGATTATGAAGCATCCTTGTTTGGGGTAGGCAAGTGTAGTGATGACCTGTGAGTTGAGTCACATGTGTCAGGGACTCCTACTTACACAGTATTACTACCAATATAGGTTCCTAGGAATCTTTTATATGATCAAGTGATGGTTGATGATCAACCACTATTATACGGGTTGGTACCCCCTAGATTGATTATTAGGTCAGGCGGGATTTGCCACTAGATTTGGTCAGTTTTAGGGTGACCAGTTAGTTATAGACTTACGAGCTTCACCATACCCTGGAAGGTAGTTAAAATTTTAGTATGTCCAAGAGTCTTCTCGGTATGTTTAAAATTACCCAGGGTTACTTAATCATTTATATTTCTTGTTTACTTTCTGTTGTACAAGTTTATTTCTAGCTCAAACTGTTTACCTATTTTATTTTAGCACAACTTTGGTATCACCTGATTTAGTTTTAATTTTCAAATGGATGTTGGTTTTGGAAAATTATTTATCTTTGTGTTGGACTTTAAAATAGGGAAATGGTTTTTGGTTTATTGAAATGTGAAAAACCCTATTTTTATATTTTTTTTCAAACTAGCATTAATGGAATGTTTCATGGAAGGAAAGGTATAGATTCTATGGTGTTTTCATAATGAGCATTTCGGTGATTACCCATATTTTATATTTTTAGTTTGCAGGTTCCTTTTTCTAGGGTTCTAGTAGATGAGTTGTATATTATTAGAGAAAGTCTGTTCATTGGTTGGTAGGTGACATTGAAGGTCACATGGTGGTATGTGTAGTTTTGTTTTCTTTTCGCTACTGGTCATTGTTTTTATTGTTAGTCTTTATTTATCTATATATCTATTTTGTTTATTTGATCCTAGTTTTGGGCTAAAATAATTCCCATTCATTTTACGTTTGATTCCTGGAACTAGTTGTCTTCCTGTGGGGATCAGGAACACCCCTCAAGACATTTCGTGGATTGGCTCGGGTGGCCAGTTCATGGTCAACCAGGGTTGGTTCGTGACGAAATGGTATCAGAGCAGACCCTTATTGTTTGGGGTGTTTGGTAGATGGATATTAGGACTATCAGGTTTTGGGATGTAGGTACGCTAAGGGCATCATGAACCCTCACTTGTTCTAAACCTCGAGTTTTCAGGGGTAGTCCGAGAATTGAGTCATTGTCCTGTTCTGGTTTATTTTAGATTATGGATGGAAATGAAGGTGAGTCGGTGTCATGTTGTGATTTCGCATAGAGTAGTGACCCATGTGATATCCAAGTTTCTGGTTCAAGTTCCTTCTAGTGTTATTTCCTACCTGGGGCATGGATCACTACCATGTCACTGAGTTGGTCATAAACACTAGTCCCTCTCTCCGACAGTTTGGTGTAAGTGGTGTTTTTCTTGGTTCTGGTTGGTGTAAGTGTGTTGTTGAAAATAAAAAGGATTTTGGAAATGAAGATTATTCTTTTTAAATGGTTTTAGGATTAGTAAAATTGGTTTTAAAGGGACACTTTTTGGCTTGAAAATCTGGTAATTGTTTGAAATTGTTGAAGTAATGAAATGTATGGACAAATATGTGTCAGTTCATGGGATTTCATGGGTGTTTATTTGAAATTAAATACATGAACTTTTTTTATAAAGGTATTTTTTGAAAGGTATGTTTTTTATGTGTTGGTATTTGTTTGGTTTTTGATCTGATTGTTTTTGGATGAAGGCACATTCATTGATGTTTCTTCGGCTTGATATTGGTTTTGGCATTGTGTTTTATATGTTGTTCAAAAAATTCCACTTAGAAAGGTCTATAAGGTTTATGATAAGTCATGCCCATTTTTTGGTCCTTCTCATACATTTCATGTTCTTCACAGTGATTGGGGTTCATTAGAGTCAGGAGAGTGGCTTTAAGAGTTTAAGCACGTCTTCAGGGTATTGGGAACTCCTGAAACTGTTAGGGTGAATGCTGTTTTGGGTCTGTTTGAAGGTCCGACTATGAAAGAATGGGAGTTTTTCTCCCTTCCATCAATGCAAGTTGGGATGACGTGGGATGTCCTTAAATATGTCTTCGTCTGATGGTTCATACCTGAAGAGTTAAAGATGAAGAAAAAGGAAGAACATGTGCGTATTCAACAAGGACAATGGATGGTGAAGGAATATGTTGAACATTTCAAGGAGCTTGTGTCCTTTTATATAGAGGTATAATTGCATCATTTTATGAAGACCTCTCTCTTCATAGTTTTTCTTCATCTAGAGATCAAGGATAAATTTCTCCCTTCTAGGGATTATCATTTCGATAAGATGGTTGATGAGTTGTTCTTAGCTGAGTTGGTCTCTGAAGCACAGATGGTTGGAAATATAGTGTATCCAGTTGCTCGTGAAGGTTCCCAATCTGGAGAGTAGGGTGTTCCAAAAGGACCTATTTCTAAAGATTCCTCTGTAGTGGTTCGGGCATTTAGTTTGTTGGATCGTTCACTGGTGTTCCATAAGGGTGGATGTTTATGCCACGCGAAGCCATCATGTCTCACCCCTCTAAAGACTTTCCATTGTTATAGTTGTCTGGGTCATGTAAAGAAGTTTTGTAGGAAGCATATCCTGAAGAAGAATATGTGACTAGAGGATTTCAATGCCTGACTGTGAGATAAGAGATGCTTCATTGATCATAGCCTCAGCCGCAGGTCTTGGGGTGAAGCTCATACACAATCAGGAGTTGTCGAGGGTGTGAAGCCTTGGTCTAGGTTTTGTGTTCCGCGTTGGTGGTGGAATATTTAAAGACATTTCATTATTTTTTTTATATATTAAAGTTTTGACGTTGTTGATAGTTCATTGTTTCATCGTGAAGTTATGATGGACATGTTCTATTGTAATCCAAATAGTTTTGCTTGTTTGATTATGGTTTTTTAATCGTTCATTTTTTTAAAGTGTGTTTGACCCTTGTATGGGTTGATCTCAGTTTAGCTATGTTCATTTGCAGATGTAAGGGCCTATGTAAGAATCAATATTTGTAGTTTTTTCCTGGTTCGTTGATTGGGTTAAGTTATTCTCATAGGGTTTTATTTAGTGTTGGGGTTTTTTGTTCTGGGTCGAGAGTTCCATGTTTTAACAGAGGTGTTATTCGCTCATGTTATAGAAGTTAGTTTAGATTAGTTGGGAGTTCACACTTCAGCCCCCCCTTTCCGGGCTGGTATGTTTGGGTGTTAATTTTCCACGCTAGTTGAGTTCTTATGGTGGGGATAACCCTCACATATTCTTACGTTCTCTTATGTTGTGGTTTCTTTCAGTTTCAATCGTGCATGGATTCAAGTTCTTTCCATTGCTCTGTTGGGTGACATTATGGGGGTAGAAAGTGTCTGTAGTGGGGAGAATTGTCACCACACAACTTTAAATTTATTTTTATTTTATTATATCATGGATTTGGTTGACCTCTTTGAGTTGTATGTTGAGCGTGATTCTAAAATTTTTGACGTTTAATAATTTTAGTGGGTTCTGGACCGGTGAGCAATCACCGTACGGTGGGCGGTAGCTAGACGGTCAGCCAGGGTGCCTACGTAAATGTCAAACATTTAAAATAAATAAATTTTTATGTAAATAAAATGAGTTAAATGTTTAAATCGTAATAATAATAATGTTATTTTTCAAATAATAATATTAGTATTAATAATGATTTATTGTTATTATTGAAATTAATATCAAAATTGTTATTGATATTGTTATAATTAATGATGAAAAGAATATTTTGTGCTTATAATAATAAGAGGAAATTAATTAATTTCATATTAATTATTAAATATATTATTAATGTTGTTAATATCTAAAATCAAATTAATAAAATTATGATTATAATTGTTATTATTTTCAGTGTTATTATTATTATTGTTATTAAGGTTTTTTTAGAAATAATTTATTATTATTATCATTAAGTAAATTAAAGATCTCGTTATAAATATATAACTATTAATATTAGTTTAAATTTCATCAATAAATTTTAAAAAAATTATTATTATTAAAATGATAATGATTAGAATTATTATTATTATTATAAAATGAAAAAATGGGAAAACTCTAATCTACGCAGCACCCCCCCTCCCTTACCCACTGCCAGTTCTGGATCCCCTTCCCTACCCATTGTGTGTACGACCGCACCAGGAAGGCGACCTCTCATTTGGATGGCCCCCCTCACCCCTTGTCGCTTCGCGCAACCTCACCCTTCGTGCTCCAGCTGAACTCCCTCACCCTAGCTACTCTGGTCAGCCTACCCACCCCCATCTCTCCTTTGCTCCGACCAGCGGCACACCTCACCCACAGCCAACCTCCCTCACCCCTTTGCTCTGACCAGCAGTGTACCCAATCCTCAGTATCCCTCACCTCTCCTTTGCTCTGGCCAGGGACACACCCAATCCCCAGTGACCTCCCTCTCCCACTTCGATCGGCCAGGGATTTCTCCGATGAATCCATCTTTCACAACCCCCCCAATGTTTCTCCCTTAGTTTTAGGATTTTTCCTTTAATTTAACCACACCCTAATGGAATGAATTATAATTAACACTTTTTTCTCATTTTTTAGGTGTGTGATTGGTTAGTGGGGTGTTTCTCCTCCTTCCATTGAGGTTTCGTCATGTCTGCTCTTGGTTTGAGGTAGTCATTTCCATCCCTTTCCATTCCAAAGTGATCAATTGGTGATTATGTTACTTCAATTATTATTTTTACTTTATTTTCTACTTCATAGTACAACTAATTAGTCTTTTATGGCATTTATAGATTTTCAGAACTGGTTAAAAATTTCTCTTGATGTTTTCCCTATATATGTTTATGCATGCTTATGCCCAATGTGTTTTATTAAGTGGTCAATATTGTTTAATAAAATCTTCACGTATGTTTTTCACCCCAGTAACACACGTAGTAAATTTATTGTGGTGATTTCTTGATATTATAATTTGTTAAAAATAGTTTTCAAGTAAATATTCAATTATTCTTATGTCTACAGGTGTCAAATGTTCCTGGTTAAATGTAAATTGGGTATTGATAGTGAAATTAGATGATTTATGTGATATTTACCCTTTGAATTATTATGTTAATATGGTCAGATTTTGATTTGGTATTTAATGTGAAATATGGTGTTTTGTGGTGTGGATTGTAAGTTGTTTCTGAAGTCTTCCCTTGTCTTTAAATTTTTTTATTTTCACCTTTTAAGATTATGTGATATTGATGGGTTCGGTGAAAATAAGTGTTGGATTAAAAATAAAAAATGGTTTTTGGTCTTTCATGGAATTTGGATGGTGTTATTGGATGACAGCACATCCATGGGTTCACTAAGTGCACACATGGATCTGCATTAAAGTGAAGATGACACTTTAGTAAAATTCTCTTCTTACACCTTAGTTTTTCAAATGGTACTTTAATATCGAAAAGCAATGTGTGTGACATGTCATATCATTTTGATTGCATTATTTAAAACTTGGTCAATTTTTAAATTGACACTTTCTTTGGTAAATGTTGGTATAGAGGATTGTTGGGTACATTTCATGAGGTTTCCAACTTTATTCAGAGATTGGAAATGGTTTTATAAATGTATTTGGATTTGGAGATCTTAAAGGGTTGTTTGGTATTGGAAACATGGAAACGGTGTTTAGTATATTTTTGGTGGTGTTTGGAAAATGTGTTTGGTTTGGAACCTAGAGGCCCATTTGTATTTTTAAATGCATAATTGGCGTTTAGAGTTGTTTTAAAATATCGTGTTCAATATTTTCATAAAGGATTTTGATTATGTAAAACTAAAGGCTCGGTGGACAACTCCAAGTGTTTTATAAAGTGGTTTTCATAATCAAATAATGTGACTACCCAGTTTCCATTTTGTATGTTTGACATGTATGTGTGTATATATATAACTATATGAGGAACTTTTATCTATGGTAACCTTTTATGGGTGAATGCATAGGAAGCATCTGTGTTTGGGGTAGGCAAGTGCGGTAACGACCTGTGAGTTGAGTCACATGTGTAAGGGCCTCCTACTTACAAAGTATTAATACCACATTGGGTTCCTAGGAATCTTTTAGATGATCGAGTGATGGTTTCTGATCAACCTTGATTATACAGGTTTTTACCCCTGGACTATTTATTAGGCCAAGCAGGCTTTACCGCTGGATTTGGTCAATTTTAGGGTGGCCATTTAGTTATAGACTTAGAAGCTTCAGCATACACTGACAGGTGGTTCCAAATTGAGTACATCCAAGAGTCTTCTATGGATTTTTAGGAATACCCATGGTTACTTAATCATTTTATATTTCTTGTTTACTTTCCATTTTAATATTTTATTTCTCGGTCACACTATTTACCATATTTATTTTAGCATAGCTTTGGTATCACATGTTTTGGTTTTCATTTTCAAATGGCAGTTGTTTTAAAAAATGATTTATCTTTGTGTTGGAATTTAAAATGGGGAAATTATATTTGTTTTATTAAAATGTGAAAAACCCTATTTTTATATATGTATTTCAAACTAGCATTAATAGACTATTTCATAGAAGGAAAGGTATGGATTATATGATTTTTTTCTATTGATCATTTCAGTGCTCACACCTATGTTATCTTTTTTGTTAAGGGTTTCTTTTTTATGGGTTCTCCTGGATGAGTTGCTCAATATTAGAGTAAGGTTGGTCTTTGGTTTTGAGGTGACCTAGAAGGTCACATGGAGGTATGTAAATTTTTGTTTTCTTTCTACTGTTGGTCATTGTTTTTATCATCAGTATTTATTTATCTATTTATCTATTTGGTTTATTTGATCCTGGTTTTGGGCTGAAATATTTCCCATTCATTGTACATTTGATGCCCGAAACTAGTTTCCATCCCACGGGGATCAGGAACACCCCTCAGGACAAGTCATGGTCCAGCTCGGGTGACTGGTTCATGGTCGAACTGGGTTGGTTCGTGACATGTTGCACATGAATGATGCTCAAAAAATGATACACAATATTGAGAGAGGTGATAGTAGCAGCAGCCGCCACAATAAGGGATCAACCCAACCCACAGGGATGGGGGAATTTTTATTAAAAATATACCTTTGAGTATGATAAATTTGGCTTGAGGCATGAAAAAATATCAAATAACAGCATCCTTATCCCAGATGGATGGGGGAATTTTTACCTCAACATCCCCTCCAATAGAAATCAGTCCTTTACCATTTTGGGGGACCAACAGGACATGAGGTCTTAAAGCATTCCCATATCACGGACCATTTCCCCATGAAGATACACATACAACAAGATAATTTTGTGGTTTCCTCTAAGTCACTATTCACCAAGAAACCCAAAAAAAACTCTAGAGAGGGAGGAGGAGGTCCATTATAGTGTTAAAAAAATTCTCCCATAATTTAGTATCCAATATGAAACCTAAAATTAATTATTCATCGGTAAATGTCATGGGATTCAATCCTACAAACGACGCTATAAATGATTATAACACATAAGAGCTAGTAGAGGATGGTTCCACCTAAAATGGAGTCCAGATAGAGAAAAAGTTTGGTGGTGTACATACTCGGAACCAGAGACTCACCCTAAATTTGGTTATTCCCCCGAACAATCCCTCACCCCCACTAGCAACCCTCTACCAAAGAAAATATTAAAATAAAGGTTGGATATAACCTTACACCTCTTCATGAAGAGGTTGAACCCATCACACTTGATGAAATATTCACTTATAAGGAGGAAGAATTTAATGATTTGAAAAGAATCAATGACAAACTTCTCTATGAAATCATTTATGAGAAATATGTTCCATGGGAAGAGCCTCAAGTTTTATGTCCAACTGGTGTACCACAATAATAAGGTTTCACCACAATGAATAAAGAAGGTCCAAAACATCTACCTAACTCAGTGCCTAGGCCATCAGTTTATCTGGAAATAGTTATGGAAATATATCAAGATTTACCTTCATTATTGAAATAATCATAATGAATTCAATTAAACCCTCATAAGATTTACCCTTCTGGAAATCATCCTCAAATGTCAGTAGAGCCAACATGTAAATCCCTCCAAATTAATGCCTCTATTCAAGTTCATGTTCAACTAAAAATTCATCAAGGGATTATCAAAACTATTGATTCAATGGTAGCTTGATTGGATGATGTAGAGGAATATAATGAACCAGTATAGTAAGAAAAAAAACTTACTCTGAATGGGTGACGGACATCCCACCCCCACCAAATTTCAGGAGTCCTACATTTCCAATATTCAATGGATTAATAGATCCAGAATAATATCAGACATAATTTGTGTCCCATTGTGATCCAATAAAGGGAACTTCTATGCATCAAGAATCAATGAAACATTGATTCACAATTCAATATTTTCAAGGGCCATCCTTTGAATGGTACAACATTTTTATAGCTCAATCAATCATGGGATGGGAATACCTCTTTCAAAAGATTCCCTTTTAATTCATCTCAACATTACTAAAGACCAATATACTTGACCCCACTAGTTAAAAATAATGTTAGAAATAAAGGGTGTTATATTTCATTTCCATATAAAAAAGGATAACCAACTCTCTGATCTTACCACTTCCCTAAGAAGATTTGATTTCTCTCTTCATAGAGAACCTTCACGATGAATTGAGAATGTTGTTTATCCTAGTAAGATAAAAGGGTGGGTTTTTGTATATCTATTTTATTTCTAAAAAAATACAGGATTCCATAAAGAAAACTATGATCAAGTCCCAAATCATTCATTTATCCCTAACAAATATAATGGGAAAGGAAGAGGTTGTAACCATCACACTTAATCATGCCTATAAACCAAATCAAGGTCTAAAGCCCTCACTATATCATGTGGCACCACTTGAGCATAAAACGTAACCCCTGCCTTAGCAATATGAGTTGAGGGGATCTAGTAGAAATCAATTCAAGTATATAGGTAATATTTTTTAATTGTTTAAAGATGATCATGTCTTCATCTACTTTATTATATCACTGGAAAATGATTTAATCATCCTTATAGAGACTAAAAGGTATGAATTAGTAGGTCTTGATGAATGGACATATTATTTATCATTCCCTGAGATGTTGGGGAACACCATTTGGGAATTATTCTTATTCAAAGAAACCTTTCAAAAAATGACAGACTTTGGGAAAGTGAAATCATGAAAACTGCTAGCACAAGTCATGTATATTTCTATTATATCCCCAGTGGAAGGAGGTGGGTGAAACAAAAGTTATTAAGAAAAATGAATAAAAGTTTTATGGTTGTATGAATGAATATAAAATAAAAAAAACTCATGGTATTCTCTAAGAAAAATTGAATCAACAAATTATACTGCCGTCTACTACATCTACAACACAAATGAAACCATCAGTACCACAATCCCCTAAATAAAA
This sequence comes from Viscum album, assembly GCA_963277665.1. NCBI lineage: Eukaryota > Viridiplantae > Streptophyta > Magnoliopsida > Santalales > Viscaceae > Viscum > Viscum album. The sequence goes on along the minus strand of OY728145.1, from coordinate 1,327,904,341 downwards.
GCCTTCAAAAAGTAGACTTTATGGAAGGGAAGGGAGAAGAAAGAGGAAGATGGACCTACATCAAGATCAAACCAATATTTTATCCTCTAAAACTCTATGCCTTTATATTTGAAGTATTGGGAACCACCTAGGTAAATGGTACCACCAGAAATGGTCCACCAGACAAAATCCTTGTTGGATGAGAAATAAATCATTGATACATTTAATTTCATTCACTTAATGGATCCCTTTTTTGATTATAACTATGGATAAGAACATAAGATCTCCAAAACTGATTGGGGAACCAATGGAAGAGTCCACAAGATCTGAGGATAAAGGGGATGATGTAGTCATGGAAAAATAAAGAATTATATCCATGTCCCTACTCGGGTTGTCAGTAATGTGGAAACTTTCAGAAGAGTCCTTCAGTGTGTCTAATAAGAATAGGGAAATACCCATGCATATTCTAATAGACACCTTAACCTGATCACACTATAATATCAATAATAAGGGGTATAGGTGTCATATCATCCTCAATGGGTGGGAAGGCCTTCTCGGTCCAACCCACTAATACTGGGAGTACCTTAAACTCTAGTTTCAAGAGATGATTCATCTATTTTGAGTACTCTAGCTCCTATAAATCCTATGAAATATAATCCCGATGTCGGGAAGTTTCAAACTTTATCCTATAAGTATGATATATTTATGCAATTATCCCTGGTAGTGTCAAAATTATCAATTTTGTAGGCCTTGAATTTATCAATAGATCTCAGGGAATCACTCATAGAATCTATTTTAATCCCACATGTGTTTAGAGCTGAGGTTATTGTTGCTATGGTCTATCATGCATAGACTAATTATAAAGAATGTCCCATGATTATCTTCATTGCAGATCAAGATAAAGATGACATTATATAGGGGAACATCAGACCCATGTATGTTTCCGGAAGGATAAAGGTGTTGATGTTTGAAGGGTTTTCATTGATAAGGGATCTGGAGTTAATATAATTCCAATATAGAAACATCACAAGTTTGGCTATGGGGATGAAAACCTAGATCCCTCTTCTCTAACACTATAGGGATATGGAAAAAGTTATCAAAATCTACTAGTCCAAATAAATATCAAGGAACAATTTAGAGACCTCATATTTGACTCAAAATATTTGTTTGTTAGGTAGGATATGGAATTCAATGTCTTTCTTGGGAGGCCCTGGTATTGTAAAAACATACAAATCCCATTGTCATACTATAAATGAATCAAATACTGTATTAATGGAAAAATATGGATGTTTCATGATAATAAGGCCCCATTTGAATCTTAAAAGTTTCATTATATCGATGAAATATTCTATTAGAGGGAAGGGAAACAACCCTTGATGGTTTTTCTTGGTTCACTACCCCGAATAGTAAATATATTATCCGGTTCAACCCCTTAAAAAATCTTGGTGATTAGTACATGTTACCCATCAATCAATTCTAGTATATGAGTCTAAATTAAGGTGCATACTCAATGAATTTCATGATATCAGCCATGAAATTGAATCTAGCAGTGTTGAAGAGGTTACTGACTCTCTATATATGGGTGAATTATCTAATGGAAATGCACTCATTATACCTTTGTAGCATCAAGAAATCTACACCCAATTATATGAATCATAAGATGTTGTATTTTCACCTCATTAAGATGAATACAATCCTCCTCCATCCCTCAATCAATCCCTTAAATAATTTCAACGATGTCCCACATTTTCAGATGGGAAATATAAAGTCGCTTCACCTTATGAATGTTAAAATATGAGATTCTCTCCAAACTATAGAGAGAATACCCCATTACTTTCTCCCCTAATGGAATATGATGAATAAAATGAATATGATTAAGAAGAAGAGAAGTAGAACCTCAGGGAAACCCCTACAATATTTGAGGAGGGTGTCTCTACCACCAATGATGAACTCAGAGAAATGAATATACGTACATAAGAAGACTCATGGCCTAATTTGATCAGTGTGGCCACATATTTTGACGAAAAAGAAGTATATACCTACTTTATAAAGTGGAATTGGGATGTGTTCTTCTGTAACTACATAGAAATACTCGTCCTTGATTACGAGGTGTCCACTCACCACCTGGTATTTCCAAATGATCTCCATGGATATAAACTGGAATCTAGAAGGACACGTATGACACACAATTACAAAATTAAAGCTGAACATGAAAATATCATCAATTATATCTTTATTTTAGAGGTCCACTATCCAAAATGGCTATCCAATATAGTCTCTATCAAGAAATAGAATGGGAAACTAAGATTCTTTATTGATTTCAGATATCTCAATTGGGACAATCTAAAGGAATATTTCCTAGTACATATCACAGAGATACTGATTAAGAAAATGACTGGATATCAAGCCATGTCTTTCATGGATATATATTCATGATATAATCAAATTTGAATGGACTAGGAAGATGAATAATACACCACCTTCAGGTCCCCCCTAGGTAGTTTATTTCTATCATGTAATGTCATTTGGATTGAAGAATGCCACCAATACATACCAATATTCCATGTATCACATAATCAAACACTACTAGGGGAAGTCTAATAAATGCTACATTGATAATATAATGGTCAAATATTGTAACGGTTTAATCACATAGATGATCTTTAAACCGTCTTCAAGAAACTGTGATTGCACAACCTGAAAATGAACCCCTTGAAATGTTCATTCGATGTTGCCTCATAGAAATTTCTCAACTTCATTGTATGCCATCATGGAATTAAAGTCAACCCTAAGATGAAAAATTACATACTTATCATGTCACCTCCTCAAAACCCCAAATACTTTATGGGACTTCAATTACACTTGTCCTATATTTAACTATTTATAGAAAACATTGCTAATAAAATGTTTCCATTTCACCAGGTTGATGAAAAATGGGGTTATAAATTAGTGGACTAATGATTATTATGAATCATATGAAAATATAAATAAATATCCCTTTATCCCACCAGTTCTAATTCCCCCAAGCAATGTAAGACTACTCATTTTATATGTGAAATCCTTGTAACAATCACTGAATGCCTTCCTCATAAAAAAGAATGATGCTGGTAGTGAAAAAAACATTATTACCTCATCAGAACCATGCTTAATGGTATGAATATTTATTCAGATATCGAGAAGAGTTTTCTAGAACTAATCTTTGTAGTCTAGAAACAGAGGCAGTACCTATAGCATCATGAGATTTATTTTATCTCTCATTAAAATCTAGTCAAATATATTATTATCCATCCAATGTTGACCGGTAATATATCATGGTGGGTGGTCATCCAGTACGGTTTCACATCTAGTTCATGCATTAGAAAGTGGTGAAATTCCAGGCTTTAGCATACTTTCTAATAGATCAACCCCCATATGAAATGATGTCATAGATACTTACTTACCCAATGAAGATATATTATCTATTCAAGAATTCACCCAAATATAGGATATTTATTTTAAATGTGCATCCATAAGCCCAATAGAGAATAGGATAGAAGAATCAATGCTCAACAATGTCATTTTGGGAGTCATGGTCATTTTTACTAGAAAAGGTAGTCATGCATTACTCCTTCCTACTATCAAAATGGTGCATGAACAATGAAGAAAAACATCAAGGTCTCATTTCATGGCTAGAGGTGGTACTTGAGGTATAAGTAAACCACTTGAAGAGAAAGAGTGATTCGTTATTGGTTATTAATCAATTCAATAGTTATTATTCCATAAAAAAGAAAGAGTTAATCCCCCTGATAGAACATGTCTGAGGACTAATGGTGGAATTCACTATGGAGATAAAATTGGATAAAATACCATGCTTGAAAAATAACCAGGAATACTCCCTGGAAAATGTAGAGACTGCTCTAGAAAATACAGATCAGGATGAAATAGTCATTATCATTACACACCACCATATACTCTCACCTTTTATTTGAGTAAACACATAAGATATTGATGATGTTAGTCCCATCCCTAAACTATACGGTCATACTGCTGACTGTGTGACACCCATTATATATGACTTTCAAAATAGAAAACTCCCCTTGGACAGATATGAGAAATAGAAAATAAAAGTTCAGTAATTAACTCTATTTTATATGATGAAATAGATTATTAAAAGGTATTCTATAAATAGATCCCGGATGGGGTCCTTCTCGTGTGCATTAATGGAGAAGAGACCACTTATTTCATGAAGGAAGTGCACACTGGAGCCTATGGAATAGAATAGTCAGGGTTTATTTTCTCAAAAAATTTGGAGTCATGGGAACTACTACCCACTATGATACAGTAATGCACAAAATTTACCAAAAAGTTTCATTACTGCTAGGTTCATGCCAACATCATTCACCAACCCCTAGAGTTGCTGCACACATCTAAATACTCATGTAAATTATCTATATGTGTAATGGATGTTGTAATAATATATCCTCCAACCACATCCAAGCAGTTCATATACATTCTTATTACAACAGCTTGTGCTTTCTCATAATGAGATTCAAGCAGGATATCCTCTCTATTTGCTGCTGATGGCCAGTTTCAGCCTACTGAATAAGTCTGTTCGATGATCTGTTGTGGTTGCTCTTGCATTCCTGTTTTTGATCTCTTCTGAGGATGCTGCTGTTTTTTGTGTTACTGAGACTGATCTATGGTTTCTTAAGTGGAATCTACGAGATGCTTTTTTAGAACTGTTTCTGCATTTCTTGGTTGGATCATTCTCTTCTGTTTTCAAAAGTTTGCTGAAGTTTGTTGACCAGCTTACCTTGACAGTTCTGCTGTTTATTTGTTCTTGGAAATCTTATTTTGATTTCTGGACCTGCTCAGTTTGACACTCATGAAGTTTTGGTTTAGAAGAAGTTTTTTTTGGGGGGGGGGGACTTCACTGGTTAGATTCTGTTTGATTCCAAAGCTTGTTCTCTCTTTTTTGTTCATCATCGGGAAGTTTCAGGCTTAAAGAATGCCGAGGATCTTGATGAGGTGCTCCAAGGCCGTTGGCTTTGAGGGCTGATGAAAGATGGAATTGGAGGACAACCCTACATTACATGAAGAAATGTCATGCAACCTATCTTTGGATCTTTTGATGGCAGTCTTTATTGATGGACTTTGGTATGTTGGATTTGTATTTTGTGCTTCCCCGTTTTCTCCCTGCTGGTGTATGCTCTTTACACCTCGTGTTTGTAATGCTACGTTTTGTTTTTAATAAATTCCTTTTGGGGCATGAATTGGTGCAATTCATGTCCCCACCTTTAAAAAAAATTTCTTCTCCAATTGGACCGAAGTTGTACCCCTCAATGAAATCAGGGAAATAAATATTGACATCCTAATGAAAGCCAACATAATTACTTGATTTTATATCCTTCATAAAATATTGATGGATAAAGACACTAATTTTTATTCTGCTAAGTTGGAGAATCTATATCAAGAGTTTTATATCAAAACCACCCATTCATCCCTCGATCTTGTAGTGGATCATAGAATGATAGAGTTATTCTACAAGATACTATAGAATATACTCTAGAAGATGGTAGATAAGGATATAAAGTATTTTATGGATAAGCTCTTACATACTTTTTGGGTTTAATGGACTATTAATTGCACTGCCACATGGGTTCCCCCATACTCATTGGTATAAAAAATAGAGATAATTCATCCCATAGATATCCAATTTCTCTTGATATACATTTCCATATATGACTATCTATCCATAGATAATTAAACCTATAAATGTATGGATGAATTTTAGTGACTATATGATAATAAAATTCATTCCTTGCATCATTTTGATGTCCACCAAAACCAAATTGCACGATCTATTAACAAACAATTTCACCTCTGGTCATTCCTTGAATGAGAGATAGTGCTGGTTCTCAAAAATTTGATGATACCTATGAAGAAACCTCTAAAGATATAGACAAATTTGGAGGGACCCTTTTCTATACATAATGTATTCTCTAATGTATCTTATTTCTTAATCTTGATAGACAGTCAGCTTATAACACCCCCACCAATGCAAGGTTTCTTAAGAAATGCATTGTATGATAAATGAGAATGTCATCTCTGTTGTATGATGTTAAAATGTGTAGCCAATATTTTTCATATGAACTTTAAAAGTTTGACACATTTTATATGTCACAAGATGATATTCTACATGGCACTTATTTTCTTGTTTTATGACATTAAAAGTGCATAGAACATACATTTTGGCCTCATGAAATTAAACTAAACAGTTCAATTCCTTGCCGCATTGTGATAAACAGAATGGTAAATTTCCATAGGAAATTATTTTAGATATAGTTGTGTCCCATAAAATAAAAATGGGACACCTCTTTTAATAAATGAAAGACATTTTTATGTCCTTACTTGAGAGGAAACCACCCCCATTATTGATAATATACCATGTTGGATCTTCATAACTACATGTGGCTTTATTCTCATTCCAAATAGATATATAGTGACAATCAGACCCTACATCATGGTTCTATCCATGAAATATGGAGTATTCACCCTCCCATTCATACAAAAAAAAAGATTCATGGTACTCCAACATTGGCCATTTCATTTATAAGTCTGTTTAATTAAAATTACCTCTCACTCTACAAATGATTCAGATCTTTGTAGATAACCAATTTCAAAACTACATGAGGATTGATTCATATAATCACAAGATATGTAATGATGCTCAAATATATAATCTTGATTCCAATCAAAATAATCAATGAGAAAAATACCCCCCCCCCATACATGTGGATCAGACATGTATGGGGGGTAACCATTCAAAACTACATGTGGATTGATTCATATACATAGGTTACATAGGGATGATTGTATCTCAACTTCCTATTCCAGCTGTTAGAATCAATGGGAAAAATTCATACCTATTAATGTGGATTATACCTACATAAAGAGTTTTATTTCAGTACTACATGTGTATTTATTCCTATTATCACAGAATAAACAGTAACACCAGGATCTTAAATCCCATTTCCATCCACAAAAATCAACACAACCAAGGAAAATTCTCCATCTCATGTATGGGTCAAACCTGCAAAAGGATTTAGTTCCAAAACTATATACAACTTTATTCCCACTGTAATGTGATACATAGAAACACCCAGATCATACATCCTAGTCCATCCACCACAAAATCAAAATTCCCATATCCTTCATTTTTATCACCTTTGTGTGGGGTACAAAACCATTTTCACCAATTATTTCTCACACTAAACATAAATCCTTTGGGATTAAGAGTTTTGGTAATCAGTTCCTTCAATTATCTAGGAATATAAATTCACATCAAATATAATATGGTCCTAGTCACAATACCTTAAAAGGCACACCAGATGAAATTACCACATGACGTTAAGCTACACAATTGATTCAAGTTTGAGAACTACATCTGGATTGATTCCTACAATATCAAGATACAAAGTGACACCCATTTCTTTAATATTAGATCCAACTGAAATATTTCCTTTTCACAATGGGGAACTCATATCCTTTCCACATTAAGATAAACTATATGATTTTTCAAGAACTACATGGGACTTAATTCTATCATTAATGAAACATGTAGTGATGCCTATAACTCATGTTCTACTCTCATCCATGTGGTAAAGAAATAAAATTCCACCATCTTTTGTATAAAAAAAAATATCTATACTGGATATCTTAAATTTGAGTTCCCTTATTCAGGGGTCATTAAGGAAACAAAACTTTCCCTCCTATATATGAGTCATATCTATGTAGGGAACTTCACAATCCATAGTTAATCATGGTCTAAATGCTTCTTAGGTACTCAGACAGAGTCCTTCCACTTCTCATACTCTATATCTTGGTAAAGTTTGGATCTACACAATATTTATCTAGCCAGAATGTTTATGTCTTAAAGACACCTTTGTTTGACTATGCATAATGTGACCCAGTTAGCTTTGCATAAATTACCGACAAAAAATCCATTTAAACCAAAGGAAAATTCATCCCCAGGAGAGGGATATTCATTATCTATAAGCACTAATGAAATTTTCTCCCATATCAGCTCTCCTAATTCGAGAACCCTTGGAATTATTATTTACATTATTCTTCTTCATGTATGAGTCATATCATAACATCTTAGCGTAATGAGCCTTTTGTTACTCACAATTTCCATGACATATGTCCCTTGTCACATAACCTAAAACTACAAGACCCCATGTCTTCCTTACCATGTGAGGCTAAACTGCATGGCTTATTTCCTCATCACATGACACAACACTTCATGATGTCGAAGAACTATGTCTGGATTGATTTATGTTATGAAAAGATATGTAGTGATACCTAAATCATAAAATATGGGTCCATATCCAAATTTAAAAGCTACCCATTTTCCCAGTGTATGGGTCAGACCCACACATGGAACCTTTATACAAGAACTATGTATGGCCTAATTCTCACTTTGATGAGAGACATAGTGATACCAAGATCCTACATCATGGACAAGCCACAATAATAAAAAAGGAACCCAATATCCTATGTATGAGATTTATCTACACATTAGGGTATAATATGCATCTCACCCCACTCATGATCCCTTTTCAATAGGTAAAATTCCCCTTTCCCACACAAGATCTCAATAAATGTGTGGAGAAACCATATTAGAAATATATATGGTTTGATTCTTGTTTTAATGAGATACATAGGGATTCCTAAACCTTACATATTATGCCCATTCGTAATGAAAAAAAAGCTCTCTTTGCTACGTATGGGTTAGACCTACAATAGGAAATAATTTCTACTAACTCTCAGGTAGTCTTTACATGAAATTATCAATTCATATTCACGTTTTATCCTTATAGAAACCATACTCTTTGTCCATAGACTTCTAAATATAAATAAAATACATATCCATAGAAAATTTAAGGTCATTGGGTTGGGGACACATTTGTTTGACTAAGAATAATATTTCCCAGTAGGATCTCTATAAAATCACCCACAAAAAAGTCATGTCAACCAAAGGTAATTTCAAACCTAGGAGAGACCACTTATATTTCCATAGGACACAATAATTATTTCATTCCATATCACACCTAATATTCTAAAAACCTACATATTATACCATACAACCATTCCCTTTCATGCCTCTAGATGATAGAATATTCTTAGATATATTACAATGAAAAAAGAAAAACACCAATCTTACAGTCAAATCTATGTGACCATAAATCATTGACCTCAAAAATTATTTTTGTAATATGTTAAAGTACACTATCTATGTCTTAGTGGAACAACATTAAACTACACTATGTTTTAAACCTTCTTTATTCATTCCAAATTCACATAGGATTGGTTTCTCATTCATAGATTGTGCCAATACTGATACTCGAGTCACTTTTAGATATCATTCCCTTGACCAGACACCCTTCGTGGTCTGGAGAAATCGCTATTTTTATAATATTTACCTATCCATCAGAATTAGAGGGTCGTTGTCCTGAGAAAACCTCTGTTTAAATATTCATAATATGCCCCCGATTTTCTCTACATAAATCACCCATAAAAATGAATGTCTACCAAAGTAAATTTGTCTTCCTGAGAGAATTTTACTATCACCACACCCCCAAATAAATCGTGATGGAAGCCTCATTTTAAAAATTCTCTATGATTACTTTTCATGTACTTGTACCATGTCAGGCCTTGGATTAGAAAATCACAATATTAGGTCTTAAAAATACCCCTTTATATGTCTAAAAAATGATGGGACATTCTTATCCAATAAACTCTACAAGGGTCATCACCCCATAAATCATGGTCAAAGCTATTCGACCTATAAAATTAGTTCCATTTTCCATTTATACAGGAATTTAAACTACCCACAAAAAGATTCAAATTACTCACTAGGTTGAAAACTTTCAATGGGAACCCCAAGTAAACGTTACGTACTCACTCATTAATCATATGCATTGAATGGTTTAGAAAAAAATTTAGCAATTAAAAGAAAAGGGAAAAAACTTATTAGGTCAAAAACTCACAAAGGGTGACCTAAAAAATTCAGGTCATGCCCACTAAGCCCGCACCACAATGGACTTAGGAAGAAATTAGGGTGGTCACAAAAAAATTCAATGTTTGTAGTCTTCTCCATGTAAACCTAGTAGCATTTGAAACTATTCTCACTTAGTCCCTTAGATTAGGAAAAAAGTATAGCATTACACGGTCTTTCATACAAATAAGATGGATATGTTATTATAGTAATGATTCGGATTTCTATCCAATGATAAAACCATTAAAGTATTCTGATAGATAATCCTTCAAAATGAACTGTAAATTATAGTTGATTATAATTGTAGAACAAGGTAATGGATAAGTACTGAAGGCTGAAATGTTTTCATTTAACTATTGAATGTAAAAAATATAGGAGAATCCATATCCTAGAGTGTCTCTATATGATTAGGGAATTGTGATTACAAATCCCACTCAGTAGTTTAACAAAGTTGAATCAGTGCATGATCTGAATCCTCTATGGCTCAACTAATCTTAAAAAATGTTACAGCCTTATCATTATAACTAGCCTGCAATGACTCTTCCCTCTCATCCTCAGTCAATCATGTCTTCTCCACCAATTCCAATAATTTTTTCCATTCACCAACAATTGCCACATCATGAGCTAGATAATATTTAAGCCGCTCTAACCCCTAATTAAGCACTCCAACTCCTGAAGAAGATGCTTCGCTGAGGTTCTCTCCTCTATTAAATCACCCTATCACCTCATATCCATCCCATTATTCTCATCATATTCATTAAGAATAATATTCCTAGTTTGGGTAAGGTGGTCCATGGATTCCTCTTTTGAATGAAGTGTGTGGAGAAAGATATCCTTCTCCCAGGTGGCACTCACCATTTGTACCACATCAAGTATGGAATTATAATTGAACCACCTAACCAAGTAATGAAAACATGTGACAAAATTTTGGCATTTTTTTCAGCATGTTTTCTATGGGGGTCTGATAAATAGGCTTCCAAATATCCTTCCATATAGTTTTATTAGAAACATGAATGTTTTCAACAGCCTATGTATATTCTTTGGAATCAATCTCATATGGTGGAATATATTTCAAAATTAGTTCCACTAAATTGGTTCATGACTCAAAACGTTTTTCATGAATTGACTATGTGGTAGTCGGTTCCCTTACAGTGTCAACCAGTTGAAATATCAAAGTAGTGGTTTCAATCAAAAAAGATTTTTGTAGTAATCCTAATAAAATATTAAGGAATTAAAATACCCAATCTTTGAATGAAAAAGGAATACTTGAAAGGTTGATAACCCACCTTCACTTCTCAAGATGTCGGTGTCCCTGACTGCAATTGTCTTAGAGATAGGTAAAATCTATTTTGTTTCCTCAGTCTATGGGTGAGGTCCAATTTCATATGATATCCCTATACTTATTATGTATGCTCAATCAAGTCAGTGAAATCCATAAGGTCACTTATTGATAGTGATAATGAAAGGATAATAATCATATAATTGAAAAAATAGTTGGGTTCGACTCCGCTTGATCTCGAGTCCTTTCCTCTTCTATAATTGTTCTCTCTATATGGGAAAGAATGGTATGATAGATATATTCATCTACATATAAAGGATCTTTTATTAATGTTGTAGATGTCATTTGATCATGAAGGGTCCCTCCCCAGGGCTTATAATCCCTTTGATATCCTCATTTTTTTGGGTTCCCCATCTGGATCAGGTAAAAATGTCAGTGGTATAATGTTTTTATTTGAAGATAAAAGGGGATAAAATACCCTGGGTAGTTTATTCCTACTAACTTTCTAGACCTGTTCTAATTCATGTGAAATTTTATTAATCAATGCATAGAAATACATAACATGATGGATAATTAAATAAATATAATAACCACATATTATCCAAGATTTAAGATTTATCTCCAACTTTCTTGATTTCATACATTTCATAGTGTTCCATGGAGATAGTCCTCTAGGGGGAACAAGGGGCAGGGTCAAGGTAGAAATGTTCTTGTAGGATCTCTAATAACTGCATCCATATGTTCAATCACCTTAATAGAGACTTATCTAGTATCTACCTCACCAAACGAAATGGTTTCTCCAATAGTATTACCCCTTGGGGTATAATCCAGGGAATGAAGAGGTGACTAAATATCCCTGGCCTCCTATAAGTACAAGTAGTTTGGATTCAAGATCATAGTAATAATATGAACTAGCGTTGATGAAAACAAACATATTACCTCTTCATTGACATCATCCCACTTCTCCATGGCTATCACCATATCCTCTACTCAATTGGACAATTAAATCCTACCCTTGAAATAATGAATGTAGTTTTCCATACCCTCCAAGTATATGTTCACTTCAAGAGGGTTCTCTTGGAAAGAGATTCTATTATGAGCGGTGATCAGCCCAAATCCCATGATATCAATGTTCTCAGCCTGAAGAATTTCCCTAATTTGTTCAGTAGATGTTCCTGCTCTCCAATCATCCCATGATTTCCAAGCCTCTAAGAAGGATACAGTAATGGGAATGGATAATGTCAGAGGATCCACCATGGGATGTGGGGCAGGTTACAACCACCTCACTTGGTTCCTTGGTGTCTCAGCCACCCTGCGACCCCCTAGGGTTGGGCTCTTGTGAGGCCCCGACTAGGAAGGAGGGGAAATTTCCTTGTGCACTATTACAATAAGTGGATTGGCCTCATCATCTCCCTCAGAAGTGTGATTATCATCCTCTTCACTCTCATTGATCTTATTCCTCATCATTGATATAACTTACTGTGTATATCTACATCAATAACGTAGTGAATGAACCAAGTCATCATGTTCTTAAAGATAGGTTTCCACCATCACAGGGTCATCAGCATAAGAGACAGTATCAGGTGATGATACATAGCCATATCTATGTAATACAATATATTTCCCCTGAATAATTCTATATTAAACTCCATTAAGCATATAATTCATCAAATTTCCCCACTACCTCCCTGAAACTAGATAAGCGGCCTTAGGGTGGGTGGATACTAGAACTTTATATGCAGTTCCAGTAACCTGGGAAGTTAAACCCTAGATTCCCAACATTTTCCTATGGGGGTTAGAAACAATATATTTTCTTTGTATATTTAGAAGACTTAAATTTCCACCTATTTTCCTTTGTTTCCCTTCAGCCTTGGGAACCATTTTTCCTTTAATAATAGACATTGGATTTTCTAATTAATTAATGGGATATGATCAATTACAAATATTTTCATAAGACTTGATATGTGAAAACTGAAGACTAATAGGAGTAAAAAGCTAAATATGGCATCGTCTGTCTTCTCAAGTGAACATCATCCAAATCATCCAATACACTATTAAATGTTCTTCTTATCATGTGATGTTGAGATTTGAGGTAAACCTCATATAAATTCAATTTAATTTATGTGAAAATCTATAGGGTATATACCAATCACATATAATCTCCCCATCAATTCTAGTGACTAAGATGGCCACTCTCAAAGAAATGAGATGCCCTTTCCTGTAATGATGTAACATCCCAAGTAAGTAATGAATAATAGATATTTTTATCTATGTATATTAATGATTAAGATAGTGTTTTAGAGGCTTAAAATGAAAATAAATACAATCTTATGCATGGAATACACAAATATTCTTAAAAGATTGTTTTACTACCTTTTGATGGAAAACCCTTTTTTAAATCTATCTTTTGACAATTTTATAATCTATATTTGTCAAAATAAACTTATTCTTTATGATTGGGACATCAAAATTTACTTTGTGTAATTTTTGGTATTTTTCCGATAAAGTTCATTTTTTAATGAATAGTGAAAAATGTTGTATTTTAATTCAAAACCTCTTTTTAATCTAATTTATTTATATGATTAGATTATCTTTTGAATTGGTTTTGAAGTTAAATTAGAATATATTTTTACCATTTTATCCAATGGTGGTCATTGGAATCAATTTCACTTTGAAATTGGACTTAAACTAGTGTCAATCTTTTGATACTTATTGTTTCATAAAAACACGCTATTTGTCATGACAGCAGGAATTAGTTATTAAATTAATTAATGCAACTTAAATGTTTTGAATTTTGTAAAATGGACATCATTTTTGAATTCGGAATATCAAATATATCTTAGGGTGAAGTTTTGGTATCTTTTTGAAAAACTTCAATTTTTGATGAATAGTGAAACCACTAAGTGGTAGTTAAAGAAACTGATTTTTCATTTAAATGAAACATTGCCACTTCTGTGATTTGATTTTCAAAAATCCGGCATACATGGTTGTCATTAAGAAGTAAAAAGTGGTTCAATGAGATTAAAATAATTTTTTGGTGAATAGTAACTTTTAAGTTCTTAATCGCGATTAGTAGTAATTAGTGTAGTTTAAGGTAAAAATAATGTTTTAATAATATGAGATGAGATTGAAACATTTCCTAACCTCATTGGATGTGTCATGGACGACCAAGAAAATCCATGGGTCAACTTGGGGACCCCATGGAGCAACTTTGGTTGGAAAATGACATAAATAACTTTTTATTTAATGTTAATGTAAAAATGACACAAACAAGTGATGTTTTACTAAAACAATTTTTACATGGGGTTATACAAGTCATATTTTTTATTATAAATAGTAATTGGAAATCTAGAACGATTTTACACATCATAGTATTTTTTTTTATAATTTTTAGACTTTAAATAAATTAAATTATTTATGACATCATGATGATACAACGATTACCTCATTAATAAAGGATTTAAATAAAATGAAATGATAATGTAAAATCTATTACCTACACATGTCCAAAACCTATTGTATGGGTGGATTTAGAACCTTTATCACCTTATACTCGAATTATATCAATGTGGGACCTTTTAAATCCGAAAATCATTTTAAAATAAAGTAACATTTCTTTACTTTCCAAGAGTGACCCTCCTCTCCTCTTATAAAAGTCCCCCACCTCTACCTCCTTACCCACACTCCCAAAGCCTTTGGATCGGCCAAACCCTGCCCATTTTGTCTCTCCACATCCCTCTCTTACTCCTTGAAGCCTCATTGTGGGAAGAAGTCTTCCCAAGTAAGCCTTTGAGCTCAAACCAAATAGAGTTACCCGATTTTAAGGTAATGTCTTCACTTGAGTCCTTTTGTTTTATTTTGCTTCTCCAACCCCCTAAAATCTATTTATTCATTTTTTTTGTAACAACTCCAGTATCTTCAATATACTAGGATGTTGTTATAAGAAGGATTCGAGCTACACTTACACACACCTACATCTAATGGTTAAAGGACATACTGTTTCCGAGGATGGTGAATTTATGCCTCCCGAAACGATGATTGTTCAACATTCTTTTAACACCTTCAAAGGTGGCCATTAAGATGTCACTATATTTATATATGATATATAATATGTCTATGTTTTCCTTAAGCTTCTGTATTTTTCATTTTGGGCATACCTTTATGGTTTCCATTATGGGTAAATGCGATATCTTCATTTAAGGAAGTGCGGACTACCGCCCCCTCAAAGTGATTTGATTCGTTAAATACCATATGTGGGACGTATAAATGATGGAAATATGATATTATATATGATATTATAATGGAATTATAATATACCTTTATATCATTATGATTCCATTCTATAAAATACGAAATAGAAATGAAAGTAGCGTTCATGCGTACGTACGGCTTACCGTCTCCATGAACGGTGCATTTCATTTCTTACCTCTAAATGATTATGTAATATTATAAATGCATGCATGTAATGGATATATATGACATATATGATATCCACATCATGAATACCATTCTGGATATAATGGATACATGAACAACTTGTAATTATAAAGGTATTATTTTTGACTTAAGTACCAATGATCGTTAAAACGACCGTTATTAACTTAAATAATTACATAGTGTTCATGACATGGTAATAAGTGATATAAAAGGAATAATGAACTTGAAAAATGTTCTTAAACAAGTATAAATTAACTCATGTTTATTATTCAGGAGATTAAAGAATGACTGAGTCAAGTCGGACCCGAGGTATGGGACTTCGTCTCAATCTCCTTTCATTGAGACATATTTTGTTTTATACACAACCTTATTTTATACGGTGTATAAACCCCTTTGACTTTTACGTTTATTCAAAAGGAATATTTTTTATACGAAGTGTTTACTAAACAACAAAAGGGAATGTTTTTGTCGTACGTATGTGGCGACAACGACTTCTCCACCGACGTGACCATTATTTGAGTTTCGGCTTCCTCTACAAGACATACTTTTTTTTTAAAGAAAAATAAACACCATGTTTTACTTTTATTTTATTTTGGTATTGAAAACGGTTTTCATAATGTTTTTATATCAATGTGTTGTATTGATATCTTGTGATTGAAAGGTGGAAATGTTATATTTCCTTTATGCATGTTTTATGTGATACGATTATGTTGAGGTTCTTGGGCATTATTATGAAGACGGGTGGTTCTGTGATAGACTAAGGGCAGGTGAGCCCGATATAGATCTGCAATGCATTGGGTAATGCGAAGGAGTGAAACATTAAGGTTTCCCCGAAGAGATTTTGGGAATATACTATGATGGGTATTCCAAACATAACCAAGAGGGTTACTCCCTACGTAAGAATGTTATGAATGACTCCAGTTACCTTCATGTCTTATGATTTCTATGATTTATTTATGATTTGATGAGGTATGTTAAAGTGCTTATGTTTTATGGGTAAATTATGATTTCATTCTTATGTATATATATACCCATGTTTCCTTTCCATATTTTTATATCCGTTACTGAGCTTTTTATGCTCATCCCATGTTTTTTTGAAATGTTTTTCACAGGTCAAGGGAAAGGTACATGATATGATGATAGTGTCAAGGAAGTGTCAAGAAAGAATCCATGTTTTATTATAATATGTTTCCATTGATGGGAAAAAAGAATACTATCTTTATGTAACCACTTTATTTATATGTGGAATGTAATTCAAGTTTTATGATCTAATTCTCTAAAACTCTAAACCCGAAAAGATCCTCAATGTGAAATCATGTAATAACTCAAGATTAAGTAAGGTTTAAGGCTGGGGCCTTATAGTTGGTATCAAAGGTCATTTTAGATAACTTTAGGAGTTATAATTCTATTAAATGATTATCCAAAAATATTTTTTTTATGGTCAAATTGAAGTGATATAGCATTTGAGGATTACCATGTTTCTTCATCTAAGACATGTTTGTTCAGAATGGTTTTCCGCAGAGGAAACAGGGAAGAAGTGCTAGGAGGGCATGCAGAAGGAAATAACCTTCCGAATTAGCATCTTGAGATGGTCGGAATTGGAACTGAACAGTTTGTTGCAATAATGGCGTAGTTGAATCAAGCGATAAATGGTGGTGGTATCCATGCACGAGACCATCCAGATCAACCGCAGAGGAACATGTCAGTGGTGGAACATTTCATGAGGCAACATCCCCCATCATTCTTAGGATCATCTGACCCTGTGCTAGCTGAAGGGTGGATTAAAGCACTGGAGAAGATTTTCGATGTCATGGGGTGTTCAGACAATCAAAAGGTTAGTCTTGCTATTTACCGTTTGGAGGGTGAGGCAGATCAGTGGTGGTCTATGGTTAAAAATATCAGGGACGCCGATGAGATTGATGCTCTTGACTGGGATGAATTCAAAGGTATTTTTCTTGAGAAGTATTTTCCTAAGGCTATTCGACTTAGAATGGAAAAACAATTCTTGGAATTGAGGCAAGAGGAAGACTCAGTGGCTACCTATGAAGAAAGGTTCACTCTATTGGCAAGGTATTCTCCAAATTTTATCCTAGACCTTGATAGTAAAATCAATCGTTTTTACTCAGGATCAAAGCCAAAATATCGAAGGGCATTAGCTTCTCGTGAGTTTAAAAGTTATGAAAAGATTGTTCGATGTTCTGAGAAGGTGGAAATGGAGTTTGCCGATGATCAAGTGTTCTATAACAACAAGCAGAAGAAGAGACCGAGGTGGCAGGAGAAAGGAAAGAATTCTTCCAAAACGTCCGACGGTAAGAAAACTAAGTTTCCAGTTTGTGATAAATGTGGAAAAAGGCATGCTGGGGAATGTCTTTTGAATTCTAAAAAGTGCTACCGATGTGGTAAGATGGGACATAAGGCTCGTGATTGCACTAAAAAAGATCAGGGTGATGGTAAGACCAAAATTGATTTATAGTTAGTGAAATGTTATAAGTGCAATGAGATGGGTCACTATGCAAACGATTGTCCGACAAAGTGCTTGAGTGATGGGAAGCAGTTAGACTACAAGTAGAAAGGGGTGGTCAAATCCTTTGCAACTACTTCAACAGATGTCGGGCCATCAAATGAAGTGGTATCAGGTACTTTGTTTTTTCAGATTATGCCAGTGTGTTGTTTGATTCGGGGTCTACACATTCTTCCATCTCTGAAACCTTTTCTAGTAAAATGGGAATACCATCTCAAGAAATGACTCTTGAACTTTTGGTAAAAACACCTTGGGGAAATGTTGAGGCAAAAAGAATTTATAAGAATCTTCCTATCCTTATCTGTGGAAAGAACCTACTTGAAAACCTTATTGTTCTACCGCTAGTAGAGTTTGATGTTATCCTAGGTATGGATTGGATCTCTATTTACCATGCTAAGATTGACTGTAGAGCTAAAGAAGTTTCTTTTCAGAAAGACTTTCAGTTTGTGTACAAGAATGAACCCTTACTGTTGATAACTTATCAAGAGGCCGAGAAACTTGTAAAAGATGGAAATGAATGTTACCATGCACACATCATTGAAAATAAAGGAACTGTTCAGATTAATTATGTGCCAGTGGTAAATGAGTATCCTGATGTTTTTCCTGATGAGTTGCCTGGAATAATACCAGATCGGGAAGTTGAATTTACTGTTGACTTAGTGCCTGATGCTAAGCCAATTTCAAAACCCCCTTATCGAATGGATCAAATTGAACTTTTAGAGTTGAAGGAGGAATTGCAAGATTTACTATAGAAAGGTTTCATTTGACCTAGCACATCACCATGGGGTGCTTCTATTTTATTTGTTAAAAATAAAGATGGTTCTATGAGACTTTGCATTGATTATAGAGCCTTGAATAACATCACTGTTAAGAACAAATATCCTTTGCCTCATATCGATGATTTGTTTGATAAGATCCAGGGAGCTCAGTATTTTTCAAAGATTTACTTGAGATCGGGGTACCATCAGCTGAAGGTAAAGGAAGCAGATGTTCCGAAGACCGCATTCCGTACAAGATATGGCCATTATGAATTTGTAGTAATGCCTTTTGGGATAACCAATGCACCTTCTGTATTCATGGACTTAATGAATAGAATTTTCCATGAGTTCTTGGATATGTTTTTAGTGGTTTTCATTGATGATATTTTGGTGTTTTCTAAAAGTAAAGAGGAGCATGAAAGACATTTAAGGTTTATCTTTCAAACCTTAAAAGAAAATAAATTTTATAGAAAATTCAGAAAGTGTGAGTTTTGGTTGCAACAAATTACTTTCCTTGGTCACATTGTTTCTAAAGATGGGATAACTATCGATCCTGCAAAAAAAAAAGGTTGTTGAAGAATGGCCAAGACCCAAAAATGTAACAGAGATTCGTAGTTTCCTTGGTTTGGCAGGATATTACCGAAGGTTTGTTCGAAATTTTTCACGGTTATCTAGTCCAATGGCTAATCTAACTCGGAAGGGTGTTAAGTTTATCTGGACAAAAGAATGTGATGACTGTTTTCAGGAATTGAAAAGAAGATTGGTGAAAGCTCCAGCTTTGGAACTACCTTCCAGAAATGGTGAGTTTGTTATCTACAGTGATGCTTCATTGAAAGGACTTGGTTGCGTCCTAATGCAGAATGATCAGGTAATTGCTTATGCTTTACAACAGTTGAAAACTCATGAGGTAAATTATCCTACACATGATTTGGAATTAGCTGCTGTTGTTTTCGCTTTAAAAATTTGGAGAAATCATTTGTATGGAGTAAAGTGTGAAATATATACTGATCACAAAAGTTTAAAGTATATATTCACTCAGAAAGAGTTAATCATGAGATAGAGGAGATGTCTGGAATTAATCAAGGATTATGATTGTACAATTCATTACCATCCAGGAAAAGCAAATAAAGTGGATGATGCTTTGAGTCGAAAAAGTAATGCTTCATTAGCAATGTTGCGTTTGTAACGTGATCCTTTGGTTAAAGATTTGATGAACTTTGGCATAGAATTTGTTGGTGCAGGATGTTCTTCTATTTTGTTTCAGGTATTAGTGGGATATTCTCTATCAGACAGAATCAAGAAAGCACAGAATCAAGACAGTGAGTTGCAAAAAAAGGTAGAGCTGGTTCAGAAAGGTAAGTTTCCTGAATTCAACATTGATAATGATTGTGTTTTGAGATTTGAGAAGAGATTGTGTGTGCCTTGTGATTCACAGTTGAAGAGATAGTTGTTATGTGAAACTCATAGTTCTCCGTTTTCAGTTCATCCTGGCAGTACTAAGATGTACAGAGATCTGCAGGAGTATTACTGGTGGGATGGAATGAAAAGAGATATTGCTGATTTTACTGTGAAGTGTTTGACATGTCAACAAGTTAAAGCAGAGTGGCAGTTACCGAAAGGGATGCTTCAGCCTTTACCAGTGCCAGATTGGAAATGGGAGAATATATCCATGGACTTTGTTGTGGGATTACCGAAGACATCTTGAGGTAATAATGAAATCTGGGTTATTGTTGATCGCTTGACTAAATCTGCTAATTTCCTTGCTATACGGGATACTTTTTCCCTAGATCAACTTTCCTGTGTGTATCTTAAAGATATAGTCAGGTTACATGGATTTCCTCTATCCATTGTATCTGATTGTGATCCCAGGTTTACTTCTAACTTTTGGAAGGGCCTTTAGAAGTCGTTGAGAACTGAATTAAATTTTAGTACAGCTTTTCATCCTTAATCAGATGGGCAGTCAGAACGAACAATTCAGACCATGGAGGATATCCTATGAGCTTGTTCTATAGATTATCAGGGAAGTTGTGACCAACATCTTTCTTTGGTTGAGTTTTCTTATAATAACAGTTTTCATTCCATTATACAGATGGCACCATTTGAGGCATTATATGGGAAGCGGTGTCGAACTCCAGCATTTTGGGATGAAGTGGGTGAAAGGAAGCTGATGGGACCAGAATTGGTAGAAGAGATGGCAGAAAAAGTTCAGTTAATTCAGAAACACATGAGAACAGCTCAGAGCAGGCAGAAGAGTTATGCAGATAACCGGAGGAAGGATATATCTTTCGAGGTAGGTGATCATGTTTTTCTCAAGGGTTTTCCTTGGAAAAGTGTGATGAGATTTGGTAAGAAAGGAAAACTGAGTCCAAGGTTCATTGGACCATATGAAATTATGGAGAGAGTTGTATCGGTTGAATACAGAGTGGCTTTACCTCCGAGTTTATCTCAGGTACACAATGTTTTCCATGTTTCGATGCTGAGAAAGTACATGCCAGATCCATCTCATGTTTTGAGTCCAGAGGTAGTTCAGCTGGAAGAGAACCTATCTTATGAGGAACAACCGGTCCAGATTCTTGACCACAGGGAGCAAGTGTTACAGAATAAGGTGATTAATCAGGTAAAGGTTTTGTGTAAATACCACATGATGGAAGAGGCAACATGGGAATCTGAAAATGTAATGAGGGATAAGTACCCCCATTTATTCGATAAGTAAATAAATTGTGGGGACGCAATTTTCTAAAGGGGGGAAGGATGTAACATCCCAAGTAAGTAATGAATAATAGATATTTTTATTTATGTATATTAACTATTAAGATAGTTTTTTAGAGGCTTAAAATGAAAATAAATACAATCTTATGCATGGAATACACTAATATTCTTAAAATATTGTTTTACTGCCTTTTGATGGCAAACCATTTTTTAAATCTATCTTTTGACAATTTTTTAAGCTATGTTTGTCAAAATAAACTTATTCTTTATGATTGGGACATCAAAATTTACTTTTTGTGAATTTTTGGTATTTTTCCGATAAAGCTCATTTTTTAATGAATAGTGAAAAATGTTGTATTTTAATTCAAAACCTCTGTTTAATCTAATTTATTTATTTGATTAGATTATCTTTTTAATTGTTTTTGAAGTGAAATTAGAATATATTTTTACCATTTTATCCAATGGTGGTCATTGGAATCAATTTCACTTTGAAATTGGACTTAAACTAGTGTTAATCTTTTGATACTTATTGTTTCATAAAAACACGCTATTTGTCATGAAAGCGGGAATTAGTTATTAAATTAATTAATGCAACTTACATGTTTTGAATTTTGTAAAATGGAAATCATTTTTGAATTCGGAATATCAAATATAGCTTAGGGTGAAGTTTTGGTATCTTTCTGAAAAACTTCAATTTTTGATGAATAGTGAAACCACTAAGTGGTAGTTAAAGAAATTGATTTCTCGTTTAAATGAAACATTGCCACTTCTGTGGTTTGATTTTCAAAAATCTGACATACATGGTTGTCATTAAGAAGTAAAATGTGGTTCAATGAGATTAAAATAATTTTTTGGTGAATAGTAATTTTTAAGTTCTTAATCGTGATTAGTGGTAATTAGTGTAGTTTAAGGTAAAAATAATATTTTAATAATATGAGATGAGCATGACACCTGTCCTACCCTCATTGTATGTGTCATGGCCGACCAAGACAATCCATGGGTCAACTTGGGGATCCCATGGAGCCACTTTGGTTGGGAAATGACATAAATAACTTTTTATTTAATGTTAAAGTAAAAATGACACAAACAAGAGATGTTTTACTAAAACTATTTTTACATGGGGATATACAAGTCAGATTTTTGATTATAAATAGTAATTGGAAATCTAAAACGATTTCCTACATCATATTATTATTTTTTATAATTTTTAGACTTTAAATAAATTTAATTATTTATGACATCATGATGATGCAGCGATTACCTCATTAATAACGAATTTAAATAAAATGAAATGATAATGTAAAATCTATGACCTACACACGTCCAAAACCTATTGGATGGGTGGATTTCGAACCCTTATCACCATAGCCTCGAATTATATCAATGTGGGACCTTTTTAATCCGAAAATCATTTTAAAAAAAGTAACATTTCTTTAATTTCCAAGAGTGCCCCTCCTCTCCTCTTATAAAAGACCCCCACCTATACCTCCTTACCCACAATCCCAAAGCCTTTGTCTCGGACAAACCCTGCCCATTTTGTCTCTCCACATCCCTCTCTTACTCCTTGAAGCCTCACTTTGGGCATAAGTCTTCCCAAGGAAGCCTTTGAGCTCAAACCAAAGGGAGTTACCCGATTTTAAGGTAATGTCTTCACTTGAGTCCTTTTGTTTTATTTTGCTTCTCCAACCCCCAAAACTCTTTTTATTAATTTATTTTGTAACAACTACAGTATCTTAAATATACTAGTATGTTGTTATAAGAAGGATTTGAGCTACACTTACATCTAATGGTTAAAGGATATACTGTTTCCGAGGATGGTGAATTTATGCCTCCCGAAACGATGATTGTTCAACATTCTTTTAACACCTTCAAAGGTGGCCATTAAGATGTCACTATCTTTATATATGATATATAATATGTTTATGGTTTCCTTAAGATTCTGTATTTTTCATTTTGGGCATACCTTTATTGTTTCCATTATGGGTAAACGCGATATCTTCATTTAAGGAAGTGCGGACTACCACCCCCTCAAAGTGCTTTGATTCATTAAATACCATATGTGGGACGTATAAACGATGGAACTATGATATTATATATGATATTATACTGGAATTATAATATACCTTTATATAATTATGATTCCATTCTATAAAATATGAAATAGAAATGAAAGTAGTGTTCATGCGTACGTACGGCTTACCGTCTCCATGAACGGTGCATTTCATTTCTTACCTCTAAATGATTATGTAATATTATAAATGCATGCATGTACTGAATATATATGACATATATGATATCCAAATAATGAATAACATTCTATATATAATGGATACATGAACAACTTGTAATTATAAAGGGATTATTTTTGACTCAAGTACTAATGATCTTTAAAACGACCGTTATTAACTTAAATAATTACATAGTGTTCATGACATGGCAATAAGTGATATAAAAGGAATAATGAACTTGAAAAAGGTTATTAAACAAGTAGAAATTAACTCAAGTTTATTATTCAGGAGATTAAATAAAGACCGAGTCAAGTCGGACCCGAGGTATGGGACTTCGTCTCAATCTCCTTTCATTGAGGCATATTTTGTTTTATACACAACCTTCTTTTATACGGTGTATAAACCCCTTTGACTTTTACGTTTATTCAAAAGGAATCTTTTTTATACGAAGTTTTTACTAAACGACAAAAGGGAATGTTTTTGTCGTACGTATGCGGCGACAACGACTTCTCTGCCGTCGTGACCATTATTTGAGTTTTGGCTTCCTCTACAAGCCATACTTTTTTTAAAAAGAAAAATAAATACCATGTTTTACTTTTATTTTATTTTGGTATTGAAAATGGTTTTCATAATGTTTTTATATCAATGTGTTGTATTGATATCTTGTGATTGAAATTTGGAAATGTTATGTTTCCTTTATGCATGTT
Source organism: Viscum album (assembly GCA_963277665.1). Lineage (NCBI taxonomy): Eukaryota > Viridiplantae > Streptophyta > Magnoliopsida > Santalales > Viscaceae > Viscum > Viscum album. Next base: position 1,327,879,684 of record OY728145.1, on the reverse strand, counting down.
TTATGTGATACAATTATGTTGAGGTTCTTGGGAATTATTATGAAGACGGTTGGTTCCGTGATAGACTAAGGGCGGGTGAGCCCGATATAGCTCTCCAATGCATTGGGTAACACGAAGGAGTGAAACATTAAGGTTTCTATGAAGAGATTTAGGGAATATACTGTGATGGGTATTCCAAACGTAACCAAGAGGGTTACTCCCTATGTAAGAATGTTATGAATGCCTCAAGTTACCTTCATGTCTTATGATTTCTATGATTTATTCATGATTTGATGAGGTATGTTAAAGTGCTTATATTTTATGGGTAAAGTATGATTTCATTCTTATGTATATATATACCCATGTTTCCTTTCCATATTTTTATATCCCTTACTGAGATTTTTATGCTCATCCCAAGTTTTTTTGAAATGTTTTTCACAGGTCAAGGGAAAGGTACATGATATGATGATAGTGTCAAGGAAGTGTCAAGAAAGAATCCATGTCTTATTTTAAATACGTTTCCATTGATGGGAAAGAAGAATACTATATTTATGTAACCACTTTGTTTATATGTGGAATGTAATTCAAGTTTTATGATCTAATTCTCTAAAACTCTAAACCCGAAAAGATCCTCAATGTGTAATCTTGTAATAACTCAAGATTAAGTAAGGTTTAAGGCTGGGGCCTTATAAATGATCCCCAGATGCATCATTTTCTAATGTTCTAGTGGGGGATATATAATGATTATATGTAATATGATCATTATGTTTGAGTCATTACATTACTTTTTTCTCTCTCTAGTCTAGTGGTTTTACCCCACTTATGTGCTGAAGGTACGATTAGAAACTAGATTCTAAGATCCATTGACTATTGATGAACCCATAACCTTCCATATGGTCTACTACTTAGCCCCATATAACTTGGAAGGGTCCAACCAGATAGTATGGTAACTTCCACTCACTAATGAATCCCAAAAAATAGTATATCTTTTCTTGTAGTGGGAGGGAAATATTAACATGCCTTTGGGGGACAATTGATTTTTCATTACAAAATTCATGACTCTGACCCCTGTGTTGTATTTGTGCATCGAAATTAACGATCCACTAAGAAACATGTAGATAAAAGTGTCCAATCGAGACTACTAATCAACATCAAAAATGATCATTAATACCTACTCATTAAAATGAACCTCCTCAAGCATTGTCCAATCAGCACCAAACCCCCTTCGAGTATAAATGTTTGGGAAATTCCTCAACCTCCTTGTATAAGTTTCATGACCACTTGGGGTGAAAAATGCTTAATCTAGTTAGAAAATGGAACATCCTTCATCAGGAGAGGTTCACCCTTCAGAAGTTCCTTCACCTTGTTGATAATATTCTTTGTAAAATGATGGGTCCTTTTTGTGTTGTCTCAAGACAAAGAAGGTGACAGAAGTTCATCATATATATCACCCATGATTAGCACTCTTGAGATCATTTGGACATCTCAGAGGCTAATTTCATCATCACCATGAACCATATGGAAGTTATTACTGTCTAGAATCCATTATCTGGGTAGATGTGTGATAATGGTACAATTGTGATAGGAGTATGTATATGATACCCAATAGTCCTTTCACAATTCCATGACCCTCAACTTAGTTTTAAATTACTCAAAACTTTGGTAAACCCATAAATATGTCCCCAATTATAGGATAAAAATGTCCCAAAGTAAAGGACCCCATTTTGATTATAATCCTAACTACTCACTTGTTGTGGCCTTTCATGCAATGTTTTGATAGTAATGGGCAGATTTATCTAGAACCCACATGGTATTTTCTAGTGACAGATGAGATTAATTCAAAATAAATATAGCAAATGTGGCCCCCCAAATGAATGACCCCTTCGATGAGATTTTGGCTCAAGTTTTGTTTCTAATATAGATTATCTAGGCCATAGGTTGATTTACTAATCATGTTTCTAGGATTGAAACATCATTGGACACCCCTAATCCATAAATTGGAAGCCTATATGAGGTCAGATATCTCATTTTTTCCAATGCTCTAATGTCCCACCAGATATTAATTGAGCAGATTGACATTGATTTTGGCCCTGTTATCAATAGAATCATTCATAAAATTCCTCCTCTCATTAGTGGAAGAAAAGGAAGCACTAACAATAGAAATACATTTTGAGGGATTAATTATTTATATTTTCTACAACAAAATAAGGAAATACAGGGTTAATATTTGTGAAATAGCAATGTGAACAATAGCACATAGAATGGAACATGGATTGTGAACCATTGGCCCGTGAATCATTGACCTGCGAAAACTTTTCTCACAACGATTTGGCACGCGAAGAACCATTATATGAAGCACTTAGATGCTATGAGGATATAAAATTCATAGAGGAAAACCTATGTGTTCTTATAAATCTCATCTGTAAAAGAGAACACTATGTGAGAGATAAAATAGAAAATGGAGTTCATTGATTAATCATTCATAGAGAATTATGCCAAAATAAAAATGAGATAGGTTTCTCTATATATAAGTGTGGTCCATATTATGGGTCCACATGTATACCACCAAGAGGTTCAAATCATAAAAAATTCATCATCAGACCTGCCTCCTCTTCATCCCATACAAATCTCATTCCGATGGGGGGATTTTTTTGGAACTGAAAACATCACATGGAATCATGAAAATACTTTCATGAATTTTGTAAGGTTAAAATAAATGTGAAGAATAATTTGAAGAAAATGTTAAAGGATGTGAATACATGAAGGATGTTCAGGGTCCGCATAGCCAAACTCACAATGCAAACCGCTGCTCTACATGGCATCCCACAAACAAAGTCATTTTCAGGATATAGTAGAGTCTGCTGGAACCCACGAATGAAACCATATCATTTTTAGGGATAGATGGAGATTTTTATCCACTAAATACAACTTTAACCCAAAAGTGATAAATCATCTTTGAGCATGGATTGTATTTTACTTTCCCCATAAACAAAAAAAAGACTATGACGTCCCTAATTGGGATCCCGAAAATGACGTCCATGCGGTCCCCCATGGATGACTGGCCACCCCAGTATTCCATTACACCTATTCCTCTATAAAATATCTCAAAGGGGAACCAAAAAAATGAGTTAGATGGATGGTAAATGGAGGATAACTCAAATAAAGTGTGAGATCTATTTATCCTAAGAATGAAAGCGTACTGCATTACATTAAGGGATAAAACTAATTCACTTAGACATTTATAGACCCGAAACACTTTGTGGACTCCATTCTGAAAACCATAAGTGGATGATCCATATGTGTTCGATCACACCATGTAAAAAATTGATATGCAAAGTTATCTGTGTGTCACATAAGAAAAAGATATGTGGGAGGAAATTAATCCCACATATCAAAGCACAATTCTAGCAGAACCCATGCCCATGTAAAAACATGCTACATGGACAGAACCCAGTCCCACGTAGAAAAATTATACATGAAGGTAACCCCACCTCACATAAAAATATAATATATAGAATGGGGTTTCATATGATCTAAAAATTTCTCAATCAAATTACTTCACTTCAACATAGTACTCGGCCCTACTTTGGCCCCTCTGTGAACCATTATAGTGGTATCAGGCTAATGCCTTCTCCAAATCCACCCGATGTGTATAATCAAATCATTGGACACATTATTATATACTACTGAGCATACATACACATGGTAAGTGGAGTCCTATTGGTTTCCTCCATTATAAGGTGGACTCTTAGAATGCTTTCAAGCACACATTCCCCAACTAACGAGGGTCCCAAGCTTAGAGGTACTCACATGGACCACCTTGTTTTCCAGATAAATAGGAACCGCTTTCTTTTAACATAGATGAGGGATAGTGATATATCATTATATCAACATATTTTAAATCAAGAGTTTTCCATACATCCTATAGTAATCCCCTTGCCTTTCTTCCTGGAGGATACGTCCCTCCTCCTCTTCGTCAATTGGGTCGTAGTCAAATAAACCATCATATGTGACTACCCCAGTTACCAAACATAGAGAGTATATGGGAACCCAATTCTCTTTCACTCTCCATTTAGGCCCAAGATATGAAAAGAAAGATAGGATAAAATCACTATATCTCTCCCTATACATCTCCCTTTGGGATTTAGCATCTTTCCACCACTAGAAAAGTGGATTGTGTGATCTTTAGATCTTATGCTTTCTCTGGTTTCTCATATTGATAATGGATCATGTGGTATTAAATATTATTGGTGATAATGAAATATGCATTATCCAAAGTACCAATGTTCCTCCTATTCATTGTAAGCCCCAAATATACTCAAACAGGACTCCTATTCTGGTCATCACAACTTTGGTGCAATAAAATTCCTAGTAAAATCAATTTTTTAGTTTGGAGAATACAGAATCAGGACATCTATACTAATGATAAAATTCAAATATGTGGTGTATTATTTCATAATGATGAAAATTCTATTAAATACCACAACAAGAGATGACCTGGTGCATGTTAAATTACTCGTGGTAGATCTCGGAACTTTAATAAAAGATAAAAGGAAATCTTCCTCGCTATGTCTTTTTATTCTATTATCATGCTTAAATTTTGAAAGTAATCATGGTATCTAGAGAAAATGTGTTAGATGGGAACCTACCATATAAAGGTTGAAGCTAAATTTTGAAGGTTCATGTATTGATGGGAAGATGAGAGGAGTTGTATTGGTAAGAGATCGTATGGGTCCGATGATTCGAGGTTTCAACTCCTTTTTTTGGTCTAGGTAACTCCATTATTGTGGAGACCAAAGGCATGGCCACAAGTTATTCCTTATTCCATCAATTAAATATGAAAATTTTGGATGGTGAATCTGATTTTTGTGGTGTGGGTCAAGTGTCTCCAATATAAGGTTGATTTACATTCAGCCTTAATTTATACTTTTAGAAATTTCAGATGCTACATCAACCAAAATAATTTCATCAACCGCTCAGGGAGAGAAGGGAACAACACAGCTAATTTTTTAGCCAAAAATTTCATTCCTATATATTTTTTGATTCTCTATACCAGTTTTGGGTCTTTACCTAATGATTGTAAGCTTATTATTTGGAATTATGCTCTTTGTATTCTTTATTTTCGGTCACCTTGAGTGCGTGTTGTTTTGTTTTATTACATGCTTGCATGGATTTCATGAATAAAATATTAATTTTCCATAAGTCAAATAGGCCTCATATTCAGTTTAATCTAAAAAAATACTCAAATGGGACTCCTACATAGTTGTAAGACCCAATGGTATTGAACTACAAAGGATTCAATTTCCTAATAACTTGGATATGTAGGAAGTATCCTTAGGGTCCAATAACAAAACCCAAATTTACACTAATGTTCACTGATCAATATCCCTAGTAGTGGAATATCTAACTCAGAGGGCCATATTCCTCTAGGTTCCCTCTCATAACCATTCTTTTTTGTCCATATTTCAAGTGATATCATACCCCACCTAGGATACCACACTTCTTCCTGATCCCTTGGGCCACTTCAACATGCATCTCATCCCAACCTTCCCTAGGAACCTTTTTCTTACACACCCTTTCCACATGAGTTTAAACTGTATGCTTTAGTCCACATCACATGGACTTAAAATTTGATGTTTCCTATTAATTGGAATCAAACTGCGTGGGCTTGGATTTCTTTCATGATAATGCATAGAAATCCTGTCTTATGAATTCGATCCCGATATTAAAACAACTCCCATCACCCTAGATGATGATAAATTATAGAGCACCCCATTATGTGGATTAAAACTAGGTTTCTAATGATGAACAATATAAGAATCTATGATCCTCATGCAATAAGGTACCATTGATGGTGAACCTAAGATACATACAGATCCCTTCATTGATAGAGAACCTCATATACATATATGTGATTCCAAAATCACACTTTCTAATAATTAATCATTAACTGAAGGGTGATACATGTCTTATAAAGGAATGAACAAATTATTCTTGAACATGTCTCAAATCTATAAGTGACTCCCATAATATGAAATATTTCCCCCAAAAGATTTTTATGATCCCAACCTCTCATCCCCTCCACCAATGCGAGTCTATAAGCATCATTGGATCCATTTTCCAATGACCACCTTCCTTTAGAAAGAAGGTTTGTGAAGAAACTTGAATAAGGTAACCATTGAGTGTTTTTTGATCCATGAAAAAACCCATTGGATGTTGTTCAAAAATGATTAATCCAAATTGAATGATATTGAAATATTCATACCCCCCATAATCATTCATACTAGGGACACCATAAATTTTCTCAAAAATAGTCTCATGAGAAGATATGTATGGAATTGTGGAGTAAACCTATTCTATGATAGGAATTTATCCACAATGTGATGTTTTCTTAAAGTTTATCCCTAATTAATGCATTTTCAATGTTTTATATTTTCTCAAAATTCTTATTTTTTTATGATCATATTAGAAGATATGTCATGCACAATATTCATAGAAAAAAAGCCTCTCCTTTCGATCAAAATCATCAAATAAAAATGTTTGGAAAAATCAGTTCCTATCAATCATTCCTAAAAATATGAGATCATATATAAGTGATATATTTAAATTAAAAATGGTAAAATTTTATTTTATTCATGGTAGAGACATGAACTATGCCCAATTACTATATAGAAACTCCACCACCATGCGGTAACTTGGTGAGTGTCAGGGCGACCGCATGGATATTCAAACACTACATGGTAATATTATTGGCCCAAAAGTGACCATTTAATAGAATGGTTTCATATACTAAGATTGAAGATTCCATTTTTCATATAGAAGTCATGTGTAAGGAACTGTATATAGGTCAACCAATAAAAAGAAATCCATTCACAAAGAGATCATGGAATAAATTAAACAATGGGGTCCCCTAAATATAAAGTATTGAGTGACCCTTTAATAACCCAATGCAATCCCAAAATGATTCCTTTCTTGAAATGGGGACCTCAGAGGAGAATCAAATTTTAAAAATGTGGATTCTATCACTTCTTTAGAATTTACACATCCCCATGGCGATCAAACTCCATTCCTAGAGGGGAATTTGTTAATGCTTGAAAAATTAAAATTAAATGGATAGATAGAAAAATATCATTGAAAACTAAGTACCCAATTGTCTCAATATGAATCATCACCATGTAGTCATGGAACTACTGTATGGCTCTATGGTGAGCCAAGATCGAGAAAGAATGCAATTCTAATGTACATATGTTCCTAATAGTACATGCGGCCACAACCACCTGTGTGGTATGAAGATGAGGTTTCACTCATGATATTTTTCTCACCATAGACAAACATACTATGTTATTTCAATATGAATAACTATACAATCACTTTCTCCCCTATTTATCTTTTTAGTCACATGAACTATTGGAAAAATTACCTTAAAGAGGGTAATTTATTTATTATGTTATTCAATCATGAAATCAAAATTAGTTAACATCCCTTTTATTAAATAAGTTAACTGGAACTTTACTATATATATTAGGTATTATATTCTAAAAATGATAATAAGATAATGAAAAATGAGATATCTCAGAGAAAAACATAGGTAATTCTTGAGCTCGTGAGCTTTAGAACAGTCCCAGAAAGTCATCTACTCTGTGAAGTCCCTTCAATGAGGGTTTGTTTTAAAGCCTACAACACATTTACTTTTTCTATATGGTTTATCCGTACTTACACAAACCTTACCCATAGACTGGTCTTACCTACTTAGATTTCATGCAAGACCTCTTCAACCACATTATCCCTCCCTCACTTAGATACAATATGGGCCCCTTCCTCTGCAATATAACCAACAAAACTATCCATTTTCAAGGATCCTTCATTTAATCATATCATTCTATAATTCCACCCAATGATCATCCCTTTGTATTCCTATTTAACACATGTAATAATTTATGTTGAACGCCTACTATATGGACCATCTCCCCTTCACATGCCTACCATGAAAATTGGTTACCTTCACATTCTTATTATGCGCACCATTCTCATTTTTGGTGTTCAAAACCCTCCTATTAAGTCATTTATACAATTTTTAAAAAACATATTGACACTATTTTACAAGGATATACTAAAAAGTCCATGTTATGAAATCCTTTGAAACCACTTGATCCAGATAGTTAGGTAATTTCAATTGGTGTGCACCCATTAAATCATGTATTCCCTAAATAAAAGGTACGTCCCACTCATATTCTCTAACCGAAATTGACCCACATGATATTTTCAATCATGAATTCCAATGATAATGAGGGATTTAATCATAAATACAATGGTGAGAACTCCCACATCATTAGATGATCATTCTTCCTCCCAATAACAATTGATGATTCTAGTAAATTTGTCCAACATTTTTAGTTATATGACCCAATATTGTTACCTTTTATGATTACATCTCTATGAATAATCAAGGGAATCATGGAGAGTGATTGGGTGATGTTAAATATTCATACTAGGATGTGTCTACAAAATTATATGTTATTAACCATAAATTTTTAATCCCTACTCATGCTCTATTAATTCTTAAGTATCACTATAGGACACCACCTAAGTGTATGCCGCAATTTTCATCTCAATGATAGATTTCTTATCACCTCAATGAGCTAAAATATACCAGAAAGGTAATCTTCAATCAATAATCCCCTCTCAATCCTCTATTTTCACATATATCATGACATAGACATTCTTTTAAAAAATTATCTAAACCATATGGGCAATTTCCTTGTTTCATGATATACAACTAAATGAAAACATCCTTGTTACATGGTATTAAACTACAAAGTGTGGTCCTTCCACACAAAATTGAAATGTATAATTCAAATGACATGGTATTTAATTCCTATCAATAAGGATACATAGGACACATTATAGTGGTTCAAACCCAATGTAATTAACCCTTCATTATAATCCTAATGGGGTCATATTCTTTTTGAAGCCACTTACATCCTTACTTATCAAGAAATATTCCTCATAACCTCATTTCTTCCTTTCACTCGGGCCATATTCCTTGGAAAAAATCTATAATATTCCATATCCCAAATAAAATTACCCCCATTTTTAAGTATATATTACTTATAGATATCAATTTATTTTATTTGTTATTCCATATTCCAGATGAAACCATAATCCACTTAGTAGCGCATACTCATACTGGCCAAATCTTCCCCATACCTCACAGGTCCATATTGTTTATGATAATAACCCATCCTAAGTAAGTCATATTCCCTTCAAGGTTAACCATAAAATGAATTTCCAATGCATAATCCCTCATCAACCACATTGATTATCACCTATTATGACACAGATGTACCTAAATCACACTGTTAAAGTTTTTGGCCAAAATCCTAGTCACATGATGTAAAAATTCATGAAAAATCCCTTACCATATAATAACAAAATATATAGCATGGTCCTTCCACATGACCTGAAACTTTTAAACATAAAATAAATGGTATTTTATTTCTATAAAGAAGAATATATAGGATGAATTCTAAGGGTTCAAACCCAGTACCATCTACCCTCAATATTCATCCTCACAATACTATATTATTCATGAATCTACTTATGTTCTTCCTCAATAGGCTATATTACACATGAGCAGAGACAAAAAAATTAATAGTTCCATATTCTAGAGGAACATTCTCTATTAGTGCATATCCCTAATGAAAATATTCCACACCTAGAGGTCTATATTCCTTCTGGGTATCACCATATTTTCATCATAAGTCCATATTCCCAATGAAACTATGTTATGATATGTTGTTCATACTACTACTAAAAAAATATACACCTACCTCATAGAGTCATATGAATTGTGAAACTAAACCATGATCATTAGTTAATATTCCCTTTGAGTTCAAGAAGAAAGGTTTTTTCATTTTTAAATCCCAAACCAACCATATCTAGGCACCATTGTTTCTAATCATCCTTACAACATGATGTTAAACTGCATGGATTGGTCCAAGTCACAAGAAATCAAGAGGAAATAATGTGTCCTATTATGTGGAACCAAACAATTTAGGTTGTGATTCCTTTTATAAAGAAACATTGGTGTCCATTCTCATGGGTGTAATCCTTACACAATTAATTCCAACTACCTCTCTAGAAGATGATAATGTCTTGAGTGACCAAATGTGTAGATTTAATCCATAGTACCACAAAGAAAATAGAATAACATATTAATAATGGAATGATGAAGAGGATATGATGCACACAAATGGTTCCATCAATGGGGAACTTATGATAAATATAGATGTTTACATCGAAGAAAAAACTCTAATATGAAAAATGTTTTCATCAACAATATATAAAAGTAAATAATTATAACAAGGGTTACAAGTCTTTAACTGTGATTTTTGAAAGATTAAAAAATAGCATATAAATATATTAACGAATCCTTAAGCCTAAAAAAATCCCTTTCAAAATATTTATATGAGCCTGTAATCCAATCATCTTCACTAATTTGCATTCTATGTCATTATTGGTAAGTTATAGTAACCTCTAACCATTGGGAAGCATGTCTCTAATGACTATGAACACCACAAAAGAGTCACGTAAATGTTTCATAGTGCCATTTTACTCTACATAATAAATAAGGGGGATATAAAATGGTTATTATAATATAAATTATATGTGATAACCTAATAACTAAATTACCCAAGCTATTTGAAATTTTGTTCCCAACCATGAATGATTCCATCAAGAACTCTATGAAGAATTGACATTACAAAAAATTTTGATATCATTCTATTATAAATATCATGGAATGGTCTTATTAATAATAGGTGACATACATTGTGTTAGATTCTCTTAAATTTTACAAATAATTAAATTAATATACATCTTATAATGACATTATTATCTTTATTGTGTTCTTGAAAATCTTCAATTCTTCAAGTGATAATAGAAGAAAACCTAAGTGAAATGAAATTAATTTAAAATAGATAACTTATGAAACAAATATTATTTATAATAAATTTAATTAATATTATTTACTATTTTTTTGATGTATAAGATTAAATCTTCATCACATAAAATTAAACTTCTCTGAATACAAAAAGGTAATCACTGAACATACATTCGTATGTAAATGTATTTACTCAAAAAAAATCTAAGTCATTGTAATACATAAGAGTAATTATTTAAACACAGAATAATTTTCTACACAAGACATGAAAAATAAATATCTATCAAACACTATAATGATTATGAGTAAATTATTTACAAACATTTCTAGTCTGTGTATATATTACTACAACTTTTAATAATTTTACAAATTTTCAAAGGGATATTCATAGATTATTGTATATATAATCATAACTAAATATAAATTCTAAACATAAAAATGTTATAAATGTTTTGAACTATTTATTATTTCTCCATATATAGGAGTATTTTATATTGCAAATTTCAAATATTCTACATCATACATATGGTCATCAACTTAGTGAAATTTTTAGAATTTTATAGAATATTAAGAACTAAGAATATATATGTTTTTACTAAAAATAGATTAAGTAACATAATTAAATAAATAATAGAAATGAAATCCCTTTATTAAAACCATTACTAACAAAAATCAGGGTTTTTATGAGCATCAAAACTCTAAGTAAATGGGCATATTTCATATTATGGTTTGTGGATAACCATATAGTCCAACATTTTTAGGATTATTTTTTATCTATATAATTTCACATCGTTATTTTTTATGATCCTACTTGAAGTTTCTTTAGTATGAATTATGATGTTGGTTTCATGATGGGAAATAAAAGAGTTCAATGATTCTATCTCTATTATTCCTTAATATTTTCAATTAATTTCTCAGTTTATCACTTTTTCTTCTCTTTTTTTCTTATTAGTAAGATTTATATTCTTATCTAACTTTATATAATTATTTTTATAGGGTTTATAAATGATTAAAAAAATAACAAATTCAAATTTCATGTTTTTGTGATTGGCCATAAATAAACAAAGTGTATCATTTAAAGAAATGGTTTTTGCAAAAAATGTACACTGAGTGGAAAAATATAGGTTTTATTATTTTAGATATTTAATAATCCAATAAAAATATAATAACTATGTTGTTGGTTTTGTATGTGTATTAGTATTTGTGGGAAAACATTTCATTATGGGACGGTAATGTTTGAGATCCATCTGATGATTGTGATCGAACGGTAACCAACATGTAAAAATTTCTACATATGGGGGAATATTAATATTAAATTCATGAAAATATACCTAGAATATATTATCATAGATTTTTTGACTATGAGGAAACTAATAAATTAGAATGATGTTGTAATTGGTGTTGTGGTTCAGGTGCATATGTAGATCCCACCAAAACAATAGTGGAACATATTAGTATATTTTGGACCCAATTTTGATACTACAAATTCTATTAAACTACTCCTGATTTTTGTGACCTAAGGGAACTTTTTTAAATCATTTTGGATCTATTTTTTAGACTAATTTCTATAATATTCATTAAATATGTTTTTACTAGATTTTATTTACTTTCTCTTATTCTGTACTTTGAGGATAACTTCCAATATTGATGCAGATGTGCTTTAGTAAGGATTTGACTCCATAAAGTACTAATAAAACATATATTTTTGACCTCATGGTTGAAAATTGATGTTAATTAATTAAAAAATGAATATTAAGATAATATTAATTATAATTATTGATATATCGGATTAATCAATAATGTTTTCAATTAATTATGTTGATGATTATAAATATAATTTTAAGTTTTAAATACTGATTAATGTTACTGGGAGAAATCATCAAATAATTAATAAAATTTTCTCTATATATTCTGGGGACTTTAAAATAAATTATAAATTCATAAGTATGAAATGGGTTTTATATTATAGATTTTGGCGCATGGAATGGATATAGATAATTTTTTGATATTAAAGAAACTTTATATATTAATTAATGGAATTAAATGGAATTATAATTATAATTTTGATAATATTAAAAGGAATAAATATTAGTTAATTTTGTTACTAAGGTAATAATTATTATTTTAGAAGACCCAGTGATTCTAGTTATCTCTTTTTTGGTATTAATCTAGTGGAGCTAACTCAATGAAGTATATTATATATGTATATCTCATTTATTAAATAGATTTATGTGAGTTAAAAGCATGTATTATGGGAATCTCATGTTGAATGGTGATGATGTGAATCATAAATTAATAATATTAATGGGAAAATTATAATTAGTTAATTTTATCCATGAAAGTATAATAAATCTTTAGTTGATAACTAATGATTCATGTGAAGATGACGAGGAAGGAAAATATAAACCCTAATAATTTTGGTGGCAGAATCCTTAACAGTGCTATAAATAAAATATAATGATAACAATAGAATCTAGTGAAAATTTTAAAAAAATATTTATATAATATGATTGTTATTTCATAATGTAGGTATGTATATTAATATTATGGTGGCTCATTGAATTGAATAAAAAACTAAGTAACATTAATTTTTTATTATATTAGATGTTCTATGTTTATAAAAATTGTATGAGAATAATATGATGATATTATATGTTATTATGTTAGAAGGTTCGTGTTATTTATAGATAGATTGAGGATTGGGTGTTTTGATTGATTTTTTTAATCATTATACTTTGAAGTCTGATATAGTCTAGCGACTATCGGATACTAATAGTGATTTTAAATTTATATGATTTCTCTTATACCCACCCACCTAGTTAGGGTTGATTAAGATAATTAAAATGTGTATATACTATCTTATTAGATTCTAATTTGAGATAGATTTTATTTTTAGATTATATATATATATCATTTCTTATTTTTTATCCTCTCACAAATAAGTTTTTTTTGTATTAAAAAAAATGGTTATGTGGGAACCTAGATAACCAATACATCCCCAAATTCTTTAAATTCCAAATTCCAAAAAACACACAAATTGGTTAAACTGGATGATTATATCTACAACAATACCAAGTATCATATAGGTTAAATTCTTATAATGAGGGTCAAAATTTTACATTTCCAAAATATGATTCTCATACTCCAATAATTTTCAAAAGAATTAATTCTCCCACATTTCTCTTAAAGAAATAATTTTATGGGGAATACTTATACTTCCAACATAGAAAACTATATCTTGATATCCATTGAATAGTTATCCTTATTCCCTATATGTATTCATTACATACACATGAGTTAACAATTTTATTATTATTAGAACCCCAACATTTGAAGTCTTTTCAAATATATTAGTTCTTATTAAATATGTTTTTTGGGTAAAATTATCATACCTTCTTTTATATGGGGTATTCATCTGAGAAGTAGAAACTTATAATGCATAGGACCATACCTAAATAGATTGAAGAATATGTACTAAAAAATTATCAGGGGATACTTCCTTGATGAGATCCAAAACCTGTGAAGTTGGATGATCACTACCGATACTATATTATACCTCATATGATTTAAGATGTTGGATGGCCTCCCCTTCATGAACCATTGGTACCATGATCTCTAATTCCACACCAACAAAAGAAGCATAAAAAATTCATCCAACCACAAGATGAATGCAAGTTAAATCTTGAGACTGGAAAACCAGATAAAATTATAGATTACTAACTCCAATTATATCATGGAATGGTAACTTACCAAGATCCATATGCTCTATTATTGGATGATCCTAATTAACTCTAGGAATCATCATAATTGATTCATAATCCTATCAGATCTCCCCTACATACTCCATACTCACCTCAACATCGAGTTCCTCACCAACAAAAAAGTAGAAAAACTCATCCCTACTTAATCTATGTTTTATCCAAAGCCTAGAGTTTACCCATATATTGAGACTCTCTCAAAATATTTATTAATGAATATCCTTGAAGAAAATAGGTTTAATAGCAATCTACGAGATTTTTATAGAAAATAGTTTTATTGACTCTAAATGTTTCATTACCAGAGAACCAAAACCCCCATAGAAGATTCATAGACATGTTTTACTCCACAAAAAAAATAACCTTGGTTGTTTTATTTCATTTAAATTATTTTCTAATCTATTTAAAAAAAATCAGACATTTTCAATACAACATTTAAGAATTTAAGGATTTTGAAAATAAATATGTAACCAATGAAGCCAAATCCAGTGGGAGAAAAAATCTGATTTATTATCAGAGTGAAAAAAATGTTTTTCTAGTAGAGTAAAATAGGATAATGGTTATATAAATATGTATACCTAAAAAATAAAAATATAGATAAAACTTATCATGTAGTATTATTATGAATTTATGTGAATTTATAAGACCTATATTTGCTTGATTCTTCAATCCCCGACATTATTTATTGTTATTTTAGAAATTAATAACCATGTCCCATGACTTACTAAACCTTGTAACCAAATAGATATAGAGGGAACGTGGAGAATTATAAAAATTTTGGGAAGAAATCTCTACCATGGTAAAACCATTAAAAATTATGAAACTATTCTATAAAAATAAATACTAGGAATCAACCATTAAAGGGGAAATTTATTTATAAAATAATTTCTATCCCATTGGAAAAAACCTATAATATTATAAAAGGGAAGGAATAAAGGTATCAAATATGATAGGAGGAGTGGAATGGGAATATATAA
Source organism: Viscum album (assembly GCA_963277665.1). Taxonomy (NCBI): domain Eukaryota; kingdom Viridiplantae; phylum Streptophyta; class Magnoliopsida; order Santalales; family Viscaceae; genus Viscum; species Viscum album. Next base: position 1,327,864,031 of record OY728145.1, on the reverse strand, counting down.
ATGAAATGAACTTGGTCAAAGGCCAAAATAACCCCCCCAACCCTAGGTCATCAAATATAATGTCTCTTTGAAAGGGATCACCACTTTCATAACTACGTGTTATAGGTATTGATTATTCATATGAGTATTTAACAATAATTTCACCCACTAACTTTGGATGGATATAGAAAATGACTCACCCAAATGTATACACTCTATATTTTCCACTATTATTGTACTAAGGTGAATAATGATACACTAAATAATTAATTGCTTCTCACCCATAATACTATGTTTCATTACTTATACAGATAATGAAAAAAATAGTACTATTAGTTATAGAGGTAATTAATCAACACAATATAGTAGTTCATCTTAGGTGATTCATTATATTTAAAATGTAAAATGGATTGTTATGATATTATTATTTTCAAAAAGATTATTTCCATTATGTGACTATCATCCACATGTGAGGTTGATGATTTCCAGAATCTATTGAGGGACTTCATTTGTGATTCTCTAAATATATAGGGTGATATGAAAAAATATACTCTCTAATTATTATGGGTTGGATTAATCTATCGGTATTAAATGTATATCTAGTTTTAAGTAGTTTACAATGGACATTTTTATTTTTATATTTAGGATTATGAAAAATACACACCACCTATACATACATATGAATATGTTGTTATTCGATGAGCATGAAGATATTGATCTATAGGTACCTTGAAATAAGTTGATCATAGATATCATTATGATTTTCAATTATGTGTTATGATGTTATATGTTGAACACATTATTTATTTACCTTACACATTATCACAAATGATTGTGGGTTCAGATAACTATTTGGGATGACCATACTAAGTATTATTGCTCACCCATGTGTAAAAACTCATGTGTTTTTTTCTTTTCTATTACGAAGAATTAGTATTTATAGTAGGTGGATGATTTTAGATATTACAAACTAAGAATAGATATAGAATCTTATAGAATGTAAATTTTATTACGATTACCACATTGGTTTCATTGATTTTTAGACTTTGTGTTTTCCATATGTTTGGTATGAGTTACTTGTATATATATATTTATTTGAATTATTCTAATATGGTATTTTAATTTATACTATATGCCTATTTTTTATTTTATTATTTATTATTCATAAACCCAAATCTATATGATATTTCATGTAGTAAGTGAAAGGTTATATTGAGAGGTAAAACTTCCATCATTTTTTGTGGATACATCAGTATCGCTCACTGACATGTGGTCTATTAATATCATGATTAGGAAATTAAATTACTAGTATGTTAGGATATGAAATATTTTAAATATAGTGTTAGGTTTTATTTTGGAGTTTAGAATAAGTTTGATTTTTTAGAGTAGTTTAAAATATATTTTACTATAGAATTGATGTTTATTTAGTCCTAATAAGAGGACCTTTTAAAGGATAAAATAGGTTGATGGAATAATTATCATTAATATTATTGAATAATCATGTTTATGAAACCATATTATCTATAATTTGTGAATAATGGAGGGAAATACATATTTTATAGATTTAATAAATGATTTCATTCATGTGCCTGATTTTGTCTATTTTTTGAAGAGTGTATATGATCTAAAAGTAATTATGTTTTTACAATATCTATTTCTTATACTATGAGCCTGAAATTATGTTGTTTTCATGAATAAATTAATAGCGGTTACTAATATTGAGATATTTCATTGTATATATGTGATTAAAAAATGATCTTAGACATATATGGATGATGTGTGTGATGTATTTTAGCAATTTTTTGATTTTAGAAATGGTGATTTTAGATTACATGAATAGACTTGAATAGTTATATTACTATATAGTTCTTATTAATTTCATAAAAAGTCATATATAAATTCATCTAGGTATTTTAAATATCATTTTTATTTTTCTTATCAGTTTATTTCATTTTTATTTGTTACATATATGATATTCACGATTTTAAGGACTTTTGAGAGTTAATGACACATTATTTGAACTGAATAGATTTCATATTTGGCCAATCATTATATAGTAAACATTTTATTATGAGTTTTCGTTTGAAATAAACATATAAAAATTACAAATAACTATCTATTTATGAATGATGAGATAGATCACACTATTGTCGCATTGTATCGATATAGTCTTTTAATATGTGGTGAAATTTCACTAGATAGAATTCCCGAAAAGTATCAAAAAATAAAATATACATTAATTAAAAATTATTTTTATTATGATATTACCTTTTGAATAATATATGATTGAAATTTTCAAAGGATAACTATATAGTTATTTTTTTCTCAGTTATAGAACTAGGTAATACCACGAGGAGTGTACTATGATTCTTCTCATTCGAGCTGGGATTGGATGAAGTGAAATTATGAAATTACTAAAAAATTATAAAAAAACTAGTGTGATATTTGTATAAAAATAAATTACAAGTATTTTAATGAAAAATTTGTATAGATATTGGCCCAGTAGATGCTAATTAGATAATTATTTTATTTTTTTTATATTGATGAAATGTGAGATCTAAAAAATGAAACTCCTTAGAATATGAATTAAAAGTAGAATTCTGACTAAGATTAAATGATTAAATTGTTAAATTATATATAAAAGTATAAAATATGACTCTAACATATGAGTCTAAGGCCTCATTCCTTGTAGTGTATTAATAAGGAATTTTACATGTATTCTCTCGATGCAGTGATAGTTTATTTAAAGATGTCTCATTGTGTTGTTTTGGTGTTTCTCTAGGTTTGAAAAATGGTATTCTTGGATAAAGACTAGGATGATCATGGATAGATATATTCATTCAAAACTGTCTAATTTTGATGTAATGGCATGTTTTCCCAAAAATATACTAACCATTGTATGTTCTGAGGAGCTAAGAGTACACTTATTTGGTATAATACTTATTTAATTGTATCTAACACAATCGAATGATAATGATTTGATCAAAAAGTATTCTGGATTTGATTAAAATATTATATTAATGAAATAAATAATAATTCATTATATATAGGATTATAATGGATTAAATATGGTTAAAATAAGTTTTTTCCGATGTTAGTGTGGAGACGTTGGTAGAATGGTGTGGTTAATTTTTCTCCTTCGTGAACTTATTAGAGATGCTGATTTATTTATTTCTACTAATAGTGGATGTGTCTAATGAGATGTGAGAATTTTATCATGTTTTTATAGATTTAAACATGTTGATGACCCAGATATATTATTAAATTATGTTTATATTTATCAAATTAATTAAAAACCTAGAATTTAGAAGGTTGTATTCTTATTTTTGGTGACATCATATATTTTTCAGAAAGGGATGAACTCATGTTATCTTCTAACATTATTAATAATATATCTATCAATAATTTATTTACTATAAATTTAATATATGGTGATGAACTTTTCATAGTGTCTATTCATGATTGGTTTATTAGTAATTACGATGTTAAATTGAGATATTTTGTAACTTTTTCTTACATTAATGTGGGTAAAATAGAGAAATCTATTTGTTTTTGTATTGAACTTTTTTCATTAATTATATTACAATGGTATATGATATCATTTTTTGGATTAAGAAAATTTATATTAATGTTTAAACTATAATGTATTGTGATGTATTTAAATAATTATTTAAAAGTGATCATATATTATGTTTTCCTATAATTATGATCTTATGAAATTTCAATTACGGGTCAGTTTGACTAGATAAGTTTCTGAATTATTCTGTGATCTTGTTATGTTTGATCATGTGGTTTTTATGTGACTAGGATATCTATTTTACTCCACGTATGACTACATAAAGTTTCTTTATTTTATTTGTGATTCATTGAGTGCAATTTGATAAGAGGGTTCAACTTTATTAGATATTCTTGATTGAAACACCGTAATATTTCTTCTTAAATTTGGGGAAATTGAATAATTTTTTAATTATATATTATAAAATTTTATGATTCCATTAAGTATTATGATATGAAAATCTAATAATTTTGTATAGTGACGTAATCATTATTTTGAATAATTATTGTGTTCATTATAAAACATAAGTAAATATTTATTTTTAGTTGTGTAAAAGTTGGTAACTATTATTATATGTGATATTTAAAGTGATAAGTTATTATTTTAATTAAAATGGTATATAGTGAAACCTATCAATGTTTAACAACATATATAAATAACATATTTTTATTATTTCTCTTTTATTTTGTTAATATTAATTTAGTGTTGTAACATGTGGATGGATATATCCTATGGGATATAATTTTTCTGATATTGTACTGGATATGTGATTTATCTAGAAGGTAATCATGGATTATTTCACTTTGATGGTCAAAAGTTTTAAAATTGGGAATAATTTTATGGTATTATGTTTCTTTTAGAATTTACCCTATATATGTAATCTAACTTCAGAGTTATCTTTATTATTTTAAAATATTTATTTATTTAATAATTGGTTCTATATTAAAGATTTAGAATTTTAGTTATGATAAAAAGACATATTTCAATCTTATAAAGACAAAAATGAAGGTAAATAAGGGATATAGTGGATTTCATTTTCAAATAAAACTATTGTGACTTAAGGAACTGTGATAGGTGGTGAATTAGATTGTGGAAATTTTCTTTTTTTTTGTAAAATATTTTTTTTCACATTGGTAAGGACTTGATAAACCATTCATTATTAGTTTCATATCCACCATAACAAAATATCCTGAAAAGAATATAAAGGAAAATCGATTTTATATTTTTTACCACTAAGGGATAGTCCAAGGAACATACATAAAACATTGTGTCGATATACCCAAATGCACTAATCTTTACATGTTCATTGAATAAAATAATTCAACCATAGTGACTCCAAAATATTACATTGATGACTCATTCTCTATATACTACATTATAGAGATCCATTTATAGTTTATTAATGTGTTGATTGATTCATTATAACCAATAATGTATTCTATGATTTTCCTCAGGAATACATGAGTATGGTGCTTCAATGTAATTCAAATTATCAAGAGAAATTACTAGTAATACTTCGCTCATATGTTTCCTTTTTCCAGAATATCATAACTTAGTGTTCACTGAAAAAATATCACACAAGTTCCTTTGATAGATAGGGGCTTAATTCAGTGGTAAATTTTCCCTGTAATCATACATTTGGCCTGAGTTAAAATCTAGGTGGTAGTGAATTTGTATGGTAATTTAGAATTTTTGTAGCAGTGTAGTAGTGTAGGTAGTGTAGCATATAAATATAATAGTGTTACTATTAATTATAAATGGTATTTTGACCGACGAATTAGGGTCATTTGGCCATAATTCCTTTAGTCCATCAACATGTTGGGCCTCTGGGATAGTACTAGAGTAAATTTTATCAAGTGGAGTGATAGAAGTTGTGAAGGAAGAAAACTACAAAGTATTCAACTGAAAAATGACCATAGACTAAGTGATAGGCTATAAATAGATATTTTGGTAGAAGGTTGGAGTGGGTGAATTACATCAATGCGTGGGAGTTTTTATAGTTTGGGGCCTATGCCTATGGTGTTGAAATAATGTGTGCCCTAGAACCAACTATGCAGTACTTTTTTATTACCATATCATATGTACAGTTAGTTATGATTGATGTTATCTTACTATTATAGTACAGAATTTTCTACGGCCACTATAATAATGGTAATGTACAAAGGTTAATTTTCGTGTCGAGAGGTTATAGTAGATCCTAGGATATAATGAGAACCATGAGATACAATGACATTGATCTTAAATATATGTTTTATAGTCTAGATACATCTTACTGACGGGACACAGTAGATGTCTGAATATCAGGTGCTAGGGGCTCATAAGAATTGAGACTTCTTCTCATGAAGTTCGGACTTGGTGATCTCTAGTAGTGATATCATGAGGACAGACCCGTCAATAGGAACACCACATGTTTTGGGTGTCATTGGTTGTTCCTATCTATGGACATGTGTATTGGTCTCCTGATATGAGACCATTACCAATGTATATCATTTGATTACATACATTGATTCGAGATGAAAACCATGGCAGTGATGTCGTGGTGAGGTAGTTTGTGTTGGGTGCGTTGTTGGTGGTATGATGTTGGCTGAATGGTAAAGAAAGGATTTGTCACTTCCAAGTTCATGAAGTTGTATATCTCAGGCCTATTTGATCAGGATGGTGTCGCCTTCATAAGTCTTTATCCAAAGTAGTAGAAAGGAAAACCCATCCGGATAGATCAACAAATAATAAAGCAAGATAAGGACGATGAAATAACAGTGCATCCTATTTTATGAGATATTTAATGACAAAGAGATTAAATTACACAGTCAGTGTTCATAGGATGGTAGTCGTTTCTATGACTATCCTTATCTCTTTAGGGGCCATGATGGGTTGCTAGAATCCACTCTTGTTCTGTGTATTTTATTCACTATTATCAAGGTTAGGGCTTAGAGGGTCACACACAATAGCGTATTCAAGAATCTGCCTTATTCAAGTGAATAGGTATATGGACATAGTGGGCCCCTCCATGGGGTCCGAGCATTTTCCAAGTTATCGATCACTAAAAGAATTAAATAAATTCATTAATATTCATGTTATGAATATTTGGGATTGAATTTATTTAATTTTTTATGAGTTTAGTAAATATGAAAAAAAATATTAACTGAATGAATATTATTTTAATATTAAAGATTCATTTAATATTAAGAGGGATAGCGAGTCGATTTAAATGACTCAGTTTTATGACATAATATATTATATATATATATTAAAAGTATGTGATAAAATAATAAATAATATTGGCATAGTTAAGTTTGTCAAAACTATTTATTTAGTGAACGTTGAAATAAACAGGGTCCAGGGAACCCTAACAGGTATTTATCAGCATCACTATAAATATAAGAGGAGGCTCTCTCTTATGGGGTAAAAAATCTCTATTCATTCATTTATGGAATGAAAGTAGAGATCATCTCTCTCCTCCTGCTCTCTAGAGAGAGAAGCTCTTGATCCCAGAATTTCGAATCAAGATCTCTCTCATTCATTGAAGGCTTCTCGATGCGGTGATCGTCGGGATATCGAAATCATCGTCAAATCACCTTACTAGAACCCGAAGTTTGACGATCGACGTTCCAGTCGATTTTTGGAGCACGTGGGAATGATCTAGAGGGATCCTTATTTGTATCCTTCAAGCGACGATCGCCATCGACTAGTTGAAGTCGATCGCGGCTTCAATTTTTAAGTGGGTATGTTTTCATTTTAGTTTTGGGAACTTCATGTTTTACACGAGATCCTCGGACCTCTCTGGGGCTCGGATCGTCGGTGACAACTACTTCTATCATCCTGCCAATGAAAATTTTAAAATCCCCGACCCACCAGCTTCCGCTGCGGGCCTCAGAACATAACATATGGGCTATGGGGAAATTGGTGTGTTTCACCATGTGTTGAGATTTCAATCCACAAGGCCTTTAAGGAACCCAAATTGTAATGGGGCATCAGTATATAGTGCCATTTTTCAATGTAAGGGTTCCATATCAACCATTAAGAGGAATTTTATCATGTAATGTAATAAAAATGGAATTAGTTATGACATTTCATATGTATATTTTCTTAAGTACTTCACACGATATGTTTCAATAAAAATCATTCACTCATGTGTGGTTTGTGAAACTACCTTCACTAAGGTGTTTTAACCCCAAGAATTGATTTCAGAAGAATCTTCGATATAACTTATTATCAAAACCATGTTCATGCAACATCCTTCACATAACTCCATTTTCTTAGGTATGTTCACTAAAGCATCACTTGTGAAAATATCCTCAAGTATCTGACTTCACCCAGATAATTCACTATAGTCCATTTCACAAAATTCTCTCTCATCAAGTGTGTGACATGTTGAGATTTTAATATATGACTTACTTTAAATGAGATAAATTGGTTCAATAGATTGTTCTACACACAATACCGAACTAAAAAAATTTTAAGAAAAAATATTAAGTATGATCGTTAAAAAATAGAAGTTAAATTAGAGGGAAGGAATAACATTATAGACATTATGAAATATTTATAAAAATAAAATAAAGTCTAATTTTAATATGAATCAAATCCATTTGGTATAGATAAATTATATAGTATTATCATTTTATAATTCATAATAAATTTTTCTAAATATTTCATTACCATATGATAGGAATTTATATTTTAATAAACCAATTATTATTGTTGAAAAAAATATATTCTAAATGAATAATTGGTTAAAACAGATTTAATTAATAAATAAAAGGAAATATGAATAAGATTAGTAAATTTTCTAAAAAAGTGATTTTCTTATGAATTTTTATTTATTATACCTCACCATTTTATTTAAATGTAGAATTTCTAGAATTTTGAACTTTAATTTAACAAATGAAAATATTTTTGGAATCATTATATTAATACTTTATAAAATTGATTTTTTTTATTCTATAAATATTTATTTTTAGGTGAATAGTGAAAAATATCATTTTTACAAATAATATTATTTTTATGAAATTAGTATTATATAAGAATGATTTATAAATTCATGAAAATATTTTAAGAACAAATAACAATTTTATATTTCATAATTTTAGAAATGATGGTTTTAATTTACTATACCCATATTTGATATTATAGAACATATGTAACATTTTTTCAAAAATTGTTTTTAATACATTATATAATCTTATATTAAAATTAATTTTAATTAATTTAATAAATCAAAAAAAATGAAATTGATTTCAAATTAAGAATCAGTGGGGAAAATTATCTAATAATTAAAAATTTATTTTTAGTTATAAAGATTATGTTACCTTAGGTAAAAACTAGTTACCATTGTAAAATATAAAATGGTAAAAGTAATAATTTAAAGGGAAAAAAATGAAACATGATAAAAAAATGTCCATAATAAACTAAATGTGGTTTGAGATGAACTTATTTATTCCATTCTCAATTATTTACCAATTTTGGAGCCACTTGATATGTTTAACATGTACTTCATTTATATGAAGTTGAAATATTTACAAAAATGTCATTATCATCCCTTGTAAAATAGTCCTATCACAACCACTTCATGTAAATCCTAAAAAATTGGTTTCCTATTAAAAACCTACCCTTAGTCCTTCCCCTAGAATAATCTCTCAATCTCTTGAGATTTTGGCCACAAGATATTATCCAAGAGAATCAATTCCCATGGGGTCTTCCAAGGAAATCTTAATGCGCTCAATGTGAGTAATTATTTTTTATTTAATTCTTTATCTTCTAAAATTAATTACCAATTATAGTTTTTAAATAAAAATTTAATTAAATAATTATTTTTAATATAATTAATTTTGTTATTCTAGGTGAATAACCATTAGTCACTTTTTACATTTCTATTAAGTGATGTAAAATTATCATTCGTGTGATGTGAAGAATAATACCTACATGATACAACATGATTCGTTTTACTTCACTAAAATAAAAGGATTTTATAAGAGGATAATTTAATAAAAAAAATCAATATTTATGTCATTTTTATGAATCTGAATAAATAAACCATATTAATCCTTTCTCCCATTTTATGGAAAACAAAATTGACAACCATACGAACATGAAGACTACTACCTCAGTGGATGGATTTTTTTCCTTAAGTCCTTAAATATATAGTAATGAGGATGATATTCAAGTATAGATATTATTTTTATGGTGTAATTATTTTTTGTTAGTAATTGGATATCTTATTACTAATATGATCGAAAAAATATTATATTTAATTTATTTGTTTAAAACTAATGATCTAAGATGAAAATGATTGCATCTTTCCAAGTAATAATATTATATAAATTATCTTATTATTATAAATATTTTCAACTTTGATCAATGTATTCTCAATAGTGACCTTGGTATCTATGGAATGGTGATCATCAATATTAACATGAAGATTCCTCCACCGAATCGGATCTCTCTTATTACGAATGATCATAAGATGGAAGTCATGGTCGAATTTGAACACTTGCCTCAGTACTGTGAATATTGAAAAAATGGTGGGAAATTTCATTAAGTACTATAGAGTGGTTCATAAACAGGTCAAATAAAATCATATTACCATGACATGGAAAGAAGTAACATGGTCAAATAAGAATAAATTAGTAGAGAATGTCGACATAAAGCATCTGGACAAGGCACTTGTGTGAAATAGGCCAAGCCTATTAACACAGATATATCATGGGTGGAACTTATTGATGAGAAATAACATCAACAGAATATTCATCAATCATCTAAAAATGAAAAATCTAAAAATATTCACAATGGATATAAAAATTAGTGCACTCCCACATATGAAGTTCCAAACCATTTATCAATTCTCTCATCAGACATTTTTAACATTTCCTCTTGTTTGTGGTCTGAATAATATCTACAGGAATTGATATCCTCTAATATAAATGTGTTCATTCAATTGGACCATCCCCTACTCACTTTATAAGAGAGAATATAGTAGGAGTCAGCTATTGGAGTGATTCCAAGTCAACTTAATGTTTAGGATCGCCCTGGAATAATAATATAGGAAATACCTTTTAAGAGTCTTAAGAAAGTTCAGGGAATGGATTCATACAACCTATATATTGAAGTTGACACTAATAAGGCAATACGATCCTCAATTTCTAAGAATTAAAGACCAACTTGAAATCCCAAAATAAAGAGGCACATGGAGGAAAATATAAGGGGGATTACACCCCCAAAACTAGAATAAAATGAAGACACTATTCTGGAACTCCTAAGGACTATCCAACCCTGGCATTGTGAGTTTCATAAGGCTTGTTGTAGGTAAGTAAAAGATTTATTTAATTTGTATCGCAAATCCAAAGAATAAAATTATGAACATAACAATCCTCTTGAAAGCAGTGGATACTATTTACTGGGAAAAAAATCAGGCCCCCACTAACACTAACAGGATATGGATTTTGGCTCATAGATATGATGAAAATCCCTCAATTATCTATAAAGAGGAATAAATTATTACTTTTAGCCTCTTAAAATATGGAATGAAATTATTTTTATCCTTTTTTTATACACCAAATAACTATATTAATAGGATGTCCCTATGGATGCACATCATATATCTCTCGAGTATAATCACTGAATTGTGGACCATCATTGGCGACATTAAATCAATTCTATATGAAAATAAGAAAATTGGAATAGTTTCACATTTGGTTTCCATAAAATACTTTAGAGCCTCTATTGATGAATAAATATATATTTGAGATAAACCTTGTTGGAGAAAAATTCACTTGGTGCAGAAATAATTTAAATGATATGAACGCCAGTAGAATTTAAAATTCTTTTAAGAATGATTACTCACTTTACACTTCAAAAACAATATCATGGACTACCCTGGCATGACACAACTCTGGCCACCATCCCATTTGGGAAATCTCTATACACAATAAATAGAGGTATCCTATCCCTTTTAGGTTCTATAATGCAAGGAATTCTCACCCAGAATGTAGAAAGGTTTTCCACTACACCTAGGCCTCGGTTGATTGCAAAGACAACCCCCTAGAATGCATTTCAAAATGTAAACTACTCAAAGATAAAATGTAATAATTGAGAAGGAAATTATTTATATTCCTATATGAATATATTTATTCCCTTAAATTCTCTATCTAACTTCTCCATAAATCCATTACCAATAATAACATCTCAGGTAATCTTGACCACAAAGCAGAAATGTAATCAAAGCTTCATAATCTTATCAAACATTAGGATAACATTCATATGGATATTTTCAAAACTATGTATATAAATTATAGAGATATAAACACTAAATTCATAAATTATCTCTTGAGGGATATAATGGATAATATACTCCTTTATCTTCTCAAATATTGAGACCAAATTTCGGATTAATGACAGACTCTTACCAACCACATTGTTGCCTTTTATTTAAATATTTTTAATGGATCATACATAAATTCAGATTTAATGGAATGAATCATTCAAAAATTGATTAATGAGGATGAAAACATAATGATTAACTCAACTCATATGGATATTTAAAGTAAATAATATGTCTTTGGTACCAAAAAAGGGTGCCCACCTAGACCAAATGTCTTCACCAACCATTTATTTCAATTTTATTATTATTTAATCCAACATGATATTTGAAATATGGTTAAGGATTTATTAAAGGGTGGTTCTTTAATTAAGGTATTTAATTCATAATTCATTTCATTGATTCCAAAAATTAAAAAATCCAGTGACGTCGATCAATTTTGACCAATTTCTTTGGTCAACACAATACACAAAGTCATAACAAATGTCCTGTCCAATAGACATTCTGGGATCTTGGAAAAAATTATCTATTAGAACCAATTCGGATTCATTAAAGCTAGAGACATTCATGATTTCATTTTCACTACTTTAAAATGTGTGGACATACACAAAAACACCACAATAGGGGTAACATTGTTCTAAATATTGATATCAAAAAAGAATTTAACATAATAGATTGGGGATTTATAGGGAATGTTTTTCCTACTTTGGATTTGATATGGGATTAATTTTTTGGATTTAAGATCTTATTGGATCAAAATATATCTCAATCATAATAAATTTATCACTATAAGGTTAATTCATATGATCAAGAGGTGTGAAGTAAGGTTACACCCTCTATGCTATCAATTATTCTATAGTAGAAGATTATCTTATGAGACTTCTTCTTCATATGGTGGAAAACAGTGATCTGAAAACCATTAGTGATTCAAGAGGTATCTCTGCTTCTTCTCATCTTTTATTTTATGATGATGTTATTATTTTTACTCGGGTAGATAGTAAAAATATAAAAAACATCGATAAATCAGTTTTTCATTATGAAAGTGTGTCAGGACATAAAATATGTTGGATCATGTCATTTATCTACTTTGGTAAGAACATCTCAGCTTTCAGTAAATTGAGTATGATCAAAGATATGGGAATAAGATAGGGAACTCTCCCATTCATCTATCTAGGTTCTCCTATGTTATGGGGAAGACATTGGGCATCCCAATACACTCATATTATGAGTTAGATTAGATTAACCATGGCCTTATAGAAAGGTAAATTCATTTTAATGTCATCAACAGATTGTCTTGTCAAGAATGTGGTGGATAAAAAACTAGTTTATTATTTAAAGTCTTATACCTGGCCTGCTTCATTGATCAAAATTATCAATTCCTTGATGTAAAAATTTTTCTCAAGTGGTAGCATTCTATAAAGAAAATTCATCATAGTTCCGTGGAAGAAATGTTGCAATCCTTATACCCTTGGAGGTATGATAATTAAAAACCATAGACTATTCAATCAGTCCCCTCAAACCCAATTCATATGAAGACTTATTGATAGTAGATATGACTCCCTATCCTTCCTAGTATCTATATTTCTAGAAACATTGACAATAGGGAATTCAAATTATGTTGAATCCTCTACCTGGCCTGGTCTGAAAATAATTTTTAATAAAATTTATATGTACTCCCATTGGATGGTTAATGATAACCCATCTCTCGGATTTTGGAAATATAACTGGATGGGAATGCCTTTTATGGAATTTTCCATCTTCTTTGACCAACCTATAGATCCCAACATATCAATAAGATATCTTCGGGAAAAAAATGACTCTCTATTCAATGCTATTAGATCAACTGTCTCAAATTATTAAGTCATGAATCAGGAGTATATTCAAATCTAGGAATTGGATTCAAGTGTTATTCTTTATTCTAAAGTATTTTATAATAATCTACCATAGGTTACGCCCAAATTAATTGGATCCTTCAACATAAAATGGATATCACCTTCTAGGTTCTCTTTTCTATGGACAATTTATTTCAAAAAGTACCAATCGATGTCAACCCTTAACATGTCATCATTTACCTATATTCAATATGTGTGTTCTTCCACTAGAATATAGATTATGTAGATCATCTCTTCTTATGATTCCATACAACCTATTCACTATGGAAGTACATGTTAGAATTTTTTAGGTTCACCCAACTCATGTGGATGCAATTTTGAATTTCTAGAAATATTGCCTCAGTATACCAATGTCTCAACAACTGAGAAATATCATCAATATGGCCTTTTCGGAACATTTTCATGTCATATGGGGAGGAAGAAACATGATCATCCATTATTGGATCCCCTTTAATTCCCAGTCATCACTTTTTGACATCGTAGTGGATATAAAAAATGAAAAATATCCGTAATGTTGATGTTGTAGCAACTCATTCCTTGATTTCACCATGCTAAGATGATTGGAAACACCAGGTAACTTCCCTCCGCCCTCTTTTCATGTATTATTCCTTCTATATTACACCCTTTTTTGGATGGTACAAGTGAAACTAAACCATTTCATTGAGGGTAGATCTAGGAATAGAAGGATATGAGGTATCCTTTAGAGATCAAAATGGTGATTTCTTCGAATGCCTTGATATCTCTTGTGGTTTTGCATCATCTCTAGAAGTAGAAATTATTGGGCTGATCAATGTTGTTCAAATGAATAGTCAAAGGAACTGGGATAATTTTTGTCTTGAATGTGACTCCACCATAATTTTCCAAACTGTTAGAAAAAGTTATCTCTCATGGAAGTGGATGGATAGATAGTCCAACTTCCTTGACAAGATCTCCTCAATGAATTACATTATTACTCATATTTTACATGAATCCAATTCTATTGTTTATGGTCTTGGAAACAAAGTAGTGGTTGAATATGAGTTCATCTATTCTAAAACTCCCCTTATTGATCTAATTTCCCTTGTGTTAAGGGACAAATGTAAAATGCCTTCCTTTAGACTGTTGTAGTGATATTTTTTATATTATTAGAGAGTTAAATCTCACTATTGTCAAACAATTATTTACAACTATTATATATCGCACTAATAAATAATAAATATGATCATTATGCTTCTCGTATAGTGATTTACATCTATCTCACCCCATAATCATCCATTAAATATTATTGGTTCATGTTTTTCTATTTTTAAAAACCTATATGAAGATGACTATGAATTTATATCATTGATGACTATGAGAACTTGTTTACTAGTATGATATTATATAAATACCTAAATAATGTTTTTGGTTCTAATAATGTTATATCAACATTTAACTCATTAATTAAACAAACATCCTTCGTTCATTATGAATCGTCAAAATATGAACATCATCGATTTCATCTTTATGGTTTGTAACCAAAACTTCCACATAATGAAATAATAACATTATAAATATAATGGAACATCGATTTAAGTAACATTTATTATATTTTAATGATGAAAACTATGACAAGAATGAATAACAATATTATTTTTATGAAACTTGTTTAAAGAGATAAAGTTTATTTACATCTGGTGTTGAAAATAGGTAAAAAAACTTACTTATGTTTATATATGTATATGTAGAACGTATGTGTATAACTAGTATAACTAGTTTTTGTTATGAATTATTTTCTTAGGAATAAATTTAATAAACATAATTTGTTTATTTATGAAGTTTTTTTTATATTCTTAATGAATCATGACTAAGGTAAGGGTTTTCATCTCAAATTCCTATATTTGATACATTTGGTAATATAAACCTAATTTCATTTTTTCTGTGTATATACTATCTATTTGAGATATCATATCATGAATCATATTTTAGTAATTATATATCGTGTTCAATTATATTCTCTCCCATTCAATATATTTTGATTCAAACATTTACAAAACTATAAGGGTTTCAATTGTCGCAACTGTGATTCTAACCAACGTTTCTTTGTATAGTGTATTCACTACCCATTGATATATTTTCATCATTATCTTTTTATTTCAGGTTATTTATTATCTGAATCATGTTCCATTATTAAATTGGTTTTTTATGCAGTTTTCCTCCATAAGTATAGATTTTCGGTAACTCAAGTTCCATTTATTGAGTTATGATCATTCTCTTGAACATTTTTCATATTTATTGGAAACATTATTCCCTATAAATGTATTATTTAGTATTCTCTGATTATTTAAATGTTTACCAATTAAACCCCATTTCAAATTTTTCTTGCTTCATGGTCTATGTTTACCATTAGGGATATTGATAACTCAAATAACCTTCCTTTCAATTATAATGTTTCTTCTGGAAAATTTTCTTTCTATGCTTGGTTTCTCCCACCAAATTTTTTTATTATAAGATATATTTTAGTTATATTTGTAAAAATTAAATCTTAACTCAATTAGGATTTTATAACTCTTTTTTTTACAATTTTATTTTTGAATAAAGGTATTTTAGAAACAATAAAAATGGTTTTTTCTTTTCCTTTAATATGTTTTGTCCTTCTCTCCCCGATTCTATAAGATAGAAATTATGCATTTACAAGTGTCTCTTATTGTATAATGTTTATAAAAATAAATTTATTCAAAAATATTAATTTTAACTTTTCAAAATTTACCTTTGAAAGAAAAATATAAATTCATATTTTACAGCAATGTTAAAAAATATACTTTTTTTAATGTTTTCTCTTTTATTTTCCTTAAAATTTTCAAAAGGAAATAAACTAATGGGATTTATATTTTCTGATGTTTCTTATAATATATATATATATATATATTATTTTCATTTAACTCATAGTATAAAACAATTAGATTTTTGACCCCTTATTTTGTCATATATATCCAAATAATGTTTTCTGTGATGGTGTTTTTCATTTATGTCAGCACTCTTTTGTTTCCATTACTATTCTAGGGATATGTTATTTTGAAACCACTGACCCTCTCAATCTGAAATTATTAACATATTTTCCTTCCAGAACTGACATAGTTGTATACTCATTGATTGATTGGGTATGAACATCAAAATTTACATATTTCTGATTTATCGATGTTCACCTAGAAATAATGTTATTATTTTAGGATGGGTAAACATATTAGAATTCCATATGTTGTTTTTACAATATGGATTATTGTTATAAATTTTACTATATATTATTTAAAAATACACCTTATTTCATTGGATGGTTTATGACAATCCTATCCTTTTTATTGAAATGGGGAAAAGTAAGAACATTTTTTTTATTATTATTGGTTGCTAACACAAGTTGATTATGAATTGAATTTTATTATTTTTTATAATATGAATATCCATGATTCTATTCAACCATATGTTCCTTATGTAATTGTATATAATGTATTAATGACTCTTATATTGAGTGCAATGTACAAAATCAAGTGACAGTTGGGGCCTAAAATTATATTACCCTTGATGCATTGATAGGCTTCATAAGATAATCATGTTTGGGTACTTGGTATATTCCAACCCAATTCAGCAGTATGTCTTGATTTTTCCCTCTAATTTAACTAAATGAATTGTAATAAGTCCCTGATATCATGTTTGGATGATCAAAATTATGAATTCCATTAGTATGAGATTGTTGTTATTGATATCCTTATATTCATTAATTTTCATAGATATAAAACTTTATCAGTTTTAATTGATTATAGATTAATGTAGTTTACTTATTTCATCCATAATATTTATTCCATATTTATTCCACGATTACATTTATTTTTTCGTCCCTTAAAAATAATTTTTTCTCACCTCTTCATATTTTTCCATTTCCCTAGGTTATGAAGAAAAGTATTACACATGATAGTCCAAACATGATATCTTGTGTATATAATTTATTGGAGATTTCTAATAAATTTTATGGATTATTTAGTTTCCCATATAATAATAAAAATGTATGTTTCATACAAAGAATATGTGTTTTTTAGATTATGTTTTTTTATAGTTCTCTTAAGCACTTAAACTAAATGGATCCCTTGAAAATAAGAGACACAATAGTAGTTTTTATTTTATAATTAAGGATGGTTGTATCTATTATTTTACATCTATTATAATAGTGAGTATGTAAAGTATGTTATTATGGAACTAGACCCAGTAGTGAAAGTTTTCTAAATCAAAATTTCTGTCAAAGGAATGTTTTAGATAACTTTGGTGATTAGGATGTTTTTTGAGGATTGAATGTTAAAGTTATGTTTGATCATAATTTCAAAGGTATTTATAACCCTTTGGGATAGTATATGACATAACATTAATGTAATAATTCACTTTTTTAGGGGATTGATATGAGAGAACATTATTGAAAATAATATGAATAACACTCAATATGAGATGATACCTTGTATTTTTAGTAATGTCTTGAGAATATAGATTTCCTATAAATTAAATCCTTGTATAGATACTATAAAGTGGATAGAACTATGGAAAAAATGTATCTTTCAGTAATAATGGCAGAAAAGGATGATTGACAATTAGATCGATCTTTACTTTGGTGTATGGTGAATGGGCTTAGTACTGCACACATAGCTAGACACTCTCAGGAGATATGCATTGGTAAGTTACACTATTTTATGAACCATTATTATGGATTTCAATATGTTTACATTAGATAACATAAAAGGAAGTTGGAAATGTATAAAAAAATTGAAACATAGATATTAATATGTCAAGGTATATATTTATAGATATTTTTACTATATAAAACATTATTTATATTTCCAGATAATGGAGATCAATGATTTGGGGTTTAGAATATTTAAACAAAGTTCATGATAATTTGGGATCTCTATTTTTGAAAATTATGTTAAAAACCATGATAGATTCCAAATCTATGTAACTTAGGTTTAACTAAGTATAATATAAGTTATACCAAGAGTGATTTATGATAAATTGGGTCTCATACAAGTTGAGTTGTAAGAACTATAGGCTTACATTATAGTGTTTTAAAGTAAGACATTTTAAGGATAGATTATCCTATGGTTATTAAAGATAATTGTCTTATGATGATCTTCACTCATGTTAACACTTTTGGTTTTAATAATATTTAGTACAATATGGATCCATGTGTGTGAGGTAAAATTAAAATATTACCTCAATGAACAGCCAATCAGATTGGTATCAAGAGTGATAACCATTATAACTACTCTAAACTATCTATAATAAAATATGATTAACAGTGTTAATGTAGTAAAATTACCAAACACACAAAATAATATAAAGATGTATTATCATACGATGAAATAGAAAATATTAAAAATTGTACATGTTAAAAATGAGGCAAGAATCATGGGGAAATTTACATAAATAGATAGGTAAATGATGGAAGTTTAGAGATGAAGGTCAGTATTCTAACAAGTGTAAGGTAAAGAGAAAAGATATAAAAATATATTTCTTCAATTTCAAGAGAGTTTGGCATTATGTGAGTCAATATCTCAATCCAAATGTTAATGAAGTAAATACTCCCAAAAACTATAAAAACATGAAAACTCCAATAAAATTACTTCTAATGTTACTGAGAGTGAATTTTCACTCTAGACATTCTAGTTACCTATATCATGTAAGACATCCCCAACTACTGGTTATTGAGTTATAAATAAAACACATAGTAGTACAATTACTATATAAATAATTTTCATAGATGTTGGGAAGTTATTCCTTATATATATAGATCTTTATCCCATGGTATATTTCTATGAGAAATTAGGAATGTGTTACCTCCTATTATAAATACCATATAATAATTTTTTAAATCAATAAATCTCATTTGAAATCATAAATAAACACAGGATCATCTAGTAGTGTACAGCTAATTATGAGTTCCCTATAGAAATTTATCTGATTTTATGAGATATATTGTGAGGATAAAATTTATTTAATTTTTTAGATAATGAAAAAAAAATCATTTTAATATATGAATTTTATTCAATGAGCTAAATGTGTTCGATAACATTCTTTACACGCAACACCAAAGAAAAATGAAACCATTTTATGTTTAGATAAAATTTTAAATACTAACAATGTCCATTGAAATCTATCCCTTTAATTAATGGGGATAAATATGGTTAACACCTCGATGAAATATTTATATAATGAAAATGAAATATAATTTTAATATGAATAAAGTTATATCAGAATATATAAAATGAAAAATATATATAGAAATGAAATCTTCTAAATATTTTCTTTATTTGCAATATGAATTTATACATCAAGAAAATTTTGGTCAATTATGATAAAATATATTTGATATTAATAATTGGTCAGTTATAATTTAATTAGAAAACAATAAAAATATAAATGATATTTCTTAACGTTATCAAAAAGTTATTTTCCTAGAAAATAATTATTAATTACTTCTCAAACATCTATTTAAAAGATAATTTTTTATAATTCTATTTAAATTTATAAAAAATAAATAATATTTTTTGATTCAACATAGTATTATTTCATAAATATAAAATTTTCATATTTTTCTAATAAGATTGATTTTTTGGTGAATAGTGAAAAATGAATTTTTTTTACTAATAACATGTCTTTTATGAAATTATTAGTATGTAAGACTGGGTTTTAAATTAATGAAACATTTTCATATGACTAAATATGTATGTTATATGAAAATTAATAATTTTAAAAATGTTTTTTTAATTTGAAAACCAATTTTTGATATTTTATAGCATAAGTAATAATTTTTCAAAATGTGTTTTTAATAGAGTATAAAGTTTTATTTAAATGTAAATATATTTACTTTTTTAAATTTAATCAATTGTAATGAATTTAACATGTTAATAATAAGATCCAAATATCTAATATTTACCACTATATTTTTAGTCATAAAGATTAGGTTTCCTTAGGTAAAAACTAGTTACCACAGTAAAAGATAAAATGGTGAAAGTAATAATTCAAGGGGTAAAGGGATTGAAAATGATAAAAATATATTGAATTGATTTAATGATGTTTTAATTGATATTATATGTTACACAATAAATTATATCAAACATTTTGATCCACTTGGTCAGTTTAACATGTCATCCCTTTATATTAAGTTGAAATATTTATAAAACTATCACTCTTTCCACTAAGAAAAGGGGCCTCTTACCACCAATTCAAGGAACACCTAAAAATTCAATTTTTTACAAACAAAACTACAAATTTTATTACACATAATAATATTTCACTCCCTTGTGATTCTGTACATAGTATATTGGCCTATTCTATCTATTTTGAAGGGATATTCTGTGGAAATATCAAAGTGATCAATGTTATTAATTATTTTTACTTAACTTCTTTATTTTTTGTTTCTATTTTGCAGTTATAATTTTAAAATCCTTATATATTTAAATATTTATTGTTTATATAATTAATTTTATGATGTTATAACAATAATCATCAATAACTTATTCCCATTTTCTAAAAAGAGAAGTGAAATAATCATTATTGTGTCGTATAGACTACTGCGTCCATGACACAATGTGTTTCATTTTCCATCATCACAATATAAGGATGGTATTGGATGGAAATTTAATAAAAAAAATTATGAGACTTCTATAATTTTTATGATTCTTAAATAATAATCCATATTACTCCTTTATCCCAATATATGGAAAATAAAATCATCAACCATGAGTACGTGTGGACTGCTGCCTCCATGGAATGATTGATTTCAATTTTTCATTTAATCAATAAATAACATAGCTATCCATTAGGATGGTATTAAAGTATAAATATGATTTTTATGATGTCATTAAGTTTTTGATAAGAAAAAAATTTAGAACATGTTAATGATATGATCAAAAAACAATTTTCTTTAATTTGATTGTTTAAAATGAGTGAACTAAGATGAAAATGATATATTATTTTTAAATAATGACTTTTTATAAATTATCTTATATTTTTACATAATTAATATTCTGAAATATAAAACAAATAAATGCTAAATAATATCATCATGCTTTGTTTATAATGATATTACAACTAAACCAGCATTAGGTCTAGGAGGAGGGGTTTATCCTAAGCGCAACCTACCATTTGTGTGCATCAGGTGTTTGGTAGGATTTCATGGGACAATAACTTTTTTTATTAATTTTATTATATTTTATTGTATTTAAAATTACTTAATATCTCTAAAAAGGTACAATGTATAAGAAATATGTGACCACAACTAGGTCTGGGACTTGGTGTTTACCCTAGGCAAGGCATAACTATATGTGTGTCGGTTGTTTGGTTAGACATCTTGTTAAGGGTAAGTTATTCATATTTTTAATTGTAATTTTGTTAAATTAATTAAAAAAATATTTTTCTAATTACACCTTCATTTTCTCTGCGGTGGTTCCACCATTTTCTCATGTGGTATAAGATCTAAAATCTCTAATTTAAACCCCTTTTGACCTGATTAATTCACCAACGACTTAATGGGGTTCATTTACTGAATCATCCTTAGTATTGTAGTTGAATCAATGGACTAAATGGGTTATTTTAATTCATCCCCAACCTATGTAGATTTATAATTTAAAATAGCTGAATGATTTTTCTTTGGCCTTGGATGATTCTATTGAGTCTTAGTGATACCAAAACTCTACATCACAGGGTTGGTAAATTTTTTGTTGATCTGTGTTAGTTTCCCCACATGACCAGTTTGACTCCCTGACACGGTGACCACCACTCCTGGACTCCCCTGTATGTTGGGATTGTATATTTTTATATTTTTTTATAATTATTTATTGTATTAGTTTAATTTATTCTATTTTCTATCTCCAAATTTAGGAAAAAATTTCTGAATCGTAATAAATTAGTAAAACCTATATTATCCAGGAAAATTTATAAATTATCAAATGATATTTCTTAAGTAGATTATCAAAAAAAATTACATGATATTATCAAAACATAATTAATGACTTATCAAAATACAATTATGTCAAATTATTGGGGATAATTTATAAAATTTATGAAAGATAATTATTTTGAATTTACCTGGGATAATTATAGAGATTTAAAAATTGATAATTTCGTCAAATTATCCAACGATAATTATAAAATAATAATCACATCGAATTAACATTGGATAATTTATTAAATTATCAATGTTTGATTAACTGTATTATCAAAATATAATTATTGTGTATTATCAAATGATATTCGTTCCAAATTATCAAATAAAAATTTATAGAAATAAATCAACCACTGATAATCTCATTTAATTATCAAAGGATTATTTATAATGAAATTATTAGAAGATAATTGTAAAAGGATAATTTATGAGAAATTATCAAAATATAATTATAAAAGGGTTATTTATAAAAAAAATTATCTAAGGGTGATTTACGAGAATTTGCAAAAGATAATTATAAAATGATAATTTATGAGAAATTATGTAAAGGTAATTATAAAATGAAACTTTATGATGAATTATCAGAAGATACATATAAAATTATAATTTATGAGAAATTATCAAAAGAAAATTATAAATGAGAAATTATCAAATGATAATTATAAAAGGGTAATTTATAATAAATTATCAAATGAAAAATATAAATGGATAATTTATGAAAGTAATAAATAAATAATTATAAAAGTATAATTAATAATAAATTATCAAGATATAATTATAAATGTATAATTGATGATAAATTATCAATAGATAGTTATTCTTGAGTATAATATTATGAGTGAAATCATTGATCTAAATAACAATTTGGAAATTATCCAGTAGAGATAAATAATCATCGCATGCGATATTTTATTTCTTTTTTAAATAATGTGTTATGTTATGGTTCTTGGAACCCTTAAATAACCTCAATATTTTATGTGTCAATTAATATATTTATATATCCTAAGAGTGATTGTTCTTAACTGATGTTGTTTCCACTCAAGTTTTTGAACCACACTCGGTGGTTTATCCTTGCCTTTGATATTGATGAATTTTAAGGTAGGAGGTTTCTTACCTTTATAGACTTTTTATATTTATGATATTATCATGATGCATTGTTATGAAATATTAAATTATTCTTATTCTAATATGCATGTGGTTTTATGATTATCCATGGACATACTTTTTAATGTTTGATTATCTTGACATTGATACGGGTGTAGTTAAGCATTCCTTGCTACAACATGTATTATTTGTGTGTTTCATTTCCTATGGAATTGTGTTGTAGGTACCATGATACTGAGCTGGAGACCTGAGTTTGTGTGTAAAAGGTTACCTAACCTGAAACATCACTAATGTACTTATAGGATGGCATTGATACACATGTAGTGGGGAAAGAAGATTGACTACCCGGATGGTACTGAGATACTTTGGTGGAGACTTGAGGTTGGGTGTATGAGGTAACCCAACATAACATGGTCCTAACGTCATTAAAGTTGGGTATGGCTACCCTGGTAGAGGTTAAATCATAATCCCTAGCTGGAGAATTATGAGATACACAAATACAGACTTGATGGTGGGAGTTATGAGGTTCTATGGCTGGTTACCAGTCCTATCACGGTTCTAACATCCTTAAAGAAGACTGTGGATACCCTTGTAGAGGGGAAAGCATAGTTTACTCATGGAAGATAATGGTCATGGATTCCTATGGATTTGGTATTTGGGTGATTAAAATCATAATAAAATTTAAGATAGACCTGATAGAACATGCGGTATTCCTATAACAACAATCATAATGGTTGGATGAGCTATGAGACCTTTATAGAAGGTTCATGTGTTCTTGAAATTCTTACCGGTAATGATCTGAAGTAGGTAATATAACGACCCATACTGTATATACATTGTTATTACTTCATAATTAAAGCACACTTATTACAACATATGACAAAACGAAGAAAGGACCGTATAGGTATAGTTTCTTTAGAAACTGGGAAACATAAACAACTTGTTCATAAAGCATCTTCTTTGCCTCCCATTTATTTCATCTTATCTAGAGTCCCTTTTTGGAATATTCTACTTAATAACCTTCTTCCTGACCTGGGGAAATAAAACATACAAAATGGTGAGCTCAAATGCTTAGTAAGGGTAAACAAAAGAAATATCAATCACATCATATATATAAGAACATAACTTTTGGAAATCTTAACCTGAAAAAGAGATCATAATATCATAACATGGGATAAATCATAGAAGTGAATTGTAATCCTAATAATCATAACTTAAAACATGAAAATTTGTGGCATACACACACAATCATAGAGAATCATTTCTTATTAGTCAAGACTCATTTCCAAGACTATCTTAGTGGACAAAGTCCATTTCTGAACCAAGTTCACTCCTCGTTTCAGTCCTGTTTCACTGAACCGGTATAACCTACCTGTCACGACCCGTCCTCGGGGCCCGTGTCGTGACTACCCCAAGCCCGTCTTCCATAGGCCTGGGGCTGGCGACTAGCACCATGGCGTAAATCCCAACAAAAAGGAAGGCATTGCCTTTGAAAAGTAAACAAGCACCACAGAGTAAGCAAGCAGAAAAGTAAACACTAAGTAAAAACTGTAACAAGCTGTGCTGAAAGTAAAGGGGGCCGGAAATACAAGCCCAACTGTAAAGTACAACTGAAAGGGGAAAACAGCTACTGAAAGAAAATCCGCAGCATCGATCCGTCCTCTGGAGGTCCCACCTGAAGGGTGGGTACAAATAGCCTCTACTGCTCCTCGGGTCCACCTGACCGCTCCGAGTACGTCACGCCCAGTGGTCCACCTCCAGGTACCGTCCTGCTCCGCAAGCCTCCACCACGATCAGCGCTGTCCATCGTCTACAACCAATACAGCGTAGTGCGGGCATAGCCCGTGCAGGGGTGAGTATAAGCTACTCAGTAGGGACCCCAAGACCCCCGAAGGTCTCCCAGAATCCACAAAGGATAATCCACAATGGAAATATACTATCACGAAGTAACATCTGACACGTCTTTGGTATATGCCCATACATATACCTAAGTCATCAATTCCCGTTCGGCTCCAACGTCCGGGCTCAAGCACAACCCAGTCCACACAAGAAAGCAAACGTATACTCACACAGGATAGCACAACACAATCCACAAAAAAGAGTAAACAGTAATCCACACAGGATAGCTCAACACAATCCACAAAGGAGAGTAAACAGTAAATCCACACAGGATAGCTCAACACAATCCACAAAGGAGAGTAAACAGTAAATCCACACAAGATAGCTCAACACAATCCACAAAGGAGAGTAACGCAGGATTCAGCTCACACAAGTATACTTATTTGAATAATGACAAAGATGGTCACTGATCCATCTAAGTCGTCAGACCCACAAAGGATCGATAGGTAACTAACCGCTGCAATGACCCACACAGGATCGAGCCCACACAGGACCTGTAGGCGCTGGCTCACACAGAACCGCTGAGTGCTGACCCACACAGGATCAGACCCACACAGGATCGGGCCCACACAGGACCTATAGCACTGATCCATGTAGGATCGCTGAGTACTGTAGTCGTCGCAGTCCACTGAGGATCTCTACACAGTCGTCGTCGCAGTCCACTGAGGATCTCTGCACAGCCGTCGCCGCAGTCCACTGAGGATCTCTGCACAGCCGTCGCCGCAGTCCACTGAAGATCTCTGCACGGTCGTCGTCGCAGTAGCAGTCGCAGCCAGCTCTAGGGTTCCCGCACATAGCAAGCTCGTTCGGGAGGGTCCGCTCCATGAGCCGAGAGGCCGATACATCAACTATCACAAAGCCCGAAGTTGATGTATCCAAAAGTTTCATATCGTCAACAGGAACTCAACGTCGCAGACGGCGCGTCAATCGGACGCCCGGTCTGAGAGTTATTGGCTCTTTCGTCCTAGGGGCCCGGTTGGTTTTTAAGGCAAAACCAACCTGACCGTACTCCACCTGCATCCAAACCTCGGGCTGAGTGAGCCAAAAGATCCGTCTCACATAGAGGAATTCAACAAAGCTGACAGCACGTCAATCAGAAGTCCGTAGCTCAAGATATGAGTGTTTCTGCTCCGAGGGCCCGGTTTGTTTTGTGTACGAACCAACCCGGCCGAACTCAAAGTATTCCGAAACATTGAGTGCGATATACGGAAACGGCCGTCTCGATCCAAGGATCGTGTTGCCGCTGACGACGAGTTGTTTGGATGCACGTAGCTCATGTTTCGGGCATTTGACCGAAAATGGTCCGAAGACGGGGGGTCCGGGCCCGGGCCGACCCGGCCCGACCCCCCCTGGGTCGGCCGAACCGAGTCGACCCGACCCGGCCGGTTGGACCGGCCCGGCTCGGCTCGGCCGAGCGGCCGAGCGCCTGGGTGCCGCGGGGCGCTGCCCCTGCGGTTTGGAGATGCCACGGCCCCGCGCTGGGGCCGCGCTGGAGCCACAGACGCGGCTGTCGCCGCATCCCGTCCGGGCGATCCGGACCCGCGCGGCTAAAGCCGCGGCGGCTCTGTCCGGCAGCGCACCGGGGCGCCGCCGCCTCCGGCTGCCGGCGCCGCCGGCCGCTTCCGCGGGCCACCGGAGTTGCTTCGGTGGTCCGTTTTCCTTCCCGTCTACGCCGTTGTTCCTCCCGGGTTCCATTCTTCACTGCGGGATCGTCAAATCGCCCTTGCGTCATGTTTTGTCATCGCCCGCTAAATCCGCACAACGATGAAGAACGACGGAGGGTTGTCGGGCCGTGTTCGTTTGGCCCGCACCCTCTGCGTTAGACGATAACAGTTGGGAGGATTAAACAACATATCCAAAAACGATTTTAATAAATTAAAATCGTTCATAAGAAATCCGGGTTCTTTATTTTTAAAGAAACGATCACCGAAAAAAAAGGGCATTTCCAAAACAAAAATCCCTACCTCTTCAAGTCGCACGCGCAGGTTCTTCGCGGAATGATCGTCGCAGAAGGAGGGGATCGTCGCGTCGTCGCGGAAGGGTGTCGCGTCGACGAACTCCGAGGTTCAAGAACAAAAGATTTAATTAAAAATAATTAAATCATTCTTGAGTTAAAAACCATGAAGGAAAAAGAAAAATATGAAACCCTCACCTCAATGGATGATCGAAGGTTTTTTCTGCGGATTAAAGAACGTCGCTGAAGAACATTGCGGGAGAGGAAACGTCGGTTTCGTGGCACACGGCGTCGCGTCGTTGATTTCCGCGGGTTCGGCGTTCTTCGTCGGAGGCCGCGTTCTTCGCGTTCTTCGCATTCTTCGCGTTCTTCACGTTCTTCGCGTTCTTCACGAAGAAGGGTGAAGGCACAAGAACTTCTGTAAAAAACCTCTCAAGGTGTAATCCTCCAAATGTCGTGTTGGTCTTATTTTATTATTACGCCAACAAACAAATAAGAGGTAAGTAACGACCCATTAATTCGTAGAATTAATTCAACGAATGAAACCGCCGATTTAATTCACGAAATAAACCACCCAATTAAATGGTGTGTTAAGAATTTAAGAAAACGCGTCAATTGACTTTCATAATGACGGGTTTTCGCGGGTGCGTTACTTAGCGGAAAAGAAACGGTGGGGCTCGTGCGGGCCCCACCTCGCAAATATCCTACCAAGAGGGTAGGATATTTTTTGATAGTACCCTATCCATTTCAACTCAGTTTAAGTGGATTTCATGTGGCTTCAAGTGGCTTAAGTGAAATAAAATAATGTTTGTCGAAAAATTTATTTTATTTCTTAACTTTAAGCCCAAAAATTAAAAACCACACCCGAGAAAAGGAAACTCTGGAAGAGGCGTTTCTAAGCAAATACCAGCGCTGCAATTCCATCGGTGCCCTTAGAATTCAATTCTGGGAAACGGTTCAAAAGTTAGAAAAACCCGCTCGTCCGTTCACTGAACGTACCTGAGCCAAACTTCAGAAAATGATTTCGGGCACACCGGTCCTCGGAATCAGGTTCCGTCAGAAACTGCGCTCTTGTAAAATTCCAAAGAAAATTAAGAAAAAAATTTCCTTGAAATTTACGGGTCTTTACATTACTCCCACCACAGGGCTTTACGTCCCCGTAAAGATACATCAAAAACTAGGGAAACAAATGTGGGTACTGAGCATGCATCTGAGCCTCCCGCTCCCATGTGCTCTCCTGGAGGTTCCCGTGCTGCCATCTGATGTGTACAAGATGAATCGATCGCCCACGTAGGACCCACTCCTGTCGATCCTCTATCTCCACTGGGACCTCCGCAAAAGTCTCCCCATCATCCACGTCTAGCTCCCCATAGTCATTGATGTGCGTCGGGTCATGCACGTATCTCCTCAGGTGAGATACGTTGAGGACGTCGTTCACCCGGTGCAACTGAGGTGGTAGAGCCAGGCGATAAGCCACCTCGCCAATCCTGCTGAGGACCTGGAATGGTCCAATGAAGCGTGGAAAAAACTTGCCACCTCGGCCAAATCTCCTCAAACCACGTCGATCTGAGACACGCAAGAAGACGTGGTCTCCATCCTCGAACTCTAGTGTCTTCCACCTCCTATCAGCATATGACTTCTGCCGGCTCTGAGCTGTCCTCATCCTCTCCTGGATGACCTGGACCATCTCTATCATGGCCTGGACCATCTCTGGTCCCACAAGTGCTGACTCCCCAGGGTTTGTCCAGCACAAAGGAGATCTGCAAGGCCTGCCGTACAATGCCTCGTATGGTGCCATCCCGATGGTGGAGTGGTAGCTGTTGTTGTACGCGAACTCCACCAAGGGTAGGTGGTCCTCCCAACTGCGACCAAAGTCGAGGACACATGCGCGGAGCATGTCCTCGAGAGTCTAAATGGTTCTCTCCGTCTGACCATCCGTCTGAGGGTGAAAGGCGGTGCTCAGACGTAGCCGCGTCCCGAACGCCTCCTGCAACCCCTTCCAAAGCCGGGAAGTAAAGTGAGCGTCCCGATCGGAGACAATAGTCGATGGAACACCATGAAGCCGTAAAATCTCCTAAACGTAGAGAAGCCCCAAGCTCTCCACTGAGCCCTGCTCTCTGATGGGTAAGATGTGTGCCGACTTGGTGAGTCGGTCAAAAATCACCCAAATGGAGTCGTGACCTCTGGAAGTGTGTGGAAGTCCAGTCACGAAGTCCATAGATATCCCGTCCCACTTCCACTCCGGGACCTCCAAGGGTTGTACCAAGCCTGCTGGTACCTGGTGCTCTGCCTTCACCTGCTGGCAGGTGAGGCACCGTGAAACGAACTCTGCCACAACCTTCTTCATGCCCGGCCACCAGTGCTGTCGTCTGAGATCCTGGTACATCTTCACCACTCCAGGATGTACCGCCAAAGGAGAAGTGTGACACTCTCTCAGCACCTCCTCTCTTAAAGCGGCTGGTACCAAGGTACATCCTCTGAAAAGGGTGTCGTGATCTGCTCCAAGGGAGAAACCATCAGGTGCCTGTCCCGAGGATATCTGTGCAGGCCGTGTCTCACAGTCAGCGTACCCACGCTAAGCCTCTCTGACCCGTTGTAGAAGTGGAGGAGAGACGGTGAGAGACCGAAGGAAGGCTTCCCCGTCTCTATCCATGACGGATATCTGCAAAGCGGCTAGGTGCTATGTCGCCTCGTCAAGTAGTGGGATGCCCGTCCTCCTGCTGAGGGCATCGGCTACCACGTTCCCCTTCCCAGGAGTATAGACTATCTCAAAGTCATAGTCCGGGAAGAACTCAAGCCATCGCCACTGTCTCAGGTTCAGGTCCTTCTGAGAAAAGATGTACCTGAGACTCTGGGGGTCAGAAAAGACTGTAAAGCGCTCGCCCATCAGATAGTGCCGCCATGTCTTTAGAGTGAAGACCACTGCTACTAACTCCAGGTCATGGGTAGCGTAGTTATGATCATGCAGCCTCAACTGACGTGATCCATAGGAAATCACGGCCCACTCCTGCATCAGGACACACCCGAGTCCGGTCCCTGATGCATCGCAGTAGACTATGTATCCAACTCCCTCCTCAGGAAAACTCAAGATAGGTGCACTGTTCAATCTCTGTCTCAGCTCCTGGAAGCTCTGCTGACATCTGTCTGACCACACGAAGGGTTTCCCCTTCTTCGTCAACACTGAGAGTGGCGGCGCAACTCTGGAGAAGTCTGGCACAAATCTCCGATAGTATCCAGCTAGTCCCAAGAAACTCCGCACCTCTGTCACGATCCTGGGTGGTTCCCAAGCCATCACTGCCTCGATCTTCGTGGGATCCACTACAACTCCCGCCTTAGAAATGACGTGCCCCAAGAAGTGGACCTCACGTAAGCAGAACTGGCACTTCGAGAGCTTGCCATAAAGCTGGTGCTCTCGGAGTGTGTCCAGTACAACCCGTAAGTGGTAGGCATGCTCCTCCTCCGTGGTCAAGTACACCAAAATGTCGTCGATGAAGACTACGACAAATCGATCAAGGTATGGCTGGAAGATCCTGTTCATGAGGCTCATGAACACTACTGGAGCATTGGTTACACCGAATGGCATAACCAAGAACTCATAGTGGCCATACCAACACCTAAAGGCCGTCTTCTGCACGTCCTCGTCTCGAACTCTGAGCTGATGATAGCCTGACCTGAGGTCTATCTTCGAGAACCACCGTGCTCCCTTGAGCTGATCGAAGAGGTCATCAATTCTCGGTAGCGGATTCCTGTTCCTCACTGTCACCTGGTTTAGGAGACGATAGTCGAAACATAGTCACAAGCTCTCGTCTACCTTCTTGGCAAACAAAATCGGGGAAGCCCAGGGTGAAACACTGGGTCGGATGAACCCCTTGCCCTGCAAGTCCTCCAATTGTACCCGTAGCTCTCGAAGCTCAGTGGGGGCCATCCGATATTCTAGAGTGGATATCGGGGTTTTCCCAAGGTACAGATCAATATAAAAGTCTACCTCTATGCGAGGAGGTAGTCCTGGAACGTCGTCGGGGAAGACGTCCACATACTGATCCACCACTGCAGGAAAACTAGGACTCCGCACGTCAACTGCTCTAAGGATGAGGCTAGCCAACTGATGAGTGATGGGCTGCCCTCTCCTCTGTGTGAGTCCATCCTGTGCTGCAAAGGCTCCCTTCTTGCCGGTGAAGGTGAACCTGCTCCCGTCGGTGCACACACATCGCACCTTGCGCCTAATGCAGTCAATCTGTGCATGGACCGTAGATAACCAATCCATGCCCAAGATGACGTAGTAAGGCCTCGAAGACGCTACAAGAAGATCCCAGCCAAAGCTCTCGCCTCCTAGAGTAAGCTCACACTGCCGGCACCAGGTCATAATCGTCGAGTCTGCTCCTATAGGGGTCTCTATCCATAAGGATCGAGCCAACGGCTCTGTCGGAATCTCCGAGATCCGAACAAGGGCAGCGGCTATGAAAGAGTGACTCACTCTTGTGTCTATAAGAACTGCAGCAAGAGTGGAATAGACACAGATCGTACCTCGAATCATCTCTGGCACTCCATGGTCGTAGGCCTCCGCTTCCTGGAGCTGTGCCTATCTCTTCCCGCCAGCTCCCTGTGGTCGGTGCGGACCTCCTGGTGGTAGTGGTGGCAGAGCCTCAAAGAGTCTCCCACCACCTGCTGCTCGGCCAGCTCCTCTTCCTCGTCCGCCTCCTCCCTACGGACCACCACGGTCGACCCTCTACCTCTTCCTGGGTGGCCCCTCCACTGTCTGCTGCTCCTCGGTACGGCGGGTCGGGCAGTCACGAGCCATGTGGCCCTGCCCGCCGCACGCGTAGCACTGCCTGCCTCTCAGAAGACTGGCTCCGCGCTGTGTGCCCCGCACTGCTGAGCCAGGGTCCCGAGGTCGTCTGCCGGAAGGTATGGTCTGCCTAGACCCATGAGTCATCCGTCGGCTACCTGCTGCCGAAGACTCCTCTACCTTCCGCCCTGCGGTAGGTCTCGCTGTGGACTCAGCCAGAAAGCTCTCGATCAGAAGGGCTTGCTCCAGCACTCCTGCCTGGGTCGGGATGCTGGGGGAGATCAGCGATGCCCTGATCTTGTGTCTCAAACCCTGCTCGATGTTCCGGGCCCAGAAGAAGGGGTCCTGTACCATGTTGGTCGAGTAGCGAGAAATATCGGTGAACCTCGCCGCGTACTGGGTGACCGTCAAGCTGCCCTGCCGCAGCTGAAGAAGCTCCTGGATGTGCACCGCACGGAGGGTGTCCGGGACAAACTCTGAGCGGAAGAAGCTCTCAAAGTCCGTCTAGAGAATAGATGCCTCATCATGCACCTGGAGCATCAACCTCCACCATCGACCCGCTGCTGCGCGCAGTAGGCTCGCCGCGAGGATCACCATGAGGTCTGCTGGTGTCCTCACTAGCCTGAAAACTCGGACGACCGCCTCCAGCTAGTCCTCGGCTGCCTGGGGGTCCGTCTCCCCACGAAACCTGGGTGGTCGCTGGCGCTGTAACTCATGCAGAGCTCTGAGGCGACGTGCATCGTCTGCGGTCGGTGCTGGAAGCATCGGGGGCTCGGCGGGTAAAGGTATTGTCGGTGCCTCTGCTGTCAACGGGCCCTGTACCGAGGCCTCGTCGCTCGGCGGGCTGTCGTCACGCTCTACTCTCGGAACCCTAGATGGCTGCCGTCGTGGGGCCATCTTGAAAAGGAAACAAGTGTTCCACGGTCAGAACAGTATACCTGGTGAGCTGACACAAGTAATCACAAAGAAAACTTGAAACACACATGCAATCAATGTTTTCGTGCATTAAGTCGGAAATCAGAAGTCAGGGTCCTGGTGTACGGATACGTCGGCCGCCACACCAACACTGGACTCCCTGGACTGATAACCACACCCAATACGCTAAACACTATTGCTTCACATAGAAGAAAGATCGGAGTCTGCGGTAGAACTGACCACCTCTGATACCAATTTGTCACGACCCGTCCTCGGGGCCCGTTCCGTGACTACCCCAAGCCCACCTTCCATAGGCCAGGGGCTGGTGACTAGCACCATGGCATAAATCCCAACAAAAAGGAAGGCATTGCCTTTGAAAAGTAAAAAAGCACCACAGAGTAAGCAAGCGGAAAATTAAACACTAAGTAAAAACTATAACAAGTTGTGCTAAAAGTAAAGGGGGCCTGAAATACAAGCCCAACTGTAAAGTACAACTGAAAGGGGAAAACAGCAACTGAAAGAAAAGCCGCAGCGTCGATCTGTCCTCTGGAGGTCCCACCTGAAGGGTGGGTACAGATATCCTCTACTGCTCCTCGGGTCCACCTGAACGCTCCGAGTACGTCCCGCCCAGTGGTCCACCTCCAGGTACCGTTCTGCTCCGCAAGCCTCCACCACGATCAGCGCGGTCCGTCGTCTGCAACCAACACAACGTAGTGCGGGCATAGCCCGTGGAGGGGTGAGTATAAGCTACTCAGTAGGGACCCTGAGACCCCCGAAGGTCTCCAGAATCCACAAAGGATAATCCACAAAGGAAATATACAATCACGAAGTAACATCTGACACGACTTAGGTATATGCCCATACATATACCTAAGTCATCAATTCCCGTTCGGCTCCAACGTCCGAGCCCAAGCACAACCCAGTCCACACAGGAAAGCAAACGTATACCCACACAGGATAGCACAACACAATCCACAGAGGAGAGTAAACAGTAATCCACACAGGATAGCTTATCCCAATCCACATAGGAGAGTAAACAGTAAATCCACACAGGATAGCTCAACACAATACACAAAGGAGAGTAAACAGTAAATCCACACAGGATAGCTCAACACAATCCACAAAGGAGAGTAACACATGATTCAGCTCACACAGGTATACTTCTTTGAATGATGACAAAGATGATCACTGATCCATCTACGTCGTCGGACCCACAAAGGATCGATAGGTAACTAACCCCCGCAATGACCCACACAGGATCGGGCCCACACAGGACCTGTAGGCGCTGGCTCACACAGAACCGCTGAGCGCTGACCCACACAGGATCGGACACACACAGGACCGGGCCCACACAGGACCTGTAGCACTGATCCACGTAGGATCGCTGAGTGCTGTAGTCGTCGCAGTCCACTGAGGATATCTACACAATCGTCATCGCAGTCCACTGAGGATCTCTGCACAGCCGTCGCCGCAGTCCACTGAGGATCTCTGCACGGTCGTCGTCGTAGTAGCAGTCGCAGCCATCTCTATGGTTCCCGCACACAGCAAGCTCATTCGGGAGGGTCCGCTCCACGAGCCGAGAGGCCGATACATCAACTGTCACAATGTCCGAAGTTGATGTATCCAAAACTTCCGTATCGTCAACAGGAACTCAACGTCGCAAACGGCGCGTCAATCAGACGCCCGGTCTGAGAGTTATTGGCTTTTTCATCCCAGGGGCCCGGTTGGTTTTTAAGGCAAAACCAACCTGATCGTACTCCACTTACTTCCAAACCTCGGGCGGAGTGAGCCAAAAGATCCATCTCACATAGAGGAATTCAACAAAGCTGACGGCACGTCAATCAGACGTCCGTAGCTAAAGATATGAGCGTTTCCGCTCCGAGGGCCCGGTTGGTTTCGTGTACGAACCAACCCGGCCGAACTCAAAATATTCCGAAACCTTGAGTGCGATATACAGAAACGACCGTCTCGATCCAAGGATCGTGTTTCTGCTGACGGAGAGTCGTTTGGAGGCCCGTAGCTCAAGTTATGGGCATTTGACCGAAAAGGGTCCGAAGACGGGGGGGTCCAGGCCCGGGCCGACCCGGCCCGACCCCCCTGGGTCGGCCGAACCGGGTCGACCCAGTACGACCCGGACGGACCCGGTCCGGTCCGGCCAAGGCGCGGCCTGGCCGGTCGGACCGGCCTGGCTCGGCTCGGCCGAGCGGCCGAGCGCCTGGGTGCCGTGGGGCACTGCCCCCGCGGTTTGGAGATGCCGCGGCCCCGCGCTGGGGCCGCGCTGGAGCAACGGACGCGGCTGTCACTGCGTCCCGTGCTGGGGAGCCGGACCCGTGCGGTCGGGGGTCTGCTGGCCGCCGCCTCCGGCTGCCAGCGCCGCCGCACCGGCGACCTGCGCCGCCGGCCGCTTCCGCGGGCCACTAGAGTCGCTCCGGTGGTCCGTTTTCCTTCCTGTCTGCGCCGTTGTTCCTCCCGGGTTCCGTTCTTCACTGCGGGATATTCAAATCGCCCTTGCGTCACGTTTCTTCGTCGCCCGCCAAATCCGCACAACAACGAAGAACGGCGGAGGGTTGTCAGGACGTGTTCGTTTGGCCCGCACCCTCCGCTTTAGACGATAACAACTGGGAGGATTAAACAACATATCCAAAAACTATTTTAATAAATTAAAATCGTTCATAAGAAATCTGGGTTCTTAATTTTTAAAGAAACGATCACCGGAAAAAAAGGGCATTTCCAAAACAAAAATCCCTACCTCGTCAAGTCGCACGCGCGGGTTTTTCGCGGAATGATCGTCGCGGAAGGAGGGGATCGTCGCCTCGTCGCGGAAGAGTGTCGCGTCGACGAACTCCGAGGTTCAAGAACAAAAGATTTAATTAAAAATAACTAAATCATTCTTGAGTTAAAAACCACGAAGGAAAAAAAATCCGAAACCCTCACCTCAACGGATGATCGAAGGTTTTTGCTGCGGATTAAAGAACGTTGCCGAAGAACGTCACGGGAGAGGAAACGTCGGCGTCGCGGCAAACGGCGTCGCGTCGTCGATTTCCACGGGTTCAGCGTTCTTCGTCGGAGGCCGGCATTCTTCGCGTTCTTCGCGTTCTTCGTGTTTTTCGTGTTCTTCGCGAATAAGGGTGAAGGCACAAGAACTTCTGGCAAAAACCTCTCAAGGTGTAATCCTCCAAACGTCGTGTTGGTCTTATTTTATTATTACGCCAACAAATGAATAAGACGTAAGTAACGACCCATTAATTCGTAGAATTAATTCAGCGAAAGAAACCGCCCATTTAATTCACGAAATAAACTGCCCAATTAAATGGTGCGTTAAGAATTTAAGAAAACGCGTCAGTTGACTTTCATAATGACGGGTTTTCGCGGGTACGTTACTTAGCGGAAAAGTAACGGTGGGGCTCATGTGGTCCCCACCTCGAAAATATCCTACCAAGTGGGTAGGATATTTCTGGATAGTACCCTATCCGTTTCAACTCAGTTTAAGTGGCTTTCAAGTGGCTTCATGTGGCTTACGTGAAATAAAATAAAGTTTGTCGAACAATTTATTTTATTTCTTAACTTTAAGCGCAAAAATTAAAAACCACACCCGAGCAAACGCAACTCCGGAAGAGGCGTTTCTAAGCAAATACCGGCATTGCGATTCCATCGGTGCCCTCGGAATTCGATTCCGGGCACCGGTTCAAAAGTTAGAAAAACCCGCTCGTCCGTTCACCGAACATACCCGAGCTAAACTTCGGAAAATGATTCCGGGCACACCGGGCCTCGGAATCAGGTGCCGTCAGAAACTGCGCTCTTGTAAAATTCCAAAGAAAATTAAGAAAAACAATTCCTTGAAATTTACGGGTCTTTACACTACCGTTCCAACCATGTCTATCTCATGAGATATAAAATCTTTACCCAATGCATTGGAGGGAGATATAGGTCCCACCCATCTCATAATGATACCATTCTTATGTGTGCCACAAAATCATACATCATACATCATTACATAACCCATGTAATAAAAATGGGATTCTTAAACAACATGACATCATAAAACAATTCATATAAGATAAAGGAATTCATAAAAATAATTCTATCACAACATAATCAAATCAATGTAATAATAGGGGTAAAAACAGAACCCTATATTATCTTATATGGAAAATAATTTTGATAAAACTCTTGAACTCCATTCTTGAGGAAAATATCCTCTCTACTTTAAAACCCTTTTTCCATTCTTAACATGTCATAAAATTTTAAACTAAAAGAAGTTGATTAAAAATAAACTTGAAAACTTGTAATGGAAGCTTCTTGGAAATAATGTTTTAAAAATCCATTCATGCCGTATAAGTTAAAAAAACAATCTTCTCGTACTTTTGTCGGAAAAGTCAAAAAGCACCTCGTACGAAAAACGACAAAAGATTCCTTTCATATCTTTTACTAAAAACTCACCGAAGGGTAAAATTGGATTTAAACAATTGTATGTGGATGGAAATAATATTACATATTGATGAAACATGGATGTGGATGATAAAATACACCCCAGTAAATGCCAAATTAAAAACAATCTTGGATAAAAATGAGATTGTGAAATTTCCCTTACCTTAGGTCCGTTATGCTTTGTACGTGTCCAAACCTCCTGTATAATGATTTAAATAATATTATTGACTTATTACAGAATCATAATTATTTTTATGATATCATATATGGTCATATTCTTAGCTTCTTAGTAGTAATATTTCATTTCTACTTGTTATTCGGGTGTTTATAACTTTTTGTTCTTATGTGTGTTTTGTCAAATAAATTCTTATTCTTCACTTTAGGTTATAGATACCTCATTTCCAGAATGGTATTAGTGTAATATATATCATATTAATTCATTCAATTCATTTATATAATCATTATGAAATGAATATCATGTAGAATGAGTCGCATCACATCGTGGAGACGGTATTCCGTACGTACGCAAGAGTGATGATATCGTTCCTATGATCATGGAATTGTATTGGAGTGTATGTATACTATTTCAGAATAAATATAACTTTATAATAGTCATATATAGTCATTATTTACACCATTATACCCATCCAAGTAAGGTGGTGGTGGAAAATAGATTACACCACGGCGTGAAGACGGTATTCCGTACGTACGCACGCGCGGTGATTTCTTTTTCCGTAGGATGGATAGATGGTGAAATAGGGTTGTTTCATACTTATAATAAATATCAGTATATGAGTGATAGTGATGTTATTACTTAATAATGAAACAACTAAAGAAGAAGAAGTGGAAGAAGAAATAAAGATGAAAGAATCGGTAACAGACATTACCTCTTCTTTAAAGTGCTTCTTTGAGACCTCCTTTTAGGGCACTAAAATAGGCCTTTGAAGAAGACCAGAACCTCTTGAATTTTTCTAGGGAAGTGGAGAGAAGACATTGGCAGGGTTTGTCTGAGCTTGAAGGCTCAAAGTGGTGTGAGGAAGAGGGGGAGGAGGTGCCCTTTTATAAGGGAGGAGAGGGGCACCTTTGGAATAACTAAAAATATTATTTTATTATAAAGTCAAGTTCGGTTTTAAATTGCTCAAAATTGAGTTATTTTGAAGATAAGGTGGTTATGGGTCGAAATCCTCTCATCAAATAGAATTTCGACAAGTTTAGGTCATTATATTAACCTTATCTTTTAGTTTTAACACTTAGTTAATTAGATTGACATTTACCATGTCACTTTGTATTTTTATATTATATAGTTAATAAACTTACCATATACATCCAAGTGACCCCCCAAGTTGTGTTGTATTAAAATATATAACCTTATCTAAGTCAGTTGGCCGAACCTTAGATTTTTAGGAATAAAATAACAATTAATAATATAATATTTGTTTTAAAAACTATTTTATGTCAATTTTGACACTATTCAATAGTTGATTTTTTTGAAACTCATAACAGAATGATTACTTCGACCAAAGTTAATTAAATTAATCCTAACATGTCATATTAACCTAGAAAAGTAGTTTAATTCATAAAAAGTCTCAAATTATACTTATTTAGGTATTTATAATATCAATTATGTCAGTATTTCATTAATAAGATAATTACTGCATCATCTTTTTGTTATAAATAAATTAAATTATTTAATGTCTAAAAATTACAAATAAAATACCATTATGTAGGAAATATTTTTAGCTTTCTAATGAATATTTATAGTCGAATTTAGCTTATGTATAACCCCATATTAAAAATTATTTACTTATTAAACTTTGATTTTAACTATTTTAACCCTTCTTTAAATAAATTAATAATAAATGTCCTAATCTAATCCAAGTGGGCCTAAATGGTCATATTTTATTCCTAAGGTTGTTTTTGGTCGAATTACACTTGTACAATAGAATTAGGACATGTTTTAGGGTAATAATAATATCATTTTTACCCTTAATTACCCTATTTACTTTTAATCGTGGTAAAAAAAAGTAAAAAGTTACTATTCACCAAAAAATTATTTTCATCTCATTGAAGCACATTTTACTTACTGACATCAACCGTGTCTCTCGGATTTTGGAAATTCCACTCACAGAAGCGGTAAAATTAAGTTTTATGAAAAATTCAGTTTTTTTAACGACCACTTAGTGGTTTCACTATTCATCAAAAATTGAAAGTTTTCAGAAAAATACCATAATTTCACCCTAGGATAACTTCGATAT
The DNA here is from genome assembly GCA_963277665.1 of Viscum album. Taxonomy (NCBI): domain Eukaryota; kingdom Viridiplantae; phylum Streptophyta; class Magnoliopsida; order Santalales; family Viscaceae; genus Viscum; species Viscum album. The sequence goes on along the minus strand of OY728145.1, from coordinate 1,327,824,011 downwards.
TCTGAATCCAAAAATGAAGTCCATTTTGAAAAATAAAATTTATAAAATTTCAAAAAGTAATTATTACTATTCATAACAACTAGTTTTAATAATATTTTAATAGCATATCATTGTTTAGTGAAACTCGGTATTCCGTACGACGGAAGCTATCGAGGAAGGTCGCGATTTCGGGTAAAGAAAGCCAAGCAAGTGTTGTGTGTAGAAAAAGATTCCTTTGATGATTTATATAACATAAAATTCTCGGGTGTTACATTCTACCCCCCTTAAAATGAATGTCGCCCTCGAAATTCGTCACTTTGTAACAAACAGATGAGGATACCTCTCCCTCATCATATCCTCAAGCTCCCATGTAGCTTCTCTTAATTGGTGGTTCCTCCATAAAACTTTCACCAATCGAGTGGTCTTGTTTCGTAGGACTTTTTCACTACAATCCAGAATCTCTATCGGCTATTCTTCATAAGAAATATCTTGCTCCAGCGGTACAACTTCTGAGCTAAGTACATGTGAATGATCAGGTATGTACTTTCTCAGGAGAGGTACATGGAACACATCATGAACTTGAGAGAGATTCGGTGGAAGTTCCAATTGGTAAGCTACCTTCCCAACATGATCCAGTATTTCGAAAGGACTGATATATCTAGGGATCAACTTCCCCTTCTTTCCAAATCTCATAACCCTCTTCCAGGGAGATATTCGTAAGAACACTTTATCACCCACTTCAAACTATAGGTCTTTTCTTCGGTTGTCGGCATAACTTCTCTGTCGACTCTAAGATGATCTTATGTGTTGTTGAATAGATCTGACCTTTTCTGCCATTTCATCAATGAGATCAGGTCCTAATAGCTTTCTTTCCCCAACTTCATCCCACCAAGTTGGAGTCCTGAATTTCTTTCCATAGAGAGCATAATAAGGAGACATCTGAATACTAGAGTGAAAGCTATTATTATAAGAAAACTCCACCAAAGGTAGGTGTTGATCCCAACCACCTTTGAAATCCATAGAGTAAAATCTCAACATATCTTCTAGAGTTTTAATTGTTCTCTCAGACTGACCATCTGTCTGAGGATGATAAGCAGTGCTGAAACTCAACTCTGTATCCAGAGTATGCTGAAGACTTCGCCAGAACTTCAAGGTAAATCTTGGGTCCCGATCAGATATAATAGAAAGTGGTACTCCATGCAATCTTACAACTTCCTTTACATATATCCTGGCAAGCTGATCCAGAGAGAAATCCTCTCTAATAGCAATGAAGTGTGAAGACTTTGTAAGACGATCAACTATGACCCAGATAGCATTATTGCCTTTGGATGTTTTAGGAAGTCCTGTAACAAAGTCCATAGTGATGTTTTCCCATTTCCATTCGGGTATGGGTAATGGTTGTAACATCCCCTTAGACTTCTGTCTCTCAACTTTAACTTGTTGACAAACCAAGCATCGAGAGACATATTCAGCAACATCTCTTTTCATGCCATCCCACCAGAAGTACTCTTTCAGGTCCCTATACATCTTCGTGCTTCCAGGATGAATAGAGAATGAAGAACTGTGTGCCTCATCCAACAGCTCCTTCTTTAATTCAGGGATGGGAGGAACACAAAACCGATTCGTGAACTTTATTATTCCATCACAATCAAGGTTGAATTCAGGAACATTTCTCACCATCTTTTGTAACTCGACATATTCTTTATGTGCCTCTTTAATCTTCACATGTATAGATGGTTGAACATTTATTTGAGAAAGATACGATTTTCCCCTTTCATTATAATTCCAAGATCCATCCTTTGTAAATCCATAAATATTGGATCTTTTGTGATCCTCATCATAGATAAACTAGCATGGTCTTGTCGACTTAATGCATCTTCCACCTTGTTTACTTTCCCAGGGTGGTAATGGATTGAGCAGTCGTAATCCTTAATCAGCTCCAACCATCTTCTTTGGCGCATATTCAGCTCCTTTTGTGTGAAAATATACATTAAACTTTTATGATCAGTATAAATATCACACCTTTCACCATAAAGGTAATGCCTCCAATTCTTTAATGCAAAGATTTCCGCAGCTAACTCCAAATCATGAGTTGGGTAATTTTGCTCATGTATTTTCAGTTGTCGCGAGGCATAAGCTATCACCATATCATTTTACATAATAACACACCCCAATCCCTTCTTGGATGCATCACTGTAGATCACAAACCTTTCTCCACTACAAGGCAGTGTGAGCACAGGTGAACTGGATAACCTTCTTTTCAACTCCTTAAAATTCTCTTCACATTCCTCCGTCCAAACAAACTTAACTCCTTTCTGAGTCAACTTGGTGTGTGGATTAGATAATCGTGAAAAAGCTTTCACAAAACGTCGATAATATCCAGCCAAACCAAGAAAACTTCAGATCTTGGTTACTGTTGTTGGTCTCAACCATCTTTCGATAACCTCTGTTTTTGCTGGATCCACAGATATCCCCTCTTTTGAGATTATGTGACCCAAAAATGCAACTTTTTGAAGCCAAAATTCACATTTGGTAAATTTGGCATAAAGCTTCTCCTTTCTCAGTGTCTTCAATATAATTCTCAAGTGATCTTCATGTTCTTCCTTGCTCTTTGAATAGACAAGAATATCGTCTATAAAGACTACCACAAACTGATCATGATAGTCTCTAAAGACTCTATTCATTAGATCCATGAAGATAGCAGGGGCATTAGTAAGACCAAATGGAATCACTATAAATTCATAGTGTCCATACCTTGTAGGAAAGCCGTCTTTGGTATATCCTCCCTTTTGACCCTTAATTGATGATACCCTGAACGAAGATCAATCTTGGAAAAGTATTGAGCTCCGCGTAGTTGGTCAAATAGGTCATCAATGCGCGGGAGAGGATATTTGTTCTTGATAGTGATCTTGTTAAGTTCTCGATAATCAATGCAGATTCTCATTGATCCATCTTTCTTCTTAACAAACAGAACAGGTGCTCCCCAAGGTGACGCACTAGGGCGTATGAACCCCTTATCAAGATTATTTTGGAGTTTCTTCTTCAATTCCTGCAACTCAATTGGGTCCATTCTATAAGGTGTCTTTGAAATAGGCAAAGCACCCGGTACGAGTTCTATTGAAAACTCAACTTCACGATTCGGTGGAAGACCCGGTAATTCCTCAAAAAAGACATCATCAAACTCCCGTACAATGGGCATATTCTTAATCGTGATTTTCTCACCAACCATTTAAGAAAAATAACCTTCATTTAGTGGAATCAATACCCATAAAATGGAAGAAATTTCCACTGGAAGGTTATGTTCATCCTTGCATCGATAGACGATCATAGATTGATCTGGAATATGAAATGTGACTTCCCTTCTTTGGAAATTGATATGAGATCCATGTAGAGAAAGCCAATCCATGCCAAGAATCACATCAAATTCCACTATAGGAAGGATCACAAGATTTGCAGGAAGCAATTTCCCACAAACTTCAATCGGAGAAGAATTATAAACTTTTGATGCGACTGTTGTTCCATTAGGTGTTGTCACAGCTAACTCAACATCTAATTGTTGAGGTAATACGGTGATACCCTTAGAAAATTCTTCATAAATAAAGGAGTGGGTGGATCCAGAATCAAATAAAACATTTTCTACATTAGAGTGGATGGTAAGTGTACCTTTCACCACATAGTTATCGTACTCCACATCGCTGATAGAAATTGCATGTGACTTTCCTTTGTCTTTAGCCTTAAGAGTTTGTTGACGTCGACCATCATCATCAACCCTTGGATTAGGACATTTATTGGCATAATGTCCCATCTCCTTGCACTTGAAACATTGAAGTGTAGTAGGTTCATTCTGTGTATCCCTTCCTTTGTTTGCATCATTAGACATCTTCTTCCCATCATCGTGGCATTCAAATGCCCGATGACCTTCCTTTCCACATTTGAAACATTTACTTTTCCCTTTAAGAAAACTCCCTCCATGTTTCTTTGCACACTTTGAGCATAAGGGAAAGCTCATCTTCTTTTCAGTGTGCTCTTTAGATTTTCCTTTGAATTCCATTTTCCTCTTCTTATCAAAGCCATATGACTGATGGGTTACTCCAATCTCCATCTCAACTTTGAGAGCACATCGAACGATTTACTCGTAGCTATTGAAGTCCCTTATGGCTAAGGCCCTTCGAAGACTTGGTTTTAAGCCACTAAAGAATCGATCGATCTTACTCTCAGGTTGGATAATAATACCAGAAGCGTACCTTGAAAGTCTTGTGAAATTTGCTTCATAGGTACCAACAGATTCATCATCCTTTTGCTTCAGTTCAAGAAACTCTTTCTCTATATTTGTTCGGAGAATACGAGGGAAGTATTTATTGAAAAATAAGTTCTTGAACTCGTCCCATTTCATGGACTCAATTTGATCCCTTTTCCTCGTATTCTTAATAATATTCCACCATTGATCAGCATCACCCTCCAAACGATATACTGCTAAGATGAATTTATCATGCTCAGAACATTGAAGAACTGAAAATATCTTTTCAGTAGTACTAATCCATTGTTCAGCAACTAATGGATCAGTAGACCCACTGAATGAAGGAGGACGCTGTCTCATGAAGGATTCAACAGAATGTTGCTCCTTCCTTTGCTCGTTTAGAAGTCCTGCATGATTCATAGCTTGAGAAAGTTGTGTGAGCATGGCTACAAGATTTTGCATTCCAGCACCCATAACGTTTGGTTGTTCAGGGGGAAAATCATTGCATTTCTCGTCGCATTCCGCATTAACACGGTTCCTTTGGGTTCCAGCCATCGACTAAAACCAAGAAGAATAGTGTGAGAAACACTAATTATAATAGGAAAACCACATAATCAAGAATAAAATTTCACATTTAAGGTCTTATCCTAGGTTATTCATGGCCATTTCTTAAACACTAAGATTGTGTTCTATGCTTAGACATATCCTTAGGGTTCTTACTAGGGATTTCACATCCTAGTTTCCAAAGGTTGACTATAACTCTCCTCTAATACCAACTATAACGACCCATACTTTACATACATTGTTATTACTTCAGAATTGAAGCGCACTTATTACACCATATGACAAAACCAAGAAAGGACCGTATAGGTATAGTGTCTTTAGAAACTGGTAAAAATAAACAACTGGTTCATAAAGCATCAACTTTGCCTCCCATTTATTTCATCATATCTAGAGTCCCTTTTTGGAATATTCTACTTAATAACCTTATTCCTGACCTGGGGAAATAAAACATACAAAAGGGTGAGCTCAAATGCTCAGTAAGGGTAAACAAAATAAATATCAATCACATCATACACATAAGAACATAACTTTTGGAAATCTTAACCTGCAAAAGAGATCATAATATCATAATATCGGATAAATCATAGAAGTGAAATGTAATCCCAATAATCATAACTTAAAACAGGAAACTTTGTGTCATACACACACAATCATAGATATTCATTTCTTATTAGTCAAGACTCATTTCCAAGACTATCTTAGTGGGAAAAGTCCATTTCTGAACCGAGTTCAATCCTCGTTTCAGTCCTGTTTCACTGAACCGGTATAACCTACCATTCCAGCCATGTCTATCTCATGAGATATAAAATCTTTACCCAATTCATTGGAGGGAGATATAGGTCCCACCCATATCATAATGATACCATTGTTATGTGTGCCACAAAATCATAAATCATACATCATTACATAACCCATGTAATAAAAAGGGGATTCTTAAACAACATGACATCATAAAACAATTCATATAAGATAAAGGAATTCATAAAAATAATTCCATCACAACATAATCAAATCAATGTAATAATAAGGATAAAAACAGAACCCTGTATTATCATAGATGGAAAATAATTTTGATAAAACACTTGAACTCCATTCTTGAGGAAAATATCCTCTCTACTTTAAAACCCTTTTTCTCTTCGTAACATGTCATCAAATTTTACACTAAAAGAATTTGATTAAAAATAAACTTGAAAACTTGTAAAGGAATCTTCTTGTAAATAATGTTTTAAAAATCCATTCATGCCGTATAAGTTAAAAAAACATTCTTCTCGTACTTTTGTCGGAAAAGTCAAAAAGTACCTCGTACGAAAAATGACAAAAGATTCCTTTCATATCTTTTACTAAAAACTCACCAAAGGGTAAAATTAGATTTAAAAAATTGTAGGTGGATGGAAATAATATTACATATTGAAGAAACATGGATGTGGATGACAAAATACACCCCAGTAAATGCCAAAGTAAAAACAATCTTCGATAAAAATGAGATTGTGATATTTCCCTTACCTTAGGTCTGTTATGATTTGTACATGTCCGAACCTCCTGTATAATGATTTAAATAATCTTATTGACTTATTAAAGAATCATAATTATTTTTATGATATCATATATGGTCTTATTCTTAGCTTCCTAGTAGTAATATTTCATTGCTACTTGTTATTCGGGTGTTTATAACTTTTTGTTCTTATGCGTGTTTTGTCGAATAAATTCATATTCTTATTTTTAGGTTATAGATACCTCATTTACAGAATGGTATGAGTGTATATATATCATATTCATTCATTCAATTCATTTATATAATCATTATGAAATGAAGATCATGTAGAATGAGTCGCATCACATCGTGGAGACGGTATTCCATACGTACGCACGAGTGATGATATCGTTCCTATGATCGTGGAATTGTATTGGAGTGTATGTATACTATTTAAGAATCCATATCACTTTATAATAGTCATATATATTCATTATTTACACCATTATACCCATCCAAGTAAGGTGGTGGTGGAAAATAGATTACACCACGGCGTGGAGACGGTATTCCGTACGTACGCACGCGCGGTGATTTCTTTTTCCATAGGATGGATAGATGGTGAAATAGGGTTGTTTCATACTTATAATAACATATCAGTATATTAGTGATACGGATGTTATTAATTAATAATGAAACAACTAAATAAGAAGAAGTGGAAGAAGAAATAAAGATGAAAGAATCGGCAACGGACATTACCTCTTCTTTAAAGTGCTTCTTTGAGACCTCCTTTTAGGGAACTGAAATAGGTCTTTGAAGAAGACCAGAACCTATAGGATGTTTATAGGGAAGTGGAGAGAAGAAATTGGCAGGGGTTGGCCGAGCTTGAAGGATCAATGTGGTGTGAGGAAGAGGGGGAAGAGGTGCCCTTTTATAAGGGAGGAGAGGGGCACCTTTGGAATAACTAAAAATATTATTTTATTATAAAGTCAAGTTCGGTTTTAAATAGCTCAAAATTGAGTTATTTCTAAGATAAGGTGGGTATGGGTCCAAATCCTCTCATCCAATAGAATTTAGACAATTTTAGGTCATTATATTAACCTTATCTTTTAGTTTTAACTCTTAGTTAATTATATTGACATTTATCATGTCACTTTGTATTTTTATATTATATAGTTAATAAACTTACCATATACATTCAAGAGACCCCCAAGTTGTGTTGTATTAAACTATATAACTTTATATAAGTCATTTGGACGAACCTTAGATTTTTATGAATAAAATAACAACTAATAATATAATATTTGTTTTAAAAACTATTTTATGTCAATTTTGACACTATTCAATAGTTGATTTTTTTGAAACTCATAACATAATTATTACTTCGACCAAAGTTAATTAAATTAATAATAACATGTCATATTAACCTAGAAAATTAGTTTAATTCATAAAAAGTCTCAAATTATACTTATTTAGGTATTTATAATATCAATTATGTCAGTATTTCATTAATAAGATAATTACTGCATCATCTTTGTGTTATAAATAAATTAAATTATTTAATGTCTAAAAATTAAAAATAAAATACCATTATGTAGGAAATAGTTTTATCTTTCTAATTAATATTTATAGTCGAATTTATCTTATGTATAACCCCATATTAAAAATTATTTACTTATTAAACTTTGATTTTAACTATTTTAACCCTTCTTTAAATAAATTAATAATAAATGTCCTAATCTAATCCATGTGGGCCTAAATGGTCATATTTTATTCCTAAGGTTGTTTTTGGTCGAATTACACTTGTCCAATAGAATTTGGACATGTGTTAGGGTAATAATAATATCATTTTTACCCTTAATTAACCTATTTACTTTTAACCGTGGTAAAAAAAAGTAAAAAGTTACTATTCACCAAAAAATTATTTTCATCTCATTGAACCACATTTTACTTACTGACATCAACCGTGTCTCTCGAAGTTTCTAAATTCCACTCATTGAAGCGGTAAAATTAAGTTTTATGAAAAATTCAGTTTTTTAACGACCACTTAGTGGTTTCACAATTCATCAAAAATTGAATGTTTTCAGAAAAATACCAAAATTTCACCCTAGGCTAACATCGATATTACGAATCCAAAAATGAAGTCCATTTTGAAAAATAAAATTTATAAAATTTCAAAAATTGGTTATTACTATTCATAATGGCTAGTTTTAATAATATTTTAATAGCATATCATTGTTTAGTGAAACTCGGTATTGCGTACGACGCAAGCTATCGAGGAAGGTCGTGATTTCGTATAAAGCAATCCAAGAAAGTGTTGTGTGTAGAAAAAGATTACTTTGATGATTTATATAACATAAAAGTCTCGGGTGTTACAGGTAAGTTCAACATTCATGGTGGCTTGGTAAACACATGATGACTCGAATAATGTATGTTTATTGACCATTTACTTTTTTCATCACATACAATGTTATATATATTGTGCACTTATGTTTAGGACACATTAGTGGTGTCCTACTGAGTCTTGTACTCATAGCCTACATGGGTATTTCATTGAGATTTTAGATTTCATGAGCAGAGATCCAAATAAAGTAAAATTCCCTATGGGGGACAGTTGAGAAGTGGAGCATGGAGCTGGAGCAAACTGTGACGGTCACCAGAGTACCCCATATATTTTTTTTTATTTTTATGTTATATATTTACCTTCTCCTTATACTCTGGATATTCTTACCACTTTTGGAGATATTTTTATATTTATGTCACTTATTAATTTTCTACATTTCTACTCAGATTACATACTCATTACTTTATTATTTTTCATTATTATCCTCATCAATGACATGATACTGAGGGTATAGTCTCCCCACTATTAGATTTGGACCTTTTCTACTATTCAGAAGCCTCTTGCATATGGGTAGGTGTATATGGGGTAATGTGTCATTCTCAATATGACTTAGTGGTTTGGGTCAGGATATTACAGGGCTCACCCACCATAATATTTTATTATATGGTATTTTATAATCCTTTTTGGGAAAATTTAATTTTAACTCAAACATAGTTTTATTTTACTTGTTTACATTGTCAATTTTTTACACAGGTGTTTTCAGAATAATATTAGGGTTTTTTATTTTCCCTTTTATATGTTTTGTCTTCCTTTACTATTTTCTCCATGATAAAATTTATTTCATTTCAGGTAACTATTATTAATGATTTTTTAAAGGAAATTAAGGGTTTTCAAAATATTTCGTTCCACCCTTTAAGCATTTACATTTGAAAGAAACTTATAAATTCTTATTTTATGTCAGTATTAATTTTTTTATAAAATTATATTTAATGTTTCCCTTTTATTTCCCTTATCATTTTTAAAATAATTTACACTAATAGGGATTAAATTTCTAGATTTGTCCTCTAATATTTATGAATATATGTGTGTGTGTGTGTGTGTGTGAATTTATGGTATTTAAATCATAGTTTCAAACAATTTGATTTATTATCCCCTTTTTACACTGATAAATAAATTATTTTCACAATGGTTTATTCATTTATATCACCACCATTATATGATTTCTCTATTTCATTGGGTATATTTTCTTTTGAAACCATCCACCTTCTTAAATTTTATAGCTTATGATAATTATATTCTTGTATTGACCTATCCATATACTTATTACTCTATATAGTGTGAGAAACACATTTTACTTAATTAATGTTAGATGATGTTCAACTAGAAATAACTTAATTCTACTAGAATGGGAAAATTTATTTCCATTATTTATGTTTTTATTCCAATATGAATTATTATTTTCAAGTTGATGATGTATTTTTCAACCATCCATATTATTTATCTAGATAGGTTATGACCATGTTATCCAGTTTATTATCATGGGGAAGTATATTTACATTATTGAAAATTATTGACTAATAACACATGTCTATTTTTTATTAAAATTTAATATTTTTCCTTATACATACATCAATGGTTTTATTTATCCATATGTTAATTAAGGAATGATATGAAATGTATTTTTAACTCTTATGGTCAATGAATTGTGAATAATTAGGAAATTGGTGGGGACCAAAATTGTTTATCCCCTTAATACATTGAAATTTCACATGAGATAAACATGTTGGAGTATTTAGTGTATGATTACCCAATTCAATGGTAGGTTTTGACTGTGGTGTTAACAATAAGTAAATATCTCTCTATAAATTCTAGACAACATGTTTTGATTTCTGTAATTACTCATTCCATCAATATGAGATCATTATTATTTGTATTTATGTTTTCATTTATTATGATGGTAATAACATGCTATTAATTTCAATTTAATATGGATTCATGTTGTTTACACATTCCTACCAAAATAATCATTCCATGTTTATATTTTTATTACCTTAGTTCTATGCTTCCACTTGATGTGAATTTAAGCACACCCATTCTTAAGACTCTATTTCCATAGGTTGTTAAGAAATGCATTACACATGATGTTTCTAACAAGATATCTTGGGCATAGAGTTTTTTGGATATTTTGAAGAATATTTATAGATTGTGTAGTTTTTTAAATAATAGAAAATTATATTTTTGATACAGAGAACATGGGTATTGTAAGAATATTTTTTTCATAATTCATTAAGTCTCTAATCCTTAAAATATACATAAAATATAAGATTTGAAATAATAATTTTTTATTTTTTTTAATTAATGATGGTTATATCATAGATTTTATTGATGGTTTCAAAGTGAGTATATAATGAATTTGATTATTTTAACAAATCTGGGAGTACGACACTGAGGCATAAAAAAGTTCTCCTTATGTTAAAAAATATCCTATAATCCTACTCCAAGTATTCATTATTTATTAATGAGGGGGTGTGGGTAAGATGATATTTATTAGGAAACCCCTAAATTTGCACAAACTAGTGTTCATTGACATTTGCAACAAATTAATTTTGTGAATTTGACTATAGTGAATCTTCTAACTGGTGTGCTACCCAACTATTGAGAAGCACTTATACTAGTGTGAATCTTATTTAACTAGAATAAACATATCAATGTTTTACCAAAAATAAATTCAATTCATCTTGGATTATAACTACTATAAAACATACATTATTGATATTAAACTTCTATTAAAACCTAGAAAATGATTGACTACAAACACAACATATCCTCAATATTTAACTCTTATCACTATGGTTCCAAAATTCTCCACCATTGGGTTTATTTTCAATACAAAATGATATTAAATTCTTCAAAAAAATTATACTTTTTCAATATAACATTGAAATATTCTATCCATCACTATAAGTCTATGTGAGCATGAATCAATGTATAAAACAAGGGTTTGAGAGTGAATTCCATATATCATGTAATCCTTATCCTAGAACACTTCCTATTATCTAGCTCAATCAAATTCTATTCCTTCATTCCGCATTGATCGTATCTCCCTATGACTTTCATTCCATAAACTCCCCCTTAAATAGAGAATCATAATAATTTCACTAATTTTTATAACATATTGCAAGTCTTCATTCAATTCAACTAGAAGCATATACATTATCTTATTTTGAAAATACTACCTAAGATAAAGAATCTGAAAGACATGAATAACACTATATAAACCATTACATATAAAGTGGTAGAGGGGACATATTTTATCCTCTTCAAGATAAAGGAGGTCGATGAACTCTAAGATTAAAAATATCTTCCAAAAATTATTTTTTTACAACAACATAGTCTTCATGTCATCCACTTGTTCATTAGTCCCAATATGATCAATTATTACTATTACTTACTCTACCTTTTCATTATTAAAGTGTTACATGATCTAAATTTTCTTGGACTAAGAGTGATGTAATATATGTTTCATGATATCCATAAGAATCTTGTTATCACATAATACTAACTTATGATATTTTACTTATTAAATAATATATTCATAAAATACCTTCATCCATAAAATTTGAGTGCAGATTTTTGTTTCTATGATTTATTATACCTTTTCCAGTCTGAATGAAGTAAATTATTGATTTCTTCTCGACCAACATACAAATGTTTTTCAAAACATTATGCACCAACACTTTTGTAATTCCAATCCACCACATCACTAACCTAGTCCATATAAAAAATAGATAAATTATTATCCCTTTATATATAAAATTACTATCAAAAAATATAATACCTTGGATGTATGTCATGATTCATGTAACTACTACAAGATGTTCTCTCTTAGATTACTCAATAAATGTGTTGCAAAACCTATTGATAATAAAATATTAGGATGTGTTGTAATTAGTTACAAAAATCTTCCCATTATCCTAATATACAATGTATAATCCATATACATTCCATACCCATGCTTCCCATGTTTTTTTCCAACCAAAATTTGAGTTGACATTGTTTTGGAGTCATATATATTGAATTTCTTTAGTACCTCAATCATATAAATATATTGATATATAAGATTATATCACTCTTTATTAACAACCTATATCCCAAAAAAATACGAGTTATACAATCATGGATATTATAAATTTTGAACTGATCATATTAGAAAATTCCTCCATAGATTTTTTCAGGATTTTATGAAATATAAAATCATCCATATAGAATAGTCCCTTGAACTACTCTCTGATTTATTTTTTAAATTAAATTTTTTCATCAAAACCACCCCTTGAAAAATACATCTTCTTTATGTACAATTTATGTCAAATGTAGCATTATTTTGGTGCTATATATAGACCATACTATACCTTTTTTAACTTTCACACTTTAGTTTCATCATTTCTAATCAGGAATCCTATTTCATTATCAATATATGAATATTATTAAATCACACCATTCAAGAATATTTTTTTAATTTCCATCTAATAAATCATAAAACCTATTCAAATATCTATAGATAATAAGATTCAAATTAACTATTGTCGACCACTCAAGATAATATTTCTTCATTTTGGGCTCCTTTTATTTTTTTATAGCCTTTATAACTCAATCATGTCTAATTTCAGATCATATTGTAATGTTAATCAAATTTATTCATGAAAATCAAATTTTTTATAATAATATTTTGATGTTTTTTAATTTTACAAGTTCTAATGGTTTATTTTTATCAATTTGATACAATTACTCATTCATGTATTTAATATTTGATTCATCTTTCACTAATTATTCATGTGTTGTTAGTTCCACCATTAATTGAAAATAATCATTCTCAACTTTCCTCATTCTTCATGTCTTTATTGAAAGATAAATGTCTTTGATTATGTAGGATGAATCAATTTACGTTATCGTATTTCACCTCTTGGGTGTATGATGTCTTTCTTCTATAATAGTATTCTCTTCATATTGAGCCTTAGAACCGTAATCACTTAGAGAGATTTTTATAGACCCTAGAGTTATATAAATCTCTTATTAGTCATCCCAAAAATCATAAAAGTTTTAACTCCTAGAATTAATTCCACATTTAACTTCAATAACATTTATTTCATTAATCTCAAAAAATGTATCCAACCTATAATTAAATAATTTATAGGCGTTGCTCTTTTTTGTGTAGACTTGAATCACTACTTCATATAAAACATAACCATAATTTCCTTGATTTCCATTTTTTAATGTGAAATGTATTTTTGAAGAAATTTTTTTATTAAGTAATGGATTCCTTCTATGCCGCATTTCATATAGTGTCATGTACTCCCTTGGGATTAAAAACACCTAGATATTCATGTACACCTCAAATTTTATTATTTCCTTCTAATAGTGGCGAGAGAGAAAAATTTCCATAATCAATGGATTGGCCATATTATTAACCATCTAATATCTTCATTCAAGAACTCCATTATATTATAGAGATTTATAGAATATACTTCATGCTTAATTTTATGTTTCTCAATGTAGTTTTCAAACTCAATAGATTTTTATTCTGTTCCATTTTCAGAACATAAGATCATGATTTTGTATTTAGTATCGTTTTATAATCTTCTTATATACCTCTTTATGAACTCAATGACTTCTCCCTTTCTCTACATCAACATAAAAATGGATATTATTCAATAATAATTAATCAAATAGATAAAATACCCTTATATTCATATTCCTAATTGAATTTTAGGACACAAAAATCTCTATAAACTAGATCAAATAGATCATATTCCATTTTCATCCTTTGATTATATGAATTAGGAACCATATTTTCTCATATACATGTGTCACAAGTCTTTTCATGATCTAACTTAAGATTGTTAATATTTTCTAATGATTTTAGTTTTGATATGTTTTTCATGATTCTTTAGTGAATGATTCAAAGACTCTAATGTCACAAACTATTCTCCTCGTATACTATTAGAAGAAATGTTTTTCCTCATTTTACACCTGGTATAAATTTATATCCATCCTCTATCCTTTCATATTTGATTTCCTAGACTTGTCTATGATTAACCATACCTTTTAGTTTAAGGTCATGTTAAGTATAGGGTCATAGTGTTGAATCACTATCAATATAAAATGATGTTTCCCATCCATTTAGAGAACTTATGTCTTCATCATCTCATTGCCTACTAATCTGATATTTATAATTCCTCTAATTTTCAAATCTCATTCATTTATAAAATAAACTATTCCAATAACTCTTCCCTTTAAATATTTTAAATTTTTCATATGTATAATAATATGGAATGATCACCCACTATCAAAATCCAAGTTAAACTATTATAAGTATATTGGGGGGAGATAAATTCTAGGTTTTCCTACTCTCTCTTATTCTTTTAACCCTAAGATATCACTAATTTATTTAATATAAAAGATGATATATCTTATTTCTTTTATTCACAAGTAACATAATAATTCTCATCTTATTTTTACAATGTGTTGTATTTATTTTTCAATTCAATATTATTAGATTATTTAACTTTCTCATACCTATTAATTCTATAGTGATTATCATAGTTTCTTTGTTTCTCTTAATATACAAATTCATGTAAATAATTTGAATAACATAAGAAATATACATATAAATAATTTATTCTATATGATGAAGGATAAGATTTCATTTTTATTTTCTGAATACATTTTTTTATGCATTCAAGTAGCTCCTTATCTCTTCATAGTAACACATAGTATGGACTAGATAGTCGCACAAACTGAAATTTTATAAGATAAAGTATCTTCTTATTTTTGTTCATCCACATGTATCTACCCATAAAATAACTCTTAAACTATCAATTGTCCCGTGATGTTTGAGGATTATTCCTAACCCTATAATTACCTTTGATATGATCCATCTTTTTCTTTGCAACTAGTGTCTTGGTGTTGATGATAGTATCCCCAACCTTCCTTCTCCCTTTGTTCTTATATATTTTTGTATCTTCAATTTATGTCATGGAAGTATAATCAATTCAAATTTAACCCATTAATCTAGATATTAATTCTTTAATAATGTTCTCAACCCCTTCTAAACTTCATCTGGCCATTTCAAATTGTTTTTTATCTGAGTAATTTCCAATTAACAGTTTATAATTTAGTTACCCTATTTCTAATCATCAAATTTATCCCTCAAGGAATCATATTCATCTTCTAGAGAATTTATATTCAAAAATCTCTATTTTATTATATCATTAATTGCATCATATAAATATATCATGTTCTTAAATATCTAATTTTAATTACACAACATATTATACATCCAAGGAACTAACTATTTGATCCTCTACTTCCTTTTATTATTGGTCAATCTCAGCTTCAGGCTAGACCACATAATCAATAGATTCCTTTAAAAATCCATAAATTTTTCAATTTTCCTTTGAATATTTATAAATTTGAGAACCCCCTCAAGTTATTCCATAATATCAACCACATATTTTGGTATATTTTATTCCTCCCATTCAAATTATTTATTTTTAACCATTTATATTAAAGCATATTCGGTATTTTACATGAAATCTATTTCAAATTCCTTTAGATAGTCTTCAATATCGTCTTCTTCTTTTATGAAAAATCAAATCATTTGGATCTTCTTTAATGATTAATTTTCTAATTTGAATTATCTTTTAGGAGGGAATATACTTCATGAATTATTTCATTGTGAACATTTCTATGGCCATAAATTACTTCTTATTACATTAATTTTTTAATATATTTTATGTCTTAACTTATATTTCAACGGCCACCAAACTTCTTAACTGTTCATCTATAGATATG
Organism: Viscum album; assembly: GCA_963277665.1. Taxonomy (NCBI): domain Eukaryota; kingdom Viridiplantae; phylum Streptophyta; class Magnoliopsida; order Santalales; family Viscaceae; genus Viscum; species Viscum album. The sequence goes on along the minus strand of OY728145.1, from coordinate 1,327,807,568 downwards.
TTTTTCAAATACTGTTCCTCAAGAGCTATGAATTTTGTATTGTATAGTAGTGTAAAAAATCATAGAATCTTTATGGAAATATAAATATACTTTATTTCATCACTAATTCCTCAAATAATTCAAATAGTCCCATTAATTCAGTTGGATAAATTGTTAGCTTTTTTATAAGGAAAAATTTTATGATCATCATACTTGTTGTGGAGTTCTTGAAGCTTAGATTCCATCAATATTGTGTAACCTATAAATATATATATATTTAATAGTTTATCTTAAGTGTAAATTACACTAACACATCTATTCAACTTCATATAAATTTGATTTGAAATATCTCTAGATGGGTAATTTTGTGCCTTGGAATTAGTATTGAGAATCTTTCTATTGGATTTAGTCAGTGAAATTTATAAAACATTGTAAACATGAATTCCATTCATAGTATTACATAAAACACCTAACTCATGTGATCATAAATGTGATACCATTTTTTCTTCTAGATTTAATAATGTATCCCATCAAATAGAGGACCACATATAACATTAACCCTATTCTCCATACTTAAGATCTTCATACGATAGATTAAATAGTAGTGAACTCTAATTTGATACTATTTATGAAACCTGATACACCATGGTAGTGGATGAGTGAATTATGGTGAAAAATATTTCTTTTTGTTATATTGCATCTTGATTCAAAAAAATGGGTACATTCTAAACCTTTAATAGTTAGTTTAATATCCACCACAAAAAATATACAAAAATGAAAACAAGGTGTAATGATTTAACTTGGTTAACCAATGATAGTCTATGGACCAAACACATAACATTTTTCAAGTATACTATATCCCAATAATTTTAACTATGTTGGTGAACACAATGATGCAGTCAATGTTACTTTATTTCAGGCTCCCTACATTAAATATTTGGTTTAGGGATAGGAACACTACCTTCCCCAAATCAATTTTTATAACTCATCCCCTGGATACCACTTATTATAGAATCCTCATAGTTTTAATGATGTGTAGTCACTTAAATGTCATCAGTAAAGATTAGTTTTATTCTCATCATAAATACCATAGTATAATGATTCAATGAAATTTAAAATAACATGAAAAAACATGATTAACACATCACTCAAATAAAACCTTTTTCCCAAATCCCTTATCTTACTGTTCACTGAACAAACTTTACACAAGAGTCGTTTCTCATGTTTAGTTCTCATAATTCCTTCACACAACCACCTACCCTCATGTGAACTCACTCATTTGAATTTCTCAAAAATATCTTAACTAAGGTGTGTTCACCAAGGTATGCCTTTTTCAATTATCTTCACACTACCATATTCATGATACTATGTTCATGAAAATTCCTTCACACAAATCCCTTCACTTAGGTAGGTTTCTTCAGGTATCACTCATGAAATTATTTTCGTGTTCCTAACATAACCTAGACAATTATCTCAAGTAATTTTCAATGAATAGTATTTCTCTACATGATTCATGCATGAAAAGAGACCCTATAATACTCCTTAAAATATTCATTAGTTCTTAATGATGGGGGTAAGCTTGTATTTATAAGAAAAAAATAACCTTTGAAAATCCTATAATGCATTGACATATATGATTCCTAACTATAGTGAATATAAAAATCTCACAACATCTGAGAATTGCAATTCTCAACAAATTTAAAGCATTTAGACTAGTATGAATCACATATACTATCACAAAGTTTCTTCTACTAGTATGAACATACAACCTTTTCATCAAAATTGTCTTCTCACTTTCTCTAATAACCATCATACTTACAACTACTATAGGACCTCTAATTATTTTTCCAATAAATCAAAAAACATAAAAAATGATTGATGAAAAATATAACAAATCCTAAACCTCTATCTAGGATCACCTTGTTTCTAATAAAAACACATACAATTATATTCTATATACCTTTAAAATATTTCATCCTGAAAAAATGTAAAACCGTTTTCTTAAACAAACAAACATTCATTTCATGTTTATATAATTAAAATACCATAACTTATATGAATCCAAATGTACCCACAAAAAGTCCCGATTTAAGAAATAAGAGAAAAATATTACGAATACAAAATTTTCAAATATTTTTAAACATTGAGTGGTTATCCAAAAACTTGGTTTATTCCAGGATTACATACTTATTTTAAACATTCAACTATTTTTTGAGTTTACTAGTCACAATGATATAATTATTATATCAGATTTGTTGTTGATATACACCAAAATGTTACATCTCAACCCGACTAGCCTCAAATACGGTAGTTGGACCAGTGGTTCACATGACCTCATGTATACCTCCATGTATGCTTGAGGTTGCTGACTAGATGCTAGGGTATAAGGTGGTGATAGTGGGGAGACTATACCCTCGTATCAGTGTAGCATAGTGGAATAACAAAATATAAACAACATAAAATAGTGGAAGTAGTAATAAAATAATGACATTGTAGTGGAATAATAATCTATTATCTGAATAAAAGGGTTCAATGCCTATTTAAAATAATGCATGAATAAGAAATGATGTTGTGAGTATAATCTATAATAATTAGAAATAGAAATACAATTTAATAAAATAAAAACTACTAAACAAATAGCTCCATGAGAATCTTGAGCACCAGCTTAGTCCTCTGCTCCCAAATCCTAGGTATGAGCAAGACCGCTCAAGCAATAGTCCTTGGTCCTACAAACATAAGGCCTACTCAAGTACCCTAGTGCAAAGACAGCCTGAGCAGGGAGTGAGATATAAATATTAGTAGTTCAGAACCCATGTTGTTTAGCCCAATCCATTTTGTGCAATATAAATAAAGTAGTGTGTGGGAAATATGAAAGAATAAATTGTACTAAAATAATAACATAGGTCGAATCAAGTTCCAATCGGACACCTGGCTGACTCTACCTGCTTCGGATCACTATCAGAAAGAAATTCTAACTAGTAACTATATATATATATATATAGTTTAGTAATATATTGAATCCACTTATATGAACCTAGTGTGTGTGGACACATAATGGCCATATACATGGAATACTAGTGATGGACTGAACCAGGGAATAACTCAAGCATCCATAACTAGTATAACGAGCCTAAAATATAATTCAATAGAGTACATTCCCTACATCATGATAGAGTGAGATATGTTATACTAAATCACTCGGGATGGTGAGTGAACCATCACGGAAACACTCAAATCATGGAATATGGCATGTAAATCCCATCATCCATATAGTATCATTGTTGTGAAACACCATGAACTCAACACCCGATGTAAGGGAGTGTGATTTCCCTCCTGGATCAACACCCATTACCATCATATCACATCCTCTATAAGTCACATGGTAAATATAACTGACATGTTGAATTACCTCTCATCCATCCCTTTTATTTAGCAATATACATAAGTAAGGCACAATAATTTATAAAAATAATACATATGGAATAACCTCTTATGAATTCATTAGTCAAGTTCAGTTTCCATTTAAAATATATAATTCATATGAAGAATTTAATAAATCATAAAAAAATTCATGGTATTACCACCCTTATATTCCATAGAATTTAATTAAACCAATTTATTTAGAGAAGGGAAAACAACATGCATTTACCACATCACTTAAACAACCCATATAAATTACCTAAACTTTGAAAATTCATTTTTAAGGCATAAAGGGTCACATAGGAGGTGGCATCAAACAATAATATGTTCAATTACCTAAGAGGATCATTAGGTTTCATTTCATACTCATGTAAAAAAGGGTAACATCCTTTAAGAATAACGAGAGAGGACAATTACAAAATGACACTTATTAAGATCTAACATGAAGGCATAAGAAAAACTCCAAGAAATAAATCAAGCATGATATAAATAACTAATAATTATTTTTTATCTTAGAAGAAAATGAACCTCCATCGAGAGGTTTTATTATAAAAACTAGACAATTTTCAATAAACAATCTATATATCATATTTATGTATCCATTCCAAGGCACGTTTCAGTTCATCAAAAGAATAATTTATTCTAGAACTCATATAGAACTAATTAATAACCATGTAAGGTGTGAAAAGTGAGCTATTAATGCATTATTAAATTTAAATGGAAATGGAAAAGGATCCTACCTCAAGATAAGAGGATTAAATTGAACACTTGGGCACTTTACATTTTCATCGATAGCCTCTCAAATCTACTCTTTTCTAAATCCAAGCATATTCACCTTCACATATACATAAGGACACTTATCCCCTATGTACATATTTTTTGTTGCCATCAATATGTACAAGGGGAACCCTACATATATTCTTATATATGCATATACCCATTTACACATACCCATGTATACATTTTTCAGATATATACATAAGTACACCTAGCCCCAATATATATATATTCATTCTACCGGGGGTGAATATATATATAATGGGGGAACTTACATATATATATGCCTACCTATTCATATGAAAGTAAGTCTCCTTTGACGATGGTGACTCAAACCCACACCAAGGATTAAAAAAATGCACTAAAAAGTACTGGGAACCTAAAATCCCCAAAAAGGACCCAAATAAAGTTGGGATAGACAATGAAGCAATAAAAAACCCTTCCTAAAGTTGTGATGCCAATATAAAATTGACCTAAGTGGCTCTCCTTTGGTTATAGATGTTGAAACACACACAAAGTGGTCCAGAGAGACGCACCGCGTGCCCTAACATCAGAATAAAAACAAAAAGTGGGTCAACCCTAACCCTCAGGCTTGGTAGAATGTAAAATAGTGTGATAGGTGAGAAGAAAATCTTCTATAATGAGGTATAATATGGAGATGATACCATACCTCGAAGTATCGAATGATAAAATCAAAGAATCTTAGTGAAATTGGAAAATGAAGAGGGAGCCAGAGAGGGGTGTCACACACATGGACAAGAGGAAGGGGGAGGGTGGGTCATACATGTATTGATGGGGAAGGGTTTCCTATGTTTATTAGTTGTTTTATTTTATTTTAATTTATTTATTTTAGAAAAAATAAGGACCTCATGCATGGTTTAGGATGCATAGTTTGGAAAATTGTGTGTCAATCATGTTCCCTTCACTGGGCACCTAGGGCACCCCACACGGACATGTCATATGGTTTGGAAAACTATGAACCAACTGTGTATTAAATAGTTAAAGGGTACTTCCTAATTGTAACTGACCATGTGAAACCCATGTGCTTCACATCTTCACCCCTCCATAAAGTCTTACAGTTGCTGTTGGGGGCTGCACGGTTTCAGACAAACCGTACACCCTATATAAACAATCCAATCATGATATTTATGTGGTTTGATGCTCCTGAAACATAAAGATACATCAATGTGACCCCTTGGGATTTTACCCAAGTCTAAAAACAACGCATAAATGAGTCAATAACCTTGAAATTTTATTCTAGATCTTGGTTTTAAAAGCATCTCTTCTAGTAAATTCCAAAAGTTCAAATTCCCTTAGATTTTCATCTGGTTCAAAACATGGGTTGTTAAAACCTTTCCACCTTATATATTATTATCACTAAGAATCCTTCAGGAACAACTTAAACTTAACATAACCTACAAGGGTCATGAATTCTTGTTCTAATAGTTGTGTTGCGTTTCTAAATTCCAAACTTACCTCCTAGAATTCCTTAATCACACGACACTTAAGCCATCAAAACTCGAGCCAATGCTCATATTCCAAAACAAAATACCAAAATAGATCTCACCTGAGACCACTTGTCTAGAGAAAAAACATTCAAATGGTGATTCCCATCTTAGGATTTAAAATTAAAAGGGGCCAATTTTGAGCCCTAACACCTCCACAATTAAAATTACCTTACAAAGAACACCTCTAGTAATTCTAGTGACTCTCTCAGTGTGATTTGAAATGGTCAAAGGGTTGGTTCCCCACCGACCTCACTTAGACATGTCAATCTGGCTTTTCATGAAAATCCCAGGCCGATACAGACCACACTCATCTCCATCGTAATACTTACTTTTAAATTTTTCTTCACCAACTGTAACCACTTAACAAAAATTAAAACAGGTCAATCCACCTCTGGTTAACCAATACCATGATGGATGGCTTAGAAGACCAACATAAAACAAACTGAACCACAATGCCTTCTCCCAAGTCAACTTTCATTTAGCAAGGACACGTTCACTAAAGCTCATACATGAATTCCGGTGATGTTATTTGGTCAATTCATCACCTGAAAATTTATTCTATCATGCCTTAGAATAAACCAGGGTGTAATCTAGATCCATCCCACTAGAATCGTTACCCTTTTTAAAACATCACCTCAGATCCTGATAATAAGTTTTGGATAACCTTAGATTTTAAGAACTGGAGTCTTTGGAACTAACTCAAGGTAGTCCATACTCCAAGATCACAAGTGAGATGTTAGTAGAAATCCAAAACATCCACTTTATATCATTTACTAAACCCATAGTGGAATCCTCCTAGTGGTCATTTCAAGGAGTAAATATGGTGTCCATGAGTCCATCCAATGAATTCATACTCTTTAATCCTAGTCCACTCAAGAATAACCATGCCTCAGTTAATCAACCATGAATCCAGTATTCAACCATATATAGATTACTTATCAATCCCAAGGTATTTTTAATATAAATGTGGAATAAGAACGACTCTATCTCAATGAATCAAGGAGGAAATCAAGATAGGGGACATGTTCATATCATAAGAAGAGTGCACTAAGAGGACACAAAATATTATGAAGAAAATAGGTCGAACCACTATTGGTCAACTTCCCTTGAAAGAATCTTAGATTCAGCTTATGACTCACCACAATTAACTGAGTCAGGATTCCTTTTACACCTGAGGAATTCCTTGATCCTTCAATATTACCACCAAAGTCCACCCAAGAACAATGATGTTTCTCAAAGGTTACATACATCACCAACCCTTTCATTTTATTTCATCCTAAAAAACACAAAAATTATTCTAACATACAATACTCAAAGAAATTTAATATAGATCAACCATTTCCAAATGGTCCTCTTAGTCTGTGTTCCTTATACTTTGAAGGACACATATTCATGAGAACTGACACATTGATACCCACCATAACAGTGTTCTATATTTTAAAATAAGAGACAAACAATCCTTTTCTAAGGGAGTTAGATCAAAAAAGCTTAAATGTACATGTGTCACTCCTCTGATTCATGATCACCATGTCACACCATCAGAGAAAATATCATGAAATCCAGAACCAACCTGTCAGTATGTCAAAACACCAGAGTCTCAAAGATTTCATCTCGAGAATTGGGATGAATTTTATTTTGTTCTAAAACCCAGGTCAGTCTGATACATATATGACTCGATAATGTACTCAATAGAACAAAGCTCAATGATTTAACCAATATTTTCTGGTTCATTATGACACTTAGCACTCAACGGGCACCACGTATGTGAATGCATACTACCGAGATATTTTAGAAACAAGAAAAAACATCCTCACTATTATCCATAGGTTTTCCACCCTATGAATTCAATTATTATATGGATTGTAGAAAACTAGATCAAGTCTATTCTATCTCATTCAAATAGAAAGCAAACTGATGGCCTCATTAGTCACCTAATGAAAGAGAAAAGGGTCACAAGAACTACAAAGAGGTTGACCATGCTCTAGGAATGTCTAACCTATGAAAACAAAGAATTCCTAAATTATCACACCCATAAAAGTGTCAAAATACCATGACAACCCATTAGAAAAGGTTTTAATTAATAAAATAAAAATCCTACTAGGGACAATGACATCGAATGTCAGAGAAACTCATGACATTAGTAAGGAACTCAAGATCTAATGGTACTGCCTACCTTATCTCATCCCTTTATGAAAACAAAATCATCAACCCTATCACTAAGTCATATAAAAAATAAGATCACTAGGCTCATTCCAATGATTTAATCCATTTCTAAATGAAAGGAATTCCTGTGGAAAACACTCATGATTCCGTTCCAAGCCTATAAAATGGGATGCTCAAATATTTCTTACATGAGGGGTTAAATAACAGAAAATGCATAGGGTTTCATTTTAAATTATTTACATTGATTCAAAATTATTCTTTAACATTGAAAGGATTTCAAAAAAAAATGCAACAAGGCATAAATTCAAGTATTATAAAGTTTCCATTTTAAAGATCATCCATTTGTTGATAACATATTTGAAATTTGGAAAATTATCATATAAATTCATTTCTTTTAAACATAATAGGTAACCTATGAGGGTACTGATAATCTAACCTTGGTTCTTCAAAAATAACCCCAATAGAAGTTTCTTAGTTATATATATTACAGACACCCAAACAGGTAATCTTATAAGAAACATGCCACAACTGACCTAATTTGGTCAGGTTGTGCATTTTAAAAATTAATCGTAAGATGTTATATAGTTAATAATTCATTTCATAACTAAAATTAAAACATATTTTACATTTTAACCATTCAGAATTATGAAATGGTCACATATAAGGTTTTATTATATGGGTTTCCATTCCCCATCCTATAAAGTTCCCATACACTTTAGAAACTATAGTCTAGCTCCCATTTAACAAAAGTAATTCACTTGAGCATTTAAACTCATGAAGGTTCTCCATTTATAAGAATTTCAAAAACATAACATGATCATGTATATATATAGTGGTTTAGTTTCATGGGTGTCCATCTAAAAATTTATAAACCACCCATACACTTTATAGTTTGGAATTTGGCTCCCCTTACTCAAATCCAATTCATTTTTTCAACCTTTAAATTTTAACAAGGTCTCAAAATATAATTAAAATTCAAGGATAGTTTAAGGAAATAGGTTACCTTTTCCCAATTATAAGGCACTTATACACCTTTTAATAGGAAAAAAATACCCCTGTTGAATTATAACAAATAAATTTATCACATGTAACCAATTACATATATAAAAACTTGAATTTTATCATAAGCAGTAAACACCGAGAAACGTGCTATAAAAACAGATGCATGTAATATAGACAAGTAATTATAAATAAATCTGGCATCATGGAATATAATCAAGTAAGTCATGCTAATAAAAACAAAATCATGGCATAGCACTCAAATCACACAATCAAAATCAACAAGCATCTCTACAAATGCAATTACATGGCATGGCATAAAATACATGGCATGTAAATTTCTATATGACTATAATGATGAATCTAATGCTTCATCCATAAAATACTATGCCAAGGGTAAAATATCTTAAATCTAAAAAAATAATAAGTAGTGTAAAATACACAAATCACACTAGGTGAAATCAAATTCAACTATAATAACAAACAACATGAAAAAAATATAATCCCTTAACACTATGACTTTTCCCCATGGGTGGGGTGATCGTTCCCTAACATAGCTATTTAACTTATACCAACAAATTCCTAGTCTCTTTTATACAAACCCAATATAGTAAGACAAAGGAAATGAAACAACCTTTGATAACACTTTGTAACATCTTGACCCGACTGAACACTAATACAGTAGCTAGACTGGTGGGACACATGGCCTCAAGAACACCTCCCTATATGCTAGAGGGTACCAGCTAGTAGTAAGGGTGTAAGGTAGTGACAATGGGGAGACTATACCCTTATATCAGAGTAGCACAGTGGTATAAAAAAATATAAACAACATACAAAAGCAGAAGTAATAATAAAATAATGGCATATCAATGGAATAATATTATAATAACTGAATAAAAGTGGCCAAATATGATTTTTCTGTTCCACTACCATTATTTTACAACATTAATGAATAATAAAAAAGTGTTTGGTTAGATTTTTTAGTTACGAACATGTGAGTTTTTGTTGGGATAACACAATTTTTTTTACTAATTATCTTTAATTTTTCAATCAAAAATATATTATTTTTAAATGGTTTCATGGGGATAGAGTATTCATGATAAAAACTCATATATATGAGTCATGAATGGGAAATCATTTTTTAATAAATCTTAGGTAAAAAGGAAGGAAACTTTCTTCATGTAGAGTAATATCATGATATATTTGTTTCATTATTTCATTTAATTCAGATGGTCTATATCAACTACATTGAATAAGGATTTATGAATATCTGCATCATATTCTATGATGTAAATATCGAGATGTTGTAAGGGATATAATGTGTTGTGTTATTTAAAATTTGTATGTCACATTGTAAATTATTTTTTGGAATTAGAGTGAAAGTGACCCAGACCTATTACTATTCTGAAATTTAATATCCATATAGTTATTGCGGTAACACATGTTGATAAATTTTTATATGAGTATAGTCTTATGATATAGAAACTAGGCCTTTTCTTACATTACTATTACATCATTTCAAAGATAAACAACATAATAGTTTTACACATAGAGGATCCAAAGGTTTAGTGTCTTGGGAAAACTAGGACCATACATAACAAATATAACATCAACCATAAACATTTATTTAATTTATTCTTCACTAGCTTCTTAGTGGCACTTTTCCTCTCCCTAGTACATGTATCCACCTGAGGATATACATCAAAAGGGGTGATATAGAAGCCCATTAAGAGGATAGATTAGAAAAATATATCATGGGGTGAGCATAATCATGACATAGGCAAAAGATCATGAACATGAGAGGAGCATAAACAATAAACTTGAAATGTGGCAATGCATAAAAATGAAACATCATGTCTTAGGGGTTAACTACCACACATAATTGTGAACAAATATAGAATCTTGTTCACACATAATTTCACATTTACTCATTAGATTAATCACTTTACCCAATTCATTGGAGCGCTATATAATTCCAGGCGCACCCGTCACATTTAAACATTCATATTGCGCTATATAATTCTGGGCGCACCCTTCCCATCATAACATTATAATTTATCATGAATTCCACAATGAACATATAACATAAAACAATATAATGAACCCATGAAATGGAATGGGTTTCATCTCATAATAACACATTCATAAGGTTTGGGTTCCCAAAAGAAATAGGGAACAACATACTTGATACAAGAACCATCAACCTTGAATGAGAGGTAAAAGGTGAGTTCTTGAAAGAATAGTTCTTTTGGAAAACATTTTGATGGACATAAAAACCAGTGACAAACATGTATATCCTAGAAAAGTAATGTAAATGATGAAAGTATGATCTTTGAGGAGTAACCATATCAAAAATGGAGTGGAAGAGGGAGAACCCGAAGGAAGAAAATTGGGTTCGAGATTTCCCCTTACCTTGTACCCAAATTCCTCCTTCTCTTTAATGTCCTGTATAATGACATTATATTCATTAATTAGAAATTCCAGAACATTATATACATTAATATTGTTCATTCTGGTTTCATTAGGTCATATTATGTACCTTTGGATGACTTATATAGTTTAAAAACGTTGTTCGGGGATGTTCATTTTTATCATTTTCTTGAGCGGTCCACTTGTATTCTTAAATTGAAGTTCGGGTAGATCATTGGTAAACATACAGAAATTATATAACATTATATTAGTGATATTACAGGAGCTTTTATGATTTTATAATGAGTTATATTAGATCCATGTGGATGAATCATTAGATAAGAATTTAATGATGGTTATTTGGGTTAATTTGGGTGGTTTTTGGATCACAATGAACTTGTTTTAACATTTAACTTAGTAATAAGGCCATAGGTTATTTACAGAACATAAAATAGAACATAATACATATAAAATACTCTGGTTCAACCATAAAAATGGTTTCATGACCAGATTGAAGGTATAAATGGAAGAAGAGAACATGTCGTTTTTGAAGGTGATAAATTTAACACCACATGAACAACGTTCTCTTTAATAAAATAAAAGGAAGAGGGAAAGGGTGTGGGGTGATATAATATACCATTATAATCATAATATTACATTATATGTATAATACTGGAGTTAAAAAACAATTTGGATGAATATAGGAGGGGATAGATCAAGAAAGGAACTTGAACTTGAAAGGAAATTAAAGGAGAAGAGGGAGAGGAATTACCTTTAGAATCCTCCTCTTGAGAACCTCCTTAAGGGCCTAAGCTTGGTCTTTTGATGAGACCAGAAGATTTTGGACGTGGGGGAGGGGCGAGGGAAGGTTTTTGGTCAGAGTTTAGAGATGGCTTGGAGCTTGAGAGGTGTGAGGAAAAGAGGGAGTGAAGGGTGGCTTTTATAATGGAGGGGAGAGGGGTTTCCTTAATATAAAATTGATTAGTTTATTAATTTCACCTAAGACAAAGAATAGTTAGTCTTGGATGACTAATAATAGTAAATAAGACATGTGAGTTTGGGATTTGGGTGCTTACATCACTTGTGATGTCAGGAATAGTGGGTTTTAATTAAAATGTATTTATATGGTAAATTAATGTATTCTACTATTCACCAAAAATTCAAATTTCTCAGAAAAATCCCAAAAATTTACCCCAACCATTTTTCAACATGTAGAATCCAAAAATGAAGTTCATTTTTCAAAAATAATTTTATAAATATTATTAATTTAATATTTAAATAAAATCATAATTTACTTAAAAAACAGTTTTTAAGATTAAAACTGATTTTATAGATCTTTCAAAAATTACATAGGGTCTTATAAAATTATCTAAAAACAATTAGACATTGATTAAATAATTTATTAATACATTAAATGAAAATAAATATTCTTTTAAATTAATTAATTAATTATAATTATTTATTTATGACTTATAAAATACCAAAAACGTTTACTAATGTCAAATTGTCACTTTATAAGATGTCTAAATTTTATTTTATTATTCATAGGTAATGTTCCTATTATTTACTATTCATAAGGGTCATGTTACTATTCATAAGGGTAGGTTACTATTCATAAGGGTAGGTTACTATTCAAAAAAAAATTATTTTTGTTTCATTAGACTCTGAAACCCATCTTGAACACAACCGTGTATGTTGGATTTTTTTTTCAAAATTCCAAACATAGAGGTGAAAAAATTATGTTTAATGGTCACTTATCACTTAGTAGTTCATTATTTTTTGTTTTTATGATATAAGAAGGGAATTTTCCATTGAAATACTTTGGGTCATTACATTCTTCCCCCCAAAAGAAATTTCTCCCCCGAAATTTCACTTTACACAAACAAGTGAGGGTACTTATCCTTCATTGCCTCTTCTGGTTCCCAAGTTTCTTCCTCAAACTTATGGTTCCTCCGCAACACTTTGACAAGGCGGGATGTCTTGTTGCGTAGAACCATATCACTTCGGTCCAGAATTTTTACCGACTGCTCCTCATAGGAGAGATCATCTTTCAACTGCACCACCTCTGAGTTTAGTACATGTGAGGGGTATGGTATGTACTTCCTCAGTAGTGATACATGAAACACATCATTAACTTGAGCCATATTCTGTGGGAGTTCTAGACGATAGGCCACGGCTCCTATGCGGTCAAGGATCTCACAGGGGCCAATGTACCTTGGGCATAGCTTCCCTTTCTTCCCGAATCACTTGACTCTCTTCCATGGAGATATTCGAAGGAAGACTTTATCTCCAACGCCGAACTCCAAGTCCCTTCGAAGATTGTCAGCATAGCTCTTTTTCCGACTTTGAGCAGCTTTGATGTGTTTCTGGATGACTTGAACCTTCTCGGTCATCTCCTGCACAAGATCGGGTCCAAGTAGCTTTCTTTCTCCAACTTCATCCCAACAGGTTGGAGTTATAGATCGCTTATATAACAACCCATACATTACATACATGGTTAATAATTTAAAATTGAAGCATACTTATTACAACATATAACAAAACCATGAAAGGACCGTATAGGTATAGTGTCTTTAGAAACTGGGAAACATAAACAACTGGTTCATAAAACATCTACACTATCTCCCATTTATTTCATCATATCTATAGTCCCATTTTGGCATATCTTACTTAATACCCTTCTTCCTGACCTGGGGAAATAAAACATACAAATGGGTGAGCTCAAATGCTCAGTAAGGGTAAACAAAAGAATTATCAATCACATAAAAATAAAAACATAACATTTTGGAAATCTTACCCTGCAAAAGAAATCATAATTTCATAACATGGGATAAATCATGGTAGTGAAATGTAATCCAAATAATCATAACATAAAACATGAAACTTTGTGGAATGCACACATAATCATAGAGAATCATTTCTTATTAGTCAAGAATCATTTCCAAGACTATCTTAGTGGACAAAGTCCATTTCTGAACCGAGTTCACTCCTCGTTTCAGTCTTGTTTTACTGAACCGGTTTAACCTGCCATTCCAGCCATGTCTATCTCATGAGAAATAAAATCTTTACCCAATGCATTGGAGGGAGATATAGGTCCCACCCATCTCATAATTATACCATTCATATTTGTGCCACAAAATCATAAATCATACATCATCGCATAACCCATGTAATAAAAATGGGATTCTTAAACAACATGACATCATAAAACAATTCATATAAGATAAAGGAATTCATAAAAATAATTCCATCACAACATAATCAAATCAATGTAATAATAGGGATAGAAACATAACACTATATTATCTTAGATGGAAAATAATTTTGATAAAACACTTGAACTCCATTCTTGAGGAAAATATCTTTTCTACATCAAAAACATTTTCCTTTCTTAACATGTCATACAATTATAAACTAAAAGAAGTTGATTAAAAATAAACTTGAAAACTTGTAAAGGAATATTCTTGGAAATAATGTTTTAATAAAAATCCATTCATGCCGTATAAGTTAAAAAAAAATTCTTCTCGTACTTTTGTCGGAAAAGTCAAAAAGTACCTCGTACGAAAAACAAAAAAAGATTCCATTCATATCTTTTACTAAAAACTCACCTAAGGGTAAAATTGGATTTAAAAAATTTTAGGTGGATGGAAACAATATTACATATTGAGGAAACCTGGATGTGGATGATAAAATACACCCTAGTAAATACCAAAGTATAAAAAATCTCGGATAAAATGAGATTGTGACATTTTCCCTTACCTTAAGTCTGATTTGCTTTGTAAGTGTCCGAACCTCCTGTATAATGATTTAAATAATGTTATTGACTTATTACAGAATCATAATTATTTTTATGATATCATATATGGTCATATTATTAGCTTCTTATTAGTAATATTTCATTACTACTTGTTATCCGGGTGTTTATTACTTTTTGTACTTATGCGCGTTTTGTCGAATACATACTTATTTTTCTTTTAAGGTTATAGATACCTCATTTACAGAATGTTATTAGTGTAATATATATCATATTCATTCATTCAATTCATTTCTATAATCATTATGCAACGAAGATCATGTATAACGAGTCGCATCACATCGTGGAGACGGTATTCCGTACGTACGCACGAGCGATGATATCATTCCCATGATCGTGGAATTGTATTGGAGTGTATATATACTATTTCAGAATCAATATCACTTTACAATAATCATATATAGTTATTATTTACACCATTATACCTATCCGAGTATGGTGGTGGTGGAAAATAGATTACACCACGGCGTGGAGACGGTATTACGTACGTACGCACGCGTGGTGATTTCATTTTCCGTAGGATGGATAGATGGTGAAATAGGGTTGTTTCATACTTATAATAACATATCAGTATATTAGTGATACTGATGTTATTAATTCATAATGATACAACTAATGAAGAAGAAGTGGAAGAAGAAATAAAGTTGAAAGAATCGGTAACAGACATTACCTCTTCTTTGAAGCGCCTCTTTGAGATCTCCTCTTAGGGCACTAAAATTGGTCTTTGAAGAAGACCAGGACCTCTAGGATGTTTCTAGAAAAGTGTAGAGGAGATATTGTCAGGGTTTGGCCGAGCTTGAAGGCTCAAAGTGGTGTGAGGAAGAGAGGGAAGAGATTCCCTTTTATAAGGGAGGAGAGGGGCACCTTTGGAATAACTAAAAATATTATTTTATTATAAAGTAAAATTCAGTTTTTAATAGCTCCAAATTGATATATTTCTAAGCTAAGGTGGGGATGGGTCTAAATCCTCTCATCCAAGCGAATTTAGACAAGTTTAGGTATCAATTGTAACCTTATCCTTTAGATTTAACTTTAAGTTAGATAATTTAACTTTTACCATGTCTTCTTCTTTTCTTACAATATAAGGTCAATAAACTTACTATATCAAGCCAAAAGAACCCCAATTTGTTTATTTTTAATATATATAACCTTATATAAGTCATTTTTCGGAACCTTAGATTTTTAGGAATAAAATAACAATTAATAATATAGTATTTGTTTTAAAAACTATTTTATGTCAATTTTGACACTATTTGGTAATTGATTTTCGTGAAAATCATAACAGAATTATTAGTTCGAAAACATTTAATTAAGTCAATACTAACATGTAATATTAACATATAAAATTATTTAAATTCATAAAAAGTCTCAAATTACATTTATTTGGGTATTTATAACATCAGTTATGTCAATATTTCATTAATAAGATAATTACTGCATCATCATTGTATCCTAAATAAATTAAATTATTTTAAGTCTAAAAATTACAAATAAAATTCCATTATGTTGGAAATAGTTTTATCTTTCTAATGAATATTTATAGTCGAATATATCTTATGTATAACCCTATATTAAAAATGATTTAGTTATTAAACATTGATTTTAACTATTTTAACCCTTCTTTAAATAAATTGATAATAAATGTCCTAATCTAATCCAAGTGGGCCTAAATAGTCATATTTAATTACTAAGGTTGTTTTTGGTTGAATTACACTTATCCAATATAATTAGGACATGTTTTAGGGTAATAATAATATCATTTGTACCCTTAACTACCCTATTTACTTTTAACCGTGGTAAAAAAAAGTAAAAAGTTACTATTCACCAAAAATTATTTTCATCTCATTGAACCACATTTTAGTCCTTCATATTATCCGTGTCTCTCGAATTTTCGAAATTCCACTCACAAAAGTGGTAAAAATAAGTTTTATGAAAAAATTCAGTTTTTTAACTACCACTTAGTGGTTTCACTATTCATCAAAAAATGAAAGTTTCCAGAAAATACCAAAAATTAGGCCTAAGATATATTTGATATTATGAATTAAAAAATGATGTTTATTTTAACAAATTCAAAACATATCAGTTACATTAACTAATTTAAAAATTAATTCCCGTCTTCAAGACAAATAGCGTGTTTTTAAGAGATAATAACTATCAAAAGATTGACACTTGTTTATGTCTGGTTTAAATGTGAAATTATATGCAATGAACAAAATTGTATTAAATTGTAAAAATATATTCTAAATATACTTTAAAAACACTCAAATTAATATTTTATCACTATAAATTATTTTGATTAAAAAAGTTGTTTTTAATTAACATTTAATAATTTTCACTATTCATCAGAATATGAAATTTATCCGAAAAGTACCAAAATTTCACCCTAAGCTAATTTCGATATTCCGAATCCAAAAATGAAGACCATTTTGAAAAATAAAATTTACAAAATTTCAAAAAGTGGTTATTACTATTCATAACAGCTAGTTTTAATAATATTTTAATAGTATATCGTTGTTTAGTGAAACTCGGTATTGCGTACGACGCAAGCTATCGAGGAAGGCCGCGATTGCGTGTAAAGCAAGCCAAGCTAGTTTTGTGTGTAGTGAAAGATTCCTTTGATGATTTATATAACATAAAAAGAAAATATTTCTCATAAAAGTCTCGGGTGTTACATTCTACCCCCCTTAAAATAAATTTCGCCCTCGAAATTTGTCACTTTGTAACAAAAAGATGAGGATACCTCTCCCTCATCATATCCTCAAGCTCCCATGTAGCTTCTTCTAATTGGTGGTTCCTCCATACAACTTTCACCAAGCGGGTGGTCTTGTTCCGTAAAACATTTTCACTATGATCTAGAATCTCTATTGGCTGTTCTTCATAAGAAAGATCTTGCTCCAGCGGTACAACTTCTGAGCTGAGTACATGTGAAGGATCAGATATGTACTTTCTTAAGAGAGATACATGGAAAACATCGTGAACTTGAGAGAGATTCGGTGGAAGCTCCAATCGGTATGTTACCTTTCCAAAACGATCCAGTATTTCGAAAGGACCGATATATCTAGGGCTCAACTTCCCCTTCTTTCCAAATCTCATGACCCTCTTCCAGGGAGATATTCGTAAGAACACTTTATCACCCACTTCAAACTCTAGGTCTTTTCTTCAATTGTCGGCATAACTTTTCTGTTGACTCTGAGCTGCTCTTATGTGTTGTTGAATAGATCGGACCTTTTCTGAAATCTCATCAACAAGATCAGGTCCTAATATCTTTCTTTCCCCAACTTCATCCCAAAAAGTTGGAGTCCTACATTTCTTTCCATAGAGAGCTTCATAAGGAGCCATCTGAATACTGGAGTGAAAGATATTATTATAAGAAAATTCCACCAAAGGTAGGTGTTGATCCCAACCACCTTTGAAATCCATAGAGCAAGCTCTCAACATATCTTCTAGAGTTTGAATTGTTCTCTTAGACTGATCGTATGTTTGAGGATGATAAGCAGTGCTAAAACTCAACTCTGTATCCATAGTATGCTGAAGACTTCGCCAGAACATCGAGGTAAATCTCGGATCCCGATCAGATATAATAGAAAGTGGTACTCCATGCCATCTTACCACTTCCTTTACATATATCCTGGAAAGCTGATCCAGAGATAAATCCTCTCTAATAGCAATGAATTGTACAGACTTTGTAAGACGATCAACAATGACCCAGATAGAATTATTGCCTTTGGATGTTTTAAGAAGTCCTGTGACAAAGTCCATAGTGATGTTTTCTCATTTCCATTCAGGTATGGGTAATGGTTGTAACATCCCCTTAGACTTCTGTCTCTCAGCTTTAACTTGCTGACAAACCAAGCATCGAGAGACATATTCAGCAACATCTCTTTTCATGCCATCCCACCAGAAGTGCTCTTTCAGGTCCATATAAATCTTCGTGCTTCCAGGATGAATAGAGAATGAAGAACTATGAGCCTCATCCAGCAGCTCTTTATTTAATTCTGGGATGGGAGGAACACAAACCCGATTCCGGAACTTTATTATCCCATCGCAATCAAGGTTGAATTCAGGAATATTTCTCACCTTCTTTTGTAACTCTACATCTTCTTTCTGTGCCTCTTTAATCTTCACATGTATATATGGTTGAACATTAATTTGAGAAAGATACGATTTTCCCCCTTCCATTAAAATTCCAAGATCCATCCTTTGTAAATCCATAAATATTGGATCTTTTGTGATCCTCATCATGGATAAGCTAGTATGGTCTTGTCGACTTAATGCTTCTGCCACCTTGTTTTCTTTCCCAGGGTGGTAATGAATTGATCAGTCGTAATCCTTAATCAGTTCCAACCATCTTATTTGGCGCATATTCAGCTCCTTTTGTGTGAAAATATACTTTAAACTTTTATGATCAGTATAAATGTCACACCTTTCTCCATAAAGATAATTCCTCCAAATCTTTAATGAAAATATTACTGCAGCTAACTCCAAATCATGAGTTGGGTAATTTTGCTCATGGATTTTCAACTATCGTGAGGCGTAAGGTATCGCCATATCTTTTTTCATAAGAACACACCCCAACCCCTTCTTGGATGCATCACTGTAGATCAAAAACTTTTCTCCACTACAAGGCAATGTGAGCAAAGGTGCACTGGATAACCTTCTTTTCAACTCCTTGGAATTCTCTTCACATTCCTCCATCCAAACAAACTTAACTCCTTTCCGAGTCAACCTAGTGAGTGGATTAGATAATCATGAAAAATATTTCACAAAACGTCGATAATATCCATCCAAACCAAGAAAACTTCGGATGTCGGTTACTGTTGTTGGTCTTGACCATTTTTCGATAACCTCTGTTTTTACTGGATCCATAGATATCCCCTCTTTTGAGATTATGTGACTCAAAAATGAAACTTTTTTAAGCCAAAATTCACACTTGGTAAATTTGGCATAAAGCTTCTCCTTTCTCAGGGTCTTCAAAATAATTCTCAAGTGATCTTTATGTTCTTCCTTGATCATCAAATAAACCAGAATATCGTCTATAAAGACTACCAAAAATTTATCAAGATAGTCTCTAAAGACTCTATTCATTAGATCCATGAAGATAACAGGGGCATTAGTAAGACCAAATGGCATCATTGTAAATTCATAGTGTCCATACCTTTTATGGAAAGCCGTCTTTGGTATATCCTCCCTTATGACCCTTAATTGATGATACCCTGAACGAAGATCAATCTTAGAAAAGTATTGAGCTCCGCATAGTTGGTCAAATACGTCATCAATGCATGGGAGAGGATATTTGTTCTTGATAGTGATATTGTTAAGTTCTCGATAATCAATGTAGAGTCTCATTAATCCATCTTTCTTCTTAACAAATAGAACAGGTGCTTCCCATGGTGACACACTAGGGTGTATGAATCCCTTATCATGATTCTCTTGGAGTTGCTTCTTCAATTCCTGCAACTCAATTGGGGCCATTATATAAGGTGTCTTTGAAATAGGCAAAGCACCCGGTACAAGTTCTATTGAAAACTCAACTTCACGATTTGGTGGAAGACCCAAAAATTCCTCCGGAAAGAAATCATCAAACTCTCATACAATGGGCATATTCTTAATTGTGAGTTTCTCACCAACCATTTGAGATAAATAAACTTCATTCAGTTGAATCAAGACCCATAAGATGGAATAAATTTCCACTGGAAGGTTATGTTCATCCTTGCATCGATAGACGATCATAGATTGATCTGGAATATGGAATGTGACTTCCCTTCTTTGGCAATTGATATGAGCTCCATATAAAGAAAGCCAATCCATTCAAAGAATCACATCAAATTCCACTATAGGAAGGATCACTAGATTTGCAGGAAGCACTTTCCCACAAACTTCAATCGGGGAAGAATTATAAACTTTTGATGCGAATGTTGTTCCATTAGGTGTTGTCACAGCTAACTCAACATCTAACTGTTGAGGTAATATGGTTATACCCTTAGAAAATTCTTCAGAAATAAAGGAGTTGGTGGATCCAGAATCAAATAAAACATTTTCTACTTTAGAGTGGATGGTAAGTGTACCTTTCACCACATCGTTATCGTATTCCACGTCGCTGATAGAAATTGCATGTGACTTTCCTTTGTCTTTAACCTTAAGAGATTGTTGACGTTGACCATCATCATCAACCCTTGGATTTGGGCATTGATTGGAATAATGCCCCATCTCCTTGCACCTGAAACATTGAAGTGTAGTAGGTTCATTCTGTGTGTCCCTTCCTTTGTTTGCATCATTAGACATCTTCTTCCCATCATTGCGGCATTCAAATGCCCGATGACCTTCTTTTCCACATTTGAAACATTTACTTGTCCCTTTAAGACAACTCCCTCCATGTTTCTTTCCACACTTTGAGCATAAGGGAAAGCTCATCTTCTTTTCAGTGTGCTCTTTAGATTTTCCTTTGAATTCCATTTTCCTCTTCTTATCAAACCCATATGACTGATGGGTTACTCCAATCTCCATCTCAACATTGAGAGAACATCAAACGATTTCCTCATAGCTATTGAAGTCCCTTATGGCTAAGGCCCTTCGAAGACTTTTTTTAAGCCACTATAGAATCGATCGATCTTACTCTCAGGTTGGATAATAATATCAGAAGCGTACCTTGAAAGTCTTGTAGAATTTGCTTCATAGGTACCAACAGATTCATCATCCTTTTGCTTCAGTTCAAGAAACTCCTTCTCCCTCTTTGTTTGGAGAATATGAGGTAAGTACTTATTGAAAAATAAATTCTTGAACTCGTCCCATTCCATGGACTCAATTTCATCCCTTTGCCTTGTATTCTTAATAAGATTCCACCATTGATCAGAATCTCCTTCCAAACGATACACTGCTAGGATGACTTTATCATGTTTAGAAAATTGACGAACTGAAAATATCTTTTCAGTAGTACTAATCCATTGTTCAGCAACTAATGGATCAGTAGACCCGCTGAAAGAAGGTGGACGCTGCCTCATGAAGGATTCAACAGAATGTTGCTCCTTCCTTTGCTCGTTTGGAAGTACTATATGATTCATAGCTTGATAAAGTTGTGTGAGCATGGCTAAAAGATTTTCCATTCCAGCTCCCATAACGTTTGGTTGCTCAGGGGGACAATCATTGCATTGCCCATCGCATTCCGCATTAACATGGTTCCTTCGTGTTCCAGCCATTGACTAAAACCAAGAAGAATAGTGTGAGCAACACTAATTATAATAGGGAAACCACATAATCAAGAATAAAATTTCACACTTAAAGTATTATCCTAGGTTATTCATGGTCATTTCTAAAACACTAAGATTGTGTTCTATGCTTAGACTTATCCTTAGGGTTCTTACTAAGGCTTTCACATCCTAGTTTCCAAAGGTTGACTATACCTTTCTTCTGATACCAACTATAACATCCCATACTTTATATACATGGTTAATACTTCAAAATTGAAGCATACTTATTACAACATATAACAAAACCATGAAAGGACCGTATAGGTATAGTGTCTTTAGAAACTGGGAAACATAAACAACTGGTTCATAAAGCATCTACACTGTCTCCCATTTATTTCATCATATATATAGTCCCTTTTTGGCATTTTTTACTTAATAACCTTCTTCCTGACCTGGGGAAAGAAAACATACAAAAGGGTGAGCTCAAATGCTCAGTAATGGTAAACAAAAGAAATATCAATCGCATCAAAATAAAAACATAACATTTTGGAAATCTTACCCTGCAAAAGAAATCATAATTTCATAACATGGGATAAATCATGGTAGTGAAATGTAACCCCAATAATCATAACATAAAACATGAAACAGTGTGGCATGCGCACATAATCATAGAGAATAATTTCTTATTAGTCAAGACTCATTTCCAAGACAATATTAGTGGAGAAAGTCCATTTCTGAACCGAGTTCACTCCTCATTTCAGTCCTGTTTTACTGAACCAGTTTAACCTGCCATCCCAGCCATATCTATCTCATGAGATATAAAATATTTACCCAATGAATTGGAGGGAGATATAGGTCCCCCCATCTCATAATGATACCATTCATATGTGTTCCACAAAATCATAAATCCTACATCATTGCATAAACCATGTAATAAAAATGAGATTCTTAAACAACATGACATCATAAAACAATTCATATAAGATAAAGGAATTAATAAAAATAATTCCATCACAACATAATCAAATCAATTTAATAATAGGGATAGAAACAGAATCCTATATTATCTTATATGGAAAATAATTTTGATAAAACACTTGAACTCCATTCTTGAGGAAAATATCCTTTCTACATCAAAAACATTTTCTTTCTTAACATGTCACACAATTGTAAACTAAAAGAAGTTGATTAAAAATAAACTTGAAAATTTTTAAAGGAATCTTCTTGGAAATAATGTTTTAAAAAAAATCCATTCATGCCGTATATGTTAAAAAAACATTCTTCTCGTACTTTTGTCGGAAAAGTCAAAAAATACCTCATACGAAAAACGACAAAAGATTCCATTAATATCTTTTACTAAAAACTCACCAAAGGGTAAAATTGGATTTAATCAATTGTAGGTGGATGAAAAAAATATTAAATATTGAGGAAACATGGATGTGGATGATAAAAAACACCCCAGTAAATACCAAAGTATAAACAATCTCGGATAAAATGAGATTGTGATATTTTCCCTTACCTTTGGTCTGATTTGCTTCGCAAGTGTCCGAACCTCATGTATAATGATTTAAATAATGTTATTGACTTATTAAAGAATAATAATTATTTTTATGATATCATATATGGTCATATTATTAGCTTCTTATTAGTAATATTTCATTACTACTTGTTATTCGGATGTTTATTACTTTTTGTTCTTATGTGCGTTTTGTCGAATAAATTCTTATTTTTCTTTTTAGGTTATAGATATCTCATTTAAAGAATGGTATTAGTGTAATATATATCATATTAATTCATTCAATTCATTTTAATAATCATTATGCAATGAAGATCATGTAGAACGAGTTGCATCACATCGTGGAGACGGTATTCCGTACGTACGCACGAGCGATGATATCGTTCCCATGATCGTGGAATTTTATTGCACTGTATATATAATATTTCAGAATATATATCACTTTAAAATAATAATATATAGTTATTATTTACACCATTATACTCATCCGAGTAAGGTGGTGGTGGAAAATAGATTACACCACGGCGTGGAGACGGTATTCCGTACATACGCACGCGTGGTGATTTCATTTTCCGTAGGATGGATAGATGGTGAAATAGGGTTATTTCGTACTTAATATAACATATCAGTATATGAGTGATAATTATGTTATTAATTCATAATGAAACAACTAAATAAGAATAAGTGTAAGAAGAAATAAAGTTGAAATAATCGGTAACAGACATTACCTCTTCTTTGAAGCGCCTCTTTGAGATCTCCTCTTAGGGCACTAAAATTGGTCTTTGAAGAAGACCAGGACCTCTAGGATGTTTCTAGGGTAGTTTAGAGAAGATATTGGTAGGGTTTGGACGAGCTTGAAGGCTCAAAGTGGTGTGAGGAAGAGAGGGAAGAGGTTCCCTTTTATAAGGGAGGAGAGGGGCACATTTGGAATAACTAAAAATATTATTTTATTATAAAGTGAAATTCGGTTTTTAATAGCTCCAAATTGATATATTTAGAAGCTAATGTGGGGATGGGTCGAAAGCCTCTCATCCAATAGAATTTAGACAAGTTTAGGTATCAATTTTAACCTTATCATTTAGATTTAACTTTATGTTAGATAATTTAACTTTTACCGTGTCTTCTTGTTTTCTTACACTATAAAGTTAATAAACTTACTATATCAAGCCAAACGAACCCCAAGTTGTTTATTATTAATATATATAACCTTATCTAAGTCATTTGGCCGAACCTTAGATTTTTAGGAATAAAATAACAATTAATAATATAGTATTTGCTTTAAAAACCATTTTATGTCAATTTTGACACTATTTGGTAATTGATTTTTGTGAAAATCATAACAGAATGATTAGTTCAAAAACATTTAATTAAATCAATACTAACATGTCATATTAACATATAAAATTATTTAAATTAATAAAAAGTCTCAAATTACATTTATTTGGGTATTTATAACATCAGTTATATCAATATTTCATTAATAAGATAATTATTGCATCATTATTGTATCATAATAAATTAAATTATTTTAAGTTTAAAAATTACAAATAAATTTCCATTATGTTGGAAATCTTTTTATATTTCTAATTAATATTTATAGTCGAATTTATCTTATGTATAACCCTATATTAAAAATGATTTAGTTATTAAACATTGATTTTAACTATTTTAACCCTTCTTTAAATAAATTGATAATAAATGTCCTAATCTAATCCAAGTGGGCCTAAATGGTCATATTTTATTTGTAAGGTTGTTTTTGGTCGAATTACACTTATCCAATAGAATTAGGACATGTGTTAGGGTAATAAAAATATCATTTTTACCCTTAACTACCCTATTTACTTATAACCGTGGTAAAAAAAAGTAAAAAGTTACTATTCACCGAAAATTATTTTCATCTCATTGAACCACATTTTAGTCCTTGATATTATCCGTGTCTCTCGGATTTTCGAAATTCCACTCACAGAAGCGGTAAAATTATGTTTTATGAAAAAATTCAGTTTTTTAACTACCACTTAGTGGTTTCACTATTCATCAAAAAATGAAAGTTTCCAGAAAAATACAAAAAATTAGGCCTAATCTATATTTGATATTATGAATTCAAAAATGATGTTTATTTTACCAAATTCAAAACATATCAGTTACATTAACTAATTTAAAATTTAATTCCCGTCGTCAAGACATATAGCGTGTTTTTAAGAGATAATAACTATCAAAAGATTGACACTTGTTTATGTCTGGTTTAAATGTGAAATTACATCCAATGAATAACATTGTATTAAATTGTAAAAATATATTCTAAATATACTTTAAAACCACTCAAATTAATAATTTATCACTATTAATTATTTCGATTAAAAATGTTGTTTTTGATTAAAAGTTAATAATTTTCACTATTCATCAGAATATGAAAGTTATCCGAAAAGTACCAAAATTTCACCCTAAGATAATTTCGATATTACGAATCCAAAAATTAAGTCCATTTTGAAAAATAAAATTTACAAAATTTCAAAAAGTGGTTATTACTATTTATAACAGCTAGTTTTAATAATATTTTAATAGCATATCATTGTTTAGTGAAACTCAGTATTGCGTACGACGCAAGCTATCGAGGAAGGCCACGGTTGCGTGTAAAGCAAGCCAAGCTAGTGTTGTGTGTAGTGAAAGATTCATTTGATGATTTATATAACATAAAACCAAAATATTTCTCATAAAAGTCTCGGGTGTTACAGTTTCCCATAAAGAGCTTCATATAGAGCCATCTGAATACTCGAGTGGAATCTATTGTTATATGAGAACTCAACCAATGGGAGGTGCTGATCTCATCCAACTTTGAATTCTAGAGAGCATGATCTTAGCATATCTTCGAGTGTCTGAATAGTCCTTTCAGACTGGCCATCAGTTTGGGGGTGATAGGTCGTGCTGAAATTTAATTCAGTACTCAAGGCATGTTGAAGGCTCTTCAAGAATTTAGATGTGAACCTTGGATCACGGTCAGAGGCAATCGAGAGTGGAACAACGTGAAATCTCACTACTTCCTTCACATATATACTTGCAAGTTTTTCATGTGAGAGGTATTCCCGAATAGCAATAAAATGGGAAGTCTTGGTGAGTCGATCAACCCCAACCCATATCGCATTATTCCCCTTTGACGTCTTCGGGAGACCCGTGACAAATTCTATAGTAACATTTTCCCATTTCCACATGGGTATAGGAAATGAATGAATCATACCATTGGACTTTTGTCGCTCAGCTTTAACTTGCTGACATACCAAGCACCTTGATATATATTCCACAATCTCTTTCTCCATGTTATCCCACCAGAAGTGTTCTCGGAGATCACGGTACATCTTGGTACTACCAGGATGGATAGAGAAAGTTGAGCTATGTGCATTATCCAATAGAACCTTCTTTATCCCAGGTGATGAAGGCACACAAAGCCGCGTTCCAACCCGAATCACACCATCATCATCGATATGTAACTATTGCAGCTTCCCTTCCATTACTGCATTCACCCCCTTTTGTATATCCACATCATCCCTTTGTTCTTCCTTAATATTCTGTTGGATGGATGGTTGTGCAATAATTTGGGCAAGGTAGGATGTATCCCCTGCCCTTAAGATTCCCAAATACATCCTTTGCATATCCAAGAAGATAGGGTCTTTCTCAATCCTCAACATGGATAGAGTAGCAGGTTCTTTCCTGCTTAGAGCATCATCTACCTTGTTCGCCTTTCTAGGTTGATAGTGAATAAAGCAATCGTAATCCTTGATTAGCTCTAACCATCTCCTTTGACGCATGTTGAGCTCCTTTTGTGTGAATATATACATTAGGCTCTTGTGGTCGGTGTATATGTCACACTTCTTGCCATAAAGGTAGTGCCGCCAGATTTTCAAGGAAAAAATCACGGCTGCCATCTCTAGATCATGCGTCGGGTAGTTCTGCTCATGGATCTTCAACTGTCGTGAGGCGTAGGCTATCACATTATAATTTTTCATGAGTACACACCCCAAGAATTTCTTTGAAGCATTGCTGTATATCACAAAACTTTCTCTACTTTTTGGTAGTGTGAGTACAGGTGCAGTGATCAGCATTCTCTTTATCTCCTTGAATCATCCCTCACATTCATCCATCCAGACATACTTTACCCCTTTCCTTGTTTGCTTGGTTAGAGAGCTTGACAATCGTGAGAAGTTTCTCACAAAACGTCGATACTACCAAGCTAATCCAAGAAAACTACGGATTTCTGTGACACTAGAGGGCCTAGGCCATTCCTCAGTTTCCTTTTTCTTTTAAGGGTCCACAGAAATTCCTTCGCTTATGATCACATGTCCCAAGA
Source organism: Viscum album (assembly GCA_963277665.1). Classification (NCBI taxonomy): domain Eukaryota; kingdom Viridiplantae; phylum Streptophyta; class Magnoliopsida; order Santalales; family Viscaceae; genus Viscum; species Viscum album. The sequence goes on along the minus strand of OY728145.1, from coordinate 1,327,779,460 downwards.
ATGTGACTTGATTCATCCAAAAGTCACACTTGCAGAACTTGGTGTACAACTTATCCTTTCTCAGTGTCACCAACACAAGTCTTAGATGTTCTTCATGTTACTCCTTGCTCTTGGAGTAGATGAGAATATCATCGATAAACACTACCACAAATTTGTCGAGGTAATGTTTAAAGACTCTATTCATCAAATCCATGAAGATTGTAGGGGAATTAGTAAGTCCGAAGGGCATCACAAAAAACTCATAGTGCCCATACCTTGTACGGAAGGCAGTCTTCTGAATATCTTCCTTCTTCACCTTTACCTGATGATATCCAGAACAAAGATCCACCTTTGAGAAGTATTGAACTCCTCTTAACCGATCGAACATGTAATCAATCCTTGGAAGATGATACATGTTCTTTATAGTGATCATGTTGAGTTTTCCCGATAATTGATACAAAGCGGCATGGTTCCATCCTTCTTCTTCACAAAGAGAACTGGCTCACCCCAAGGTGATGCACTAGGGCATATGGACCCTTTTTCCAGATGCTCTTGCAGCTTCTTCTTTAACTCCTCCAGTTCGATAGGAGCCATCTTATAGGGGCACTTTGAGATAGGAGTATCTCTGGGTATGAGTTCAATTGAGAACTCTACCTCAAGATCCAAGGGAATTCCGGGTAACTCTTCGGGAAATACAACGCCGTATTCCCTTACGATGGGAATTTCCTCAAGGTTGGAACTTTCCTTCGACTCGACCATTTGGGAGAGGTATGCTTCTTCATAGGGAATCAACACCCAAACCATTGAAGGATTTCTCAAAGGAGATTCATGATCTTCCTTGCATTTGTAGAGGAGCATGGGATGGTTTGGAATATGAAAATATATTTCCTTTTCCCGACAGTTGATATGTGTTCTATATAACGAGAGCCAATCCATTCCCATTATAGCGTCGAATTCCACCAAGGGAAGTATTACGAGATTTGCCGGAAGAATCTTCCCACATACGTCAACAAGAGAAGAGTCAAACACTTGGGTTTCAATGATTGCACCACTTGGTGTTTTTACAGATATCTCTACTTCAAGGTTTCAGGGCTTCGATTCTATAGTTCTAGAAAACTTGCAAGATATAAAGGAATGCGTAGAACTAGAATCAAACAAGACTTTTGCCATTCTTGAGTGAATAGGAAGTGTACATTGTACGACTTCATTATCATGATCCACCTCCGCAGTAGTGATGGCATAAGCCTTCCCTTGTTCCTTTGGCTTTGGTGGTTTCTGGCGCAGATTACCCTCAAGAGATCGAGGTTTAGTGCACTAGTTTTAATAGTGCCCTAGCTCCCTACAGTTGTAGCATTGAACCACGAGTGGTTCTCTCCTTTTATCAGCTACATTATCCTTCCTTTTCATGTCTTTCTGACACTCGTGAGCAAGGTTTCCTTCTTTCCCACACTTGAAGCATTTCCCCATCCCTTTGAGGTAGTTCCCATGGTGCAACTTCCCACATTTATGGTATGTGGGTCGTTGTGTTTTCTTCCCATCTTTATCACTAGATCCACCAGCTTGAAACTCCATCTTTATTTTCTTATCACCATATCCATGGGACCATTCTCCAAACTCCATATCCACTTTTAGAGCACACCGAACAACTTCTTCATAACTCCCAAAGTCTCAAATTGCAAGAGCATTTCGAAGATGTGGTTCTAATCCATTAAAGAATCTATCAATTTTGCTATCATTGTTGATAACGAAACCCGAAGCATACCTTACGAGCCTTGTAAAATTTGATTCATAGGTTGTGACAGATTCTCCTTCTTTTTTCTTGAGCTCTATGAATTCTCTCTCCATCTTCGTACGAAGAGTTCTTGGGAAGTACTTATTAAGAAACATTATCTTAAAGTCTTCCCATTCCATCTCTTCAATTTCCTCCCTTGTCTTGGTGTTTTTAATCAAAGCCCACCATTGATCAGCTTCTCCATCTAAGAAGATAAATGACTAGATTCACCTTCTCCATCTCGAAACAGTGAAGAACAGCAAATATCATCTCCATGGAGTTGACCCATTATTCTGCAACTAGTGGATCAGAAGATCCACAAAACGTCGGTTGTCGTTGCCGCATAAAACAGTCGATTGCTAGTTTCTCCCTCTTTGGTGAAGGAGGAAGTTCCACATTATTATGGTTATTATTCATAACATGATATAATTGGGTAAGCATCTCCATGATGTTTTGAACTCCACCTCCCAAATCATTGGATGTTGTTCGGGCAATCGTTGCATTGGCCCTCGCATGAGTTGTTGGCCTGATTTCTCCTGGTTCCCACCATTTTCTAAAATAGAAAAGGTTAGAACAAAACATATATAAATAATTCATGAATAACTTATTCATTTAACCAATTATACCAAAAACATAACATATGGTATCACTAGGTAAATATTCTTGTGTATGTGTTTGTACTTATTCTTATGCTAGTGGTTTTCTCTAAGGTTTACTAATCTTAATTCCCAAATTAACTAAACCATTCCTCTGATACCAACAATAGAGACCTGGCCTTTTCTTACATTACTATCACATCATTTCAAAGATAAACAACATAATAGTTTTACACATAGAGGATCCAAAGGTTTAGTGTCTTGGGGAAACTAGGACCATACATAACAAATACAACAACAACCATAAACATTTATTTAATTTCTTCTTCACTAGCTTCTTAGTGGAACTTGTCCTATCCTTAGTACATGTATCCACCTGAGGATATAAATCAAAAGGGGTGATCTAGAAGCCCAGTAAGAGGATAGATAAGAACAATATATCATGGGGTGAGCATAATCACGACGTAGGCAAAAGATCATGAACATGAGAGGAGCATAAACAATAAACATGAAATGTGGCAATGCATAAAAATGAAACATCATGCCTTAGTGGTTAAGTACCACACATACTTGTGAACAAAGCTATCATCTTGTTCACACATCATTTCACATTGACTCATGAGATTCATAACTTTACCCAATGCATTGGAGCGCTATATAATTCCGGGCGCACCCGTCACATTTAAACATTCATATTGCGCTATATAATTCCGGGCGCACCCGTCACATCATAACATTATCATTTATCATGCATACCACAATGAACATATAACATACAAAAATATAATGAACCCATGAAAAGGAATGGATTTCATCTCATAATAACACATTCATAATCTTTGGGTTCCCAAAAGAAAAAGGGAACAACATACTTGATACAAGAACCATCAACCTTGAATGAGTGGAAAAAGGTGAGTTCTTGAAAGAAGAGTTATTTTGGCAAACATTTTTATGGACATAAAAACCATTGAAAAACATTTATATCCCAGAAAAGTAAAGGAAATGATGAACAAATTATCTTTGAGGAGTAACCATATCAAAATTGGAGTGGAAGAGGGAGAACCCTAAGGAAGAAAATTGGGTTCGAGATTTCCCCTTACCTTGTACCTGAATGCCTCATTCTCTTTAATGTCCTTTGTAATGAAATTATATTCATTACTTAGAAGTTAAATAACCTTTTATACATTAATAGTTTTCATTATGGTTTCATTATGTCATATTATGTACCTTTGTATGACTTATAGAGTTTAAAAATGTTGTTCGGGGATGTTCGTTTTTATGGTTTTCTTGAGCGGTCCACTTGTATTCTTAAATTGAAGTTCGGGTAGATCATGGGTAAACATACAGAAATTATATTACATGTTATTAGTGATATTAACGGAGCTTGAATGATTTTATAATGAGTTATATTAGATCCATGTGGATGAATCATTAGATAAGAATTTAATGATGGTTATTTGGGTTAATTTGGGCGGTTTATGGATCACAACAAACTTGTTTTAACATTTAACTTAGTAATAAGGCAATGGGTTATTTACAGAACTTAAAATAGAACATAATAAATATAAAATATTCTGGTTCGACCATAAAAATGGTTTCATGACCAGATTGAAGGTATAAATGGAAGAAGAGAACGTGTCGTTTTTGAAGGTGATAAATTTAACACCTCATGAACAACGTTCTCTTTAATAAAATAAAAGGAAGAGGGAAAGGGTGTGGGGTGATATAATATACAATTATAATCATAAGATTACAGTATATTTATAATACTGGAGTTAAAAAACAGTTTTGATGAATATAGGTGGGGAGAGATCAAGAAAGGAACTTGAACTTGAAAGGAAATTAAAGGAGAAGAGGGAGAGGAATTACCTTTAGAATCCTCCTCTTGAGAACCTCCTTAAGGGCCTAAGACTGGTCTTTTGATGAGACTAGAAGCTTTTGGGCGTGGGGGGGGGCAAGGTAAGGTGTTTTGGTCCGATTTTAGAGATGGCTTGGAGCTTGAGAGGTGTGAGGAAAAGAGGGAGTGAAGGGTGGCTTTTATAGTGGAGGGGAGAGGGGTTTCCTTAATATAAAATTGATTAGTTTATTAATTTCACCTAAGACAAGGAATAGTGAGTCTTGGATGACTAAGAATAGTAAATAAGACATGTGAGTTCGCGATTTGGGTGCTTACATTACTTGTGATGTCAGGAATAGTGGATTTTAATTAAAATGTATTTATATGGTAAATTAATGTATTCTACTATTCACTAAAAAATTCAAGTTTCTCAGAAAAATCCCAAAAATTTACCAAAACCATTTTTCGACGTGTAGAATTCAAAAATTAAGTTAATTTTTCAAAAATAATTTTCTAAATATTATTAATTTAATATTTAAATAAAATCAAATTTTACTTAAAAAAACAGTTTTTAAGATTAAAACTGATTTTATAGTTCTTTAAAAAATTACGTAGGGTCTTATAAAATTATCTAAAAACTATTAGAAATTGATTCAATAATTTATGAATACATTACAGGAAAATAAATATTCTTTTAAATTAATTAATTAATTATAATTAATTATTTATGACTTATAAAATACCAAAAACATTTACTAAGGTCAAATTGTCACTTTCTAAGATGTCTAAATTTTATTTTATTATTTATAGGTAATGTTCATATTATTTACTATTCATAAGGGTCGTGTTACTATTAATAAGGGTAGGTTACTATTCATAAGGGTAGGTTACTATTCACCAAAAATTATTTTTGTTTCATTAGACTCCAAAAACCATCTTGAACACAACCGTGTATGTTGGATTTTTTTTCAAAATTCCAAACATAGGGGTGACAAAATAATGTTTAAAGGTCACTTATCACTTAGTAGTTCATTATTTTGTGTTTTTATGATATAAGAAGGGAATTTTCCATTGAAATACTTTGGGTCGTTACAGATGATATGTGGTGAAAATTGAAGTGCCTAAGAGGATTAATTGGTATGATATTATATTTATTATCAATTGATTTTCAACTTTTTTAGGTAAATTTATTGGTCAATGTTCTAACAGAATATGGGTGATGGAGGAAGAATCCATCTAATGTATGAAACTAAAGATGATTCCCATTCATTTGGGACATTGGAAATGATGAACTATTATACTTAAATAGATGACTAGATAGATGTCCATAACTAATAAATCATAATATTGTTGAGATGGGTTGTATAGAAATTTGATATGTGCTGATTAGATGAGTGTTTCAGTCCCTGCAAAATTTTATAGTGAATAGGGGTGATGAACTAGAAATTGAGTAGTTTGGAACAAACTGTGATTAGAGAAAATATTTAAAAGATAAAGGTTTTTATGAAATGTTGTTTGGTGTTTTCAATAAAACACCATATCCTTACTATGAATTAAGTATAATATAATTATTTAAAAATAGTCAGTTGATGGATTCATCTATCTAAAATCATGCTAGAATTTAAAAGGAAATCTAGGTTATTAAAACACTCATAATTAAGTAATTGCATACTACTGAGAGCCTTGAAAATAATATAAGGTTTATTTTATTTATTATTATAATTCTTGGAAGTATTTGAAGTTGGTAAAAGGTTATTTATTGTGATTAAGAAGACCTGGTTTCACTATAAGTGACACTAGATCTATTTGAATAAATTTGGTGTTGCTGGAGTTTCATTTTGAAAATGATATCATTTTTTATTCATGTAAGAGTCATTTAATATAACATAGTAAATAAATTAAAAAGGGGAATATCAATTTTTTATTCATCTAGATTCACATAAGACTCATTTTTATATTCATGTTATATATGTTAGAAAATGAATATTTTATATAAGATTCATTGAGGAAGTGTATAACAGTTATCACATATAAGGGATAACTATGTAAAATTCATTCTAGATCTGGTTCATATAATTGAAAAATTCAATACCCATATAAGGTTGAATTTGTGTCTTAGTATGAATTATGTTTAATTTTGTAAGTGTGATAGATGTGTACTTAATAATTATCATTTATCCTTATGCATTGAATGATGAAGTGAAATGTGGCAGGGGCATGGAACTATAAAGTGCAATGAAATATTGTTTCCCAAAATAGTTATCTGATAACTCGAACCTAAGAATAAAAAGGATCAATAATCCTCACATAGTATATGTATTTGAAAACTATATAATATTTATCCATAGAAGAATAAATTTATTCTTACATGATGATTTTAGTTATTTTATATTTCTATAAAATGAAGATATGATAATTCTATAATTAAATTATAAATAAAAAATTTAATCAAATAATGCTTATGGTATGTTTTCTTGTTCAAATGTCATTATTATATATCAATATATGAAATAGGATATTATTTGAATAAAATTAATGGGAAATAATATAAGGAATAATTATTCTAATTTATTTTTGATTTCAATAGGAGGATATTTGGTAATTAGTATTAGTGATCAAAATTGGATTTCTTCAAACATAATTTGATTGTTGTTTGTATTAGTCTTAATTATTTTAATTAACCTAATGTGATGTGAATTAATATATTATATTGAGAATATGATATTTAGGAATAAAAAAAGGAAGATAACACTAAGATGATATTATAAAAACAATAACCCAAAATTTAATAAATCCTAGATACAAAAATTTAGAAGTCAAATTGAATATGTTTATTCTATTATTCATGAAATTTAATATCATCGAATGGATTTTTTATCCAAAAAAACAATGAGAAGGTTTAAGTATTAATTTATTTGATTATAAAATTCAAAAAATTTATTATTCTAAAAATTCATATATAGTCACGCCATGAATAAATCTACATTCTACAAATATAATTTCTTTAACTTTGATGTGAAACTTATTTCATTTACAAGTGTTTTTGGAAATAAATGTTAATGTATTTTAATCCTAGATGGAGTATAAATGTGAATATATATTTTTATGATATAAAAATGGCATAATAATAAAGGGAAGTTATTAACATTCACCAAAGACAATGATTTTTTATAAATGGAATATTCCAGATTATTAGAGATATCCATGTCTATGATGTTGAGAAAACGTGATCTTCAAGATCATAAAACTGAGATTAATAAGATATTTTTTGTAATAAATTTATATAAAATATAATACTATGACTTGAATATAAAATTTCTAAGAATAATAAGAAATTTGGTTAGAAAAAGTGTACTAGTGTGACTCTAAGAAAATAAGAACTCGAGATCTTATAAAGAGAAAAGGAGTAAATATGATTTTGATATGAAATGAATAACACCTATGTATTAATGATGAGTAGGAATAAGAATTATAAGAATATGTTTATGTTCATAAAATTTCACGTGGTACCGATTATCATAGAGATTGGAAAGATAAAAAATAGGTCTATGGAAAGTCGATATTTATGTAATTTTTCTTTTTATTTATTGGTTATTGAATAGCTTGGAGTTTGAGATGAGATTATTCAAAAATAAATTTTAGAAAAATAATTCAGAGAATGTATATGAATAAATAATATTTTCATGCTCTCATTCCACGGTATTTAACATAATTTTAATAATCTAATTAAGATGAATAACATTTGATCATGATTATGTGGTGACAACCTAAACAGATTTAGAGATCTACTTTAAAATTTTAGAAGAAATTTTTATAAACTAGAGAGAGATAATAAAATCTGAAAGGATTATATTTTTTGTAGGATTCACATTTTTTAGGATAATCTATACTAACATGGTTACAAGATAATACCTTCCCAAACTAATGTAATTTACCATATGATTATTAATGGATGATCTATGAATTGGAAGATACAGATCACAATAAGGATTAGGTTTCCTAGGAGGATTGAACCTTTTAGAAATACTTTTTAATACACATTAAATTATTTATTTAAATTCATATGTTGCATATATTAGGTAATTTAAATTGATCCAACAATATTATAACATATTACATAGATCTAATTAACAATTTGGGTTTCAACTTAAATGAAAAAAATTTAATTTGGTAAATGTTAGAAACACCTGATTTACCAACCCACTATGGTTTCTCTTCATGTATCACATTATAATTTCAATTGGTATTAGAGAAAAGTTTCCATTTTAATCTATAGAGAATTTTTATTTCCATATTATTTTTCATCTAAACTTATTAAGTTCATATTTGAAGGGTTTTCAGAAGATCCTTAGATAAAAGAATCTTGTTCCTGTTTTATTCCTATAGGGATAGAGACTTCAGATAACACCAGGAAAAATCAGAAAATGATTTTGGAATATATATATATATATATTATAAAATTACAATATTAGTCACAATAATATGATGGTGATCAATGTTGTATGGATTTTGATACATCTATTGAAATTGGTTACTCTGAGGAATCAGGTTCATGATGTGATACAAATTCATTTAATGAATTAATTAGTTATTTTTATTTTGATATCATGGATTATTTGAATAAGATACCAATTTATGTTTTTATATATATTGTTTCTTATGTATAAGGGAAATATGAATATAATTCACATTTGAAATATGAAGCTGATACAATTGAAGATGATTTGTATAAAAAAGTTTGTGAATTTAACACTCTCACAAAGATTGTTACAACTAAGGAAGAATTTGGTTTACATAAAAATGAAAGAAATTATTTTATTATCATGAATTGAAAATTATTTTATTTTATAAATAAGTGTTCAAAACAGTTATCGTTGAATTAACCAATGCATTGTAGAAATTGTATATTCTCCATGAACCTCAGAGATGTTTAGCTAGAGGTTAATGTAGAGATGATAATGGATCTCTACATTTCTCTATAATAAATTATTAAGATAAATTTAAATTGAATAAATAATTTTAAAAGGTATTTCAAATAAATGGTGAAATACTTGTATATCAAAAAATTATTTTTTTCATGAAATTTTATGATTTAGATATAATGTTTGGGAAAGTTGAAGACACATATATTGAGTCATCACAATATATTGACTGAAGAATTATTAATAAATAATTTTTTTGATAAGGGTATTACCTCTAATATGAATGTAAATATTTGAAAAAAGATATATAAATCCATTGGAAGTTCATCAACTGTAGTCTCATGTAGAAAAGGTAACTCACTATCTTGAAAAATATGTTTTTTCTAATGATATTTTAATGGCTAGCGCAATACTAAATTCCTAATATGGGAAAATTTTGATAAATAAAAATGATATAAAACCCACCAATGTATAAAGTGTTTATGTAAGAATTTCCCAAAACTGTATCTCCCAGAATGGATGAAAATAAATAAGGTTTCCACATAAAGTAGTTTTTATTCAATCTATCCATACTGCATATACTAGAATGAAAAGATTTTTTTTTCTATTGTGGCTAATATTATAGAGTTTAAAAAAATATATAGAATAATTAAAAACATGTTAGTAAATAGAACTTGTAGAAGGATTGAATTAAGAAAAATTGATTGTGAAATTCATAAGAAACCTATATTACAAAAGATAAAAAAATAGAATATATCTATGTAAAATAATTAAATATTATAAAAAATTATGTAAATATAACAGCATAGGTGGACATTATTATAATAAATGATGGTATGTGACAACACAACACAACTCATATGTTGAATTAAAGAGGATAACATATCATTAGATGAATAAGGTGACGAAATAAGTTAATTTATCCTTTAGTAATAAATAAAAAAAAGGAAAGTTGAACTAACCACTCTTAGTAATTTAGAGAAGTGTTTAGAAAAAAAATATCAAACCATGAATAAAATTCATATTTTGTGTTAGAGTAGTCCACACCATGTGATATTGTAAAATAAACATGGAATGAATATTTGAAATGAGAAATATAGAACAAATATAATATAAAATATAATAAATAAATACTATAATTGGATTAGTGGTAGACAATTATGAAGAAGTTCCTCAGAATCATCCTATCAAGGGGAACATAGAAGTTGTTGAAGATGCATGTTCAAGGTGAAAGTAGTTTGGACACATTAATATTAAGTGTATGGATTTGCTTCATGAAAATGAGATGTTTTTTAAGAAAGAATTAAAATAACCAATGAATTAAACTACTAAAACTACTTATATAAGGATGGATTAACGACACATGAAGAAGGAATGGTATGTGACAAAATAATGGATAACTATTTGTATAACTCATTATAAAAATAAATACATAGAAATATGAAAATTCGATATCGATTCACTTAATAATGTGAAAAAATGATATTTAACTATGAATAAAGGTGATAAAGAATAGAATTTCATGCTACCCAATGTTGCGTATTTTTTCAAAATAATGTGTAATGAAAGATTGAAGAGTTATTGAAATTTTAGATATACAAATAAATTAGTATCTAGGTTTATAAATAAGTCTCATCTATATTTATCTCATTAATGTATTGATGAATACCCATATTATTTCCTTATTATATTTTTTTTTGAAAACTGTAAGATGGAATTTAAGATGAATCATGAAAGGGGGAAATGTTGAAGTATATGATATTAATAAATCCATATAAATTCATCTGTAATGGTGAAGTTAAATTATTTTATCCTTGAAGCACAATATTTTAAAAACCTCAATTTTTAATAATGATGAAATCAACCATGATGATGATTGATAAATAGAATCCATCAAGGTGGTTCTGATAAGAAAAGAAAGATCTAGAGAATCATTTTTTTTTCAAATATGGAATTATGGATAGACCTTGTAAAAATAAAAAGTTGGTATTATTTTCAATAACACAATTTTTTTTGACCATATGTGAGATGTGTGTCAAGGGGGTGATTTTCTAACAAAATGGGGTAATGGGGGGAAATCTTTCAATTAAAATTTATTGTGTTTATTTAATTTGAGTGTTGTTAATAAAAAATCATGAAAATATTTTTAATAATCCCTTAAATATGTTATATCAGATTTGGAAATTTATTTTGTTTAGAATATTGATACCATTGTTGCCTAATTTTATCACTCTTTCTTTCTACATCAGGTTATCCCATATTGACTTAGATTTGATTAGTTTATGGCACATTACTATGAAAATATTAGTGTCAACATTATATCTTCTATAATTACTAAAGTATCTCAAAATGGGAAGATATGTGTCATTGAGATGTTAGGTCATTTCTATACATTTATGTTATGAATAACGGGGAGAAAATTTATCCTCTTCATTTATTATCAATAAAGAGTAGAAGAGTGATATTGTATTTAGAAGTGTTATTGATATTGACATAAAATCTAAAGGGACTTTATAAAATTACCAAGATGATTAGAAGTCCTTTTTTTAATTGTTTTTTAATATTGTGTTGATGAAAATTAAATATTCAACATACTTATAGAATCTGGGTGATGGAGGAATAATATACCTAATGTAAAAGACAATGGTTCTACCAAATAATTTGGAAAAATTAGAATGAAAAGTTATTATCCTTGTACAATTATTAGGAGATATTCTTGATAGTAGAAAATAAATTAGGAGATTATTTACATGGTTTATATAGAGATATGATAAGTGTTAACTGGATTAATGTTACAATTTCTATGACATTTAAATTAAAGATAGTTCTTCAATTGGTTACCGAATAGTTTGGAGTAAGAAATTATTAGATAAAAGAATATAAAACAATTCAATATTTTGATGCAAATATGGACATGGTTATGGAGAAAACATATTAGTGTTATCATGAATCAATTAAATAAGAATCAATGAAGAAATAATTTTTTTTAAAAGTACGTGGAAGATGATGTCATGACCCGTCACCCGGGGCTCGTGTCCTGACTACCCCAATCCCACCTTCCATAGGACAGGGGCTGGTGTCTAGCACCGAAAGGCATATTCCCTAAAACTGGGAAGGCCTTGCCTTTATAACCTGTGAACTCAAACAACTAAGTACAAAGCAGGATACAAGCACAAAGTAAAACTATATAGTAAACGGGGTGTGTACATAAAGAAAAAGGGGAAAGAATACAAACCCAACTGAAAAGTACAAGTAAAACTGAAAACAACTCCATTGAACACCAACCAAGGATCCTACCTGAAGGGTATGTACAACTCTCTAACGATCGGCTCTATGGTACGCCTCGTCTAATTTCCACCTCGAGCTACCTCAAATCCTGGTAATCTCGTTCTTAGTTAGCACTGTCTGTCATCTGCCCCAAACACAACAAGGTGCCGACATAGCCCATGTAGGGGTGACTATAACGATACTCAGTAGGGACCTCGAACCCTTGAATGTCTCACAAAATCTACAAAGGATAAACCACAAAGCATGAAAACAACTAGCAACCATACTTAGGAATATTCCCATACATATACCTAAGTTGTCGAGTATACCCATCTCAATAGTGAGGAAACAAAGGGCCCAACTCAAATCCCAAATCTCAAATGTTACAAGAAGGAAAGAATACCACAGAGGTGACTACCACAAAGTTAGTAACACATAGATAATGCCAGACAGAAAAATTCCACAAAGGAATCATCACATAGAAGTGTACCTCAAAGATAAGGACTCATCTCACACTAGTTATAACTTAGGTATGGTAATAAATATGATTAGATGTTACTACTGAATCATCTTACTCTGTTGAGAGGCAGACCCATGCAGGATCCTAAATCATCAGACCCACGTAGGATCCTAATATAGCAGACCCATGTAGGATCCTAGAGTAGTCCCACATGGATTCCTAAGGTGGATACATGTGGGATCCTGGTACACAGATCCATGTAGGATCCCAAAGTACTGACCCACATAGGATCCTAAGGCACATACCCACATAGGATCCCTTTCTCATGTTACAGCCAGTCACAGGGTTCCCGTACTAAGATCGCTTGTTTCCAGGAGGGTCTGTTCCTCAAGCCACAGGTTGATACTCCAACATCCATGATGTCCCACGAAGAAGTATCCCAAAGGACCGCCACATAATAGGGGTCTCAACAGAACAGATGTTGCGTCAATCGGACGCCCGGTCTGTAAGTTATTGGCCTTTTAGTCCCGAGGGCCCGGTTGGATTTGTGTTCAATCCATCCCATTTGTACCCCATCATTATCAAAAACTCAAGTGGGGTATAAAAAAGGACCATCTCGATCCATGGTTTCTGGCGCCGTAGACGGTTCGTTAAACGGATACTCGTATGTCAAGTTATAGCCGAAAGAGTGAAAATGGGTTGAAGCTAGTCCGGGATGGGTCCGACGCGGTCGGACCGACCCGGCCCGACCCGGACTGCCGGCGCAGCCCGCTATGGCCTGCGACTGGGTGGCCCTATGGTGGGGTTTTCCCTAGCCACCACCCAAGGGGGAGGTGCCCCCTGGGTACCCCGAAAAGCTGGGCACTTTGAGTTGGGTGGCCGACCAGCCAGTGCCAAGTGGCGCTGGCAGCTGGCATGCAGGACCCAGGGTCTCGCTCGGCTCCCTGACTAACCGGACGGCCCGCCCACCTGTGTGGTGCGGTCGCATGCCACGCCACCACCACTAGCCGGTAGTGAGTCGGTTGCCCCTCCTTCTCCGCCGTGGCCTCGTGCCGCGACCCCTACACACCCAGCGGCGCAGACACACGCTGCCACCCCTTCATACGACCGGCCGAGCACTGGCCGCTGCCCTTGCTCCACCGCGGCCGATGGGCCACGACCCTTCTCCGGTAGCACGGTCGCGCCGACGTCTTCATCACGGCTGACCGAAGTGCCATCTTCCGCTCTCAAGCCCTTCCACTACCGGTCATCGACACCGGTTGCCGACAAAGTTCCTCGGATCACCAGGCGCACCCCGGTGGCCCATTCTTCATTCCGTAGACTCCCGCACTCATCTCGGGAAGTCTCCATCGACTCGAGAGAACCACGGTTGGAAATTCCTCAACATGAAAACAAGCTTCTAGGAACACCAAAATCCACAGGGGTTGTGGAGTGGTCGGGCCATGTTTGTTTGGCCTGCACTCTCTGCGTTAGAACAATAGAAAGTGGCATAGTTGTTCTTAAATCAAGAATAATGAAAAGAATTGGGTAAGGGGTATACCAAAACAACAGTCCCTAACTTGAAGATTCGTTGACATTGGTGAGGATAGGGAAAGACGGATGTCCGTTCTTCGTCCTTGAAGACGTTCCTCATTGGAGATCCTTTGACGGAGTTCTTTGTTGGAGAAAATCATCGAAAGAGAAGAGTTCTTCCTCTATGGGGGGTTTCCTCCAGCAAGATCTTCCACCAAGAGCCCAAACTAGGTGATGAAGTGCCTCCCCCTTAATTGATAGGATTGATGACTTCATTTAGTGAAGTCCTTAAATGTTGGGGATTTGGCACAATTAAAAAGAAAGGGGTTGAAGAGATCGGGTGGTCCCCACCGAGATTTAAAAATAATTCAAAAGTTAAATAAAAATAATGTTAGTTTATTTTTATTTCCACTTTTTATTATTTTCCACCGATGGGTGTCAAAAACCAACTTCCATCCTCGACCTACTACGGTCGAGGTGAAGGTACCCTTCAGCAAATATCAGCGTTGTGAGTTCAGTGGTGTCCTTGGATTTAAATTCCGAGCACCGGTTCAAAAGTTACAAAAACCCGATCTCACGTTTACTGAATGTACCAGAAAAAAAGTTCAGAAATTCATTTTGGGCACACTGGGCCTTGGAATCACAGGCCGTCAATTTTCACAGACTCATAAAATTCCCATATAATTAAAAAAATTACATGTAAAAGCTGGGTCATTACAAATGAAATGAATATTGAATTTAAAAGGTAGTTTAGGTTGTTGTAATACGTAGAACTGAGTAACTATATATTAAAAAGAACATTTCAAACAAGCTAAAATAGTTTCTAATTATTTTGAAACCTTTTGGAATTATTTTATGTTAGTATAAGTTGATTTTATGAGATTATGAAGTCCCAAGATAACTTGATCTGGCATTTGACCTGTCAGAATAAATATTAAATTATTGGAGTTTCTAGTTGAAAATGTTAAGGTCCCTAATTCATATATGATTCATTTACTATGTCCTAGTAAAGATATTATAAAAAGTATTATCAAATTATAATTCATCCAGATTTATGTAACAATAATTTCTATACATGGTTTATAGAATTTATAAATGGTAGATGAGATCTAATAGGTATGAATATAGTTGTAAGATTAATTGATGACGTACATAGTAATTATCAAATATGAGTTATGGATAAGTAATTTCCATCTTGGATATTGTGTAGAGAATTTAAAAAGACATTACCCACATAAGGATGAATCCATGATATAAAATAGATGGGTTTTAATTTTTGAAGGATGATATTTGTGGACTTTATAAGGATAATTTATCCATATGAAATGTACATTTAAGTGAAAGGTGGAAAATTCTTGGAAGGAAAAGAGTTCAATATATAATGGTTCATAAAATATTTTTCTACACATAGTGATGTATGATTAATATATCTTTTCAAAGTTTATGATGGTGAAATATATATAATAATGATAAACATATGAATTTTAGAGACCCAAACTTTTCACACATTAAAATTACATAACGTTAGCAGAATACATAAAACATTATAAAAACATATGCTCAAAGACTATACTAGACTAGTTCATTTGGAAACATGGAAACACAAAAAATGGTACATAAATGAGATACATCATATCCCACTAGGTTCTTCTTAATTAGTACCCTTATTAGACACATCAAACATAATAAATATCTTCATAATATGGGTGAAATAAAATTAAAAATGGGTGAGCTCTGATGCTCATTAAGGGTAAATAAGGGAGATATATAAGCATAATCATGATCATAAGGGTATGAGAACATGATCACGAAAAGAGAAGATCATAGGCTACATATCAATGATCATAAACATGAATCATGGAATAAATCTTGGAAGATCATAAGACATGAATCATAAGTAAATAAATAACAGAATCCATTAAATAATAACATAGGAATAAAACATGGAATTTGGGTATACACATAAGTATATAATATAATTTCTATAGTATCAATGGAATCACTTCCAAGACTATTTTTCTAGTATGGGTTCACTGCTCATACCATATTGATTGTCAAGGTTAACTCTCATGCCCATATTAATAGCATGAGTTCACTCCTCATACCATCTTTGTAGTCATGGTTCACTCCCATGGACATCTTAGTAGTCATGTTTAATTCCCAAGACCATCTTAGTCAATTTCATGAGATACAAATATTTACCCAATGCATTAGAGGGAGATATAGGTCCCACTAATCTCATAATGAAATTTTACATAAATATACCACAATATCATTAAAAATAATATCATAAACCATGAAATGAAATGGGTATTATAAAAATGTAATCATATCATAACCTATGGAAAAATATAGGTTTCATAATAATTTCATCACAAACATAACCAATGAAAAGAAGCAAGTTTCAAAAGTATATGACCTATGAAAGAGAAGTAGGTTTCATAAACATCATCCCATCAAAACATAATGCATTCAGAGAAATAATATGAATATAAAAATTTAATAGTTTCCCCAAAAAAGGAATGAGTAACATAAATCGATGTTATCTTAGATGGGAAATAATTTTGAAATATATTTTAAAAACATTTCTTGAGGAAATTTCCTTTTTGCATTAAAAAACACATTTTAGAACATAAAACATTTTTGAAAACCATTTTCATTGAAAATAACTTTGAAAAACTATAAATAAATATTTTAAAACAATAAAAAACTTAAATCCTTTTTACTTGAAAACTATCTTCAAGGATCATTTAGAAACATTTTTGAAAACATAGTTTTTGAACTAAAATAGATTTCTGACCCAAAAGAGAAATAATATTGGATTTTTCTTAAAAAAACATTGTTAATTATATTATGTACCAAATAGTGGAAATGGTACTAATACATATATATAACTTTAATAAATATATAATAATAAAATTAATGAGTTTTCTTGAGATATATATCATAATATTTCAATAAAGGAATCATAATCATAAACAATCTCAATATACGATGAGATTGTTTCAATAAACTCTTACCACATGGTAACTTTAGATTATACTCTCCATGTAAGAAAATTAAATTAAATGAAGATTAAAATATCATTAAATAATGTCTATTCACGATATAACATGTAAAATGGAAGTATATACACCACGAAAAATATTGTAGGGGTATAATAAAACATGTGTCTCAAAGAAGGAAAATTGAGACAAAACTGTCTTACTGATTTGGTAGCTTTTGAAACATTAACCCTATAAAATAAAGATCATATAATGGATATGTAAATACCTATAAATTTAACAAAAATAATCATATAATACATTCATGGTTTGTATATAAACCACAAAAATGGAAAGAGTGGTGAACATGGAATGTATCTCACGAAAATAAAAAGTGAGATGAAATCCCCTTACCTTGTGTCTTGAATCTCGTCATAATCATACAAAACTACAGTATAATAAATATAAGTTTATTATAAATCCATCAGATAAACATATTGTTATATCTAATAAATTATATGGTTTTATTATGACTTTATATTAACAACTTGTGAACAATTCTATGTTAAGGTTTCACTTTAGGTAATATCGACTTTGTTCTTCACATGTGTCTTAATTTGTTATATCTTTGGTCCATATACTTATATAATGATTTCAAGAATTTAAACCATGATATAAAAATTATTTATGTTCCGTAAATTTTTATTATAATAATCTATAGAATTTATAATTATGAAATGGAATACACCATTCACGAAATGGTAAGTTGTATGTGAGCATGAATGTTGTTTCCTTTTTTAATGTCATATTGAAAGAATGAAAGAAAAGTACATATATTTATATATATATTGCAATTAAAGTAGAATTATTATTTCATATAAATCATATAATTTTACTAATTTCATCCTTAATACATTCCATGTAGTGTGTGAACAAATCAAATCTCTTTGAGGGGGCGGTTGTCCACACTTCCTCAAACAAAATTATTGTATTTACACCAAAGGGAAAGTATATTGATATGTGTTTTAAAAGGATTCAATAATAAATAAATAATTAATAAATGTAATATATAACACATATAAATACATTTTTAATCATTATTTCCACTATGATATGTTGTAAGTAAAAATGGACAATCATCATTTTGTGAGGCATTAGTTCGTCATACACATAAACAGTATGTTTGTTACCCATTAGTTAGAGGTGAGTGTAAGTGTTGTTCAAACCCTTAGAATAAAAAAATTCTTATTATATTTAATATACTTATGTTTAAGTGCAATCATGGAATAAAGATATTCTATGGGTGTAGAAAGAAAATAAAAGAATGGAGTTTGAGAGATGTCGTTGCCTCTTAATCAGTTAACTCTTTTTGGTTTGTTCCAAAAGGCTTACTTGGATTAATTTATACCCAAGGGGAGGTTTATAGGAGTAATGTATGGATTTTTTAAAGTGTAATGGACAGATCCTGTCCAAACCCAAGTTATTTAAGAGTTGTGAAGAAGAGAGAGAGATGGTGACATTTTATAGGGATGGGAAATGATACACTTGACATTTTTTAAAACAAGTTAGTTGTACCCACATTGTTTTCTAAAGAACGTCAAACCAAACCAACCAAAATCAATAATGGAAGTTTATTTTAAAAATAATTTCCATAAAATGGGTTTTGGACAAGTTTAGTTTTCGTTTTGGCTCTTAAATATAACATTATGTACTTTTTTATCCTAAATTTTCTTTTAATCGTTATAATTAATTTTAATCACTTTAACTAATATTTTTTGTCAAAAAATAAGTTGACAGTATTAGAAATTATAAATTATTACGATTAAAAATAGGGAAACCATTTTTCCAAATTATTCTAACATAAGTGTCAAAATTTAATTTAAAAATAATCCCACTAATAGGACGACACTGCGAATTTTTAATGTAAAAACATCCAAAAGTTAGCTAATTTTTTATGAACAATTTTAAAGTGGAATTGGTTCTAATAAAAAAATATTATTAATTGATAAAAATACGATCTAATTATACTTTTAAATCAATTTAAAATATAATATATCCTTATAAATAAACTAGATGAAAAAGCAATTTTCAATTAAAATTCATTATTGTTCATTATTCATCCAAAAATAAAGTTCCTCAGAAAAACCCAAAAATTACCTCTAAGATAATTAGGACATTATAAATAAAAAATGAAGTTTATTTTATAAAAGTAATTTTGTAAATGTGTCTAAAATTAATATTATTATTTTTCACAGAAGGACATTAAGAGTAGTTCATTTGATAAAATAGTATTTTAAAACATATAAAGACTTCACCAAAAATTACATAGTTCATTATCGATATGTTTTATTTATATAAAAAAATTATAAAAAATATTTGAAATTTATTTATTACTATTCATATTTCTAATTTTAACATCTAGGTTATAATTATCTCATTTAAATAATTATAAAAATAAAATGATGTTTTGAAGAAACATCGGTGTTGCATGTAATTTACGCCGAGTCGATGTTTCATGTAACATAATCCAAGTTGATTTTATGTGTAATTTATTGTTATTTTGTGTTGTGTGTAACTTACACCAATTAAATGTTCCATTTAATTTACGCCGAGTTAGTGTTGTGTGAAAGGAATGTTTCACTTAATGCATTTCAAGGCATAAATGAAATTTTAATTTATTAAAAAAAAGGTCCATAAAAACTTAGGGTGTTACATTATACCCCCATTAAAATGAATTTATCCCTATAAATTCATCACTCAGGTAAAAATAAATTAGGATACTTCTACTTCATTATATCATCAAGCACCCACATAACTTCCCCTAACTGTTGATTTTTCCACAAAACTTTTACCAAGGGAGTGGTCTTGTTTCATAGAACTTTCTCTGATTAGTCTAGAATTTCAACTGGTTGTTCTTCATAAGAATGATCATTCTCTAGTGGTTTGACCTCTGAGTTTAGTACATATGAAGGTTTTGGTATGTAATTCCTCATGAGAGATACATGGAACGCATCATGGAATTGACAGAGATTTGGAAGAAGTTCCAAGTGGTAGGCTATCATCCTGATATGATCAAGAATACCAATGGGATCGATATAACTAGGGAATAGTTTCCATTTCTTTCCAAAAATCACAAATTTATTGTAGGGTGAGATTCATTGAAACACCTTTTCACCAGCTTCAAATTCTAGATCACACCATCGGTTATCATCAAACATTTTCTACCAACTTTGAGCATCCTTGGTATGTTGTTAAATGGTTATATCCTTATCGATCATTTGTTCACCAATCTTATGTCCCAATAGCTTTATTTCTCCAACCTCATCCCATCACATTGGATCTCTACATTTCTTCTCCTAGAGGGCTTTATAAGGTTACATCTGAATTCTTCAGTGAAATATATTGTTGTAATAACACACAGCTATAGGAAGGTGTTGATCCCAACCACCGATGAAATCCAGAGAACAAGATCTCAACATATCCTCTAGGGTTTGAATTGTTATTTTATATTGACCATCCATCTAAGGATGATAAGTAGTGTTGAAAATCAATTCTATATCAAGTTCTTGCTAAAGGATTCACCAAAACATTAAGGTGAATCTTGGGTCCCAATATAATATTTTATAATGTGGTACTCCATATAGCCTTACCACTTATTTCATGTATATCCTAGAAAGTTAATCCAAAGAGAAGTCTTCTCTGATAGAAATAAAGTGTACTAACTTAGTAAGGTGATCGACTACCACCCATATAAAATTAAACCCTTTATAGGTTTTAGGTTGTCCAATGAAAAAGTCCCTAGTGATGTTCTCCCATTTCCATTCTAGTATAGGTAATGGATGCAACATCCCATTAGAATTTTTTCTTTCAACCTTAAATTGTTGTCATACCAAGCACTGAGATACAAACTCTACAATATCTCTCTTCATTCCATCGCACCAAAATTATTCTTTCAATTCCCTATAAATCTTTATACTTCTAGTATGAATATAAAATTAAGAACTATGAGATTACTCTAATAGATCCTTCTTCGAATATGGTATGGAAGGAACACATACATGGTTATTAAACCTTATCATTCTATCCTGATCAAGGTTAAAGTTGTGAACATTTCTGACTTTGTTTTACAACTCTAAATCTTACTTTAGTGCCTCCTTAATATTAACTTGGATAGAGGGATGAACATTCATTTGAGGAAGATAATATTTTTTCCCTATCGTCAGGATTTATAGAATCATGCATTGAAAATATATACATATTGGGTCTTTTCTAATCCTCATCATGGATAATCTAGCTTGATCCTTCCAACACAAATCATTTGCCACCTTTTTCACATTCCCAGGGTGGTAATGTATTGAAAAATCATAATCCTTTATCAATTATAACCATATTCTCTAGTTCATGTTCAAATCATTCTAGGTAAATATATATTTCATACTTTTATGATTGGTATATATATCACACTTTTCTCCATAAAGATAATGCCTCCATATCTTTAATTCAAAAAATTACCATTGCTAACTCCAAATCATGAGTTGGGTAATTTTTCTCATGAATCTTCAACTATCATTAGGCATAAGCCATAACCATATTATTATTCATAAGAACACATATAAGGCCCCAGCCTTAAACCTTGCTTAATCTTGAGTTACTTCAAGAATACACGTTGAGGATCTTTTCAGGTTTAGAGTTTTAGAGAATTAGATCATAAAAAAAGCATTACATTCCACATTTAAACAAAGTGGTTACATATAATATAGTACTCATTTTTCCCATAAATAGAAACATATTTAAAATAACACATGGATTATTTCTTGACACTTCCTTGACACTATCATCACATCTTGTACCTTTCCTTTGACCTGTTAAAAACATTTCAAAAACATGGGATGAGCATTAAAAGCTCGGTAACAGATATAAAAGTATGAAGTTAAAACATTATTCAATACATGAAATCATAATTTACTCATAAAACATAATCACATAACTCATCAAATCATGAATAAATCATATAAATAATAAGACATAAGGTAACTTGAGGCATTCATAACATTCTTACGTAGGGAGTAACCCTCATGGTTACATTTAGAATACCCATCACAATATATTCCCTAAATCTCTTCAGAGAATCCTTAATGTTTAACTCCTTCGCGTCACCCAATGCATTGGAGAGCTATATCGGGCTCACCCGCCCTTAGTTTATCAAGGAACCACCCATCTTCATAACAATTCCCAAGAACCATAACATAATCGTATCACATAAAACATGCATAAAGGAATCATAAAATTTCCACTTTTCAATAACAAGATATCAGTACAACACATTGATATAAAAACATTATGAAAGCCATTTTCAATACAAAAATAATAGAAAAGTAAAACATGGTATTTATTTTTCATTTAAAAAAAGTATGGCTTGTAGAGTAAGCCGAAACTGAAATAATGGTCACGGTGGCGGAAAAGTCGTTGTCGCCGCATACGTACGAAAAAAACATTCCCTTTTGTCGTTTAGTAAAATGATTCGTATAAAAAAAAGATTTCTTTTGAATAAGCGTAAAATTAAAAGGGGTTTATACACCATATAAAAGAAAGTTGTGTATAAAACATAATATGCCACAATGAAAGGAGATTGAGACGAAGTCCCTTACAAAGATGATATCCTTGAATTAAGGATAAATCAATTACATAATTATGTGTGAAAAAAGAATACATAAAATATAAGTTTATATTATGTGTAAAATAATCAGAGTTAATTCACACATATTCATAGAACGACATATTCAAGGAGTACAAGTTTATCCCAAAGAATCAAAATTGGGTTAAGAAGTTCCCTTGCAAAAATTCGACAGCCTAACGGCGTCACTTCAAAATTCAGAAAATGAGTAGATGAGAGATAAAAAGGGTATCTCATAACTTGGATATAAAATTTACATAAATAATCATATATAAGAACATATCCCATCATTAAAATATGTAAATTAAAATACCCAACAAAATAAGTCTTTAAATAGAGGAGGGTGAAAGGTTCCCTTACCGACTTGGGTATCTTTCGAAACATACACCCCATAAAAGAAGGAAAATACAACATTGATGTAAATAATCATAAACTAAAGTATGTTACACAAAAATTATAATAATGGGCATTAAATATACCACTCAAATGAAATGGTGGCAAATGTAGCATAAATCTCACGGGAATAAAGGTGAGACGAAAAATCCCTTATGAAAACTCGGCAGCCTAACGACGCCACTTAAAACATCCAAAAATGGATTGAAGAGATAAAATAGGGTCTCTAATAATATTAACATAAACTTTAATGTAATAGGAATATAAAAGAACATCCCCCAACATAACAAAGAGGAGCTTAAAAGAAGTGACATAAAGGAGAGTACTTAAAAAGAAAGAGAGAGGTTGGATCTCTTACGAAAATTCGGCAGCCTAACGGCGCCACTCAAAACTTCCAAAATGGATTGATGAGGAAAAATAGGGTCTCTAATATTATGAACATAAAAATTACAGTAAGAGTAATATAAAAAAATTTCCCAATCATAATAAAGATGATCTTAAAAGGAATGACATAAAAGAGTGTACTTAAAAAGAAAGAGAGGGGTAAGATCCATTACCTCGTATCTGACTTGACTCGATCATTCTTTAATCTCCTTAATAATAAACTTGAGTTAATTTATAATTTCTTAAGAACCTTTTTCAAGTTAATTATTACTTTTATATCACTTATTACCATATCATTAACACTATGTAATTATTTAAGTTAATAATGGTCGTGTTAACGATCATTGCTACTTGAGTAAAAAATAAACTCTTTATAATTACAAGTTTGTTCATGGGGTAAAATATCCATTACATCCCGAATTAGATTAATTATTTAAATATCATATATATCATATATATCCATTATATACATGAATTTATAATATTCCATAACATTTGAGGTAAGAAATGAAATGCACCGTTTATGGAGACGGTAAGCCATACATACACATGAACGCTACTTCCATTTCTATTTCATATTTAATGGAATTAAAACATAATTATACATACTAGTATTATAATCCCAGTATGGTATCATATATAATATCATTAAATCTATCCTTTATACGTACCACATATGGTATTAACGAATCAAATCACTTTGAGGGGGCGGTAGTCCGCACTTCCTAAAATGAAGATATCGTGTTTACCCATAATGGAAACCATAAAGGTATGACATAAATGAAAAATACATAAGCTTAAGGAAAAAATAAACATATTATATATCATATATAAATATAGTGACATCTTAATGGCCACATTTGAAGGTGTTAAAAAGAATATTGAACAATCATCATTTCGTGAGGCAGAAATTCACCATCCACAGAAATAGTATGTTCTTTAACTGTTAGATGTAGGTGTGTGTAAGTGTAGCTCTAATACTTCTTATAAAAACATAGTAGTATATGTAAGATACTGGTTTTGTTAAAAAATAAATGAATACAAAGATTTTAGGTGGTTAGAGAAGCAAAATAAAACAAAAGATCACAAGTGAAGACGTTACCTTAAAATCGGGTAGCTCCCTTTGGTTTGAACCAAAAGGGTTTCGTTAAGATATTCCTGCCTAAGGTAAGGCTTATAGGATGAGAATAGGGATTTGGAGAGACAAAAGGATCAGATCTTGGCCGAGCCAAAGGCTTCATAGGTGTGGGTAAGGTGGTAGAGGTGGGCGCCTTTTATAAGAGGAGAGGAGGGCACTCTTGGAAAAGTTTAAAATGTTACTTTATTTTCAAATGTATTTCGGATTTTAAAGGTCCCACATTGATGTATTTTGAGGCTAAGGTGATAAGAGTTCTAAATCCACCCATCCAATAGGTTTTTTACATGTGTAGGTCTTAGATTTTACATTATCTTTTCATTTTATTTAAATCGTTAAATAATGAGGTAATCGCTGCATCATCATGATGTCATAAATAATTTAATTTATTTAATGTATAAAAATTTAAAAAAATTCAATTATGTAGGAAATATTTTTAGCTTTCCAATGACTATTTATAGTCAAAAATCTGACTTGTATAACCACATGTAAAAATTGTTTTAGTAAAAGAATACATGTTTGTGTCATTTTTACTTTTACTTTAAATAAAAGGCATAAATGTCATTATCTTACCCAAGTGGCTCCATGGGGTCCCACAAATCGACCCATGGGTTTTATTGGTCGACCATGACTCATCCAATAGGGTTATGAAAAGTTTTAAGATATTTTCATTTTATTATAATATCATTTTTACCTTAAATCACACTAATTACCTTTAATCGCGATTAATAAAACTTAAATGTTACTTTTCATCAAAAATTATTTTCATCCCATTGAACAACATATTACATAATAATGAAAATCATTTATATTGTATTTTTGAAATTCAAATCACAGAAGTGGTAAAGTTCCATTTAAACGAAAAATCAGTTTTTGTAACTACCACTTTGTGGTTTCACTATTGATAAAAAATTAAGGTTTTTTAAAAAAATACCAAAAATTCACCCTAAGCTATATTTGATATTCTGAATTAAAAAATGATGTCTATTTTACTAAATTCATATCATAGAATTTTCATTAATTAATTTTATAATTAAATCCCGCTGTCAAATCAAATAGCGTGCTTTTAAGAAACAATATCTATCAAAAGATTGACACTCATTTATGTCCAATCTTAAAGTGATATTAATTCCAATGAACACCATTGGATTAAATGGTAAAAATATATTCTAATTTAACTTTAAAACCAATTAAAAATATAATCTAATCATATAAATAAATTAGATTAAAAATAGGTTTTGAATTAAAATACAACATTTTTCACTATTCACTAAAAAAATGAACTTTATCGGAAAAATACCAAAAATTTACAAAAAGTAATTTTTGATGTCCTGATTCTAAAAAAGAATTTTATTTAGTCAAATATAACACATAAAATTGTCAAAAAATTGGATTTAAAAGAGGTTCGCCATCAAAAGGCGGTTAATCGACCTTTTAAAGAATATTAGAATGTTTACGCTTAAAATTGGATTCATTCGAATTTTTAATCCTCTAACATTTTTTGTAAAAAGTAAAAATATTTGACAAACATATATAATCATTTTGTAGTTAGTTCTGTTCATTCCCATCATTACAATGGCGAGGTGTTAACTACCATTTAAAATAAAATTATTTTATTATTAGAGTGCAACGTAAGATTTAAAAGGAACTCGTTGTTGCGTATTGGGTAAGCCATCGAGCATAGCGTTCCCTTTAAATTAATATTAACATTTTATTAACAAATAGGGATAAATATAAAAATGTCATATTCTTTATTTATCTGGGGTGTTACAGTACATCCCAAACCCTTCTTTTATTCATCTCTATAGATTAAAAACCCTTCTCCACTACATGGTAATATAAGTATAGGTGTACTGACTAACCTTCTCTTCAATTCCTTGAAATTTTCCTCACATTCATCTATCTATAGGAACTTGACACCCTTTAAAGTAAACTTTGTCATAAGATTAGATATTCATGAGAAATTATCCACATATTATTGATAATATCCAGATAAACCAAGAATTATATGGATCTAAGTCACCATGGTTGGTTTAGAACAACATTTAATAGCCTCTTTCTTTGATGGGTCTACTGTTATACCTTCTCTTGAGATTATGTGACCCAAAAATGAAACTTTTTTCATCCAAAATTCATACTTTGTAAATTTTTCATATAGTTTCTCCATCCATTGGGACTTTAGTACAATTATCAATTATTCTTCATTCTATTTCTTACTTTTCGAATAGTTAAGAATACCATCTATAAGGACAACACAAACTAGTTGAATTAATCTATAAAGACTCTATTCATAAAATAAATAAAGATAACAGGGGAATTAGTAAGACCAAAAGGCATCACTATATATTAATTGTGTCCATACATTGTATGTAATAGAATCTTAGGTATATCCTTCTTCTTTATCATCAATTGATGATATCCAGAATGAAGGTCAATCTTGGAAAATTATTGAGATCCACACAGTTGATCAAACAAGTCATCTATATGAGGAAGATGATAGTTGATCTTGATTTTGATCATGTTCACCTCATGATAATCTATGTAGAGTCACATAGATCCATATTTTTTTCAAAAAAAGAACCGGTGCACCCCAAGGTTACACACTTGTCTGAATGAATCCATTATGAAGGTTTTCTTGGAGTTTCTTCTTTCATTCCTGCAACTCAATCAGGTTCATTCTATATGTTGTCTTTCAGATTGGTTTGGAACTAGATATTAGTTCTATTGAGAACTAAACATCACATTTTGGTGTAAATATAGGAAACTTTTCTGGAAAGATGTCCACAAAATCCCAAATAATCTGCATAGCATCGATGATGATTTTCACCCCAACCATTTGAGATAAACAAACCTTATGAATGGGAATTATGACCCATATAGTGGACATAATCTCCATAATAAGCTCATACTTATCTTCACATGTATGGATGATCATAGGAGAGTTTGAAATATCAAACGTAAATCCTCTTCCATGATAATTGATGTGAGATTTATACAGAGAAAGTCAATCCATGCCTAATGTGACATCAAATTCATCCAAAGGAAGAATGAAAAGATTTGAAGGAATAACATTCCCACAAACTTCATCCAGAGAGGAATCCGAGGCTTGGGATGTAGTTATCATAACATTATGGTTTTTCAGTGCTAATTCTGCATCTAATTGTTTTTGTTGAATCTTAGAATCCTTAGAAAAATAATTAGATATGAAATATTTGGTAGATCCAGAATCAAATATGACATTAGTCATTCTAGAGTAGATGGTAAGTGTACCTTTCATCATGTCATTATCACACTCCTCGTCAGAAATAGAAATTGCATGATATTTTCCCCTGTCCCTCGGCATAATAGGTTGCTGATGTCGATCATCATCCTCATTCCTTGGGTTTTTGTAGTGTTTATCATAATGCCAATTATCCTTACACTTGTAGAACTAAATCATGGGAAGTGAATTATGTGTTGTTTTTTCTCCATTCACACCATTTACTAACTTCTTCCCATCACTTCAGAAATCAAATTCATAATGGCCTTTCCTTTCACACTTAAAACATTTATTATACCCCTTTAGTTAATTTTCTCCATGCTTCTTCCCACACATAAAGCATAAAGGAAATCTCATCTTCTTCTCTTCATGGTTTTTGATCTCTCTTTAAACTCTATATTACTTTTCTTTTCAAAACCATAGGATTGATACATGAAAATAATCTCTCTTTAAACCTTGATTTCACAATGCACAATCTCTTCATAGCTACTAAAGTATCTTATGGAAAGAAACCTTCTGAGACTTGGCGTTAAGCCACTGAAGAACTTATCAACCTTACATTCAGGTTGGATGATAATTCCTAACGTTTACCTTGTATGTCTCGTGAAATTATCCTCACAGGTACCGACAGATTCATCATCCCTTTGCTTCAACTCAAGGAACTATTTCTCCATTTTGGTATGAAGAATCTAAGGAAATTACATACTGAAAAATAAGTTCTTGAACTCATTCCCATCCCTGGATTCAATCTCATCTTTCTTCCATGTATTCTTTATTAGAGTTCACCACTGGTCTGATTCACCTTATAAGAGACAAATAGAAAGAATGGCATTCTCCTTCTCTAAACACTAGTGAAAAGAGAATATATTTTCATTAGTACTCATCCATTTTTCAGAAACAAGTGGATTAGAATACACTATAAAATAATGTGGATTTTTTCTCATGAAATACTCAACATAATATTGTTACCTATTTTGTTTATTTGGAAGTCCACCATGATTCATAGCTTAATAAATTTTTGTGATCATAGCAATAATGTTTTTCATTCCATCTCTCATAGAATACAATTTATTAGGAGTAAAATCATTGAATTGTTCATCAAAATCACCATTAACACCATTCTATTGGGTTTAATCCATTGAATAAAAAATCATAGATTAAGAAATAGTTATCATAGTAAGGAACCACATAATCATGAAAATTCACTTATTGGATGTCTAAATTATGACACCTTCCTTACTCTATGACACCTTAGGTTTATCCTAGGTTAGTAATTTCTAAATTATATCTAAATCCATCATGATGGTTCTTGAAGAGTTTGTGAATTTCAAAAGCATATCCCCTAAGAGTGCCACACCAGGTGTGCTGCAAGGCCTAATATTGAGTACCAGATTACCCTGAGTCAAGCTTGGAACATCTTTTTAGATTTTTTACTCCTAGGTACACCTATTCTAGATCCACATTCACTTGTAATAT
Source organism: Viscum album (assembly GCA_963277665.1). Lineage (NCBI taxonomy): Eukaryota > Viridiplantae > Streptophyta > Magnoliopsida > Santalales > Viscaceae > Viscum > Viscum album. Next base: position 1,327,749,811 of record OY728145.1, on the reverse strand, counting down.
CCAGACAAGGATGTATTTCTAGGAATCATTTACTCTATCATTTACCAAAATTCCAGTATATTTTCCTGTACTTTTCCTAATCCTTAGACTTTTCCCTAGATATGTCCTTAGGTTTTCCACTAAGGTTTTCTCATCCTAGAATACAAATATTAACAAATAATTTACATTGATACCAAAAATAACGAATCTCTATTTTCATACATTACCATTTTATAACTTTAGTAGAATACTTAAAAAATTATACATATAGACTCCCAAAGAACATACTAGTCTAGTGCCTTTAAAAACATGGAAACATAAACACTGGTAGATAAATGAGCTACATCATCTCCCACTAGGTTCTTCTTGACTAGTAACCTTCTTAGAAACATAAAAGATAATACATATATTCATATCCTATGGGAAAATAAACATACAAAGGGTTGAGCACGGATGCACAATAAGTGTAAATAAGGGAGATACGTAATAATAATCATGAGAATAAGGGTATGATAATACGACCATGAAAATAGAAGATCATACCATTCATATCAAAGATCATAAACAAGAATCATGGAATAAATCTTGGTAGCTTATAAGACATGAATCATAAGGAAATAAAGAACATAATCCATTAAAGCATAACATAGGAATAAAAATTGGAATTGTGGAAAACACATAAGTATATTATATGATTTCCATAGTTGCCAAGGAATCACTACCAATACCATCTTAGTAGTACGAGTCCACTCCCCATACCATCTGGGTAGTCATGGTTTACTCCCATATCCATGTCAATAGCATTAGTTCACTCCTCATACCATCTTAGTAGTCATGTTTCACTCTCATGTCCATCATAGTAGTCAAGGTTCATTCCCATGACCATATTAGTCTATCTCATGATAAATAAATCTTACCCAATTCATTGGAGGGAGATTTAGGTCCCACCTATCTCATAATTAAATCATACATATATGTTCCACAAAATCACTAAAACTAATATCAAATCCCATGAAATTAAATGGGTATTATTAACATGTAATCATATCATAACCTGTGAAGAAATGCAGATTTCGTAATCATTTCATCATAGACATAACCTGTGAAAAGAAACGGGTTTCAAAATAATATAACCTGTGGAAGATAAATGGGTTTCATAAACATCATTCCATCAAAATATAATCCATTCAGATAAATAATATGAATGGAAAATTGAATAATTCCTCTAGAAAGGAATTAGTAACACCAACACATGTTATAGGTGAAATAATTTTGAAATATATTTCAAAAACATTTCTTGAGGAAAATATCCTTTCTATATTTAAAAATAATTTTTAAAATATAAAACATATTTGAAAACCTTTTTCACTGAAAATAGATCTGAAAACTTATGAAGGAAGCTTTGAAAACAATATTTTTTTTAAAAAAATCCTTTTTCTCTGAAAATTTTCTTCAAGGATCATTTGAAAAAAATGATAAAACCTTTTTGAAAAAATGGTTTTTTAAATAAAATAGATTTCCAACCGAAGAGAGAAATACGGTCATATTTTTATTAAAAACATTTTTTTAATTATCTTAAGTACAAAATAGTTGAAAAATTGAACTAATACGTGTATATACCTTTAATAAATAGAGTATAATAAAATTCATGAGTGTTCTTGAGAGATGTATCATAATACTTCAATAAAATAAGCATAATCATAAATAATCTTGATGTATGATGCGATTGTTTCAATAAACTCTTAACGCGTGGTAGTTTGGGATTATACTCTCAATTTAAGAAAATGAAATTATATGAAGATAAAAATATCATTAAATGAAGTATATTCAAGATATAACATTTCAAATTGATTTATATACACCTCAAAAAATATTATAGGTGCATAATAAAACATGTGTATCAAAGAAGGAAAATTGAGAGAAAACTGTCTTACCAATTTAATAGATTTTGAAAAATTAACACCATGAAATAAAGATCATAGAATGGATATGTAAATAACCATAACATTAATAATAATAAGCATATAATACATTCATTATCAGTATATACACCACACAAAAGGAAAGATTGGTGAACATGGCATGTGTATCATTGAAATAAAAAGTGAGATGAAATCCCCTTACCTTGTGTCTTGACTCCCGTCGTACTTGTACAAAAATCATATATAATAAATATAAGTTTATTATAAATATATAATATAACCATATTCTTATATAAAATACCTTATATTGTTTTATTAGACTTTATATTAACCACTTTTTAACAATTCTATGTTAAGGTTTCAGTTTGTGTAATATCTGCTTTGTTCTTCACATGTGTCTTAATTTTTTATATTAGTGGTCCTTATACTTATATCATGATTTCCATAATATAAACCATTATATAAATATCATTTATATTAATTATATTTGTATTATAATAATTTACTGAATATATAATTATGAAATGGAATACATCGTTCATGGAGATGGTAAGTCGTACATACGAATGAACATTGTTTCCGTTTTTAATGTTGTATTGAAAGAAAGAAATAAAATTACATATATGTATACATATATATATTAATTATAGTATAATTATTATTTAATATATATAATATACTTTCACTAAACCCATCCTTAATATATTCCATGTATTGTGAATGAATCACATCTCTTTGAGGGGTAGTACTCTACACTTCCTTAAACAAAATTATCGTAATTACACCAGAGGTAAAGTATAAAGATATTTGTTTTAAAAGGATTACATATTCTTAAAGACATAAAAACTATAATATATAACTTATATAAATATATTTTCCATTATAATTTCCACCATGATGGGTGGTAAGGAAAAATGAACAATTGTCATTTTGTGAGGCGGTAGTTCGTCATACACAAAAACAGTATGTTCGTTACCCATTAGATGGAGGTGTGTGTAAGTGTAGGTAAAACCCTTAGAATAAAAAAATACTATTATATTTTGTATATTGTGGTATTTATATAGTCATGGAATAACTATAGTGGAGAATTGGAGAAATAAAATTAAATAAAGGATCTTGAGAGAAGTCAATACCTCTTAATCAGGTAACTCCTTTTGGTTTGTGCCAAAATGCTTCCTTTGATTAAATAATACACAAGGGAAGTTTTCTATTTGTAAGGTAGATAAGTTTTCAATTTTATTGGTAATATATTTTCTGAACATATGTGGTTTGAGATGTTTGAATAAGAGGGAGAGGTGGTGGCCTTTAATAGGGAAGGGAAAGGACACTCTTGGCATTTCTTAAAACAAGTTAGGTGTACCCCTGTTTGTACCTTAAATATTCATATCAAACCAAACAAACTGAATAATTTAAGTTTAATTGATGATTAATGGACATAAAATGGGTTTTGGAAAAGATTTTAGGTCGTTTTGGGTCTTAAATTTAAGGTTTATTGCTTTATGATCCTAATTTTTCTCTTAATCGTTATAATTAATTTTAATCACTTTCACAAATATTTTTGGTAAAAAAATAAGTTGAACTTATTAAAAATTATAAATTATTATTATTATAAATATGGAATCTATTTTTCCAAATTATAATCATATAAGTGTCAGAAATTAATATAAAAATAATCCCGCTAACAGGATGACACTGCAGGTTTTTTAAGTAAAAATGTCCAAAAGTTTTCTAAGTTTTTATACCAAATTTCAAAGTTCAATTGTTTACAATGAACTAAATTGGATTAATTAATAAAAATATTATCTGATTAAACTTTTAAATAAATTTAAAATATAATTTATGCTTATAAATAAATTAGATAGAAAAAATCTATTTTGAAATAAAATTCATTATTTTCACTATTTATCAAAAATTGAAGTTTCTCAGAAAAATCCCCAAAATTAACCCTAAGATAATTTTGAAAATATAAATTAAAAATGAAGTTTATTTTATCAAATTAAATTTCTAAATGTGTATAAAATTTATATTATTATTATTCATATTAGGACATTAAATGCAATTCAATTGAAAAAATGGTATTTTTAAACATATAAGAACTTTACCAAAAATTATATCATTAATTATAAATATATTTTATTTATATAAAAAAATTATTAAAAATATTTGAAATGTAGTTATTAATATGTATATAAATATTTTTAATGGATATGTTATAATAATCTCTTTTAAATAATTATAACAAAAAAAATGATGTTCCGTAGAAACATCGTTGTTGCATGTAATCTATGAAAAGTCAATGTTTTATGTAATGTATGATAACTAGATTTTATGTGTAATGTATTCCAAGTAAATTTTTCTTGTAACATATTCCAAATTGATTTTACAGGTAACGTATACTTAGTTGGTGTCATGTGAAATGAATGTTTGACTTAGTGCGTTGCAAGACATAAATGAAAATTTAATTTATTCAGAAACAAATCCATAAAAACTTGGGGTGTTACATGAATCATTTTATTTTTACCTGATAACATATATAAACCTGATATTTTTGTATAATAAGAAAATGATAATTCCATAATTAAATTACGAAGAACAAATTAAATTAAATGATTCTTATGGAGTGATTTAAAACATAATGATGCTTTGTTAATACATAATTCCATCTATGATTTGAATAAAATGAACTGACAGAATATTATGTGGTCACTATTGTAATTTATCATGGATTTTTAAATTAGTATAGTTAGAAATCAATATTGGTGATCAAAACTAAATGAATTATTTGAACATAAATTGAATGTTGTTGGGATTGGTATTCATTATTTTAGGTGTCACGAAGGGTTGTGATTCAATCTAATACACTGAAAATATGATCTTAATGACTGAGAAAAATATTTTTAAACTAAGAAGAAGTAATAAAAAAATAAATATCCAAGAAATTACGTAATTAAAGATAAATAAATCTAGAAATTAAATATATTATTCCTATATTATTATTTAATGAATTAAATATCAGAATGTTGTTTTTAAATCACATATAAATTGTGATAATGTTTAAGATTTAATTTCTATGATTTTTAAATTCATGTTTGATATTATATTTTAAATTCAGAGAATTTTACTCTATAAAGAAATGGGTTACAATGAAAATATGGTTTCTTTTTGTTTTATATAGAAATGAAGATTGATTTATTTAAAAGTTTTGGTGGAAATAATGAGAGAAGGATATCATTATTTCATGAATTATTAATGATAATTTATATTCTCTTAATATAAAAAATGAAAATAAATGACTTAAAATAACTTTTATAATTTATATACATACCATATTTTATTTGAAATATAATATTCTAGATCATGGGAGAATGATATATATAAGAGGTTTGTAAAAATTGATCTAGATGAGTATAGAAATAAATTAAATTTGGTATGGAATTGAATTTTAAAACTGAATTAAGAATTCATAAAAACACTAAAGGGGGAGAATGTAGCACCAAAGTGGAATAGTGGATTTGGTATTGTATTTGTTGTCAATTGGTAGTCAATATTGTTGCGATAGAAAGTAAAAAGTCAATGTTCTTAGAAAGGATGGTCAATATATAAAGTTTACAACTAATGTAAGAAGCTGAAGATGCTACCTATTCATTTGGATAATGGATAATGGAGAGTTGAAATCCAAGAAAAGATAGCTAGACCAATTAATGAAAGTCACTAATAAATCATATGAATATTGAAATTGATTGTATGAAGATATTCCAGGTGTTGATTAGATGAATTCCAAATTTTATGCAAGTGTTACAAGGATGATGTTCCCATACACCAACACTTGGTATGAAATTGTGTGCGTTTTTCCATTTCATTAAAAACATGATATTTATTCCAAAGAAATATCCTATCTCAAAGTGACCATGAAACTGGGAAAGATACTCACCCTTGTTATCATGTTCCTAAAAGAACCTCCTAGGTCCCATGTGGGACCTACGATTGTAGGTAATGTGAATTCTAGGTATCCACAAGAGGCTTTTTCCATCCATAACATATATATGATTAGGGATATAATTACAAATGGTATGATAATTCCCCATCAAGGTATTCCCTAAATCAATGTAAAATAATTTATGGCTCTGATTCCAATTAAATTCATGATGCACCCACCCAACATCACTAGGTACAAAAATAGATACTCTAAAAATTTCATAATCTATATGATTATTAGTCATAGGGTAGCCCAACCAATCTATAAAATGACTCATAATAGGTAAATATCCTTACCCTTATTATGAAGTGCTTACCAAAACCTCCCACACCCCATGTGGGACTCATGATGTATATGTAGCGTGTAACCCAGGTAGTCCATATGAGTATTTTTCCATCCATGTCACTAATAAAATTAAGTCAAGTGGTGAAAATAGAAAAACAAATTAAGGTAGATTTAATATTGTCTCTTTTTTCCAATAATTAGATAAATATTTATATAGAATTATTTTTGTAATATTATTGACATGTTGTTACCATTCTTAAGAAATTTTAAAAATTTTAAGTACACAATACATCTATTCTTAAACTTTTTATGGGTGGCACTTTTTAAGGTGTGTTTTGATACTTCTTGTTTAGGATGAGACTATTTATTGATATAATATTTTGATGTTATTGTGAATATACCATGAGGATTGGTGTAATGTGATGGTTATTCAATAAAATAGGTTAAATCATATGGTACGATTCATCCATATAAAAACCTATAATAATCATGTGGTGCATATCAAATGTAATGATATTTTATGTTATGATATGAATTATATTTCTATATAGTATCATATGATATACCCATGACATAAAATATATGTTACCTCACATTGTATGGAGTTCAACCACATTTTCTAGATAGCATCTCATCAGTTTCCGGTCATCATGATAACTATTGTTTGGATTTATTAATATAACATGGTCACTAAAATTTTCAAATGATTATAAATTTTAAACAAATGTATGTTGCATGTAATTTATAATAGTAGGAAAATATATGTAGTAATACACAATATCCTTAACTAGTTGAAGTGAGTCTACATAATGGATATGATCCTTTAATTATGAGTGTGTGGTGGATTTTTAAGACAAGAAAAAACTCTCTTAATCCATATTGTCTATTTATCATCAAGGAGGGTGTTCTATCACACCTTATAAACATAGATAGGTACTCATGTAACATCTATAAATTTTAGTCATTAATGTAATACCTATGAAGTAACAACATTGGGTATTGCTTCTTATTTATTTTCCTCAAACATACTCCATTATGATGGAGCACACCAGACATATGAAATGCATGTTTATGTTTATGTTATTTATTTACATGTTTATTATATGATTATAGATATAATTTTTACATGATTTTCTTTTCTTGTTTAAATGCATGTAATGTTATAATAAAAACTATCATTGGTATCATAACCATATTTATTTTTCAAATAACCTACTTTGTATTATTTTAAATTAAAAAAATGTATATTGTAATATGTTATTTAATATGTCACAATATATTATATTATATGGATAAGAGTTATCAATTTATTCAATATGTTGAAATTTAGGATATGGGATATCATAAAGTGCAATTTAGATCTTTTCTATGTTATAAGGTCTTGATAGGGTGAGTCATATTGTACGGTTCATAAAAATGATTTGAACTATATTGTAAGTTATGATAAGTGTTGTCGTAGGGTATAATTGACAACATGGAGTTTTTAATATGGTGTGTTGTGTTATAAAGGATATATAGGTTATATAAATGATTATAATAGGGTTCAAATCTTGAAGAAAAATATATGATAGCGTATATCAAAAAATACAACAAGCCTCCAATTATTATGCCTCTAATATGTTATAATCAAGTCCCATGACAACTGGAAGATGAAAATATAGTCTATTTTGTGTTTATTGTCAATCCACACTGTGTTGATTAAGTGCTTTCAAGAGTAGTGTTTTTATGGGTCAGATGGCATCAGTTTTTAAGGTGGACTTATTTTCCAATGTTTTCCAAATTTTGGGGTCTAAAATTTGGGAAATTGAGAGAGGTGTTTTTGGAAAAGGAAGTTGGGAACAAGGATGAATGTAAATCTAAATTTTTTGTGCATATGATGTTACAATATCATCTTATCAAAATAAGGAAAAGGAAAGAATCTGATGGAATATCTGGAATGGTGTGAAAGATGAACTTGCGTGACATGGAAAAATGTTTGTGTATCTACAAAATAAATATAAAGTCGGAAGCATGAAGGAGAGTTGTGCACCAAATACGATGTAAAAATGTGGAATTCCATGTCTGGGGGAATTTTGCATGAAAAGTGGTAGGTGGTAGAGAAACTTGATTGCCGGGTTGACAACACCTATAAATAATTGGATACCCCCATTCAACAAGCAAAATATTTTCCAAGGAAGATCTGGAGTCACTGTTGTGTGAAAGAGTTGCGAACAGAAGATTTGTGCATAGTAAAACATGCACGTAGAGTATTACTTATTTATATAAATACCAAGTGAAACTCATGGTCTGTTTGAGTGAAATACAATCATTTCTATAAATATATCATTCTCGAAAAATCAAAAAGTTGCACACAAGGGATAGTTTGGTGAACAAATTTTTGAGTTGCATGATTAGAAAGTTTTGAATATCTGATTTATTTGACAAGTTATTTCATGTGAATCAACTCAATTATATGGTGAATTAAGATTCTCATTATAATTATGGATAAAGAATTAAATTATGATCTAATGAACCAACCTTCAAGTCATTAAACTAAGTAAGACTTCACCCAAAATAGTGAGTTAGGGGGGGTCTATAGAAGTGTTCTGGGGGATTCAGTGTGTTATCCATAAAATCATATAAAGGAAGTGGGTTTGGAATAGGCTTACCATGTATAAACTTCTTTATTACACGACTAGTAAATATTAGTGGATTTTGGTACGACCAACACACTATTGGCCTATAATCCTTAGACTAGCCCTTAGTGGTGAACCATGTAAAACTGTTATGTTCTCTCTCTGTATGTGCATGTTTAATTACATCATGATTCCATAAGATAGGTTTAATAAGGTCCTACCAGCATGGGACCTAGATCTGTCACTTTAAAATAAAATATTGACACCCTGATTCAACCCACTACTCTTAGGGTGTTCTAGGGTCCAACAAGTGGTATCATGTCATATAGGTTGATGGAGCTAAATTTTTAATCTTTTGTTTTCAGGGATAATTCATTGAATTTCAAGGGTTTCCCCCTATTTGATGGAAGAAACTTATTAATTTATAATAAAAGGATGATATCTCATCTAATATCCCATGGGATGGAGATTCTCTTTTCAACTGTATAGGGGATTTAGGCCACTGATACAACAATACTACCTATGAGTGAAATAGATAGGAAAATTCTTAATGCATATTCTAAATCTCAAAATTCAATTATTGTAGCTCTATTTGATCAAATTTAATTAAAGGTGAAGATTTTCACTCCAGGAAATTGTATATAGGGAAAACCATAAAATATATATGAAGGTTATAACAAAGTGAAGGAGGAAAAACTCCATGTTTTAACAATAGGTTCAATGATCTAAAATTGCATCTTGATGAAAATAAAGATACCTTTTTAATTGAATTACTAAATTTTTTGGAGTAATTCAAAGACTTAGTGATGAAATTAAAGATATTAACAGTTTTAAGAAAATATTAAGAAGTATTCCACCTATGTACATTCCCAAAATGTTATCCCATGAGGAAAGATATCTATCTTAACTTTCTCTGGATGGTTTACTAAGAAATCGTATGGCTTATTAAATGAGAGTTAAACTAGAGGATGTAACAACTCTATTAAGTAAGGAAATGGAATTCAAAGACATTGAAAGCTTGATGTTTTTAGATATAGAGTTGATGAAGATAATTATGAAGATAAAATTATTTCTTTTCTTTTCAAGAAATTCAAGAGAGGAAAAGGGATATTTGATGGAAATATTTCTCTAGCCTTTTTTCAATGTGCTAGAGTATGGAAAATTGCCTCTTGGTGCTCGTGGAAGTTTGATGATAAATAAAGTGAAGATGGAAACATGAAAAAGCCTCAAAAAGGATTCCCCCAAATGGGATACTTCAAATCATGATAGAAATTATAGAGAATTAGTTTCTTCTATAAAGAAGAACAAGATGATAATAAATTTTTGGAGGATGAAGAAATAGAGTATAAATATGAAATCCAAGCATCCATGATGGATATAGTAGAAAAGGAAGAACCTTCTAATGATAAAGATAATTAGTTGATTGGTCTTTTTGATCTCAATATTGAATTGAGGGTGTGATTGATAAGATTAATGATCAATGAAAAATAAAAATAAATATGAGAGTCATTCTTGAAGATTCATCAGAGTATTTTTATCGACTTGAAGTAGAAATTGATCGACTGAAATTAGGGGTAAAGTAACATTTAACAACTCTTGAAAACTCAATATAAGTTGTGAAACTTAAAATCAGGACTAAATAGAATTCAAAATCCATCAATGAAATTAAATCCAGACTAGAGGAGAAGGCTAAGGAAGCTGAGGGGTATTAATAAGAAGTTGTTACTCTAAGTAGTAAACTATAAACTAAATTAAAATCAATGTAAACAAATAAGAAATTATATTTTTGATGTTTCTCATATGAAGATAAATTAAAAAGTTTTTAAATATGGTTATAAAGGAGTAGGAAAGGCCTTGAATGATCATAGATACACATGTATAGGAAAAAATTGAATTGGATGTGATGTTAAATCATCAATGTCTGGAAAAAATATGATCCAAAATAAATGGAAGCATAAAGTTGGACATATCACAAAGGCATCTGATGCCCTAACAAATAAATCATAAAATCAAATGGAAAAGGAAACTATAAATTATTCTCAAGTATCTAGATACGATCTCTATTCAAATATATTTACTAAATAAGGGTAAATGAGTAGGAATAGAAGTGATAATATATTTCCTCTTATGAAATTTCAATTTTTTGTCTTTCTAAACCACACCATGCCATATTGTAAAAAGGAATGCAGCTATCTGAAAATAGAAGTGCTTGGAAGTAAACAAATGGGAATGAGATCATATACTTCATAATATGGAAGGAATTTTTTTATGGATATTTTCTTCACTATTCTATTTGTGACCAAAAATCTATTCATTGTAGGAAGATGAAAGGTCAGAACATTACCTACAGAACATAGAGAAAAATCAATACCCTCCAAATAGGAGGAGTTTCTCTTGGAAATAGTTATTATCATCTTGAATAAGAATATGATTATTATTCAATCATGCATATGGAAAAGAGTTCATAAATTTCATCTATAGAATCCACTAAATCAACTATGTCATGGAAGTAAAAGAAGAAAATTGAGAAATCCAACCTTATAGAAAAAACTCTAAAATCTACTAAGAACACCATGACTTGGATTATGGATAGTGTATACTCATCCCATATAATGTTAAATGAATTTTTATTAAATAATATTAATTAAAAAATTGTGGAATTTTGATGTTAAAAAATTATGGTTCTTTAAATATCAAGGGAAGTGGAAGTATAGAACTGAAAAATGGTGATCTTAGAAAAACTAAAGTTCTCTATGTGGATGGTTTATATCACAATCCCCTGGGTGTGAGTCACCTCTCTGAATCAGGGTTGATAGTGACATTCAATAAAAAGGGATGAACTATCAAAGGAAATATTTTAAATTATCTCATGGAAGGATGAAGAACATGTGGAAATTTATACCAGGTTGATATTAAAGAGAACAATTGTTACTTAACAGTTCAAGAAGAAAACAACTTGTGGCTCCGAAGGTTGGTTCACATTAATCAATTGAGAAAAGAAAATAAATCTAATATGAATATATTCATAAATATTTCCAATATAAATCATGAATGATAAAATAAATGTGATACTTTCATGAGAGGAATGATGATCATGAGTTCATATCGGCTGAAGAAAAAATGGTCATCAAATCTTCATAATATTATCCAAACATATGCACGGGGTCCAATAAATGTGGATAGAACATATGGATAGTGGTACTATAGAGACCCAGGTTTTTTCTAGTAAGACTTTAGAATATTTTTTAATATTATTCCAGAGTTGGATGCTGAGATGGCGTGCAATTCTGAGGCCCGGTGCACCAATAATTAATTGTATAAAAATATTGAATATATTTTATGTTAAGAACACGTAGTTAATTGAAGAAAATGTTATATCTCTTAAAAGGTAGCTCAGATCAGAAATCTCAGGCTATGGTTGGGTCTGGAACATGGTCTTTACCCTCTGCACGACATAAAATGAGTTGGCGTGAGAGGTTCGGACCCCTCGCTTGTTGAAGGTGTGTTAAATGGATGAATTAAATTATTAATTTAATCTATTAATATATCAAACCCAAATAACTCAAGGATGGGGACTTGGATGAGAAATTTGAGACCACCGTTGAGTTCAGAATGTAGGTTTTACCCTAGGTAGGGTATAACCTTTTTCAACATCGAGAGGTTGGATTATGTGCCATCTTGGATGATTAATTAAATAATTAAATAATTTTTTATTCAGTTATTTGATTAATTTCTTTTAAACTAATGAGAGGTTATAAATTCTTTGTTTATAGGTGTTGGACTCATACATCATTTTTTCCAACGATGACAAACCCTCTCTTCCTCTTGTCTCTTTCCCATTGACAAATGATGATGAACCTCTGATTCTAGACGGATCAAGAAGCGGGGAACACAACAGATCCTCCTCCTTCATTGATGAATGAATCCTTAATCGGCAGTGAATGATCCAATCCAGGTAGGAATATCCTTTTGTGTCTTTATACCTCGTATTAAACATTGATCATATTGATAATTGAATCTTCAATCTGCGCCTTCTTGCACGATCCCAATAATTGAAATAAACTGCTTTTATCAATTTATAAATTATTGTTATTATTCTTCATTCAACATTCAAAAGATGATTTATTAAGTCTAATCCAAACAATATTCATGGTTATTCATCAAATTTGTGGATCATTCTTTTTTTCATCATTCTCCCTCCGTTAATCATCTTATCTTATTATGATCAGTGGTTAGACGAATACTCAACTATCAATCAATGTGAAAAGAATCCTTGAAACATCAGATTATTTATGTGGACACAAATTCATGAACAATCAAGGTGTGATGCTCATATGACGTTGCTCGAGAAGATCATATGGTTGGGATATGACCATTGGTGACAAACTAGGAAGATGTGAGGCCTAGGGGTTCGACTGGTGTGAGAGGGGTTGTTGGCTGGGGTAGTGGTCCAGTGTGGCTTCAGGGCATGGATCCAGTGAGGTAGATGGCCAGGCAGTCCATACGGAGGTAGCGAGATGGCGCGAGGCTGGCGGTGTGGCATTCCAGGTGGCAACCTCCCAAGACAGCAACATTCTGAGGCAGCTTCGTCTGGTGGTTTGGGTGTACAGCAGGTGGCCAGGTGGGGGTCAGAGCCGGCAAGGGTCGGCGGATGGAGGAGGTCATCGGGGAGTGTGGAGATGGTAGGAGGCTGGAGGCGGTAGGACAGTGGTACATAGAGGCATTAGGGGCGACGGTCGCATGAAAATAGGGGGCACTGGGGAAACCCTAAATGGTGATTGAAAAAAATGAAATAAATAATTAAAAATAAAAAGAGAAAATATTATTATTGTTATTGTTATTATTATTATTTAAACCTCCATGACTCCCATGTGATACATCCGATCGACGCATTGTCAATGGCGGCGTGACCCCATTTACGGGGCCGTCATTTTAAGACTATTTTGAATGTTTCACCTCAACTTGTGACTAGGACCCACGAAATGCCTGAGAAATAATAGATTTAATGTTATTATTAAATCCTTGACATGCCATAACTCATGTTCACGTCATCCGTTTGACTTGTTGTCAGCAGTGATGTAACCATGTCTTCAAGATGGTTGATTCAAGACCAATGATTCATGTTGACATAAAGTACATGGCTCGGGCCCATGAAACGTCCCAATAATAATAATAATAATAATAATAATATTGTAGAATATTTCATTGGTCGTAACTGTCCCATACGACATTGGATTGGAGATCCTTCAGCGGCATCATGACCCTGACATTGAGGTGGACTTTGCAGGACTAATTACATGTGTTTAAACCTATGTTGAGGTGTAGACCTCATGAATCTTGGTTCACACACATTATGGTGGAATGCGACGTTTTCACTAGGTATCCATTCTGGGCGAACAAGTAGTTGATCCCTTGTGTTTTTATGAGAGGATCACAATGATGTGATTCATATAATTTTTTTCGAGACTGAAGATTGGATCCCATGGGATGTATTTTAAGAGTAATGTGGTGACATGTAATTTTTCCATCGGGGGTCCGATTGGGGGGAGTAAATAGTCTACCTCACATGTTTTCCTCAAGGATCACAATAGTGTAATCTATTAGGATGTGAAGATCCTTATTCATGATCTCATTAAATGTGGATGTTTCAGGATGGTATGTGCATAGGTGACCTCTGATGACTACAATGTTGTTCCTTAGTTCTTTCCAAGAGGTACCATTCAGAAGGGATGGCCAGAGTTCCTCGATTATTTTCTGAGAGGTACCATCCAACATGGATGATCAACGTTCCACGATGATTTTTCTAAGAGGCACCATCTAACAGGGATTTCTAGAGAAGATTCGGGCTTAACATCTAGATGGGATGGGCAGTGGTGTACCCCAACAATAGTATTGGCCTTACCCTCCAGTTAGGATGGGCAGCGGTGTTCCACAATGACAGTACCGGGCGTACCCTCCAACTGGGATGGGAAATGGCATTCCCCAATGGTAGTACTAGGCTTATCCTCCAGCTAGGATAGGTAGTGGAATTCCCCGATGACAGTACCTAGCTTCCCTCCAATTGGGATGGGTAGTGACATTCCCTGACGACAGTACCAGGCTTACTCTCCAGCTAGGCTGGGCAGTGGTGTTCCCCGAAGATAGTACTAGGCTTACCCTCTAGGTGATTTAGGTAGTAGCATTCCCCAATGATAGTATCGGTCTTACCCTCCAGTTGGGATGGGTAGTGGTGTTCCCCAACGGTCGTACCAGGCTTACCCTCTAGTTGGGCTAGGTAGTGGCATTCCCTGATGATCGTGTCAAGTTTATACTCCAACGAGGCTAGGAAGTTTTGTTCCTCTATGACTACCAGAGTAGGGCCCTCTTCTGTGCAGCACAGTGATGACGAGTCATTTGGCTTACCTAAAAAATCATGAGAAAGAGGGGTGCTTTCCCAACCGAGATGCACCCTTGTGACACGACCGAAAACTGAGTGGGTGAATCAGTGCCCCCCAAAGCGGATAGTATCGAGGTGTGGTGACTTGATCCCCTTTGAATTGTGCCTCCTAGGTAGTTTTGAAGAGATGCAGGACATCGTAGGTGGGTTTTACCCTGGTACTGATGGCTGCTCACCTTCTTGGGTTGAGTTGTGATATGGAGATCCCGTCACTCCATTTTTTTGGTTTCTTTGAATGAGAATATATATTGTTGGGTAGAGATACCCTCCTTTTACTATACCTTGTTCCCATACTGGTCTTCTTCTATTATATATTTTATTGGTTCCCTCTTTAGTACCTCTCTTATTTCTCCCTCAATCCTTCGGGGCATCCTACTGAGTATTTTTTTAAACTCACCCCTACTTGGGCTTGGCCCACACTTGGTATTCTCTTATAAAAAACGGACCGGTTGAACCAGATATCAGAGGAGCTTAGGGATAAATGGTTCTTGGACTACATGCATTTTTTGTAGTTTGGGATTCAAGATCGGGGTTCTCCCAGTTGTTTAACATTTTCATCGATTGACGGGTTTTGGCACTGTTCAAGTTGGGTGTGGATTTTTCCTCTTTCCCTTTCAGCTTTACTTTTCTTATACTTGTATTGTTTAGAAGTTGATACATATATGTTTGGTTTCATTTTTATAGTAGTGTTGTATATTTCTTTCTATTCTTCTACACTTGTGCATTGAGTTGGTTGCACGTGTGTGTACAGTTTCTTAAGAAAAGGCCTCCCATAGTTTTTTGATCCTTCGACGCTAGTCTCTAGCCCCTGGCCTATGGAGGTGGGCTTGGGTTGTTGTGGCTCGATCCCCGATATGGGTCGGGTCATGAAAAAGTGGTATCAAAGGTGGTTCAACCCTTGGGATGTTGTTTGGACATTTACCGAAAAAGGTCTTGGTTGGGTTTAGGGAAACAGGGTTGAAGTGTCTTGAGAGCGTCTCTCAGGCCAAGGAATCTAGTGATGGTATAAGTGTCCAACATATCTATTCACCAGGACCCTAATTACCTACTTGTCGACTTGGAACCTTGATAAACTAATTACAGGGAACAATGGTACATGCATCAAATAGGATTGAGTCTTTGACTGTCCTTATTGAGTCATCTCCCCACTTATGTTGATATATATATATATATATAGGATCATCTGAGTGTGGTACTCCTTGATAACATTCAAGATGTCTCTGCGACGACGGCCAACCAGTCAGGATACTAGCTATAGTTCATGATGATGATCCTGTGAGTGACAAGGTCTTAGTTTAGGATCCATCACGTGAGCCCCTTTCTCTGGGTGGGAAGGTAGAAAGACCTCCACCTATTGAGCAACAGACAGTACCAACAGAGCAGGTTGGGGATGTGCACACTTTGTGAGTTCCAGCGCCAAAGACCACTGATGTTCTATGGTGAGCCAGACCCTCAGGCATTATATGTTTAGTTAGAGTTGTTGGACCACCTATTCATACTTGTGTGGACATCATAAGATCATATGGTGGCTTTGGAAGCCAACATTTTCCCCCAGATCAGCAGGACGTTGGTGGATCTTGGTTACTCAGATACACAATGAGTTAGAACTATCATGGGATGACTTCCAGCAGCTATTTAATGAGGAGTTATACCCCTCCTTCTTGCACTCTGTTAGACATCAGGATCTCCTCCAGTTACGGTAGGAAGGGATTATGGTGACTGAGTATGAGACTAGGTTCACAAACCTTGCGCACTACTCTCAGGATAAGATCTATAATGGTTACTTCTGAGCACATAAGTTTAATCAAGGTCTCTGTAGGGAGATGTGTGCTATCATTGTACCCTTGTGCATCCCAACCTATGTTGGGGTGCTGGAGTAGGCATTGGTGAAAGAGATATTTTTTTAGTGGAATGTCATACAACTGGTTGGGGCAGTGAGCACAATAGAGCTAAGACATCTGCTTTAGCTAGAAGATGCTAGATGATGAGATCTTAACATATGAGATCTTCTCATGATAGATCTCAGGCACGTGGTCATATGGGGTTGAGACAACACATCAGAAGCATAGTGGAAGATTCCCTCTGACTATTTCACTCAAGGTGTAGTTGTATAGTAGATGCCCTTAGCGGGAAGTGCAAGAAGTCCCAGGCTCACCTAGTATGAGATGTTTCAAACCAGTTAACTTCCCTACAGCTGACCCTAGTGGAATAGTATGGTACAAATTTTCTTCAGTAAATGGTGTTGACTCCTTCGCTTTTCGAGTGTGTAAGAGATTCTTACTTGTGATGAACTAACTATGAAATCCTATGTGACCAGATATCCTTAGGTGTTTCACCATATGAATATTCTAAAGGAGGGAATCCTGAGACTTAGTTTCAGGATAAAACCTTATGAGGACGGAACATCCCTTTGGTTTGCATTCTTTGTTAGTACAAAAACACCATGTATTTATCCTGGGAGCGGGAGATCTAAGTGCAGTCTCAGTATCCCAATTGGTTTCCCTAGTTTTTCTTTTTGAGGATGAAAATATTAATGAAGGGAATAATGTAGAGACTCGGATTTTTTCTAATAAGACTTTGGAATATTTCTAAATATTATTCCAGAGCTAGATGCTGAGACGACGTGCAATTCTAAGGCCCGGTGTGCCAAAAATTAATTATATAAAAATATTGAATATATTTTATATTACACGTATGCATTTAATTAAATAAAATGGAATATCTCTTAAATGGTATCTCAGAACGGAAATATGAGGCTACGGTTGGGTTCAGAACGCAGTGTTTACCCTAGGTGTGACATAAAATGAGTCTGTGTGGGACGTTCAGACCCCTCCCTCATTGGTGGTGTGTTAAATAGATGAATTAAATTATTCATTTATTATTTTAATAGCTCAAACCTGAATAACTCACGTACAGGTTCTTGGATAAGAAATTTGAGACCACTTTTGAGTTTAGGATTTAGGTTTTACCCTAGGTAGGGTATAACCTTTGTCATCGTCAGGATATTGGCTTATGTTCCATCATGGATGATTAATTAAATAATTAAATAATTGTTTATTTAATTATTTGATTAATTTATTTTAACCTAATGGTAGGTTATAAATTCTTTGTTTTGAAGGGTTGGCCTCATAATTTAGTATTTTTATTGACAACAAACCCTCTCTTCCTCTCCTCTCCTTCCCGTTGACGAATGACGATGAACCTATGATTCTAGACGGATCAAGAAGTGTAGAATGAAATAGATCCTCCTTTTTCATCAATGAATGTGTCTTCGTCAGCAGCGAATGATCCAATCTAGGTAGGACTCATCCTTGGTGTCTTTATCCCTCTAATTAAACTTTGAGCATGTTGATAATTGAATATTAAATCAGTGCCTTCTTGTACAATCCCTTAAATTGAAACAAATTTCTTTTATCAGTTTATAAATGATTTTTATTTTTCTTTGTTCATCATTCTAAAGATGATGAATTATGGCTAACCTGAACAATAGCTGAGGATATTCATCAAATTTATTTATCATGCTTTTTTTCTTTATTCTCTATTTGTTCATCACCGTCTCTGATTATGATCAGTGGATAAAAAAATACTCAACTATGAATCGATGTGAAACCGATCCTTGACACATTGGATCACTTATTCAGACATGGATTCATGATCAATCGAGGTGCGACGCTCAGATAACGTTGCTCGAGAAGATCAGATTGTTGGGATCCTACCATTGGTGAAAAACCGAGTAGTCTTGAGGCCTAGGGGTTTGGCCGGTGTGAGAGGGGTTTTTTGTCGGGGAAGTGGTCTTATGTGGCTTTAGGGTGTGGCTCTGGTGAGGCAGAAGGCCAGGAAGGCCGGGTGAAGGATGCAAGCCAGCATCGGGTTGGTGATGTGGTTGTCCATGCGACAACGTCCCAGGACAGCAGCATTCCGAGGCGGCTTTTGCTGGTGGTTCGAGTGCGTAGCAGGTGGCTAGGCAGGGTCGGAGCTAGTGAGGGTCGGTGGATGGAGGAGGTCGTCGGGGCATACAGAGCCGGCAGGAGGCCGAAGGTGGTAAGGCAGCAGCGCATGGAGGAATTAGGGGTTTCGATTGCGTGAAACTAGGGGGAACATGGGAAACCCTATGGGATGATTGAAAAAAAAGGAAATAAATATTTAGAAAGAAGAAGAAAATAATAATAATAATATTATTTTTATTATTTATTTAAACCTTTGTGACTCCCCCATGCAACATCTGATCAAGGCGCTGTCAGCGGTGGTGTGGGCCCATTTACTGGGTGGTCATTTTAAGACTATTCTGGATGTTTCTCCTAGACCCATGACTGGGACCCATGAAACACATGAAAAATAATAGAGTTAATATTATTATTAAATCCTTGACATTCCATAACTCATGTGTGCATCATCCAGTTGACTTCTAGCCAGTGGTGATTTAACCCTATCTGTAAGATGGTCAATTCAAGACCAATGTTGGATGTTGACTATAGGTTCGTGGATTAAGCCCATGAAATACCCTAAGAATATTAATATTATTGTTGTTGTTTATGGAATATTTCATCGGTCGTAACTCTCTCATACAACATCGGAATGGTGAGATGGTAGTGGCATCATGACCCTAACATTATGGTGGACTTTTCAGGACTAATTGCTAGTGTTAAAATGGATGTTGAGGTGTGGACCCCATGAATCCCGGTTCGCATGCATTACGGTGGAATGCGACTTTTTCACCAGGTATCCATTCTATGTGAATGAGTAGTCTATCTTATTTGTTTTTCTGAGAGGATCGCAATAGAACAAACCATATAATTTGTTTTGGGACTGAGCCATGGGTACCATGGGACTTATTTCAAGAAGAATGTAGTGACATGCAACTTTTCCATCGGGGGCCCGATTGGAGTGAGTGAATAGTCCACCTCGTGTGTATTCCCTCAAGGATAACAATAGTGTGATCCGTTTGTATGTTCATAACCTTATTTTTAATCTCATTAAATGTGAATTTTTCAGGGTGGTATGTGCATAGGTGACCTACGACGACTACAGTGTTGTTCCTCGATGCTTTTCGAGAGGTACCATCCAGCAGGGATGGCCAGAGTTCCTCGATGCTCTCTGAGAGGTACCATCCAGGAGGGATGATCAAAGTTCATCGATGATTTTTCCGAGAGGCACCTTACTTTAGGGATAGCTAGAGAATATTAGGTCTTACCCTATAACTGGTATGGGAAGTGGCATTCCCCGATGACAGTACATGGCATACCCTCCAGCTGGGTTCTGTGGTGGAGTTTACTGACAACAGTACTGGGATTACCCTCCAGTTGGTCAGGTCAATGGTGTTCCCCAATGGTAGTACCGGTATTTCCCTCCAGCTGGGCTGGGTAGTGGCATTCCATAACAAAAGTACCATGATTACCCTCTAGCTGGGCTGGGTAGTGGTGTTCCCCGAAGACAATATCAGGCTTACCCTCCAGATGGGTTGGGTAGTGAAATTCCTTGAAAATAGTATCAGGATTACCCTCCAACTGGTTTGGGAAATGTCATTCCCCGAAGGCAGTACCGGGCATACCCTCCTACTGGGCTAGGCAGTGGGGTTCTCCGACAATCATGCCGAGTTTACCCTCCAGCAGGGCTGGGAAGTGGTGTTCCTCAATGACTACCAGAGCAGGACCCTTGTCTGAGAAACACAGTGATGAGGAGCGGTTTTTCTTACCCAAGGGATCGTGATAAAGGGGGATTCTTTCCCCACTGAAATTTATCCTTGTGACGCAACCCAAAACTGTGTGAGTGATCCAGTGCCTCCTAAAGGAGACAATATCTAGGTATGGTGACTTGTGCCTCCTAGGTAGTTCTGATGAGATGTGGGGAATCATATGTGGGTTTTACCCTAGTACTAATGGCTACTCACCTTCTTGGGATGATCTTTGAGATGGATATCCCCTCACTCCCTCATTTGGGTTTCTTTGAATGAGAATATCTATTATTGCGTAGAGCTACACTCCATTTACTGTACCTTATTCCCATACTGGTCTGCTTCTGTTATATCTCTTGTTTCTACCCTCTTCAATAACTCTCTTGATGGTCCTTGGAGACTTCGGGGCATCCTACTGAATATTTTTTTTATACTCACCCCTTCTTGGGATTTTACCACACTTGGTGTGACCATGAAGACGACAGACAGGTTGATCGTGATATCAAAGGAGATTAGAGATATAGGGTTCTTAGAATGAATGTGGTGGTCGTAGCTTCGGATTAAGGATTGGTACTCTCCCAATTGTTTTACTTTTTCACTAGTTGTTGGGTTGTGGCACTTTTCTAGTTGGGTGTGTATTTTTCCCCTTTCCCTTTCAGCTTTACTTTTCTTGTACTTTTATTGTTTATAGGTCAGTGCATATATGTTTGGTTTCATATAGAAGTTTTGTATCTTTCTTTCTCTTCCTCTACACTTATTCACTGATTTGGATGTGTGTGTTTGTATAGTTTTTTTGGAAAATGTCCCCTCTAGTTTTTTGTGCCTTCAGTGCTAGTCTCCAGCCCCTAGCCTATAGAGGTGGTCTTGGGATAGTTGTGGCTCAAGCCCTGATATGGGTCAAGTCATGATAGGTACTTCATTATTTTAATTTATGATTATATAATAATGTAATTTGTAATGATTATGAATAGGAAACAAAAATTTCTTGATTTCATGAATAGTTTTTGTCGAATTGTTGAGAATGAAACTTGCTGCACAGTCAAGAATCTACGATATAACAATAGAGGTGAATAAAAATTAATTCAATTTTAAAATTACTAGAAAAAAGGAATAAAGAATGAGGTGGTTTCGGTGATAACCCCATATAAAAATGGATTAGTTGAATGTATAAATTGACATGCGAACAATATGGATGGAACTATGCTAATTGAGAGTCGTATTTCTCTTTATTACTAGAAATAGGTTGTTCATGTAGCAGTGTATAGTCAAAATAAAATAGGGATTTTATTGGAGAAACTAATTCACCATATGAGTTATGGTATTGAATAAATAACTCTTTAAATTATTTATATGTTTTTAGAATTAAATATTTCATCCGAATAAAAAAATGTAATTAAGGAAAGTATAGTGATGTTGTAGACAAGGGAATATTTCATGGACATTTAATAAAGAGTAAATCCTACAAATGTTGCGGTAATCATCTTGGTATAATTTTAAAAATAATATCAAGGTAATTGAATATAAAACCATTAATATATTGAGGATCTCATGTGTTGGTATGACAGAATATAAATAAGAAATTTAACACGGGAAATATTCAAATGAAAATATAGTGGATGGATTGAAAAACATTCAGGGATCAAAAAATAATGATGATTCAGAAGAAGAATAGAAAGGGAAAATGGTGGACGAAATGTCATCATAACCTCATAGGATAAATATAATAGTAGAGGATGGTCAATCCAACACCATTGGGGATTGGACCACACCCACATAGAGAAGGAGAATGAGGAATGAAGAACATTATCACTTTTTATCAATTGTATAACCAACCTCAATTGATAAATCAACAAAGGATGAATTGTGGGTTAAGTCCATGAATAAAGAATTGGATCATATTGAAAAGAACCATAAATGGGAACTTTTCAAGTGACTTATAAATCACAATGTGATTGGAACAAAGTGGATCTTTAAAAAAAATTGGTGAGCCTCGAAATGTATCAGAAACATGTGATGATTAGTGTGTAAAGGCTATACAGAGATTGAAGGGATTGATGTTAATAAAATTATACAATATCTAGAATGGATTCAATCAGTATTTTCCTTTCCATCACAATTTAGAGAGAATAATATGTTTACCAAATGGATGTCAAAATGGAATTCTTAAATTGAGTTCTTGAAGAAGATGTCTATATTGAAAAACCAGTGATATTTTTTACTTGAAATGATGAGACAAAATTTTGCAGATTAAAGAAGGACCTCAATGTTATGAAGTAGGCACTATGAGAGTGGTATTCTTGAATTGATGCTTATCTAAACAAGATCTAATTTAAAAGAGGATGTGTTTACCATAAAATCTACGTGAATAATTCTCAAAAAGAACAATTTGTTGTTATAGTGTATGCAGATGGTATTATTTTTTAAGGATGCAGGAAGGTATTAGTGGAAGAATTTTTTAATCATGTGAAATCAGAATTTGAAATGTCTATGATTAGTGAACTCAAATACATCTTTGGGTTTTGGGTGATTTAGAAGAAGGATCAAACCTTCATTTCTCAAGAAAAATATGAAAGAGGGATTCTGAAGAAATTCAACATGAATGAATCCCAAAAAATGTAGACTCCAATTACAGTTGGGACAATACATACAATGCATGAGGATTTTACATCTATGGATCATACACTACAAAGGAGAATTACTGGAGTCTTATTATACTTGACTGCAATATTTCCAGATATTGTGTTTGTAATATGATTAGTGGCTCACATCCATAATAATATGAAGGAAGAGAATTTGGATGAAGATAAAATAATCATTAAATATATTAAAGGTACTCTCAATTTTGGTTTATACTCTGTTATAGGAATATATAATTAATTTACAACTTTTTTATGCTGAATGGGCTGGATATGTGGTGGATAAAAAGTCCACAAGTGGTGGAGAATTATTTATTGGCAATATATGTTTAGTATGGTTGAGAAAGAAACATGAAAACACTTATCTTAGTATAACTAAATAATAGTACATATCTACTACAAATTCTTACAATCAGCTATTATGGATGAAGAAACAACTATCTAATATTAGTGATGAGGTAAAATAGACAATGGTGATTCACTATAACAACAAGAGAACGATAGTTCTTATGAAGAATCTAGTTTAAGACTCTCGTAAAAAACATATTTACATCTGATATCACTTCATCTAGGAAAATTTGAACATGGTGTCATTAAAATGAAACATGTTGGAACTGATGACCAACTAGATAACATTCTGACTAAACCATTGGTAGCACGTGTGTTTGAGAAACATCAGTTGAACCTTTGTGTTCATCCACCGCCCAGTGAATGGGGAGGTTATGATTTTCCACTTATCCCCATTTGTGTTAATTTTTAATCATATTGTGGAAGTGATATAGGTATATGGGGGAGATTCGATCTAGGGGGAGTTTTTTTATCTCTCACTACTAGAAAGACAGTCTATACCCATGGTTCAAAACCTTGGGTATAGCCCCAAAAACCGTGGGTATAGCATATACCCATGGTTTTGGGAACAGTGGTCATTGGTGGCATCAGTATAGGTCCCCAGCCTATACCCACGGTTTTCCAAAACCGTGGGTATATCTGTTCTGCCACCATTTCAAAGCGTCACACACAATTGTCATGCTGTCAAGGTCTTTTACCCACGGTTTTAAAACCGTGGGTACAAATCCTAAAATAATGCGGGCAGCGGGTTTTGATCCCGCAACCTCTTCACTGAAAACACTGCATCTTACCGCATCCCTATCATCACCTATGTGTATATATATATATTTATTTAAATATAGTTATATAAACCATTGGTACAGAGGGAAGAATCGTGGGTATATGACTCTTGCCCAAAAAACTTTCCTTCCCGTGGGGGAAAAAAATCTGGCACACACACGGGAAACCTATACCCACGGTTTTTCATAGCCGTGGGTATACATATTTTATCATGGACCTATCCCCATAGTTTTTCGGAAAACCATGGGGATGGGTCCATTTTCCAGTAGTGTCTACTAGTCCAAATATAAGATCTTTTAGATTTTTACAAAGGGGGGTGGAGAAATTCAATGTTATAATGGTTTATTGGTTGTGGGTTTTTGACAAACCATGCAATGATTCTATGAAATAATTATAAATATTTGTTATGAGGAAATAATTATTATTTCTTATATATTATCTTAGAAATATTTAATAGTTCCAAAACACAAGAACCCAATTCATGCTTCCACTCTTGTTTTCTACACTGAGCTTTTCTCAAAAAATACGTGGAGTGTTGGATGAGTTGTCTCTCACATTATATGTTTTTTCAAGGTTAGTGGTTTATTAAATTCTTCTTTCCGATTTCAAACAAACCAAAATGGGGAGATTTTTGTAACCAAGGCCTATAAAATTTGGAATATGGTAATAGAGTCTATTTTGTGTGTTTTTTTAATCCATACTTGGTTGATTAATTTTTTTCAAGATGAGTGTTTTTATGGTGAAGATGAATTCATTGTTAAAGGTGGCATTGTTTCCTAGTGTTTTCTAAACTTTGGGGTCCAAAATATGGAAAATGGAGAAAGGTATTTTTTGGAAAAGGAAGTTTTGTGAATGTCTGAAGGTAAATAAAAATGTTGTGTGCAATTGAAGTTTCAGAATCATCTCGTAAAAATATGAAAAAGGATATTACTGTGTGCAAGATATGGAATGGTATGAAAGACGATCTTGCATAACATAGGAATTTTTTCATGAATATATGAAATAAAGATGAAGTGGGTGAAACAATGAAGATTGGTATGCCAAATACGATATTAAAATTTGGATTTACATGACTGGGTAATGTTTCATGAAAAGTGTTAGGTAGGTGAGAAACATACACGTAAGGTCAAAAAAATCTATAAATAAGAGGATTCCACCAATAAATAAGCATAAATTTTTGAAATAATATATGGTGTCTATGCTTCATGAAATAGTTTCATGTAGAAGAGTTTTTTACAGTAAAACATTCACATAGAGTATTCTTTTTGTATATCAAGACCAAGTGAAACTCATGGTCTATTTACATGAAATATAAGAGTTTCAAAAAATATATATTACCCAAAAAACACAAAATTTGTGAAAAATTATAGGTGTTTCATGAAAATGGTTGATCTCGGGGACTAGTAATTTTTGAATATCTGGTTTGTTTGATCAGTGATTTCAGGTGCATCTACTCAGGAGTATGGTGAAATGTGATTCTCAAGCTAATAAGAGACAAAGATGTAAATTCTAGTCTACTAAAGTGTCTTTCAAGTCATTAAACTAAGTAAGACTTCACCCAATGTAGTGATCTATGGGGATTTGGTAGAAGTGTTCAGAGGGAGGTAGTGTGTTATCCCTAAAATCATATAATCTTAGCGTTTCTGGAATAGAGTGACTATGTCTGAATTTTTGTATTCCACAACTAGTGAAGATTAGTGGATTTTGGTATAACTAACAAATTATCATCGTATGCTCCTTGAACTATCCCTTAGTGGTGAACCAAGTAAAACTATTGTTTTAACTTTTTGTATATGAATGTTTAATTAATGAAAAATTCCATTAGATATGTTTAACAAGTTCCTACAAACATTGGAACAAAATCCATTGCTTTAAAAAAATAACACCCTGATTCACCCCTCGCCTATTAGGGTGTTCCAAGGTGAAACATTATATGAAATGACTAATAATAAAATATTATCAATTATATATATATATATTAAAATATGATCTATCATATAAATGAATATATATATATATACTACTTATATTTTATTAATTGTTTATAAAAGATAATTTTTAGGAATTATAAATGAAATATTTTTATTCATAAATGAAATACTAAATATATAAATTAATATATAATCATTGGAAAATAAATAAAGGTTTTATTTATTTATCTTATTCCTATTTAAATATTCATGTATATAAATTGTTTGTATAATATAAATATTCTGTATTCTTTAATTTATATGTTAAATTGAATCCTTCATTCCATGTATTATAATCTAGGTATTAAAACATAAGATTTATTTTTCTGCTACCATTAATTTAGATTATTAAAAATTTATAATGTTAAATTTTGAGGTCAAATATAGTTTACACATATCATTTGTTAGAATTATGAAGGAATTGTGATCTATTTGAATTACTAAACCTTGGTTATTAGAACATTAGCTTGGACTTCTCATGTTTTATAATTATTGGTATTTTTGGGATTAGTAACACAAATTGTGAGTTGCGTAAAGAGTTACACATTAATATAGTTTGGACATATTAATTTTATAGAAGTAATTGGGATTATAAAACCAAATCATTTAAAGTATTCATATATATATGGGGATAAAATTATATGTAAATATTTCATGTTATTTAATGGTTATATATGAGGAATATGGAAACCATGAGACTAAGTAAACTTCTAGAAAAACAAAGTGTTAGATTCCTCTCAAAGAAGAAATGTTTTAGGACCTCAAGCATCCAAATGCATATATCGTGCCAATTATGTGTTCTAGTGGATTATCTTGTGTAAGGTATACTAGGTATGGGTGACCCTAATAGGATTAGGTGACCCTATTCAATCATAATATTTTTATTACACTTTTCTGGATGATCCTAACATGATTGTGCATCTAGAGAAATAGATTGGGGATAATTTATATAAAGAATTTACAAAATTGATGGGCTCATAATAATCCAAGGGGAATATGTAATATGATTGGAATTATGTATTTCCCAAATAGATAAATATTAGGAGATATTATAAGGAAACCAGATAATTTTTTAAAATGTGAATCTTTTACCACTAAAAAGATATAAGATGGGGGTCATCATTTCGGTGGAATTACTATAATTAAATTCCCATGATGAAATGATATGAAAAATGATACTCAAAAAAAGATATGTCATATTATTGATTATGGTATTAATTATAAACACTAATGTGATATATCTTATTAAATGGAACTATAATTTTGTAGACTGTTATATAATGTTAAAAAGTATTCTTAGGAGAAGCATGTTATTCATATATATGTTAATATTACAAAACAAATCACTAATTCTGACTAACAATTATTGGAAACTATGTATGAAACTCAATTGTTTACTAATAAACTCAAACTTAGAAATGTGGGAGAGTTGATGATAGGTAATGTAGACATTTTTACAAGAAATAAGGAATTATTAGTGGTATTTAAGATAAAACATTATGATCTCAGTCTACCTAGTGTATTAGTTCAACAATTGGAATATTATTACTATGTTCATGATATAAAATTAAAATTTTTTCCTATACATTAATTGGATAAGATGGGATTTATTTTCATCACTAAAAATAATAATTTTTCTTTATTCTTGGATAAAATATTTTATAAATTTGAGAATGTTGTTAATAGTGTATACATTCATGATAAGGATAATTTATTCTATAATATTCTGTATAAGAATATCAATGTTTATTTAAATATTTTTGTACTCTTGTATTTTCACCTTATAAATATAAATTATAAACACATCCAAATACTCTATAGATTTTGATTTTTTGAATCATTCGATGATAAATTGATTAACAAAATTCAATCAAGTTTATTAGAAAAAATGAAAAACATGCCTTTTAAGGTAAATCTTGAGAGGTTTAGTGTACTATAAGATATAATATATAGTTATTTATGCCAATTAATTATTTAAATATAAATAGGTGGGTATAGATACTTCATAACCTTTACTAACGACATCAGTTTGTACGGTTATGTGTTTGTTGAAAGACAAAAGTTTAAAACCATTGACCACATGGTGTCCAGATGTGAAGTAAAAAAAATACTTAGAATATGTACAACTATTTTTTTGATCAGATCATTATGGTGAATACTTTATGTAAATACATTTTCCCCGATAGCTCATGGTTGGTGGTCACTTTATTATATTGGTACTAGATCCAAGTGTTTAGATCCCAAAGGATTGATTTTTTTAGTACTCCTAGAAAACTAGATACATAATTGAATCTCACATTACATTTAAAAACATAAAATGAAACATAGTCTTTTCATTGGTAACAAAATTATTACATTTATCATATCACTACATTTAAATCTTAATACACTCCCAAACATCCAAGGAAAAGGAAACATAAGAAAGTGGTGACCTCATATGCACAATAAGTGAATGCATGCGATGGACGATAAAAAAAATATATAAAACATGGACAATATAGCCAGGATAAAAAATAATTAAATAATACATAAAACTAATAACATAAAATAGGGGACTAAATCCATGGATTATATAACAACGGGAATAATCAAATGGATAATAGTAACTAGTTTCATAATGATTTAATTCATAATATTGGACACCATAATATTACCTCCAAGGCATTGTGTTAAGACAACATACATAAATAGGTAAGGTGTATACCAAATACAAAATATATTTTCTCTAATGATACCTACCAATGGATCTTGGGGATATTGGTAGGGCCTCACATAATATAGTAAATCTAATGCATTCATCATATAAAAGGGGTGAAAATTAATCAACGTAAACATTCATATTGAAAAACTAGCATGTGAAATTTAGATGATTATCCCAATCAATAAACATAATAATAAACTATACATAGTTATATTTTTAATGGTTTCAAAATATTATGTCCCTTGTAAATCATTATATTCACTTAATAACTTTGACATAGATAAATATAATTTAAATTGATCGTTGTAAGATTTCATGATGGAAATACACTTTTTGTTTTAAAATATCATACTCAAAATATAAATATTTACCAAAATAATCAAAATATTTTCATTTAACTATATCATATAAAACTATCAATAAATCTTCAAAAAATTAAGTAGTCGGGATGGTGGAAAATTCTACTCATGCTGTAAAAGATAAAAAACATTCCTTTCAATCTTTTGTAAGAAAATTCAAAACATACCTCATTCGGAAAACAACCCGAAGATTCTATTTAACCCATTTTTTAAAAATAAAATAGTGATAAAAATTAATTTGACTAATAATTTAATAATAGTAAAAATATAATTTAAAAAATTAAGTAAAATGGGGATATGGATGAAAAATATTTTAGACACGGTAGTAAAATAATGTCGGTTTTCCAGAAAAAAAATATGGTTTCGCTACCATGATTGTATAAAGAGAGGAAAACTAATGGAAAAATATTAATTTCCTTAAATTAAAATAGGATATAAATATTTAAATATACAAATATATATTTAATATATAATTATAATATAATTCCCCTAGTGGATACTTTAACATAAAAAATACTGAATAATGATGAGATTGTGAAGAAACCCTTACCTTAGGTTTGAATTCCTTCATATGAATTTGAACCTAAAATATAATAGATATATATTTATTATTATATATTACTAAAATATAATAATATATATAATACCACATATTATTTACTTATAATATTTTATCACATTTTTATTAATAATTCTTCATTTTAATCAGTATTTCGGGGTATTAACTGCTTCATTTTTTACTTATGTTTTTGTTTTTAGTTTCTGTATTTATACATTGATCATGGTTCCATAATTTCCATAATTTTATTCATGATATAAATTTCACATATATTAATTCTATACATATTTATAGTCATACATAAAATTTATAGATAGAAAAATGAATTGCACCCTTCATGGAGACGGCATGTCCTGCGCATGCATAAACACTAATTTTATTTTTCAATTGATGTAATGAAATAATGGTAAATATTATTTAAAATTTATATAATAATTATTATATATAATATATAATTTATATATTCATTAAATATACTATTATTACCATCTATATAAAACATAATTGAAAAATAAATCACCCTGATTCGTGGAAGTGGTCATCCACACTTATGTGCTAGCGACATTATTTTTCTCCAATGCATTGGAAGGTAAGAAGGTGGATGTTATATTATAATTATATATGAATTGATAATTAGTAATAATAATATATACATATTTAACCCATCATAAAAACCATCCACGAAATATGGTGGTGGAAAATTAATTTTATTGTAACGTGGAGACAGTTAACCGTACCTACACACAAGTGATAATTTCAATTATAGTTTGATGTGAAAAGGGGTTTATAATGATGATTTCATGATCATAATAGCATTTTATTATAATTTTAATACTAAAAATATAATTTTGTGATAAATAAAAGTGATATATAGAAGCTAAATAAGAAGTAAAAAATGAAAGTGATCGGTTATTGTGATTAACTCCTTTATTAAATAACTCCTTAAATTTCCTCTTAGGTCTACTATGGTTGGAATTTTGGTAATATAAAACCAATATAAAGAATATAAATAAGTTTAGGTTGGATTTTTTAGGGTAATTTCATTCTATATGGCTCAATGTTTTGTAAGGAAGAGGAAAGAGGGGTGCCCTTTTATAAAGGAGGGGGGGGGACACACTTGTAATTTTTAAAAGATTAAAATATAATAAATCCATTATCAATAGAAATGATTTAAAATGGCCATTAATTAAAAGTAAAAAAATAATATTCTTTCCATAACATCATAAAAATAAATTTGGATAGGTTTTGGGGTCATTGTAATCCTTATCTTTTTTATTAATCCCTTTATTCAATATTTTTATCCTTAACCTTGGTAACAACTATTCTAAATACAATGGGTTATGGATGTTCCTGTAAATGTACAAATGACACATAAATTGGACATATATTATTTTTTTAACAATATTCCATTCACATGGACAATGATAACAGTTTTTTGAATTTTAAATTATTTAATAAAATGGTATTTATTATAAAATATCATTAATTTCAATTTTGGAACTCTTCATTTAAGTTGAATTTAAAGACACGAATACTAAGAGAAAATTACAATATAATCATTCTAAAGCTCCCTAATATGTTATATTTATGTAAAAAATTCTTGGAATAGTAGAAATCACTCCTATTATTTTACGTTTAATATTAATTAAATCATTTATTTAATTTTTTATTAATTGAATAAATACTATATTAATGTTGCACATGCCTTTAGAATAATTTTTAAATAACAAAAAATTAAAAAAAAAATTATGAATATAATTTATATACACACACAATTACCATTATGATTATTTCATAACATTCTTTTGTCCCTATGTGAACACATAAGATATTTTTAATACTAAGAGAGTAACATTTTGTAACTTTCTTTACTTTAAATATTAACAATTTAATTTTCATAGAAAATTGTCTCTTAAATAATTATATTTAGATCATAATTTTATAATGGTTTATTTTCATTCATACAATATTAATTTTGATGAAAAATTGTGACCTTAACAATTAGTTTTATCCTAGAATACACTTATTTATCCTTTATCGTGATGATAAATTTTACCATGGTTACTGTCTATAATGCCAAAAAATAAAAAATATATATTTAAAAATTTTGATACTCTTCAATAAAAATATTAAATACATTTTATTACATTCGTGACTTCTATGTGGTAGAAATTTATTTTAAAACATGTGTGAAAAAACACGACAAAACTGCTTTTAGAAAAAAAAATATTTTTTTATCATAAAACTGGATTTGTTCTTACACCCTGCCTAAAAAATATTATATTAACAATAAATATGACTGAATATATAATATATATATTTAATCAAAATAATTCATAAATTGTGATTAATTTAATAAAAACAAATTGCATGCATACAAAAATTCAGAAAAAAATATTTTTACATTCAATTAATTTTTTATTTCTAATCAATTAATAACTAATGAATTTATTTTATACAAATTTAAACCATAAAATTTAAATAATATATTTAGTATTATTTATACCCTCAAGTTCAATGGATAGTTTATAGTGGTATATTATATTACATTTCATTTGAATCAGGGTCTGTATATCAAAAAAAATATAATAGATTAAATTTATTTAAAAATAAATATATCAAAAAATCTCAAGGTGTTATATTGTTACCTACATAAAAAAATTCAAAAAATTTCTATAATTTTACACCATGAAGATATTTGGGTATTTCTTCATCATAATTTCTTCTATTTACCATGTAACCTCTTCTATTTTATGATGTCTTCAAAGTATCTTTACCAAGTGAGTCATCTGATTCCACAACACTTATTCTATAGTGCGTCGATTCTGGATAGAAAAATAAAAATAAGAGATATTAGCTTCCAATTATATTTATTTATATGTGAGATCATGTGTTGGTTATGGAATTTATTCCACTAACAATGAAATATGAAACATAGCAATTACATTTGAGATACTTGGTGGTATGAAAAAACAGTAATCCATAACATCGGTTCATTCTAGGATTTAAAAAGGTATGATTTTCTTAGGTATGAGTTTCACTTTCTTACCACACCTTATAAAACCCTTCCATGGATATACATTGAATAAAACATGATCAACCACTTAATATTCGAAATCATTCCTCTGTTTATCAGCATAACTCATTTTCCTTCTTTAAGATTCTCAATTTTTTTTCTTAATAGTTTTTACCTTTTTCATTACCTCCATAAAATGTTTTAGGCCTATAGAACTCCATTCACCAGCTTCACCCCAAAAAGTATTATTATGAAATATCCTTCTATATTATTTTACATATAGAACCATTTGAATACTTGAATGGATGCTATTATTATATGAAAACTCTACAAAAGGATAATATTGATCCCACTTACCTTGAAACTCAAGTGATCACAACCTCAACATGTATTTTGATATTTGGATAGTCCTTTAAAACTAACAATTAGTTTGAGGATGATAAGTGATGCTTCAATGAATCACTTTACCAAGATCCTTCTGATAAATTATCTGGAATTTTGATTTAAATCATGGATCATGATCAGACACAATTGAAAGAGGTGTTCCATGATGTATTACAACATCATTCGTATAGAGTATTTCAAGGATCTCTCATGGAAAATATACTCATATACCCAGTAAATTTTTATATTTTTTAGGGTGGTAAATAATAACCCATATTGCATCATTTTTATATGAGTATTTGGTAGTACATTGACAAGTCCTATAGTAATTACATCACATTTTTACATAGTAATAGATATAGGTCGCATGACTCTTCTAGAATATTGACTCTCAGACTTCACATGTTAAAAAACCAAACATATTGACACATAATCAATAGTTTACCACTTCATATTACCCCACACAAAAAATTCTCCTTTATATTTCTATAACTTTTTGTGTTACCAGGGTGTATAGAGAAATTAGTGTTAGATGCATCATCTAATATTTCCTTTTTCAACCTAGGTATAGATGGAATTTAATTCTCTTTCCAAATTTAATAATTCCATATTTATATATTAATTCTCCCAATTTCCCATATTTTATGACCTTACATTTATTTTGAAAATTATCATCATAAAACTCAGAGTTTTTTATCATTTCTAATAAATATGGTTTGGAAAACATTTGAAAAATGAGTATATTTCCCCTTCATAAATAATTTCTAGATCCATCTTTACTAAATCCATGAACAAAGGATCCTTGAAAATTCTTATATTGCTCATAATTCCAATATTTTTTCTACTGAGGGAATCAGATACCATATTTTTCTTTCCATTATAGTATTTTATTTAGCAATTATAATCATTAATTACCTTGGGCATTCATCTTGTCTACGTGTTTTAATTTTTTGAAAATATGTATTTCAGTCTCTCTTGATATTTGTATGTTTCATATCATTATCCATAGAGATAATGCCTCCGAATATTTAGATAAATGATAACGAATACCAACCTAAGATCATGAGTTTGATTGTTTTCATCATGAGTATTTAACTACCTTGATTCATAATAAATAACATTATCCTTATCCATAAGGATACACTGAAGTCCCTTCTTTGATGCATCACTATTAATCACAAATCTATCATTTCTTGATGGTAGAATCAAGTTCATAGAATTTACCAATATCTTCTTAAATTATTCAAAATAATCTTCACATTCTGTTATCCATATAAACTGAACCTCTTTAGGTGTAATTTTTGTAAACGGGTTATACAGTCATGAAATTTTCTGAATAGAGCACTGATAATAACATGAAAAACTAATGAAACTATGTACCTCAGTCATGTTCATTGGGGTAGGACATTCTTGGGCTACCACTTTCTTTATATGATAAACTGAGAATCTATCCTTAGGGAAAATATGTCCATGAAAATAAATTTTCTTATGTCAGTATTTACACTCACTAAATTTACCCTATTTCTCATTTCTTTTATGAGACACAAGAATGATCCTTAAATGATTCTTATTGACTTTATATCCCTTATAGTACACCATTATATCATTAATAAATACCAAAATAAAATTATCAAGATATTTCTTCAATACTCTATTCATTACATTGAAACAAATAGTGGGTTTATTGGTCAATCCAAATGGAATTGCATTAAACTCGTAATGATCATAACTCATTCTAATTAATGTCTTTGGAACATCTTCCTTCTTTACTTGAAATTGATGTTACCAATAAAGATTTAAATTCTTTGTAAAATATAGATATCTCTAAAGTTGATCGATTTAGTCACCAATTTGAGGAAAATGATACATTTTCATTATCATAATAGAATTTATTTCCCTATAATCAATGAATAGTATGATATATCCTTAATTATTCTTATTGAAAATAATAGGGGCTCCCCAAGGTGAAACATTTGGGAATATAAATCCCTTATTATAAAATGTCTCTAATATTTTCTTCAATTAAAAAAACCCTATAGTGTCTATTCTCTAGGTATTATTTGATACAGGTCTTGCGTTACTGATTAAATTAATGGAAAACTAAACCACATTCTTTAGTGAATTTCCATGTAATTATTTAAGGAATACAATAATTTATTATTGTATAACTGGTATATTATAAAATTCAAGTTTCCCTTTTCAATCTATAGGTGATGTATTTTCTTCTTCCCTAAGAATTTCATTTAGTAGATCAGCTAGGGGTGGATATAAACATAACTGAGATGATGAAGTCACGCCTCTAAATATAATTAAATCCATATCTTCATAATCAATTATAATTTAACTATCTTTTCAATAAAATTTTTAATCATATTTTGAAAACTAGTCTATACCCATGAATATATAAAAATCCACCTTAGGTGTAATAATAATGTTAGAAAATATATCATGATTCGGTGTCATAATGGGAATTGACTAACACAACCTTGTTGTGTTGAGACGTCCACTAGGATTATTAACTGATAAATCCATTCATAAGGTTTCAGGGAAATATCTAGTTTTATTCAAAATCATGGAATTTATAAAAAAGAAAAAATATCTAGATTCAAGTAATGAGTTATCTAGATTTGAGTAAATTATTATAGTGTATGCCACAACATCTTTAGGAACTTCATCCTTTAGCTATTATGATCATATAATCTTTTCCTTTCTCTCTTGTCCTTCTCTGGGAAAAATTCCCATGATGCTTGGGGAAATTATTTTCATAGTTACTCATATCCTTAAAATTGAATCATTGTACATTGGATGATTCATGCTTTATATTGAAAACATGATCCTGTTGGCCTTTCTCTCTACACATGAATTAAAATCCCATTCCCAATAAGCATGTTCAATGTTTTTTTATTCCTCATTTTTTATATGATAGAAATTACATGCTTTGATACTTTCTTTTTATTATATATCATTTCCAAGAGGGTATAGCCACCCTTTTATTCTATTTATTTCCTTTTAATTCATATAACATTTAGATTTTTTTATCTATCATTATATCTCAAGATATTATTCCCTCATATGATGGAAAAATTTTGTAGACTAGTTTTCTTCGAAGTATTAGCTTTATACCATCGATTAAATGGTCAATATTTCTCTTTGGGTTATGTTAAAATATTTATTCATGTCTTGCTGACGTTGTAATGTTGGATTCATACTTAGAAACATTTTCCA
Organism: Viscum album; assembly: GCA_963277665.1. Taxonomy (NCBI): domain Eukaryota; kingdom Viridiplantae; phylum Streptophyta; class Magnoliopsida; order Santalales; family Viscaceae; genus Viscum; species Viscum album. Next base: position 1,327,712,949 of record OY728145.1, on the reverse strand, counting down.
CTTTCTTTTGTCTTAGAATCATGAATTTTCTATCCATATCCACTTATTTTTTGTGAGGAAAATATTTTTATAATAAAAGTTACATAAAATACTTCCATTCAATACTCACTATTTCCTACTTATCCTTAGTGTTTTGAATCAATGAAAAACATTGAATAGAATCGACATAAAGATGAAAAAATACCATGAAAACCTTTTCCATTTCATTTTATACCATAGAAATAAAATATATTCTCTAAGTATCTTGTACATTTCATATCTACAAATGGATTCATAGTTCTATTAAATGATGGAGGCTTCTGACAAATGAAGTGGTTTAAAATTTAAACACTATATTTAAGATCTAAAAGATGATATATGTGATCCATGTTATTAGAAATAACCTAAGTAATATATCCCAAAATAGTAATAATTTTTTCAACTCTAGAAGTATAGGTAGCTCTAGCTTCTTTATATTTCCCAAAAGAGAAATCCCAACATGGATTAGGTGCATTGATATAGTTTTCATTCTTTCAAATAGAAATCATTTAAAAACAATGGAATACACTATATTTTATCATAACATTATGGATAATAATGTATAATTTAAATAATAGTGAAAAACATAATATAAATTGAGAATTTATGTATAACTAATCTCTAAAACCATAACCTTGGTTTCATTAGGAAAATCCTCAAAGTCTATCATATTTTTATGTTCCCAAATCTATGTTTTCCTAAATATAGTTCTCAAGGTAAATAATAAACATATTTTTATAAAAACTATAAATACCTTGACCCTAGTAGGCCTGGGTTGGTTGTTACATTATTGAATTGGTACTAGATAAAAGCATTAACATCCCAAAGGATCGAGTAGTATAGTATCATTGGAAAACTATATGCATACTTGAATATCACATTACATTTGAAATCATAAAATGAAACATCATATTTTATTTTAGAACATTATTATTACATTTATAATATCCCATCATATCAATCATAATTCACTTTCTAGTATAATGGGGAAAGGAAACATATGGAAGGGATGAGTGCAGATGGTCAGTAAGGATATGCGTATAATGGATGCTAACAAAAAGTAAATGAAACAAGAAAAATATAGTTAAGATAAAAAATAATCAAATCATCCATGTAAATATTACCATAAAACAGGGGACTGAATCCTTGTATAATATAACAATAACAAAAATCACATGGATAATAATAAATAGTCTCATAACGATTGAATTCATAATTCCAGACATCATATTCTTACTGCAAAGGCCTTATTCAAAGGAAACATACATAAAAATTTTAATGATTTTCTTAATACTCAATCTATTTTGTCTCATAAGACCTACCCATGAACTTAGGTTCTATAAAAATATCCTTATATCACTTACTAAATTCAATTCATTGATAATATAAAAGGGGTGAAACATAATCAATGTAAACATTCGTATTGAGAAACTGGCATATGAAATATTAGTAATTCCCCAAATAAATTAACATAATCATAAACCATAAAAATTTACATAGTGAATGGTATAAAAATATTTAATCCTCATTAAATAATAATATTCACCATATAATGATGACACCGATGAATATACATTAAAAATATCACTGGATAATTTCTTGAGATAAATTCCATTTTTGTTTTGAAATAACTTATTCAAAATCTAATAATTTATTAAATATAAAGTAAAATATTTAATATGAAATAAATATTGTAAACATATAATGTAATATTTAAAAAATTAAGTATTCATGATGGTAATAAATTTTTTTCGTGTTGTATAAGTTATAAAAGAATACTTGTTCACTATTATAAGAAATCCTAAAAAGTAACTCATTCAGAAAATGATATGAAGATTAATTTAAATCCATTTATAAAAGTTAAAAAGTGGGTAAAAATATCTTTAATAAATAATTGGATAATATTGAAAAAAATTAAACCATTCTAAGTAAAATATGTATATGGAAGAAAAACATTCCCGACTAAGTAATAAAATGAAGTCTGTTTTCCATAAAAAGATGGTTTTTGTATCTAGATTACATATTGACTGAAAAATGAAATGAAAACTTTTAATTAAGATAAATTAATATATTATAATATAATATATTGGTTTTTCAATTTTAATATCAAATAATTCTCCCAATTGATACATTAACATAAATAATCTCAAATAATGATGAGATTGTGAAATAAATCCTTTCCACAGGTATGACTTCTTTCATATGTGTATGAAACTCCATTATAATGAATGTAACGCCCGAGACTTTTATTAGAAATATTTTGTTTTTATCAAAGGAATCTTTCACTACACACAACACTAGCTTGGCTTGCTTTACACGCAACTGCGGCCTTCCTCGATAGCTTGCGTCGTACGCCATACCGAGTTTCACTAAACAATGATATGCTATTAAAACTAGCCGTTATGAATAGTAATAACCACTTTTTAAAATTTTTAAAATTTTATTTTTCAAAATGGAATTCATTTTTGGATTCGGAATATCGAAATTAGCTTAGGGTGAAATTTTGGTACTTTTCGGATAACTTTCATATTCTGATGAATAGTAAAAATTATTAGATTTTAATTAAAAAAACTATTTTAATCGAAATAATTAATAGTGATAAATTATTAATTTGAGTGGTTTTAAAGTATATTTAGAATATATTTTTACAATCTAATACAATGTTGTTCATTGGATGTAATTTCACATTTAAACCAGACATAAACAAGTGTCAATCTTTTGATAGTTATTATCTCTTAAAAACACGCTATTTGTCTTGACGACGAGAATTAATTTTCAAATTAGTTATTGTAACTGATATGTTTTTAATTTGGTAAAATAAACATAATTTTTGAATTCATAATATCAAATATAGCTTAGGCCTAATTTTTGGTATTTTTCTGGAAACTTTCAATTTTTTGATGAATAGTGAAACCACTAAGTGGATGTTAAAAAACTGAATTTTTTCATAAAACTTAATTTTACCTCCTCTGTGAGTGGAATTTCAAAAATCTGAGAGACACGGTTAATATCACGGACTAAAATTTGGTTCAATGAGATGAAAATAATTTTTGGTGAATAGTAACGTTTTACTTTTTTTACCACGGTTAAATGTAAATAGGGTAGTTAAGGGTAAAAATGATATTATTATTACCCTAACACATGTCATAATTCTATTGGATAAGTTTAATTCGACCCAAAACAACCTTAGGAATAAAATATTACCATTTAGGCCCACTTATATTAGATTAGGATATTTATTATCAATTTATTTAAAGAAGGGTTAAAATAGTTAAAATCAAAGTTTAATAACCAAAGTATTTTTAATATAGAGTTATACATAATATAAATTCTACTATAAATATTCATTAGAAAGATAAAAAGATTTCCTACATAATGGTATTTTATTTTTAATTTTTAGACTTAAAATAGTTTAATTTATTTATGATACAATGATGATTAAGTAATTATCTTATTAATGAAATATTGACATAATTGATGTTATAAATACCCAAATAAATGTAATTTGAGACTTTTTATGAATTACAATAATTTTATATGTTAATATTACATGTTAGTATTGACTTAATTAATCTTTTTAAAACTATTCATTCTTTTATGATTTTCACAAAAATCAATTACCAAATATTGTCAAAATTGACATAAAATAGTTTTTAAAACAAATACTATATTATTAATTGTTATTTTATACCTAAAAATCTAAGTGTCGGCCAAAGACTTATATAAAGTTATATATATTAATAATAAACAACTTGGGGTTCGTTTGGAATGATATTGTAAGTTTATTAACCTGATAGTGTACGAAAACAAAAAGACACGGTAGAAGTTAAATTATCTAACTTAAAGTTAAATCTAACTGATAAGGTTAAAATGGATACCTAAACTTGTATAAATTATATTGGATGAGATTATTTCGACCCATCCCAACCTTAGCTTCGAAATATATCAATTTGGGGCTATTAAAAACCGAATTTGACTTTATAATAAAATAATATTTTTAGTTATTTCAAAGGTGCCCCTCTCCTCCCTTATAAAAGGGAACCTCCTCCCTCTCTTCCTCACACCACATTGAGCCTTCAAGCTCGACCATCCCCTGAAAATATCTCCTCTCCACTTCCCTAGAAACATCCTAGAGGTCCTGGTCTTCTTCAAAGACAAATTTTAGTGCCCTAAGAGGAGGTCTCAAAGAGGCGCTTCAAAGAAGAGGTAATGCCCGTTACCGATTATTTCATCTTTATTTCTTCTTCCACTTATTCTTATTTAGTTGTTTCATTATGAAGTAATAACATAATTATCAATAATATACTGATATGTTATTATAAGTATGAAACAACCCTATTTCACCATCTATCCATCCTACGGAAAATGAAATCACCACGCGTGCGTACGTACGGAATACCGTCTCCACGCCGTGGTGTAATCTATTTTCCATCACCACCTTACTTGTATGGGTATAACAGGGATAATAAATAACTATATATGATTATTGTAAAGTGTTATTGATTCTGAAATATTATATATACACTTCAATACAATTCCATGATCATGGGAACGATATCATCGCTCGTGCGTACGTACGGAATATCGTCTCCACGATGTGATGCGATTCATTCTATACAATCTTCATTGAATAATGATTATATAAATGAATTGAATGAATGAATATGATTTATATTACACTAATACCATTCTGTAAATGAGGTATCTATAACCTAAAAAGAAAAAATAAGAATTTATTCGACAAAACACGCATAAGAACAAAAAGTAATAAACACCCGAATAACAAGTAGTAATGAAATATTACTAATAATAAGCTATAAAATATGACCATACATGATATCATAAAAATAAGTATGATTATGGAATTAGTCAATAACATTATCTAAATCATTATTCAGGAGTTTCGGACACTTACAAATCAAATCGGACCTAAGGTAAGGGAAAATATCACAATCTCATTTTTATCCAAGATTGTTTATACTTTGGTATTTACTAGGGTGTATTTTATCATCCACATCCATGTTTCCTAAATATGTAATATTTATATCCTTCTACAATTTTTTATATCCAATTTTACCCTTCGGTGAGTTTTTGGTAAAAGATATGAAAGGAATCTTTTGTCATTTTTCGTACGAGGTACTTTTTGACTTTTCTGACAAAAGTACGAGAAGAATGTTTTTTTAACTTATACGAAATGAATGGATTTTTAAAACATTATTTCCAAGAAGATTACTTTACAAGTTTTCATGTTTATTTTTAAAAAAACTTTTTTTAGTTTAAAATTGTATGACATGTTATGAAAGGAAAATGTTTTTGAAGTAGCAAGGATATTTTCATTAAGAATGGAGTTCAAGTGTTTTATCAAAATTATTTTTCATCTAAGATAATATAGGGTTCTGTTTCAATCCCTACTATTACATTAATTTGATTATGTTGTGATGGAATTATTTTTATGAATTCCTTTATTTCATATGAATTGTTTTATGATGTCATGTTGTTTAAGAATCCCAATTTTTTATTACATGGGTTATGCAATGATGTATGATTTATAATTTTGTGGAACACATATGAATGGTATAATTATGAGATGGGTGGAACCTATATCTCCCTCCAATTCATTGGGTAAAGATTTTATATCTCATGAGATAGACATGGCTGGAATGGCAGGTTAAACCAGTTCAGTGAAATAGGACTGAAACGAGGAGTGAACTCGGTTCAGAAATGGACTTTGTCCACTAAGATAGTCTTGGCAATGAGTCTTGACTAATAAGAAATGATTATCTATGATTATGTGTGTATGCCAAAAAGTTTCATGTTTTACGTTATGATTATTGGGATTTCATTTCACTACTATGATTTATCTCATGTTATGAAATTATGCTCTCTTTTGCAGGTTAAGATTTCCAAAATGTTATGTTCTTATGAATATGATGTGATTGATATTTCTTTTGTTTACCCTTACTGAGCATTTGAGCTCACCCTTTTGTATGTTTTCTTTCCCCAGGTCAAGAAGAAGGTTTTTATGTAAGATAGGCCAAAAGGGACTATAGATATGATGAAATAAATGGGAGACAGTGCAGACGCTTTATGAACCAGTAGTTTATGTTTCCAAGTTTATAAAGACACTATACCTATACGGTCCTTTCATGGTTTTGTTATATGTTGTAATAAGTATGCTTCAATTTTGAAGTAATAACAATGTATGTAAAGTATGGGTCGTTATAGTTGGTATCAGAGGAAAAGGAGGTAGGAATGAATCCAATCCGTGGGAACTCTCACATGTGAGCGTTGGACGAAGCATGGATCTCCGCCCAAGGGCTTCATGAGTAAATGGATGCCACTGGGGATGGTGGTGTGTCCCACCCATGGGGTGTAGCCTCCCATGGAGTGCCCTGATAGGTATCAACTATAGTCCACTGGAAGTAATTCCAGACCGTTATAGTTGGTATCAGGGGAAAGGTATAGTCAACCTTTGGAAACTAAGATGTGAAATCCTTAGTAAGAACCCTGCGGATAATTCTATGCATAGAACACAATCTTAGTGTTTTATAAACGACCATGAATAACCTAGGATAATACCTTAAGTGTGAAATTTTATTCTTGATTATGGGGTTTTCCTATTATAATTAGTGTTTCTCACACTATTTTTCTTGGTTTTAGTCAATGGCTGGAACCCGAAGGAACCGTGTTAATGCGGAATGCAACGGGAAATGCAATGATTGTCCCCCTGAGCAACCAAATGTTATGGGAGATGGAATGAAAAATCTTGTATCCATGCTCACACAACTTTCTCAAGCTATGAATCATGCAGGACTTCCAATCGAGCAAAGGAAGGAGAAACATTATGTTGAATCCTTCATGAGGCAGCGTCCACCTTCTTTCAGTAGGTCTACTAATCCATTAGTTGCTGAACTATGGATTAGTACTACTGAAAATATATTTTTAGTTCTTCAATGTTCTGAACATGATAAAGTCATCCTAGCAGTGTATCGTTTGGAAGGAGATGCTGATCAATGGTAGAATGTTATTAAGAATATGAGGCAAAGGGATGAAATTGAGTCCATGGAATGGGATGAGTTAAAGAACTTATTTTTCAATAAGTACTTCCCTCGTATTCTCCGAACAAAGATGGAGAAAGAGTTTCTTGAACTGAAGCAAAAGGATGATGAATCTGTCGGTACCTATGAAGCAAATTTTACAAGACTTGCAAGGTACGCTTCTGGTATTATTATCCAACCTGAGAGTAAGATCGATCGATTATTTAGTGGCTTAAAACCCAGTCTTCGAAGGGCCTTATCAATAATGGACTTTAATAGCTACAAGGAAATCGTTCGATGTGCTCTCAAAGGTGAGATGGAGATTGGAGTAACCCATCAGTCATATGGGTTTGATAAGAAGAGGAAAATGGACTTCAAAGGAAAATATAAAGAGCACACTGAAAAGAATACGAGCTTTCCCTTATGCTCAAAGTTTGGAAAGAAACATGGATGGAGTTGTCTTAAAGGGACACGTAAATGTTTCAAATGTGTAAAGGAAGTTCATCGGGCATTTGAATGCCGCAATGATGGGTAGAAGATGTCTAATGATGCAAACAAAGGAAGGGACACACAGAATGAACCTACAACACTTCAATGTTTCAAGTGCAAGGAGATGGGGCATTATACCAATAAATGCCCTAATCCAAGGGTTGCTGATGATGATCGACATCAACAAAATCTTAAGGCTAAAGACAAAGGAACGTCACATGCAATTTCTATCAGCAATGTGGAGTACGATAACGATGTGGTGAAAGTTACACTTACCATCCACTCTAAAGTAGCAAATGTTTTATTTGATTCTAGATCCACCCACTCTTTTATTTCTGAAGATTTTTCTAAGGGTATCACCGTATTACCTCAACAATTAGATGTTGAGTTAACTGTGACAACACCTAATGGCACAACAGTCGCATCAACAGTTTATAATTCTTCCCCGATTGAAGTTTGTGGGAAAGTGCTTCCTATAAATCTTGTGATCCTTCCTATAGTGGAATTTGATGTGATTCTTGGCATGGATTGGATTTCTTTATATGGAGCTCATATCAATTACCAAATAAGGGATGTCACATTTCATATTCCAGATCAATCTATGATCGTCTATCGATGCAAGGATGAACATAACCTTCCAGAGGAAATTTCTTCCATATTATGGGTCTTGATTCCACTGAATGAAGGTTATTTATCTCAAATGGTTGGTGAGAAACTCACAATTAATAATATGCCCATTGTACGAGAGTTTTATGATGTCTTTCCAGAGGAATTTCCGGGTCTTCCACCAAATCGTGAAGTGGAGTTTTCAATATAACTCGTACCGGGTGCTTTGCCTATTTTGAAGACACCTTATAGAATGGCCCCAATTGAGTTTCAGGAATTGAAGAAGCAACTCCAAGAGAATCTTGATAAGGGATTCATACACCCTAGTGCGTCACCATGGGGAGAACCTGTTCTATTTGTTAAGAAGAAAGATAGATCAATGAGACTCTGCATTGATTATCGAGAACTTAACAAGATCACTATCAAGAACAAATATCCTCTCCCATGCATTGATGACTTATTTGACCAACTACGCAGATCTAAATACTTTTCCAAGATTGATCTTCATTCAGTTTGTCATCAATTAAGGGTCAAAAGGGAGGATATACCAAAGACGGCTTTCCATACAAGGTATGGACACTATGAATTTATAGTGATGCCATTTGGTCTTACTAATTCCCCTACTATCTTCTTGGATCTGATGAATAGAGTCTTTAGAGACTATCTTGATCAATTTGTGGTAGTCTTTATAGAACATATTCTTGTCTATTCAAAGAGTAAGGAAGAACATGAAGATAACTTCAGAATTATATTGAAGACCCTGAGAAAGGAGAAGCTTTATGCCAAATTTACCATGTGTGAATTTTGGCTTCAAAAAGTTGCATTTTTCAGTCACATAATCTCAAAAGAGGCGATATCTGTGGATCCAGCAAAAACAGAGGTTATCGAAAGATGGTCGAGACCAACAACAGTAACGGAGATCCGAAGTTTTCTTGGTTTGGCTGGATATTATCAACGTTTTGTGAAAGATTTTTCATGATTATATAATCCTCTCACCAGGGTGACTCAGAAAGGAGTTATGTTTGTTTGGATGGAGGAATGTGAAGAGAATTTCAAGGAGTTGAAAAGAAGGTTATCCAGTGCACCTGTGCTCACACTGCATTGTAGTGGAGAAAGGATTGTGATCTACAGTGATGCATCCAAGAAGGGGCTGGGGTGTGTTCTTATGCAAAATGATATGGTGATATCTTATGCCTCACGACAGTTGAAAATACATGAGCAAAATTACCCAACACATGATTTGGAGTTAGCTGCAGTAATCTTTGCATTAATGATTTGGAGGCATTATCTTTATGGATAAAGGTGTGACATTTATACTGATCATAAAAGTTTAAAGTATATTTTCATAAAAAAGGAGTTGAATATGCGCCAAAGAAGATGGTTGGAACTGATTAAAGATTACGACTGCTCAATTCATTACCACCCTGGTAAAGAAAACAAGGTGGAAGATGCATTAAGTCGACAAGGCCATGCTAGCTTATCCATGATGAGGATCACAAAAGATCCAATATTTATGGATTTACAAAGGATGGATCATGGAATTTTAATGGAACGGGGAAAATCGTATCTTTCTCAAATGAATGTTCAACCATATATACATGTGAAGATTAAAGAGGCACAGAAAGAAGATGTAGAGTTACAAAAAAGGTGCGAAATATTCCTAAATTCAACCTTGATTGTGATGGGATAATAAAGTTCAGTAATCGGGTTTGTGTTCCTCCCATCCCAGAATTAAAGAAGGAGCTGCTGGATGAGGCTCATAGTTCTTCATTCTCTATTCATCCTGGAAGCACGAAGATGTATAGGGACCTAAAATAGTACTTCTGGTGGGATGGCATGAAAATAGATGTTGCTGAATATGTCTCTTGATGCTTGGTTTGTCAGCAAGTTAAAGCTGAGATACAGAAGTCTAAGGGGATGTTACAACCATTACCCATACGCGAATGGAAATTGGAAAACAACACTATGAAATTTGTCACAGGACTTCCTAAAACATCCAAAGGCAATAATTCTATCTGGGTCATAGTTGATCATCTTACAATGTCTGCACACTACATTGCTATTAGAGAGGATTTCTCTCTGGATCAGCTTGCCAGGATATATGTAATGGAAGTGGTAAGATTGAATGGAGTACCACTTTCTATTATATCTGATCGGGATCCGAGATTTACCTCGAAGTTCTGGCGAATACTTCAGCATACTCTGGATACTGAGTTGAGTTTCAGCACTACTTATCATCCTCAGACAGACGGTCAGTCTGAGAGAACAATTCAAACTCTAGAAGATATGTTGAGAGCTTGCTCTATGGATTTCAAAGGTGGTTGGGATCAACACCTACCTTTGGTGGATGTTTCTTACAATTATAGCTTTCACTCCAGTATTCAGATGGCTCTTTATGAAGCTCTCTATGGAAAGAAATGCAGGACTCCAACTTGCTGGGATGAAGTAGGGGAAAGAAAGCTATTAGGACCTGATCTTGTTGATGAGATGGCAGAAAAGGTCCAATCTATTCAACAACACATAAGAGCAGCTCAGAGTTGACAGAAAAATTATGCCGACAACCGAAGAAAGGACCTAGAGTTTGAAGTGGGTGATAAAGTGTTATTACGAATATCTCCCTGGAAGAGGGTCATGTGATTTGGAAAGAAGGGGAAGTTGAGCCCTAGATATATCGGTCCTTTCGAAATATTGGATCTTGTTGTAAAGGTAGCTTACCGATTGGCGCTTCCACCGAATCTCTCTCAAGTTCACGATGTGTTCAATGTATCTCTCCGGAGAAAGTACATACCTGATCCTTCATATGAACTCAGCTCAGAATTTGTACCGCTGGAGCAAGTTCTTTTTTATGAAGAACAACCAATAGAGATTCTAGATCGTAGTGAAAAAGTCTGACGGAACAAGACCACTCACTTGGTGAAAGTTTTGTGGAGGAACCACCAATTAGAAGAAGCTACATGGGAGCTTGAGGATATGATGAGGGAGAGGTATCCTCATCTTTTTGTTACAAAGTGATGAATTTTGAGGGGGAAATTCATTTTAAGGGGGGTAGAATGTAACGCCCGAGATTTTTATGAGAAATATTTTCTTTTTATCAAAGGAATCTTTCAATACACACAACACTATCTTGTATTTCTTTACACGCAACTACGGCCTACCTCGATAGCTTGCATCGTACGCAATACCGAGTTTCACTAAACAACGATATGATATTAAAACTACCAGTTATGAATAGTAATAAACACTTTTTTAAATTTTGTAAATTTTATTTTTCAAAATGGACTTCATTTTGGCATTCAAAATATCGAAATTAGCTTTGGGTGAAATTTTGGTACTTTTCGGATAACTTTCATATTCTGATGAATAGTAAAAATTATTAAATTTTAATTAAAAACAACTTTTTAAATCGAAATAATTAATAGTGATAAATTATTAATTTGAATGGTTTTAAAGTATATTTAGAATATATTTTTACAATTTAATACAATTTTGTTCATTGGATGTAATTTCACATTTAAACCAGACATAAACAAGTGTCAATCTTTTGATAGTTATTATCTCTTAAAAACACGCTATTTGTCTTGACGACGGGAATTAATTTTTAAATTAGTTAATGTAACTGATATGTTTTGAATTTGTTAAAATAAACATCATTTTTGAATTCATATTATCAAATATAGCTTAGGCATAATTTTTGGTATTTTTCTGGAAACCTTCAATTTTTTTGATGAATAGTGAAACCACTAAGTGGTAGTTAAAAAACTAAATTTTTTCATAAAACTTAATTTTACCGCTTCTGTGAGTTGAATTTCAAAAATCCGAGAGACACGGTTAATATCAAGGACTAAAATGTGGTTCAATGAGATGAAAATAATTTTTGGTGAATAGTAACTTTTAATTTTTTTTTACCACGGTTAAAATTAAATATGGTAGTTAAGGGTTAAAATGATATTATTATTACCCTAACACATATCCTAATTCTATTAGATAAGTGTAATTCGACCAAAAACAACCTTAGGAATAAAATATGACCATTTAGGCCCACTTGGATTAGATTAGGACATTTATTATCAATTTATTTAAAGAAGGGTTAAAATAGTTAAAATCAAAGTTTAATAACTAAAATATTTTTAATATAGGGTTATACATAAGATAAATTCTACTATAAATATTCATTAGAAAGATAAAAATATTTCCTACATAATGGTATTTTATTTGTAATTTTTAGGCTTAAAATAATTTAATTTATTTATGATACAATGATGGTGCAATAATTATCTTATTAATGAAATATTTACATAATTGATGTTATAAATACCCAAATAAATGTAATTTGAGACTTTTTATGAATTAAAAAAATTTTATATGTTAATATGACATGTTATTATTGATTTAATTAATTGTTTTCGAACTAATCACTCTTTTATGATTTTCACAAAAAATCAATTACCAAATAGTGTCAAAATTGACATAAAATAGTTTTTAAAATAAATACTATATTATTAATTGTTATTTTATTCCTAAAAATCTAAGGTTAGGCCAAATGACATAGATAAAGTTATATATATTAATAATAAACAACTTGGGGTTCTTTTGGCTTGATATAGTATGTTTATTATCCTTATAGTGTTAGAAAACAAAAAGACACGGTAAAAGTTAAATTATCTAACTTAAAGTTAAATCTAAATGATAAGGTTAAAATTGATACCTACACTTTTTTAAATTATATTGGATGAGAGGATTTCGACCCATCCCCACCTTAGCTTCTAAATATATCAATTTTGAGATATTAAAAACCGAATTTGACTTTATAATAAAATAATATTTTTTGTTATTCCCAAAGTGCGCCTCTCCTCCCTTATAAAAGGGAACCTCCTCCCTATCATCCTCACACCACTTTGAGCCTTCATGCTCGGCCAACCCCTGACAATATCTCCTCTCCACTTCCCTAGAAACATCCTAGAGGTCCTGGTCTTCTTCAAAGACCAATTTTAGTGCCCTAAGAGGAGGTCTCAAAGAGGCACTTCGTAGAAGAGCTAATGCCCGTTACCGATTCTTTCATCTTTATTTCTTCTTCCACTTCTTCTTCTTTAGTTGTTTAATTATGAAGTAATAACATCAGTATAACTAATATAATGATATGTTATTATAAGTATGAAACAACCCTATTTCTCCATCTATCCATCCTATGGAAAATGAAATCACCACGCGTGCGTATGTACGGAATACCGTCCCCATGCCGTGGTGTAATCTATTTTCCATCACCACATTACTTGTATGGGTATAAAGGTGATAATAAATAACTATATATGATTATTTTAAATTGTTATTGATTCTGAAATAGTATATATACACTCCAATAAAATTCCACGATCATGGGATCGATATCATCGCTCGTGCGTACGTACGGAATACCGTCTCCACGATGTGATGCGATTCGTTCTACATGATCTTCATTGCATAATGACTATATAAATGAATTTAATGAATGAATATGACATATATTACAATAATACCAATCTGGAAATGAGTTATCTATAAACGAAAACGAAAAAATATGAATTTATTCGACAAAACACGCATAAGAACAAAAAGTAATAAACACATGAATAACATGTAGTAATGAAATATTACTAATAAGAAGCTATAAAATATGACCATATATGATATCATAAAAATAAGTATGATTATTTAATAAGTAAATAACATTATTTAAATCATTATACAGGAGGTTCAGACACTTACGAAGCAAGTCGGACCTAAGGTAAGGGAAAATATCACAATCTCATTTTTATCCAAGATTGTTTATACTTTGGTATTTACTGGGGTGTATTTTATCATCCACATCCATGTTTCCTCAATATGTAATATTTATATCCTTCTACAATAGTTTATATCCAATTTTACCCTTCGGTGAGTTTTTGGTAAAAGATATGAAAGGAATCTTTTTTCGTTTTTCGTACGAGGTACTTTTTGACCTTTCCGACAAAAGTACGAGAAGAATGTTTTTTTAACTTATATGGCATGAATGGATTTTTAAAACATTATTTCCAAGAAGCTTACTTTACATGTTTTCATGTTTATTTTTAATCAACTTTTTTTAGTTTAAAATTGTATGACATGTTAAGAAATGAAAATGTTTTTAAAGTAGAAAGGATATTTTCCTGAAAAATTGAGTTCAAGTGTTTTATCAAAATTATTTTCCATCTAAGATAATATAGGGTTCTGTTTCTATCCCTATTATTTCATTGATTTGATTATGTTGTGATGGAATTATTTTTATGAATTCTTTTATTTCATATGAATTGTTTTATGATGTCATGTTGTTTAAGAATCCCATTTTTTTATTACATGGGTTATGCAATGATGTATGATTTATGATTTTGTGGCACACATATGAATGATATCATTATGAGATGGGTGGGACCTATATCTCCCTCCAATCATTGGGTAAAGATTTTATATCTCCTGAGATAGACATGGCTGGAACGACAGGTTAAACCGGTTCAGTTAAACAGGGCTGAAACGAGGAGTGAACTCGGTTCAGAAATGGACTTTGTCCACTAAGATAGTCTTGGAAATGAGTCTTGACTAATAAGAAATGATTATCTATGATTATGTGTGTATGCCACAAAGTTTCATGTTTCAAGTTAAGATTATTTGGATTTCATTTCACTGCTATTATTTATCCCATGTTATGAAATTATGCTCTCTTTTGTAGGTTAAGATTTCCAAAATGTTATGTTCTTATGAATATGATGTGATTGATATTTCTTTTGTTTACCCTTACTGAACATTTGAGCTCACCATTTTGTATGTTTTCTTTCCCCAGGTCAAGAAGATGGTTATTAAGTATGATAGGCCAAAAGGGACTATAGATATGATGAAATAAATGGGAGAAAGTGTAGATGCTTTATGAACCAGTTGTTTATGTTTCCCTATTTCTAAAGACACTATACCTATACGGTCCTTTCATTGTTTTGTTATATGTCGTAATAAGTATGCTTCAATTTTGAAGTAATAACAATGTATGTAAAGTATCGGTCGTTATAATGAATATAGATTCATTATGTGTAAATATATAGAACCATAATCATATATATCATACCTTATATTATTTACTTATAATCTTTTTTCTATCGTTTATTAATAATTTTTCTTCAAAATCATTCTTTCGGGTTATAGCAGCTTCATTACTCTTGTAATTTTTGGTTCGATAGATTTGGTCCTTCTACTATGATCATGGTTCCATAATATTTGAAATTTTAATAATTATTTAAATATAATATATATTAACTATATATATATATATATTCATCCTTAAAATTTATATAAAAAATGAATTACGCCATTCATGGAGATGATAGCCCATACGTACACATGAACACTATTTTCATTTTTCAATGAATGGAATGATAGAAAATTAAATAATAATTTAATATTAAATAATAATTATAATATCATATATATCATATATTTTAATTAAATATATCCTTATAACCTTTCATTTAAAACAAAAATGAAAAAACATCACATCGCTTCGTGGAGGTGGTAATCCACACATATGCATGAGTGGTGATATTATTTTCCAATGGATTAGAAGGTAAGAATTTATATATTATATTATAATTATATAAATATTATTATGTCATAATTATAATATATTAACATTAAAACCATTATAATAACCATCCATGAAATATGTTTGTGCAAAATGAATTGTATTCCTACGTAGAAATGCTAAGATGTATGTACACATGAGCAATACTTTCATTATGCGTTCTATGTGAAAGTTTGATGATAATAGTGATTTCATAATAATAATAAAATTTCATTAGAATTAGTATATAAAGATTATTTATTTTATTATAAATACCATATCTTTATAAAAGTTAAAGAATAACTAAAAAATAAAGTGATCAGTTAATGTGATTATTTCTTCTTTGAAAGAAGTCCTTTAGATTTCCTCTTAAGGGTTATTGGGTCGGTATTTTGCAATGAAAAGAACCTTTGTAATGTGGCTTAGTAAATTGAAATAGGTTATCAGAAATTGATGGTTGATCTAAATGGATCAATGTGTACTAAGATATACGAATTAGGGTTTCCTTTTATAAAGGAGGAAGAATAAATACTTGGAATTTATTAACAGATTTAAATATAATAAAGTAATTCTCATGAAAAAATCTTCCAATTGGACGTTAATTCAAATTAAAAGTGTCTTGGGGTTAAAACCAATAATCTAATTAAATTTAGACAGATTTTGTTTTGTCAATTTAAACCTTATAATTTTAATTATTTTGTTTATTAATTATTTTTTACCTTAGCCACGATAACAACAATTTAATTATATAGGGTTATTAATGCTAATACAAATTGAAAAGTGACTCATAATGGGATGATTTGTTAAAAATATTCAATTCACAATAATGAATAAAATATTTTTATGAACTCAAAATCATTTAATAAAATATTATTTATTATAAAAAAGCACTAATGTGAATTTTTGAAGTATTCATTTAATTTGACTATATTGACACTGAGACAAAAATGAAATTCGAATCTAATACTTATACACATAAATAATATTTTATATTTATATACAATTTTTTTGGAAAACTATAACTCTCCCAAATTATATTACTTTTAATATTTTTCAAATCATTTATTTTTTTTATTAATTGAATAGATATTGTATTAATGTTGTGTAGGAATTTGAGGTAACTATTTAATCCACAATAATTAAAAATAAATTACCATTAATAATATAATTTCATTATTCATATAATAAAATTTATGATTCTTTCAAAAGATTATTTTTCCCCAAGTTAACACATAAAATATATTTAAAACTAAGAGGGTGATATTTTGTAACTTTGTTTGCTTTAAATATTATATAGTCATTTGTAGGTAAAAGTGTCTCATAAACAATTAAATTTCTAATATATAGTGATAATCATCAAATTACTTTCAAAAAATTGTAATTTATATGAAACATGTTAACAATAACACTTATTTTTAACCTATATTAACCTGATTTTCCATTTTTCATAGTGATAAATTTTACCACAGTTACTTTTCATAATGCCTAAAAAGAAAATGGTCAAATTTAAATAATATGACCCTCTAACTTACAAATATATAATCCATTAAATCATATTAAATAAATATATATTTTAATAAATAATTTTAAAACAAGTGTACAAAATACGGTGAAAATTGTGTTTAGTAAAAAATATAATTTTAAAGCATAAAACTAGATTTATTCTCATCCCATGCATAACAAAAATATTTTGTGAATAAAAACTTTTATCTAGTATAAAGTGTATAAATTTTTATAAAATAATTATTTAAAAGTTATTAATTTAATGAAAATTTATTTCACACATAAAAATATTTTTCTATAAAAAAATCTTTAAATTTCAAATGATTTTTTATTTTTTATTTTTAATCAATTGATTGCCAATGAATTTATTTTTTCCATTTATGTACCATATAATTTTCATTATTTAGTTATTACTATTTATACATTCTAATTAAAATCCTAGTTCATAATGTTATACTATATTATAGTTAATTTATACTCAGGGTTTCATATATCACAAGCTGTCAAATATATTAAATTTATATAAAAGGAAATATATTGTAAAATATAAGGGTGTTACACTTGAGCCATGAATTTATTGATCATTTGAGAGATTATGTAAATGTTTCACATATAATCACCTTGAATCACCACATTTAAAAAAAAGTGTATGAAAGGATGAATCATACATTGTTAGACATGTTTCAATCTATGGCATCCCGCCTTTATATTACATAATTTTTCATTTCATTTTACAAACAGAGGAGCTTTAAAGTCTAGTATCTTGGAAAAAAGGTACATAATACATGAAAACATAAAACAATATTATATTCCACTTGAAATTATTTTTCAAGTTTCATCCTATGTAAATTTATTTCATCTCATAACTTGGGGAGATACATCAAAGGAAAGGGTGAGCAGAAGGCCCAATAAGGGAAAACAAGTTAAACAATTTACATGTGAACTTGAGCGATATCAATAAAAACATTAGGAATATCATAAATTAATGATAAATAGGAATATCATATAATATTAAATTTAATAATAACTTGAAAATGTGGCTAAAATTTTTAATTTAGACATTCTTAAACATATCCCCAAGGTCCATCCCCAAGGTGTCATAAAAATTACCAAGGTTATTCACCAATGCATCGTAAAACTTTCCATCTCTAGAGATTAATTTTTTTACCTAATGCATTGGAGTGCTATAAAGGTGCACCCTTAATGTGTCATTATTTTCATGTGATACACATAGATAATAATAAAACTTAAAATAAATAACCCATTGAGATTAAAATAAACAGTTTTTATATCAAAATCATGGCGTTTTAAAAAGTTCTTAAAAATATGATTATTATGTCATTTATAACCCATGGAAAAGGAATGAGGGATTTATGTATGAAAATTATAGAATTAAATAAATAATTTTAATTTAATTATAAATACCCTTGGAAATTAAAGTAGTTTTTGTATTCATATAAGGAAAATAAAATAATTTCTTGATGAAAAGAGAGAGGTTTTGAGACGAAATTTTTATAGCACAACAGCTATGAAACATGGATTTATAAAATATTAAAAAGAGAGGGGACATAGGTCACTCATTCAAAAGAGAGTCATAATATAGTATAATAACATTATAACATGGAGATAAGAACATGTTATGTAAATTTGAAATACATACCACATAAAATTGAATTTGAAAGAAAAAGAGAAGTTTCAAATTCCGTTAGAAAAAATCAGAAGCCTAACGGTGTCGCTTAAAAATTCAGAAAATAGGTTGATGAGAGAGAAAAGGGTATCTCGTAATTTTTACATAAAATGGAAAGAAATAAGGATACATAATAACATACCCCAACCTAAGAAAATTGAAATTAAAATACATAACATAAAAGAAGTCTTGACTAAAAGAGGAGGATGAAAGGTTCCCTTGCCTTGGAGAGTAACTTCAAAAACTAAAAGGTTGGGACCTTGGAGGATTTAGGGCACCTTGTTAGTACTCATTGGGAGGTAAAAATACTAAAGCTTCATTGAGGATGATTTTTTAATGAAATTAATGAAGGAATGGGTGGGTATTTATAGAAAAAGTGAGGGAATATTTTATTAATTTCCAAGGGACACCTCATTAGTGGTATTTGAAAAACCATGGGCTTGACAATGGTATTTTCTCATGGTTTTGGACACTTGGAAACTTCATAAAGTATTTTAATCCAAATGAGTCGACCAAAATTTTAAATTACATATTACATCATTATGATTTCATAAAACACAGCGAAAACTCAAAAACTATATTTTTACTATTCACCAAAAATCAAAAAAATTTATTAAAATAACATAAATTCACACTAACCAAATATCAATATTATGAATTTAAAAATGAACTCTATTTTATGAAAATAATTTTCTAAATATGAGATATTTAATTTTTAATTAAAATCACTATTTACCTAAAAAATACCAATACTTAACCAATAATTTCTAAAACAATTATTTACTTATGCTATTATATCATACTACCATTCAAGATGTCTAAATTATATTTATACATAATTAATTGCAGTTACTATTACATTGGTCACATTACTATTCATAAGGGTAATATTGTTATTCATAATTTACTATTCACCAAAAAAAATAAGTTGATCTTATCATACTCTAAATTTATTACTAATAACCATTGTATATGTCTATTTTTTGAAAATAATTTCACATTATTGCATATTTAAAGTGTAAAAAATATTTTAAAATACTCTCTTTTTTCAATATTCATCAATAATATGAAACTTCTAAAAATTCATCCTATATTTATTTGACATTTGAAATTAAAAAAATTTACCATAATAAGAAATAACAATTTTATTTATTCAAAAGGATTACAAAAAATAACTAAGGCCTCATTACATAGCCCCTTATAACACCTGTATATGACCTAAGATTAAAGTCTGTAATGGTGATATAATCTTGGGAAACTCATAAAACAATACCTGAGTAGTGATTTCTATCATCTTAAACTTCTTCTGAAGGTGATTACGTTCAAGATTAACATGTTTAATATCAGATTGGGCTTGGTCTAGGGAAAAGACTAGTAACGCTACCTCCTTCCCAAGCTCTTACATATGGGCTTCGTACAGCTCGAGTCTACTGGATGAGTCCATCGACTCTTCTTTCTGCATTTGTTATCCATTATTATTTTTATTTTAAACAATAATTATAACTCTAAAAATTATTATTGTTTCCAATGGTCGTATAATGCTCAAAAATAAATGGTTACATTTCAGTTATACTTATATAGTTTTATTGATTATGACATAGTAAAACATAAATTTTCAGGAAACCAAATATTATTCAAAAGTTTGGGTTGTTACACAATCAATAATGATTGAGTATAAATTTCATATATCATTATGGGAATATTCTCTAGAAACTTTTTTATTTCAACATGAATATGATCCATCAAATTTATTCCTAAAAATTATATGATATATAAATTTATAAGGGTCCTAATTTGTATTTTATGTGGTATTGGGGTTGTAATGAATACATATGACATATGGATTCTAAAAAACATGATCCCTAATAAAAAAGAATATTATTTTTATTTTTACCATGGAATGTAAGTGATGTTATTTCTATAATCCCACTAAGAAAAGAGATTTTTTGGAATAAAATTGTATATTATTTTCAAAGGAATATATAAATTCAGCTCTTAGTTAGTTGAAATACGAACTTATAGTTATTCAATATCACTAAATACAAAATTTTTTAGGGATGTAAAGTTGTATAGTTCCATAATAATTTGTATAAATATAACTGACTCGGGTTACATAAGAACCACAAAGGTTTGGTATAAAAGATTAAGGGACTGAGAAATATGTATTTATTATATAAAATTAATGATAAAGTAATGTCTATATATTATTAACATACTACCTAATATGATGCCACCTATATTATTTATTTTGAGAAATATTTAAATTCCATGATATCTTAGATGAAATACTTGTACACTAATCATATTTAAAATATAGTGGATATTGTTAAAGGGGTCAAAACTACATCATATAATTGGTTTTTCAAATATAAAACAAACAAGGATGGTATATTTCTTATATATAAATCCTTTATGCTAGAAAAAGGATATAAACACATTTTTTATTGATAATGAAGAAACCCTTTCTCTAGTTGTGATGAAAAATTGAATTTAGATATTTATTTTTATAGAATCTCATTGGGATTTTTAGATATATCAATCAAATTTAAAAACCTATTTCCATAACAATAATTTATTAAATGATATGTGTGTGTGTAATATAAAATTATGGTTTTTAATCACTAAATGATTATTCTTTTATTTTAATGTTGTAATAATCCATTTATAGATTGAGGAAATATTCTTATAGATGGAATATCTAGTTTGATGTTGTGATCAAATATTTTTTCCCTAAATATGATGAGTATTTTTGTTTATTAAAGCAGGTTAGTGGGAGTGTTTTATAATTTCTTGTGTTGTATGTGGATAACATAATAGTAATCAGAAAATTTCATTACACTACATTCTGTAGTGTTAGGTATGGAAAAGTTATTCTTCATAAAAACAATTATGATGTAGCCTATTTATTTGGTACGTATATCAATATATATATGTCAAACAGATATATTTTGGTAAATTTATCTAGAGTTTTATAATTAAGAACTCCAAGTAAGGGTCTTTATAACTATTACATAGAATAAATTATATAATGATCCAATGTTATTCTAAAAATATATAATGTATTAGTGGGATTCCTTATAGATACATCTTAATATCTATCATGTATTCCATGTTATGTATTCAATCCATTATCACTTATGATTTAGGAAAACCTATTACATCCACAGAGGTTTATATTTTTTTAAATACATGTGAATAATTGGTATTTTTTTTTGAATAAATGTAAAGTTATACATGATATTTTGACATATTTTGAGTAGATATTAGAATAATAGAGTTTTGTTTTGAACGTTTTGAGTTGATTTTTTTTAAATTAGAAATGTACTGGTTTTGTAAGGATAACTTGGTGTTGTGTAATAGTAAACTACCTATACATAAGAATAACTTCTATTTTGAAAGAGTAAAAATATTATAAAGGAGAGTAATAATAGTTATTTAAAGGCCATGTCAGAGTATCCTACTCACACACAAGATAAACATGCAGATTCTTAGAAATAATTCTCGGATTCTAAAAGTTGTGCATAAGTAAACCTGAATCTATATATGTATAACTCTAGATTCCAAAATGGATTATAATATTATCATAATACTATTTAAATATAAATCATAACCATATAATAATTACTAGGAGATATGTAGGATTAAATAAAATATTTTTGCAACTATATAAGAGTAAGTTAGACTCTGTGTAAGAGCGACTCAACATTTTGAAAGGGTGTCTAAGAGTAAATCAGACAATATAAATGAATAAGTAAAATTTTTTTATTGGTATGTAAGAGTATTTGAAACTCTATATAATAATTACTCAATGATATTTGAATAGTTTATATGAGTAACTGGGTGATATATAATAATAACATGAATAAGAACTGAGCTGCATAATAGTAAGTTGTTATTATGTAAGAATAATTCCAATGTTTTGGAGGATCACATTAGATTAACATAGAAGTTATGTATGAATTATTTAATGTTTCTAAAGGCTATGTAAGATTATTTTAGTGTGATATAATATTAAAAATATTTTTCTAGAAGAATCATATGACCAAAACATCCCAATTATGTTTTATTACTTAGTGATAAAACTTCATGATAATTCATGGTGATCATGATACAAGTAGAGATATCCTAGAGGTGTAAAGGAATAATTTTCATTTTGGGATGTCACTTCACACCCCAATAATATGTTGGGAATTTTATCATAAAAACATGTAATACAAGTCACATATATTATGTAGTATTTAAATGAGAAATTTCAATAATGAATTAAATTAGAAAAAATGAATAATATTGTAAGGATATCTATGGGGGTCATTTCTCTATATATATGCATATTTAACTAATTATTGATGTTTTTATAATTTTATGAATATTATTTCACCAATATAGTTAAAATATAATTAAATTAGAAACATTGAATGAAAATATTTGTGAAAATATTTTTATAATATTTCAAGATATTCAAATATAATGATTTGAAATTAATTTATCATGATAAAAAGGTTGGTTAATTTCAATAATAATTTTTTTAAATAAAATTTGAATATCATGATGTGAAGTTTATTGGGATTTCCATATTTGAATTCTAGAATTTTATTTTTGAGATAATTCTATGTTTTTGAGAATAAATATTAACAAAATGAGAAGGGGAGGAAACATATAATGATATGAGTTCCATGACTATTCTATATATGGAAATTGAGTAAGTGATATCCAAATATTTCTATGCGACATGTGACAAGAGAATGATTCTATAAGACTGCTAAATAGTGGAGATGAATAAGATCATATTCATCAAGACTAATAGATAATTTCTCTTCCACTAGTAATTATTCTTCAAATGTTTATATTAAATATCTATGTAATAATTATGTTATATTTTCAAATGGTGTGTTCCAACATTGTAATTGGTTCAAAGAAATACTATTTCCAATTGATTCATCCTGATAATAAATAAAAATTCTATTTGTGTGTTGGATAATAACCTCTATACAGCAGGGATATAGTCATCCATTTTAGAGGTGATCCTAATCATAAAATATATTTATTTCATGATTTACTCTCTGAATTGAGGTCTCTTTAAGATATCCTTTCTAAATAAGAAATATATGAACTATTATTAAAAGAAAAATTTTCAACATAGACTCTCCAGCCCCCTTTTAGTGTTAGTTACATTTTCTAGTGATCCTAACAATTGGTATATGATATATGTATTTCTCTTTAAAATATCACTTTAAATTTATATTTATCATCAAAAAATAGTTAGAATCAAATATATATGATCCCATGTTTTTTGACCAATTTAAATTTTAAGGGAATTTGATTTTTTTTGGTGGACAAGCTGAATTTAATATAATCTTCACAAAATAATTCCAAGAGTTTGAACACTCAAAATTGTTTTTTTAGATTTTTTAATGACGAAGAGTGGTTTATGGAGTTTAGATGAGTTTTGGGAGCACTAGGATCTAAAAACTCTCTTTTCAGGAGAAACAGATAGATCTTACATTTTTTAAAACCATGTGGACCCTTAAGAGAAACTTTATGGCACTGTAAGTGTGTCACAAATTTTTCTAGACCTTACAAGGTGGAATGAATGGCTATAAGAAATTAATATAGTAAGTTTTAGAGGTGGGTGCATGGGCTGCACATGGTTTTCCAAACCATACACCTAGACTACATGGTTAGTTTCTCTTAACCAGTAGCACCTCACGGTTGGTGCACAGTTAGTCTAAACTATGTGGCTAAACCATTTGGTTAATGACCCTTGGATAGTATGACTTGAATGTTTGGGGAAATTTTCTCTATATTTTTCACTCATTAGTGAGTGATGAAATTATCTTTTTCCCCTCCATCCTTATTTACATTCTTCCTCCTCTTTCTTTAAAATTTATCCCATGTCTAGTCCACTCAACTCCTCCCTTGGGCTCTCCTCTAGAATTCCACTTATCTTCTCTATATGAGCTCAAAATCTCTTACCATTAGTTGAGTTGGATCCATATCAATAATCTATCAATTACACTAGAATTGTATTTCTTTTTCCCTTGACATAGGGAATGTTATCTCCATATGATCTCATTTTACCTATTTTTAGGGTGTTTAACAATGTCTTCTATTTCACTCATTTTAGATTGAATCAAATCCCAATGATGAATGGGTGTAACATCCTAATAATTACGAATGTGGTCAATGAATCTCTCAATTATAGTTCCATTGTTCAGGAATTATGATGTTGTGATGCATGATAGATTCTCTATGTGTTGCTCCTATAATATGAAATAACCTAACTCAATTGTCTAAAGAGTGACCTAAACCCTCATTTAGACCTATTTTCATTATTGGAGGTTGGTGGCCTCAATACAGTAAAACCCTTTGTAATATACTATTAATGGTCCTTTTTTTCAATTGATTGTTATTTTCCATTAGATAAGAATATATTAATTAATGATAAATAAATTTATTAAAATTAAAAATGGGTATGTGTACATACTTTTCCTTCTTAAATATTATATTTAAAAAGAAAATTGTAATGCGTAATCTCATGGACTATGAATTGACTAATTGAAATGGAATGGAATGTCAATGGTAATAATCTGAACAAGGTATGTATCAATAAATTAATGAAATCATTGGCCCATCTCACATGATAAATTGGTATTGGTAGGGTCCTTCCCATGGTAATCTCAATTACATAATAATGGAATGACCAAAATTGTGAATTTGACTTATTTTATGGCATAAATGTGTTCTTTGATTTTGTTACTACATATAATTAGTTGAAAAATGAAATGAAACAAATTATGGAATCGGTGCTCCCTATTCCCTTTTTTATGTTATAAAGGATATGGCCTAATTACATAGTTTAATTGGAAATGATTATTATGTTGATAATCAAGCATGACGACCCTAATGTACTGTGATACTTGGTCACGGTTCCCCTTATTATTCAGGCGCACGGTGTCCCTTATTATTCAGGGGCATGAAGACCCTTATTAATCATGGACATAAAGTCCCTTATTAATCATGCGTAGGTCTTCCCTTATTACTCTTGGGAATCGAGACCCTTATTAATCATGATCAGGAAATCCATTATTAATAATGGGTAGGGAATCATTTATTATTCATGGGCATGGAATCCTTTATTAATCATGGGAATGATTCCCCTTATTACTCATGGGAATGGTGGCCTTTATTATTCATGGTCATGGAACCACTTGTTCTCATATTATTGTAGGGAGTGGCTCCCCTTACTATTTGTGATACTCAGGCATGGAATAACTTAATTAAAATGTGAAACTTTTTGTTATTAATATTATGTGGATTCTTGCATATTAAGATATGGGTCCACACAAGTTCTTGTATATATCTATATATATACTCCCATGTATTCTTATATATACATGAAGGAATGTTCAATGAAATTATAGAAATGGTCGAAGCAGGTAGGGTCGGCCAGGTGTCATTGAGGAAAATTGAGCCAACTTGGTTATATTTATTATTTTACACACTCCCTCACTTTTGATATACCCCAACACTACTTATTTTATATTCAAAAATATTATTGAATTATAAACCACATTTGATGGCCTATAGAGTATATAAAAACATTTTTGAGCTACTATTTCACCACGATACCCAAATAGAACTCATGGTTGCAGGTACAATGTCTTGGTTTGTGCTATGCGTTGTTATTCTTGTACATTGGATATTGGTATCACATGACTGAGTTAGATATTAGGATTATTGGGAGATAAAATATGGGGATTTTTTCTTTTATTTTGTATTGTATCACTTGTTTTTGTTTATTTTTTGTACACTATAGTAGGTTAATTCATGATCATTGATTAATTTATTATTGATTTTTAGTTCTTATTATCTTCTAATGCTCCATTATTCTTCCCTTCCATTGTTATTAATTTATTCCTCCACTTATTATCAATAATCTTGATAGAATAGTCTCCATAGTGTACCACCTTTACTCTCTCAATGCTATTCATCTACCTATGGATTATGTGGATCCACTTTTGTGTCCATGTGATCGGCCAGGTCGGGGAACCATTTTAAAGGCTCTTATATAGGGATGTTACAATGTTAAATAAATGGGGGTTTTGTTTCCTCTTGTCTTACTATTTTTGGATGGTATATAAGAGACTATGAATGTGTCTTTACTTGATAAATATCTCTTTTCTAGGTCTATCCAACCCATGCATGAGGGAAAGAACATGTTTCTAGGGATGGTGATGGTTTTTATGATATTCTATATTACAATTGATTATTATTTCACCTCAGGTGTTTTTTGAACTTTCAATGGTTATTAATTTACTGATTTATGATATTTCTTCCCTTAGATCGGTATGGAAAGGAAGTATTGTGACATGAATCATTATAGTAACATATATAATCACATGTCATTCATAAGCTATGCCATGTAGATTGTATTGTATATTTCATGATGCAATATGATTTTTTCACCATGCTTCTATGATTATATTATTACATGCCTATATTTATTTCTTATGATATCCTGATATGGTATAGTTATTATATATTATTGGTTTTTAAAGTGAATTCATCAATGTAAATATTGTTTTCCCATATATATTGATGGTTGCATTGTAACTAACAAATCCTGACATGTTTAAGCCATGTAAATTTTTTTCATGGGATTAAAATTTATGTTTGTGATTAAATGGGTGCCATAAAAATTATAAAGTGTATAAGACATTATAAATTGATAAGGTTAACCCAAATGATCAAAAATATATATATAAAGTAGATATATTTTAACGTCAAAGTTAATAAACTTATTACAGTTACATGAATTCCAATTGTGATGTTTAAAGGAAAGTAAATTTATAATTTTTGAATGCTAATTCATCTAACTAATCCATGATATATATAAATATATTGAGGATTTTAATTCTTATAGAAAGTGATTTATTTTAATGGATGATTTAAATTGTAAATTTATAAAGGATTATACCACTATAACTTAGGAATGAAGACCTATTTGACTATATCTCTAAATGAAAAACTAGATCCAAGTAGGTCAGTTGGGGAATGTTTCTTAATAGATAAATACCTAAATTCACATCTGGACACAAGTTTGATATTTGGGGCATTTTTCTTATTATATAACCCCCTTAATGTTGTTTTGAAATTTTTTATAATTTAACAATTGTGGGTTATACTTAAATGAACACATATTTTCCTGAAAAGACCATTTTAGGTCTCATTTATTCATTATATACCATTATTCTTAACCCAATTTGGGTATTCTTGTGATAAATATGGGATAATTATTTAAATTGTCCAAATACACTTATATGGTGTTACTTATAAATTTATGGTGTCGTCTTACATGAAAAATTCCCTTAAAATGATAAATGACCATTTAATCAGATTTGTAGATTTATTTTTATGAGGATTTCAATAATTAAAATTCCAACTTCAAGATAAATGGTTTTTTCTTCTATACCCTGGAATATTTTTTCCTTTAACTAATCCAACGGTAACGAATTATGGATTATTTAAAATGGTTAAAAAGTAAATTACGAGACAACTTCCTTATTGTGTTTCATGATAATAGCTAGATAAAGTGATAAATATAACATTCCTTAAAATAGGTACTTGATATCCCTAATATATGAACTATTTTAAATGTTTAAATGAATGAGAATCATTTAAATGCATTAAAATTTAATCGTTTAGAGGTTCTTGTTATATAGATCCTTATGCCAGGATTAATCCTAATTTTTTCCTTAAGAGTTTCTTGGAATGGGAATGTAATCATTATCATGGAACTTTGATGACTTCTACCTAGGTTGTGTTAGAGCTAGATGCTAGGTGATAAGTCATAGTAAAAATTTTTAGGTGGGATCATTATTTTATAATCCATTACATATAGTAAGAAAAGGGAATCCTAGTTCCTTGATAACTTTATATAGTGCTAAATGCTCCTTATGAGTTTTCTCATAAGTTTTTTCATTTGGGTTCTGGTTGTCCTGTGTATAACACTTAGTATTGAAATGACATCCTTGGTAGGTGGGTGTTTTTTTGATAATTTAGGTCCTTTTAAGTGTGTGATCGTCTTGTAATTCTCTAGTTTATTAGGTTAATAGAAGCATAGTGAATGGGTTGTTTCCACGATGACCATTTGGTCTTTCTCTTCCCTATTAGACAACTCATAAGGTCATAAATTTCTATAGTGCCACATGAGTTAATGAAACTCTAAGATATGTAGTATTGTTTTTACTGATAATTAAAAGAGATGTTAGTGCCTAATTCACTATTGTGTAACAGAATAGCCACACATTTTCATACACTATTCCCACAGATTTATGAAATGATATGTTAGATTGTATGGTGTTTGAGTGATGAGGTCTCATAATATCTTAAACTATCTTTCTACCCAAAGACTTGGTTAAAGGTTCTTGGGTTCTTGAGGGCCACTTTTATAGTCAATCTAAATAGTATAGTGATCATGGAATTGAGAGCTCATTACAAGTGTGGTAGACCCAAGTTGATAATCAAAAGTTTAGGTATCCCAGTGTTTAGGATGAAGTTGTGAAAAGTATTGGGTGTGATAACACTACTGATCTATAGATTAGTTTTTCCTTCCATTCTAGGTGTTGATGATGCATATAGACCTAAATCAAGAAAATTTTCACATGTATTTCTAAAATCATTCAGCACTAGTGCAATTATAAGAGACTATTCTCCCTCACTTCTTAAGATAGTGTTTGGTATAATCATTTGGCCATGTCCAAGAACTATGTTCTCTGGTGGAGGAGTGTGTTCCATTGGATGAAATATATTTTCATTAGTTCAACAGAAATGACACTCTTATGGTGGGGGGTCCTCACATTGGTCATGTATAGAAAGTTATTTCAGGTACAAGGATAGTCATTATAAAGGACCAGCATTAAATGGAGAGGACAACATCTGGAGGTTTGTAACCTTTTTTATCACTTGGAATCATAAATTAAATTGTGAGGTGACAAGTAGTTCTATTGTTAGTGGCATGTAGAGATGTATTTTTTGATGGTGATTTAGAAGGTAGATTTAACCATGATGAGAATTACATGCCAAACAGTATAGTCAACTTTCTTTAAATGGTGAACGCATCACGGGATCATAAGATCAGTTTTGAAAAGGGTAGTATGGGAAAGTACACTCTTTATGCTAATCAATTTATGAATTTAATGCTCTATTTGATTGTGGTTATGTTTAAATAAATAGTTGTTGTGTGTTTATTTGTTATCCTTGGATCGATGGAATGAAATTTGACTCTTTGGGGAATGGAAACCTATGGATTTAGGGAAATTAAAGGTGGTTCCCATGATGAGGCATAACCTTGAGTTACATTGGGAAATTTTATATAGTTGACCCTTATTTGGGAATGGAAATTCTTGGTTAGAATATGTGGTGTCAAGAGTTGGTTAAAGGTAGATATAACTAGTTTTAAATATGATCCTGACTCAAAGTGAGATATAAACACATATTGACAATATATTGGTGTACTCCTACTCTAGAGGTGATAATGAACCTATCTTGAAATCATCTTCAGTATGTTAAAAGTGCATCAATTATAAACCTAGAAATAAAATCAAATAGTATTTATGGGTTGATGAGAATAACTCCATAAGATTCATGCTCGATGAGGAATATAATGGAAATCCAAATGGTGCATAGTACACAATTGTCCATTTAAGGGTTTTAACCCCCATTTGTTTTAAATGTTTGAAAATACCATGGAAACCATTATCTAAAAGTAGTAATGGTAGATTGGTGGAAGTTGACTTTTAAGCAAGCTCTCAGGATAAGGGAGTTCGAAGCCATGCTAGTTATATATCTAATATATATGAGAGTATGGGTTATGGTAACTAGTAAATTTTTTCATTCCTACGATGACATGGATTCTAGTAAACTGGGAAGTGGGACATCAGTAACTAGAGGGGGACCATCATTTGAGTAGGGTTTTGGTACCTTAAGACCAATTGTATGATGGTCATTTTGTAACACATATGTTTTTTAATAGATAAAACAATGTATGGCTAGAATCCTTGATAAATTTTAGATATGGAATTCTAGATATGGGCATTGAGCCTGGAGTAGCTTATAATGATCCATGAATTCTAGATTAGGATAATGTTGATGATGGTGTTATAGCATGAAAATCACTATAAAGCATGGGATAAGGCTTGAAGATATAGTTTTGGTGATGCATCAGCCATGAGAACTAGGAATATTAGAAATAGTTAACTATAGGTGATTGAACATTAATTATCTTAAATAATTGGATTTTATTGGTGATAAATCACATCATACATGTTATCATAACAAGATCAGTACAACATTATGTTCTGGATGGATATTTTCAAGGAAAATTTAACTCAACTAGTTAAAGAATGGTCGATTAGGATTTGAAAATTTTTATCTCATCAAGGTACAGAGGTGGTGCCCTCATATTTGATCATATTATTCATGTTGATGATATTTCCATATGTAGTTAGAATGATAGGGTTATTTTTTAATATACAACTCTGGTAGTGTACTTATCATGTATCTCAATTGGATTTTCTAAATCACGATCCAATGGTGGGGAGTGCTATAGGCTATAGGATTATTAAGATGATGAATATATTGTGTCTCTATTTAGATGGAATCATGTAAGATTTGTTTTGATATTTTAGTTTTATAAACTAGAATTGGATTGAGATTCTTTTGGCTTATATACCATTTTCATAAGGTGTATTTTTTTTGATGTGTTGTTCATTAGTGCATAAAATGAAACCATTTGAATGTAAATTCCTAACCCAATTAGTTGAGGTGTTTTTTACATGTTTCCCAAGAATTATTAGTGATGATAAGTTTTATAGTGGGTAGTATATAAGATTTTTTTAGTTTTAGACCAGTTGAAATTTCAAGGGAATTTTTGTTTTTTAATTGGTTGACGGGTCGAATTTGAATATGATATTTAGAAGGTAATTTAGAAAGTTGGAACAAATTTAATTGTTTTTTATGTGGTTTGAGTCCTGAGAGAGGTCTCGGAAATTTTTATTAGTAACAAGAGTATCGAGCTTCGAAAATTTCCTTTTCGAAAGAAGCTGGAAAGGTTCATGGTTTTTTTGAACCGTTTGGCCCCTCAAGAGAAACCATGTGGTCATTTAAAGAGTGTTACATGGTTTTCTGAACCATGATAGGTGTGGATTATGGTCTTGTATAATGTATATAATAAATTGTAGACGTGGGTGCATGGGATGTGCATGGTTTTCCAAACCAGATGCATGTCTTAAATGGTTTGTCCCACTAAACTAGTAGAATTTCAATATTGGAACATGGTTAGTCCAAACTGGGAATCCAAACCATGTAGGTTATGAATCTTTGATAGTATGTGCCTTTTGGTTGGAAAAATGTTAACCAAACTATGCATACTAGCCATGTAACTCATTTAAGAGGAGTGAAATGACCGATTTTTTCTCCATCATTATTTATTTTCATCCTCCTATTTATTCCTCATTTCTCCCTTACCTAGACCACTTGAATCCTCCCTTGGGATATCCTCTAGGATTCCATGTTTCTTCCCCATCCAAGATTAAAATATATTTTGGTTTGTTGCATTTGATACTTATCATCATGCTCTAGATTCTACTTTCTTCTTAGTTATTTTTCCCTCACCATGTGGAATGATATTTCTGTGTGGTCTCATTTTCCCTATTTGTAGATTGTTTGACGATTTCTTCAATTTATGTCATTTCGGAACAAATCAATGATCGATTATGGTTAAGTGGACCATCTGATGATTAAGGTAGGTGATATATGGAATTTTTCCTTAAATCCCTTTTTATTAAAAATTATGTTGTTTCCCCACACACTGAATTATCATTATGTTGTTCCCACAATGTTACCTAACCTAAATCAATTGTATAAACAGTGACCTAGACCCTTCATTAGGCATGTTTTCATGATTGGATATTTGTGGACTCATCTTGGTCCACCCCTGAGTGTTTCTTATTAATGTCCCTTTTATCCATTAATTTTTATTATCCATAGGCTGAAAAAGGATTTATTAATGATTACTTAATTGTTTAAAATTATAAATGGGAATGTGTATGTGCATTTCCCTCTTAAATACTTATATTTAAAAGGATTAATGGCATGGCTAATCTCAAGGTCTATGAAATGACTAGATGAAATAGAATGGAATTTTAATGGTAAGGATATTGTTGACGCTCCTTTCATCACAGAGTCTAAAGATTGGAAAAGGGGAATATATTAGCTCAAAGTGATTCAACCTTTGGACAAATATCAAAAATTGTCAAAGGAAGGAATAAGAAGAACATTACGCAAGGGTCGCGCAAGTTCTACCATGGTCGCACAAGTACACATGCGTGCCTAAGTTGGTCGCGCAAGTCACTTACACGCCCTCTTTAAAAACCGCTCAGGGTCTTCTCCAGCCTATAAATACCCCCGGTGGGCCCTACATTCGAGGAGAAATTTTTTCCAGAATTCAGATATAGAGCTCTGAACGCCCAAGTCTCTTCTTCAAGTCTTCCGGACACTTCTAAGGTAATTATTTACCAAGAATGGAAGGACTAAACATGAGTAATAAGGTTTAAGTGTTATAATTCACTAACACTTGTGCGCCTAATTGTTTTTCCCTTAAGGGAAATGAATACACTTGCGCGCCTCCTTACCTATCCATTAAAACTTGCATGCCACTCTTCTAGAAATACCTCTGGATGATTCTAAAGGCTTTGGTCAAGGATCACCCAAGTATTACTCTACTGGTCAAGGATCTCACAAGTACCCATGTGCCGTGTAGGTATACCTGCGCGCCCAGGACTTGTGTGCCCACACAGTACCTGCGCGACCCCTCAGGACTTGCACACCCTTCTACTTTTGGGTGTCCTTCCTGCCCATTTAACCCCTCTTATGCAACTCCACCTCTCCTATTCAAGATTCAGTCTTCAAGACACTCTTCCAAGCCATTTATGGCATGTTTTCTTGATTGACATCTTTATCTGAGAGGAATTCCGTGGAACATATTGCAAAACCTAGTGATTTACACATCTTTATGTCACTAATGTTAGAGAGTTCATTCATTCAACCTCATCCTTTAAGATGAGAGAGTCCTTAACCTGGGCCTCGTTTTCAGGAATAAGCCTCAGTCCAAA
The DNA here is from genome assembly GCA_963277665.1 of Viscum album. Lineage (NCBI taxonomy): Eukaryota > Viridiplantae > Streptophyta > Magnoliopsida > Santalales > Viscaceae > Viscum > Viscum album. Next base: position 1,327,678,839 of record OY728145.1, on the reverse strand, counting down.
TTCTCATTACTATGGGAATCCTTATTAGGAGTAAGCCCAAAGTCCCCTAATTTTGGCATCCTCCTCAGGTGTAAGCCCAAGTATTAAAGTTTCCAAATATGGGCATCCTCCTCAGGAGTAAGCCCCAAACATAATTCTCTTAAACTGGACCTCCTTTTCAGAAGTAAGCCCCATTCTCAAATATGGGCATCCTTTTCAGGAGTAAGCCCCAAGTCCCTTAATTCTAAAATTCCCTTAACCTGGGCCTCCTCCTTAGGAGTTACACCCCACTTTTCAAATCCCTTTTAACCTGGGCCTCCTTTTCAGGAGTAAGCCCCAGTCTTAATTTCCCTTAACCAGTCATAATTCCTTTTTGATCTGGGCTTCCCTCTCAGGACTAAAACCCAATCATAAGTCCCCTCCTAACTTGGGCATTTTCTTAAGAGTAAGCCCCAAGATTAGAGTATCCAAATCTCCATGAAGCACATATACCTTTATGGACCCTGTTCATGGATTTCTTCCCTGAAGTAAATCTTAATCCTCATCTATTTGGACAGTCATACATACATAATCCCCACATCATTTCATGGCACAACTGTCTGGTTTCACCAATACCTCTTATTTCTCACACTGAGCATGACTCACGTGAGCTTAGAGTGTAAGAGTAATCATGACATATTTCTTTGAGCCATCAATCATGCATAAACATCATACTCCCTTACTTGAACTAAGTGGGTTCTAATTCCTTTTCCAAAACAAAGGATACGTAGGTAGCCCATCTGCTGGTACGATCCCAACTTTGAATTAATCAATTTCCTTTTGAATGACAATAAACTTCAAGTGCCCCACTGAGTGGCTTTAAAACTAGTATGTTCATCCTAATGACCAAGAGACTTTTATATATTGAAGGATACCATTGAATAAGAATGTCTAACAAATACAGATGATTCTCTATCGATTAAGAACCTCGAATACATATAAAAGATTCTCTAAATTTCCTACATATCAATCATTGATCGTCAAATCTAAAGGAAAGATCATTTTATACTTGGTAATGTAATAAGGATTCACGAACATAACTTAAATCTATAAAGAGAGTCCCAAAGTAGACAATAATTCCCCTCAAAAAGGTGTGATGAGTCCGACCTCCCATCCTCTCAACCAATGAAAATTCCTAAGCCTCATCAGTCCACAACTAATGAGAGCCTACCTTTGGAAAGTAGGTCCAAATGGATATGGAATCATTGGATGTTTTCGGTTCTACAAATAAACCCGTTAGAAACTTCTTGGAATGTTTGAATCTTAAATCAATGAGATCATCCCCAATTCTAGATGGAAAAATTGGATGTTGTGCTTTTATTGATTTCTGTACTTTTTCTTTTCATTAATAAATGGTCAGAGGTTTACCTCTGGCTAAGCTTACCTGGTTAAAATGATGTTTTGCTCATTTTTTAGGCCCCTATTTAAAACTCAATGAGAGGGCCAACAAAACAATCAATAACATATTTTCTCATCCAAAAGATGTAGTGTTCGGACTTATATTGATTATGTCAGTTATATCAAATAGGCACTCTTTTCAAAGATCTTATGCATTTCCAAAATGGCTTCTCTTAAGTTCACATCTCTGAATACCTCTACTGTGAAAAGCTCAGCTGTGAATGCCATTGCTACCACTCCTACCGGATCGTTGTCCGCTCTGAGGACGACATAACCTACTCAGTGTCTTCAACGCTTGGTATCAAACACGCTAGTTAAGGAGTACCATCAAAACGGTACCATTCCAACTATAGAGGCTGCCCGACAAGCTCTCCAAGTGAACAACTCACACCGGTCGTCCGGACAATGATGAATAGTGATTAAGAAGCAGGTGGTGCCAACCACCGTTTTCAACTGTTTCGGGTCGTTATCCTTGGAACGCAATCACCACTCACTCCCATATTCTGGGGAGGTGAATGAGCAGGCCCCTAAGGGCCTTAATTCAAGGAGACAAGATTCCTTCCCAAGGGATCCCACCAACAATCGCCGCCAGACTCATGTGGTAGTGTGCCCCCAACATGATGAGGGTAACGACTCCAGGTGTTCGACTCTGGTTCCTCGAACTCGAGAAGGCAAGACGAATCGCCAGAGGCAAAATCTGGTCAAAAATGAGCGGGTTCTCATCTCTACCATCTCCGGACATGTCCACCAACCTAACTTGGTGGCAAGTAATGAGCAGGCACACACACCTTCCTATTTTAATTCCGCTGTCCAGCAAACTCGTCTGGCAGCATCACGCAAATCCCGCTAGGCAATTCTGACGGAGTACTATAGGTAGGAACGTACACCTGTTTATACATCATCATCTAGTCAGAAGGATCGTCTGACTACATATAATGGATCTTGTCAACTATGTTCGGCGAATTGCAATCAACATGCACATACACCTGCTAGTATTGATCAAGCCTACCAACAGTCTCGCTTGGTAGCACTCGGAGAAGTCATTCAAAAGCTCCGACGACAAACAAGAGGTATACTCAACTCTCTGCCCCCACACTTGAGTACTGTTAGGATTCACTAATAGGAAAAGGAGGACAGGGGCAGGAACACACACCTACTCCAAGAACGGAATGGATGTATATCCGCGTTCCGGCAGCTGAAGTCACCAAGCAAATTCTGTCAATGGTGAAAGAGTAGAAGCAAATCCTTGCTCATATTCAAGATGCCTATCAAGATATTATAACAGCTTCAACAGTATCTCAGGGAAAGACACATAAATCTATCCCTACCAGTGGAGTGACACATCAACAGTTCACTCCGTAATAGACACACACATCTGTTCCAGTCCAAGAGGGTTGTGGGGCATACTCCCCCATACCATACGGACAACCAACTCAGGCACATACACCTGATTTAAGTGGAGATCGTCAGCCTAACCTGGCCATCTCTTTTGATCAGGCACATAAACATACTCAGAGCAGCCACTTTCGTCAACCAGTGGGTTCCAGGGCGAGTAAGAAGACGTCTAAGAAGAAGACATGCCCAGCATAGTCAAGAGATCAGGAGTCAATCTGTAACATGGCCTTGCTCGATGTTGAAGTTCTTGAAGCCCTCAGAAAGTTGTCTGTTGGAATCCAAGATTCTACTCCCTCATTTCCCAATAGTGGGAACATTAATTCTGAAGTTCTTTAATAGACACTTCTTCATGAAGGCTTGCTTCATGACAGTTCAGTCGATCTTGAAGTTTCATCTTCAGATGATAGCCACAGGAACCCTCTGTGTGGTCAGAATACTATGGAGCAAGAGATCTCAACTTCTGTTGCAACCCACCATGGTGGTCCTCCCCATGATGATGAAATTCACTGCGAAAGTCCTCTCCACAGTAGTGATGCACATTGTACGGAAAATGCTCCAGTGGACAATGTAGTTCTGAGAAAGCCCTCTTATCTTGAGGCACTTACAAATGTGAAACCAGTCATGTCTGATTCTTAATCGCTAGCAGGCTAAATACTTTCTCAACCAGAAGATATCCCAGGGTGTAGGTAATTCTCCGAACCACCCCTAAGTTATGCATCTTCTAGTTTGATCAGTTGATTCTCTACCAATATTTTTGAATCCAATGAGCCAACAAAATAGTACCAACATTGGTCTAATAAGGTAGAAGAATCTTCATTGAATGATAAAGAGGAAATGTTGAACATGAGAAAACAACTGGCAAAAGGTGAAGTGCCAGTCATGTTTTGGCCTCTCGCTGACTCTCAGTATGACATTCCAGAGATGTTGATGGAAGATGGAATTCATTACATTCGTCTCAACATATGGAAAACTATTTGTCTGTAAAAAAAGAAGTTATTATCTTATGATGAATATAAAAATCATGTTAAGATAATATTAGGGTTACAACGTCAAATTGACTTGGCATCTCTATCAGTATCTCGATATCTGAAGGCTAAAAAGCAGCAGAGATCCCTTCAACGTTCATTCCTTGGCACACTAATTAGGTTGCGCCAGTTAATTTCCAATGACCCATATGGTATTAATGTCAGAGGATGGGGTGTTAATGGAGCACTACATTTCACTGTGCTCTCCAGTCAGCAAAGCCCACTGAAAATGGTCTCATACAATGTTATTTCCCGTAGCCGGCCACAGTCAATGGGTTTTGATTGTAATAAAAATCTTTCCCAAGAACAGGCCTCAACTAGTTCTTCTCAAAATCAAGAATACAGAGAACAATTTTTTGAATTACTCCTGCATCAAGAAAATGAGAATATTGAACAGGCCTCTCGTATGGAGCAAGAACATCATTAAGTGACATAAGTGTCAGAAATAATCCAACGGTCTTTTGAACCGGGTGATAAAAGTGGATGTCGATTGATGCATCCAGCTAATTTATGGACTAAGTTCTACAAGATCAGGAGATATTTTAAGAAAGTCTCAGACATAGCATGTCAAGAGCCACCCCAGCTTTCCAGACTGGGGACTCTTTTAAACCAACCCTCAGAATCAACAAATAGGATTGGATGAGTTGAGCGGGAACAGTAGGAACAGCCCCAGTCCACCGGACTGGGGACTTTTTCAAATCCTCAATCCCTCCCTCAAAAAAAGTCAGTCTTCTCTTGATTAGGGAAGAATCCCGAAGAGGAACAAAGAGACAAATTATCATGAGACTCTCTCCAAATTACGGTTTGACAAGTTGTTCCTGAGGGATCGAATCAATGAAAGGAAATGTCTTGTTAGGGGCATGACAGAAGACAATATCACAGAAATGTTGATAGAAGGTATGCAATGCATTTTGCATCAATTAATTTCATCAATGTCGTTGTTTCTGATCCACCAGATGAAGCTCACTCAGAGGGATTAGATGAAGAGGTTCCTGCTCAAGAAGTTGTATGCACATACACAAATGAAGAAGGTGTGCGTACACGAAATCAAAGGATTACTCAGAACCTAGGTAATCCTTCAGGTAATCCACTTCCCCCTCTCCAAAAGGGAGCCAACAAGGGGGATGGAAAGAATCAGGTTACATACCCTTCCTATGTAGAAGGCCAATCGCTCTCACTAGAGCAAAGGATTGCACAACGGGAGGAAGAAATGAAGGAATTATGAAGGATGAATGCAGAACTACTTCATGGTAGTCTTCCTCCTAAGCGTGCTGGAGTCAGTCATTCAAAGGAATCTGTTGTGGATACTAAAATGGATCAATAATATCCTCCTATATTAGTACACCCTCACAGGTCTAATCCTACAAGTCAAGTACAACAACAATTGGCGGTGCTACCATAAGTTGCAGCACCAGCCACCACATCTGTACCAGCTCCAGTCATTGCACCTGGCCAAGTCCAAGTTCAACCGGATGTTTCTCAAAAGTTAATAACTACCATTGAGTCATTAACAGCTCATTTAGAGACTGTGGAGGGGAAGCGTGTGTAGGTTCAACCAGAAAAGAGAGCTTACCCTGAATGGGTAGATTCAATCTCTCCCCCATCAAGTTATGGGAACCTTGTATTCCCTTTTTTCAATGGATCAGGTGATCCTTAACAGAATTTGACGTATTACATGTCTTGTTGTGATCTTATGATGGGAACTCTGGAACAGCAAGAAGCAGTGAAACTCTGATGCTTCGTTCGAACCTTGCAATGACCAGCTTTTGTCTGGTATACAAGCTTGCAATCCCAGTCAATTACTTGGTGGAAGGATATTCGCCAAAAATTATTTCTCCAATTCAGCTCAACGTTTCCAAAGACAACAGTTTTTGATCTTACAAACTGTAAGCAAAGGGAGAATGAAAGGGTCTCATATTTCATTGCTCGCTGGAAGGGATTAACATAGTACCTAATCTTATCACTCCCTCAAGAAGAATTATTGCCAATCTGTGTGGAAAATCTGTGTGATGAATTATGCACTCCGTTGATCCCTGTGAAATACACAGGAGGGTTTCAAGACCTTACTTCAATTTCTCATTAGATTGAATATTCTCGTATACAGACTAAGGATAAATCTCGTGTAATTCCATCAGCTCCAGGAATGAGAATGGGTAAAGCAGAAACTGTTACAGTTATGCTTAAACAAGCACCTGTACCTGCTTCTACTTTAAAACCTTCATCTTCTTGAAGGGCTCCACCTCTTGAGTGCCAACAATAGAGGTCGTTTCGTCAATATAATCAAAGAGATCAAAGATGAAAACAATTTGAGGATTTGAAGATCAAAACATACTTTTTACGAAATGAACAAGTTCATGGTTACTTCATTTCAGCTCTGGAAAATAATTTGGTTCAATTGCCAATGCCCAAGAGGCCAAACAAGGAAGGAGATGAAGACCTTCCCAACTATTTCCCGTTTCATCAAATGTTGGGGCAACCCATCCAGGAGTGTTTTGTCTTCAAATACCTCGTGAAAAATATGGTCGACTCAGGACAAGTCAAACTAAAAGGTTCTTCAGCTCAGGTAGCATGTGTTACTGCTACAGTTCCAGAGGAAGAAGAAGAATGGCGATAAGTCAAAAGAAAAAATGCGTAGAAATATGATGATTGTATGGTTAGAAAAATGATCAACCGAACTCATGCAATTTTGCGAACGCAGTTGAAGAAACCAATTGTGCCTTCTGCCATGAATGTCGCAGCAAAAACCTCTTCATCAGAGGGATAATCCTCAAAGAAACGGCATGATTCAAAGAAATAAAAAGAATTAGAAGAAGATGAGTATGTGTCAAAGCCTAAGTTGTCTTTGACTCTGGAAGATTTCATGCCATCTACTTCAAAGCAACAGGCACCGCCCCACCATACGGTACAACCAAAATTGTCTATTCAGGAAAAATCTTCATCAGATGAAGTGTTAATCTTTGGTTCTGTTAATATGATTCACTTAACAGACCCTTATGCCAATCACAGTTTTGATTTTGATGAGCCTAAATTCCCTATATCAAATAGAGGAATCAGAGTAAGTTCTAGAGGCTCAGGATACAGGGGAATACGTGGATCTTTCAAAATCCAATATTACAATCCTACCCCTGCTATAACTGTGTATGCAGCAGAAACTCGTGGCAGAGCCCTTCAGTGAGCTCGACAAGAAAAAGAAATTTCTTCCACCAATAATAAATTCAGTCCTGGAACAGTTATTCTGGAGGATCGGTTGGGGGTTCCACCTTCATCCTCTCAACAAGTAAATGGGTCTAATCGGTCTAATATTCCAAAACCAGGAATATTTCCAACTCATATCCCGATACAAGATGCATCAAATTCAAAGGCATCAACTTCCAAGGCACCTACTAAACCACATGTTCCTGTTGGGAAACACAGACATCTGGATCAAAAGTATGATGTATTGAAACACCTGGCCCAAGTACCAGACAAGTTATCAATTTTGGATGATTTGAATCTTTCAAAGGATCTTCAGGAGGCACTCATCGAGGCTTTGTCAAGTCCTCAGAAGTTTGAAACTGAAATTGCTGGAGCTGAAGTCTACCATATAGAGAATAATCCTGCATAATGCCATGCAGAAATATCTTTTACTGATGAAGATGAAGATGATGTAATACATGGAAATATTAGACCTTTTTATTTATCTGTCAAGGTCAATGGTGTAGAAATCCGAAGATCTTTCATTGATAATGGTTCAGAAGTCAACCTCATGCATATTCGTACACTTCGTCAATTGGGACTCACTGAATCTGATTTATCTCCTTCATCTATGATTTTACATGGATATGATAAAAATGAACAAGAACCACTCGACGATATTACCCTTAAAACTCAGTTTGGAGATCTTGTATCGAATTCGGATTTCATGGTTGTTGATCAAGACTCAGCCTTCAACATCTTTCTTGGAAGACCCTGGCTACATCAACATGCGGCTATCCCTTTATCATACCATCAATGTCTCAAATATTATTTCGATGGTCAATTTGGGACATTGTATGGTGATAAGGCCCCATTCAAGACATTTGAATCTCAATACATTGAGGTGGAATTCTATCACATGAAGGGAAGGGACAAATCCACAGCAAAGGAGATTACTAAAGTTAATGCTCCATATGGTTTGGAGAAGATTCCACTAAATCTATTTGCACATGTGAGTACAGATTATGTGTTTCCTATCAGTCAAATTGACAAGATATACCTAATTCAAAATACACTAATGGAAATATCCATAATGTCAATTATGGAAATCAAGTCAGAAAACATGGGAGAAATTGATGATCCACCAGGCAATGATGAAAGCTCAAATAGAGATGTCTTCATTTCATCTACTGAATTCCAACAAGTCTATACTTCAACAATTAGGCCAGAAGAAGTTATAGCAATGCTTGATGTGAACAATGATATCGATTCTCAATCCATCATCTCCTATTTATTACCCATGGAAGACCCTTCATCATCAGTTGGGTCAGGAATGGAAGCCACTTCTTCAAGATGTTCAAATTCTAACATCTCTCTTAATCATGAAAATTCTACTTCATCATCTACTATGAATGTAGAAATCGAAGAAGTAACACATGTTGATGAAGAAGAAGAAGATATCAAGGATGCTCCTTCAGCATTTGAAGAGGGTATCTCTACCACTGTGGATAAACTCAGAGAAATCAATCTGGGTACAAAAGAAGATCCATGACCCACATTAATTAGTGCGGACATGAATCTTGAAGAACAAGAGCTATATATTTCCTTTCTAAAGAAAAATCGATACATATTTGCTTGGAACTATACAGATATGCCAGGGCTTGATCCTGATGTTTCCACTCATCGTTTGGGTTTTTCAGAAGAACATCAAGGATTCAAACAAGCCACGAGAAGAACACACCCAACCAATGCTTCAAAAATTGAGGCTAAAGTGGATAGGCTCATCAAAGATAACTTTATCAGAGAAGTTCAATATCCCAAGTGGTTGGAAAATATTATCCCAGAAAAAAAAGAATAATGGGAAAATTAGAGTTTACATTGATTTCAGAGATCTTAATCGGCATTGTCCTAAGGATGATTTTCCTATTCCGATTACAGAACTATTGATTGATGCGATAGCTAGCTATGAATCACTTTCCTTCATGGATGTATATTCTAGATATAATCAAATCTGAATGGCTCTAGAAGATGAAAAATCTACAGCCTTCAGAGCCCCTCAGGGTGTGTTTTGCTATCGGGTAATGCCCTGTGGCCTAAAGAATGCAGGCGCAACATATCAGCATTCCATGCATCGTATCTTCAAACCCATTTTAGGGAAGTTTGTTGAATGTTATTTGGATGATTTGGTGGTCAAATCCAAACAACATTCTAATCACTTGGCTGATTTGGAAGTCATATTCCGCAAGCCTCGACAACATAATTTGACGATGAACCCCTTAAAATGTGCTTTTGGGGGTAACCTTAGGAAAATTTCTCGGCTTTGTTGTACGCTATCGTGGTATCAAAGTTGATCCTGAGAAGAAAAATTAAATCCTTGGTATTTCACCTCCTCAAAAGTTGAAATAATTAAGAGTACTTCAAAGAAACTTAGCCTATATTCGGCATTTCATCACCAATTTGGCAGGATAAATTTTACCCTTCACCAAATTGATGAAGAAGGGAGTCACATACCAGTGGACTGAAGAATGTCAAGAAGCATTCGATATTCTAAATAAATACTTCTTGAGTCCACCGGTACTTATGCCACCTGTTGAAGTAAAACCACTTATCCTCTATGTGACAACTCTAGAGCGATCATTGGGTTCCTTTCTTGCTCAAAAGAATGATTTTGGGAATGAAAATAGACTATACTATCCCAGTCGGACTATGATTGAAGTAGAAACCCGATATTCAAGTATTGAGAAGTGCTGCCTGGCATTAATCTTAGCAGTTCATAAGTTGAGACACTACCTACAACATCACGAGGTCCAATTGATATCTCGCAATAACCCACTCAAATTCATCCTTAGTCGTCCAATGCTTACAGGACATCTCGCAAGGTGAGCAGTTATTTTGCAGCAATTTGATATTCAATATGTGTCTCAAAAGGCAATAAAGGGCCATGCTCTCGCTAATTTCCTGGCTGAACACCCTTTAGTGGAAGATACATCTTCAGATATTGAACTCCCTGATGAGGAAGTCTTCTCTATTCAATAATGACCTCAGTGATGGGAAATGTACTTTGATGGTGCTTCCAGAAGTCCAATAGGGAGGAAAATGGAAAATCCCAAATTCAACAAAGTTGGCTTAGGAATTTTACTCATTTCTCCAGAAAAGGCAGTGTTACCTTATTCCTTATTATTGTGGGAAGGTGGTACGAATAATGAAGCAGAATACCAAGCTCTCATCGCAGGCTTGGAGTTGGCACTTCAAGCACAAGTGAATCATGTAAGGGTGAAAGGTGATTCAGACCTGGTAATCAAACAAGTCAATGGGGATTATGCCATCAGAAAAGAAGAATTAATCCCTTTATATGATTACATCATAGATTTAATGGTGGAATTCCCTTCAGAACTAACATTTTTTTATGTCCCAAGATCACAAAATGGCCAAGCTGATGCATTGGCTAATATAGCCACAACTCTGGCAGATCCAGATCGAGACGAGACAACCATTAATATTTCCCACCGTCATGCGATTTCACCTTATGTTCGAATCAGAACAGAGGAGATTAATTAAATTATTCCCATTCCCAAAACGTATGGTCATACTACAAGATGGATGACACCTATCAGGTAATACCTTCAAAATGGAACACTTCCACCTGATAGAGATGGGAAAGAACAAATCTGGTGATGTGTGGTCAATTTTACTCTTTATTATAGCCCAGATCACCTAGAGAAAATTCTATACAAACATGGTTTTGATGGAGTTCTCTTCAGATTCATTGATGGTGAAGAGACAATGGCTGTCATGAAAGAAGTGCATGCAGGAGTTTGTGGTGCCCACCAGTCTGGACACAGACTATCTGATCAAATTCAAAGGCTTGGATACTTTTGGACTTTAATGATACAAGATTGTGTTGATTTCACAAATAAGTGTCATTCATTCCAAGTACATGCCAACTTCATTCATCAACCTCTAGAGTTGCTTCATATAGCTAAATCCTCGTTTCCATTTGCCACATGGGGAATGGATGTGGTGGGACCTTACCCTTCAGCTACGGCCAAGCAGTTCAAGTATATTCTTACTGCTACTGATTTCTTTTCCAAATGGGAAGAGGCAATACCTATCAAGGAAGTCAATTCTAAATGCATTTTTAGCTTCATCAAGTCTAACATCATTACTAGATTTGGTGTCCCTCATACCATATTAACGGACAATAGAACCAACTTCTGTTCGTTCGAGGTGAAGAAGTAGTATCAAGAATACAACATCAAATCCAACCATTCATCTCAGTATCATGCAGCAGCCAATGGCCAGATAGAAGCCTTCAATAAGACTATGTCAAATATACTGCAAAAGATGGTGGATAAAGATAATAAGTCATGGCCTGATAAAATCTTTCATGCTTTATGGGCTTATCGGACTACCACCCGTACTGCAACGCGGTCAAATCCATATTAACTGGTATATGGAATGGAAGCCGTCTTACCCATTGAAATTCAATTTCCTTCGCTCAGAGTAGATATTTGTGATCAATCATCTACAGATGAGCAATCTAAAACAGCGATTGAATGAATTGGAACAGTTAGATGAGAAAATATTGTGCACTCTGCACCGCTTGGAAGTCTATCAGAATCGAACAGCACGAGCTTTCAACAAAAACTTTTGTCTTCGTTAATTTGTTCAGGGAGAATTGGTATCATTTCTCAGAACACCAATGAGACCAAGAAAGAAACCTCCCAATCTTGAGCCAAAATGGGAAGGACCTTATTCAATACATAGGGTCTACTCCGATGGAGCTTATTCATTAATCTCGATGGATGGAGAACTGATCACTACTCCAACCAATGCCATATTTCTGAAGAAGTATTTTTTATAAACATAAAATATATTCACCATCGTCCAACATGATGTTAAATTTTGTCCCCTTCATCATCCTTGCTATATTACGTTAAACTATACAGCAACGGTCCATGCATACAACCTTAAACTATTCGTATTTCTTTCGTCCAACATGATGATAAACTGTAACGTCCTAGATACATGACGCTAAAACTGTATATAAGTCCCTTACGTCCATCAAGACGTTAAACATCATAATCAACTGTCCATGAATACGACATTAAACTATTTTCACTTACGTCCAACATGACGCTAAACTGTATCGTCCCTTTTTCATCCAACATGACGTTAAACTGTGAAAAAGTCCCTAATACGTCCAACATGATGTTAAATGGTGTACTCTTTTGTCCTCACTGCATGACATTAAACTGCACAGTCCCCCTTTCGTCCAACATGACGTTAAACTATATTTTCCCCATCGTCCTAGCTACATGATGCTAAACTGTACAAAAGTCCCTGCTACATGACATTAAACTGTGCAGCACCAATAGTCCTAACTGTAAGACTTTAAACTGCATAGTCCCTTCATATGTCCTACATGACATTAAACTTTGCATCATTAAGGTTGTTGTTACCTCTTGTTTCTCACACCAGGTATGACTCACTTGAAATTAGAGAAAATTTCAACCATAACACCCTCTTTGGGCCACTAACCATGTGTAAGTCCCAACATAATATTTTAGGTTGTTGTCCCCAAGAACAACTTGATCATTAATTCATTCTTTATTTGAACTATACGGACTTTGATCCTTGCCTTCCAGGATGGGTACGTAGGCAACCTCCCATGTTTCAATCCCAAAACCAATCTCTTCACATCGGTTCACCTCCATCTCAAACGATGTTGATTCGTGAAACCGCCCCCAGAATCAATATCTTTACATTGGTTCACCTTCGTCCTTGTTATACGATGTTAAACTGCACAACACTTTTTTCATGTACAACAATAAACTACAATATTCTTTGATACCCTCACCTAAGAGGGAATCATTATTTACATTGATTTTCAATCATGTTATATTCCAAAGACTACGTGCATACATGGCAATGCCCAAACCTTTTATCTTGGGTTAAATCATCATTGCACTAAATTCCCCTTTCACCTTTCACATATACGAACCAAATTTGTACACAGGGTAGTTCTATAACTACGTTTTCTTGATTCCCATCCTTATGGGATATGTAGGAACGTTTGAGTTTCCCTCAAATCTAGCCCCAAGTCTTTTGGGCCTAACCCCAAATTCCACTTTTAGTCCCCTGGCTGAAAAGTCCCCATGAAAACACACACTGTGTATTTCTTATAATGGTCCGAGCTCTATGAACTTAAACTAAGATCTCCAATCCTTTAGTCCCACATGACATTAAACTGTAGTTCAAGAACTACATATGGCTTGATTCCCATTCTTATGGGATACGTAGTGAATTACAACATTTCAGTTCAGGACCCAGCCACAACCTGATTATGGTTAGTATTGATCTGTGTATATCTGCATACATTGGAAAATACCCATATTTATGTGTCATAATCCTAACCTTAAATATTTTCAGATCTTCATAACCCTTTTCTTAACATCTAATCACAAAAGGCCTGAAATTCTGAGAGTTATTTTGCCTAACCATGCAGCACGTGCCCTTAGGCGACCTTGCATAAACAATCTACATAACGGACCTATCAGCCAAACGATGCTATTATTTGACTATGTAGTCAATGTCCTTAGGTGGACTGGCATAATTCAACCCCCTAACGGGTTTGTTAAATACTGGTAACTTCATTCTTGGGAAGAAAGACTATTTTTTCCTTATTTGTTTTAATGACAATATGTAGGGATCCGCAAAAATAGCCATCCTTAACATACTTGTCCCATATCCTTTTTCATGATCTGAAAGTATTCAAGTCTATGGTTTATATTCTCCTTCCCTATGTTTGGGTCAAACCTTCGTAGGAGTGATATTCATCTAGTGCTTCTATAATCTTGTTTGGAAATATCTTCTCCATATTCAAGTACCTCTTTCCATATAGAAAACACTAGACTTTGGAAAATTTGAATCTTCATAAACTTTCACTGGATTTTTAGCACAAGGAATGTAAATTTCTGAGAGTTCTTTTTCCTGACTATGCTGCACGTACCCTTAGGCGGCCTTGCATAATTAGTCTACATAATGGACCTTCCAGCCAAATGATGCTATTTATTTGACTATGCAGCCAATGCCCTTAGGTGTCCCTGCATTATTCAACCCCCTAACATGTTTGTTAAATAATGGTATATTTATTCTTGGAAACTACTTTTTCTAATTCATTTTAGCTCTTTTTCATATCATTCCTCAGATTCAAATATTCTTAAGTCATAGTTTACATATTTTCCCTCATACAGGAGTATGGTAATCTGTTTTCAGATAAATTTTCAAGGAATTGAGTCAATTTTAATCCATTGAGGTCAAAGCTATTTCGACCTTAAACATTAGCCTCTTTATGTACGACGTGCATGACTTTAAACTGCCCACAAAAGACAAAGGAACTCTGAATAAAAGTCAAGTTCCATCTCACTAAACAAACATTTTGTATGATTTAGGTAATATTGAGAAATTAAAAGATTCAAAGTTTGTAGGGTTATTTACATTAATCATAGTAAAAATCAAACTATTCTTACTAGGCCCATTGCCTTAGGTAAAATTTAAAGTAGGTAGAAAAATAATACAAGCATAGATGATTGAAGATAAAAGTACTCTCCATTGATGCACAAGAATTAGAGGGACATCCACAAATTGGTGCCTCTTCTCTCTTTATTTCAGGAAATTACAAAAGACTGTCAACATAAGTCTTCACTTAATGTACAACATCCTGATCTTCATCAGAAGCTTCTTGAAGCTCGTGCACTCGACCAGCTTCACTCTTCTCAGCTTGATGGAGTGCCTTCTTGGCATCTTCAATGGCTTTCAAACCATTCGTTTGAGCTCCCTCCAATAAATTATTGAGCTGGTCAGGTTCCCCAGTAACAACATCTAACTGTTGCTGGAGCTGCACCTGTTGGACGACTTTTTCATTGATCTTATGCTTCAGATCCTTCATCTTGGCATCATAATCAGCCTCAACTTGGGATACTAAAGCCTCAAATTCACTGATATTGACTAACATCTTCACCCTGTTTAGATCATCACGGCACTTTTGCTCCTTCTCCCTTCTTAAGATGAATTGTTTCACCGTGGTGTGGATCTCTTGGTATCCAAAACCACCAAGTCCTAGAATGAAGAAATGGGATGATAACCGGGAAATATTTGATGATATATCTTCAAGAGGAACTTCAGATATGATTTTCCATATGTTGTTTCATGCCTTGCGTCATGAAAAGCTAAGCGCCTTAAGCACCTCTGGGTCGAATTCGACATCATCATCATAGGGGGGCATGTAATCTGGGATTAATGCACTTAAGGAAGTGCCTTGTTCTTCTCCTTCCCCCCTGACCCTGGTTTCTTCACCTTCTACTACTTTTTGGGTAGGAGTTGAGACTTCACCTCCAGTTCTTTCCATTGAATTTGATAGCCTTGTTTGATCAATTAAAAGTATGGTTAGTTTCATAGAATAATGAAAGTTGGTTTTCTATCTTGAAAACTCAGTACAATCATTACCTAATAGTAGATTAGCAGCTTGAGAAGACTCCTCCCCATCTTTCCCAGTTTCGATAGGATCTTCAAGATGGGTCTCAGGAGGGTTTACTGGGTTGATCTCCACTTGAGCTAATGTTTCTGCAATGGTAGGGTTGCCATCAATGTCCACACCCTCTTCAAGCATTGGCAGTTCAACAGCTTTTATGGATGGAACTACATATTATTTTTAGTCATGATTAGAAGTATAAATTATAAGAGAATTTACTGGAAAAAGGATAACACTCATGCCCAAGGTCTTCTAAATCACATGATAACATAGCATGATCATAAAATTCTTTGAAATACATGCCACGATTCATCATTTCATCCAATGATATTTCAGAATCCTGGTTATTCTCACCAGTGGGAGCATTTGATGTGTCCTCTTGGTGACCCTCATTCTTCGGCCCCTGACCCTGGATAGCTTCTTTAGGAAGGGTGGAAGATTCAGTTGCCGCGGCCACCAATGATTTTGGTGCAGGTTCTTCTCTACTTGTAGCAGCATCAGGAGTAGTACTGGGAATAGATGTTGGCTCTTTTTCAGAAGCAGCCAAGTTATCCTGAATTTGTGTTTCTTCCACAACACCCTCCTTGGTCCTCAAAAAAGGATCAGTCCATTCCCTCAGAGGGGAAATTGAAGAATCCCCTACAATACTAAGGAAAATGAGCAATATTTTTCATGGTTTTAAATCCATGATTATTTGAAGGACTTACCACTACTGATAAAGTGTTTAGTGATGGACTTCCTCCTTTGTTGCCTTTGTCCATTAGGATTTTTAAGAGTATCTGAAGTCTCCCTTATAGGCACCTGAATTGGATAATGGATGGCTATTTCCAACTCCTCATTCATGGCCTGCTGGCCAGGAGATATTTCGCCCAATTTACGAGGAGATTCAGCAGCAGCCCCGATGGAAGTACCACCATGGCTATACTGAGGCGAAAGAACCTCAGTAGTTTTGGCAAGATGCAAGATGAAGAAAAACATTTCCTTAAATAACAATTCCTTGACTGAAATCATGTTGCAAAGAAAATAAGGAAAGAAAACTTACATCTTCAGGATCCACATACTCATTCCACTCCTCATCAGTGGCATCGTGATCCATAATTTCCTTCACCTGCTTGGTGATAGGGATAGAATCTTTGGTGGAATATATGTAGGCCTTCAACTCTTTGACATAGGCTCTTACTTCATCAGGGTTATCCTTGAAATGAATACTTGCAGGAGCCTGAAGAGTCCCTATTCCAGGAAGACGTAACCCTTCACATAGCTTTGGCCAGATAGTTTCAGTATCGTAGTATACATCCCGCCATGCCTGGATGGCCTCTGGTTGTAGATATGCAAGTATACTAGAAGGCTACGAAGAGGGTCCTATGACCATGGATTTTAATTTCTTTCTAGATCCTGCAACTAAAAGAAGTGAATGAAAACTTGTTACTCTATAAAGTTACTTGCAATTAATATTTCCTCAATAATGTAACTCACCAGGAGTTGATGGAGTGGATCTCTTGATTCTAACAGGAGGATTATATATGGTACGTGGCCGCTTTGACAAATGTTGTATCTCCTGAGAATCTGATGAATCATCCTCGGTTGAAGAACTCGGTGAACCAGCTTCAGGAGTGGAAGAATCACCTGCCACCTGAATTGTTTCTTTCTCAATGGTTCTCTTCTTCTTCCCAACTCTATAAATAGGTTTATTCAATATGGCCTCAGGATATGATGATATCCAGTTTTCAACATAACATATGGTCAAATTACTTACTGCTTCAGTATATGGTAAGTCAATGACTGCCCCAGTTTTTTCCATAGCCATTAGCAACCATAGTTGCCGAGCAACCATTGGATGCTGTTCTAATCTGATGTGCACTGGAGGAGATACAACAGTCGTCTTCAAACACTTGAATTGGCTTGAAAATCGATATGGAGCATAGGCCTCACACATAATTTCCCCATCAATTCTGGTGGCCAGCACACCATCTATGCAGGCCAGTATGTAAGACCTCTGTTCCAAGCTAGCTGATCCATCATCAACAAATCACCCTGTCAGTGGATTTCCATAGGGAAAGAAGTGGAATTCCTTATGCATACCCAACCTTGGCTTAATATCATAGGCATTAAAGGCCAAAGGACAAACTCCAGAGAAGGCAAGAACAGAAAGCCTAAAAGAACTTCCAAGAATCCGTATTCCATTTTGAACAGCATATGTACGGAAGTGAGTGGCAATCCATCCACATAAAACTTGGGATGGTCCCACTAATCTCAAAAGAGACTCACCCATATAGACATGGAGTAATCTCTTGTTAATATTTTCCAAAACTGGGGTATCCAACCCCACCATCTTCCTTTCATCCAACTTGGCTGCAATAACGAAGGTCCCTGGCCTAACGCCTCCCTTCGAATCTTTGATTGGTAAAAGATAGACACTGATCCATAAGGCTAAAAATCCTACCAGACGGGTCTTATACGGGATTTTATGATTCACTTCATACCCCCATTTCTCAAACTCTCCTACTTCTAAAGTTATCCAGAATGTTCCAGGAGCACCCCTCTTCTTTGTTTTGGGGTGGGTGGTAGGACGGGTGGGCTTCTTATCCTTGGATTTATTTTTCTTGGATCCCTTATCCTTTGGATCCTTCTCTTTCTTCTCGAAAAGAAATATATTCATCCACTCCTCCAGATGAATATCCCTTCTAGAATGAGTCTTTGATGTCTTTGAGATTTTGAGCTTATGATAAATCTTCAATAACTCACGAACCAAATATGGTGTCTTCTCTGGATCATTCATGGTTGCCTTTGGAGGGACGAATTTGTCATACATATCACCCAGGATTTGAACCCCTGTGATCTTGTAGACATCCCACAAACTAATGCCTACATCTCCATGGGTCAGATGGAAAGAATTAGTTTCTGGGCTCCAGCGGCTAATCAATTCCGATGCAAAAATATCATTCCTATAAACATACGTCTGCCCATCCCAGACGGCTTCATAAATTGAAGCTCCCTTCAGATCCTCGATAAAATCTTCACAAGTTTGTCGCACCCAATAAGCCCACATCCATGTTGGATTCACCCCTCCTCAAAGAATGGAATTTCCATTTCTCCTTCCAGACTTAAGATTAATCCATCTGAGAGTTTCGAAAGACTGAAGGATAACAATGTGGTTGCAGATCAGGCTTGTGAGGTTTCAGATCCGGTGCACACGAGCTATGATGCATTATATAAGCTTTCTTTACAGTTCCAGCAACAGAAAATGTTCCTGTGATTGAGACATTTGATGATGAAAAGTTGGTATATTACTGAAACCAGGAATGAGGCAGATAATTCTTTGCTTCTGGAATATTGACGTCTTGCAAGTGACCATGGCCATACAGAGGCAGATAGATGCTATGCGGGAAGTTAATATGATGCTTCTTCAAGTACTTGGCTAATTCTGGTAGAGTGCTTTCATAGGGGGAATAATAATCGTGGCCAATGATGTCCATCATCTCATAAATTCTTTTGCTCTCCAGTTCATCAGTCGTTTCGATTATCTTTGGAGTCATATGATCTACACAAAAGTTGAATAATTAACTCTTAAATTATCTTAATTTTTCATAAAATTTGTGAAGGATTTGAAGAAATTGCATAATTCATTAAGGTGGGAAAGTCCTGTAGTATTCGCGCAAGTCTCCTTCGGTCGCGCAAGTATTGGGCGCGCAGGTTTCACCGCGCAAGTCTAAATACCTTAACAGCAGCGCAACAAAAGAAATAGCAACGCGACTCAAGAAGCAAGAAGCGCGGACAAGCGAGAGATGGGAGTCAACTTGCGCGCCGATAGAAAAAAATAAGCAAGATCCAAGTGCTTTGCGCGAAGTGAGGCCCTCTATTTATAGACAACGCCGTACCCCTGGATGCCAGACCCTGTGCGCCCGAAGCTCATTTGCGCGCCATACCCTACGCGCCCCAATTTCCTTTTGATTCTCGATTTTCTCAGAGTCAAATCCTCATTCCTTTTGGCTGCAACTCTGAGGGGGACTTTTTTTGATTCTCCTTCCTTCACAGAGTCTAAAGATTGGAAAAGGGGAATATCTTAGCTCAAAGTGATTCAACCTTTGGACAAATATAAAAAATTGACAATGGAAGGAATGAGAAGAACATTGCTCAAGGGGAGCGCAAGTTCTACCATGGTCACGCAAGTACACTTGTGCGCCGAAGTTGGTCGCACAAGCCACTTCTGTGCCCTCTTTGAAAACCGCTCATGGTCTTCTCTGCCTATAAATACCCCCGGTGGGCCCCACATTTGAGGAGAAATTTTTTCCAGAATTCAGATATAGAGATCTGAATGCCCAAGTCTCTTCTTCAAGTCTTCCGAACACTTCTACGGTAATTATTTACCAAGAATGGAAGGTCTAAACAAGAGGAATAAGGTTTAAGTGTTAGAATTCACTAACACTTGCGCGCCTAAGTGTTTTCCCCTTAAGGGAAATGAATACACTTACGCGCCTCCTTACCTATTCATTAAAACTTGTGTGCCACTCTTCTGGAAATACCTCAGGATGATTCTAAAGGCTTTGGTCAAAGATCTCCCAAGTATTACTCTACTGGTCAAGGATCACGCAAGTACCCATGTGTCGCGCTGGTATACCTGCGCGACCAGGACTTGTGCGCCCATGCAGTACCTGCGCGACCCCTCCGGACTTGCGCGCCCTTCTACTTTTGGGTGTCCTTCCTACCCATTTAACCCCTCTTATGCCACTCCACCTCTCCTATTCAATATTCAGTCTTCAAGACACTCTTCCAAGACATTTATGGCATGTTTTCTTGATTGACATCCTTATCTTAAAGGAATTCCATGGAACATATCTCAAAACCTAGTGATTTACACATCTTTATGTCACTAAAGTTTGAGAGTTCATTCATTCAACCTAATCCTTTAAGATGAGAGAATCCTTAACATGGGCCTCCTTTTCAGGAGTAATCCCCAGTCCAAATTCTCATTAATATGGGCATACCCCTTAGGAGTAATCCCCAAGTCCCCTAATCTGGCCATCCTCCTCAAGAGTAAGCCCCAGTCTTAAAGTTCCCGAATATGGGCATCCTCCTCAGGAGAAAGCCCCAACCATAATTCTCTTAGACTGGGCCTCCTTTTCAGGAGTAAGCCCCAGTCTCAAATATGGGAATCCTTTTCAGGACTGAGCCCCAAGTCCCTTAATTCTAAAATTCCCTTAACCTGGGCCTCCTCCTTAGAGGTTAAGCCCCAGTTTTCAAATCCCTTTTAACCTAGGCCTCCTTTTTAAGAGTAAGCCCCAGTCTTAATTTCTCTTAACCATTCATAATTCCTTTTTGATCTGGGATTCCTTCTCAGTAGGAAAACCCAATTGTAAGTCCCCTCCTAACTTGGGCATCTTCTTTATGAGTAATCCCCAAGATTAGAGTATCCAAATCTTCATGAAGCACATATTCCTTTATGGACCCTGTTCATGGATTTCTTCCCTGAAGTAAATCTTAATCCTCATCCATTTGGGCAGTCATACATACATAATCCCCACATCATTGCATCGCACAACTGTCTGGTTTCAACAATACCTCTTGTTTCTCACACCGAGCATGACTCACGTGATCTTAGAGTGTAAGAGTAATCATGACATCTTTCTTTGATCCATCAATCATGCATAAACATCATACTCCCTTACTCGAACTACGTGTGCTCTGATTCCTTTTCCAAAACAAAGGATATGTAGGTATCCCATCTGCGGGTACGATCCCAACTCTGAAATAATCAATGTCCTTCTGAATGACAATAAACTTCATGTGCCCCACTGAGTGGCTTTAAAACCAGTATAGTCATCATAATGACAAAGAGAATTTTATATATTGAAGGATACGATTGACTAAGAATCTCTAAAAAATACAGATGATTCTCTATCAATTAGTAACCTCGAATACATGTAAAAGATTCTCTAAATTTCCTACATATCAATCATTTATTGTCAAATCTAATGGAAAGATCATTTTATACTTGGTAATGTAATAAGGATTCACGAATATAACTTAAATATATAAAGAGAGTCCCGGAGTAGACAATAATTCCCCTTAAAAAGGTGTGATGAGTCTGACCTCCCATCCTCTCGATCAATACAAATTCCTAAGCCTCATCATTCCACAACTAATGAGAGCCTACCTTTGGAAAGTAGGTCCAAATGGATATGGAATCATTGGATGTTTCTGTTTCTACGAATAAAACCGTTAGAAACCTCTTGGAATGTTTGAATCTTAAATCAATGAGATCATCCCCAATTCCAGAGGCAAACAGATATAAACTTGGTTCATATTAATAAATGAATGAAATTGTCAACCCATATCAGATGATAAATTTGCAGTGTCATGGAACATCCAATTATATTTATAATTAATTCATAATAGAATAACCTAAATTTTGTACTTAATTTATGTTATATCATGAATTTTATCATCGTATTCTTTACTCCTTATAGTGAGTTGACAAATGAAAACAAACAAAGTATGGCATGGGTGCTTCTAATTTCATGTTTTGTAAGTAATAATAGATAAGGCCTAATTTAATTTGTTAACCTGAGATGATTATTGTTGTGATTCTTGGCCATAAAGACCTTACTATTCTATGAAACTCAGGAATGGAACCCCTTATTATTCATGGGCATGGAATCTCTTAGTATTCTTAGGCATTATGACCCTTATTAATCATGGAAATAGAATCCCTTATTAATCATGGCTAGGTCTTTTATTATTATTCATGGTCATGGATACCCTTATTAATCATGGTCATAACGTCCCTTATTAATCATGGGACGTTTATCCATTATGAATTATAGGCATGGAATCCATTATTAATCATATACATGGAGTCCCTTTTCATTCATGGTCATTGAGACCATTATTATTTGTGGTAATGGTATCCCTTATTCTCCTATGATCAATGGGAATGGTATCCATTACTATTAATGACACTCGGGCATGGCCTCCCTAAATTAATGTGAGAAACTTATTATTATTATTCTTATGTGGATGCATGGTCACCAAGCCATGGATACAAATCAGTGCATGTATATCTCTACATATATACTGGTTTATATCCTTATATATTCATGATGGTACATTCACAGAAATTCCATCTTAGTCTAAATAATGTTTTTTCATCATGGTTTCCGTGAAGAAACATGAGCCTACTTGGTTATATTTGTCTATTATCATACCACCTGGCTCTTTATATACCTGCACACTACATATTTTATATTCATGGACTGAATTGAATTAGACATTGTTGGGGGTGTCCTAATAAGTATATCTCAAACCCTATTTGTTCCACCATTTCACTAGGGTATATGAACAAACCTCGTGGTTGTAGGTTTAGGATCATGTTTTGTGAAACATGATATTATGCTTTTGTATGGATGATTAAGAGAATATGACTAAGCTATAGCTCAGGATTAACATGGAGATGTCCCTTGGGTATTTTTTTTCTTTTAATTTTTATTGTATCATAGGTTATATGTTCGTTTCTTGTACATTGTAGCAGGTACATAAAAGATTTTTTATTCATTTATTATTAATTATCAGTTTTTGTTATCTTCTGATTCTCTATTATTATTCTGATTCTATTGTTCTATATTTATTCTTTTTATTTTTATCATTAATACACATGTTATAGTATCTACACCATACCCCCTTTACACTCTCACTACTATTTGGTAGCCTCTACTGTATGTGGAGGTTCCCTTGAGGTTAAATTAGGCCTTATCTATTATTACTTCATGTCCTTGAGATTTACAAAATAAATTCTAACTATTTGTGGAAATGGTTAATTTTTTTTTAAAGGAATGAATTTTGACCTTTCATTTATCTCATGAACTTCATGTCATTGAGATTTATCTTCAAGGTGTCACAGGACCAAGTTAGACTACTTCATAGTCCATTTCAGATAAAAAGAATTGAAAAAGTGGTGGGAATTAATGGAATCCATTCATATCTTCATTTAAAGTAAAATATAATACCAATGTGGTGAGATGTAAAATTTCCAAGGGGATTTAGAAAAAAATTATACATCTATTATGGAGACATTATGGTTAATGATTAAAAATTAAAGATTTATAGAAGTTAATTTTATGTTTTAATAATCAAAGAAGATGAATCTACTGATAATTTCTTTACCATAATCAATATGATTATTTTCACCATTAGAGGATATGGATAAATCCGTAAAGACACTATAGTGGCGAAAAAAGTAAATGAGTATTATTCTTTATAGTTTTGATGTTAATATTTCATCTTTCAAAGATATATATCTTGGTAGTTTCACAGTTTATGAGTTACATAACACTTTAGTTAATTATGAATTGTGTATAGGACTCTAATACCCATGTAAATATGAGAATTAAAAGTCTCAATGTTATTATCCATGTCAATAAGGTTTTCCATTATTTTTGGGAGACTACATAATTATAACAATATAGTTAAGTAAGGATTGTCCCCAAGTAGTGTCAGGATGGGTGACCTCCTAGTAATATTCTCAGGGTGTGTGTGAGTGAGTAAAAACCACAATAAAAGATGATGTGTTTCCTTGTGTAGAAATTCAACAGTCTGATAAGTGACCCCTCTATGAGATAGCCTATGGATTAATAAGAAAGAAATCAATGCTTTACTGCTGATCCGTGGATTCGTAATAATAGATTAATGTCTTGGGATTAGAGAGTCATGAAAAATAGAATCATATCTAATACCTAGACAGAAGTGCATTTTCACTATGTGGGTTTGAGGAGTAGGTTCAAAAATGTGGTCATTGTGATTTAAAGTGGTGGAGAGTTTAACACCAATGTAAAAGTGAGACTTAAAATTCTAAATTTTACTACCCATGTTAACAAGGTGCACCTTTATTTTTGATAGCCTACCTAATTATAACTCTATAATTAAGATATTATCATCCAAGATTAGTGTCAGGAGGGTGAACTCAAGTGAAGCTTCCAGTGTAATGTGTGATTGAAGAAAAGGAACACTAAAAGAACATGTGTTATCTTGTTGGGACATCCATTAGTCTGATAAGTGACCTGATGTCTAATAGGATATGGTTTTCTAGGAAGAAATTAAATTTATTACATGGGGGGCCATGGATTTATAGGAATATATTCTTTTCCCATGTAGGGTGGGTCGTGATAATAATATTTTCTCAAAATTAAGTTATTTAGTTGAAATAAATTTCAATTAAAGGTATCAAAAATGTGAATATTTAAGATGATAATATTGGTTATAAGGAAGACTAGAATATGGTAGATTTTGATGGGATGCTTACTCCGGTCTAAAAAAATTTAAAAAGTGTAAAGGAATGTATCAAGGTAATATACACCTAAATGTTTTAACAGTGGTGAAATTGATCATTTCTATGCTAATTTTGCATTGAAAATAAATAGTGAAAATAAGAAGAAATAAGTAATAAAACATGGTAAAACCATCAAGGTAAATGAATCTCAAACTAATTTTATACATAATACATCATCTATATTTTTTAAAATTAAAATTTTACCTTTTTAAGATGAAATTATTTGAAATAATGTAACTTGTGATGATGATGAATATCTAAAATAAACTTTAAAAATCATAATGGATTAAGAAGTAAAATATAGCTCATCCTTAGAGTATGATATAAAAAATTTTAGTGATATTTATATTGAACAATGTGAATAATACAAGGAATAAACCATTATAATTGATATCAAGATGTTTTTAAATGAAATTTGAAGGATAAGAGGTTAAATTTCACATCTTTAGGAAAAACATGATGAAGATAAGAAATACTAGTTGAAAAATATTATATGGTAAAAGATATTTTTATATTGAAACATGAGAGTAATAAGAAATAAAAGATCATTAATTATATGAATTCCCATTATCATTATTATAGATGATGAGTTTTATAGGATAAATAAGAAAATATTAAAAGTGGAGAAGACAGGGGATAAATTCAAGAATAATTTCAATAGATCATAGTTTATAGTTAAAGTGATAATAAATATGAGAATAAAATCATATAGTATAAGTAGTTTAATGACCATAAAAATAAAAAATAATCATAAAATATTAATTCATAAGTAAATGCACATAAACAAACATAGTATACTAATGTAACACCATATGATAAGATCATGCTTCCAAAAGAATCCAATTAAAAAAGGTTTTTTCAGTTTACTACTATGTGTTAAGAGAGTAAAAATTTTGATCATATATAGATGGAGAAAATTATGAAAAAAATTCACACCATCCCCAAATGTTCAAAGAGGTGTTCCAAAAAGGTTGTAGTTAAATTATCTCATTGGTTTTATAAAAAAATTGGTTAAAAAATATAACCTTGAATAACATGACTCTTATCAAAGAAGGATATTTTTGGTATAATACTATATTTAGGGTGTTTTTGGCCATGAATAATTCAATTATTAGTATTATGTGCCTATTACTATACAAACTAGAGAGCATGAATCAGTGGGGGAGACAAAAACAAGTTAAAATAATAATAAACTACAATAGATTGAGGAGAAGATTGAGGATAGGAATAGTTTTTAGAATCTAAAGGATGTTTGTGGAGGTTGTGATCTAGAATAAAAGACATCATTTGAGTATCTTAAAATCCTACTATCTAAATTAAATCCAAATTAAATATCTCGGAATTCTTAGAAAAAGAATCAAATAAAACAACATTAATTTTTTTATGAATTTTCTTTCAAGTCATGAAAATATATGAATCTATAAATTAATGGTCAGTGGTAACTTTTTTCATATGAAATTTTATTTAAATAACATATTTAATGTTCAAAAAATTTAAGTAGTAGATTTTACCTTTTTTAATCAAAAATAATTAAATATCAAATGTGCTAGAATAGAAAAAAAAAATAATAAGAAAAAACTTCACTAATTATTTTTTTTATTGGATGAAGAATAATTTATTGAGTCTATAAAGCCCCTATAATGATGAAAATTATATTATTTTCAAAAATAATGGTTTTATTATTTATAGGATAAAATATGGCATTGTAATTTGAAGGGGATCAAGAACCCATGGTAACTTATTTCAGTTTGTAGAAGAAATATCTGGTTGTTACATGATTATAGAGGCTTAGAAAAACATTTTTCATGGATACTTGGTAATATTAAATAAAATATTATGAAGAATTTAATTATACATGAGGATATATGGAGCATTATAGTTTTAAAATAAGATACTATAACTATTTATAAAACATTTAAAATAGGAATATAGTGAATTAATGTTAGAAGGGAGTTGATATTCATACTAGAAAACTATTAGAGTTGGTTCACTCTTATGTTTTTTGAACCTTGAGAATGAATTAAAAAAGTGGAGATAAGTATTTATTCAAATTCATTAATGAATTTAATATAATGACATGTATTTTTTTAGGTCTCACATATCATAATTATTGAGAATATTTAAAATTTTCAATAGAATAGATGAGAAGAAAATTAGGTTTTCTTTAAAGAGGTTTAGATATGAAAAAGGAATTGATTAATCCAAAAAAACAAAATATCTTGAAAAAATGAATAATGCATGATTTCAGTTCTCCTTACACATTGATAAAAAATTAGTATTTGAAATGAAAAATAGGATCATTGTTAATTTTTCTTGGACTATAATATCTATGCATGACACTTCAATGTATTTTTTATTTCATGTTATCACCACAAATATAATTATTCAAACCAATTCTTTATTATAGGAAACTATTTATTTCACTCCACATAAAAAAAGTTTATTTAGGAAATCAAATATAATAAGCTTTAGCGTGTCTAGGAATCCATGCTTAATCAGGAAAAATGGTAAATGTGGTAAAAAAGTTAATGATAAATATTATGATGAAATATTACATTTCTATACACAAAATTAATATTTATATATATTTTTTAGTAAAACAATTGAGAGGATAACCAGTCGTGATAATGGGAATGTATATTTAAATGAATATGAAATCAATAAATCAATCATAAATATTGATGAGGATGATGTTCACATGGCTAGACCAAATACAACTTTTGATGATAATGTGTAAATTCATGAAGATAATTCAGATTTATCATATTAAAGTTATGAGACTTTGGAATTAAGAATCACAGGGTAATGTAAAATAAAAATAATGAATTTGGATATAGTTAATATCATAAGGTATCAGAAACAATGGGTATAAACATGACTAAAAATAATTATATATATCTATATTAGTCTTAATTTTAATGGTTTAAATAAAAATAATTAATGATGATTTCAAACATAAATAGTATATTAGTGCAATGGTAAAATAACTAAACTAAATTAAAAATAATGAGACCATAGATCTTCTACCCAAACCTAATGAAAATAATATCATTGGAACAAAATGAGTCATCAATAAAAATATTACTATTAAAGGTGAAATTATATGAAACAAAGATTAATTTGTTTACAAGGGGTATTAAAAAATTAAAGGATTTTATTTTGGAAAAAAAGACGGTGAAGAAAACTTTAATACTATCAAATAATTCATTCCATTACATCATAAAGGAATTATAAAATCTAAAAAATGAATATAAAATCAAATTTTCTAAATTATGTCCTTGAATAAGAAGATTATAAGAAGAAACCTAATTAAATTATTCTTGATAAATATGGAAAAAAATATAAATTGAATAAATTTTTTTTAAGAAAGATCCAAGATCTTATAATTTCATGGGGGAGATTCCATGAGAAGCGTGAAATTTAGAAAAAGGGAAATTAGACAACATTTTTTATTTGAATAAAACCAACTCTATATCACTTATTATGATGATATTTTTTGATGTTTTATCATTATAAGAAATGAAGAAACCCTGTATAAGGAATTTTATACAAAAATAAATAAATTATTTAATATATCATTTCTTTTTTGTAATGAAATTCATTTTAGGATTACAAATTATCAAATTTTTTCCTATTTTTATTTATCAAGAAAAATAAAATGACGAGTTATTGAATTTTTTTTGGCATGGTATAATCAAGAGGACTCTCACCACCAATTTAAGTGGCCATACTGTTTATTAATGATGAAAAATGGGTGGTTTAAAATGAGAAATATTTCAAAAACTTATTAGTTGTCTATTTCATTTAACTCCATCGGAAGGGGTTTCTTCATTTGTGGGTTATATGTGAAATGGAATTCCAAGAAGAAATAATTTTTTCCTTTTGAGTTACATTGAACTTGAGAATGATAATACATCCTAGGAAACTAAAAATACTAATTGTATAAAGACTCAAATTGAGAATATACATTTTCTTACTGAGTTTCCACTGGTCATTGGATATGAAAACCAATGTGTTATAAGTTTTTATATGAATATAGTGTAACATTAGACATAAAATTATATTAATATCACATATCATTTCAAGAAGGTTAAATTGGATGATGGAATATTAAAATTGTAATTTCATTTAAACAAGGAGATTATTATTGATATTATAAAAAAACTACTCCCAGATGAGTCTTATAACAAATAGATACAACTTATTCATGTGAATTCCACTCATCAACAACACTGAGGGATGTTTCTATTTTACCAAATATTTAATAAAAAATTTATTTCATAAAAAATAAAATATATAAATTTTATGGAGGGAAACCTTCTTTTGATTGAATGTTTTAAATCTATTTCATGATTTTTATGAAAATTTCAACATAATATATTTCATAAAAACTCATAAAATTATGTTTTTTAGTTGGTATCAATTTATAAATGACATTATATGAAATAATGATGTTTGAATTATCCTCTCTTGTTTTCTACACCGAGATAGATCATGTAGACATAGAGATGATTGATTCATGGATTATTTATTTAATGAAAAATTAATCACCTATTTAAAAGAAGAATATTTTTTTACTTGTTGTGGATGATGTTATATTATCTATAAATACAATTTAATGAGTTTTAAATTTTTTTAATAATGTTTTTATTCATAAAATTGGGTATTAATGGTGTTTTTTGTGGAGTAGAGAAGTCTAAAGTTGAGTTTATAAGGTTTTTAATTGTATATTTTTAAAAATTTGACAACATACTAGTAGTGTAAAAATAAAAGGGTTTTGTATAAGAATACTCTCACATAAAATTAACTTAGAGGTATGTAGGAATTATTTTTATATCCTTGATGCTACATATGAGTAGCCTTGAATATGTCTAATTGTAACTCTAGATTACCAATGGGAACACAATATTAACCTTAACCTATTTTAGAATAAATAAATACTATGGAATATGAAATTAGATTTATTTATGATTATATATTATAATTTAACAACTATGTAAGTTTAAGTTAGATTTTTTGTAAGATGAACTCAGAGTTTCTAAGGGGTAAGAAAAAGAAACTCAGACTTTGTGTAAGAGAAACTCGATTTTTCTTAATGGTATATAATATTAACTTAGCCTTCAAAATTAAATACTCAGGGTTTTTAAAAGGGAATGTGTGAGTAACTATGAGATATATAAGAATAATTAGAGTTTGAACTAAGTTGCATAATAATAATTTGATATTGTATAATATTAATTCTAATGTTTTGAATTCTCATTTATGATTAACATGGATAGTATATAATAATTACTTGAGGTTTTAAAAGGATACATAAGATCCTTTTTTCTCACTTAAGTTATAAAATATGTTTCCTGATAAATCATAAGATAAAAAATATGGGGTTTTATTTTATTCTCTAGTGATTAAACATCACAATAATTATTGTTGATCACGATACAAGTTATGATGTTTTGAGGAATAAAAGAGTAAGTTCCTCCTTGATATGATACTTTAAACCATAATATTATAATATAATTATGATCATGAACATGAGTAAAAGAAGTAATTGTTATTATAAAGGATTTAAATGTGTAATTTCAATGAATATTTAAATAAAAAATGGTAAATAATATTAGTGGGATGTCTGTGAAGATCTATGACCTATTTTCATGGAGAATTAATTAAGTATCAATACTATTATAATTTTATAAATATCATTTTAGTAGAGGAATTGAAATATAAATTGTGAATATAACTATTCATGATGATATTTTCGTGATATTTATAGGTATTCAAATATGAATAATATGAATTCATTAATGAGGATTAAAATACTGGTGGATTTCACAATTATTTTTTAACTAGACTTACATGTTGAATACAATGATGTCTAATTCAATGATATTTTTATATATGAATTATGAAAATTTTTTCTTGTGACTATTCTGACTTTTAAGAATTAAATTTTTTTAATTAAAAAAAATGTGGAGAACATATTATAATGACATTTCCATAACTATTATGAGTAGATATTGAGGGAAAGTGATAGTCATGGATTTCTGGGTGAACTATGTGAAATGAACATCCTAATGGGACTACAATTTAGAATATGAAGAAGAATATCATATTCAACTAGTCTGGAAGAGACTTGTGCATCCACTAGTGATCATTCTTTATGTATTTATATTAAATTTAAATGTAATAAGTGGGTGCTTGTTTGAACAGGTGGGTGCCAACATTATAGTAGGACCAAGTATAAACCCTTGTCTATAGATTTATCATGATAATAAAAAGGAAGTTTAATGTAATATATAATTACCACTATACACTAGGGATGTAGTCATCCATATTTGAGGTGAACCTTATTTCTAAATCTATTACGGTCTGAATTTACTTCATGTATCAATGTGTCTTTTATAGATCCTTAATAAATAAGTAAGGTATAAAATATTTTTAGAGTAAAATATATCAACAAAAATTCACCCCCCACTCGGTGTTAAATACACTTTCTTGTGATCCTAACAATAATTATTAGACACTAATATAATATTTATAATACATATCTGATTACTATGAAGAAAAACTTTTTAACTTACAAAGTATATATATGTTTTTAGTATTTTGAGGTGATAAATTTTTTTTGTAAGGGGATGCATTAATTATATATTTTATATGAACAATGATGATATAATATTTCAATTTGGTTTTGTGTTTGTTGTCAATGGTTTATTTATCCAATGTAAGAGTTCCAAACAATCCACAATGGTGAAATCAAAAATAGAGGAAAAGTAGAAGACTACATCCAATTTTATTAAGTAATCTATTTAGATTAAGAAGTTCATCACTGAACATGGGGTTTTTCCCAGCATTGAGGGATAAATAAACCTTGACTATCAAAAAATGGATAAATTTTTCATGCCAAGGAACCTTAGCCTCACCAAAAGTCCAAACATATTCTTTTTAAATACCATATCACTTAATTAATATTTGATAGTGCCGATGATAATATTTTTTTGGTTCCTAAAAAGGATAATATAGTAGATATATTAATAAAAAAATTAGTGTAAGGAAAAAAATATGGTCACATAGACTCTCTATGTATTAGATACATGATAGACTGGATGTAATTATTATTGTAAATATAAATGTATCATGTTTTTTAATTAATTAAAACACCAATTATCATTTAGTTATGTGTGATGTGTATATATATATATTGTATGAACAATAGAAATATAAAATCCCCTTAATGTATGATTTCGATTTTCCCAAAATTAAGGTTCATCGTAGAGTATTATGATTTGTGCTGATATATGTAAATATAAGCATGAGTAAATGTTTTCTTGGTAATAATAAGTAGACTCATAAGATAATATGTGAAGATATATTATTCTCACTAAGGTTATAAATAATATCACATGGAATAGTATACAGACATTGGTATAATTAGGGATGAATGCATACTTTTAAATATTTATTTCATAAGGTTTGAATGATAATAAGAATGTAAACCATGATAATTTGATACATATCTAACCCCATCCTTGAGGATTAGTTAAGTAGGTGTGGTTGGGTATGTTTTTTATCACATCATTAGTTAATTTTAACAAATATAGAATTTATCCAATTGTAGGAAAAGAAAAGACATCTGATTCTATGAATTATGTATACTAGTGAAATGCAAGAACATTCTTAGTTGAGGGACATGTGATGTACTCAAAAACTTAGATGAGTGACATGTTATGTATTTATTAAAACTAGATGTACTATTTAAGATAATCATAAATGTTTGATTTGGACAACACTGTATTAAAATGATTCATTTCTAGTGGTATCTTGATGTGATATAACAATTTATCAGATACATCTTATGATGTACATGTTCATATGGAAATATATGTATGCTTTTTTGAGATCATTCTAGAATACTTTATAGATTTAGTATAAATGTTGATTTTTTAGTGACATCTCTTGAAAAAAATGGGGGAATTCATATTATTTTCAAAGCTGTGAGGGGCTATGGGGTCACACCGTTAAGGCTTAGAATAAAGATTTAATTTTATATAATGTTTTTATTCCAAAATAAATATATCCTAATAAATATATTTAAAATTAGTTTAGATTAATTTATTAATAGTTATGATGTTCTTCACAATTTCATACTATGATTTAAGTATAACTGGTAGATTCATGGTTATGTGATAAAATGTGATGAATCACATATTCTGATTAATCCATATGATAACACTTGATATACATGTGATGCATATTTTCAGCTGTGATATTTTATGGTAAGATAGGTATGAGATTAATATATTACAATATAGGATATAGATATGGATTAGGATGTGTATGAATAGCATAGTATGGAATTTTTTCATATTTCACAAACAATTTTATATTGTTTTAAATAATAGTGATAAATCATTTATACCTTGGTAAATATGTTCTGATTACTGAATCCTTCAATGATTTTTAACATAAAATGTATATACATTATGAATAACATATGATCAATTGAAAATATTGATAGTGAAGCTAAAAATTCATTACTAATTTATTTGAGCCTTTAAAAAGGATATGATGCTTCTTGTTTGAGTGTGTAGTGGATTTTGATCCTAGATGAAACTCTCTTCTTCCTTATTCTACATTCATGATCATGGATAAGGTTATGACATACCTTTTTATGATCATTTTATTCTCATATATCATATAGGTATTATAATGGTCAGTGTACTACATGTGGATGTAAGAAATTGAGTTCCATTTATTAGTGATCTTCATAAATCATACACTATTGAGATGGAGCACACTAAAATTAAGGTAAGCATGTTTATGTATATATTATTCATTTACATACAAATTCTATGATGATAAATATGAAATTTAAATGAGATTATTCAATTGTGTATAAGTATGTGATGTATTAACAAAATATATCTTGATGTTCATATGATTATGAGTGGTGAGCCTTTTGGTGACTTGTCTTTATAGATATTACTTGAATGGAAGATAAATGGGTTAAAAATTTATATATTGTAATTTATGTTATTCCACTAAGAAAAATAAAATTCTTTCATCTCATTAGAGTGAATATTCAGTTGGCTGGTGATTCTATTAACAATAATGGAGTATTAAAATTCATATAGGAGTGTTAAACATGATGCCTGCATAGAGGATCAAGAAGGAAATACATTTAGTGTATTGTGGAGAAGCTATATTTATGGATTCTGGTTTATTATATTTTACTAATGAGACCATTGATATATAAATACAGTTCATTAAAAGTGTGTGTAATGTGTTGTTTTTTTGTTTTTAGGTTTTTAGGGTATTATTATAATTTTTGAACCAAATAAATCATGGTTTATAATATGTATTCAATTTCATCATTTTTGGTGTTATGGGTTCATGGTAGGTTATTAAATATTATTATTATATGGTTATAGGTTCTATGGGTACTCTTATAATATACAATACCTCCTACATACTGACTTTTATAAAATAGAAATAGTGAATTGATTGAGATAATGTGTGATAAGGTGAAATATAGACCAAATATAGTCAATATTTATAATTTTACAAAGGGTTAGAATGGATGAAATTGAGTTTGAATCATAATTAATTATTGACGATATTATTGGGGTTCAATGATAATTTTAGTAATTAAATTTAGTGAAATATTAGATATTTTGATAAAAACATCTAAAATTGTGATTGAATTACCATGGTGTCAAAAGAAGAGTAATTCATATTGTGTTTTGAGAATGTGATAATGAACCAGGATCATGATTCAAAAATAGAAATAATCACTAAAGTGATGAAAACTAAGGTTTTTTTAGGTATTACTATATGTTTTGGTGACTATTCATGGATATGAAAAAAGGTTGACTTGATATTTTATATTGATTGGGTGATAATTTTTTCAATAATATGTTCATTACAAGCGGTAAATAGGCAGATATGAAATGATCAAAGAGACTAAGATTGATTATATGATTAATTAAAACCATCAATAATTTAATTATATTTCAATATTATGTAGATTTGAAATTGGTGAAATTTTTTTCACTCCTAGTAATCTAATCAATCATGTTAATTAGCTTCATTTCAGAAGTATTTAATTTAACTTGTGTCATTAAAGATCTGGAATTTGAATGATATTTTGATAGTAGAAAGTGATTTATGAAAATATTTAAAAGTAAACAAAAATGATGTTAACCTATTTTTTTAATCTTATTTAATTTCAATTATACTTCATCATACTCAAATATAAGTTTAATTTATTTATGAAATATTGAAACGTTTTTCCAGGTGAGTTTTCATGTGATTGAGTTTGAAAATACACATTGATTTTTTTTAATTACTAAATTCTAGGGATTTATAAAAATGTATTGATTAGGGAATTTCATCATGATAAAATATTCTTGGGTATAATATCATGATCTATATTTTTAAATTTGGTTAATTAAATGATCTTTAATACAAATATATGTTAATTTTGAAGAATCTATGAAAGTGTTAATAGTGTTTAACACTATTAGATTATAAAATTTTTGAATGTGGTGAATTGAGATGTCATGAATTTAATTGCTTGTGGGGTTTTGTGTTTATTAAGTGTTGGGTTTTTTGTTACTTGTTTCTTTTTATGTGAATAAGGGAGTTAAGTAAGATTCTTCTTCCAGGTTGGTATATTATTTTTTTGACTTATTGGATATAAGATTGTCCTGAAATGTGGATTTTTTATCCTTTACAATTTTTATGTGTGCGACACAGATTTTATAAATGAGTATTTTTTGTTATAATAAATTTGGTTATTAATATTAGAGAGATTATGGATTTGGGATGAATAAAATGTAAATTCAAATGAAATTCTTGATAACCTCTTGATGATAGAAAATATATGAATTACATTTAATTTTACTCTATATATCTTTAAAAACGAGCATTATTTTTATGATAATTCTATACATACTTTGTTATATTTATATAGTATGATACTCAAGTATCACTAAAGTGGAAAGAATCTATGAAACAAATTATATTACAATTTTCAAGAAAAACCACCCTCAACATTGGTTATGATGAATGACATAATTGTTATTTTGAATTATTCCTTATTTAATAATACATTTTACTATGTTTAATCAATTTAGTATTACTAAATCAATCTATATTCAATGCATGAATAAATATAAAATATATTTACATGGTTCCCCATCAAAATTAATAGTTATATACTTATCATGATCTATAAAACCCATGAATTTATAATCCACTAAGACTATTATAATTGATAAAACAAAATGATTTATTATTCAACAATAGTTATAAAAAATGTCTTCTGGATAATATGATTTCCTCCAATAAAATAATTTACCTCTTTTAATAGGTACAATAATAAATTTCTTCAATATTCAAGAATAATTGTAAATATTATATAAATGAACAATAACATCATATCATTTATTCATGTAATGAATTCTATATAAAATAATTAAATACACTCTAAACTTCATAACTCATATCCTCTTAAAATTTTATCTAAGATATATTTATAAAATAATAATATTTTGAACATAAAAAGACAAGAAGAATATTTGGTCTACACAACAACAAAAAATTCTTCCTCTACGTCAAAAATAGTCATTAAAATTAAATCCAATAATTATAACACCATGAATTAAAATTATAAATATCCTCTATAAATATTACCTTTATTGGGTGCCTTGTGATTCCTCTCCCCAAACCCTCACTCTATTATCCATGATAGACATTTCACATGCATTTAAAAACTAATAAATTCATATATTTTGAAATAAAAAACAACTAACCACCACTATCAATCAACTTCTACTATATGAATTTGAAACCTTTATCTTATTTTGACCCTATAGAGACCACTTTTGGGAAATATATGAGATGTATACTAATTAAGTTTTATCTAATATGAAAAAAATTAAAGAAAAATCATTAAAATATTTAAAAAAATATGTTAATTATTAAAATTCACTAGAATATTATAGAGAACTTGATTCCATATAGAGAAAACTACTATAAAAACTACTTCCATATATACCACCAAAACATTGTTACAGTTCCATTAGAAGTTAAATAATAGACCTATTAATACTATCTACTAAAATTTATCAACGGATCCCTGGTTCCTAGCCTTATAACATCAATTTCAAATAGTTCCTTTGACTTCCTCTATTATCTTCATCTTCATATAGCTTTGAGCATTACACTAATAGTATTCAACCTTTCTAAAAAATCATCATTCACATGTTTTTTATTATGAGATTTATGTTGACTAAAAAATCCAACACAAAATTTTTATTATTCAAATATAGATTTAATAATATCCTTATTTATATCTTTTTTATCCAAAATTCATTATAAATATCCTTAATTTTATGTTCCCTCATTCAAAACAAGTTGATAATTTTTAATCAATTTTAATCATACATGACTGTTCTCTATTTAGAAAATAAGAATTAATAATAATAACCTTAAAGTATTTTATATATAATTTAAACTTCCTTATACATTCACTTATACGTAAACATGATATTCATTTACTGATAACTCACTTTATATATGTAAACAAAAAATTTGTGCACACATACTAAAATTGTTGTTCAAAAACATTCAAAACAAAATAAACTAGTCTAATTGATTACCCCTTTTGATTTTATCCCCATAAATACATTCTCCAACTTAACAATGAATCAACCACTTCTAAGATAAAATAATTTTTTTTTAATTTTGGTGTTAATTTTCCCCTTTGATAAAATTAATTCAATTAAAACTGAGAATGGTTAAAAACACCAGAACTTAGCTTCATGAAGCATGAGGTCGATCTCTCATCAAAAACCTCAACCATTAAAATTCATCCTCTAACAATGGTTTTGTAAACATATACACCACAATGTCATTGGTTAGAATAAATTCCAACTTTAAAAAATATTATTGAACCTTATCCTTTAAAAATTTGTTTTTTATATAAATTTTATTCAATTGATAATTTTGAATTGGATTTCCCAATTATTTTAATAGAAATTTAGATATAAAATTTGAATAATAAAAATTATATCCCATCCACATTTAGATCTTCAAGTTTTGTAATCATCCATATAAATTTTGTGGCTTCTTAAGCCACAACAATATATTATAATTTCATTGTACTAAATGTAATATAATTTGTATTCTATATTCTTTAAGACACACTTTTTTCTCAAAATAATAAAATTACAGAATATATTAACTTTTAGTCATGAAGACTTATAACCTTTTCTATATCAAAAAATATATAGATATTTAACATTCCATCAAAATGATATGTTATAAAAAATTTAAATTTACCTTTGATATACCTTAGAATAATATTTAATGAAATAAAGTGAGACTCCTTGAGTTCACTTTGATAATAATAAAATAACGTGGATACTTAAATTATATGTGGTTTTAAATTTTTCAAGTAGGGTAAATTGAAAATGAGTATTCTCAATTTATTTTGATTTACCTCTTTGCTTTAATTATCTTTAGGAATTTTAGTTCCTGGTTCAATTAGATTTGAAGCCACCTTGTCTTATTATATTCAAAACATATTCAAATTTTCATAGTTTTACTTTTATTGGGAAATATAGATATGGTCATCCTCTTAGAAAAACAAATATTTTAATAGATTTGTGATATAAATAAATTTTCTTATGGATTATGTATATAAACTAAAGTAAATTTATTAACAAATTCAATTATTTTAACCAAATAAAAATCTTAAAAATATAAGGCCTGATTTGTACCACATCCCTTATATATTCCCATTTAACTAGTTACATAACACCATTTTTATTCCTATAATGTTCTTGTTTATTTGATTAATAATAAAATCCTATCTTTTTTTTCATCGCTATTTGATCTAAATCATCATTCATGTAATGAATCCTATAGAAAACCCAACCCAAGTTTCCTAGAGATGATCCCTTACTTTATTATATTAGTATGTATACAAGATTAAAATATAAAAGGACATAAATGTTTATATTACTTGGAAACTAGATACATACATGTTACCCATTTTACATTGGTAATAGAAAATGAAACACAATATATAACAATGTAAAATTATCAACATCCTTGAAAGATCATTCCAAGAATTCAACTTCATATAAAGGGGAAAGAAAAAAAAGGTTATCTCAAATGCTTTGAAAGGGTTATGTATAGTGAAATATATCATAAATAAATGAATAATAATCATCATGAAAAAGTAAATTATTGAGACACATTGAAATTAATCAATAACTTGGGCATAATATGGAAGGAATAAAATATGCCCAAAAAAGCCCTATAAATAATTAAATGAGATTGAAACGTCACCATGGATATTATAACTAATATAATAATAACATGGAATATCAATAATGATGAAATTAATAATGTCATATTTCTGGACTATCATGATTTATCCTTGAGAAATTTACTGTCAAGACCTACACACAAGAGAGTTTAATTATAAAGACCCATAATTTCCATGTAATTTTTTTTAATAAATGATAATTTTACGAGTCCTAGAAAATTGACGGCATGTGATTCTGAGGCCCAGAGTGCCCGAAATGAATTTCTCAACTTTATTTTGGGTACATTCAATAAACCTGTGAGCGATATTTTCTAACTTTTGAACCGGTGCTCGAAATTGAAATCTGAGGGCACCGTTGATCTTGCGGCGCTGGTATTTGCTTAAAGAGACCTTCACCTTGAATATAGTAGGTCGAGGATGGAAGTTATATTTTCACATATTCGTGAAAGAATAAAATAATAATAAAAATTCTGTAACATTTATTTTTATTTTTATTTGAAACTCATTGTGGATAATTCACTAGTGGGGACCACCTGAACTAAAAACCTTCCATGAGAGGTTATGGAGGTGGGGACCACTGAGCATAACCTCCTATGAGAGGTTATGGTGGTGGGGACCACCAGAGTTTAAACCCCCAGTTTGAATTCCTAGAGGCGGGGACCACCTGACCCCTCTTAATGTGGGAGAATCCTCTCAACTACCTCTTTAATGAGGAGGATCCTCTTGAACTTCCTCTACATTAATTTTTCCAACTTTTTCCTGTGTTCCAACATAATTTCTTATTAAGTTAAATTATATTGGCACCACTTTTCTTTTGGGATGGAAAAGGAGAGAGCTCTTGGAGGATTACTTTGGCCAAAGAATAACTTCTTCTTAGAACTAAGAACGCTAACGAAGAACTTCTTCTCTGAACGAGGAACTCCACCGAAGAACATTCTTCAGAATAAAGTAAGAGGACAACACACGAACCAAAAATCGAGGAAAACTATGATGACACTGATGTCCGTATTTTCCCAATGATTTGCCTTCTTCCTCATGACCTCATCATTGTCAACAAGCGAACGAGGTAGGGGTTTATTTCTATATGATTATCACTTATCTTATACTCCCCATCTAATTCTTTTGCGGGATTGGGAATAGAGATTGATGAGGGTTGTGGGGATTTATGTTTTTTTTAAATATCTTCCATAATCATTCTTGATTCATGATTACGTCGAACCGCTTGCTACCGCTCTAATGCGGAGAGTGCGGGCCAAAATAACGTGGCCCGTCCTCTCCGCGATTCTTGTGATGATATGTGGTGTTCATTGCGATGGAGAAATATGGAAACCGGAGCGGGGTTTTGGAACTGATGAGGCACGAGAATGGCGGCCAACACCTCCGCCAGCCGCGACGAAGCAGATGGTGCAACGGTGCCAACCCATGGCTACCACTGCCCCGTGGCCTCTGTGCCATCCCCAGTAGAACCGCCCCATGACCTCCACTCCACGGTCGAACTGCCCTGCAGCTGGGCCACCGCTTCGCGGCCAAGCCACCCTGCGACCTTACAGCACCCCCCCGGCCGAACCACCCACCGGCCTCCGCCCTTCTGGCCAAGCCTCCCTGGGCCAGA
This sequence comes from Viscum album, assembly GCA_963277665.1. Classification (NCBI taxonomy): domain Eukaryota; kingdom Viridiplantae; phylum Streptophyta; class Magnoliopsida; order Santalales; family Viscaceae; genus Viscum; species Viscum album. Next base: position 1,327,638,024 of record OY728145.1, on the reverse strand, counting down.
CCAAGCCACCCCGCGCCCTCGTGGCACCCCCGTGGCCGAGCTTCCATCTATAGCCAAGCCAACCCGCGGCCTCTGTCGCCCCGCGGCACCAGCGGCCCCCTCGCGGCCTACCGGGCCGCATCACAGGCCGGGCCGCCCAATGGGCCGGTCCACATCACATACTAGGCTTGACCTAGCAGGTTGGGCCAGGTCGACCCGAACCGGGTCAACCCAGGCCAGGTCGGGTCATGTTGGTCCGACTAGGTCGGACTAGACCCGAACCTGATAAGAACCTATACTTTACTTGGGCCATAACTTTGGCACCGAACATCGGTTTGACGAACAGTCAGCAACGCTAGAAATCTTGGAGAGAAATGGACCCTTTGAGTATTCCCCACTGGTGTTTTGGGTAAAGTTGAGGTACAGTCAGGTTTGATCGAGCACAAATCCAACTGGGGCCCCAGGACTAAAAGGCTAATATCTCACAGACCGGGCGTCTGATTGACGTGTGGTCTATTACGTTGAGACCCCTATGATGTGGCGGACCTTTGAGATACTTCTTCGTGGGACTTCATGGTATTTGGAGTATCGACCAGTGGATTGGGGAGCAGACTCTCCTTGAGACGAGCAAGACTAGTGCGGGAACCCAGTAGCTAGTTGTGATGAGAAGAGTGCTCCTAGCGATCCTATACAGGTCATCTCCTAAAGATCTTGTGTGGGTCAGCTCCTAGCGATCCTGTGTGGGTCAGCTTCTAGCGATCCTATGTGGGTCATCTCCTAGAGATATTGTGCGGGTCAGATCCTAGCGATCCTGTGTGGGTCAGCTCCTAGCGATCATGTGTGGATCATCTCCTAGCAATCCTGTGTGGGTCAGCTCCAAGAGATCCAGTGTGGGTCAGCTCCTAGCGATCCTGTGTGGGTCTGCTCCTAGAAATCCTATGTAGGTCATTACCAGAGCCTCTTAATGGATTAATATTATTCAGTAGTTATAACTAATCATCTCTACTACCGTACCTAAGTTATATCTGGTGTGAGTTGAGTCAGAACCTCTATGTTCCTTCATGATTGAGATGGATTACTTGATAACTTATGTATATGTATGGGAATATACCTAAATAGGGATATCTATTGTTTTTATACTTTGTGGTTTATACATGGTGGATTCTGTGAGATCTTGAGGGTCTCAGGGTCCCTACTGAGTATCGTTATACTCACCCCTGCACGGGCTATCCCCGCACCTTGTTGTGTTGGATGCAGACGACGGACAGCGCTGACTGAGGTTGAGAATACCAGGACTGGATGGATGATGATTTCATAACCCATTTGATTAAAGTGTGTGTGTATTTATGTCATAAACATAACATAAAAACACCAAAATAAATTAAAAATACTTAGTTTAATATATAATAATGATATAAAAATAATTTAATTGGTTTTAGGAAGAAAAAAACATTCATTGATGAGTGTTACCTCTTCTTCAGTATCTCCTTTTGGTTTGCAAAAAAGGCCTTCCTTGGTCAGATTTATGCTTAAAGAAATGAATATAGAATTAGGGGAGGGAATATAGTAAGTTTTTTTTAGGGTTTGTTCAATCCAAATGTCTTGGTAGGTGTGAAGAAGTGGGGAAATTGAATGCCCTTTTATAATTAAAGAGGAATTACATTCTTGTAAATACCAAAAAAAATCAATATTGGGTGATCTCCCTTAACTCATGTGACTCAAAAAATGAAACCTAATGGATTATAGGTTAATTATTCTTGAGTAACACCTCCACCACACAAAAATAAATATATTTTTATCATTTTTTTCCTTAACTTCTATGTTTCCCTACTTATACCATTTTGGTTTTTCACTATGGTAACTAGTTTTCTAACCTAGGTAATTTATCATTTAATACTAAATTAAAGATATCATCATTATAAAATTTAGACCCACTTATTCTTAAATACTAGATATAATTTATAAAATAATAAGTACCATGTGTGTAGGAAATTAATTTTAATAGAAGTGCATGTTGTGAGAAAAACGTTTATTAACCCTAAACGCACTGACAATGGTTTTACTATTTAGGGGTCGATATGTTCATTATAAAATGTCAATTATTACATGAATGTTCCATGATTTATATTTATTAAAATTTAAAAATCCCTCAGGAGGATACAATATTTTTTTAATTTAAAATCATTTAATAAAAAATTATTTATAATAAAATAACATTTGTTTTCAATTTTGACATTATTTATTTAATTTGAATTTAAAAATATCAATACAATGATGGTATTCAAATATATTTTTTCACACTAGTTTAAAATGATTTAATCATATAAAAATTTAATCTATGATAATAATTCAGTCAATTTACATCACTTTTAATATTTGTAGTATCATTTATTTTTGTTAATTATTAACCAAATGATTAATGTGTTGGTGTTTCTTAAGAATTTAAAGTAATAAATTCATATATAAAAATTTAAAATAAATTATAATGATAGAAAAAAATCATGTATATTTCAAAATGATATACATAACCAGACATTTGTTATATTTTCCCCTATCCCAAATCTTTATAGAAATTGAAAGTTAGAAAAGATATTTGTTTTGTATTTTTATTTACATAACATATTATATGGGTCACATTCATAGAATAATATCCCAATAACTCATAAAAATCTTTCCTAATGTTTTTATGGTATAAATATTTCTAGTTAAGGGGTGTTGTAAAAGTTGGTGGGTAATTTTAGATCTTTTATTCTAAGTTTAACCGCTATGTAAAGCTGTTTTTCCTTAATTATTGTAATTAATTTAAATTTAATTCATTAATAAATTTGTTAAAATATTATGTTAGCCTTATTATAAATTAAAATTTATATAAGAACCATATATGGAATATATTTTTCTGAATTCAAATCACATGAGTGGAAAATATTAAATTAAAATTAATCTCAAAGATGTGTTGATAAATCGGGGTTTTAATGCGAAAAAATATCAAAAATTTACAAATGTATAATATTCAATTTCAATATAAAATTGATTCTAATGAACTATATTGTATTGTTATATTTATAATTGGACTATTTTGAATTTAAATCCAATTCAAAATATAGTTCAACATTATAAATTATTTAAACAAAAATAATGTTTTCAATTAAAATTCAGTATTTTTCACTATTCCTCAAAAAATGATACTTATCAAAAAAATACCAAATATTCAACCTAAGATAATTTTGACATTCCAATTATAAAAATTCAATTTATTTTTTCAAATAAAATTTATAAAGGTGTCAAGAAATTAAAATAAATGCACTATTAAAAACCGACAAAACTGCCTTTAGAAAAATACAGCTTTTTATGCATATAATTGGATTTTTTCTTATATTATGTATATCAAATCTATATGATGAATATAAAAACAATTTATTAAGTATATAATATATAAATGTTATTAATATCATCCTCTAATAGTAATTAATTTTATTAATTATGATAATACTTTTTTGGTGTATAAAAATTATTTTTAATAAAACGTTTCATTAATATTCAAAGGGTTTTTATAATAATTTATAATTAATTGGTAACTAATGAATTCGACCAAATAATTTAACAAGTTATTTATTTCTATTTATAACCTCCAATTTAACAACTAGGAGACAATTTTTATTTTAAATAATAATATTAATAGTATTTAGTATAACTTGGTCTTGTGTGTAATATAAGACATCAAAGAAAGTCATTGTTACATATAATGAAAGCTAACTCTATATTATGTGCATTGAATTATATATAATAGATTGAGATTATTTAAAATATTAAATATATTTTAATGTCTTAAGATGTTATATTCCCTTCTATGCTTGGTTTTTGTGCCATAATTTCTTTTGAATAAAATGTTACTCTTTTAGAATTTTGGGATTTTACAAGTCCGCTTTCGTTTCTTTAATAAATTATTTAAACTTATGAGTTTATCTAGATAAATAAATGAGTTTTCAGATGATATCCTCAAATAACTCATTGTTTAAAAAATTTATCCACAATCATTAATAATTCTATCAATATCTACCTACATTATTAAATTTTTATTAATTGAGTTTGTTTATTTTTCTTCACTTAACTTAGTTGAATCATAATATTCTTAATTATTTCTAATCAAATTTATATTATTTTTAAAATTTGTAGTATCATTTTTAACAAAATATTCATCAATTTTATTAGATTTGGAAAATAATCTTAAGTATCCAAACCCATTAAAAAAAATTTCTATCACCTTCACACCATCTCAATCAATACTATTACTCAATTAATCATTATAACAGTGATAACCTCATATTTTCTAAAACATAACCATATTTGTTTCCCTTCATTTTGGTGATACATGAATTAACAAAAACTCTTAAATAGATAAATCATATGGTATTATAAATATAAACCACATAAGGATACTTATATAAGTATGGAAGACAAAAATAATGGTTCTGAATATGAATCATTTCCCCCAATCACTTTTCTCAAAAATAAATACAATGTTTAATATTCCACCCACATTATTCAATCCATCTCCCCCCAAAAATATGGTCTTATATTTAGACACCCTATATCTATATTGAGTATAGGGAACATTATTATCATACATCACGTCAAGTATCCTTGGATAATATTTAATTCATTAATTGGTGTACTCATCTATATTATTTATTTTAATTATCCTAAAATAGGTGTATTCCTTTTCAATACTATTACAGTAACTCATAAATTCCATAAAGCTATGGATTTATATTTTATTTAAATAATTTATGTAATTTAATAAATTTCTCAACAAAAGTGATAAATTACTTATCTATATTTTTCAAATAATTCTTTACAGACTCAAAAATATCATAGTGGATAAGCTCTAACATATGTGGAGTTTGAATCCCAACATTCATGTGTAAAGATTTTATAATCTTCCCCTTTTAGAATGTTAAAAAAACCTAATTATATTCTCTATTCAATATAGCAATATCATGATCATTATCCATATAAGTATTTTAATTATAATTCTTTTGACCAATATGTCTAATCCATTGATGCAATGAATCATTTTATTATTTCAAACTCAAATATATTTTGTTTTCAACTTCACCCACATGAATCAAGTTTCACCATTTTTATTTTCCTCATGTCATGATATGACCATCCATAAGTATCATTGAGACCATGTAGAGGAAGATAGTTATTTTTCACGAAGTTTTATTCCCTAGATCTTCTAAGTTGGTAAAAGGGGGTAAGTGTATTTATTTAATGTGAATTTTGTCGGGATAAGATTTAATTACAATTCATGTTGGATTTTATGGTAAAAATATTAATCATTATATGAATCATATTCAATCTCATGTGATTCTTGGTGTTTTATTTAAGTTAAATTTTGTCTTGATGCTTTCAGAAATATGGAAGAAATTTATAAATGAGAAGATATAATTTTGGAAAAAAAATTAATAATGTAGATTAGATCATTACAAAATGAAATAATTCATTCCAAAATTAAATACAAATATGATTGAAATATACAGAATTGTGATTAAATCATGCCACAACCTATGTAGACATTCCAAGATTGCAGTCAAAATGTAACGATTTTTAACTGGTCCTACATAATATTAGGATGAAACAACGAGCTAGATGACATGATTTTTTAGTTTCTTACTATTTTTGGATATGAGAATATTGTTCCATGAATCCTCTATCAATGATACAAGAAACGTTTTTGATAAAAACTATTTTGATTGAGAATGTGATGATTTTTCTGTGAAGTTTTTCATTGTGTTGGGAAGTATAAAATCATTCCACGGTGACCAAGTCATGAATTTTTAGTTCTTATCTGAATGGGAGAGATTTTAATTCATGTTACAATGAGGAATATCAAGACAAAATAAATTTTTTGTTTTTTAAATAGTCAAAAGAGACATGTATGGTCACTCTATTAAATATTTGCTTGCACCATGATTGTGAGAATCACATTACAATGAACATTGTCAAGATGTGATTATTGAAGGAATCTATAATTTGAGTTTTTTATTGATGTTTATTGATTAGTTGTTCAAGGGATACTCAAACATGAATCTTCATTTCCCATAATATCATCTGAGGATGACTATAATGTTAGGATATATCTTATGGAAGGAAATAATTTGGAGTATTGGAATAAAAGTTACTCATTTAAATTGGAATTTGGGATTCAAATTTTAAGGTAGAGGAACATAGATTGCTATATAAAATGGTTGGAGAAAGGGGGGAAACGAGTTATTTTTCATGTGTTTAGTGGCTATATATATATAACAGTGAAGAAGAATAAGAGACAGAAGAAGATAAGAAGAGGAAGAGGAAGAGTAAGGGAAAAGTAACAATATGAAGAAGCACAACCATGACTTGACGGAAGTCTACTTTTAATGAAGGCTCTTGTTATAAATACTTCATATTTTCTATCATTTATTATATAGGATTTTATTACCCATGTAATGATTCAAATTATTTATTATTAATAGGTATCATAGGTTTTTTATAGGATAAACATAAAATTAAGTGAATTCATTGATTCACCCCCAACTCTCAGTGAATTCACTTTGTTTGTGTATGGAATTTTCAAGTTGTATCAAAGAATTTTAGGTTTACTAAAAATAAAAATTAGTTGTTTAGGGTTTGGTTAGAGGAGGTTCCATTTTTTTGTGTTTCAAATTATAAATTTCTATGTTGAATATTTATCACATTAATTTAGTGAATAACAATGAGTATCCCCACTTTAAATGAGACAATTTATTATATATGGAAAGATCAAATGCTATAATATATTTAACCAACCTATCTAGATATATTAGATGCTGATATTGGTGGATTTTCACCACATACTGAAGGGGACTTTTTGAAGGTATTCGATAAAAAGAATCATGAAAATGATGTTAATTATTAGAAATACATATTGTTATCCAATTTTAAAAAAATTAATTTCTCATCATAAAAGGGATTATAAAATAAAGAGGGATTTGGTATAAATTTGAAAAGATTTTTTAAGGTAATGTTAAAGTTAAGAATACAAATCCACATATTTATATATTGAATATGGAGATCTCAATTTGAATAGTTATTAAATTTTAGTAGATTTCATTACTATGGTTAATGAAATTGTTAGCACCATTACTGGTTTTGTTGAGAAATTGAAAGATTATAGACTTTTTGTAACGATATTATTTATATTTCTAGAAACAATTGATGAAAATGTTTCTTTAATTAAAAACAATAATCCCTACAGTCATCCATTCAATGATCTTAACAATATATTACCTTCTTATGAAATGGGGAAAGGAAGTGTTAATAATATGAAAGTAAAATTTAGAAAATGGGTACAACCGTGAAAGAGGCACATGACACAATAAATAAAATGCACATAATGTAGGTTTCGGGCACAGCGGAAGTGCATTAGTGGGTTATCCCAACTTGATTTTAGCGTTAACAACAATCAATCCAAGATCTATCACGACAATAAAACGCCGGATATTTGGAATAGAATGAAGAATGAAGAAGAAAGAGGGAATCCCAGAACCATAAAGACAGGATCATCATATGTTGGTTATGATTAATTTAATAAATTGAAAAGAATTACCTTGATGTAATTATTTCTTCATTGATGTCTATGGTCACAATCCTATGTGATCTGTCATTGCGTCTTAGAACCCAAGTGTAGGATTCCTCTAGTGATGATCTACATGTGCTCCATGTATCTCTGGACGTTGTCGAAGGGATTTCCAGGTGCTATAGTGGAAGAGTCTTCGCTTGCGATGTCTGCCTTTGATTTCCTTGATCCGATGGGGGAGGATCTCTCTCAGTTATGAGAGCATTCTTGGAGGAAGGAGTTCTTTCAGTCTTGAGAGAACTCTCTAGAATTGTTGTGCACAACGATTCTCACTTGAAAAGTGTTGGGGTTGTGAGGATATTTATAATCGATTTTGAGGTTATAGAGTTAAGACATAAATAAACGTGTTACACATTTTATTTATTTTATTAACTCTTATTGAAAACCCCCATGTCATATGATTAATTCCTTGACATGCACTCATGCTGATTATAATAAATATCATTTAATAAAATGATATTATTTCCTCAAAATCCTGACTGAAAAAACTACACGGTGTGTAATCATTAATACACGGCATGCACTTGTTTTCCATGAAAACTACACAGTGTGTACATTAAATGTACACGACGTGTTTATCTTGTTTTACTTTTTCTCTATTTCCTCCACCGCATTTATTAGACCTTGAGTAATGGCTATTTATTTCTTAAAATAATGAAACCGCATTACTCGCTAATAAATATATATTATTTTTCCTACAATATATTCTCTCAAATAACTAGTTTCTAAATAAATGTGATCAGACATCCTTAAATAATTATTAAACCACAGTCGGGAATAATCTTTATTTAACATGTTAAATTAATATTTAACTGAGATACATGGACACACTTAGTGTGTGACCCTCTAGGCCTCTTTCTCAGTAGAATTAGGCGGAGCCTGCCTAAAGTCCAAGGTTAGGTTCTAGAAACACATAAAGGCACCCATAGAGAAAGAAGTTAACACCGCAATGATGTGTCACCTCATACGAATGCTTACCGTGTAATATAATCCCTTTTTCACGATATCTCGAATCAAGCGGGCTGCATGCTGGTGTCATCAACCCATGTGCTCGATTATTCTTTCTTTGACTTTCCAGAATTGAACTCGCCCATTCCTTACTATGGAAATGGATTTATTTAGGATATATCAATTCCATCAAAGGGCCTAAGATATATACATCTGTTATGGAACAGAAGGGACAAATCCTTTCTCATGTTATCTATTAATGCAGTATTACTTGTGACGCACCCAATGTGTCATACCTCACTGCGAATAGTGTGTCGTCACAGTTTTTGTCAATACATCTAAGTGCGTGAGTTGTAATACCCATTAATAATAATCTTAAATTTCAAGGACCAATACACACGTCCACAGATTGGAATATCCAACGACACTATGAAATGTGGATTTCCTACTAGCGGGTCTTGTTCTCATAATATCCTCTTGAATATTACCAAGGGCGCACACCATGAGAAGGTGCCTCAAAGTTTTATGAGTCCTCATCCCTAATGGCCCGTGTTATTTGTGTCCCTCAAATAACATCATCCAGCCATAGAACATATATTCAAGAAGAGTGTTATGGCACTTCCGGGTTCTCATCATAGCAGGGATCTGTTATGACCCTTTAATGAAATATTTATCCTTGGGACATTATCACAGGCATTGTTATGTAGAATAACAATAAAGATGTGATAAGATGTTTATTTAATGAATAAAGTACAAAAGTAGTTGGTTCTAGGCCACCAACTCCAACAGACTCCCACTTGGACTAAATCCAACTACTAACAACTTTTAACCCGCTAGCTCTTACATGATATTCATGCTTCTGCTAAGATGGACCTTTAGTCATGGGGTCCACCATGTTATCTTCTATGGACACAATGTTCATTGCAAATTCACCCCTTTGATATAAATCCCTCAAGAGGTGATACTTTCGAAGTATGTGCTTTGTCCATTGATGTGACCTTGGTTCTTTTGCAAGAGTCACCGCTGCAGTATTATCACAATACAACGTGATAGGATCTTTACTGTTAGGCATCACATCAAGCTCCTAGAAAAAGTTCTGAATCCAGACAGCTTCCTTGGCTGCATCAGAAGCCGCTATATATTCAGACTCCGCTATAGAATCAGTAATAATTGGCTGCTTTGAACTCTTCCAGCTCACAGCTCCTCCATTGAGACTGAAAACATATCCAGATTGCATCTTCAGATCGTTCTGATCTCTCTGAAAACCAGCATCAGTATACCCTCGATTACAAGCTCCTCATATCATCCATACACCAGGAACATATCCTTAGTTCTTCTTAGATACTTAATGATAGTCTTAACAGTAGTCCAATGTTGTTCCCCTGGATCTGCTTGATTTCTACCTACCATGCTCAGTGCATAGGCAACATCAAGCCTAGTACATAACATGGCATACATGATGGATCCTATATCCGAAGCATATGGGATCATACTCATTCTATCTTTCTCCGGTTGTGTCTGTGGAAACATTTTCTTAGAGATATGTAGTTCATGTGACACTGGACCTAATCCCCTCTTGGATTGTTCCATACTAAATTTCTTTAGTATCTGGTCACTGTATGTACCCTGACACAGTCCAAATAGCCTATTAGATCTATCATGAATGATCTTGATCCCTAGAATGTAGGCTGCTTCACCCAAGTCCTTCATGGAGAAACACTTTTTCAACTAGTCCTTAACTGGCTGTAAGCCTAGTACATCGTTTCCAATAATCAATATGTCTTCAACATATACTACTAGGATACCGATCACATTCCCATTAAACTACTTATAAACACATGGATCACATTCAGTCATAATGAAACCAAATTCCTTTATGGCTTCATCAAATCGAATGTTCCATGACCTGGATGCTTTCTTTAATCCATAAATGGATTTTTGCAAATTGCAAACCCCTTTGGCTTCACCTGGTGTCACAAACCCTTCTGGTTGTGTCATATAGATATTTTTCTGAAGTTTCTCGTTAAGGATGGCCATTTTGACATCCATTTTCCAAATATCGTAGTCATGGTAAGTTTCTATGGAAAGTATGATTCTTATGGATTTAAACATGGAAACTTGTGAAAAGGTTTCATCATAGTCAATTCCTTGACATTGTCTGAATCCTTTAGCCACTAGACTTGCTTTATAGGTGCTAACAAGACCTTCCATGTCCAGTTTTCTCTTGAATACCCATTTTCATCCAACATGCTTTACAAGAACTGGCTCATCGACTAGAACCCAGACTTGGTTCTGATACATGGAATCCATCTTAGAATTCATAGCTTCCAGCTATCTTGCAGCTTTTGATCTTTCTACTACTTCCTTATAGGATAGATGTTTTTCATTGTCCAATAATAATGATTCACCATCCTTGGTGACTATGAAATCAAATCTCTCTGGTTCCCTTACCTCTCTTGAGCTCCTACGCAGTACTTGTGTTTCTGGAACCTCTTCCATGAGGACCTGTGGAAATTGTTCCTATACTAACTCTTGTGTATCTTGAGCATCAGCTTCATCAAATTCAATCTTTCTCCCACTATCCTTTTTGAGGATGTGCTCCCTATCAAGAAAGATGGATTTTCTGGCGACATACACTTTCTTATTTGAAGGGTTATATAGGTAATATCATTTCATTTCCTTAGGATATCCTATAAAGATACACTTCAAGCCTCAGGGTGCTAGATTGTTTCCTGAGAAGGCCTTAACAAATACCTCGCATCCCCATACACGTGTGTGCGACAAAATGGGTTTCTTTCCATTCCATAACTCATATGGAATTCCATTTTCTGCCTTAGTTGGTACTCGGTTTAATGTGTATGTTGCAGTTTGTAATGCATATTCCAAAAAGGATAATGGAAGACCTGCATGACTCGTCATCAACCTCACCATGTCCAACAGGGTGTGGTTCCTCCTTTCACTAACACCATTCCACTATGGTGTATAAGGAGGAGTGAGCCGAGATAGAATCCCAGACCCCCGTAGAAGATTGATGAACGCTTGGTTCAGATATTCTCCACCTCGATCGGATCGAAGTTTCTTTATATTCTTACCAAGATGATTATCTACTTAATTCTTTAATTCCATAAATTTAACTAAGGCTTTTGACATATACCTCATTAAGTAGACATAGCCATATCTACTCAAATCAACAGTAAAAGTAATGAAGTATGAATATCCACCTCTAGCTTCTACTGGAAATGGTCCATAGACATTTGTGTGCACTAATCTTAGAAGCTCGGTGGTCCTTTCACCTTTTCCACCGAAAGGTGACTTGGTCATTTTACCTTGTAAAGAAGAGTGACATCTATCAAGTGGTTTTAGCTCAGTAGAGTCTAAATAGCCATCTTAGTAGAGCTTTGTCAAGAACTTCTCATTTACATAACTGAGACGGTGATGCCACAACTGGGTGATGTATGAGTAATGTGAGTTTGTTTCGTTATCGATTTCCAACACTTGGTTTTCGTAATTTAAAACATACAAACCATTATTTAAATGCTCCATATCATAACATACATTGTTCTTATAAAAGAGACAAGCCTTATTTCCAAACTTGAAAATAAATCCATCAATATCCAAACAAGATACAAAAATTATTCTCTTGGTAACACTAGGCACATAATAATAGTTATGTAAAACAAAAATCATCACAGTCGGCAATGAGAGGTGGTAATTGAAAATGGCTAATGCAGCCAGCCTTATGCCATTGGCAGCTCGAATATCCACCTATCCTCTATCAATATTTCTAAATCTACTTGTTTAATGCATTTGAATATAGATGTGAGCCCCACAAGTTGTATCTAATACCCAATGTGTAGAAATTGAATGATTGCACTCGATAACGAATTAACCTTTAGCATCCCCACGCTTCTGAGTGCAGTTTCTCTTCTAGTGTCCTTTCTTGTCACATGCAAAACATAATGCCTCATGTTCCTTGCCCTCCCTCTGGATTTTCCCCTTCTTGGAAGGATGACACTCAGGGGCTTCAGACCGTTTGTAAGTCATTGTCCCCTTTGCCTTGTACTTTCTTTTCTAATTCACCATAAGGACTGCAGGTTTTTCACTCCCCATGTCCTTATCTACCTTACGAATTAAGTTCATAGGTTATGATATAATCTTCTCATTGTTTCTCATATTATAATTGAAAATTAAGCTAGAGATGGTCTTAGGAAGTGATGATAGAATGAGATCTGTACGCAACTTATCTGGGAACTTAATCCCTAAGATTTCCAGGCGTTCAATGTAGCTAATGAGCTTGACTACATGAGACCCAGATGGCATAGAATATCCAAGCTTAGTTGTAAAAAAAGCGTTGTAGATCTCATATCTCTCATGTCTCGGCTTCTCTTGGTAGATATCCTTAAGGTGAGACATCATGTTATACGCATCCATGTTTTTATGTTGCTTCAAGAGATCATTAGACATGGTCGATAGCATGAAACACTGGACATCTGTGGAATCATTCATGTGTTTCATATAAAGAGATAGTTCCTCATCACTGGCCTATTTTCTAGATGTAACTGGAATAGGCTCTTCTAGTACATACAACTTCCTCTCATGGTGAAGGATGACGCATAAAGGCCTCTACCACTCTTGGAAATTAGTGTCGATGAGAAGGTTTTCCTTATCGAGTATGGTTCGCAATGATTTTTTGAAGTCATTTTTCTTGTCATTTCTACAAATTAAGATGATCAAAGGTTTAGTACTTTATTATAAAAAATGAGACAAATAAATAAATATTTATCAGTCTCCCACTATTTTATCAAAATCCAATAGTCATCACCATTGACTTCAGAATATTTTTCTACCTGAATATTCTAGTGGAAAGGATCCATATTTCCCTTCGTATTACCCCAACTAGGGTTGGTCAAGCAACTTGAAGTGTTTTAGGTAGGCATTCCAAATGCCAGCTATATTAACTCGCAGCTCCTTGATCCATTGAGTGGACTCCCCGATCCTGAAATCCTTTTATTTTTATATTTCCTCAACCTTTGCCTCTTGGTCAAACCAAGTCCTATTGTGGAAGTCAGCCCTTGATTCGAATCAAGTCAATTCAACCCAAAACCTTGAATTAGAATTCCCCGATATTTGAAAGCACCCCAACTAGGGTGGGTCAAGCACTTTGAACTATGGTTCGATTCTAACCGAGATTATGGAAGGCTATACCAACTTAATATTTCTTTGAGGGATTTTATCCTTTATACATAAATTTCCATTATATTATCTTTGATTACATGCTTGTTAATGTTAAGTGGGATATACTTAAGTGATTAACCATGTCTAAGATAATATTTACACATAATCCGGTCTTATTTTAGTTCTATCTTGCATGATTGTTTAATTCATTAATCATGTGATCGTGACAACACACCCACAATAAATAAACCATGCAACTGACAGAAATAAAATAAAAGATATGATCATGAGCTTGTTCTATTGTTTAGTTTATCTAGCGGTTGATAATCTAACCCAAGACCTAGGGGAGAAAACACCTTGAACCTTTCGGGTTCGTGTTTATAGCTTTCCACCTGTCAACCTTTGTATCTCCTTGGATTGGTTTCACCTTGGCTCCTGACTTGAGCCACCTCCACTAGCTTGGGAGCTCCATCCATTACATATGCATTTATCTCACACGTCGGTAAGGGGTAAAAATGGGTTTTAACATAAAATAAACCTTGGGCACGCATGCCCTACATATTAATGAGAGAAGGCTCGCAATCCAACAAATTTAATTTAAATAAATAAATTAAAATAATCCATTCACATACAAAGGTCTTGGTCTATATCATGATCATCCATACATGAAACAATATTTACACATAAATAAAACTAGCATTCAATTATTCAATTGTTCTTGTTTAAGATAAATCACACTCGAATCAATTAATTATCTTTAATTAATCAGTACTTTTATCTTAAACCCCTTTCTGAATATTCTTGAGATTATCATCCATCACAATTTTAAAAAAATGAATTCATTTAAAATTATATTTTTACGTAACATGTACCTTGGAGGCAACCTGGTGAATTCTCATTCATAACTACCCAAGGTGTAGAAATGAACATTACGTAAATTGTTAAATTAAACACATATATATAAAACGCCTATCACGTGTTGTGACTCAACTTTACGCATGCACTATGGTACACGTCTCAAGGGTTTGTATAATATAATAATAAATTTTAATAAATCTGTGTAATTTGGATGAGTACACGACATGTAGTTCCAACTATACGGCGTGTAATTTTGTTCACCGTCCATCCGAAGTACATGTCCGGGAACATGGAGTGTAGATGTACTTCAGAAATTTTTGGAGTACACGGCGTGTTATTTTGGACACACGCCGTGTAGTATCAGCGTTACGCGGTTTCCAGCCGGGCAAGCCATGTACGGGGTCCACGGTCCAACCCTTACCCTAAGGGACTGCACACCATGTTCAGTGGACCACACGACGTGTAATCTAGAAACCGTGTGCCACCTGTTCCTAGTCAACACACCGTTTCATAAATGACTCAGATAGGATCAAACACATAGCCTGATTTGGAGGACCAGTCCAATGCATTGAACCAAGACTACACGATGTGTACTGCCAAATACACACCCTGTATTCTGGTGTTTTACGAGAAGGAGCGTTTGGAACCTCCGGATAAGATCTTCTATTTTATTTTAATCAAAATTAAAAGATAAATTCATTTTAGTAAGGTGAATGTGAAATTAGAGGGGAGGAATAGATCTCAAGATTGAGATTTTAAAGAACGATTAACTTGAATTGAAACAACTAAATTTATTAAAACCGTAAATCACCGACAGAAAAGCTAAATAATTATAATAAACAATATGACCCCTCAGATACCACTTGTAGGTTCCAGGTGCAGCAGAAGTGCATTGGTGGGTTATCCCAACTTTATTTTAGCGTTAATAATGATCAATATGAGATCTATCACGATAATAAAATGTCAGATCTTCAGAATAGAGTGAAGAACGAAAAAGAAAGAAGGAGTCCCGAAACCATAAAGATAGGATCATCATATGTTGGTTATAATTAATTTAATTAATTGAAAATAATTACCTTGATGGAATTCTTTCTTCGTTGATGTCTCCGGTCACGATCTGATGTGATCCGTCGTTGCGTCATAGAATCCAAGTGTAGGATTCCTCTAGCGGTGATCCACACGTGCTCCACATATCTCTGGATGTTGCCGAAGTGATTTCTAGGTGCTATCATGGAAGATGCTTCGCTTGCGATGCCCTCCTTTGATCACCTTGATCTGATGGAGGAGGATCTATCTTGGTCTTGAGAGCGCTCTTGGAGGAAGGAGTTCTTTTGGCCTTGAGAGAACTCTCCAGAATTGTTGTGCAGAACGATTATCACTTGAAATTTGTTGGGGTTGTGAGGATATTTATAATCAGGTTTGAGGTTATAGAGTTATGACAATAAATAAACATGTTACACATTTTATTTATTTCATTAACTCTTATTGAAAACCCTCATGTCATATGATTAATTCCTTGGCATGCGCCCATGCTGATTATAATAAATATAATTTAATAAAATGATATTATTTCCTCAAAATTCCGACTAAAAAAACTACATGGTGTGGAATCATTAATACATGGCGTGTACTCATTTTCCATGAAAACTACACGGCGTTTACATTCAATGTACACGACGTGTTTATCTTGTTTTCATTTTTCTTTATTTCCTCCACAAAATTTATTAGACCTTGAGTAATGGCTATTTATTTCTTAAATAAATTTAACTGCATTACTCAATAATAAATATATATTATTTCTCCCACAATATATTCTCTCGAATAACTAGTGTCGAAATAAATGCGATCAGGCATCCTTAAATAATTATTAAACCACAGTCGGGAATAATCGTTATTTAACTTGTTAAATTAATATTTAACTAAGATACATAGACACATTTATTGTGTGACCCTCTAGGCCTCTTTCTCAGTGGCATTAGGCGGAGCCTGCCTAAAGTCCAAGGTTAGCATCTAGAAACATGCCAAGGTACCCATAGAGAAAGAAGTTAATTCCGTAATGACGTGTCACCTCATACGTATGCTTACCATGTAATATAATCCCTTTGTCATGATATCTCGAAACAAGCGGGATGCATGCTAGTGTCATCAACCCATGTGCCCGATTATTATTTCTTTGACTTTCCGGAATTGAACTCACTCATTCATTACCATGGTCATGGATTTATTTAGACTATATCAATTCCGTCAAAGGGCCTGAGATATCTACTTCCGTTATGGAAAAGAAGGGACAAATCCTTTCTCGCATTATCTATTAATGTTCTATTACTCGGGACGCACCCAACATGTCCTACCTCATTGCAAACAGTGTGTTGTCACAGTTTTCATCAATACATCTAAGTGCACGAGTTGTCATACCAATTAATAATAATCTTAAAGTCTAAGGACCAACACATACGTCCGTATATAGGAACATCCAATGACACTATGAAATGTGGATTTCCTACTGGCGGGTCTTGTTCTCATAATATCTTCGTGGATATTACCAAGGGCACACACCATGAGAAGGTGTCTCAAAGTTTCACGAGTCCTCTCTCCTAATGTCATGTATTATTTTTGTCCCTCAAATAACATCATCCGGACATAGAACATATATTCAAGAACAGTGTTATGGAACTTCTGGGTTCTCATCATAGTAGTGATCTTCTATGACCGTTTAATGCAACAGCTATCTTTGGGACATTATCACATTCATTTTTAAAAAGAAGAACAATCAAGATGTGATAAGGTGTTTATTTAATGAATAAAGTAAAAGTAGTTGGTTTTAGGCCACCAACTCCAACACATAAATCATTGGCCCGAGAACATGACACCGCGACCATGCCCCAAACCCCTCCCCACCATTACCACCCCAGCTGAGCATAGGGGGGAAAGATGAAAGGAAAATATGATAAGGAAATGTAAGAACCTGAGTTTTTAGAAATGGGTCAAAAACCACCCTGTTTAAACTTTTGACTGGTTTTTGAGAAGTATGGAAAATCTGGGCAGTTTCTGGAAATTTCCAAACTACACGCCATGTACTTTAAGTACACGTCGTGTATGAGTTACCCGAGTGACTGGACATGTGCTCGTCGAGTACATGCCGTGTAAAGACTGTGTAGAACTTTCCTGCTACATGACATGTATTTATGGAAACGCCATGTATCCCTTACCCATGCGAGGCCAGGTACATGTTGTGTGGTGCCCAGGTGTAAATTTCCATCTACACAGTGTGTAGCCTTCCTTGACACGTCGTGTACCCTTTCCCCATGTAGCATCCGAGACCCTGGCCATTTGTTGACCGTGTGCACGGTCTAGGCCATGTGATGGACTCCGCTTAAGTCGTAGTATGGAAACACATATACACGGCGTGTACTTTGTAAATACACGTCGTGTAATTTTTTTTATTTGATCGATCGAGGCGTCGTCATGCCTCATTCTCAGATTTCCCTTCTTCATTCCCTTTGGATGAACAGTTCATCCGAGAAATCCTGAAAAACGTAAAACCTTACTGAATCTCCGTACGACCTCCGTTCTTTGATCCATCAGTGGCAGCGGGACCGCATCGGAAAGGCTAACCCCGCGCACCCTTCTTTGTCCTTGATTCCTCACCTGTTTCTCTGCAGATTCTGTCCGAACTAAATTACCGGATTTTACGAAAATGCAGATCTATAGTGATTCAGTCCGATTCAGAGGCTGAAATAAAAGGAGTGTCATCGTACGAGTACGAGGTGGGTGGTTCATACCTTCTTTCGTGTTTTCGTAGACAATTTGGGGTTGTGACCTTCGGGCGTGACGGTGGGTGTTGAGCGAGACCCTGTTTATTTGTTTTTATTTAATTATCTTCATTATGGGATGCCTCTGTGTATTCCCTAACCCTGTTGCGATTGAGAGAGACCGGGTTAGAGGTCGTTGCTCATTTGGGGAAATTTGGTAGGGGGTGCTAAAATGCATGTGAATTGGACCATTGATTAAACTGTTGTGTTTATTCTTTTTATTGAATGTCTCGAGTTAAACTGTTTAGTTTAATTGGTAAATCGTGAATGAGTTAGGTGCTGGTATGGGATAACACATGTTAGTGCAATTTGACTATTTATTAATTGCCTATTTAAAGTGATGCTTCCAAGTATGAATACTCAATGTGTGATATTGCCTGTGTTAAACTGATTTTTGTATTGGGCATGGCCCAGATATATTGTTTAGTGATGGGGATCACAGGTTAGGGCTTTGGCTCGGGATACATTGGGTGGTTACTACCACGGTATTGGGATTCATGGACGTCAGTTGAGGCAGTTGGACTCTCAGGTTGGGCTTTGGGCCCGGGTTACTTGGATGGCGAGGCCATCTGACTAGAGAGAAAGGTTCGCAGGGACACGAGGTATCAAAGGTGTTGTGGCTTGGGACATACTAAGGTGATTACCTCTCACCAGATACTTTTTAGTAGTGTGCACACAGATAGACTCTGAGATGAGGTGCTACGGCCACTCGCTAGGTAAAGACCCCGATAGTTGCAATTAGGTATTTTTGGTTTGGGGGTGCTTGCCATAGGAAGCCACATGAAAGGTGAGGAGCCTTCAGGAGACAACTTTGAGGCGGTTAGGTTGGGGACATAGGCTCGCCGTGATTGGGGGCAGACATCGCTGTCCCTCCGGTTATATTTTGGAGGACAGGTATCATTGTTCCTCCGGATGTTGTGCCATGGGCAGGATGATCTTTCGAGCTGGGTTACGACAATTGGGCGTGCCTTCGGGATATCGGTACTTGAGACACATGGTGTCAGGTGGCATGAGGTGTCGGGCTGCAGATCAGACTTTCCGGTGCTGGCCGAGAGCAGGTGACACTTCCTGGTGGCTGATGAGCATCAGTGAAGTCTTTGTTTTACTTTTGGGCATTTCACTGTTTACTGGTTTTCTTATATGAGCATGTTTTCCTAAACACTTATATTAGATACGCACCACTGGGTGGTATCCTACTAAGGCTTGTCTCACACCCTCCACGGGCCTTTCGGGATGCGTGTAGACTTTATGAAATTGCGTGCAGGTAAAGGGTCAGCCTCAGGAGCTGGAAATTTCGTACTGTTGACTTGGAGACTGGCAAGGACCCTGAGGTCGTGTCGTACTGCAGTTACATGTTTAGTATTCTTTTCTTGCATCAACATGATACTTTATATTATAGCTACGGCTGGTTAGCCATTGGCGTCGTGATATATATATAAATATATATATATATATATATATATATTGATTTGTATGACTTGTTTGGATGCATGCTTGGTTGTATTAGCAGTTATTGCAGTTGATTGCTGGAATGACGTTCTGTTTACTTTATGCTGCTTTTGTTTTTATTTTTCTTCCGTTGTTTATTGTTATTGAATGTTCTTCCACTATGCGGGTCTGGTTCGAGTCTGCTGAGTCAATTATTCCGCTGCGTATTTAGTATTCTACTCGGACTGGTACCATTTTATTCCTCTGGGAGGGTATATCCTCCCTACTATACCTATCAGACCCTCACTACCAGTCGGAAGCCTTTGGCGTTCTGGGGAGGTGCGCCTAAGGTAGTGACACCCGACTCGTTCGGCACTGTTCGGGTGGCTGGCCGGGTTTTGGACGTTAAAAAGTGGTATCAGAGGAGTTCTTGACAAGGATTTAGTAGCATTTCTTTGCTGGCTACTAATGAGTTTGAGACTTCTCTTTTTATTTTCTGCTGGCTTTACTATTTGGGATATGCTAGACTGGAGGTAGGTTGTTGTTGGAACTAGATTTTTGAACTTGTGCTTGGGTGCCTGCAGCGCCATGTATGAGGGATGGATTGAGTTTCCGGGGTGGGAATTGATGTTTGTTTTTTCTCAGATTACAGTTTCTATGATTTCCACCTCGGTGGCTCACTTGTTGTGTGATGTTACTGATTATGACATGAAAACCTTGGCCAGTATGTCAAGGCTTAATTGTTCAATTTTGATAGGCACATTTTAGGGTATTTCAATTTCATAACTGCACGTATGCTTTGTGAAGTGATAATACCATGTGAATAAAATCAATTGACATGCTATGTATGCTCTGAAATGTGGATAGGTAAAACTCCTTATAGAATTACTTGTTTATGGAAATTTATATTCCATGATTTTTATTTTGGAAAAAATTGCATGTTGCAGGATAGTTGGGTCTGGCTCTTATGAGAGCAGACATGTACTATGGTTGAGGCAGTGTAACTGTTAGGATTGGGCGACTCAGTCGTTGGGATTGAGGAAACGTTGGGTGTCAGGACGGGCATGGCCCAAGGTACTAATGATACTTCGCTCTGTGGAGGGCAGGTAAGGAGGCCATGAGGTCAGGATGTCGTGGGGCATGGGTTGCGGTGATGGGAAGTAAGGGTAGTTGTTATGAACTGGCTTTTAATGTTTCCCTTATCCACGTAGAATATATTGTTATATATATTTTTGTGGGTTGTCTGGCCATTTATGGTATTCAACGGGTTACATCTTCACGACACGATGGAGAAACAGGCAGGAGAGGATATGGTACCTTAGGATCAGGTTCAGAATCCGGTGCAGGCAGAGCATGAGCCGCAGGTACAGGCTCAGGGATAGGATCAGGTTCAGGATCCAGTGCAGGAAGTGCAGCGTCCGGCTTTGGCAGCGTTCGGACCGTGGCTTGACGAGCAGCTCCGAGCTATCCTAGTTTGCGTCTTGTAGGGGATTGAAAAAGGCACACAGGGTACAAAGCTTTATATGGAATATCTGACGCGGGAGTTCCAGTCGCAGCACCCGATTCTTTTTCAGGGTGAGGATGGTCCCCAGGCGGCAGAGAACTGGATAGAGAGTATGCACATGATCTTCAAGCAGCTCGAGACGCCTCCAGGGCGGAGGGTCAAACTGGAGACGTTCATGCTGAGAGGAACGACGAAACGTTGGTGGGATGTGCAGGTACATGCTCGTGAGCACGAGGGACTGGCGTGGAAGGACTTCGAGGACAGTTCCTTTGAGAACTTTTATCCGGAGACACTGAGGGCAGAGAGAGCTCGAGAGTTCTTGAGTCTTCAGCAGGGAGACATGTCCGTCATGGATTACACAGCCACAATCACAGAGTTGTATCATTTTTCACCTGGTATAGTGAGCGATGATGCATCTAGGGTGAGGTGCTTTGAGGACGGCTTATGACACACCATTCGGGTTCAGGTAAACATTTTCACGCTGGCTTCCTTCTCCGAGGTGGTAAACCAGGCGCTCATAGCCGAGGGCAACGAGAGAGAAAAATCTCGTTTTGGCAGGGGCAACTTCAGGTGACGGTTCAGACAACAGGAAGTGGGGGAGAGATGAGTTCCAACAGGGCGGGCAGGCCAAGGACTCAGCTAGACCACCTCGTGGCAGTTCAGCGGTGGTTTGCATTCAGTGTGGACAACCGGGACATGTTCGGGCTCAGTTCGATAGGCCCCCGAAGGAGTGTCGGGCGTGTGGATAGGTCAGGCATCTGGGGAGGTTTTGTAGGCAGCCTTCTCAGACAGCCAGCAGATAGGGACCAGGACAGACTATGGCATCAGTAGTAGGTTCAGGTTCGGTACCAGGAGAGGGTAGCCGAGGTTCAGCTGCACGCGGAGGACGTGACAGGGACAGTAGGACCCAGCTGAGGATTCTGTGGTCTGATACTGGGGCAGCATCATAGGGAGGACAGGCTTCAGGGAGCCGTGTGTCCGGTCAGGTGTAAGCTGTGGAGCTACTAGAGTTTGAGCAGGCTAGAGATCCGACGACGGTGGCAGGTACACCGCGGGTGTGGTCGTGAGTTTCTTTACTTTCTTTTGGCATGGCCTCTTGAGGAATGTCTGGTTGAGTGCACAGGTTGCACATGATACTTGTGGACTGACTAGATGCTAGTTAGTGGGATTGTCATCATATTAGATGCGTTTTATATTTTATTTATATATTTGAGATGCGTGGCATCAGGAGCATCAAGGATGCAGGTTACATGAGGTGTTGTGGGAATCGGGGAATCGTGGATGCAGGTTACTTGAGGTGCATGGTACCGGGATTGAATTGAGCATCTATTAGATGCAGGACCCCAGGGAGGCAGACGCCGATGCAGTGATAGTTATGTTGGGTGTCGGAAGCGACACATGAGCACCGAAGAGGTAAATGGGTGACGATTCGTCATGAGAGGACCATGGGTCCGGGAAATAGGTCGTTGGACCTTGTTTGTTTATTTGTTTGACTTGAGCTTTGTTCGGGTTGAGACCGAGTAGGCGATTCCTAAGGTGGGGAGCTTTTTTTAGGAATTTAGCCAGAACCTTGAGACCGGGGTAGTCTGGGTTATTTAACCGGGATGGGCATGTTCGATGTATTCTCCTGGTTTTGTTTGGTAGCTCAGGGACAAGCTACGTTAAGGTGGGGAGGTTGTAAGAACCTGAGTTTTTAGAAACGGGTCAAAACTCGGCCCTTTTTAAACTTTTGACGGGTTTTTGAGAAGTCTGAAAAATCTGGGCAGTTTCTGGGAATTTCTAAACTACACGCCCTGTACTTTAAGTACACATCGTGTATGAGTTACCCGAGTGACTGGACATGTGCTCGTCGAGTACATGCCATGTGATGACTGTGTAGAACTTTCCTACTACACGATATGTATTTATGGACATGCCATGTATCCCTTACCCATGCGAGGCCAGGTACAAGTTGTGTGGTGCCCAGGTGTAAATTTCCATCTACACAGTGTGTAGCATTCCTTGACACGTCGTGTACCCTTTCCCCATGTAGCATCCGAGACCCTGGCCATGTGTTGACCGTGTGCATGGTCCAGGCCATGTGTTGGACTCCTCTTAAGTCGTAGTATGGAAACACATATACACGGTGTGTACTTTGTAAATACACGTCGTGTACTTTTTTTAATTTGATCGATTGAGGCGTCGTCATGCCTCATTCTCAGATTTCCCTTCTTCATTCCCTTTGGACGAACAGTTCATCCGAGAACTCCCAAAAAACGTAAACCCTTCCTGAATCTCCGTACGACCTCTGTTATTTGATCCGTCAGTGGCAGTGGGACCGCATCGGAAAGGCTAACCCCGCGCACCCTTCTTTGTCCTTGATTCCTCACCTGTTTCTCCGCAGATTCTGTCCGAACTGAATTACCGGATTTTACGGAAACACAGATCTACCGTGATTCAGTCCGATTCAGAGGCTGAAATAAAAGGAGTTTCATCGTACGAGTACGAGGTGGGTGGTTCATACCTTCTTTCATGTCTTCGTAGACAATTTGGGGTTGCGACCTTCGGGCGTGATGGTGGGTGTTGAGAGAGACCCTGTTTATTTGTTTTTATTTAATTATCTTCATTATGGGATGCCTTTGGGTATTCCCTAACCCTGTTGCGATTGAGAGAGACCGGGTTAGAGGTCTTTTCTCATTTGGGGCAATTCGGCAGGGGGTGCTGAAATGCATGTGAATTGGAACATTGTTTAAACTGTTGTGTTTATACTGTTTATTGAATGTCTCAAGTTAAACTGTTTAGTTTAATTGGTAAATCGTGAATGAGTTAGGTGCTGGTATGTGATAACAAATGTTAGTGCAATTTGACTTTTTATTAATTGCCTGTTTAAAGTGATGCTTCCAAGTATGAATACTCAATGTGTGATATTTTTTGTTTTGAACTGATTTTGTGTTGTGTGTGGCCTAGATATATTGTTTAGTGATGGGGATCACAGGTTAGGGCTTTGGCTCGGGATACTTTGGGTGGTTACTACCACGATATTGGGATTCATGGACGTCAGTTGAGGCAGTTGGACTGTCAGGGTGGGCTTTTGGCCTGGGTTACATGGATGGCGAGGCCATCTGACTAGAGAGACTGGTTCGCAGGGACACGAGGTATCAAAGGTGTTGTGGGTTGGGACATAATGAGGTGATTACCGCTCACCGGGTACTTTTGAGTAGTGTGCACACAGATATACTCCGAGATGAGGTGCTACGACCACTCGCTGGGTAGAGACCCCGATAGTTGCGATTAGGTATTTTTGGTTTGGGGGTGCTTGCCATAGGAAGCCACATGGAAGGTGAGGAGCCTTCGGGAGACAGCTTTGAGGCGGTCAGGTTGGGGACATAGGCTCACCGTGATTGGGGGCAGACATCGTTGTCCCTCCGGTTATATTTTGAGGACAGGTATCATTGTTCCTCCGGATGTTGTTCCATGGGCAGGATGATCTTTCGAGATGGGTTACGACAATTGGGCGTGCCTTCGGGATATCAGTACTTGAGACACATGGTGTCAGGTGGCACGAGGTGTCGGGCTGCAGATCAGAATTTTCGGCGCTGGCCGAAGCAGGTGACACTTCCTGGTGGCTGATGAGCATTAGTGAAGTCTTTGTTTACTTTTGCGCATTTCACTGTTTACTGGTTTTCTTATATGAGAATGTTTTCCTAAACACTTATATTAGGTACACATCTCTAGGTGGTATCCTACTGAGGCTTGTCTCACACCCTACACGGGCCCTTCGGGACGCGTGTAGACTTTATGAAATTGCTTGCAGGTAAAGGGTCAGCCTCAGGAGCTGGAATTTAGTACTGTTGACTTGGAGACTGGCACAGACCCTGAGGTCGTGTCGTACTGCAGTTACTTGTTTAGTATTCTTTTCTTGCATCAACATGAATACTTTATATTATAGATACGGCTGGTTAGCCATTGGCGCCGTGATATATATATATATTGATTTGTATGACTTGTTTGGATGCATGCTTGGTTGTATTAGCAGTTATTGCAGTTGATTGCTGGAATGACGTTCTGTTTACTTTCTGCTGCTGTTGTTTTTATTTTGCTTCCGCTGTTTATTGTTATTGAATGTGCTTCCACTATGCGGGTCTGGTTCGAGTCTACTGAGTCATTTATTCCGCTGCGTATTTAGTATTCTAATTGGACTGAAATCATTTTTTCCTCCGGGAGGGTATATCCTCCCTACTATACCTATCAGACCCTCACTGCTAGTCGGAAGCCTTTGGCGTTCTTGGGAGGTGCGCCTAAGGTAGTCACACCCGACTCGTTCGGCACTGTTCGGGTGGCTGGCTAGGTTTTGGACATTAAAAAGTAGTATCAGAGGAGTTATTGACAAGGATTTAGTAGCATTTCTTTGCTGGCTACTAATGAGTTTGAGACTTCTCTTTTTATTTTCTGCTGGTTTTTCTATTTGGGATATGCTAGACTGGAGGTAGGTCGTTGTTGGAACTAGATTTTTGAACTTGTGCTTGGGTGCCTGCAGCCCCATGTACGAGGGATGGATTGAGTTGCCGGGGTGGGAATTGATGTTTGTTTTTTCTCAGATTACAGTTTCTATGATTTCCACCTCGTTGGCTCACTTGTTGTGTGATGTTACTGATTATGACATGAAAACCTTGGCCAGTATGGAAAGGCTTAATTGTTGAATTTTGATAGGCACATTTTAGGGTATTTCAATTTCATAACTGCACATATGCTTTGTGAAGTGATAATACCATGTGAATAAAATCAATTGACATGCTATGTATGCTCTGAAATGTGGATAGGTAAAACTCCTGATAGAATTACTTGTTTATGGCAATGTATATGCCATGATTTTTATTTTGGAAAAAATTGCATGTTGCAGGATAGTTGGGTCTGGATCTTATGAGAGAAGACATGTACTATGGTTGAGGCAGTGTAACTGTTAGGATTGGGCGACTCGGTCGTTGGGATTAAGGAAACGTTGGTTGTCAGGACGGGCATGGCCCAAGGTACTAATGATACTTCACTCTGTGGAGGGAAGGTAAGGAGGCCATGATGTCGGGATGTCGTGGGGCATGGGTTGCGGTGATGGGAAGTAAGGGTAGTTGTTATGCACTGGCTTTTAATGTTTCCCTTATCCGCGTAGAATATATTGTTATATATATTTATGTGGGTTGTCTGACCATTTATGTTATTCAACGGGTTACATCTTCACGAAACAATGGAGAAACAGGAAGGAGAGAATATGGTACCTTAGGATCAGGTTCAGAATCCGGTGCAGGCAGAGCATGAGCCACAGGTACGGGCTCAGGGACAGGATCAGGTTCAGGATCCAGTGCAGGCAGTGCAGCATCCGGCTTTGGCAGCGTTCGGACCGTGGCTTGACGAGTAGCTCCGAGCTAGCCTAGTTCGCGTCTTTTAGGGGATTGACAAAGGCACGCAGGGTACAAAGCTTTATATGGAATATCTGACGCGGGAGTTCCAGTCGCAGCACCCGCTGCTTTTTCAGGGTGAGGATGGTCCCCAGGCGGCAGAGAACTGGATAGAGAGTATGCACATGATCTTCAAGCAGCTCGAGACACCTCCAGGGTGGAGGGTCAAACTGGAGACGTTCATGCTGAGAGGACCGACGAAACGTTGGTGGGATGTGCAGGTACATGCTCGTGAGCACGAGGGACTGGTGTGGAAGGACTTCGAGGACAGTTCCTTCGAGCACTTTTATCCGGAGACACTGAGGGCAGAGAGAGCTCGAGAGTTCTTGAGTCTTCAGCAGGGAGACATGTCCGTCATGGATTACGCAGCCACAATCACAGAGTTGTATCATTTTGCACCTGGTATAGCGAGCGATGATGCAACTAGGGTGAGGTGCTTCGAGGACGGCTTATGACACGCGATTCGGGTTCAGGTAAACATCTTCACGCTGGGTTCCTTCTCCGAGGCGGTAAACCAGGCGCTCATAGCCGAGGGCAACGAGAGAGAAAAATCTCGTTTTGGCAGGGGGAAACTTCAGGTGACGGTTCGGACAACAGGAAGTGGGGGAGAGATGAGTTCCAGCAGGGCGGGCAGGCCAAGGACTCAGCTAGACCACCTCGTGGAAGTTCAGCGGTGGTTTGCATTCAGTGTGGACAACCGAGACATGTTCGAGATCAGTTCGATAGGCCCCCGAAGGAGTGTTGGGCGTGTGGAAAGGTCAGGCATCTGGGGAGGTTTTGCAGGTAGCCTTCTCAGACAGCCAGCAGACAGGGACCAGGACAGACTGTGGCATCAGGAGTAGGTTCAGGTTCGGTACCAGGAGAGGGTAGCCAAGGTTCAGCTGCATGCGGAGGACGTGACAGGGAAAGTAGGACCCAGCTGAGGGTTCTATGGTCGGAGACTAGGGCAGCATCATAGGGAGGACAGGCTTCAGGGAGCCGTGTGTCTGGTCAGGTGCAAGCTATGGAGCTACCAGAGTTTTAGCAGGCTAGAGATCTGACGACGGTGGCAGGTACACCGCGGGTGTGGCCGTGAGTTTCTTTACTTTCTTTTGGCATGGCCTCTTGAGGAATGTCGAGTTGAGTGCACAGGCTGCACATGATACTTGTGGACTGACTAGATGCTTGTTAGTGGGATTGTCATCATATCAGATGTGTTTTATATTTTATTTATATATTTGAGATGCGTGGCATCAGGAGCATCAAGGATGCAGGTTACTTGAGGTGTTGTGGGCATCGGGGCATCGTGGATGCAGGTTACTTGAGGTGCATGGTAACGGGATTTAATTGAGCATCTATTAGATGCAGGACCTCAGGGAGGCAGACGCTGATGCGGTGAGAGTTATGTTGGGTGTCGGAAGTGACACATGAGCACCGAGGAGGTAAATGGATGACGATTCGTCATGAGAGGACCATGGGTCCAGGAAATAGGTCGTTGGACCTTGTTTGTTTATTTGTTTGACTTGAGCTTTGTTCGGGTTGAGACCGAGTAGGCGATTCCTAATGTGGGGAGCTTTTTTTTAGGAATTTAGCCAGAACTTTGAGACCGGGGTAGTCTGGGTTGTTTAACCAGGATGGGCGTGTTCGGTGTCTTCTCCCAGTTTCGTTTGGTAGCTCAGGGACAAGCTACGTTAAGGTGGGGAGTTTGTAAGAACCTGAGTTTTTAGAAATGGGTCAAAACTCGGCCCTGTTTAAACTTTTGACTGGTTTTTGAGAAGTCTGGAAAATCTGGGCAGTTTCTGAAAATTTCCAAACTACACGTCTTGTACTTTAAGTACACGCCATGTATGAGTTACCCAAGTGACCGGCTGTGTGCTCGCAGAGTACATGCAGTGTGAAGACCGTCTAGAAATTTCTTACTACACGACATGTATTTATGGACACGCCGTCTATCCCTTACCCGTGCGAGGCCAGGTACATGTCGTGTGGTGCCCAGGTGTAAATTTCCATCTACAGGGCGTGTAGCCTTCTTTGACACGCCATGTACCCTTTCCCCGTGTAGCGGCCGAGACACTGGCCATGTGTTGACCGTGTGCACGGTCCAGGCTGTGTGATGGACTCCGCTTATGTCGGAGTACGGAAACACATATACACGGATTGTACTTTGTAAATACACGCTGTGTACCTTTTTTTATTTGATCGATTGAGGCGTCTTTGCGCCTCATTCCCAGATTTCCGTTCATCTTTCCCTTTGGACGAACAGTTCGTCCGAGAACTCCCGAAAAACATAAACCCTTCCAGAATCTCCGTACGACCTCCATTCTTTGATCCGTCAGTGGAAGCGGGACCACATCAGAAAGGCTAACCTCACACACCCTTCTTCATCCTTGATTCCTCACCTGTTTCTCCGCAGATTCCATCTGAAAGGAATTGCCGGATTTGACGGAAACAATAATCTACCACGATTCAGTCTGATTCAGAGGATGAAATCAAAGGAGTGTCATCGTACGAGTACGGGGTCGGTGGTGCATACCTTTTTCGTGTTTTCGTAGACAATTTGGGGTTTCGAACATCGGGCGCGATGGAAGGTGTTGAGAGAGACCCTGTTTATTTGTTTTTATTTAATTATCTGCATTATGGGATGCCTCTGGGTATTCCCTAACCCTGTTGCAATTGAGCGAGACCGAGTTAGAGGTCATTGCTCGTTTGGGGAAATTCGGCAGGGGGTGCCGAAATGCGTGTGAATTGGACCATTGTTTAAACTCTTGTATTTATACTGTTTATTGAATGTCTCAAGTTAAAATCATTAGTTTAATTGTTAAATTGTGAATGAGTTAGGTGCTGGTATGGGATAACACAGTTTAGTACAATTTGACTGTTTAGTAATTGCCTATTTAAAGTGATGCTTCCAAGTATGAATATGCAATGTGTGATATTTCTTGTGTTGAAATGCATGTTGTGTTGGGAGTGGCCCGGATATATTGTTGAGTGATGGGGATCACAGGTTGGGGCTTTGTCTTGGGATAATTTGGGTGGTTGCTACCACGAGATTGGGTGTCATGGACATCGGTTGAGGCAGTTGGACTGTCAGGTTGGGCTTTGTCCCGGGTTACTTGGATCGCGAGGCCATCTGACTTGAGTGACAGGTTCGTAGGGACATGAGGTGTCAAAGTTGTTGTGGCTTGTGACATACTGAGGTGATTACCTCTCACCAGGTACTTTTGAGTAGTGTGCACACAGATAGACTCTGAGATGAGGCGGTACGACCACTCACTGGATAGAGGACCTCGATAGTTTCGGTTAGGTATTTTTTGTTTGGGGGTGCTTTCCATAGGAAGCCACGTGGAAGGTGAGGAGCCTTCGGGAGACAGCTTTGAGGCAGCCAGGTTGGGGGGCAGAGGATCGCCGTGATTTGAGGGCAGACATCACTGTCCCTCCAGTTATCTTTTGAGGACAGGTATCTCTGTTCCTCTGGATGTTGTTCCATGGGAAGGATGAGATTTCGAGCTGGGTTATGACGATTGGGCGTGCCTTCAGGACGTCGGTACTTGAGACACATGGTGTCAGGTGGCACGAGGTTCCGGGATGCCGATCAAACTTTCTGGCGTAGGCCGAAGCAGGTGACACTTCCTGGTGGCTGCTGAGCACCAGTGAAGTCTTTGTTTACTTTTGGTCATTGCATTGTTTACTCTTTTTCTTATATGATAATGTCTTCTTAAACACATATATTATGTATGCACCTCTGGGTGGTATCCTACTGAGACTTTTCTCACACCCTACACGGGCCCTTCGGGATGCGTGTAGACTTTATAAAATTGTGTGCAGGTAAAGGGTCATCCTCAGGAGCTGAACATTAGTGTTGTTGACTTGGAGATTGGCACGGACCCTGAGGTCGTGCCATACTAGAGTTACTTGTTTAGTATTCTTTTCTTGCATCAGCATGTCTACTTTATATTGAAGCTACGACTGGTTAGCCATTGGTGTCGTGATATATATATATATATATATATATATATATATTGATTTGTATGACTTGTTTGGATGCATGCTTGGTCGTATTAGCAGTTATTACAGTTGATTGCTGGAATGACATTCTGTTTACTTTCTACTGCTATTGTTTTTATTTTGCTTCTACTGTTTATTGTTATTGAATGTGCTTCCGCTATGCGGGTCTGGTTCGAGTCTGATGAGTCATTTATTCCGCTGTGTATTTAGTATTCTACTCGTACCAGTACTATTTTATTCCTCCAGGAGGTTAAATCCTCCCCACAATACCTATCAGACCCTCGCTGCTAGTCGGCAGCCTTTGGCGTTCAGGGGAGGTGCACCTAAGGTAGTGAATCCCAACCCATTAGGCTCTGTTCAGGTGGCTGGACGGGTTTGGGACATTATAGGAAATATCCTTCAAAGATATTTTTCCCTTTAATCTCTCAATTTTTTTGAAAAACTCCTATCATTATTTTCAAGAAGTTTGAGAATAGGAAAATGAAAATATCGAGTGAAGCTTCCACTCAATTGTTTTAAATGTATATATATGGGAAATTTCATAGACAAATTCTAAAATTAAATGAAAAATGTGATTTTGAAGTTGAGGATGATAATGAAGTTATATAAAGAGGAAAGCTTTATGTTTTCAAAATACTATGTTCTCTTCAATGTTGAAGTTTAAGAATTTCCCCAAGACCATGGGGAGAAATTTATAATCTAAGTTCAAATTCTATGATAATAGTGAGGATGAAGTGGATGTTGAGTCCTACAATCATATTGGAGAAAAATTAATAATTTTAAAAGTGAATAAGTTAGTATTTTCTATTCACAAAAGAAAAAATGATGGAAGTGAGGAAGAAAATCAAATATAGATAATGATAAAGAAAAAACTCAAGGAAAATCATTCAAAAGTTTCATAACTTGGGAGGTAGAAAAATAATCTAAATAAATAGAGTTAGCCATCAAGAAACAATACAACCATACATTCTTTTAAAAAAAAGATGAGACCTTGCTCAAAAAAACAGATCTCCTTTATTGAACAAAAAAATCGGCTTAGAAGTGTCTAAAAATGGGAGATTTATCTCGATCCCTCTTGAGAAGGGGTAAAATCTCATCATGAGCCTGATTATACCAAACAAAGTCAATAATGATGTCTCTTTTATTTGCAAGACCGTCTACCACTAAATTAGCTTATTTGTATATATGGGTGATGATATGGCCCATGGAGAGGAGGGAATCCAAACAATTTATCCATCGA
This sequence comes from Viscum album, assembly GCA_963277665.1. Classification (NCBI taxonomy): domain Eukaryota; kingdom Viridiplantae; phylum Streptophyta; class Magnoliopsida; order Santalales; family Viscaceae; genus Viscum; species Viscum album. The sequence goes on along the minus strand of OY728145.1, from coordinate 1,327,606,010 downwards.
TTAGTGAGCTTCCAAGATATATGAGATTATCCCTTCCTGATGGAAAAAACAATAATGGTAGAATCACCCTCAAACCAAATATTATTCCACCCACGACTCCTAGCATGATCCACTGCAACAATAATGCCAAACATATCCCCCTCAATTGAGGAGGAAAACCCACAGAAACCATGAAAGCATCCAAGGACTTCACCTCAGTGATCCCTGAAAATAGCACCACAACCAGAAAGTCTCTGATTTCCTCCAGATGCACCATCAGAATTAACTATTATCCAACCAGAAAAAGGTTTCTGCCATAAGACTTCAAAGGTACCATACAAAGGCTGAAAATTACCATTGACACCAATCTGAGCAAGAACATACATGTCATGGATTGAATTAGAGAAAAGTGCTACTTCGGCGTACGTACCTCACAAATTTAGATAAATATTGAATAATAATATAATTTAAATTGTAGAAAAAATATACTATAGGACAAAGTCAAATTTATTTTTAATTTTTTACAAAAATATAGAAACACTAACATGCTGACTAGAACTGGAAATATTCTATTAATGGTGATTCAAAATGGCTAGAAAGGAAAAATATAATAAAGAATAAATTTTTAGAAATTCAATAGATATTTTGTTTATAAATTGGAGTCAATGTTAACAGACATGAGATATAAGACAGTAAGGAAACAAAACATGTACAAAAAATTATTTTCAAATGAAAATATTCAATTTATGGATACTTTGGGTATTTCAAAGTCTTGAAGAACATATAAAATTGATTTTTGGAATCTCAAATATATGGAAGGGTGTAATTTCGGGTCGGGCGTAACCTACAAAAAATCGTGCTACTGACCACTATTCAGGTCCAGTCGGGCTAGTCTGAACAACCCCATGAGGGGGCCTGAGCCCGACCTCAGGCCGGCTCAAACCATCGGGTCAGGCTTGTCTTTTTTAGGTCGGGCTGAGCTTTTTGGAGTCGGGCGATGGTGGGCTTTTATTATTTTCAAAATAATTGTTTGTTTTAAAACTTTTTTAAACGTTTTATTTAAATATTTTTTTAACATTTATTTAATACGATTTTTTACAATTATTTTTAAACGCATGTTTTTTGTAAAAACGTTTATTTTATTTTTTATTAACATTTTACATTGGGTGGATATGTTATTTTTTTTCTAAATAGATTTATATATTGTGAATCTAATTATATTATGTGAAAATTGTAAAAAACATAATGAAGGGTTGGGGGGTGCACAGCATTGGGTGAGTTTAAAGTATTGTTATTTAAACGTTCTATTAACATTTATTTAAAACATTTTTTTACATTTATTTTTTTAACTTCTATATAATTTTATATGCATTTGTTAATTCGTTTTATTTAAATGTTTTTATTTAAACCATTTTTAACATTTGTTTAAAAAAATTTACATTTATTTTTAAATGATTAATTTAAAACGCTTTTTAATTTTTTTTAAACTCATTCCTTTTACAAGTATATTTTTAAAACATTTATCCTTTTTAAAAAAATTTAATGTAAATTTTTTATACGTGTTTGTTTTAAAAAATCATTTTAAATGCTTTAGATTTATTTTTAGACGTTTAATTTAAAATGGTTTTTAACGCATATTTTTTACATGTATACATAGCTTGAGATGTTTCTGGAACAAATAATATGCAACAGATAGAACAGAAAATGGAACAAAGCAATTTATAATGGTTCGGGGCACGAATATCCCCTAGTCCACTCCACCAATCACCCTCTCTACGGGCTTGGTGAATTTCACTAGTAAGGTTCTTTTATCATAAGACCATTCCACAACTGACTAGAGGTAGTTTTCACCCTTACAACAAAGGGTTTATAAAACAGAGCCCTTTGGTTATTTACAACAGAGAACCAAAATCCACAGCTTAGTGCGAGAAGCTGATACTCCACCACAACTGAATACGAGCAGTGGATACTCATGATAAAAGATGTTTGTTTATAGAAAAACAAATTCAGCTCAGATTTGCAGCAGCACACAACTGATAAAAAATGAATCTTTGTCTTTAGAAAAGAATAAACCTTAAAGGAAGTCTGAAGAGATCCGGTTTTATAGAAGATATTTGAATCTTTAAGAACAGCAACAAAAACATAGCATCACATTCACAGAAATCAATAGATATCTTTTTGATAAAGTTCATGTTCTTGTGATACTTGATCGCTGTAGAATTGAAGAAAAAAACTCACAGATGATTGATTGATTTCATAAACCAGAGAGTCATATATCTTTTTTAGATTAAAACTCATAAGAACTTATAACGAGCAGAAACTTCAGTACGGGTTTTCAGATCTGCAAAAGATGCCTAAGAAAAATAACATAGACGTCGTAACTCCCCTTGAGAATAGGAAAGAAAATAACCACTGTAATTGGTTCTTTGAATCAATCATAAAGTCATTCTAAAACATTCAGTAACGGTCTTTAAATCGTCCTGATATTCCGTAGAGACCGTCGAATGAATCTCCGATAAAGACGTAAATTTCAAATTCTCGGCGTTGAAAAGTCAAACCTAAGGTTCCTTCACTAGAAGACAAAACAGCAAAAGTATGGTAGATTATGAACGTAAGTTTGAAGATCCATACTTGGTTCTTTTCAAACATAATATTTAACATCCATGCATTTTTATCAAAATGTAGGGTTTAATACAAAAGTAAGGTTCATGATCCATACGTTTTGTGATACAAACATAGGTTCATTATGAACGTAAAGTTCCTCAACCATACTTTTTTTATTTTTTCGCACGAAGGGTTCCATCCAAACGTAAGGTACATTAACCATACTTTTCTGATAACGTAAGGTTTGTTCCATATGTTTCTTTTGATGATGAATAAAATTAACAGTATTTTCAGAAAAACGACAAATGATGAATAGTGTTTCCAGAATACATTTAAGAGCATTCTGCACACTTTAACGAATTACTTGAGAATAAATATGAATTATAATGAATATAAATGACTTGAAATATACTCAAAATAAAATCATTAGAATAACAAACAAGGGTATTTGTGAATATAAAAATCATCATAAAATACAGAGTATTGTTGAGACAACATATGCCCAACAATATCCCCCTTTTTGATGATCACAAAACCCATAAACTAAAACTATAATCACAGTTACATAATTTAGAAATTTTGTAAACATAGATAGGTGTAAATATAGTGTCTAAATTTCTTCCCCTTTGTGATATAAAAAAGATAGTATAGAAATAAATTCGAACACATATAATATTTGAACAGACTAGAAGTGAATGTTACAGTTAACAGTAATTAAATAAATAGAAATGGATTTGGAACTACAGACAAACATTCAAACACATATAAAAAAGATATAAACTGATAACTTTCATTGAAAAGGAATTTTTTTATAAAACATTATGGGATCAAGATACAAGAATAGTCATTTTCAGAAAGATTAAAAGATTAAAGGGATTAAGGATTGGTTGGGTAAGAATTCTATATGACTTCAAACATAGCTTTCAGCTTTGCCAACTATAATCTCAACTTCTGTATCAGACTATATCCAAGTTGAATGATCAACATTCTGGAGTCATTGTTAACATGCAGATTCTCCACAATATTCACTTTTAAAAACTCATGAAGATTGGTCTCTTGCTTCATGAACTGCTCTAGCTTCTTTAAAAATGTGTTCAACAAGGATCGAATACCAGGATCTAATTGAGTTAGTTGGTCAACCAAATACTTTTTTTTTCTCTAAAAGAACTGACAGGGGAGCACTGTTGCACTGCATATCTTCAAGTATTATATTTATATTTGTCAGTACTGTTGTAATGGCTTGAAATCTGGGAATGAGATCTGGAAAGGTAGGTGAAGCTGTTGTAGATTGAGTAGGCTGATTGACAATACTTCTCACTGAGGAGAATTGGATTCCCAATTACCATTTGAGATCAGCAAAGTCTTTCTTAGACACAGATTCAGACCTGATCTTTCCAATTTCTGCCATCATTTACCTCTTGAAGGCATCAAATTCTCTCTTGGAGACTGAGTTCTCCTCATGATCTTGTAATATCTTCCTTGCAACTTCCATCTCCTATTCTAGAGATGCATTCACTTCTTGAATTTTATTATACTTCATCACTACTTCCTCCACATGTTGTGATAGACAGTCATATGTATCCTCATCTACATTCACAAGTTGATTAATAACAACGAATCACGTGGCTTTATCCAATGATTTTCCAGCTAAACTTTCATCTGAAAAAGACTGGTTCTCCAAAACTTCAATTAGTACTCCCTAATGATGATCTGACTATCCCACAGTCTGATCTAGTATCATTGTTTGACTCTCAGTCACTAACTGTAGAACAATCTGTTCTGCTTTCTCAACTCTATCTTCAACAGTTTTCTCTCTCACTACTTATGTGTGATCAATTATTGCTGGAGCTTCTGTTTCTTAAAACATTCCAGTAGGAGTGATTTCATGTGCTCCATCACCAATCACAGACAAAATTGCAAGCTCTATGGCTTGACTTTCCACTTGCTGCTCTTCCTCCATAAGTGATTCATCAAGATAATCCGAGCATGTTGCTTCTCCGGAAGCCAACTCTTTCTTTGTAGCTTGCAGTTGTGTCCTTATCACAGGATTCTGAACAAGTCATTGAGCTTGTTCATCTTCTTCTTCTTTTTCTTCTTCTTCTTATTCTTATTCTTCTTCTTCTTGGGTAGCAAACCTGAGTCTTCTCCTTGATGGTTGAAAAATCGCATCAGTTCTAGACTCAATTATCCCTTCTTTGCAAGAAGCAATTCTCTTCCCCTGAGGTCCTGAGCTCTGGTCTTCCTCAACTCCTACGGGATGAATTTTTCCTTTTATGGTGCTCCAGAACAATTCATGTTTTCTTAATGAGCCTGCATTCAGAACATTGTTGTGATGAAACTTGAATCTTGCCTCTACTAACCGAATCATCACCTTTTTGAATAGGATCCTTGAAATTATCTGTCCATATTCATAAAAGGTCATCCTCGCATCAGGTTGATAACAGTAGTACAAATATCTGAATAAATACCTTGGGAAATTTAGCTTAATATCACTCAGAAACAGAAACATGATCTACATGTCCGGGTAGAGGATCTTCTCCATCTCCGCTACTCTGGGAGAAATTGCTGTTTGAATAAAATTTATCATGATCTTGTGGTCAGCTTCAAGATATTTTACAAACATTTTCCTAATGCTTGTTGAGTTGAATAGAAAAGACATAATGTATTTTGAGGTGTGGTTTTGATCTCCAATCAATTTAAGGTTAAAATGAAATACCCTTTCATGAGAACAGTTTAAAAACATTGACACTTCAGTTGATGAGATTGAGAAGTCCTTATTCTCAATATTAGAATACATCATATCTTCCTCTTCTCCGAAAATAAACTGAACGCTACCATAAAAATACCTCAACTCTGCCTCATACAAGAATTCTAAAATTGCATTGTCCCTAAAGACGGTTTCCAGTCCTTGAAAGGCTAGGGTTTGTTTGAGAAGTAGTTTTTTCTGAACCTCCCACTCGAAATCAATAACCTTCCCATGGAGAACATTTCATAGCGTAACTTTTTGTCACTTTGGATCGCTTGGTTCTCCTTCTTCAACATGCTTAGTCTTCATCATTTCTAAAGGTTCTAAAATATGAAGGTCTGAAAGTCTGATGATTTTGGTGTTTAGGGTTTGGAACAGTAGACGATGGTCTCGGGTTAGTCGAAAGGTTTTGGGAAAACAGCAGGTAAGGTAGACGAAGGGTTTTTCTGACAGATAACGTGTTCTCGTTTCTTGTGTCATAGCGCAATAATTACAAAAATATTTAAATGAATATGCGGTTTGACACACACATTTAACCTCTAAAATTAATTAAAATACAGTACGAAAAAAATAACAGAATAAAATAAAATAAACTTAAAATCACAATAAAATTAAAACATATTTATTTTAAAAATTAAATAAACCTAACCCCTCTTTTTAAAATTAAAACATGCATTGGGTAGTGTTTTAGTGAAAATATCAACTAATTGATTTTTAGTGCTAACAAATTCTAAAGATATATCCTTTTAAAGAACATGATATCTTAGAAAATGATGTCTAATATCAATATGTTTGGTTCTTGAATGACTTATTGGATTTTATGAAATATTTATTGCACTAGTATTATCACATAAAATAGGTATATTAACAAAATTAAGTCCAAAGTCCATCAGTGTGTTTTTCATCCACAATGCTTGTGCACAACAACTGCCTGCAGATACATAATCTGCCTCGACTGTGGAGAGTGCAACTAAGTGTTTCTTCTTACTTGACCATGACACTAATGATTTTCCTATGAAGTGACATGTTCCTGAAGTACTCTTTCTATCTAATCTAAATCCTCCAAAATTTGCATCTGAGTATGATGTTAAATTAAAATCAGAAGTTTTTGGGTAGAGAAGAGATTGAAAAACAGTTCCTTTCAAATATCTAAAAATTCTTTTGACATCAATAAGATGAGATTATTTAGGATTTGATTGAAATCTTGTACATAAACATACAAAGAACATAATATCAGGTCTGCTTGCAGTAATATATAGTAAGCTACCAATCATACCTCTATATAACTTGTTATCCACTGGTTTTCCAGTTTCATCCAAATAAACCTTAATATTGATACACATGGGAGTTGAATATGTCTTGTTGTTTTCAAGACTAAAATTTTTCAATAAATCAATAATATATTTACTTTGATTTAAAACATTTCCATAGTCCTTTTGATAAATCTGAAGTCCTAAAAAGAAATTTAATTCTTCCATCATGCTCATTTCAAATTATTTTTGTATAAGTTCTGAAAAATCATTACAAAGGTTTTAGTTTTTTGATCCAAAAATGACATCATCAACATATATTTGTACTAACAAAAAATTAGAATCTACTGTTTTCTTAAAAAGATTTGGGTCTGACAAATGAACTATAAAACCATTTTTCAAAAGAAAAGAATTTAATCTTTCATATCAGGCTCTAGGTGCTTGTTCATGGCCATATAGAGCTTTAGTAAGTTTAAAAACTAAACCTGGTTTTTGAGGATTTTCAAAACCAGGAGGTTGCTCAACATAAACATCCTCCTTTAAATAACCATTTAAAAAGGCAGATTTAACATCCATCTGATATAATTTAAAATTCATATGAGATTCATAAGCTAAGAGAATCCTAATGGATTCTTGTCTAACTACGGGAGAAAAGGTCTCATCATAATCTATATCTTCTTCTTGATTATAAACTTTTGCTACTAGTATGTATTTGTTTCTAGTTATGATACCTTGACTATCTTGCTTATTCCTAAAGACCCATTTAGTTCCTATTACAGGAAAACTAGATGAACATTCCTCTAAATTCCAAACTTTATTTCTTTCAAATTGATTTAGCTCCTCTTGCATTGCTAACATCCAACTTTCATCTTCTAAAGCTTCTTCAAATGCTTTAGGCTCTAATTGAGATAAAAAATCATAGAATTATACTAGGTTTCCTACATTTCCTCTATTTTTAATGCCTGAATCTAGGTTTCCTATAACTATTTCTAAAGGATGATCCTTTAAGGTTCTGGGCATTCGAGGCAGAACACTCTTAGGTTCATCAGTGTCATGTTCTTCTGAACTAGACTGAATTTCATTAATATTGTTTTCAAAATCATTTTTCATATTTTCAAGTCTCATGTTTTTAGCAGGATCAGTAAACTCATCAGCTTGATCTTTCTCTTTATTAAAAGGGTCAGTTTCATCAAACTTCACATGAACTGATTCTTCAACAATCCTTGACTTTTTATTGAAAATCCTATAAGCTTTTGAAGTAGCAGAATATCTTAAAAATATTCCTTCATCATCTTTTGGATTGAACTTACCAAGATTATCCTTGGTGTTCAGAATATACACATTGCATCCAAAAACTTTAATGTACTTTACTTTAGGTTTTCTATTATTCCAAAGTTCATAAGGAGTCTTTTTAAAAATAGGCCGAATTAAAACTCTATTCATAATATAGCATGTTGTACTTACAGCTTCTTCCCATAAATAGGTAGGTAGGCTATATTCATTTAGCATGGTCCTAGCCATTTCTTGTAAGAATCTGTTTCTTCATTCAACAATTCCACTTTGTTGAGGTGTTCTTGGTGTAGAGAAGGTGTGTTTAATACCCATGTTTGAGCAAAAAGAGTTGAAGTCTTGATTCTAAAATTCTCCACCATGATCACTTCTTAATGAAACTATCTTAAAACCTTTTTCATTTTCAACACTTACAAAAACTTCCAAAAATAGAAAAAGCTTCATTCTTATATTTTAGAAAATACACTCAAGTAAATCTTGACTAATCATCAACTAAAACATATACATATAGTTTACCACCCAAACATTCTACTCTCGAAGGTCCAAACAAATCCATATGGATGATTTCTAAGGGTTTTGATGTATCAATTTTGTTAACGGATTTGAAGGTAGATTTGTGTTGCTCACCAATTTGGCATGCATCACAAAATCTATTAACAACAAATTTAAGACAAGGTAAATCTAAAACTAATTGTTTCTTGGAAAATTTATTTATAGCATATATATTACAATGTCCAAGTATTCTATGACAAATCCATGACTCATTTATTTTATCAGTTAAACGGTTCACTTTTTGTTTACACATGAAGTTTAAATCCATAGTGTAGACATTGTCTGTTCTGGGGGCTTTGAATTTAAATGTTTTATCCTTAAAAACAGAGCAGGAGTTATTTGAAAAATCAACATAGTATCCATTATCACAGAGTTGATAGATACTTATCAGATTGTGCTTTAAGCCTTATACATTTAGTACTTTATTAATTGAGATAGAATCCGGATCTCCAAATGTCCCAAGTCCAATAATTTTTCCTTTAGCATTGTCACCAAATGTGACTAGGCCTCCATCTATTTTTGTCAGGGTGTGGAAATTTGATGAGTTTCCACTCATATGTCTTGAAACACCACTATCCATATACCATATGTCTTTTTCTCTTTTGTGACATGTTACCTACAAGGACAGATTAAACAAGAGTTTGTTTTGGTACCCATATTTCTTTGGGTCCTGCAGTGTTAGCTTTCAAAGACTTTGGAATCCAAACATATTTTCTTTGCTCAAAGTTATCATAATTAAAGCTAGATAAAGACTTTGAGTAATGAACATGCTTGATACAACATAATTGAGGCTTTATGAAATAAAGTCATTAGCATAATGTCCATTAATACCAAAGTAGAAACATTTAACAGTAGATATACTTTTTCTTTGGGTTCCATGAACAAATTAATTCTTGTATAGTTTGGGTTTTTCTCCCTTACTGTGAATGCCAAACCTTTCCTTTTTAACAACATTTTGGTCAAGTATTTCATTCAGTATATCTTCTCCTTTTGTAAACACAAGAGCAGCAGATTTATAAGTTTCTGCTTCTTTTGTAGAATTTTAATCTTATTTTCATGAATAGCACAATTTGTAGTTGTTGAGTTGAATTTTTCAACAAGCTCTTGATGTTGTTTAACTAAAGTATCTCTTTCATTTATAATATTGTTGTGAATATGATTTAAGGATTTATGCTTCTTTAACAAGGAATCATATTTCTCTTCAAGAATTTTGCAGTAGGAAATCATTTTATTATTTGAGTAATTAGAGTCAGAATCTGATGAATACTAATTTTTTACCTCATATTCTTTAGCCATGAAGCACATATCAGCCTTCATATTTGACTTTTTCTGTATCAGAATCAGATGAGCTATTGGAGTCTTCTGAGACATTCCATGTAGCCTTCATTGATCTCAAATCTCTATTCTCATAGTCATCATTCTTCTGATATCAATTTTCGGTCTTTCTCTTCTCTCCTTTCAATTGAGGACAATCAGGTCTTATATAACCCAATTTTTTACATTCATAACATTTTACATCCTTTGCATCTTTCTCATCCTTTTTGAAGGTTTTTCTGAATCTTTTCTTCTTTCTATAGAACTTGCTAAATTTTCTGGCTAGTTGAGAAAGTTCTATTTCAGAGTCAGATGAATCTGTATCTTTTTCATTTTTGGCTTCTTGTTTCATTTTCCTGTTATGCTTTTGAGATGTTACCTTTAAAGCAATGTTGTCCTTTTTTACTAGAACCTTGTGATCTTCAGCTTCATCTTGCATTTCAACTTCATGCATCATTAAAGTCTCAATCAATTCTCTCATGGTTAGATCCTTGATAGGTGCTGATTGTGGAATTGCTACTGATATGTCATTCCACTATATAGGTATAACTCTTAGAACTTTTAAGGCTTAATCAGATTGGTTGATAGGTTCACCTAAGGATGTCACATTGTTGACAATTTCTGTAAATCTTTTATTCATCTAAGTGATGTTATCTCCATCAAACATTTTGAAAGTATCAAACTTTAATTTTTCTGTTGCATATCTCATTTTCCTGACATTGTGAGTACCTTCATAGGCTACTACAATTGTCTGCCACATTTCATATGTTGCTGGGCACTGTGATACACGACTGAATTAATCTGGTCCAAGACCGTAAATGATAGAATTCCTTGCCTATGAGTTTGTATCATATTCAGCTTCTGTAGTAGTACCCATGTTTCTGGTTTCTCATGAATCATATTGGGAGATAAAATTTTTTAGTAGACTGTGTATCCAAGATTCTTCAAATATATAATCATCCTTGATTTTCAGCAACCATAATTCTCTCCATTAAAGTATGCATCACGAACCATTGACATACCTTCCCTTAGGTCAGTCATTATCATCTTAATGTAGATTTTATGCTTTTATCTTGTTATGGCTCTGAAGAAAAGCTCAACCTATGATACCAAATGTTAGGTCGGATTGACTATGACAATAACACAAGAGGGGGGGGGGGTGAATTGTGTCTTGAAATTATTCATCAAGACTTTCTTAAAAAAACAGTAGACACAGATTGAGATGTTTCTGGAATAGATAATATGCAGCGGATAGAATAGAAAACAAAACCAAGAAATTTATAGTGGTTTGGGGGCACAAATATCCCCTAGTCCACTCCACCAATCGCCCTCTCTGCGGGATTGGTGAATTTCACTAGTAAGTTCCTCTTATCATAAGATCATTCCACAACTGAGTAGAGGCAGTTGTCACCCTTACAACAAAGGCATTATAAAACAGAGACTTCTGGTTCTTTACAATAGAGAACCAAAATCCATAGCTTAGTGTGAGAAGCTGATACTCCACCACAACTGAATACGAGCAGCCGATAATCCTGATAAAAGACGTTTGTTTATAGAAAAACAAATTCTGTAGTAGCACGCAACTGATAAAAGATGAATCTTTGTCTTCAGAAAAGAATAAACCTTGAAGGATGTTTAAATAGATCCAATTGCACAGAAGATCATTAAATCTTTATGAACAGCAACAAAAACAGAGCATCGTATTCGCATAAATCAAAAGATATATTTTTTATGAAGTTCGTGTTCCTGTGATACTTGATCGCTGTAGAATTGAAAAAAAATTTCATAGATGATTGATTGATTTCATAAACCAGAGAGTCATCTATCTTTTTTAGTCGAAAACTCAGAAGAACTTATAACGAGCAAAAACTTCAGCACGGTTTTTCAGATCCGCAAAAGATGCCTAATAAAAAGAATAGCGACGTCGTAACTCCCCTTAAGAATAGAAAAGAAAATCTCCACTGTAATTGGTTCTTTGAATCGATCATAAAGTCACACTGAAACAGTCAATAACGGGCTTTAAATCGTCATGATATTCCGTAGAGACCGTTGCATGAATCTCCGATAAAGACATAAATTTCAAATTCTCAGCGTTGAAAAGTCAAATGTAAGGTTCCTTCACCAGACGACAAAATGTAAAATGTACGATAGATTATGAACGTAAGGATGATGGTCCATAATTGATTCTTTTCAAACGTAAGATTGATCATTCATACGTTTATATCAAAACGTGGGGTTCAATACAAAAGTAAGGTTCATGATCCTTACGTTTTGTGATACGAACGTAAGGTTCATTATGAATGTAATGTTCCTCAACCATACTTTTCGGATTTTGTCGCATGAAGGGTTCCATCCAAACGTAAGGTACATTAACCATACTTTTATGATAACATAAAGTTCGTTCCATATCTTACTTTTGCTGATGAATAAAATGAACAGTATTTTCAGCAAAACAACAAACGATGAACAGTGTTTCCAGAATACATTTAAGAGCGTTCTGCACACTTTAACGAATTACTTGTGAGTAAATATGAATTATAAAGAATACAAATTCCCTGAAATATATGAAAAATAAAATCATTAGAATAACAAACAAGGGTATTTGTGAACATCAAAATCATCATAAAATATAGAGTATTGTTGAAATAACATATGCCCAACACATTCATGGTTATTTGAAGAAATATATCGACATAAAGAAACTGGTTGGTCTTGTTAGTCATGAGAATAAGGACATTTCCTGTAAAGAGAATATAATTCTATACATCTTAAAAATTAACCATAATAATAGAACTGGAAGTTTAATGCTTAAATATAGGAGAAATGATTCATATGGGGAAACTAATATCACTGTTTCTACAGGAAGGGATTCAATGATCATATATTTATCATCTTTATCTTTGATGTGTATGAAATTATTTTGGAACTTCCAGACATTATTTATATTTAGGATCTGAAGAATGATTTGTCAGCAATATTTGAGATTAAATGTATCATTGAGGCCAAGAAAATTTTGGGGATATAGATCAAGAGAGACAAGAAAGATAAATTTTTTATTTTTCCTTTGATGGTGATAATTGAATGATTTTGTATATATTTATGTAATCCAATATCAACTCCATTGGTCGGACACATCACTCCAAAACTCTACTTTTTATATTTTTAATAAACCCATTTTTAGGTTGAATGGGATCCACTAACAAAGCACAAAAAGAAGACAAAATCCACCAGTTCTAGCAGAATTGAAAAACTATTGACGATCGGTATTTGAAATTCGAAAGTCAAAATCACCTTCGGCCCAGACGAGAGTCCAACAAAACCAACACCTCCATCGCCTGAACTGGATCCAGGATCTGGATTGCAAAGTCGTCAAACTGCAGAAAAAACCTTGCACACCATCATCCAAAACCCGGAGGAAGGAGAGAAACCAAATCAGGTTGAGCCTCCTGAACCATGGGTGACGGAAAGAACTGCACCTCCCAATGCCTCCAAGAGAACTACCTCACCAGACCAGCCTAGGGAGGAGCATTGGAATAGGAATCCAGAGCAGATTTTGAGAAGACATAGCCTCAACATCAGGCCACAACCTTTTCCAAGACCATCAACATCACCCATAAAACCCCATCATCAAACCTTCATTGGAGAATCAAAGACCACAACACTGCATGAACCCAATTTAAACAAATATGATTCATCATCAAAGAAAGTGAGACATCATCGAAATCATCGAGGAAGAGGACTGAAACCTCTCTCCACCAGTGACCACTGAAAAACAACCACTGTTCAAAAATGCACCAAATCTCAATCTCTTGGAAACGAAACAACACCAAAAAGAGGAACACCAAGAAAATCGCTGACGACAAGGAAGAAGAAGGTGATCATAGAGGGAACCCTAGAACGTCGAGGCTCAAGATGCATCACCGGTGATGGTACCAAGGGTGACCTACAAACAGAAATTCTGCCTTTAGTTGGGATCCATACAGGCACGATTCAAAAAGAAGAACCAAAAATCGGGAGCTCAAGTTCAGATCTGAGGACAAAACGATGTGATGGAAGGAAATCCGAGAAGGAAAAACATAAACGAAAGGGATCCCCATCAAATACGAAGGACCAAAAATGTGAAATAAAAACAAAAAAGATGAATGGGGCCGAAGCCCAAAAACCACAAGCAGAATAAACTGGAACCAACCCTCGAAGAGAAAGTCATCTCAAGAAAGATTCATGAGAAGATGAAGAGAAAGGCCTGTGAAAATCCTCAAGGCCAGATAGGAAATGGTCGTTGCTGCCCGAGGAGGGCTGGTGAAGCCCTAGAAACCTGGGAACCGAGAGAGAGAACCCCCGAAGAATGAGGAGCCATCGACCTCTTTTTCCATTGGTCTGACACTTCAAACTATCAAATTATAAAGAGTAAAAAATGTAAGATGAGGTCACCCACATGATGAATGTTCTATTTTCATGAGTGGAAAGATGATTGATGTATTCGATGATATGTAAATTTCCATAAATCTTATTTTCAATTTGATTCGTTATCTCTTTCATTTTAAATCCTAGTAAAGGACACTAAAAAGTCATGAAGTGGATCCTTCAGCATCTCAATGGTTCTAAAAATAAAGGTATATGATTTAGAAAAAATGATCTATTATAATGTTTTTTGGATGATGAATTTAGAGGGGAAAATTCATATTATATAGAATATGTGTCCACATTCAGTGGAAATCAAGTTAGCATGATTGCATGACTATATTCGGTGGTAGCATTGTCCATAAAAAAAATCCCAATTGGAAAAAGAAATAAAATATTTAAAGTGTATATTTAAGGAGCTCAAAGAAATACTAGGAGGTGGATTTTTATATAATAATAGTGTGAGTGAAATACCCTTGGAATGGAATCTAATTTTTTTTTATCCTGAATGAAACATAAAATATAATGTCATTCGAAATATAATTGGGGATGAATAACTAGAGATGCAAGAGATCGTTGGAAGATATTATCCAACTAACAAGTGCAATGTGGTTTTAGCCCATGAATGTTCATGGAATGATTGTTCCACTATTGAACTAGGGTAATAATAAGGTGGTGGATACATGGTTGTTGATGAAATAGATTTTTTTCCTAAGTGTTTGATGTTTTTATGGTTTCCTTGAATAAATATTCAAGGGGGATATTGTTAGAAAAATGTGAAGTATGTTCATGTTCTGATTATTTGACTAGAAAGAGGAACTCCATCAAATTTGGTTTTTCTAAATAAATTTTGCAATAGTGAATCACTAGTATGGGATATTGTCTTAGATAATGAATTCAATAATTAGGTGTTAGGAGGATTATATTTCAACTGATTTGTAAATATAAAATTCCAGAATACACGAGAATATGTTAAGATATGTAAGATTCACTAATATTGACATTCATAGTTCATTTCTCATAGTCTTGTGTAAAAGGAATTTTATGCAAGGGTAATCATAGAAACTTTAGGGTAGCTTATACATCTCACTGGGAGTTTATGGTTAAGGAAGTTTTCTATATGCAATCAAAAGTAACAAAAGTCAAATGGAGGTACTCCCAACAATGTTTGAATATGGTGGGACTAATCGGCCTATTGGACCCTGTTATAAAGGTGGGGTAGGACCATTGTACATGTGTCTTGAAATGATTTTTGGATCATTGATATACATGGTTGATTACTCAATATGATTGTAATCTATTAGAACATCCCTATATGAAAGGTGTGGAAATGTTCTCCCATTGATGTAGGACTATGTTCTGAACCGCACAATCCTTATGTGTCTAATATTTTGTATATTTATTTCTAAAAGAATGTTTTCTTATGAGATTTTTGTTTTTTATATAAATGGGTGTCAACTCAATGCATTGCTTTAGGATATGGAGAACATCATAAGTTCCGATACATTTAAATTTTGGTGTATCTTCAGGTAAATGAATGTTCCAAATATTTTTCTCCCACTAAATCTTTGAGGAAGTGTATTTTCTGATGGTTGGTGATTTTTGAAACCCCAAAAGTTGGTTTAGATCGATAATAATGATACTTGGGTGTTGGTATCCAATCCCACTAATATGAATTTTATAAAAAAGAGGTTATTATTAAAAAATTAAATTAAAAGGAAGAGTTCATGATAAATGAGTAATGACATGCGTGAAAAAGCCTACTGACAAGTGAAAGGAATTAATTTCAATGAAACATTTTTATGGGTTTATAGGCTTGAAACCATTAATAGTTTTCTTTTTATTTCCACACAAGTATGATCCAAGATAATCCAATTGAATGTTATGTTATTCTTCCTCAATGAAGAGTTAGAAGAGGAAGTGTACATTGAGAAACCTAATTGATTATTTCATAGAGAAGATGAAGGATATGTTTATAGGTTAAATAAGACATTATATTGGTTCCAAAAATCCCTAAGAGAATGGAATTCAAATTTAGTCACTTTCTTAGTCAATAAAAAATGAAGGCCTTTGGGCCATTGGGAAGATGAGATGAGTGATAAAAAATCTATATAAAAATTATAAAGAGGATTTTTATTTGGAGATAAAGAATATGTTTGAGATGTCCATGCATAGAAAGATGAAATATTTCATGGGATAAAAATTTTGTCAAAAGGAGGACCATTTATTTCTTCCATAAGAGAAATATTATTAGGAACTTCTAGAGAATTTTTTAATGATCGATACAAAGCAGGATTCTACCCTAATTTCATGGCAAACCATGATATTAAAGGATGAATGTGGTGAATAATTTAATTCAAGGGAGTTCATGAAATTGATTGGAAGTTTTCTTTACATATCTCCTTAATTATCAGATTTAGTGTATGCTATTATATTATGTGAATGATTTTAATGTATGATAAAATAATCACATAGTTTGATTATAAATTACATCCTTAGATATATCAAAGGAAAATTAATTTATGGGACACAAGTAGAAAACTGGGCTATGGCCACAAAACTATAGCCACAGTTTTAATAAAACCGTGGCCATAGGTGTGGTCTATAGCCACGATGTTGAAAAATGAAGCTATAAGCCATTTTCTCAATGGCTATAGCCATGGTTTTCAAAACCATGACTATAGGTCTCCCGCCCTTGCATAGGAGAAAAATTTCCCTGTGGAAAAAAGAGCAGGAAGCTCTATTGCCACAAGTTTTATGCTACCACCACAATTTTTAATAATATATATAACCTAATATATATATATAACATAATATATATATATAAATATATATATATATATAACATAATATATATATATATACATACCCGAAGCTCTCTGTGGTGTAGTGGTAAGGCGTCTGGATCATATAAGAGAGGTACAAAGATTGAATCCCGCTGGTGACATATTATTTTTGGGCTATAGCCATGGTTTAAACCATGGATATATGTCAACTACCATGGTTTAAACTATGGCCATAGGTCAACTACCATAGTGGACAACGACGAGACCTATTGCCATCGTTTTGAAAACCATGGGAATAGCCCACCTATTGTGATGGCCATAGGTTACAACCACGATTTTTTGCCCTATTGCCACGATTTTCAACTGTGGTTATGAGCTAATTCTCTAGTTGTGTAAATCTAAATCTCTTTAGATATTCATGTATAGATTGGGTAGAAATGTTGGTGATATAATAACAACATTTGGTGGAAATTAAATTATCAGAGAAAAGTGTGTCGAGTGGAACATAAATAGAATTTAGTGAACTTGAATACTACTAAGGAAAAATATTTTTCAACAACTCATGAAATAGCCTAATTGATGCAGAAAAATATTAAATCAGAAGATCTCTATGTGATTATGATGTTTCCATTACTCCTATGATGTGATAATAAAAGTTCAATAATTTTTTTGAGAAATATAGTTCAATACTATTAATCAAAGAACAATGATATTGTAACACGCCAAGATTTTATTATATATTTTTCTATAGATAAATTTTATTTATTTGATAGCATGGTTTACATGCATCTCTTAGTTTAAACGAACTATGTTATACTATTAAAATATAATTATTTAATGTAATAATTATTCCCTAGTTATTTGATCGGTGGGTATGAATAGGAATAAATAAATTATGATAAATTTATGGTTTATACATGTGTAAAATTAATTCATTGATAATAAATTTTTTATAAATGAAAATTAATATCATCTGAATGTACATGATATGTTTTTCTGAAAACCTATATTTTGTGTGCAATGTGTTTTTATATTAATAAATTAAATTAATCACTATCAGAGAATGATTTTAATGAAATTATATATTATATATTCACTCAATTGTTTTAAAATTCATCTATTTTTTTCTAATCATGAGATAAAACTAAATCCATTATTTTGTTTAAAAATATATTTTTCTAAAAAAAGGTTTAATCATGTTTTGTGCATTAATTTTAAAATGAATTTGTCACACATATAGAAATTTAATATTAAAAAATTGATTCAATATTTAGATTATTGAGTTTCAAATTTGGTAAATATTTCCCTTTTATTTTTTTCATTATAAATAGTAATGATAATAAATATTCATCACCTTGGTAATGGTAAAATATGCAAAATTGGGTTTAAACCATGAGATAGGGTCCCAAAATCTACCCAACACATGCCTTTATTTAATTAGTTGGATTCAATTAAGCCATAATCATCCCAAATTATAATATATGTAATTTTTTGTTCCATTTTCCCTTGATAGTGAAATTTATTTTATTTTATGTAAAGAAAATTATAAAAATGTAACTTCTTTGAATTTAATATTTATAAAAATTTTACATGAGGATAAAACATGAATAAGTTAATTTATAAATGTTTATTTAAATAATAAATTAATTTTTATCAGGTATTTTTTAATTTTAGGGATGAAATAATTACCTTTAATTTTTACACAACGCCGACACACTGCTTCTGCTAGAAGTAGAAATATTATGTAAATGTTTTAAAAACTATAAAAGTAATATTTTTTTGGTTGATTTTAGTCCCCCATTAATATTGTAGATTAATATAACATATTATATGTATGTGAAATTTTTATATTCTAATTCCACTATTTTTATGTTATTTTAATAGTCAAATTATATGAGTAGTTCTTAAAATGAACTTAATAGTACTTTATAAATAAAATAGTTTATTAAATAATTTAAAAATAATAAAAACCTTAAAATACGACATTTGGGATGATAAATGGTCTATAATTTCAAAAACTATTCATTTATGAGCCAATTTTTACATTATATGTAATATTATAACCCTTTAATATTAAAAAAACCATTAACATGGTTAAGATTAAAATTGGATGACCAAGGGGTTAAAAAAATATAAGGTTTAAAATGACACCATAATGTCTCTAAATTTAATTTTATAATGATATTTCAACCTTATACTCTTTTCCCCTTGAATATCTATCCATTTGGAATCATTTTTCTAGGGAATGATTTAATTATATTTCAATCTTTTTTACAATTCCATGTGTGTCATTTCCCTCCATTATAAAAGGACACACCTTCCCTTTTTTCATTACAACACTTTGATCCATATATATTGACCAACCGCTAACCATTTACCTTCTCAAGATACATATTCATTAATTATAGGTGATTTTATTCTTAACATATAATTCCAAGGTTCCATAAAAAGATATCTAAAGGAGGCCTACCAAGGAAGAGGTAGTCTTCCTACCCTACATCTTTCAATTTATCTCTTCTTCTATATTCACTATATTTTTGTATTAATAATAAATTAAAATATCCATTATCCTCAATATGAAAAAATTTTATTATAATTATTGAATTATAATTATCCCCATGTTTTCTATCAAATGGGAAGTGAAAGTTTTACTCATGTATACGTGTGCACAATCGCATCCACATAACGATACTATTCATTTTCCATCACAACCTATCATGGATGGTTATTATTATGGGTTAAAAGTTTATATATGATATTTATGACATTGGTATTCTTCCATAATTATAATATCATATCTAATATCTTACCTTCCTATTATTTGGGAAAAGATTGTGTCTCTTGTGCATACATGTTGACTACCACCTCCACGAAGTGATGTGAATCATTTTTCATTTACAATTTACATGGTTGGTATTACAGATAAATTTAATGAATATATATATAATTTATGATATAATAATGATTCTATAAAGGTGAACTCTATTTTTCATTCTTTTATGACATCTGTTAGAAAGTGAAAACATCGTTCATGTATACATAGGACCAACTATCTCCATGAAAGGTTAAATTCATTTTTTATCTGTAACATTTATTAAAAGACACTAAATATTAATATGTTGAATATATATGATAATTATATCATAATTAACATTATAGTTATTATTTAACCATGATAAAAGTACAAGTACCATAACGATCGAAGTAAAATTCCCAGGAAAAATGAAACAGTTAACACATGTAAATGACTATTCTAATAAAGAGATAAACTTGTGTTAAATGATATTATTTGACCATATTTGATATTAAAAGTACATACATGAATTTTAAATATAATTATAAAAAATTATATTTATTATATATGAGGTTAGATTGCCTTCAAAGAAATTAAAATCTGTGGTAAGGGATTTGTTCATCATTATCATTTTAATCAGGATTGTTTATTATGTAATTTCCATTGAAATAAATTATATTATCCATTCTTGATAAATAAAATTCATTTTTTCTATAAATTTTATTCTTATAGAATATATTTTTTCCTTTCACTTTCCTCAGATTATGTACTCATGATACCGAAAGAACATTTTTAAGGAAACCCGACATTATTTCCCTCTTCGGTCAAAAATCCTTTTTCTTCCATGTCCATGTTTTCTAAAACTTATTCTGAAAAGATTTTTTCTATTATACATTGAATGTTTAATTTTATTTTTACCCATGTTTTAATTTCTAGAAAAATGTATAAAAGGAATCATCTTATTATTTTTTGAACGACATAATTTTGACTTTTTACCAAAAATGTGAAGGGAATAGTTATTTTAATGTGCATGACATTAAATAGATCTATAAATATCATGAATAATAAATGATTTGAAGATTAATTAAAAAAAATTATTTTCAATTATAATGGTTTCCATAATATTTGAGAAGTTTTTAGGTTTTAATATGTGATTCAAAAATGAAAAGGGTATTTTCCTCATGAAATATTCCATAGATTTCTAAAATATAGTTTCATCCATTATAACATACTTGATGTTACTTAATAATTAATGGAGATATGATCTAGTGATACCATATTTATTTATTTTCTAGATAGTTTATGGTAATTATGATGAAATATCGATGAAACCTATTTTATTTTCTGTGGGTTAAGATATGATGAACATCTTTATGATTTTGTGAAATACTGTTGACACTACATAAGAATACAAAAAAGACTATGAAGATAGACCTAGATATTTCAAAATTCCAAGACAAGGTTCAAATAATTAAAAGGAAAACCAAATTCTCAAAATAACTACATGAAAAACCTACATGGCAGACATGCGCGGCATACCTGCACGACAGTATACTTTATGTACCCCTACACGACAGACCTACACGGAGGACCTGTGCAGTATACCTACATGGAAAACTTTCCTTCGATTAGCTCCCTCCATGCCTATAAATAGGACCCTTGGGCTCCCCATTTCCAGGACTAAAAAAGTTAAAGGACTTCCTGAAGCTCCCATTGCGTAGCTATTTCACCTAGATCCCACCAATTGTCTCAGGTAGATCTTTGAAAACACGAGAGAAGAGATAATTAGAATAGATAATCATGGTTTGAAATTATTTCACAATTTTAAGCTCATGTAGGCTTGGTTTCCATATGTAAGGCACTTTTATAGTCATCATAAAGGCCTACGTGAAAACCTCCTGAATTATCAAACCCTTGGGAAAGGCACATCAACGTGTCCCATATTTGGGTTTGTATTTCTGCAGTCGGAGGTTTCCCATATTTGTTTCACAATGGGGTTAGGTTTCATGGAGTGTCTGTGGGTTTGTATATCCACAACCACATGGACCTTTATCCCAAGAACAGTGTTGGGAAGTTCCCGATTTGGAGGATTAGGGTTTGGGTTCTGTCCACCCCTTTTCATCTCTAAGAACCAGAACCTCAGGTCACTGGTAGGGAAGGTACGATTCACAATTGCTTTTCCATGAAAGTAAAATAAAAGTATCCCTCATCTAGAAGGATCAATTTGAAGGGAATCCATCCCGGTGTAAGCCCCTAACCATTCAAGTAGGAGGTTGTGGTCTCGCTCTTCTCTACTTCCTTCACCTTTACTTCTTCCTTTCATTCGACCCTTTTCCAATGTAAAGAGAACAGAGGGAAGGTTCATCACCTCTCCCTCTTCCTGGGTCACCTCAACCTTGTCCACCCTGGCTGTTGCAGGCGTGCCCTCTTCCACCAGTGGAGGAGGAAAAGTGTGGGTGCCTTTGTTGAATCATTAACATCCTATTGTTTCTCACACCGATCATGAGTCATGTGGGCTTAGAGATTTGTCATGATCAGAAAATTTTCACAATACCTTGAAATATGAGAACATTGATTCCTGTTCAAACCAAGATACGTAGGAAGCCTTCTTAGGTAATGAGCTCATTGGATACTCTCTTTAATAATCCAACCCTAATTCCCTTAATTTGGGCATCTTCCTCAGGAGTAAGACCCAAATTAAACCCTCAAATTATCAAGGCATCCTTTTCAGGAAGTAAGCCCAAACTCATTTCTCTCAAAGGACTATACTCTCCTATGAGACTTATCAAACTACATGGGATTTGATTCCTATCTAAATGGGATACGTAGGAAGCCTCCTTGAGGATCAAACACAATACTTAAAATCAACCATGTTCTCCATGGGGCATATTCCCAATAGGGTATAATATTACTTGGAAACCCATATCCTTTCCAAGTTCCTTGGTCTACTTTGGCATAATCCCCACAAAAAAAATTTGACTAAGAACCTTTCACTTAGAGGTCCTCATCACATGTCATTAAAAGGTATGATGTGTCCCATTATGCGGCACCGAACTACGAGGGTTTTGATCCCTTTCACAAGGATACATAGGTAGCTCATTTATGGGTTTTATCATAATATCAAAACAAACATTCGTCTCCCTATATGACAATAAATTCCAGAGTGCCCCACTGAGTGGATTAAGAACCAGTATTATCATAACAATGATTAAAATAATATCTAAATAGTATATGAGAGGATACCATTTATGGATAACCTTGAATACATACAGATATCTCCATTAATGAAGAACCTTGAATACACACGAATGATTCTAAATTTTACACATATAATAAGTGATTCAAAATTCCAAGGGAATCTTATTTTATACTTAGAAAATTAATAAGGATTCATGAAAAATATCTTAAATTTATAAAGACAGTACCCGAGTAGAAAATAATTCCCCCCAAATGGGTGTGAGGAGTTTGACCTCCCATCCTCTCGACTAATGAATGTTCTTAAATATCGTAATGTTTAAACTTAATGAACGCATACCTTTGGAAAGTAGTTCCCTTTTGGATAAATAATTGTTGGGGGTCTCTGGTTCCATGAAGAAATCCAATGGAATCCGCTTACAAGCCGTGATCCTTAAAACTAGAACACACGTTTTAGGGAACTACGAAACAAAAAAAGTGAACCGACTTAAATCTTTAACCAAGTTAATAATGTTACCCACCTGTCAGGCCCCTATAAATTGATAAAGGAAGGCTAGCAAAAGGAATCAGTGATGCATGTATCCATCTAAAAGATGTCACTTTAATAGATTTTATTATTCTTTTTAGTTTTTTTTCTCAGAACTCCCTTCAGTCCAAAATGGATTTCTTGAAGACGACATATGTTAACTTCCCTACTTGTAACGCTCAGAACATAGTTACCCAAAGTCGGTGCATTATTACATAACATTATCACGATCACAAGATATCAATTCTTAAAAGACTGATTAGTTTAGTATCCTTGTAAGTACTAGATATATACATAAGTTTTACATTACATTATGAAATGGAAAAACAACAAAATTGTGTCCCCTTTGAACACACTCATATACCTTAGACTATTACTGAAGGTTAATTGTAATATACTTCTTCACATCCTGGGAAAAAGAAAACATAATAAAGAGGTGACCTCAGATGCTCAGTAAGGATAAAAATATAACATTAACTATCATAAATAAGAATAAACATTTAAGGCAATGTATAAGACTAAAATAAAAGCCTTTTAAACTTAAACTTCAGCATAATATGGAAAAGATAAGTCAAATAATTCCATTTACTTATTCACATGGATATTCTACTAGTTGAATAAGCACATGTAATATCAATAATTAATTTCATAATTATAGAATGCATAATGTCGAACATCATAACCATGTAGTCAAGGCCTCGTGCCAAGACTAGAAATAAGATTTTTTTAAGGCCTTGTGCCAAGACAGTAGTTTATCTCATGAGACCTACCGATTCATCTAGAATTTATAGTGGGCTCCACTTTTCACTTACTATGTCCAATGCATTCCTCATATGAAAAGGTTGAAACATAATATAAACATTCATATTAAAACTAGCATAAGAAATGTTAATACTTTAACCATAAACCACGAATGGTATAAAAATAACACATCCACAGTAAACCATATCACAAAACCTTAAATACAATATGGAAGATTATATCATAATAAATCAACTTCAAACAAGTGTAAAATCCATCAAAGGTTGTTGACATAGATAAAATCAAAACTATTCGATAGAAATATCTATTTCTATTTTGAAATCATTTAAAAGTCACATAATTATAAAAGAAAACATTTATTTTGAAAATATTCTTATAATATTTTAAGGGAAGCTTTGAAGATGTTATAATGGAAAAAAATAGCCGCACCCGCTGTATACATTAAAAAACATTCTTACCTTAATTTGTCGAAAAGGTCAGAAAGTACATTGTTTGGAAAATGAGAGAAAGATTACTTTCAAAACATTTTATAAAAAGTCAAAAATAAGTATAAATTAATTTAACCCCTATTATATAAAATAGTAAAAATGTTGTGAAATACATTTTTAAGAAACACGAATGTGGATGATTAATAGGTCCTAGTAGATACTCATGTATAAACAACCTCGGATAATAAAGAGATTGTAAAATTAACCCTTACCTTGTACTTTTCCTTGGTCGAGGGTATGTTAAACTCATGTATAATAGTTAAATCATTGTTATTAAATTATACAAGAACCATATACATAAATATGATATTATATATGATCTTATAATATTGTTTTGTTAATAATATTTCAATAGTATCATTGTTTCAGGTGTTAACTGATTCGTTTTCCTTTATATGTTTTTCTATTTAAGTCATGTTTATTATGTATAGGATGTATTTGATTCAGATACATAATGATATTAATATGTTAAACATTATTTTTATTCATAAAATGAAAATTATTCTTGAATGGTTATGTTGGGGAATGAATCTCATTGCGTTCGTGGAGACGATAATCCGTACGTATGCATGAGCGACAATATCATTCTATTGATGGTGAAATTGTATGTAATTAGATGGTATATAATATATAAAGAATAATTAACATGTTATATTTATTATTTAAATCAATTATAATCATTATTATACTCATCCAAATAATGAAGTGTTGAATAACAAACTACACCGCGACATGGAGACGGTAAGCCATACGTATGAACGTATGACGACTTTGTCATTTATAGGATGGATAGAATAATGAATATGGTGGTAACATATTTATAATAACATAAAAGTATTTATAAGGCACTGGAGTTATTATTTTGTAATGGAAACAACAAATAAATAGGAATTGGAAGAAGAAAAGAACTTTGAAAGAGGTGATGAAATTATTACCTCTTCTTCGGGTTCTTCCTTTTGATTTGATCAAAAGGGATACTTAGGTAGGATTTATGATAAATGTAAGGACTATAGGTTTATGTGAGGGTAGTTGGTAAGATATTTGAGAAGGGTTTAGCTGATCTAAATGGCTTTGGAGGTGTGATTTTGAGAGAAGGGGAAGTTCCCTTTTATAAGAGAGGTGAGGGTCACTTTACGAAAAGCTTGAAATATTAATTTATTATACAATCATATTCGCTTTATAATGGCTCCAAAAGGATTTATTTCAAGGATAAGGTGGGTATGTGTCTAAAAAATCTCAAACAATAGGTTTTAGACAGGTTTAGGTTACCATATTAACCTTATCTTTTATATTTAACTCTTAATTAAATACTATAACTTTTACCATGTATTCTTTTATTATTATAATAAATGGTTAATAAACTTACTATAAAAAGACAAGAGAACCCCAAGTGTTTCATTATTGAAATATATATCCTTATATAAGTCCTTTGGGAGAACCTTATATTTTTAGGAATATTATATAAATTAATAATATAGTATTTTATTAAAAGCACATTTTTGTCAATTTTGACACTATTTAGTATTTGGTTTTTGTGAAAGTCAAAAAAACATTATTACTTAAAAAAAATTAAATAAATTATGAAATTTCATATTAACCTTTAAAATTATTGGAATGCATCAAAAGTCTCAATTTACATTTATTTGGATATTTATAATATCAATTATTTTAATCGTTCATTAATAAGGTAATTACTGCATCATCATTGTGTCATAAATAAATTTAATTATTTAATGTATAAAAATTATAAATAAAATACCACCATGTAGGAAATATTTTTACTTTTATAATTAATATTTATAGTCAAACTTATCTTATGTATAGCTCTATATTAAAAATTTTTTAGTTATGAAAATTTGAATTTAACACTTTTAACTCTTCTTTAAATAAAATAATAATAAATATCCTAATCTAATAAAAGTGGATCAAAGTGGATAATATTTTATTTATAAGGTTGATTTTGGTCGAAAAACACTTATCCAATAGAATTAGTACACGTGTTAGGGTAATTATAATATCATTTTTACCTTTAATTACCCTATTTACTTTTAACTGTGGTAAATAAAATTCATAAGTTACTATTCACTAAAAATTATTTTCATCCTATTGAACCACATTTTATTTACTAATTTCAACCATGTCTCTCAGATTTTTTAAATTCAATTCACATAAGCGGTAAAATTACGTTTTATTCAAATTTGCAAATGTGCCTGGAAGGTGGGTAAAAGACGTTAAAATGTTCAATAAAATTTTATACATCTAATTTTATTATAAAAAGACTCCAATGAATTACATTAAACATTTATAGGTATTAAGAATATATTTTTACCTAAAAAAAATTAAATTAAATAAATAATTATTTAAATAAAAAGTAGATTTTAAACAATAACGCAATGTTTTCACTATTCATCAAAAATTGAAGGTTTTCATAAAAATACAAAAAATTCACCCTAGGCTAATTTTGATATTTCAAATCCAAAAATGAAGTCCTTTTTGAAAAATAAAATTTATAAAATTTCAAAAATTGGGTATTACTATTCATGACAGCTAGTTTGATTGGACGTGGTGTGCTAGAACTCGAAGTTGCGTATAGTTCAAGCTATTGCATGATTCAAAGAGAAACATATCGTGGAATTTTGGGGTGTTACATTCTTCCCTCCTTCAAATAATTTCATCCTCAAAATTTATAGAATAGTACTTCATAAAAATATTTGGGTGGTTCTTTATCATAAGTTCCTCGGGTTCCCACATTGCTTCTTCCATCTTATGGTTTCTCCATAGAACTTTTACTAGAAGAGTCGTCCGGTTTCTCAGCACTTGTTCTCTAGTATCAAGAATCTTGAAAGACTCTTCAAAATAAGATATACCGGGTTCCAGTTTTATTTCTTCATAGGCAAGTACATGCATTGGGTCAAGCATGTATTTTCTCAATAGTGATACATGGAACACATCATAAACTTTGGAGAGACTTAAAGGCATTTCCAAATGGTAAGATAAAACTATGATTCATTCTATAATTTTGAAAGGTACGATGTACCTGGGACATAATTTACCCTTTTTACCGAATCGTATAACACCCTTCCATGAAGATACCTTTAAGAAAACCCGATCTCATACTTGGAATTCCAAATCCTTAATTTGGTTATCGACATAGCTCTTTTGCCTACTTTGAGATTCTTTGATGTGGGTTTGGATAATCATCACTTATCCATTGTTTCCTTAAAAAGTTCTGGGCCTATGAGTTTTTTTTACCAACATCATCCCAACAAGTTGCTGTTCAACATCTCTTTACATATAATGCTTCACATGGTGCCATCTAAATACTAGAATGAAAGCTATTATTATAGGAAAATTCTATCATAGGTAAATATTGATCCAACATACCTTGAATGTCAAGTGGTAAAGATCTCAACATGTCTTCTAAGGTTTGAATAGTCTGTTCTAATTGTCCATCAATTTGATGGTGGTAGGCAGTGCTCAAATGAAGTTCAGTATCCAGGAACTTCTAAAGACTATTCCATAATCTTGATGTAAAATGGGGATCACAATCAGAAACAATCATTAGGGGTACTCCATTAAGTATTAAAACTTCATTAATATACAGTCTTGATAAACGTTCAAGTGTTAAATCTTCTCTTATATCATGAAAATGTGTTGACTTGGTAAGACGATCAACAATGACCCATATTGTATCATTCCTTCTAGGAGTCTTTGATAGCCCCATGAAAAAGACCATTGTAATATCATCCCATTTCCACTCAGGTATGGGAAGAGTTTGCATGACTCCTCTAGGATATTGTCTTCCAACCTTCACCTGTTGAAAAACCATACATCTTGACACATAATCAGCAATCTCCCTCTTCATGGTGTCCCACAAAAAATGTTCCTTCAAATATCTATACATCTTAGTGCTACCAGGGTGTGTAGAGAAATTTGATCTTTGATCATCATCCAACAATTCCCTTTTGAGATCAGGTATGTCAGGAACACAAAGCCTCTTCCCAAATTTTAAAATTCCATCTTCATATACAAAGACAATAAATGTCCCATCATTCACAACTTTAATTTTATTTTGAAACTCCTCATCATCAGTCTAAGAACTTTTTATCCTTTCTAGTAATTATGGTTTAGAAACCATTTAAAAAAGTTTTGATGTTTCACCTTCCATGATTATTACCATATCTATCTCTACTAGATCCATGAACATATGATCCCTTTCAAATCTCATCTTGTTCAAAAATCTATGATCCTTTATACTTAAAGAATCTTCCATCTTATTTTCCTTCCCTGGGTGGTAGTGTATAGTGCAATCATAATCCTTGAGTAGTTCAAGCCATCATCTTTGCCTCATGTTGAGTTATTTCTATGAGAAAATATACTTCAAACTCTTTTGATCAGTATATATCTCACATTTTTCACCATAGAGATAGTGTCTCCATATCTTCAATGAAAATATTACAGCTGCTAACTCAATATCATGAGTTGGATAGTTTTTTTCATGAATTTTTAGATGTTGTGATGCATAGGTAATAAATCTATCATTATGTATAAAGAAACAACCAAGTTTTTCTTTGAAGCATCACTATAAATAACAAACCCATCATTCCCCGATGGTAGAGTCAAGATTGGATCATTGAGTAATCATCTCTTCAGTTCTTCAAAAAATTATTCACACTCTTTTTTAAAAACAAATTTAACCCCTTCACGTGTGAGCTTGGTTAATGGGTTATCCAATTGGGAAACATTCTAGACGAAACACTGATAATAACATGCTAAACTAATAAAACTGCATACCTCAGTTATACTCGTTGGTGATGGCCATTCTTGTATTACTCTTGTATTAGAAGGATCGTCAATTATTCTATCCTTAGAGACAATATGGCCAAGAAAATAAATCTCTTAAATCCTGAATTTACACTTGCTAAACTTCCCATATAATTCATTTCTTCTAAGAGTCTTTAGAATAGTGAGCAACTGATTTTCATGATCTTCATAGATTTTGGAGTAAACCAATATATCATCAATAAATACCACTAAAAAGTCATCAATATATTCCTTGAAAACTCTATTCATTAGATCCATGAAGATAGATGGTTCATTAGTCAGTCCAAAAGGCATTACTGTAAACTCATAAAGCCCATACCTGGTATGAAATGTTGTCTTCGGAATTTATTCCTTCTTCACACACAACTGATGATATCCAGATCGAAGGTCAATCATTGAAAAATATTGAGCTTCATGAAGTTGATCAAATAAATCATCAATTCAAGGTATGTGATACTTTTTCATTATTGTTATAGCATTGATCTCCATGTAGTCAATGCACAACCTCATAGATACATCTTTCTTCTTAACAAAACAATAGGGGATCCCCATGGAGAAACACTAGGGTGAATGAATACTTTATTACTCAATTACTATAGTTGTTTCTTTAGTTACACGAATTCCACAGTGGCCATTCTATAAGGGGTCTTCAATATGGGCCTTGAACCAGGAATTAAATCAATGGAAAACTCAATTTATCATTCTAAAGGATGTTCAGGTAAGTCCTCTAGAAACACATCAACATATTATTGCACATTAGGTACATCCTCTATTAGAAAATTCCTTTCCTCACCCATAGTTATTTCACTCTCTTACTCCACAATAATTGAATTTAGTAGGGCTACTGGGGGTGGATCTAGATGAGAATCAGATTGTGATGTTTCTACTCTAAAGATAAGGTACTCCTTATCATCATCGAAAATTGTAACCTCCTTTTTCTTACAATAAATTTTCGCATCATAGTCCAGAAGCCAATCCATACCGAGTATTATATCAAATTCAATCATGGGTATGACGATGAGATCAGCAGATAAATCACATTTATATGCCCTAATGGGAACTGATTCACAAAACTTTGTTGTAATGATACTTCCCTTAAGAGTTTTGATTGACAACTCCATTGTTAAATCAAATTATAAATATCTAATTTTCATAGAAAACTAGGAAGATATGAAACAATGTGATGATCCAGAATCAAATAAAGCATTGGATAAGTTTAAGAAAACCAATAAATTACCTTCCACCACGTCATTCAGAGCTTTGACCTTAGCAGTAGTGATCGTATAAGTTTGGCCTTGCTCCCTTGGACATTTCTGAGGTAAGTTTCCCTGACGCTTAGGACATTCATTTGCATAATTCCCCATTTCTCTACAATTGTAGTATTTAACATTGGAAACCTCTTTATTTCCCTTGCAATCATGACCTTGGTGGCCTTTTTCACCACACTTGTAACAGACTCACATTCCCTTTAGGAAAGTACTGGGGTGTTTCTTCCCACATTTACTATAGGATAGAAATTCAACTTTTCCCTTCTTACCCTTATTTCCATTTCCATAGTGTTCATTAGATCTCTTGTTCTCCTGCTTTTCTTTAAAGTCGTAAGACTTAGATAATTCTTTTTCTGTCTTGACAGCACATGAGACAATATCTTCATATGATGAGAAGGATTGTGTGAGTAATTCTCGACAGAGAATTGGTCTTAACCCATCAAATAATTGATCAATCTTACTCCTTGGATAACGTATATAATCTGTTGCATGCCTTTCTAACCTTGTAAAGTTAGCCTCATACTTTGCGATATTCTCATCCTCCTTTTGCCTTAGACTCAAAAATTGTCTTTACACATCTTCTCGATGGTCATGAGGAAAGAATTTTTCTAAAAAATTAATTTAAACTACCTCCATTCGATATTTGATACTTCTTCATCCTCCTTTGTGTTTTGAATTATTGACCACCATTTATCTGCATCTCCCAAGAGGTGATAAACTACAATTACAACTTTTTCCCTTTCGCTAATCCCCAAAGCATGAAATATTTTCTCTAAGGAACATATCCATTACTCAGATACAAATGTATTTTTAGTCCCATTGAATGTTGGTGGTTTTTGCCTCATGAATTGGTCTAACATCGATCCTCCACATTGTGGATCAGGGTGCTCCATACGGGTAAGGTTATTATTCATAACCTAAGTGATTTGTCCCAGTATGGTTATAAGTTGTTCAGCACCAGTTGCATAACCAGCTCCACTATAATTATCTTGAGTAGGAGGGAAATCCCAACATGGATTATGTGCATTGATACTGATTTCATTCCTTCCACTAGGTGCCATTTCTAAATAATGGCATACACTAGATTAGTTTATGAATCATAATACATAATTCGAAACTAGTAAAATACCTAACATAAATTGAATAGTTTATGCACATAATCCATAATCATAAAAAAATGTTTTCTTTGAGGAAGTATTTACTCATAAATCCTTAATAATGGTTTGTAAATAAAATTTGAATTATCCTAAGTATATCCCCTGAGAGTGTCGTAACCAAGAGTGTAGCATGACCCGTTTTAATGTACCAGGATACCCCAGGTTAAGCCCGAAACTCCTTGTCGGATTTTTACTCCTAGGTACATCTGTGCCAGAGCCGCCTCTACCTGCTCATATCCAGACAGGGATGTATTGCTTGGAAAATACACAAAATCTATACATTACTAAAATTCTAGGAAGTTATTCTATACTAATCCTCAAAGTCTATCATAGGGCAATTTTCTCGAATCCGAGTTTTTCTAAATCTAACTTCCAAGGTTTGTACTAAACTTTCTAGGATACCAACTATAATGACCTGACCCTAGGTACCTAGAGTCGGTGCATTATTACATAACATTTACATGATCACAAAAGTTCAAGTCTCAAAATACCAATTAGTTTAGTAGCATTAGAAGTACTAGATACATACATAAGTTTTACATTACATTATGAAATGAAAAAACAACAAAATTTTGTCCCCTTTAAACACACTCATACCCCTTATCCTATTCCTATAGGTTAATCTTAATATACATATTCACATCTTGGGAAAAATAAAACATAAGAAATGGGTGATCTTAGATGCTCAGTAAGGATAACAATATAGCATAAACTATCATAAATAAGAATAAACATTTAAGGCAATGTATATGAATAAAACGAAAGCCTTTTAAACTTAAACTTCATCATAATATGGAAAAGATAAGTCAAATAATTCCATTTACTTATTCACATTGATATTCTACTAGTTGAATAATCACATGTGATATCAATGGCTAATTTCATAAAAATGGAATGCATAATTCCAGACATCATAACCACATAGTCAAGGCCTCATTCCAAGAATACAAATAAGATTTTGTAAAGGCCTTATTCCAAGACACTAGTTTGTCTCATGAGACCTACTGATGCATCGAGGAGCTATAGCGGGCTCCACCCATCACTTACTATGTCCAATGCATTCCTCATATGAAAAGGTTGAAACATAACATAAACATTCGTATTAAAACTAGCATATGAAATTTTAATACTTTAACCATAAACCATGAATGGTATAAAAATAACACATCCAAATTAAAACATATCACAAAAAATTCAATATAATATGTAAAAAAGTATCATAATAAATCAACTTCAAACAAGTGTAAAATCCATCAAAGGATGTTGACATAGATGGAATCAAAACTATTTGAGAGAAATATCTCTTTCTGTTTTGAAATAATTTAAAAGTAACATAATTATAAAAGAAAAAATATATTTTTAAAATATTATTATAAGCTTATAAGGGAATCTTCAAATATGTTATAATGGCGGAAAATATCCGCACTTGCCGTATATGTTAAAAAAAATTCTTACCTTAATTTGTCAAAAAGGTGAGAAAGTATCTTGTTTGGAAAATGACGGAAAGATTCCTTTAAAAATATTTTATAAAAAGTAAAAAAAGGGTATAAATGACTTTAAAACATATTCTAGGAAATGATAAAAATATTTTTAAATACATTTTTAAGAAACACGGATGTGGATGATAAAGTGGTCACAGTAGATACTCACATATAAACAGCCTCAGATAATAAAGAGATTGTAAAATTAACCCTTACCTTGTACTTTTACTTGGTCGAGGGTAAGTTAACCCCACATATAATAGTAAAATAATAGTTATAAAATTATACAAGAACCATATACATAAATATGATATTATATATTATCTTCTAATATTTTTTTGTTAATAATATTTCAGTAGTATCATTGTTTCAGGTGTTAGCTAATTCGTTTTCCTTTATATGTTTTCCTACGTAAGTCATGTTTGTTATGGATAGGATGTATTTGATTCATATAAATAATGATATTAAGTTCTTAATCAATATTTTTATTCATAAAATGAAAATTATTCTTGAATGGTTACAATGAAGAATGAATCTCATCGCCTTTGTGGAGATGGTAATCCGTACATACGCATGAGCGACAATACCATTCTATTGATAGTGAAATCGTTTTTAATTGGATGGTATATCACATATATATAAAAACATTAACATGTTATATTTATTATTTACATTAATTATACTCATTGTTATACCCATCCAAATAATGAAGTGTTGAATAACAAACTACACCACGACGTGGAGACGGTAAGACGTACGTACGCACGTATGGTGAATTTGTAATTCCTAGGTCGAATTGATTAATGAATATGGTTTTAACTTATTTATAATAAAATCAGAGTATGTATAATGTATTGGAGTTATTATTTTGGTATGGAAAAAACAAAGAAATAGGAAGTGAAAGAAGAGAAGAACTTTGAAAGAGGTGATGAAATTATTACCTCTTCTTCAGGTGCTTCCTTTTGATTTGATCAAAAGGGCTCATTTGGTCAGATTTATGATCAAAGTAAGGTCTCTAGGTTGCATTGAGGGTAGTTGGGAAGATATTTGAGTAGGGTTTTTCTGATCCAAATGGATTTGGAGGTGTGATTTTGAGAGAAGGGGAAGTACCGTTTTATAAGAGAGGTGATATTTACTTTAGGAAAAGCTTGAAATATTAATTTATTATACAATCATTTTCAGTTTATAATGTATAAAAAAGGATTTATTTCAAGGATAAGGTGGGTATGGGTCGAAAAAATCTCAACCTATAGGTTTTATATAGGTTTAGGTCACCATATTAACCTTATCTTTTAGATTTAACTCTTAGTTAAATAGTTTATCTTTTACCATGTATTCTTGTTTTATTATAATAAATGGTTAATGCACTTACTGTAAAAATTATAGAGAACCCCAAGTGGTTCATTATTAAAATATCTAACCATATCTATGTCCTTTGGCCGAACCTTATATTTTTATGAATATTATATCAATTAATAATATAGTATTTGTTTTTAAAACTCGTTTATGTCAATTTTGACACTATTTAGTATTTGGTTTTTGTGAAAGTCAACAAAACTTGATTACTTCGAAAAAAAATAAATTAAATCAATTATAAAATTTCATATTAACCTAAAAAATATGTGTAATGCATCAAAAATTCTCAATTTACATTTATTTGTATATTTATAATATCAATTATTTTAATCTTTCATTAATAAGGTAATTATTGCATCATCATTGTGTTAAAAATAAATTTAATTATTTAATGTCTAAAAATTAAAAATAAAATACCATTATATAGGAAATATTATTATATTTATAATTAATATTTATATTCGAATTTATCTTATGAATAACCCTATAGTAAAAATGTTTTAGTTATGAAAATTTGAATTTAACACTTTTAACTATTCTTTAAATAAAATAATAATAAATGTCATAATCTAATCCAAGTGGATAAAATAGGATCATATTTTATTCCTAAGGTTGATTTTGGTCGAGAAACACTTATCCAATAGAATTATGACAAGTTTTAGGGTAATTATAATATCATTTTTACCTTTAATTACCATATTTACTTTTAACCGTGGTAAATAAAATTCAAAAGTTACTATTCCCCAAAAATTATTTTCATCCTATTGAACCACATTTTACTTACTGATGTCAACCGTGTCTCTTGAATTTTTAAAATTCAATTCACAAAAGCGTTAAAATTACGTTTTATGCAAATTTGAAAATGTGCCTAGAAAGTGGGTAAAAGACTTTAAAATGTTCAATAAAATTTTATACATCTAATTTTATTATAAAATGACTCCAATTAATTACATTGAACTTATATAGGAATTATGTATCTATTTTTACCTAAAATAAATTTAAATAAATCAAATAATTATTTAAATAAAAGTTAGGTTTTAAACAATAACGCAGTGTTTTTCACTGTTCATCAAAAATTGAAAGTTTTCAGAAAAATGCCAAAAATTCACCCTAAGCTAATTTTTATATTCCAAATCCAAAAATGAAGTCCATTTTAAAAACTAAAATTTATAAAATTTTAAAAAGTGGGTATTACTATCCATAATGGCTAGTTTGATTGGTCGCGATGTGCTAGATCTCGATGTTGCGTACATCGCAAGATATTACATTATTCAAAAAGAAATGTACCATGAAAGCTTGGGGTGTTACAGTACTGCTTCTCAAACTGGATTTTCATCCATGGCAAGGATGCCATCACCCACTCAACTTCTTTAACATTGGTTCTCCAATGTGCTGGTGGGGGTGTACCGTTAGCATGGTACAATCCCAACCTTGGTGGCTGCCCAAAATACTCTCTGAGTTAATAACAATCCTCGATCATCCAGTCAACAATGACTGATGATCAAGAAGTAGATGGTGCAAACCACTGTCTTCAACTATTTCAGGCCCTTATCCCCATAACGCAACAACCGGTCCCTCCCGTACTATAGGGAGGTGGATCAAGAGGTCACTCAGGGCCTAAATTCAAAGATACAGGGGTCCTTCCCAAGGACTCCCACTAAAAATCATCACCAGTAGAATCGTGCGACAATGAACCCCTAACATGATGGGGGTGTTGCCTCTGGACGTTTGGACCATGTCCTTCAGACCCTAGCACGCAAGAAGAACCGTCGGGACAATATCCTATCAATAGGGAGTAGGTTCGTACCTTTTCTCCCTCCAGAAAAGTCCATTAACATAACTTGATGGCCAAGAACGAGCATGAACATACACCCGTCCACCCTAATTCCACTGCCTAGCTAGCTCGTCTGGCAGCAACCCACCAATCCCGCCAGGAAAATCTGGTGGAGTAGCATGAACAAGAACATACACCTATTTAAAAATTATCATCCAGTCATCAAGATCGTCTGACTGCATTTAAAGAAGCCCACAAATCAAATGTGGTGGCAACTGGTAAACAGGAACATACACATGCTTACAATCAACAATTCTACCAGTAGTCTCGTCTGTCAATATTGTAGGAAGTTCATCAAACATCCTTGATGGAAAACAAACAACATACATATACACCTTCCAGCATTCATCAAGCCTTCCAACAATCTCGTTTGGTAGCACCCGGAGAAGTTAGTCAGAATGCTCCGATGTAAAATCTGGGGCAGACCCAACTATCTACCCCCATACATGAGTACTGTCAATACCCATTGATAGGAAAAGGAGGATAGGAGCAGGCACATAGACCTACTCCAAATACAGAATGGTCGTATATTCTCATTCCAACCATTGAAGTCACCAAACACATCTTATCAATGGTGAAAGGGCAGACACAAATTCCTGCCCATATTCTAGAAGCATGCTCGAATATCATAACAACAAATTTAGAAATACCAAGGGAACAAAAACATAATTTTATCCCCACACTTGGGATGACACATTATCATGCCATCCTAGAGTAGATACATACCTCTGTTACAGTCCAGGAGGGTCATAGGGCATACTCCCCCATATCATATAGACAATCGGATTGGGAACATACACCCTTTCCAATTGGAGGTAATCGGCCCGTTCTGATAACCACTCCAAGCCAGACACATACACCTGCCCATGATAACCAATTTTCCCAGCAGGTGGACCCAACTAAGTGTAAGATAGTATCTAAGAAGAAGTCTTGCCAAACACAATTGGAAAATCAAGATCCAAGCTGCGATCTGACTACTCTTAATGCTGGAGTTCTTGAAGCCCTCATACATGTATCTGTTTCAGCTCAGACACTTCATCATGAAGTCTTGCTTCATGAAAATTCGGCCAATCCAGAGAGCCTATCTCTGGATAGGATCCATGAAAATCCTCTATGTTGCTAGAAGATTAAGGAGAAAGAGGATTTATCCCTTGCTATAATTTACCATGGTGGTCCTCCCCATGATGGTATTAACTACTAAAGTTCTCTCAACAGTAGTATTTCTCATTATCAAGATAATTATATAATTGGTAATGTAGTAATGAGAAATCCCTCTTATCTTGAAGCACTTTTCAAAACAAGGCCAGTCATGTCTAATTCCTTTTCATTAACATGTGAAATAATTTCGCAACCAAAAGAGATCTTAAGGGAATGATCATTCTCCGAACCTCCCTTGGGTCATTTGTCTTCTAATACAATAGAGGAAAAAGCAACTGATTCCATTGTTTTCAATAAAACAATCAAGAAGCGTCTACTTCATCCAAGTCAAGTGGAGAAACCTCTATTGAAATATGATGAAGATATGTTAAACATGAGAAAACAATTGGCTAAAGGAGAAGTACCAGTCATGTTCTGGCCTTTGGAAAATTCTCAATAAACTATTCTGGAATTGATGGAAGAATATTGGATTAATGATGTCCGCCTCAACATATGGAATACTCTTCATCATTTGAAAACCAAAGTATTACCATATGATGAATATCAAAATCATGTAAAGGTAATAGAATAGTTGAAACTCCAAATTTTCTTGGCATATCTATCAGTTTCCTAACATCCAAAGTTTGAAAAGAAACAAATACCCCTTCAGCGTGCATGAATCAATGCTCTAAATAGTATACACTAGTTAATTTATGATTCCCCATATGGTGTTCGTATTAGAGGATGGGGTGTACATGGAGCATTACATTTCATTGCACGCCAGAATCAACAAAGACCACCAAAAGTGGTCTCATACAATGTTATTGTCCATGGTCGGATACAATCAATAGATTTTGTATGTAATAAAATGTACGCTCAAGAACAGGCCTTAACTAGCTCTCATTAGAGTCAGACCCAAAGAAAACAAGTTGTTGAGTTACTTTTTCATCAAGCATATGAGAATCTTCAACAGGCCTCCCGCTTAGAGGATGTCAACCGTTAGATAACACAAATGTCTGAAATATCACAACGATATTACGAAACAGGTGATTTGAGTGGTTGTTGGATAATGCAACCAGCTAATGTCTGAAGCAAAATTCACAAAATCAGAAGATCAGCTGCGCGAATCTCAGCCATAACAGTTCAAGAGCCACCCCATCTTATAGGGTTGGGGTATTTTTTAATTCAACCTTCAAATTCAATAATGAAAATTCAAAGTTTTGAAGAAGAAGAATAGGAACAACCTCAGCCTGGAGGGCTGGGGGATTTTTCAAATATAAAATCCCCTCCTCAATGGAATTCAATTTTCTCCCAATTAGATAAGAGGTCACAAAGAGAGCACACAACTTAACTATCCAAGGAGTCCCTTCGAGTTACTGTCCGCAAAATCGTTCCCGAGAATTCATCATATAGGAGAACCTAGTCTCATGGAAGATATAGAAGGATACGATCTTACAAATATACTAATATAATTCCATCAATGCATTATACGTTTTTGAAAATTATTGACACCGTTGCAGAAGATCCTCTAGAAAATGAGTCTATCTCAGGGGAGTCAGAAGATGAAGTTATTATCTATAATACGGTACACACTGAATCAAATTAAGAAGGTGTACATACCCAAAATCACAGGCTTACTGATAAAACACTATTTTTTGAATATTTTATTGATAATAAATGACCTAATTTCCTCACATTATTCTATATATTTTCATTTATGAAATATTTGGGATTAGATCATTCATTTGAAAATTTGATTAAAATTCCAGTTTTACCCTTTTAAAATGAACTGTAGTATTTCACACATAAATATTTTAATATGAATTATTTGAACTTAAATTTTTTTAACAGTTCTCTTAACCTAATTTTATACAAATTTTATTCAGGACACTAGAGCTAAAGAGCAAATTTTTTGGTGAAAATTCTCCATGAAGTCAAAATCGGGATGGACTCGTTAGAATGGACATTTCTTCTGTATTTGAGCCATAACTTCTTCATCTGTTCTTGGATTAAGCCCAAATTTTGATAGGAGATCATAGATTCATTTTCTCACAAATCATCCTTCTGAAAAAAGATCCGGTTCATGCATTTTAGAGGTCAAATGTGCAGTGTAATTTGTATTAAAATATTTGGCCGAGATTACCCATTCACACTTTAAACCTCTTTAAACCTAGCCTCCCATCCACTCTATAAATTAGTGTTTTTCTAATTTTTATGGGTTGGGACATGAATTAGGAGATTTGAGGTAGAGGATAATTGGTTTCACCAAAATTCTCCAACCATTTTAAGAGGGGTAGTTCTTGAAGCAAGGATCCCCTCATCGAAGCCTCATTCTCTTCTTCATGTTGTAATATTTTCATTTGTGTATTAAACTTCATTATTATT
This sequence comes from Viscum album, assembly GCA_963277665.1. NCBI lineage: Eukaryota > Viridiplantae > Streptophyta > Magnoliopsida > Santalales > Viscaceae > Viscum > Viscum album. The sequence continues at coordinate 1,327,565,881 of OY728145.1, read as the reverse complement.
ATTTTATTTCTTCTATTTTCTTTTGTTTTATTCAAATTTATCTTTCTCTTAGTCTTCATCTTTGGTCTGTAATTATTTTGTAGAAGCATGATTGGGTTATACCCATTATAAACTGTTGCAAATGCAATTCGCTTCTACAATGATTACGCCACCCATGGAAGAGTAGTTTTTTTAGTAATTGATCTATATATTACCTTCTTCATTTAATTATTTTGAATCATTGAGATATTGTAATTCACTTAATAGGATCCATGAATTTTGTTTTTAAATTATAAGAAACTAATCAAGAAATTGAAAAATTAACACAAAAACACGCGAGGTCAAGATTTTGTGTAAATTGTGAGAGCATGATCTTAATCGGAAATAAAAGACCGCATGGGATAAATTTGTAGAGTTCAAATATAATCCCTAAAAAAAATCATCCTAATTTCCAGAATGGATATGTTCTCTAATTATCCACTAACCATAATATAACCTTATAACAACAATTAAAGCAGGGTGATGCGATTGCGTGTTCTTAAGCTAGCCTAGGTTTTAAGTAATTTCATCTTTGTGGTTAAGTTAAATCTCGTAGGGTTCAAGGGTTAACAAATTAGGGAATCATAATTAAGTGGATATGGATATAAATGATAATTATAAATAATTGAGTGAATAGGTAGAGTTAGATCGATTACTCATTTTAAAATATTTTCTAAACAAAACATTTTCTCGTTGTGCTTTGTTAATCAACTTACATTTCAAAATTAAAAAAATATATATGCAATCTTCTTCTAGAAAACTTCTTCTAGTTTTATAAATCTTAAACACCCTCATCCTTTCAAGTAGTTTTCTTAATTATTTTTTTTATTTTCAAAATACCTTTAATAAGTTGTTAAATTTACTTCCTCCTTTGAGAGACGACCTTGGTCAGCCACTCTGCTGCACCTAAGTACCCAAAAACCACTAATCATTTGAGCATGCCCAGGACAGTGCCTTCCAAATTGGCGTCGTTTCCAGGGATGCAAGTAATTATTTCAACCAATTAAGGGTATTTATTTTATTTTACATTTTATTATCTTACTCTCTTCTTTCTTCCTTCTTTAACAAAATTGAATTTTTTATTCATCTTTTATTTTCTTCTTATTTTTAGGCCAACAACTCAAACTTCTCATTTTTACTATGGTCTATTTCCTTATTTTCTTTTTTAATTTATGACCTGAACTAATCTCTATGATCTTTTAGATCTTGACCTTGAGATTGAACATAACCTTAGGGCACAAATCAGACATTCTCAGTCTACAGGAAGTTTCAATATTCAACATGTTGGATAATTCCTCCACTTTCAGAACATTAAAATTGGAAGCAATTCAAATTAAACCATAAAACAAGAACAAATGTCTGAAAATAATGGAAATTAACTTAATATAACCATTTGAGAATTAGATACACCTGATACTAACTATCAACCAAATTGCATTGCATACCCAAATATTGAATCAGACTTTGAATTGAAATTTGGAGTAATTAATCTTCTTCTAAAATTTCAGGTCCTCTAAGGTGAGGATCCCAATAAACACCTTAAATAATTTAATGTGGTTTTCTCAACCTTAAAACCATGAAATGTATCTGAAGACCAAATCAAATTAAGAGCATTCCCATTCTCACTTGATGGAGCTGCGAAAGATTGGATGTATTATTTACAAACCGAAGATGTAACATGTTGGAAAGATATAAACCGTCTTTTCTTGTAGATATTTTTTCACCATCAAGGACCACTTATATTCAAAAAGAGATATATGGGATCAAGAAAGAACAGGGGGGGTCAATGTATGGGTATTGGGAGTGATTCAAGAAGTTGTGTTCAAGCTTCCCACATCACTAAATCAGTGAGCAACTACTCATCCAGTACTTCTATGAAGGACTCACACCTATGGAGAAGATCATGGTAGATGCCATGACAAGAGGAGCATTGGTGGAAAAGACACCAGTAGCTGCCCATGCATTGATCTACAAAATGGCCCAAAACTCCCAACAATTTGGCGATCGAGGTACACCACATGTCAGGGGAGTACATCAGGTAAGTCCTTATTCTCTTGAGAGTCATTCGATTGATACCAAGTTGGATGAATTGAAAACTATGGTGAGACAGATTGCTTTGGCTCAAAAGACATCCCACTCCCCTCCTTCAAGGCGTTGTGGCATTTTCACTAAGACAAGCCACCCAACTGACTGTTGCCCACAACTCCAAGAAATAGAAGATTGTGCAGCAATGTTCTCTGGGAGACCATATCAACAATAACAAAAATAACCATATCCCCAAAATAAGATTGATCCAACATACAACCAAGGGTGGAAGGATAAATTGGACATGAGGTATGGCTCTGGACAACAACAAAGGGCCCCTTTTCAACAAAACTTCCAACAGCCTCCACCTTACCAGCAGGGTTTCCAACATCCCCAAAGGAGATTTGAATCTCAAGCATCAACAACACAACAACAAGGGAATCCCCCATCCAAGGTAGATTCTAACACTGGTGACCTTTTGGAAAAAATTGTTCTTAATCAACAGAATGAGCTAAAGAGTCAAGGTTCAGAGATGAGGGAGTTGAAGACTCAAATGAGCCAGATTTCCACTGCCCTCCATGAACTGGTAAGTAAGAATTCTGGGAATCTACCATCCCAACCTACTCCAGATCCCAAGGGGAATGTCAGTTCCATCACATTAAGAAGTGGTAAGAAAAAAAATGATACATTTGCACCTATTGTTCGACCTGGATTCCCCTCAAATCTGGAGAATCCACATTCCATACCAACTGATGATAAATCTAAAGAGAAAGGCAAACGTAATAAAAATATTGATGATTTTCCTCTTAAATCCCTTCCTCTTCCAAACAGCGTTGTTCAAACCATGAATATGGATGAAGAATCAATGAAAAAGGAGATTTTGGACACATTCAAGCATGTGGAGATCAACATTCCTCTACTTGAATCCATTAATCAAATTCCAAGGTATGCATAATTCTTAAAATAACTTTGTACCAATCGAAGAGGCCTCATGGGAAATGAAAGGATCAATCTTAGAAGGAATGTGTCAGCACTCATTGCACCAAATATAGCAATGCCGACAAAGTTCAAGGATCCAGGGACATTCACTATCTCATTAACCAAAGGGGAGTTTCAATTTTATGATACACATTGTGATTTGGGAGCTTCCATAAATGTGATGAATCACTTTGTATTCTCTTATTTGTAGGTTGGTGAGTTGAATCCCACGAGAGTAGTGGTGTAGTTGGTGAATAGAACTACGGCATATCTAGCAGGATTCTTTGAGGATGTACTTGTAAGGGTAAGAGACATGATCTTTCCAGTAGATTTCTATGTTCTTAACATGGAGGATGATCATGTAAGTTCTCATGCTCCCATTATATTAGGTAGAACCATCCTCAAAACTGAAAAAACTATCATAAATTTCAACGAGGGTACACTTTCCATGGAGTTTGGAGATGATGTTGTTATATTTAATGTTATGGATTACATGAAGTACCCCTCAGAGTATCATTCTGCATTTTTTATCTCCCATTTTGAACCACCAAATAAAAACCCCATGGAATTTTATTGTTCTATGCTTAGGGATATTATGAGTATTGGTTCTAGTTTGATGTCTAAGAGTACTTCCACACCTATTTCAAATGAAAAATACTCTCTTAGATTTGATTTTGAAATGGAGTCATATTATGATTTTGATCATGTGAACTCTAATTATGACATGGTTGTTGAGTATTTTGATGGATTTGATGCTATATTCTTTGATTTTGATGATGTATATTTTGATACTGATGATCTTTGTGCACATATTTCAGTTACTTCTATGTCTCCATCCATACACCACCCCCCTACACTAGAACTCAAGGCATTGCCACCAAATCTCAAATAATTATACTTGTTAAGTGGTGAGAAATTACCTGTTATCATTGCTAACTGTCACGACTCGACCCTACCGGTCTCGAGCCGCAACTACCCCAAGCCCACCTCTATAGGCCAGGGGCTGGCAACAAGCGCCGAAGGCGTAACAATCTCGGAGAGGCCTTTGCCTAAGTACTTGTACACACACACACAACCCACTCAATGAAGAAGTGCAGAGTAAAGAGGAAACCAAAGTAAAAAACAAATATAACCCAACCACCAGTCATGCATAAACCTCTAAAAAGGAAAAAGTAAAGTGCTGAAATGTAATGACAGATACTAAATAGAAAAATGGGCAAAACACATGCCCAACCCGAAATGTTTCACAACCCGGAAACAAGTAAATGGAAGTAAACAGCTGGTGAGTTTCACACCTGAAAGTCCTACAACATCCACTGAACGCAGCCCATGCTCTGTGTCCTCTAGGATCCTCTATAGTCTCGATCGACCTGTCTGTCGTCTGCAAGGTCACACCAAGTGCAGGCAAAGCCCAAGCAGGGGTGAGTATAAGGATACTTAGTAGGATTCCCCGAAAGCTCAAGGTAGAAATAAAGGAGGTACACAATGGTATACGATAGACAAAACAAAGTAAGAGTACAATAGAGAGAGTGCAGCTCAACCCAACAAAAGAAAGGAAGTAGACTCGTCCCAACCAAGTGGAGCTAGACACAGAAAGAACATGGCATACCCCACATGTCTTTGACCCTCCTAGAAGGAGAGTAACTAGACCCAAGGAGTGGGAACAAAAGTAGGGTGTATATATATGTATTCTTAACAAGAAACCCGAACGAGTGCGTAATGGGATCTCCATCTCCAAGACTAGCCTAGGATAAGTCGCCAATAGTTCTAAGGGTAGCCATCACTGATTCCCAATAGCCCCGCACGTCAAAGATGTCACATCACTAAACTGTACCACCAAAAGTCACGCTTCGGTAACCACAGAGAAAAAGCCACTGACTAGCCTCATCGAAAGGGCTGAGTCCGAAAGAAGTTGTCATCGGGTAACCCACTGCCCAACCCAACTAGAGGGTAAACCCCAAAAGGTCATCAGGTGACCCACTGACCAACACTGCTCGAGGGTAAACCCTAAAGGTCATCAGGTAACCCACTGCCCAGCCCTGCTGGAGGGTAAACCCTAAAGGTCATTGGGTAACCCACTACCCAGCCCTACTGGAGGGTAAACACTAAATCAAGGGGTAACCCACTACCCAGCCACACTAGAGGGTATACCCTGATACGCCGATGGGTAAACCACTACCCAGCCCCACTGGAGGGTAAACCCGGAACTGGTCGGATAACTCTTCACTGCATGTGCCATCACTGGGTGTCACTAACACCGTGACCGTGCATTGGGTTGGAGTGTGTCAAAGAAACCTTCAACCAAAAACCCTTTATGTTTCCACATTTAATGATATCTATAAAGAGGCTCTGCATGCACAAACAAATTACACCATTGTAATCCTCACGGAAAACACGCGAGATAGACTACTTACTCGTTGGAAACAGAATCTCAACGAAAAAGTTATTCAACACCACTTTATGCCCATAAGGCGTCTCATGGGGCCCACACCTCAGTCCCAAAATAGGTCGGGTGAACTGAGCCATTGCGATGCTCTCGAAAATACATGCCAAAACGACTACTCATTCTCCCTGAATGGACGTCTGATGAAAAAGTCACAAAACACTACTCCCAGTTTAAAAGACGGCCTGTGGGGACCATGCCTCAACTCTGGATTAAATTCCTGAAACCACCCTAAACCACTTCATCTCAACTCAAGGGTCACAACTACACTGACGACGCCTTAAACGGACTCCGGATGTGTTCGCGCCATCTGAAGGAAGAATCTCGATGAGGTACTTAACGAGTGTGTAGTGCCAACGAGCCCCCGTCTCAGGAATTGAAAAACCTCGAGACCATATCATAAACCTCATCTCGAGCCGAGGATTGCACTGCCACAGATGACATGCAAAACAGACACCCGTAGAGGAGGTTACGTGTGTCTGAAGTCAAGGGGACGAACCCCTTTGGGCTGGATCGGTCGGTCCACCCGGCCTGGGCGGGCCAGCGCTGGCCTGGTCCGGCCGGTCTGCCCAGCCTGGGCCGGCCCGCACCGGTCGGACCGGTCCTCCACACCATCCCGTGGTCCACACCAGCCGACCGGCCCTCGTGGTCGGTTGCTGGTCCGCACAGAGACCCCCCAAAGGCGAGTCTCTATCTCCCTCACGGGGTCGCGCACCGCGACCCCTGTTCCACCCGGCCGACGACCTCCGCCTGGGGACCGCCGCCGCCTGGGACCGCTGCCGCCGCCTACCGATGGAAGCCGCCGCTGCCGCAGGGAGCTGCCACCACCGCCAGGAGCCCTCCGAAGCACCGTGCCGACCGCCGGACTGCCCCTGCAACCATCGGAAAAAGAAGAAAACGACTGGAAACTTCCCGGGGTCACCTCAGACACCCTGGTACTCGAAAATTTGATCCGAAAAGGGAGTCAGAAATCTCAGATCAAGCCGTACACATCTATGGTCTTCACTCGATGATTGGAAAACTTTTCAATGCAAAATATTTAATTCATGGACGATGCGGAAATCAAAAACGAAATATTTCACCTCCTACCTCGTTGGACGTAGCCCGTAGCTTCACGAACGGTCCGACAGAGCTTCGTGCCGCCTTGGAGAGGTGGAAGATAGAAGAGGAGATTATTGAGAGGGATACTCCAGGGAATGATAAGGGGAATACGGGGGGTGGGGAGAAAGGGTTTAAGTAGAAAACTTAATTAAAATTAATTAAGTCTTAAACCCCCATCGGTAGGCCCCGTACCCGAAATCTCGGCGGGGTTGAGGTTAAGCCACTCCTAGGTTAAAAACCACATTCTGAGTGCAAGGGTGGTCTCAAAATTTTAATCTGAGCCTCCATTCAGATGTTATAAAGTTCACGCCTAGGGCCACTAAATTACGAAAATGCCCGTGGAGGCGTTTTCCATAGAATGGTCGTGCCAGTGAACGTTATACCCCTCCTAGGGTAAACGGAACGCTCTAGACTCAACGGTGCCCTTGGTTTTCCCATCAGAGAAACTGTTTAAGATTTATTCTATTTATTTGGTGTGTCTAGTGTGAACGCACTTAAAATTTTATTCCGGCCACACCGGGGCTTGGAATCACACGCCGTCTGAAGGCCCTTCTCTAGAATAACATTAAGAAAATTACAAAGTCTTACAGGCTCAAAATATGGGTTCTTATATCATTGCCTCCTTCATGTTTTTTCTCCCCAAAAAACAAAACTACCAAAAAAACTCTGGGTACTGAGCCTGCATCTGGCTCTCCCATTCCCAGGTGCTCTCCTACACCCTCCAGTGCTGGCACAACACACGATCCAAAGGAATAGTCCTTCTACGCAGTGTCCGCTAAAACTGGTCCTCAATCGCCACCGGGTGCTTCTCAAAGGTGGATCCATCCTCAATGTATAGTTTTCCCTAGTTTATAACATGTATGGGGTCTTTCACGTATTTCCTCAACTACGAAATGTGGAAGGCATCATGCACCCTCTCCAACTGTGGTGGTAGAGAAAGATGGTAGGCAACCTCACTGACCCTGCCCATGATGTCAAAGGGCCTAATGAACCTCGAGGATAACTTTACACCCTGGCCGAACCTCTGTGTACCACTCCGTGGAGAGGCTCTCAAAAATAAATGTTCCCCCTGATTGAAATCTAAAGGCCTAAAATGACGATCTGCGTCAGACTTCTGTCTACTCTGAGCCATCCTCATATGCTCACGGATGACCTGCACCTTCTCCGTCATTGCCTACACCAACTCTGGGCCCACGAGGGAGGTCTCCCCAACCTCCATCCAGCACAACAGTGGCCTACAGGGTCTTCCGTAGAGGGCCCCAAAATGTTCCATGCTGATTGTAGAGTGTTAACTATTGTTGTACGCAAACTCCACCAAGGGTAGGTGATCCTCCCAGCTCAGGCCAAAGTCTAACACGCACGCTCTGAGCATATCTTCCAACACCTGGACAGTGTACTCAGTCTGCCCATCCATCTGGGGGGGAAAAGTTGTACTCATCTGTAGCTAGGTCCCGAATGCCTCCTAAAAGCCTCGCCACAATCACTATGTATACCACGCGTCACAGTCGGAGACGATCGTCGAGGGTACTCCATGAAGGCAGACGATCTCTCGAACGTATAGACACCCCAGACTCTCCACTGAGCTCTGCTCCCTGATGGAAAGGAAGTGATCCGAATTCATGGGTTGTTCCACTATAACCCAAATGGAATCGCGGCCCTTCGCTGTGCACGAGAGCCCTGTGACGAAGTCCATAGATATGTTATCCCACATCCAGTCAGGGATATCAAGGGATCACAACGAACCTGTCAGAACCTGATGCTCTACCTTTACCTGCTGACAGGTAAGATACTGAGAAATGAACTCAGCTATGCTCTGCTTCATGCCAGACCATCAAAACTGCCACTGAAGGTCTCTTTACATCTTCCCCACACCAGGATGTACATCCAAGGGAGAAGTGTGGAACTCCCGCATCACCTCCTCCCACATATCCACTGGTACTACAGCTCTCCCCTGGAACCAGATCTCATGATTCCCCCCTTAAGAATACCCATTGGGTTTGTCACCTGTGGATATATGATCATGCAGTACCTCGCTATCGACATCCCCCAGCTGCGACTCTCTCACACGCTCAAGGAGCGAAGGAGTCAACACCATAGACTACAGAAAATCCGTACCCTCTTGATCCACTAAGGTCAGCCATAGGGAAGCCAACTAATCTAATGATTCCCAAACTAACCGAGCCTGGGACTTCCTGCTAAGAGCATATGCTACTACATTTCCCTTCCTCGGAGTGTAGTCTATCTCGAAATCATAGTCCTGCAGAAACTCCAGCCAGCGCCTCTACCTCAGATTCAAATCCCTTTGAGTGAATATGTACTTGAGGCTCTGGTGGTCTGAGTAGACCACAAAACACTCACCCAGAAGGTAGTGTCTCCATAAACTCAAGGCGAATACCACTACTGCTATCTCCAAATCATGAGTCGCATAATTCTGATCAAGGGGCCTCAACTGCCTTGACCCATATGCAATCACTTCTCGATGATACATCATTACACACCGGAGCCCATCTCTTGAAGCATCACAGTATACTATGACCTCAACGCCCTCCTCTGGAAGCCTCAACACTGGATCACTAGTTAGCCTTTGTCTCAACTCCTCGAAGGCCTTCTGGCACTGATCAGTCCAGGTGAATGGTCGTCCCTTCTGCGTCAATGTGATCAAACAGATGGAAATCCTGGAGAAATCTTCCACAAACCCCATGTAGTACCCTGCCAAACCAAGGAAGATCATCATATATGATGCATTATTGGGTGGATCCCAAGAAATCAATGCCTCTATCTTTGTGGGATCTACGACCAATCCTTGCTCCGTAATGACATTCCCTAGAAAGAAAACCTCATGAATCCAGAACTGACACTTCAAAAGCTTTCTATACCGCTAGTTCTCTCGGAGTATGTCTAGGACCATACTCAAATTCTCCGGATGATCCTCCTCCATCGTGGAGTAGATGAGTATGTTGTCAATAAAGACAACCACAAACTGGTCCAAGTACGGTTAGAAGATCTGGTCCATCAGATCCATGAAAATAGAGGGGGCATTCGTCACACCAAAGGGCATCACCAGAAACTCATAATGCCCATAACGACAATGGAAATCCAACTTTAGGATATCAGACTCACGAACCCACAACTGGTGATAGTCAAATCAAAGATAAATATTGGAGAACCACTTCACACCTCTCAACTGGTCGAAGAGGTCGTCGATCCTTGGAAAAGGGTACTTGTTCTTTATTGTGTCCTAATTCAGGAGACGATAATCCACACAAAGCCGCAGACTCCCATCTGCCTTTTTCACAAAAAAAACTGGAGCTTCCCATGGGGACACACTGGGCCTAATGAATCCCTTCTCATGAAGGTCATCCAGCTGAAGTCATAGCTCCTGAAGCTCTGTGGGTTCCATTTGATAAGCCATACATGATATCGGGGCAGTCCTTGACTGCAAGTCAATGCAGAACTCCATCTCTCGCCATAGATGTAGTCTCGAGACATCCTCGGGAAAGACATCCATGTAGTCCTTTACAACGGTAGGGATCCAAGTGCCTGTAGCATCTGCTGCTCCAAGATCCATTCTCTCCAACTGGTGCAAAAAAGGTCAGGGTCTCATGCTCAGAGTACCCATCTGCTCTGCCACGAGGTCTCGTTCACCAAGGATAGTGAACCTCATCCCATCAGAAAACACACCTCTGACTCGTATGTGATGATAATCGATCTGGGTGTGAACAATAGAAATCCAATACATGCCCAGGATGACATCGTAAGGTTCCATCGTGATGACAAGCAGGTCCCACGTGAAACTCCCCCCCTCTGAATGATAGTTCGCACTCTCTAAAGATAAAGGTCACTAATGAGGCACTTCCCATAGGAACTTCGAGGCTAAGTGCAAGTGTCAGCGCCACTACTGGAATCTCCAACTATCGTACCAACAGCAGCGATATACCAGAGTGGATGGAGCCTGTGTCTACTAGAACCGAAGTAAGCGTAGAGTAAACACAAAGCATACCTAAAACCATTTTGTGTGCTGGGGGGTCATGAACACCCATAGACTGAGCTTCCCACGGCCCCTACCACCAGATCCATGTGACTGGCGTGGGCCGCCCGACAGTGGCGGTGGAAGGACCTCAAAACGCCATCCCAGACCTCCAGGTCCTGCCATTCTTCCTGTGCCGCCTCCCTGAGGACCACCCTATCCTCGCCTGGGGGATCCCTGATTACGATGCTACCTCTGCCGCTGTGGTGCGCCCACTGCCTGCCATGGATGCTTGGTACGCCATGTAGGGTAGTACTGTGCTAGGTGACCCCGTCTGTCATAGGCATAACACCGGCTCTCTCCTGCCTAACCCGGTGCTCCACGGTGCCACTACAGTGTACGAACCTTCCCCTGTGTCTGCTCACGGAAGGGCCTCCCCGACCGAGGCTCTAGATACCCCAAACTTGACATACATGGAAATTACATTACTTTTGCAGAATACTTAATATATAACAAAAACAGACACCAAAGGACCATAATAGTTTAGTGTCTTTGGAAACTCGGAACATAATCTTCTAATCTTGGTGAAAGATCTTCAACATCTCCCATAAAGATCTTCCCCTTTGGTTTTCTTACCTAAAACTTTTCTTTATATCCTGGGGAAAAGAAAACCTATAAAGGGTGAGCTCAAATGCTCAGTAAGGGTAAACATAGAGAACATAAAACAATCCCTAAACATTTGAATGAAAAAAACTTGAACATAAAATCTAAACATCAAAATCTTGAGCAAAGGCATAAATCTTGGAAGTACGTAATGCATATATCATAATGGAACATCAATCCTAATAAAATAGACTGGGAAGAAAACATGTAATTATGGAAAACCATTAAGCACTTGATATGATTTCCATAGTAGCCAAGGCATTGCTGCCAAGACCATCTTAGTGGACAAAGTCCCTTTCTGAATCGAGTTCACTCCTCATTCCAGTCTTGTATCACTGAACCAGATTAACTTTCTGTTCCATCCATGTCTATCTCATGAGATATAAATCTTTACCCAATGAATTGGAGGGAGATATAGGTCCCACCCATCTCATAATAAAATCATTCTATCGTGTGCCACAAAATAGACATACATCATTCATAATAACCAAATGAATAAAATGGGTTCCATAAACATCATTCTATCATAACATAATCCATATAAAACAAATGGATATTATTTCATCATAAGAGAAGTGAAATCATGTAAATCATAAGGAAATTATACTTGAAACATACACATATGAAATAATTTCATCTTAAATGGAAAATGGTTTTGATAAAACACTTGAAAATAATTCTTGAGGAAAATATCCTTTCTTCTTCAAAATCATTTTCTTTTCACAAAATACCATGAAATTTTAAAAGAAAAGAATTTTGTTGAAAATAGACATGAAATATTATAGAGTAAGATTCTTTAAAATAAGGATTTATGAAACCGTAAAAATCCATTCATGCCGTATAAAAAAACATTCATCTCGTACTTTTTCCGAAAAAGTCAAAAAGAACCTCGTATGGTAAACAAAAGAAATATTCCTTCCAAAACATGTGGTAAAAGTCATAAAAGGGTAAAAATGACTTTAAACATACATGGAAGAATGATAAACATTTTATGAAAACAATTTTAGAAAACATGGACATGGATGATAAACATAACCCCAGTAAATACTTACGAATAATCAATCTCAGATAAGAACGAGATTGGAATAGTTATCCCTTACCTTATGTCCAATTTCTTCCGTATGTGTCCGAGAATCCTGTATAGTGGGTTTAAACATATTATTAACTTGTAACAGAACCATAATAATATTTATTATATCATATATGGTTCACTTATGTATTTATATTACCCGTTCATTTGTCAATTCCATGTTAAAGCAATGTTTGGGGTAATATTCTTTTCATTTGTCGTACGTGTTTGGACTTGTTGTTCATGTAACGCCCCGACCCTAGATACCCAGAGTCAGTGAATTATTACATAACATTGGCATGATCACAAGGGATCAAGTCTCGAAAGACCGATTAGTTTAGTAGTCTTTGAAACACTCGATATATTCATAAGTCTTACATTACACCATAAGGTAAAAAAACTACAACAACATATTGTCTTCATATCCCCTCATAATATCCCTGCATGTCATTCATAAATTACTTCTTCATAATCCTGGGAAAAATAAAACATTGAAAGGGGTGAGCTCAGATGCTCAGTAAGGATAACATTATAGAAAAATCTTTCATAGATAAGCAAAAACACTTAAAGCAGTTTATAACTAAAACAAAATCCTTTTAAACTTAAACTTCAGCATAAAATGGCAAAATTAAATAAAACAAATCCATTTACTTACTCACATGGATATTCTACTTGTCGAATGATCACATGAAATATCAATTACCACTTTCATAATGATGGAATGCATAATGCCAGACTATCATAACCACATAGCCATGGCCTCGTGCCAAGACTACAAATAAGATTTTTCCAAGGCCTTGTTCCAAGACACTAGTTTGTCTCATGAGACCTACCGATGCATCGAGAAGCTATAGCAGGCTCCACCCGTCACTTATTAAGTTCAATTCATTCCTCATATCAACAGGTTTAAACATAACATAAGCATTCGTATTAAAACTAGCATACTAAATGTCAATACTTTATCCAAAAACCATGAATGGTATAAAAATAGCACATCCACAGTCAAACATAACTCATTCGATACAATATAAAAGATTGTATTGTATCATATTAACCTCAATCAATAATAATTAAGGATATTGACATAGATGAAAATAATCATCAAAACTATTTGAGAGAAATATCCCCCTTTTTCTTGAAATCATTTAAAGTCACACTATTTGTCAAGAACCTATTTAAAAATATATTTTTTAATCAAAGTGTCTCATACCACTATGAAACATTTAAAAGGAGTTTTAATTTTAAAACATTAATGTCCATATAGATAAATCCTTAAAACCATTTTTAAAACATGGACATTAATGAGCAATATTTAGAAGAATAAGTTTTTAAAACATTTAAAAATGGTATTTTATTTAGAGTTTCTAACCAAAAGAGAGACACTTGAATACAAATAATTGAGGTAATCAAGACAGTGTAATATCATGAGAATAAAGGAATTCATGATATACTATGTCAAAGTACATTATATACACCACATAAAAGTGATTTGGTGTATAACAACAAAGAAGTCTCAATGGAATGTAAATTGAGATGAAATCTCTCATAAAGGCTGTATCCTTAGGTTAAGGATAAATCAACGACATAATTATGTGTGAAAAATATAAAGAAACTAAATATGATTGGATATTCAGTGTAAAACAATCAAAGGACATTCACACATATTCTTGTAAAAACAACACCAACGAATTGGATGTTTAACTCAACAAATGGAGAATGAGTTAAAATTACTCTTATCAAATTCATATCAATGACTTGAGAAATTATCAATGGAGTGATTATGTGTATCAAAAGTATATCCACAGGAAGGGGAGTGGAAATTATGACATAATCAAATGAATAGTGATTCCACACATGATCTTGGGGTAATATAATCAATGAAATATGCATAAAGCCAAATGAGTGGAAATTGAAATTTCAAATTCCCTTATCGATTAGGTAACTTACGAAACATACACCCATGAAAGAAGGATCATACCATGATGATGTTAATTCCCATAAATTAATGTATATTACACAATGAATAAAATCATGGGCATTACACATACACCACATGAAATAATTAAGTGGTGAACAATGGAATTCTCACGAAATTAACAGTGAGTTAAGAAACCCCTTACCTTGTAATTTTCCTAGGTTGGGGTTAGGTTAACCTCCTGTATAATGTTTAAATAATTGTTATTAAATTATTCATGAATCATATACATTAATATGATATCATATATGATCTTTTAACATTGCTTTGTTAATAATATCTTAGAATTATCGTCGTTTCGGGTGTTAACTTACTAGTTTTATTTTATATGTTTTGATATGTAAGCCATATTTGTCATGGATAGGTTGTATCTTATTCATATCCATAATGATATGAAGTTCTTAAACATTATTTTTAAATCATAAAATGATAATTATACTTGAATTGATATGATGGAGAGTGAATCTCATCGCGTTCGTGGAGACGGTAGTCCGTACGTACGCATGAGCGATAATATCATTCTTTTGATATTAAAATAATATATAATTGGATGGTATATCATATATAAAGAATCATTATCATGTTATATTTATTATTTAAATGAGTTACACATCATTATTATATGCACCCAAATAATAATATATTGAATAACAATTACAGCACGGCGTGGAGACGGTAAGCCGTACGTACGCACATATGGTGACATGTTATTCAAAGGGTGGATAGAATACTGAATATGGTTGTAACATATTTATAATAACATAACATTACAAATAAGATACTGGAGTTATTATTTTAGAATGGTAATAACAAAGAAAGAAGAAGTGGAAGAAGAAAGGAACTTGAAAAGGGGTGGTGAAAACATTACCTCTTCTTTGGGTTCTTCCTTTTGATTTGATCAAAAAGGCCCATTAGGTTGGCTTTCTGATCAAAATAAGGACTCTAGGTTGTAGTGAGGTAAGTTGAGAGAGTATTTGGGAAGGGTTTTTCCGAACCAAAAGGCATTGAAGGTGTGAAAAAGGAGAAGGAGGAGTGCCCTTTTATAAGAGGGGTGAGGGGCACCTTTGGAAAAGCTAGAAATGTTAATTTATAATAAATTCATATTCGGTTTATAATGGCTCCAAAGTTTATTATTCAAAGTTTAAGGTGGATATAGGTGTAAAAACATTCAACCAATAGAATTTACCAGGTTTGGGTTACTATATTAACCTTATCATTTAGTTTTAACTCTTAGTTAATTAGTTTGACATTTACCTTGTTACTTTGTATTTTTATATTATATAGACAATAAAATTACTATATACATCCAACATACCCCCAAGTGGTCCATTAATGATATACCTATCATGATATAAGTCTCTTTTCCGAACCTTAGATTTTTAGAAATTTAATATCAATTAATAATATAATATTTGTTTTAAAAACTCTTTTTTGTCAATTTTGACACTATTCAATAGTTGATTTTTTTAAAACTCATAACAGAATTATTACTTAGAAAAAAGTTAATTAAATCAATCCTAACATGTCTTATTATCCTATAAAATTATTTTTATTTATAAAAAGTCTCAAATTACATTTATTTGGGTATTTATAATATCAATTATTCTAATTTTGCATTAATTTAGTAATTGCTGCATCACCATTGTTTCATATATAAATTAATTTATATAATGTCTATACATTATTAATAAAATATAATTATGTAGGAAATCGTTTTAGATTTCTAATGAATATTTATAGTCGAAAATCCAACATATATAACCCTATGTAACAATTATTTTTCTAAAAGATATACGCTTGTGTCATTTTTGTATTCAATTTAACTTAATCAAAATAAAGTGTCCCTATCACTTACAAGTGGCTCCATGGGGACCCAAAATTGACCCAAAGATGCCCATGGTTGGAAATGTATCAAAAAATAATGTTATAACACGATTTAGGGTAATTTTTTATTATTATAATATTATGTTTTAACCCTTATTTACCGGATTTACTCTTTAACCATGGTAAATAAAATATTTACCGAAGTAATTATTTAAAATGTCTAAAAATAAAAGTTACCTATTTACATAATTTGAACATACTGATTCCGAATATGGAATCCATTTTTCCAAATTCAAAACACAGAAGTGGCAGAAATTAATTTAAAATTAATTCTCGTTGTTAAAACAAAAAGCGTGTTTTTAAGAGATAATAACTATCAAAATATTGGAACTTGTTTATGTCTGGTTTAATTGTGAAATTATGTCCAATGAAAAACATTGAATTAAATGGTAAAAATATATTCTAAATATACTTTAAAACCACTAAAATTCATAATTTATCACAATTAATTATTTCGAAAAAAAGTTGTTTTTAATTAAAATTTAGTAATTTTCACTATTCATCAAAATATGAAAGTTATCCGAAAATTACCAAAATTTCACCCTAGGCTAATTTCGATATTCCAAATCCAAAAATGAAGTCCATTTTGAGATATAGAATTTATAAAATTTCAAAAAGTAGGTATTACTATTCATAACGGCTAGTTTGATTGGTTGTGATGTGTTAGAATCTCGAAGTTGCGTACAATGCACGCCATTGCATTATTCAAAGGGAAACGTACCGTGGAATTTTGGGGTGTTACATTATCCACTCCGTCTATAAATTGCGTGCTCGAAATTTTTTTAAAATTGGGCTTGAGAATATAATGGAAAGTCCCACATCGAAAAAAGAGTCAATAAAACTATCACTTTAAAAGAAAGGAAGAGAGGTATATGGGTCACCCAAGGTAAACCATACTAGGATTCCATGTAGGAAAACATGGATATGGATGATAAACTAAGTGTTCAGTTCTGATGGAGAGGGATAGAAAACATGATCAAGAGAAAGTTAACAATATGAAAATCACAAACTTGTGTTGGGACAAACGGTCCTTAGTCTCCCAGTAGGAAAAGTAAACGGACAACATTTTTTGTTTTAAGTTACATTACATAAGGATGAGCAATTCATTTATGATATTGACTAAGAATATAAATATATATACTTAAATTTTAAGTAGATTTTCATTCTTTAATAAATTTCCACCACTAACACATTTTTTTAAACGATGAGTGTTCAAGAAGACTTGGTCACACTGGAAGAGCTAGAATAATCCTCTATAGAATCACATGATCCATGCAGGATAAACTATATATTTACATTGTCTTTAGAGATTAATCAAAACCAAAATGGTTAGTACAGGATATAATGATCCCCTAAAAGGATATTCCTTGAGAGAAATAAACATTAATCTTAATTTCAATAATACCCCAAAGTTAAATAAATACCATTCAAAAATCAATTTTCCTTAAAATCCTTCAATATAATCCATACTAATATTGAAACCCAAAACATTGAAGAATTTTATTATGTAGTCTCCCATGTTAAATTGTATCTCCAAATGACATCAAATACTCTTAAAGTCACATACTTAAAATTAATTAACCTCATCACATATTCTCTATTATAGGTTAATCATTTCCATAAATAACCCAAATCACTATAAATCCACAATAAAAACGTAGATAAAAATCCACCATTACTCCACAAATTAAACCCCATACTACTCTATTTTCCTTTGGCATATAGTGTTCTCAACAAAGTGAACAACTTCCAAAATAACATTTATCACTTAATCACCAAATCATTTTCCTATACTAAGGGTATTCATTTGATAAGAAATAAGATCCCAAATCAAATTATTATTGATCAATAAAATAATTTAACTAAAAATAATAGTCACACTAACCAGGGACTTCACGTAGTCCAGTGGTAGACAATAAATCCCAATCACACTTTGGTTGTGGGTTCGATTCCCACAGCTTTGTCCGACGCGACGGGTTGTCGCACGGTCTACGTGTTGTCCTTTTTCAAAAACTATATTTTATAACATTACCAAAATGAGATAAATTCCTCAAAATAACCATAACATAATTTAACCACAAATGTTATCTCATACCTTTCATTTTCATCCCAAATTATAATAATTTGTAATTGCCTCAAACGTAATGATCATATAAAACCAAATGGTTATTTATAACTATATCCACAAGTGAAAAGATAATTCTTCCATAAATATCATTCTCACATGGAAAACGTTAGGGTTACAAATACAAGATAAAATTATTCCAAAGTAAACCCTTCAACAAGGATCACTAATAATTTTTAAACATTTATCCAACCATTTATTTCCACATAGCTTCTTCTCTAACCAAGAAAATATCCTATAGAATAGGAAATTCACTCGGGTAATGGCCAGGTCCCCTACATCTACGACAAATGATTTTAAATGGATTCTTGGGACCATTTTTGTCTCCTTCTATAGTACTCTTCATTTTTCTTCGGAAATTCTTCACTTTATGTCCTTCCTTCCCACACGTAAATCATTTCTTTGTCCCATTGAGACACTTTCCTGGGTGTCTCCTTTCACATTTCCTGCATGATGGAAATTAAGGATTTCTTTCTCCATGGTCTCCACTACTGGAGCTCTTATCATTCATCACCTTTCTCTTCTTTGTTGAGTCTAGTAATTGGTTAATATATATATTGTTGATCATATTTTTGGAAAATTGATTTGGCATAAAGACGATATCTTTTACGCCTATCAACATTCCATTTTGTTGCTAATTTCCACCACCGTTCCCACCTTGTACATCATTCTCAAAGTCCCTATGACTTCCTTGGAATCCAGCCATTGACTAAAACCAGAAAGCATTGTGTGAGTAATAGTATTCATACAATCATTTAGAGATTATCATGTCACCATATTCTCAATTTGAAACATATAGGATTAACCCAGGTCATTTACTCTCATCTTATATATATATATTACTTCAAATTGGTTTGTAAAGAAAATGTAAATTATCCTAAGCATTTCCCCAGGGAGTGTCGTAACCAAGAGTGCAGTAAGACTCGTTGTTGTGCACCAGTTCCCGTTCGAGTCTAGCTCAAAGCAGTGTTTTCGGGTTTTACCTCTAGGTACATCTGTGCCAGAGCCGCCTCTACCTGCTCGTATCCAGACAGGGATGTATTGCTCGGAAAACTCACAAAATATCTACAATACCAAAATTCTAGGAAGTTATTCCATATTAATCCTCAAATTTCATCTTAGGTCTATGTGCTCTAATTAGAGTTTATGTAAATCAAGCTTCCAAGGTTTATACTAAACTTTATCTGATACCAACTGTATCGTCCCGACCCTAGATACCCAGAGTCGGTGCATTATTACATAACATTGGCATGATCACAAGGGATCAAGTCTCGAAAGACCGATTAGTTTAGTAGTCTTGGAAACACTAGATATATTCATAAGTCTTACATTACATCATAAGGTAAAAAAACTACAACAACATCTTGTCTTCATATCCCCTCATACTATCCCTGCAGGTCATTCATAAATTACTTGTTCATAATCCTGAGAAAAATAAAACATTGAAAGGGGTGAGATCAGATGCTCAGTAAAGATAACATTATAGCAGAAGCTTTCATAGATAAGCATAAACACTTAAGGCAGTTTATAACTAAAAAAAGCCTTTTAAACTTGAACTTCAGCATAAAATGGCAAAGATTAAATAAAATAAATCCATTTACTTACTCACATGGATATTATACTAGTCGAATGATCACATGAAATATCAATAACCACTTTCATAATGATGGAATTCATAATGCCAGACTATCATAACCACATAGCCAAGGCCTCATGCCAAGACTACAAATAAGATTTTGCCAAGGCCTTGTGCTAAGACACTAGTTTGTCTCATGAGACCTACCAATGCATCGAGGAGCTATAGCGGGATCCACCCATCACTTATTAAGTCCAATGAATTCCTCATATGAACAGTTTTAAACATAACATAAACATTTGTATTAAAACTAGCATACGAAATGTCAATACTTTATCCAAAAACCATGAATGGTATAAAAATAGCACATCCACAGTCAAACATAACTCATTTGATACAATATGGAATATTTTATTGTATCATATTAACCTCAATCAAGAATAATGAAGGATATTGACATAGATGAAAATAATCATCAAAACTATTTGAGAGAAATATCCCCATTTTTCTTGAAATCATTTAAAGTCGCACTATTTGTCAAGAACCTATTTAAAATTAGATTTTTTAATCAAAGTGTCCCATAACACTTTGAAACATTTAAAAGGAGTTTTAATTTTAAAACTTTAATGTCCATATAGATAAATCCTTAAAACCATTTTTAATACATGGACATTAATGAGAAAGATTTAGAAGAATAAGAATTTAAAACATTTAAAAATGGTATTTTATTTAGATTTTCTAACCAAAAGAGAGACACTTGAATAAAAACAATAGAGGTAATAAAAACATTGTAATATCATGAGAATAAAGGAATTCATGATATACTATTTCAAAGTACATTATATACGCCACATAAAAGTGATTTGGTGTATAACAACAAAGAAGTCTCAATGGAATGTAAATTGAGATGAAATCTCTCATAAAGGTCGTATCCTTAGGTTAAGGATAAATCAATGACATAATTATGTGTGAAAAATATAAATACACTAAATATTATTGGATATTCAGTGTAAAACAATCAAAGGACATTCACACATATTCTTGTAAAAACAACACCAACGAATTGGATGTTTAACTCAACAAATGGTGAATGAGTTAAAATTACTCTTATCAAATTCTTATCAATGACTTGAGAAATTATAAATGGAGTGATTATGTGTATCAAAAGTATATACACAGGAAGGGGAGTGGAAATTATGACATAATCAAATGAATAGTGATTCCATACATAATCTTGGGGTAATATAATCAATGAAATATGCGTAAAGCCAAATGAGTGGAAATTGAAATTTCAAATTCCCTTATCGATTAGGTAACTTACGAAACATACACCCATGAAAGAAGGATCATACCATGATGATGTAAATACCCATAAATTAATGTATATTACACAATGAATACAATCATGGGCAGTACACATACACCACATGAAATAATTAAGTGGTGAACAATGGAATTCTCACGAAATTAAGAGTGAGTAAAGAAACCCCTTACCTTGTACTTTTCCTTGGTTGGGGGTAGGTTAACCTCCTGAATAATGTTTAAATAATTGTTATTAAATTATTCATGAATCATATACATTAATATGATATCATATATGATCTTTTAACATTGCTTTGTTAATAATATCTTAGAATTATCGTCGTTTCGGGTGTTAACTTACTCGTTTTCTTTTATATGTTTTGATACGTAAGCCATGTTTTTCATGGATAGGTTGTATCTTATTCATATCCAGAATGATATAAATTTCATAAACATTATTTTTAAATCATAAAATGATAATTATACTTGAATGGATATGATGGAGAATGAATCTCATCGCGTTCGTGGAGACGGTAGTCCGTACGTACACATGAGCGACAATATCATTCTTTTGATATTAAAATAATATATAATTGGATTGTATATCATATATAAATAATAATTATCATGTTATATTTTTTATTTAAATTAGTTACACATCATTATTATACGCACACAAATTATAATATATTGAATAACAATTACACCACGATGTTGAGACGGTAAGCCGTATGTACGCACGTATGGTGACATGTTATTCAAAGGGTAGATAGAATACTGAATATGGTTGTACCATATTTATAATAAAATCACATTATATATAATATACTGGAGTTATTATTTTATAATGGTAATAACAAAGAAAGAAGAAGTTGAAGAAGAAAGGAACTTGAAAAGGGGTGGTGAAAATATTACCTCTTCTTTGGGTTCTTCCTTTTGATTTGATCAAAAGGGACCCTTTGGTTGGCTTTCTGATCAAAATAAGGACTCTAGGTTGTAGTGATGTAAGTTTAGAGAGTATTTGGGAAGGTGTTGGCCGAACCAAAAGGCATTGAAGGTGTGAACAAATGAGAAGGAGGAGTTCCCTTTTATAAGAGGGGTGATGGGCACGTTTGGAAAAGCTAGAAATATTAATTTATAATAAATTCATATTCGGTTTATAATGGCTCCAAAGTTGATTATTATAATTTTAATGTAGATATATGTCTAAAACCATTCAACCAATAGAATTTATACAGGTTTGGGTTACTATATTAACCTTATCATTTAGTTTTAACTCTTAGTTAATTAGTTTGACATTTACCATGTCACTTTGTATTTTTATATTATATAAATAATAAAATTACTATATACATCCAAGAGACCCCCAAGTGGTCCATTAATGATATACCTATCATGATATTAGTCTCTTGGCTGAACCTTAGATTTTTAGGAATTTATTATCCATTAATAATATAATATTTGTTTTAAAAACTCTTTTATGTCCATTTTGACACTATTCAATAGTTGATTTTTGTAAAACTCATAACAGAATTATTACTTAGAAAAAAGTAAATTAAATAAATCCTAACATGTCATATTATCCTATAAAATTATTGGTATTTATAAAAAGTCTCAAATTACATTTATTTGGGTATTTATAATATCAATTATTCTAATTTTTCATTAATTTATTAATTACTGCATCACCATTGTTTCATATATAAATTAAATTATATAATGTCTAAAAATTATAAATAAAATATCATTATGTATAAAATCGTTTTATCTTTATAATTAATATTTATAGTCGAAAATCCAACATATATAACCCTATGTAACAATTGTTTTTCTAAAAGATATATGCTTGTGTCATTTTTGTATTCAATTTAACTTAATTAAAATAAAGTGTCCCTATCACTTACAAGTGGCTCCATGGGGACCCTAAATCGACCCAAAGATGCCCATGGTCGGACATGTATCAAAAAATAAGGTCATAACACGATTTAGGGTAATTTTTTATTATTATAATATTTTGTTTTAACCCTTATTTACCGGATTTACTCTTTAACCATTGTAAATAAAATATATACCGAAGTAATTATTCAAAATGTCTAAAAATAAAAGTTACCTATTTACATAATTTGAACATCCTGATTCCAAATATGGAATCCATTTTTCCAAATTCAAAACACAGAAGTGGCAGAAATTAATTTAAAATTAATTCCCGTTGTTAAAACAAAAAGCGTGTTTTTAAGAGATAATAACTATCAAAATATTGGAACTTGTTTATGTCTGGTTTAATTGTGAAATTATGTCCAATGACAAAAATTGAATTAAATGGTAAAAATATATTTTAAATATACTTTAAAACCAGTCAAATTCATAATTTATCAATATTAATTATTTCGAAAAAAGTTGTTTTTAATTAAAATTTAGTAATTTTCACTATTCATCAAAATATGAAAGTTATCCAAAAAGTACCAAAATTTCACCCTAGGCTAATTTCGATATTAAAAATCCAAAAATGAAGTCCATTTTGAGATATATAATTTATAAAATTTCAAAAAGTAGGTATTACTATTCATAATGGCTAGTTGATTGGTTGTGATGTGTTAGAATCTCGAAGTTGCATACAATGCACGTCATTGCATTATTCAAAGGGAAACGTACCGTGGAAGTTTGGGGTGTTACATTCTCCCCTCCTTCAATAAATTGCGTCCTCAAAATTTTTTTAAAATTGGGCTTGAGAATATAATGGAAAGTCCCACATCGGAAAAAGAGTCAATAAAACTATCACTTTAAAAGAAAGGAAGAGAGGTATAAGGGTTACCCAAGATAAACCATACTAGGATTCCATGTAGGAAAACATGGATATGGACGATAAACTAAGTGTTCAGTTATGATGGAGAGGGATAGAAAACATGATGAAGAGAAAGTTAACAATATGAAAATCACAAACTTGTGTTGGGACAAACGGTCCTTAGTCTCCCAGTAAGAAAAGTAAACAGACAGCATTTTTTGTTTTAAGTTACATTACATAAGGATGAGGAATTCATTTATGATATTGACTAAGAATATAAATACATATACTTAATTTTTAAGTAGAGTTTCATTATTTAATAAATTTCCACCACTAACTCATTTTTTTAAATGATGAGTGTTCAAGAAGACTTGGTCACACTGGAAGAGCTAGAATAAACCTCTATAGAATCACATGATCCATACAGGATAAAAAATATATTTACATTGTCTTTAGAGATTAATCAAAACCAAAATGGTTAGTACAAGATCTAATGATCCCCAAAAAGGATATTCCTTGAGATAAATTAACACTAATCTTAATTTCAATAATACCCCAAAGTTAAATAAATACCATTCAATAATCAATTGTCCTTAAAATCCTTCAATATAATCCATACGAATATTGAAACCCAAAACATTGAAGAATTTGATTATGTAGTCTCCCATGTTAAATTGTATCTCCAAATGACATCAAATACTCTTAAAGTCACATACTTACAAGTAATTAACCTCATCACATATTCTCTATTATAGGTTAATCATTTCCATAAATAACCCAAATCACTATAAATCCACAATAAAAACGTAGATAAAAATCCACCATTACTCCACAAATTAAACCCCATACTACTCTATTTTCCTTTGGCATATAGTGTTCTCAACAAAGAGAACAACTTCCAAAATAACATTTATCACTTAATCACCAAATCATTTTCCTATACTAAGGGTATTCATTTGATAAGACATAAGATCCCAAATGAAATTATTACTGATCAATAAAATCATTTAACTAAAAATAATAGTCACACTAACCAGGGACTTCACGTAGTCCAGTGGTAGGCAATAAATCCCAATCGCACTTTGGTTTTGGGTTCGATTCCCACAGCTTTGTCCGACGCGATGGGTTGTCGCACGGTCTACGTGTTGTACTTTTTCAAAAACTATATTTTATAACATTACCAAAATGAGATAAATTCCTCAAAATAACTATAACATAATTTAACCACAAATGTTATCTCATACCTTTCATTTTCATCCCAAATTATAATAATTTGTAATTGCCTCAAACCTAATGATCATATAAAACCAAATGGTTATTTATAACTATATCCACAAGTGAAAAGATAATTCTTCCATAAATATCATTCTCACATGGAAAACGTTAGGGTTACAAATACAAGATAAAATTATTCCAAAGTAAACCCTTCAACAAGGATCACTAATAATTTTTAATCATTTATCCAACCATTTATTTCCACATAGCTTCTTCTCTAACCAAGAAAATATCCTATAGAATAGGAAATTCACTCAGGTAATGGCCAAGTCCCCTACATCTACGACAAATGATTGTAAATGGATTCTTGTGACCATTTTTATCTTCTTCCATAGTACTCTTCATTTTGCTTCAGCAATTATTCACTTTATGTCCTTCCTTCCCGCACGTAAATCATTTCTTTGTCCCATTGAGACAATTTCCTGGGTGTCTCTTTCCAAATTTCCTGCATGATGGAAATTGAGGATTTCTTTCTCCATGGTCTCCACTACTGGAGCTCTTATCATTCATCACCTTTCTCTTCTTGGTTGAGTCTAGTAATTGGTTAATATATATATATATATTTGATCATATTTTTGGAAAATTGATTTGGCATAAAGACGATATCTATTACGCCTATCAACATTCCATTTTTTTGCTCATTGCCACCATCGTTCCCACCTTGTACATCATTCTCAAAGTCATTATGACTTCCTTGGAATCCAGCCATTGACTAAAACCAGAAAGCATTGTGTGAGTAATAGTAGTCATAAAATCATTTAGAGATTAACATGTCACAATATTCTCAATTTGAAACATATTAGGATTAACCAAGGTCATTTACTCTCATCTTATATATATATTACTTCAAATTGGTTTGTAAAGAAAATGTAAATTATCCTAAGAATATCCCCCGGGAGTGTCGTAACCAAGAGTGCAGCAAGGCCCATTGTCATGCACCAGTTCTCGTTCGAGTCTAGCTCAAAGCGGTATTTTTGGGTTTTACCCCTAGGTACATCTGTGCCAGAGCCGCCTCTACCTGCTCGTATCAAAATAGGGATGTATTTCTCAGAAAACTCACAAAATCTCTACAATAAAAAAATTCTAGGAAGTTATTCCATACTAATCCTCAAAGTTCATCTTAGGTCTACGTGCTCTAATCAGAGTTTATGTAAATCAATCTTCCAAGGTTTATACTAAACTATCTCTGATACCAACTGTAACGCCCCGACCCTAAATACCCAGAGTCAGTGCATTATTACATAACATTGGCATGATCACAAGGGATCAAGTCTCGAAAGACCGATTAGTTTAGTAGTCTTGGAAACACTAGATATATTCATAAGTCTTACATTACATCATAAGGTAAAAAAAACTACCACAACATCTTGTCTTCATATCCCCTCATACTATCCCTGCAGGTCATTCATAAATTACTTGTACATAATCCTGGGAAAAATAAAACATTGAAAGGTGTGAGCTCAGATGCTCAGTAAAGATAACATTATAGCAGAAGCTTTCATAGATAATCATAAACACTTAAGGCAATTTATAACTAAAACAAAAGCCTTTTAAACTTGAACTTCAGAATAAAATGGAAAATATTAAATAAAATAAAGCCATTTACTTACTCACATGGATATTATACTAGTCTAATGATCAAATGCAATATCAATAACCACTTTCATAATGATTGAATGCATAATGCCAGACTATCATAACCCCATAGCCAAGGTCTCATGCCAAGACTACAAATAAGATTTTTCCAAGGCCTTTGGCTAAGACACTAGTTTGTCTCATGAGACCTACCGATGCATCGAGGATCTATAGCGGGCTCCACCCGTCACTTATTAATTCCAATGCATTCCTCATATAAACAGGTTTAATCATAACATAAACATTTGTATTAAAACTAGCATACGAAATGTTAATACTTTATCCAAAAACCATGAATGGTATAAAAATAGCACATCCACAGTCAAACATAACTCATTTGATACAATATGGAAGATTGTATTGTATCATATTAACCTCAATCGAGAATAATGAAGGATATTGACATAGATGAAAATAATCATCAAAACTATTTTAGATAAATATCCCCCTTTTTCTTGAAATCATTTAAAGTCACACTATTTGTCAAGAACCTATTTAAAATTAGATTTTTGAATCAAAGTGTCCCATACCACTTTTAAACTTTTAAAAGGAGTTTTAATTTTAAAACTTTAATGTCCGTATAGATAAATCCTTAAAACCATTTTTAATACATGGACATTAATGAGAAAGATTTAGAAGAATAAGTCTTTAAAACATTTAAAAATGTTATTTTATTTAGATTTTATAACCAAAAGAGAGACACTTGAATACAAATAATAGAGGTAATCAAAACATTGTAATATCATGAGAATAAAGGAATTCATGATATACTATTTCAAAGTACATTATATACGCCACATAAAAGTGATTTGGTGTATAACAGCAAAGAAGTCTCAATGGAATGTAAATTGAGATGAAATCTCTCATAAAGGCCGTATCCTTAGGTTAAGGATAAATCAACGACATAATTATGCGTGAAAAATATAAATACACTAAATATGATTGTATATTCAGTGTAAAAAAATCAAAGGACATTCACATATATTCTTGTAAAAACAACACCAACGAATTGGATGTTTAACTCAACAAATGGTGAATGAGTTAAAATTACTCTTATCAAATTCGTATTAATGACTTGAGAAATTATCAATGGAGTGATTATGTGTATCAAAATTATATACACAGGAAGGGGAGTAGAAATTATGACATAATCAAATGAATAGTGATTCCACACATAATCTTGGGGTAATATAATCAATGAAATATGCGTAAAGCCAAATGAGTGGAAATTGAAATTTCAAATCCCCTTATCGATTAGGTAACTTACGAAACATACACCCATGAAAGAAGGATCATAACATGATGATGTAAATACCCATAAATTAAAGTATATTACACAATGAATACAATCATGGGTAGTACACATACACCACATGCAATAATTAAGTGGTGAACAATGGAATTCTCACGAAATTAAGAGTGAGTTAAGAAACCCCTTACCTTGTACTTTTCCTTGGTTGGGGGTAGGTTAACCTCCTATATAATGTTGAAATAATTTTTATTAAATTATTCTTGAATCATATACATTAATATGATATCATATATGATCTTTTAACATTTCTTTGTTAATAATATCTTAGAATTATCGTCGTTTCGGGTGTTAACTTACTCGTTTTCTTTTATATGTTTTGCTACGTAAGCCATGTTTGTCATGAATAGGTTGTATCTTATTCATATCCAGAGTGATATAAAGTTATTAAACATTATTTTTAAATCATAAAATGATAATTATACTTGAATGGATATGATGGAGAATGAATCTCATCGCGTTCGTGGAGACGGTAGTCCGTACATACGCACGAGCGCCAATATCATTCTTTTGATATTAAAATAATATATAATTGGATGGTATATCACATATACAGAATCATTATCATGTTATATTTATTATTTAAATGAGTTACACATCATTATTATACCCACCCAAATAATAATATATTGAATAACAATTACACCACGACGTGGAGACGGTAAGACGTATGTACGCACGTATGGTGACATGTTATTCAAAGGGTGGATAGAATACTGAATATGGTTGTACCATATTTATAATAACATCAAAGTATATATAAGATACTGGATTTATTATTTTGGAATGGTAATAACAAATAAAGAAGAAGTGGAAGAAGAAAGGAACTTGAATAGGGGTGGTGAAAACATTACCTCTTCTTTGGGTTCTTCCTTTTAATTTGATCATAAGGGCTCCTTAGGTTGGATTTATGATCAAAATAAGGCCTCTAGGTTGTAGTGAGGGAAGTTGAGAGAGTATTTGGGCAGGGTTTTGACGAACCAAAAGGCATTGAAGGTGTGAAGAAATGAGAAGGAGGAGTTCCCTTTTATAAGAGGGGTGAGGTGAACCTTTGCAAAAGCTAGAAATATTAATTTATAATAAATTCATATTCGGTTTCTAATGACTCAAAAGTTGATTATGAAAAGGTTAAGGTAGGTATAGGTCAAAAAAAATTCAACCAATAGAATTTAGACTGGTTTGTATTACTATATTAACCTTATCTTTTAGTTTTAACTCTTAGGTAATTAGTTTGACATTTACCATGTCACTTTGTATTATTATATTATATAGTAAATAAAATTACTATATACATCCAAAAGACCCCCAAGTGGTCCATTAATGATATATCTATCATTATATAAGTCTCTTGGTCGAACTTTAGATTTTTAGGAATTTAATATCAATTAATAATATAATATTTGTTTTAAAAACTCTTTTATGTCAATTTTGACACTATTCAATAGTTGATTTTTGTAAACCTAATAACAGAATTATTACTTCAAACAAAGTTAATTAAATAAATCCTAACATGTCATATTATCCTATAAAATTATTTTTATTTATAAAAAGTCTCAAATTACATTTATTTGGGTATTTATAATATCAATTATTCTAATTTTTCATTAATTTAGTAATTACTGCATCACCATTGTTTCATATATAAATTATATTATTTAATGTCTAAAAATTATAAACAAAATATAATTATGTAGGAAATCGTTTTATATTTATAATGAATATTTATAGTCTAAAATCCAACATATATAACCCTATGTAACAATTGTTTTTCTAAAAGATATATGCTTGTATCATTTTTGTATTCATTTTAACTTACTTAAAATAAAGTGTCCCTATCACTTACAAGTGGCTCCATGGGGTCCCAAAATCGACCCAAATATGCCCATTGCCGGACATGTATCAACCAATAAAGTTAGAACACATTTTAGGACAATTGTTTCTTATTATAATATTATGTTTTAACCCTTATTTACTGGATTTACCCTTTAACCATGGTAAATAAAATATTTACTGAAGTAATTATTCAAAATGTCTAAAAATAAAAGTTACCTATTTACATAATTTGAACAACTTGATTCCAAATATGGAATCCATTTTTCCAAATTCAAAACATAGAAGTGGCAGAAATTAATTTAAAATTAATTCTCGTTGTTAAAACAAAAAACGTGTTTTTAAGAGATAATAACTATCAAAAGATTGGCACTTGTTTATGTCTGATTTAATTGTGAAATTATGTACAATTACAAAAATTGAATTAAATTGTAAAAATATATTCTAAATATACTTTAAAACCACTCAAATTCATAATTTATCAATATTAATTATTTCGAAAAAAAAGTTGTTTTTAATTAAAATTTAGTAATTTTCACTATTCATCAAAATATGAAAGTTATCTGAAAAGTACCAAAATTTCACCCTAGGATAATTTAGATATTCCAAATCCAAAAATGGAGTCCATTTTGAGAGATAAAATTTATAAAATTTTAAAAAGTAGGTATTACTATTCATAATGGCTAGTTTGATTGGTTGTGATGTGTTAGAATCTCGAAGTTGCGTACAATGCACGCCATTGCATTATTCAAAGGGAAACGTACCGTGGAAGTTTGGGGTGTTACAGTTCATGATACTATTATTACTTATATCATGGTTACTTACTTACATAATCTAAATCATGATTTATATATCACATATATTCACTATATATATATATAATAGATAGATGAATGAAATTAAATACACCATTCATGGAGGCGGTAGGCTGTAGGTACGCATGAACGCTGTTTTTCGTTCCCTTATTGAATTGAGTGTAATTAAGTAGATTACATACATATATATATACATAAATATAGTAGAATTATTATTTCATATATTTCATGATTACTTATTATATATACTTTATAATCATTCTTGAATTCCTAACATGGAAAATGAATCTAATCGCGTCGTGGAGACGGTAATCTGTACGTACGCACGAGCGATGATATTGTCCCCATATTTATTGAATGGTATTGGAGTGGATGATATAATATCATAGAATAAGAATGATGTTATAATAATTATATATAGTTATTATTTACACCATTATACCCATCCATGTAAGGTGGTGGTTGAAAAACTGATTACACCACGGCGTGGAGACGGTATTCCGTACGTACGCACGAGCGGTGATTTCATTTTCTGTAGGATGGATAGATGGTGAAATAGGTTTGTTTAATATTTATAATAACATATTATTATATAAGTAATAATGATGTTGCTACTTTATAATGAAACAACTAAAGAAGAGGATGTAGAAGAAGAAAGAAACTTGAGATAATCGGAAGAAAAGATTACCTCTTCTTTGACACACCTCCTTTAAGCTTTCTATTAAGGAAGTAGAGTTGGTATTTTGAGAAGAACAGAACATCCATAATGTTTCTAGGTAAGTGGAGAAGATAAATGGTCAGGGATTGTCCGATATTCAAGGCTCAAAAAGGTGTGAAGAAAAGAGGGAACGGGTGCCCTTTTATAAGGGAGGAGAGGGGCACCTTAGGAAAAACTTAAAATATTATTTTATAATAAAGTCATATTCGGTTTTAAATATCTAAAAACTGATTTATTTCTAATATAAAGTGGGGAAGGGTAGAAATCCTCTCAACCAATTGGTTTTAGATAAGTTTAGGTCACTATTCTAAGCTTATCATTTAGATTTAACTCTAAGTTAAATAATTTAACTTTTACCATGTCTTCTTATTTTCTTACACTATATGGTTAATAAACTTACTATAACAAGCCAAACGAACCCCAAGTGGTTAATTATTAATATATATTTCCTTATCTAAGTCATTTTCCCAAACCATAAATTTTTATGAACAAAATAACAATTAATAATAAAATATTTGTTTTAAAAACTATTTTATGTCAATTTTGACACTATTTGGTACTTGTTTTTTTTTGAAAATCATAACGGCATGATTACTTCTAAAAAAGATAATTAAATCAATACTAACATGTCATATTAACCTATAAAAATATTTTAATTCATAAAAAGTCTAAAATTACATTTATTTGGGTATTTATAACATCGATTATGTAAATATTTTATTAATAAGGTAATTACTGCATCATCATTGTGTCATAAATAAATTAATTTATCTAATGTCTAAAAATTATAAATATAATACCATTATGTATTAAATATTTTTATATTTATAATTCATATTTATAGTCGAATTTATCTTATGTATAACCCTATTTTAAAAATGTTTTAGTTACAAAACATTGATTTTAACTATTTTAATTCTTCTTTAAATAAAATAATAATAAATGTCCTAATCTAATCTAAGTGGACCTAAATGGTAATATTTTTTTCCTATGGTTGTTTTTGGTTGAATTTAACATATCCAATATAATTATGACATGTTTTAGGGTAATAATAATATCATATTTACCCTTAATTACCCTATTTACTTTTAACCGTGGTAAATAAAAGTAAAAAGTTACTATTCACCAAAAATTATTTTTATCTTATTGAACCACATATTACTCATTGATATTAACCGTGTATCTTGGATTTTTGAAATTTCACTCACAGAAGTGGTAAAATTATGTTTTATGTAAGTTTGCCAAAAGCTCATATGAGGTAGGTAAAAGACGGTGAAAAGTTCAATTAAATTTGTATATATCTAAAATTATTATAAAATGACTCCAATGAATTACATTGAACTCATATTGGAATTATGTATCAATTTTGACCTAAAATAAATTTAAATAAAATTAATAAATACTTAAATAAAAAGTCGGTTTTAAAATACTAACCTAGTGTTTTCATTATTCATAAAAAATTGAAAGTTTTCAGAAAAATACCAAAAATTCAACCTAGGCTAATTTCGATATTCCGAATCCAAAAATGAAGCCCAGTTTGAAAGATAAAATTTATAAAATTTCAAAAAGTGGGTATTACTATTCATAATGGCTAGTTTATATAATATTATAATAATATATCATTTAGTGAAACTCGGTATTGCGTACTACACACGTTATCAAGGAAGGTCTGGATTGCGTATAATGCAAGTCAAGTCAGGGATATGTGTAGTGAAAGCTCCGTTTAGTGTTGCGTATAACATAATCAAAACATATTTCATTTATGCATTAAACAAAATCTATACTTAATGTTGCGTAGAATAATTTCACAAAACGAACTTGAAATTGTGTGTAACATGAGACAAGAATAGTGTTGCGTATACTGCAAGCTAATACGGTGTTGAGTATAGCACAAGCTAATTTTTGTGTAGCGTACAACACAAGACATCAATGAAATTAAAAAGAATAATTCTCATAAAATCTCGGGTTGTTACATTCTTCCCCCCTTAAAATGAATTTCACCCTCGAAATTCGTCGGGGATATAAATGGTTTACTACTTGAAGGTTTCTTTCATAGAAACCCACATCGTAAAAATGAATAATAAAAATTAATTTTAAAAAGTAATGTAAGTAACATAATGGTTACCCAAATTAACTCATCACTGGGTTTCGACAAAGGAGAAGATAGGAGAAAATATGGATATGGAAGAAAAATCTAACCATCATGTTCTGATGAAGAGTGGTTGAGGAAATGGCTATGAAAAGGCCAACAATCACAAAGGCAAAAATTTATGATGATATAAGGTACTATCTGATTCATCAGATATGAGGGAACTAGGACAACATTTTTGGTTTTCAAGATCATTTCCCTAAAGTTGAAGAATATGGAATTAGAAGAAATACTTTCTTGATTTTGGTGCAATCTCACCGTTGGTCATTCATTGGACAATTTCCACTTCATCTCTTAAAGAAATGAAGTTGAATTTGTCATTCGTGAAGTGTTAGCAGATTATGCGATAGAATGATAGGTCATTCCATCTGCCTCAAACATAAAGTTATAAAAAGTTATATACATAAGTCCATCTTTAGTGAGATTAATCATACATGGTTTTTAAAATGGACTTATACTTCATTTATCATACTGCTTAATATAATAAAACTAGTTTCTACTAACCAGGGACTTCCTGTAGGCCAGTGGTATGCGATAAAGGCATGTCGCACTTCAGTTGTGTGTTCAATTCCTACAACCTTGTCTGATGCGACGCGTTATCGCCCATCCTGCAGGTTGTCCGTTTTCTAAAACTACATTATTATAACATTCTACCAATGATATCGAAAAATGTATAGCCTTAAACAATACTAACTTATGTTCAACATAATCCATTCCAATCTTTAGGATTATCCAAAATACTTCTTTCCAAACTCATAGTATAAAGAGAACAATTACTAAAAAGGTCATATAGAATGCACGTGAATACCATCATTTATCCCTCATATATCTTGTTGGTCACATTCCAATCTTGTGAATACCTGAATCATGTATTCTCTAGAAAAATGAATACCCATTGAACCTTAGTGAAAACATGAATGCTGTCAAAAGTTAACTCTTTCCAAAATCCAAATATTCTATATACTCAAACCATGATATAACCTTGTACTTATATCAGTCACGAGCTCATGAATACTATCAAACGTTTAATTTTCTCTTTATACCTTCATTATGTGCATATCATCTGCTTTCCAAAATATTTCAATCACTTTTCATGGTTACTGGTACCATATAATTATCGAAAACCACAATAAACCATTACATAGATATTACAATGTTCCACAATACTATAAATGAGATTCCACAACATTATTTTGGAATCCATTTACATAAACACATAATCATTCCACCACATCGTTGTCATACTCAACATTGCTAATAGTGATTGCATGTGACTTCCCTTTGTTCTTTGCCTTAAGAGGTTGCTCACGTTGGTCATCATTAACCCTTTGATTAGGGAATTGATTTACATAATACCCCATTTCCTTGAACTTGAAGCATTGAAGTGTTGGTGGTGCATTCTCTGCAGTCTTTTCTTTATTCACATCATTATAAACCCTTTTTCCAATACTTTGACACTCAGCTGCTCGATGACCTTATTTTCCACACTTAAAATATTTTCTAGTACCTTTAATACAATCTCCACCATGCTTCTTTCCACAATTTGAGCATAAAGAAACATTTATCTTCTTTTCACCATTATTCTGAGATTTCTCCTTCAACTCCATCTTTCGTTTCTTGTCAAAACCATGACATGGATAGGTAACACCAACTTCCATTTCTACCTTGGTAGCACAGCACACAATTTATTCATAGTTACTGAAGTCTCTTATAGTTAATTCCCTTCGAAGACTTGGTTTTAAGCCACTGATGAATTGATCAACTTTACTTTCAGGTTGGATGATAAAGCCAGATGCATACCTTGTATGCCTGGTAAAATTCGCTTCGTATATACCAACAGATTCATCATCCTTTTGATTAATCTCAAGGAAATACTTTTCCATCTTAGTTCGAAGAATACGAGGGAAGTACTAATTGAAAAATAAGTTCTTGAACTCATCCCAATCCATGGATTCAATTTCATCTCGGGGCCTCGTATTCTTAATTAGAGTCCACCATTGATCTGCTTCACCTTCTAAACGGTAAATAACTAGAATGAATTTTTCATTTTCTGAACAGTGAAGTATGGAAAATATATTTTCAATGGTACTGATCCATTGTTCAGCAATAAGTGGATCAGAAGACCCACTGAAAGAAGGTGGACGTTGCCACATAGGACTCAATAGAATATTGTTCCCTTATCTGCTCATTTGGAAGTATATAATGATTCATACCTTTTGTAAGTATAGAAATAAGATTTTTCACTCCATCTCCAATAACGTTGGTTTTTTCAGGAGGAAAATCATTGCATCATCCATTACATTGATCAAAACGGTTCTTTCGGGTTCCTGCCATCGTCTAAACCCCAAAAAGAATAGTGTGAGAGGCAAAAATCTTGCTCGGGAAAACAACATAATAAAGGGAGAGTACCTTCAATATCTAACATCTTAGGTTTAATTATAAGATCGTTACCGTAATTATAGGACTATAACCTATACTTATACTTAACCTTAGGGAAATCCCTAGAAATAACATAGAAATATCTCTAGGGATCTCACAAAAGTTTTCGCATCCTAGTTTCCAAAGGTTAACTAAACCTTTCCTTGGAACATAATCTTCTAATCTTGGTGAAAGATCCTCAACATCTCCCATAAAGATAATCCCCTTTGATTTTCTTACCTAAAACTTTTCTTTATATCCAGGGGAAAATAAAACATATAAAGGGTGAGCTCAAATGCTCAGTAAGGGTAAACATAGAGAACATAAAACAACCCATATACATTTGAATGAAAAAAACTTGAACATAAAATCTAAACATCAAAATCTTGAGCAAAGGCATAAATCTTGGAAGTACGTAAGACATATATCATAATGGAACATCAATCCTGATAAAATTGTCTGGGAATAAAACATGTAATTGTGGAAAACCATTAAGCACTTGATATGATTTCAATAGTAGCCAAGGCATTGCTTCCAAGACCATCTAAGTGGAAAAAGTCCCTTTCTGAATCGAGTTCACTCCTCGTTCCAGTCCTGTATCACTGAACCGGATTAACTTTTCGTTCCAGCCATGTCTATCTCATGAGATATAAATCTTTACCCAATTAATTGGAGGTAGATGTAGGTCCCACCAATATAATAATGAAATAATTCTTTTGTGTGACACAAAAAAACATACATCATTCATAATAACACAATGAATAAAATGGGTTTCATAAACATCATTCCATCATAACATAATCCATGTAAAACAAATGGATATTATTTCATAATAAGAGAAGTGAAATCATGTAAATCATAGGGACATTATACTTGAAACATACACATATGAAATAATTTCATCTTAAATGGAAAATGGTTTTGATAAAACACTTGAAAATAATTCTTGAGGAAAATAACCTTTCTTCTTCAAAATCATTTTCTTTTCAAAAAATACCATGAAATTTTAAAAGAAAATGATTTTTTTTGAAAATAGTCATGAAATATTGTAGAGTAATCTTCTTTAAAATAAGGATTTATTAAACTGTAAAAATCCATTAATTCCCTATAAAAAAACATTCTTCTTGTACTTTTTCCGGAAAATTCAAAAAGTACCTTGTATGGTAAACAAAAGAAAGATTCCTTCTAAACCTTGTGGTAAAAGTTATAACAGGGTTAAAATGACTGTAAAAATACATGGAAGAATACTAAACATTTTATGAAAACATTTTTAGAAAATATGGAATGGATGAAAAACAGAATCCCATTAAATACTTACGAATAAACAATCTCGGATAAGAATGAGATTGGAATAGTTATCCCTTACATTATGTACAATTTCTTCCGTATGTATCCAAGAATCCTGTATAGTGGGTTTAAACATGTTATTAAATTGTAATAGAACCATAATAATATTTATGATATCATATATGGTTCACTTATGTATTTATATTACCCGTTCATTTGTTAATTCCATTTTAAAACAACGTTTGGGGTAATATTATTTTCATTTGTCGTACGTGTTTAGACTTGTTGTTCATGATACTATTATTACTTATATCATGGTTTACTTTCTTACATAATGTAAATCATGATTTATATATCATATATATTCAGTATATATATATATATATAATACATATATGAATGAAATGAAATACACCGTTCATGGAGACGGTAGGCCTTACGTACGCATGAACGTTGTTTTTCGTTTCCTTATTGAATTGAATGTAATTAAGTAGATGACATACATATATATATATAAATAAATCCAGTAGAATTATTATGTCATATATTTCATGATTACTTATTATATATACTTTATAATCATTCTTGAATTGTTAACATGGAAAATGAATCTCATCGCGTTGTGGAGACAGTAATCCGTACGTACGCACGAGCGATGATATCATTCCCATATTTATTAAATGGTTTTGGAGTGGATGATATAATATAATATAATAATTATGATGTTATAATAAATATATATAGATATTATTTACACAATTATACCCATCCAAGTAAGGTGGTGGTGGAAAAACTGATTACACCACGGCGTGGAGACGGTATTCCGTACGTACGCACGCGCGGTGATTTCATTTTCCGTAGGATGGATAGAAGGTTAAATAGGGTTGTTTCATATTTACAATAACATATCAGTATATAAGTAATACTGATGTTATTACTTTATAATTAAACAACTAATTAATAGGAAGTAGAAGAAGAAAGAAACTTGAGATAATCGGAAGAAAAGATTACCACTTCTTCGACACACCTCCTTTAAGCTTTGTCTTAAGGAAGTAGAGTTGGTCTTTTGAGAAGACCAGAACCTCCAGAATTTTTATAGGGAAGTGGAGAAGAGAAATTGGTAGGGATTTTCTGAGCTTCAAGGCTCAAAAGGGTGTGAAGAGAAGAGGTAAGGGGTTCCGTTTTATAAGGGAGGAGAGGGGCACCTTAGAGAAAACATAAAATATTATTTTATAATAAAGTCATATTCAGTTTTTAATAGCTCCAAACTGATTTATTTCAAATATAAGGTGGAAAAAGGTCGAAATACTCTCAACCAATATATTTTAGATAAATTTAGGTTACTATTTTAACCTTATCATTTAGATTTCACTCTAAGTTAAATAATTTGACTTTTACCGCG
The DNA here is from genome assembly GCA_963277665.1 of Viscum album. Classification (NCBI taxonomy): domain Eukaryota; kingdom Viridiplantae; phylum Streptophyta; class Magnoliopsida; order Santalales; family Viscaceae; genus Viscum; species Viscum album. The sequence goes on along the minus strand of OY728145.1, from coordinate 1,327,527,135 downwards.
TCTTCTTGTTTTCTTACAATATATGGCTAATAAACTTAGTATAAAAAGCCAAAAGAACCCCAAGTTGTTCATTATTAATATATATATCCTTATCTAAGTCATTTTTTCGAACCTAAGATTTTTAGGTATAAAATAACAATTAATAATATAATATTTGTTTTAAAAACTATTTTATGTCAATTTTGACACTATTTGGTACTTGATTTTTTTGAAATCATAACCGCATGATTAGTTAGAAAAAAGTTAATTAAATAAATAATAAAATTTCATATTAACCTATAAAATTAGTGTAATTCCTAAAAAGTATAAAATTACATTTATTTGGGTATTTATAACATCGATTATGTTAATATTTCATTAATAAGGTAATTACTTCATCATCATTGTGTCATAAATAATTTAATATATTTAATGTCTAAAAATTATAAATAAAATACCATTATTTAGTAAATATTTTTATCTTTCTATTGAATATTTATAGTCTAATTTATCTTATGTATAACCCTATATTAAAAATGTTTTAGTTATTAAACTTTGATTTTAACTATTTTAATTCTTCTTTAAATAAAATAATAATAAATGTCCTAATCTAATCCAAGTGGACCTAAATGGTCATATTTTATAAATAAGGATGTTTTGGTCGAATTACACTTATCCAATAGAATTATTACATGTGTTAGGGTAATAATAATATCATTTTTACCCTTAATTACCCTATTTACTTTTAACCATGGTAAATAAAAGTAAAAAGTTACTATTCACAAAAAATTATTTTTATCTTATTGAACCACATTTTACTCCTTGATATTAACCGTGTCTCTCGAATTTTTGAAATTTCACTCACAGAAGCGGTAAAATTAAGTTTTATGTAAGTTTGCAAAAAGCTCCTAGGAGGTCGGTAAAAGACGGTGAAAAGTTCAATTAAATTTTTATATATCTAAAATTATTATAAAATGACTCCAATGAATTACATTGAACTCATATTGGTATTATATATCAATTTTGACCTAAAATAAATTTAAATAAAATAAATAATTATTTAAATAAAAAGTGAGTTTTTAAATAGTAACCTAGTGTTTTCACTATTCATCAAAAATTGAATGTTTTCAGAAAAATACCAAAAATTAGCCCTAGGCTAATTTCGATATTCCGAATCCAAAAATGAAGTCCATTTTGAAAGATAAAATTTATAAATTTTCAAAAAGTGGGTATTACTATTCATAACGGCTAGTTTATATAATATTATAATAATATATCGTTTAGTGAAACTCGGTATTGCGTACTACACGCTATCGAGGAAGGTCTTGATTACGTGTAATGCAAGACAAGTTAGGGATGTGGGTAGTGAAAGCTTCGTTTGGTGTTGCGTATAACAAAATAAAAACATATTTCATTTATGCATTAAACAAAATCTATACTTAATGTTGCGTAGAATAATTTCACAAAACGAACTTGAAATTGTGTGTAACATGAGCCAAGAATAGTGTTGCGTAAACAGAAAGCTCATACGGTGTTGAGTATAGCACAAGGTAATTTTGGTGTAGCATACAACACAAGACATTAATGAAATTAAAAGAAATAATTCTCATAAAATCTCGGGTTGTTACATCCTTCCCCCCTTAAAATTAATTTGGCCCTCGAAATTCATCGGGGTTATAAATGGTTTACTACTTGAAGGTTTCTTTCATTGAAACCCACATCGTAAAAAGGAATAATAAAACTTAATTTTAAAAAGTAAAGTAAGAAACATAACAGTTACCAAAATTAACTCATCACTGGGTTTCGACATTGGAGAACATAGGTGAAAATATGGAAATAGATGAAAAATCTAACCATCATGTTCTGAAAAAGAGTGGTAGAGGAAACGGCTATGAAAAGGCCAAAAATCACAAAGCCATAAATTTTTGATGATCTAAGGTATTATCTGATTCATCAGACCTGAGGGCACTAGGACAACATTTTTGGTTTTCAAGATCATTTCCCTAAAGTTGAATAATTTGGAATTAGAAGAAGTACTTTATTGATTTTGGTACAATCTCACCGTTGGTCGTTCCTTGGACAATTTCCACTTCATCTCTTAAAGAAATGAAGTTGAATTTTTCATACGTGTAGTGTTAGAAGATCATGCGATAGAATGATAGGTCATTCCATCTGTCTCAAACATAAGGATAGAAAAAGTTATATACATAAGTCCATCTTTAGTGAGATTAATCATATATGGTTTCTAAAATGGACTTATACTTCATATATCATACTTCTTAATATAATAAAACTAGTTTCTACTAACCAGGGACATCCTGTAGGCCAATGGTATGCGATAAAGGCATGTCACACTTTAGTTGTGGGTTTGATTCCTACAGCCTAGTCTGAAGCAACGGGTTGTCACCCGTCCTGTAGGTTGTCCTTTTTCTAAAACTACATTATTATAACATTCTATCAATAATATCGATAAATTTCTAGCCTTAAACAATACTAACTTATGTTCAACATAATCCATTCCAATCTTTAGGCTTATCCAAAATACTTCTTTCCAAAATCATAGTATAAAGAGAACGATTACTAAAAAGGTCATATAGCAAGCACGTGAATGCCATCATTTATCCATCATATATCTTGTTGGTCACATTCCAATCATGTGAATACCCGAATCATGTATTCTCTTGAAAAATCAATACCCATTGAACCTTAGTGAAAACATGAATGGTGTCAAAAGTTAACTCTTTCCAAAATCCAAAAATTCTATATACTCAAACCATGATATAACCTTGTACTTATATCAGTCATGAGCTCATGAATACTATCAAACAATTAATTTTCTCCTTATCCCTTCATTATGTGCATATCATCTGATTTCCAAAATATTTGAATCACTTTCATGGTTACTGGTACCATATAATTATCGAAAACCACAATAAACCATTACATAGATATTCCAATGTTCCACAATACTATAAATGAGATTCCACAACATTATTTTGGAATCCCTTTACATAAACACATAATCATTCCACCACATTGTTTTCATAATCAACATTGCTAATAGTGATCACATGTGACTTCCATTTATCCATTGCCTTAAGTGGTTGCTCACGTTGATCGTCATTAACCCTTGGATTAGGGCATTGATTAACATAATACCCCATTTCATTGAACTTGAAGCATTGAAGTGATAGTGGTGCATTATCTGCAGACTTTTCTTTATTCACATCATTAGAAACCCTTTTTTCCATTACTTTGACACTCAGCTGCTCGATGAACTTCTTTTTCACACTTAAAATATTGTCTAGTCCCTTTAAGACAATCTCCACGATGCTTCTTTCCATAGTTTGAGCATAAAGAAACATTTATCTTCTTTTCACCATTATTCTGAGATTTCTCTGTGAACTCCATCTTTCGTTTCTTTTCAAAACCCTGAGATGGATATGTAACACCAACTTCAATTTCTACCTTGATAGCACAGCACACAATTTCTTCATAGCTACTGAAGTCTCTTATAGCTAATTCCCCTCGAAGACTTGGTTTTAAGACACTGAAGAATCGATCAACATTACTTTCAGGTTGGATGATAAAGCCAGATGCATACCTTGCAAGCCTTGTAAAATTATCTTCATATATACCAACAGATTCATCATCCTTTTGATTAATCTCAAGGAAATCATTTTCCATCTTAGTTCGAAGAATACGTGGGAAGTACTTATTGAAAAATAAGTTCTTGAACTCATCCCAATCCATGGATTCAATTTCATCTCGGGGCTCGTATTCTTAATTAGAGTCCACCATTGATCTGCTTCACCTTCTAAATGGTAAATAGCCAAAATGAATTTTACATGTTCTGAATAGTGAATTATAGAAAATATCTTTTCAATGGTACTGATCCATTGTTCAGCAACAAGTGGATCAGAAGACCCACAGAAAGAAGGTGGACGTTGCCTCATGAAGGACTCAATATAATATTGTTCCCTTATATGCTCAATTGGAAGTCTATAATGATTCATATATTGTGTAAGTATAGCAATAAGATTTGGAACTCCATCTCCCATAACATTGGTTTGTTCAGGAGGAAAATCATTGCATCATCCATTACATTGATCAAAATGGTTCCTTCGGGTTCCAGCCATCATCTAAAACCCAAAAAGAATAGTGTGAGAGGCAAAAATCATGCTAGGGAAAACAACATAATAAAGGGAGAGTACCTTCAATATCTAACATCTTAGGTTTAATTCTATGATCGTTACTGTAATTCTAGGACTATAACCTATACTTATACTTAACCTTAGGGACATCCCTAGACATACCTTAGAAATATCTCTAGGGATCTCACTAAAGTTTTCACATCCTAGTTTCCAATGGTTAACTAATTCTTTCCTCTGAAACCAACTGTAGAGACCCCAAACTTGAAATACATGGACATTACATTACTTTTGCGGAATACTTAATACATAACAAAAACAGACACTAATGGACCGTAATAGTTTAGTGTCTTTGGAAACTCGGAACATAATCTTCTAATCTTGGTGAAAGATCCTCAACATCTCCCATAAAGATCTTCCCCTTTGGTTTTCATACCAAAAACTTTTCTTTATATCCTGGGGAAAAGAAAAAATATAAAGGGTGAGCTCAAATTCTCAGTAAGGGTAAACATAGAGAACATAAAACAACCCATAAACATTTGAATGAAAAAAACATGAACATAAAATATAAACATCAAAATCATGAGAAAAGGCATAAATCTTGGAAGTACGTAAGGAATATATCATAATGGAAAATCAATCCTGATAAAATAGCTTGGTAATAAAACATGTTATTGTGGAAAACCATTAATCACTTAATATGATTTCCATAGTATCTAAGGCATTGCTGCCAAGACCATCTTAGTGGACAAAGTCCCTTTTTGAATAGTGTTCACTCCTCGTTCCAGTCCTGTATCACTGAACCGGATTAACTTTACATTCCATCCATGTATATATCATGAGATATAAATATTTACCCAATACATTGAAGGTAGATATAGGTCCCACCAATCTCATAATGAAATCATTCTTTCGTGTGCCACAAAATAAACATACATCATTCATAATAACACAATGAATAAAATGGGCTTCATAAACATCATTCCATCATAACATAATCCATATAAAACAAATGGACATTATTTCATCATAAGAGATGTGAAATCATGTAAATCATGGGGAAATTATACTTGAAACATACACATATGAAATAATTTCATCTTAAGTGGAAAATGGTTTTGATAAAACACTTGAAAAGAATTCTTGAGTAAAATATCCTTTCTTCTTGAAAATCATTATCTTTTCACAAAATACCATGCAATTTTAAGAGAAAAGTAATTTATTGAAAATATTCATGAAATATTGTAGAGTAATATTCTTTAAAATAAGGATTTATGAAATCGTAAAAATCCATTCATACCGTATAAAAAACATTCTTCTCGTACTTTTTCCGGAAAAGTCAAAAAGTACCTCGTATGGTAAACAAAAGAATGATTCCTTCCAAACCTTGTGGTAAAAGTCATAAAAGGGTAAAAATTACTATAAACATACATGGAAGAATAATAAAAATTTTATGAAAACATTTTTAGAAAACATGTACATGGATGATAAACATAACCCCAGTAAATACTTACAAATAAACAATCTCAGATAAGAACGAGATTGGAATAGTTATCCCTTAACTTATGTCCAATTTCTTCTGTATGTATCTGAGACTCCTATATAGTGGGTTTAAACATATTATTAACTTGTAACAGAACCATAATAAAATTTATTATATCATATTTGGTTCACTTATGTATTTATATTACCCGTTCATTTGTTAATTCCATGTTAAAGCAACGTTTGGGGTAATATTCTTTTCATTTGTCGTACGTGTTTGGACTTGTTGTTCACGATACTATTATTACCTATATCATTATTTACTTACTTACATAATGTAAATCATGACTTATATATCATATATATTCAGTATATATATATATATAATAGATAGATGAATGAAATTAAATACACCATTCATGGAGGCGGTAGGTTGTAGGTACGCATGAACGCTGTTTTTCGTTCCCTTATTGAATTGAGTGTAATTAAGTAGATTACATACATATATATATACATAAATATAGTAGAATTATTATGTCATATATTTCATGATTACTTATTATATATAATTTATAATCATTCTTGAATTGTTAACATGGAAAATGAATCTCATCGCGTCGTGGAGACGGTAATCCGTACGTACGCACGAGCGATGATATCGTTCCCATATTTATTGAATGGTATTGGGGTGGATGATATAATATCATAGAATCAGTATGATTTTATAAAAATTATATATAGTTATTATTTACACAATTATACCCATCCAAGTAAGGTGGTGGTGGAAAAACTGATTACACCACGGTGTGGAGACGGTATTCCGTACGTACGCACGCGCGGTGATTTCATTTTCTGTAGGATAGATAGAAGGTGAAATTGGGTTGTTTCATATTTATAATAAAATATCAGTATATAAGTAATATTGATGTTATTACTTTATAATGAAACAACTAAATAAGAGGATGTAGAAGAAGAATGAAACTTGAGATAATCAGAAGAAAAGATTACCTCTTCTTCGACACACCTCCTATAAGCTTTGTCATAAGGAAGTAGAGTTTGTCTTTTGAGAAGACCAGAACCTCCAGAATGTTTCTAGGGAAGTGGAGAAGATAAATGGGCAGGGTTTGTATTATCTTCAAGGCTCAAAAGGGTTTGAAGAGAAGAGGGAAGGGGTGCCCTTTTATAAGGGAGGAGAGGGGCACCTTAGGAAAAACTTAAAATATTATTTTATAAGAAAGTCATATTCGGTTTTTAATAGCTAAAAACTAATTTATTTCAAAGATAAGGTGGGTAAGGGTCAAAATAATCTCAAACAATAGGTTTTAGATAAGTTTAGGTTACTATTTTAACCTTATCATTTATATTTAACTTTTACCGTGTCTTCTTGTTTTCTTACACTATATGGTTAATAAACTTACTATAACAAGCCAAACGAACCCCAAGCGGTTCATTATTAATATATATATATCTTTATCTATGTCATTTTTCCGAACCTTAGATTTTTAGTAATAAAATAACAATTAATAATATAAATTTTTTTAAAAAACTATTTTATGTCAATTTTGACACTATTTGGTACTTGATTTTTGTGAAAAATCATAACAGCATGATTAGTTAAAAAAATGTTAATTAAATCAATACTAACATGTCATATTAACCTATAAAATTAGTGTAATTCATAAAAAGTCTAAAATTACATTTATTTGGGTATATAACATCGATTATGTTAATATTTCATTAATAAGGTAATTACTGCATCATCATTGTGTCATAGATAAATTAATATATTTAATGTCTAAAAATTATAAAAAAATACCCTTATGTAGGAAATATTTTTATATTTCTAAATAATATTTATAGTCGAATTTATTTTATGTATAACCCTATATTGAAAATGTTTTAGTTATTAAACTTTGATTTTAACAATTTTAATTCTTCTTTAAATAAAATAATAATAAATGTCCTAATCTATTCCAAGTGGACCTAAATGGTAATATTTTATTCCTAAGGTTGTTTTTGGTCAAATTACACTTATCCAATAGAATTAGGACATGTGTTAGGGTAATAATAATACCATTTTTACACTTAATTACCATATTTACTTTTAACCGTGGTAAATAAATGTAAAAAGTTACTATTCACAAAAAATTATTTTTATCTTATTGAACCAAATTTTACTCCTTGATATTAACTGTGTCTCTCGGATTTTTGAAATTCCACTCACTGAAGTGGTAAAATTAAGTTTTATGTAAGTTTGCAAAAAGCTCCTAGGAGGTAGGTAAAAGACTGTGAAATGTTTAATTAAATTTTTATATATCTAAAATTATTATAAAATGACCCCAATGAATTACATTGAAATTATATTGGTATTATGTATCAATTTTGACCTAAAATATATTTAAATAAAATAAATAATTATTTATATAAAAGGTCGGTTTTTAAATAGTAATATAGTGTTTCACTATTCATCAAAAATTGAATGTTTTCAGAAAAATACCAAAAATTCACCCTAGGCTAATTTCGATATTCCAAATCCAAAAAATTAAGTCCATTTTGAAAGATAAAATTTATAAAATTTCAAAAAGTGGGTATTACTATTCATAATGGCTAGTTTATATAATATTATAATAATATATCGTTTAGTGAAACTCGATATTGCGTAATACACACGCTATCGAGGAAGGTCTTGATTATATGTAATACAAGCCATGTCAGGGATGCATGTAGTGAATGCTCCGTTTGGTGTTGCGTATAAAATAATCAAAACATATTTCATTTATACATTAAACAAAATCTATACTTAATGTTGCGTAGAATAATTTCACAAAACGAACTTGAAATTGTGTGTAACACGAGCGAAGAATAGTGTTACGTATACTGAAATATAATATGGTGTTGCTTATAACAAAAGCTAATTTTTGTGTACCGTACAACACAAGACATCAATGAAATTAAAAATAATAATTCTCATAAAATATCGGGTTGTTACAGAGGCTCTTCTCTCTGCCGCTTGCCTGCTAGCAAAGTCTCTCCTCTAAAGCGGCCACTGCTAGGCCCTGTCAGCTGGCGCCCCTCATCCAAGAAGCTCTCTATCACGAGTGCCCACTCTATCACCCCAGCATAAGTTGGGATGAACAGGGGTACTACAGTAGAACGAATCTCCCAGCGAAGACCCTGCTCAAACTTCCACACTCGGAAGTAACTGTCGCGGATCATATCCTGCGAGTAGCATGTCAGATCGGTAAACCGAGACAAGTACTGTGCCATTGTCATCCCCGCTGCTTCAGCTCTAGAAGCTCTTGAATCCGAATGGAGCGTAAACAAGAGGGGGAGTACTCCTCCCAGAGGAGCTGTTGGAAGCTATCCCATGTGAGAGACGACTCGTCATGGGTCTGCATAACTAACCCCCACCAATGCCCGAATGTCCCGTGGAAAAGGCCGGTAGTTAGAGATACCATCGGGTGTGATGGTGTTCGTACCAGCCTGAAAAGTCAGTCCATGTACACTAGAAAGTCTTCCACTATCTGGGGATCCAAGTCTCCGCGGAACTTATGCGGTCGCTAACGCTGAAATTCTTGGAGCGCACTCAGCCTGCGCTCATCCTCGGCCTATGCTGCCAGTACTAGCTGCCACTCCTCAGGTGGAGGGGCTACTACTGAAGCATTGGGTGGAAGGGGATCACATGAGGGTCCCTGAACTGATGCCTCATCACTCGCTAGGTCATCATCATGAACTGGAGAGGGTAACCCGGCTGGCTGCTGTTGTGGGGGAGTCCTGGAAATTATCATGTATTACCACGATCAAATGAGCATATATATATATATATATATATATATAAAAGTAATCACAAAGGGGAGCTGACTCACCAAGGAAAATCAAAGACTCAATCCTAAAAGTTGCATGTTCCAAAGTTCCCCGCAACAAGTGTATCAGCCTGTTGAGTCGACAAGCGGGTTATCAGGGTCCTGGTGAATGGATACGTCGGCCATCCGTACCATCACTAGACTCCTTGGCCTGAGAGCCGCTATTGAGAAACGCCGACACTATTTCCCTAAATTCCAACCAATTCCTTTTTTAGGGACATCTGAACAACGCCCCAAGGAACAAACCACCTCTAATACCACTTTGTCATGACCCAACCCTACTGGTCTCGAGCCGCAACTATCCCAAGCCCACCTCCATAGGCCAGGGGCTGGAGACAAGTAACGAAGGTGTAAAAATTTCAGGGAGGCCATTGCCTAAGTACCTGCACACACACACACACAACCCACTCAATGAAAAATTACAAAGTAAGAAAAGGAAACTAAAGGACAAACAACTATAACCCAACCACAGTCATGCATCAACCACTAAAAAGGAAAAAGTAAAGTGCTGAAAAGTACTGACAGATCCTAAACAGAAAAAGGGACAAAACACACGCCCTAACTGAAAGGTTCGACAACCGGGCAATAGGTACATGAAAGTAAACAGATGGTGAGTCTCAAACATGAATGTCCTACTACGTCCACTGAACGCAGCTCAAACTCTTGTATCCTCTACGCTCCTCCGTTGTCTTGATCGACTTGTCCGTCCTCTGCAAGGGCACACCAAGTGAGGGCAAAGCCCAAGCAGGGGTGAGTATAAGGATGCTCAGTAGGATGCCCTGAAAGCTCGAGAGAGCATTAAAAGAGGTACTAAACGGTAAACAATAGACAGAACAAAGTAAGAGTACAATAGAGAGAGTGCAGCTCAACCCAAAAAAAGAAAGGAAGTAGACTCCTCCCAACCAAGAAGATCTAGACACAGAAAGCACATGGCATACCCCGCATGTCTTCTCCCCACCTAGAAGGAGAGTAACTGGACCCAAGAAGTGAGAACAAAAGTAGGGTGTATATATATGTATACTCAACATGAAACCTGAATGAGTGCATAAGGGGATCTCCATCTCCAAGCCCAGCCTAGGATAAGTCACCAACATTTCTAAGGGTATCCATCACTGATGACCAACATTCCCGCACGTCAAAGCTGCCACATCGCTAAAACGTACCACCAAAATTCCTGCTCCGGTAACCACGAAGAAAAAGCCACTGAATAGCCTCATCGTAAGGGTGGAGTCTGAAAGAAGTCATCGTCAGGTAACCCACTGCCCAACCCAACTGGAGGGTAATCCGCAAAAGGTCGTCTGGTGACCACTACCCAACACTGCTGCAGGGTAAACCCTAAAAGGTCATCGGGTGACCCACTGCCCAGCCCTACTAGAGGGTAAACCCTAAAGTCAAGGGGTAACCCACTGCCCGGCCTCACTGGAGGGTATACCCTGATACACCGGTGGGTAACCCACTGCCCATCCCTGCTAGAGGGTAAACCCAAAAATGGTCTGATAACTCTGCACTGCCCGTGCCATCACTGGGTGTCGCTAACATCGCGAACGTGCATTGGGTCGGAGTGCATCATAAAAACCTTTGACCAATGTCCTTTCATATTTCCACTTTTAATGAGATCTCTAAAGATTCTTGACACACCCAAACAGATTACACCGTTGTAATGCTCATGAAAAAACACGCGAGATGCACTACTTACTCACTAGAAACAGACTCCCGACGAAAAAAGTTATTCAACAACACTTTACACCCATACGACGTCTTGTGGGATCCACACCTCGGTCCCAAAAGAGGTTGAGAAAACTTCGCCATTGCGATGCTATCGAAAGAACATGCCAAAACAACTACTCATTCGCCCCGAACGGACATCTGATGAAAAAGTTGCAAAACGCTGCTCACAGCTTAAAAGACGGCCCATGGGGCCCGCGACTCAACTCCGGATTCAACACCTAAAACAACCCTCGACCACTTCGTCTCGACACCAGGGCCACAACGCCATTTACGGAGCCTTAAACAGACTCCAGATGTGTTCGCTCCATCTGAAGGAAGAATCTCGGTGAGGTACTTAACGAGCGCATCGCGCCACCAAGCCCCCCCCGTCTCGGGAATTGAAAACCCCCAAGACCATATCAAAAACTTCTTCTTGAGCCTAGGATTTCACTACCATAGACAACACACAAAACGGATACCCGTAGTTAAAGTTACAGGTGTCTGAAGTCAAGGGGACGAACCTCTTTGGGCCAGACCGGCCGGTCCACCCCGCCTGGGCCAGCCCGCGCCAGCCGACCCGGTCTGTAGTGCTAGCCCGCAGCCCTGCCATGCGGCCTTGCCACATACCCGTAGTCCACACCAGCCGAATGACCCTCGTGGCCGGTCACTGGTTCACGCGGAGACCCGCTGAAGGCATGTCTCGGTCTCCCTCACGGAGACACGCGCCGTGAACCCCGATCCACTCGGCCAACAACCTCCGCCCGGGGACTGCCGCCACCTAGGACCGCCGCCACCCGGGACTGCCGCCACCTGAGGCCTGCCGCCGCCTGCCCTCAGGAGCCGCCACAGCCGCTGGGAGACGCCGCAGCCATTGGGAGCCACCGCCGCTGCTGGGAGCCCGCCAGACTGCCGCGCCGACCGCCAGACCGCCCTTGGAACCACCTGGAAAAGAAGAAAATGGACGGAAAACTTCCCAGGGTCACCCCAGACACCCCGGGACTCGAAAATTCGATCCAAAAAGGGCATCGGAAATCTAGGATTGATCCCCACACATCTATAGTATTTTCATGACAATTGGACAGCATTTCGACGCAAAATATTTAATTCATGGACGAGGCGGAAATCAAAAATGAAAAATGTAACCTCCTACCTCGTTGGGTGTAGCCCGTAGCATCAGGAACGGTCCGTAAGATCACCGTGCTGCCTTGGAGAGGTGGAGGAGAGGAGAAGAGATTGTTGAGAGGGATCCTCCAAGGAATGCTAAGGGGAAGAAGGGGGGATGAGAGGAACGGTTTAAGTAGGAAACTTAATTAAAATTAATTAAGTCTTAAACCCCCACCTGTAGGCCCTGTACCATAACTCTCGATGGGGTCAAGGTTAAGCCACCCCTAGGGTAAAAACCACGTTCTGAGCGCAACGATGGTCTCAAAATTTTAATCCAAGTCTCTGTTCAGAAGTTATAAATTTCACGCCCGGGGCCGCTAAATTACTAAAACGCTGCTAGTGGCGTTTTCCACAGAAGGGTCGTGCCTGCGAAAGTTATACCCCTCCTATGGTAAAAGGCACACTCCGGACTCAAAGATGCCCTCGGTTTTCCCATACGAGAAACAATTTATGAGTTATTATATTTATTTGGAGTGTCTAGTGTGAACGTACTTAAAATTTAATTCCGGCCACACCGGGGCTCGAAATCACATGCCGTTTGAACGCCCTGATCTGGAATAACATTATGAAATTTTCAAAATCTTACAAACTCAAAACCAGGGTTCTTACACTAACAATATCCCTTTTTAACAAGAATAAAAACTTTTGAATATTTTGAGGGAGAACATCCGGGGAATCAAGTGGAACTTGGATGACAT